>CM076152.1:29907500-32407500 GCA_038025085.1 Tetragonia tetragonoides | reverse complement strand
AATTTAGCCTCAGATTTCCCTGTTCCTCCGATATGCGCAGCATGGTTTACTTCCCGTTCTGATAGTGTCGCTGGTTGGGAGCAAATGTATGTTAGGCGAAGAGCACATTGGGATCGTTTAGCGAGGTCGACGTAATTGAATGTACTTATATCATTGTCACATTTTTGTGTGATTTTTATATTTTGCATGTTATATTTTTTCGTGATTAATGGAGGTAAATAAAACAACAAATTACAATAAAACAAAAAAGGTGAATAAGAAACAACAAATTACAATAACACAAATAAATAACAATAACAATGAAACTCTTATATAAATATATAACAAATTCATCTAGGGTCAATACATCATTTGGCAGCCCGCCAATCTCTCATATACTCCTCCATAATCGATCGAGAACCTTCCGCTTGCTCTGGAGGAATCAAACTAATGAAAGACTCAGCTGCGACGGCTAGACGATTCACCCACTGCAAAAAAGTAACAATGAGTGTGAGTTCAGAGATATGTAATACGTAAAAAAATATATATTTTAGTTAATCACTTACATAATCGCTGTTGGATCATGGAGGAATCACAAATCCAGGTGCTGCATCGTCACGTATTAGCAGAGGGTGGGAGTGACGGTAGTACCATCCGAGGTAGTCATCCGTACATGCTGTGGGATCTGACGTGGATGCCTGAAACCCATGGAGACCAAGAATGTAACATCCCGGGAACATACGCCAGGCATCAGATGATACTCGTACGGGGTAGACAACCTTGTACGAACGACTGCTCCATGACCTGATCGCTTTCTCTGGCCTAGTGATCGGGAAAGGGATACTCTGTACGTACCCGATTTGTCGTAAACAACGACCAGGCATGTACGGTTCGATAATATCCCGATACCGTAGCCACCCCATGAATACAGTCCTCGGTACAGATGCAACCGGGTCAGAACCGTACGGCAGCCACACCACCTACGTAGAAATGTTCAAGTTACGGTGAAGTAAAAAAAACATAGCAAACGACGAAATAAATCATGAACACCGATAACTGCATGACGTACCTCTGACGCTCGCAGCTGATCCAAGCGTCTACGTAAGGAGCACAGTCGACCCACGTCCTTGCCCTCAGCCTGGGCACCCCATACGCACGCACGGGGAGCCTCGCCGTCCCCGACAACCATCCGCTCCCGATGAGGTCGGAAGTAGGGAAAGTACTCGTATATCCATGCCTGGAGGAGAGTTAGGCATCCGCAGATGCCCTGAGAATCCCCCCGACTAGCTATACCGAGCTGACGATATAGGAAGGTGAGGGCAGCAGATCCCCAAGAGAACTCATGCGCCGTTCCGACACCGTCCCTCACCTCCATCATGCAGGAGGGTCTAATACGGTTACCACTCTTGTCGACAAACAAGGTGGATCCAATAAGTAACCACATCCAAGCTATCGCCTGGATGTCCTCCATTCGGTCATCCACTCGGCAAAGGTCAAAAATCGACTCCGTGAGGACCCCACCGCCCTGCCAGTAGCTAAACATCAGTTCATCTCGGGTGACCCCGAGAACCTCCATGGCCGTCGCCTGCAGCTGCCCATCCCGTCCCTCACTGGAAACGAGCTGTCTCTCTACAGGAATCCGAAGAATATGCCATACATCGTGCAACATGATCGTCATCTCTCCGAATGGCATGTGGAACGAGTTCGTATCCGGCTGCCACCTTTCAACGAATGCAGATATCAGGGGGAAGTCAATATGTCTGAACATAATGTCTGTCAGGTGTGATAACCCAGTCCCCTCGATCTGGGCCCTCCCCTCGGCCGACATCTCCGCTCGCAACTCACTCAGCCGCTGACAGACACTGAATCGGTTCTGACACTTCAAGAGACCCCTCGTCTCTCCCTTCCACATACGAGACGCTACGTGGCCCAGGAAGCTCGGTATGACGCTATCATCCGCCGGGCACAGCCCCTGTAACAAGCCACGTAGTGTCGTCCTCCGCTCTAGATCGTTTGCTAGTACTGGACGACCCAGTACTAACAAACCTACCGCCTCTGCCCTTCACCACGCGCCAATCTGAGGATGATTCGACGCCAATCTGATCATCGTCCATGGACTGATCCCCGGAGTAGAAATCGCTAGTTTCGTAATCGTGTTGCTCAGCAGTCATCTCCCTCATCCGAACTGCCTCTCTCTGTCTCCGTACAGAGGCATCAATCCCGCGCGTCCTCGTGTGACGCGGTCCTGAACCAGCTAGTTCACTGAATAACCTCGGCACCGATTTACCGGCTCCTCCCCTCTATCATTTCACATTTTTAATTAATTAAACAATAATCAGTAATAAACAATTAAAATAATAATTGACAACTAATAATAATTGTAATAACAAATAATAATAACAATAATAATATTAATAATAATAATAATAACAATAAATAATAATAATAATAATAATAATAATAATAAACAATAATAATAATAGTAATAACAATAAATAATAATAATAATAATAATAATAATAATAATAAATAATAATAATAATAATAATAATATTTGTCTCGGGCGTCTGCAATAGACGACTCACCCATGGGTGAGTCGTCTGCGACTGGCGCCTCACCCATGGGTGAGGCGTCTGCCGATCTCGACTCACCCATGGGTGAGTCGTCTGCGGTTGGCGCCTCACCCATGGGTGAGGCGTCTGCCGATCTCGACTCACCCATGGGTGAGTCGTCTGCGACAGGCGCCTCACCCATGGGCGAGGCGTCTGCCGATCTCGACTCACCCATGGGCGAGTTAGTCGTCTATTGCAGACGCCCGACTCTACTCCGAACTCGAAAATTCACAAATCAATCAACACAACTTCAAACAACACAAATTCAATTCAATTGTCTATAAACCGCGAATAAAAACACTCCTATATCAACACATTTCGTAAAAATCAAAGCAAATTAGAGTAAATAAAGCAAAAAAAATTCGAATGTATACCCCCGCGCCGCTATGCTCGTCGCCTCCGTCCCCGTCACCGCCTCTGCCGCTGCCGCTAGCCCCTGACATTTCCGTTGTGATGGTGTGGTGGTGGTTTTGCCGTGAGTGGTGGTGGTGGTGGTTTTGCTTTGAGTGAGGATGAGTGATGAGTGAGGATGAGTGATGAGTGAGGATGTGGTTTTGCTTTGAGTGAGGATGAGTATGAGTGAGGATGAGTGATGAGTGAGGATGAGTGAAGGGCAAATGGGTAATTTTTAGGGGCGGTAGGTAGTAATTTTGGGCGGTAAATAGCAATCCACTTATTTTATTTACTTTATTATTACTGAACTTATCAGCACAATTTTGAATAGAACTGAAATGCTTTGAATTAAATTTATTTTTATTGAATTTAGAAAATGAAAGAGTAAACTGGTACTTAGGTTTACCAAAGTTAATTGAATTTTTTTGAACTGAACTTTTGACAGAATATTTTAGGAAAAAGTTGAAGAAAACAAGGCCTAAGTAGTGGGGCATGTATTATGAAGTAATTGTGTTGGGTTGTTACAATCATTATTCTATAACATATTTGAATGCCTAGATTACTGATAACAAGTCATGTTAAAGAGAACAAGGCCTAAGTAGTAGGGCCTGTATTGTAAAGTAATTGTGTTGGGTTGTTACAATCATTATTATATAACATTTATTTGAATGCCTAGATTACTCATAACACGTCATAACTCATAACAACTTAGTTGATGGGCAATAAACAATTGGGAATTTTTTAGTGCATAAGCAAATGGGAATTGATAGCAATGATTTCCTCGAAAGAGGCTATTTTAAAAAAAAAATTAGTCAGATTTAGTTGGGTTAGAAAGTATTTTTCATAAGGGTGTCTACGTAGGCTCGAGAATTCACGAGCCTTGCTATTTTTTTTTTTCCGCCCACAGACCTAAGTCGCTGTTTGAGATGACGTGTTTCTTCATGGAAAGTTGTTGTTGGCAATAGCGACTTTCCTTCAAGAAACACGACATCCACGCTAGCGTATTTCTTCGTTCAGCCATCATCACTTGCATGGAGTTCTAGTACACAGGCTAAACTCACCAACAGCGTTGGCGACTTTGTTCGATCAAAGTTGTTGTTGGTATTAGCGACTCTTCTAGATATAAGTCGCTGATGGTGATAGCGACTTTAGTTTTCGACCGAAAAAAAAAAAAACAAAATTGCGGCTCGTGAATTGTCAAATCTACATGGACACCCTTATGGAAAATACTTTCTAACCCAAGCTAATCTGGGTAATACTTTCTAAAATAGTCTTTTTTGAGGAAATCATTCAATTGATAAGATAAAAATAGGCTAGTTTTTTTGGTTTTTTTTTTGGGAAAATGATTAGCTTGTATTTCTATCTTCCAATGGATATCAATGCGATACCTTTGGATAAAAGAGTACAAAATGTGTGAGGAGTGCCAGTGTAGCAAACCTACAGGAAAAATAGCAAGAGAATACATCACATAATAGCAAACTCCCAACTACATCTCAAGGGGAAAAAACACTACACAAGCTACTCTATACATTTGTAATATCTAACCATTACAGAGATTGTATCTGATAGACGATGATTTGATCTTCTGTCCTGGCACCAAGATCAAAAATGCTTCTGTTCCGTTCAACCCATATCTCATAAATGGTAGCTACTAAAGCAGCTCTCTTCATTCGCTGAGTTGGAGTTTGACCTCTTACTCTATGCTTGAACCAATTCAATTCACGTTTGCCAAATTCTAGTTGTCACAGGGCACTGGAAGAAAAGATGCTGACAGTTCTCCCAATTACAGCGGCAAAGGCTACATCTGTTTACCATATGGAGACCTCTTTTCATCAACTGATCAATTGTTGCCAGCTTGATGTATGCTGCCAACCAAGCAATGATCTTGTGTCGTGGGACACTCATAGAGTCCCATAAGGTTCTTTTCCATTTACAGCATATTCCACGGGTCCTAAACACATCATAAGCATCCTGCGCATTAAAGGATCCGGCATCACCCCATTTCTGAATTAACTCCTGTGCAACAATAAGGCTTTCATTTTTATCAACAAAAATATCTCTAACATGCGGCAGAGACTTCCACATCCATGAATCTCCCTGTTTGACATGAAGTTGCCAAATGGATTTCCCTTGCAAGTGGTATTTTTGAATCCACTCTCCTAACAAAAATAGGCTAGTTACATTAAACAATTTCTTCTTTTTTTTTTTTGAGAGGGGAATAGGAGACTTTCATTCATAGAAAAGCCATACGGCATCTACATCGAAAATAACCCTAGAATATACTAAATCAACAGTACCAATAACAAATCTGCTAACAAAACAATTAACTAGAATACCCGAGCACGACTCCCAACATGCATAGTAACCATGTGCTTCCTTTGATGCTTCATCTTTAACGGAAGTGGAGATCTTCACCGCAAGTACCGTAATTGTTTGCTCACAAAACGTTGTATGATACCATCGATCTTGTGCATATCCGGTCCCCGAATTCATATTACTTGATACTAAATCGCACAATAGGCGAAGAGAGGATCCTACAAAGAGGAAAAATATAAAAATCCCTAATAACTCCACAAAAGGGAGAGAAAATTTATTCCACTTAGAGAGCATAAACTAGAAATCAATGACAAAAAGAGGTGGAAAACATGAATCACAGGTCGGGAATGGCCTAAATCGGCCTTCCCGACCTGAAAATTTGTCTTAGTAAGGGTTAGGGTTGAGAGAGAAAGAGGAGAGGCAAAAAAGAGAGGCCTACATTGAACAATTTCTTGATATAAGGCTAGTTTGGAAAGTAATACCCAATTTAGGTTGGGGTAGAAAATCTTTCCCAAAAGATGTCCACGTAGGCTCGAGAATAAACGGAGCAAGTTTTATTTTATTTTTTTCGCTGATTGGTCAAAACTCACTAGCAACAATAGCGACTTTAACCCGCAAAAGTCGCTATCTGCGGTAGTGGCTACGCTGTGACCGAAAGATTGAGAATCAATGCGCAATAGGCATAAGTCGCTAATTCAAGGTGGCGAGTTTTTTGCTAGTAAATCGCCGTTGTATGGCTGGTGGCGACTTTTGTGCGTGTAAGTCGCCATTCGTATTAGCGACTTAGTACGCTCAGCGGGGAAAAAAAAAGGTTTTTGTTATGTATCTGATCCTACGTGGACACCTTATTGAGAATTATTTTTTATCCCAACCTAATATGGGTATTATTTTCTAAACTAACCCTTTATCAAGAAACCGTTCAGTTGCATTGGATTCAAAGTAAGATAAAATTATGGAAATGTAATGGAAATTTCTAATGTATCGGTCATTTGTTGCGAAGTTAATTGGTCGGATGACTCTGAAGTAGGCCTGGCAATTTCACCCGCATCCATAGATACCCGCTCCACTCACTCCAAATAAATGGGTGAAAATCCGATTAAACGAGTGAATGGGTGGGTGACGGGTGGGTTGGATCAAATGATGATTTTTCACCCGCAAACCCAGCCCATAAATTCACCCATCGCCCATTTAGTATTTTTAATATATAGAAAATAGAAAATTTCAAAAAATATGATAAGACTAGTTGCTTTTTTTTAATTTTTTACTTTGCTTGTAATAGGGTAATCACTTTTGATGTGAAGTTGTAATATTGCACTTACAATTGTAATGTAACAGCCTTGTAGTCTGTAGATAATAATTACTTTCGTGATTATGCGTTTTAATTTGACGAAAATAAATGTTTAATTATTTTATAGCCGATTAATTTCAATTTTTAAGTTGATTATTTCACCCATTAGCCACCCGATCCAGTCGTTTATCAGTGGATGATGGATGGATTGGATGCGGGTGAACTATTTCGCGAGTGATGGATGGATGGGTGGATCTAAAAATTTATTTGAGTGGATGCGGGTGATGCTCCTCCCGACCCGAATCTGACACATTGCTAAGCCTACTCTGGAGTAGTGTTTGTGGAGTATGTTCTCAAATTACTTTTGTTGACTTTATTGTTGATTATTGACTTTTGATGAAATTTATTTATTCTTATTTATCCAGTGAATTTTGTTGATTTGTGTTGAACTTTGATGGTTCTGATTTGATAATAGTGATTCAGTTGATTTTTAAAGAATAAGTCAAGGGAAATTGACCCTAAATTTAAAGTGAGCTAATAATTTTTTGTTTCATTTAATGATAAAATCAAAGCGTGTCATATGGCGATGAGAAGAGAATATGCTTAAACTTTAAAATATTCATACAGATAATGATGATAAAGATGATAATATATAAAAAAAAATTATGATAACAAGGAGATTTAAAAAGGATCGTTATGCATGTACCTCCATCACCCCTTGCTTGCATCGAGTATGTTTATTATTTCATGATGGGATCCACATGGCCTTAAAAGATAAATCATCACAATAAGATGCTCATTAGGAATCCACATATGCTCCAGTTGTTAGTAGTATTGTGCCTCTTGCGACACCACAAAAAATACGATGCCTTTATTGTCTGATGAACAGGAATTTCGGTATATAATGATGTATAAAAAAACCTATCAAACTACTTTATCCAAAATAATTATTTTATTATCGGATGAATTTTTTATTATATTTATTAACGAAGGGAGTATACTTTGTATCAAAATCAACCATATGTTGTGTCTTATTTCAAAGATGATAATTTTGGAAAAAGAAAATACTTACTATTTAAATTTTTTGACATCTAATGTCATTTGATGCCATCTTGTTGTCATTTTCGGTCTTTCCAATATATGAAAATGACATCAAGGTTTAACTTTATTTCTAAGATTACCATATACTCCTCCCTAAATGCCAACTCAAGTTGTTGTAGTTGTCAATTTTCTCATTTTCATTCCACAACTTTATGTGGGATTGCTACAAAGTACGATTGTTGTAGCTATATTGCAGATATGTTACGATTTAAGTTTATATTTGTGGTATGGTTGTGTTGTGGATATCAAGTAAATTTTTAATATCTAGATTTATTTTCATTGATTATATAATTTGCTTTAACATCTAATATATCTAATCTAATATATATATATATATATATATATATATATATATATATATATATATATATATATATATATATATATATATATATATATATATATATATATATATATATATATATATATATATTGCTACAAAGTACGATTGTTGTAGCTATATTGCAGATATGTTACGATTTAAGTTTATATTTGTGGTATGGTTGTGTTGTGGATATCAAGTAAATTTTTAATATCTAGATTTATTTTCATTGATTATATAATTTGCTTTAACATCTAATATATCTAATCTAATATATATATATATATATATATATATATATATATATATATATATATATATATATATATATATATATATATATATATATATATATATATATATATATATATATATATATATATATATATATGGGTAAGATCACTGGTAATGCGACGTATGTCACAATTTTATTAGTTATTGTATTTTATTCCTTTTTCCTTTTTATTTTGTCATTATGTTATTTATGATGGCTAATAATTTAAAGTATTATATATCATAATAAAATTATTTATTAAATACTTGACCCCTTTTTAAAATACTATATTATTAGGTCATTAATTTTAATTAAGTTTTGTATTTATAAGTTTAAGTGCACTAAATTTTAACACTTTTGTTGAGTTTTATAATTGTGGACAAAAAAAGTATTTTGACGTGGCAATATTTATTTGCCTTTTTATAGAGGATAAGTGTAGGTGATGTGATAAGGGTCACATACAGAGTCATCATTGATTGTTCTGTTATATATTGAAGACATTACGTGGTAGGTTATATTTGACTGATATTTGACAAATATTTGCGGCGATAAGAGTAGGTCGTCTAACAATGAACATGTGACTATTTTATTTGCCTAATTTTACAGGGATTATAATTGTGGAGAAAAAAAGCATTTTGACGTGGCAATATTTATTTGCCTAATTTTAGGGGATAAACGTAGATGATGTGATAAGGGTCACATACAGAGTCATCATTGATTGTTCTGTTATATATTGAAGACATTACGTGGTACGTATATTTGACTAATATTTGACAAATATTTGCGTGATAAGAGTAGGTCATCTAACAATGAACATGAGACTATTTTATTTGCCTAATTTACGGGGATAAGCGCATGTAATGTGACAAGGGTCACATTTAAAGTCATAATCTGCAAGTTATCATATAGTTGTGGGTATTACATGGTAGTCAATAGATGATTTTTGACTAATATTTGCGGGGATAAGCGCATGTTATGTGTACTTTGACCAATCACTATTTCTCATTATTCTTTGTATACCTATATATAATTTTTAAAAATCCAGAAATTAATTTAAACATAAAAAATATAGTGATAAATTGGTCGTCCGTGCGTAGCACGGGTAAAGTCCTAGTATATATATAAAAGTGGATCATGCACGCTGCTGCATTGACATGTTGCTTGTCACATCACCGTGCCCAGTCAGCATATTATCCAAAAGTCAATGTTATTTATGTCTCCTAACTAATGAAATACATGCATGCACATACCATGTAATCTAATTAAATGCGGACACATGAACATAAACTTCATAAATACGGTACATAAACTTAACCTAAATTATACTAAAAGTAGACAAAATAAATTTATAATTAATTTATAAATGATAAAAATTATGTATCAGTAATATTTATACATACATCTCAAAATTTATAAGTGATTTCATACCTCGGCTAAATAGTAAAAAACCAGTATTGAAAAATTACATGATCAAACACCATGGAGATGGAGAAATATATTGTTCGGTAGAATCAGAATGTGTGAATAATATAGTTGTAAAGATAATTAATTTCTTTAAAAATTATTTTAATTTAAAAAAAATAGAAAACTAATTGATATTACTACATGGATCCAAACAACAGTTGCATAACAAATGGGATGACACATATAAGAAATTTAACATCAAATATAATGTAAACTTACTGTAGTCAAAAGCAAAGAAAATACGATGAAAAGCAAAGATGGATAAGAAACATTTGTAGAAAGTTATGTAAATACGTAAACACGTGGGGGGTATAAATATATCAATTGATATGGTATATGGTATATGGTATGTCAAGTTGATAGTTATGAATCTGACACTTAACTATTTTTTTTAATAAAAGATATGAAATTCATTTACCCATTTGGATCAAACAACTATTTCATGTCAAATAAGCAAATTTACATTACGCATAGCTATAAATAAATAAATAAAAGAAGAAGAGGAAAACGAAACATTACACAAATAAAGTACAACTTTGATTTTGTGTAACTCTACATTACTTTTTTTTTTGAGGGGGAAAAAATAAATTCATTCATAATATTAAGCCATACGGCATCTACAAACAAAATCAAAATCAACAAAACGCAATTCTAAAGCATCAAAGTACATTTGAGTAATAAAGTTATTTAACATGGTAAATTCGACGAGTCCGAACAGTCTCCTTTCAATCGTTGTTTTCCATATTACAGCACTTCCGCGGAGGTTCCTGTTGCCATAGGTTTGTTGAATGTACAAATCTGACATTGTAAAAAGCCTGTTGAAGAAGAATATTTGCAGTACCACCATACGAATAACGAATAGAAAATAAACAGTACTCTCACAAAAAGAGAGACAGTCAT
The DNA here is from genome assembly GCA_038025085.1 of Tetragonia tetragonoides. Classification (NCBI taxonomy): domain Eukaryota; kingdom Viridiplantae; phylum Streptophyta; class Magnoliopsida; order Caryophyllales; family Aizoaceae; genus Tetragonia; species Tetragonia tetragonoides. Next base: position 32,396,851 of record CM076152.1, on the reverse strand, counting down.
ACCCAAAAATTAGGACAAACTAACCCTCACGGGAGAGAGAGATTGATTTTATTCCTAACAACGAAACTGAAAAACTAAACAAGACAAAGAAACTAAAAGGATTAGGGCTTACCATGTATCAACGATCCACCGATGGCAGCCCCTAGATTACAAAGATAGGGTTAGGGTGTTTTTTTTTAGAGAGAGGGAAACTTTATATTACTTGCTATATACCTAATTAATCTATTATTCTTTTAATTAATAATTTAATAATAACATTGAAAATATATTTTCTAATGATAATCTACAAGCCCGTGCATCACACGTGACATACACCTGGTATTATAATAATTTGCAATAACATGTTTCAAAAATTAATTCACAGCATTCATTTAGAATTATACTTTCTGAGAGGATGACATATTTATCCAAAGTATTCAATGCCTAGTTTACACTATTATGGAGGCTTTAAAAAAGATTAAATAATAGGTAAAAATAGAGATAATAATGTATGTAGAATTCAAAAATGTATTTTGTTTTGTTGAATTTACTAGAGGTGAAATGAGAGTGACCAAGGTATGAGGAGGGAAGTTGAGAAAATATAGAACATTATATCTCGTATCGTTGCACACGACACACGTATCAGAAAAAACGAGTATTTAATTAGATTATTTTATGCCCATATAATTTTTCAAATGCTTGTTATATGAAAGATCAAAAAGGGATGTTAGGAACCTGAAATAAGTTGGAAGGATGTATAATTTGTTGTTTCATGAGATTTCTTTAGTAAATAAATTCACATGAGCCACCTCGGTACTTCCATAACAAAGAGGTTTCTTGTAAGGCTGTAACACTCATGTCCTACAAGAGATTGTTAGAATTATGAATGATTTATAAGTGACTTCACTCAACAAAGATTTTCGATTTTTGGTCTTAAGTGACCCCTTGTATGGACCAATTGAAAGATTTCACATCTTAGTAGGTTGTGTTGTGAAAGTAGTTGGACTGGATTTAGTCAAGACAAAAGATGAGTTCTCAAAAAAAGAAAAAAACATACAAGGTAGGGTACCTCTAAATATTATGGAAAGACCGAGGTATCTTGCTGTAATTTCATAAACACAAAAACTTCTATAAGACGGTCTTTTTGTAACTTTTGGTGAAACGAGGGTTACCTTTCAATGAAACAAGGGTCAACGCTCACCAAAAGTGACCCCTATATTTTTAAATAGTGACCTAATTTTTTTGAGAGTTGTTCTCACACAAGACTTGATATTTCATAAAACTCTAGGATACCTCGTAAAATATTCTCTTAAATAATAATCATTTTTTTTCATTAATTAAGTTGAGATGTGAAGTGAAACATGAGTTCTACAAAATCTTGTTTATATTGGTAATTTTGAGTATATGAACTTATGTGTTTACATATTAAGAGCTCATAAGCTAAAGAGAGTTGAATAGTGGATTGTTGTGATTAGGGATGACAGTCCCACCCGCACCCGCTGGATATCCTATCCACTCGATCCGGTATAAGTGGATATGAATGATGTTAGACGTATGACTAGCGGATAGGATATGGATATGGATGATATGCGGGTAGGATATGGATGACAATGTATCATCCATTTATCCACCCGATGGATATCCATCCATTTATTAATATATATTTATATTTATAAAAATACAGAAAATAGCCACATATATAATAAAATTTATCCCAAAACTCTTGCATGCCTTGTTATTTTGTTCAGAGATGTTTGCAAATGACAACAACCTATTTATGTACTTATTTGAATTATCTAAGGTATTAATTTGGGTTTTTTTAAAAGTATTTTTAAGTTAATTTCATAATTTTAAGATTGTTTTGGAAAAATAATGGAGGTCCAATGGATATCCGTTTACCCGTTACATTTAGCGGATATGGGTATGGACGGAGGAAGTTGAAGTAAATGGATATGGATATGGATATGGATATGGATGGGGAAAAATAAATGAATATGGATATGGATATGGCACCACCCGATCCATATCCGACCCATTGTCATCCCTAGTTGTAATGGTTGGGAGCTATGGTCTTTGTGAATTTTTAGGACGATACCTTTTGATTTAAGAGGAGACACAAACGAAATAAATAAAAATCTCACGATTGGGAAACAATTTTGCTAATTGCTAACCATTAGCGAATCGCTTGGTCATGGTAAGACAAGACTTTTGACTAAAATCCATTCAATTTAACAACGCCGCTTGTAAGTTAACAAAGAATGATTGTGGACTTGTGATGTTGTTAGTGGGTGGAGTGATCGTAGATAATGTAACTGGCAATGTCTGATGTGTACTCTTACGTGTACCCTGCGCTAGGTACAATACCCCAGCCACTCAAAATGGACAATACTAGGAAGAAAAATAAATAAAAGTGCGTGTTTGCATAGGTAAAAGGGATGAACTTTCATAAATATGGGAAGATGAATAAAAATATGGAGATACAATATATTGAAAATCTATAAATAGCAATGTTATTGCCAAGCTCTAAAATACTATTACAATATCATACATTTATAGAAATATAAAAAGGTAATTTTATTTTTGACAATAGTATTTTATAAGTTGATAATAATATCACCCTGTTTTAAGTGATAATGAGTTGTAATAAAATCTTGTTTATAGTATGGATATAATCTCCTCGACCATGTATCAGAGTATGTTATTTAGAATTTTAATGGTCTTAAGAGTTTGAGCCATATTACATGTGAGTAAATGAACCAACTTGTATTTTTGGTACAATAAGCATTACAAATTAGGAGATATTCATTGGAAATAGAGAAATTTCAAAGTTATTGCCAAATCAGTATTAGCATGCATATGTCATCCATATATAAAAATTGAAAATTAAAATTTTTTATTTGACTTTACAGTAGTGTTTGTAACTTGGCAATAACATCACTCTATATAAAGTAACGATAAAAGTAGTTAGTTTAGTGAAATTTCAAAAAATCAATAGAGCTTGAACCATAAAGAGACCGCCTACTAACAACCGATTAATTATTGAAAGTAAAGTAAAAGATTGTTATCAAAATTAAGATTTTAAAAGTTATGATATGCAAACTAAAAGTCATTTACTATGTCCCACAAAAATAGGTTTATTAGACATTTGAAATCTTCCAGATTATACTTTGAATATCTTATCTTATTTTTTTTTTGAATTTGTTGTTATTAATATCAAATTAACTATGGAAGTAAAATTTTGTAAAAGTAAAAGTTTTAAACGATTCTTGTTAAGCCATTTAGATATTATAGTCTATATACGTTTTACCAAATCATGGTAAAAAATAATGTACTTTCACCTCAAAAGTCAAAACAAATCTTATTTTTTGTGATTGTTTCACAATATAAGATCATAGTTACATTTACAAAATAATTTACGTTTTATAAAAAGAAACATAAATATTAAGACAAACAAAATGAGTTTTACCTTTTATTTTACAAACTAAGCAGTGAAAGAGAGAAAAAACCTTCACTGTAAATAGAATTTGTAAGTGTAACTTCAGTCTAAGCACGAAGAAACTAATTATTGCAAAAAATAAATACAATACTCAAGATTCAACAAATTTAGTATCCAATCCAAAAAAAAAAAGAGTATTATCTGGTTTATTTCTACAAATAGAAATAAATAAAATAATGCCACCACAATTAAAAAAAAAAACAAGTGTGAAAAAACCCAAAATTTGTTTGTACAATTAAAATTCAATAAAACAATACTTCACTACCACAATTAAAATTCAAGAGGGAAAAACAAAAAAAACTCAAAATTTATTTTTACTAATAAAATAAAAATACAATATACTACCACTATAGAAAAGCACAAAAAAATTTTTAAGACCATTTTTTTTGTAACTTTTGGATAGACGGAGGTCACTTTTCAATAAAATAATTGTCACTACCTATCATAAGTGACCCTACTTCTCTGTATTGTGATCTCATTTTTTCGGTGAATTGGTCTCACACTAGACTTGCTGAATTTTTTTTAAAACAAACCAGCAAGTCTTGTGTGAGACCAATTCACAATAACCCTAATTTTATTGAAAAATGATCCCTATCTCATTAAAAATTAAGGAAAAATCGTATTATAGAAGTTTTTGCCTTAAAAAAAATTGGTTGATTAAAAAAAAATTCAAAAAAAGAAACAAATCGAAATAGTTGCCATTCCACATCACACAATCATAGTACGAAAAATTTTTAGTGTTTCACTAACAAACTACCTATTTACTTATGTGGTGTTACCTAACCAATAGGATATTTTTAAATTAATTTTTTTCTTTTTTTTTTAATTAAATACTCTAAAATCACCCTCCTATTTTCAAAGGTGTATTAGAGGGTAATATATCCAAGTGGTGTTACTGAAACACGGGAAAATTGCTGATCACAGTAAAAGAGCAATCCAGTCCCACAAGCCACAACCTCTCTCACAGTTCCTTTCTCTTCCAAGCGTCATCATTACACTCTCTCTCTCTCTCTCTCTCTCTCTCTCTCTCTCTCTTCTGCTCTTACAACAACAATAAAATTCGCTTTTCATCACCATTCACCACCATCTGAGGAGAGAGAAAAACAAAAAACAACCCCCAAAAAAAAACCCAAAAAAAAGTGCATCTGTATTTCTGTCACCATTGTCATGACCTCAACCAAAATAAACCACCACTACCTAAACCCTAACCACCACCCTTAAGCTCACCTCACCACCATTAACAACCACCACCATCATTTTCTCTCTCCTCCCCCCTAAAATGGGCTCCTTAGTCCCTTTCTTAGACCTCAATCTTCTCCCTGACCCACCATCTTCAACCACCACCACCATCACTCCCCCTCTTCTCCGGCCCAAACTCGAGATTCTCGTCAAATCCGAACCCATCGACCATACCCATACCCAAACCCAGTTCTTCAACAATTTCATTCACCAAAATCAAAATACCCAACAAGAAATTGAAAACCCTGATTTGATCCCAAGCTCACCACCACCACAATTAGACTCAAATGACCCTAATTACATCTCTACTCCAATGGGTTCTTCAAACCCGAACCCGAACCCGGAGAATAACGACTCTGTTTACTCGGAATTCTACCGCATTTCCGAGATGTTCCGTTCGGCTTTCGCCAACCGGTTCGGGAACAACAGCAACGGAAACGAAATCGAAGTACTCGATGCGGTTTCCGGTGCTATTGTTCCCGTACCGGAAAACCATGACAACAACAACATGATGACAACAACAACAACAACAACATCACCAACAACACCCTCACAAACAACAACAGTGGGGTCACATTACAAGAAGTACCCAAAGAGGTCAAATGAGTTAGTGAGAGTGACAAACTTAAGCATTGAAGACCAGAGGTATTTTCGAGACATTGTAAGGCGAACTCGAATGTTGTATGATGCATTAAGGATATATTCTATGTCTGAGGAGGAGAGACGAAGCGGTCCAGGGGCGGGGAGGAGAGCTAGAGGGGATTTACGAGCTTCGACGTTGATGAGAGATAGAGGTTTGTGGTTGAATAGAGATAAACGCATTGTTGGGTCTATACCAGGTGTATACATTGGTGATTTGTTCTATTTTAGAATGGAGTTATGTGTTGTTGGTTTACATGGTCAAAGTCAAGCTGGGATTGATTACTTGCCTTCTAGTCAGAGTTCAAATGGGGAGCCTATTGCGACGAGTATAATCGTTTCGGGTGGGTATGAGGATGATGAGGATGCTGGGGATGTTTTGATTTATACAGGTCATGGTGGACATGATAAGTTTAATAAGATGTGTAATCATCAGAAGCTTGAAGGAGGTAATTTGGCTTTAGAAAGAAGTATGCATTATGGGATTGAGATTAGGGTTATTAGAGGGCTTAAATATGAGGGTAGTTTAACTACTAAGATTTATGTTTATGATGGTTTATATAGAATTGTTGAGTCTTGGTTTGATGTGGGTAAGGCGGGTTTTGGGGTGTATAAGTTTAAGCTTAATAGGATTGAAGGTCAACCTGAGATGGGTAGTTCACTTTTGAGACTTGCTCAGGGTTTGAGGAAACAGCCTTTGCAAATGAGGCCAATGGCTTATCTCACTCTCGACCTTTCGGTGAAGAAAGAGAATGTGCCTGTGTTTGTTTATAATGATATTGATTCGGATAAGGACCCGTTGTATTATGAATATCTTGAGAAGACGGTTTTCCCTCCGTTGGCTTTTGCAGGTGGTAATATGGGGTGTAATTGTGTTACTAGTTGCCATGATGGTTGTTTGTGTGCAATGAAGAATGGAGGTGAGATTGCTTATGATCATAATGGGTTTCTTTTGAGGGGGAAACCTTTGGTGTTTGAATGTGGCAGGTGGTGTAGTTGCCCTCCTAGTTGTCGGAATCGTGTGAGTCAAAAAGGGCTGAGGAATAAATTGGAAGTGTTTAGGTCGAGGGAAACGGGATGGGGAGTTAGGACGTTGGAGTTGATACATGCTGGTGCTTTTATATGTGAGTATACTGGGGTTGTTCTTACAACGGACCAAGCACATGTATTCACCATGAATGGAGACAGTCTTATATATCCTGGTCGGTTTGCAGAGAAATGGGCAGAATGGGGTGATTTATCTCAAATATACCCTGAGTATGTGAGACCAACATATCCCGCAGTTCCTCCATTGGATTATGCCATGGATGTGTCGAGATTGAGAAATGTTGCTTGTTACATAAGCCATAGTACTAGCCCCAATGTGATGGTGCAATTTGTTCTATATGATCATAACAATATAATGTTCCCTCATCTGATGCTATTTGCTATGGAAAACATCCCACCGATGAGGGAGCTTAGCCTTGATTATGGAGTAGCTGATGAGTATACTGGAAAGCTCTCAATCTGCAACTAGAATAACATTTTTAAAGACTGTCAACATCGTTGGATGTGGTGCAGTGAAGTGCTATGAGGATATGATGCCGCGAGGTAATTCTTTCCTTTATTCATTTACACAATTTTTTTCCTTTTGGTTTCTGATAGGAGGTTGGCTACATGTTAGGTGCAATGCACCCGCCTATCCTCTTTCCCCACGGGCTTAAGTCACAATGCTTTTACCACAGTTTCAGTTCCTCCAGTTTTGGAGTGTTGTTAAAGTATAGTGTAATTCATACATTTTTTTTTCTGATGAAGATTGTCTACAGTTTTGGAAGTACACATTATTTGATATTATAAATTGTTGGGATTTTATGATGTGTTGTTGTATGTCAGTACGTCTGGTTGGTTTTGGTTTTATTGGATAATCTGGTACACTTTAGTCAGTTTTGCAGTGTTTTATTTTGTTTTAGTTTAGTTATTTGGTATGTTGCATACTTGCCTGCTTTGGTTCTGTGCCCCCTCCTTCCTGAGAGAAGAGAAAACTTGTTGTAGGATCAAAAGTTCCGCTAATTTCTCATAGATATTCTAGACCGATAATTTCCTTCTTTTTATTGATCCCATTAGAGCCAAATTTGTTAAATAGTTTTAGATGTTCATAGGCTTGGTGATATTCAGATTAAATCACTTTTGATTCATTCCTTACAATTACGTTCCTAATTCCATCCTCTTTGTTTCATGAACCATTTTGTTTCAAGTTAAATCCTCTGTTTGAATGATCTAATGAAGCACTATACATGACGGGATCCTTGGCAAATGAGTAAATTTACTTCAGCTACTGGAAAACCGACTTTTGTCCTGATGGGGAGTATATCTCATCCTTTCAGATGTCTTGATGTTGTAAATTTCTTTTGGATAATATGGTAGTTGATGACGACGTAGAACATTTATGATGTAAGATTATTGATGAGCAGCAGTACTAAACTGCTACAACAATTACCTGTTTTCCTTTTGGGAAGTATCATTATTACTTGTAAGCACCATTGTGATGAAACCTTCCTGCCATTTTTTTCTGTATGGTGTTAACTGTTAAGGAAAGTAATTTTTTCTATAACGATCACAAAGAAGATGGTGTTTTCCTCGGGTGAAGCTTATGCGGGGAGGGATTAGTAGGGTGGAAAGGCGGATAGGGTGGGATTAGTAAGGAGACGCACGAATATGGTTCGATAAGTATATACTTGTATCATCGAGCATCCAGTGAGTATCAAGAATTTTAGTCTCACTAGGTCGTCACACTCTGCCATGCTTTGTTTCGGGATGATTGGCTAATGATGGAAGTCAAACTGTAAAGTTTGGTGGACAAAAGGATATGGGGCTGTCTGTGACTTGTAGTTTCCTCAGGGGCATTTTGTGCAATTCTCCTTTACGTTATCCAGACTTTGCTAAAAGTTTTGAGCATATGTTCGTGTCTGCATGTCGAAATCGTCCATTTTCTGTAAATTTTTGGAGTTCCTGGCTAACTAAAATGAAGTGGCAATTGTGCATACCCATGTGGGACATTCGAGGATACGACTCGGGAACTTAAGATAAGATGAAGAGTCCGAGTAACATTGATCTCCTTGTGTCGTAATCAGTGATGACTTGAATGACCTTATAACTGACCTTACTTGGGAAGATACCATAGATGTAGTCTGAATAGGAAATAGTGATCTGTTGCATGGTCATGGAAACTTGTCAAGATGTGCCATTTTTTCTTTTGTTTTGAGAGAATCTGTTCTGCATCACCTTTTAGCACAAATAATCCATGTTTCCATTCTAGCAGAATGTAGGCAAGCTTGCTTCGAATGTGGTATTTTTGAGGACGCAACTTATCAAGAGTCTGATGTATATTGGTAGAAGCCTATGTTGGCAGGGAGATAGATGATCTATGGAAAGGTCAACTTTCTACTGTAGGTTTTTGATGATCTTGCACCCTGTAGAAATCTTCAGGGATTAATTTAGTGAACTCTATTTGTCAAGTTATAGTCCAATTATCTTATAAAAATTGGCCAACTTCTATCTGATGTTTATGTACGGCCTGGCTTCCTGGAGAATTCTGTTCCTGTATCACTAGACTCCTTGTTTCGAAATTTATCTTAGCCCTCTAAGGAATCTTTTTCGGTCCTTGCCTCTATCTAACATTGAATGATACCTTTAGCAACAAACATGCATATCCACCAGAATATTATAGAATGTCCAATTAAACTTGGCTAGAAGGTTAGTTGAGGCTTTTAAACTTTACAGGAGCAGGGAGCTCAGTTTCTTTGAATTTGCGAGGTTGCTATGGGAGACATCTATTCTTCGTACATCAATTTTTTTGGGTGCATACCTATCCAATAAGTATGTCAAATGCAGAATAGAGGCTCCAACACATTTAAGGTTGCGGCTTATGATGTTAAATAATTTCAGTATATTTAAGTGCTGGTTATCAGCTCAAATTGTCACTCTGTCTCTTTTCTATTATTTTCTCTCACAGAGTCACACTCCACATTGAAAGTTCAAACACTTGGGTCCTAGTTGCTAAAATTTTTGTCCTTGTTGGAGTTTGAGGCTTCTAAGGTTGTAATACATGAATTTCAAAGTCAAGGATATTGGGTAATTGTCTCCTTTGGTCTGATAGGCTTGTTTTTCCTTTCGAAGCTGTTTGTCTTCGCTAGTTGATACCAACCACCCGATGTTTTACAGCGTGACATAGTAGTTTTCTGCTGTATATGAAAATTTTAAAAAGATGTTTCCCAGCTAGAGTTAAATGTTTGGGTTTTAAATGTTTGTTTGCTTTTGGTAGGCTTAGCTGGACAAAAATAATCTATCATTGTCCTGAACCTAGAATCGTTTTGTATGGTTGATTGGTCGCATATCACTTGGATTGAAATAGTTAAGTGCTAATTAGTGTCTATTTGGTTGAGAAAAAGGACTCAGATGTTATGTATAGTATAAGGGAAATACTCTCTTATACAAAGAAGCGAAAGCTGAAAACTTGAAAAGTTAGTACGAAGAAACGTTCGCTAGATTTACTTGTAATCGGGAAAGGTATCCAGTTCTTTCTCCTAGCAAATAATACTGAACGAAGAAAATGGTGCTGGCATGACTACCTACAACTGTTTCAAGTGATGTGATAAAATTGAAATATATACAACACAAACTCGTTACTCCTAAAATACATGGTGATATTCGTTCAGTAAATTACACTACTGTTAAGCATAATGTATTTTAAGACCAGCTTCACTAACTTGTCATGAAGAGAACAAACTTTTGTTGTCAGTTGGTGTAGTTTAGGATTTATATGCACTAATTCAAACGTTCAAACTAACCCTGAAGGGGTAGCTCTGCTGGTAAAACCTCTGAGAAGTATTCCAGAGGTCCCAGGTTCGAGTCCCCTCAGGGCCACTGGAGGTTTTCCTGGTCGTTAACTTCAGGGCCCAAGGGATTAGTTAAGCAAAGCTTGGACACCCATTTTATCTAAACATAATTCAAATGTTCAAACTTGCATGTGTCTCAAAACAGTAGATGTAATCCAAAAGTCCAACTTCAATAAAGAAAGGGGATTTTTTCGTGCGTGCTGAGCTTATATAAAGCATAGAAAGCAAGTCCATGATAACACAATGACTTCTATAAAAATAACTAGTTGCATACCACCTTCCCATGTTGGCAGCCAACCACAACATGAGTAGCCTCCAAGGTAGAGCAGGAAATATGCACGATCACGTTGTATGGAGCCCTTTGTTGCTGCCATATAAGTAAACATGTGAAGTCCTAATGCTTTGCAACTTATTCTGTAGCATGAATTATGTTCCGAATCTCATTAATAATGAACATTTTAGCTTCGCAAACTTGTGTAAAACCATGTGAAATATGTTACTTCTATTACATGTCATTATTATATTGCATAAGATTTGCAAATTTTACTTTCTTCTTTCTTGCATGAAGGATGTCCTTAAATTCATTGTCATGCTTTAAACATAGTTGAAGTACTATGCATTATGTGCCTTCTTGTCCTCTGTATGGCAACTTGTATTGGAATCCTGTGTTGTGTTGGATCTTACCTTTTTCAGTCTAAGTTATGATTTCGTTTATTTTCGCCCCATATTAATTTGCATTTGTAACATTTGGAAGTTCAATTGCACAATTTTTATTCCTCTGGAAATACATCATACATGCTTCCAACGTCTTTTTCATGTGACGCTAACTTTACCTGAATTCATGTGGTTTTGATCTGTTATTGTCTTCAAGGCTAGATTGACATCTTTTTGGTGTATGCCTTTTGTATGTATCCTGCCATATTTTTAAGGTGTGAAGAGATCAATGACCTATATGTTACTCAAATTTCTTATTTCACCTTAAGCACCATTGGCCGATACTTGACACCCGACATTGTATGGACACTAGACATTTCATTTTATGCCAAAAACAAATAGAAGTTTCCAAACCAATGGCCAAGTCCTATTCATGTTAGTCTTCTTATCATAACAACAACAACAACAACAACCCAGTAAGTATCCCGCCTAGGGCGGGGTCTGGGGAGGTCCAGATGTACGCAGTCTTACCCCTAACTAGTCGCCTAGAAGAGAGACTGTTTCCGAAAGTTAGTCTTCTTATCATAGTTAGTGACAATTGATTATGATACCACCAAACACAATCCATAACTCTGGTTTCAAAGATGTCTGATGATAAAATATCCCGAACTTTTTGATTCCTTTTCAAGCCTTCCATTTGCCATAAATATCGTGTTTCCTTTATTCCAAGATGTAAAGCAGAAACTTCTCCTTTCCCTGGCACTTGGAATATATTTCTAACAAGGTTTATCTAGGAAGAAAGTAAAGATTACAACTCCAGGATATATGCCGAAGTGTAATGCCGTAGTTTTATTTCTGTTATTTTTATTAATTTTGTTGTTCCTTCTTGTTATTTAGAGTTCTGTTCAGGTATGGATGCTTTTATAATGTTGATAAGAATATCTGTTTCCTTTAACATGCTTGACCCAATCTGAGAATATAGCTTTTCCTTATATGACATATGTGCCTAATATGTTTTTCCATCAATATAGTTGACATAGCTTATGCCTTTTGAGTGTAGAATGAAACGGGAGTACTGGGCATTTATTCAAGAGTTTAATGAGTAGTGTGACCCTGACGTCGCTTGAGAATTTAGCAGTACTTGGTGTAACATGTATTAACTGACGATTATTGACTTCATGCTCACACAAAATGTACTTCATTGTTGGGGGGTGATCAGCCTTAGAATTGTACTCATCTTGTTCAGTCATCCTTTCCTTGTTCATTGGGCCTTTAAGAGGTAATTTCTAAAAGGCTAAAATAAATATATAGATAAAAGATGTCATGACTTGGATTTCCTGGGGAAGCTTATTTTTGAGTATGGGTTCTGTTGAATGCCAAAGGACATGAAGAGTTGTTCTCATCGTTCTTAGTGTGATATTCCATGACAGGACTTGACTTTGAGTAGACTAGAGAAGTTGATAAGCTTTGTGCTTAGGCTACTGGTATTACTTGTTCCATTTACACTAGCCAGCCCAGGTAGTTACCCAATGGATTTCCGAAATTTTTACAAGGGTTTCTGCATTTTTGCCTCTTCTCTGAACCTCTTAGTGTAGCTTAAACTTAATAATGTGCTATTGTTTTCCTAAATTCCTGCAGACCATCTCTTTGTGCATATTTTTCTGGTGAGCTTTTCTGTAACTTGTGCTGTAAATGAAAATGTAGGTTCTGTGGCATGTTGATTACGTAGATTATGATGTAGATGTTATCTTCTCTTCTCAAATGCTTGTCATCATAAGTTCTGGTGAACTTTTGTCCACATATTGTTAATTTGTCATAAAAAATGTGTTGAAGTGACTGATTGCTGATGTATACTTTTTGAAATGCAGATCTACCAGCATATTTAGGGCTTTTCTGTTGCACAATTTTGTGGGAAGTTTTTGGAGGTCATCTTTTTCAATGGAAGATGGAAGATTGACCTACCATTGGTTCATCAGGATGGGTACTAGAAAGGGCTATCGGTTTTTTCTTTGATGCCTTTACCTACGTACCTTGGTCTGTTTTAATGTTGTGGCTACCGAAGTCTGACTTCCGAACAGAAAGGAGGAAGAATGGAGTTTCAGGGACTAGAATGATAGAGCACATTCACGGGGACTACCGACTTCTCTGCATTGGAATTCCTGAGGTAGTCGCCCTACCCCTGGAGTTATGAATTCCAAAGAGGAACCCTTTTAACAAGCTCTAAAGCAGAAAATGTGTGTAGGTTGATATGAGTGACTGTATTTTTGTGTTTTGACACTGTATATATGTGATGTTACAATTGCATAAGAGCTTTGTACAGTTAGTATTGTATTTATGCTTGGGTAGTTAGTTGGATAAATTCCTGTGCTTTAGGTGCTCCTAATCTTGTTCCACCGAAACAGAAGGCAGTTTTATAGTCCATAGAGGATTTTTCTTCTTGTACTTGCATATATACAGCTGAAGACTGACAATCCTTAAAGGGTCTTAGATGTTGTCTTGCTGAAGGAATGCAGCTGTGCATATGCGTGTAAATCGATTATTGGCTGAGATAACAAAGCTATCACCAATCACCTTGTATGGCCTTGATCAAGATCAAGTATCAATAGATCTACACATTTTCTAGAGTGTGAGATGTTTGATGGAGTTTTCTGCTTCATCCACATTGATTCTTATTTTATGGAGCATTTGAGATTATAACTATAAGATCTTGTGTGTTATGTTTGTAACTTGTTATTATTCAGAAAAACTTGTATGAGGCGATTTTAACGTAACTTTTGGTGTGACAGTAGTTGCTTTTTAGTGAAATAAGGGTCGGTGCTCATAATGAGTGATCTTATAATGACCGTATTTTCTGTGAGTTGATTTCACACCGATACAAAAGTTGCTGTTATTTATTCTGTGTTATGTATTTTTTTAATTATTATTTTAGACGTGAGGTGAGGATTGTACCAAAAGCCATATGGCATTTATGTCATATGATAAACATAAAATTAAAACACATCACATGCTAAACATAAAAAGAGAATTCTTCTCCTTAAAAGTTGATACATCCTAACTTGAATGGAGATTCCTATCGAATGCGTTCAGATTCGTTGTTGTTGATTAGTGTTCTCTTTTCTCTATCTCTCTCCTACAATTCTCTAATGAGATTGCAATAACTGCACCTCTGCGGTTCTTGAAGGAACGGTAAAGAATCCTCACCCATCCCTACAACCAGAATTTCTCTTGTAGAAGAGGAGACAACCCTATCATTAAGAGGATATAAAACACCTTACTAGCTGTGACATTATAATTTATTTAAAAAAAGACAAGGTATCAGATTTAAGAACTTTTTTAGGGGATGTACTAAAATTAGGACTTAAAATAACACAAACGAGGTTCTTAGAGCTCACCACTAGCAAAAATTTTCGATAACAACCAATTTGTTATAGATTACTCAACTGACATAGAAGAGAAAGTGGGGCATAGAAACTGCAAGAAATAGATGACAAAGGGATTACCTAAATACACTACAAAATTTATTTTAGTTTTGTCTACATTTTACATTATTCCAAGATAATCTTTGCCCCGAAAAATGTGAAGGAATTCCCTTTTTGTCATGTCTGTGGGATGGGTTTTAACCTAATAAAATCTAGATTAGAACACATGGCCTAGAAAGGAACAATCCACTCTTCATGAAATTTGCACCTCTCTCTAAGACTCTAATCATGGTTTTGGAGAAGCTGCAAGGGCCGTTTTTGATAATTTGACTACAATGATTTATAGGTGTATGGTATGCAGTATGTATGTATAGTGTAAACTTGTAAATTGGCTATTCTTCAATGAAGTATGACATTGGCATTTTGTCTTGCAGTATGATATACCAATTTATGATTCTCGAACTCTTCATTTTAATTGAAATATTCAGGTTGAATACTCTGATATCAGGATACGATATGACACCTGGACACTTCAAATTTGCAGTAAAATAAGGCAAAAATTCTTAAAATAGGCGAGTCTAATGATCCGATCCTTAAATCCTCATATGAACCCAATCCTTAGATTCCCGAGTCTGAGAAACATAGATACCAAAAGCCCCATTATTAAAAATTGTTTTAGATCTGTCACTTTTTTCTCTTCGAGTTGATGATGCCATACCTTCTATAGATATTTAAAATGTGGCTCTAGCGGAAATCCTTCCGGTGATGATACAACATAAGATTAGTTTAAAACAACAACAATCAAGCATGTCTTAGCCTAGTGGTTAAGATTGAGGTGATGAGTACATCATGTACCAGGTTCGAGAACAAAAAAAAAAAAAAAAAAAAAAGAGGTTTAAACAGCAAGGATTTGTCGTCATCCACCCAAGGGCTAAGTATGCTTTAATGAAACAGAAAGCTCTTACAAGTAGATTGCATTGTGCAGATGCCAAAAATCAGACAACCTGGATATGAATATGTATGTTTGCTCCAGAAATGCCATGTCTATATATGTATGCAGGAAAAGCTTGCGAAATAACTATAAGCTGAAGAATATAGAACACTGAATGGATGTATTAGGCAAAAACCCATGGCATGAGAACTGTAGCTGAAAACTCAATCAGAATCCTCATGTGCATCTTTCGTCACGTTTTCTGAATTTACATTCCTTTCTTTCTTTCACCCCCTCCACTTCGCGGAAGGGTGTGGAGCTTTCAATGACCTTTATATGATCAGTCAGCGTACATACATTTACAGGAGAAGGTTGAGAACAATGGGGAAAACTCAAGCAGTTAAGTTATGCAACTTTTGCACACCAGCTATCAAAAAGACCGCACAAGTTCTCAAGGAAAGTGACGCTCAGGCCTACTAGTTAGCTGTTGCATTTCTTCCTAATTCTCGTTGTCTAGCACGCTCCATCTTTCGCTGCCGCCATTCTTCCAAAGCTATAGTATACAGAATACGTAAGAATAAAGAAACAACAGCATATAGCAGGATACGGGAACACCAACTTAAAGGGCATTAACATAGATGCATAAGCAAAACCTTTACAGATACAGGCAAAAATTGCACTTGATGCAATTATACATGGATTTGTCTTTGAAAGTTTTGGCAGTTTCCTTGCAAAAAAACTTAGCACTTCATACATGCCAATAACACCCCTTAAGAAGATATTAGTTTTAAGTTGGGACAGGATGTGTAGGAGGAAGAGAGATGGTGGTTTCGGTATAAAAGAGGCGCTTAGTTGGAATAAAGCTCTATCACTTAATTGGCTAGTTAAACTTCATATGAAGCATGATTCTATCTGGGTCGATTGGACTTCACATTACTATTTACAGCACCAGAATTTATGGGAGGTTTCTGCTAAACAACTTGACTCATGGGGATGGAAGAGATTGTTGCACCTCAGAGACTTGCTTGTTCAAAAAGCAGGGGGCATAGTTCAAGCAAAAGAGCTGATAGTCTCTTGGCATGTGGGAGGTAAATTCCAAGTTGCAAAAGCATACGATTTTATCTATGGTGATTTTAATCCATGCTGTTGGTATAGAACAGTATGGGATCCTTGTGTTGTTCCTAAGCATAGGTTTGTGACTTGTATGGCTTTGAGTAACGGTCTTGCTACCATTGATAACATCTGTAAGAGGGGCTTGCTGCTTGTTAACAGATGTGAGTTGTGTGCAGCTGCATCAGAATCATGTAAACACTCGTTCTTTGAGTGTAAATACAGCAAGCAGGTCTGGCATAGAGTCTTGCACTGGATGGGAATTAAAAGAGCAGTGTTGAGTCTTAACCATGAAATGCGCTGGTTTCAGAAGAATAACAGGGGCAAAAGTTGGGATAAAAGAAGACGTAGATGTGCGCTATTGGCCACAATTTACGAACTTTGGCTTGAGAGGAATGCAAGGGTGTTTAGAGACAAAAGGAGAGATATTGACCAAACTGTACAGAGTATACAATCTACAGTTAGTGTGCGTATGTTTATGTGTAAAGCTGAGCTAGATGAAAATACTATAAAAGATAGGTTGCTAGGGGTTGTTTGAATTTCTGTTTTCTGATGTAAGGAATCTTAGAGGATGACAAGGGTACCTTGCTGGTACTCCTAATAGGTTGTAAATTTCAAAGGGGTGTCATTCCGGCATCCTTTTGGTGAATGGACTATATACTTACCATTTTCCAAAAAAAAAAATAAAATAAAAATAAAGCAACAAAAGGATCTTCTGGTATGACTAAGAAACTGCAACATAGCCAATACTATACTGGCTCGAATCTTCAGGATGTTAACAGAATAGATGACACAAATGAAGCTACCACTTGCCAATCAATATGCATTGAACATAAGCAAATAAAATAGATTGGTGTTTGCAAACAGAATACCTCTCAAAAATATAAATTGGAAATAAATATAGCTGTAAACCATAATCTTAACTGTAGTTACAACAAGTATTCAGCTACACAAATAATGTAAACGCATCATATAAAATGAAAAGCAGAAATGTTCACGTTTTCAAGGGTCAGTCATTGTAATCATCGCATACCTTTTATGCTAGCATCCGATGTACGAGCTGTTAGCCTTTTAGAAAGGTCAAGTGCAGCAGTCTGCTTCGTTTCTTTTATGTTGAACAGTCTCTGGTTCCGCAAATGCTTCTTGCTCGATTTCCCTCACCTAAATATGAGAGAAGTTTGTCAGTGTCTTTATAACAGAGAAGCCGAACTTGTACTAGAAATCCATGCGCGCAAGTCCTGGAAACACATGCGCTACCAAACCAACAACACATTTGATTTTTTCTTTATACATTTTTTCTTTTTTGGGAAATGGCAAAGCAACCAACCCGATGGCGGATGGCCATTACATCAAGCAACAACACACTATTGACTAACCTCTCGAACTATCGACATTCTATTTCATATGGAGCCCTCAGATTTCCCTGAACCCGATGATTGAACTCAGCAATATTTACTACCACTATGCTACCACTTATGTTCATTGGACCAGGCTAATAGTGTCTATTAGAGATATATAACACGGTAAGGGAGTTGGCAGTTTTCAGGAAATTTAATGAGTTATTTTGCCTTGTATGATCTTTCAAGTGTACATACCCATGTCGGATGTTTAGTATCAAAGACTGCCATTTGAGGTGGATGAGTCTGAGCACCACAGGCCAGAACATTTACAGAAGAAGAAACATGAAGAAATTGAACAAATCAAAAGAATCACAACGGCAACATGAATGGCTACTAACATATTAGGCCACTTTCAGAATTGAGCTCCTATCACTGCCTCAAATTTAATAGTGCCAGTCACTTGAGATATAAATTCTGACTTTCTACCCTAGTCTAACATAACACAGATACAATGTATCTTCAACCTAGGTCAATATGACAATACATTGGTCAAAACCTCAAAAATCAGAGCTCAATTAAACAGGAGCCTTTTAGAACAAACTGAAAGCAAGGCCAGTTGACAAATACATACTCTTTGTATCAGTTCCAGTGGCACCATAGCTCGTCGAACGTCCTCTGATTCTTTGACATACCTAGGCTGAACTGTAACATGAAATAGCAATGAAAACTGAGTTGTTCTGCTAACTCAAAATTGATCAATGTCCAATAAAATTGATTTCTGTCCTGCACTGTAACTCACATAAAACCCCAACTCAAACCCCAATTAACAGCATGCATGCCCCAGTATCAACTGTTGACCTTACCATCAGCAGAAAAAACTGAACTAAAATTGCCCACAACATAATTGAATAAACCAATAAAAAAATTGATTTGTACCCAGCATTTTATTTGAAGGAAAACCAAACTCAAACCCCAATTAACAGCCTGCATGCCCCACAATCAACCCTTGACCTTACCATCAGCAGAAAAAAGACTAAAAAAATTACCCACAATACAAATTCTCCACAATTCAACTCAAAAAGTTCAAACTTCATAGTCAACACCACATTGACACCACCAAATGACCAAACAATCAGAACCCATATAATAGAAACCCAGAAAAATGCAATATTTATACAATTCAACTAGAACCAAACACATCTAATTGTACAATTTAATCAAACAATACCAGAAAAAGTTGATATAAGTAGAGAATTCAATTGAAAGGGGAAAGTAAAAACCTGATTTGGGATGGTGAGGAGATAAAAAGCCTTGAAGCAAGAAAAGGGCAGTGACCAAATTGAATAAACAAACCACAATTTTTTGGAAAGTAAAGATTTGTATTACTTCCAATCAGATATGGCAATGAGTACAAAGCAGTGTAAACTGCACTCAAACACTCTACAAACACAGCCAACACTTTCTCAAACAGCAGATCACAGCAATCTGACTTTGAGAAAATAGAGGCTAACTAGCAAAAGAAAATACATGCTTAACGCAAATAACCCTACACAAAAACTCAAATATAAAAATTCAAATGCTGAATAAAATACTCCTGGATTCTCCTGTCTCTCGCAGCTGCACCTCTGACATGAAGCATGGAGATAATCTGCTTAGCTATGGATTTATGGTCATTTCTTGCTCCCTGGAAAATCCGCATATTTCTCTCCCTCCAAATGAAGTACACAATAGCAGAGAAGAGAGCAGCTTCAATTTTACTCCTAGCTGCTCTACTCCTAGCCCGAACACAGCCTTGTTGTAGTCTGTCCTCCCAGCAAGTGACAATTTGTTGGTGTTGCATCCAGTTCTGCATAGTACTCCAGATCATCTTTGTAAAAGAACACTCATGAAACAGGTGTTCATGTGTTTCCTCTGCACAGTGACAAAACACACACACACTGCGCCCTTGGATTCCAATTTCTGTAAGTTCTTCCATGTGGGAAGCCTGTTCAGGATACAAAGCCACATTATGAACCTCCATCTAGGAACAGAAAGAGAGCACCAAACCAGATTAGTCCAGTCTTTCTTTTCTGCTGCAGGGAGCAAAGTTTTGTATGCCTGGCTCACTTTGTATCTTGTAGCCCTCTGACTCAGTATATGCCCAGCTAGCTCACTTCTCAGATCAAAAATTTTCTGAATCAACCAGGAAGCTTGTGTTGGCTTAGTGGCAGTCCAGAAGGATCCTTGCTTGATGTAGTATGCATTGACCCATTTAACCCACAATTTCTCCTTGTGATGCTGCATGTCCCAAAGCAACTTCCCTAAGGCTGCCTTGTTCCAGAGTGTCAGATCAAAGACTCCGAGCCCCCCCTGAGCTGCAGGTGTGCACAAGGTGGCCCAAGCTACAAGAGCCCTATTGCTAGGATCAGCAGAACCAGTCCAAAGAAACCTCCTACACAGCTGCTCAATTTTATGAATTACAGAAACAGGCAGATTGAAGAACTGAGCCCAATAGTTGTTCATGGCAAACAATACTGATTTAAGTAGTTGCAACCTCCCTGCATATGAAAGAAATTTTGTTGTCCAAGACTGGATTCTACTAGTGATTTTCTGGATTAAGGGATCATAGTGTCCCACATTCAGTTTCTTTGAAGTGAGGGGGATACCAAGATATTTAAATGGTAATTCACCAGTTTTTCATCCCAAGGCAATGAAGAATCTCTCTCTGGTCACAGTCTGAAACTCCACCAAAATACAATTCTGATTTACTGGCATTTGCACGTAACCCAGAGCAGTCAGAGAAAATTTTAAATTGACCAAACAATAGTTGCACATAATCAACATCACCCCTGGAAAATAGCAGCAGGTCATCTGCAAAAATACTGTGGACAAGCTCAAATTTTTTGCATCTTGGGTGGAATTTGAAAGCAGACATACCCTTCAACTCTCTTAGGCACCTAGATAAGTATTCCATTGCAATCACAAACAGATATGGGAAGATTGGATCTCCCTGTCTCAACCCTCTTCTAGCTTCAAAAGGCTTCATAGGGGTACCATTGAAGAGAATGGAATAACTTACAGTACAAATACACATCTTCAGCCAGTTTACAAACTTCACTGGAAACTGGAGTCCCAGAAGTACTTGCTCAAGGAAGCTCCACTCAATGGAGTCATATGCCTTCCTTAGGTCAACTTTCACAATGCATCTAGGAGAGAGCCCTTTTCTACCATAGAACTTGATCAGTTCATGGGCCAACACAATATTATCACCAATAAATCTCCCCTTGACAAAAGCTGATTGTTCTGGACTGATAATGCTATCAAGGATCTTACAAAGCCTATTAGCAAGTGCTTTTGACATGATTTTATACAAAACATTACAACATTACAAAAGTGCTCTGAATAGCTTGAGTAATATCATGACCCGCAGTGTCCCAAGAAGCTTTATAAAAAGATGCTGTAAAACCATCTGGGCCTGGTGCTTTGTCACCATCCATCTCCCACAAAGCCTGCTTAATTTCTTGTGGGGAGAAGTCAGCACATAATGTAATTTGTTGTTCAACTGACAAAACATTCCCATTTGCAATTATGTGGGGATCAATTGCAGGGATCTCCTCTCCAGCTGTTCCCATTAAACTCTGAAAGAATCTCTGAAACTCCTGCTGAATCTCTGCTGTATGTGAAAGTCTCACCCCATCATTAGTGTGAATAGAGATGATCTTGTTGGATGCCCTTCTTGCTTTTACACAAGCATGGAAGTATTTAGAATTGGCATCACCAGCCTTTACCCATGTAATTCTAGCTTTTTGCCTAAGGAAGAGTTCCTCAAGCTGAAGTACCTTCTCAAGTGTGGCAGTTGCAGACTTCTCCTGCTCAATTAAAGATTGGTCAAACAGACTGTGGGAAAGGGCATTTTGAACCTGCTCCACTTCCATTCTTGCAGATTTAACTCTTGCATCTATATTAGAGTAATACAGTGCAGAGCTTTTCAATTTAGCTTTTACAGCTTTTTGTTTCTGAAGAACCTTATACATGAATGACCCTGCCCCATTAAACTGCCAGCCTTCACTCACAATCTCCTGATACTTCTCATGCTGAGTCCAGGCATTAAAGAACCTAAAAGGTTTCTTGCCTTGTTGATCATCCTTCTTAAAATGCACAATCCCAGGAGAGTGGTCTGAAATACAAGGAGCCAAGAATTCTACTTCAACTGCAGGGTAAGTAGATAGCCAATCTCCATTGCCAAGGACTCGATCTATTCTACTATACACTCTATCATCGGCATTTTGTTTATTGCACCAAGTGAATTCTGATCCAGTACTTCTAATATTCTCCATCCCTAGAGTAGAGCATAAATATTGAAGTTCCTCATTTCCTGTGAATTTATTTCCTGCTTGTAATCTCTCAGAGACATGCAGAGTAGAATTAAAATCTCCTCCAATTAACCAAGGAGAGGAGATAGTCCCACCCAGATTCAACATCCTGCCAACATCTATCGCTAGCTATTGGGCAATTTCTTGCATAAACAGAAGTAACATAAAAGTTTTCTCCAGTGAGCAACTCAACTAAAGCATGTACATATTGATCAGACTCACTCTTGATAACAACATTCATCACAGAAGTATCCCACATCAGCCAAACTCTACCATTATTTGAATGATCATGATTACAATAATAGGCCCAATGACTGAACAAATGTGCAGACAAACTTAACTCTAGTTTCAACCAATATAGCAAAGGAGATATAATGCTTAAGTATAAATTTCTTTACCTCCTCCTGCTTCTGGGGTTTATTCAACCCCCTCACATTCCAAAAGAGGAATTTCATTGTGAAGAATATGGATCTGGAGGTCTTGTCTCAGGCCCCTCCTTCTCCTTATCTCTTCCCAAGGGAACTGCAATACCAGCATGACTGCCAAATGCAATGGTAGATGATTGTAGCACTACTGATATGCCTTGCCCAGCTTGTATCCCAACGAGAGAACTACCAACAGTGTCCTGTGTTGTAATGTCTTGTAGCACATCAAAAGAGTTGCTTACAGGCACTGTAACATGAGGTTGAGGCAACCTTTCCCATCTTAGTTCTTCAAATGATTTTGTTAGGTGAACCACCTGAAACTGTAACTCCTCATTCATCTCTGAAGGAGTTGTAGTATTGGATGTTGTAGCATTCATATTCTGCTCAGCTACTCCAGTTGTATCAGTTTGTCTAGGTAGCCAGACAGTTTTCCGTCTTCTATTTCTCCTAGCCTGATTTGCATTACCCTGAGGACCAGTAGTCTGTGCAGTTACAACAGCCCCACACTTGGCTTCAAGATGACCAAATTTCCTGCATGCTTGACAGAAAGCAGGTTTCCATTTGAATTGTACAGTTTGTTTCACCATGGAGCCCTCATCATCCTGGAACCACACCTCCTCGGGGTATGGAACAGTGATATCTACATTAATCAAGAGGCGTGCAAAAGAAATTCTGTCTTGCACTGCAGTAACTCTATCCACCTGAAGAGGTTTTCCCAAACAGCTACCCAGCCTGCTCAGTGAATCCATAGACCAACAATGCAGGGGAAGATTTGGAAATTGAATCCAAAGTGGAACAATTTGATATGAGGAAGGGTCCATTTTAAAATCACAATACCACTCAAGCAGGATAAATGGCTTTGAATTAAAAGCATAAGGCCCTCTAGCTAGAACTTCATTCATATCAGCTTCTGAATTGAATTTAAAGATGAAGTAACCCTCTTCATGAAGGAAACACTTAGGTGAGGTCACAAAATTCCAGTGAGCGGCCACAAATTTCTCCATTTGGCTAAAGAAGGGCGCATCCCCAAGCACAAACCCAATTAAGGATGTAGCCCATTTTTTGTTTTCCTTTTCAATCTCAGTTTTCAAAAATTTCGCAACAATTTTCCCATCTTTTACAACCGGAGGGATAAATTTTAATTTCATTGATTCAGTTGCAATCCGATTAGATGAAATTGTTGCAAAGGTTTCAGTAGGGGGTACAATTACCTCAGGCCTAGCTGAACTAGAAGTCACTGGTGGTGAACTTGACACAGTGGAGGGAGTTGAAAACGGCAATGGAACAGTACCCAGAGGTGGTGGAGCAGTGGGAGCCATCGCAGCTTCCGGCGTAGCAGCCACCGGGGTGGATCCACCATGATTGGGTGTAGGAACCATCACTAACCGTCGGGATGCCCTAGGGATTGCAATCGACTCCGAATCGTCAAACCCTGGTAATCCTCTTGATAATGAACTATAAGCCCCAAAATCTTCAATCTCACCTTCCGAAATCTCCGAATCAGTAGTTTCGCTAATAGGCTCCAAAGTTGCACTAGAATTACCCAGAAAATCTCGTAACGGTACCATGGATGATCGCTTACCGGAGTTCTTCCCCATTAATGTCGGTAGAGCAGGATAGCCATTTCGGCTTAAAGTGCGCTAATTTCGTTAGCCCTGTTGGAAAGATTTGCGTTTGAGTTTTGGAAATTTATAAACAAACCACAATTGTTGCGTTTCTGAATGAAAATCTCAATTTCTATGAATGCTGTGTTTCCATTTTTTTTCTCTTTCAGCTCAAGACTCTGCTCATTTCTTTGTTGTATTGGGTATTTTTATTTAAAATTGTGAAATGTCCTTTGTTAGGAGAATAATAATAAAAAGATTCTGAATTGTTTTCTTTTTTTCTCTCGCCTAACTTCGTTCAGAAGCGAAGTTTAGTTTAAAGAGCGCCGTCTGATTTAGTGATTATTGTGGGAAGTGGGGAACCGACAAGACTACCCAATAAAGTCCTACGCTATTGATAAGTGGTTGGTGTGACTGGGTTAGTATTCTCATCCTTAAATAATATTGTCGCATCGAATTATGTGAATGGAAAATTTACTTAGTGAAAGCAATTTACCCCTTCATAGACTAACCCGGTGCGAATAGAACTAATTTTGATCCAAAAGATTAAACCTGCGGTTAAATCGAAAAAACCAAATCTCGTTGTGATCTTATCGAGGTACGTGAAGATGGACGTGTAGATTTTTTGCCCCAATTCTCTGGTTGGGAAGGAATTTACTTGAACGGAGCGATCCATTGATTCTATAGCCGGACCCTGCCAGGTAACGACTTGCGCGAGTGGAACATACTCTTCTTCGACTTTGAACTGAGGTCTTTCGAGTGTTTTTCGCTACCACGAGACATTGTAAACACTAGAGCTTCATTTACTATGCCTGTAGATGTCTGCCTGACATTGGTTTGTTCAGCTTATTCTATAGAACAAGTGTCTCATTTTTATTATATGTATGAAATGAGAGAGTATGATGTGCAAGAATCGTGGACAAAAGTGTATAGTGTAGAGTTAAAGTCGGAGTTCCATACTATCATTGACATCGACCATCGACTCTATGTCAGCGAAGACAGAGATATACATGTTGTCTCTTACAACCTGCGTGCTCCTCAACCTAAACAAGAATGTCATGTTTATAGTCACTTTCATTGTCAAATATTTCATATTTTACCATATCGTGAATCTCTGGTCCCAAGTTAAGCCTTATAATGTGTTAGTCAATAACAAGAAAAAGAAGAACAAGAGCAAGGGCAACAAGAAGAAGAACCAGGGCAAGAAATATAGATTGTTTTTATCATAAACATATTTTATATATTGGTGAAAGTGTAGTGCTCTATGATTATAACATTTGAGTTAAAATATGGCGTTTTAAAATACAACTAGTTTTGGGATTTAAGTGATGCCCCGGATTAATATTTTGTTTATATATCGTGATCTGTATTTTTCCTAAGCTTTAGAATTGGGCAAAACGTTGAGGGTTGTATTTTGTGAATTGATATGTGACGTCAACAAGTTCTCTCAAATAATTCTACTGAGTAATTTTTAAAGTTGGGTTATTATAAATGGACTCCTCTAGTGAACACATTACTAAGCATATACTAGCCATGTATTCTATCCTTTTTTTTTCTTAATATTGTAAATCCTGAAGTGAACACATTATTCAGCATTTTATTTCGAAGAAAACCCAACTCAAACCCCAATTAACAGCCTGCATGCTCCAAAATCAACACTTAACCTTACGAACACATTATTCAGCATTTTATTTCGAAGAAAACCCAACTCAAACCCCAATTAACAGCCTGCATGCCCCAAAATCAACACTTAACCTTACGAACACATTATTCAGCATTTTATTTCGAAGAAAACCCAACTCAAACCCCAATTAACAGCCTGCATGCCCCAAAATCAACACTTAACCTTACCGTCAGCAGGAAAAATGACAAAACAAAATTACCCACATTCATAGTCAACACCAAATTTACACCACCAAATGACTAAACAAATCAGAACCCATATAATAGAAACCTAGAAAAAACGCAAAATTTGACCAATTCAACCAGACCCAAACACATATGATTGTACAATTTTAATCAAACAATACCAGAAAAAGTTGATAAAAGTAGAGAATTCAATTGAAGGGGGAAAGTAAAAACCTGATTTGGATGGTGAGGAGATAAAAAGCCCTCAAGCAAGAAAGGGTAGTGACCAAATCTTATCTTTCTACTAAAATACAGTGAAGTGCTTAGCTTCTAAAACTTGTCACGTGGCATATTTGAGATTGACACATGGGCGGATATTACGGGCAAATATTTATATAGTCCTAGCTCTATGTAGAGCTGTGGAGCTGGCGCGCGCAAACGACGTCGTTTTGGTAAGTGACGTTTCGAAACGCGTTTCTCCTCTTTCGTTTTCTCTCTCCTCTCTCCATTGTCGACCTGCGCACGCAAACGACCTCAATTGAAGGCTAGGTTTTGTGTTTTTCTCCTTTGCGGTTTGATTTTGCGATTTTCTTCTCTTTAATGCTTTGATTTTGTGAAGTTTTTCTAATGCTTTGATCTTCGATTTTTATGTTCTTTTCTGTAGATTATGGATTTCGAACCAAAATGCTCTTCGATTCCAGTTGAATCTGCTTCTTTTGAAGAAGAAAAAGTTGAATTTGCTCCAATTGAAGAAGAAAAAGTGGAGCTGCAAGGTAGAGGTTGTTTTTAATTGGATGAATTAATTTTGAATTGAGAGTACAATGAACTTTGTGTTTTCTACAATATTCTAATGAATTTTGTTTGTGTGTACTCTAAGGTGTTTGATTTTTGTGTTTTTTGTTGTGTTAATGAATTTTAGTGTTTAAGTAATGAATTTACTGTGCAGTTCAAAATTCATTCATTGAATTCATTGATCTGTTTGGTTAAAAGCTGAATTGTGCTGTAATGATTGATTTACATTCATTTGGTAATGAATTTTTGTGTTTCAACCAAATGAATTGTTAATAGTATGTAATGAATTTTACAGTTCAATTCAAAATTCATTTATTGAATTCATTGTTGTGTTGGTTAAAAGATGAATTCTGTTCTTGATTCTGATTTTACATTCATTTGATGTGTTTTGGTAATGAATTTTGGTGTTTTAAGCAATGAATTCACAATTCATTTATTGAATTCATTTCATCTGTTTGATCTGTTGTAGTTTCTTTTTCTTATTCATTGGTTGGATTAAATTCAAATTGTAAAATGATTTTTTAATGAATGTAGTCAATGAATTTTTATTATGTAGGCAATGAATTTTAGTTGTTAATAAATGAATTGTCAGTTTGTCAAATAGTAATTCATGTTAGGATGCTTTTATTCATTTATTCCTATGTGGATTCTATATGATATTGTTAGTTTACTTATTGTATAATTGAAAATTCATTTTTACATGAATTCATTGATCTTTTGCCTTTTTATTCATTTTGTATTTGTAAATGAATATGTCGATGTTTGTCTAGGTGGTTCTGGAATGATTGTAAAAGAGGCTGAAACTTCTGAGCTGTTAGGGTTAGTTGTGAAAAGTGAGGAAGAGGCTCATGAAAGGTACAATGACTATGCATTGTGCAAGGGTTTTAGTACTCGGAAGAGTAAGATAAGACGTAGAGTTGATAAGATTGTCTCGATGAGGCAGTTTTGCTGTCAGAAGGAAGGGTTTAAGGATGAGTCAAAGAAACATGATCGGTGTTATGCAAAATCAGTTATAAGAATTGGATGCAAGGCTCATATTCAGTTTGATGTTGATAGACAGGGTACTTGGACAGTAACTAAGCATGTGATGATTCATAATCATTCTTTATGCCATGAGCAGCATGCACATTTAATGAGATCTCACAGAGGTGTTTCAAAAGAACAATTGGCTTTTCTGAAAATTTTTAGGAAGTGCGGGTTACCTATTGCTGACGCAATAAGGTTGTTGAAGCAAGAGTCTGGAGGATCTCCAATGGTTGGCTTTACAAACAACGATGCATACAATGCATTAGCTCAGGATGATGCAAAGAGGTTTGATGGTGGTGATGCTAACACACTCATTGAAATATTCAAGAGAAGGGCGCAGAATGAAAAGGACTTCTATTATGACTTTGAATGTGATGATGCTGGGAGGCTTTGTAGCTTTTTTTGGCGTGATGAACAAATGAGATTGGATTACGAGTTGTTTGGTGATCTTATTATACATGATACTACGTATCGTACTAACAAGTATGACATGATTTGTGAACCACACCAACAATGTGATGTTTGGTTGTGGTTTTATGATTAATGAAAGAACTGAGTCATTTGTTTGGTTGTTCAAGACGTTCCTCCTCTCTATGGGCAACGTTGCTCCTAAGACTATCATGACTTATCAATCTAGAGCAATGGCAGCTGCAATAAAAACAGAGTTTCGGACGTCAACACATAGGCTTTGCATTTGGCATATCACAAAGAATTCAAGGGACAGGATAAAGTGGTTGAGGAGCCAACCAGGATTCATTGATTTGTTTGATCACTTGATGAAAGGGGTTGATACAGTTGCAGAATTCAACTTTTACTGGGCAAGGTATGTAGTTTTTTTGGTTGTATTCATTTGGCTTTTCTGTTTCATCAATTGGATGAATGAATTTTCAATTCAAATTATTTTTCTGATAGTCATTCCTGTGATTTTTTGAATTCATTCCAGTTAGGTTGATTGTGAGATACAACTGTGCTGATCACCCCTGGATGAAGGAATTCTATTCGAATAGGGAGAAATGGTGCCCTGCTTTCTCAAAAGAGAACTTTTCAACTGGTATTTTGTCATCCCAAAGAAGTGAATCAACTAACCATGCTATCTGCCACAGGTTAAGGAAAACAACAGGCTTATGTGATTTCTATTCCCTTTTTGGTGATGTCGTTCATACTTGGAGGAGCGATGAAAATAAATTCATTCACTCAAATGAATACGGGAGGCCAGAGATGCTCATTGATCATGTAGCTTTGTTAGTTCATGCAAGAGAGGTTTATATAATGAGTGCATATTGGATGTTGGAGGAGCAGTTCATGATTGGTGCAGCTTGCAGCCAAATATTCGCTGATGTTGTAGATGGGAAGTTTATATATCATGTGTGGAGGGAAGGTCTTGACATTTTTTGACATGAAGTGGTTGTGGATGCTCAATTGCTTACTGCTTCATGCAGTTGCAACAGCTTCATTCAGAATGGCATTTTGTGTTATCATGTTTTGAGGATTTATAATGTTATGTGTGTCAAGAAAATTCCAGACCAGTAGGTGGACGAAAGTGTGTAAGAAAGCTGATGATGTTGTGGTAATAGGAAGGAAGCCAAGGCATAGTATGGTTGCTGCTTCAATTTGGAGGACAAAAATGGTTCGTAAGTTTAGCAACTTGATGTCAGTTAGTGATTGTAATAAGAAGGCAAGAGACTATTGTGAAGAAGGATTTCAGAAAATAAGAGACAATGTGCAAACTGAATTTGGGGCTGCAATTAACTGTGATGATGAAGAAGATTCAGGAGGTGTAAGTAATAAAGTACGGAATCCTGAAGGTAAGAGAGCTGTTGGTGAAAGGAACACTAGGAGAATGAGCACAAAGGATAAGATATGCAAGACAATAAGGGGACGGAAAGGTGCTGCAGTGAAAAGGGCAAGGATGCATACAAAGCAAGCTGTGCAAGAATCGGTTAAGGTATTCTTTTTCTATGTTTTTATTCAAGCTTTTCTTAGATTATGTGCTAAAGTGGATTTCTTTCTTAACTTTTTGCATGGATACAGGATGTTGTTGATCAGATGGCTGGGGAAGGATATTTGGTTCATCCACAAGGGGGTGCAGCAAGTTTTATGGCCACACAGTACGTAGCAAACACAGGCCAAGTGTAGTATTTCCTGCTGCATATCTAGAAAAATGTTGCTTCGCGGGGTGGTTAGAAGTTATAGAGCCTAGGTAGTTATGTTTTTGTAGTTGTTTGAATTGAGGCGGTATAAGTGATACGTTTTTGAGGCTGTAGTGTTATTTTTTGGTTTTCATTTCGATACAGTTTGGGAAATAATCATTTTTTTCTTCTGAATTCATTGAAATATTATTATGAATTCATTTTGTATTTGTTAGAAATTCAGTAAGTCAAATGAAGTTTTCAGAATTCATTGCAATTTAAGATTTGATTGAGTATATGTATATGAGTCCTGAATTCATTTTTATTTGCTTTTTGCGTTTTTGCTTTGTGGCTTGGGAATCCAACTGCGCTGAAAAGTCATCTGTAAATTAAACATGAGATTCATTGAATTTTTGTAATAAATTCATTGAAAACTTTGGCACGAATTCATCAAACTGTTTTGGTAAATTCATTGAAGTTTTGTTTTGAATTCATTTGACCTTTTTATGCATTCCAGTTCTTTTTCTGAATTCATTGAAATATTATTATGAATTCATTTTGTACTTGTTAGAAATTTAGTATATCAAATAAAGTTTTCAAAATTCATTGCAATTTAAGTTTTGATTGAGTATATCTATATGATTCCTGAATTCATTTCTATTTGATTTTGCTTTTTTATTTGATTCATTGAAATTTTGTAATAAATTCATTGAAACTTTGGCACGAATTCATTGAACTGATTTGTTGATTTCATTGAAGTTTTTTTTGAATTCATTTGACCTTTTCATGCATTCCAGTTCTTGTTATAGAAGCTCAGCAAACCGAGTTCTAAAAATCTTTTGTTGATCAGATTTCTCCCTACACTTTTTCAGTATCTGTTCTATCTCCTGTCCCCATGTTATCGATCTATGGGGCACAGTGCAAGCAATTCAAAATTGTGAGGTAATACAAATGGTGGGATCCAAAATTCTTGAACCCCAAACAAAACAGATTTGATCAATCTCATTTTTGCTACTTGGAAAGATCCCTTAGGTGTCCTTTGTGCTCTAAGTCTTTTTGTCATCTTGTGTTTAGGAAATGATATTGAGATACAATCAATCTCCGAATAATGCGAATAGAAACATGACTTATGAGATATTTTGACTGGTAATTTCAGTTGATCAAATCCTTTTTTTAAAAGCTAGTATATCAGCTTTGATCATAGGTTTCAGTCATAAGAATACATGACTCTTTGTTTTTGTCAGAATTCATTTGATTTTTAGAGATAAAGTTTTTCTTTTATTATTGATACAGGATGAATTCATTAGTTTTTGGGATGAATTCATTGAAATGATGGAATGAATTCATTTAGTTTTTGGTGTGAATTCATTTGCAGATTTTAACCATTTGCTTTTGCTAAGTTCATAATTTGTTTCTCTATGGATTTATGGGATATAATTCAATATTTATAATTCATTTTTCGATTAAAGCAATGAATTCATAATAAACTTACAAGATATCTCATTTCATTTATAGCATCCATAAGTACATTGATCAAAAAGTGACATTCCTATACAAGATTCACCCCTTATATGCATACCAAGCAAAAGTAAACACAAATACAAGCAAAATGCGATGCTAAGTTAAGCTTTAGTCAATGTCCCTTTAGTCAATGTTCTCTAGGGTATTGGACTCTTGGTTGTTTGAATCAACAGCAGCAGTTGAAGCTTCATTAGCCGCGTCAGCTTCAATCATCTGAGCGGCTTCAAGTGCTCGCCTGTCAGTGGTAGCTCTGTTGGCTTTGATTGATCTGCTGCGCCAAGCTAGCATAGACCACTTTTTATTTATCTTAGAAACGCTTATCAGGTCATCATTGTTAAGCTTTGTTAAGACATGGCGTGTCAGAAGTTCATCAAATTCTGTCATCTTGAAAGGGAATAGGGCTCGGGATTTCCAAACCAGCATCTTCAATCTTTTTGATGAACAAGTCGCCTTCCATAGTGTCCATTTGTCACACTTTGGTAAGATATGGTGTGATAGAAGGTCATCAAGTCCTTCTATCTCCTCTATGTTCATCTTTACCGTTTCCTTCTGATCATTAGGTGAAGCAATGTATTTTTTTGATAATCCTGTAAGGATTTTTAGTTAGCAACATTAAAAATTTACAATGCTAATCCACATACAATTAACCCTCTTTTTTGTACTTTTGATCATTATGATGAATTTTGCCTTTTATAACATGTCTTTTAAACACATCTTTCTTTTGCAATAGGGGAGCAAAACAGGAGCTGAACTTGTTGAATCATAAACAACTATGAACAGATTTTAGACTAAAATCATGCATTTTATCAAATATTTATAGCATTAAAAGGAATTAAAACATTAAAAGGAATGGGTATTGTAAAATGCTAAACAGATAAAAAGCAATGGTGTAGTGGAAAATGCTAAACAAGAAAAATAATTTGTCACCTGCTTCTAAGAATTTGTAATTTGCATACCTGACACAAAGACAAACACAAACAAGAAATTGGAAGAGTTAGAAGAAATATACCTGACAAGAGCAAATGGAAGAGGAGTTTTTTTTTGGGGGTTGAGTGTGGATGAGTAAAGCTTGAAGTTTGCCTTTGGGGTTTGAAATATGGGTTTGATATGTAATATTCATCTAAAATGGGTGAATGGGTGAAGCAATCTTAACCTTAAGCTCCTTTGTTTTTTAATCATTTTTAATTACTAAACTTTAACAGTGATTTGACATAATGAACATTATTGGTGCAGAAAACTTCCCTCGTTTTTGAGAGCAATTTGACATAATTTAATGACCATCATGCCCCTAATAGCTTGCTTTATAACCCCACTTGATCATGCCCTTTTGAGTTTGTGAAGTCAGAAGTTCAAAGCGCTGTAAGGCAAACAACACTGTAGCCCTTGAAAAACTCTGCGTCAGAACATCAGAGCATTTCTTTTTGCAATCTAAAGATAAAGGTTGATGGTTTACCACCTTTTGAAGGTAATTTTAGTGTTCCCTTTAGTTTTTCAAGTTAGTTTTGCATTTGGTTTCTGTTTTTTTTTTTTGGGTTTTTCTTTTGTGTTTTTATATGTTTTGCGTTTTGGTTCAGTGTTGGTGTTTGATTGTTATCAATAGCTTACATTTTAGTCTTCGTTTTTAGTTATTTTCATTTGGGTTTGTGTCTTTTTTTGTAGATTTTTCTTCTGTTTTGCGTTTTGGTGTAAAAGTTTTTTGGTTTAGTGTTGCTGTTTGATTGTTAGCACTAGCTTAGATTTGTGAAACTGTTCATAAAATTCATTGTTTTGAAAGTACTTTTACATTGTTTCTTTTTTTTGTGAATGTTGCATAGGTAAGTGTGTTGCTATAGTGTTATTTGTGTTTTTGTGGCAGAATTGAAAGCCAAGTTGTTGGTCTTTTTTGTGTTTGGCTAATTATTTGTTAAAGTTCATTTCTTGTTTTGAAATGATTTAGGTTTTTTTCCTGAATGGGATAGTTAATTTTTTTGCTATAGTGTCAGTTGTCATTTGTGATTCAATTTGAATTCAAGTTCTTGTTGTTGTTTTTTTTCTTGTTTAGCCAGTCGTTTTTTAGAATTAGGTTATGTATTTTTGGTCAAATGTTTTTGTTAAAGTTCATTTGTTTTTTGTTTTTTTTTTTTCTGAATTGCATAGCTAAGTTCTGCTACACTGTTAGAGGTAGTATAATTCATTTTAATAGGGACATTGTTACTCATTTTTGTTTATTTTTTTGGTTTACTGTTTTTGTGTTGTAGATATCGAAGCTTTGATCGAAAGGCTAGGTTTTGAAGCTCATCAAAAAATGTCTCTCTGGAGACAAACCTTTGATGAGCATCACGATACCGGAGATTTTACTGACATTTCAGGAATGTCAGAAATTCTGATGACGGATGTGTTTTATCGACTTGATCTTGAGGATTTGTCTACTGCTTGTAAAGTTTCCAAGAAATGGAACAAGATGGCTTGGGCTGGTGGAGCAACAAAGCTTTTGACACTTGAGAAAATCATGCAGCAGCATGTTTTTAAAAGATGTTCAATGAGGACGCTGCAGCAATGTCTGACTGTGGCGAAAAGGTGGGAGGGTCTGGTATGGCATAGTTATGTCATACAAAACAGATTTCAAGACAGGCATTGGATGTCGATAGCTGAATGGCAGCTTTTTCTTTGGCTGGAGGAACATCTCAATGAGCCAAACGCCTGGCCTGGTCCAGTGTATGACCAAGAGTAGGGCTAGGGGGGTGTGAATGTCAATTTTTATGCTGCTTTTGGGTGTTGTAGTGTGCAGCAGATTTTTTTTGGAGGATTTTGCAGTTAAGTGAACTGTATAGTGAACCAGTCTCTTTCTTTGATCTATAAAGAATGCAAATGAATTGGGTTTTGTTATCATGTAAATTTTAATGAATGGAACTATGTCTCTTTTGTTTGTTTTATCTCTTATCTGTTTATAAGCTTATATATGAAAGAAGAATCTATGATTCATTGCTCTTTTGTTTTGAATTCATTTACATAAGTACTTAAATTCATCAGTATAGGACATGGAATTCATTTTGGATCTGAATTCATTTTGGTCCTTTATGCTCTGAATTCATTTTGTTTAAGTACTTAGTCACATTTAGTTCATTCCCATTATACTTAAGCAAATTCATTTTTCATACTAGAATTCATTGGCCCTTTGCTCTGAATTCATTTATTGAGATATTCAAATTCATCAGAATAGGACATGGAATTCATTTGGATTTGGAGCTTTGAATTCATGTTGAAAATAGACAAATTTTACATAAGCAATGCAGCTATTTTTGTTTATTTTTATGCCGATACCTTGAGTAACTAGTAGTTAGGTGAAAGAGCAATGAGATTAAGTGAAATCATTGCTCCTTTTTCTCTGAATTCATTTTGTTTTAAGTACTTAATCCATTTGTATTTTTTCAATTCATGTTGAAATAAGCTATCAAAGATCTGTTTTGTGGTGTGTTCTTTTGTTATAATATTATTTTCTTATTTTTTAAGAAAGACTTCATTGCTTTGAATTCATTTACTCGAGTAAATTCTTTTGTCATACTAGAATTCATTGCCCCTTTGCTCTGAATTTATTTATTTAAGTATTCAAATTCATCAGTGTAGGACATTAAATTCATTACAGCGCGTTCTGTGGCTGCAATGAATTCAATCGGAATATTAAATCTTAAACCAAATCTGCAAAATGTACCAAGACTTTTTGATCAGAATCTGTACTAGAAATAGCAGATGGAATTCATTTCCATTCACTTCCATCAGAATGTATTTTTTGTATCAACACTTGGATCAGAATGTGTACTAAATGACTATATACAAATTTTGTTCAGATTTTTTGCTATACTAGTACTATGACCCTATACATTTTCTTCGAACTATAACTCATTATAATATCTATGGGTCCTTCTTCTTGAAGCTCTCTTTCACTCTTCCCAAGATCTTCTTCCTCTCTTCATTGATTTCATTTGTGATGATACTGTAACAGTACTTGACCCTGAGTGTCTTTATTGCGATGTCCTGTGAAAGATAATAGGGATGCAGAATTAGGCACATATATTTCTTTGAAAGGCTGAATTAAAGGAAATAAGACAGGAACTTTACTTACATCATTCTTAGCGAAAGGTTCATAACCCTCCATTGTGCCCTTGTATGTCTCCATGTGCCTCATGGTATATATGGCACAATCTGAAATGTTGTTGTTATTACGCCACGGTAAGGGCATGATCTTGTCTTTGTACAGTTTCACTTCTTCAGCCATTGGATGTTTTATTTGTGTCAAGAAAATAGTGAGTCCGTTGACCTAATTTTGACACAAAAACAGTTAAATGATTTCATAACAAAGAAGTAAGAGACTAAACAATTCTGAGAAATATATATTCATTTTTAGTATTCATTAGGCATGAATATATGTAAAGTATGAAATCTTACAATATTTTCAATCACACGGCCATATTTTTCTTTCTTGGACACTTCTTTCGATAGTTTCCTGTTGTCAAGGATCTCAATAAATCGAGATTTGAAATTGACACAAACTGTGTAGAAGTGTTCGCTTACACCAATTGCAAAGAAGAACTGTCATAGAGTTGTTAAGCATAAAATTAGTTCCTTTTAATGAACATAGTTGAATGCAAAAGAATTGAAAGATGAATTGCATGTGCTATGAATTTAAGTAGACAAATTCATGGTGGTTTTCAAGGGGGTAAATTCATGGTGGTTTTGATGAATTTCAGTGTTAAGTAAATAAATTTCAAGGGGGTATATTTGATGAGTTTCAGTGTTAAGTAAATGAATTCACAGCAAAGGAGCAGTGAATTCAATGTGGTATATCAATAAATGAGCACTTTATGTAAATGAATTCATTGCAGAGGAGCATTGAATTCTGCCACAAACAAGATAAATTGAAAGATGAGTTGAATGTTACCATGCTGACATCCCTGAGGTCTTCCATGTTGCAATGTTCCATCTCAAGGTGAATTTCGTCCACAAAATCTTTGATTTGCTTTTCTTCTGGTACGTTAAAAGTGAAGTGGACCTTTTAACAAATGAATTCATTGTAGTTATTTTCAATATTGAGTTTAAACTATATAAAGAAGGGTAATTCACATAGTTCAGACAACTGTAACTTACATAGACGTTTGTTGACAAAAAAAACCTCCTTGGCGATTGAGAACTTCTAGCTCGCTCTTTGTTGTTGAGCATCAAAGTCCAAACATCGATAATTTGATTGTCAACAGCATCTCTTTGACTGGCAATCCCTCCAAGGGTAAGAAATACGCTTCTTCTTATTGTGAAAAGAAATGGTCGTATTCTTACTAGCACCTCACTGGATGAAACAAAAGTAAGAGTAATTAATATTCATTTGATATATATCCAAAAAAACAAGCTATAATTGATTTTATTATGCTATAGGGTATGCGTACGTGTTGAAGCCTCTTTCTTCTGAGAATGCATAATCAGCCACTTGCTGCTCTTGCTCAGTGCACCGCTTTGCAACATTAACGTGTCTGGTCCAGAATGGTGATCGAAGTGCAAAGGGAAGACGGTCTGGGTGTCGTTGTCGTATCATCTCTTCTGCCCTTGCTGCTCTTTGTTCTCTTGTCATCAGATTTTTGCCTTTGTTCTCAGTAGAAGTTTCAGTGAGAGTAAGTTCATCACCCATTGGAGGGCTATCGCTGATGGACAGCGGTAGTCTAGGGGCAGGGGGAGTGATGTAACTACAACCTTGTTCATTATCATTTTCGTTGTACCTGTAAATATATAACATTCATTAAACATATCACATTCATTTAGATAAGATATAAA
The DNA here is from genome assembly GCA_038025085.1 of Tetragonia tetragonoides. Taxonomy (NCBI): domain Eukaryota; kingdom Viridiplantae; phylum Streptophyta; class Magnoliopsida; order Caryophyllales; family Aizoaceae; genus Tetragonia; species Tetragonia tetragonoides. The sequence goes on along the minus strand of CM076152.1, from coordinate 32,359,677 downwards.
ATTCATCAATTGAAATATATGAAGTAAGCGGTTTTTACTTTATGCCAAAATCTGAGGCGACTTTTAAAGGGGTTGAAATTGGAGATATCCCTAAATCAAATGAAGGAGGTGTCACGAAAATAGAGATGGCTGCCTTCTCCATTGCATCAACTGCTCGAAGCATTTCTTCAGTTTCAAAGAAGTCTTCAAGCTCTATGTGCGGTACTTGTCTGCTTGAGCTTGGTTGCGCCTTTTCAGAAGGCAATACCTCATTTTCCCCATCCTTTTCAGTCTCAATATCAAGCTTAGGATTCTGCTCTGCCTCTTGGCTCCGCCTCGCCGCCTCTTGGCTTTGTCTTAACGCTTCTTGGCTCTGTCTCTGCGTCTCATAAAACCCCGTGAACATATTTATAGAAGCATTCTGAACTCTCTGCAGGAGCTCACTCTCAGGCATGTAATCCACTCCCTCTCGAATTGTTTCACCAAAATCAACAAAGATGATGGTCATCCTTAAGGCGACATCTGCAAGCCTAGTTCTGTATGCCTAGTACACAGAGAATTCATTATGTTAAATCAAAAATATTTATTGAGGCATTTAATAATTTGAATGTTATATGCATAGAAACATTTTTACCTCTCTAGGATTCACATTCTTATCCTTTGTTGGCTCATTAGGAGAGGTAGTACTTTCAGTGCAATTGTGAAGTTGGCATAATTCAAGATCTTTTTCAATTGGATCTTGAACCACCAAAGGTGAAAAAGGCTTTGGTTCTGGTTCAGGATGAAAGGGAGGAGTTGATTGTGCCAGTTGAGGTTCAAATGTAGGCACCAAAAACTCAAGCAATTCATTTGAACAAAAGGGGAAATCTCGGTCATCGGGAGCTGAATCATTGGTGAAGCACTCATGGTCATGTTGTGCTGCTGAATGGTGCGTTGTTGATGTTGCAGCAAGCTCAGCTGTCAGATGCTGAGTAGCAATTTCTGATCGTTCATTATGAGTTTCAGATGGTGCTTCAAGCTCAAGATTTTGTTCCTCAGCAGCTCCTGATGGTCCATCGTGATCCTTCCCGCTTTGTCCTTCAGATTCATCACCATCATTTGCTTCAAAAGGAGGACCAGCTAACACAGCCTCAACATTTAAAAAATCAGAAGTATTCTAATCAGAAATTCATTAGGAATTAGTATAAAAGTAATCTAATTTTTTACAAAAAACTCACCAACACCAGTTATATCTATGCGTTCTTCAACTGATCCTTTGCCAAATTTTTCCTTCAATTTATCCCTCACCCTCTCATCTATAGCTTCTGCTGTCCAATTTCTTATGATTGGGAATTCCCTAGGGACACTTCTGACTTTAAATACCACTCTATCACAGTAGCATAACTGCATGGAGAATAAGTTAATAATATGTTATGATGTTCAAATATTCATTCAACGAAAGATTCATTCAACCAAAGATTCATTAAAATCAGACCAATCAAGTTACTTTAAGCTGATCAATTAATTAACAATAGTCAAAGATTGATCAATCAGAATGACCTAATTCATTTAATTTAACCCAAACAAATCTAGCTATCTAAAGATAATGAATTCATTAATTAACTTGAGAAATTCATCAATCAGAATGATCAAATTTATCAAGGGAAACAAAGATTCATGTGTGTCAAATTAACATTCATCAATAAACATGATCAATTCATTAATTTACATAACCGCATGCTCAAGCTTAAGTTAATGAAAACTTACCAAAAGAAACAGCAACGACCCTTTAAAGAAACATCTCGGATTACTCTTCCAGTTTCCTACATTGTCACTGAGACTCTTCACAACAATCTGACAGAAGTTGTATTGCTTTATCTCATTGACATTCATGAGAATGTACAGGTACTTATAAGGACATGGTCGGCTTTGTCGACCTTGAAGTAGAGTTGTCATCACGTATACTACAAAATCTCTCTTAAATTCATCTCCATGATCGCCTCTTGTTGCTATTGTATCAGGCATTTCAGAAGTTGTTGGAGTTGCCCCTCCCCATCTTTCTCTCCAGTCCTCTACCAGTTGGTGAAACTGAACACTTTCAGTTTGACTTTTTGCCTCAACTACTCTCTTTGGACCTCTTAGAAGCCCTAGTGTCAAGAATACATCTTCTTCCCCTATGACTAACCTATCTCCATTGTCAAAGTCGTAGTAACGACTGACATGTTCCAAATTCATTACAATCCTTTTTGCAAACTCACCTTGTACTGTACTGAACTTCAAATACAAAAGTCCAGCAAACCCTACTTCTGCCACAGCTTTTCGTTGCAGCTCATTTAACTTGGATATCATTCCGAATAGTCCTTTTGGTGACATCCTGTTTTTGCATGTGTTTTCTGCTTTCATTTCTTTTAGTTTCCGAGCAGCTATGAGCTCGTTTGTGCCAACAACGGTGAGTGCAGTACCTGGATCTAGCACTTTTCTCGGTCTTCCCCTCCCTCTCTTGCTCTTCTGTTCATCTACAACATCAAGTGCACTATCTGGCACTTCTACTTCTTCAATTATAGCAACTTTCCCATCACGTGGTCTTAGTTGCCTAGGAGATTCCACAGTAACTATATGTCTTGGTTCACGAAGAGCAATGTCAGTACATTCGTGCGCCACTGTTTTCCGTCCTCGTTTAGTCCTTGTATATACAGTTTTTATCTCAACATGGCCCCCAATTTCTAAACCATGAGTTCCTGAATCTCCTTCAATCTCTGCTGGTCTATTCTCTAACGGCTCTGTTTCCTTCTCAGCGGGACCACTTGAGCTACACTCAATCCTTCCAGATGAACAAATATGGACGATGTCATAGTCATCAGACTTTCTTTTCCTAGATTATGATAATGGCTGCACATCCGTTACAATATCTCCACAGGTCATTGCCCCCAATTCGCTCGAAGCTATCTGATGGACCCTTTCATCAGAACTCGGAGGAGCAGAGTTTATAGGTTTTGGTTTAGCATCACGTAGAATTATTTTATTAATTGAAACAGCTTTTGATGATGTTTCTTCATCATCTCCTGCCCTCAAGCTAGAATGAAAACATAAAATTCATAGTTAAAACAGCTTTTGATGATGTTTCTTCATCATCTCCTGCCCTCAAGCTAGAATGAAAACATAAAATTCATAGTTAAAACAGCTTTTGATGATGTTTCTTCATCATCTTTTTGTTTACAATGAAATGCATCACAAAGATTGTATCCATCAAGCTATATAGCAAAATTCACTTCAGAGTTAAAACTGAATCTTAATTACCAAAAACAACGCTTTGTTCCATTGCACAATCCCTTTGTTATATAACAAAATTCATAAAATAAAATCAAAGATTCATCATATAAATATTCATTTAAGAAAAAGCAATGTAGCTTAATCATATTTATTTTAATCATATTCAAAAATTCTGTAATCTATAACAAATATTTATTTTATGAACTATAATAAATTTCTTTGAACAAAAGATTCATCATTTAAGATGAACAAATTCATCACGGAAAATTAAAGATTCATTTATGCAAAAACAATCTACCCTTAAGATGATCAATTTATTCATTCAAAGCTACATCAATCAAGATCAACATATTCATCATGAGAATGTACTGCATTCATTAATACTGCTATAAAACTCATGGAACTAGTTATTTTTATTCATTTAAAATACAAAGAAATGAATCACAAAGATGGAAACATCAAAGGTTCTCTCAACATAAACCAATCTAGCAATAAGATGATCATTAACAAGAATCAAATATTGATCAATTGTAATGACTAAATTCATCAAGAAAATAAAATATTCATCTATGTGAAATCAGTCAACAAGATCAAATAGACATGATCAAAATTCATCAATCAACATAACAAATGTCATTAAACAAAATCAAAGATTCATCGTTTCAGTGAACAAGCAAAAATATAATATTCATGATGTTGCTTGAATAAAATATTCATTTAAGCAATAGCAATGTAGCTATCTTAAAATGATTAATTCATTAATCATATTCAAAAATTCATTAATCTATAACAAACGTTCATTTTTATCAACTATAATAAATCCTTTTAACCAAATATTCATGAAAGAAAACTAAATTTTTATTCATTGAAAAGCAATTTACCTATTGTTAGATGATCAACAGAAATCAAAAATTCATTTTGGTTTAAAAATTCATCAAGACAAATAAACATGAAAGAATCATTTTTATGTAAAAGCAACCTAGCTATGTTCACATGACCATTTTATTTAACCAAAATCAAAGATTCATTTCAACAAATTCATCAACGGAAATCAAACATTCATTTAAGCAAAAGACATATAGCAAATTCATTAACTGATTGAAAAATTCATCAACAGAAAATTCATTAACGCAATACAAGAACTACCTAGAAGCTGAAGTTGAATCCTCTCTGCATGTTCTGAAGTTGCTTTGTTCTGATTTAGACATCTTTTTTTTTACTGAATTTTACTGCAAAAATGAGGTTTTGAAAAATTAACAAATTTTTCACATTTTCTTTGATGAATTGATAGATGTTCAAAATGAATATCCAAACATAAATGAATTTCGAAACAGAGAAAGGTAATAAAACAAAGAAGAAATGAATTTTACCTCTTAGGTTGATGAATCAACTGCAAAAAGTAATAAATTGTTAGGTTATAGCACAACCGTTATTGAAAAATTAAAAAATTAATCAAAAACAAGAACAACGAAGAATAATAAGAGAAATTAAGTTTACCTTTAGCGAATTCCAATTTTGTGATGAATCAACTGCCAAAGCAAAAAAATTATTAGGTTATAGCAATGAATTCTGCCACAAACACGATAAATTGAAAGATGAGTTGAATACCGAAACACTAAACTAAATTGAAATCAAAATTTATTTTTACCTCTGCTTTTGATGAATCAAGAGAGAATTCGAGTTTGTCCAGCAATGACGTTCAATTTGCAGCAACGAACGAGAATCACGAAGAAATCGAGCGAAAATCAAGCCAAATCGAACGAGGAGGAGAGAGAATCGAACGAGAAAGAGAGAGAAAATAGCAAAGAGAAAATAGGAGAGAGAAATCAAGTGGTTTTTTTTTGGTTTAAATGAACCGCGGGCTTTGGTTATGGGCATTGGACCTGGGTTTTGTTTCGGTTTTGGGCTGGGTTTAATTTGTCTTCTGGGTTGGTTTATGTAGCACTATAAACCTGGGATTATATCTTAGGGATTGGATATTACGTAAGCCTCCCAATTTGTATGATAATGGCACGTAGGCCGCCACGTAGCCGCCCATACAAGTGTGTCAAATATTTATTTGACTTAATAAATACAAAACAGCATAATTATTATCATATTGTTCAAGTTATAAAATCAAGGAAAATTGGCTGCCAATAATCCAAAATTTGGCCAGTCAGCCGCTAATAATCTCAAATTTGATTTCAGCCCCAAATACTCCGAATTTTAGACTCACCCGCCAGAAATGCTTTAAATGAAACGACATTAAGATTTCCATTAACAGTCGTTTACCTTCATCTTCAACCTTTTATCTCCATCTTCAACCTCTCATCTCCATCTCCGACTTCTCAGCTGCAATCCCTTTTTTAACCCCATATCCACCTTTCTTCATCTTCAACCCCAATCATACCTTTCCACCCACCAGTTACAAAACCACCCCAAATCAATCGAAAATCAACATTACCTCCGCACAACAACAACAACCCAAGAACACCCAAATCTAAATTTAATAAAACACCACAAACCAAAAAAAGAATAAAAAATGTCGAATGTGTTATTGATCGATGTGCATTAAACCTTGACACCAAAACTTTACAGGCGAGATAATATTTGGTCATTAAAAAGTCTGCAATAAAGAGAAAAGAGGAGATCGGATCTAGTTCTAAGCTAAGTTCTGCTACTTAAAAATCTTTTTTTTTGTTTAAAATTAAGGCACGAGATCACCCACAATACTGAATTAATCAAATAGATATGATATTGATCCCTGCCTGTTGTGGGGTGAATAAAAGGAGTATGAGTGAGGAGTGGAGATTTTTTTTAAAAAAAATTATTTTATCATTGTTCTCCTTATTTGTTTGTGTTTTGGGAAAACCTAATATGGCTGCGTGTGGATATAAGCGGGTATATTTACAATAGTTTCTGTATTTGGGGTCATTAAGATTCAAGTGGTTAATTATTGGCATCTTATGTTTAATTAGTGAATAGTGTATATCATTTGAATTAAGAATGTCAAAGAAGCCATTGTTTCAATTTAAGACAAAGTGGATTTTGTATTCAATGTCTTGTTAAGGTTTTTTTTCCTCTTCTTTCTGTGGGTGGGTTGATAGTGATAAGTGTAAGAAAGTGCAAAGAATTGGGAAGAGTGGTAAATGAGGGAAAGGGATGGGAAGTGAAGAGAGGGAAGAAAAATTTGTTTGTTCATAAATTTTAGCGAGGATAATGATAAAGAAAGAGAGATTAGGTTGCTTGCTTTGTTGAAGATGAAGAAATGAGGGATATGAGGATTAAAAGGGGTTTGTAGCCGAAAGGTTGGAGATGTAGATAAGAGATTGAAGATGAAGATGGGAGGTTGAAGATCAAGGTAAACAAAGTTAACAGAATTCTTAACGGCGTCTTCATTTAAAGCATTTTGGGCGGGTGGGTCTAAACTTCGGAGTATTTGGGGCTCAAATTAAACTTGGGACTAGATATGAAGCCCGTACGTTGCACAGATTAGGTGTTAATATTTTGAAATAAATACACTCATTTGATATTGATAAATAATATCGAGGATCGTAGTATGTTGGCAATTTCACTTCGATAATTTGAATTCGTGTTAGATAAATCTTGTGCATTGAAAAGTTAAGTGAAAAAGTTTACATTCAATATTTTTAGTGGTATGCATATATGCACCAATAGAAAAACAAAAAAAAAATATTACGACAATATCTTTGTTTTTCTCATGTATTTGTCAAATTTTTTAAAAAACTTTTTTAAGTAATTTTTTCTCTTACGTGTGCTCTATCTATTGACTATCAAACTCTCTTAAAACTCTAACTTATAATTCAAACTCTTTTGATCATCCTAATTACTTTAGTTTTTCGTGAACTTTACATGTTCGGTGGCTTATATGCTTGGGGAGGCCAAGTAGTTCGTCATATATTGAAATAATTTATCAGAATGACATAAATGGTATTATATATGTGTTATTTTGTATATTAGTTTTATACTTGTATATAATATTTAGTGGAATTAATTAGCGTTGTATATATGCAAAGTTAATATGAACGGTTCCATTTCAATATGCATTGGATCTCATTTGTATTTTATTTTCTCTCACATTTTTGTATCCGTCATGTCATTCTGTTCCGTCATCTTTCGTGTCATTTTATTTCTTTCAGTTTCGTGCTGTTTTACACCATTTCGTTGAAAAGAATAGGAGCTTAGAATTTGTTCTTTTCACCTGAAAAACTACTAAATACCTGATATTACAACTTAGTAATGCCAGAAAATACCTCCTTAATTTTATATCTTAAAAATATAACTTATTCTTTTTACCTGATATTATATCTTAATTATATTTTATTATTTAGTTAGCTTAGTGGCTCGCATTATAGGTGAAACTTTTAATTCTAATCTTAAATGATTCAATAAGGTGTACGCGTCGGATGCAGTCACAAAATTATTGATCATATCAATCAAAAATCATAAGTATAACCATTAGTTTTGAAAAATTATTTCGTAATGTATAAATAAACATTAATATAATTATTTTAATCATTAATATCATATAATAAGATTTTTATGCAGTATATCTATATGGGCCACAATAATGAACAATTGTAACTCTTATTACCAATTTGAATTAAAAATATATTTTCAAAATCTTTTTTACCATGCAAACTCAAAATACCTTTTAGATGAATGTTAATATTTCTTTTGTAGTATTCATTGGTTGATTGTCTAATTGCCATTGTTAATTGTCTATATTATAAAATTCATAGCCAAAATTTGAAATTAAAGAAATAACATCCCAAACTTTTCGTCGTTTATCAGTAGTATTTTTTATCTGTTTTTTGGGGGCGGGGTTTGGTAATGGTGCAGTGTGATTCTACATGTAGTTGAAAATAGGATTTTGCTTCCTATTGTTTTAAGGGTAGTAGTTATTGTTTCATCTATCATTAAAAAAAGACATATTTTATTAGTAAAATTGACAAATTTCCATAAAAAAATGATTGAAATGTGAGCTGAGTGGAAAAAAAAAAAAAATGTAAAATCTATGGCATTGACTCTACATGTAAAGTAAGGAAGAAAGGACCAATTCTAGAATGAAGAGGCGTGGGTATGACATCAATCCATGATTTTGAATGTGAATCTCTGTTGAGATTTAGAATGGGGGAGGGTGATAAATAAAAAGGAGGGGGAATTAGGAGGGGGAGTATGATCTAGACAATCTAAATTTAACCCCATTACTATTGCATAGTAGAGCATGCATGTTAGCCAAGCGTGGTATTGATTTAATTATTATCATTATTACCTCCCTTCATGTATAGAATCATATTAAGGGTGTGTTTGTTAGAGCTTATATAATCAGTTCACTTTTGTCCAATTTAGTTCAGTAATGTCCAATTTAATAATGTTGAATTTAGTTCAGTTCTTGTAGTAACAAACTTACCCTAATTCTCTCAAAAAGTTAATTTCAACCTGATAAAATCATTTGTAAAGTTGATATTTCTTTTGAGGGGCATTTGTAAAGTTGATATATAATTTGATATTGTATAAGATTTATATACCACACACACAAAAAACGATACCTTTAAGTCTGCAAACCAATAGCAATGTATATACGTAACATTTAGTATTATGACCTGACTTGTTTATATTTCTTGATATGTCAGTATATGATTTATCTATATATGCCTTATGTCGCCTTTAAAAAAAACCCTATGTATTATCTTATAAGTTACAACATGTTGATCTTTGGTACAAATATCTCTATAGGACTTTATGGAAGGTCAATCTCTTTTTTGATATTAATACTCAAAGAAGCAGTGTAAATGGGTTGTATTACCTTTTATTAGTAAAAGAACACCAAAAAAATTGTTTGCTATTGTAAACATAACGTAAAGAATTTGCTGTAATCACATTAAATGAAAATCCACTATATTTTCTTTTTGACTAATATGGTCAAATGTAAGAAAGTTATAAAACTTCTAATGCATAAACTATAAATGATTTCTTAGATATTTAATTTTTAATTATTTAATATTAAGGGTGTTGCTTAAAGTAAAAGATTCTTTTAATATGTCAAAACTTTCGTACCCGGAAATTTTAATGAGAAAGCAATTGAATTTGGTTATTTGAGGCCATGGTGCCTTTCTTACCCATCAAAAAAAATTTGAATTTGGTTACAGAAAATTTGGGTCCTTTGATTATAGTAATCTTTTTTTTTCTATGCTTTCTCTCACCAGAGTTACCACTTGCCCTCTTCCGCCATTGTTATTCCTCTAGTCCATATTTCTATCCCCTCCCCTGTTACTATTGTGTTGCGCCAAAGTACTCACCTATAAGTCGCTGACACATAGAGGCAGAATGACTATTCCTCATTGTTGTTAACTTGGTTAGCGACTCTCTGTATAACGTGGATCGAAAAACCTATCAGGAATTGTACGTCCAAGCCTATGCAGACACCATCGTGACAAATAGTTTTAAAACTGAACCAAAGTGATCAATACTTTATTTTGTGGCACTATTTGAGTAAAAGATTCTTTTAAATGAGATATTGTATATTTTAAATTTTCTTTCATTATTATTGCATTTTCTTTTATGCGATTATATTATACATTGAGATTGCTTTTTAAATTTCTATATAATGAATACACGTATCTTTTCTCTTTTTTTTTTTTAAGGTTGCAACTATTTAGTTGTGTCAAGCTAATTACTTTTTTTGGTGCAGGCATCCTATGTTGTAAAAATTATGCATCTTTATAATACTCATACTTTATTTTTTTTAATCAAAACATAATACAAATGAGTCTCATTTTAAGTGATATTTCGTAATCTTTCTAATGGTGGAAGAAAGGGCGCTTCTATTCTACCGCTCGGTACCGGTGAGATTTGTTTCTTTTTTTTTCCTATGTAAAGTTTAACTGGCTAGGCAGTTTGTAGGTAAAGTATATATTTTCTTAATACAAAAGCAACTTTTAGCTACTATTAATGGGGTCCACATGATGGCACAATTGATAGTCTAATCCTTACCCACACGCACTTGCTTCACGTTAACAATTTGTTTCTTAAAAAGTGGTCCCACCATTGACAAATTGCACCTGATACCACGCGCCTTTCTCTTCATAATATGTTTTTGTCTTTTTTTTTTTAACATCTGGTGTCTTGTTTTATATTTTAAATGTAAAAGTACTCAGGGGTACATTCGTGTACATATCCAAATTTCTAGGAGGTTATATTTTATCATAGAAATGTATTATACGTTTTTGAGAGCAGTATATCACCTGTAAGAACTTGCTTATTTTATCGTAGAAATATATTATACGTTTTAGAGAGTTGTATATCCATAAGAACTTGCTTGTACTTCTTCTTTTTCTGTACAGATTCAGATAATTGTGAGGTCATTATCTCACCATACAAACATATTATATGACCAAGAAAGTTGTTATTTTAACCCATAATTAATATTTACTTATTTATTATTCATTATTTTAGGGGATATTTACTTATTTATTTAGAAGCCTGTCTTTGAGCCGACATTGAAGTGAACAATAAACCCTAAAAAAAACCAAAAAATAATATTGGTATGAATATTTTCTTAAAAATAAATAAATTGGTATGACTAGTTATTATAGTTAACTGTAGTTACATTCATGTAACATGATAATAGATACATAAGCGATTATAGGTACCTACTATAATATCAACATAGCTACTACGTATCACCTTTGTAGGTATTATAATTTTGGATAGTTCTCTAATCGTTGATCTGACATGTGTAAAAATGTATACGAACACTAATCAAAAACTGGCCCGACCCCATCAAATAACTTAGAAGTATATGCAGCTGGGCTAGCAGCAGCTGTATACTGGTTGTGGAGAAGCAGAAATATTAAACATTTTGTGGGAAACACTCTTTCTGTGATGCAGATCATGCAGCAGATTCAGCAACCAGTGAGGATCAGAATACAACAGTGCAGCAGACTGAGAAAAATCAACAGCAAAGACAAAAAATGGGTAGAGAGAATTTAAGTGCTCTTGTACCACAGTAGACTCAGGCAAAAAGACAGGACTGCACCAGATGAGCAACCAGCAGAGGCAGCAGGTCATCAGTGCATGTGTTAGGCATCAAGTCAGCAAACAGCAGGAGGAAGACAGCAAGGTTATGCAGCAGGTTACAGCAGGGGAATCAAAACCAGTGGGCAGAAGCTAGACTCAACAGCATGTCAGAATCAGAATACATCAACTCCTGGAAGTTTTGGTTGTAATATTTTTAGATATAAATGTTTTTGTATTTTGCTGTAAGTCAGAAATAATTTTTGCAAATTGTAATGTTTACAGAGATGGTGGGAAACAATTTTTGCAAATTGTAATGTTTACAGAGAGGGTGAACCATTGTCTGTAGTGAGTTGCACCAGATTGAAGGGATGTAAGGTAGTAGAGGGATGTAGCAAAAAGGAACCCTACCTAGTAGGTGGCCTTGGATCTACATTGCCTAAGGACTGTAATCTTGTTACATTACAGAGAGCAATAATACAATTTCTGACTTGCACCAAAAAAAAAACTTAGAAGTGACCCTAAATCAATGCATAATGACCCTTGAATTCACATAAGTAACCCTTATAATATATGTTTTACTTGTTAATGTATGACGTACTTTTAGATATACGATACATTTTTTTTTCCAAATAATTTAGAAGTGACTCTAATTGACTACTTAGTGACCATTTAGTCCATATGAGTGACTCTAGTAATATATGACGTTTTACTTGTTAATCTATGACGTACTATTAGATATAAGATCCGTTTATTTATTTACCTTTTTTTTAAATAACTTAGAAGTAAGTGACCCTAATTCACTGCATAGTGACCCTTTAATTCATATAAGTGACTCTTGCATATATAGGATGTTTTACTTGTCAATGCACGACGTACTATTAGATATGCAATCCCTTGCTTCATTTTTTTTTTCTTTTTTCAAATAATTTAGAAGTGACCGTAATTCATTGTATAGTAACTCTTTATTTCATATAAGTGACTCTTGTAATATATGATATTTTACTTGTTAGTGTATGGCGTAGTACTATTAGCTGTACGATCTATTTGTTTTTCTTATAATCAAAACCATAGTCTTTGCAATATGTCTTTCTTCCATTTGTGAGGGGCGTTTAAAAAGTGACAAGTTTACTGAGTTGCTTGAATCTTCTCCAAAACCAAAAGAGCCTAATGGTATTAATGGGACACGATGGGCAGTCATGGTGGCTGGCTCGCTCTACTGGCTTTACTAATTATAGGCATCAAGTATGTACGTAATAATGTTCTTCTTCCCTCTTTTTTTATTTTTTTATTTTTAATTTAATGGGTAATAAATAATTGCTACTGATGCATGTATTCATCTTTATCGATCATACTATTCTATATGTTACACGTTAGTTGTACGTACATATTAATGATCAATGTATTTTTATTACGTCATATTTAATAGGCTATTATGTCCTAATAAAGCAGCTACTATTATTGATATTTATAGTTATTTCAAGTCAATATAATTGTCTTTGGATCACATGATAATAGACAGGCCAATGTAGTTTTTTAAATAACTTAGAAGAAAGTGATACTCACCAACGTATTTTTGTTATGCCATAAATAACGAGATACTAACTAAACAGAAAACAACTAACAAGACCATCAATAGTTGTCTATTAGCTACCACTATATGGGATATTATATCAACAAAATACAATTATGAATTCGACAAGTAATAGTCATTTTACAAATTAGAAGTCTAAGATGGACCACCATCTTCACACCATCTTCACCACCCCCTTTCTCTCTCTGATCATTAGACGTCTCAGATGGACCACCACCCACCAACACCATAACTACCAGCTCCTTTCTCTCTCGGAAGAACTAGATCGAACACCAGCCACCACCATCCTCCATTCTCTCTTTCTCTCTCCGCAGATCCCCAATTCTATCCCCTAAACTACCAACAGCATACCATAACCCTTATCTCTTTCTCTCACTTCAAATCTAACCACGAAATCACCAAGACACCAACCAAAGTCGGATATGGCGCCGAAAATTAGTTCTCCGGTGAGTGGCTCCGACAGAAGGTGTCAAAAAGCTCGAAGAGAGATATGGGTGGTGATTATGGTGCGGGAGGTTGGACAGCGGCGGCGGTGGTGGTAAGGGAGAGAGATCTGAGGACAGAGAAAGTGACATGAGAGTAGTTATGGTGGTGGTGAAGATGGTGTGAGGAGAGAGAAAGTGACATGAGGGTGGCTATGGTGGTGGTGAAGATGGTGTGAGGAGAGAGAAGGATAGTGAGGGATTTTGGGGTTGGGTTTGTTTAATTTAATAGGTTGAATTAGTTTTTTTTTTTGGTAATTAAGGTTGAATTAGTTTTATTAAATGATGAATTAACAAAAACAAAACACAATTTAAGTGAGGGGCAAAGTGTAATTTCATAGCAAAAAATTTACCAAATAAGGAATTGTGAACGTAAACAAGGAACAAACCAAAAAGGAAATTGGGAACGTAAAGTGGGACGGAGGGAGTATATGTGTATAATACCTCCACGAAAATTATCATCGCTTACATATCTATTATCATATAACACAACGGCAACTATAATTATTTTATATTTATAAACATTTCGCGCATCTTTGAGCCCACAGTGAATGAAACACTAATGTCGATATGAATAGTTATTCTAGTTAACTATAGTCTTCTTAATATCACATGATAATAGCTACATAAGCGGTCCTAGTTATTTTGTAGATACTCAAACTACCATAGTTGTGACTAATGCGTACAAAATAATGAATAGTAAAAAAAAGTAGAAACATAAACTTCAAAGGCTAAATATCAATGTTTTTCGAATAGGCTATAACAAGACAATCTATAATGTGATAAAAAGAAAATCATTAATCTCATAAGTAATAACGATTTTGTGTTGAAAAACGTCAAACAAACTGATACTCATCAACATACTTTTGTTATGCAATAAATAACGAGACACTAACTAAATAGAAAACAACTAACAAGACCATTAATAGTTGTCTATTAGCTACCACTATATAGGATATTATAACAAAAAACAGTTATTAATTCGACAAGTAATATTCATTTTACAAATTAATGATGATCAATAATGTATTTCTATTATGTCATACCTAATGGGCTATTATGTCTTAACAAAGCAACTACTACTATTGGTATCTGTAGTTATTTCAGGTTAATGTAATTTCCTTTGGGTCACATGATAATAGACAGGAAAGTGCTTATAGTTCTATAGCGTTCAATTTTTAATGACTATAATGATTGCATAGTGATTCTTGAATTCATTTAATGATTTATTAGTTATCTTGTGTTTGGATAATATCTCATCATGAGCTAAAGAGTAGTAGAAAAGTGTTGATGGTTATCAATTTGGTTAGCTATTTGTAATCACTTACTTGTCTATTATCATGTGACCCAAAGCCAACTACATTGACCTAAAATAACTACAAATACCAATAGTAGTAATTGCTTTGTTGGAACATAATAGCCCTTTAATTTAGAAAATGAATATTATTTGTCGAATTAATAGTTGTTTTTTGTTGATATATTATCCCATATAGTGGTATCTAATAGACAACTATTGATGGTCTTGTTAATTGTTTTCGGTTTAGTTAGTGTCTCGTTATTTATGGCATAACAAAAATACATTAATGAGTATCACTTTCTTTGGCATTTTTCAACACAAAATCGTTATTACTAATGGGATTAATGATCTTCTTTTTATCACATAATAGATTGTCTTGTTATAGCCTATTCGAAAAACATTGATATTTAGCCTTTGAAGGTTTTTGTTTCTACTTATTTTTTTTAATCTTTTGAGGGTTACTATTCATTAGTTTATACGCATTAGTCACATCTATGGTTGTTTGAATATCTACAAAACAACTAGGATCGCTTATATATCTATTATCATGTGATATTAAGGCAATTACAGTTAACTATAATAACTATTCATATCGACATTAGTGTTTCATTCACTCAAAGATACGCAAAAATTGTTTATTAATAAAAAAATATTGGGATAGTTGCCTTTGTGTCATATGATAATAGATATGTAAGCGATGATAGTTTTCGTAGAGGTATTATATATATACATATAAGATATAGTTATTACACATCACCTTATAGGTTACTAGGATTTGGAATAATTGTTTCGTCATGACATGTGTACAATTGTGTGATTTTGACTTTTTAGAAATTATATTTTTATTTAAAATTAATAATACTGTTTCCTTGGGCAATTTTTGAGTAATATAAATAAATTTCTATTTGTCATTCATGTATCACAATAGTCACTTAAATGAATTCAAGAATCACTATGCAATCATTACAGTCTTTAAAAATTGAACGATATAGAACTATAAGCACTTTCCTGTCTATTATCATGTGACCAAAGGCAACTAAGTTGACCTGAAATCACTACAGATACCAATAGTAGTAGTTGCTTTGTTAGGACATAATAGCCCATTAAGTATGATGTAATAGAAATACATTGATGATCATTAATTTGTAAAATGAATATTACTTGTCGAATTAATAGCTGTTTTTTGTTGATATAATATCCCATATAGTGGTAACTAATAGACAATTATTGATGGTCTTGTTAGTTGTTTTCTGTTTAGTTAGTGTCTCGTTATTTATGGCATAACAAAAATATGTTGATGAGTATCACTTTCTTCTATGTTATTTGAAAAAACTACATTGGCCTATCTATTATCATGTGACCCAAAGACAATTACATTGACCTAAAATAACTACAAATACCAATAATAGTAACTGCTTTGTTAGGACATAATAGCCTATTAAATATGACGTAATAGAAATACATTGATCATTAATATGTACGTACAACTAACGTGTAACATATAGAATAGTATGATCGATAAAGATGAATACATGCATCAGTAGCAATTATTCATTACCCATTAAATAATAAAAAAAAAAAGAAGAGAGAGAAGAAGAACATTATTACGTACATACCTGATGCCTATAATTAGTAAATCCAGTAGAGCGAGCCAGCCACCATGACAACCCATAGTGTCCCATTAATACAATTAGGCCCTTTTGGTTTTGGAGAAGATTCAAGCAACTTAGTAAACTTGTCACTTTTTAAACGCTCCTCACAAAGAGACATATTGCAAAGACTATAGTTTTGATCATAAAAAAAAAAACTAAAAAAAACAAACTAATGGATCATACAGCTAATAGTACTACGCCATACACTAACAAGTAAAATGTCATATATTACAAGAGTCACTTATATAAATTAAAAGGTTACTATGCAATGAATTAGGGTCACTTCTAAATTATTTGAAAAAAAAATAAAAAATGAAGGGATCGCATATCTAATAATAGTACGTCGTATATTGACAAGTAAAACGTCCTATTTGCAAGAGTCACTTCTATGAATTAAAGGGTCACTATGTAGTGAATTAGGGTCACTTGCTTCTAAGTTATTTTAAAAAAAGGTAAATAAATAAACGGATCGTATATCTAATAGTACGTCATAGATTAACAAGTAAAACGTCATGTATTACTAGAGTCACTCATATGGACTAAATTGCCACTAAATAGTGAATTAGGGTCACTTTTAAATTATTTGGAAAAAAAATGTATCGTACATCTAAAGTACGTCATACATTAACAAGTAAAACATATAGTATAAGGGTCACTTATGTGAATTCAAGGGTCACTATGCACTGATTTAGGGTCACTTCTAAGTTATTTGATGGGGTCGGGCCAGTTTTTGCGTTGGTTGTTCATTTAGTCTAATATTTTGGCTATTGAACACGAGAATCTGAACCTGACTTAATAGGCTAGGGTGTGTCTTGGTCGTCATTCACTTACACCCTTGTTTTGACAAGTAAAAATGTACCAATATTAGTACCCGTATACGTAGAAGTTACACTTAGAATCATAGAAGTGACCATAATTAATTGAATAGTACCATTGAATTTTTAAAGTGACCCTTTATGATATATGATGATTAACTTAAATCATTAATGTATGACTATTATATATCATCAAGTCTTGTGTGAGAAAAATAGGGTTACTATTTAGTGATATAGGGTTACTTATGGTGAGCAGTGATCTATGTTTCATTGAAAAGTGACCTCGTCCTACCAAAAGTTACGAAAAGACCGTTTTATAAAAATTATTGTGTTGAACAACTATATGTGACCCTAAATAAGTTAAAAGTGACCCTAGTTAGCGAAAAAATTATTCTTAAAACCATTGTAGTGACTCCTACAATATTTTGTTTCAACACCTTGCGAATAAAGCGATTAACCTAGTAACCCCTACATTAGACGACTAATAATATTGGAACCTGTAATTATTGTAGGTTTATGTAGTTACCTTTGTTCACATGAAAACAGATCACCCAAACTCTTAACATTTGAAATTGAAAAATAATTGTATATAAACTAATTTTTTTAATCAATAATTATATATTGAAATATTGATAAAGAACCAAAAACTAACCCACCAAGAAAAAGGAAAAGAAATACGTTAATCAAATAAACCAAAGTAATGAGCTCAAAAAAAGGAAAGACAAACAAAAGTAATTAAGAAAAGAAAAGAATCATAAAATAAAAGAGAAAAAAGATCCAGATCATCATCATTGGCGCTTTACCATCATCAAGAACTAAAGATGACAAAACTAGAGGCAACAACTAAAAATCAGATTATCAATCCACCATCATCAATATCACGAGACAACTCCTGAACTCCATCACCACCATTGATCAACAACCACCATTGCACCTACCTCACGCTCGCTGCTCGCCGCACACCACCCCGCACCAGCCACCGTGGTCCGTGAGTGAAATTTGCCCCCCCTATCTTTCTCTCTCTCTCTCTCTCTCACTCATATAACAATAGCAACATCAAACTAACTCCACCATCTCCCTCTCTATAATCTCACTCCTCATCTTTATTTCCCTTTTCATTTTTTCTCAATTGGGTTTTCAACCCTCCGGCACCGCCCCGCCCTCATTGGGCGTTTGAGAACAGAGGGCCTAGCAAGTAACAAACCCAGAAAAGAATAATTGATGATTGAAATTGGGAAAGACATGTTTGATTTAATTATCAACTATTAAGCCCATTTTGAATTTAAGTCTGAAATTATAAATTCTTCGTTTTCTCTTTTTATTATGTCCACTCAATGGATGAGATACATACATTCTCTTGCAAATTTAAGCAATTCTATGAGAAACATAATATAGCCCTTGAGTTCTTTTGGTAACCGGCTACGAGTGTTGGTCAGATCCAACTCTAGATATGCCCAATCAATGGATGAGAAACTTCAAATCTTTTACAAAATAATTCAAAGCACTGACCAAATATTACAGAGGTTGGAATCTGCTGTGACCGGCTAATAAATTATTCTCAAAGCAACACCCTCGCGCGTTTCTATTGGCAAAATATGCCCACTTGCTTTGACGCGCCTCATGCTTCCCGTTATTCTAACGGCGGTTAGAATAGAAAATTCCAGGAAGAAATTTAATTTTTTAAGCGGTAACAATAAAGTTATATGCTAGTTAAAATCTAATAGTCTACTCTTTAACAATTTAGAAAATTACAACTTTAGTATATATTCTAAATTATTATTGTGATCAAAAGTTTTAATCTTTAATTAACCAAAATGTTCCAATTTTCGCTAGGCATACAGGAAGACATTGAAATAGAGGTTTTCATTGTATACTTTTAACTTTTAGCTATGTTTTCCATATCTATCTCTAATGTTATATCCCTCAAAAAAAAAAAAGATATTTCTCATTGTTATATTTGTCCTAAAGTGAATTGATTGTCCATATATATGTTGGGGTGTCGAGTTTATCACACAGTACTTAGCATAGCTTTTAGCTTATAATGTTGGGAGACGATAATGAAGGTCTATTGAAGTCTTAAGTTGATAAATTTGTTAATCAAGGAATTTAAGATATAAGGTAAAAAATGTGAACCTAATGGCATTTGTAGATAGCTGGATTGCTGTAATTTGGACATTTCAGCTTCATGTTTAGTATAGGAGACAAATTAGCCAAAATGTTCACAAGTGAATGGAATCTAACCTACGTATTGTAACAACATGAAGCACGTTTCTTTTGTTTTATTTTTACTTGATCAAGTTCCCGCGTGTCTATTTCCCATCAATAAAATATAGTACAAATTAGTCTCATTTTAAAGGATATTTCATACTCTTTCCAATGGTAGAAGAAATTTAATTTATTAAGCGGTAGAAGTAAAGTTAGATGCTTGTTAAAATCTAATAGTCTACTCTTGCACGATTTAGGAAACTACAATTTTAGTATATATTATATATGTGAACCTCTAATAGTATTCTCTTTAAAGATTTAGAAAAGTACAACTTTAATATATATTCTATTCCAAAATCTATTTTTCTATTTTATATTTATATTAAAATTTTATTACAATGATTCGCTTAGGTGGACGCCTTCTATGATGTCAGAAAATGCCTCTAATATATAGATATTATGATTATGATTATTAGCGGCTGACGGGCCAAACTTCGGATTATTGGCAACCAATTTTTCTAAAATCAAATAACTTTTGTTACACAACTATAAAAATTTACTCCCTACGTCCCAGGTTCTTCCTTAAATTGTGAAATGGACCAAATAAAATAAAATTTGATACAAACATTCCCAACATGCCCTTGCTCAGTTAGCCTCACCTTTGACCCCTTTCCCATTCTCTCTCCTTCAGTGGTGGGTGGGGGTGGTGGGTGAGTGAGTGGGTGAAGAAAACTGTAAGGGTAATGAGGAGAGAGAGGGGGACAAACCATAAGGGTATAATGGACATTTTGTTACTCAAAACTGCCTAAAACAGGTAATGTAAGGAAGAATGGGAAACAACCCAAAAAGAAAAATGTAAGGAAGAACCTGAGACGGAGGGAGTATAATTCTTACTTCATTGCATCTGGTTCGAAATATACTTCAAAATGAGATTCATATGTCCTATATTTGACTCTATAATGTTCGGTAGAAGTTATAAAACATTTACAGTGCACAGTTTCTCCTCGCCATGTGACACTTATACGAGGTATTTGTTATGTTTGTCATGTAGCACTTATATCACTATTACATTGTCATGTGTTGTTATGTCATTCGTTACTTTCATTGTATGATTAACCTGTTAAACTAAATTGTCACAAAAATAGATTATTGAGTATCAAAACTTATTTATTACAACATTTATTTACTTTCTTAAAAAAAAAAGAGAAAAAAAGAAAAAGCCTTAATCATAAGACTATGCCATCCGTATAATTAAGACACCGGCCTACTATAATAACACCTAAAAAAAAGACAACATAAAAAATAAAATTAAAAAAACCCCGTCGTCCGAGACCAAAACTAGTTGAATAAACAAACCTAATTAAAGACTCTGCTCATTAATTCGTTGTATTTGATATTTTTATTTAAAATTGTGGAATGTCCTTTGTTAGGAGAATAATAATAAAAAGATTCTGAATTTATTTTTTTTTTTTCCTCTCAAGTCTCACCTATCTTCGTTCGGAAACGAAGTTAAAGTAGGCAACAAAGCCCTACGCTCAAGGCATGCGGCATGAGTATTAATCTTAGATTATTGCATTTACTCAAAAAAAAAAAAAAAAAAGATTAAACATAAACCTTTTCCATTACGTAATCGTAATCCAAGTCCTATAAATTGAAACATACAATACAACTTCATTGTTTCTCATCAACGTACCAACAAACCCTCCCAAAGACAAAAATGTCTACAACAATAACAGATCAAACTCAAAATCTCTCAATTATTATTCCTGAAGATATAATCTTTGAAATCCTCCTAAGGTTACCTCCAAAATCCTTAATACGTCTCAAAGTCGTGTGCAAATCATGGTATGCTCTTATAGACAGCCCTTCCTTCGTATATCGCCACCTCGATTTTGATGACAGTACCACTACTAATCGCCTCTACTTGATCAACTTTGGCATTGAGAAACCAGGTGGATCAGCCCTTAAGAATGCTAGCTTGCTCTCCTCCTCTGGAGGTCGCGACCAAATCATCCTCGAACTCGAGGGTGCACCGTCTTCCCTAGGTAGCAGAAACTTGTTAGCAGGGGACGAGACACACTACTTCGTCAGCCGTTTGTCAGGTCCCGTGAATGGTATCTACTGCATTATAATCCGACCCTTTCCAGCGTTTGTAGGCACCCTTATACTTTGGAATCCTGGTAATAGACACTCCCATGTTCTTCCTCGAATCCCTCTATATGAGGATGACTATACTGTTAATGATGACTCTTTGTATGATATTCTTTATAATAGCGGTTTCGGGTTTGTTTCGCCATCTAGATCTTCTTCGAGTAGTAGTACTGATAACCATGAATACAAGCTCATTGGTATTTCAAGTTACGGTCATATGGGATATACCACCTTAAGCCGATATCATCAAGACCGCTTCTCGTTCTTCCATCTGTATAGCCTAACAACCAATTCTTGGAAACAACTCGACCCGTTTAAGATCATTAGCACCAAAGATCGTTGTGATCTTATCAAGGTACGTCATGATGGGCGTGTAGATTTTTTGCCCCATCTCTGTCATTGGGAAGGAATTTACTTGAACGGGGCGACCCATTGGCTTTCTAGCCAGATCCTGCCAGGTAACAACATGCGCGAATGGAACATACTCTCATTCGACTTTGGAACTGAGGTCTTTCGAGTGTTTCCGCTACCACAAGACATTGTAAACAAGGGTGCACCTTCATTTACTATGCCTGTAGATGGCTGCCTGACATTGGTTGCTAATTCTATAGAACCAATGTCTCATATTTATTATGTATATGAAATGAGAGAGTATAGTGTGCAAGAATCGTGGACAAAAGTGTATAGTGTAGAGTTAAAGTCGGAGTTCCATGATATCATTGGCATTGTCGACCATAAACTCTATGTCGGAGAATTATACAGGGATACTCCTGTTGTCTCTTACAACCTGCGTGCTCCTCAACCTGAACAAGAATGTCAATGTCATGTTTATACTCACTTTCATAGCAGTCACAGATTTCAGATTTTACCATATCGTGGATCTCTTGTCCCTATTAAGCCAGAAAAAGAAGAACAAGAGCAATGGCAAGAAGAAAAACACGAAAAAGAAGAACAAGAAAAAGAAGAACAAGAGCAAGAAGAACAAGAGCAATAGTTTGTTTTTATCACAAACGTCTTTTATAGGTTGTGAATGTTGTTGGATTAGCCAATGTGTAATGGTTTTCTCTTTGTGAAAATAAGGTAATCTACGCACTCCGAGTACCAAAGAATGTGCAACATTACTCTATCAGAAATCATTAGGCTCGACTTACATTCTACACAGCTGCTCATGAAGACATAATCCCATCATAGTTATATGGACTGTGGTTCTGAAACTACCAAGCAATGATTGAACTACACACAATAACATAAGTATATTCTACACCTGCTCTTTTGTTCCATAGAAATTCCCAAGCCTAAAACAACTTAGAAATAATCAAAATTTTCGAAACTCGGAATGTTTTAGAACAAACAGCCACCAGTTCAACTCCAAAACATAGAAAGTAACTACATTTAATTTTATTATATTAAAACACGGATTGTCTTGTCTGTATCTTCACAATTCTGAAGTAACTTCATTAGAAATTGAAGTGCAAGAACAGCAAGACAAGCTAAAAGAAACCCTAACCTCGAGCTCAATACCAAAGAATAACGAATTAAACTTAGAAATTTTAGACAAAGAAGCTAAATAAAAATGCTGAAAATAGCCAAGAACAACAACTAGGAACAGAGGTGAGAAATGAATTAAATAGAGTGATAATAAAACATGCATGTATTTACCTAGAAGCCATCAACAATAACCCATAACTCCATAAGTGGAAGCTTACCTCAATCCTCATCAATATCAATACCCTCGTCAGTTTGGGAAGAAACATCCATTGTTCTCTCTCTTCGTTTTTGCAATTGTAACCTGCAAACAACTCTCAAAAAGAAACAGCACACACACACACACACACAGTTTCTTGAATTACACCAACACACACACACACAGTTTATTCACAGATACATGCAAAAATAGCACTTGATGCAATTATACATGGATTTGTCTTTGAATGTTTTGGCAGTTTCCTTGCAAAAAAAACATAGCACTTTATACATGCCGATAAAGAAGCAGAAGGATCTTCTGGTATGACTAAGGAACTGCAACATAGCCAATGCCACACTGGCTCGAATCATCAGGATGTTAACAGAATAGATGACACAAATGAAGCTACCACTTGCTAATCAATATGCATTAAACATAAGCAAATAAAATAGATTGGTGTATTAGCAAACAGAATACCTCTCAAAAGTATTAATTGAAAATAAATATAGCTGTAAACCATAATCTTAACTGTAGTTACAAGTATTAAGCTACACAAATAATGTAAACGCAACATATGTTGTGAAAAGAAGAAATGTTGACATCTTCAAGGGTCAGTCATTGTACTGATCACATACCTTTTATGCTAGCATCCGATGTATGAGCCGTTAGCCTTTTAGAAAGGTCAAGTGCAGCAGTCTACTTCGTTTCTTTATGTTGAACAGTCTCTGGTTCCGCCAATGCTTCTTGCCCGATTTCCCTCACCTAAATATGAGAGAAGTTTGTCAGTGTCTTTATAACAGAGAAGCAGAACTTGTACTGGAAATCCATGCGCGCAAGTCCTGGAAACATATGCACTACCAAACCAACAACACGTTTGATTTTATTCTTTATAAATTTTTTTCTTTATTGGGAAATGGCAAAGCAACCGGCCTGATGGAGGATGGCCATTACATCAAGCAACAACACACTATTGACTAACCTCTCGAACTATCGATATTTTTTTCTTTCTTATTGAGCCCTCAGATTTCCCTGAGCCGATGATTGTACTCAGCAATATTTACTGCCACTATGCTACCAGTTATGCTCATTGGACCAGGCTAATAGTCTCTATTAGAGATATATAACACAGTAAGGGGGTTGGCCGTTTTCAGGAAATCTAATGAGTTATTTTGCCTTGTATGATCTTTCAAGTGTACATACTCATGTCGAATGTTTCGTATCAAAGACTGCCATTTGAAGTGGATGAGTCTGCGTACCACAGGCTAGAACATATACAGAAGAAAGAAACATAAAGAAATTGAATAAATCAAAAGAATCACAACGGCAAAATGAGTGCCTACTATCACATTAGGCCACTTTCAGAATTGAGCTCCTTATCACTGCCTCAAATTCAATAGTGCCACTTCAGATATAAATGCTGACGTTCTACCCTAATCTAACATAACAAAGATATAATGTACCTTCAACCTAGGTCAATAAGACAATACAATGGTCAAAACCTCAAAATTCAGAGCTCAATTCAACAGGAGCCTTTTAGAACAAACTGAAAGCATGGCCAGTTGACAAATACATACTCTTTGTATCAGTTCCAGTGGCACCATAGCTCGTCGAACGTCCTCCGATTCCTTGACATACCTAGGCTGAACTGTAACATGAAAGAGCAACGAAAACTGAGTTGGTCTGCTAATTCAAAATTGAGCAATGTCCAATAATAATTGATTTCTGTCCTGCTGCATTGTAATCCAAATAAAACCCAACTCAAACCCAAATTAACAGCCTGTATGCCCCAAAATCAACACTTGATCTTACCATCAGCAGAAAAAAGACTAACAGATATTACCAACAATACAAATTCTCCACAATTTAATTCAAAAGGTTCAATATTCATAGTCAACACCAAATGGACACCACCAAATGACCAAACAATCAGAACCCATATAAGAGAAACCCAGAAACACATCTAATTTTACATTTTTGATCAAACAAAAAAGTTGATAAAAGTAGAGAATTCAATTGAAAGGGAAAGTAAAAACCTGATTTGGGATGGGAGGAGATAAAAAGCCCTGAAGCAAGAAAAGGGCAGTGACCAAATTGAATTAACAAACCACAACTGTTGCGTTTCTGAATGAAAACCTCAATTTCCATGAATGCTGTATTTCCATTTTTCTCTCTTTCACCTCAAGGTTCTGCCCATTAATTCGTTGTTTTGGGTATTTTAAATTGTGAAATGTCCTTTGTTAGGAGAATAATTTTAAAAAGATTCTGAATTTATTTAATTCTTTTTTCTCTTACCTTTTTTTTAGTGCAAGAGAGGGGCAAGCCCCAGAACAAAACTTAAGCTACGCCACCCCTGTTACATCATTATGTAAAAGCTCCGTTGCACCGATACTTCTCAAAGGTGCAATATCCCGTATCCGATACTTGTAAGATACTTATCCGATACTTGATCCGTAATTTTTAGACATGTTTACATTGCTTATCTATTTTTCATCTTAAAAATTGTAAAATATAGATTTCTGAGAAAAAAATCATTTTTACATATTATATTGTTTAATTATTATTACACATATCCGTATCCTATTTTTTTAGAGATGCGGTATCCCGTATCCGTACCCGTTTTTGCACCCGTATCCGTATCTGTGCAACCTACTGTAAAAGAGGACTAAGCAAGGGCGGGGGAGTGAAAATTGTTGGTAAATAATTGTCACTGAAACAAAAGAGGAGAAAAATATTTGTGGAATGTTTGGCGAATACGAATTTAATGTAAGCTGTGGCGTGAAAGAGATCACTGCCTTAGAAGCGAAATTCGTCCTGATCACGGTGCAAATCAGTATAGACGTCGCCCTCAAGGTTACACAGCGCCTCTGTAAACAGTGCACTCGGTTTACAGAAGATGGAACGCGAAAATATGCTCAGAACCAGAGAGGAAAATTTTTGGGAGAGAAGATGTTTTCTGTGTATCTCAGAACTGCTGAAAAAGAACGATATTTATTAAGAAAGGAGACAGTTTTTCAATAACCCACTGAGATAATAGGGGAGACAAATCAGGGAACGTGCAAACTGGTTTGAAACGTTCAAACGAAGACTGACAAACGTGGATTGGACTTTGTCAAACGAAAAGTCTCATAAAAACTGGACTCTCGAATAAACTTCGCCCAAAAAGATGGGCCACACCACACCGCGACGCGCGTGCAAACCGAGCCGGACGGACGGCGGTGGCGGCGCGCGCGTGGGGAAGCCCAACTCTAGCCCAATCCATAGGGGGTAGTTCTTCAAACCAATAAAGGAAGCCCTTTACTTATAAACCTCTCAAAACTTCTTTGGTTTTCCAATGTGGGACATTTGCATTTCACACACCCAAAACAAGAAAGAGAAAGACCAAAGAACATAAGCTTAAATTTAAACAATGGCTTCCAATATATGTTTGCGTTACCAACAATCCCCCACTAATGCAAACGAAAAACAATGGTTCTGAGCATAGGAAAGGTTTGACACTTAAATGTTGGTGTCTTACGATTGAACCAACACATAGTGAAAATTAGGCAGTTCCCTCATCACGGAAGTGAACGAATCTGGAACTTCCACGATTTGAGAACAAATCCTAATAACACATATCTCACCTTAGAATTTACGAGTTCCGTGATAAAAGCAACATACAATAGCCAAGTATCCTTGGGATGCTCATGAGTGCTCAAGAAAGACAGCCCATAGTCTTTCATAGAAGGAGGCCAACCCTTCACACTCACGTAGGTGACTTCATCAAGTCTATCTCAAATTCTCAATACATAGACCACCCAAATAAGGGCTATGAAATCATTAAGAGCATTAAATATGCTCAACCTCTCAAATCAACGGTGAATCAATCAAGTCCGTCTCAAATAGGACCACCCAATATTAGGGCTATGAATTCATTAAGAGCTCAAGGCTCAACCTCATATGTACATATGTCATAGGAATGGGAAGTAGTGTACAAATATGAGTCTTTCCACGGCTTCGTTTGACCACTATTCTTGTATAAACAAGATGGGTGTCAACCACGGATTCCTCATCTAGCAAGGCTTTAGCCCCATTCCCCTCGACGAATCTAGGACCACTTTTCTACTTAGTCCTTTAGTTAATGGATCTGCTATGTTCCTCTCGGACCTAACATACTCCATAGTGAGTACGTCCGTCTCAATTAATAACCTCACAGCATCATGTCTAATTCGAATGTGTCTTTTCTTGCCATTATAAACTTTGTTCTTGGCAACACACATGGCAGACTGTGAGTCACAAAGTAGAGAAACTGGGGGAGTTGGTCTCCCCCACAATGGGACATCAGCCAGTAAATTTCTTAACCACTCAGCCTCTTGACCCGCTAAGTCGAGTGCTATAAACTCGGATTCCATAGTGGATCGAGCTATACAAGTCTGTTTGGCAGACTTCCAAGATATTGCAACACCACCTAATGTAAATACATATCCACTAGTGGAGCTCACCTCGCCGTTATCGGTTACCCAATTAGCATCACAATACCCCTCTAAAACCCCGGGATACCCAACAAAGTGTAATCCCCAATCAAAGGTACCTTTTAGGTATTTTAAAAGTCTCCTAAGAGCAATCCAATGATCTCTACTGGGGTTATGGGTATAACGACTAAGTCTACTTACAGCATAAGCAATATCGGGTCGAGTGTAATTCATTAGAAACATCAAACTTCCAATTATTTTAGCATATTCAGGTTGTGATACACTATTTCCTTTATTTTTACATAAAGGTATGCTAGCATCATATGGTGTTTTTAGTGGCACGACATCAAAGCTATTAAACTTCTTTAATATTTTCTCTACGTAATGTGATTGAGACAACGTGAAGCCTTTATGGTGTTTTATGACCTTAACACCCAAAATTACATCTACTTCACCTAAGTCTTTCATTTCAAAACGAGAGGACAAAAAACTCTTAGTTTCATTTATAACATCTATGTGTGTACCAAACAATAACATGTCATCGACATACAGGCAAATAATTACACAATCTTTACCAAACATCCTTGAGTACACACAAGTGTCAGACCCATTAGCTACAAACCCAAAATCAAGAATAGTTTTATGAAACTTTTCAAACCACTGTTTTGGGGCTTGTTTTAGACCATACAGAGACTTCTTAAGCCTACATACTTTTTGCTCTTGTCCAGGAACTACAAATCCTGGAGGTTGCACCATATAAATTTCTTCTTCTAAATCACCATTTAAAAAGGCCGTTTTAACATCCATTTGATGAATAATTAAATCATGAATGGAGGCCAAAGCAAATAAAGCACGAATAGTGGCGATCTTAGTTACAGGTGAGTATGTATAAAAGAAGTCTACACCAAATTTTTGTGTGAACCCTTTAATCACAAGTCTTGCCTTAAATCTTTCCACAGTACCATCTGTTTTAAGTTTCTTCTTAAAGATCCACTTACAACCAATGGCTTTACTACCTTTAGGCAAGTCTACTAGTTCCCAAGTGTGATTAGACATTATCGACTCTATCTCACTATTAACAGCATCTTTCCAAAAACTAGCGTCTATAGAACTCATAGCTTCTTCATATGTCTTAGGATCATCTTCTAACATGTGAAGACACACAATTAGTTCATCTAGTTTATTAACATCTGTGAGTTCTACTAAAAGGGATGTCACAAAATCGGGACCAAAATTGGTTTCCATTCTACGCCTTTTACTCCTCCTAGGTTCACTTACAGTATTAGGAACAATGGAAGGAGACACAGACACAAAAGAAGATGCAAAACCAGCAGGCACATTCTCATGGGAAACAGCAGTTTTCTTTAATGGAAATACATTCTCAAAAAATTCAGCACCTTTTGATTCACACATAGAACGATTAGAAATACATAGAAATCTGTATGCAGCACTATTTTCAGCATATCCAACAAAAATAGCATCAATAGTCTTAGGTCCAATGTTTTTACGCTTAAAGTCAGGTAACCCAACTTTAGCTAAACACCCCCACACTCTCAAGTATTTAAGGTTGGGCGCGTAGCCCTTCCAAAGTTCGTAAGGGGTTTTGTCTAATTTTTTATGAGGTACTCTATTAAGAATATGGTTTGCAGAAAGTATAGCCTCCCCCCACATTTCACTGGATAAACCAGAACTAATTAACATTGCATTCATCATGTCCTTAAGTGTTCTGTTTTTCCGTTCAGCTACTCCATTTGATTGTGGAGTATAAGGGGGTGACGTCTCATGGATAATCCCGTTTTCCTCACATACATCCTTAAGGAAGTTTGTACCATATTCTCCACCCCTATCGGACCTAAGTCTTTTAATCTTACGGTCTAACTGATTTTCTACTTCGGCTTTAAAGATCATAAACTTTTGTTCTACCTCATCTTTAGTTCGAAGAAGATATACTTTAGTATATCTCGAATGGTCATCTACAAAAGTAATGTAATAGTGTTTACCACCTCTGCTTTCTGTGTTCTTAAAGTCTGCTGAGTCCGAATGAATTAATTCTAATAGTTCAGTTTTCCTTTCGGTTACAGACTTAAAAGGTTTCTTTGCATACTTTGCCTCAACACAGATTTCACATTTATCGAGTCCATTATTAGCTAGATTAGGAATTAGTTCCATGTTCTGAATGCGTTTTATAGAATTAGAATTTACGTGACCTAATCTAGCATGCCAAATATCATAAGACTCAACGAAATAAGCAGAAGAGGAAGCTTTATTAGCTACAACATACTCAACAACAGAATCTAAAACAAAGAGCCCCCCCGACATGTAGCCCTTCCCCACAAAATCCCCGTTTCTAGTTAGTACTAATTTATCAGCTTCAAAAACTAGCTTCACCCCTGCCTTGTTAAGGAGAGCACCAGAGATTAGGTTCCTGCGAAGAGAAGGCACATACAGGACATTCTGCAAAGATAAAGTTTTTCCAGAATTTAATTTAAGTAAAATTTTCCCTTTACCAAAAACCTCCGAGCTGCTGGAGTTACCCATGTAAACCTGTTCACCTTCAGTAGCCTTTTCGAACTCCAGGAACATCTCTCGGTTTGAGCATAAATGTTTGGTTGCTCCTGTGTCAACAATCCACTCAACTTTGTTCCCGACCAGGTTCACTTCGGAGACAACAGCAGCAATGACTTCATCTTCCTCAGCCAGATTTGCTTGGGGTTTGTTGTTCTCCTTTTTGATGGGGTTTTTCGGTGCATCAGCGCAGCTGTAGCATTGGTATGCCCTGTGTCCAGGTTTGCCGCACATGTAGCATCCTCCACCTTTGCCTTTCTCCTTCGAGCCTTTCTTCATTCCGAACTTGGTGTTCTGGACTCCTAATTTTTTCTGGTTCGGTTTTCCAGAATTGTTCTTGTTGTACCTGTCAAATTTAGAAACAGAAGACTCAACAATGTTAGCCTTAACAGCAAGTTCATTGACAGCATATCAGCCTGTTTGCTTCCTCTATCTTCATGTGGCTGATCAGTTCTTCAAGCTTAACATCCCTCTTCTTATGTTTGAGAGAGTTGCGGTAGTTGGACCAAGAGTCAGGAAGTTTCTCGATGAGGACATTGGCTTGCAGTACTTCACACATATGCATGCCTTCTAACAGTATGTCAGCAACAAGGTGTTCATACTCATGAACGTGAGGCATGATTGGTTTGTTATCCACCATCTGGAATCGAAGCCAATCTCCAGTCACGTACTTGCGTTTTCAAGCATCGTCAGCACCATACTTTTTCTCCAGCATGTCCCATATTGATTTGGCAGACTTGGTTTTGATAAACAGATCAAATACAGGGTTCGACATGTGACTGAGTAATTGACCTCTAACAGTTTTGTTATCCTTTTCGTATTTGAGTGCCTGGTCTGGATCAACAGCTTTCCCTTTGTCTTTCTTCGGGTCCGGAGTGGTATCCGGAATAGTGACTAGCAGCAGTGGCCTTTGGAGGGTCGTTGAAGAGAACATAATCAATATCAAGTTGTTCAAAGAAGATTAGCATCCTCTGCGACCAGCGTTTGTAATTGTCGCCATCTAGTTGTTCAATCTTGGAAAGGTCAGGGATCAATTTGTTGATGGAGAGAGCCATTTAATCAGTGACAAAAAAAAATTTCGCTTCTAAATTGTTGGTAAATAATTGTCACTGAAACAAAAGAGGAGAAAAATATTTGTGGAATGTTGGGCGAATACGAATTTAATGTAAGTTGTGGCGTGAAAGAGATCACTGCCTTAGAAGCGAAATTCGTCCTGATCACGGTGCAAATCAGTATAGACGTCGCCCCCCAAGGTTACACAGCGCCTCTGTAAACAGTGCACTCGGTTTACAGAAGATGGAACTCGAAAATATGCTCAGAACCAGAGAGGAAAATTTTTGGGAGAGAAGATGTTTTTTGTGTATCTCAGAACTGCTGAAAAAGAATGATATTTATTAAGAAAGGAGACAGTTTTTCAATAACCCACTGAGATAATAGGGGAGACAAATTAGGGAACGTGCAAACTGGTTTGAAACGTTCAAACGAAGACTGACAAACGTGGATTGGACTTTGTCAAACGAAAAGTCTCATAAAAACTGGACTCTCGAATAAACTTCACCCAAAAAGATGGGCCACACCACACCGTGACGCGCGTGCGAACCGAGCCGGACGGACGGCGGCGGCGGCGCGCGCGTGGGGAAGCCCAACTCTAGCCCAATCCATAGGGGGTAGTTCTTCAAACCAATAAAGGAAGCCCTTTACTTATAAACCTCTCAAAACTTTTTTGGTTTTCCAATGTGGGACATTTGCATTTCACACACCCAAAACAAGAAAGAGAAAGACCAAAGAACATAAGCTTAAATTTAAACAATGGCTTCCAATATATGTTTGCATTACCAACAAAAATAAATTACACTCTCTTCTTGCTCACAACCATGATTTGCTAGCCAATCTGCTACTCGATTTGCTTCCCTATGACAATCCTCAATTTTTATTTTTCAATCCGTAACTTAAATCATCTCCCTGCACTTTCTGACCATAAATGTTGCGGTCCCTGCCTCTCCATGTCTTTTGTGATAAGCTGTATAACAACTTGAGAATCCATTTTCACTTGTAACTTACTGACACCCATTACTTTCGCAATCCTGAGACCTTGGTAGAGGGCTAGAACTTCCGACCTTGAGACAGTGCACCTACCCAACTGTTAGCAAATACCCAGATGAATCTGACACTGTGATCTCTTAGAACTCCTCCACCACCTGTAATCCCCGGGGTTCCTTTAGACGCCCCATCAGTATTCAAGATCCACCATCCATTAGGTGGAGCTTCCCACCTAACAGAAATGTCCAGTAATTCCATCCTTGTATTTTGATTCAATTTTGCATCTCGTGCAAGAGCGTCTTCCATTTCCTTGAATTTGTAAGCTAGGAACAATTCTGGGTAGTGAGGCGTCTCGCTTTCATTCCCAAACACCACAATGTTCCTCCATTTCTATAGCCACCAAATTGTAACTCCAAATTTAAGTGACCCATCTTCATCATGATCCAGGTCAGTTGTTGACAGACGGTCAACAATCCATTCATTAAAGCTTGTTGTCTAAAATTTCGAATTAGGCGGGCGAATTAGGCGGGCAAGTACCCAACCTATTCCATTCTTTTTTCTCTTACCTAACTTCGTTCAGAATCCAAGTATAGTTAGAAGTCTAGATGAGGTTAAAGTCTGATTTAGTTCCACTTTGCCAAACCAAAAAAAATAAAATCTGATCTATTATTGTAGACAAGCAAAAAAAAACAAAAAAAACAAAAAAAGGTGATTATTGTAGGGAACCGACAAAATCAACGCATGACTAACTAGATTAAACATAAACCCTTTACATTACGTAATCGTAATCCAAGTCTTATAAATTGAAACATAGTACAATACAATTTCATCCTTTCTCATCAACGTACCAACAAACCCTCCAAAAAAAAATAAAAAATGTCCACAACAACAGATCAAACTCAAACTCAAAATCTCTCCATTATTATTCCTGAAGATATAATCTTTGAAATTCTCCTAAGGTTACCTCCAAAATCCTTAGTTCGTCTCCAAGTTGTGTGCAAATCATGGTATGCTCTTATAGACAGCCCTTCCTTCGTATATCGCCACCTCGATTTTGATGACACCACTGCTAATCGCCTCTACCTAATCAACTTTGGCAGTGACCTACCAAGTATTGGACCAGCCCTTCATAATGCTGTCTAGCTCTCCTGCTCCTCCTTCGACCACCACAACCGAGTTGTCGTCGAACTCGAGGGTGCACCGCCTTCCCTAGGTAGCAGAAACTTGGTAGCAGGGGACGAGACACACTACTTCTTCAGCCATTTGTCAGGTCCTGTGAATGGTATCTACTGCATTATGATCCAACCCTTTCTAGCGTCCGTAGGCACCTTTATACTTTGGAACCCTGGTAATAGACACTCTCATATCCTCGAATCCCTCTATATGTTAATGATAAAGCTTTGTATGATATTTTTTATTATAGCGGTTTTGGCTCATGTTCCTCGACTGACCATGAATACAAGATCATCGGTATTTCAGGTTACGGTCACAGTATATATAGCACCTTAGCAGATATGATCCTCAACACAGCTTCTCGTTCTTCCATCTGTATAGCCTAACAACCAATTCTTGGAAACAACTCGACCCATTTAAGATCATTAGCACCAAAGATCTTTGTGATCTTATCAAGGTACGTCAAGATGGGCGTGTAGATTTTTTGCCCCATCTCTGTCATTGGGAAGGAATTTACTTGAACGGGGCGACCCATTGGCTTTCTAGCCGGACCCTGCCAGGTGACAACATGCACAAGTGGAACATACTCTCATTCGTCTTTGAAACTGAGGTCTTTCGAGTGCTTTCGCTACCACGAGACATTGTAGACAAGGGTGCTTATTTTACTATGCCTGTAGATGGCTGCCTGACATTGGTTGCTAATTCTATAGAACCAATGTCTCGTATTTATTCTGTATATGAAATGAGAGAGTATGGTGTGCAAGAATCGTGGACAAAAGTGTCTAGTATAGAGTTAAAGTCGGAGGTCCATAATATCATTGGCATCGTCGACCATCAACTCTATGTCAGCAAAGGCTCTTACAAGGATATACAAGTTGTCTCTTACAACCTGCGTGATCCTCGACCTGAACAAGAATGTCATGTGTATACTCACTTTCATAGCAGTCACAGATTTCAGATTTTACCATATCGTGGATCTCTTGTCCCTATTAAGCCTCTTGACGCGTTAGTCAAGAACAAGAAAAAAAAGAACAAGAGCAAAGAAGAACAAGAAAAAGAAGAACAAGAGAAAGAAGAAGAACAAGAGAAAGAAACACAAGAAGAATAGTTTGTTTTTATCACAAACGTCTTTTATAGGTTGTGAATGCATACGAATTTATCACTACAACATCTGATTAGATAACATGTGTGTTCAAGCTTTGCTTGACTAATCTCTTGGGCCATGAAGTTTAACGATCGGTAAAACCTCCGGTGGTCCGTAGAGGACTCGAATCTGGAACGTCTAGAATATTTCTCAGATTGTTCAAAGAGGACTTTCCAGAATACAGTATTGAACAAAGAAAAGCCATATAGGCTAAGAGGGAATTTTACCTATTTTTCTCGTTGTCTTAGCCTCTTAGGTTCTTAAGACATTTTCTGAATGTTGTGGCTCATCTTTGTTAGGGAGAAATATTCTTAACTAAAAAAGATGGTGAGAAATGTTAAAACAAGCCTGCTTAGCCAATTAACCCCATCCCCCAAAATAAGCATCTGCATAATTAATTTCTACATGTTTAGAAAAATAAATGTATCAGCAAAGTTAATTATATTACCGAAGCTTTAAGCTCGGTCTGGATCTAGTAACTTAGATAAATAACAATTTGGATACCATCAAATAAAGCATGGACATAAAACTGAGAAGTGGGGATCAAGGTTATGTGTTCACAAAAACAGAATTCATCTCACAAGATGGAAGGAAAGAAGAGTGCGTAGTAAAGCTGTTGGGTTAGTCAACGTGTAATGGTTTTATCTTTGTGAAAATAAGGTAATCTACGCACTCTGAGTACCAAAGAATGTGCAACATTACTCTATCAGAAATCATTAGGCTCGACTTACATTCTACACAGCTGCTCATGAAGACATAATCCCATCATAGTTATATGGACTGTGGTTCTGAAACTACCAAGCAATGATTGAACTACACACAATAACACATAAGTATATTCTACACCTGCTCTTTTGTTCCAAAGAAATTCCCAATCTTACAATAACTTAGAAATCATCAAAATTTTCGAAACTCGGAACGTTTTAAAACAAACAGTCACCATAGCCTCGAGCTCAATACCAAAGAATAACGAATTAAACTTAGAAAGTTTAGACAAAGAAATTAAATAAAAATGCTGAAAATAGCCAAGAACAACAACTAGCAGGAACAGAGGTGAAAAATGATAGAATGATACAAAAAACATGCATATATGTATTTACGAGCCATCAACAATAACCCATAACTCCATAAGTTGAAGCTTACCTCATTCGGCCTCATTAATATCAACACCCTCATCAGTTTGGGGAGAAACATCCATTGTTCTCTTTCTCTTCCTTTTTGCAATTGTAACTTGCAAACAATTCTCAAAAAGAAACAGCACACACACATACAGTTCCTTGAATTACACCAACACACACACAAACGCGCGCGCGCACACACACAAACGCGCGCGCACACACACAGACACATAAAGAGCCAAAATTCCTTGAATTACACCAAGAAATGAACAGCTTCAGCAACAACAACAACACTTTATTTAATCAGTTGGTTCCCTTATCATAGAAAAAAACTGACTTTCGATTACTCTCCATGACTTGGTGTTTCTTACATTATTATTTATTTAAGGGGATGTAAAGTGAGAAGTGCCTATGTGGGATTCGAACCCACGTCATGTGCACAATTACACAATAATGCTCTACCGATGAGCTAATAGACTTCTATGAAAAGGACCTCTTTCTTGTCCATGGAAATGGGTGTAGTAATGGTAAGCAACCAATGATATCTCTCAATTTTCTTTAGACTTTGATATAAATTAATCAAATTACCTATATATATGCCAAATTTAAAACAAGCCTAACAATAAAATATAAAAAAAAAAAAAAACACAAACTTTGGACCTAAACTACTGAAGTAACTAACACCTGCTAATTAACAAACCCTAGATTTTGAGGGAGATGAGAAAGATGCAATCTCCAATTAAATCCAAAAAAGAAGGAACCAAATCGTAGAACAATAAATCATACCTGAAAGAGGAGAGAGAGAGGCGCAAAGAAAAAGAGTTCATAGTCTCTTCGTCGCCCAAGACGGTGGCGTTGGCCGGATACTGTGGTATCGAACTCCGGTTGAAGTGAAGTGACTGAGGATTTTGTTCTCACGTGCCTTCATTTTCACTTAAAAGGCTCTATGTCATTATAAGTTGATGGAGATCAAATGGCTAAGGCGGTAAGGCTCACCTAATTCATCTACAATGTCCGACCAAAGAAAGCCGTAAATTTCGAGATGGGATCCTCTCCGTTAAAAACCCTGCAGTAATTCCTCCAGTATTGTATTTTTTAAATTATAAAGGTATAAATATTTATATAACGGTATTAAAAATATTTCATCAGAATTATAATAATGGGTCATAACAATGTAATTTAGTAGTTGTTTATTGCCTATTTTGACCCATTATTAGAATTCTGATATAACATTTTTAGTACCATTATTTGCATATTTATACCGTTATAATTTAAAAAACGCGATATTGCAGTGGTTACCACAGGGTTTAACCTGGAGAGGATTCGATCTCGTAAATTTCTATTCTTTTTCCAAACTCATTTAGCTGAATGATCATAAATGATGAGTACTATTATTTCATCACAAATTTCTACAGAGCTCCAAAATTTTCAAGGGGTTAAGTAGGGAAATAGACAAAGTGCTTTTTATTTTTCATTTTTGTTTTTTTATATTGATCATTGGTGATATAGACTTATATGCTCAATTGAAACAATGCTCCTTCGCTTAGAAAAAAAGAAAAAGAAGAAAATAAACAATGCTATATTAGGACCTTCAATCATAAATTCAATTGTCTTATAGGAAACACTATGTTGTGGAGTTGGGGATTGAATTTTGGGCAAGAGGAAGGATGAAAGACGAGGATAGAACAACTAGTCGGGATAAGCGGAACTTGGGATTTCACAGCAGGAGGTCAAAAAAAGTTTGGAAATAAAAAAGATTATTTAAAGTAAGTAAATTTTTTTTAAAAACTTAAAATAATTGATTTTAAAGTCACATAATAAGGAAACACTATCGGAACAACTAATAGTGTTAAGTCCCGGTGCATTATTAGCGCACTGGTTACAACTTAGGATTATTGATAGTAATTTTTTAACTTAAGATTATTATTGACACACCACCCAAACTTGGGATTATTTAGAGCAAATTTTCCTTTACAAAATATAGAATATATTTTAAATATTAAATAAACAAAATCTAAAAAATTGTCCTAAATGGGTTACATGAATTCCACTTGAATTGGGACTATGTACATCAGACATACTTCAAAACTATTGAAAAATGCCAGGTTTTTTGGTCAACACAAAAAAAAAGCCAGCTTTTTTTAGTATTATATAAATATTGATTTGATTGATTTTCTCAATCCCCTCTAATTTTGAAAAGAAAAGGCAAAGACTACATAGCCGTATTGTTTTGAACATCCTCTGTTTTTCTTCCCCAAATTGGCAGTTTTTGATGCCCCAAACGACCTCTGAGTACTGCCAGGTTTGATGCCCTCCTCTCTTATTCTCTCTTTGTTTAAAATTCTGTAAAATTTTCCAATGTTTATAATTTTGATTTGTTCTTAGTAGTGATTTAGTTCCGTTCTGAGTTCTGATTTAAGCATAATTATTTACTTGTAATGGCATTGTTTGTCTTCGTAATGATCAGCGAAGTATACAATTAGGGTTTCTAGTCAAGTGAACCAATGTGAATAAATGCCTATGCTTGTTGAAAGCTTTCAATTGTGTTTAGACAATTGCAGGTGTTCGATTTTGTTTACTACACTCACCTTTTTTTTTTTTTTTTTTTTTTGATAATTGAATAATTTTATTAAGCCAAAAAAGGTGAGAATGAGCGTATAGTCTGATAGCATCACTGTACATTGAGCTCCCCACCTTCTAGGAAGGGTTGAAGTCAATGACATTATCATTTGCTCGGAATCTGCTTTATACACACTAGATTATCTGGAACTGGAACTCCCCATCGACAATTTAGATTTGAATTTTTACAATGGCTCAAGGTACGTGATACTTTCTGTAAACCTACTGTTTATTGTTTATGCTCTGTGATTTAACTTGTGACCGGTTTCATAATAGGTTGGGTGGCAATTGGATTTTGGATGTTGTGGTACTGTTTGCTTTTGTACGAAATACTTCCTACGTTTTGAAGATGTTTACATTTGTTTTTTCACGGTCTCCAATGCACCACTTTAACCGTAAATAATTGTAATTATATGCATTTATCAATTATAAAATTGTAAATTTTCAAAGTTATTCTTTAAATTGAATCTAACAATAGCATTTTTACATTATAAATCTTTGTATTTTCACTAATTCATGGTCAAAGTTTGTGAACTCAGAGCTTGAAAAATGAAGTGTAAACATCTTGGTGAAACGGAGAGGAGTATATATTTTGTAAAGGGTAACATGAAGTATCTTTTATTTGTTGGGTCATCTTATTATGCGTTTTGAGAATGGTTCTTTATTTTTTTAAAAATTAATAGTTCTTGTAAATGAAGATTCAAATGGTGCATTTTTTATGAAATAAGTATTTTACAAGAGATATCAATATGTTATGTTATTACATGTCCTATACTATTCTGAATACTAAGTAGAGGACTTCGCCATATTTTTCTGAAAACCTATCTACCATCAATAACATATGTCTCTACAAGTATAGTGTCTTTTATGTTCACTTAGTTTGATTCTCTGCTGTGTTATGTAGTATCTTTGAAAGGTGGGAGTCAAGATGTCCTTGATCTTGAAGAAACCCTATTGAATCAAGATGATTCTAATCATACGTCCAAAGTCAAAGGATGTGATACTGTGAGTCCTTATGTAAATGCTGGTCTTTTCCGTATTCTCACTTTCTCTTGGATAACTCCTTTACTTGCCTTGGGTGTTGAGAAATCTACTTTGGACCTTGATGATATTCCTCAACTAGGCACTATCAATAGTGTCTTTGAAGCATTTCCAGTCTTTCGAAATAGGCTTCTTCAGCCGTTGTCATCAAATGACAATCAAGTTTGTGCTGCTTCAAGTAGTAGAGTTATTTTCGCTACTAGGTTTGGGCTTCAAAAAGGCAATGTTCTTGTCTGCTTGGAAGGAAATTTGGTGGACAGCTTTTTTGGCAATACTATACACATTATCTCGTTATGTTGGTCCCTATCTCATTGATAGTTATGTTCAATGCCTTAACGGGCGAGGGAAGTTCAAGAATTGTGGTTATACTCTCGCTTTGGCCTTTTCTGCCTCAATTTTTATTGAGGTTTTCATACGGAGACATTGTATCTTTAAGTTGCAGCAAGTTGGAATTAGGGTCCGAGCAACGACAACAATAATGATCTACAACAAGTGTTTGACCCTGTCTCCCCATTCAAAACTGGAAGACAACCAGGCTAGTGGTAGTAGTGGAGGAGAACTCATCAATGCTGTGGCTGTTGATGTTGAGACAATCAACAACTTCATTTGGGACATGCATGATTCGTGGCTGACCATCTTGCAAGTTGGCTTAGCCTTGCTGATATTATACGAGAATTTAGGATTTCTTGCATCACTGGCTGCTTTGGTTGTAACAGTAAGTTTCATGTTGTTAAACTCTCTTTTTGCCACATGGCAGGAGAGGTTTCAGAGAAATCTAATGGAATCTAAAGATACCAGAATGAAAGTGACGATGGAGACTTTAAGGAATA
The DNA here is from genome assembly GCA_038025085.1 of Tetragonia tetragonoides. Taxonomy (NCBI): domain Eukaryota; kingdom Viridiplantae; phylum Streptophyta; class Magnoliopsida; order Caryophyllales; family Aizoaceae; genus Tetragonia; species Tetragonia tetragonoides. The sequence continues at coordinate 32,319,572 of CM076152.1, read as the reverse complement.
TGGGAGTTCTCAAGGTTCATGGATGGGAAATGGGCTTTTTGTCAAAGATTCTTCAATTAAGAAAAGTGGAGATGCTATGGTTGAAGAAATATCTGTATAGTTCGGCAATGATAAGTTTCTTCTATGGGGTTGGTCCTACTTTGGTGGCTTTGGTCACTTTTGGTTCTTGTATATTTATGGGAATCCCGCTTGAAGCAGGGAAGGCCTTGTCTGCACTTGCAACCTTTTGGGTCATTCAAGAGACAATCTACCTCCTTCCTGATACAATTTCCATGCTAATCCAAACCAAAGTTTCTCTTGGGAGAATTGCATCTTTTCTTTCCCTTGATGAAGTTCAGGATGATGCCTTAGAGAAGCTCCCATTAGGTAGTTCTGATACCGTGATTGAGATTGTTGATGGGAATTTCACTTGGGATACTATGTCTTCACCTAATACTTCAACATTGAAAGATATAAATTTGAAAGTGTCTTGTGGTATGAGGGTTGCCATATGTGGTACAGTTGGCTCAGGTAAGTCAAGCTTACTCTCCTGCATTTTGGGAGAGATATCTAAGATCTCGGGGGCAGTCAAGCTGTGTGGGACAAAGGCCTATGTTGCTCAATCACCTTGGATACAGAGTGGTACAGTTCAGGAGAACATACTATTTGGGAAGGAGATGGACACAGAAAGATATGATAAGGTACTCGAAGCATGTTGTCTAAAGAAAGACTTAGAGATCCTCCCATTTGGTGATCAAACAGTTATTGGTGAGAGAGGTATCAACTTAAGCGGGGGACAAAAGCAACGAATACAAATAGCACGAGCTCTCTACCATGATGCTGATATCTATCTATTTGACGACCCTTTTAGTGCTGTCGATGCTCATACAGGTTCTCATTTATTCAAGGTAAAATATGTGTATCATTGCCTTGTACTGTATGCGTTCCTTTGTTTTTCAACTGCAGAGAAAAAAAGGTATAGTTCTCCAGCAGTTAAGAAGAAAAAAACATACATAATTCATTGTATTGTTCTTTCTTCAGTTGAAGAGAAAAAGATTGAATTTCTCATTTGGAAATACTGCATTTTGGTTTTGGATGACAGGAAGTTTTGCTCGGTCTTCTGAGCAGAAAAACTGTTGTTTATATTACTCATCAAGTTGAGTTCCTAAATGCTGCTGATCTAATTGTGGTGAGTTGAGTCATACCGTTTTCCCGCTTTTATTATTTCAGTTCATTTGAGGATTACCAATCATGTCACCTAATGAATATATGGTTTGTTAACTTTATGATCCCTTAAATTCTTGTTAGGTCATGAAAGATGGAAGGATTGCACAAATGGGAAAGTATAATGACATTCTTATTCCCGGGTCCAATTTTATGAAACTTGTAGCTTCACAAAATGCAGCTCTGTTGGCTCTTGAATCCAAGATGGCGGGACCAGGGTCTGGAAATGATGGAAGTTTTCGACTACACATCAAAAGTGATGACTGCAGGAGTAGTACCATCAATAATGGGATTCTGCAACAGGAAGGAGGAAATAAAGGTATGCAAAATGAAAATGGTGAAGCAGACGATGATGAGGGAGCTACTGCTGGTTTGTCATTTGCAACACAGCTCATCAAAGAAGAAGAGAGAAAGAAAGCTAAAGTTGGGTTTCGAGTCTTTTGGGAATACATCACAACTGCACATGGAGGAGCTTTGCTGCTCCTTACATTGCTCGGCCAACTTCTCTTTCAGATTCTTCAAATAGGGAGCAACTATTGGATGGCATGGGCAACCCCTATCTCAAAGGATGCCGAACCTGTTGTTAAAGGATCTACACTAATAATTGTCTATGCATCTCTGGCTATTGGTATATCATTTTGCACCTTTTCTGTAGACATGCTTCTTGCTATTGCAGGATATAAAACTGCAACCATACTTTTCAGAAAAATGCTTCTGAGCATTTTCCGTGCCCCTATGTCTTTTTTCGATGCTACCCCTAGTGGAAGAATTCTCAACCGAGTACGTAACAATTTCTTAAATCTATTTTTTTCCTCTTTTCCTGTTTACATATTTGTAATTAATTTTAATCTTCAAAGAGATGCCAGGTTCAATCTTCTCTAGTTTTAGTTGTTACTAACTTGTTTGATCGAGTTCCTCTCGTTTATAGTGTTCAACAGATCAAAGTGCTATAGAGACTCGCATTCCATCTGTACTTGAGGGATTTACCTCCAATGCTGTCCAACTTGTGGGAATCATTGCTGTGATGGCTACGGTAGCATGGCAAGTATTGTTCATTTTCATACCCGTGATTTTTGCCTCCATCTGGTATCAGGTAATTCATGTGATGATGTGTGATCTCACAAAATTGTTCTTTTATCTTATGTAGACCTCTAATATGTGAGCACTTGGTGATATCATATTCTTAGGAAAGTGAGTTTAATTGGTACCAAAATCTACTAAGGGGCCGTTTCGTTAGGGTAATGATTAAGGGGGTAATGGAATGAATTTATAGGCTAAAATGGGAGGTATGTGAGGTAATGGGGCCTAGATTTTGTGAGAAGGAGGGTAATGATTACCACCAAAGTAAAGCTCAGCCCCATTGGAATACTAATTACCTTTGCTTAGATATAGACACACCACTAAGTAAAACAATTAGGCCTGACCACCACACTAATCTTCCCAAATTAGTGATACAGAAATCAGAATTAGAGAAAACCTCTTAAACTCAAGTCTGCCTGCCCTTTAATTGCTGTATAAGAGTTCTATTCATAGAGGACGTTCCCCCTCTATGCTATGGCTGCACTTGGTGCTTCTTCTCCTTGCTTGGACACTTCAATCCATTCAATAACTCAAAACACATACCAGAACTAAAATTTCAGCAAACACCTCTCTTAACAGACTGTATTATTTACCATGCATTCTGAAACACTAAAATAGCTCCCGGATGTGCAGCAATATTATATGCCTTCCTCGAGAGAACTGTCACGACTTGGTGGAGTCTGCCAAGCTCCAGTTATTCAATATTTTGCTGAAACAATTTCGGGAATAACAACTGTTAGGAGCTTTGATCAAGAGTCAAGATTCCAAGCAACATATATGAAAGTAGTAGATGCATATTCCCGGCCTGAATTTCATGTTGCTGCTGCAATGAAATGGCTATTGTTGCGCCTGGATGCATTCTCTTGCATTACATTTGCTTTTCTTTTGGTTCTTTCAGTGTATTTTGCAGAAGGAATTGATCCTGGTATGTTCTACTATTTGTCAGTACTAACTATATATTCACTTTTTTTTAATTGTTTCCATTTACTGGTAAACCTGAAATTACTACTTTTTAATCCCCTTTTACTGTCATGTACAGTCATTGCAGGCTTAGCCGTGACATATGGGCTCACCCTAAACAATACACTAGCTGGGTTAGTATGGTGTTTATGCCATTTGGAGACCAGAATGATATCAATGGAGAGAATTCTTCAGTACATGTCTATTCCTAGTGAGCCACCTATGACAATACAAGGAAGCAGGCCAGATTGTTCTTGGCCATCACGCGGGGAAATTGGTATCCGTAACTTGCAGGTCCGATATGTTCCACATTTGCCACTTGTGCTACACGGTGTGACATGCACTTTTCCGGGAGGGATGAAAACTGGTATTGTTGGAAGAACAGGCAGTGGCAAATCAACTCTGATACAGACACTCTTCCGAATTGTGGAACCTACAGCTGGTCGAATTGTGATTGATGACATTGATATCTCATCCATTGGGCTCCAAGATTTAAGGTCAAGACTAAGTATTATTCCCCAGGATCCAACCATGTTTCAAGGAACTATACGAAGCAATTTGGACCCACTTGAACAGTACACAGATGAACAAATCTGGGAGGTGTGTGTTTGCCTTGTTTTTATGATTTCACTTAGTGTTTTCAAAATTGACGAATAAAGGATAATTTTGCAGGGCCGCAGGCTGACTCAAACTCTCTTAATTTGTAGCGCAATGCCTTGTGTAAGACCGTCTTATATAAGCTTTTGTGATTTTACAGACCCTGGATAAGTGCCAACTTGGAGATGAAGTTAGGAAGATGGAGAGGAAGTTGGATTCCAACGGTTTGTCTAAATTTCTCACCAGTCACAACTTCTGATTTAATCGATATCCTTATGTTTACGTCTTTGTTTTCTGTAAGACTATGTCATGTTTACTTGTTACAATGCATGTAGTTAAGGAGAACGGAGAGAATTGGAGCATGGGTCAGAGACAACTAGTTTGTCTTGGGCGCGTACTACTTAAGAAAAGCAAGATATTGGTCCTTGATGAAGCTACTGCCTCGGTTGATACAGCCACTGATAATCTGGTCCAACAAACACTTAAGCACCACTTTTGTCATTGTACCCTCATTACCATTGCACATCGTATTACTAGTGTTCTTGACAGCGACATGGTCTTGCTCCTCAGTCATGGTAAATAATTAAGTTCAAATCAAACACTTAGATTTTCTGATGGAAGTGTAACGCTATACATTTTAATTTTTGCTAATGTCGAAACATTATTTCTTTCGTAGGGCTCGTCGAGGAATATGATTCTCCTCGGAGGTTGTTGCAGAGCAAGTCATCCTCATTTGCGCAGCTAGTAGAAGAATATACAGCAAGGTCTTCAAATCCAAATTCTCACCGTTTCAAGACGAGATCGACTGGTGATCAATAGAATATGATTACCTTCACAAAATGTAAATTAAACTGATTGTTGGAATCAAAATTTCCACATGTCTTGGAAAGACAGTGGGATTCATATTGTGTATTGTTATGTTGGTGAGCTATGTGCATGTTACATCTAAACTCCCTTAGATTCTACTCCACTAAGTAAAGCACAATTGGGACTTTTGGTCTAGTATAGCTTGGACTATACATAATATTAAAGGACTATAGTGCAAAGCAGTGGTCTCTACTAAATTAGAGGATATCTCTCAATCGATCTCACTCAAAAAAGATGATTTATAATAAAGTAAATTTTTTTGTTTGGGTAAAATGTGAGCGTATATTTGCATTACCAAAAAATAGCCAAATAGTGCATACATCATCAAAACACACTATCTATCATGGGGAGCTAAACAGGTGCTGCCCATCAATAACAAAAACACCAAAGCAATTATCAAACCAAACTATGAGATAACCCCCCCCCCCCTATACATGTATCTATACTTTTATGTTTAAATTTTGGTTGTATGCCAACTGAAGCACACCACTTCCTATTCTTCATTGTGTTCTTCATTCTCTCTATTCTACTCAGCTGCACCCTGAGTTTAAATCGAATCTGAGCTGTAAGTTTCTCCACTTCAGCCTTTTCCTGCCAGAACACTGTGATTTCTGGCCACCCACATATGGTAAAAACATGCTGTAACGGCAGCTTTGCAGATAGACTAGTACGCAGATGAGCCTCTAATATGTTTCATTCCAATCAAACAAAGAATTCCAGCTGGTAGGAGGAGCCCAGCTTCTGCATAAGAATCCAAGTGATGAAAGAATGCTTTGGGTAGCAATTTCTTCCCCAAATAAATCTACCCGAAGGCTGCTCATCAGGAGCAGGCTGCTGCAAAGCTTTGTAAGCTGCCTGAGTTGAAAAAAGAGGGGGACCAGCTATCCATTTCAACTCACCATTCTGAATAACTACACATTTCAATGCAGTTTCTCTAAGATTTAGGAGCTTCTCGAAACACGAGGAATCTAATATATATATAAAGTTGGATCATGACAGCCGCTGCATCGACATGTGTCATGCCATGTCACTATTCCAATCATCATCATATCTAAAAGGCAATGCCATGTCATCCAAATAATTAATGACAATACATGAACCATGTTATCTAATTAATTATGATACATGAACATTATTAATTTCATATATATGATACATTAACTTAAAATAAATTATGCTAAAAACTAGGTACAACGAATCGAGAAAATATTCCTAATATATATAATCCATTTTTTGGTAGATTATACATATGAAATTTTTAATGATTCTCCAGGAAGTTGGAGAAATATATAGATTAGTAGAATAGTTAAGTAACATAATTATTTTTTTTTAGTATTTTTTTAATTAGAAAAATAAAAGATTATTTTGTCTACATGGACCCAAATAAACAACTGTTGCATAATACATGACATTAAACAAAATTATAAGTGATTCTCCATGCTGATGGATAAATGTAGTAAATTAGTACAATATTTAAGTAAAATTGGTGTAAATATAACTATTATTTTTTTTTAACCAATTTCTTTTAATTAGAAAAATAGAAAATTAGTTTCGCCATGTGGATCCAAACAATTGCTGTATAATACATGACATTTAAGTAAAATTGGTGTAAATATAACTATTATTTTTTTAACCAATTTCTTTTAATTAGAAAAATAGAAAATTAATTAGTTTGGCCATGTGGATCCAAACAACTGCTGCATAATACATGACATTAAACATAAATTATTTTTAGATGAAAAAATATTATTAATAATTTTAATACAATGTAGACCAAAGAGAAACAAAAACGTTAGTAATGGGTTTTGTCATGGTAGAAAGTTATAGAGTTACACAAGCACGTAGAGGTATTAATATTTCGATTGATTGAGCACGTGAAAATGGTATTTAATTGTAAACCTATCACTTAAACTATTTTCTTGAACAAAGTTTTTGGCGTATGAATTTTCGAAAAAAAGAACATACTATAAAATGATCCTATATAAAACTTGATCATAGCGTTGTTGTATTCACACGTGTTTTGCATGTTGCCATGTCCAATCATCATTATATTCAAAAGCTAATGCCAAGTTAACCAATTAATGAGGATATGAACCATATTATATAGTAGTAATTAATAAATAGGATACATAAACATTTATTTATTTATTTGAGTGAATGATACATGCACATAATTAAACCTTAAACTAAACTATACCAAAAACTAGATATAAGAATTTAATAAGGTAAAGTAGTCAAAGTAATAAATGCATAAAGACTTTAAAACTAACTAATAAATTAACGTATTATATATGCATCTAATCTTCATAGTGATTCTATACCCCAACAAAAGTACATGGTTCATGGAGATGGAGCAATAAGCTAATTTGGTAAAATAATGTGAATAAAGTAGGTTTAAACACTGTTTTCCTCAATAAATTCTTTTAAGTATAAAAAAAGAAAGGAAATTATTTTATCTACATGGATCAAACCGTTGTCATAACACATTACATGACACATAAGTAATTTTATATAAAAAAATATATAAATCAAAGAGAGATAAGAACCAATAGTAGTATATTGGCTATTAATAAGCTCGGTAGATAAATTTATGGACTAAATAAGCACATGAATGTATAAATTCCATAAGGACATTATATCAAGATGGTGCACGGTTGTGAATCTGTCATTTAACTATTTATTTGAGTTCTTTTTTAAAGTATGAAAATATATAAATTTAACTTATCATTTAAATCTAAATAATTATTATTGTATGTCACATAAGCAATTTTATACTCACATAGCACAACTTTGGTTTTGTACGTGTAACTTCCATATTAGTTATTATAGACGGTATTGATAAATCATTAACCTATTTTCTTGATATCATTCAAAATATACTTTCTAATGTAAACTACAAGCCCGTGCATCGCACGGGGCATACACCTAGTATTTAGTAGATAGCTGCATCTCCCAAAAACCTTCTTCTCCCATCAAAGTAAGGAGATAGAGGATCTCCTTGTCTTAACCCTCTTCTCCCATCAAAGTAACAAGATAATTCACCATTCACCACAAGAGAGTATTTAACAGTTGTAACACACAACTCAATCCAATTTATGAAGCAGGCAAGGAAACCCAACTTACTCATAGAATGCAGCAGGAAATGTCAGTTGATAGAATCATAAGCTTTCCTCAAATCTATTTTGACAGCCATCCTAGCACTAATCTGCTTCCTGTCATAGTGAGCTAAAAATTCCTGAGCCAACAAAATATTATGAACAATACTTCTACCCTTCACAAAAGCCCTTGCTAGGTACCAACAACCTCATGTAACACATTTCTCAAACGAGCAGCCATAACATTAGAGATGCACTTGTATATCACATTACAACAAGAAATAGGCCTATATTCTGAAGCTAAGGTAGGATTAGTTACCTTGGGAATCAGAAATATAGTAGTATAATTAATCTGAGTTAGAATCTTCCCTTTCACAAAGAAGTCTCTAACAGCTGCAGTCACCTCAGAGCCAACAGTGGACCATGCTTTCTTGAAAAAACAGGAGTTATAACCATCTGAATCTGGAGCTTTATTATCTTTAATTTTGAACATAGCAACCCTAATCTCCTTATCAGTCACAGCAGAACAAAGCATACCAGCACTAGCTACAGACAGAGTTGGACCAGCAGAATACACTTCATCTGATAGCTGAATACAGGAAGAGCCAAGAATATCCTCATAATAAGAAATAAATTCAGCCTTAATATCTTCATGAGACACCAGCTTCATACCATGAGAATCATACAAGCCAACACTGAATTATTCAATCTTTTCTGCTTGGTACATGCATGGAAATAAGCCGTGTTCTGATCACCATCTTTGAGCCACTGAATCACGACATTCTGCTTCAAGAAAATAGCTTCATACTTCAAAAGTTTCCTCAACTCCCTGAAAACAGTACTCTCCTGAGCAACCATATAAAAGACGATGATCTAAAGTTCCCTTAATTGTGTGTCGCAAATTTTTGTGTGGTTCTCTCTTTATCTCTCACTCTATAAGACTGTGTTCTCTGTAACTTAATTTTAATTCAATTCAGTTTATATAAAACTTATTACTCAGATAATATTTTATCCAAAATATTTTTATGATAATACTAATTATGTTGTTGGAAAGATTTCAAAGTATACTTTCAAATAAGTCTAATATGAAATATTTTGGACAAGCTTAAATGGCTAAAGGTCAAATTAAAAAAAACAAAACAATTCATGAGTTCAATTCAATTCAGTTTTTTTTTTTTTTTTTCATTTGAAAAAAAGGAGTCTAAGTGGTTTCTCTCACTTCTATTGTAGATGAACTTCAAAACTTGTGGATGATCTAAATGAAGTTATGACTAACAATCTTTTTTTAGGAATAATAATTATATTTTAACAAAAAAAAAAAGTGGGTATTGCCAAAAATAAATAAAATTACAGTGAAACAAAGTTCTTATAAAATTTTTTGTACAGTACTTGCTAACTTTGCCCTTGAACATTTAGCAAAAAGACATGCAACCCAGTATATACATATGTCTTCCCCTTAGTTACAAGTTATTACTGCAATTTCTCTCTCCTCTTATAAGTTATAACTTATAACTGACCATTGCTCTCAATTCTCAAAGCAGACAAACGAACAACCCTCGAGTTTCTTATCTCTCCCTTTGATCTTGCTCTATATCGGTTCGACTCAGCTGAACTATTTCCCCAATTTTCCATCTCTACATTCTCTTGTTTTCTTCCTATTTCTTGTAGGTTGCTTTTGATTATCTCATTGAGGTATGTTCAAGATTTTTAAAAGCTCAGATTGAGGATTGAAGGCTGATTTGAAGGCAAACATTCAACTTTATTGGGGCATTTTGTCGAACAGTTGGTGGGCGTTTTGGTAAGCACTCAACTTTTTTGTGTAGTTGCTGTTGTTGAAGCAATCATTTGATTTTTCTGAAGTGGTTATTTATGTGATTTATGACATGGGGCTTTGCTTATGGGTTCTGGGTTTTGTTTGTTTTTGAATAATTTTTCTTAATTTCCGGTTTTGGGTGATGATTGTTAAGATGGGTGAAGCTAATATTTGGTGGGTGATGTGATCTTGTGTCGAAATTAAATGGAACAAACTTTAAATTGTGAGACTTAGACATGGTAAATTATAGTCTCCTTGATCTATAATTCTGCAAATAAATTTAAGGGTTGATTTGATTTGAGTGTTCAATTTTTTGCAAGTTGGTTCTAGGAAGGCAAGGAAGCTGTGTTGTTTTTTCGGTTTTGGAAAAGGTAATAATTATATTCCATTCAAGAAGGATTTAGCATGTTTACATCACTGAGATAGGTCAAAACACCATCAACCAAGACCATAACTCAAACTCCTACAAATCAGTTCTGGATTTAAAAAAAAAACGCACGCAAGGGTAGTATACCAAAGAAACTAGCCTCACACATAAATAAATCAAGGGAAAATATTCGAATCCGTAGACAATATGTGCATAAATCTGCCACTGCTCATATTAGTTGCCCTCACATGAAGCTGACAAATAATCTTCCTTGCATGCCTTAGGGCTCCTGATTCCTTGCCTAAAAATCTCTGGATTCCTGGCCTCCATATTGAGTAGCAGACAGCCGCAATCAAACTCTTTAGGATTTGCTTCCTGGCACTCTTGGCAACAGCAGCTTTCAGAGCCTAATTCAGCACATAATCCCAATTAAACAGCAGAAAAGAGGTCCCAAACCAGCATAACATGAGTTTCAGTAGTTCCTTCGAGAACGGACACTCAAAGAAGAGGTGAGCGTGGGACTTGGGAGTTATTATCACAAAGGACACAAGCAGTACGAGAAACATTACCGATCCATATTTTTGTAACCTATCCACAGTGGGCAACCTTTGCAAACAGACAAGCCAGAGACAAAAAGGATGTTTGGGAACAGCTAAGGGATCCGAACAAAAAGCTTTGTCCACTTCACTGTAGGAATATCATCAATTAATTTTCTGTATGCTCCACCAATAGTATAACAACCACCTGACAGAACAATATTTCTAACAGCTTCTCTGTCATCAAACAACTTCTTGATCATCCACGATGCTTGAGCAGGGCATTCCATGCTCCAAATTTTTTTGCTTTTGATGTAGTATGCAGACAGCCACTGAATCCAAAGTCTCTCTTTTAGGTGATGAACATCCCAAACCAATTCACCCACCGAAGCTACATTCCATGTTTTGAGCTGAAAAATCGCTAATCCCCCTTTAGACTTAGGGGTGCAGACCTGGTCCCATGCAACTAGAGCCCTTTTCGAAGGAGTACTGGAGCCAGTCCATAAAAGCGATCTACAAAGCTGGCCAATATGATTAATCACAGTTTGAGGTAGGATAAAAACTTGTGACCAGTACGACTACATAGAGAAAATAACACTTTTGAGCAAATGAAGTCTCCCTGCATATGACAGTAGCCTATTTGTCCATGAATTTATTCTAGCTGTAATTTTGTCAAAAATGGGCTGACATTGTGCTATTGAAAGCCTCTTAGACGAAAGAGGGACCCCAAGATACTTCACAGGGAGGGTACCCTTCACGAACATGGAACCTTGGAGGATAACAGATTGTTGCTCGTCAGTCATACCACGAAAGAAAATTTCAGATTTACCCAAATTAGCTAACAATCCAGAGGACTCAGAAAAAGATTGAACTGTTTCAACAAACAGCTAATTGAAGATAAATCACCTCTAGAGAAAAGCAGAAGGTCGTCAGCAAATATGCTATGGAAAATCTTGAATTTTGAGCATGTAGTGTGATAGTTGAAAAGCTTCTCGTACCTCAACTGATCCAGGCAATGTGATAAGTACTCCATGCCTATCACAAATAGGTAAGGTGACAGAGGATCACGTTGACGTAGACCTTTTTTAGCTAGAAAAGGTTCCAGTAGAGTCCCATTGTAGTGATGGAAATGCATAATGTCAGGTTAAGTTAGCTGAATTAATTTAAAGGCTCATGTGCAGTAGTTTCTCATTTAATATATTAGGGTTGACATAAAATACATTTCATTTTGATTTCATAGATAACTATTGGCCGTGTGTTTGTGTTTTCACAAATGCAAATTTTGAGGAAAGATAGCATGCTAATTTGAGGAAAGATAGCATGCTCTTCTAGTTAGTTTCCATAAGGTTTTTCTATACCGGTTATACTTGTTTGTAGAATTAGGCAGTGAGTTTTTGTAGGGTACCATATTGGTATGCCACCATTTTTGTACTGTTTGACACAAGGGTACCACATTGGTATCCTTTGGATAGAGGAATAAAATTCTCATCATTTTCCCAAAAAAAAAATTGAGGAAAGATGGAGTAATCTTCATGTATGAAGGAGGTTAAGAAAGAATATAAACTAATCAAAAACTATTATGTTTTCTCAATATAGCTTAATTCTGTCATGTTTTCCAGTTTGTAGCCCATAGAGACTCTTGAATCTGATTCATCCTATTTTCGCTGTTTGATTGTTTGCTATGAGTTATAACAAAGAAAATTCTAACTGCTGTTTCCAAAAGAAAACTGTTGCTGAAAATTCTGAAGTCTCCAAATGGACAAGGTTGTTGAGGCTGTTGAGGAAGTAAAGAAACTGTGGGGTGAGACATGGGCCCAGACACAAGGACATATAAAGGCTATAGAAGATTATGGCAAATCAAGAGACACAAATGGAGAAAAGAACTCCCTTCCTAGATTGAATGGTTTGGCACAGGACGGGTTAGCTATGCTTAATTCATTTCAGCTCAAGTTGGATGTATTGGCCCCACAACTCCCAACCTACGATGAGGTTGAGTCTGCACAGGCTCTGCTGGAAAACTGGAAGCAGCAATCTCATAGGTGGTAACACAACTACACAACATCCTCGAGCAATATTTTCTTTCAATGATCCAGTTTATGGTTCCATACATATATTTTTAATTCATTTCTGTAGTACCATACATTATCATAGATAAACTAACCTTCATTGCCTGTAGTACCTTTATTTTACATATCCCACCTGTCCTTAAATTGGGGTTTACATTTAGGTTTCATTTTGTTTCATAGCTTGCGAGTTGCTTTAAGGAGTGCTAATCTTCAAGCAAGGGCAAACATTAGGAAGTCAGCTCAGGAAGAGGTAAGCAAGTCATCTGATTTTACTGAGAGTAAATAGTTTTACTTCTTTTTTCATTTTGGAAAGGTAGTTTAGACAACCTGTGGCTTATTTGCATCGTACTTTATATAATTGGATAACAGAACTATTCACTGGTTATGTCCTGCTGCTTGGTGGATGCCTATCAAAGTACCAGTAGATTTTCGTAATCTTCCACCAATTTTATTCCTAACGTAGCTTACCTAAAGTCCGAACTGCTTACTACCTCATTTATGTAATTGAAGCTTAAAACTACACCCTTCTTGCTAAAACTTTTGGGTTCTCTTTTCTTCTTTTTTCTTCCTTCCATGGATCTGCGGAGACATGCTTCTTAGTTGTTATTATATTAGTTGTAATTAAAGCTTAAAACTACACACTTCTAGCTACCATTTTTGGGTTCTCTTTTCTTCTTCTGTTTTCTTCCCTTGGATTTCCGGAGACATGCTTCAAAGTTGTTATTATATTGATTGCAGAGGGAACTTCTATTGGGAGGTGGCAGTGAGTCCACAATCCGCAGGCGCAATTTACAGTATGTGATAATCCTCGTTGCTGTATCACAATTAGATTTCTTGAATTTCTGTACAAGATAATGACATTTTGACTGATTGAATTCTTCCAGAACAAAGGCTGGGATGACGTCTGCTGCAGAAAGCATCACAGAGAGCCTTCGCCGTACTCGCCAAATGATGGTTCAGGTGAATTGTCGGAGGTCCTTCTTGCTACAATCACTCTTATCTTTTGTTGGATTATTCAATGGTACAGTACTCTGCTTTGGTGTTCTGACATTTCTTCGTCCATTTAATCTTTCTCTGAGTTTAGGAGGTCGAGAGGAGTGCCAGTACACTAATGACTTTTGGTATGTTGTTTCTTCTTCTTTTCCTTTCAAATAATTTTGGGCTACAGATTTTGCTTGTTGTTTCCAACTTGATGTTGTACTTGAACATCACTTGCCTGTAAATTGTAATATGAGTTGCTCTTATGAAATTTCAACTTATTCTTGCAAGATATGCCACACGTTATCATGTCTTTCTAAGCATAAAAGAATACTGACATGACAGTGCTTAGATCCTCAAAGAAAAAGAGAGTTATGTCCTATAAAGCATATAAGAGATGTCCAGATAACAGTACTTTTGATGTCTATTGAAGGATGTAAGGGATAACCAGTTCATTTTTTGGGAAAAGAGAAAAGGACTTGAGGGAAACAAAATGCAATAGAGAAGATGAGTAAGGTGAGTGATTTGGGATGATCCTGATTGGCGATCGCTTCTGTCATGCAATGAAGGATGTGAAAGTTCTTATGAAAACTTAAGGATCTGTTTGGTTTTCGTGGTTTGTTTTCCTAGATAAATGTTTGGCAAAGAATAAGCTAATCGTTCAGTGCAAAGTCAAAAGCTCACTGCGATTTTCCTTGCAGTAGCAGATCATAGGCTGCTAAGAAATTTCAATAATGCCTCCCTGATGGCGACCATGGCTCTGCTCTGATAGACTATGATAATGACTTTGCTTCCTTTTTTGCTTCTAGAGGAATCAACTGGAGTATTGAAGAAAGCAGACAAGGAATATAAGGGACATCGCTCATTGCTAATGCGTACACGTGATCTGCTTTCCACAATGCAGCGTCAGGATGTCATTGATCGGTACGCTTTTTTTTCCTTTTCTTCTAACAATGTTTTGCCGCCATTACTTTATTTCCCTTTGATTCTCCGTTTGAATTCAGCAAGCCGGAAATTTTAAGCGAACTTAATGTTTCCCGTACAGGGTCATACTTGTTGTAGGGTGTCTGTTGTTCGGTTCAGTCGTTTTATACGTTGTTTCAAAGCGTATTGGATTACTCAAGCTACAACGGGTTGTTACTGCAGCCATCAAGGCTGGTGTGGCTAGAGGAGCTGGTGCACGACAACCAGCAACAGATGGAATGGATATATTACAGCATGATCATATACCTCCGACGATAGGTGGAAACCCAGCTGAGCATGTTTTGCATGATGAGCTCTGAATGTTTCTAAAATCTCTTTTCGCCCTTTGTATATACAAATACCAGAGGGCAATTTGATTCTGCAATCAGCCTCTCATCGCTTGAGCAAACTCTCTTTCTCGGTGTGGCGGTTGTGATCTGATTACAGCTTCTATTTGACCTACTGAGTTCTTGTAAGACATGCAGCTATACAAACCGAAAACAAAGAGATCATGGTAGCATAAAAGTTCTTATGACATTGATCGTTGCTGTGTTTTCCATGCAATCCTTGATGTTACAAAACAGGTAGTAGCATAAATTACGTACATCTAAGTGAAACATCAAATGGAGGAAGAAGCATTGATCCCTGCCTTTCCTATGGCTAAATCGATGTGACTGAAATGAGTTACGACTTCACGCCAGCAGCCAGAAATTCCTGTGGGTTTTGGTGTTGAGAAGATATCCTGCGTTTTGGCCCTTCTTCTGCACTCCCACACAGGTGCACATGCTGTTCTCTATCAAAAACTCCGCTGTGTCTATTGCTCTGGATCCTCCTAGCAGTGCCCCTCCACTTTTCCTTGGCCTGATTCAAACCGAAATCAAGTGCAATGAAACAACTAATTCTTTGGATAAATACTTTTGGGGTATTTTGAAGTAGCTCTTTTTGTCATGAAAATAATAAGATAATTAGAAAAAATTCGTATAAGGCGGCCTCAAGGTGAGGCCTGCTATAACAAGCATGACGTCATGCTTGGCTATAGAAGGGCCTCACCTTGAGGCAGTCTCATAGGAGACCTTATGTAAGATAATAATGATAGGATAAAAAATGTAACCTAAAATTTTACTCATCCTTATGATATCAGCTGAATAACAAATGAAAGAGGGTGAGTTGGTGGTTTTATTCCAATAATGCCTCGCAGAATGTTGTTGGTCATTGTCCAAGGCATCTCTAGTTCTACCATTATGTTTGCATATACACTAACAACTATAATTGTAGCAGAAAGCACCAATAAAAGGGTTGCTAAATGTAAATCGTAAATTACTAAACGTAAATTTATTTTTCCAATTATACCCCCAGCAACTTTTTCAGTTTTCCATATTTCTCTCTATATCAATCACCCAAAAAACAAACTGAAACCTAGAACTGAGGCTTTCCTCTGGAGTTTCCTCCTCTGGAGTTCCCTTCTGTAGAGTTTCTGTAGAGTTCTTTTCTTGTGTCTATCTCTCTCCTCTAACTACCTATTTCCCAAAAGTTACTATCCTATGGTTCCAAAACTCCCCCTCTAATCCAATGGTGACAGAAAGAGGAACTCTAGAGAAAGAACTCTAGAGAATCCGTTCCCCGATTGTCGTCAACCCTCCTCCCCTGTCACGGCTGTCAGCCATCGGCACCGACCTCGTCCCCTCCCATTAGCTTGGTTGTATGTGGACGACAATTGGTGGTGGTCCTCCGCGGCAACGCTTCGATCCTCAGTTGAAATGGTACTTTCAAACTCCCAACCACCGCCACCCCACTCAGCCGCCGCCACCCCTACCTACAAACCGTAATCTAAAGCTTTAAAACATCTAATTCTAATGGTTGCTTAATATTTTCATTAATTTTGTCAATAATATAATCTCACTCAAAAATCATCGATCTTGTAATTTAGATTTTTAGGGAGATTAGAGAGAAAATGCAATAAAGGAGAATGAAGTTGATTTGCAAATAAAAGGATATTTTGGAAATTAAAGTATTAAAACAAAAAAATTTGCGTTTAGTAAAATAAAATTTACGTTAAGCAATTTCGCTTATATATTGTACCGGCCTTTGTGCCTCATTTGAAAAGAAAAAAAAAGAAGACATTTCCAAGAACATTTTAAAATCTGAAAACCAAATACAAGATTGATACATACATCATATCATTTACGATATGAAAATTAAAATTTCATTTACGATATAAAAAGTAAAATTAAAACTTACCCTAAGAGAACACTGGAAAGATTCCGGCGTTGACCAATGATAAGGAGGTCAACCGACAAGACCTTGCTTCGAAACAAAATAGTTGCAGCCTTGTCCATACTCCCTTGCTCCACCTTATCCACCTGGACCTTTAGCTTTGGATTGGTAGCCTCACACGCCTTCTTCATAACATCCAGGAAGTCAGTATTATCCCTCCCACAGCCATGATGATCAAAAAACCCGCCCACACCACCGCCCTCGGAAGGGGCAACGTCTAACGTGGTGGTCCCATTAGCGGCGGTGGTGGCAACAACATCATGTTGCCTTCGAAAAATCGAGCTTATAGCCCCAAATGTGCCCTTTTTGGTCATGACATGAATTAGGATGAACTCATCTTTATCAACTATTGCATGGGAAAGGGCATATTGTAGGGCACCCGCTGACTCTCGGGTTGGGTCGGCGACCACCATAACCAGTCGAGCGCCTTGAGGTTGAGATTTGGTGCCGGTGGTGTTGGTCCCACCTTCCATGCCATCCACCAATGTCAACTAATGGATGACCACCACCACCACCGGTACCAAGGTCTCAATTTTGCATGAAATGGGGGAAAGGGTTATTGAGAGATGTGATTAGGGATGTTACTTGTTGATTAATAGTTAATGTTAGACACATTTGCTTCTATTTTTTTTTTTTTTTTCTTTTACCACAATCACATTTCTATGCTCTAATTTAGGAGGGTGTCCTATCTACATTTTGGGAATCCAACAACAATGACCAGGCGTGTACCATAAAAATAGGAGCTGCACTGGTAGAATTGTGGAAAGGAAAACATTTGTCCGCCCCCTCTCTTTTTTTCATAACTCATAAATATGCAATCAAACACAAACAACCTTTCAGCAATCACAAAATACAACTTGTATAAAACGGCATCAAGGTGAGGCCACTCATACAAACATAACAACATGCTGATGATGTCATGCTGACTTATTGACAATCACAAAAACTTGTATGAGATGGCCTCAAATGTGAGGCCACTCATATAAATATAACGTCATGCTTAGTTATAAAGGTGACCTCACTTTAAGGCGGCCTCATAAAAAACTTATTGACAATGCAATTGCAATGGTACCACTGCATATAAAATAATCTCATCATCACTTGCTAAGAGCCTCATGACAGTCATAAGAGACACGAGGGTGATACATGTGAAAATATGGGAACCACAAGATTTTGAATAGTTATAAAAGAAGATAATAATTTTAGTAGGATAAATATTTGTCTACCCACCCAAATGCTGTGTAAATTGTTAATTGACTACTTTTTATATTTTATTTGTTACGACAGTCTACCTTGTACGTATAACCGTAGAAAAGTACCCAAGGGGATGTGATTGAGTGGTAAGGACTCATCCATCCTTAACCAAGGTCGAGGGTTCGAATCTCGCCTTGAGTATAGAGGAGCCTTAAATCTCTTTGCCAATTTTCCCCCCTTTGAGGTGCCTACAAATCAGGGCGGGAAAACAATCACTGTGATCACTGTACGTGGATACCCCTGGTTTGAACCAAAAGAAAAAGGGGGAAAAATCGTAGAGAAGTGCAAAAAATACGCAGAATAATGCATGGTCAGTATGGAACACGCTCTTCCTTACTGTGTGAATATGTAATTATTTTTTTTATAGATAACATGAGTATCCAAGCTTTGCTTGACTAATCCCATGGACCCCGAAGTTAGTGACCGATAAAACCTCCAATGGCTCTGAGGGGACTCAAACCTGGTACCTTTGGAATATTTCTCAACGGAAAGTTGCTGGAGTTATAAATTAATTCAACTTATGGCCTTCCTTTCTGCAAAGTTTCTGCAGAACTTGTTCTTGATTGATTAAAAAACTTCCAAACAAACACATTACAGAGATCGTTGTAGCATCAAGCACAGCTGCAACCCTGGTTGCTGCATTTCACGGTCTAAACCTTAACTTTCAAGGCAAGTATATGTCGCGCCTTGAACTCTAGAAGTCATATCTAGTCCTTATTCCTCCATTGTTCATGTTTTCGTTTCTTCCTAACGTATATCTGCTACAGCCTACAGTTACCACTAAAACAGATCTGAGCAAAGCCTATACTAGAGTGGTTTTCTATCGAAAAGTTTTTGGTATGTTGATGATTTCCCAGCAATCGCGTCTGAGACAGCATAATCATGTAATCCTCTACTTATTGGCGAGTGCTATATTTGATTAGGTGCCTGTGAAAGCTGCGACAAATCCAAATATCAACTGTCATGCTAGTGAGAAGCTGCGCATCAGTCAGATGTTTGCAGGTGGTCTTCATCCTAGCAAATCCCCCCGCCCCCTCCTCCCCCTGTTTTTATCCTAGCAGCGTCTTCAGGCCAGGACTATCGGAAATTCTGACAAGAATGCGACTGGATTAAAAAAGAACAATTTCTAGGTTTGATTAAGTGTAGGTAAATGTCCCACTTGACAGCTTATCAAAAGCTGAGACTGGAAGTAGGCGAGGCAAGTGAAGGAAAGCTATTTGGTCTCAACTAGGATACCAGATTTAAAATGAGCATGACAGCAAATGAGTCCTATTTTCTGTCGGGAGAGTCACTTGATCACTGTTTCTCCCTCGTCAGGCAAGAAAATTTGGACTCAATTCAAGCATGACTGTGTCTGCAAATGCCTTCTAGAGTTCCTCTGAGTGATTCCTGTAGTTAAGTTGTTTCATGAAAGGATACTCTGAAGCAGAGTGTTCTGAGAGCAGCAATTCTACCAACCACTAACATGTAGAAAGACACTTCTACATTTTCCGGAAGGTCAGATGGACAAGCATGGTGCATCATTATTCACTGGGCTCAAAGTTAGGACAGCGTAGTGCCGCTAAGGTAGGGGAAGGATCAATCCCCAATTTCAGCAATCATGCTTGTGGCAAGTGAAGCAAACTTTGATGCTATGCTTAATATATTAAGAAGACTGTCAAGGATATCCATAAAAGAGCAGATGGAAGCAGACTGTGGTTGCTTGTGTAAAAGTACTGTCAAAATTTGTTAGTGTGATTGTAGCTTTTGTGCTTTGCTTTTTTAAACTTTTAAGTTGGTATAACCTAGGCAACCAAAGCGAAAATTTACCTTTTGGTCTTTTTCTTTCTTTGAAAGTGAAAAATACCTGTTGTTGAGAAATGTGAATTATGTGCTTCTGATTATCGGATAACATGATGGTTCCAATTTCACAAATAGCAAGAGAAAACTTTAAACAGACAGTAGTTGACCCAAAACAAGCTCATAATACTTCAATTATATATTCATGACTTGTCAGCCCAAAATTCAAATGAAACAATGAAGAATGATATACTAAGTAACAGAATGAAAAGCAATTTCAGAAATGTGCTAGTAAAAGCTAGAATCTACAAAAATGATACAACACGTGAGCATTACCTCTTCCAGATTGTAAATGAGCTTATGAGAAAGGCTATGGTGACGGCCAGAAGCTACCTTCTACCAGAGAAGCTGGAAAGTTGTAATAAACTTGTCATAATGCACTGTGACCCTTAGACAAACTTGAATTCTGGAAACTGTTAACTTTCATGATGGTGCACCTTCACCTTAGACTGGTCTAAACACGGAGCAGTTATTGCCATTTAGCTTGGGCACACAACCCCTGTGATAGTGAAAATATAGGTAATTTTCAAACATAAAGAGCGTTTAAAGCCATTGCAACACAAAAAGCCTAATTTAGTGATCCATACCTGGTACCTGCCTATATACCCGTCAGTTCTTGGCATTTAGCTTTTCTAGGAGTATCTTATTCAAAAGCCCTGGATTTGCCTTGCCTTTAGATTCTTTCATCACCTACACATCAACTTGCAGAGTAAATTAAACCCAAAAAGATAAAGTACAAAAACATGTATATGATTGAGGTGGGGGGGGGGGGGGGGTCTCCAGTTCCACATTTCATTGTCTATATACCTGCCCAGCAAAGAAACCTTGTAGTTTAGTTTTTCCTCCACGGTATTGTTCAACTTGCTTTGGATTATCTGCAATGACTTTATCAACCATCTTCTCTACCTCAGCAGGATCTGTAATCTGAAATTTCATTGGAGTGAGATGTAAACCAGCTAACAGTAACTAAATATCATACTCACTATCTGTAAGTTTGTTTAAGCAAAGATCCTTAGACTGTATAACTATAATCCACCAATAAAATTAGTGTGTGCAGAATTTCTTTCTCTTTTCTTTCCGACTCTCCTAAAGAGACTATGCTGGGCAGATCCTCCAAGCACTAAAGTTTGCATGAACCTAGTTTACTGAACTTGACTCATTAAATACCAGGGAGATCAAGCCTGAAACTCAAAGACCAATTACAGCAGGATGGATACCAACGAATTGTAGCCAAGCTAGAATTAATCTATCATGTTTAACGCACGGCCCTAATTTGTAATTCTGTACTCTGGAATTCCAAACCTTCAGACTGTGCCAAGTCATTGAAAATGCTATATTCAACTGATAAGCATTACATATCAAAATGGGCAAACATTAAGGCAAATTGGAATACCATAGCAATGACATCTAGTAAGCATTGAATTAATAAGGAAGCATGTTAAGTAAACAGCGAAAAACTAGCTCCTCCCTTCATCTCCTCCCCACCCCTACCCCTCCCCCTCCCAGGCCCAAAATTTAAGCAAACCAACTTGCCTGGACCAAATTCTTCTCCTTGATCATTCCCTTGACCGTTCCTCCTTTAGCTATTAGCTCGAAGAGTATCTGCAGTGTAAGTAAAAGCCCAAGACTTATTAGGGCGCCAAAACATCAGTTACAAACTCACAATCAACATGACGATAATGAAAACAAGAATTCTAAAGGCTCATATTCAGAATATCTCCTCATCAGCAACTAAAGCTACTCTGTTACTTGCAGAGCAAAAGACGAACAGAGCTTTATGCTGTTTTCCAACTTGCTTTATTGAGAAATAGTTCAAGTTTACAATGCACTAACTATGAGTACGTCAAGGTTTAATTTTAAACAATGACAGGCAGATAAAGTGTCCTTTCTAATGAGAATCACACAGGGTTTCATATGTCAAAGATAGGATAGAAATCAGTTGAGAAGGAAGACAAGAACACAGCCTGCACATTTGAACATACCACTGATAACAAATGAACCAGTTATCCATATCAGTATTTTAGATTTATTACATTACATTAACATTAACATTAACATTACCCCAGTGCCTCCAAAGAGGCTCCCGCCTAGGCAGGGTAAGGGGGGGGGGGGGTCGGTTGTACGCAGCCTTACCCCTGTGAGAGTCTCACAGAGAGGCTGTTTCCGTTTGACCCGAGATTTAGATTTATTACATAATGTATCAATATAGTAGGCACTGATGCTGAATTGATTGCTTGATAGCAGTTAAAGTAGACTGTTTCACGCCAATAGATATTAATGCAAGTGCATTATACAAGAAAAAGGCGCACCTCTTTACCAATTTTGCCACTGATAATACCACTTTTGATGGAAGCAATCAATTCAGCCAACTCTTCAGAAGTGAGCTTTATGTCACTTATGGACACCTTTTCATTCTTCATGTAAGCTGCAATATCACCCATTATCCAGTTAGCAGCCAGCTTTGCCTCCGCACCTTTAGCTAAAGTTGCATCAAAAAATTCTGCAACCTGAAATAGGAATGATTGGATGAGTATCAGACAAATTTCATGGGAACAACTTTAATTTTGGGAGTCAGGTAAACACTGAACAGTAAGCGATCAGCAGAACGTAGAGTGTAAATAGGGTGAAGCTTTTGCTTTAGACTCATTAGATACTATTTTCAAGGCCTATGGTTCAGAACATTTTAATAGGTGAACTTTGGCAGAACGCAATAAGGAAGAACTTATGGAGCCTTAAAGTTCGCAGGGACTTGGGGTCAACAGATAGGTAAATCCAAATTTGCAGTAGCAATATATACTGGTGTTCTTATACTTTATACTAAGAATAAGCAAAAAATAAATAAATTCTAGGTTCAGTAAGTTTTTAACAAATAGAGATTACTTATTTGCTGTGAATACCGTCGTTAGCAATTAGCTACTGAGGTCCCTTCCCCAGGAACCTTACTGAGAAGAGTCATTTTCTACTGGCGACAGCTTCACCCAAATACTGTAAGAGGTTCCATCAAAATTTCATTTACAAAATCCATAGGTATCACGTAAATTATGCCCCTATCAATACCTCAGACCACAAACCAAATCCGTTTACAATAAAAGAACCTCGCCAATACCTTTTTGCTATCAATGCTTCAGTCCACTGAAATTTAATTTACCAAAATCTCCGTCACATCTCCTTAAAAGGAAATAACATGGTTATTACCCAACCTTCCATGGCTATGCAACATACCAAGACCTCATGTTTTCAATTTACCTGAAGTCTTATGGACTAAAATACTTAAAACAAATAGCGCAATTTGGTGAAAACCACCTTAACAATTACACCTTTTGTTCAGTACCCCCTGAAAAGTTGCTATTTGTTCAGTACCACCTATAATGTTACAAACGCCGTGGAAGTCACACCTTAAGTGAATTTCCGGCCAAATTCCTTAATTTTCTTCCCATTTTACCCTCATGTGACTTTTAAATGATTTGACTAAATAATTAAAAACTGATTTGACCAAGCTTTTATTTATCTATTTGTAATTAAATTGTTTGACCAAATAAACCCAAAAAATTTCCCCTTTCTCTCTCCTTCCTTTCTCTCTCTGTGAGTTTCCCTTTATCTTCTCCGTTTCATTTTCTCTTTCATTTTCTCGAATACCTTCAAGCTCAGCTCGAGTGTTCAGAACCTTACCCTTTTCTATGGTTGTCCTAACTCATATAAGGCCAAATCTTTCTGATGCGTTTACGGAAATTGTTCTAGTGGATCTGTATTTTACTTTGCCGAAACATTAGAAATAAGTGGAGGCACAGAATAGAGAAAGAGACACCATTGTTCTTAATTTTTCAGGTTCGAATTTGCAGACAATAATCTACAATGACGAGTGAGGGTGATTTGACGAACAATGTAATATATCATCATTTATTAAAATCTTTGGCCATTGACAGTTTATAATGGAGCTCTGTCATCAAACTCTATGGTTGAAGAACTAGGGAACGATTTACTCCAACTTATAAAACAAGATAGAAACTTACTCACAAACATGACTTACTACAATAACAACAACAATTGAGTCAACAAACACACAATTTATCATCTGGAATTTTTTGTTTTGAGGTGCACATTAATTCATTCTAAGATCATTTGGATTTCAATTTTCACAATTTAACAGTAGATTATAACAATTTCCAAGAAATGAATTGGAGACATAATTACCTAAATAAGATTTGCCCAAATATGATTTCAGATCGAAATTATAGAACAAAATCGAAAACTAAGACAAAAACGAAAAATTTAACAAAAAAAACAGAGGAGCTTAGCTTGAAAATGGCAAATCGCAGATTCTAAAGCTAATGCATGCCCGTCGAAGCTCGCCGGAGACTCAATCGGGAATTTCGCAAGTCGTCGACCACGGTTCATGGCCGGAAATCACATATCGGTGGCTTGAGAGGCTCAATATGTGGTCGCCGACCAAAAATGGTGGTCGACAACCATTAATGGCGGTTTGTGTGGGAGATGGAGAGAGAAAGGGAGATCGGAGATGGTGGTCAGTACTTTCGAGCTGGTGTATACAGAGGAGATAGACGGAAGTTGATGAGAGAGAGAGTGTGTGAGCTTTTTCAAGGGCCATTAATGGTTGTCGCCGGTGAAGAAACGGGGAGGGGAGAGAGGAGAGAGAAAGAGGGGAGAGAGGAGAGAGAAAGAGGAGAGAGTTTAATTAGTTTAGTTTAATTAGTTTAGTTAGTTTAATTTATTTAATTATTTCGTAAAATTATTTATAAGTCACGGGTTAGACACGTGAGGGTAAAATGGTCAGAAAAATTTTGGATTTGGTCGGAATTTCACTTAAGGTGTGACTTCCACGGCGTTTGTAACATTATAGGTGGTACTGAACAAATAGCAACTTTTCAGGGGATACTGAACAAAAGGTGTAATTGTTAAGGTGGTTTTCACCAAATTAATATGAGAAAGAAAATCCTATCTTTCTTTTTTCTGTATTTTAGGCGGTGGAGGGGGGAACAAGGGTGCCCATATCCAACAACTCATACAATTTTGTTCCCTCAAGGGAGGGGGAACAAGGGTGCCCATATCCAACCATTCATACAACTTTGTTCCCTCAAGTTCATCCTTAATGTTCTTTCCAAATGTAAAGTGATAATTATTCCTCATACAATTATTTTGAATACTAATACTTGACTTATAGTTATATAGTCCACATGCATTGGCTCATGAAGATAGAATCGACACACTAAAAACTTCCAGGCTATGAATAATTAGAGTCACTGCACATCTTTACCCCTCATCCACCTGAATTCTCACTTGTAAGCAGCATACCAGGAAATCGATCCATCGTTGCAGACTCCAAGTGCAGGAAAGATTGAGAGGAACAAATTTTGTTTAATAAAGAAAAGTTTTATTTCAACTGAAGATAGTAAGCATTACAACCAAGAGGACAAGTAGTCCTCAAAAGAAAAGGCTAAAGAAAAACTACTTTACAGATCGCCCCAGTGACGTTGAACGTCAGTGAGAGGCACCCCTCTAAAAGCCCCCGAAGCCTTGGCCCAGAGAGAGGCCAAAACACTAAACACTGCTGATCCCAAACAAAGGCAGGAGGCTTACGGACCCCATCAAACGTTCGGGAGTTACGTTCCAACCAAACACACCAAAAGATAGCAAAGAACGCACATCTCCACAACATCTTGTTCTCCTTACCCCTACCTAGGCCAAGAGTTCGAGCCTGGATGAGCTGAGTGATAGTGGTGGGACAAATGAAAGATTCCCCCGCCATGGTGAACAACCTTCTCCAAAGAGATTGAGAGGAACAAATAAACAACAATAATACCAACCCACGCCAAGGGCGGGTTTGGAGAGGTCCAGATGTATGCAGTCTTACCTTGAACTAGTCGCCTGGTTGAGAGGAAATAAATACCCATACTTCAAAGGTGTTTCTCTTTGCGAAGTTACCATATCATGACAAATACATGACTATTTGAAACATAAACGACTTGTATGAGCATACTTTAGTCAGTTTCTCTTGTTGCCCGCAGTGAAACCACGCAACATGACTTTAAATAAAAAATCATATCACAGATATCAAATTTCAAAGAAAAACTATTAACACAGTACTGAAATAGTCAAAAGTGATGACCCCTTTTACTTTTTCTGGACATAGATAAGCTTGAGAGTACTTACATTTACATCATTGGCTAGAAAAAGCACATCCTGCATGCTTAATCCCATATTCTCATATCGCCGTCTCTTCATCTCTGGAAGTTCTGGCAAAGAATCACGAATGCCCTCTACATATTCCTCTGTCAAAATTACTTCTGGTAGGTCTGGCTCTGGGAAGTACCGGTAATCAGCAAGCCCTTCCTTCTTTCTCATTGTCACTGTTTTCTAACCGTGCAATAGATATACAGTAACAAATAAGACACAGCAAAGGAGTTAACTGAATTTCTATCTATCTTATGCAGTAGTAGGAGAACATATGTGACATTGACCTGAGCGCCTTCTTCCCAAAGACGAGTTTCTTGTACAATCTGGTCATCCATGCCATCGCTATGAAGTTGCACTTGTCTGATGATTTCATAATCAATGGCTCTATTTATTGCTGAAAATGAGTTTAAATTTTTTATCTCAACCTGCCAGCAATAACACGGAAGAATGAGTAAGTTTACAGAAACAGAGATCCAGTCCATGCTTTAAGGGACAATAATGTCATCAAACAAATTCTGCAGAGAAACAAGGTTGTCTTTCACTATTGCCTAGCCACAATCAACAACAACAACAACAACAACAACCCAGTAAGTGTCCCACCTAGGGCGGGGTCTGGGGAGGTCCAGATGTACGCAGTCTTACCCCTAACTAGTCGCCTAGAAGAGAGACTGTTTCCGAAAGACCCACAAAAACCTTTTTTTTTTTTTTTTTTCGAAAATGCATTTGAAAACGTTTTTTTTTTTTTTTAGAGCAGTAAAGAATGATCAAAAGGGCAAGGGAAGTAAATCAGTCAACATACTAACACAAGATTCTACTTACTGAGCAACATAAATTGAAGGAGACGCTACAGGCTATAAACAAACTGAATCAACCTCTAGTACTAGCCAATGCACAACCCTAATCTAACGCGGATCCTCTACACGGATCCTGCTACGCCATACTCTCCTATCTAGGACCAAGTCCTCGGTAAGATCTAGACGGGTCAAATCCTGCCTGATTACCTCTTCCCAAGTCTTCTTCGGGCGTCCTCGTCTTCGTTTACAATCTCTAAGTGTAATTCTCTCACACCTTCTCACCGGTGCATCACGATGTCTCCTCCTCACATGCCCAAGCCACCTAAGCCTTGTTTCTCGCATCTTGTTGTCGATATCGGTCACTCCCACCTTGCCTCTCAACACTTCGTTCCTAATTCTATCTCTTCTTGTAGAGTTGCACATCCAACGAAGCATCCTCATCTCGGTCACCCGCATCTTCTGCACATGCACCTGCCTCACCGGCCAACACTCCGCCCCATATAGCATAGCTGGCCTGATGGCTGTACAATAAAATTTGCCTTTAAGTTTTAGTGGGATTTTTCTGTCACATAGAACTCCCGTTGCACTCCTCCACTTTAGCCACCCTGTTCTGATACGATGAGTCACGTCATCGTCAATCTCGCCGTTGCCCTGTATGATTGAACCGAGATATTTGAAACAATCCTTCTTCGGTACCACCTCCGTACCAATCTTAATCTCCATATCCGAGGCAACCCCATCTCTTGTGAATTTGCCTTCCAAGTACTCGGTCTTTGTCCTACTTAGCTTGAATCCCTTTGACTCTAGTGTGTCCCGCCAAAGTTCCAATTTGGCGTTAACACCTTCTGTAGTCTCGTCTATCAGAACAATGTCGTCGGCAAACAACATACACCAAGGCACATCCCCCTGGATAGTCTTAGTGAGCTCATCCATGACGGTTGCGAATAAAAAGGGACTCAACGATGACCCTTGATGTAACCCAATATCTATAGAAAATTGCTCAGTTTCCCCTCCTGTAGTCCTGACCCTAGTCCTCACTCCTTCATACATATCCTTAATCACTCGGATATAGGCGACTGGAACCCCCTTGGCTTCCAAGCACCTCCACAAAACTTCTCTTGGTACCCTGTCATACGCCTTCTCCAAATCAATGAAAACCATGTGCAAGTCCCTTTGTCTCTCTCTGTAGTGCTCCATAGAACGTCTAATCAGATGAATCGCTTCCGTTGTTGACCTCCCTGGCATGAAACCGAATTGGTTCTCCGAGATTAGAGTACTCTTCCTTAGTCTCTTCTCAATCACTCTCTCCCATAGCTTCATGGTGTGACTGAGTAGCTTAATACCCCTATAGTTGTTGCAGCTTTGGATATCTCCTTTGTTCTTGTATAGAGGAATCAATGTGCTGAGTCGCCACTCCTCCGGCATCCTTGCGGATTTAAGGATCACGTTGAAAAGCCTAACTAACCACAATAGACCTTCTTCCCCCAAACTCTTCCATACCTCTATGGGTATCTCATCTGGTCCTACTGCCTTCCCACTCTTCATCTGTGCCTAGCCACAATCAATAGAGTGGAAACTTTTGAATGTACGGCAATGCAATGATATGATATAATTTTAGAATTTGGTCCAGATAGTAAACTAGCCAGAATTAAAGTTGATGGCAGCATAGTAGAAAATATTTTGTAGAGAAAGAAAAAGTATATTGATATATATTTAAAAAATGTCAACTATACAGCTTAAGTAGACAAGGCATCCTCTCAAAACATCGCCCAATTCTGCTGAATCTCAGTAATTGTGTAACTCCGAAATGCTCCTTCAGCTTTAGCCCATGACGAAGCAGGATAGTAGAAAATACTTGCCTCAACCTCAGAACTATTAATCATATAATCTCCTCCCTTTTACAACTTGTCTTTTCTCCTTGTCACTATTAATCTTACTGAATACTTTTAAGTTTATTTGGGATATATAGCCGTTCACCTGACGTTTCGGCTTCCTACCTTTTACAACTTGTCTTTCCTCCTCGTCTTCTCACTCCCAGTCCCATCCAATATAGTTGAGCAGGATAAAATCTGACAATTACATTTCTCTATTAACAGCTTCTAGAATTGTAAAGAAGCAATGTACCATGATTTACCATAGTTTTGTATTCTTTTTTGATAGATATCCTCTATCAGACTTTGAAAATGAAGCGATTTAAAAACAAAACTGAAAGTTAAGATGTAGATTGAAGACCTTAAATTTGTTGCTTGCCAAGCAAAGTGGAACATGCAATGTGACAATATGTTCATTGTTCAAACATTTACCCCCTAATGTTGTAATTGTGAATTGCTTGCAATAAGCATTTTCTCACTGTGATTCTTTAATGTTTTTTTTAATGTCCAGAACACAAGCGAGTAAGTACAAAAGATTACCCCGATATATTTGCAGCAAACTATTCACTTCACAAACACATTTCACTCATATTATCATTCTTTAGAGTTCATAAGCAGCTAGTCAACTGCCAAATCGACAGGCTTGATTTAGACATAGGAAACAAACCAAATAAAAGAATTCTAGAGTATCCATTCCAAAATTTAGAGCAAGTAATTTACAGCACTTTAAGGCCTGTTTATAAACACCCCAAATTATGCAATCCTAAAAGTACATACATAGCAACAAGTCTTCGGAAAATAGATACGAAACAAAAAAGCCTTTGTACATCAGCTATCTATCATACTCCAGAATGTAAACAAACACATTACTTACTTGATGGTACTTTGACCAAGCATTAGATTTTCAAATCATTTAAGAAGTGTTTTCTTTTCGGTGTGGATCATTAATCATTTCACTTGTGGTCATATCAAGGACAACTATGTAATTACACGAATCCTTAGCCCGCACAGTGACAAATGTTAGTAAAATGGAAGGCGTTCACACTACTGACTCTGACTTTTTGATTCAGCCCTTATGTTGTTCAAATTCGTATTCATCAACATGCACATGTAACATCAGCTACTGAAGTATGTAAGATGGAAGAGAGAAATATAAGTCAAATCTTTGTACCTTTGTGCCAAACTCAATTTGGCCTCTTGGACGGACAGAGATGTTGACATCACAGCGTAGTGAACCCTCCTGCATATTACCATTGCTCACACCCAAGTACCTAACCAACCTCTGCAATTCTGCCCCATACTCAGCAGCTTCTATGCCACTTCTAATATCAGGTTCAGATACAATCTCAAGTAAAGGTACCCCAGCTCTATTTAGATCAACCTGCATGGAGGCAAGTAGCATTTTAACCAAGTAGTCAAGTAGACTATAAGAGGCAAGAACATGATGTTGCATGGGTCTAAGGGAAACAGCAAGAACAGGGGCATAGGCTGATTATATCAAGTGTCCATATTCTACCCTAGACGGGAGCCTCGTTAGAGTGATGACTGTTGAACTCAAGTAAACCACACTAAGCCCCCTATATGTTTAGGTGGATTAGATTAAAAAAAAAATTGTGCCTATGACAAAACCCTGATTTTCAGGCATGCCAACTGCATTGGTACCCCTTACATCCCATTAACAATGTCACATTTTCTATTTCGTATGTCCCAAATTTTGTCAATTTCGAGTTTTCTACTTATAATGGAGATCAATGACCAAATGAACTAAACCAGGAAAATAAATTATGATACTAAAAACAGTAAGCATCGCATTTCTAAAACCATCTCAAACATACATGAAATTTAATAAGAAATTACCTGAGAATGACTCCCACCCTCAGAGTGAAGCAGTTTCCCTGCATCCTCTTCCATATGAACTCGAGTTACCCCAAATCTCCTATGCCCACCACCAAACTCAACTGGAAGATCCAAGTCAATATATCCACCAGTGGCAATGGGAATATCAAACTGAGAGATCTGATAGCCCTTTGGCAAGTCGGGGTAAAAGTATTGTTTCCTATCAAACTTTGAGTTTAAAGACAGGTTGCAGTTAAGCGCGAGGCCAACTCTCACACCACTCTCAATGACCTTTGAGTTCAAAACTGGCAAGGCACCAGGCAAACCCATGCAAACCGGACAGATGTTGGTGTTCGGTTGTGAACCATAATTGTAGGCACATCCACAGAAGGCCTTAGTTAGAGTATTGAGCTGGACATGGGTTTCTATACCAATGATAACTTCATAGTCTATCAATATTTTGTCAAGTACTTTGTCTTGGCTTCTTACTATGCCTTTGGTTCGCGCCTGTGGCTTCTCTTGGGTTTGTAGGTTTTTTGATGTGTAAAAGAAAGCACCAGCCTGTTTAGTGATGAATGGAGATGGGTATATAACTAAAGGGCGAACTAGCAACCCTCTAAACAATAAAGATGCCATCTTGCTGATCACTCACACCCAGTTCTTCATCAAACAGTAATATATTCTGCAATAACAGCAAAACAGACCATCACTATCATATGACCAACTCCCACCACAAGAAAATTGAAATTCCTACATTCAATGAAATATCAGAAGCTCAGGAGGTTCTACATTACAAAACCCAACTAGTAATTTTCACAAAAATTGATGACTGTGGTGACTTATATCATCAAATAAAGCAAACAGAAATTGTGCCTGCCACCTGTTCGATGTAATGTCTGAGTGACCAAGATATTAAAGAGAGAGAAAATTCATAATTAGGCCAGGGTAAAAATACCCACTTCAACGATTACCACCCACCATTGAAGTGATGGTGGTTCAGGCACAAACCTAAAACAGTAAACGGCAATAGGAATTGAAAGAAAGAAAAAAAAAAAAAAAAAAGAAAAAAAAGAGGAAAGTAAGAAGAGAGAGAAAAAAAGCTTACCTGAAGTGCTTGAATGGAAGGAAACTATGGGTGGATGGAGTGATGGTTATGGCGGTGAGGAAGCTTCAACTGGTGGGTGGAGAACTGGAGATGATGTAGGGCCCTAGGGGGTGACGAAGTGTGGGTTAACGGGGAAAACAGAATATGTTAGGAGTATTTTACTTGTGTACACTAGAGCAAGTGAGTCGAGCCGACTTGGTGAGCTCTCAGGCTCGGCTTGGTCAAAATTCGGCTCGAGCTCGGGTCAAACCGAGCTTGAGCCGAGCCCGAGCCAATTATAATTCGACTCGGTTTGTTCGATTTAGTTAAGTTTCCTCTCTATTCAAATAAAATCATTAAATACTTTTAGAGATTTCCTATTGTTTAAGGTTTTTTTCGTTCATATGAGAACGCCAAGGGATCATTATAGTCAAATTCAATTACAATTATTTTAGATCAATTTTTTCTTACGTTTGTAATGATGAGTTTGAATTTGAGCCGAGACACACCGAGCCGAGCCGAGCCACGAGCCTAAATCGAGTCGAGCCCGAGCTTTGATTTTTTGGCTCGGCGAGCTTCGAGCCCAGCCAAAACAAACCGAACCGAGCCCGAACCAGGCCTGGCTCGGGCTCGACTCGGCACGTTTACACCTCTACTAGAGCTGTTAGGGATAGAGCTGGGCAAATGGGCGGGTCGGGTCGGTTCATGCCGACCCATTTTGGCCCATTAAAAATTTTAATAAAAACAAATATTAATTGTGCCAGCCCGTTTGTGACCCGCTTAACTTTTAAATATGTAGGCCCATTTTGACCCGCCCATTTATAATACTAAGCGGGTCATGACCCGCTCATGGGGCGGGTCGGCTAGAGGGGCCCCGCCCACTTGCCTAGCTCTAACTAGGGGTGAGCAAAAAATGCAGGTACCCACTATTGGAACCGGAATTGGTTTGGAATCGGTGGTTGCGGAACCGGAATTGGCTTGGAATCGGTCTAACCAATTCCAATTTGAATTTCCAAAAATAGGAACCGGTACCAACCAATTCCCAATTCCAGTTCCTCACTTTTGAAATCCGGAACCGATTAGGTACTCAATGCAAAAACAATATAAGACTTTTTTTCTTTGATAGAATAAAAAGATGGTGATTTTCTATTAAGATTAATGGTTTAAAAAATTGTATTTGTAATTTAAATCTTTTAATTATTGTATTTGTAATATTAGTAATTAAATTTTTGTATAAGTTATTTAAATTTTGATTTATAATGTTAAGTATTTTGGTTGCAGTATTTGATTTTATGTTTGCGGTATCTTCGAAAAATAATATTAGTTAGTGTAATATAGTATTTGATGTTTTTATTATTAAAATATACATTTATTTGATTTAAAACATAATAAAATTTGGATTTAATGTGGACTTGGGTATCCAGGAACCGGTGGGTAACCGGTGGATCCAATTTCAATTTCTAAAATTTAGGAACCGGTGCAACCAATTTCAATTCCAATTCCAATTTCAATTACTAAGAATTAGGAACCGGTGGATCCAATTTCAATTTTCGGTAGTGCAATAACCGGTGAGTACCCGGTTGCGCTCACCCCTAATGTACACTATGAAAAAAAAATAAGGCAAAACAAAGAAGGTGAGAGAGAGGGATACAACTGAATCGAGTAGCTCATGTTTTGGCGGGGGTGGGGAATAAAAACAACAAAAATTTTCATTTAGGTGCTCTGAAGTTTCGTGCATTATTTTTTAGGTTATATGTAGTTTGAATAATTTTACATGATATAAGATTTTGTAAATAATTTTACATGACACAAGGTTTTGTAAATAATTTTACATAGGTGATAGGTGATGACAGAAGTTAACTTTCGTTAACTTTTGCTGATGTATGAAGGGCGATTATCCTTGATTACCCCGATTAATATTGATTAACGTGCTAAAATATGGTTTTATTTTTTTTTTTACAAGTAAATTGTGTTTTCGAAAATCTGGTGTTTTGTAAATGAGTTGTTGCAAAATAAATAAGTAATTTAAAATCATATTTTAGTATGTTAATTAATATTAATCGGGATCATCAAGGATAATCGTCCTTCACATGTCGGCAAAAGTTAACGGAAGTTAGTCTACGTCATCACATGTCACCTATGTGAAATTATTTACAAAACCTTGTCTCATCTAAGTGAAATTATTTAAACCACATATAACCTAAAAAATAGTACGCAAAACCTCAAAGCCCCTAAAAAAAAAATCCTTAAAACAATGATTTCTTTTGGGTTTTTTTTCGTTAGAAAAATAGTGTTTTAGCTGTTAGGTCTGTTCTTTTTAACTTCTACTTGAAGTATTTAATAAACTCAATTCAATTCAGTAAAATTCAATTCGTTTCAGTGTAGAGACGTTCAGTTCAGAAAAATCTAATTCAGTTAGGTAAACCGAACTACAATTTTACTCTTTGTAATTGTAGATTCTGTAAAAATAAGTTCACTGCAGAAAAATTCAATTGAGTTCAATGTTGTGCATGTAAGTTCAGTAATAAAAAGGTAAAGAGAAGAGAACAAGGAAATTAATTTTTCCATATTATAAGTCATTATAGAATTACAACAAAGTATTTATTATTTGTTACCCATTCTACCCTTATTTCACATTACTCCATTAATTGCTCCCTTTCTTTGCTAAGTCTAAAGTCAAGGGGTAAACTAGTCAAGTTTAATTAATTTTGCTAGAATTGAGAATATTTAGTAACTTTCTTAATTCGTATGCAAAAACCTTAAACGACTTATATTGTGGACAGAGGGAGTACTCTCCAAGGCTAAATTAGAAACTACATGAAGTTTGACGGCTGGGTCAAGTAGAAGGGCATCCCAAAAAAAAAAAAAAAAAAAAAAAAAACAGTTTTTTGGATAAAATTGGTGTTTGGTAAAATTAAGAACAAAAACTGATCCAATAAAAAACAAAAACAGAAGAAGAGAAAAACAAAAAGTGAATTTTTTTAACTTTTGGAATCAGAAAAACTCTTTTTCATGTTTATGGTTAGTTATGAAAAGACCGAGCTGCTTGTTGTCGCCGTCCTTGGCATGGACAAGGCCTGATACAGCAAATTAAGTTAAATAAATTGCATGTTAGTGACACGTGCTAGTATATTCTCTACTAGAAGAATGTTGTGCTGGTATTTGTAGCTGAAAAATATCAGGGGAGGTGCATTTGTCTCAGCATTTTTTAGGAGTTGTTAGAGGAGAGCCGTTATAATATCTTGTCTAGATTCACTGCTCTATCATATATATATATATATATATATATATATATATATATATATATATATATATATATATATATATATATATATATATATATATATATATATATAAAAGTGAGTTCATTTCGTGTGGCCACGCCATGTGTAATGTCACGCAAGCGCCTATATTCATGTGTTTAAAAATTATAATTCTTACTCCATTGGAACAGGTTCAGAAAATACTTCAAAATGAGATACATATGTACTATGTCCTATAAAGTTGGGTTCTTTTCGTGTGAGGATGACAGGTGAGACGCCACATGAGAGGGATATGTTCGTGTGAAGATAACACATAGGTGCCACATCGGTATACGTATAAAAGTGAGTCCAATTCGTGTGGGCATGATACATAGGACACTACATAGGAGGTGTAAAAGCAAAGCTTGCCACATAGCCTAACAACTCAAGTGAGTCCAATTTGTGTGGGCACGACACGTAGGATGCAATGTAGGTGGTGTAAATTCGTGTGATGATGACCCCTAAGCACCCCATAAGCAAAGCTTGCCACATAGCCTAACAATTCACCATCCAAGTGTCACTCATTAATGTCTTATAATTAGTTGGCTTTATTACATATTTATTAGCATTTCTCTATATTACAAAATAAATAAAAAACTTTAGTTACATAAGTCAAAAAATTATAAATCTTGCTTCAATCGATTGGATTTGAAAAAAAAATCTTCAAAATGAGATATATATCTTATAAAAGTTGGGTTATTTCCTGGCGGTGATGACATGTAGGATGACACATAAGAGGAAATGTTCGTGTGAAGATTGCATGTAGATGTCACATGTGTACAACTTGGTTAAATAACAATATATGACACTTCGATCTTACAATACCTTAACTATTTGATGTCATATGTATTTAACTTGACCTTCAATCTTTTATAACATAAATGAATTTTATTTAAGTGGTACGTTCCTACATGATCTACTTAACTAATCTGAATTAGATTAAACTAAATTGAACTAAAAATAAATTGAGAGAATAAAGTCTTAGTATACTCGAAGAAAGACGTTTCTTAATCTTTATCTCTTTTTTTCTTTTTAGAATTTTGATATAAGCTAAAATTATGTTTATGAATCAATCTTTTTTATTTTTATTCTAAATTTGATGTATAATCGATTTAAAGAGACATTTCATACCAAAAATATTAGAATAATTAAATGTAGAATTAGTTGTGTAGTATAAAACTGGCATGAGGTATCACTTAGAAAGTTATTTTCATTTTTGAGAGATATTCACGGGTCCGTGCGGAGCACGGAGATAAAACTAGTTTCTATTATAAATTCAGGTGTAGTGATGTAATACGTATCTTAATCATTAATCAAAAACTCCTCACTCCTTTACTCTCTCTCAGAACTCATTTTAGCTTCCATGGCTATGGTATTGTAGCTCAGTAATTGTTCTAGCTCCCAATTACTCTGCTCTTTATCATTTCATCTCCTCGGATTCAATTGCAATTCCTGGATTTTAGCATTACATTGGTATCAGAGCATCGTTCCTTTCACCTTTAAATCCTTGTTCTAAACCCAGAAAAAAAAAAAAAAAAAAAAAAAAACAAAAAAAACCCCACAAAAAGCTAAAAAAAAACCAGAAAACCACAAAAAACCCTTAAAACCCAGAACAAAATTATTCACGTTTTCTTTTAATCATGGCTGGAGCAACGAGACAAGCTTCTATCATTGAATTAGAAGAGTCGGTCAAGAGATGGCAAGAGGCGAATGCTCAGTCTATGAAGGAGATGAAGGATACCAACAGTCAGATGGCTTCAGAATTTACTGAAAAACTGGAATCCTTGAAGCTGGAGCTTAAGGAGATGGTGATAGAAGCTATCAAAAGCACCTCGGCTAGCGCAGGAGGTATGATAGTCATGGAAACTCCTCTTAATTCTGGTAGTGGTGAAGGTGACACTAGTAATGGTAGTAAAACGAGGGATAAAACTGTTAGTGTAATTGGAAATGGTTTTGGCTCCTTGTCCACTAGACTCTCTAAGATAGAATTTCCTAAATTTGATGGCACATCATTGAAAGAGTGGATGTATAAATGTGAACAGTTTTTTGCTCTTGATGGAACACCCCTTGAATCTAAGGTGAGGTTAGTTTCAATCCACCTTGAGGGCAGGGCTATGCGTTGGCATAGCTCATATATGAAAAGTAGATTTAATCAATTTCCAAGTTGGCCTGAATATATTGCTGAATTGACTGTTAGATTTGGTGAATTGTTTGAGGACCCTATGGGAGAGTTAGTGAGTATACAACATGGGGGAACAGTGCAGGATTACCTGGATGATTTTGAAAATGTATTGGCTAGATTAGTATTGCCTAAGGAACATGCCCTGAGCATCTTCCTCACTGGGTTGCAGCATAATACCCAAATGCATGTTAGGATGTTTGGGCCAAAAACTATCCAGCATGCTGCATAGTTGGCTAAGCTATATGAAGCTTCACTGAAAACCCAACCAGTTTCAGCTAGAAACTCCAGCAGGAGTTGGGGTAACTCCTCAAACCACTACTCAAACTCCCATACAAAACCTACCTATAGCAACTTCAGTCCACAGAAAACCCAGCCATCATCCCCAGCCTTTGCATCACAGAATTTTCCTACCACCACAACCCAAAAATCACTACCTAACTCTAAACTCTTATTTCCTAGACCACCCAGATCACTCACATCATCAGAGATTGAGGAGAAGAAGGCCAAGGGCCTGTGTTTTATCTGTGATGAACCCTACACTCCAGGGCATCACCTTAAGCACAAGAAAGCCCAACTATTCTTAATGGAGGGAGAGGAGACTGATGGGATTGAGGAATCAGAAGAAGAGCCTCAAGTAGAAGCAATTGAGGAGGGGAACCAGGGTGAGCCACCCCACATTTCAGTGCATGCTATATCAGGCTCAACCAAGTATCAGACTATGAGGGTCACAGGGGTTCATACTAAGAAGCCTCTATACATTTTAATTGATAGTGGGAGTACCCACAATTTCTTGGATGAAGGGTTAGCCAGGAAGATGGGGTGTAAACTAATCAACACAGAGCCACTGACTATTTCTGTGGCTGATGGCAGTTCCCGTGTGACAAGGGCGGAGTGCAGAGGTTTCCAATGAAAACTACAGAATACTCTTTTTCAGGGAGACTTTATGGTGCTACCATTGGGCTATTGTGATGTGGTATTAGGCATACAATGGTTGCAGACCCTAGGAAGGATCATTTGGGATTTCAAGGAGTTGTTAATGGAGTTTGAATATCAAGGCAAAAGGCATGTCTTAAGGGGTTCCCCGCTTACCTCTGTTAAGACTGTCAAGAGCAAGCAATTAAACAAGGCAATGAACCACAACCCTCAGTTGTCAATGATGCAGTTGTGTGCACCTGACCATAACTCACAACCTGCTTCAAGTATCACACTATTCTCAATTACAGCAACCACAGTGAGTGAGCCCCCTTCAATCCTACAAGCTTTATTAGATGAATTTAATGTTTTGTTTGTGGAACCAGATTGTCTGCCACTAGCTAGACATGGATTTGATCATCAAATCCCATTGCAAGAAGGAGAACAACCTGTTAATAAGAGACCATACAGGTACCCGGCTATGCAGAAGAATGTGATCGAGAAGTTGGTTCAGGAGATGCTAGATAAGGGTATCATACAATCAAGCACCAGCCCATATGGGGCTCTTGTTGTTCTTGTGGGTAAAAAGGATGGGAGCTGGAGACTCTGCATCGATTACAGAGATCTGAATAAACAAACTGTGAAGGATAGGTTTCTTATCCCAATCATTGAGGATTTGTTGGATGAGCTAGGAGGAGCTTGGGTCTTTACGAAGCTGGATTTAAGGTCTGGATATCACAAACTAAGAATGCATGGCCCTGACATCCCAAAAACAGCCTTCAAAACACACTTTGGCCATTATGAGTTCCTTGTTATGCCTTTTGGACTAACAAATGCACCATCTTCTTTTCAATACCTCATGAATGACATCTTCAAGCCCTTCCTAAGAAAGTTTGTTTTGGTATTCTTCGATGATATATTGATATATAGCTCCACTTTAGATGAGCATGTGCAGCACTTGAGGGAGGTGTTCATAAAGTTGAGAGAAAACTCCTTGGTTCTGAAAATGAGCAAGTGTTCCTTTGCAGTGGACCAGGTTGAATACTTAGGTCACATAATTTCTCAAGAGAAAGCAGCAACAGATCCTTCTAAACTCGAAGCTGTAGCAAAATGGCCAGAACCTACAACCCTCAAACAACTCCGAGGGTTCTTGGGCCTCACGGGGTACTATAGGAAGTTTGTCAGGGGTTATGGTCAGCTAGCAAGACCCCTAACCGACCTGTTGAAGAAGGACAACTTCTGCTGGACACTTGAAGCAACCACAACCTTTAATGAGCTCAAACAAGCCCTTATCACTGCCCCGGTGCTGGCAATGCCAGACTTTAATAAGGTTTTCTGGGTAGAAATGGACGCTTCAGGTGTGGGAATTGGGGTTGTACTTATGCAGGATCAACACCCCATTGCATACATTAGCAAAGCTCTAAGCAAGAGACACCAAGCTATGTCAGTTTATGAGAGAGAGTTGCTAGCTATTCTCTTCGCAGTGAAGAAATGGGAGCAGTACCTCATGGGGAGACACTTCATTATAAAAACATATCAGAAAAGTTTGAAGTTTTTGCTGGAGCAACATGTATCTACCCCCCCTACAACAAGTATGGTTGTCGAGGTTGATGGGATTTGATTACGAAATCCAATATAAGAAGGGCAAGGAAAACATTGCTGCTGACTCTCTCTCCAGGGTCAACGGGTCAGACATCTTGTGCATGGCTTTGCAAGTAGTGACCACTGATCTGATGACTCAAATATAGCAACATTGGCTACAGGATCCGGAGCTGCAGCAGTTGATAGCTGAACTGGCAGTAGACAGCTAGTCTCATGCTGACTTTACCTGGTTGAGACAGGAATTAAGGAGGCATGGCAGACTTGTGATTGGAAATAATGAGGCACTCAAGCATTCCAACCTTCAGTGGATGCATAACTCACCCTTTAGGGATTCGACCATGCAGAGGGTACAATCCATTTTCTATTAGAAGGGGATGAGAAAGGATATTCAAGCTTATGTTAGGTGCTGTGATATATGTCAGAAATGCAAAAATGATAATGCAACATCACCTGGGTTATTACAACCATTGCCAATTCCGGAGGCCCCTTGGCAAAATATCACCATGGATTTCATTGAAGGGCTTCCCATTTCACATGGTAAATCAGTTCTTTTTGTCATAGTTGACAGGCTTACAAAGTATGCCCACTTTGTAGCAATATCTCATCCTTACACAGCCCTAACAATTGCACAGGCCTCCATGGATCATGTGTTTAAGCTCCATGGCTTGCCCGAATCAATAGTCTCAGATAGAGATCCCACTTTTTTGAGTAATTTCAGGGAGGAATTCTTTGTTATTCAGGGTGTGGATTTGTTGAAATCATCTGCATATCACCCTCAGACAGATGGACAATCTGAGGTAGTAAACAGAAACCTTGAGACCTACCTCAGATGTATGGCTAGTGATGCTCCATCTAGTTGGTCCAAATGGGTGAGCTTGGCTGAATGGTGGTATAATACCAGCCATCACTCATCTATTGGAAGAACACCATTTGAAGCCTTATATGGCTACACACCCCCACTCCACTTATGATATCTCCCTGGAGAGTCCACAAATGAAGCTGTTAATAGGAGCTTGGAAGATAGGGAACAGATGATTACCTTGCTGAAATGGCATCTCCACCGGGCACAGCAAAGGATGATGCAAATAGCCAACAAGCACAAATCTAAAAGAAGTTTCCAAGTGGGGGATTGGGCCTACTTAAAGCTTCAACCCTACAGGCAGGCTAAAATTGGGAGAAGAACTAACGAGAAGTTGTCACCCAAGTTTTTTGGCCCCTTTCAGATCACTGATAAACTGGGAGCTTTTGCTTACAAGCTGAAGTTACCTCGTGGTTCCCAAATTCATGATACCTTTCACGTGTCACAGCTTAAAAAATGTTATGATCCTAAGGTCACCGCTGCTGATTTGCCTGCATTCATGAAGGATCCTGATTATGTACCTGAACCTGAGTCTATTCTGGAGAGACAAATGGTAAAAAGGGGACGAGTGGCAGCAACCAAGGTGCTGGTGAAGTGGAAGAATAGGCCTGTGGAGGATAGCACTTGGGTCTACTACTATGATTTACTTCAGCAATTTCCTGATTTCCATCCTTGAGGACAAGGATGCTGTTATGGAGGGAGACTTGATACAGGAAATTAAATTAAATAAATTGCATGTTAGTGACACGTGCTAGTATATTCTCTACTAGAAGAATGTTGTGCTGGCATTAGTAGCTGAAAACTGCCAGGGGAGGTGCATTTGTCTCAGCATCTTTTAGGAGTTGTTAGAGGAGAGCTGTTATAATTTCTTGTCTAGATTCACAGCTCTATTTCTATTATAAATTCAGGTGTAGTGATGTAATACGTATCTTAATCATTAATCAAAAACTCCTCACTCCTTTACTCTCTCTCAGAACTCATTTTAGCTTCCATGACTATGGCATTGTAGCTCAGTAATTGTTCTAGCTCCCAATTACTCTGCTCTTTATCATTTCATCTCCTCGGATTCAATTGCAATTCCTGGATTTTAGCATTTCCGTAACAAGGCCCACCATAACCAAGGAGTTGGTCTTGACACCGAAGACAATTTATAGAACGGCGGAGGAGAGAGAAAGAGGAAGAAGGAGGAGGAGAGAGAAAAGGTGTTTAAACTTGATAATCAATGGTGGAGAAATTAGGAGAAGCAATGTGAGAAATATGGATGCTCTCTAGAAACCCTAGTCATCGAAAGCTTCTCTTTTAGCCGTCTTTCTTCCTCAAGACTTATCTTCTTCCTCAAGACTTGCCTTCTTCTTCAAGCTTCATCCTCTCCTAGCTTTCTCTCTTCCCCAAGATCATTTTCCTATCTATTTTTTCCAGATATGTTTTCTGGTTTCTTCTCTTCTTGGGGAAGAAAAGAGCACGACCATCCTCTTGCTATTCTCTTTGTTAATTCTCTGGGTTTGCTCATGCTATCCCATTTCAGTCCTTTCTTTTTTCTTTTAGTCCCAGATCTCTTTCACTAGAACTTTGTTTATCGAGATCTTTTCTAATGAAGTCTTTGACTTGGTGTCTGGTTAAGCCTTGGTTGCAACGCAGGGTTAAAATTTTTGATCTGTTTGGAAGAATTTGTTCATTTTACTTCTTATGGCTTTCGATTGGGGATCTTGGATTTTTTTAATAAAAAAAATATCAAGTAGGGTCGGCACATTTGTGATCCGGTATGACCCGTCTAATTTTTAAAGGCCGCCCCATTTTGACCTGCCCGTTAACAAATGTAAACGGGCTATGATCCGTTGGTGAGTCGGGTCGGGTCGGCTACAGAGGCCCCTCCCACTTGCCGGGGTCTACTCACATGCCTTCATTTTTACTTAAAGGCTCTGTGTCATTATAAGTCCATCGTTAGATGGTGTTTAAATGGATAAGTTATCATCTCTCATTAAGAAGGCCAATTCTCATTTGATATCCCCTTATTATATATGGACATATACTTATTGTTGGAATACGTACAATGTCCACCCAAGAATTTTAATTAAATTTAAAACGTTAAATAGTAACGGTTTTGCTAACCATTACCCTAAGGATAATGGATAAGAATCAATAAATGCTAATTTTTGAATTAAAATTGCTGCTGTCATTATTATCCTCATAAATTTGGTTATCTAAAATATCAAAACTACCCTTAGCTGTCTCACCCCAATTGCTCAGTTCCCCTTATGTTCCCAATATTTACTCTCTTCCTTTTTACTTACTTTCTCTCTCCTCTTTTTTCATCCATTAGAAGTTATCTTTGACCTTCTCTACATCAACTACCACTCCCCATTGACAATGAGCTGAAGTCACCGGTCAAATTAGCTATACCACGATCATAACCGGTGGTGATCGCCCAAATCAGCCACACCGCAATTCCCAAATACTAAT
The DNA here is from genome assembly GCA_038025085.1 of Tetragonia tetragonoides. Classification (NCBI taxonomy): domain Eukaryota; kingdom Viridiplantae; phylum Streptophyta; class Magnoliopsida; order Caryophyllales; family Aizoaceae; genus Tetragonia; species Tetragonia tetragonoides. The sequence goes on along the minus strand of CM076152.1, from coordinate 32,276,586 downwards.
TATTGTGATTAACAAAATAATTCTAATTTTATGGGTTTCATCGCTAAGAAAAGGCACTCAACTATTAGTCAGAAGAAGCTAAAACTATGATAGCAATTAAATAGAGGTGGCGCGTGGACGGAGGACAGGAGAGAGAACCTGGGACCTAATGTACATTAAATGGGTAGGATCTTTCCAATGGTGATTGTGGGTAGCCAGAGTGGAACGATTTTTTTTTGGTGGAACGATGTTTGCAGACAATAGGGTCACAAATGGGCCGGCTATTATTAATATTTTAATAATAATAATAATAATAATAATAATAATAATAATAATAATAATAATAATAATAATAATAATAATAATAATAATAATAATAATAATAATAATAATAATAATATTTAATATTATTATTATTATTATTATTTATATTATTATTATTATTATTATTATTATTATTATTATTATTATTATTTATTAATAATAGAGCAGTCAATATTACATTTTTTTCCAATTCTCCCCAGTTCCTCCCAATTTGAACCAGTTTTCACCAGTTACCAGTTAGACATCCCAGTTTTCACCCGTTTCTCCCAATTTTTCCCATTTACCAGTCACCAGTTCCCAGTCAAAAAGAACGAGCCGTTAATAGTGACAAGAGATCCACGATATAATATATGGTAAAATCTAAAATTTGTCACAATGAAGGTGACTATAAACGACATGACATTCTTGTTTTACAAAAACTTGTGTGGACTTGGTTCATAGTGGACCAATAGTCTATATCTTTTCAAATATACCCTTTCATGTCCCTAGATATTTACGCTAGTGTTTTTGATCCACGGTGGATGGAGTAATCCACACAAAACATGCTATTCTTGTTTAGGTTGAGAGGCCCGCAGGTTGTAAGAGACAACATGTATATCTCTGCCTTTGCTGACATAGAGTTGATGGTCGATAATGTCAATGATATTATGGAACTCCGACTTTAACTCTGCACTACTATACTATTATTGTCCACAACTCTTACACGCCAAACTCTCTCATTTCATACACTTGATAAATACGATATATTTGTTCTATACAATAAGCTGAAAAAACCAATGTTAGGCATCCATCTACAGGCATAGTAGATAAAGCACTACCAGTGTTTATAAGCTAAACATAACTCTTATTTATTTATTTATTTATTATTATTATTATTATTATTATTATTATTATTATTATTATTATTATTATTATCATCATCATCATCATCATCATCATCATCATCATCATCATCATCATCATCATTATTATTATTATTATTATTATTATGTTTTGGCAACAACAAATACTAGGAAAACATGACAAATATGTTTAAATTGTGATTCTTGTTAACTTGTGTGTTAGTGTCTTAGTTTAATGTGTAAGAACATGCATAAAGATCAAGTGATCAAGGTACAAGTTATAAAAGAATGCATGGTTCCACGCACACTTGGTTTATGCTAATTAGAATTATGTTAAGACTCATTAGTGATCAAGTGTGATTGGCAAAAACACAAATTAAAGCACTTATGATCAGAAATTCGACATGATGAGTTTGTTTTGACTCTTAGTGGAGTTTGTTAGAAAATCACCTATGATCGTGGTATTATTTATAGATTGATCTCTAAAAGATTTTATTTTCACCAAAAAAAATCTATGTGTGTTCATATTTTATTTATTTCTATATTTGTTTATTCGGCAGAGAGAACTCTGAAAAACAGATTCAGTGTAACGTGGCAATTAGAAAGATTTGAAACATACCAAGTCTCATATTAATTTTCAACCCCTCAATCTTGACTACTCCAGTTTAGATTGTATTATAACATATATGGATTTTTTACTTTTCATATATGGATTTTAACTATAATATTAGAGAGTAAATGAAACAATAATGTTAATAACCAAGCAAAGACAACTCGCATTACAAAACTTTGTTGAAATATCTGAAAAACACGTACAACTACTAATTAAAATAGCTTATATTATCAAATAGATGCAAAAACATATATTCATCTATGATTATTCCATTACATCAGTAGTCTCTATGACCAGATACCAAACATCGAAATCCCACAAAAGCTAGGGTCTCCACAAACATACCAACCAATAACATTCATCAAGAGCAAGAAATTAAAGTTCAGGTTTTAACCCAAATAATGTCATCAGTAGCTAAGAAATTGATAAGAAATATATGTTTACATTAATTATAATCTCTAGAATATGTCTAGAATATGTATAGTCTCTTAGTCTCTCAATATCTCTAGAATGTTCCCTGTATATACTCTTCCTTAATTACTCTTTTAGTATATGTATGAGATAACTCAAGAGCCTTGATAGGCTGTCATTTATACTTCATCATGGTATCAGAGCTAGTCTTCTAATCCCTTCATCTACTCTCTAAAACCCGAATACTTCCCAAGAAAATCAGCCTCTCGTCTTCACGAACCAGCGGGTCTTCCTTTTTACTTTATCAATCTATCTTATTCAAGTCATCAACTCACGCCCAACTTCAAGGTTTTTTCTCTACCAAACTTCTTTTACTTTACTCTTTCTTTGTCCTCTTCCTAGTTTGTCTTCCTATACTTTCTTCCTTTACTGTCAAAATATCAAGCCTTCAAAAACCATCCTTTTCATCATGTCTGAAGATAAATCAAGTAATAGCAATCCTCCCATTCATCCGGCCCTTAGAGTCAACAATATAAAACAATTGGTATCTGTTACTCTTGACATTAAGAACCCTCGGTATACTAAATGGCATGAATTATTTATGCTTGCTTGTAAGGGATTTCAAGTTAAGGGCCATTTAGATGGTACATCCAAACCTTCTGGAGAAGATGATGAAGCGTGGGAACGGTTAGACGTCATCGTTTTATCATGGATATATGCTACTATCTCCTCCGATCTTCAAGACATTGTGTTAACCCCAAATGCCACTGCTAGAGATATATGGGTTGCTATTGAAAATCTCTTCAGAGACAATAAGAAGGCCCGTGCTATTCAACTTGAAGAGGAATTTCGTACCTTTGAAAAAGGAAATCTGTCCATTAATGATTACTGTCAACATCTCAAGACTCTAGCTGATAACCTCAAAGATGTTGATGCCCCTGTCTCAGAAGAAACTCTTGTTCTCAAGACCCTTCGTGGCTTACCTGATGAATACAAAACTCTTGTCAATATCCTTCCTCTACAAAACCCATTTCCTACCTTCCTGCAAACACGTTCCATACTTCTACTAGAGGAAAACCGTCAACCCAAAATGAATAATGTTGTCTCTTCACCCCCTACGGCCCTAGTCACTTCATTTGACTCTACACCACGTAATAATAATTCTGGTGGTGGACGTGGTAACTCTTCATGGCGAGGGGGTCGTGGGAATAAAGGAAATCGAGGACGTGGAAATCGAGGCGGCAAAGCTCAGAGGCACAATAGTCAGAATTGGAACACCGGGCGACGAGTCTGGAGTGGTAATCAAAATTGGGCCGCTCCTGCTTCTCCACCTTAGACTAGTCTGAATTTTCCATGGTATGGTCTACGGCTTACAGCTACTACCCAGCCTACTGGCCAGGCCTTGTTGGCTAGTCCAACGGGCTTACCCTCTTCTGGACAATGGGTTACAGCAAGTTCAGCAACTTCGTGGCCTAATGTTCAACAGCCACAACAACAATTTGGGCCCACTTGGCCCACCACAGGCCAGCCTATGGACCCTTCAGCCTTGGTCCACGCTCTTGACACTATGTCACTTCGCCCACCTTCCGACAATGATTGGTACATGGATTCCGGGGCCTCTGCACACATGACTTCTAACTCAGGTAATCTCTCCAATGTTTTTAATTAAAGCAATGTTTCATCAAATCATGTGGTTGTCGGTAATGGATCCTTAATTCCTATCACAAGTATAGGCTCCACCGTCCTTCCCAATTCCCGCTTCCCACTTACTTTACAAAATGTTCTTGTCACTCCACATATTATAAAAAATCTCATTTCAGTACGTAAATTCACTATCGATAATAATTGTTCTGTTGAATTTGATCCATTTGGTTTTTCTGTGAAGGACTTATAGACCCAGAATGAGATACTCAGATGCAATAGCTCCAGCGATCTATACCGGATCAGAATACCACCTCCCCCCGTTGCTTTATCCTCCTCCACCACTCCCTCCCCTACTTTATGGCACCGTAGACTTGGACACCCCGGAGATGCTGTTTTCCGTACTTTACTTAAGAACAATTTTATTGCATGTATTAAGGAAGTTTTTCCAGGACTATGTCATGCTTGTCAATTGGGAAAACATGTTCGATTACCTTTTTACTCTTCTCATTCTCGCACTACTCATCCTTTTGAGATTGTTCATTCAGATTCATGGACCTCCCCGATACTTAGCATTTCTGGTTTCAAATATTATTTAATTCTCTTAGATAATTTTTCTCATTATTTGTGGGTGTTTCCTCTCCGTGCAAAATCTGAAGTTTTCACTAAATTTTTACATTTTCGTGCTTATGTACGGACTCAATTTAACTGTGAGATAAAATCTTTTCAATGTGATAATGGACGGGAATTTGACCAAACGCCCTTTAAAAATTTCTTTGACACACATGGGATGTTATTTCGTTTCTCTTGCCCCCACACTAAACAACAAAATGGAAAATCTGAGCGTATGATCCGCACCATTAATAATGTTGTTCGTACCCTTTTATTCCAAGCTCAAATGCCTCCAGAATTTTGGGTTGAAGCTCTCTATATGGCCACCCACCTTCTCAACTTGTTACCCACAACAACACTCAACTTTCACACACCCTACGAGGTTCTTTATCACAAACAGCCATCCAACACACATTTACGTGTCTTTGGGTGTCTATGCTATCCAAATATCTCTGCCACCACCCCTCACAAACTAGCCCCGCGCTCTACGCCATGTGTGTTCCTTGGGTATCCATCTAATCACCGGGGATACAGGTGTCTAGACTTATCTACGCGCAAGGTCATAATCTCCCGTCATGTGGTTTTTGATGAGTCCGTCTTCCCCTTCTCGTCTTCATCTCAATCATCACTCTCATATGATTTCTTAGATGCAAACATTCCCCCCTCTCCTCTTCATACACACCCACACTCCTACAAGTTCCCTACCACTCATCCACCCTCTCCCCATCCGTCTCCCTCCCCTGCGACCTCACCTCCTCCTTCTCTCGTCACTAATAACATCTCCGCTTCTACCCCTATGACACATGATGTCCTTCCCCATCCTGCTCCACCAACATCCTCTGTTGCCCCCATATCTACTCACTCCACGAGAGACTCTTCTCATCCTAATACTCATACCATGATGACACGTGCCAAGCATGGTATTCATAAGCCTAGACGTATTTTTAACCTCAATACCTCCTCTCCCACTATTTCTCCGATCCCAAAAACTTATCGCTCTGCTCTTAAGGATTCCACACTGGCATGCTGCCATGATTGATGAATACAATGCTTTAGTTAAAAACAGGAGCAGGGACATTGTGCCTTGCCCCGCCAATGCTAATGTGGTAACTGGAAAATGGCTTTTCAAACACAAGTTTAATTCAGATGGCACCCTAGAGCGCTATAAAGCGCGCTGGGTGGTTCGTGGTTGTTCACAACAACCTGGTATTAATTATGATGAGACTTTTAGTCCTGTGGTCAAGCCAGCAACTGTTCGCACAGTTCTAAGTCTAGCCTTATCTCGTTCTTGGCCCATTCATCATCTGGATGTAAAAAATGCCTTCCTTCATGGTAATTTGCAAGAGACTGTCTATTGCCAGCAACCTCCTGGATTTGTGGACCCCGCTCATCCTGATTATGTTTGTCGTCTCAATAAGGCACTTTATGGTTTGAAACAAGCACCTCGTGCCTGGTACCAACGCTTTGCTACATACATTACTCAGATTGGTTTTCAGGGGGCCGAATCCGACACCTCTTTGTTTGTGTGCCGGAAAGGACAACACATGGCTATTCTCTTGCTCTATGTTGATGATATTATCCTTACTGGTTCCTCCACATCCCTACTCAAGCAGATTATTGATACTCTTAGTGGTGAGTTTGCTATGACGGACTTGGGTCCCCTTCATTATTTTCTGGGTATTTCTGTCACTCGTACCAAGGAGGGATTATTCTTGTCACAAAAGAAGTATGCCCAGGAAATTCTTGATCGTGCTCATATGTCAAATTGCAATCCTACGGCCACACCTGCTGATACAAAAGCAAAACTCTCTGCTACGTCTGGCCGTCCAGTTACAGATCCGTCTTTATACCGCAGTCTTGCGGGTGCCCTTCAATACCTCACATTTACCAGACCTGACCTCAGTTATGCAGTACAACAAATATGTCTCTTCATGCATGTTCCCGCGAGCCTCATTTTCATGCCTTAAAACGTATTTTACGATATCTCAAAGGAACTTTAGATCATGGCTTGCAACTATATCCCTCAACCACCGATGGTCTTATTGCTTATTCAGATGCCGATTGGGCTGGGTGTCCCGATTCTAGAAAATCCACCTCCGGATATTGTGTTTTTTTGGGCGATAATTTAATATCATGGTCATCTAAGCGTCAAGCATCCACATCCCACTCAAGTGCTGAGGCTGAATATCGAGCGGTTGCTAATGCTGTTGCAGAAACCTGTTGGCTCCGCAATCTCCTTCAAGAGCTTTACTGTCCCTTACCCAAGGCCACTCTTGTGTATTGTGATAATGTTAGTGCTATGTGCCTCTCTATTAATCCAGTTCAGCACCAACGCACTAAACATGTTGAGATTGATATTCACTTTGTTCGCGATAAGGTCGCCTTGGGCCAAGTTCGTGTGCTTCATGTGTCATCTGCTCATCAGTACGCCGACATCTTCACTAAAGTTCTACCTTCCACACTCTTCCACGAGTTTCGCTCCAGTTTGAGCGTCCGTTCCCCTCCCGCTCAAACTGCGGGGGTGTGATAAGAAATATATGTTTACATTAATTATAATCTCTAGAATATGTATAGTCTCTTAGTCTCTCAATATCTCTAGAATGTTCCCTGTATATACTCTTCCTTAATTACTCTTGTAGTATATATGAGATAACTCAAGAGCCTTGATAGGCTGTCATTTATACTTCATCAGAAATGACATACAGGAGGACCTGGCTTAGACTTCAGAATCATGAAGACGAGATGCTGTGGATTCCATGTAGAGGTATCCATATGGCATATAGATAGAGCCTTTAGCGTTGTGCCGTCACCACCCACCAATGGCACCACACGCACCTCGCAGCTCGGTAAATAATGGCATCCATAGATAACAAAGGAGCTATGGTCATCCTGCTTGTGACAACTTACGACTTGATCACGTATTGTCTTGATGACTTGACCAGAGACAGTATAGTACTGCCATTTCCCAAACAGGGTTGACAAATTTGTCACATTTTTACCCATTAATTCTACAACAAAATTACGCATGGACTCAATTGAGTACACGCATGATCTTTGCTCCCCCATTACGGTAGATTTTTCACATGACTCCTTACTTCTTCTTGCATCCGGCGAACTCATCAACAACTTTGCTGGTTGTTGCTTCTTCATTAACCTCGCAGAAAGAGGTCCTTGGTTTGTAAAAACTAAGGACATCTCTTTCCCTATCGCGGTGTCATTATACCCATAGTACACTGTCAGATCAAGATTATTATGACGGTATAACACATTCACATCTTCAGGGGTTGGTGGGTTTTTGTACTTCACTTTGTTGCGGTTCAAGGTGTGGTATAACACATTCACGTCTTCAGGGGTTGGGGGGTTTTCGTACTTCACTTTGTTGCGGTTCAAGGCGTGGTATAACACATTCACGTCTTCAGGGGTTGGGGGGTTTTTTGTACTTCACTTTGTTCCGGTTCAAGGTATGGTATACATTAGCAAAACTCTAAGCAAGAGACACCAAGCTATGTCAGTTTATGAGAGAGAGTTGCTAGCTATTCTCTTCGCAGTGAAGAAATGGGAGCAGTACCTCATGGGGAGACACTTCATTATAAAAACAGATCAGAAAAGTTTGAAGTTTTTGCTGGAGGAACATGTATCTACCCCCCTACAACAAGTATGGCTGTCGAGGTTGATGGGATTTGATTACGAAATCCAATGTAAGAAGGGCAAGGAAAACATTGCTGCTGACTCTCTCTCAAGGGTTAACGGGTCAGACATCTTGTGCATGGCTTTGCAAGTAGTGACCACTGATCTGATGACTCAAATATAGCAACATTGGCTACAGGATCCGGAGCTGCAGCAGTTGATAGCTGAACTGGCAGTAGACAGCCAGTCTCATGCTGACTTTCCCTGGGTGAGACAGGAATTAAGGAGGCATGGCAGACTTGTGATTGGAAATAATGAGGCACTCAAGCATTCCAACCTTCAGTGGATGCATAACTCACCCTTTGGAGGACACTCAGGTAGGGATTCGACCATGCAGAGGGTACAATCCATTTTCTATTGGAAGGGGATGAGAAAGGATATTCAAGCTTATGTTAGGTGCTGTGATATATGTCAAAAATGCAAAAATGATAATGCAGCATCACCTGGTATATTACAACCATTGCCAATTCCGGAGGCCCCTTGGCAAAATATCACCATGGATTTCATTGAAGGGCTTCCCATTTCACATGGTAAATCAGTTCTTTTTGTCATAGTTGACAGGCTTACAAAGTATGCACACTTTCTAGCAATATCTCATCCTTACACAGTCCTAACAATTGCACAGGCCTTCATGGATCATGTGTTTAAGCTCCATGGCTTGCCCGAATCAATAGTCTCAGATAGAGATCCCACTTTTTTGAGTAATTTTTGGGAGGAATTGTTTGTTATTCAGGGTGTGGATTTGTTGAAATCATCTGCATATCACCCTCAGACAGATGGACAATATGAGGTAGTAAACAGAAGCCTTGAGACCTACCTCAGATGTATGGCTAGTGATGCTCCATCTAGTTGGTCCAAATGGGTGAGCTTGGCTAAATGGTGGTATAATACCAGCCATCACTCATCTATTGGAAGAACACCATTTGAAGCCTTATATGGCTACACCCCCCACTCCACTTACCATATCTCCCTGGAGAGTCCACAAATGAAGCTATTAATAGGAGCTTGGAAGATACGGAACAGATGATTAAAATGCTAATTTTTGAATTAAAATGGCTGCTGTCATTATTATCCTCATAAATTTGGTTATCTAAAATATCAAAACTACCCTTAGCTGTCTCACCCCAATTGTTCAGTTCCCCTTATGTTCCCAATATTTACTCTCTTCCTTTTTACTTGCTTTCTCTCTCCTCTTTTTTCATCCATTAGAAGTTATCTTTGACCTTCTCTACATCAACTACCACTCCCCATTGACAATGACCTGAAGCCACCGGTCAAATTAGCTATGCCACGATCATAACCGGTGGTGACCGCCCAAATCAGCCACACCGCAATTCCCAAATACTAATTATTGTGATTAACAAAATAATTCTAATTTTATGGGTTTCATCGCTAAGAAAAGGCACTCAACTATTAGTCAGAAGAAGCTAAAACTATGATAGCAATTAAATAGAGGTGGCGCGTGGACGGAGGACAGGAGAGAGAACCTGGGACCTAATGTACATTAAATGGGTAGGATCTTTCCAATGGTGATTGTGGGTAGCCAGAGTGGAACGATTTTTTTTTTGGTGGAACGATGTTTGCAGGCAATAGGGTCACAAATGGGCCGGCTATTATTAATATTTTAATAATAATAATAATAATAATAATAATAATAATAATAATAATAATAATATTATTATTATTATTATTATTAATATTATTAATATTATTTTTTATTAATAATAGAGCAGTCAATATTACAGTTTTTTTCCAATTCTCCTCAGTTTCTCCCAATTTGAACCAGCTTTCACCAGTTACCAGTTAGACATCCCAGTTTTCACCCGTTTCTCCCAATTTTTCCCATTTACCAGTCACTAGTTCCCAGTTAAAAAGAACGAGCCGTTAATAGTGACAAGAGATCCACGATATAATATATGGTAAAATCTAAAATTTGTCACAATGAAGGTGACTATAAACGACATGACATTCTTTTACAAAAACTTGTGTGGACTTGGTTCATAGTGGATCAATAGTCTACATCTTTTCAAATATACCCTTTCATGTCCCTAAATATTTACGCTAGTGTTTTTGATCCACGGTGAATGGAGTAATCCACACAAAACATGCTATTCTTGTTTAGGTTGAGGGGCCCGCAGGTTGTAAGAGACAACATGTATATCTCTGCCTTTGCTGACATAGAGTTGATGGTCGATAATGTCAATGATATTATGGAACTCCGACTTTAACTCTGCACTACTATACTATTGTCCACGATTCTTACACGCCATACTCTCTCATTTCATACACTTGATAAATACGATATATTTGTTCTATACAATAAGCTGAAAAAACCAATGTCAGGCATCCATCTACAGGCATAATAGATAAAGCACTACCAGTGTTTATAAGCTAAACACAACTCTTATTTATTATTATTATTATTATTATTATTATTATTATTATTATTATTATTATTATTATTATTATTATTATTATTATTATTATTATTATTATTATTATTATTTTTTGACAACAACAAATACTAGGAAAACATGACAAATATGTTTAAATTGTGATTCTTGTTAACTTGTGTGTTAGTGTCTTAGTTTAATGTGTAAGAACATGCATAAAGATCAAGTGATCAAGGTACAAATTATAAAAGAATGCATGGTTCCACGCACACTTGGTTTATGCTAATTAGAATTATGTTAAGACTCATTAGTGATCAAGTGTGATTGGCAAAAACACAAATTAAAGCACTTATGATCAGAAATTCGACATGATGAGTTTGTTTTGACTCTTAGTGGAGTTTGTTAGAAAATCACCTATGATCGTGGTATTATTTATAGATTGATCCCTAAAAGATTTTATTTTCACCAAAAAAAATCTATGTGTGTTCATATTTTATTTATTTCTATATTTGTTTATTCGGCAGAGAGAACTCTCAAAAACAGATTCAGTATAACGTGGCAATTAGAAAGATTTGAAACATACCAAGTATCATATCAATTTTCAACCCCTCAATCTTGACTACTCCAGTTTGGATTGTATTATAACATATATGGATTTTTTACTTTTCATATATGAATTTTAACTTTAATATTAGAGAGTAAATGAAACAATAATGTTAATAACCAAGCAAAGACAACTCGCATTACAAAACTTTGTTGAAATATCTGAAAAACACGTACAACTACTAATTAAAATAGCTTATATTATCAAATAGATGCAAAAACATATATTCATCTATGATTATTCCATTACATCAGTAGTCTCTATGAACAGATACCAAACATCGAAATCCCACAAAAACTAGGGTCTCCACAAACAAACCAACCAATAACATTCATCAAGAGCAAGAAATTAAAGTTCAGGTTTTAACCCAAATAATGTCATCAGTAGCTAAGGAATGACATACAGGAGGACCTGGCTTAGACTTCAGAATCATGAAGACGAGATGCTGTGGATTCCATGTAGAGGTATCCATATGGCATATAGATAGAGCCTTTAGCATTGTGCCGTCACCACCCACCAATGGCACCACACGCACCTCGCAGCTCGGTAAATAATGGCATCCATAGATAGCAAAGGAGCTATGGTCATTCCTGCTTGTGACAACTTACGACTTGATCACGTATTGTCTTGATGACTTGACCAGAGACAGTATAGTACTGCCATTTCCCAAACGGGGTTGACAAATTTATATTGCCATGGTTATCAACTTTGTTTGGCTATTTGCTTGAGCAATAATGCAAGTGATCGAAGACGGATTTATATAGTACAAATTTATAGGTAAAGATTGGGAGTAGCTCAATTAATCAATGCAACATTCCCATTTTATTCAAGCCCGCCAGATTAGGAGGGAGTAGCCTGGAAATAAAAGTGCACCCAAGAGGAAAGTTTCATGTGGGTGTAGCCTGGAAAGTGACGAAGATGTAAATAATGTTTTGGTTACATGTCATAATCAAACTAAAAAACAAAATGTTCCATTAATTGTTCATGTCAATAAAGGGATTTTCATTCAAATAAAGAAAGCTAAAGAGGTTACAAGTCACTTTCTCATTTATTTGATCGAATAATTCATTTTTATTAGTATTAGTAGTATTCCATTAATTGTTTTAATTTGAAATCAAGCAATGTCCCACACATTGGCACCAAACATTTTTATTGCTGGCCTCCCAATATGTACTAAACTTATTAGACACTAACACTGTATCTATAGTACTTCAAAGACAGACCGTGTTAATTGTTTCGGGATGATTAATTCCCACACTATATTTCTTCATATTCCGTAGTTGTTAGTGATATGTACGAATCTCTAGACCTCCGGTTCTTTTACTTGTTGCTGTGTAGTGTTTAAATCAATCATGTTATTGTTGATCTCGTCAGGCGTCACTATAAAAATAAAAAATTAAAATAGGTAATTTACATAATTAGTGTCCAATTTTTGTTTTATTGACCACGATGGTTAGGCTTTTTTTTTTCAGTTGTTTGGGTTAAAAATATATCTTCCTTCTCTAGCAAAAAATTCAACACGTTTGAAGTTGGATTTATTACATGCATGTTTGTAGATGTGTGGAGTTAAAGGGATCGATTTTATTTTATTACGTAGGACTGCTGGAGGGCATGGATAATGAGGTTTGGTAATGGGTCAAGGCTCTTTGCGGACTTTGACTAGAACATGTAAATGAGGAGTAACATAAATAGATGGGATTACGGAGATGGTGTGAGTCATGTGATTAAGGATATTTTTTCCATTTTGAATATTTTTGTAACTCAGTTAGAAAAATCATCGACTTTGATTAAGGATGAATGATGAGTCTCTGTTACTCAACTACATTCCTTTGTTAAGTAGGTAACTCAATTTGTGAAATAATCAACTCTGAAGTTAGAAGTTGAAGTTTTAGGATATATTCAATTTTTAAATTAATAACACAATGAAAATGCTGTCAAAAAAAAAAAAAACACAATGAATAATGTAATCAAATGGGGAAATTTTCTTTGCACTTATGACTGATAAGTTTCATAAGAGTACCATCTCTACTCTTATTGGTCAGGATTCAGGGGGAGAGAAGACTTACTAAGCATGCAGATATCAAGCAAGAGATCTTAGGGTTCTATAGCAAGCTACTGGGAACCACAGCCCCTTCCATTCCTCATATTGACATTGAAGCCATGAAGTTTGGCCCTCACTTGAGTTTGCAGCAGCAGAGGATGTTGTGTGCCAGGGTCACTAATGCTGAGATCAAGGAAGCAGTATTCTCTATGTATGACAACAAGGCGCGAGGTATTGATGGTTTTAATGCTTTTTTTTTCAAGAAGATGTGGCCTGTTATTGGTCCTGATGTTAGTCAAGCTGTCCTTAATTTCTTTTGTACTGGTGATATTGAGCATGCCATTAATAACACTGTGATCACCTTAGTGCCTAAAGTTCCTAACCCTTCTTCTGTCAAGGAATTTAGGCCAATCTCTTGTTGCACAACATTGTATAAAATCATCTCTAAGGTGATTACTCACAGATTGCAACAAGTAATTGGGACAGTCATCAGTAGTAGTCATATTCTATGAAGCTAATCCATATTATGAAGCTAATCATCTCTAAGGTGATTACTCACAGATTACATTTTATGAAGCTAATCCATATTCTACTGATCACCAGTCGATCTCGTCTTGAAACGGTGGGAATTTGGATTTGAAGACCTTGCTGTATACTCTTCTACGAGCTGCGCAAATGAGGATGACTTGCTCTGCAACAACCTCCTAGGAGAATCATATTCCTCGACGAGCCCTACGAAAGAAATGTTTCGACATTAGCAAAGTTTAAATGTAAAGCATTACGCTTACATAAAAAAATCTAAGTGTTTGATCTATATTTAATTTACCATGACTGAGGAGCAAGACCATATCGCTGTCAAGAACACTAGTAATACGATGTGCAATGGTAATGAGGGTACAATGAAAAAAGTGCTGCTTAAGTGTTTGTTGGACAAGATTATCAGTCGATGTATCAACCGAGGCAGTAGCTTCATCAAGGACCAATATCTTGCTTTTCTTGAGTAGTACGCGCCCAAGACAAACTAGTTGTCTCTGACCCATGCTCCAATTCTCTCCGTTCTCCTTAACTACATGCATTGTAACGAGTAAACATGACATAGTCTTACAGAAAACAAAGACGTAAGCATAAGGATATCGATTAAATCAGAAGTTGTGACTGGTGAGAAATTTAGACAAACCGTTGGAATCCAACTTCCTCTCCATCTTCCTAACTTCATCTCCAAGTTGACACTTATCCAGGGTCTGTAAAATCAAAAAAAACTTATATAAGACGGCCTTACAAAAGACCTTCTGCTACAGCCTGCATGGGTATAATTTTCCTTTATTTGTCACATCTTGAAAACACTATAAGTGAAATCATAAAACCAACGCATACACACACACCTCCCAGATTTGCTCATCTGTGTACTGTTCAAGTGGGTCCAAATTGCTTCGTATAGTTCCTTGAAACATGGTTGGATCCTGAGGAATAATGCTTAGTCTTGACCTTAAATCTTGGAGCCCAATGGATGAGATATCAATGTCATCAATCACAATTCGACCAGCTGTAGGCTCCACAATTCGGAAGAGCGTCTGTATCAGAGTTGATTTGCCACTGCCTGTTCTTCCAACAATACCAGTTTTCATCCCTCCCGGAAAAGTGCATGTCACACCGTGTAGCACAAGGGGCAAATGTGGAGCATATCGGACCTGCAAGTTACGGATACCAATTTCCCCGCGTGATGGCCAAGAACAATCTGGCCTGTTTCCTTGTATTGTTAGAGGTGGCTCACTAGGAATAGACATGTACTGAAGAATTCTCTCAACTGATATCATTTTGGTCTCCAAATGGCAAAAACACCATATTAACCCAGCTAGTGTATTGTTTAGGGTCAGCCCATATGTCACGGCTAAGCCTGCAATGGCTGTACATGAAAGTAAAAGAGGATTAAAGATAAGTAATTTCAGGTTTACCGTTTTAAATAGAAACAAAGTAAAGCAAATATATATTACTGCATAACATACCTGGACCAATTCCTTCTGCAAAGTACACTGAAAGAACCAAAAGGAAAGAAAATGTAATGCAAGAGAATGCATCCAGGCGCAACAATAGCCATTTCATTGCAGCAGCAACATGAAATTCAGGCCGGGAATATGCATCTACTACTTTCATATATGTTGCTTGGAATCTTGACTCTTGATCAAAGCTCCTAATAGTTGTTATTCCAGAAATTGTTTCAGAAAAATATTGAATAACTGGAGCTTCGCATACTCCACCAAGTCGTGACAGTTCTCTTGAAGAAGGCATGTAATATCGCTGCATATCCGGGAGCTATGTTAGTGCTTCAGAATGCATGGTAAATAATAGTCTGTTCAGAGGGCTGTTTGCAGTAGTTTTGGGATTCTGGTATGAGTTTTGAGTTTTAGGGTTCCAGCCAGTCAGCTTATTTCTGTGTAGGTAGCCCCATAGCAAGCAGATGGATTTGATCGGTTTTATAGGGTGTTACAGAATACCGATAGGTTTACAGAATGTTTGGTTTGCTGTTTTGACAAGGTAGACCCTCCAGGGGTGTGGTTTGATCCTGTAATGCACTTTGCATCACATTACAACAAGCCAGGGCACCCGAGAGACATGCTTTGTGTTAAGCTCCTTTTTGGCTCAAGTTGTTTGTTTACATTCTGTTTAAGATGATCTCCGATCTGATTGCCTGCTGAAGCTTATAACTAGTAGTCCTTACACTTTGGAGCTTAAACTGAAAGAATTAAGTGTCCGATCAAGGAGAAGCAGCACCAAGTGCAGCTATGAACCACTTCTGGTTTATCAAGCTACCCACAGATATCATGTTCATGTCAGAGGAAATTGCATTCAGATGTCAGATTTGTCCACAATAGGTTTTTTAGCTTCTTGTGAGGAAATTGGGGTTTCTTTTGATTTTATGCATCAATTCTGGTTTTTCACGACTTTGATCTTTGAGTTATGAGCAAACATACTATCCACTAATGACAGTAATACATGAATAGCCACTAATGACAGTAATAAACAAAGTGTTTAAGAACTGCAGGTAACATTTAGTATCACAGGCCAGAACTGACCCTTATGCTTTAATTATATGTTAAGGCCTTAAGGGTGATTGCTTACTTAATGGATGAGGCTGATCAGATATATGTTATCAGACTAATGCTTAATTATAGCAACTATATGCATGAATCTATGCATTTTTTAGGAGGTCTTAATGCCTTGGGTACCCTTGCCAAGTAAGTGCATTGTAGTAATAGTTAGACCCAACTTCCTAAGAATACACTATCACCAAGTACTGCCATACCAAGTACTGTCGCAGATAAAAGAGTGCTCACATATTCGCGAGATCACATCATCACAAGAATTACCTGATACCAGATTGAGGCATAAATCACAGGGATGAAAATGACCAGAACTTGCCATGATACTGTAGCCATCACAGCAATGATCCCCACAAGCTGAATGGTGTTGGAGGTAACTCCCTCGAGTACAGATGGAATGCGAGTCTCTAGGGCACTTTGATCTGTTGAACACTAAATTGGAGGAAGTGGATCAAACAAGTGAGTTTGAAAAACCAAAAAAGACTGAGGCTTTTTTTTATCAGAGATTGCTGAATTAAGATTAGCATTTGTAAGCAGGCAATAAAAACCAAGGAAGAAAGAAAACACTTACTCTGTTGAGAATTCTTCCACTAGGTGTGGCATCGAAAAAGGACATAGGGGCACGGAAAATGCTCTGAAGCATTTTTCTGAAAAGTATTGTTGCAGTTTTATATCCTGCAGTTACAAGAAGCATGTCTACGGAAAGGGTGCAGAAAGATATACCAATAGCCAGAGATACATAGACAATTATTAGTGTAGATCCACTAACAACAGGTTCAACATCCTTTGACATAGGGGTTGCCAATGCCAACCAATAGTTGGTCCCTATTTGAAGAATCTGCAAGAGAATTTGACCCAACAATGTAAGGAGCACCAGAGCTCCTCCATACGAAGTTGTGATGTACTTCCAGTAGACTGGAAACGCAACGCTACCTTTCCCTCTTTCTTCTTCTTTGATGAGCTGTTCCACAGGTGGCAAATCAGAAGCTCCTTCATCATCAAATGCTTCGCCATTTTCACTTTTCATACCTTTGTTTCCCTCTTCCTGCTGGACAATCCCATTATTGATGATACTATTCTTGTTGTCACTGCTGTTGATGTCTCGTCTAAGACTTCCATCATTTGCAGAACCTGGTCCTGCCATGTTGGAGTCAAGAGCTAGCAAAGCTGCATTTTGTGAAGCTACAAGTTCCAGAAAATCGGACCCCGGAACAAGAATCTCATGATACTTTCCCATTTGTGCAATCCTTCCATCTTTCATGACCTAACAAGAGTTTAAGTAATCATAAACTTACCAAGTTATATATTCATTACGTGACGCTATAATCCTCAAATGAACTGAAATGAAGGCGAAGCAAAAAGTATTACTCAACTCACCACAATTAAATCAGCATCATTTAGGAACTCAACTTGTTGAGTAACATAAACAACAGTTTTTCTGCTCAAAAGGCCAAGCAAAACTTCCTGTCATCCAAAAACCAAAATGTAGTCTCTCCCTATGAGAAATTTAATCATTCTCATCAACTGAAGAAATAAGAAATTATGTATCTGTTTTGTTTTATTTTTGGAACTGCTTTCAAAACATATATTGACGGCAACTTATGTATGTGTTTAGCTGGATAAATATATCTTTTTTCCATTCCCTGCAGTTGAAAAACAAAGGAACGCATACAGTACAAGGCAGTGGTACACAAATTTCACCTTGAATAAATGAGAACTTGTATGAGCATCGACAGCACTAAAAGGGTCGTCAAATAGATAGATATCAGCATCATGGTAGAGAGCTCGTGCTATTTGTATTCGTTGCTTCTGTCCCCCGCTTAAGTTGATACCTCTTTCACCAATAACTGTTTGATCACCAAATGAGAGGATCTCCAAGTCTTTCTTTAGACAACATGCTTCGAGTACCTTATCATATCTTTCTGTGTCCATCTCCTTCCCAAACAGTATATTCTCCTGAATTGTACTACTTTGTATCCAAGGTGATTGAGAAACATAGGCCTTTGTCCCACACAGCTTGACTGCCCCTGAGATCTTATATATTTCTCCCAAAATGCAGGAGAGTAAGCTTGACTTACCTGAGCCAACCGTACCACATACGACAACCCTCATACCGCGAGAAACTTTGAAGTTTATGTCTTTCAATGTTGTGGTGGTATTAGACGAAGAAATATCATCCCAAGTGAAATTTCCATCAACAATCTCAATTGCGGTATCAGAACTACCTAATGGCAGCTTCTCTAAATTGTCATCTTGAACTTCAGCAAGCGAAAGAATAGAGGAAATTCTCCCAAGGGAAACTTTGGTTTGGATTAGCATGGAAATTGTATCCGGAAGGAGGTAGATTGGCTCTTGAAGAACTCGAAAGGTTGCAAGTGCAGACAAGATTTTCCCTGTTTCAAGCGGGATTCCCAGAAATGTACAAGAACCAAAAGTGATCAAAGCTACAAAAGTAGGACCAATCCTGAAGAAAAAGCTTATCATTGCCGAGCTATACAGATACTTCTTCAACCATAGCACCTCCACTTTTCTTAGTTGTAGAATCTTTGACAAAAAGCTCATTTCCCATCCCTGGACCTTGAGAACTCTCATATTCCTTAAAGTCTCCATAGTCACTTTCATTCTGGTATCTTTAGATTCCATGAGCTTTCTCTGAAACCTCTCCTGCCATTTGACAAAAAGAGAGTTTGACAACATGAAACTTACTGTTACAGCAAAAGCAGAAACCGATGCAGCAAGTCCTAGCTTCTTGTATAATATCAATAAGGCTAAGCCAACTTGCAAGATGATTAACCACGAATCATGCATGTACCAAATGAAATTGTTGATTGTCTCAACATCAACAGCCACAGAATTGATGAGTTCTCCTCCACTACCACTAGCCTGACCATCTTGCAGTATTGATGACCGGGAGGACAGGCTCAAACACTTACTATAGATCATTATTGTTATCGCTGCACAGAGCCTAATTCCAACTTGCTGCAACTTAAAGATCCAATGTCTCCGTATGAAAACCTCAAGAAGAGTTGCAGAAGTAAAGGTAAAAGCGAGAATATAACCTTGATTCTTGAATTTCCCTTGCCCATTAAGGCATTGAACATAACTATCAATGAGATAGGGACCAACATAACGAGATAATGTGTATATTATTGCCAAAAAAGCTGTCCACAAAATTTCCTTCCAGGCAGACAAGAACAGTGCCTTTGCAAGCCCAAACCTACTGGTAGAGTCACAAACTTGATTGTTATCAGATGACGAAAGCTGAAGAATCTTATTTCGGAACACTGGAAATGCTCCAAAGACACTATTGATAGTGCCTAGTTGAGGAATATCATCAAGGTCTAAGGTAGTTTTCTCAACACCCAAAGCAAGTAAAGGAGTTATCCAAGAGAAAGTGGCAGTACGAAAAACACCAGCATTTACATAAGGAGTCACAGCATCACTTCCTCTGACTTTGGTCTTACTATTATTAGAACTACTAGAATCAATAGGATCCAAAAGGGGTTCCTCGAGATCATGGACATCTTGATTCTCGCTATTCAAGGATACTACATAACAAATCAGAGAAACAATAAACCAAGTGAACACAAAACAGAAAATATTACTCTAATATATACACGAAATATTGTATCTTTGCTAGTTATCCAACACGCGTAAATGCATTCAAAAGCTTGAGTTAAACCTTGTTTGTACTTGCAACATCATTGGGTGTCGTATTACACGTAAATGAATGCAAACAATGAACACAGCTTAATTCGAGTATCATATGACCTATGTGAATTATTTTTATTAGTTAAGACGTCTGGATTTATTTAATTGCTGTGTAATTCACATAGTAGACACATTTCTTATTGTTCACGTACCTTGTCCAATTTATTTTCTGTTTTGTTAACATTTAGTCATCGATTATAAGGCCAGCCGTTGTGTCTATTATGTGGTCAGGGTCATTCCTAGGAGTTAGGGGCCTTAGGCGAAATTATAAGGCCTAGTTTTTTTGTAACTCTTCTTAGATGGTGGATGAAAACGTGGTAACAATAAATGACTTGTTACAACTCACAAGTTTTAAAAAATACGAAATCTGAAAATTTAGTCACTTTTTCGTCACGGGGCCTTTGGCGAACGCCTAAAGGGCGGGCAAGGGCCTAAGGGTAGGCACGGCCTTGTATGAGGCTCATCTTACCCGTACACGGTACAGACCAAACTAACAACTATACCACTAGAGCATTAGGGAACTACAAACTGAAGTATTAATGCACGAACTTGAGATACAGAGCATAAACACCTTAACACACTAACAGTACATACCTTGAGCCATTGTAAAAATTCAACTCCGAATTGTTGATTGATGGGGAGTTTGAGATAATCTACTGACTACTGCACATGCAATTAAAGCATGTTGGAAAAAATCAATCAATCAATATATATATATATATATATATATATATATATATATATATATATATATATATATATATATATATATATATATATATATATATATATATATATATAAGTAAAGCAGGTTTTTTTCTTAGGGATAGATAACCTAAGAAATTCTTTAAGAGATAACTTACAAAAAAATTACAATCATGGTAAACGTAAGAAAGGTAATTGACATGATAAAAAAAACAAAGGAAAGGTAATGAAGGAAAGATTGCAACAGCATATTCTAGAGTCGCTTGCTTGTTTATTTAGTTTTAGGTTTGGTAAAGAGGAACTTCCTCCCTGCATAGTTGTTCATGAATTTATGCCATGTGATTGGAAAATATAAACAAATTATATGCATTAGAACCCTGTAAAAGGGCTAATTTAGAAAATAATACCTAGATTAGGTAGGGTTAGAAAATATTTCCTGAGAGAGTGTCCACGTAGGCTCGGATATTATCGTACCACCTTTGTTTTCTTTTTTTCCCCCATTATTTGCCTAAAACACGCTATGGAAAACAGCAACTTTCATGTGAGAAACTCGCTGTCGCAACCCAAAATCCCATCCGTTTCTCTTCTCCACACTCCAATCGCTACCATGAATCCCAAATTCTCTTGGATTTCTTCTTGTTACTCTAAATTGGGTTGCCTAGATATCAGCGATGCTAGAAGCAAAGGCAAATCTGGGGAGGATTACTAATTGATCCAGAACAAGGGTGGGACTGAGAGAAAGCCATTTTTGTTGTCTTTAATTGATCCAAATTCAGACCACCATCTCTAATCATACAATACTATAGTTTCTGCAATTTAAAGTGAAGAGATGTAGAAACATTTGTGAAGGAAGAACTTCTGAACTTTTTTTCCAATAAAAATTGGATTACAATGGCGTGAGAGAGAAAGTGAGCAATAAGAGTGGTGAATGAGAGAAAAACAGGGAGTGTTGAATAGAAATTCAAGAATACCTACTTAGAGCTTTAGGGAATAGAGGATGCGAGAAACTCTTCAAAATGATTCAAAATAAATTTGCGTAAACAGGTACTCCATATCTGCGTGAACCTAAGTATAAAAGAAGGGGAACGTTACTTACGTAAATAGAGCAATAAAGAAAGATAGGTTATATGGAGTTTCCTATATATTGTTAATCTAACTCATCTCCATATCATGATATGATCAAATTTATAAGCCTAAGGACTCCATACTATTGATAAGTTTTGCTAGCCTATAAACTCTGTTTACAATTTGCACCAAAGAAAAAAAAAAAATTCTGTTTAAAATTATTTGAGTTGGATGGGGTGCAAACGATCTAGTAAATATCCTATCACTATTATATCAGTATCAATATTATCTTTTAATCCTTACCAAAACAAAAAATAAACGAATCTTTTAACGTAATTTATTAAATGTATTTTCTAAAATTATCTTGTCTATCTATGTGACATGACTCAAAACTCTCGAAAAATTTGAGTTTTATTAAAAGCAGCCCTATTTGATCTCACATCCTTGATTTCTCATAGACGGTTGCAACCTCCCACTTCTTTGGGAACTGATTACTTATTCTTTTCTTTTTTTACCACACATGTATCCCCTCAATTCCTCACTAACAGTTGCAACTTCCCACTTATTTTGGAACAAATTTTTCTATAAATTCCCCTGCATATGGTTCCTTCTGAAAAAGCCAAGCAAAAGAAAACACAAACAAACATTTAAGCAGCAAAAAAAAAAGAAAAAGTAGACACAAACACAACTATTATTATGACAACCTTTGTACTTTTCCTAGTTTCAATCCTCCTGCCTACTTTTGCTCATGTTACGATGTGCAATGGTAATGAGGGTACAATGACAAAAGTGGTGCTTAAGTGTTTGTTGAATGGTAATGAGGGTACCATCTAATGGATGGGGCTAAACTAAAGTATGACTCTCCTGCAAATCCCGAAGATGTCACCAAGATCTACCATCTGATGGATGGGGCTAAACTGAAGTATGATTCACCTGCAAATCCCGAAGATGTCACCAAACTCAGCCGCAGTAGCATGTACCATCGTCTAACAGTATACTATCTATACAATGACACCAGAATTGGGGAAACGATGGCCACAGTTTTCACAAACAATGGACCTGTGTCTGCAGAGTTATTGAAAAAGCAGCAGCCAAAGCAGGCGATGAGTTATAAAAGCAGCTCGAACTCATGCAAAATGTCTACTGTTTTGGGGGAGAAAAGGACATGCTTCGACTCATCAGAGTCCATGCTCAAATTTGTGGTCGGATTGTTGGGCAAAAACGTGGCACGTCTGTCAACCCCAGCTGGGAAATGGCAAAACTATACCGTTGTTGGACAAGTGAGGACAATACACCATCGAGTGGTAAGTTGTCACAAGCTGGACCATAGCTTAGTTTATGGATGTCATTATGTACCGAGCTGCGAGGTACGTATGGTGCCATTGGTGGGTAGAAGTGATGGAACAAAGCTCAAGGCTTTATCTATATGTCATATGGATACCTCCACTTGGAATCCTCATAATCTCATCTTCACGTTGCTCAACACCAAACCAGGTCCTCCTATTTGTCATTTCTTAGCTACTGATGACATTATTTGGGTCACTAAATAGTTAAACTTTCTTGCTTTGTATCCGGCCATGAGGGTGAATGTTTCTCAGTAAGTTTACAAATAAGATAGTGTATGTGGTGAGATTACAATTTACAAATAAGATAGTGTATGTGGTGAGATTTCATTTTCTCTTATCTAGTCATAGAGATCGATGTAATTGAAAACTTATCGATGAATATTACCTTAGTTTGCATCTCTTTAGCAACGTTTCTCAATGTGTTTTAACCACAACTTTCATATTACCTAAAAGTTCTTGACAAACGATATCCGAAAGAAGATCAAACTAAGACTAAAAATTACTAAGAACCAATTATGAACAAAGAAAATCACATAATCTTGTAATAACATTTCTTCTCAACTTCACTGACCAAAAACTGTTAATCACATCCACAAGGGTAGCTAATTTGGATCATGATCCAATCCCCTGCTAACCTCTCTGCTCCAACTGCCCGGTCTCTCACTTTTTGCTTATCATCTTCATCATCGTTCTGACCAAACACCCAAATTCATCAAAATTCAGTCTTAACAAACTCAGCAAAAGATTACTACTACTCTATGAAATAACATTAAAGAAAAAGAAAATGATAAAAAAAAGTGAAACAAATAAATACCCTTGGGGCCTTGAGCAACAGTTGCATATGTTGGTTGATTGAGAAACAGAGTCGTGCCCATTTTCATCGAAACACCTTCTTCATTTGACCCACATTCTTGCTCGTCTTTCTCATTCTCTTTAACCATTGAAAAATTAAACAAATCTCAAAAAAAGGAACACCCAAAAAAAACATGATGTCTTTGTTTTCGGTTTGTATGGCTGTATGCATGTATGTCTTACAAGAACTCAGTATGTCAAATAGAAAGCTGTAATCAGATCACAACCGCCAAACTAAGGAAGAGAGTTTTCTCGAGTCATGAAAGCCTGATTGCAGAATCAAAATGCCCTCTGGTATTTGTATATACAAAGGGTGAAAAGATATTTTAAAAACATTCAGAGCTCATCATGCAAAACATGCTCAGCTGGGTTTCCACCTATCGTCGGAGGTATATGATTATGCAGTAATATTTCCATTCCATCTGTTGCTGGTTTTCGTGCACCAGCTCCTCTAGCCACACCAGCCTTTGCTACTCTGACATACAGGCTACGGCTATACAAAAGTCTCTCTTACTCATTTATAAAGATTGTTTTGTTTGCGTTGATTCAGGCCAATTAAGCTAATAACAAAAAAAAAAAAAAAAAAAAAAAAAAAAAAAAAAAAAATCCTGACTGCTGTTAAAACTTGATTGTGGATGGTAAGTGTTAATCTAGCTGGTCATCATGACAATTATGAAGGTTCTTCCTCTTTTCGTATATCTTTTCAATTTATTTTGAAATACTTTTGTATCTCTTCTATTTATCATGATACTTGAGATTTTATTTGCATTGAAAAGATTATAACTTTTACATGACTAATCAACTATCATGTTTCTCCCCCCTGTATGCAAATGTGAAGTTACTAATGTTGATTTTTTTTACAGTATTATTATGAACTCAAAATCTTGAATTGCCCTGCTATTCAAGTTATATGATATGATGTTCTATGATTGGGAGATTATTGCTGTCCATTCATAATGTTTCATGATTTTAGAAATACAGTTAAGCATTTGTTATTTCCCAAGTGCATAACAGGTAGGATCACTTGACCTTTTTACTACCTTATGGTCTATACAATTGTGGAGGAATATGAGCTGCACTGCATTTGAGTAGTTCTTAACTTCGACCAATACACAGTAGATGGTGGCTTAGGTACTCTATGTTTTCAGGACAGCTTAGTGACACGAGGAATATGGCTACTATTGCATGAGTTATTAGAGGACTAGATTTCTTATGTACCCAGGGATTTCAAAGAAATATAAGAGCCCTGTTATGAAAGATATTATATGGATGTACAATATATTACAGAGATACTCTACTGAGATATTTACTGTATTCTGTATTAGGTTAGCAACACCCTAACTCCCCTTGCAATATATATACATTTATATATATATATATGAGAATAATAAAGTCACCCCCTTCTCTCCTCCCTCTCTATTAAAATGTTTCACAACACCTTATCAGCACCACTGTCATGTATATAGTATAAAAGAATTTGTTTTTGTGAGTATTATCAAACCTTGCAGACAATAAATGGTAAAGATTGAATATGTAAATCTAATACTACATGTTAATGTACAAATCTTTGACGGCAAATTTTTGACGGCTTAAATACTTCCCAAGTGCACAACATATAGCAATACTAACTGATTTGCAGTGATGACCATTTACCGTATTCTGTATTAGGTTTAACAATACCCTAACTCTCTTTGTACTATATATATATATATATATATATATATATATATATATATATATATATATATATATATATATATATATATATATATATATATATATATATATATATGAGAATAATAAAGTCACCATCTTCTCTCCTCTCTCTCTATTAAACTGTTTCACAACAAGACCCACATTCTCTCGCGACTGAATTGTTTGCAATCAGAAAAGCTTTAAAGATCATTAAGAACAACTGCAGCTGGAATCACATAACAAACTTAAAACCCTCCACGAATTTAGAGAAGAAAAAAAATGTACTAGCAGATGTCTTGACAAAGTCTGTTATGAAGAACCTAGCGATTATATTATGAGTGATTAGAGTGCGATCACTTGACTTACATTTCGAAAAGGTAGCGGCCTTGGCTGCATTGCAGCATGCTTAATGTTTGTGATCTTTGTACATTTTTGCACTACAAAGCCTTTGATATTTGTTAAAGGATATCAAAGTCTCCTGGGCCTTTGTATCACTCAATTATATAAAATCTTCTACGAGTCAAAAAAAAAAAAAATCTTTTCTTTATTTCCTACAACTATTAGTAAAAATACGTGTAAAATCTATATATTCTTTATTTGTTTCTTAAATTTTGCATCTCAATCTTTTTATCTTCATGCATGTTTTTCCCCTAAAGAACAACAAATAAATAAGTTCATACATGTAAAATTTATGATAAAAAAAAGGAGTTTCTTTTTAACATTTATTTTTGTGATCTATAATAATTTATTATTTTTAGTTAATATAGTCAAAAAATATAAATAAGAAATAATTGTGCATCGCACGGGGTATAAAACCTGTTCAGTCTGATGTAAAACACAAGTCATATGATGTGTGCTTTATAGGAGATCAGATTTGGTAATAATTTTGATGGTTATATATATATATATATATATATATATATATATATATATATATATATATATATATATATATATATATATATATATATAGGTGGAGACTTCTATACAAACCCTTCTTAAAATACAAATCGTACAAACCTAATCTAAACCGTTGAATTTAAAGATCAAAGGTCTAGATCTATTATGGGATAAATAAAGGACACTTTGGGAATTAATTAAAAAAGTATGGACTTGCTGGTCGTTTTCAGAGTTAAGTGAGGGGTAATTTCGTATTTGCGCGCATTTTCCTCAGTTTTTTCTTATTTTTCCTCGTCTCTATTTCCTCAGTCTCTCTCCCACCGACAGTTTCTCTCTCCTTCACCACACGCTCCTCACTCTCTCTCCAGCCACCACCAATTTCTCTCTCCTTCACTGGCGATTTCTCTCTCCTTCACCGGCGATTTCTCTGATCAGTGCTCCTACTAGCGAATTCTCTCTCCTCTCATTGGTGCTCTCTCTTTCCTAGTTGTCTCTCCCTCTCTTCGGCATCGTCCCACTCTCTTCGTCTCCACTCATGGTGGTTGGGTTTGAGAGGGAGCGAAATCGGAGCGACCAGTGCGGTTGTGATTCTGTTTTCTTTGCTGGTTGCCTGAGAAGCCGGTGCCCGGAGACCACAGATCTGAGGTCCCCGACCTCGGTTATGTGGTCTTCGTCCTCAAAAACCATGGTCGATGACCAAGGGTTTGGTGTGACTATGAGTGAGAGGAGAGAGAAATGACAGGGGTGGTGCGTGAGGTGGCCTTACCGGCGTGACGTGGCCTTGGTGTCGGTGGGGGACGTGTGGTGGACAGAGAGTTAGAGGAGTGTGAGTGAGGGGAGGAGAGAGAATGGGAGAGTGGTGGTGTGGTAGAACGGCTACAGTGGTGGTGGTGGTGGTGGAAGGTGGCGACAGTGGGGGTGGTGGTGGGGGGTGGCGATAGTGGGGGTGGTGGTGGTGGTGGTGGGGGTGGCGACAGTGGCCTCAGTGGGTGGTGGTGGTGGTGGTGGGAGAGAGAATTGCACATTTTTATTTTAATGAATTTGTAGTTATATCTTAATGAATTTGTAATTTTTTTTAATGAATCTGTTACGTTGAATAATGAATTTGTAAATAAAAAAATTAATGAATTTGTAATTATAGTATAATGAATTTGCATGTTTATGTCAATGAATCTTTGCTTTAATATCAATGAATCTGAGGTTTGATTACAGTTTGTATTTTAAGGAAGGGTTTGTATACTAAAGGGGTTTGTACCTCCCCCTATATATATATGAGAACCCCTCCTAAAATGAGAACCCAATTAAAAATAAGAACTTCTAATCTTGTCCCTCTAATATGAAATAGACGGATAAGATGGACCTGCTGGCTATAACTGGCTCAAGTCATTAAAACACTAGAAGGAAAAGGAAAAAACAGAATAAGACATGGGTATGGGAAAACCCACGACATTTTGCATCCCATCTTCTTACCCCCTAAATTTCCTTGATTCCTCCCTCATCTATGGCCACCAGGAACACAATTCAACATGGTGCACACCTTTCAATCTATTAAAACATTAATAATGGTAGTACCAATAATCAATTACATGTATATCTATATGCACGTTTGACTATACTTTTTTGAATAAACATATCACATACGAAATGATTTTGCCAGTAAATAAAGAACAAACTCAACTCTTGTGATTACAAATTATCACCCATGACCATAACTGAACCAGTCAACAAATAAGTCACTAATGCACAATCCCAAGATAAATAACTCAAATCAATGAGTTATTCTCGTGGTACAGAACCACCCGGGGAAGAGGTGCAAACAAAACTTGAAGCCAAACAAATCACAAAGTCCGCATCTGGTTCCATTAAACTTGGAGATGATGTTGCTGGAGACGGAGATGCTGCTTTTGGTCGTCGGAGATTTGCGTCTAGTGGTTGGATATCAATAGGGTTGCCCAGACCCATCATTTATTCAGTTTGTTTAATTTTCCTTCTAGTGCTTTAATGAATTGAGCCACTTATAAGCTAGCGCGTCCATCGTATCCGTCCATTTCATATAGGAATAACCGGACTAGGCTTAATTTAATCAGTCCAACAAGAAAATGGAAATAACATAACATGACATCCCGTAACCTTCCATAACCTAACGTATCCCGCAAACTGAAGATTTCAAGTCAAACCCAACAATAACATATTCCCCTCGACTCCTCCGCCTTCCCCAAGAAATCATTACCATCCCGGAAAATCCAAAGGGAACGGTACCTGATTCGTCCAGCTCCTCCTCCACCACCTCCGACCACTTTGATTTCTTGGCTCAAACGAACACCACCTCAACCTCCCCCTCTGTTTTCACCGCCTTCGAAGGCTTATCCTCCGCCGTCGGCGCCGCCAGGGCTCCCGCGTGAGGTTCTTCAACACCCGGGTGTGGGAGTTCGTGATATAGTTAGCCACGCTGGTCATTGTGTATCTCACTGTTGGCTCTCTGGCCTTTTCGGTTGGTATCGAACGGAGTAAATTTGGGGCTGAGGAAAATCCAAACATTCACTCTTAGTGGGTCATATCTCTCATTGTTTCACATGTACTACCGTTTGTGATACTCTTTGGTTACAAGAAGAGACAGTTGGAAGACCAAAGAGAGCGTGCAGAACGTGTACATGGTGAAACTCCTCTGTTGGCATTGTCGATAGATTTGTACCTAGCATCCCTTTTTCTTGCACTGTTGATAGACGTATTGTAATACCTGTATTATCATTCATTTTAGAATAATAATTACCTAAAAAAATGCAATTTTGAATTTGAAGTATTAATTGGGCTCATGAATTATAGTGTCTAATTAATGATTGAGCTTTGTTTTGGATTTAATTAATTATAATTGAGCCAAAATTAATTAAAGCATTTGGGCTTAATAATTTTCGATTATGGCCGTAACTTATAATGCAAAAATCGGCCATAATTTTTGGCTCTCCGAGCTGAAATTATGAGGAGAAAAATCAGAATTTTTGTTTTAAAATTTTATTTCCTAAATTGGTGGATTGTGGAATGATCTTAGGAGAGATTTTAGGAAAGAACAAGTTGAGGGTATACTCTACTTCTAAAACAACTGACACTTTAATAGACAAAAAAAAAAACACACGACTCTCTCTCTCTCACTCACGATCGTCGACCCAAGAGAAGAAGAAAGAGAATTTTGGCTCTCTTTCATAATTCAAACTCTTGTTCAATTTTGATCCTAAGTTTACAAGTAAGTGTTTTTAACTAGTTTTGATTTATAAAAGCTTTAAATTTAATTCAAGTATGAGTGTTTATGAACCCTAATTTTGTATGAGTAAACCCTAATTTTATGTATTTGTCTAGGGTTTGCTAGATTCTACTATTTTGCATGATAGAATCATAATTTTTATGAACCCTTTTCGGCGCTAATTGAGGTATTTAGTTGGAGGATTAATGGTTCTTAAATAATACGTCAACATGCAATATAATTAATATGGGGAATAATGCTTTGCAATCAAAGAAGCCGCCACCAATTTTTAGGAAACAATTGGAAACCATCGAAAAGTGCACCCAATTCCTATTGGGATTTGACTCATGCCCATGGGGACCAAATATTGAGTTCGGGGATGTAGATACGAAATAAACAAAAACGAATCTCATCTAAATCGCCCGAATAAACGACCTCTACTGAGCCTATCCACGTCAAATATTTTTTTATACTATATGGTTCCATATAAGTCCGGTCGTCCAAGATCTTATATTAACTAGGCGGGCTAAAACCAAACAAATTACCTATGTTATCACTTTGCACAATTATATCCAATTTACATGCATACTATTACCAAGCATAAACAAGAAATAAAGCATTAGATTAACGCTCCAACCTGCCGCACTTTGCTAAACGCGCCAAGTATTGCATATGCACATCAATAAATTGGTAAGTAACTGTAAAGGAAGAACAATGCAAAAATATCAACTTTATGCTAAATAAACCTAGGAGGTTGCTATATGCATGCTCAAACTATAAAAAGATGCAAACTTGCATAAACTAATAAAAAGATACTAACTTTAAATTGACTAGTCATGCATAATTATGTACAAAAACCCAAGCATGCAAATTTATTCAACCATAATCAAAAGCTAAATAAAATATGATTATAACCAATAAATAAGTGATTTTAATAAAGAATTTAGGCCCTCAGGATGGTTAACCTGGACGTTCTATTCGAACGGGACTAGTAGAATTGGAATTGCTCTTCAATCTTGGGTGCTAGGTTATGTGCAATGGCTTGCTTGAGTCTTCAAAATCTGAATTCTCTATGATTAGGGAAAATTTGTGTTCTCAATGCTCTCAAAATTATAAAATGACCAACCTCCTCAAAAGAGGGTGAAATGGAGTATTTATAGAGTTAGGGGACGAAATTAGGGGCCTAGGGTAAGAAACCCGATGCCGAAACTCGGCCCAGCCAAAAAACAGGCCCAGCGGCCACACGGAAGGCAGCTGTGGCCAGCGGCTGCCGCTGGGGCTCAGCGGCAGTGCCGCTGAGGGCCCCCGCTGTCACGCGTTTGCCGCCGTGCTGACAGCGTCAGCCGCTGAGCCTAGAGGCGCGCGCGTGCCTATTATTTTTTGATTTTTTATGCTCAGTAAATTACGAAATTTCCCTTGGGCTGACCCAGGGGGTCGGGATTGAACGGTTTTGACCCAAATCTTTGAGACGCGATATCTCTTGATCCGGGGACCTGATTGAGGCAAGGTCAAAGGCGTTGGAATCTTTATAACAAGGGTTATCCAAAGACTGAGGTTTCAAGGAATTTTATCTTGATTTCTGAGCAATGTCCTTTTCTACTTACGTCCATGTTAATCCATTACCATCATCATCGGTCGTTGCGGTGTCAGGGGATGAGAACTGATTAGGGTGTCTACACATTTGGATTGTTATTATTTAATTATCTAGTATGTATGATTGGAATATAAACATTTTGTTTCTTTCTAGTCTTGTATTTAATTTGAACATAAAATACGGCGGTAACACTTCAAATTTCTAGGGTTTTTCCACTGCAACTCGTGATTTTTAAGTGGTTTTAAATTAGACGGAAATTCGGAGTGTTACAAGTTGGTATCAAAGCGTATGTTATTGTCCCTAATGTACGTTTTGAATTGTAAAGTGTGTCATTAAGACATGCTTATAGGATGAAAACTTAAATAGACTTAAGTTATCTAAATAAAAGCTTTGTAAGCCGAAATGAGTTGATTTGTTTCTTTAACTTGTTTTGATATTATTTGAAGTACTCGAGTGAAGTACTAACATGTTATTTCTGGCCTGCAGATGGTGAAGCGTGAACGACCTGTTACCCCTGAAGATCCAAGGGAACTCCGCTATGAGGGAGGTCGCTTGGAGGAATACTTTGACCTCGTGTGAGAAGTATTCATGCAGTACAATAAGCGTTTGTAGACACCCAAATGTGTCCCCCCTGGCGTAGCGCCCAATGATGATAAGCTATAATCATGTTAAAGAAACGAATGGCAATGCTTGACGTATTTGTGCTCATTTGAACCCTTTATCTATACTCACTCAGGATCTTATTAATTTCCTTATCCACAAATAGGCCTTTCCATAAGCTTTCCAACTCCATCTCATTTGTCCCAATCGAACACCGGAGTCAAAAGTTATGATTTAATGAAGATATGGGCTAAAAACGACGTTCTCATACCCGCATATCACGGTTCAAGACTGATTTTTAGCTATTCATAGATTAATTGGATTAATAGCCTACTAGTCTTATATTCCCATTTGAATTAGATTTCCAATGATGTATTATGGGCCAAAATCCCATTAGAAACGAAAAAGATATGATCCGATCATTGTTTAATGCGCTGAAACGGACACTTCTCAGGTGTTTGGGCCATAACTCATGATATACTTGTGCTATTTGAGCCCACAATATGTCACAAGAAAGCACTTTGAAAAAGGAATCTAACGCACCAATAATCAGTCCAATCGGAGCTCAAACGAGCGCTCCAGCGGCCTTTTCATGGGAGCGGGGGCCTTCTGGCCAGCCGCCGAGCCCTAGCGGCAGCCACTGGCCCCAGCTGCATTCCGTGTGGCCGCTGGGAACCTTTTTTGGCCCAGAAATCCTAATTTGACCTCCTTTTCAGCCTAATTCCTATAAATGCCCCTCTAAACTCCGTTTTTTGGGACGAACACTCATAATTACGGAATTTCTCCCAAGGAAACCGTAATCTCTCTCTCTCCTCTCTTCCATGCAACCCTAATCAATTAACTCAAGCATTCATCAACCACATTCAAGAGCAACTCCTTACACAAGAGAAAAGCAAATAGTAAGAGTAATTGACATCCAATTCTAGGGCAACAAAAGGTTAATCTGAGGACAATTTTCTCAATCTTTCAAAACTCTTTTTAAAATCATGTTTTACTTTGATTATGATTATGGTTGATTTGTATATCATGTTTTGATTGTTTTAGTTTTTTTATTAATCATATTCATGTCTAGATTATTAAATTGCATGTTTGAATTAGTTTAATGCATGTTCAGTATAAATATTGCATCTTTGCATGATTAGCATATATAATTAGCATATTAGCATATAATTAGAGTTTTTGCATGTACTTATCCCTAAATTGCCTATTAGCATATTTTTATTATTTGTTTATATTTATTATTTTACTTCCATTGAAGTTGCTAACAATCTCAATGATGTGCATATGCAATTTGGCGCGTTTAGCAAGAAAGGTATGGTGGAGATTTATTTTTTTTATCTTAATATTGGGCTGGTTTATGATTGTTAATTAATTCATGCAATTGGATAATATGTGCAAAGCGATCACTTTAGTAATTTGGTTTATTCAACTCACCTAGTTAATAGTAGGATCTTGGACGACCGGATTTGTTTGGAACCTTTCGATATAAATTATGAATCAACATGGATGAGATTAGTAGAGGCCGTTAATTCGGGCGATTTAGGTGGGATTCGTTTTATCTTTTTCATACCCACACCCCCGAACTCAATCTTTGGCCCCTTTTGGGTATGAGTCAATTCCCAATAGGAATTTGGTGCACTTTTGTTGGTTTCCAATTGTTTCTTAAAAATTGGTGGCGACTTCACTATTTGCTTATTATTTCCCCTATTACAATTAATCATGTTGCATATGACGTATTATTTAAGAACCATTAATTCCAACTAAATATTTCAATTAGCGCCGAAAGGCGAGGGTTCTTACAGTGGCGACTTCACTGGGGATTTAATAAGAGGGTGTAATTCGAAAGCTTATCCATGTTGATTATTAATTCATATTTCTTGGTTCATGGCCTTTATGTGTTCATTATTGCTTTGCATCCATATCATTCATATTGCATGCATTATCTTCGCAAGATGTCGAAAGACATCACCACACCATAAATAGGAATTACCCTTTGGAGCATTGTCTATGACTTAGGCCGGTGACCCACTAGGTCCGAATTACCTTTGCACATAGTCGTGTTCCACCCCATGACATATACATGTTTCCATTCGAAATATGTGAAACGGTACGTCTAGTTTTACTATGCATCGCATAGATGACGAAACGCATCCGGTCGTGGGTTACCATATCCAACCATAGATTGTGTCAACCATTGCATTTAGTCTCATGATCCATTCAAGGTGCTTAATTGATTGCTTGCCATATTGTGATTGATTGTTTCCTTGTTATGTGATTTGTTTCCTTTGATCGCTAGATTAGGTCCCGTTTAGGATCTTAGTGGTCTAGAGTATAGGAAGTTTCCTATCTGTGTATATGATTAACTTTGTAAACTAACTTAAGATTCAGTCTAGAATCTTTTCTTTTTAGGAAATAGAATCCATGTATGATTCCGACGATGCTAGTAACCATATTAGGGAGACTTATTTTCCAAGAAAATCAATTTCGAGCAAGTAATATATTTCGACCAATGATCTTTCCCAAAAATAAAAAAGAGTCTTATTTCTTTCCTAAAGAAAGTCAATAGTATATTTTCCTTTTCTTGAGTCCGGAACATATTTTCCATATCTAAGTCAAGAGTCTTATGGCAAGTCAAGAGTAGCGTCTTTATACTTTCCATAGCAAGTCAAGAGTATATTTTCCCGTCCCCAAGTCTTAGCAAAAAAAAAAGTCTTGTTCCCATAGTAAGTCAAGAGTAATCTTTTACTTCCCATATTTTGTTTACGGTCTAGGTTCATCCTTTTTCCCTTTACTTATTTTGCAAGTCAAGAGCAATATTCATTATTTCTTGAGTCAAGAGTATTTTTGCTTTTTCCTTTTTAATAGAGTCGAAAGATCATTGGTTAAAATACGTTACTTGCATCGCAAAATTTCCAAAATAAGTCGAGTCTCCTTGAGAAGTTACCATGTTGAGGGATTATTTTATATTCTTTTCCCATCTTTTTACTAACAAAAAAAAAATCAAAAAATTGCATTGCATTTCATTTTTTAGAACCTCCATGCTAGGACATATAGAATCATTTTAGATTGTATTGCATATCATTTTGCATCATCTTAGAACATTGCATACACCCACTTGCCATAGGTGGGTAGCTTCATCATGCATCTCATACTAGATAATTTGTGCATACATATAGGACATTGCATATCGCATTGCATATCATTCTAGGACATTCTAGATTTTCCCATATCATTTGCATGTAAATCATTTTAGGCATGTATAGGACACTATAGAGTCTTGCATCACAATTGTTCACCTCATATAGTTGCATTCATCGAGTCATAGGCCACACGGCATCTAGAAAGAGTCATCATTGCATCTTCATCTCAAGCTTGCATATAGAGTTATCATCTTTGGACTTTGAGGGTTAATATGAGAGTTTGTCTTCCCCTAAAAAGCCTTTTTCAAAATTTCATCTTTAGTGTCCCTTACTAAGTTGAGAATTGCATCCAGGATTGAAAAGCCCAAGTTTACTCAAAGCAACCTAAGCCCAATATGACTAGAGAAGGTGAGAAGACCCAAGCCCAAATGATGGAGGAACTTTTGACCCAAATGACCGCCATGAATGCTAGGATCGTTGAATTAGAGGCTAAGATTGCTAAACTCGATCCTCACACCAAGGATCCCGAGGAACCCATTCCAAATGATGGCAAGCCCAAACCTCCCACTAAAGAGGTCCAACAACTCCAAACTAAACTAAATAGGCTCGAGTCCATCTTAGGCAAAAGTCGTGTCTTTAATGACATGATGATCAATTCTGAAGGCTATGCTCCCCACATTAAAGGAAAATTGCCCACCAAATTCTCCATACCTGAAGTTTCCATCTTTAAAGGAACTGACAATTCACAAGATCACATTAGAGCTTTCACTACTGCATTGGGCCTCAGAGGAGTAGAACACGATCTGTATGTTCACCTTTTTCCCCAAACCTTAGACCCCGCTGTAAGGGCCTGGTTTTTCAAGTTGCCATCTCAAAAGATTCAGAAGTGGGAAGACTTATCCACCTTATTTCTGGAGAGATACGCTGACAATGTCTTGCCACTCATTACATTGAGAGAGCTAGAGATAACCAAGCAATGTGATGAAGAGGGATTCACCAACTTCGTGAAAAGATGGAGGACCAAGGTCGCCGAAATGATCGATCGCCCATATGAAAGGGATCAAATTAGAATGTTTGTCTGCAACTTGGCACCCAAGTATCGTGAGCACATGAAATTCCAACAAATCACTACTTATGCCCAACTACTTGAAGTTGGCATGGCCATTG
Source organism: Tetragonia tetragonoides (assembly GCA_038025085.1). Taxonomy (NCBI): domain Eukaryota; kingdom Viridiplantae; phylum Streptophyta; class Magnoliopsida; order Caryophyllales; family Aizoaceae; genus Tetragonia; species Tetragonia tetragonoides. Next base: position 32,240,331 of record CM076152.1, on the reverse strand, counting down.
AAGATGACCACCTCACCCAATTAAGCAACAAGCAAGGCAAGCATGGCTCTAATAATGGAGGCTTGTTCGATCAAGGAAATGAAGACAATGTCATTATAAGTAGGCATAGAAGAGTATACACACCTCTTAGCATGACACAAGATCAAGCATTTGACAAACTTCTCGAAGAAGGCTATATTTCCGCAATCGGTCCCACACCAAACCTAGAGCCCAATAAGAGAGGTAAGAACTGGAATCCTAATGCCTACTGCAAGTATCATCAAGGAAAGGGTCATATGAATGAAGAATGCATGTACTTGAAGCGCGAGATCCAAGATTTGATCGACGATGAGACCATCCATGCACCATGAGCCCAAGAGTTTGAATTGGACGCCTAGCCCAGTCGCGAAGCCCAATATCAAATATCATAGAGTCATAGTCTAGTTAGAGAACTCCATTTCCCCTTTTTTTCGTTGTCGAGTCCAAGTCTTGTCTTAGGATTTCCTTTAAAGCATTGTTTTGCTTTCTCTTTATTGAATAATAATAGGCCTGCATTTCTTTCATTCATTCATTCATGGAATATCTCATAATTGCATACCTGATGCAGGAGCAAGGGAGCAATTTAAAGAAAAGAATCAAGAAACAAGCAAAAGAACAAATACTCTTGAATACATCGTGTTGCTTTTATGGTTGTGCATTAATGTGGCTCACACAAGCATGATTACAGGGAGTTTCCATGCAAGGTCGGGATTAAAGCTCTTGTTATATGATCACGTTCATTATGGAGAACCTCGTAATCTTGGCAGTTCTGACAGTTGTTCATATTTTGGCCATAACACTCTCATACGAAATCTAAACGTGATGATTCAAATCTCTGTGCAAAGATACGATCGAGATCTATAACATTGATGCCTTGCGTTTTCTCTAATTCAAAGCGCAACATGGTCAAAAACGAGTTACAAGTTACGGAACATATTCCTTGCGCGCCAAGGCAACGACTTTAGTCTAGTTATTGTGTCCTAGTTTGTTTTTACTTGCCTTAAACGTGATTTATTGTTTAGGAAAGTAGTAATATGATTATTAGTAGCATTAGGAGTCCATTAAGTATTAGGAAAGCAATTAATTAGTTCGTTTTACAATTGTAATCAGTTTTATAGTTAGTTTCCTATTTGGATTAGGATTAGGATTCCGAATAGCTTTAGATTTCTTTGTCTATAAATAGGGGAGAGCTTTGCTATTATAAACTCGTGCTTTGATGATTAATTATTGAATACGTGAGTATTTACCCCTCAAACTGAGTGATTCAGGTTGAAACCCTTACGAGTGATTCGTGAGTGGTTCTTGAGTGATTCTTGAACAAGATCCCTTTGTGTGATACTATCAAAGGTTAATTTCCGTTTTGTTACTTATTTCACATCAAAACCCAATGATAACCTGAGTTGCCAAACTTAATCAATGCAAGGACCTTAACTATTGAGAAGAGGACCAGAAAAAAAGAAAAAAAAAACGAAAAAATAAATTAAAAAATGGGACACACATCCTATAAGTTATACCAAGGACATGAGGCATTCATTTGGCACCCTTCATTATTATCCTTTTACCCACAATGCAAAAAATACCACTTGGAGCCCATTTGAGCCATCAAACACAATAAGCCACATTCTTTCTTTAACCACATTATCCTAACCCAGGGCATGGGAAGTGTGCAACAATTTTTAAGTGTCACCAAATCTCAAGAGAGGCGTGAGAAACTCCAAAAAGAGTTCAAAATAAAATAAACAGAAGCAATTGTCGAAAATTCAAAAAAAGAAGAGAGAAACAAAAGTTTCAAATGCATCAAGTGAGCACCAATACTCAAGAGAGTTTCCTCACCTCGAAATATCAAGTGACATCCGGCGTACTGGGGGATTTTATGGGAATTTGAGCCTTATCATCCATTCTTTGGCAACCCGCACTTTAGCCTGACATTACAACCCAAAAGACCTCTTAGAGGTATAAATCTTAAAAGATGTGTGTGCACCTGCAACAAAAAATTAAAAAAACAGCCCTCTGGGTTGAAAACCCGAAAGGGCAGCCTAGGCAAAAATTAGGGCATAACCATTTAAAAGCTCTCTAAGTCTATTCATTCAGTGACTTAGGCAAAAATGGCAAGCCCACTGGGTCGATCATCCAAGACAATGATCCAGGCAAAAGTTAGGGCACTAAAAATCAAAGGTCCTCGAACTACGTTTTGGCCTGATTCCTCCGTGGATACGTAGGTAACCTCTTTGCATTGAGGCCCGACCGTACTCTAATCTTTCTCAATTACAAGACCCATTTGCAATTACACATGGGATTCATCAAAAGGTCCTAACTTAATAATATCACTTCATCAATGGCAACTCAAAATTCTAAGGGTTTTAAAATTTCCGTGATTTTCCTATTTTAGAGCCCAAGACTTGGATTCGAATTTGCTCCCCTGCATCACTCCCTATCTCACAATTTTTCCCATTTTATACTTTTTTGCACCAAGCCCATTTATTTCATAATCCCACACATCTTTACCATGGAATTCTCCACTTTACATTGACTCTCGACTCATAGTTTGTGGCTTCCGTAGCCATCTTCTCTTGGAACAATAACTCTAACTAAGCATCCATAACTCATGACATCTTCATATAGTTTTCTCATGTGATCACTTCATGCATACTAGGGGCTTTGATTCCTCCTATTATTGACGAAAGATGTTTGAATACTCGAAATCTCATCTGCATGAGCTTTGTCGCTTTACGATCCGACCAGTAAACTGGGGGCTTTGCCCTTGCCCCAGAGGCACCAATCACGCATACATTTCATGGCTTAAGAGGGACACTTTTGAAAACAAAAATCCTTTTGCAAATAAAATAAAATCTCTTGTTTATCCCTCAGAGTCCAGTCTTCTAAGCATTGCATATATGTCATAACTATTGAGTCATATGCATCATTATTCATATCTAGGTTTGCATGGAGCTGTAGGCCTAGTTAGCATTGCATTTGCACACATTAAGCACTTTTTGCCTCCGAGGCACATGCATGGCACAAACACATATATCAATGAATGCGCTTAAATCTCTGTCTTTATTTGGAGTCCGTTCTCTAGCATTGCTTTTAGGTCCGTCCCGTTACATTGAGCAAGGTCCTTCCTTTTGGGTCCGTCCCATTGCATTGAGTAAGGTCCGTCCTTTTGGGTCCGTCCCGTCGCATTTAGCAAGGTCCGTCCTTTTGGGTCCGTCCCGTTGCATTGAGCAAGGTCCTTCCTTTTGGGTCCGTCCCGTTGCATTGAACAAGGTCCGTCCTTTTGGGTCCGTCCGTTGCATTAGGCAAGGTTCGTCCTTTCGGGTCCGTCCCGTTGCATTGAGCAAGGTCCGTCCTTTCGGGTTTGTCCCGTTGCATTGAGCAAGGTCCATCCTTAGGGTCCATCCCGTAGCATCCCCATACTCTTTGTGTCTTCCTATTTAAATGAACTAACATGCAAGTTACAAATCAAAACACAAGCATTATTCCAGCAAAGCAAAACAAGGCACGGGAGCGATGCAAAGCTCTCCGACAATGGGCTATTATAATTTGCTCCATGTCTACAAAGCAAGGCACAAGAGTGACGCAAAACTCTTCGACGTCTGGACTATCGCAAATAGCACAGCGTCTGCATTCGCAAAGCAGGTAACCCTGACCACAGGCGGTCAGGATTTACTTTTATCTCATCTTTTCCTAACATAAATGTTTTCAAAGCATTGCAGGCATTTTCCACAAAATACTTTTACCGTCACTTTTTCAAAGCTCGGCCAAAGTGGGGGCTTCTGTAGACACCCAAATGTGTCCCCCCTGGCGTAGCGCCCAATGATGATAAGCTATAATCATGTTAAAGAAACGAATGTTAATGCTCGACGTATTTGTGCTCATTTGAACCCTTTATCTATCCTCACTCAGGATCTCATTAATTTCCTTATCCACAAATAAGTCATTCCATAAGCTTTCCAATGCCATCTCATTTGTCCCAATCGGACACCGGAGTCAAAAGTTATGATTTAATGAAGATATGGGCTAAAAACGACGTTCTCATACCCGCATAACGGTTCAAGAATGATTTTTAGCTATTCATGGATTAATTGGATTATTAGCCCACTAGTCTTATATTGCCATTTGAATTAGATTTCCAATGATGTATTATGGGCCAAAATCCCATTAGAAACAAAAAAGATATGATCCGATCATTGTTTAATGCGCTGGAACGGACACTTCTCTAGTGTTTGGTCCATAACTCATGATATAGTTATGATATTTGAGCCCACAATATGTCAAAAGAAAGAACTTTGAACAAGAAATCCAACGCACCAATAATCAGTCCAATCGGAGCTCAAACGAGCGCTCCAACGGCCTTTTCGTGGGAGAGGGGGCCTTCTGGCCAGCCGCTAGCCCCAGCTGCATTCCGTGTGGCCGCTGGGCACCTTTTTTGGCCTGAGAATCTTAATTTGACCTCCTTTTCGGCCCAATTCCTATAAATGCCCCCTCTAAACTCCGTTTTTTGGGACGAACACTCATAATTACGAGATTTCTCCCAAGAAAACCCTAATCTCTCTCTCTCTCCTCTCTTCCATGCTACCCTAATCAATCAATTCAAGCATTCATCAACCACATTCAAGAGCAACTCCATACACAAGAGCAAAGCAAATAATAAGAGTAATTGACATTCAATTCTAGTGCAGCAAAAGGTTAACCTGAGGGCAATTTTCTCAATCTTTCAAAACTCTTTTTAAAATCATGTTTTCCTTTGATTATGATTATGGTTGATTTGTATATCATGTTTTGATTGTTTTAGTTTTGTTATTAATCATATTCATGTCTAGATTATTAAATTGCATGTTTCAATTAGTTTAATGCATGTTCAGTATAAATATTGCATCTTTGCATGCTTAGCATATTTAATTAGCATATTAGCATATAATTAGAGTTTTTGCATGTACTTATCCCTAAATTGCATATTAGCATATTTTTATTATTTTCTTTATATTTATTATTTTACTTCCATTGAAGTTGCTAACAATCTCACTGATGTGCATATGCAATTTGGCGCATTTAGCAAGAAAGGTATGGTGGAGATTTATTTCTTTTATCTTAATATTGGGTTGGTTTATGATTGTTAATTAATTCATGCAATTGGATAATTTGTGCAAAGCGATCACTTTAGTAATTTGATTTGCTCAACTCACCTAGTTAATATTAGGATCTTGGACGACCGGATTTGTTTGGAACCTTGCGATATAAATTATGAATCAACATGGATGAGATTAGTAGAGGCCGTTAATTCGGGCGATTTAGGTGGGATTCGTTTTATCTTTTTCGTACCCACACCCCCGAACTCCATCTTTGGCCCCTTTTGGGTATGAGTCAATTCCCAATAGGAATTGGGTGCACTTTTGTTGGTTTCCAATTGTTTCCTTAAAAATTGGTGGCGACGTCACTATTTGCTTATTATTTCCCCTATTACAATTAATCATGTTGCATATGACGTATTATTTAAGAACCATTAATTCCAACTAAATATTTCAATTAGCGCCGAAAGGCGAGGGTTCTTACAGCGTTATAGTGTTTAATCGTCTTTGCGCTCGGATAAGATGAAGGCCTTCTACTTTATCAAAAGCTTTGGCTACACGACTGCCAAGTAGCGCCGATTCCACAACAACTGGCTAGTGGATTTGGAGATGAAGAACGATAGGGGCTACCCCTATGTGGAGACATTGGAGACCTTGATCACGAGGACATACGCATGGGACGAGGCACACCCGGATATGCTTAGAGACCCCTACGAGGTGTAAGTGGAGAACTCTTGAGGGTACGATCCCTTGCTAGAGGTGGACGACCCAATGACTCAATAGGAGGCACGAGCTAACTTAAACCGTGCGTTGGCGATCGAAAAGGGGTACTTCGCTGAGGAGGCCGAAAAGCCTATTGTCGAGGTCGAGGAGGAGTCTTCACCTCATGTCCCTGAGGTTCCTGCAAGGTCATCTAGACCTAGCTATGTTAGAGATTGGCCCATAGGCTTGAATGGCAAGCCCAATGAGCCAAGGACCCCTACTGAAGAGGAGGAGAATCTAGAAGAAGAGGAGGAACCTATGGAAGAGGAGGAGATGGACGAGGTCCAAGTGATGCATGTGTGTCGCTATCCTTTGACGAACCGCGTGAGAGGAGCGTGATTCTTAGTTTTATTTAGTTTTATTTGGAGTAAACTATTTGAGACTTGGTTTGGGCATGCGAGCCATTTGTTTTTGACATTTTGATTAGAATGTTATTATTTTACTTTATTCATGTTATTTGAGGCTTCGTTTGGCAAGCACTCATTTTTGGGAACAAATACTTGACTATTTGATTTATGAGATGAAATTTTTGCAAGAAATTGTGTTATTTACTTGCTATTTGGAGCATGAGTATTATGAAAGCGCCTATGTGAAAATTGCATGAATGTTTCATTATGATTATGAATTGTTTATTTTTGAGAAAGAACAAAGTCTTTTGAAACCTTGAACTTGGTAGTACAGAAGAGTGTGATAAGGCTATGCTTGAATGCAATAAGAGCCTAGAGTCCTAGTTGGCTATTGAAACATATATATGAGTCAATGCGTATATGTTAGTTGTGATTATCACACATGAGACTGCAGTGTTTCTTAATGCACATGTAGTGCAATCGTCGATCTATGATGAGATCCGACAGTTGCAAGTTCATGATACCGTTTCTAGAGGAGTTACGTGTCAAGATCAAGGATGGGAAGCATCCTGATTATGAGATCCTTGATGATGGTACAATCAAGATGCAGGGGCATTGGTGTGTACCAAACAACGCCGAGCTGAAGAGAAAGATTCTAGATGAGGCGCATGGAATTGCGTATTCTGTTCACCCAGGTGGTGATAAGCTGTACAAAGACTTGAAACTTCAGTTTTGGTGGACAAACATGAAGCGAGAGTGTGCTGAGTATATGGCAAGGTGTCTTACTTGTCAATAGGTCAAGATCAAACACAGAAGGCCTGGAGGTCTTGTTCAATCGCTGGAAATTCCTAGATGGAAATGGGATTCAATCTCGATGGATTTTGTGACTGGATTACCAAATACGAGGTCTAGGAAGAACACTATTTGAGTTATTGTCGATCGAAGAAAACGACGAGATTCATTGTAATGAAGAAGACTTGGTCGATGGACCAACTCGCTGAAGCTTATGTGAAAGAGGTCTTAAGGTTACATGATGTACCTAAAGACATTGTGCCAGACATGGATACGAGATTCTTGTCGAACTTGTGGGATAAATTGCAAAATGCTTTTGGTACAAAGTTAAAATTTAGTACGACATTTCATCCTGCGACAGATGGTCAAACGGAGCGTACTATTCAGACGTTGGAGGACATGTTGAGAGCTTGTGCTCTAGAAATTAAGGACTCTTGGGAGAAGAGCTTGCCTTTAATTGAGTTCTCCTACAACAATAGCTACTATGCGAGTATTGGTAGAGCACCTTACCAGGCGTTGTATGGGAGGAAGTGTCGATCTCCTACGTGTTGGAACGACATAAGTGAGACCTTTGTTTTGGGTCCGGATTTTATCCAAGAAACTGTGGATCAAGTGAAACTTGTCCAAAAGAAGATGAAAGCTGCACAAGATAGACAAAAAACCTATGCAAATCAACATTGACGGATGGAGGAATTCCAGGTTGGCGAGAAGGTACTTCTCAAAGTATTACCTACTCGTGGAGTTATGAGATTTGGGCGTAAAGGAAAGCTTAGCCCAAAGTACATTGGACCATACGAGATTCTTGAAAGAATCGGAGAGGTCGCTTATAGGCTTGCTATGCCTATGGATTTGGAGCAAGTGCACGATGTGTTCCACGTGTCAAAACTCAAGAGGTATCACTATGTTCCAAGTCATATGCTGAATCCTGAAAAAGATACTGCTAGATGACACACTTACCTATGAAGTGCAACCAATTCGAGTCCTTGAGGAGCGAACTAAACCTGTGAGAATCCTAGACGAGAAAACGAAGAAAACTCGTGCGTCTACGATCAATCTTGTGAAAGTGTTGTGAGCTAACCACAAAGTCGAAGAAGCGACCTGGGAGACTGAGGCTGATATGCGCAAGTGTTGTACTCAACTATTCGAACAAGGTACTTAACCTTAGTTTCGAGGTCGAAACATTTTCAAGGGGGAAGAGTGTAACAATCCACAAAAGAAAAATAAATTAAAGACTGGAAAAATCATTGCATTGCATTGCATCATGCTCATTTTGTTGTTTGGAAAAGTTGTGAAAACTTTTTAACTTTCGAGTTGCATTGTTGTGTTGAACTTTCAAAGTGTGGTGAAAAATATCGCTTAATGGAACTAGCTTCACTTTGGTGGTGATCCTAAGTTTCGAGGACGAAACTTCTTTTAAGGGGGTAAAGATGTAATACCCCGTTTAGAATAATAATTACTTAAAAAAGAAAATGCAATTTTGGGTTTGAAATATTAATTGGGCTCATGAACTAAAGTGCCTAATTAATGACTGAGTTTTGTTTTGGATCTAATTAATTATAATTGGGCCAAAACTAATTAAAGCATGTGGGATTAATAATTTTCGGTTATGGCCGAAAATTATAATGCAAAAATGGGCTATAATTTTCGGCTCTCCTAGCCGAAATTATAGAGAGAACAATCAGAATTTTTGTTTTAAAATTTTGTTTCCTAAATTGGTGGATTGTAGAGTGATCTTAGGAGAGATTTTAGGAAATGAGAAGTTGAGGGAAATAAGGAGTATATTTGGGTTCCTAAATATACTCTACTTCTAAAACAACTGACACTTTACTAAACTAAACAAAAAAAACACACGGCTCTCTCTGTCACTCACAACCGTCGACCCAAGAGAAGAAGAAAGAGAATTTTGGTTCTCTTTCATAATTCATTCTCTTGTTCAAATTTGATCTTAAATTTAAAAGTAAATATTTTTAACTAGTTTTGATTCTTAAAAGCTTTAAATTTGATTCAAGTATGAGTTTTTATGAACCCTAATTTTGTATGAGTAAATCCTAATTTTATGATTTGTCTAGGATTTGCTAGATTCTACTATTTTGCATGATAGAATGATTATTATGGTTGGGTTGATGTTTTTATTGAATTGCATCAAAGGTTGAGTTTAAAAGGTTGGATCTTGTGTTTTATTAAGTCTGGAAATTTATTAATTATTCAGGTTTATTCTAGATTTGGAATTTGTTGAATTGTTTAACAAAAAATACAATAAAAATTAAGACGTCACACGGCCGAAGCCTACGTGACGCACGACCCAGCCGTGTGGCGCTGCAGCGCCGTCGCTGGGGGCCGTGCGCTGCCAGGCACCAGCCGGCGAGCCACCAGTGGGTCTGCTGGTGGTGGTGATGGTGGCATTGCTTTGGGTGATGTTTTGTGGTTTGACTCATTTTGACTTGTTGACTTCATTTAGGGTTTTGAAAAGTTTTCCAATTTGGTTTATGTAAATTGGTTTTGGAGACTTTTGAGCATGCATGAGTAATTGAAATTCCAGCAACTTAATTATTTTAATTAAAGGTACTAAATCATCTTTAAAGTTTAATTAAGAGGTTTAGAAGTCAAATTATTGACTATTGGTGTATTGTGGATTCGTTAGGCCCCATTGACCGCACCTAAAACGTAAGGAGCTTACATGATTTTGTTGGATTGCTTTATTGCACAAGGTATACTCATTGTCTAGTATTGAATTGGGATTTCTATTCGTAATTGGTTTATGGAAAGGAATAATTGCTATTTATTTCCTTGTGATAATTCGTATAGAATTATGATGGTGAATGCATGTTATATGTTGAAAATTCACTATATGTAGTCTATGACTACTTGTTGAGATTCATGTGAGGTGATGCATGATTTTGTCGTGATCATTGGATGAAAATTATGTTAATAATTGTTCAATTGGAATATAGCTTATATTGCTATTTTTGTATCATGTTGGTAAGCATGTGGATTCATGTTAGTAAGCATGTTACTTCAATAAGTTGAAATGAACATTAACTATTGGAACCTATTCAAAGGTATTGAACTAGGTGGTTATGATTTGAGGGCGAGATGCCATTCACGTAAAGTTTGTCATCGGAAATTGTAATCATATTGTGTTACTTGAGAATTGCCAAGATATGTGAATTACTTGACTATGTGATCACCTTTGAATTAATGGATTTGAGAGTTAAGATTTCTTTGGTAATGGATCCACCAAAGGGAGTGAATGGGAATGTCAATTGGTACGTTGAGTGGGTTTCACATGAGCGGGTGTGGCCTCAACGTATTTGGTTAAAGCTTGTATCCATACATGAGTAATTAGGCAAGTGAAGTTTTATAGTGAAACTGTTCTTCTTGTAAAACTAAGGGTTGAGAGAGGGTATGCATACTTAGGAACATCTAGAAGTACTTAGGGAGTCATCTATACTCCAAGACGGTTGATCCCTCACTTCTATTATGCATAGGACTGTTGATCCTATTGAATCTTCTGCGGTTGACTGTGACATTCATGTGATTCTCTTCTCTCTAATGGACTTGGCTAATGAATAATAAATAATGACATTTATTATTTGGTTTGTTTGGTTGTTTAAATTAAAGCATGTCGTCTTTTATTTATTCAAGCATGATTAGTAAGCATGACGGTTTAAGTTGAAGATTCTTAAATGGAGTATATGGTTATGAATTACTCAACGTAGCAGATTGATTGTTTTTCTTTTTACTCGTGTTTGTTGTCCATTTCTCTTCAATGATGGGTCTATGATGAACCTATATGGAATTCGTCTATATGGGGGAGTAGATTGACAAGATTGTAGCTCATGGAGTAGAGCTAGTGAGAAGGCGATTGAAGAAGATTGTATATCTTCTGAGAACAATTTACTTTTATTGTTTAGACTTTGGGATTTGTTTTATTAAGACTTGTGTTGTAATGAGACTTGTGTTTAGACTTTTAATTGTTTAATATTTCTTAATTCATTTGGATTAATTGTTTTAAGTTTAGTTAGGAAGATAGTTATTATTTAATTATCTAGTATGTATGTATAGGATATAAACATTTGGTTTCTTTCTAGCATTGTATTTAATTTGAACATTAAATATGACGGTAACGCTTTGAATTTCTAGAGTTTTTCCACTGCAACTCGTGATTTTTAATGGTTTTAAATTAGACGGAAATTCGGGGTGTTACAAGTGTAAGCTTGTCTTCCACTGTTGTCATGCTTCCATGGAATCCTTGTATTGACTCTGGCACCACAGACTTGGTCATGCACCATATAACAAGCTGAAACATATCCCTACTATTCAGTCTGATGTCAAACACAAGTCACTGGTGTGTGCTTCACATATCCTCTGGAAAAAAATAATTGGTGTGCCATACACCTCGTGTATGGGTATCGATTCCCGTATCCCACTCATTTTCCCGTGTAATAACATATTCCCCTTGACCCTTCCGCCTTCCCCAAAAACCATCACCATCCTCGAAAATCCAAAGGGCAATGCCGTGATTCCTTACTCGTTCAGCCCCTCCTCCACCACATCCGACCAGTTGGATTTCTTGGCTCGAACGAGCACCCCAACCACCTCCACCTCCACCCCCCGTTTTCTCCGTCTTCGAAAGCTTATCCTCCCCCGCTGGCGCCACCAGGGCCTACGTCACCCGGCCTCCCGCGTGAGTTTTTTTAATTTCGGTGTGGGGGTGTTTGTGATATTGTTAGCCACGCTTGTCGTCATGTATCTCACTGCTGTCTCTCTGTCCTTTTTGGTTGGTATCGAACATAGTAAATTCAGGGATGAGGAAAATTCAAACTTTTACTACTTGCGAGTCGTATTTCTCATTGCTTCACATGTGCTACTGTTTGTGATACTCTCTGGACTTACCTGCCTTTGTTACAAGAAGATGCAGTTGGAAGACCAAAGAGAGCGTGCAGAACGTGAAAAGTATGGTGAGACTCCTCTGCTGGCACTGTTGATAGAGTTGTACCTAGTGTCTCTTTTTCTTGCACTGTTGATAGAGGTGTAAGCTTGCCTTCCATTGTTTGTCATGCTTCTTTGGAATCCTTGTATTGTCTCTGGCACCACAGCCTTGGTCATGCACCATATAACAAGCTGAAACATATCCCTACTAGTCAGTCTCATGTCAAACACAAATCACCTGATGTGTGCATCACATGTCTTATGGCAAAAAATTGATTTTAGCTTTTTTTTCTCCAGCAACCAATCAACGCGTGCCACGTCATTAAAAAAATTTCGGTGTGCCATACACATCATGTATAAGTATCATTTCCCGTATCCCACTCATTTTTCCGTGTAATAACATATTTCCCTTCATCCTTCCGCCTTTCCCAACAAACCATCACCATCCCCGAAAATTCAGGACTGGGGAAAATCCAAACATTCACTCTTTATGGATCGTATATCTCATTGCTCCACATGTCCTACCGTTTGTGATACTCTCTGGACTTGTGTTCTTTACTTGCCGCTGTTACAAGAAGAGGTATTTGGAAGACCAGAGAGAGCGTGCAGAACGTGAAAAACGTGGTGAGCCTCACACAAGCCTAAAATTAACATGGTTAACAATATGATATATCTCACAGGACATAAAAGTGAAACTTGAAAATGACATTGTGTTGAATGAAGTGTTGTTTGTTCCTTCATTTAGGTTCAAATAGCTTTCTATTCCTAAACTCGTTCAGGATAACAACTTGTATGTTGTGTTTTATCCAAAATTCTGTCTGCCATACACCTAGCTGTTGATAGAGCTTTACCTAGTGTCTCTTTTTCTTTCACGGTTGATATTGTATGTGCATGGTGAAATTATAAATAAGATATTGTATATGCATGGTGAAATTGCAAATAAGATATTGTATGTGCATGGTGAGATTACAAATAAGATTACAAATGATGTCTATTTTATTACAAGTCACAGTTTCCATAACATTCAAGCCCCATTCACTATATGGTGGGAGACTAAAAAGAATTTGGCCAATTTTGATACATACAAGTACAACTAAATCATTTCAAGAGATACCATTACATTTTCCTAACTAACCTACTAAACTAAAACCACAATTACAAACAGAAGACATCCATTTAAAAAACAACATACCTAAACGTTCTTGACAAATGATATCCTAAAGAAGATCAAACTAACACTAAAAATTGAGAACCAATGATGGACAAAAAAATCACATAATCTTGTAACAACATTTTTCTCAACTTCACTGACCAAAAACTGGTAATCAGACCCACAAGGGAAGCTTAATTTGATCATGATCCAATCCCCTGCTAACCTCTCTGCCCCAACCGCCCGTTCTCTCACTTTTTGCTTATCATCTTCATCATGTTCTGACCTAATTCACCAAAATTTAGTCTTAACAAACTCAGCAAAAAATTACTACATATGAAATAACACAAAAGAAAAGGAAAATGATAATAAAAAAAAGTGAAACAAATAAATACCCTTGAGCAGCAGTTGCAAATGTTGGTTGATTGAGAAACAAAGTCACGCCCATTTTTCATTGAACATCTTCTTCATTTGACCCACATTCTTGCTCGTCCTCTTCAGTCTCTTTAACCATTGAAAAATTAAACAAATCTCAAAAACAGAAAAACCCGAAAAAAAACATGATGTCTTTGTTTTCGGTTTGTATAGCTGTATGCCTGTATGTCTCACAAGAACTCAGTATGTCAAATAGAAAGCTGTAATCAGATCACAACCGCCAAACTAAGGAAGAGAGTTTGCTCGAGTCATGAAAGCCTGATTGCAGAATCACAATGCCCTCTGGTATTTGTATATACAAAGGGGGAAAAGAGATTTTAAAAACATTCAGAGCTCATCATGCAAAACATGCTCAGCTGGGTTTCCAACTATCGTTGGAGGTATATGATTATGCTGTAATATATCCATTCTATCTGTTGCTGGTTTTCGTGCACCAGCTCCTCTAGCCACACGAGCCTTTATGGCTGATGTAAGAACCCGTTGTAGCTTGAGCAATCCAATACGCTTTGAAACCACATATAAAACCACTGAACTGAACAACAGACACCCTACAAGAAGTATGACCCTGTACAGGAAACATAAAAGTTTTCTTAAGATTCCGGCCTGCTCAATTCGAATGGAGAATCAAGCAAAGAGAAAGTGAAGGCGGAGCAAAACATAATTAGAAGAAAAGAAAAAGAAGTGTACCGGTCAATGACATCTTGACGCTGCATTGTGGAAAGCAGATCACGTGTACGCATCAGCAATGAGCGGTGCCCCTTATATTCCTTGTCTGCTTTCTTCAACACTCCAGTTGATTCCTCTAGAAGCCAAAAAGGAAGCAACAAATCATTATCATAGTCTATCAGAGCAGAGCCATGGTTTCCATCAAGGAGGCATAACTGGAAGTTCTTAGCAGCCTATGATCTGCTACTGTTAGGGAAACCCCCATGAGCTTTGATCTTGCATTGAACCATTAGCTTATTTTTTTCCATTTGCCATATACCAAATTAGACAAACATTAATGTAGGAAATTAAACCAAGAAAACCGAATGGATCCTTCATCACATGACAGAAGCAATCAGGATCAATCCAAATCACCTTCCTCATCTTTTCTATTGCAATTTGTTTCCTTGTTAAGTCCTTAAGTCTTTTCCCAAAAATTGACATGGATATCTCTTATTTGCTTTAAAAGACATCATATGTAGTGTAATCTGGATATCTCTAATACACTTTAAGAGACATAATAAGCAATGTCATGTCGATATTGTTATATGCTTTGAAAGGCATGATAAGGAGTTCCATAACTTGCAACAACTTGAATTATAAGAAGAGCAACCCATATTATAAGTTACAGCTTACATGCATGTGATGTTCAAGTACAAATCAAGTTAGAAACAACATGCCAAAATTGTAGCTCATCATTATATGAAAAAAGAAAAGGAAGGAAGAAACAACATACCAAAGGTCATTAGAGTACTGGCACTCCTCTCAACCTCCTAAACCCAAAGAAAGATTTGGTTGACAAACAATTGTCAGAACATCAAAGCAGAGTACTGCACCATTGAATAATCAAACAAAAGAACATAAAAGTGATTGTAACAAGAAGGAAACCCAACAATTAACCTGAACCATCATTTGGCGAGTACGGCGAAGGCTCTCTGTGATGCTTTCTGCAGCAGACGTCATCCCAGCCTTTGTTCTGGAAGAAGTCATAGCATGTCATAATCTTGTACACCAATACAAGATTTTGAATGTCATACAACAACGAGGACTATCACATACTGTAAATTGCGTCTGCGGTT
The DNA here is from genome assembly GCA_038025085.1 of Tetragonia tetragonoides. Classification (NCBI taxonomy): domain Eukaryota; kingdom Viridiplantae; phylum Streptophyta; class Magnoliopsida; order Caryophyllales; family Aizoaceae; genus Tetragonia; species Tetragonia tetragonoides. The sequence continues at coordinate 32,225,042 of CM076152.1, read as the reverse complement.
TGTGGACTCACTGCCACCTCCCAGAAGAAGTTCCCTCTGCAATCAATATAATAACATTTAAGAAGCATGTTTCGGATCAATTATACTAAGAAGCATGTCTCAGTAAATCCATGGAAGGAAAAGGAAGAAAAAAAGCAAAAAGAGAGAACCTGAAAGATATAGCAAGAAGGGTATAGTTTATAGTTTATTCAATTACAAAAGGAGGTAGTAAGCACACAGGACTTGACTTTAGGTAAGCTACGTTGGGAATAAACTTGGTGGAAGATCATAGAAGTATATTGAAAGGCATCCACCAAGCAGCAGGACATGGCCAGTGGACGGTTCTGTTATCCAAATAAATAAAGTATGATGCAAATAAGCCATGGGGTATCTGAAGCTACCTCCCCAAAATGAAAAATGAACTACAAATTTACTTCTAAGAAAATCACATAACTTGATTACCTCTTCCTGAGCTGATTTCCTGATGTTTGCCCTTGCTTGAAGATTAGCGCTCCTCAAAGCAACTCGCAAGCTATGAAACAAAATGAAACCTAATTGTAAACCTCAAAGGAAGGATAGGTGGGATATTTTTAAAATCAAGGTATTATAGGTAGTAAAGGTAAGTTTATATATGATAATTTATGTATGGTACTACAGAAATGTTTTATAAATAATGTATGCAACCATATACCATATGCATTGAAAGAAAATATTGCTTGAGAATGTTGCGGGAGTTGTGTTATCACCTATGAGATTGCTGCTTCCAGTTTTGCAGCAGAGCCTGTGCAGCCTCAACCTCATCGTAGGTTGGGAGTTGTGGAGCCAATACATCCAACTTGAGCTGCAATGAATGAAGCATAGCTAACCCGTCCTGCGCCAAACCATTCAATCTAGGAAGAGAGTTCTTTTCTCTGTTTGTGTCGCTTGATTTTCCATAATCTTCTATCGCCTTTATATGTCCTTGTGTCTGAGCCCAAGTCTCACCCCACTGTTTCTTTACTTCCTCGACAGCCTCAACAACCTTGTCCATTTGGAGACTTCAGAATTTTGCGGCAGCAGTTATCTTTCGAAAACGTCCGGTAGAATTTTCTTTTTTATAATTTATATCCGATTATCAAATGGAGAAAATAGGATGAATTAGATTCAAGAGAGTCTCTCTGGCTACAAAGTGGAAAACATGACACATTGAGGCCATAATGAGAAAATAAATCATTGTTTCGGATTAGTCTATATCCTTTCTCCACCTCCTTCATACACAAAAATTACTGCATCTTTCCTCAAACTTCGCTAATCATTGAAAACACAAACACACGCCCCAAGAGTTATCCATGAAATGAACTTGTAATGTATTTAATGTCAACCCTGATATTCCCATTAGAAAAATGCTGCAAATGAGCCCTTAAACTAATTCAGAAGACATAAACTTACATGATGCATATTAATCGCCATTTTCCAAAGTCAACTTACGATAAACAGAACACTCATATTAGGTTGCAAAATTATAGATCAGTTAGACTATAATTCACCATGTCAAAATTTTACAAGTTAAAGTTTGTTCAACTGAATTTTTACATAAGATCATATCACCCACCAAATATAAACTTCACCAATTTCAACAATCATCAGCCCAAAACCAGAAATTAAATTAAAATGTTCAAAACAAATTAAACCCAGAACTCATAAATCACATAAATAACTTCAGAGATAAAGATAGGTGCTTGATTCAACAGCAGCAACAACTAAAAAGTGTTGAATGCTTACCAAAACGCCTATCAACTTCTCGACAAAATGCCCCACTAAACTGAATGTTTGCTTTGAAACCAACCTTCAATCCTCAATATGAGCTTTTAAAATCTTGCACAAACCTAAATTGGATGAATCAAAATGAACCAAGAAGAAATAGGGAAGATAACAAGAGAATGTAAAGACAGCAAATTGGGAAAATTGTTCACCTGATTCGAAATTGAGAGAGCACAACGAGAAGATCAAATGAAGCGATGATAATCTCGAGACAGTCAGTTTGTTTTGAGAGCAATGGTCAGTAATGAGATGTGAGAGAAAATAATAAAGGGCGAAGACCGTTTATATACTTGAGTGGCATGTCTTTTTGCTAAATGTTCAAGGGCAATATTGGGAAGTTGTAGAGTTTCATCTTAAAAAGATTGAAAATAAATAAACTCTTTTTGGCTAATTCTTTTCAAACATGCATATTTATTTATTTATTTATTATTTTATTTTTTTTTGAAAGTATCTGTGTTACTGAATTTTTCTTTTTCTGAAAGAGAAAGAATGTCAGGATAATCAGTGGCGGAGCCTGAAATTATTTATAGGGGGACCAAAACTTATATACAGATTTAGTTTTAAGGACGGAAAAATGAGAATTGAACGCTAGTTTTAAAACTTTGCCAAGAAATATAATCACTCTTCTTCGACTCAACTTTTTCGTCTTATTATTATTAAATATATAGATGCAAAATAGTTATTTTTACGAAATAATAATGTGTCACGTCGAGATCCATTACTCATGCAAAATCGAGCAACGATATGGAAGCTCAGTAATCACAAAATAGAGTAAATTAATTAAAAAAGTGTTTGTCGATACAAAATTATATAGGCAAATATATCAAAAAAAAAGTAATATTAAAACGAAATAAGCACAAAGTTTCAGGCAATCAGAATGGAGTGCAAAAATGATAGGGCAAAGGAAAATATAAAAAAAAAAAAAAAAAAAAAGGACAAGGGAAAACAAAATCTAATCTAAAATAATCATGAAGGTAAAATAAAAATACGTCAAATGCACAAGGAAAAATGAGTAGAAGCGCTAAAAACATATCAATGTTGGGACTAGATCCCGTGACCTTGGCAGTGCAGTTTCGCCATAAGTCACTCCCCAGTTCCAACTGAGCTACAAGTAATATATGTCGCATTAGTACAGAATGTATTATTACTTAAGTTTCTAAATAATGGGGGGGACTACAGCCTTTACTGGTCCCCCTAGCTCCGTCCCTGAGAATAATCTCCTTAGAAAATTACCCTACCTATTTTTAACCCCAAGAGTTGTAAGAACTTGATCAAAGGAGTTCGACCAAGTCAGATGAGAAAGACATCTGTGTTACTGAATAAACAAGGCAAGATGTTGTATGATTTGTCTCTGTTTTGTTTCTAGATAAATAGTGCAGGATGTGTATTTTTTTTTTTTTTTATTTTGACAGTAGGAAATAACATTATGGAAGCAGTTACAAGCTGATCCTTCCCCTACTAGCATCACTAGCAAGGGAATGTGCAGCAGTATTACAGTTTCTAGGCACAAAGTTAAAAGAAATACAAGCAAACTTAGAATTAAAGGATATAATATCATCCACCATGGCTTGAATATAAAAGGGAGTCAAGCTGATTCCATTAATTGCATCAATCAAGGTCTTGGCATCAGAGTAAACCTTCACAAAATGAAGTCCCTTCTTTCTGATAGCTTCAAGGCCATTCAAGATGGCATAAGCTTCCGTGTGGCCGCACATCTGCCTGCATCTTTCATGATAGTAGAATCATCTTCCTCACGATAGGCAATCCATCCAAAGGCTCCATTACATGTACCAATCTTCCAAGCTCCATCACTAAATAAAGAGATATGCATATGATTGCAGGAGAGAAAGGTTGCAGCCGTGGGAGAGGCACTGAGCTTTTCATAAACTCAGGAGGGGAAACATCCAGCCTTTTGATTTCAAGAGCTCTTATAGTCTGATCATAAAGCCCTTCAATGGAATCCATAATACGGTCAAAGGGGAGAGATGACCCACGAAAAACCAGACTATTTCTAGTGATCCAAAGTGTCCATAAAACAACCACAAAGTAGATGCTATGCTTGAACATATTATCATCTTTCTTGGACAGGTAAAGGAGCCAGTTATCAATCCAAAGAGCAACATGGATAGAGAAGTGGCCATGCACACTAAGCCCTAGCCCGCAGGTGGCCCAAATGCGACTTGTGAAAGGACAATATCTAAAAATATGATTTAGAGACTCCAAATTCTCAAAGCTATTTGAACACATAAGACAATTGTTATGCCTCTGCATTCTTCTCCGAGAAAACTCCTCACCAACAAGGAGGGCGTCATTATAGATTTTCCAAAGAAATATTTTCCATTTGGGGGGTATCCTTCTTCCCCAGAATCTCTTCCAGATAATAGAGGATCGAGGGTAGATAGTATGATTAGTCAAAGCGTCTGACTCCGTCATTCTTGTGGTGATTGAGGTAGAGTACCCTTGCTTTACATGGTATGACCCAGTTTGGTGATGCATCCAAGCAAACCTGTCTAAGATAGAAGTACTAGGAACAAATAAGGCAGTGATTTTTTGAACCCAGCATTTTGTGAAGAACAGGGAGAGAGTGTTCAAACACCACTGCCTATTGGATAAGAGATCAGCAACCCTAGAGGGAGGTTGAGGGCCGCTGAAACCAGGCCCAAGGGCAGAGGGAGGAAAAGGAGGGATTTCTCCACAAATCCAAGGGTGTTGCCAAATATTAATTTTCTTCCCATTCCCTAAGCTCCATGCACAGTTATTTACAAGGATTTGGATACCCCATGAAATACCCTTCCACCCCCACGAGGAAGAAGAGGGTGTTTTAACTTTGTTATCAAAGAAGGCACTCGGGTTAAGGTTGTATTTAGTGCCAATAGTTGAGGAGATAAGTAAGTCAGGGTTATTAAGAATCCTTCAACCCTGTTTAGCAAGCAGAGCCTGGTTGAAGGAAGAAGTGTTTTGAATACCCAGACCCCCAACACCTCGTGGTTTCGAAAGGACCTCCCAACTTCTCCAGTGCAGTGTCTTCTTAGTAGCAGTACCTCCCCAAAAAAATCTTGCCATAATAGAGTTAAGTTTATTAGCAATACTAATAGGAATTTTAAAAGCAGAGAGTACATACGTAGATAAAGAGAAGAAAGGATGGCTGCAATAATGGTAATTTTCCCAGCGGAAGATAAGAACATTCCATGCCATCCTTGAAGCCTCTTCTCCATCTTAGTAATAAGAGATCCAAATATTTCTTTTTTGTGGATCCAAAGTCAGCAGGGATACCCAGATAAGTACCAAAGGAATCCGAAAGTGGGATTCTAAGGCAACTCCTAAAAATTCGCTTGAACCTTGATGGTGTATTAGGGCTAAGGAGCATAATTGATTTGTCAAGATTAATAACTTGACCCGAATTCCTACAGTAAGCATCAAGAATATTTTTGATGCCCTGACAAGCAGGGATATTAGCTTTAAAGAAAAAGGCCGAATCATCTGCGAAGAACAGGTGGGAAATAGGAGTAGCTTGCCTACTAATACGGATCCCTTTGATGATTTTGAGTGAATCAGCTTGCATAATCATCACAAAGAGAGCTTCCGCATATAGAATAAATAAATAAGGCGATAGAGGGTCGCCTTACCGAAGCCCACAAGCGGGTTTGAAAGGTGGGAGGGGTTGGCCATTAAGGAGAACATTATATGTGACCGACGAAACACAATCCATAATAAGCGTAACCCAATGACCTGGAAAACCAAACTTAATAAGAACAGCTTCAAGGAAATCCCATCTTACCCGATCATATGCCTTGCTCATATCCGCCTTAATTCCAACATAAAATCACGTCCTCTTTTTGTACTCCGTATTTTATGTAGGATTTCATGTGCGATGAGGATGCTATCTGCGATGCTGCGCCCAGGAACAAAGGCGTTTTGGAACTTCCCCACAATCTTTGGGATAATGAGGCGCAACCTATTAGTTATGCATTTTGAGATGATCTTGTTTATCACATTGCATAAGCTAATAGGTCTATATTGCGTATATATTCCGGATTTTCACATTTCGGGATAAGAGTAATATGAGTGATGTTGAATTCCCGCAAAATAAAACCTGTAGATAGTGCACGAAGGACAGCTGCATAGATATCATTTTTAATAAAAGGCCAGCATTTGTGAAAAAAGATTGTCGGGATTCCATCAGGCCCAGGTGACTTTAGAGCACCAAGTTGAAAAGCTGCCTTACGAACTTCTCTATGAGAGAAATGTCTTCTAAGAATAGATAAATCTTCATCGCTTAAAGACAAAGAATGATAGAAATAGCTTGAATGGGGCGTAGATAAATAGGAAGATCCGGGTTGTCCAGGTTGAGATCCGTAGAAGAAATAGGTAGAAATAAGTCTTGAAAATACTTCTGAATAATAATACCCATATCTTGAGTAGACGTGCACCAAACCCCATTGTCATTCAATAAACCACGCATACAGTTTCGACCTTTTCTAACTTTTGTCCAGTTAAAGAAATATTTAGAGTAAGTATTCCCATCCATCTGCCATTTAATCTTCACACGTTGCCTCCAATAAATTGAAGAGTTTTGTAAAAACTCATAAAATTGGTGGCGGACTTTGTGATTTTCTTCTAAACAAGCCAGTTCCTCTCCTTCAATTTGTGATCTAGATAGATTTTCTTGGAAATTATCCCAGTTTTTACTCCATTCCTTTTTCTTTGACAAAGCCCAATTTTTGGCAGACTTCCTAGTGATAGAGATCTTTTTGTCCACGGCATACATAGAAGAACCAACAACCGAGGTAGACCATGCCACTATAAGAGAAGAATGGCAGTCCTCATACTCTAAGCACCAAGCATCCAACTTATAGTGTTTTCTTGTATTATGTGTAGTATTATGGACACAAAATAAGATAGGTGCATGATCAGAGCATTGAATGGGCAAATTAAGAGTATAAGCATCAGGATAAAGAGAGTACCAGTCCATAGAACAAATGCCTCTATCTAACTGTAAGGACCCAGGAGTGCGTCCATATAGAAAATTTGTCAATTGGGGGCTTAGATAAGTTCAAGGAACCATCGAGTTAGAAAAGCATTTGAAAAGACTTGAATTGAATAAAAACCATGAAAGAGATCACAAATCTGCTATCGACGTTTTATCGAAGGGACAAACCGAAGGGACAACCCAATAGCGCGAAAAGTGAACTAATCATGTTTTTAGAAAGACCCCCGCTCATATAAAACTTATGCGTACCCAAGAATAATAGGTTCGGGGGCGAATGTACGAGGTGGGAAGGTGTTAGGCACCCAACTCGCCCGTATTATGACGGCCTCTACTAACTCAAGTTTGCTTAATAATTTAAAGACATAATTCCCATGCAAAACCGGATTAACAACCTAGACTTAGACTATTAATTGGTTCATCACAAGCATCACAACATTTATTTTAACCCTTATTTAGACATGCATTCGATTGACAAGTTGAGCAGCACAACGACTATACAGACAATATTTAGGAAGCAATTAAACGTTATTCTAGCATGATATCTACATTATGACTACGGGAAAAATAAACAATTAAGAAATTAATTTAATTTGAGCCCTCAGGAATTTGTACCTGAACTGTAGGCTATATTTGACAAGAATAGTAAAAATAGATCTCAAGTTTGGAAGAAAGAGGGGGAAGCTCAGAGTCAATACTCCTGAGAATAGAGGTTGCCAACTGTAGACTGTGTGTTTTGAACTGAGAGTGGAGGGTTGTTTATATAGGCGTGGAGAAGTAGGGTTGGACGGGTGAAAATGAGCTGAAAAACGAGACGGGCCTGAAAAATGAGCCAGGCCCGAAGGGAAAGGCAGCGCCGCTAGCGGCCCTGGGACATTCTCCAGGGCCGCTGACGGCTGTCAGCAGCCAGCTGGATGACGTCATAATGACGTCATCCAGCCTGTCTTTATCTTTCGGGGAATTTTTAATGATCCGAAAAATAGGAAAAGACTGTTTTACCCTTGGGTGGCGAAAGACGATTTTACCCCTATATCGCAACTTGGCGACTGGGGGTCGGAATGAGGCATGAGACGTTTCGTTGGAAAGCTCTTGAACAGGGCTTTTGGATGGAATGAAAATAAAGGAGTGTTTGGAGAAAAGCCTGAGACCTTATTTTAAACTATTAAAGCAAAATAGCAGTTCAAGCTTAAAAATTACTCCTTTCATCATCGGGCTTTTGCGGAGAAATCTGAAGACGCTTTTTTGGCGTCTACACTAACCTTTCAAAAATACTAGCATCACCCTGCCTATTATTAGTCCAGGTAAATCTTGGTCCAGAAAAGGGTAAGTCAAGAAGGTTAAGCATATTCTTCCAGTTGTTAAATATATCTAAACCTCTAATAATATCAGATCCTCCTAGTTTATCATCAGCATTATCTACTTGGTTAAAGTCTCCAAGAATAACAAAAATTCTGTTTTTGAGCGTGGATATAGAGGATTCCAAAGAAGTAAGGACTTCCTCACGTCTAGCTAGGTAGGGGCAACCATAAAGCAAGATGAGATACCATAAACCCTTATTGCCATAATTACATTCAAGTACAAGGAAGTTAGGTTCAGCTAGGAGCAGGTTAAAGAGGCCTTTAGTTTTCCATCCTACACATAAGCCACCTTTACAACCAGCTGCATCAACACCAACCCAAAAGGGAAATCCTACTGGTCGACATACTTGCTTCACATTATCTACAGTGCATTTGGTTTCAGACAAAAAAAGAAATTCCACATCATATGATCCAACCAAGTTACACAGGAAGTGAATTGTAGGGGAGGTTGGATCATTTAGTCCCCTACAATTCCAAGAAAATCCTCTCATATCTCCTTTGGGGGTTGATCTGGGACAACCCCTTGAAGCTCAATTGGATGTAGCGGGTAAGAACCAACAACTGGAGACGAGAGAGGAACAACAGAACTTGAAGAACCAATCTCAAACGAGGTAACACAAGGAGGAGAAGCGTTACCAGAGCCCAATGGAAGGGCATCAAATAGTTTTCCAATTTCTCTCACAGCAGCATCTTCATGGATAATGACATCTTTCCCCTTCCTCTTCTTTTTCCAGCGTCTAGATGAGACCTCTGTCTCATCCCCAATCTCCACAGTGCAAGAGCCCAAATCAGGGTCCGAAATAGTCTTTCTTTTAAAGGAACCCAGACAGGCCCATAAATTGTGTAGCTTGTTCATGACCTCCCCTTTTTTCTTTTTGAAGCGAGAGAATCTAGTGAAGTGACCCTTTCGATTTCTAACCCCATTGATTCTATTAGCACTAAACACAATAGCCCCATCAGACATAGTTGATCGCGGAGAGGGCATTTCTTCATCAGTATCTTCAGGGGTGTGACATTCGAATTTCTCTAGTATAGCAAGAGGACGGGGAGGTAATGGCCTAGAGTCCAAACCTCTATTCATATAATCTGGATCGTTTTCAGGTGCAAAGCGATCAGGGAGAGGCGATACATCATCATTGGAAACCAGGTTGCTAGTGTCGGGGGTTATTACTTCTGCAAGGAGATGCTCATCTCCTGTGTACCCTGGAGGGAACTCTGGGATGTAGCGGATGAAAAAAGGAAGATCCTCATCACTGCCACTCTGAATCTCATCTTCACGATCATATGGGTCAGTAGACATTGGGTCTGAGAGAGTTGCCTCGTCATCTTCCATAGCTCTCTCTACAATCTGTCTAATAGTAGGCACAGAGGTCACAATACCCACATTCCCACTAGTATCAGCAGCATACCCCGAGCTCCCATTGCTATGAGTCTGATTAATATTTTCACTCGTGCCAGTTGGGGTTGATAGAGGTGGGTTGTTTTCCAAAGGGTTTTCAAACCCAAAGATTTGATTATAGCCTCTTTCAAGATCACTGATAGAAGTTTGAAGATTTGGATATTGAACACGGTTGTGAATGAGGAACTGGATAACACGGTCAAGCCTGGAGGGCCCTTGGTTAGGTGTGTTCTCCAAGTTGTTAACATTGTTGAGAGGGAAAGTAGAGATGGGTGGGTAGTGTGGTGGTAGCTCATATGGATCCCTAGCACGGGTACGGAGCAGGAGTGGGTTTCTTGATTGTTTGTTTCGAGTAGTGGTGTTGTTGTTTATAGTGCTGGATTCCCGATTCGGGTTATCTTGAATCATAGTAGGGGTGGATACTGGGAGGGTAGTAGAGATAGCATTTGGTTTTGTGGCACTACAGAGGGTTGAGGGGAAACAATATTGTGGGGAGGAGCAGGGGAATTATTATTAGCCCTAGTTGAAGCATTAGTAAAAACGGGGCCGAGTTGTGAGTTACCTTGAGATCTTGTGGGGGGATCCACAGGATCCGGAGCAGGATTTGGGCTTCTGGGCCTGCCTTGCAAGATTGGCCCAGCGTTAATAATGCGGGCAGTGGATGAAAACTCTTGGCCCGGTTGAAGACGCAACCCACCCGCAGCAAGGCCAAAATCAAAGTCCACCACCCGATCAGGGGAAGAAGGGGGAGATGGCCTACGAGATTGATTCCCCAAAACAATTCTTGAAGTGATATTATGGTTCGTAGATTCCGCAACCCTAAGATCCAAAGAAAACATATCAAAGTCTGGTTCTGCTTGTACAATCTCATACCCACTATCAGCAAAGTGCACCATCATCGCTTCAATAGAGTTTTCAACTTGTTCTTGAGAGGCCGTACACCGAGAAACTTTGTGCCCTAGTTTCCCACACTTGACACAATACTTGTGGATACCTTCATATTTGAACTGTATCCAAATCAGAGTTCCATTGTCCATTTTCAGAAAGAAACCGGGTATAAGATAATCATCCCTTACACGAAGATAATCATGGCGAGGAACCATAGAGAAATTAGTTTCAACAGAGAAATGCCCACCAAACAATCCTGCAGCTTGAGAAGCCACATGCAGAAGGAGATATTCCCATGAAAGGCCACAAAGATGTACCCAGAAGAATGTAAGAGGGAAACGCTCAGTGGTAGGGCACCTATAAGGTTCCCAATCCTTAAAAACCATTAAATCTCCATCAAAGGAAGCGTAACTACGATTAAGGAGGTCGCTTTTATCTTGTGGTTGGGAGCAATAAAAGATATAAACATTACCACATTTTCGAACAATAATCTCACCTCTAGTTCTCCATTTAGTATCAACCAAATACTGGATAAAATCTGCAGATGGTTGACGATAGTCCACAAGAAACCCTAAAGCACAGAAATTCCAGAAATTAACTCGATTTTCTTCAATGAACTGGTGATCAATTTCTATGAGTGCACCCTGGCGAGGAGCTCGCCAAGGATCAGAGTGGTTATGGGTTTGCATGCTACAGTGAACTGAGAGAGAACACTTTTTTGAGAGAAAAGAGAGAAGAGGGAAATGATAAATGACTTAAGAAAGCTTTGGAGTTGAAGAAAGAGAGATTTAATAGCATGCAATGGAAATTTAAAATAAATTTTAAGAAGCTGAAAGGGTCCTGAGCTTGAGATGACAACAGCAAGCAGGAGATAGTGAGATTATAGTGGAACAAGTCCCAAGTAAGAACTTCTGGTACTCCGAAAGAGAACAAAGGCAGAGAATGATTGATAAATTTTTGAGAATTGTGTACATGCAAAAGTACCAATGAAAAGGGTTGCTTCTAAAGTGCAATAAAAGCTTAAGGTCAGGTTAGAGATATGGAGAGAGAGAGGGATGGTGGATTTTAGCTTAAAGAAAAATGGTGGAAAGTGATGTGTTTTTGAAGATGACGCTAGAAAAACCCTAGAAAAAGCTCTCGGTTAGAGAGAGAATAGATCCCGGTGTAACACTAAAGTATTGCTACTATACTACTCATCATTTAGGATGTGTATTTGAGGTCATATATATGTAATGTTTCTCACCATCATGATGTAATGTTTCCCTATTGTTACTCATGTACATTATAACTTGGATATCCTGATTAAATTGAGTATGCAGTTTAGACATCCTGATTCTTTTTTTTTTTTTTTTTGGTGCTCATCCTGATTCTTTTACTGCAGCAAAAGTTTACTGATGTTGTACCTTTTAGCCCTTATTACTCAACTGGTATACCTAAAAAGGAGGAATGATGCTCTTTCCCTAGGCTTATGTGAATATCACTGTTGCACCCTTAGATAAGGATGACTGTAAAATTATAATGTCACCAACAGATTTAAGGTTTTTGACACTTCAAAATTATTTGCACCATGGATATTGAAGCCTATGAAAAGGGGGAGCTTTCTTAAGCTGATGAATTAATTTGCCATGATGCCATCTTCTCTACTGTTTTTTAGTTGCAGGAACATGAGGAAGCAATGATTTTGCTGATAAGAACCTCACTGAAGTAACTCTTTGCAGCAATGAGGTTCATGGTTTTTGCTTGAATGCAAGACAGTGCAAGTGCAACTATGTTACATGAACTCTTAATTAGCCACTCGGCACTTCATTTTCGGCCAAAAACATGCTAAATTTTCAAGGAGGCTTGAGGTCGCTCTCGTTCTCGATATTCAAACAAGCAAGATTAAGTACAATTGACCATGTAGAGCTTTAGAGGCGATTTAGACAAAAGAATTTTGGCGAATTTTGCTACATACAACATTACAACTGAATCATTTCTAGAGACACCAGTGCATTTTCCTAGCTAACATACTAAACAAAGACCACAATTACAAACAGAAGACACAAATCTAAAGAAACTACATACCTAAACTCTCATTACAAATGATATCTCTAAAGAAGATCAAACTAAGACTAAAACTTACTAAGAACCAATTATGGACAAAGAAAATCACATAATCTCGTAATAACATTTCTTCTCAACTTCACTGACCAAAAACTGGTAATCAGATCCACAAGGGCAGCTTATTTTGATCATAATCCAATCCCCTGCTAATTTCTCTGCCCCAACTGCCCGTTCTCTCACTTTTCTCTTATCATCTTCATCATCAGCGTTCTGCCCAAACACCCAAATTCACAAAAAATTAAAAGAAATCAGCATTAACATTAACAAACTCAGCAAAAAAAATTATGAAATAACCCAAAGAAAAAAAAAATTGAAACAGAGAAATATATTAGAGATATGGAATATTAGAGATATGGAATTAATATATATGTCATATCGTAATAATATATTTGAGATTATATTTAGGTGATAAAGTATATCTCATATATTTTGGAAAGTATAATAGGTTAGGGTTATATAACTTGTATTCCAAGCCTATTGTATCTCTATATATAGGGGTCTTCCCTAATTATCAATACAAGCATCTAAATCATATTATTATTTCCCTCTCATATTTTATCAAAATACCTCTGAGCAACAGTTGCAAATGGTGGTTGATTGAGAAACAGAGCCATGCCCAGTTTCATCGAACACCTTCTTCTTCATTTGACCCACATTCTTGCTCGTTCTTCTCATTCTCTTTAATCATCAAAATTAATCCAAATATCAAAAAACAAGAAAACCCAAAAAACACAGAACAAGAAAGAAAGTGAGAAAAAGAATTGAACAAGAACAAACCTTGGAGCTAGAGCTCTTCTCTTCAATCGAACCCGAAACCGGAGACGATGACGAAACGGAAAGCGGAACTGGAACCGGAACGTTTCTGGTGGGTGTTGAGAGAGACCCAAAAGGAACAGGGTCAGAAACAGTTCTTCTAAGAAGCTGTAGTGATGGTGGTGGTGGCAATGGAGGTAACTGACCCATTAAGTTTCTTGCAATAAATGGCAATTCTGAGCATCTGGGTGTTTTTGTATCCAAGAAAGATTGTTGCCCAGAAAGAGATTGGGTGATTAAAGAGCAAGAAGAAGTGTTTTGGCCATTAATGGTGGGTTTTGGGGTTGAATTTTCAGGGGAGGAGGAGAGAGAAATTGTTGGTGATGGAGATGAAATTGGGGATGGGGATGGTGATGATGGTGATCGGCGTTTGAGAGGGTTGATGGGATTGTGTTTTTTGTATCGTCTCTGTAATAATCGTCTCTTTCTTCTCTGTTCTCTGTCTTGGATTCTTGGGTTAGATTTCACCATTGTTGGATTTTTGGGTTTGTGTGTGTGTGTTTTCTTTGTGATGGTTAGCTAATTTGCTGGAAATTTGGGGTTTTTGGTTTTGTAGCGTGGCTAATGAAGCTTTATAAACTACCAGAAAAAAAAAAAAAAAAAAAAAAAAAAAAAAACTTGAAAGTGAAAACGGAGAATCTTCTCTCCTTGCCGGAAAATAGAAATTTGTTGTTCTAATTTCTATAGCTGTAATGTTATTTAATGTATGTAGGGCAAGTGTGCAACCCAATTACATTACATGCAAAATAATATACATTTTGGGTAAAATTTTCACAAACCCGACAGGTTAATTTTTCGATCCTAGTATAATTTATTGAGTACTATTTATAATTTTATTATGAATTTGGTAATTTTTATAGCTATTGTTTAGATAAAGGGTAAATGGTACACATTTAAAAAAAATTACAGTCAGGCCTAGCCCGATTTTTACAAGGAAAAATCCGACAATTAACCTGACATGGGCGACCTACTAATGACCCAAACTCAAATCCAACTCATTTGCCACATCTTATTAGAAATTTAGAATAAGTGGTTAATTTTCCTAATTAGACAACTAATTTGTGGACTTCATTTTAGATAAAGAGAAGATGGTATAAGATTTGATCTAGATGAATATATATTCAACAAAAATGACAAAATTGTAGGCGTGTTTGCTAAGCCGAGCTTGATCATATTGCGAGTTCATAGTCTTATGTGGGTATATGTCACTTAGTTAGTGGTGAATCCTTATGTTGGGGGCTCTGTATGAGCGAGGTTGTTGCGTAGCTGATAAATCTTGCAATCAATCACGCATATTCAACACTGTACATTCGGATAAAGAATGATAATGACGATGTAATGGTGATAGTGGAGAGAGGCGAGAGATGTTGACGAACATATTATTTAGACTTTGGAGAGATAAAACAAAAATGGGGTAAAAGGATTAATACTCATAAGTTTAATCATTCGATTTGTAACCTCCCTTCCTTTTAAGTCACTCCTTATTTCTCATCGAATCTGTTCCACAAAAAATCCTTTACACTATTATTGTATGAAGGACTGCCATGAATACTTAAAATAAAGTTTTTGGTAAATTGGTAAGGCAGATTTCTCATTTTTTTCCTCCGCTTTGTTCATTTTTCTAACACAAATTTCTCAAATAACCAGTCTCTTCCTTGTGCAATATTTCATTTTTGAAAAAAAATAACTAATTTATACTCATCAATAAAACATATATCATCCACAAAGTATTTAAAATAAAAAAACAAATGAATACAACTCGAAATTTTTTATTAAAAAAACATTCACCCTAACAAAACTAAGATTATCTCAAAAAAAAAAAAAAAAAAACCTACGGACGTAAATTTTTTATTTTTTATTTTTATCATATCACTATGTCATAAAAACAACCTATATTAAGAAGGTTTATTGATCATACATTCATCTACTTTTACATACCATAAATAAGAATTTGATAACTACAACACAGTCATACAAAAAACTAACGAGCTAGTAAAAATATAAAAATAAATCTTATTAACAAGAGATCTTGAACTCTCCTAAAAAGAAAAATTGGCCTAATAATTGGGATACAATGGACCAAAAGGGAGAGATGAGAATTACTCGAGATAAAAACTTAAACAAATAAATAATCGAGATTTACCAATGAGAAGACTGATTTCAACCCTAGATAAAAGAACGGAAACTATGGTGTTTTGGAGTAAGAGGAAGTGAAAGAAAAAGAGATGAGAGTCACATATATCTTTGATTGATCCATTTTCGTTAATGGAAGTTAATCTCATTCATTAGGGTACAATTCTAATTTTTTTATTTCTATGAATGTCCAACTTAAAAGTTACTTGTAAAAACTATTGTCAAATACAACCTTTATGTTTTCAAATGTTCAGATTTCTTTAAGAGAAATAAAACTTAATCACATATTAATATATTATTGATGAGGAGTGAGAAATACGGACCTGCGTTATCCATCCCAAGCTAATTAGGCGTAATGTTATAGAAGTCATCAATTTCCTTAAACCCAAGAAAAAAAAAGAAAAAAAAAAGAAAAAAGTTTTGGCATCCACCTAATAAAAGTACAAGGTAGCTCAGAGAATCCATCCATGAAAGACCCATCTCAAAACCCACCTCCACAAAGAAAAGGGTGGACCTAACCACACCATATAACACCAAACTCAAAACCTTTCCCTTACTATTCTCCCTCTCCTTTACTCTTCTTTGATTGCCAATCTCTCTCCGGTCACCGGCTACCGTCGTCAACCTTTCTCTCTCTCTCCTGCTGGTTATTGACTGCCACCGGCAACATTGCCCATCAGGTAATCACACAATCTATCACCAACTTTTTCTTTTCTTGTAAATTGTAATCAGAATCAAATGCAAAATCAAATCTTTTGGTGCTTTAGTTTCATCAAAATACAGTGTTTGCTCTTCTATTAGCTCGAAAATGGTGATCTTAGTCCTATATTACTCTTTTTACATCCTTGCTTTCTTATCTTGGTATGGTGATCTTAGTCCTATATTACTCTTTTTACATCCTTGCTTTCTTATCTTGGTATGGTGATCTAAGTCCTATATTGAATTGATGGCATCTATTTTGTATGATATGATTTGATTTCAATAGTTCATACTTCATAATGAGGGTGTCCCAGATTTGTTTCGTGTCCCTCGGGATCGATTCCGTATCCGGGTCGTATCCGTGTCCAATCGGGTGGGTCATCATGATCTCAGTTTGGATCTTTTTTGTTGAGATAGGTTCACATTTTTGTAACATTATTTTGTATGATTTTCATGTTTCTTACCCTTAATTCAATTGAGCTTAGTTTAGTTTAGATGGCAGCTATATTGAAGACTTCTGCTATTTTGAGTTACTGGGGCTGGATTTGGATACATAACTTATGTCTGAACCAATTGTAGTTTTGACCTTAAGTTGAATAGCTGGTTAAACAGCAATTGAGGTTTGAAGTTTGGATTGGGTAATTTTGTTTATGGGTGCTGGTTTTAAGGACTAGGATCTGGAACCCTGGTAATTTACGGAAAAGGGAAAGGTATAAATGGGGGGTAATGAAACTTGAGACGATATTCGATTAGATGTTTGGGGTGAAGGCCATAGTGAGTGTAGAGGTTGAGAGAGGAAGTGAATTGTGGGAGAGTGACAGAGAGGGAGGGCTAAAAGAGAAAAGGGACAGGGGAGGGGTTTAATGAATTTTGACATTGTTAACTGATTGAAATAAATATATAGAAGGGGATAAGTTTGAGTGAGAATCGGACCAATAAAGTAGTATCAATTATTGGGTTCTCATTTCGTACCTCCTTGGTGCCATTCTTATGTGGGTTGCGTTCCTCGTCTTGAAACCAATTTCCCCCTTAGTGTTAAACTTGTTGGGATTTGATGGAGGGAAGAGTTCACTTAGTAAGTAACTCATATAGAATTAAAATTGTACCAATAAGGATAGTATGGAAACAAGTGATCCAAAGAGCATGCTTCTGTTACTCGAACAAGTTTTCATCAGGGATAAAATTACGGTTGAGATGATTGGGAAAATGGTGGCTTTGGTGCTTATTTAACAATCTAGGCATGAACTTGTGGATATTATAGGAACATGCTGAAACTTGGTCTTCAACTTTGAGTTTTCCCTAGGTAAAAGAGTAATTGGACTTGAGATATGGAGATTATAAAATGACTTCAGTTGTGATGACTGTGGACTGAATAGAGTTTTCTTTGAAAGGATTGATTATTTTGTGTTTGTTATCTTCTCAGCCTGTTGATGTCTTTCCCTCCTTGTATTGCTATCCTCTCTTTATGATTCAATATACTTCTCTTTCTTCTAAAATAAATGTAAAGAGAACTGCGATTCATTTTTACAGAATATCATTAGTGTAGTGTCTTTTAAGCTTTCACTGCTTTCTGCTGAACTCAAATAGAGCTCATAGTTTTATTTACTTAGTTTTGAAATGTCTTTCCACAAAATGTTTCATGTCCAATCTGAAAAGGACAGGGTTTTATGACAAATGTAGTTTGGTTGTGGAGTTTTCTTTTTCTTGTATAACATTTTTTAAAATTTTAGGGGACTGTGTTGGAATGTCATAGATGTAGCAACTATTTGAAATAATGCAAATTGCACCTTCCCCATGTTTTTCTTTTGTGGAGAAGTGTATTCTCCAATGCTGTCTTTATTATTCTTAATGTAAATTTACACACCAACATGATCCGAAGTGTCACTAGGAATTTCAAACAGTGACATGGCTTAACATCATTAATAAGGAGGGAGTGTAGGTGTTAGGCGATAACAGAAGGGTATACTCTATCTGATGCTGGTTCTAATACTTTCCGTCATGGAATAGATTGTCCTAATAAAATTTTGATATCATCTGCTAATAATTAACATACAGAATCTTTAATTTTATCATTTTGCAAGTCAGTTGCACTACTCTTTATGCTTCATATTTCTGTCGCTTCACGCCCCCTCGCCAATTCTTCGTTTAATAAGCCTGGCATTTTTGTCTCGTTATATCCCTCTTGCTTGCAATTTTCCATGTACATTTCATATCTTCTTATCACTGTATCTGTTTCATGAGATTTCTCTCTTTTCTGTGATCAGCTCAAAGAGTTTCTTTCTTGTTTTGTTGATTTGGTTGGGCAGAGGCATCAATGTCAGTTTGTTGTTAATTGATGGTTAATTGCTTTTGTGTAATTATGAACGGAGAAAACTCTATTTGAATTTTTACAATCCATGGGCAAAATATTGAGGTTCTATTGGAATGGTAAAATGAGCCAGTTATTAAACAGTTTCTAATTGTGTGTCAAAACTTTGGTGCATGATTGCAGTGCCCTTTGCTTGACCTGTATCAAGCATAAACCATGTGGAAATTTAAGCCATTTGCGCAAAAGGAACCTACAGGACTGGAGGGCCGCTATATTGACATTGGTGACATCAAAGTTCATGTCAAAAATGTCATTGCTGAAGGAGGTTTCTCCTGTGTTTACTTGGCGAAAGATGCATTAAATGCATCAAAGCAGTATGCTTTAAAACATATCATATGCAATGACCAGGAATCACTGGACTTGGTGATGAAGGAGATCTCAGTGATGAAATCGCTCAGAGGACACCCTAATGTCGTCACTCTTTATGCTCATACTGTTTTGGACATGGGCAGGACAAAAGAAGCCCTTCTTGTGATGGAGTGTTGTGAGAAATCATTGGTAAATGTTCTGGAAAGCAGAGGAGCCGGTTACTTAGATGAGAAACAAGTCCTCGCTATATTCAGAGATGTCTGTAATGCAGTCTTTGCAATGCACTGTCAGTCTCCTCCAATTGCCCATCGGTAATGACCGTGGTTTATATGTTCTTTCCACTGTGCATATAAGTTGTTCCATGTCTGTTGGAAGGAAAGGGTTATTGGTTCACCATTTCCAGCAGGACTGTGATGTGGTGATGTTAAAAACTTTTTTGTTCCTTAAGTTGCTGCATCTTGGTGACATGATGTTCAAGTGGATTTTGCTTATGGACATTGAAGTATTCTCCAAGTGATGCATGATCTGTCCTTTAAATTTTCTTTCTCAACACTTTTTGTATTCTTTCAGTTGGTGAAATGGTAAATCTTTACAGAAAATGGGGGGGGGGGGGGGGTTAAAACATACTTCCTTGCTGTATTGTTTGTCTTAAGATTGTGATGAGTCATCACTGCAGAACTTCTCAATGTGTTGTGCTTTTAATGTTCTGGAATCTGGATAACCACTTCATTTGTCCATGGTATAGATTAGGTAATAGAGGAATAATCCCTTCTCCTAAATAGTTCTTTGGAAGACTAGTATGCTTTTAAAACTGTAAAAAAGGTTAGACTCCAATTTGTCAAGGTTCATTGCATAATGCATCATGTTATCAGTTTGAGGTCCTCTGATAATACCTTACTTTTTCATTTGCTATGTCATTCAGTGACTTGAAAGCAGAGAATCTTTTAGTAGGCTCAGATGGTTTGTGGAAGCTGTGTGATTTTGGAAGCACCTCCACTAATCACAAGGTCTTTGAGAAGCCTGAGGAAATGGGAATTGAAGAAGACAACATCAGGAAGCACACAACACCTGCTTATAGAGCCCCTGAGGTCGTAACAACTTGGATATCTTCATGCCCTGATATTTGTTGAATAGAAATGTGACTGATATTTTTATTGTCTGACTTAGATGTGGGATTTGTTTCGGAGAGACCTTATTAGTGAGAAAGTGGACATCTGGGTATGTTGATTTTCTAAATGCTTTGCCACAAATTTGAAGCTGAATTGCCCCCATCAATGTGAATTAATGAATTTCAGAACCATCCGAATTGATTCCTTCCCTTTTCTAGGCTCTTGGGTGTTTGCTCTACCGTATTTGCTATTTCAAATCTGCATTTGATGGAGAGTCAAAGCTACAAGTTCTAAATGGGAACTACCGCATCCCAGATTTACCGAAGTACAGTGCATCTGTTACTGATCTGATCCGAGACATGCTACAGTCCTCTCCAGACTTCAGACCAGACATCACACAGGCAAGCACTTTGCTTGATTGGCCATTCATCTCCATGAATTTAGGTTAGTTTAGATCAATGATGACAATAAAAAAAAATAGGTATTATTATTCTCTAGCATTCTTGCAGTTGTGTTGAAACTTCCCACACATGTAATAGTATTTTTTTCATGAATTACAGGTGTGGTTTCGTGTCAATGAGCAATTGCCTGTTGGATTACAGAAGCCTTTACCTGATCGGCCGCCTCAAATGCGCGAAGCAGCTCCTGACATGATGGGAGGTAATCAATAATTCATACTCACTGTTCAAGAACTTGGTATTACTAGATATTTCCGTGCTTGAAATATGTACGTTGGGCTTCTAAGTTCATTAGGTTGTCCCACGTAGTAAGAGACTGGCCTAAATGAAAATCCATTGAAATTTCAAATTTGTCGTAACCTTTTTTTTCTCTCAGTTTTATTTTTATTCCCAATTTTTTATGTAATAGGATTTTGTTCATTTGGTTTTATTCCATGTGGTAAGTAGTAAGAAAGTGGCCTGAATGAAAATCCGTTGAAATTTCAGATTTGCTAATTGCTATTACACTTAACTTAATTCTATGTACTCACAACTTTCTAATGTAGTAAGAATATCAAATTCTGCAGCTAAGACTCCAAATCCAATGCCTCGGAGATCCCCACCACCTGTGCCTTCATCAAGTGAACCAACTCGAAATTTACCCCCTTCAACTGCTGCTAGGAGTGGGCTTGGTGGAGCACCGATGGGTGCTTTTTGGTCCACAGAGCACGCTAAGGATTCTAATGTCAAGGAGGACAAGAGTGCACCAAAGTTCGATGATGAGCCAACTACCTTGAAAGAGGATAGAAGCCGATCTGAAAGACACCGCTTGCCTGGAAAAGTTAGCCCTTCTGGAAGGCAAAACAGTCATGCTAGTCAAACACCTAGAAGCGATCTTAACCGCAGCATTGAAAGATCAAAAGATATGAAGTCTAATAGTATTTCAACTTCTGAAAATGATGCTTTCAACACCTTTGTTGCTGAGTTTGATACATCTAAACTCAGTCCTGATGTCGCTGGTGTCAAGGGAAAGGATAACTCCTCAGCGGCTGAGATAGAAAGTCTAAGGGACCAGTTGAAGCAGGCTAACATGGAAAAAGCTGAGATCACTTCAAAATATGAGAAGCTTGCCGCAATCTGTCGATCACAGCGTCAGGAGTTACAAGAGCTCAAGCAAGCTTTAGCTGCTAGAACTTCACCGCTGCCGACTAAGGAGTCTGTGAAGTTATCTTCTAGTGTTCAAGTATCTACAAGTTCTCAGGTATCCTGCTTCTTACTGTTATACTATTGTATCCCTCCCTTTCTTCCTTTTCCGGAGAATGTGTTAATAGGCTCATTCTCCAGTGTATACCACTTCGATTTAATAATTTGTTAGTATTTGTTTGTGACTTTATATACTTGCATCACATCAGGCACCAAAAACTGACACCAAGGTGTGGGAGCCCCAACAAATTTTGTCCAGCAAAATATCCGCTAACCCAGAACAACAGCCATGGCAGCCATTTGTTGAGGATACCAGTTCACAGAAAAAATCCATGTCTGAGGCTTCGAAATCTGTTAGGACGAGAAATGGCCACCCGAGCAAGCCCAATGCGTCATTGGTCTCAACCAACGATGGATGGGGATTCGAGAACGATAGTTTCACCGCAGTTCCTACTGCCAGCTCTCGGATTTCTAGATCCACAGGAGAAGGCAATAATTCCCAACGGTTTGGGGATCCAAATAACTTAGGAAGCAAGGCAGCATCCCAACCGGCTGGATGGGCTGGATTCTAACTCAAAATAATCTGCTTGGGGAGCGAAAGAGGTATTTTTGGTGTAATGTTATCTGTGTTCATATAGTTTCTTATCACAAAGCAACATTTCTAAATTTTCATTTATCCCTTCTGGGTTGAGGGCTCTCTAACCCCCCTTCAGGGAGAAAAAGTTCCATATATTCCTAAGCCAGCAGAATATTGGCTGTTGGCTAGCGACTCCTACTTTGTCATTTATAGCAATTTATATTTATGATCAATGATCAATGTTGCCTTCATTTGGTGCATTATGTCCATTTTATCATATTGCTAAAAACTAGTGTTCAGTTGTAGTAACTTTGTCAACATCAACATTAGCTTAGTGCCTCATAGAGGCTCCCACTCAGGCCAGCTGAAGGGTCGGTTATAGGCAACCTTACCCGTGTGAAACATAGATATTGTTTACATTTGGCCCTTGATCCGAAGCGCGCCTACTATTGACTACTTCATAATCAATTAGAAAACCAAACAATATGATGAGCTATTTTTATTTGGTCTAATATATTCCAAAGCCAAAGAGTAGTCAATCTTTGGTTCTATTAGAAATACAAATAATTTTGGTAATTTTGATTTTACTTTTAAAAGAAAATTTTCAATAATTTTTTCTTATGTTTTCTTCCTCACAAGTCATTTGTGAAACAGAAATGTTCCATTTAACCTTTGGTCCGAAGAGTCGAAATGCAAATAGTTTAGCAATGCCATTTTTATTCGATCTAATATATTCCAAAGCCCAATAATAGTCAATCTTCTGGCTCTAGTAGAAATACATGTAGTTATGGTAATTTTGATTTTACACTTTCTCATCTTTGCCTTTTTTCTAGCACTCAATACTCCGAGGCCCTTCTCCAACTAAGCAAATCTATTAACCTTGGGTCTCTTGATGACCCTTAATTCTATGCCTCTAAATTTTTTTTCTCCTTTATCAATTTCGTATTTATTTTCTTATTTCTTATTTATTATTATGGGAAAGTAATTTTTCAATCTCAAGGTGGCTATAGTGTATAGTCAATAATCTATTATTTTATTTCTTTTAGATAAGGAAACCTTTGTTATGATTGAAAGGCTATTATAAGTTATAACGTAAGAGGATACGAAGTCCGTCACAAAAATACAAAAAAAAAACACTAATTATAACTCTCTCCAACGACGTTGAACGCCAATAAAGGGCACTCCTTATCCTTTAAAAGCTTCAGTTGCCTTAGCTCATGCTAAAAAAACACCCGATCCCATAAATCAATTGGTCTAAACGTCTCTGAAAAAAATCCGAAACCTTGAGGTCCCTTTTCATTTGCAAAACTACCTTTTTCTTTTTTTGTTTGTTTGTTTGTTTTGGGCGCGACATCAGCCCGAGTTTCAGTCAAGAACAAAGACGCCCTTTACATTTGAATCCTCTGACTTTCTGAGAGCTTTTCTTGGGTTTCACTGTGTGACTGTAGATTTGTAGTAAATAGCAAATCTAGAAATAATAGGCATTGCTTTAAGGTACTTTAGGAGAGTTCCAAAATTTGTCACTTTATCAACTTAGTAAGTTGAGTATTATTGTGATTAGTTGTTGTATCTCTATGCTGGTGATGGGTCTCAGCTCTCTTTTTAACATATCAATGATATAACCTAGCAAATTAAGGAGGTCATGTCTGCCGCCCTATGGCGCTTGCTTCCTCCACTCTTTGTCTATCTCTACTCTCTAGTGTTCTTTCTTGGCTGGCTAGCCAACAACAGCTAATTGAATGAGGAATATGGTCGTCGAGGTATTTTGCTGCAGTTGAATTCCGCCGTTAATTCCGTCGCTCACTGGAGTTAGCAGCGGATTTGGTCTCTTTACTGTTTTCTTTCTCGCTCCTGATGTCATTGATTTATTAACTGCTCAGCTCAGTGAAGCTGGCTAGTGCATGGAAAGTGGGGGATTGAGTGTCTGCTCATGTCAATAGCATAGGGTGTTCTTCAGAACCCATTAAATGTTAAAACTTTTGAGTGTCATAATTTGACACAGAGATCCTGAGTACATATAGTAACTTTCAAAATATGCAAATTGAACTCAAGAGTTGTTTTATCTGCTAGTAAATAAACAAGCTGTGACTTGTAACACCGGGTCATTGGCTAAAATTTCGTGTAGATTAATTCTTGGAACACCCGAGACGACCGTGTGTTGCGGAGGTTCCCAGTAGTCTCACTCTAGGAGCTAGGTTTGTGCACATAGCTCAAAGAATCATGGAGAGTTCCTTCTCTCCTCCACCTTTGTATCTTTTTTTGAACCAAAAGAATAAATAAATAAAAGCATTTAACAACTGATATATGATGAACAAGCTGAGCCTAGAAAATCAATTATCCATAACCATATTTAACTTAATTACAAAAGGTATAGGTTAACTCCAGGATCATAAATATCCTTTCTATGTATTTTCAAGTGTACTGCTCACCAAAAGCAACTAAAAATTGCACTAGTGTAAAACCAAAATATATTACAGAGAAAATAAGATACAACTGTATTCATTTCTGAGAGGACGACATTATACACAACAACAGATCAAAAGCAGAGAGAGAGAGAGAGAGAGAGAGAGAGAGAGAGAGAGAGAGAGAGAGAGAGAGAGAGGGTACCACTGTCTTGCCAAAGATGGCGCTCAGATTGCCCTGTATGGCTGTATGTAGTACCATCAGGTGAAACTGCATGCCACAAAGTTTCCAATCTTTTTTGTGCTCAAAATTCACAAAAAAAGAAATTATCAAAATGTTCCTTTGAGTAGCAAAAAAAATGTAAAAAAGAAAAGAAAAATAATGTTTAAACTCTCTCTCTCTGCACAAATGGGATCACTTGTTCCCTCGCTTGAGGAAAGAGAAGAACATCAAACTCCTGACCAACCCCCCTGTTTTATAATTTAAAAAAAAATAAACAAACAACAACCCAATAAGTATCCCGCCAGTTTACTAACCAACCTTGTCCTCAAAAATATGTAGACACAGAGTCAATAGAAGGTGCTCGAGCTGCAGCACGTTTATGAGCACCACCTTTCTTTTTGCTCTTGCTGACTTTGCTCTCATTGCCTCCACTTCCACAAACAATGGAACACTCATACCCACAAATGTTACCAAAGCATGAGAATTTGCCGTTGCTACCACCGTCTGTATGTTGACGACGATGGTTACCTTTGTCTGCAGGAGCAAAGATTGTGCTACTACTTTCGCTCGTACGACTGTAGTCATACGCAGGTGGCATCTCTGTTCGCCATCTCTCGAGTTTTGTCCTTACACCCTCGCTCTCGTCCAAGCTCCACTTGTCGTCCAGCATTGAGCTTCTCCTATCGTCGTATTGCCTATACTTGCTGTCCTCTGCAATCGCTGCAGCCACCTCTGATGGGGATGGCCCCACCTCCGACTCTGACCACACTGACCCTGCTGCAAAGTCCTTGGTGATGGGGTACCCTCGATGGTAATAAGGCGGCTCTGGTGGCGGTTGCTGTTGTGGTTGCTTTTGTTGCTGCTTGTTCTTGTTGTTGTATTCAACAGCTTGTGGTGGCAACCAGTTGTGTTTTCCTTTGGTGGTGGTGGCGTTGCTGTCGTTATTAGCGCTATTAGTGTTGTTGTTGTTAAGATCATGCATGGTTTTCATCCCTCCTACGTCAGACTCTGCTTTCTTGGCTCCCTTCCCTTTATGATTATACTTATTCTGCCTTAACAATGGCGGAACGCCTATGTAGGATCTGCTTGCGGATGAGGGGCTCTTTCGATTAGGCCTTTTCCCTGCTCGTTTCGTCGATGAAGCATAGCTGAGCACTGAATCAGCTTTTGCATCTTGTGCTTTTAGCTGCATAGCAAGGCCTAGATCCGACGATCCGTCTACAATTGACAGCGGCTTGTCGTAGATGATCTTATTATTCCCTTTCTTCCCACCCCCTGCAATGGATCCGTAATCTGATCCAGCACCGTTAATGATGGAGTTATTAGGCTTGTTAATGATATGGTTGACAATGCTGTCGTCTTTAATGTCTAGGACAGAGCTTCTCTCGCTCTTGCTATGACAAAGCCGAATGTTATTCGTTGAATCCATGGCTGTGCTCGCTCCACCTGGACGCCCGTGGCTATGGAAATCGTCTTGCCCCATAAGCTTCTGATACCCTACCGCAGAGGTGCTCAATTGGGTGTACAACGGCATGCTCCTCATGGTGTTATCTAAGACGGTCACACCAACATTAAGAATTCCCTGGGGACGACCTGATGGACGTCGGACTTGTAGGGCGACAAACCGCATACCAATGTGGTTTTGGTTATGAGCCCTCGTCTGCGGAGGGATCAGATTGCCAACCAAAACACGGACCGTGCCTACATGGACATCGCGAAACCAATGTAAGGCATAGATCTCAATCATAATAGCCGAGGTGTCGGATTTTAGGAACTGATTGTCGACTCGAAACACAAACTTGTCGTTCCATGTAGGGTTGGTTGCACCTTGGGTATCGACACGGGTAGTGAGCTTCCTATCCGGATGCACCCATGCCATGGCATACGTTCGCATGGACCGCGACACCTTAGCTAGATCCTGAGCTGATATCAGGTTTATCTCTAAGAGCTGGAACGGTGACAATACCGACGTCATTGTTAATACCTTTGTTTCTATAAAAGACAGCGACAACAACAAGATGATGTCGTCGTTGCGATAGTCACCTTAGAGGTGAAAGCGACGACTGTGGTCGTGGTGGTGGTGGTGGTTGTTGTTGTGGGCCGCTGGCAATGATGGTCAAGCCCACTCTTCATCGTCCAGCGGAGGGACGACGAGGGAGGGCGACATAGAGATCAAAAGAAAACAATGGGAGGAGCCAAAAATAAGATCCAGGAGAGAGAGAGGGATGATGGATGGGTCCTACAAGGAAAAAAAGATTGGTAAAGACACAGCGAAAGGATAGGGGATGTCAGTTGGGATTTGGGGAATGCTCTCTTTTGACCATGGATTTTATTCTTTGTTTTATTTTTTTTACAGGTAGGTGTGTTTTCTCTTCCTCTGAGCAATTTTTGTAGGAGCCTAATTTTGGGTTGTAACATTTGTGGCAAATTCTGTTTTCAGCCATGAATTATATTCCTACAAGGCCATATAGACTATGGTACATATATGAATATTTAAGGACCTAAGGTACATAGAAATGTATACAAAAAAAAAAAAGAAAGCAATGATATAAGACACATTTAAACTCTCCTAGTAATTTTAGTAGAGAGTAAATGACCAAAAAATTAGCAAGTAATAATACACTGCAGAGATGAATCTTCTCCAATTAATCAATCCCTCTAATTAATCCCTCCAATACCTTAATTTTGGGCACAAATATTATTATTATTTTGGTTCATTACTCATGCTGTATGGAGCTACACAAAGGAACCGCGAAAAATACTTGCATAATAATTAAGGAGAAATTATTATTATTTATTAGTATAGTGTAGCCAAATAAAAAACCTTAGACAGGCCTAATCGAAATTAAAAGTTTGATCACATAGAGTACATATAAACCCAATACTGCTATTTTTGGGAAATGGTCAATATATTTCACTTGTTAAAGGGATGCCGTAAGGATACCCTCAAAGCCAAATAAACCTTACAATGTGATCACCGGAGGCATACCCCCTGAATAACTCTTACCACTTTTTCACCATATATAGGTGAACAAGTCTAACACATAAATCAACCTGAGTTTATATATCAATCCCAGGCACATCCCTCTGCTTGTTGCTGAAAAGTTACTGATTTCGTCCCTCCATATCTCATTGATAGTGGATACAAAGCCAGCCCTCCTAAGCTTGCCGAGCATACTTCTACCCTTACATGTATACTAAACCAATTCACCTCATGCTTAAAACTCAAATGCGAACGTCTGATGCCAAGCCATATCAAATATCTCCTCCCAGACAGAAGCGCACAACAAGTTGCGGCAACCTGCATGCCTCTCCTAGCTAGTTGTCCTCTGGTTAAAAGCTTGTACGAAGAGGAGATATTCTTACCAAAAGTTTAAAAAATACCGTCTTATAAAAACTTTTGTGAAAAAAAAAGAATAAGAAAGAAGAAAAAAGAAAATATTCTTTTGTGCATCACGCTCCTTGATAGCCGTCTTACTTCTTTCATAGGCGTCTTAGTAACATTAAGCTCTCAACATAAGGTACCATGAAATAAAGGAGCATATCTGTATTCGAAGAGGAGGATGTTTCCAGCTTCTCTATATGTTGATTCTCAAAGTAGAAGAACTTGCCCTGATTGTCACAATATTCCAACATAAAAAACTTTCTTGTCTGCTCAATATACAAAAAGTTTATCAACCAATCGCGATTATCCCTAAAATACTCACTTCTACTTGGAGTTGAATCTTTGGACCACCATTTCACCCACAAATTCTTTTGATCACCATGCGTGTCGTCCTCCATTATTACCCATATACAGCTACGCGAAGGAGAAATATCCAAGATCGCCATTGATTCACCAAGAAGGAAACTAAATCTAACATTTTCTACTCGGCCACCTTCAGGTAATTCTACTAAGTTAAGTTCCTCGCTCCCCAAGTTAAAGGAAGCAATATGAGTAGTTAGCGATTGCACTGTGTGTACCATGTCATTGTCACAAGCTAGCCAATGCAAAGCCCCTCGAGAGAAAATAGATTTCCCCGTAAGATACAAGGTACCCGTAAAATCAATATTCTTGATCTCCCAAACCCCTTTACTTGTTGCATAAATTGCTACATTTTGTGGTTTAGCAAAACCTGGACAGCCTATCTCGTGAACTTTCTCAATGACCACAACCTTAACATCTTTGCTTGAATGGTCGAAGCCAAAACCAACATTGCAACCGAGATAAGTAATAGGAATGGGGCATCTAGGGCATACCAACGAACAATCATCTCTCGGCGCTAATGGATTACATAACTCCAATTTGAAATCATGACGACGAATCAATACAACGCCATTAGAGTAACCAATAACTCTCTCCCAAGAAGGAGAAAATTTTCTAATGTTACTAGGAATTGTTTCCTTCAACTTACCACTACAATCAACTTCGATTATCTCCAAATAAGCTAACTCTTTGTCCAAAGTCCAAGTTTCCCTTTGCACTATTAGTTTGGGTATCTTGTTAGGGTTGTTGTTCTTACAAAGGGTGATTTGCAAAGAAGCAAAATCAGGGTTATCAATGATAGAACACCAAGATTTGCATACACCTCGAAATCTTAGAAGAGTTCTCGCAGGAATTCTCGCGAGGATTAATGTCCATAACTCCGGTGGCAAATACTTGTTCTTCGATAACCTCTTTTTTCTCAGCCTCAATAATGTAAGAAAACTGGCAATGAGATTCTTCATGTTCAATTTGGTTGAAGAGTTCAAGGTAGAGGAAAATTATATAAGGGGTTCTATAGAGTTCGTACAACAACACTTTATACTAGCCGAACAAGACTACTCATATTACCATCAAATTACTAAAGTCTTTAGTAATCCCTATCCCAATGAAATACCATTACTAAAAATAAATGATTAGTCTTGAAATAGAGTCTAAGGTACCAACAAATCATGCGTGTATAAAAATATCATCATATTGATAGAAATTGAGTGTCTCTAATTTGTGTCTTACTTCATCATATTGATACGATGTGTGAATGTTGATACTTTGTATTTAATTATTTTTTTCAGTTAAGCCAGAAATAGATGAGGGAATTGGATTGCACTTTGGAGTCTATACATACGTATTGCTTGAGAATTTGAGATTGTTCTGCTGCTCTTGCATGAGTCGGTGTAACTAATAAACTAAATTGAATAAGTTTAAACCTACGCTCGGGAATATATCATACTTTATCGATACTCTTCCAAATTAACGTTTATGGTAAAAGATAAGAAGCTAGAAGCTTACAAATAAAGTGAATATTATTAACTTTTTTTTGGCTATAGAGTAGATACTTTTTATTTCCAAAATAAAATTTATGATGATAACTATGTCAACGGAAAGATTTTAAAATATATTTTTAAATGAGCCCAATATTAAATATGTTTGGACGAGTTTTGAATAGTTAAAGATCAAGTTAAAAATAATCACTTAAATTCATCTTAAAATTTTTAAGCTGAAAAGAACGGAGCCTAAGTAACATAATAAATCCTCCTTTCCCACATTTCTAATGAATTTTTTTTTGAGAGTTGAAAATGGGGAGGGGGATTATAATGAAAATTAATTGACTGGTAATTCAGTTGTCTCACCCTGAAGCAAAGGCAAACACCAGATCCCGATCCAAGTGCTGCCTTGGTTGACCAGCCTGCTTTTATTTGTTTTACACTTTTACTTTATTGTTTTTCTTCCCTCCTTTTGGAATTATATTAATGTTCCTATGCTTGAAAAAGGCAAGATTACGTACTCTGTACTCGTTCTGATTTAGAAACACCTCATTCTGTATAAATCATGTTTTTTTCAATGAGCTTTTTAAGAAAACTTTACATTTTTAGGCAGATTAACGTTATATATAAGACTTTTGGTTTAAATCTTCGTTGTAATGATTAGTCAGAAAATAATAAAAAGAAAATAAGGAGGTTTGGGAATTGGAATGATACTAGTCAGTTAATTATTTTCTTGTCCTCAGCAAGTTGGAGGGAAAATATATGTTTTAAATCAAATATTATAGAAGCTCAACTTTTATGAAACATTCAATTTAAAATTTGAAATTAAATAAATTAAATTAAAGAGGTAATTGATGATTTTTCTACGAATTTAAATGTTTTTCTACAACATCAAGTCTTGTGTGAGACCAACTTACAAAATAATGGGACCACTTTTTGGAAATGTAGGGTCACTTATGAAAAATTGTGAGTCTCGTTTCATTGAAAAGTAACCCCCATTTCACCAAATTTTTTGAAAATATCGTCTTATAAATTTTTTTATGTTTTTACAATAGGATAATAACGTTATGAATACCCAATTTGATCAATGAGCAAACTTGCCCTCTCTCAGTAGAGATTATGCTAGTAATACGAAAAAAAAAAAAATAATCCTATAACACATGCCCTCATCAGTCATCACATCTAATATCTTACAATAAAGACCGAACCCATCCTTTATGACAAAATACTTCTATGAAAAAAAGTGAACCATGCCTCTCGGTCATGCTTATTTGACTAATAAATCAAACATATGCCGTGATCCTTGTTTGACTAAATCACCAAAACTTATGATACAACCGTCACAATTCACAAATAAGTTTTTGTGATTTTTTTTTGATTTTTTTTTGTTTTATTTAGACTAACTAATCTTATGTTGTAGAATCCCTCCAATTTTTCCTTCCCAAAGAATGCCAAGTTGCCAACACCGCCCAACCCCAACCCAAGGTTCCAAACCGTATAGCAGCACCAATCACAGATAACTTCCATCACTAGTAACTTCATCTCACATCCTATCTTGAAATTTCAAAACTTTGGGTGTTTCTCAAAATCTCATCAATTTACATTTTACAATCTCAACCTCTCATTCTAAGAGCAACCCAGTAGAGTAATATGCTTTAAATTGCTGTAACAAACAAAAACCAATCAATTTTTTCCCAGAAAAAAAACACAACCACAAAATGTTAGAAACAGCCCCATCATTCTCAATATACTCCAACAACACAGGGGAAGATGAACAAAAGAGAGAAAATGGGTTGGTAAATGAAGATCCCAATTTGTTCAAATCAGTGAAAATTGAGGGTAAAAATGATGGAACAGTTATGGGTAGTGGTGATTTTAGTTTTATGAAACCAAATATGGATTTGATCAAAGAAGAAGAAGTGGGGGATGAAGTAGAAGAAACTATTGGTGGGTTGGAGAAATTGGGTACTGATGAGGTGGAGCCACCTAGTCCCCCTATGTACCTAGCTGCTGGTCTTGGGATCAAAAATGGTGCTGAGGGTTTTCAGTTGGAGAGAGAAGACTCTGAGGAACATTATAGGGAACTGCTTGAAGAATATCCTAACCACCCTGTGGTTTTGAAGAATTATGCACAGTTGCTCCAGGTGAGATTTGGTTAACTTTTTTTTGATGTTGTTTTCTCCTTTCGTGACGTTGTAGGGGTAAGATTGCGTACATCTGAAGTCGTAATGCTCCCGGGGTTTAGTATTAAAATTTTGGCCTTTGATATAGTGTGGAATTAGTGTTATGTTGTAATGATCTAAGATTATTTCATTGTGGTTAAGAGGAGCATTTTTTGTTGAGAAATATATGGATGCTTAACAATTTTGTAGTTGCACAAAGGTTTAAAACATTGGTAGATGTAATTATCTGGGAATTCATGAAGTCTGATTGAGTTGGTTTTGCTCAATGATTTGTTTGCAATAGAGGAAAGGAGACCTTCATGGAGCTGAATACTATTATTTTTGCGCCACGCAAGCTGGTCCTGGAGATGGAGAGGTTATGTCACAGTATGCCAGCTTGGTGTGGGAGCTCCATCATGATCGAGAAAAAGCCTTGACTTACTATGAGCATGCTGTTCAAACTGCTCCAGCAAATAGGTGAGTAATTCTAGTACCAAGCTCCTGTCAATAGGCCTGTGTTTTAATGATGTAATTGATCTTATATACCAGGTTTAGAGGAACACACAGAACTTTCTTACTGTATATTGCTTAGTTCCAGAGTTATATCTCTGCATTTGCAAAACGGCAATTTCTATTAGATCCTTGAAAATATTGGAAAATTTATGTTTATAAAATACATGATTCTCTCATGTGCACTGCTCTATGATTCATTGGCAAACTAAAGATTCTGATTTGTCCTGTTATTCCTGTTTGAATGAGTAAATTGGAGCTTTTTGTTCAATTTGCTGCTATGCTGACAATGAATCTTGTGTTTCAGTGATGTCCTGGCAGCATATGCCAAATTCCTTTGGGAAGTAGATGATGATGGAGAAGACATCACTACAAATCCAGGTCATGTTCAGGTATTACATTCTCAAAGCATATGATAGGTTGATACTTGATCATGGCTCATGGGAAACTAACCACTGTTGTTGGTTTTTCATTGTAGCAGGAACACACACAGCAAGCTGTTGATTCAGTTTTGCATCCTGCAGAGAGGATTGAAGTAGGCACGGATGGTGTTGATGCTGGACATACTGGTCGTGCTTTTGGAGCAGGAGGCGCACATGAGAGTGGCGATATTGAAAACTACTATAAAAGGATGATTGGAGAAAATTCTTCAGATCCCCTTTTCCTGAAAAGTTATGCTCAGTTCTTAAATCAGGTAAATCTATGAGTCTTACTGCCGAACTGAGACGATCTAAGTCATACTGGTAATCTTTTGGATGGATTTGGACTATTGTTGTTTAACATACCTAAACAAATGGACAGGAATGAAAATGGAGGAAACACACAGGGGCAAAGTAGAATAGATTTACCTGCTTGTATCACAGCAACTCTTAGCTGAGTAACTTATCTGATTTCTCTGTTCTTGTGTTTGAGTGACAGTCAAAGGGAGATCTTCAAGGTGCCGAGGAATACTACTGGCGAGCCATACTGGCTGACCAACAAGATGGCGAGATCTTGTCTCAGTATGCTAAACTAGTTTGGGAACTGCATCATGACCAAGACAAAGCTTTGATTTACTTTGAGCGAGCAATTGAAGCTGCCCCAGGGGATAGGTATCCAACTCATCTATATGACTATATCTCTAGAATTTCAAGCCAAACATACGAATTTTTGGTACTCCTCCAGTCCTGGGTACTGGCTTGAGCTGGGACTTTGACAGTTTTTAGATTTGTTAGGTCCAGTTTCACAGGATACATTTCCCATGTGAATTGTAAGGCCTAACTGTAAAGACCCACCCCCTGTTTCAGTCAGAATGACTTCCGCTAGACCCGGGTCATTGGCTTCCGCTTAATCCTGTAGCCCAAACAAGATGTACAAATACTGTACCCGTGAGCTTAACTATGCGGGCTATGGCACCATCCTCTGCAGGCCACACTAACTCAGCGCTGAGTTTGATCGCCAAGTTGGTCAGGTGTACAGTCTGATCAAGTTACAGGCTACACATAACAACTGATCCAACATGTCCCCATATTCAGAATTATATCCTAGTAATAAAAAGTCTCATATAGAAACTTATACGGGGTTGAGAATGGTTTTCTATGAAATTGATAGGTGAGGGGCTTGAGGGGGAGGGGTGCATCAACCAAATTGTGGTCAAGAATCATTAATCGAAAAACTGACCAGTTTTCACTTGTTACGTGCAGCAACGTTCTTGCAGCATATGCTACTTTCTTATGGGCCATAGACGATGATGAAGTCGACCAGCTAGATTCTCTTACTGAGAGAGTACTTGCGACTTGCACAGGTGTTTCAACAACATCATGAAGCAGCCTTGTAAAACTCAGTGAGCTACATGCTTACACTAGTTTAAATTTGAACACAGTTCTTACAAAAGAAGTTTTCCTTTTTCCCTCTGTCGTCACCTTTTGTGGAGGCCTTGTATGCTGATATATACCAACTGTTGATAGGGAATAACTGATCAAAAACGCCAAGAAAAACTTGGCCTTGAAATGTAGTATTATATGAATAAAGATGATACATGTATCTTCTCTTTTCTAAAATCCAGCACTGGTGCACTTTGCAGAAAAGAG
This sequence comes from Tetragonia tetragonoides, assembly GCA_038025085.1. NCBI lineage: Eukaryota > Viridiplantae > Streptophyta > Magnoliopsida > Caryophyllales > Aizoaceae > Tetragonia > Tetragonia tetragonoides. The sequence goes on along the minus strand of CM076152.1, from coordinate 32,190,288 downwards.
AACTTACTTTTGTTCATCAAGGTTATTAAGTTTGACACAGGATTTTTTATAATTAATAGTTAGGTGTAGGGATAACAGAAAGCTTACATTTATAGTGAGTATTAGTGACTGTTAACTGTTCTTGTCAGCATACTGTAATGAAGTCAGATACTCATGTACACTAATTTTATTGTACGGAAGAGAGATGTACTATTCTAGTGAGTTTTCTTCTCTTTATTTTTGGTGCTTCCAAGTCCCAAGTTTATGCCTTTGTAGGTATCTTTGCAGCTTTAGATGGCTTTTGGAAGCATTGGACAATAAATTTGGCAAAATGTGCTGACTAAAAAATATAACATGACCCAAGATCAGCATTTCAGTATTCCCACTTGTATACTCCTTCCGTCCCATATTTACGCTTTACACTTTAAGTCGGCGCGGCTTTTTATGGGAGTAAACTTTGTTGTCAACTTTCCAATTATATCTTTACCTTCTTTTGCCTTTCTCACTCCCTCGCCTCACCTTAATCAATAATCAGACCTTAAGATGACTAGCACTTGTTTAAGAGTAGCTGCACTATTTCTGACTACTTGGTCCCTGAGACTCTGACCATGTAATAACTAATCGAAGAGTACAAATCAATAACTAATCGAAGAGTACAAATCAATAACTAATCAGCAGTATTCAGAAACAATTCCCTAATATTTCAAGAGTCAAGAGTTGATTAGCAACTGCACATGGCAATGCAGCCATCACTTCATTCCACTACTTAAACATCAACTCACAGATGATCTGCAGCACTGCGTCCTACTTCTGTTGTGCATTGACAACAGCGTAAAATTAACAAACAGGCCGTCAGTAAATGCAGGCGAATTGTCGCACAACGCAAAGCAAATGGGACTGATTGAACTTCATCAGTTGAGAAGCAGCAAAATATGGCATGAAAGAGATGAAGTATACAACAGAACAAGTACCAGATCTCTCTTATTTATCTCAACAAGAAGCATTCGAAAAGCGACAGTAAGCTGCAGATAAGTTCTTATTTAGTCCCGTTGATAATTTGTTGGGACAGCCAAGTTCATTATCATTCAGAAGTAGATGCAGGAAGGTGAAAGTTTTGACTGAGGACTATTGGTCCTCTTTGCCCTTGATAAAAATGAGCAGGATTTCCATGATATCATCTTAAATGACAAAACTGACGAGTAACATAGCCAGGGTATAGAAAAACCACTCCAAAGAAAAATATTATAACTATATTGTAGGAGACCATGCCAAACTTTTAAGCTAAAATTGGAAAAAGGCTAGATTAGAAATCTTCTATTTCTCATCTGAAACCTAAGTCGTTCACTCTGGTATGCTTTGCCCATTTCGTGATGCTGGGTATCCCGAATACCCTTTGTCTTGTCGGCCGGTTTGCCTATAGTAACCATTCCCTCTCGGTCGGTTGAACTCGCCTTGAGCGCCTCCCCTGCTGCTGTAAGTACGACCACCAAATCGTCCCCTCGAAGCATCAGGCTGATAGCTTGCCCTGCCCCTACCCCTTCCTGAGAATCAGGTCATTCACAGTTCAATTATCAGGGTAATATCAGCTGATAAACTATAAACTTCTGATGCCACAATAAGTTGGATAAAGGCAGCAAGTCAAAGCACAGTTAAAGGTCCAGCAAGGCAGGAAAAGATACTCGATTTCCTTCTTTATATTTATGAAAGAATAAGGGTGATATTCATCCACTTGGGGGAAAGAACAAATTTGAGGCTACTCTATTCCTTTTCTCATACATATAGGGTGAAAAAATAGTCAAGAAAAAGAGGAAAGGGACAAAAGAGGAAAAAGAAAGGCAGAGAATTGAGAATCATAGCTCCACAATAGCCTAAAGAGTATAGTGACTACATGTCATAAAATGCACATGACTGACTACTAATTAAGAAGCAGAATACACAAGTAAATATATATAGAGCAAAAACGGGAAAGGAACATACTTCCGCGAGCAAAGCTGCTGTTTGCTCTCCGCTCTTCAATATATACTTGCCGTCCAGCGATCTGAACTGTAGCAGCCTTTAAATAATGTAAAGTGCCAAAGGTAAGTATATCACCACAACCACAATAGACCAACTGGTAAGAACATACAAAGAAATGCTTGAAATTTCATAGGCATAGGAACAAACCTTTATTGCACTCTGGACAGAGGCAATATCTTCAAATTCAACAAATGCATAACAAACATCGGTGTCCTGAATATAGTTTAAATCAGACACTGTGTAAGGACCTTGGAGATTAAACTGTCACAGCACGAACAGTTCAAGAATTAAGATTTAGGACGGGTACATATGTACCTTCAATCTTCTGATGGCTACGCCTTCATCAGTGAGTTGACCAAACTTCAAAAACTCCTCTTCTATTTCAGAAGCTGCAACTGTGGGAGGCAAATTCCGCACGTAGACGGACTTTATTTCACCTGATCATATAAGCACATAAAAGAAAACTGTAAACTAACCTGCCAAGAGATGATGTAGATGCAAAATACCCTTAAAAAGCAACTCATAAATGGATGTAAAGTAGTAAACACAACATATACATGACGTGCGGCACTAAAATCAGCTTAGCTGGTTTTCTGAACAATATTTTCAGTTCTTTTAAGTCAAAGGGGAAATTTTAGACAATAAAGAATACAAGGGCCATGACAAACCTCTATCATCTGTTCCCGAAGCTTCCTCACTCATCTCTGCCGCATATGTATCATTCGCAACCTGTGTTGAATTGGACTGCTGGGGTTGTTGGACAGCAGATTGTTGATTATTTTGTTGTGACACATGCTGCCATTCTGAAGCAAGACCAGAGGTCTTGTTTGAAGAAGACACAGGCATCATGGATTGTGCAGACTGAGCTTTGGCGGCCCGTAACTTCAGTAAAAGACAAGAATTGTATTAGTTAAATATGCACACAATATATGGTATCCCAAAGAAAATCAAATACATGAACAGGACTCCTTAGATGAAACAGTGATTGTGCAGCAAATACATACAACAGAAGCATAGGTATGCTTTTGAGGCTCCTCAGCAGATTCCTCAATAGAAGGTGGAACATCTTGTATGGGATTAATTGCGCTCTCAAGAAAACCATTTGCCTGTTCGCTAGGACTGTCTTCGAGAATACTTTCAACATCAGGAGCTTGCTGCAATCGTTGCTCTGGCATTGAATACGTATCAGCGGCGCCATTTTCTTTAATGTCAGTAGGAGGCATGTAATCCCTGGCTTGCATTCCTCCACTCATCATGTAATTGGGCACTGCATAGGAATAGAGTAATAATCATCTCATCTGACAAATTATAAAAATAAAAATTTCATCTCAGCTGACAAAATATCTGATAACACAACTCAATATTTTTTGAACAATTGTTTGAGCAACAAATTTTCCCCATAGAGAGCAATATCCACTTGATGCTAATACTAAAATTTGGATAAGTATGACTTTTGCAGGTTAGCACCTCAACCGAAACTCAGTAGGTATACTATCTGTAGACATCAAATGCAGCACTCTGCTTCTTGCTTCCTAGTTTTGGATAGAACATTCTACTCTCTACTTGAAAAGCTTAGGATCCTATTCGCAAAAAACTTACACACCTGGATCGGGTATAGGCGAAGGAACATTCAACTTCGAGGTGATATTGCTTTGAGCCATCATTGAAGCTGGATATGGATGGATTTGGTCTTCTTGAATAAAGTGGAAGATGTCATTGAGAACGAGAAAACCTTTTTCCTGAGGAGCAAGAAAAAATGTCTGAGCAAATTTCTTTCTGCCACTGAAATCCCTTATCTGTACAGATCCCGTGACCATCACAACAACTCCTCCATTCCATGATTCAAGGGAATGTGCTGTCTTGATCTCAATTGATGTAAAAGGCGTTGACATAACAAGCGCATGGATTTGCTGCCAGGAAAAAGATGCTAAGCCTGTTAGTTCATGCAAAATCTCGCAAACAAGACAGTAGCTCGGGAAACTAGATACAAATACTCTGACACATCAAGAAAGTGAGAAAGCATACATGAGAAATTTAAAGAATACAGAGGACCACATAACTAAGCCTGTTGGTTCATGCAAAATCTCGCAAACTAGACATTAAATTGGGAAACTAAATACAAATACTTTCACACATCAAAAAAGTGAGAAAGCATACCTTGAGAAATTTAAAGAATACAGAGGACCACACAACACCTAGAAAACTAGAAAAGGGGAAGAAAAAAGTGGCTGTAAAGACAAAGAAATTATCATAACGACGTGATTCCGGCTAAGAAAGGCACTAAAATTATATATCTGTTTGTCCTAAAGATATAAATTATGTATACAAACGAAAATAGTTACTACCTGATAACTTGAATTGAAATAGACGCAGTCAAATTTCAGTTGAATGTAAGACTTGCTGATAAACTGTATTTGAATAGAACTAATAATAATTCCCATTCAGAAGTTTGCAAGCAGTATTTACAAATTGGATTGGATTCAGATTAGCAAGCCCTACGCTCAACTCCTTTACATCCTCACTTTCAAGCACTTACAATCTTAGGGAAAAAAAAGAAAAAGCAACCAAAAACTGCCATATATTGCACTGTTGAAGCAAAGCAAAACCAATTAATACCATACCAGCAGCCTCTTTTAAGACCATCACACATTAAAAATGTTAAAATAGTTCAATCAGTGAAACATATATTGACACTAATGAGATTTTTAGCTCCATATATTCTGCAAGTTCCTTTATTGTAGTTATTGTTTCTAAGTAGCTCGATTATTCCACACATTCTAAATACATCTAAAAGCATTCATGAGAGCTGTTGACAACATAAAGCAGATTGTCCACAAGTGCTACTTTAAAGAGAGAAAAGAACAAGGTTAAGTTTAGGTAAACAAACTGAATCAACAGCATCCTTTCAATGAATATAAGCTTTAAGCTGATAACCAAAAGCATGCAGACTCTACGACCGCCACTCCTATCCTACTCAAATCCTACTCACTGCACGCATCACAAAAAGTCTCCCTAGTGGGAACACCAATACCCAGCCACACAGATCTGATCTCACATGTGGGATGGCTTGATGCTTCTATCCAATTTAACATCTATAAAAAGTACCGAATTTGATGAGCTCTAGAATCTAACTGTATACTGCGAGTTACTTCTAAGTAGAAACACGACTACGCATCCAACACAGATCCGATCTCTTCTACGGGATGGACTGAGGCTTCTATCCAATAAACCCTTATTTATAGCAGATGCCGAATTTCATTGAACTCTGGAACCAGTGTATAATGTAAGTTACTTCTAAATTATCAGAACATTTATCATCCCTTCATTCACACTGCTTTACCTCTCAGCGGGGAATGGCAACGGTAGATGAAGCCAACACCACAATCCACCTATCAATCGAACCCCTCAAAACCCATACATAAAGGGGTTGAGCACTTGGGGGGGAGGGAGGGAATATATCTCTGAAATTCACTCTCACACGGAATGAATTCTGTCATACTAAATCCATTTAAACTCTAGGACCACAAATGGTCACTGAAATCATTTTGTCGCTTACTTCATGCGACACTACTTCTCAGTGTAGTTTTCAAGACTGCTGCTACAACAAAATTTAGCTTTCAACATCATCTGTCTGCACCTGTCTTCAATGTCCTTCCACTTCCATATTTGCCTCAGTAATATATCCAAACAGAAAATAAGACGAAAAACCCAAAGACCATGGCCATCTCATCAACAAGGAAACAATCATTTTTTTACATGTCTTTTGATGAGAGACATATGAGGGGGGGAATGAAACGAATTCTATAATATGCTGCAAAGCATATATAAAATAAGCCTTTTCTTAGTCAATTACATGCTTAACACCTTCACACCTCTCCATGCCTATGAAAAGTTCTGAGTTAAAGAAATTCCTGTTACAACAAACACTATTTCATCAACCCATCAAAAGTATTGCTTCTGCACATAGTTGCCATAAAAGAGCTCACTTGCTTTTTGGCTCAGTTTGGTTAAGGCAATTAGGGGAATGTGTTTTCGGGAAATACGATTTATCAAGTAGACATAACTGTGTTCTCCAAACAAACTGAGCATTTATCAAGCAGATTGTCCATATGTGCTACTTTAAAGAGAGAAAAAAGAACAAGGTCAAATTTAAGGTAAACAAACTGAATCAACAGCATCCTTCCAATGAATATAAGCTTTAAGCTGATAACCAAAAGCATGCAGACTCTACGACAGCCACTCCTATCCTAGTCAAATCCTACTCACTGCAAGCATCACAAAAAGTCTCCCTAGTGGAAACACCAATACCCAGCCAACACAGATCTGATCTCGCATGTGGGATGGCTTGAGGCTTCTATCCAATTTAACCCCTATCTATAAAAAGTACCGAATTTGATGAGCTCTGGAATCAAAGTGTATACTGCGAGTTACTTCGAAGTAGAAACACCACTACGCATCCAACACAGATCTGATCTCTTCTACGGGATGGACTGAGGATTATATCCAATATAAGCCTTATTTATAACAGATGCCAAATTTCATTGAACTCTGGAACCAGTGCATAATGTCAGTTACTTCTAAATTATCAGAGCATTTATCATCCCTTCATTCACACTACTTCACCTCTCAGCGGGGAATGGCAACAGTAGAAGAAGCCAACACCACGATCCACCCATCTATCGAACCCCTCAAAACCCATACACAAAGGGGTTGGGGGGAGGGAGGGAATATATCTCTGAAATTCACTCTCACAGTCTCACAAGGAATGAATTCTGTCATACTAAATTCATTTAAACTCTAGGACCACAAATGGTCACTGAAATCATTTTGTCGCTTAGTTCAAGCGACACTACTTCTTAGTGTAGTTTTCAAGACTGCTGCTACAACAAAATTTAGCTTTCCACATCATCTGTCTGCATCTATCTTCAATGTCCTTCCAATTCCATATTGCCTCAGTAATATATCCAAACAGAAAATAAGACCATCAAGGAAACAATCTTTTTTTTACATGGTTTTTGATGAGAGACATATGAGGGGGGAATGAAATGAATTCTATATATGCTGCAAAGCATAAATAATAAGCCTTTTCCTTGTCAATTACATGCTTAACACCTTCACACCTCTCTATGCCTATGAAAAGTTCTGAGTTAAAGAAATTCCCGTTACAACAAACACTATCTCATCAACCCATCAAAAGTATTACTTTTGCACATAGTTGCCATAAAAGAGCTCACTTGCTTTTTGGCTCAGTTTGGTTTAGGCAATTAGGGGAATGTGTTTTCGGGAAATACGATTTATCAAGTAGACACAACTGTGTTCTTTCATCCCCAAACAAACTGAGCATTTATGTTATGTTTCCTACTCTTTTCTCTTCTTCTAGTGTTCTGTTTTTGCACAATTGTTTTTCATATTCGTCAGTGCATAAACTATCCTATGCACAGTGATAACATAACCCAGCAAGTCACTGCATATCCTCTACTTCAGGAGAAATTATTGCATAGTCCAGGAGCATTGCTCCCTCCTCTCACAAAATAAGTGGAGCCCACTCTAAATTCAAATTGGTAATTTTCTATTTTGTAAGAGGAGGGAGCAGTTTTCTTGGACTACACAATAATTCCTCCCTTCAGACTCCTTTAAACAAAATTCCAATAGTTGAACAGAAATACCACTTAAAATCTATGCTCCGATCACACCGGAATCAACGTTCAAGATCAAACCCACACATATGACAACTAACTTTAGTTTTTTTCATTCACCGACCCTTACTTCAACCCGTTTTTCAGCATTTCTAAGTTCCAATCCACCCAAACCCATGATCTGATTCCACAAAAGTCACAACCCACATGTCTACATGCTTGAAATCTTTAAACTCAGCCCCCAAAGTCCCTAGAATGAACGTTACCACCTCAAACTAGCAACAAGAAACAAAATATTGAATATCGAGCATCGACCCACGAAAAGATTACAACTTGAAAGAAACAGAAAACTCACCAGCATTGCAGTGGCAGCCTCTCTGTTGTGCCCATCAATGCGAAGCATAGTACTGGCATCAGAGTATAGCTGATGAACAAACTCTGGCCGTTGTTGAAGCATCGAATAATACTGCGTTACAAAGTATGAACCCACCTGCAACACCATAAAATAGAACAAATTAAGAAAAAGAAAAGGCAAACATAAACAAAAAAGACTTGAACTTTATCAGCTCACAAAATGAGCTTGAAGAGAGAGAGTTACCTGAGCAGCAGTCATATAAGAAGTTGCCATCTTTAATGGAAAGAGAAATTTAGAGCAAACAGAGAAACCCTAAAAGGATAAAACCTCTAGGGTTTCAATTGAAACCCTAAACCCTAGATCTAGAAAATCAGAAAACAATGAGAGAAATAGTAGTTAAGCACAGAATTGAAGCAAAGGAGAAAGAAAGCCCATTTCTCCATTGATAATGGAGAATAAAAAGGAGAATAATTTTATGGGTTTTTGGGAATTTCAGTGAAAGAAAGAAGGAAATGGGGTTTGGGGAATAGTTTATGGGTTTTGAGAAGGAAAGGTGAAGATGTAGAGAGAATCTAGAGAGAGAGAGAGAGAGAGACCTGGAAGATAGGTTTTTTAAGGATGGGTAGAGGAAAGGAAAATTTCAGGAAAATGCAAAAATCTTTGTGATTTTGGATTTGTTCTTCTCCACTGGTTTGTTGCTGCTGCTCTGCTGTAATGTAAGCCCTGTACTACTGACTGTACTGAGCTTAATTTTTATTTTTATTTTTATTTTTATTTTTATTTTTATTTTTATTTTTATTTTTATTTTTATTTTTGGTCTTTTTTATTTTACACTTTTTGTTTTCTTGTTTTTATTGTTCCTTGTCTTTGGTTTGGCTGGGTTGTGCTTTTGTATTTTCTCTTTTTGGCTTCTTGCCACCTAAAAAAAGAAGGATGGGACTTGGGAGATAGTATTCAGATGAAATAAGAGAGTCAGCAATAATGTAACAAATCGAGTGTCTAGTGAGTAGTGACCATGATTGGGATACTTAATGACGACTACATTATATGAGACATTAGGTGGTTGTTTTTGAAGGGGAATAGTAATTTTATTGCAAGAAAGCCATCCGATATTTTGCAAACAATATCGAATTTAACAATGTATAAATCTAAAACATTAGAAATCATTTCTATAATAAAGCTAACTAGTCGAAGAGATTTAACGTTGTTTCTTGTTCGTTGTTTCAATAATACAACTTTTTTACGGAAGACCCTGCTATAACCTTACTGATGAATGTTCACATATGATATTGTACATTGCTTCTTGAAGTATAAGATAACTAATAGTACTCTGACATTCATACCGAATAAATGGGACAAGCTAACTCTCACAAATGAAGTGAACGATGATATTTGAAGACCTACGACTGGAAAACTGATGAAAATTAAGAAAACTATGCCCAAAACACAAGTAGAAGTTTAGGTTTTTGAAAGGGGAGAAAGGAGAAGAGAGGCAATTACGCTTACGATTTTTTGCTTAGTGAAAAGATGCAAAATGAGACACTAGTCAAAACTTCAAAAGTTTATACAAATTAATGGATGGTAGTATAGGCAATAATAATTTCAATTATTATCAAATTATTCCTGAAAGTTAACAACCCAATCTTCTAATTTTTGCTAGAGTCAACAACATTACATATGTGCATCTTGGTTTACATATGTGCATCTTGGTTACCCATTTGTTCATATAGCTCCGTCAATAATTATATACTCCAATTCTTTAAAAGTTATTTAACGATCTAACTAATATTCAACGTGCATCAAAAGTCAAGGTTTGTATGATCCTTGGTGTTCTCTATTTAAAAATGAAGATGATCTCCATGGCAGACTGGAGATGATGATGAGGATGATCTTCATGGTCTTTGAGAATGGAATCAAGATGTGCGTTCTTAATTTGAAACGGACTAGTATCTGGGTGGGAGATTGTTAGGTTGAGTGGAGCTTAATGAGGTGGGAGAAGATATGAATTGTTCGTGACATCAACAAAGTCAAATAAGAGGCGTAACAGACTAACAGGTACACATATATGCAAAACTTAGTCGTGAGCTGGCATGGGTAGGGTGTGTGAGCTCGATAGAGGCTTGAATTGTTGCGGACATGATGTGGCAAACAGCACGGTCGTGCCACTGGTTAGTTGTGCGGGGAGTTTACGGGCTTAGCGATTTCAGCATGACATCCACGAGATCTAATTACCTACGATCTAATTAGGATAATTCTATAGTATAATTAGAAAGGTTTGTGTCCAATATTTTTGAAAACTCTTGAAAAAATTGTATTTTATTTTGTAGCAAAGTTATCCTTTGCGGAGATTTTATAAATAGAGATCGCCTATGTTACCCTGGGGGGTTGTCTCAAGGTGATTGTGCATGCTTAGAGGAACTTTATGTGAGGGACGTTTTAAGGAGGGCTTTCGACAGTGACTGCATGAGTGGACCGTGCATGGTGCCGAAAAGGATGGAACACTGGATTTGATGGAGACATCGTGACAGTTGAGAACTTGAGAATGAAGATTTTCAGGCGCTTGTAACCTTATGATTAGGGTGAATAGTGGATTTGACTTGCATCATGTGATGGATCATGGTTTTTCCTAATTTAAACTTTTCACGTTAAAATCTCTTGTGTTCTTATTTTAATTTTGTTCTTTAATTTGTAGTAAATTTGTCGGATTCTCAACCATAGGTATCGAAGCTAAGCTTCATAGAGTTGAATGTGTAAATTTGATGGTCATGTTGGTGATCCGAGCTCTAGGACACGGACACACGGTGGGTACAATTTGTTCCAAGATTTGGTCAATGCCTCTTTGGTGTGGATCTTATTATGACCAAACCATGGTGGCAAGATTAAAAATTGAATGCAAAGGAAAATAAAATTCGAAAAATAGAAACGAAAAAAGTTGAAAAAACTATATTCAAAGAAAACGGACACAAATATGTTGCTTGTTGCACATACTGAGATACTATTTGACAAATGAGATGAGACACGACAACATATTAATTGACAGACTTGTTGACCCTCTATAGTTTTAGATTGAAAATTGTTCTTGCTTGTCAGCAACTCTTGTTCTTCAGTTTTTATGCTGCACATTTTTCAATTACACAAACAGTTTATCCAGACTTATATTTGTTTATAGAAAAACCTGAAGTTACACAATTACACATAGTAAAACTCTAATGAGTAAACAGAGCAAATTGGGTTCCTGATCATAATTTTTATAATTATGTAATTGTAATTATTTACGGTCAAAGTTATGTCTTGGAAACCGTGAAAAAGTAAACGTTTGAGATTTTATAAGACGGAGGGAGTATTATCATGACTTACGGCCAGCACTTACCAGTCTTTCATAAATAAAATCGTAGATCTTTGTCATTTTCATTGTTTTACTTTAATATCATCATCTTAGTTAACTCTGACATGAATTAAGCATGAAATTTGTTAAACCAAAAACCAACCATGATTTCAAGCAAGCATGACAAGCTAAATTAATACTTAATTAGTACAGTCGAGAGCAGCCTCTAATCTTTAAAGGTCAAAATGAATGTTCCAAGACAAATCCTCAGCTCATAGGCTAGCTTCAAGGCCGAGCGCCAAGCAGTGCCATAGAGATCATCACTCACATTTGGAGTCTCTTTTCTTTTTTTCTTTTTTTTTTTTTGTTTTGGTTTTTTTGCTAAAGGGCGCATGCAATAGCGCGCAAAACACATGGACTGGGCAAGCCAACCCAACATTGGAGTCCCATCCTCTTTCAACAATCCCGTCAAAATTATGATGTAGATCAATAAACAAAACAAATTTAGATGTAGCTCCTGTAGTTTCCTCTTATGATTTCTTCCCTTCAGCAAGGCTTACTCGTATTTCTCGCCCTTCTAGTTCCTGACATTGATCAAGAACAACAAACAAATCAGTTTAGTAAATATGATTTGTGTAAGCTATAAAACATCTAGGAATGGCAATTTCATCCCTTAGGCTAACTAATTTGGCAAAGTTTTTATTGTTTGTCAAATGAGGACCTAATCTTTCTTAGGCTTGGATTGTTTAGCTATACTGATATAGTGATTGCTAATAATATGCCTGCACCTTCACATACACATATATGCACAATGAGGACATTATGAATGAAAAATGATGAACAGAACTATACCACTCCATCAAGAGATGCAAGGGCATTTTCCATTTCTGATCTCATCGAGAAGCTAACAAATCCATAGCCACGAGACCTTCCTGTCTCACCATCATACAACACCCTAGCTCCAACCACACTACCATACTCTCGGAACGCTTGGAACAAGCTTTCGGAGGAGACTGACCAAGACAAGTTGCCAACGAAGAGCTTATGCTCGGTTTCTGGGTATAATGGCTCTCTTTTCTTAGGCTTGTCCGCGAAATTCACTCTCAAGGTTCGTCCACCATATTCCTGAACATGTTAATCAGAGCATTTTTGCCATCAAATTTCACTTTTTCTTATGCCTATTAATACAGAACCTAAAGGAAGAGATTATGGTTCTTACACTTCCATCGAGATTCTCAATAACGGCATTGCAATCCTCAACAGTGCTCATTGTCACAAATGCAAATCCTCTGCTTCTTCCTGTGTCTCTATTATAAAGAACCTGATTTATGAACAAGTTAAAGAAGATGAATAACTATTGTTCATAATATAGTGAACCAGGAAATGGTTTCCCTTTTCAATTTTTTGCATTATCATTAAAATGTATTCATCTTTGCAATTTCTATTCTATGGGAGCTTTCTCAATGTATCAGTGATCTTCTGAGTACTCAAACATCATTACCGAGTTTTTCAAGTTTTTTTTTTTGGTTGTAAAAGGAGAAATAAAGGCAGATAATGACGACTTTTGAATCCTTTTTCTGGTGTACCACCCTCGGAAACTTTACCAACTAAACTAACTAACATCTTCATATGAACCGTGTTTGATCATAAGGAAATTGTGTACTTGCACTAAGACGATGTTTCATAAACAGTGTATTTACCTTTGATGTAGCATTATATCCCACAGCTAATTTGGTTCAATCTTAATGGTCCTTTCGATAAATGAATATTGAAATATGTGTATAATTAACGAGGCATCATATATCAATGTCAATCACTCATTTACGGACAATGCTTAGTTTATCCACCGGGTAGACTACTCAGGTGATGTGCACAACAGAATAGACTTGTTAGATTATTATTTCACACATCACACGGGTAGACTTATTTTTTCCCCTGATTTACATCATAAGCAAATGAAAATGATAGATTAGATAACACTTCATTTTCAAAGTCTAATAAATTTGTTCATACATCTTATGTTTCCAAACTTTTATTGGTTATATACAGGAATTTAATTCTTTACAAAAAAATCAATATTTCTAGGCTATTTCCTAAAACATTTACATTGGGACGAATAACAAGAATGGAATTAACGTACCTCAACCAATTCTGGATTACCATATTGCTGGACAATACCAGCAAGTTGTGCACTATCACAAAGATATGGCAAATTTCCAAAATAAAGCTTAGTATTGACTGGCTCCTCAACTTGATCACCCTCACGTACTACTTCAGTTGCCTTCTCTACTTCCTCCTCGGGTTCTGCGGCCGCCTCTGTAGGGCTCGTTTCGACAGCTTCCTCGGACGCCATTGTGGCAAACATCCTCAAAGGCCGACATAATTTGTGAGAAGCAGAAGCAATGGAAATTGGTTCAGTACCATAACAAAGTTGTGATACTAATGGAGAATGTGATGTTTTTGTATAACCAAATTTGATGAGTAGAGGTTGTTCTGATGCTAAGTGCTTGGTTATTGGACATCTAAGGGTGTGTTTGGCTGTGGAAAAACAGGATCCAATGGTGGCAGCCATGTATGTGGGTTGTGGATTGTTGTTTTTTCCTCTTCGCCAAGTGAGATTTGCTAGAGGAATAAGACTGTGTGAGAGTTAACAGTTAAGGAATTGTGAAGCTGATGTGGGAGGTTTTTGTCCAATGAGCGTGGACGAGGCTAATTTAAGGATTGGGATAAGATTTTGGGGACCTACATTCAATCAAGATTCTCGATTTTTTTTTTCTTTATTTTTTGACAAAGATTCTAAAGGTATCACTTTTGTTATCCTTGCCCATCACTATTTTACTCACAGGTACCAGACTTTTACGATTGTTACTTGATTTCTTTTTTATGGTTTAGTCGGGCCTCACCCCAATCCAATCTCATCTAGGTCCGGACTTGGTAAGTCGATAGCCCCAAAGCCCTCCAAGGATCCACCCCGTTGCCACCTGAGCCTTCATGTAATCATATGACAATTTTTTTTTGGTTCATACCGGGGATATCCATCGTCGACCACAATGACTAATTTCCCGTGCTAGCTTGTAGGCACCACAAAAGGTAAGACAACTGGCCAAAGGATTTAAAACCCTCGACATTGGTTAAGAATGGATGACTCTTTACCACTCAAAACCCCCTTGGTTTGTAATCATATGACAATGGAGAGGTTAGTGTTCGAACCCCTAACCTTAAGTATAGGCTATGACAAAATAATTGTGCTTAGCCCATAGTTTGTGAATCATGACATATATTACTCCAACAAGTTTTTATTTTTTTGTAAAGAAATAGATTTTCCTCCCCCCAAAAGAAAAAAGAAACCTACAGAAAAGAAGTATTAACAAAAGGGAAAAAAATTACAAAAAAAAAATACTCCTCTGGCAAAACCCAAAAAGTGACCTAAACGATGGAGAGGATCTCCTTCAAGATGGCATTTATTGAATAGTAGAGATACATCAGTAAAATACTATGGAATCATGTTATTGTGAAACAAGGTCTAGCTTTAACAATGTTTGCTCTTGGAACTCTAACATCTTGACCTGATCCTTGCTTTCCCTTAGCATCACTTGTATGAACAATCTCCCTAGAATCTGCTGCTCTTGTTAGAGGCTTCCTAGCAGTGGCACTTGCAGTGCGCCTACCTTCTGAGTGCCTGCTTTGAGCCATGTTATGGTTTGTCAAGGCTGGCGGTCGTACTAACCTCTTCTTGTTTTTACTTCCCAGAATTTGATCATTATCTGAAGATGCACAGAAATAGTTTTTGTTAATTTCATAGCAGCAATTCTTTGATTACAAAAAGGCAAGTTCTTAAGGTACATTCTGAATTTCTGACATAGATTCATTCTGACACCGAGTATGTACAAGCCAAGAGGGCACTCAAATAGGCAACAGCTATTTGAAAGGCACCAAATTGATTATTATAGGAGATGGCATATTCGGTAACAAAAGACCCAAGGCTAAGAAAGCAATCCAAATGAACGGAAAGTCGTTCCATGGTATTGATGATTTGATCTAAGCATATAAAGAACAACAAACTAGTGTGAATCCTGTCGCTGACAGGGTTTGCGAGGTCACAATGTACGCAGACTCACCCTTAAGAGTCCAAACTATCAGAGAGGTCACAATGTAAGCATATGACTGAACGTATTTGCTGATCTATACAAAAAAGGTCCCATTTATTAAAGTTGATACAACAACAGACTTCCTACGACAACAGACATGGAAACATTCCTTGCCTCCACAAGGCGAATATCTACTACAGAAAAACAGAGGCCATGGATGATGGCTAGTATCTACTACCCTTGATTTGTGATGATAATATTTTCTCAATTCGTCAGGACAGGTGTGGTAGTTGCCAAGAGAAATAACTGCCTATAACATGAAACCCTCATGTAGTGTTCAGAACTAGTGTAGGTTGGAATTTTCTTTCTTTTGGGGGTTGGGGGGGGGGGGGGGGGGGAGGTCGGAGGGGTTTCTCGTGGTGTGAAAATAAGGAAATTGAAGAGTAAATACAGAATAGAAACATTATTTATCTTTGACCCCAAAAAGTCTAACCGATATAATGGTGTGTCTTCAGGAAATCGGCCAACAACCAACAGCTACAAGAACCATACCAGGTAAGGAACTGGTGGACAGGCCACCAAGCCAGATCTAGCCAGACAGCTGGTCCAGTCAGTGAAAGGGAGGTTGGATACTGAATTTTGCCAAGGATTGAAAAAATGCAAACTCTGGACACGATAGCTTGGTTGAGGTACAGAGTATTCTCTCTTTACCTAGACAGATCCATATGACATAATAATCTGCCTACCATCACCGCAAATGCTTTCTCTTATATGTCCCTTAAAAACAAAGATTACCCATAGCCTCATAGCAGCAGAAGTTGTGGCCTAATCCTCTACGTGGACTGTTGGGGCCTCAACAAAACTAACTACAGGATTTTAAAGATGCAACTAGAATTTTGATTAATGTTCCTTTACCTTAGTATTCATAACTAAAGGGTATTTTATCTCAACAAATAACAATAAAATTTCATGTGGAATAGCGAGAAGAATCTAGTCATGGATCGAGGATATTTTTACTGGAAGAGTATATTGAAATTTACCAGGACTAGATATAACAGCACGTGGTCGTGGGGTAGAACTAGCTCTTATATGTTGTTTACTTCTGTCTTCTGGTTCCTGTTTACTCTTCTTTATAGCTGTCATGAGAAACCATAATCATAGTGAAGGATACTTAGATATGTCCAATATAGCTCAAAGTGAAATCAAACCAAATGAGTAAGAAGAATAGCGATGTTTACCTTTTGGTAATGAAGGAGGGGGAGTGATTGATCTTGGGACATATGACTTTGAAACCTTAGCAACTGATAGTGAAGAGGCATGTTTACCTTCCTTTCCTGCCAAAAAAAGCCAATATTTCAAAAACCATCAAAATTTACAAACCAGTTCAAGCAAACCTCACCAAATCTCACCAAGGTAGAGGAACAAATCTCACAAAGCACACAGGTTCTTCCCTGCCCTCCCTTCCCCAATGAAAACTATACAAATCATTATGCTACAGTGGCATAATGGAATGTAGAAAGCTTCCCTTGTTTATCACTGAGGAAATCAGGAAATTAACAGTATGACAACAATTTGGAACATCTTGCTGAATCAAACGAAGTGATTGAGAAAATCACATTTAATTCATATTGCTACTCAAAGGGCTTTCTTCAATTCCACCTCTAGGTTTCTAACGTAACTCAGATCTGGCACCTCTCAATTCTAAAGTGATATCCTAGGCAAAAGTCAAACACAAAACGCAAAACATGAAACCCAAAAGAGAAAAGTCGAGGCACTCGCTTATCTAGCTATATTTCTAATGGTATTCTACAGAGCAAAAAGAAAGCAAATGAGGCATCTCAGAACTCCATATTTGTGAAAAAGAATGCAGAGTGAAAGACACAGCCTAAATTCATATCTTACACCCATAGCTGAATCCATTATCCAACAAGATTGCTACAGGAATATATGACCAGTTGGCAACTCTGAAGGGTGAAACAAGGTCGATTATCGGGGGCACTAGAAACAGCACCTAATTCAAATACATACCAAATCTCCAACTACAAAGAGAACAGCAAGTAATGAAGTATAAGGAAACATGAGATTACAAATCAGAAACTATTGCCTGGCTTCAAGTATTGCAGACAAAACAACGAAGTTTAGCCTTGACAGGGTAAGAGTAAAATGCAGTACCTAGATATCCAATTACAAAAGCAAACATTCTAGGATGCCATTCACGGAAGCAGCAGGCAATAAGATTGTTTGACATGGCGAATTTATCTCAAATCAACGAAACTGAGTGGAAATCTAGATGTCGGCCTCAGATTCCTCAGCTATGCAACTACTAATCCTATGACATTGTTAATCCCAATTTCCATTCACTTCCACCATTCCATGTCCAAAAGCTCGCCCGCCCTTAGAGTAAGTTGTACAGTAGCTACTTCAGCAACAGCATTAGAGACCCGTGTTAATCGGACTCTCTATTTCACTTCAAGTAACCCGTTGAATTTTCGACACTTTGACATGGTTTGGACACTAGACACTCTATTTTAGGCTAAAAACACTGAAAGTTTTCAGAAGATCGAGTCTTAACACTTGGACACGCTCACACGCACCCACATCAACCTTTGCAACTAAGTCCAAGTAACATAACCAGAGATCTGTTGAAGTTATAATTGACACTGTGACAGTGTGACAGATTGGCAGCTACTGATTACCAGTCACATGTCAGAATCCACTGTACTATCAGCTTTTCTCTGGCAAACATAAAAAGTCTAGGCCAAGTAGCCACCAAACATCTAGGGCGATAATCCTACTTTGAACAATTAAACTCGAACCTAGTATTCATAATAGAGGAAAGTGGTTACTGAGACAAAGACAAAGAAAATTCCGTGCTGAATAATAAGGCATAAAAATAAATAAATAAAAAATGGAAACAATTCATCAGCTGTATAGATAGCCTTTTTGATAGGCAGAAAGGTATTGTCCACTCAACCAGGACAGTAGTCAGGCATTAATTCCCTCTTTGGCTTCTAAATATCCAGACTGAAGAGTAAGTTCTGAAACTTATGGTCTAATTAACATTCCTCTAGAGACAGCCAATCTAAGGAAATATTCCAGTATAGATATGAATGAATCTTACACAAATGGTACAGAAATCTAACAGAAACTGCCCAAGATAGTGGAGGGAGATCCACTGCTATTTGTCCTATTCAGACTGACCAAAGTATTTCAATTCTTTCTTACAACCGCTATTTCACCAAAGGCAAATGCCATTTTCAATTAGTATAGATACTCCCTCAGTCCGGAATGAGTTGCCAAATCGTGACATTACAAATTTCCTAAGGTATTGAGCAAAAACACATATTGATCATTATTATTTGTGCAACTTAACACTAGTGGATTAACATTGGACACACATGACACAGGCTACAACCATAATTTATCATTACTACTCATAGGAAAGTGACTAATTTTACTAGACACTCTAGAACAGTAAAAGTGACTAAAATTCTCGAAAGGAGGATTAACACATAATATTCATAGAAACTACTACTAATTCAAAAGAAGCCAGAAGAAGCAAACAAACTTATAGCTTCCACTTATAATAAGTCTAAAATTTAAGAATAAAAAGCAACAAGCCAACAATAAACAATTGATAAAACACTATGCCTTAGATAAAGAGCAATACCTCCATTAACATCTCGAATGGAAAGAGAACCAAAGTTAAGCAAAGGACTTCCAGGCCGATCATAATCATCATCTTCTAGCTCTGCTACTCTCACTTTCACCTTCGGATACACTTCACAAACAATAGGAAAAAAAAATTAATCAGAATATTTAAAAAAAAAAAAAAAAAAAAAAAAAAAAAAAAAAACATCAACAAAAACCAAAAACCCATCTCAAAATTCAGCTTCTTTTTCCATAACTATCAAACGAAAACAACAACCTACCCATTTCTCAGAAAATGAAATTCAGATGAACACCAAAACCACCCCAAAAAAAAAAAAAAAAAAAACAGAACTTTAACAACAAAAAATAAGTAAATGAAACAAAGAAACGTACTTGTTAAGGGGCTTTTTTTTTTCTTTGCTTGGAGAAAAATGATCAAAGCTCTGAAAATAATATATGGGCACTGAGAGAAATTATAGTATGAGTATATGAGAGCAAAACAGCAGCATGTGATAATTTCTGCAGGTTTCTGAGAAAGGTGAACTGAAAGGCACGCTAAATTTGGGGAATCAAAAATGGCGACGATCGCGTAACTGCAAAGTGTGTAATGATTATGACCGCTGTTATTGACAGGTCAAAAAATACTAATGTCAGGCCCAAAAATCTTTAAGTAGATAATTTAGCTCTTTATATTAATTAGGCAACCTAAATCATTCTCTTTTTATAGTATGGCTTTATTTACGCTTTCTTAGCTTATTTACCTATTAAGTATCTATCTATTTTAATCATAATGATAGTCAAATAAAATGTTTCCAAAATTATAAAAAATATTTTCATTGATTCAAAATATCTAAGATCCAAAAATAAAATAGTTGAAATATGCAATAACTTCAATTGCTTGGGTTGTTGGGCATGTTATTCAACGACGACAATTATGAATTAATTAATGAGATGCAAACATTTATTTGCTTGATTTTTTTTTCTTTTCTATTATAATATTATGGAGGATGCAATTAGAATTTACAAGTTATATAATCATTACGTAAAGAGTGTACTTCCCCCTCAACAAAAAAAAAATGTAAATAGTGTGCTACGTCCTAATCAGTAATGATGAAACTCTGTCAAGAGTTTTAAAGATGTCTATAATTAAGTGCTACGATATTTTTTTTAGAATTTCGTAGTAACTACTATTTTAGTTCTCAAACGGTTTAATGAAATCTTTTTATAATTTTGCTAGCAATTTTTAAAACTAAGTTATTATTTTTGGATAAAAAGGATCTTGCTAGGTTAGCTTCTTTTTCTAAAAATTTGATTGGAGAAGTTACGTTGTACATGGCTATAGTAAGCATATAGAACTAGAATAATACATGAGGACGATGATATTTAGCAAAAGAGATCAGAATCATGGAAATCAAAGAGCCATGGGTTATGACTTATGATAGGATGAGAGCAATATAATATATGATGTGATATTATTCTCAATTCAATCTCCCTTCCAAATTTAATGCTAAATTAGTGGAATTATTGGATCCCTAATCCTAATACATTTTCCATAATTTTTGTTTGTAAAAAAAACAATTAAAGATTGTATGGGAGAGAATATGTATTTTGCCTTATTAATATGAAGGGTTACATTATCAACTCAAAAAATTAATAACCTGACATTAGTATTTTTAGGCCTGATAATAACAGCGGTCATCATTATAATACAAAAAACCCAAATAGATTTTTGGGAGAATCCTAAATTATACTCTGTTGGATTTTGTTGCTGAATTTGAAAGGAGAAATTGAATTGTTGAATTTTTGAGTTATTTTGGTGGTCAACTTGCGTGGTGGTCTTTAATTTGCTTTCAACGACTTATGTTATGGGCCGGTTTGGTTTAGGGGGCCCATTTGTCACTAAAGTTCAGGCACCTGCTACATAATGGTGATGTTTAGTCAACGATAAGGCTTGTTTCTCTTTGTTTGTTCTTTTGTACTCCAATTTTGTTCTTTGGTTCTTTCCCTATCATCAAATGCTAATAGGCTATGTTTCACTGAGGATGAGCGCGACACGGTACTCACTCGATATTTCACTATTTAAAATTAGAATTGGATCTATTTGTTTTCAATTTTAGAAATTAGATCTATTTGTTTTCAATTTTAGAAATTGGAATGGGTTGCACCAGTTCCTAATTTTAAGGAATTCACGTCAGCTTCTTGTTTAAAAAATTTCAAGTAGAATTCTTATTCTCTTTCTTTCTTCTCCATGCTTTTGATTCAGGGTGTGTTCTTTTTCACTAAACTGAACTGAATAGTAATCTGTGACAGAAGAAGTAGATCACATCACTGAACTGAGCTAAGCTGAACACTACTGAACTAAACTCATTATTAAGTAAGTGGAAAAAACACACCCTCAGACTCAGTCATCGCATTCTTTCATCATACTTGTTTGCGTTTTTCAGTAGGCGGGCTACATAAACCCTATTAGCTTTCTCAAAAAGTGGTGGATCAATCCACTGATAAAACTCAGATCACAGCCATCTGGTTTTGCTTTTTCTATTTTTTTAATTTTTACATTTGTGCAACTGTGCAAGAGTATTATGTAGGGTGTGCTTGAGATTTTCTTCTTGCTCTGACCCCTGCCTCTATTCACATAATACTCACAAAGTACATTGTGTTGTGCCAAATTGCCGAATTGTTGGAGGATTGAGGTGTTGCCATAATTTAACTTAGGCCCTGTTCTATTTAATGGAATAGTGTGGGACGGTGAGTAACGGAACGGAACGACGCAGTGCGGATAATTTAAAAAAATGTGAGACAAAATGAAGTACAGAATACGGAACGCAACGGCGCGGAACGGAACGCAACGGAACGGATTTGAACGGAATGGGACGGAATGGAATGCATCATGAAAACGACAAAAAGAACGGGGCCTTAATTTGCTTCTTATTAGAAATGAATTGGCATTGCTGTTGCATGTATATTAGTGGGAGTTCTCATTATCGGGTTTGCTGGCTGTTGTAGGTGCTAAGGAGAGGGAGAGTTTCTTGATAGTGTTTCAAGGGATGGAGATTGGAGAAGGATTTCTTATGGTGTTTCAGATGTAACGGATATCTTTTTTTGGTTTGGACTAAAGGTTTACTCTAAACTACTTGAGTTAGGACTATAATCCTGTTCACATTAGGTCGGCTTACAAAAGGGATAAAGTGCTTCTAGTAGATAGTGTTTTTATTCCTAAAATTTGAATCATCGACATTGGTTGTTAATGCAGTGAAAAGGTTTAGAAGAATTTCATGTGCAAAGCTGGGAGTTAAATTTTTCGCAAATGTTTGGACTATATGGCCGCTTGCTAGAAATAAGCTTTAATTTGTTTCCAACCGTTGAAGCCTATTGATTTGATTGAACAAATACGGATTAGAAGTTTTTAGTGTATAGCAGATCGACTAGCAAAGCAAGGTATCAATAGGAGTGTAGATTTTGTGGCGTGGTTGTAAGTGGTCTGCTTGTTTTGTCTCCTGTACCAATCACTCACAACTCTGCTTGTATGGGTGTGTACTTGGCTTTTCTTTATTTTCTCAAACTCTCTGTATACAATTTGGATTCCTGATGATTCTAATGGAAGATGCATAATTATCAAAAAAAAAAAAAAAAAAAAAAGAAGTTTTTAGTTCATTAACAGTCAAGACTCTAGCTCTATGGCTACTCTTTATGATTGGGAGCAACATCCACATCAGGTGATGATAGAGAATATGCATAGCAATTTATACCAAAAAACTAGAGTTACATTGTGGGTAGTGTACGTAAATCTGTTTTGTGTCTATCTCTCTCCTCTTCCTGTTTTTCAATATATCCAAAATACCCCTGAAATTCAAGAGAGAGGAGATAGATAAACACAATTTACACAACATAAGTTCATGTATACTACACATAGAATGTATAGGAAAAACGGTCCACAAGCTTGATATAGCTGATCATACTTGGAATTCACCCCCCTTAGCTTAGGGCTGGTCCCACAGGATGTGATGGCTTTGTTAGAAGTCAAAAGAATTTATGCCGGCTTTTTCCATCAACTTGGGAATTTTAGATTCCAATGAAGCTGAGTTGATCGATGACCTTCAAATATGCTGTTAATTTGCTAATGGTTAATGAAGATCAGATTGGCCACATATGAAAGTCACTTTTGTAAGTGATTCTAGAAATGCTTTTAGTTGGGTGAGCATCAAGGTTGTAAGGCCATAGGTGTTCCTACAGCTAACATTAGGAAAATTGAATGCAATGCACCGACTATGTACAAAGTACTCACAATGCAATGCAGTATAGTTCAAAGTAGTGTAAGCCAATATAGTACAGTGAAGTTTCTAGGAAAATTGGAACTTCTCACATTCTCACCCTCACTGATTGCAAGTTTAAACCAAATAATAGTACAAGAGCCCCCTGTTTTTTTTTTCTTGGTCAGAAAGCATTCATTCATTTCATTCTGTCACAAGTAAATTACATGAACGTTTATAAGTTCTCCCATGGAGATCATCTTCATAGGTGTTCCTACGGCTAACATTAAGATAGTTACTAAGTTTAATTACACCACTATAATAAGACGAGACTCATTGTTAACTCTGACTGCAAACAAGTAGACTTGTTGAATGACAATGCCCGCAACAGTTCAGGTTAGCCCGCTTCCACTGCTACCAGGAGCCCCTCCCTTATACTAAAAAGCTTAGTTGTGTTAGTATCTGTTGCTCGCTCGGATGCCTTATTAATAGCTGCCTAGCCATGCTCCATTGGAGTTCCTGCCTACACTTGCAATACCTGCTTGTTTTGATGGCAAAGAGAAAGTTGCATCTGTGTTCAACTTCACCCAATTTGGGGGTGGTGGGTTCCAACCCACCAGAATAATGGAAGAAGGATAATTAGACTTTGGCTTCAAGGGGTTTGAAATTCCCATGCTGACTTTAGACCAAACCTCATAGGGGACCATATGGTTCTCAAAACAAAATTTGTTCCTCCTAAGCCAAATATGCCACATAGTAGTTGCAAACAAAATAGGCTAAGGAAGGCTCTGGGAAGTTAAGGTGGATTATGCAAGGTTTGACTTGAGACACTCTTTAATTAGTATGTACCATACGAGAAAAAGGCGACAGAAGCAGGTAGCTTATTCCACATTTCATTCGCCGCAACACAGTCCCTCGGTGCATGCATTGGGTTTTCATCATGCATATTGCATAATTGACATACAGTGTCGCTGACAATGTGGAGGGCACAGATCATCTGCTTGTTTGCACATCTGTCCCACCAAGCGAGCCATATAAAAATTGAATATTGGGGGTGCATGGTAATTTTCATATCCATTCAGATTTTTCCTCATCATTGTCACTAAAATTTGAGCATTGCCAGTATGCCTCAGTTAAATTGACCTGGCTCACAACGAACAGGAATGGTCATAATCTCATCAACAATATCAACAGGGAGAACAAAAGATAGAATCTCAAAACACCGGCTAAAATCAATTAAGAAATCTTTGACTTTCATATCGTGCTCTAAATGATTAAGCGGATCACTGAAAAGGTTCCTCAGTGACCCCCTTCCTGTCAAATTATCAAACCACAACGAAATCAACTCCTCTTTACATACAATCCATTGAGAATTCTGGTTATGAAGTGTCCAGCCTTTCTTTATACCTTACCAAATATGTGAGCCGTTAGAACCTTTCAAAAATTTGTTGTTCTTGGTCACATATTTGGCTTTCAGCATTTGTGAGGCAAGGTTGTCCTCTTTGTTAGCCATATTCCAACACAGCTTTGTATTCAAAACAGAGTATTAATAGCTTCGCATCAGCTCCTAACCCCCAACCCCCCCCCTCCCCCCGAGGCACAGGTTTAAAAACCTTATCTTTGCCAATCAAATGAATTCTTTTATTATTCTCTATGTCTCCCTAATAAAAAAAATTTATTACACAAGAGCCCATTATGACTCCTAAAACCAATAAATGTCATTCCCCCTCGTCTTTTAGCCTTCTTTTTTTTTTTTTTTTTTTTTTGTTGAAACTACGAGGAAGCCACCCTTTTTGAGGATCAAGAGACATTGAGACTTGATCTTGATCCCAGATTCGTATAGGAAATTAGTGGGGAATGCGTCATTGCGCTATTAGCTCGTCTAGTCTTTTAGCTTGTCTGATCTATCCGTAGCCTTCTTGCAAGTACCGAAGAAAGAAAAAAAAGCACCTAAAAGCAATTTGGAACAACCGTAATAAAGAGTAATCTGATTTCATTTAGTCTTATACATTTTGATATAAAGCCTTGATACATAATTGCATATAGTACTACATATACACATGTAGTAACAAGACTGATATTCCAGCTATTACATCGTAATCAAACATAAGGACATCCCTCGCATGCATGCAAGCAACAATGTTTTAACAATGAGGGGAATTATTTAGTAGTAATTAAGCAAACCATGCATTCATATAGATATGGTAGAGGCTGGCAGTCACTAATAAATTTAGGGGATATAATGATCTTCCATGCCCTTCTCTTAGGTACGTGTTGGTGTAATCATTTCCAGAGGCTACGGGGCAGGGGCTCCTCCTTGTTCTTAAATTGGAAGTCCAAAGCATTGACGCCAGTGAAAATACCGTCGTACAAGGTAGTGGTAATAGTCTCACCGGTATTAAGTGTGTCAGTCTGTTTGTAACTGAAAGGAACATCGCAAGTAGCTTTAGTGGCTATCAGGCTGACATCGACTTTAGTCCTTGGTGGCACTACCACAGTGTATCCAGTTTGTATCTCCTTACTGTTTGTCAGAGTTTTTCCCCATGTATAACTGTTGGTTACTTCGGTCGAAACCTCGATTTTGCCTTCAACGATAAAGGGAACACCGCTCTTGAAAGTAGCAGAGATGCCCAATGAGATGGAGATACTATTACTCCAGGTGCTTTCAGAGGTATCAGTGTATGTAAACTGCAAGGTCATTTGTTGGGTGTGTTGTCGGTGGGGTTGGAGGCAGATTGAAAAGCCAACAAAAGAGGTTGTGGGGCATAAATCCTAGCATCATCCACCCGAAATTCAAACACATTGACTGACCTCCTAAGGACTGGCTCGAGTACCTGTACCAGTAGATGACACATAAATTATTAATTAAATAATAAGTATAGATTAAAGGAACAATGACTGTAACAAAGAATTTAGAAAAAAAAAATTATGTATGCACAATCACAAATACTTGTATAAAATGGTCTTATCGTAATTTCCTGTGAACCAGTCTCACACAATACTTCAAAATGGTACACAAATTCTAAAAAGAAGGGAGGGAGGGGGTGTGTTAATCCAACCCTCCTAGGTCTTTCACTAACCTCCATGCGAGATTCCATTATAATGCTAGTGGCGCCAGCATTCAAGCAGCTTTCCTTACCATCAGCGGTAAGTCTTTCGCAGAAATGATTGTTGCCCATGTTACGAAGTGCGATAACATTGTTGTCATCAACCCTAACTGGCGAAAACAGTGTGTCCTTATTGTTACTGCTAGTATCAGTAGAATCAGCCCATATCCAGTTGGGGCTACGCCTCCAGAATTTCCCAAAATAAGTATTCTTAAAACGTAAATTGCCATCGTTATTATGGTGCACCTCTTGCACTATCCAAATGGAGCCAGAATCTGTAATCCCGAATTGTTGGTAATGTTGGTTATCCTTGTAGTGAGCAAAGAGGTACTTCTTATTGTCACCCACAAATGCCACACGCTTGGGCAGGATCACCAAAGTACTGTAGTTCACCATTTTACAGAGAGCTACCATACTGCCGGTGGTGTTCTTGATGGTCAAGCAGTTGTTGAGACTTGGAACCACGCGAACATCAACTCCCTTTTGCACATGAACAAATTTGACAACAGATTTTCCATCATAAGTAGTAAATTGGGGCCTGAACAATGTGCAATTCCATGCCCCCTTGTCTTCAACTTGCTTAGTAGCTTCTGCGACTATATATCCCTCATCAGCCCTGTAATACATTCATCAACAATTTTATAGCTTAATTAGTACTCCATATATATAAATACTACTATAATCCATGTATATTTTGATGCATAGTATTTTTTATAATAGTATAGTATACGTTTGGGATGAAATACTGAAGTGAAAACTAATCAATAACCCAAAAAGGTACAACTTATTTTATGACGTCAGAAGACAGAGTGGCAAAAAACAACCCTTCTAGAACAGTTTCATATCATTGTAAGGTCCTTCCATGTTGGGAATGACTTTAAACAACTTTATGGTAAATGCAAAAATAAGGTTATAGACTATTAAACTTGGGGTATATATGTTTGGCAGAAAAAGTTAGACTTTAGATTAAAGTTACAGTTTTTATCTTTCAGTTACTACTTTCACCCTCTGTTACCAAATAGTTTATCAGATTATTTTTCACTTTCAGTTTCAGAAACAGTTAAAATCTGAATGCGACCCAAGCAAGCTTTCAATCTCAGCTCGCAAAACAACTAATTTTTTACCATTTCATAAAAAAAAACTTAGCAATTTTCTGCTAACTTCATACCATATTCTGACTTTTTAACTAGCAATACAGCTTGTTGTGCCAAACATAACCTTGGAATAAGGAGCGGTAAATAAAGTTAATTATTGTTGAAAGAAAAGATAAATATGAAGATAGAGATACTAAAGACATATGTAATTACCAGACCCAGTACTTGTTGTTGTGGCAACTTCTTACGTGTATAAGGCCTTCTTCACACTTGGCAGGCTCAATTGCAAATTTTGCCTTTGGATCCACGGCCGAGAAGGCGTATTGGAGATAACCCTTACATGCCTTCTCATCACCCTTGCTCTTACATCCCAAGTACCAGCCTTTGGTCCTCATAAGCTGTCTTAAGAACCATCAGTGCAGGCAATGCCATCTCTCTCCCTCTTAAGTTTGTACAACCTTTGTCTCTTATGCTTGCTATTGGTTCTTGATGATCTTCTTTATTTATAGGAAAGTCCACGTCCTGATCATCAACAAGTTATTCTAGCCTCTTTAAGCTCTGGCATGACCCAAGCTCTAAGTTTGTTGTTCCTTTTATCTCAAGTTTTTTCTTTGCCCCCTGGTGTTACTCAATTAGTGAGCAATTCTTGCTGCATGTAGCTATAATTCACCCTCTTGGCTTAGAAAAGTCTGGAAATCGATCCCAATTGCATCTACTTAGCTTGTTTGATGCCTATTGTCCCCAAATTTGGGAATTAGGGTTTTGGTTCTTTCGATTTCGATGGCGGTCCATATCTCCAGTTCCCTTCCCGTTTTGGACCTGGTGGTGCGTAGTCGATGTCCGTTATTCAGTTTGAGCTCGGTGGTTATCTATGTCGCTCGTTTGTCAATTGATTGCATTCAATTGGGTCCTGGTAATTGGTTCGACTAATTTCGGGGTCGTTGGCTACCACTTGGTTGATTATGGCATCAATCTGATTCTAGCTTTTTCTTTATGCCTATGTGTGTTGCAGGAAGACCAGATTGCAAGTTGTTTACTACCAGGTGCAAACAGGAGATTGTTGTTGGCCCTTTGATTCACAAGCTCCTTTTGAGGCCACTTTCTGTAATTTGTCTATTAAAATAAGCATTTGTATGCCAAGTGATAGCTCTGTTAGTTGGCACTTATATGAGTATTTCATCTGCTTTAATGAGTTAGTAATGAGTAGTTCTTAGGCAACTGTCATTACATATATGCTCTTACAGCTATTTATGGTAGTTTTTGGATGGGGATTTTACTTTTTCTTATAGTTGTCGTGTCTTTTTATGACTATTACTGGATATCTTTGATTGGATCTTTGGACCAAATATATGGCATAGTGGATTCGCCACTTTTAGCTCAGCTCTTTCGAGCTTTTGCTCTCACCTACATCTATGGTAGGGTTAAGCTGTTATTCCTCTTCAGATTTCCTTTCCAGCACTTTGGTTGGCAGGATTTTAGCCTTAGTATTTTTTATAATCTTGTAAGCTTAAATTCTGGGAGGATAGTCTATCTGGTTGGAAACAATTTTTTCTTATGCACTAGCTTAGTTACTCGCTTATCCCACAATTCCAATGAGAATAATCAGTTGGAATGCTAGAGCCTAGAGGTATTAAAAATCCAGAAACTCAACAAGAGTTGAGATTCATTCGCAATAAATATAAGCCTGATATATTTATCTTACTCGAAACTTTAGTTTCTTCTCATCATAGCACGCGTATTGCACGCAACTTGGGTTTTGAGCAGTTCTTTTGTTGTTGATCCCATAAATCATTCGGGTGGGTTGTTAGTCTTATGAAATAACACTAGCATTTTGGCTGACATATCCCAATTCTCTAGTCGAATTATTAGATTTAATATTCACGATCAGGTGACAAACGTAGATAGTATTTTGGCTGCGGTCTATGCACCAGCCCAAGATCAGGATAAGGATATGTTTTGGGCTGAATTGCAACACGAAATATCACAATGGCAATAAACTTGGTGTATAATTGGAGATTTAAATGAACTAGTCTACCCTTCTGATAAATTCGGGGGTCGTCTTCCCCATGTACAAAGATATGCACGACTAAACCACTTTGTTAATAGTATGAATGCATTTGAAATCCCATTTAATGGCAGCCCATATACATGGAAAAGCTCGGCTCATAATCAGTCTATTTATGAAAAATTAGATAGAGCTATATGTTCCTTTGATTGGTATCTTAAATATCAGGACAGTCATGTTTCTGTTTGAAACTTTACTTGCTCGGATCATGCTCCTATTTTATTAGATAATACACAGATCCTGCATAATACACAACGTCCATTCCGTTTTCAACATGCATGGGCCCATAATAGGGAATCTTACCAAATAGTGCAAAAATGTTGGAAAACTAAGATACATGGTACTCGTATGTACTGTATTGTCCAAAAATTACGATATATTAAGGGTCAACTTAAAAGTTGGCATCATATGAAATTTCGACATCTCGATAACAAACTAGACCAAAATTACGAAAAAATTCATATTATTGAGGAGCAACTTATATCTGATGTTCATAATCGACGCCTTCATGAAATCTTAACTAGGCTTCTCCGTCAGCGTGAAAAACTATTATTATTTAGTCAAAAGTATTGGGGCACCCTTGCTAAGAAAGAGTGGTTGACTAAAGGTGATCGTAACACCAAATTTTTTCACCTTAAGCACAAGATTAGGAAGAAGCGCTTAGATATTTTGAAAATTAAAGATCCTTCAGGTATTTGGATTGAGGATGCCTTTTTCGTCAAACAAAAATTTCTTTCGGATTATGAAACTCGTTTTAAATCTATGAATAATGGACCACGGAGTAATATTATGCACGATATCTCCTTTTGTATTAGTCCGCAGGATAAAGAAACCCTGATAGCCCCAGTTACTGCTCTTGAAATTCAAAATGCAGTATTTCAAATAGATCCTTATAAAGCTTCTGGTCCTGATGGTTTTGGGGCTCAGTATTTCCAAAAATATTGGCATATTCTTAGCAATGATTTAATCACAGAAGTTCAAGACTTTTTTCGACATGGTGAATTGCTTCGTGCAGTCAACCACACGTTTATTACACTGGTTCCCAAAATAGACCAACCAGAAACAACTAGTCATTATCGACCGATTAGTCTATGCAATGTCCTTTATAAGATTATAGCCAAAATTTTGGTTAATCGCCTTCGCCCCATTTTAGCAAAAATTATTAGCACTCTTCAAGGAGCATTTGTTCCTCAAAGAGCTATCCAGGATAATATCTTGCTTACGCATGAGATTTTAAATGTGTTCAGAAAATCTGCCAGCAACAAAGGTTGGATGGCTATCAAATTAGATATGGAAAAAGCATATGACCGTATTGAATGAGATTTTTTATTTGAACTCCTTGAGAAATTAGGATTTCATCAACAGTGGGTCCAATGGATTAAACAATGTGTTACTACAGTTTCTTATTCGTTACTGGTCAATAATGTTTCGACTGGATTATTTAAGCCAACTAGAGGCTTACTACAAGGAGATCCCTTATCGCCTTATCTATTTATCCTATGTATTGAAGTCCTAGCCAAGAGACTAGTAGAAGCCGCCTACCTACATAAGAATGATATGGGGATTCGTATAGCAACCAATGCGCCTCTAATTCCTGGTTTGTTTTTTGCTGATGACTACTTACTTTTTTGTAAAGCTACTAGAAAGGCATGTCGTACGATACACAATATCTTACAACAATTTTGTACGGACTCTGGTCAATTAGTAAATTATCATAAGTCAGCTATTACATTTTCCAAGAAAGTTACACAACCCACTAAGCAAATTGTCGCCGCAGAACTTCATATCCCACAAAAAGCGCATCTAGGTAAATATTTAGGATGTCAATTCGATAAAGATAAGATTAATAAGGAAACTTTTACGCCAATCATTGATAAGTCTATTCGTAGAATGCATGCATGGAAAGCTAATATGCTCTAAAAAGCAGGTCGCACCGTTTTAATTCAGAGTAATTTAGAAGCCATGCCTGCACATGCCATGCAATGTTTTGAACTTCCAGTGTCTGTAACTAATGAATTAGACTCAATTAGTAGTAAGTTCTTTTGGAAAAAGTCTGATTCTGACAATGGATTCCCTATGATTAGTTGGGAAAAAATTTGTCGACCTAAGTCTGAAGGTGGTCTAGGTTTAAGGCAAGCTAGAGATCTTAACCAAGCATTTATTACTAAGCTTGGGTGGAAACTACTAACCGAACCAGATAACATTTGGGTTAAGGTTGTCACTAGTAGATACCTTCAATATGAAGATTTTTTCAACTGTCAACCTAGAAATACAGATTCTTGGATGTGGAAGAAAATTTTAGGCCACCGTATACTACTTCGTAAAGGTATCCGATGGAAAATTAGAACTGGTCAACAAATTAGTTTCTGGTTTGATAATTGGTGTTTAAACCAAAGTATAGTTGATTATCTACACTTACCGGTATCACAAATTAGGCAACCTGAGTTACGCGTTTCAGATTGCATCAAATCTAATAAAACTTAGGACATAGATAAGTAAAATAAGTTAATTCCTGCAGAGCTTGTTCAAATTATTCGAGCAGTTCCCATTCCTAGCCACAATATTCCTGATACCTACGTGTGGGGAATATCTAGTAATGGTCAATTTTCGACCAAATCAGCTACTCGCTTAGCACATGATCTCAGATACGGTAAAAAGGACAATTGGGCATACAAATGGTTGTGGAAAGTAGATATGCCACCTAAGTTACACCTTTTTCTCTGGCGACTTTTTCATAAGAGCTTAGCTCTTAGACAAACACTTCGTGGGCGAGGGATGGCAATAGACCCTGTTTGTCCTCTATGCCACCAATATGAGGAAACAGAGTCACATTTGTTTTGCAGTTGCTCGGTGACTAATAAGGTTTGGGAAATGTTAGCCAGCAGACATATGATTTCTCGCATGCCTTAGGATGATATTATTACTTTCTTACAGGAGGCTTATATCCATGGACGCAAAGAGGAGTTGTCGATAATTTGTTATACCTTATGGAGTATTTGGAAAGGAAGAAACTCAGTTATTTTTCGAAATCACGATTTTAATGTCAACCAGACCTTTTTCTTGGCCCATCGGGCTGAGCAAGAATGGAGGATTCGCCAACAGTTGGACGCCAAGTTCCACACAAGTATGGATAAGTGCCACGCTAAGAATAAGCATCACATTCAATTTATCAGGTGGTATGCTCCAGAGGAAGGGTTTGTAAAGATTAATTTTGATGGTTCAATATTTGATTCTTCAGCTGCTGCTGGGTTCATACTTCGAGATTCAAGTGGTCTGCCCATCTATGCCCAGGCGGAAAAATTTAGGGACTACCTTAGTATTGGTTGCCGAAACTTCTGCAATGCGGAATGGTATCCAAGAAGCAGTGTTGCGTGGATACAACCGAATTCAACTTGAAGGTGATAATCTAGCTGTCATCAACGCTTTGATTGGAAGATGGGATACACCCTGACAAATACAAAGTCTTTTGAATGATGTTTAGTTGTTTATTCAACATTGCGATGAAGTTCGAGTTAAGCACATTTACAGAGAAGCAAACCAGGCAGCGGATTGGTTATCCAAGGCAGGATAACAAGGAACATATTCATTTGATTTATCTTGTATTCCTAGATTATTAGCACAGATTTTGTATCATGACCAAATTGGTATTACCCTCGCAAGGAAAGTTGCCCAATTTTAATAATGCTTACTTAATAAAAAAAAAAAAAAACGAATACTAACTTATTGGGTGGACATTTTTCAAGGATGGATCGAGATATCCTCTATTACATAATGTTTCAATCGGGACTGAAGTTTCCCTAGTAGAACTAGTGGCCTAGTGATTATCTCACTCTTTGATGCTTCTTACCTTTCTTTTTTGGATGCTTCTTGTCAGAAGAAATCGTCCACCTATCCACCTGTTCTCTTTCTCCCATGTAGTAAAGAAATTGTCTTTTTGTTTTTCAAAAGGCAAAGTAATTTCCAACTTTATTGAAAATGAGACTTGAATTTATATCATAATTGAGAATAAGTGGGAGCTGCGACGCCACTGCACTACCAATCCAAAAAGTTACCCTTTTACCTTGTTGAAAATAATTATCAAATCTTTAGCTCAATAAATAATAATTATCAAATTGTTCTCCAATTACTTAAATGATTCACGATTTTCATCGACCTTGATATCATGTCAAATTTAGTAGGCGTAGATTAAATTAGTAGATAGTTTTGTATAAAACGAATTCACGTACAGACATTTAACTACAACACTTTTTATAACGAATATAACATAGTTTTTTGTACACTCGTTACTCTAAAAGTTATTAAAAAATATCGGGTTTTTCTACATGGTGTCTTTAATTTTAAACATTTTACAAAATACCATTTTTACTCAAAGATTATACGCGATGCCCCTCTATTGGTATTATTTGATGTTCAGTGAGTCCATGTTGTTGGAACTGAAGCTTTGCTTCAAGAAGTTTGGTATGCTTTAAAGAAAAAGTCCCACAAAAAGTTTTATTCATAAATTCATTGTCCCACATTGGTAGAGAAAGGAAGAGAAGAGTCTTTATATATGGTTGTGTACTCCTACTCTTTGAACTAAGAGTCAAGGGAAGACTCTCCCCATCCCTGAAAGCAGGTTGTCGTAATTTCCTAATATACTTGTGGGAGCAAATTCAACTTTAGAACAGTGATGAATTACGTTACGACCTTCTGTTAGAGATAAGTTTGCTCCGTATATAAGCCTTGTTTATAACACATATTTGTGCTCCATAAAAAGACGTGAATGTACCTTTTCGCCTTATTTTTGAATGGTTGTAACATAGACTGACATTACCGGTTCAAAAATTTTGGAGTTTTTGTGACATGACTCGACAAATAGGATTAGTTTGAGTTTTGAACCTAGTATAATAATATAATAGTCTAACTATGTTTTAGGCACGTGAATCTAAACAATCGTCTACAATATGTGTATATCATTTTCTTGCCTATGAATTTAATGGTTACTGGCTCTGAGTCATCTTAGATATTTCATGAAGATAGAATTTTGTAATAAATACCATATTTTCTCCTATCCATCAATGTTGGTTGGCGAGTACCAGATGTCCCAACTCTATTTAATCCGAGCAAGTCCCACGCTGAAACAAGTTCCACGCCATATATAGTCTCCTCAACTAACACAATTTAGAAAGTTGCAACCCTTCAGCAACCGGAAAAAAACCCATATATTATTATCTAGACCAAAACCTCATTGGCTACTCGCGTCGTAGATTAGATTGCTTACGAGTGCAATAAAAAACTTGTTTTGAATCAATTATATAACTTAATTATCTTTTGCTCCAACCAAGAAGAATTAAATTATAAAGCTAATTAGTTGTCAAACTAGTTAGTTACGCGCCTAATTACTTGTGGCATTAATTAATTTTGCATTTAATTAGCCGCGGAAATCATTTTCTTTGCAATTTAATTATTCATTTTTTTTTAATATTTATCAATTGCGAAATTTAGTTTCTGCGGCTTATAAGCCTGGCGAAAAGTGTTTCGTCGCTAATTGGTTATCAAAAAAAAAAAAACGTAGCGGCTTTTTTATTATTATTAGATCTAACCTTTTTTGAAAAACCTATTTTACCAATCTTAGGGCCAGCAACGAGTTCTCGAGCTAAAATTATGTATTGCAACACAACTGCATTTTCTAATATCTGACTTTTGTGTAGAATCAAGAAAAAGATATGTAATTAGATTTCTTCAAAAAGAAACAAATAATATCTTTAGATTCCCTCAAAAAAGAAAAAAGAATCTCTTTATAATTTATTCTTTTTTATTTTCCTAGTCTTTAAGAAGAAGCCTTACATAACAACAAGGAACCAACATCAGATTAAAAGTTTTTTTTTTTTTAAACTGAATGCACTATCAGAAATACTGGGTTGGAAGAATCAAGTTGCTTTAGAGTAGGAATATCGTTCCAACCTTGATATTGAGCTTTTAGTTTCTATAATAATAATAATAATAATAATAATAATAATAACAACAACAACAACAACAACAACAACAACAACAACAACAATAATAATAATAATAAATCAGTGGCGGATCTAGAAAATTTTTAATATGGGTGCAAAAAAAAAAAATATTTAAAACTTAGCTGATAAATGAAATCATATCTTTAAAAATCATAGGTTAAAATCTAAAAACACCAAATTATTACCTAAAAAAAACAAACATTCTTAGTACACCACACATATCCTTACATCAATTATTAAAATATTATGTAAAAAAGAAGAAAACAGCTTACAAGAAATTTGATTTAACTCAAATACGTACAAAATCATATTAAATACTAATAATAATATTAAAAAAAACAACTAGATTACTAGGTAAGTAGCAATAAGTTTCCCTAGCTAGTAGGGGTGTTCATGGTAGGTTAACCGAACCGAAAGGTTCACTCGGTTCGGTTAATCGATATTTCGGTTCGCCAATTTCGTGAACCGTAACCGTAATCGAAAATACAGGTTAACCGACTTTGGGTTAACCAATTTTCCCGGTTCGGTTATAAGGTTAACCGAAAAACTTACTTATGTGATTTTTATAGTATAATTAGCTACTTTTAAATATATTTTAAAAAAATAGAAGCTAAATTTACAATTTAGATTCAATAAGACATAATCAAAATAATAAAGAGATATAAAATTCATGAATTCTTAGTTATTAAACATTACCTACCAACTTTATATTTAAAGTTTGTCTAAAAATGTAATAAAATATTAATAAAAAAAGATTAAAAATTAATTTTCGGTTTTTCGGTTAACCGAAATCTCCAAAATCGTGAACCTAAACCGAACCGAGAAACCGAAAAAATATTCGGTTCGGTTAACCGAACCGCTTTAAAAGAAATAATAGGTTCGGTTAATCGAATTTTCGGTGCGATTTTTCGATTTTACGGTTCGGTTTTTCGGTTACGGTTTTTTTGGACACCCCTACTAGCTAGGACCTGTTCCCCTACTAGCTAGGACTTCTGGGTAAAAGAGAAGAATCAGAAGGGAAGTGGTCTGACTTTGAGTTGATTTCACGTGGAGTTGCTACCTGGAAAACTTTACTTTTGATTTTCCTAAACTAGCCTTTTACTTTTTAGCTAATGTTCCTTTATTTCCATGGATGCATTGTAAATTGGGGCTTTAAAGTATGGGTGCAATAGGTATAGAGATTATTATTTTTG
The DNA here is from genome assembly GCA_038025085.1 of Tetragonia tetragonoides. NCBI lineage: Eukaryota > Viridiplantae > Streptophyta > Magnoliopsida > Caryophyllales > Aizoaceae > Tetragonia > Tetragonia tetragonoides. Next base: position 32,153,533 of record CM076152.1, on the reverse strand, counting down.
CTATGCTCTTCAAAGCGTCCATCAAATTTGTTTTAATAATATAGGGTCAAGTGACCCCATATTGCTTGTCGTGGGTCCGCCCCTGATAATAATAATAATAATAACAATAATATGTAAACACCTTTCAAAATTTTCTTTTCGTAAGAAATTTAATACTCTTAAGAAAAGATGCAAGATACGTTTTTCTTTTCTTCGTTTGATTGGTCGCTTGCATTAGCCAACGGTCCTTCCCTAGTCTATAGATGATCCTAGTCGATATCGTCGTTTGATTGATCGTTTGATCAACCTTGACCATTACTCGACCTGACATTTGTCACTTTGTTCACATTTTATCTCAATTTTTGCAGTCTCCGCGAAAAGAGCCTATGGATGTTGATATTCGAGTTTTGCACTACCTTAACGGTAGCCCTGGGCCAAGGGTTGGTTTAATTTTAAGGGTCTGGATCTTCTGCGGTACTGCAGAGAACCAACCTCTGCTGTTTCCTTTGTAAATAGGAGGGGTTTTGGGATTTGGGGAGGAGAGAGAAAGTGAGAAAAAGAAGGAAAGAGAATTGCAGAGGATCCACTCTCTAATTTTAATACGTACCTCTGACAGTTCCTTACAAGTTACAACTCTTTGGTTATTGTAATTTGGATTGGGCCAATTTCCCACTCACGCGCCGATCTTTAACAAGTTATTTTGTGACTACTCACCTATATCGTACGTCTTGGAAAACAATGAAGCAACTAACTGTTGCTCGTTCTTATGTAGAGGGCGAGTATAGTGTTATGGCTGTAACTACATGTGAACTAACATGGCTTAAGTCCTTATTGGCTTCTTTGGGGGTCTTTCATACGCATCCAATGCGATTGTTTTATGATAATCAAGTTGCACTTGATATTGCTGCCAATCCTATGTTATATGAGCGTACAAAACACATTGACAATGTAGATTGTCACTATGTGCGTGTGTAGGCACCAAAATTGTGTCAACTTGTGAGTCGGTGACTCACGAAAAGATATTATTATTTCCTTAAAATTACGGTATTATCACAAAGAGGTTATGGTGATTATCTTTTAAGATAAAAATATCTTTTATTCTAAAAAATAAGATTACAGAAAAGTTTTAGGTCATCTCGTCAACCGCTCCATCTACTAGAAATCGGGAGTTATCTCATGGTTGAAAGGAGGATGGATGGAACAAGCCATAAAGGCACCGTAAGGCTCGACAAAACAAGCCACAAGTCGAAGGCCCCACCGGCCACCTCCTAATCAAAAAAGAGCAAGTTGATAAGACCCTCATTCAATTAGTTCAAGAAAACGCTACCAAACCCTTAAATCTAAACATAACTACGTGTCCTTAGAATGGAATCACGAGATCCATAACAGTTGTAAACCACAAGTTATAAATAAAAATCATCTTGCTCAATATTTTCTTGCCTCTTAATTGCAGATTTGAAATTTCTGATTTACAAAACTAGTTTACAAAACCAAAAATAAGAGGCAAACCTACAAATAAGAGGTCTGTCCCTACAAAAAATATAAAAATAAAATCCTCAACTACCTTCAAAAACTAGATACAGAATTTGTACCAAAACTAAATTATTTTTGTAGTTAAATTAGCTGCAGATAGATTTTTAATTTCCGGATCTTATTAGCTAACTTTTAACTCCGTACACTTATACGAGTGTTGGCGACTTGTTAGTGTCCTTCAATGATTTAAAATAAAAGCATCGTCACAAATCTTTGGTAATACTATCCAATAGATTTCCGAAGCTTAGAAGAGCAATCTACAAACAAAAAGAAGATTTGCACCGACTATGTACAAAGTACAATGGTGCTTTGTAGTTCAGTGAATTCATTCATTAACATCAACATCAATATTACCGGCCTAATGTCTCCAAAAAAGCTCCTGCCAAGTCAGGGTAAGGGAGAAGATCGATTATATGCAGCTTTACCTATGTGAGAGTCTTAGAGAGAGACTTTAAAATGCTTCGAGCATGTAATTTGACTCCAAAAAGATATTTCACCCAATGATTAGAATTTGGAGAGAGCAAAGACAACGGCATGGGGAGAGATATGAACCTATAATGACTCAATGGGTTATAAACGAAGAGGAACCCATAGCATTGTATTTAGAAAAAAGAGTGATTATAGATTTGTAGCATTTGAAAGGGAGTCACAACTCGGATTTGATTAGATTAGCAACTATTGAACTCTCAACTCCCAAAGAAAAATGGTTAGAAAATTGAAGGAGAATTGAAAACGGAAAAGAAAGAGGCCGACCATGAAGTTGAAAGATAGCCAAGGATATGAAAAAAAAAATGTAACTAAGAAAACTTCACAAAACAAGCCAAATTTGACTTTGTGCTTTGGGGATGTCATAGGTTCTAGATATAGGCCAGACGGAGGAGAGAACTTAAAAGGGTGAAGGAGCCGTGAGTTTTGCAAATGGAGGAGGGATACCAAGACGAGGCAGAGCGCATGACCATGAAGAGGGCTTCTTGTAGTCGGAATTTAGTGGGCATGGGCTATGGTTAGCAGTGAAGCATATGAGACATAGGTGAGTGAGTGATTGATTTTGGCCATGTAAAGAGAGCTTATTATTTTAACCAGAAATTAAAATACTAATTTGTGTGGGTAATGAACTAATATTCTAGGAAATGTGGATAGGAATTTGGAAGTTGGTAGGAGTATGGTGTTGACAGTGATCAATGGTGGTGGTGGGATATTAGGCCAAGGATGATGATCATAGCCATCTCTGGCCAGACAATAGAATTTCGGGGTTGCTCTTTAAGATTAGGATCGTTTGCTCTGATACCATGTAAATAATATAAATCATACACAATTGCTTGATTATATTATTGATCTAAAGGACTATATGTATAGGGGTTAAAGTCTCCTATATATGGTAATACAATATACATGATCATAGGATAATATTCAATAATATAGATATTAAATCATATCGCAATCTTCTAATATATAACTAGAATATTCCTAAGTAATATCATTTTCTGACATATTCTCCAATAAGAGGTTGTTTTCGTTTGAGCTGAGATCTGAAGTGCTACAATCAATGGCAACATCACAATAAATATGAAGTGCCGACAGTTTTATGAGTCATTTTGCTTTAGTCCATTATATCCCGAAGCCAAAAAGTAATAAAACTTTTAACCCCATTGAAAATGGTAAAATTAGAACTTCTCATATTATTTTTCTCTCTCTCACTACTTGCAAACTTAAACCAAATAATAATCCAAGAGCCCATCACTCCTAAAACCAACAAGTATCATTTTGTTCTAGTCTCTTGCCTTTTCTTTTATTTATTTTTTTTAAATTGCAAGGAAGCCACACTCTTGAAAATAATGAGATGTTGAGACTTGATCCCAAATTATTATAGGAAATTCGTGATTGAAGAGTGCGCCATTGCGCTATCCACCCTAAGCTCGTCTAATCTTCTGGCTTGTCTTATCTATCCCTAGGCCTTAGCCTTAACCTTCTCGCAAGTACCGAAGAAAGGGAAAAAAAAAAGCACAAAAGCAATTTGGAACACCCATAATAAAGACTGATCTGATTCATTTCAGTCTTACATATATTTTGATATAAAGTCTTGATGCATAGTTGCATATAGTTCTACATATACACATGTAGTAACAAGACTGATATTTTAGCTATTACATAGTAATCAAATAAAAGGACATCCCTCGCATGCATGCAATGCAATGAAGCTGCTGCAGGCAACAACAATGTTTTAATTATGAGGGGAATTATTTAGTAGTAGGACGTAATTAAGCAAACTATGCATGCATATAGATATGATAGAGGCTGGCAGTCACTAAATTTAGGGATATAATGATCTTCCATGCCCTTGTCTTAGGTACGTGTTGGTATACTCACTTCCAGAGGCTACGGGGCAGGGGCTCCTCCTTGTTCTTGAATTGGAAGTCGAAAGCATTGACGCCAGTGAAAATACCGTCGTACAAGGTAGTGGTAATAGTTTCACCGGTATTGAGTGTGTCAGTCTGTTTGTAACTGAAAGGAACATCGCAAGTAGCTTTTGTGGCTATCAGGCTGACATCAACTTTAGTCCTTGGTGGCACTACCACAGTGTATCCAGCTTGTATCTCCTTACTGTTTGTCAGAGTTTTTCCCCATACATACTCGTTAGTTATCTCGGTCGAAACCTCGATTTTGCCTTCAGCGATAAAGGGAACACCGGTCTTGAAAGAAGCAGTGATGCCCAAAGCGACGGAGATACTATTACTCCAGGTGCTTTCAGAGGTATCAGTGTATGTAAACTGCAAGGTCATTTGTTGGGTGTTGTTGGTGGGGTTGGATGCAGATTGAAAAGCCAACGTGAGAGGTTGTGGGGCATAAATCCTAGCATCATCCACCCGAAACTCAAACACATTGACTGACCTCCTAAGGACTGGCTCCAGCACCTGTACCAGTAGATGACACATAAATTATTAATTGAATAAGTAAAAGTTAAAGGAACAACAGGGATCGTAACAGAGAAATTAGGAAAGAATTTAGAAATGCACAATCACAAAAACTTATATAAAACGATGTTATCTAAACTTTCTTTGAGACGGTCTCACACAAGAGTTCATACTAGTATATAAATTCGGAAAAGGAGGGAGGGAGGGGGCGTGTTAATCCAACCCTCCTAGGTCTGCCACTAACCTCCATGCGGGCTTCCGTAGTGATGCTGCTAACGGCAGCATTCAAGCAGCTTTCCTTACCCTCAGTGGTAAGTCTTTTGCAGAAATTATTGTTGCCCATGTTACGAAGTGCGATAATATTGTTGTCATCAACCCTAACTGGCAAAAACAATGTGTCCTTATTGTTACTGCTAGTATCATTGGAATCAGCCCAAATCCAGTTGGGGCTACGCCTCCAGAATTTCCCGAAATGAGTATTCTTAATACGTAAATAGCCATCGTCAGTAGGGTGCATCTCTTGCACAATCAAATTGGAGCCAGAATCCTTAGTCCCATATTGTTGGTATGGGTGGCCTTCCGTGTAAAAAGCCTTGAGGTAGTTCTTATTGTCGCCCACAAATGCCACAAGCTTCGGTAGGATCACCAAAGACTCGTAATTCACCACTGTAGATAGAGCTACAACACTGCCGGTGGTGTTCTTGATGGTCAAGCAGTTGTTGAGACTTGGAACCACGCGAACATCAACTCCCTTTTGCACATGAACGAATTTGACAACAGACTTTCCGTCATAAGTAGTAAATTGGGGCCTGAACAATGTGCAATTCCACGCCCCCTTGTCTTCAACAGGCTTACTAGCTCCTGCCACTATATACCCGTCATTAGCCCTGTAATACATTCATCAACAATTTTATAGCTTAATTAGTACTCTGTATTACAAATATATATACTACTATAATCCTTGTATATTTTGAAACATATTATTTTTCATGATAGTATTATTACAGATACAAGGAGAAAATAATATATTTTTTGACATATCTCTAATTTATGATTTTCACATATCACTAAAGTATAAGGTTGGGATGAGACACTGAAGTGGAAATTATTCGACAAATAATTATTTTGGGATGACTATAATTGAATTTATTTTTCTTTTATTTTTTCCCAGTAGGAGTAGACATACAGTTACAAAACATGTAAGCTTATTCTATGACGTCGAAATGGTATAAAACACTGTTTCTACAACTGTTTCATTGTAAGCTCTTCTATGTTGGGATGACTTTAAACAACTTGGGGGTGATGGTGATGCGAATATACTACTTCCTCTATCCCAAAATATTAAGGAGCGGTACATAAAGTTAATTACTCATAGAAGAAAAGATAAATGCATGAGTTGAAAATATAAATACTACTCGCTCCGTTCCAAGTTTATCTTTACATTGGACTTTTAACGGTTTCTAAGACACTACTTTGACCATGAATATTTATAAGGAAAAATGGCTGCAATAATCCGAAATTTGGGCCGTTCGCTTCAAATAATCCCAAGTTTGCTTTCCACTCCAAATAATTCCAAGTTTAGACTCATCCGCCCAAAGTAGTTCAAATGAGGACGGCGTTAAACACATGTCACAGGTCGTTTGCACTTAAACGTTTTAACATTTACGTTGAAATGTTAAGAACCTTTTTAACTCCAAATCCCTATTTTTATTGTTGTTCATCCTCAACCTTTCTCCATTGCTCTCTCTCTCTCAAAATTTTAATTAGGCCAAATTGTCATTTCAAAGCCTCAAATATTCATCCAGTTTTGCCCCATTCTTCTGATATCAAGTTTTGAGGCTCATTTTCTGAGCTTGGTGGTGGGTTATTTCTTCTTTTGGGCTTATAGGTAGCAATTGAAATGGAAAAAATTGAGGATTCAACTCTTGTTTAAGATATGGGACCTCAAAAATTTCATTTTCAAAGATCACACAATTTCCAGTTACATGTTCTTATTCTTCTTTATCTTCGTTATCATCATTATTAGTGGATATCCATTGGGGCTTTGTAAATAAGAGGAAAATGCAGAACAAAGAAGTGGATATGAGAGAGGGCGGAGCTTAGTTACTGTCAAAAGAGGAGAGATAGAATGGTTGGGGTTTGGGGATATGAGAATGTTCCACTAATTAATGCTTTGTATTGTAAAACTCTAGTTGAAGATTTATGAGGGAGGCTGGAGGGGGGGGGGTTATGAGAGAGTGTGTGTGTATGAGAGAGAGAAAGGGGGTGGAGATTTTGAGAGAGAGGGGGGGGGGGGGAGAATGGAAGAGAGGTTGAAGATGAACAACAATAAAAATAGGGATTTGGGGTTTAAAATGATTTTTTTTTAACGTTAAAACGTGTAAATATAATTGTAACAGTTCGTAACAGATGTTTAACGTCATCCTTACTTAAACTATTTTGGGCGGGTGAGTCTAAACTTGGGATTATTTGGGCCTGAAGGCAAACTTGAGATTTTTCGCAGCGGACGGCCCAAACTTCGCATTATTGGCAGCCATTTTTCCTATTTATAATTTCATAATTATAGATATTTTGAAAATACTATTTAAAATGAATCTAGCAATATTATTTTTACATTGTAAAACTTTGTAACTTTTCACAAAAAAGTGATCAAAGTTCACAAACTGTGAACTTTGACCTTAAAAAGTCCAATGTAAAGATAACCTTGGGACAGAGGGATAAATAATTACATACCAGACCCAATACTTGTTGTTACTGCAACTTCTTATATGTATAAGGCCTCCTCCGCTCTGGGCAACCTCCATTGCGAATTTCGCCTTTGGGTCGACCGCCGAGAAGGCATATTGGAGATAACCTTTACCTGCCTTCTCATCACTCTGGCTCTTGCATCCCAAGTACCGGCCTTTGCCCTCATAAGCTGTTTTAAGAGCCATCAGTGCAGGTAACGCCATCTCTCTCTGTTTTTGAATTTTTCTCCCTCTTAAGTTTGTACAACGTTTGGCTCTTATGCTTTGCTATTGGTTCTTGATCTCTATATATATAGGAAAGTCTACACACCCTCATCATTCACAAGTATTAGTCTCATTATTCATTTATTCTTTTTTGCGTTTTAAAAATAAAGAATAGTATTTCTAAAACGAATAGGAACTAATTGGGTGGGCATTTTATCAAGATCAATCGGATATGATCCTTTGTACTGTGCTTGTATTCCAACACGTTCTAATTCTTTGCTTCTTCATATTATTTTCTAAATATTAAATCAATCAATTTGCTTCGAGAGTTCGAGAGGTGGAATGTTTTTTGATATATAATTTAGGGTATTTACTGTCGACTACAGTAATTATTTCCTTACGTTAGTTTGTAGCAGTGGCGGAGACAGGGGGTGGCCAGCGTAGGCCTCGGCCACCCCCATCAGCCACAAAGTCCATTTTTATATAAAGTTTGCCTAGTTGGATCTGTAAGTTGGTGTTGCTTCGCTGGTTTCTTACCATCAGTACTAGTCCATCTTTCTATTGGTCCCAGGTTCGAGCTCTACAAGTTACACTTTTTCTTATGTTTTTCTTAATTTTTTTGTCCTTTTTTTTATTGCCCTTTCTCGTTTCTTGCCTTTCGTAAATATTGTTGTTCGTTTTGTTTTTACTATTAGTTTGCATATTTACCCCTTTTCCCTTTTATTTATTTTTTTGATTGAACATCTTTTCTTCTATGTTCTATCATAAATTCTCCACGTCTATGTTGGTTCTGTTTTACTCATTTTTGATATCTATTACTAATTAATTATAACTTTAAAAAATGCTCATTGGTCTTAGTATAGAACGAGTATAGTATTTGGATTTGTCTAATGAATACAAGAAATTTTTTTTTTTTTTTTGAGTTTGAAGTAATGCATTTGATCTTCGGTCTCCTTTATGAAAAAATCCAGGCTCCGCCACTGATTTGTAGACACCTCAAAGTGTGAGATAACTGACCAATCAATTTAAAGATAAGATCTAGTAGTAACTCTCTCACTCTTTGATGCTTCATGTTAGGAGGGGGAAAATACTCTTTAAAGATAAGATGTGTGAGGCACAATTCTAATCTTATTATTCATATTCCTTTTTTTGAGAGAATTATTGTGAGGCTGGACCTCTTTTGAAATTCGTCCATTTATTGGAGGGATTCTTGCTCAATTGGTCTACGCTAAACTATCCAAGGAATAATTTTAGCTTAAGGCTGGGAATCGTAGGACTCACTTTTCATATAACTACTACTCCCTCTATTTTGTAAAATTTGTAAATCTTTCTATTTTTTAATGTATCAAAACATTGGAAATATGCTTAATAAATGTGTATTTAAACTCTAAATATGCCAAGAAATTTAAATTGTATACAAACATGAAATACAATTTAATGGGAGACGAGGGCATTTAATGATATTTTCTTCTTCTTCTTCTTTTTTTTTTAACCAATTTCAAGGAGTTGCATACTTCGGGGACGAAAGAAATACCGTCCTAAACTCAATTGTTTGTGGAATTTTATTTTTTTTCAATTTATTTATTATTTTTTAAATTTATCAACTGCGAAATTTAGTTTTTCGCGGCTAATCAGCCTGACGAAAAATATTTCATTGCTAATTGGTTTAAAAAAATACCTAGCTAATTTTCAGAGAATAATCAGTGATTTCTTTATTATTATTAAAATCTAACCTTTTTTTGTTAAAAACATGTTTTACCAATCCTATGGCCCAGCAAAGAGGTCTCGAGCTAAAATTATTTATTCGAATATAACTGCTTAAGTGCCTTTTCTAATATCTAACTTTTGAGGTCAGAAAAATAAAGAATAAAATTTAAAATTTAAAATCTTCAAAAAGAAACATATAATATCTTCAGATTCGCTCAAAAAATCCCTTTGATAAGGAGAAAACTTACATAACAACAAGGAACCAACATCAAATTAAAAGGTTGTTCTTTTCTTTAACTGAATGCACTATCAGAAACATTAGGTTGGAGGAATCAAGATAAGTAAGAGTAGTAATATTGTCGTCTTTGTTTTTTCTTTTTTTTTGGTAATTAAGCGCTTGTATTAATCACCAGAAAAGCGGTTACAGCCCAGACCTACAAAAGATATCCAACTCTACACCTCAAACACAGTAATTAACTTACCTACAAAGCATCAGTAGAGGGATATGCTCACCTTCTATGAAGGGTATCATATCCACCCTTTACCTTCATGTGCTATGGCAAGTTTACAAAACCCTGCTACACGTATAATATAAACAATCATACATAAACTCAAACTAGAGCTATATACTCAAAGACTCAAAGAGCATTCTGACTGGTGCTAAGCTATCTGACTTCTAGCACACATCATGGACTGGATCTGGTAGATTATCTTTTCAGCAGGAGTAGATTTGTTTTGGAAAATCCTCAAATTTCGTTCAATCCACAAGAGGTAAATAGTTGTAGCAAAACCCATTTTGACAGCAGCAGCAACAGGCTTCTTGCTTTTGGAGATTTTGATCACATTGTCACACATATGTTGCCAATCTCCAGTAGGAATTACTATATTAAGCCACTGGAGTATCCCCTGCCAGACCTGTTGGGAGAACACACACTCAAAGAACAAGTGTTGTTGAGTTTCAGCATGATTTCCACAAAAGATACATAAAGGATCACAATTAATCCCCCAGCTAAGCAGTCTGTTTTTAGTTCTCAATCTGTTCTGCAGTGCTAGACATAACACAAAAACAGTCTTAGGTGCAGCTAGAGTAGAGCATACAAGGTTCTTCTAGGGGACATTCTGTACAGGCCCTCTTAGCTTTTGGTAAGTGTGTTTAATAGAGAATTTATTCTTTCTCATAACACAATCCCAGTCTCCAATCAAACTCAAATACTTCCTCATGTCAAAAATCTTTCTGACCATCCAAGATGCTTGAGGAGGTGTCTCCATAAGCATCAGGTCAGCTTGCTTAATATAGTATGAATGCACCCAGAGTATCCAGAGAGTATCTTTTTTAGCACTAAGGGCTCATAATAATTTGCATATAGCAGCTTGGTTCCAAATTTTCATATTCATAAGGTTAAAACCCCCAGCAGTCTTGGGTAGACAGATTCTATCATCCCAAGCAACTAGTGCCCTCTTGGTGATGGTAGTGTCACCAGACCAGAGGTAGCTTCTGCATGCAGCTTCAATCAATTTCATTATCTTTTGGGGAAGAACAAATAATTGAGCCCAATAAGCCTGTATCCCAAAGAGAACAGCTTTGATAAGTTGAATTCTTCCTGTATAAGATAGAAATCTAGTTGTCCATGAAGTGATCTTGCCCAACATCTTCTCAACCAAAGGTCTGCATTGTGCCAGATATTTCACAGGTAAATAATCTTCTGAATATCCTAAGAGATCCAGAATTTTATCCTTGATAACAGTGGAAACCCCCCCAAAGTAAGCCTGGCTCTTACTCAAATTTGGTTTCAAACCAGTTGCTGCTAAGAAGTGGCTAAATTTTTGATGCAGTAGAGCAACAGATTCATATTCTCCTCTGGAAAAAAAAAAAAAAGCAAGTCATCTGCAAAACACAGATGTACTATGCCTAATCTTTTACATCTGGGATGGAAGTGAAAGCTAGGCTCATCATGCAATGTGTGTAACACTCTATGCAGATACTCCATAACAAGGGTGAAAAGAAAATGAGAGATAGAGTCTCCCTGCCTCAATCTTTTTTTTTTTGCAGGAAAGGTGTCGGTATAAACACCATTCAAATTGACAGAATAGCTCACAGTAGTGATGCATGCCATAATCCATTGGACAAATTTTGCAGGGAACCCCAACTCTCTTAGCATTTGTTCTATAAAGCACCACTCTACCGAGTCATATGCTTTTTGTAGATCAATCTTGAGCATGCATCGGGGAGAAATATCTTTCCTAGAGTAGCCTTTCACCAGTTCATGGCTAAGTACGATATTATCACCAATCAATCTCCCCGGGATAAAAGCTAATTGACTATTACTGACCACTGTGTCGATTACATACTCCTATGGGTCAAAATCTTGAAAATAATTTTATAGATAAGGGTGCAATAGGCAATAGGTCTGAATTCTTTTACAAAAGAGGGTTGTTTCACTTTGGGAACAAGTGTAATAAGAGCTACATTAATATCATGCAGCATACAGCCAGTATGAAAGAATTCATGGACAGCTTTGCATACCTCAGGGCCAATAAGATGCCAAGCTTTTTTGAAAAAGTGCACATTGAAACCATATATGCCAGGAGCCTTATTATCATCAATTCAAAAATCTGCATCTTTGATCTCTGTATCTGTAATTGTTGCACACAGAAGCATTTGATGTGCAGAAGATAAGCTAGGCCCCTGTCTAGCAATATTCAGATCAATACTAGACAGATTAGATGCTGAAGCACCCATCAGGCGTGTATAAAATTTCAGAACTTCATGTTTGATCTCCTCAGTTTTAACCAATCTCCTCCCATCCTCAGCAACTAAAGTGGAGATAGAGCTTTTGCTGTGCCTCTCAGCCATCACAGAGAAAAAGTACTTTGTATTAGCATCCCCCTCTTTGATCCAGTGTGCTTTTGATTTCTGTTTATAAATCTGTTCTTGAAGGTTGCTCCATTTTTCAAGAGTTGCAAGACACTCTTTCTCTTTATTCACAAGGTTGGGATCAACAGAGCCATGCTGAATATGTTGTTGTGCTATAAGAAGTTCTGGCCTTGCAGACTCAACTCGAGCTTCAATATTACCAAATTCCTTACTGAGCAGGGTTTTAAGTGGATATTTACATGCCTTCAGTTTCTTCCATAATCTAAGCATGTATGAACCTGTTACAGTAGTGTCCAAGCCCTAGGAAGACAATCTTCAAATTGAGGGTGAGAGGATAACACATTAATAAACCTAAAAGGCCTCTTTGTTGCATGTCTATCCTCAATTCCCAGGAGAAGTGGTGAATGATCAGAGAACAAAGGTTCACCAAAATCAGCTTTAATATGACCAAATTGCAAGTGCCAATGAACATTTCCCAGAGCCCTATCAATCTTACTACTCACATGTCCATTAGACCATGTATATTCCCTACCAGTAGCATTCAACTCAACTAGAGTAAGGGTATCCATGAAGTGCTGAAAATCACTGACTTCATGAGGAGTAACTGGAGTACCATGGAGTCTATCAGTATAAGCTAAAACAGTATTATAGTCTCCTCCCAGGAACCAAGGCTCATGAATATTCTGCCCTATAGCAGTCAGATTACTCCATAAATCTTTCCTCTCATCCACAGAGTTTAAACCATAAATAATAGTAAAAAGACAACAAAAATCAGAGAGCCTACTAATGATTTTGCAATGAATAAATTGAGCATGAGTCACTAGGATTTGTACCTCAACAGTATTTGATAACCATACAATCCATATTCTTCCATTTGTAGCAGAATCATAGTTAGTAATAAACTCCCAGCCTTTAGCAATCTTCATACTAATACCAGAAGCTTTATTTTGTTTCACCCGAGTTTCCAAGAGTCCAGCAAAAACAATCTTATGTTTCTTAAGAAAGATTTTCAAATCTTTCTGCTTGAACGGCTTGTTCAAACCTCTCACATTCCATGTAAGAAAATTCATTGAGAAATGTAGAGGGAGGATCCATCACCAGCACTGGAAGGATCTGGAGGAACAATTTGCTCTATCATAGGGTTCAATATCTCAAAAGGGTTATTTGAGACAGGGAGGAAAACATTATCATGTATGAATCCCTCACTTGCACTATAAGAAGTACCTTGCCTTGAAATCACAAGACCAGAACCAGTAGGTCTTTGTTCTGCATTAGTAGATGAGTTAGTCCTTTTACTAGAACCCCCCCCCCCCACTACTTGCCAGGTGGTTTTGGGATCTGCAGTAGTATCAACAGTAGTAGTGGGGACTGTCTTCTCTACCCAAACATGTTGTGTTGGCCTCACCCTCTGCCTTCTTCTTCTAGTTCTGGGTCTATTATGAGCATGGCCTTGACCATGGGCTCCCTGGTTAGTGGTAACATTAGCACAATCATGCCCCACTTTCAAACATTTGGCACAGAATTCAGGTTTCCAGTCCAAAATGACTTTCTGCAGAAAATTGTTGCCATCAGGATCTTCAACAACCACTTCCTCAGGTATAGGTTGTGTTACATCAATTTCTATTAGAACCCTAGCGAAGGACACTCTCAATTGTTGAGATGTACATTCATCTGCATATTTTGGCATCCCAAGTCCACTAGATATGCGACTCAGTGAGTCCATACCCCAACAATTCAAGGGGAGATTAGGAAATTTAACCCACAAAGGTAAAATTCGCAGAAACTCATTAGAAAAGTTAAAATCAGCTATCCAAGCACGCATGATGATAGGCCTATTATTCAAGGAGTAAGGTCCTGAAAAAAGAACATCCTCCATGTCTTTCTGAGTCTTAAACCTAGCAATAAAAAAACCCTCCTCGTGGAAGAACAACTCAGGTTGAGTCACAAAATTCCAGAGTTTTCCAATATTGTCGTCTTTTGATCTTGAGATTGAGGATTTAATTTTCATTGGGCTTTCAATATAAAATAAAATAACGGTGATAATAATAATAATAATAATAATAATAATAATAATAATAATAATAATAATAATAATAATAATAATAATAATAATAATAATAATAATAATAATAATAATAATAATAATAATAATAATAATAATAATAATTAACAACCACCACCACAACAACAACAACAATAACAACAACGACAACAATAATAATAATAATAACAAGATAAATCTTGTAGACAAGCTTAGCAAAGAGGCCTAGTAGAAATTGAATTCATAATCTTTGTCATAAAATTTAACTCTAGCTACTATCAACACTCCACTACCCCTTTCAGACATGTGCTTTAACATTTGTTATTCTATCGATATCTAACAATATCTCAGGGTATCTTCAAGCAACTTACAAAAATTTCTATCAAACTCCAAGACATTCTTAATAATTACAGCAAAAAAACTAAAACACAAAAACCTTGTGGTCTAAACGTTATTTTTGGTGTAGGAGGGTAACATTTTAGTGAAATAAGAGTCAATGTTCAAAATAAGTTTCGAACCAAAATATCTAACTTGATACCCGATTTTGACCCGAATAGTAAACTCAAAGGTGAACTGAAATCGGAAGTCAAACAAACCTAAATCTAACCCTACTCGAAACCGATTTAAGCTGAATAACAAGAAGTGACCCGATCTGAATACAATCCAAAAATAATGACACAAACCAAATCGAACCCAAAATATTGCAGGCTAAAAGTCTTAACATATATAGTATGATTTAATTCGTTAAGGTCCACTTATTGAATGAACCAACTATAAAATCAAAAACAACGAAATGAACCATTTTTATTGTCATTCACTTTCTTTTGACAATCACATATTTGTACTGTTTGAGACTTACAACAAACATCTAAAAAGAACCTGAAAAGAACAAAAATGTACACCCGACTTGAATCCCATAGTTATTGTTAAGGCTACATTAAAATCATTATATCCTATGGTTATTGGTAAAGCTATAAATAATATACACCCGACTTAAATTCGAACCTGAAAAGAACTGACAACTCGAATACATATACCTGACCCGAGTTTATTTGAACCGTAGCCGAAACGAACCTGAAGTATCTTGAACGAATCAAAATCAATGTTGAAAAGAACTCGAACCAAACCCATACAAGTTGAGTCGAAAATGATGCGAACCGAAATAAAACCCAATCTGAACGACCCATTTAACAAGTCTAATAAGTGACCTTATTTATAGTAAGTTGGTCTCATATAAAACTTGTTGAAATGAAAAAGTTTAAGAAAGTCCCAACAAATTCAAGTAAACTCTTAGAGCCTACAAAAACTTGTGTGGACTTAGTCCATGGTAGACTAATAGTTGGAGTCACCCCTTACTTCACCTGGAGCCACCCCCTTTTAAAAGAGCCACCCCTAATTCACCTAGAGTCACCCCTCAAATTTATAATTGGCACCACCCCTACTTCACCTGGAGCCACCCCTTACTTCACCTGGAGCCACCCTGCTAATTCACCCGGAGCCACCCCCCTACTTCACCTGTAGTCACCCATCAAAATTACTTGGTCCACAGTGGACTAAGTCCACACAAGACCTATTGCTTAGAGCCTGTTTGGGAGTTGGAGAATGGAGGGGACTGAAGGGGAAATAAAAAAATTCCTTAATTGTGAGATTTTTTAAAGGGGGGAAGGGAGGGGAATGAAGGGGAATAGTTCCCCTTCATTATCTCAATTTTAGTTCCCCTCAATTGTTCTCCCCTAAAATTGGGGTGGATAGAGGGAAAGGGAAATTTTTAAGTGACAGTAATCAATTTCCCTCTCTTTTCCTTACTTAAACTTCTAAACAATGTGTAATATTTTACCTTCATTCTCCTCCCTTCCCCTACCCCACATTCTCTTCCCTTACATTGCTACCCAAAATTCTCAAATAGGCTGCTACTGATAAACACCTAGCAAAAACTTCTTGCAACTTTTCCACGTTTGATGGGCCAAAAACCTAACCAAGCCAAGAAAGCCCAACAAACAACAAATTACTCATGCATATATAACACCCAGCCGTAAAACAAAAGAAAGTAGGTCCTAGAGACCTTGGCCCGCTGAAGAAATTGCTTTCTCTGTCTCTTGTTTATTTATAGAGTAGTGTTATGAAATATATCATATGTGGATGTATAGTATATTGTAGAGATATTATATCTAAATACTTATTATATTCTATATTAGAGTTCTTTCTTTCTAAGCAAAACTCTCTAATCCGTTTTGTACTATATATATCCCTTATATGAATAATGTAGACAATCTCTTGCCCCCCTTTACTCTCTACTCTCTATCTCTTTAATTAGTTCGTAACAAGTAGAGTATTTTTTATCATTGTTTTTTCTGTCTCTAATAGTAGGGGTGAGCGTAATCGTGTACCCACCAGGTATTGCACTACCCGGAATTGGGATTGGATCCACTGGTTCCAAATTTTTAAGAATTAGAATGGGAATTGGTTACGCCGGTTCCTAATTCCTAGGAACTAGAATTGAATCCATCAGATACCCACCGATCACTAAGTACCCACTAGTCCCATATTCAATGGAGATTTAGTATTTATTTTTAAATCAAAATATTATAAATTGCATGACACTATGACAATATCACCAGATTCTCCTTTTGCTTCACTGTTTTTTTCTTGTTTCTCATGGACTAAGAGCCAGTAATAAAAACTAAATTTGTGTTTTGACTACTGACTATTGACAAAATAGAGGGAAAAAATTGAATTAATTACATTTTCGGTTTTGGGTATCCACCGGTCCCGCATATTCGGAATTGAAATTGATTTTACACCGGATATCCAACCGATTTTGGTTCCCAAAAGTCAGGATTCAGAATTTGAATTGGTTATTGGTACCGATCCCCTTTTTTTGGAATTGGAAAATTGGAATTGGTTAGACCAGTTCCGATTCCGGTTCCGAAATCCCTGTTCCGAACCAATTCCAGTTTTGGTACTAGGTACTCGAATTTTATGCTCACCCCTATCTAATAGTGTTAGTAATGTAGAACATAAAAAAAGTACAAAAATTT
Organism: Tetragonia tetragonoides; assembly: GCA_038025085.1. Lineage (NCBI taxonomy): Eukaryota > Viridiplantae > Streptophyta > Magnoliopsida > Caryophyllales > Aizoaceae > Tetragonia > Tetragonia tetragonoides. Next base: position 32,136,497 of record CM076152.1, on the reverse strand, counting down.
ATTTGAGATAGTCTTGTGAAAATAGGGATTAATGTAGTTACAGGAGGCATGACACTTGTGAAAATAGGTCCCGGGGGTCACTTTCAATAAAACAAGGGTCACTACTCAACATAAGTGACCTCTACATTTCTAAAAAGTAGTTGTGATTCTCTCCATTTGCTAAAAGAAATGGAGGCCTCCATTTAGCAAATGGAGGGTGAGATTTTTTTCTAACCAAATTTTAAATTAAAAAATCCAAAAGGCAAAATAAGACAAGGAGATCTAGCCCTCCATTTAAAAAATGGAGAGAAAGAAAATGGAGAGGATCTCAACTCTCTAAAAAGTAACCTCAATTTTTTATGATTTGGTCTCACACAAGACTTGTTGAACCAACAAAGCATAATGAGTATTTTCCTTTATGTTGTCAGAGGAAGTACATAAGGGTCTGCAACGACCGTTGCGTCTTTTTTTATAACGTCGTAACGTGCAACGATCCTACAACGAAAAAAGTTATTGCGATAAATATTTTTCGCAGTGACGATATTCTTTTTTTCGCAACGACTTTCATCGTTGCCAAAAATGGATTTTCTTGTAGTGGTGAGGAGTGAGTAAAATTAAACAATATGTTGTTTAAAGGGGAAGAATGATTGAACAAAGACAAATATATAGGGTTTGGACTAAATTTACATCAAAATCAATTTATTTTTTTTATTGGGTTGAGGGGGGGCTACAACCCTTGCTGGCCCACCCTTGTTTTGCGTGCAAGTATTAGGAATCAAACCTTACTGAAGTTTAAAGTTGGAAAATGATACTCCTGATCGCTAAAGCATCTCATGATTCGTATGAGTATTATTTTATTAGTTTGCACCACTTTTTAAAAAGATTCAAATTAAATAGTAAATGAAAAAAGTTGGTCTCTTCGTTATTAAGTCATCTACCTAGCTAAGAAGGACAACAAGCATTTGTTTCGTCTCTCACATAATGTAAGGCTAGCTACTTTTTCTTCATGGAGCTAGGGCACTTATAGTTAAGCACCTTCTTTAATGATTAAGCCTTTATTATATGATAATAATTAGCATACTCCCTCTAATGTTTTCAGTTCCTAAGGTTAATTAACATCTCATGTAGGGGAAAATCTAAAATGCAATTACATACTAACAAATATATGAAACTTAACAATAACAATAATGGTAAAAATAATGAAAATAAAGAATAACAATCAACCTTAATAGAGGGGATAATAAAATACAATCACTGAGACATAAAATACATGGTAGAGTAAACAAGTCACAACTAGAACATACACAAAGACACAAGAATAACAAGTATTAGATTTAGGTGATGATGAGTACTAATTTCATGCTCCAAAATTTATCCATGTATAACTAGCAAAGCTAGCTCTTCATGCACTACCTCTCCCTATCATGGCTTGATATCTCTTAAAAGACTCCAATTTCTCAAGTCTAACATGTTTCTTAAACCTCCTAATGAACAAATCCGCAACATGATCAATCTCATCTTCTAGTTTAAAATCTTCACCTTCATTCTCTTTCGAATTCTTAACCAAATCGATAACAGATCCCCCTTGGTCATCCCCCAAGCCATCATCCTCTTCATCGAACAACGAGTGTGTAAGATCCGGGTACTTATCGTCGTCTTCTTGATCATAATAGTAATTATATTCACTTGCTAAATTAGCATTATAGAGGACTATAGCCTTGCTTCGATCTTCTTCGTTTTGTTCCTCGTATGCCATGATCTTCTTCTCCACATCATCGTCGTTGTCATTGCCCTTGTCTAAAAATGCTTGGATTTTACTCGAAAGAGAACCAAGAGAAAGTTTTCGACTTTTCAACAAGGAGAACACTAGAAGGCGAACTCTTACAGCATCTGCCTTGCTCTTAACCCCCATTATTTTCGACTTCACCATATTGGTTATTACTGATATCATATTCTTCATGACAAGCGAAGCCTTGTTCTTCATCACTATTAATTTGTACAATATTTTTGCTTACGGCGAAATGAAATTGGGTAGTATTGTAGTAATTTAGTAAAGGATGGGTTTTGATTAGACGTGATAATTGTGTTATACCAGAGACTAGACTCAAGAGGGGCGGTGAATTGAGGCTAGCGAGTTTTTTGATTCTTTTCGATGCTTGTTTGTTTATGTGTATGGAAAGAAAACAATTGTTTGTAATGGCAAGCTTTATAACAAAGGAAATGTGGCGAACTTGCTAAGCTTTATAGGTGCTTAATTAGCTATAGCTAGATCAGATCATAGGACAGTGCATGGAATATGGCTAACGTTACGTTCGTTGCTTTTGTTTGGCTTTAACTTTACCAGAAGGTGCATTCTACAATGTATAAAAACCAAAAGTTAGCAGGCACAAAGTGATAAAGCTAAGGTAAGAGTTAGCTAGAAAAATCCCAGTGATCTGTGGCTTTAATTTCAAAAGCTATTAGTGTACTTTAGAGAGTGTGAGAGAGCAGAAAAAGTAAAGCCTTTGTATGAACTTTCCACGTTACTGCAACTCAAAACATTTCGCTATATGAAGCATATATATGCATAATATCAGTATGTGCTTTTAAGGCATGTTTTGAGCACCACATGAGGCCGAGAGAAAGATCGAGTGCTTCTGGCGCAATTTTTGGATACTCTCCGGCACAAATTATTGCCTAATCCTTGAGTCGACCTGTAAATACATTCATATATAAATTAGCCCATTGTACTGCTAGGTATTAACTAACAATCTTACTCTTATGATGAGAGAATTTGGTTAAAGGACATGCTAGAGATGTTTTTTGAGCTGGTGGACTCGGATATGTGTAATTTCCTAGCAACGTAATAATATTCTGACCCATTTATGCAAAAAAAAAAAAACACGTGTCTAATTCAATATGTTTTATGGCCCATATTTCAAAACTGAGAATGAGAACGACCAAATTTATTGAACTTGCTGAAAGTATCTACTTGGATGAACTCAAGAGTACCACTAGCTAAGCGCGTTATTGTAATTTTTTGTGTGGTCTTAGGTGTACCTATATTTAGTCTAAAAACAAGTGAAAACCTAATTTTCTATATTCTGAAAATGAAGCACAAACCCAATTTCGTCACACGATTGAGCAGAATACTCCCAAGAGTACGGTTTATTTCCAAGCTAGCTATAACATGAATAGAAAAGTTAAATTGTATAAACTAGCAAAGTAAAGTGAACCTTTATATATGTTCGCCTCATATAATTTTTAATCTAACTCCAATTCAACGTCAGAACTAATTAAAGAATTTATGCTCAAGCTTGTTGCTTTGTAAGTGCAACAATGGAAACTTGTCCACAAACATAATGAAATTCTTTTGGTTAAAGAGCTCCTATAAATTAATTAACCCAACACCATTACTAACCTGATAGAGCACCCACACTTTCAACTGATAGGACCTAACACCATTACAAACCTGATATTTGGGACCCAAGCCGTCCGCATACTCTATTACCCGAAATAATTGGGACCCATAAAAACCAGTAAATGTTGAAACCAACTTGTTATCAGGATTGAATGGGGGATACGCTATTGCGCTACCCTATCCAAACTAAATTCAAGCGCTTGTTATAATATACGAGTACTAGTTTATTACCTATTTTAACATACTATAACAATATAAAGCATCAAAATACGCTTAATCAAAATATGCTTTACAGCAAGTTTTGTACACTAGAGTTCTAGAACATAGAGAAATCAATCAATCAATCAATCTTCTCTATATATATAAAGCTAAAGTTGGCATATTTTGTGAGTTTTGAGCCGTGCCACATCATTAAATATATTATTAGAATAATTTTTTAAAAAATATAATTGAGAGTTTGACTTGTGATGAATAACTAGAGTTTTATAAGTGTTATAACTTAATCTTTATCGAACCTTCGAAAGTATATATATTAAAATATATAATATTGAAGAATAAAATAACAAAGAAAATAATAAAAATATATTTAACCTAACCCGTGCATCGCACGGGCATCATTACTAGTGTATATATATAAAGCTGACATTTTTCAAGCCCTCTGAGGCATGCCACATAGGCAAATAAATTAAAATTTCATTTATAATTTGTAAAATATTATATCATATTTAAGAGTCCCAACCGTATATAAATCTAGAATATGAGTCCAGTAGTGTTTGTTAGTATAGGAAATTTATGGCATTAGAAATTCTCTCCCCCAAACCCAATAGCAGAAGTACTATATATATTAACTAATCAAACACCCTCCCCCATCTTTTACGTGCTTGCTATTTTTTTTGTTTGTTTATTTTCCTTCGTGTTGTGATTCTTCTCCTTATTCTTGACAAATTGGTTTACATGTATACTGACCTCTATGGAAACTATCACTAATTTAACTATTAATTATTGCAGGTTTTGGAATATTTGAAATGTAGATCAAAAGTAATGAAGTTTACGGTACATTTTCAAGCTGAGTAAGGTTGTAGGTTTTTATTTTCTTTCTTTTCTTAATAGATTTATTTTCTTTTCAATCATGTTCATATAATAGAGCTTATCCTTCCTAAGTCCTAAGAATTAAGTTAATGAATCAATATATACTAAAAACTGCTCATCCGGTCACTTGGCCGCCTCCCATCAATAAATACTAAGAAAAAGAAATTGTTGGGAGAAGATAAAGATATACTGGAAGCACCTAATTAAACGTACGCATCCAGCTTGACCAGCTATACGTCTAGCAAATGAAAAGCTTTGGACACTAATATCTCGGTAGTAGATAAGAACTGTACATTCTTTACGTAGTATATATTAGCCCAACCATCAGAAGCCTTTTACCAATATACTGTAAATGTTGTAATTGATAGTATTTGATCATCTAATACTATATTTCATTAGTACAGTAGTCTATTAGCAATTTTGAACTATATTGAGTGACAGAGTCTTCTAAGAATTTCAATATCACTAGAATTCTAATATTGTCACGTACTACTATTTCTTTATTTGTTTTCCTACTAACCGATAATCTATTATAGTTTATTGTTTTTTTTTTTTTTTTTTTTGCTACAAGGACGCATGCAATAGCCCGCAAACCACACGTGTTCGGGCAAGCTAACCTATCTTTGATGGGCTAACGGGCTCAAGTAGAGGAGGGGACTCTCCCTACAATACAGGGCCGTTCCTAAGGTTTTTGAGGCCCTGGTGCGGGATAAAAATGAGGGCCCCTAAGTATGAATAACTTGTTTTATCGGCAAAAAAAAAATAAAATTTGGGCCCCGTATTAGGAAATGAGGATATGAAGAATGAAAAATTATTTTAAATTATAGAAAAATGGGGGCCAAAGAGATTTGATCTCAAAATCTAATGTAGATAAGGAGCAACACAACTCATTTCCAACCAAGGAACCAAGCCCTTTTTTATGTTTAGTATTTGCAATTTTTTTTATTTATCTTAATTTTGCATTGTTGTTTGGGCCCTCTACAGACTGGGCCTTAAGCGTTCGCCCCTCTGGCCACCCCCTTGGGTTGGCTCTGCCTACAAAGAAAAGTAGAGGAGGTTTTTTATTCTCCCTACAAGAAAATTCGAACCCCTGACCACTAGGTTATGAGAGTGAGGCACTTACCACTTGTACTCCCACCTTATTCTCATTATAGTTCATTGTTTTACCCAAACAAGATAGTTGTTTAATTAATTGATCTAAAAGACTAAAATGTGATGAATACCAACTACCAAACCTTAGCAATGTCCTACGACCAAAACTTATCCATAAAGCTTGATAATATCCATTAGCCTATTTTGTAGCAAATTAAACGGAACATGTGATGCGCCTGATACGTATTGGAATTTTTACTATTAAGTGTTGTAACTCTAATTGGAGACTATCACTACAATGCAACTTCTGTTATATACTTATATATAGTCCTTACTAAAGCTGGAATTTTTCGAGAGCATTGAGACATCCTACATAGGTATATATATTAAAAAATTAAAATGCTTAAATATAATTTAATAGTAATAATGAAAATAAATAATAGAGTTTTGGATAAGAGAAAATGCTAGAATTCTTTATATGTAGACTGTAGTTTATAACAATCTTTAATTTCATTGATTATACCGGCTCCGATCTCTATCTTATCATGATTATTTGATTCCTTATATTTTTAGTGTTAGTTTAGGTATGGACTATATAGGTATTTATTATTTACAAGACAATCAAATTCTTAAATAGCCCTTCTCACAAATGTTGTCTATCACAAGTTCACAACGAACGACTTTTGCCGTTTCCCCGACCAACTCCCTCCTGTATTCATGATGTTGATTTATTTAATCACTCTTCATATGAAGATGTTATTTCTTATTTGTAATTATAGTTAAGTTTATTTTGTTGGATGTAACTGTCAAAGATCAAATTATGTATTTCTTGAATGAAATGTTGCTAATATATATATTTTTTTTTTGGTAAGAATGTTGCTAATATCTTTATCCACATAAGCAAGGAAGGGCGTGAGCTTTTTTTTTGGATAAGAGGGAAGGGGGTGAGTTGAATAGTACTAGAATTCTTCGTTAGAGTTCCCATTTCTCTCACCAATGAATTAGAGGGCGGGTTTTGAAATTCTTATACGTTAGAGGTTTCATTAGGAACTCTCCATACATTAACTTTAGAAAAAGGAATTTCAGAAGATCCAAACATCTTTTATCTAGGGAAGACGTATTTTATGCAAACTCGAATTATTCAATTATTTAAAAGGGTTAGATAAAAATAAATAAATAAAATTAAGATGGTTAATTTATTATTTAATTATCATTAATATATATCTCACTTTAAATTGAGTTTCAAAACAACATATACGCTAAATGTATTGGCTAAGATATATAGTACACGCTAAATCTCAGTCATACAAGTACCTTTCTTTCCAAATGTATCTATATATTTTATTATGTAGCACAATTTCAAGTTTTGGTCCATCATTTATAAATAGATATTTTTATTAAACTATCTTTTTAAATATGTATATCATTTCATCCCACGCAAAAAATAAATATTTATCTATTGGCTTAAACGCTTAATCGAGGGACAGGAGAGTTATGCCACACTAGGAGATAATTGCTACTTTCATTTCATAAAAATATGAAGATTGAATTCATGAACAAACGAATATATAGGGGATATATACTTGATAAGATTTTGTACGTAAATGGCATGCCGATTAAACTCATTAGTCATTATGCCTATACAATGCATACATAAGGAGTATTTTCTTATTCATTTATGGTAAAACTATTTTATTATTATATCTATATAGACTATATTTTTACAACACTAAGCATTGTCATTTAACCCGTGCATCGCACGGGCATGATAACTAGTGTATATATATATATATATATATATATAAAGGAGGCATATTCCGGGAGCAATGAGACGTGCCACGTAGGCGAGAATATTAATAGCACGTTACCTAAGCGAGAATAAAGACGAAAAATAACTGATTAGGAGTCTTAGCATTCTTACCGATATAAAATTAGATATAGATCAACTACTAGAGTTTTATGAGGGTTATAACAACTCTTTGTCAAATATTTAGAATCATATATAACGTCTTCTATACATCTCAAAAAATAATAAAAATCACACCATCAGATTTGGCTCGAAAAATACTTCAGAACGAGATGCATTTACAATATATTCAAAACATAGGACGCGGCACCTCATTATTTAATTATTATTAATTATAATTATCTTCTTAATTTTTGAGTGAAATTAGAATTATATTTTTTAAAAAACATTAAAGTTAATGTTAATGAATAACTTGAGTGCAAGCAATTTGTTTCAAATACTACGGTTTAGAAGTTTGACTCCTCCTTAATTACATTTACTCTTTCTCTTGGCAAGTAAGTATATAAATTAAAATTTGGAACAAGGCCTAAGGCTTTGAACGACTCAAACAACCTCCTACCCCTAGCTGTTCTGATTTTGATGAATACATATGATGTTTGACCCAATATTTTTGATTGACATATGCAGATGTGTGTCTATGCTTCGATGAAAGGTATGCTTCTTTATGTTTCTTCTTTTGTTGTTATGTTTTTAATGTTATTACTACCAACTACTAATATTTTTTTTACATGGTCATCAACTAAACTAATATCATTCCCCTCAAATAAAAAAAAAAAACTAAACTAATATCATACAATAATTCTTCTCTTTACATTATGTTAACACCTTTTTTTATGGGTATGTTAACACCTCTTTATTGTTTATTTACATTGTATACCTCTTCTCTTCACATTATATTTTTATGCAGGTTTTGGATTTATCAATCTAATCTATGCTATTAACAAAACATGTCAATAATAAGATTTTCATGTTAAGTTACTCACATGGTGTTAATCATAGTTTTATGTGTAGGTTTCAGATTACAACCAATAGTGATTGTTTTTCCCATAAGTTGAGAGTAGTTGAGTGAGCAATTTTTTTATTTTTTTTATTTTAAGGAATGTTCCTCTTATTTAACAATTGAGGTTAAAAAAAAATAATAATAATAATAAATTGAGGTCTTAGGATCCTCTACGTATGGTGGAACATAAGCAAAAATATTTTTTATTTAAAATTCATAGTATTCAAATCTAATTTTTTTTGTTGGGGGTGTCTGCAAATCTAATCTAATTTAATGTTCATATATAAAGTATTGAGACATACGACATACTCACACAATTTTAACATAACATATAGAAGAAAAAAAGAAAAGAAGTAAACATTCCACTTAACCCGTGCATCGCAGGGGCTTTAGCCATGTAGGCAAGAATTTTAAAAGCGCGCCACCTAAGCTAGAATAATGACAAAAAAATATTGGTGTAAAACGTTTAGGACTCTTAGCATCCTAATTGGAGTAAAATTAGATATTGATAAACTACTACAATTTTATAAGGGTTATGACAGATCTTCGCCAAATATCCAAAATCATTTATAGCGTTTTCTATACATCTCAGAAAATAACAAAAATTACACCATCATATTCGGATCGAAATATACTTCAAAACAAGATCATTAACAATATGTTTAGAATCAATCCATCGATGTCTATATATACTTCAAAACAAGATAAATTAACAATACACTATTTGTATAGTGGCTACCACTAAATTGTAGTCACCATAACTATGCACTACAGCCATCGATCTTAATCTCAACCATTAATTGGTTTGACTAAATTGGGTAAGACTAATTTTGATTTGATACTTCCCAATTTAGATTAATTTTTTTATGTTAGTTTGGTCATAACCAGTTATACTATTGGTCATAACAAGTTGACTATCGGTAGAATATTTATGACCGATGAAAGAATTGGTTAGAACCACTAGCCAGTTATTTTAATTATTATAGTTGCAACCAAAGTACAATAAATAATATGGGTTTAACCAAGATGGTGATCAACGGCTGTAGTGTAAAGTTGTGGTGGCTAAATTAAGACCAATAACCACCATACAAGCTCTAATTAACAATATGTTAGAATCAATCCATCGTTTAGGACTCTTAATATTTAAACTATATATTAGGAAAATAATTAACCGCAAACCCCCATTAAGAGGGAACTGCCCACCCCCACTTCACGTTTTCTTTGTTTTTAACCCCTCCCCCTATATCTATGCCAATGTCAAATGTTTTCCTTTTATTTGATGCTAATTAATTATGTTAGTTTTGTAGGTATGTTTCAGCATTCAAGGATTGATGTCTACAAGCAACAATGTCACATAAGCTAAGCATGGGTACATATTCCATATGTGTTTATTTATTTATTTATTTATTTATAATATTGGAGCTTTATTCTACTTACCAATTAATATTTTTGATCTTTCCAAATTTTCTATTAAATCACTTGATTGGTTTGATTGATATGTATTATTTTTCTTTTTAGTTTTGATGCACGGATGATAAATTATTTTCATACATCAACAGTCAGCCATAATAGGAGACTATATGTTTGCAATTGACATCTGGTATTTTTTTGTTACCATGGCCCTTTCGTATATTCTTTAAATAACTTTCTTTGGCATTCACAGGCCCGTTAACCATTTAAAAAATATACTTTAAATAATTTTTTAAACTTGACCGTTAACCATTTAAAATCCGTCTAAACATAGTCAATATTGGACTCATTTAAAAGTATGCTTTGACATCTTTCCGATGATATAACTTTCATCGTGAAATTATTTCAGAATAAAAAGTTATATGAGTGATAAAGTTACACATAAAGTAAACTGGACTGAACTGAACTAAACTGAACTGAATTTAAGTAAAATTAAGGTGAATTAAACCGAGCCTAAGGCCAATGCTGAAAATCTCTATTGGCATCAAAGGAAAGGAGATGCACAAATTAACTTTTCTTTTGAGTTACACTAGCCAATTCATAGAATCCTACCTCTTATTATCTATTATGTACATTATTAGCTATTAGACTTTCTCAAGTTGGTTTTTTTAATTGTTGCACTTTGAATTGTAAAGTTAAGAAATACAATAATTACATATCTTGTAATAGTAACATCTAGCTAGACATGATTTCTTTTGATCTTTATGTTAATTTTGATCTCCACTAAATATTAATCTAATTCTTAATTTTTAAAAGGACTTCTGTTATTTAAGAATTTGAAACTTGACATTAGAAGTAAGTGTTATTAGGACCTTCAACTAACAAGATCTTACAACTCCCTTATGATTTTTCTTATGAAACTAGGTTATAAAACACAATAAACATTAATACGGATTGACAAATAAACTCTCCAAACATTAAAATATCAAACTTAAGAATTAAATTCTCTTACTCTTATTATTGTATATTTTGAAAGCAATTAAGCAATTAAATTAGGTGCCACCTTAATACACAAAAAGAAAAAAAGAAAAAAACAAACCCCATAATACGTTAAAACTAAGAAATCAAAAAGAAAAATAAACTTTAGAATAATATCAACATAATATTTGAATTCAAATCAAACACTAAATTGTCGGGTAGAAGGTCATCAAAATTGTAACATATAACTCGATTAGGAATAAAGGAAGTATTGTATTTGTACACCCGGTGGTGGTGAGCCCCTCAATATCAAACATTTTAGTATAGAAGTAACGTTGATATCAACATATATAAGGAAAAGTGGTCATACCCATCTCATTAAGGAACCATTGGTAGATATTACACTCAAGATACAAGGAAAATATATCTAGAATATATATAAACTTTTTAATTGATTTAACCTCTAACGCAATAAAATATATTTTTATTTAACGACTTATGTTCAACGTGCTATTGTCACACAATCCGGGCATCGTACGGGCTTAAAAACTAGTTAAAGAAAGAAGAAGTGAAATTAGAGAGAGAGAGAGAGGAAGTGAGCTTCCAGGGAAGCTAGCGAAAACAGTAGAGAAATTGATGACTTTGCCGAAAAGGTGTTATTGACAACAGAAAACAATTTCCCGAACACAAAGATCAGAACTCTATTGTTGTCCGTTCAAATGGAATCTCACAGTTCAGCGTAATTAGAGCCAGGGAAGACAACAATATTATTATTACGAAATTGCTTAACGTAAATTTGAAATTATTCAATGCAAATATTTTGTCACAATATTTTTCCCAAACATCCTTTTTATCTAAAAACACAAATCTCTCCCGTTTCTCTTTTTCCTCTCTAATCTCATTGACTCGGTTCATTGCAAAGGTAAAAATCAAATCACCATATGAATGATAAATTATTAAAAAGATAATCAACAAGACTAATGAGTAATGACTATATTTACTTCATGCCATTATAATTTTCAATTTCTATTTAATTTGATTTATTTTTTATTAATGAGCGAGTTATCGAGTTAGCTAGGGTTCTTAGGTGGCGGAGGCTTTGTGATGCCTCGGTGGCCGGTGGGACAGTTGGGTGGCTGAGCTAAGTGGTTGCTGCCTCTCTCAATCACTCATCTAATGCATATACCGGTTTGCACAGATCTATAATGCAATATCTATAAAAATGATTATATATGAACTAGTACAGATCTAAATTAAAAAATGATTGTGATGGGGCAAAATAGAAGAGCTTCTTTGAAGGACATGGAAAGGCTTTGTGAACCTTTTTTTTTTTTTAATGAAAGATAAAATTTGTGATTTCAATCACTTTCTTATGAAGCATCTCAACGTATCATTTTTTTCTTTCAAATATATCATTTTTATACCCAAGTGTCATTGATTTATCTTACTTTTCAAATTCTGGGTGTTTAAATACGCAAGTATCACTTCGTTTTTTTTCGGAGATATCATTGATTTATATTATATGAATTTTAATGTTGTGTGTTTTTTTTTTCCTCACTAAGGAAGAAAGTAAATAGGCTGAATGAAGCTTAACCTTTTGTTTTTCTGTTGGAGGGATTTTGAAGGCAAACCTGTGCCAGTAACTAAAACCTTACCCGGGTTTTCGAATAATCTTTAAAATTCATTTGCACTCACACATAGACAAATAGTCATATAATAGACCTCATTTAATATTATCTCGCTTAATGATCACACAAGATATAATTCATCTTGAAGAGTAATAAGAGAGCTAGACAAACCGTTTGGTTGAATACAAAGACACGACACTCATCTTTACATAAACCGAGGACGTACCATATGCGGCGTTTATGAAGGAAATGCTTTGAATAATAATCTTGCCATGGACCTAAAGACTCTAGTGTGCACACTACCTCGAGGTAACTCATGGTTAGTAAAGAGGACTTAATAAATGAGAAATGATCCATCCCGAATACAACATCCCTGTATCCATAATGAAAGAATAAAAGTTTGGGAAACACTCATCCCTTGAGTAATACTCGTTAGTACACTTCGAACCTCGACTACTCTTAGGATCCATTAGGAGTCTTATTCTCTTTATTAAATTCAATTCAAACATGCAAGGTTCAATAAGAACTCAAAGACATAATAGTGACAAAGGAACTAAAAGTCCAATGTAACTTATATCCAAGTTAACATGATTGACCACCAATTTATCCAATTGGGCAAATAATGATTATAATAGCAATCCAGCAACACTTTGACGCAATAACATGATTTCACTTTATCAAGTAATCATTTCAACTTAAAAGGTCCATACAATATATACGACCAACGACACGTCATAATTTCACATAACGTACATAATCCATGCATAGAAGCAATTAAATTCATAATTCATGAATTACTTTAATAATCGACATATGAGTTATTAACATCATATAAATTCAATATTCATGATCATAGATCATAAACAATTATCAACAGCGAACATGCTTAATATATGTAAATCATATCATGATTAACGATGAGAATAATTAAATCATACTTTGCATATTTAATTAACAATTATTCACAATTAGCATGTAATATCAACAAACTATTTTGTTTTAGATTTAGAAGAAAGTTGACATGTTAGCTTACCTCTGGATAACACTCCTAAAAGTAATAAAGAGTCCTAAGAAGCATTGAGTTCACGAACGGGTCTCGGATCCTAATTAAAAATAAATTACTAAATTAGTAAACCTAATTCATAAAATCCAAACGGTATCGAAAATTATATCTGATTGTACCATTACGTGCCTTGTATTTTTCTAACCAATCTAGGCTTTTGAAAATCGATAATCGAATTTCTAAAATTCTGTAAACAATTAAAATAAGAAATCAAAACTGTTGAAAGTCGAATATTAATTCAGTTTGATTAATTACTTTCTTTTTCTTTTATTTTCGAAAAACTCTCAAAAACACGAATAACAAAAACGCTCACACACAACCACGGAGGGACCCACTTGCGTCCGACCACCCATTTGGCCAATTGGGCCGCCGTCGCCGGCGACGGTGGTGGTGGGGGTCCACCACGCGTGGCCCACGAGTGGCGCGAAGGGGAGAGAACAAAAACAATGATGGCGCGACTGAGCGCGCGACTGGGCTGCCGCGACCTTCCCCCCGCCTCCACCCACTCCACCAGGGGTGGGGGTGGTTATGGCGGCGATGATACGACGCTTGCACTCGCGGCCGAAACAAAGGAGAGAGAGAAAGAGAAAAATAGGGGAGAGAGAAAACGAGAGAGAGAAGATAAGAGAGAGAAATCGCGTCGGCCAAGGCAGCCCAATGGTGGCCTGGCGGTGGCCCTTGCCGGTGGTTGCCGATCAGTTTGAGCAAGAGAGAGAAAGACTTGGTGAGAGAGGAAGAGAGAGAGTTTGTACGTGAGAGTGACGGAAGACACGGGTAAGAGAGAGCACAAAATCTGAACAAAAGGGCCCAAGGGTGCTTGGTCCTATTTATGGTCTTATTTTGCGCAAGTTTGACTTCACCCTAATCTAGTTGGACTAGGACTCTCAAAATCAGATTTATATTTTAATTTAATAAATCACAAAAACTTTATTTCCATAAATACACTATTTAAATTATAAATAGCAATTGCTCTCAAATGAGTAAAGCGATTTAAATACTAAATCGTTTCTCGTAATTTAAATTATGAAGTCAATAATATTTATTACTATGATCTCAATAATTTAATGATGAGAATGATCTCAAATACGAGAATTGCATTATCGTAAAATAATTACGATAAATATATTAAAATGCATTAAAATTTATATAATAAATATAGAAAATATCGGGGTATCACACCAACGGACACAGATATTCAAACAATATGTCCTATAATATTATCCTTTACTCTTACCCAACAAAGCCCGGCCATCTCCACTTTTAAATGTCAAACAAATGCCTAAAATAAGAAAGATGCTAACCAGCATCTTCTGAAAATTCTAATTTCATTGGATATGTTCAAATCACTAAATAAAAAAAACCCAAAAAAAGAAAATAGAAATAAAGAAACAATACATGAAAGGAAAGAGATCATATTCAAATAAATTATGGCAAAATAATTGTATCTGTTACCAAAAATATCAAGCACTACAATATACTCCCTCCGTTCCGTTCAAACGCTCTCATTTGCTTTTGGCACAAAAAATAAGGAAAATTTATTTTGCCATCTACTTTCCCCATATACCCTCAACATTAATATGGGTGGAGAGAGACTTGAGGAGAGAGAAAGAAGAGGGTGGGGCTTGGGTTTTAATGGGGGTAATATTGTAAATGACTAGTAAATTCCTTACCAACTAAAGAAATGGGAGTGTTTGTGTGAAACATCCATTTTAGGCAAATGGGAGCGTTTGAACGAAACGGAGGTAGTACAAAATAGAAACATTACATCTACCTAAAATCATTCTTCGCTTACTTTTTAAACTGGCCTAGATCATTTGCAAAGTCTTGGAGTTTTCTTTCATGCTGACCGCCAGCATCCTAACTTGAACTTCAACTCTTCATCAACCCCATAGCAACTAAGCCATAAACAAGTAAGTTCTATCTTCCTTCTTAGTTCTTCCCATGTCTCGGAGAAATAAGGATTGAATTTGTCCGGTTTTCGAAAAGCTCATTTTAAAGTATTATATTTTTTATTTGGCAAGACATGAATGTTGTAGATTGTTGTTTATGACATGAAAGTGTAAATGATAGTTATTTTAGAGTGGAGAAAATTCTTTCTATAGGGTTTGTTCTCCCCAACTTATTTCTACTCATTACAGCAAAATTCAACAACCTTTAACAAAATTCAATAAATTACATTTCAACAAAATTTAGTAAAATAAAACAAAATTCAAAATACTTCAATGAAATTTAAAAGTTCAGTAGAATAAACAAAATTCAACAAATCAACATACAAACTAGTTATAAAAACCACTTGAATCAAGAAAATTCAAAAATAAACAAAGTTCAACAAAATTCAGCATAATAAACAAACTTCAATAAACTTCATCAAAGTTCAACAAAAATTAACAAAACTCGGTAGAATAAATGAAATTCAACAACGTTCAACAAAATTCAACAAAGTTCAACAAAATTCAACAAAACAAATTCAACAATAAAGATAAATAAAATTCAGTTGGGGAGAACATGCTCCTTCTCTTAACTTATTTCATACTAATGGCACATTTTTTTCAACAACAACAACAATAATGAGAAGTGCGCTATGAAATATTTTCAATACTATAACTCTAACCCTACAAAGAATAGTATCTTCAACATAATGATGTGAGATCAAACTCCTAACTATGGTTAATAGTGTGCCATGAAATATTTTGAATCTACGAAATGTTAAATTTTACATAGTAGTAAAAGAAAGTACATAATGTATGATAGATAATCTTTAATTTAGGGGATTACTAAACGTAAATTTTAAATTACTTAATAAAAATCTATTTTCCAAAATGCCCCTCTCATAATACAATCCTCAATTTCTCTGTCTCCTCCTCCCTTTCTCTATCCTTATCACTACAGTCACTTCAATTTACCGATGTAGATTGTATAATCCCTAGACCCCAGTTCAATTTTAATTTAGTTACCACAAATATCAATTCAATTCATCATTTATCATCTACATCATCATCGTCTTATTCTTCCATCATCCTTCGTCATCATCCAACATATTTGTCAAACTATATTGCCCAAGTCAAATTCCGCCTCTATACTAGATTTCTAAGTTGCTGCCATAACTGTTAAATGATGTTTGCTTGAGTTGTGGGAGTGAGATATCGACACCTTTGACGGCAGGGGAAGTTACGGTATTGGGGGCTGACCTTTCCAAAAAAAATAATTCAATTGTTTTTTATTTGGTTAGAGTTAAATTGGATTAATGATAAGTATTTTATTAATGGAGTAAAATATAACTATCATCTAATTTTAAATCTAGCATCAAATCTGTCAAAAAGTAATGATCGACTATGATGATTTATTTTGGTCTTTCAACAAAAGGACCGATGAAAGAGAGATTAGAGATGAAGAATAATAAAGGGGAGAGAGTTAAGTTTCAAATGAAAAGGGTATTTGAAAAAATATTGTGAAAAAAAATAATTTGCGTGAAGTAATTTTAAATTTACATTAAGCAACTTTTTTGTATTCCTTTGTTTGTTTGATTTCCTTGCTCAATTGCTTGTATTTAGTAGGAAGAAGAGTTGTTTCAATTTGGCAAAGAAAAGAGAGTGATAGACAGAGAAAAGAGTCAGGAACGAGAGGATTTTTAAAATTAATTCAAAAGCGGCATGAGGGTATTTTTATGAATCAAAGTATAATATGAAATTCATATTCATATGCTCCCTTTGTTTCACATCATAAGACATTTTCTGACATTAATGTATTTCAAAGTATAAGGCACTAGACACACAATAATTTTCAAGAAGTATTTATTGTTGTTTTTTCCACTTTTCCTTTTTATGTATTTGTTTATTTTTTCTTGTTATTGTGACATCAAATAAAGACTATATTAGGACATACTAATCAATTTACCCTCTTTTTATATTGATTTTAGAGTTTGCATGAAAAACATTGTGATAGATTTGTTAGTATTATAGAAACCTTTGCTATTATTAGCTTTAAATTTTCAATGGGCTGTAAGGATCCAAGAAACCAGCCTTGCATCAAATTGTACAAAAATTTATGTGGACTTAGTCTATGGTGGACCAATACTTGGAGTCACCCTCTACTTTATCTGGAGCCACCCTCCTCTAAAAGTGGAGTCACCCTCCTCTAAAAGTGGAGTCACTACTTCACCTAGAGTCACCTCTCAAATTTATACTTGGCACCACCCCTACTTCACCTGGAGCCACCCTCAAATTTACCTGGAGCCACCCCTTACTTCACCTGGAGCCACCCCTCAAAATTACTCAAAATTACTTTACCTGGTGCCACCCCCTTACTTTACTTGGAGCCACCCCCCTACTTCACCTGGAGCCACTCCTCAAAACTACTTGGTCCACAGTGGACTAAGTCCACACAAGACATGCTGTATAGAATTGTATTTGTAATTGAATCAAGGGACTAAGTAAGTTCAAGAAACCCTCGAGTTAGAAAAGCATTTGAAAGCTAAGACACTAAATGAAGAAAAACCATGAAAGGGCCCAATCCTATGCTACATGCGCGTTTAATGAACGGGACATACCGAAAGGACTGCCATGCGCTAGAAGATACTACTATTCACGTTGTAGAATAACTTTCACTCACATAGAACATATGAGTACCCAAAAATACGAGTGCGGGGGCAAAGGTACAACTTGGAAAGGTAGGCACCCAATCCGCCCATTTAAATGACGGGCTCTACTAATTCAGGTTTGCTTAACATATTCAGGACATGACTCCCATGCAAACCGTATTAACAACCTAAATTAAGCTATTAAATTAGGTTCATTACAAGCATCACAACGACTATTTTATACCCATATTTGACATTCAGTCGATTGACAAGTTTAGCAACACAAAGACAGAACATGCTAGGGGAAAGATCTCACTAGGCACACAAGCCAGTGAAGTTCCATCATAAAACCAATTATTTTTAAGTGGAGTAATCCACCAACTTATATGCTAGTTTCCTCTCTCCCATTCTTTCAATGTGGGTTATTCTCTTAACAATTAAGTCTATCATAGTATGAGCAATCTGGTGTGTAATCACAAACCTAAGAATGTCCATACTATCCACCAGTGCCTTGAAGTCCAAAACAACATGCATCCGTGCATCTTTTTGTACCACTTAGCTTGTTGATTCAGAATGGTCAACTGCTCTTTTTGAATCAGATTCCACAATGACATTCTTAACAATTAAGTCTATCATAGTTTGAGCAATCTGGTGTGTAATACCCCAATATTTCATGATTGAGAACAACTTAAATAGTTTGATAGTACAACTTATATCACCAAGATGCATCTCAAGCCTTTTCAGTGAGCCCAAACCTAAGAAATTCCACAGTTAAGCGAGTGAGGATGGATGACCTCTTGGTAAGTTTCTCATCAGCTCATGCGAGTAAGTAAAAAACTTGCTGGAAAAGCTAGTGGTGGTTTGTGGAGTCACTTCTTAGCCATCAAAGCAGATCTTGGTGGCACCGAGGATCTAGTGGGGGCAGGGTGTTACATGATGCCTCCTCAGAGACTTCATATTGATTTGTTGTACGTTTCTATTTTTTTTTTTGGGTACAAAACAAACATCTATATAGGGTTTGGGCGTACAAACCTATTAATTACATAATGAGAGTTGTAGGGCGTAAAAACCCTCCACAGTCGATCTTTGCCAAAGACCTCAAGGAAACAATTAGGAATTACATCGAGTTCAGATAGGATATTACAACCCATGCTAGTATTGATAGTAAACGTTGCTAATGCAGCATTTTGACCGCTGTTAATGAAGTTTTCTGTTGTAGTGTAATACATTAGTTGTTTCATTGGTCTCTCTTTAGCAGTGCTTAATCACCACCTAGTCCATACTGTCCACCAGTGCCCTAAAGTCCAAAACAACATGCATCCGTGCATCTTTTTGTACCACTTGCTGATTCAGAATGTCAACTGCTCTTTTTAAATCAGATTCCACAATGACATTCTTCCAGTTATGCACTTTTATTTGCCTAAGTCTTTCTCAGATTGCAAGGAGTTCAGCTATGAGAACATTTGTAACTTTGATCTTCATTTGAAAACCCTTTATCCTAACCTCTGAAATACTACACATTGCTTAGTATTCAGAATGTAAGCAGCATCACAGTTAAGTTTTAACCTTAAAAACTTAAATAATAGGGAACCATCTCCTTTTTCGGCTTTTACCAAGCGCCATATGGAGCGATCGCACAGGGCTTCAAATCTTAAGGGAAAAAACATGATTCCAGTCATATTGCCAGAAAAAACAACTTTCAATTGAACATTTAACTCAAATAATAATTAAAAAGACTCTAAATACAATTTTTTAATCATATGGAACAAAAGGTCCTATTATAGTCCACGGCTTATGATCTTTTGTTTGCAAATGGAAACATAAATACAATTTTTTAATAGGAGAAACTAGTGCCACAAAACGATGGATGTTTAATTTTGAACAACTTTGAACAGTATCATTCTCATAACTTCCAAAAAAAATACTCAACTGAATATAGTCTAGCAGATTCTAGGTATGTGTAGACATTTAACATTTTACTCCACTTGTTATAAATTTGGTTGACAATAATGTTGTTTGTTGTAAGATTTTATGTTCTAGTTAGCAACTTAATTTTTTCGATGGTATATCTGAACATCAGAATAACACAAATATGCTTTTCACTTTTACCTTGATAATATTAATCAGATTGTTATTACCACTATATGCATATTATATAGTACTAATTATTAATAATATTTGTGGTTGCCTACTATATATACTGTGAAAGAAAAAAAAGAGAGAGAAAGCAAAAGTAAATCGATAAATTGTTATGTATTACTATGTTGTATAACTTCTTATATGCGCAGTAATGTTGGCCATTATGATCAGTGTGATATGCGGAATAATAATAATAATACTAGATTTCGTGCCCGTGCGATGCACGTGTTCTTTTTATCATACTCTGTTATTAGAATTAAAATAATAATAAAAATTTAATTATATCAATATATAAAGTTGAATAATAGGGGTAGCAAGGAACAATAATAATTTTTTTATCAGAAAAAAACACATTTAACAAAAAAATTGCATTTCTAGTGAGTATAATAATATATATATTTTTGTAAGATAATAATATAATACTTACTCTATGTTACTCTATGTTACTCTAGTATATATATATATATATATATATATATATATATATATATATATATATATATATATATATATATAGGGCGTGTTATCGCCAGGCCAAAAAACACTAATGCCAGGCCATTAATTCTTTAAGTTGACAATTTAGCCCTTCATATTAATTAGCCAACCCAAATCATTTTCTCTTCGTATTAGGACTTTAATTAGACTTTCTTCTTTACATATCTAGTAGTATCTATCTATTTTAATCATAATGATAGCCAAATGAAAACATTGCCAAAGGTACAAAAAACTTTTTTGTTCATACAAAATATTCAAGAAATTAAAAGAAAAGTTTTATCATATATATTTTGACCCCCTAAGATCCAATAAAAAGTTAAAAAATGCAATCAGGTTCAATTTTTTGGACTGTTGGGCGTAAGTGTAACTGATCGCCGGCAAACGTGAATTAATTAATTAAATGCAAACATTCATTTGCTTGATTTTTTTTTCTTTTTTTCTGTTCCAGTATATATTGTGGATGATGCAATTAGAATTTACAAGTTATATAATATATCAATAGTATGCTACCATGAAAATTAAAATGCTATGAGTTAAGGTATGGTGAGAGTAATTAACTGTAACGTGATATTATTCTCAATCTCCCTCCCAATTTTGTTGCTAAATTAATGGAGTTGTTGGATCCCTAACTCTAATACGTTTTCCATAATTTTATTTGTAAAAAAGGCAATTAAAGATAGTAGGGAGAGAATATGTATTTTGCCTTATTAATATGAAGGGCTATATTGTCAACTCAAAAATTAGTGACCTGACATTAGTGTTTTTAGGCCTGGCAATAACAGCGGTCTATATACATATATGTAAAAGTACTTTTGAATTCTTTTTAATCACTCATGCATTTATGACTATTTATTACCTATTCAATGCCACCTTGATAAGAACTCAATTATATATATATATATATATATATATATATATATATATATATATATATATATATATATATATATATATATATATATAGATTAGTAATAATTGTTTTTCTTTCCTATTAGTATATCGAGTTATCGACCATTAGGGGGAGAACTCTTACAAAAGAGAGAGATGGTAATATTGGTGACTAAAAAAAATTCTTGATTTTGTCAACTTTGCGTTTTGCCACGTGGTTGCTTGCAAACCACTTAGTTGAGTGAACCGTCCACTCATTCTACATACACAATAATACTTGAAGAAGCAGTGTGTCAGAGAGGAGAAGCTCCTAACATTCTTTTATCCTTTTTTTTTTAAATATATACTGTAAAAATAAATTATAGTGTAAAAAGAAAAGTGACAAAAGTTAAATCTTAACATCCATATTTAGTGTAATAACAGTGGAAGTTACATGCCAAATATAGAAAGTGAATTGACCCAAACATCACGGCCTAAGAACTCAAAAGTGAGAATTAGTCTGACCATGACTTTTGCACAACAAGTGGGTCACTACATCCTTCCGTTTAATCAGGATTGGACAAATAAGTCTTTCCTCTTGCTATATAAGCAACAATTTCCTTTGCTTTTACATCATATCCAACAAACAATATTTGAACACAATATTGTATGTGCTACTAAAGAATTAAGTGAGTGTTTTCTTGGTGTTATTACTTTGCTTTGATTAGGGAAAGAAATTAAAAAGAGGTGCATTGAGAAGAAGAAATATTTTGTTGATATTGTGAGAGATTGAAGAATGGCTGGGGGAGGCTTTGTCGACGGTGGGAAGCAGGGGCGGCGCTACGAAGGTGGCGTCACCTTCTTTGTGGTGTTCACTTGCATGGTTGGTGCCACTGGTGGTCTCATTTTCGGTTATGACATTGGTATTTCAGGTTAGTCTTCTTACACTAATTTTTATGTAAGTTTGATATAAATAATGATATTGTTTTACAAAATGAATTGTCTTTTTCCATTTAAAACCAAACACAACAATGTTAGTGGCAAGATCACAACTTGTTGTTAGCTTTCACAACACCTACTTCTCGGTTTCAGAATGAGCTTCTCATTTGACTTTGCACGGTATTTCATTTAACCAAAAGTAACGATATAAACTTTGTAATAATAAGTGTGCATTTGGAATTAGTAACTCATGGAGTCGATTTTGATGGGGTACAGGAGGAGTGACTTCAATGGATATATTCTTGAGGAGATTTTTCCCATCAGTATACCATAAGGAAGCATCAGCTTCAGGCCATGAAAGTGCATACTGCAAATTCGATAGTCATCTATTACAACTCTTTACATCATCCCTCTACCTTGCTGCACTAATTGCATCATTCTTTGCCTCGGCGATTACTAAGTCCTTTGGAAGAAAAATATCAATGTTCATAGGAGGATTAACCTTTCTTCTAGGATCTATCCTCAATGGTTTTGCTCAAAACGTTCTAATGCTCATTGTCGGTCGTGTCTTCCTTGGTATAGGAGTTGGATTTTGCAATCAGGTAAAAAAAAAAACCAAACATTATCATATTAACCATAGTACTATTTCAATGGTTCGAGATAGAGTATATCTAATTTTTCCTAACAATGGTAAAAAAAAAATAAAATTAAATGCAGTCGGTACCAGTGTACCTCTCAGAAATGGCACCAGCACATCTAAGAGGAGCATTAAACATTGGTTTCCAAATGGCTACAACAATTGGTATCCTTGCAGCAAATCTCATCAACTATGGAACCTCGAATATCAAGGGTCATCTTGGATGGAGACTCTCTTTGGGTCTAGCAGCTGTACCAGCAGCAATGGTAACCATTGGCGGAATTTGCCTTCCAGACTCCCCAAACTCCCTAATTGACAGGGGCAAGAGGCAAGAAGCGAGGCGTATGCTTCAGAAGGTTCGAGGAACTGAGAATGTCGACGAGGAGTTTCAAGACCTTATTGAAGCCAGTGATGCATCTAAGTCAGTAGACAACCCATGGAAGAACATCATGTTGCCTAAGAACCGTCCTCAACTTATCATGGCGATACTTATCCCGTCTTTCCAACAACTTACTGGCATCAATGTGATCATGTTTTACGCACCTGTCCTGTTTAAGACCCTTGGATTTGGGAACGATGCTGCTCTTATGTCATCTGTCATTACAGGAGGTGTCAATGTTCTTGCCACCTTAACTTCCATTTTCTCTGTTGACAAGCTTGGAAGAAGGGTTTTGTTCCTTGAAGGTGGTGTTCAAATGGTTATTTGCCAGGTAAAATATTTATTAGATAATTAACAATCTATTGGAGAAATTGTTCAATTTTTGGAAATAATTGAAAAAAAATCCTTAATGATGACAACAACTAAATGACTAACACAAGATTTATGACTTCCAAATATGAAATTTTCATTTGTACTATCTTATGTGAAATTCTCATGTCTTTGTTTTCAGGTTTTGATAGCCATTTTCATTGGAAACACATATGGAACCACAGGACAAGGATCATTCTCAAAAGGCAGTGCTAATTTGGTAGTGTTCTTAATTTGTGCATATGTGGCGGCTTTTGCATGGTCATGGGGTCCCTTAGGATGGTTGGTACCTAGTGAGATCTTTCCCCTAGAGACTAGATCAGCAGGGCAAGCCATTACAGTGATGTGCAACATGATCTTCACATTCATTATCGCTCAATGTTTCCTTACAATGCTTTGCTATATGAAGTTTGGGCTCTTCCTGTTCTTTAGTGGATTCGTCATAATCATGACAGTGTTCATCTACTTCTTCTTGCCCGAGACGAAAAATGTGCCTATTGAAGAAATGTACGCAGTATGGAAAGCGCATTGGTTCTGGGGCAAGTACATTCCTGATGAAGCTTTGGGTACCTATGCCAAGAACATCCAGATAACTGCAAAGGCATGAAGCAATTGCAGAAATAAGTTCTAGTTTTTTTTTTTTTTTTTCCTTCTTTTTCTCAGACGGCATAGGATTAGGTCTTAGGGCAATCGTACTCATGGTGTTCGACGTAGAGTCGATAAATGAAGGAAGAAAGCAAGAACACATAGTGAGCTCTAATGCATTATAAGTTGCAGGAGCTCATAGCACTACTGCTTGAGTGCAAAATAACTTTTACTACTGTTGTCCCCCTTCTGTAGTCCCTCTATGTTGGGCAAACAATTTTGAGCTTGACTATGAAATTCAGCTACTTTTAAGAACATCTCTTTTGTCTCCCATTCTATAATTTTTTCTTGTAGGAGTTGGTTTCTTCTTTTTTTTTCACAATTTATAAGTGCTAAATCCATGGAATTGAAAATGAACATGAACCTTTGTGGCTTTTTATTTTTCATAGTTTTTGTATTTTGTAAATGGTAAAGTAAGTACTCGAAAAAAAGAAAAAAAAATGAAATGAAAATTGTTGTGTTTCAAGTCACCTCTAAATTTTTATTTAAAAGTCACAACTAAAATTTTGAAAGTTACCATAATACTCTTAAAGTCACCTGTGTGCTGTTTAAAGCCAGCATTGTATTATTATTATTATTATTATTATTATTATTATTATTATTATTATTATTATTATTATTATTATTATTATTATTATTATTATTATTATTATTATTATTATTATTATTATTATTATTAAAGGCCGTGCATTGCACGGGTTGAGTGAAATGTCTGTATATTAATATTCATTTGGTAAATACGCACACTAACATGCCTATTTTTTTAATAAAAAAGAAATCATAAATAATTTCTAATTGATTACAATTATGCATGCTATATAGTGATGCTAGTTTCATGCTATCCTTAGTGATTTAGGTCGATCTTTTTTTTTTATTTTTCACACCTCTCGGATCATCAAGATTTGTTAGAATAAATAAGAAAACTTGAGAGCAAAAGACATGTAGGGAGAATCAAGGATGAGAAAATGTTAAAAAAAATAGAGAAATGAATATGTGAGGTGTTCAATAAAAAAAAGATATTAGTTATCATAATCTTCCTAACATACAATTAGGGTTCTAATCAAATTGCACCTCCAAAAATGGTTACTTTAAAATCGTTGTTAGATCGATGTTCAAACACTATATATGATATCGAAGGAGCCTTGAATCAACGCGATAACCTCTCAGTAAATTTAGATATACATGAAGCATTCAACTTTTTTTGTTTTGGTTCACGACCAAGGGTATCCACCGTCGACCACAGTGACTATCCCCCGAGCTGGCTTGTAGGCACCTCAAAGGGTGGGACAGCTGGCCAAGGAATTTAAAGTTGCTCCATGCCCAAGGTGAGATTCGAACCCTCAACCTTGGTTAAGGATGAATGAGTCCCTAACACTCAACCACACCTCCATGGTTATGAAGCATTCAACTTTCATTAGTCTCCCGTTACATTCATGTCAACTTTTGGCATTGTAGTCTCGCAGATAGCAAATAGAGAGGCAAATTAATAAAATCTGAAATGTGAATATGAGGAGAGACATATATCACATTCTCCACTTTTTTTTTTTCCTTTCAATATTCTAAAATATATTTCTTGCTTATGTGGCTTGCTTTTAATTTTTTTTGTTGAAACTAATTGCTTAGGTGATGCAACTTAGTAATCAAACTTGTGCTATGTACGGACTAAAAATATACCGTTCAAAAAGTTGGCTCCCTTTCAAAAATTTATACCCTCCAGCCACCTCGTATTGCTTATCTGAAGACCTCCATTCACAGTTTGCAGGAAAGAGATTCCTCATTTCTAATAATTTCTTCATATACCAGCTGCATCTCCCTGGTATACTCATAGTCCAGTACTCATTGCCCTTCATATACACCCCATCAATCCACTTCACCCAAAGATGATCCTGTTTGTAAGCCAAAGCCCACATTAGTTTTGCTACAGCTGCTGTATTCCATATCCTGCATTCCTTGAAACTAAGTCCTCCAAATTTCTTCTCACTACACATATAACTCCAACCCACCAAAGGAATCTTCTTGTGTTGTTCATCAGATCCCCATAAAACAATTTGTACACACTCTTTCAATGCTTTTAATTATACTTTGTGGTAACAGAGAGGACCAATAAACATGCACAGAGAGCAGCACAAAGTTAATAAGTTGGCATTTACCCTTATATGACAGATGCGTGGTGCTCCAACACTTAATCTTAGCCGTAATTTTGTCTATTAGAAAGTGACATTCAACATTGGACCATTTTGTAGGTGCTAATGGCGTGCCAAGGTACCTCATAGGAAATTCTCCATCCTGAAATCCTGTAATTTCTTTAATCTTCACTTTCATCTCATCCTTCACCCCATTCATACAAACCTGAGATTTCATCTCATTTTCCTTGAGCCCTGAAGCTTGAGAAAACAACTCAAATCCCTCCATTTTTCTCTTCACTGATTAAGTGTACCCTTTACAGAAGATCATAAGATCATCAACAAAGTATAGGCTGATAAGTTTAGAATCTTTGCAAAGAGGGTGATGATGTCTGAAATCTAGGAGTTCTCCTGCCATTCTCAGTGCCCTGGTCAAGTACTCCATCACAATTACAAAAATAAGTTGTGACATAAGGTCACCCTTCCTCAAACCCCTACCTCCTCTAAAGTAACCATGCATCTCCCTATTAAGTGCAATCGAGAATCTAGTAGAAGTCACACATTGCACGACCCAATTACAAAATATAGTAGGAAATCTCAACCCTTCATTAATTCTTCAACAAATTGCCAGTGCACAGTGTCATATGTTTTTCTCAAGTTTATCTTGAACAAACATCTAAGGGGTACATAGACTTTCCTATTATACAATCTAATCAAATCCTGACTAATCAAGATAACATGAATTATGGATCTCCCTTTCAGAAAGGCCCCTTGGGTCCCATCAATAATGTCAGATAATACAAGAGCAAATCTATTACATATCATTTTAGATATGCACTTATATACAATGTTGAAACATGCAATAGGCCTAAAATCACTACGCTTTGTTGGTTGATCAATCTTAGGAATCAGAGTTAAAACAGTTGAATTAATTTGAGTTAAGAGTTTAAATGACTCAAAGAAATCGAGAACTGCATCAATCACCTCCTCTCCAATGATCCCCCAAGCTGACTGGAAGAAGCCACCCCTATACCCATCTGGCCCTGGACTTTTAGAAGTAGGGATTGAAAACATAGCCTTTTTCACCTCCTCTCGAGTAAAAGGTTTGCCCAGCTTAATTTTATGGTTAATGTTTAACCTTGGCCCAACTTCTTTGATTGTAGCATTAGCATGGCATCTATCACTATCATTGACACCAAGCATGTGTTTGTAGAACATCACAAATTGTTCCTTAATCTCCTCAGGGTCCAGCAGCCACTTGCCATTCCCATCTTGAATGGTACTCATCATATTTCTGATTCCTTTTGCTTTCAGTACAACATGAAAATACCTGGTGTTTTGATCACCAAGCCCTATCCATGTGGTATTGCTCTTCTATCTCAAGAAGGATTCAGCAGCCATTGAGCATTTTGTGAACTCTGCTACTACTTCTTTTTCCTTCTTCTGCAACACAGGATTCCTCACATCCATCTGCAATTCTTCTTGTACCTGGAACATTGCAAATCTTGCCACTTGCTCTTGCATTTCAATGTTGTGGAACTTTTTTTATTAAGTTTCTTGAGCTGGCTATTCAACTTCTTCATCTTCTGCACTAAGCTATACATCTTGCTGTCTGGGATGTTATTTCTCCAAACACTCTCCACCACTATGGGAACAAAATCCTCATCTTGTGCCCACATATCAAAGTATTTGAAGAGTGATCTCCTCCTCTTCCCGCTGTTATGAGTAAAATAGAAATGAGTTGGACTATGGTCTGAGATTCTAGCTGGTAGGAAGCACACCACAGTCTGATTGAGCTTATGAAGCCATTCCTCATTACCGAGAACCCTATCTAGCTTGTAGAAAACTCTTGTATCCTCTTCTTCTTTATTCGTCCATGTATATGTACACCCATTCCAACCTATGTCACACATATGATAATCCATAACACAGTCTGCAAAAGCTTCGAAATTAGCCATAGTGACTCTATCTCCACCCAGTCTATCATCTTGGTGAAGAAGCCTATTGAAATCTCCCATTACAATCCATGGGACAGTGTTTTGAGCTGCAATTTGTCGCATGTCTTGCCATAGTGTCTCCATCTATGTATCACTGTTGAAGCCATAAACAAAAGAGACCAGGAACACACGATTACTACTAAGCAACTTCACCTCACAATGTACTAAATGTGCACTACTCCTAGCAATCTTCACCTGAAACCACTCAAGCCTACAACAAACCCATATTCAACTTCTAGGATTATCATTGCTGTTCATGTGACAGCTCCAACCAAGACACACTTTTCCCTGATTTTTTAGAATATTTTGACTTCTGATTTTTATTTCCAGAAGGCCACAAAGACCAACCTTCTGCTGACAAAGGAAGGTATTAACATCCCTTTGTTTATTAGGGGCATCCCCCTCATATTCCACACTACAATATTATCCATGTTCCCCCTAGGAACCACAAATAACTTCCCGCGCCTCAGTATTGACCTGTTCATCACCAGTTTCCTCTCCTAGGAGAACTTCGAATACATTCTGCATTGGAACTTTCACTGCTTTTTCTTTTTCATTCAGTTGTGTGCTATTATGTCTTTGCACTAAGGGTGTTCAAAAAAATCCGAATCTGATCCAAGCATTCGAAAACGCGATTATCCGATTCAAAACTATCCGAAAAGACGGGTATCCGAATTTTCGGATATCCAAAAAGCGGGTATCCGAAATTTCGGATACCGGTTTAGATATCAATTACGAAAAAATTCGGATATATTGTTATGAGTTATTTATAATGTAATATGTCTTGTAGCTCAGTGGTTAAAGTGTCTATGTAAACTATTCAAGGTCCTAGGTTCAAATCAACAACATTAGTTTTTTTTTTTTTTTTTTGGGGTTTTATTCACATCAAACCCATGATATTTTGGTGCTTTGTTATGCAATTCAGAACTTTTGACCATACAAATTCATACTCAACTTTTAATATTAGTCATCCAAGACCCAACTCACTGACCCTAATTAATTCCCTAAACCCACAACCTTCAACCTTTTTTTGTCTCTCCTCTCAGTCTCTCTCATTATAGTATCTCTCTGTCATCTTTAATGATCAACCCACAAAATAAACTTCTAATCATATTACCCGTTGAACTCAAGAATCTCAACGTTTTCAAATTCATAAAAAAAGTACTGTAATCCTTTTACTCTTTGTATTTGAACTTCACATCTTCCTCTCTCCTCAAGGTAGCAGATTAACACCACCACGGCACCACCAAACCATTGTTGGAGCACCCTTTCCTCTTGAATCTATAATAACTTAATCTCTTGCGCCAAATTTCCAGATCTGGAATCTTCAAGTCTTGATATCTAGAGGGTTTTGGACTTTGGTAGTTTGACTTTTAGGGGGTTGTTGAGTCTTTGACGGGTGGTTTTTGGCATCCATGTCAGATTCTGATTAATTTATTTACATGTAAAGATAGTTGATAATAATTTCAATTGTTTTTGATTTTTTTCCTCTTTTCTTTCGATTTTGATGTTCAATCAGTTAAACTTTAATCTGCATTTTATAAAAATATCGGTGGTTGACGGCTTATTGTCCATATATTTTGAATTTTAATATGAAAAATAAATATAAAATTTTATTTCAGATATTTGGTTTCTCGTATTTTGGATATCAGGAAGTTAGGTATACGAAGTTTCGGATACGGATCCGAAATTCAGTATCTGAAATTTCGAATACACGAGTTTCGGATATTCGAAATTTCGGATACCCGCGTATGAACAACCCTAATTCGAACCCAAACTCATGTACGTTACGTATTTCACTTGATTGATTTTGTCAAACGAGTCAAACCTTAACTTTAAATCTATAATTAAATCCTTTTTTCTGATTGGACTACTTAACTTTTTGCCACAAACTCTAAATATACTTTTAACGATCTTTTCATAACTTTTGCTAAAACTACGATCACTTTTCAATGAAATAAGGGTCTTTGCTTATCATAAGTGACCCCTACCTTTCTAAAAATGACCCCAATTTTCAATGAGTTGGTCTTCATCTCATATAAGACTTGCGGCTCTAATCTCATGCTATTAGGTTGTAAAACAAATAAACAATCCCTCAAAATCAGAAATACGAAAGAAAAGAGATCAGGTGTCATATTTCGTCGCCTGAGCCATACGAAGACTCATCCACAACATTGGGAGGTAACATAGTTGATAACGTAGGCTACTATTTCTTAACAGGCGCCTTAGGTGAGTCAGCTATTTATAATTTCAGCGAAATTACTTTATCTACTAAAAAAAACTAACCTATTCAAGATAAAATATATATTCAGCAGAAAATGACAATAATGGTTGTGTAATGTTATCTTATATTTTATATGTCCAAAATTATGATGTCTTTTTGTTCTTTTTGGTAATTTTAACCGGTTTTATTTTTGTATCTCAACTTTTCTTTGACTTTGAGTTATGCTCCATCAATACACCAACGTAGGTGTGAAGACATGTTATCATGGTTAAATTGGTAAGAGTATTGGCACATTTGGATCTACATGCAATTGCCAAACTAAAAGTGGACAAACCAAATCAAATAAATAAGGCTTACAATTAGAGATCAATTTTCTTGTCGGGATGTTCAAGTTGATCGGTGGCTTTAAGAATGGGAGTCACCCCATTTTTCTCATCCTCTACGTACAACAACTCTATAAACTGCCTTCTCCATCACTTTTCTCCATGGAACTCTTGTGTATAATTCTTTAGAGAGATTTTTAACGAACTTTTTCACGATAAGGAGTGATTAATCAATTGTCATAAATTAGATTTTAGAAAAAGGTGCGCAATTGAATTGATGTGGAGGAGAAAAAAAATGATGTTGATTTTAACGAAAGATTTGGACTGATTGGAAAATAACTTAAATTTAGAATTTGTCTGAGATATAAGTGTATAGTCGGCCTAATGTACGACAAGTCACAATTTGGACTTAAAATATAAGTTAAAGAATCTTGATGAAAATGATCAAATCAATCGAAAATGGACCATTACGTGTTCACAATCAAAATTGTCCATGCAAAATCAATCAATGTTAAGATACTAGAGTTACATGCAAAATTGTACATTGGCAAAACAAGAGAAACAAACCAAATCAAATAAAATATATAAGGGCATAATCATACTCATAATTATTAGAATAAGAAGAATTGATCATAGATCAATCTTTTTATCCGGATGTTCAAACTCATCGTTTGCCAACTGGAGTTGCAATATTTTTTCCATGTTCTACTACTTTTTCAGTTGCTTTTTCCATTACTTTTCTCCATGAGACCATTTTTCGAGGGAGGAAGGGATACGTAGATACGGGTCTATATATATAGTGAATAAAATTAGGTTAATTAGTTAATGGCTGGCTAGCTAGTGTTGATTGACATGAAGATCAGCTCGAGCTTGTGAAAGAGGGAAGAACAAGAGAGAGAATTTTAGTGAGAGAAAGAGCTTTGAGAAAATGAAGATTGATTTCTCATTGAATTAATGATTTACAACTACATTATAGACTATATACAAACAGAGAAGAAGCTGCTGTTAAGCTTGGGCCTATGCGCCAGCTAGGCGCATTGCTAACAGACTCTGTGCACTGTTGTAACAAACTTCTAGCTAATAACAGAATTCTAACAAACTGTTGTAACAAACTGTTATGTTGTTTATTACAATAAATAGCTACTGTAAAGAGTAATTCCAACACCCCCCCTCAAGTAGGAGGGGATGACACTCCTTACTTGCTGAGTAAATAATGATGTTGGCGCCCTGGCAAACTCTTTGTGAACAAATCTGCCAACTGCTCATCTGTTCTCACATGGTGCAGGCTAATTAAACCTGCTTGCAGTTGTTCCCGGACATAATGGCAATCAAGCTCTATGTGTTTCGTGCGCTCGTGAAATACAGGATTTTTAGCAATATAAATTGCTGCTTGGCTATCACATTTTACAGCAATTGGAACAATATCAGGAACTGTGAGCTCACTGAGTAACCTGGAAAGCCAAGCTAATTCTGAAGTAACTCTCCTCAAGCATCTGTATTCAGCCTCTGCACTGGATAAAGAGACAGTGGCCTGTTTCTTGGATTTCCAAGAGATTGGACTGCCACCAAGCATGATGAAATAACCACTTATTGATCTCCTTGTTTGAGGACAAGCTGCCCAGTCTGAGTCACAGTATGCTTGTAGTGTATAATTAGATTTTGAGTTCATGAACAAGCCTTGACTGGGATCCTTTGTGAGATACTTCAGAACATGAAGAGCTGCATCCATGTGAGGTTGCCTGGGATTGTGCATGAATTGGCTCAAATACTGAACAGCAAAGCCTAGATCAAGCCTTGTGTGTGTAAGGAAATTCAGCTTGCCAACTATCTTTCTGTATTGACCAGGGTCAGGCAGAGGAGTACCCTCATCAAGCTTCAGTTTAATATTTGTTTCTAAAGGACAAATAGCTGTGGCTCCTGAAGAACAGCCAAATTCCTTGAGAAGCTCATGAACAAACTTCCTTTGAGTTAAAATCACTCCATGTTTGCTGTGTAATATTTCTATTCCTAGAAAATAATTCAATAATCCCAAGTCTTTTATCTTGAAAGTATTGTCTAGGAATGATTTCAAGTCTTCAATTTCTGCCTCATTGTTTCCTGTGATGATAATATCATCAACATAAACAGCAATGAAAACTGTAGAGTTAACCATTTTCTTGTAAAATAGAGAATGATCATTTTGGGACATTTGATAACCTCTGGACCTTAAAGAGTCAGAGAGCTTGCCATACCATTGCCTTGAAGCCTGTTTTAATCCATACAGGGATTTCCTAAGCTTGCAGACCTGGTTAGGCTTTGAGAGGACCAGGCCAGGTGGTGGTTTCATATAGATTTCCTCATGCAAATCTCCATGGAGGAAAGCATTATTAACATCAAGTTGGTGCATGCTCCAACCTCTCTTGACTGCAGTGGCAATAAGAGCTCTTACAGTGGTCATTTTCACCACTGGAGAGAAGGTTTCAGTGTAGTTAATCCCTTCAACTTGAGTGAATCCTCTAACTACCAGTCTAGCTTTGTATCTCTCTATTGAACCATCAGCTTTTAACTTGATTTTATATACCCATTTGCAGCTAATGGGTTTCTTGTGAGGAGGCAAGTCAGTTATCATCCAAGTTTCATTTGCCTCTAGGGCTTCAAACTCCTTAGACATTGCTTCCTGCCATGAAGGATTAGTAACTGCATCCTCAAAACAAGTAGGTTCATCTATTTGCAAACCATTATTCAACAAATGCTGACTATTGGTTGAAAGAGAGCTAAAACAGACATGTTTTGGTAGGTCTATGGAGGATGTGATGGTGTGAGGACATGATGAAGAATCAGAGAAATGATTTGATGTAACATTGTTGCAAACACTATTGCAAACATAGTCCTGTAAATGCCTAGGAACTGTAATGGACCTGCTGGATCTCCTGACTTCAGTCTGAGGATGAGAATGAGAAGAGTGAGGGATATTTGTTTGATCTTGAGGATCAGAAATAGGAGAATGATTTGAGTTTTGATCTTGAGGATCATGTATGAGTTGAGATGAATTTGTGGTTTGATTATGAGAATTAAAGGAATGATCTAAGAATGGAGAAACAGAATTATGAGTGTGAGACATAGTTTGAAAAGGGAATAAAGAATGTGATGAATCTGAAATGGTGGAAGAGGTTTTATATGGAAATATATCCTCATGAAAAATTACATCCCTGGAAACTTGAACTTTCTTTGTATCCATGTTATACAATTTGTAAGCTTTCTTTCCATATGGATATCCTAGGAAAATGCATGTAGATGCCCTAGGATTGAATTTATCTCGACCCCTTTTTAATGTAGAAGCATAGCAAAGACAACCAAAACTCCTTAGGTGAGTGTATATAGGTTTAGAACCAGTGAGAAGCTCATGAGGAGTTTTATTGTGTAGTAATTTGGTGGGAAATCTGTTTATTAGGTATGTAGCTGTAAGGACACAGTCTCCCCAGAACTTCACAGGTAAATGAGACTGAAATAGGAGAGCTCTGGCAGTCTCTAAAAGATGCTTGTGTTTCCTCTCTACTATCCCATTTTGTTGTGGGGTGTCAGTGCAACTAGTTTGATGCACAATACCTTTAGATAGAAAGAAACTAGTAGCTTCCTTGCTTAGTCCTAACTCTAAGGCATTGTCTGATCTTACAATCTGGATCTTGGTTTGGTATTGAGTGGAAACCATCTCTGAAAAAGCTTGTATAAATGGCAAAGCATTGCTCTTGGCACTGAGTAAGTGTGTCCAAGTAGCTCTAGTAAAATCATCAACTATGGTGAGGAAGTAATTATAACCATTGTAAGTAGGAGTATGATAAGCTCCCCAAAGATCAATATGGATGAGTTGAAAAGGTTTAGAGGTGTGAATTTTGCTGTGAGGGAAGGAGTTTCTGTGTTGTCTTGCTTTAGGGCAAACATCACAACTAGAAATAATATTGTCATCAGAAATGTCATCAAATAAATCCATGGATTTTAGCTTGTATAAGGGAAGATGACCAAGTCTAATGTGCCACAAACAAGCATTATTTTTATATGCAGTATTACAGTGAGCATCACCAACAGCATCATGAACAAGGAAATGGAAATTGTCATCATCCATGACATTACAACAATCAGGAATTGAAGAATTATTGACAAGAAAATGAGATTTGTCAACATTATTGTTTAAGCTTGAAGTAAGAGGTCCAGCAGCAACATCAAGACTGTGTGAAGTAGCAGGCATTTTCATTTTCAGCAGGAATAGTCCAGCATGTGCATGACCAAATTCTAAGAGATTGTGGTCATCACCATGAACCTGAGGCCTCTTCAGTGAAGGGCCCTGCAGGAACAATAGGAAACATTGTAGCTCAGTGAATATGGCATAACAATGTGATTGCTTGCATAATCTGCCAACAGAAAGCAAATTATACCTAAATTGAGGAACATAGAAAACATTTTTCAACAGAATTTTGTCTGTAATTTAAACTGTGCCAATCTGAGTAACAGCAACAGTTTGTTTATTTGGAAGGGAAATGAGGTGAGGTGATTTAAGAGATATGATATTGGCAAAAAGGGAAAGGTCATGGCACATGTGATCAGATGCTCCAGTGTCTAAAATCCAGGTATAATCAGCAGATGCAGAACAACAAATAGAGCAAATACATGAACTTGAAAAGTTGTGAGAGATACCAGAAACTTTACCAGCACAGTTGACAAATGAGTTGATGTGAGAAGAAGAAGAGCCAGGATCATAAGTGCCTTTAGCACCACTTGCAGCTCCAACTTGAGTTTTGCTCAATAAGGCCAGAAGATTATTGCAATCTTCTTGTGATAATCCAGGGATGATAGAAGCACCAGTGAGCCCAGTCTTGACTGAATTATTGTCCACAGAAGAGTGTTCTTCATGACATTGTTCATCTACAGGTTCTCCATATGCATTAGCTGCATATGACTTGCTTCTTGTGAACTTGAAATCCTTAGGAAAGCCTACAATTCTGTAGCATTTGTTTGCACTGTGACCTGTCTTTTTACAGTGATTGCAAACAATTGATTTTCTGTTATCAAATTTCCCTTTGTAACTGTTTTGTGATGAATTTTGATGCTGATTAGCATACATTGCTGTTGACTCAGAAATAAACTGAGTAGATGAGTGATTTCCTCTTTGATTTTCATCTTGAATCAAGAGAGCATAGGCTTGGCTAATGCTAGGAAGAGGCTTCATCATGAGAATATTTCCTCTAATGTTGTCATAAATTGGATTCAATCCCATGAGAAACTGAACAAGTCTCTGATCTTGTTCATGTTTAGTAATAGCCTGAACTGCTCCACAGGTACATGTTGGCAAGCAGTTCAAAACATTAAGCTCATCCCAATTTCGCTTTATTTTAGTGAAATATGATGCAATATCACTAGCACCCTGACTAGTCTCATTGATATTCTTCTGCAAATGATATAGTTTTGCACCACTAGCTTGTCCATACCTGTCCTCTAGCTCAGTCCAGATTTGATGAGCAGAATTGCAGTAGAGCACACTTTCTACTATGTCACTGGACAACACATTCAGGATCCATGAAGTGACCATATCGTTGCATCTCTGCCAGATATTGAAGGAAGCTTCAGTACTTGCAGGCTGAGTAACTGTACCATTGACCATTCCTAGCTTATTCTTTGCAGATAAGCCTATGGACATGGATTTCTTCCAAGAACAAAAGCTTGAGCCATCAAAAGGCTTTGCAACAAGCAGCATTCCAGGATGATCCGATGGATGTAAATATAATGGATTCGAGTCTATTTGAGACATCTTTGATCAATGAAACAGTGAATTCAATGAAATAGTGAAATCAAGAAACAATGAAATTTAGTGAAATTTTGCGGAAAAACAATGGAATACAATTCTATGAGCGAAGAATTGTGATGATTGTGATCGTGAACATGATACGAAAATCAAGAAAAGAAAAGTGAAAATGAATTACAATTCTGTGAGCGAAGAATTGCGATGATCAAGAAAATGAACAGATTCTCTGAATCAACTGATGAGCAGGAACAATTGATGAAAACAAATCAATTGTTCGAAACAGAAATGAAGAATTTATGTGAATTCTTTTGAGATAAAACTCAAAAGGTGAATTGTGAGCAAGATTGTTTGAGGAAAGCAAATCAAACAATCGAAATATGAAATGATCTAGATGAGGATGTGATTCAGAGATTGTGATCTTGAGCTGATCGAGTTACCGATGCTCTGATACCATGTTGATTGACATGAAGATCAGCTCGAGCTTGTGAAAGAGGGAAGAACAAGAGAGAGAATTTTAGTGAGAGAAAGAGCTTTGAGAAAATGAAGATTGATTTCTCATTGAATTAATGATTTACAACTACATTACAGACTATATACAAACAGAGAAGAAGCTGCTGTTAAGCTTGGGCCTATGCGCCAGCTAGGCGCATTGCTAACAGACTCTGTGCACTGTTGTAACAAACTTCTAGCTAATAACAGAATTATAACAAACTGTTGTAACAAATTGTTATGCTGTTTATTACAATAAATAGCTACTGTAAAGAGTAATTCCAACAGCTAGCTTGTTTCTTGATCGAATTCTTGATTTCTTATTATCATACGGTTAAAACATAGATAACTTAAAGTTAAACAAAATGTTAGGAAAAAAGCTAACATATTCAAGATAATGTTTACCTGTTGAATGTCTTTCATTTTTTCTGTTTCAGCAAACTAATTCCAGCCAAAATTACTTTATCTACTCAAAAACTATCGTATTCAAGATAACATATATATTTAAGAACAAATGACAATCATTGTTACGTTATGTTATGTTATATCTTATATGCTTACAATTAGGAACAAGAAAATTGATCGGTTTTCTTGTCGGGATGTTCAAGCTGATCGGTGACATCAAGAATTAGAGTCACCACATTTTTTCCATGCTCTACAACCCTATCAATTTTCTTCTCCGCCACTTTTTCTTCAAGACACTCTATATATAATTCTTTGAAGACTTATTTAAGTACTATTTTCACGAGTTCTTCTACTTTTACCATTGTTTCTGAAATTATAAGAATTAGGAACTGATTAATGCATTCTCTTAAAGGAAAGCACCAAAACAAATTCTTTCAACGGAGGGAGGATTATTACGTAGATACGGGTCTACTTAAAGCTAAGGGGAAAAGATTAGTTAATGACTGGTTTCTAAAGAATGTACCAGGTAAATACAAATAAAAGGGAGGATAGATATATAATAATATATAAATGAATAAAATAGAAACTTATATCACGTGTATATAACACTAGTTACACATTGTTTAATAATTTGTACTAGTTTCGAAACCCGTGCGTTTGCACGAGTTGAGCGAAATGCTTGTATATTAATATTAATTTGGTGAAGTACGCACACTAACATAGTTTCATGCTATCCTTAGTGATTTAGGTTGATCTCTATTTTATTTTCACGCTCCTCAAATCATCAAGATTTACTAGAATAAATTAAAAAAACTCGAAAGCAAAGAGATGTAGGGAGAATAAAGGGCGAGAAAATGTTCAAAAAAATGGAAAAGGGACAATGTGAGGTGTTTAATAAAGAAAGATATTAATTATCATAATCCTCCTAAAATACAATTAGGATTCTAACCAAATTGCAGCTACGAAAATGGTTACTTTAAAATCGTTGTTAGATCGATGTTCAAACACTATATATATCATATAGGAGCAGGCTTGAATCACTGTCATAACCTCTCAATAAATTTAGATATACATGAAGCATTCAACTTTCATTATTCCACAAGCCAACTTTTGAAAAGCCAAGGGAGGGTGACTTTTGGGTATTGACTGGTGCAACTAATGTAGTCCAATGACACGATAGTCTAACACTTGCAATTATTTACCTCTATGCCATCAAATTCCTCAATTATATGAATGTCCTTATAGGTCCTTTTACATATAATAAGCTAAAGTCT
This sequence comes from Tetragonia tetragonoides, assembly GCA_038025085.1. Classification (NCBI taxonomy): domain Eukaryota; kingdom Viridiplantae; phylum Streptophyta; class Magnoliopsida; order Caryophyllales; family Aizoaceae; genus Tetragonia; species Tetragonia tetragonoides. The sequence goes on along the minus strand of CM076152.1, from coordinate 32,097,397 downwards.
CCAGCCAATGTTACCAAACATCTCTTTCCAGACATCCAATTTTTCCAGTCGATCAAATCAACTAACAATACAAGCCAGCAACCACGAGCCATCAGCCATCATCCAGCAGCTAATGTCACCATCCAATTGCCAAACAGGGCCAAAGTAGTTATGACGCCAATAAAACTCTAACCATTTAGCACAATTCAATCTCTCTTTTACATTATCCGAAACTTTATTACTATGAAAGTTCTTTATATTATATATTGATTAATATGTTAAAAATAGTTTTATTTGGCAACTGATTTGGATATACGAATTACTAAGCTTCTAATGTGTGAAAAATCTTCTTTTTCTTTTCTTTTTTCTATTTCTATTTCTTTTTATTTTTTTGTTCAAAGTATGTGTTAGGAGTATGCGTTATTTTAATTTTATTATTTAATATTCTCTCTTATGTGGCATTCTCTTAAAAATATTGCTTAGGTGGCTAAACATATTTGCTTATTATTTATTTGTTCCTAGATATAGTTATTATCACTTATATAGTCTAACTCCAATTAATAGTAGATAGATTTTTTTCCCCTGAAGTAAAAAAAGGTGATGATCTATATGTTTGCTAAATGACATCAAGAAAATTACTAAACACACTAAATTCGTCCAAATGTCACCTTTGTGCTAGCTTAGCTTATCATCAATTTCATCTCTCAATTTAACGACAGCCTAGAAAAGGTGAAGGTTAAGGAAGCCTTGTTATTCCATCAAGAAGAGCATATTAGTGCTACATGTCTTGAAAAATTAGTTGCTGTTAACACTGTTGGTCATAAAAATAACGTTGATCTTAATCATTGTCCTCTTTAATTACCGCGATTTCCTTGCAGCTGGCAGCCAGTGTTTTAAAACTACTCTATAGTAAGTTTGATTCATAATATGAAGCAAATATATATTGAATTGATTTGCTAGTTGATCAACTCTTATGGACCTCTTGTTTTTTTTTTTTTTTTTTTTTTTTTTTGGTAATTAGGCGTTTTCCATTAGAATCATCATAAATCCAAGTTATATAGAGAGAGTTTGAAATAAGAAAGAAACGCCAAGTACTCAGAGTTTATGGACCTCTTGTTGACATGTATTTGGTATTAGACTAGCAGGGGAGGATATGGAAGGGAAGAATAGTGGAGGGGCAGAGTGATTAATTGGAGTTATAACTTCTTGGTCATTTGGCAGCACAACATCCTTTGTTTTTTTTTTTTTTTTGGTTTTGGCCCTAACACAAATTAGCACCAAATTTGGACATTCGAAAACATGGATTTCAACGCTCGAAACCCGGGAAAAGAGGACGGTTGATTATAATATGATATGAGACCAATACTCGCACCTCTCACAAAACCAATCAAGAGAAGTACAAAAGACATGGTATATATATATATATATATATATATATATATATATATATATATATATATTATTACATATTGAATACATTTTCGTTTTCGTCATGTTGATTTCTCAACTAATTAAATCCTCAACTACTAAGGAGAATACATATATAGATTACAGTCACAATGAACACACTCACTTAATTCTCTATATTTGGATCATCCCAGGAACATAGGGCACTTGTATAGGAGTAATCCACTTATCACCCCCTAGAAACTTCCCTGGTGTAAGGTCAGCAGCTTCTTGTGCTGTAATCTTCTTGATCCCAGCCCATTTCACCCTTCCAGTAGTCTTAGCACCAGGTCCTCGATTCTCGTACTCCGAGAAGTAACAAGTTTCCATCCCAAAGTTCCCCATAAAAGGTTCCCATCCTTCAACAGCAATGACATCATCAATGGAACTTTGCATAACAATTGTCTTGGAGAACTCCTTCCAAGGCCTTCCTAAGAAAGCTGGGTTTTTCTGCTTTACTGGTAAGTACAATGGGTCAGCTGATATGGTACAGTTTTGTAACACAAAAGCTGTGGCTTCTTTTGGGTTAACTCTCCCTTGTGCTGTGATGCAACATTGTTGGGTCTCGAGTGGCTTTCGGATAACGATACGACAGTTCTGGAAAACTGCAGCTGCATCTCCAAAGATGGTGTCGACCGAGCCTGAGATGGTACAGTCTCTGTAGAATTGTCTGTAGCTATGGGCGAAGAGCGTGTTCTGGTACCCATCGATTTGGCAGTTGTAGAAAATCGACATGTCGGATTGGACTAAGAGTGCTACAGCTTTGTGCTTCGCTGCACCTGCTGAGTTCTCAAATCCTATGTCCTTGGCAATGAAGTTGCTTCCCATGATAGCTGCATTTAATCAAATGTACATGTCAATGTAAATGTTGTACGAAAATGATAATTAAACAACATAAAAGAACACACTAATGTACATTATACACAATTCAAGCAATGCAATATGAATCTTAAAGAGTGGCATGTATGACATCTCTTAATTGTTTCTCGATTTGTGTGTGTCATCCTTGTGCAAGGGCTATGCTAATCTTCTCTGTATCTTCCAATTTTATCAGATGTCCCACGAGGTACACATCTTTTAATTGTTTCGGGTGCAAGATACATGCTGATACATGTGAGTTTAGTACCCAATTCTTCCAAAAATACACTAACAATCAAGGTAACTGGCATAGACAATACAGAGTTCCATATTATTACACATATTGTTTGCTACACTCACAAAAGACACAAAAAACTGAGTTTATAACAGAGTTATGAAGAGTAATCTTACCAACTGTTGCAGTCTTGTACACGACGAATCCATCAGCAAAACTCTTCTTTCCAGTAATTTTTGTCTTGGTAGCTCCATCACCGATGAACATCACATTCAACATGTTTCTCTCCACCACAACTTCCTCCTCATAGATTCCTTCCTTAATGTATATCACAAAAGTCTTGTTAGGAGCATTCGCTACCTGGCTTGGTTCGGTAATTGGTACTTGTTTTAAAGCCTCAGCAATTGTCTTGAATTTTCCACTACCATCTTTCGCCACCACCACATCTGCTTTCACGGCTGGCCCCGGTGTTTGAAGAAGCTGCCTCTGCCTCACATCCACCCAATGTGGAAACCTTTCCCCTTGTTCTTCCCCTCCTGTAATTTTTGAGAATGAGATACATTGTTAGTGCCTCTTTGACCCCAAGAAGAAAAAAAAAAGTACTTCTTAGACAAACACTTTTCATTAATCTTAAATCTTTTGTTGTATGTAGTTCAGGGGATTTGATTATGGTAATTAACTAGTATACAATGTAATCATGTGTGTCTAAATTCTCACAATGAAAAAATGATCAGCCTAAACTTCAAATGAATCTCGAAATTGTGGTTGGTCGGATTCATGAATGTTAAGGTGCAATGAGTGTACATAAATAGTTTTCTTTTCTATAGCCTAAAATTAGTCATGTATTAGCAACGAAGCCCTTGATTAACTCTCGTTTTTATTGTCATTCTTTAATCACGAAAACTCATATGAGGCGGGTATCATGTGTACAACGAACAAGAATTGTTTAGCTTTCCAATTATTTTCTGTCATGTTTTCTTCAGAAGTAACAATGACAACTTTGTTTAACAACAAAATCGAAAACAGAAAAATGAAACTTTAGCTTATTACCTCTTTTTTCAGAAAGTAGACGACCAACATTACCCAAGCCAGGAATATCCAAAGAAGTAAGAAGTCCAGAGAGCTGTGAAGCCATAGCCAACCCATTACTTGTAACTTCCCTTGAGGTGTTCAAGAACTTCTTCATCTTCTCCCCAGCATCTCCGGTCGTGTTTTCGAAAGCATCAATACATGTCTCTTGAAAAGTAATAGCACCACTAAGCCAAACCCTCATGTTCTCAACATAATCATCCAACTTACTCAATTCAAATTCACCAATTTGGTCGACCGACCTAGTAAGGTCTCCCATGGCGTACTTCATCACCTCTTTACAAGTCTCTAATGCACCAGAGGTCCTAGGGTCACCCTGGACCGCCTTGATGGTGTTCGAGTTCTTCAATGCATCCTCGATTTTTTCAACGCCTGCATGGAAGGTGGTTTTGATTAGATCCCTTGGATCCGAGCTGTTGGTGTTTGAGAGGGTTCGCTCGCAAACTGATCTATAGTCTGTAGGTTGGCATATAGATTGCACGGCTTTTGTGGAATGAGATAAGCCACCGTCACCACCACCACCACCGTCACCACTAGCTTTGTCTTTTGGACGTGTTTCTCTCACGCCAACGGTCACTGCCACAACCATTGCAACTAGCATTAACGAGGATAAGCCGATCACGGCTACTCTCCTCTTCTTGAGGTCACGCCCTCCTTGGTCGTCCGACATTTTTTTGCAATTGCTAGATTATGACAGGATAATAACTATAGGATCAAATAATTTGGTGCTATTGAAGGTTGAAGGTTTTGTTATGGAACTGTAATATAGCTATGTTGGTGACTTTTTTTGAAAATGTTTGTTGGAAAGATGTGAGGTAAACAGAAGAGAACGGAGGAATTATAAGGACCATCATTGTAAGGGTAATCTCTAAATTTGGTTTGTTCTTTGTTGTCTTTTTTTGTTTTTGTCTTTTTTTTGGGTGCAAAATCTGGATTATTGCTTAATTAAAGCTAATGGAAGGTAGATTTCTTGCTCTAATTTAGGAAGAATTATGATTTAGCCCAAAATTAGTGAACGGCTCAAAATGTTCTAGAGGTTTTTATTTTTTAAATTTATTTTCACAAAAGTATATATGGTCCAGCCTGTCATTATAGAGTGAGATCTGTTGCATTTTATTTGTGTGGTCTATGGATACTCCTTACAGGCTTACAGCAGTTTATTTGGGGAACATTATCCTTACACAAAGTGGTTGTTAACTTTGCTACTATTTGGCAGGTTCAGGGGAAACCCCAGGATTCTTGGCTCTGGCAGGTTCAGGGGAGAGTTGTTTGACATATTAAAGTGGTGGGAGATTATGTTACTCAGACTACTCTTCATTTCACCTTAAGTACCCGTGTCGGATCCTTGAAACTCCAACATGGGTATGGAAACTTGGCATTTCACTTTAGGCTAAAAAATCTCAAAATTTACAGAAAATGGCCAAGTCCGACACACAGACACACACCAGTGTCCGACACTTGTACCTGAGTCCAAGTAACATCGGTGGGGGGAAACTTTGGCTGTCCTTAAACATATGCTTATTACTTGATTTGCAGCACTGATCAGATTGCCTACTGTTGATAATTTGAGAAGAAAGGCTTGCAGTTGCCTGAAACATGTGCAGTGTGCCTGTAGGGGCAAGAGTCTTAGGCACATCTGGTCTTCCAATGTCCTTTCGCTGCTGAAGTTTGGTCAGACTTGCTCCATTGGACTGGTCTCAATAGAAGGCATTGGTGTTCAAGAAGGGAGTTGATGTGGCTGAAGAAGAACTGCTGGCATGAAATCCCCTAAGAACAGAATGATTAAAGCTGCGTTCGCTGGTGCAATTTATGAGATTTGGTGTGAACGGAATAGAAGAATTTTTGGGAGTAATAAGAGGACTGCCAGGCAGCTGGTCTAGTGCAGCAGGTCCAGTTCCAAATTTGTGTTCGTGCTTATGCAGTGTACCCTAAACAAGCAGTTTTAAGGGTGATACAGTAGTGTAGTGGTCTGGTTCCTCTGTATAGTTCTATAGAGTAGCATATAGATCTTGTATTAGGTTGTATACAGGATGGTGTTTTGTTGTGAGTTGCTGTCACGCTCACGCCGCCCTGCTGGCAGGCCTAGTTCTTGGTTGTGATTTTTTCCGGGGGTACCACATTGGTATCCTTTGGAAGATGGAAATAAAAGCTAACCATCTTCCAAAAAAAAAGAACTTTGAAACTTCCTCCAACCTCTAGGTTGCAGTCTCTCGGGAGGTTTTCCTACTTGTTCTTCGTTTTATTATGGTACATTTTCATTTAGAAAAGCTTAGGAGCAAAGTGTTAAGGACTATCTGAATGATGTTAACATCTCTTAAATTGGAAGTTAAACATATCCCCAAAACTCAAAAACTTTGCGGTTTTATAGATCACTCCCTAACAATGACATCCTTTTCACTAGACGTGCAGGGACTTGCATTTGCAATGTTTGCTCTTTCTATGGGTGTTGAAAATGATATCCGTATTCTGAGAGATTGTGAAGCTACTTCAAATGTTTGGCAAAACTTCGTCTTCTCTGAAACCTTTTAATCTGAAAATCTCAAAGAGCGGCTTTCTCAATGACTGTTGTCCTAAATCACTCACCTTACCCTACATCCATGGTGTACTGCCTTTGTACTCAATGTGGATGTGAAGCTTATGATGAAAAGCTAGCTTTGGGTGGAATTGTGTGGTGCTTTGAGGGATCACGAGGGCAATCGGATAGTGGGATTCAAGCGCGCAGAAAGTTGTTGCTAGCTAACCTGCAACACATGATGAACAACTAGCTGTCAAGGAAAGGACTGTGGTGCATTACTGTCATGTTTTTTGGGAAAGTTCTTCTGCCAAATTCATTCCGAATAGAACGTTTACATACAGAATATAATACAAGAATGCTAAAAGACAGTTATACCAAAGGACAAGAGCAAGTACACTGTATTACACTAATATTTACACACAGCTATAGACTCTTCTAACACTCTCCTGACTCCTCCAATAATTACCAAGTGGAACCACTATAGCATATATGAAACTCGAGAGCGGTAATCAAAGCGCTACCAAGAGTATCTTATCTGCATACTTGGATTGTAGGGAACTCATGACTAGAGAGACTAGGAAGGAATCCACATCTACCAATAGACCAACCAGGTTGCTGATCTTATAGCTAAAGAAAGCCTCAAATCTTAAATGGAGCTTTGAACATTCTGTGTATCCATAGTTTTCTGTTTTCTATTAACCCCTCCTTCTAGGAAGAGTTGAGTAACAAGTTGCAATTATGTGCTTGACAACGTCAGACATATTATCCAATATCTGACTATGAAAACCATAAAACAAGGATTGTGAGTTTTGTGTCCTACTTCATAAAGTGTAAAGCTTACAGCAGGAATTGGTTATTGGATTGTATGTTTGTCAGTTTTCCATCATCAAGTAGGTTAGTTTTGAGCCAAAAGTGAGCCTCATTAGCTTGAGCTAAAGTGAGCATTTAAGGTATTTGTCAACGGCTTTGGGCAGATTCTAATGACAAGAACTATAGTCAGATATATTGGACAAAATTGCTGTCATTGTAGAAGTAGTCAATCATGATAGTACTACATTAGGACAATTTTCGGAGAGTTGGTTACTGAATACAGGTAAATTCTAATCAGTATCAAGGATGTCAGAATTGAGCCTTGTACAGGAAAATTAACAAGGTAGCAGACAGATTTGCTGATATTGAGTTGAAGAAAGTCACTGGCTGAAATTTTACTTCTATTTCTGAACTAACTTTTTCCAAATTGTTCTCTAATTACTGTCCAAATTGACCAAGACTCTGTAATGTTTCTAATTAATTAACTTCTGCCTTTATTTTATCAAAGAAACGTAAAACAATTTGAGCATATTTTGACAGAGAAAACATTGATCATTATTGGGAATCCTGAAGGTCATGCCTCCATATCAATTCCTCCAAGTCATTTACAAAAAGATTATTTGTTTAACTCTCACAGTCTCACTTACCCAAAAAAAAAAAAACCATAAAACTTAAGATTACATTTCAAACCAAAGGTTGAATTATACATCCCTTACCACTCACACCAGATATGCAAAATGATAACTATCATAACAAAATGATAATCATCATAAATCATACATTAAGAACAAATTAGACAAGGAAAAAACTCTACAAATTAATACTGTACTTCTCTTTTGTTCTGGTTTTTTCAATTTTATGATCATTTTATCATAACAGAATAAGATCCCAAATTTTCCATTATCGATCTAAGCGGAAAACATTCCAGGTGCATATGGCACACCAGACTGTGGGATCCATCTGTCGCCACCGACGAACAGCTTAGATGGTGTGAAGGAAGCAGCATCTTGTGGGCTCAAGGTCTTAACTCCAGGCCATTTAACCCTAAGTGCTTGGCTAGCACCAGCTCCCTTGTTTTGGTATTCAGCATAGTACAATGTGTCGAGGGCGAACTTTCCTTCCCATGGAGTCCATCCCTCTGGGGCAATAGCTGCATCGATATTCGAGTTCATGATAATGGTCCTGGAGTACTCCTTCCATGGTCTACCCAAATACGCGGTCATTTGAGTCCTGAGTGGCATGTATTCAGGTGCACCAGTGATGGTGCAACCTTGGATTACAAACACTCCTGGACCCTTAGCTTCAGTCCTACCTTGAGCTGTAACCATGCAACGTTGGTTTTCCATAGGCTTCCTAACCACCATGGTGCATTTTTGGAACACGGCTTGAGCGTCTCCAAAGATGAAGTCAATGGTTCCAGAGACGGTACAGTCTCTGTAGAATTGACGTCCTCTTACTGCGTAGAGAGTGTCTTGGTAACCATCAAATCTGCAGTTGTGGAAGATTGCAAGGTCACTCACCACTCTCAAGGCTACGGCTTGGTGACCGATTGCTCCTGCAGTGTTCTCGAATGCAATGTCCCTAGCCATGAATCCATCTCCAATAGCGGCTGCAAATATATATGTTACCACCAGTTATAATCTAAAAAATAGTCCTTTTGTTCCATATTGATCTTTACGTTTTCCTTTTTGGTATGTCTCATATTGATCTTTACGTTTCTTGAAGTGACAAATTTTTGCGGCTATAGAGTGTGAATACTTACCAACGGTAGAGGTCAAGAAAGTTTGGATACCCTTAGCGTAGTTCTTGTTTCCGGAGATGATGGTCTTAGTAGGGCCATCACCAACGAAGATAACATTAGTCTTCTTCTTATCAACGACGACATACTCCTTGTAAGTACCGGCCTTGATATAGATGATGAAGGGGTTCACATTCTTTGGAGGCACCGTATGTAGAGCCTCGGTAATGGTCTTGAACTTACCAGAACCATCCTGAGCAACAATAGCATCAGGCTTGATTTGACCAATTGGAACGTTCATGATCTTACGCTTAGGGTCGTTAACCCAAGCGGGGATCTCACCAGCGAGCCACATTTTGGTCTCACCACCCTTCTTAGCACCCATGAGACGACGGTGACCAGCAGTACCACCGGTTAGACCACTGAGGTCAAGCCCTGGGATATCGAGGTATTGCAAGATACCCTTAACCTCGGTGATGATGTTAAGGGCGTTACTTGTTAGCTCCCTAGACACATTGAAGAGCTGACGCATCTTCTGGCCAGCATCACTGGTCGTGTTCTCGAAAGCATCGAAGCAAACTTCTTGATAGGTGATGGCTCCACCAGTCCAAATCCTGATGTCCTCAAGGAAGTCATCGATGTTGTCCATGGAAAACGATCCTACTGAGTCGATTGTGCGCTCTAGGTCGTTCACGGCATACCCTATCACCTGTTAAGGACGAAATAAACTTGATTTATTCATTATCATTCTAGTTGATTGCATGGGTTGATGCATTGTGTTTAACCAAACATTGGATAGAACTTTTTTATTTGTCATCTAACATAAAAATAAATGCTTTCATGTTTGTTTGTTTGTTTGTTTGTTTTCTTATTTTAAATCGCAACAAAGGCACCCTCTTTGAGGGTAATGAGACTTGATCTCAGGTCATTGCTGGAGACGAGTGTGGAATGCACCACTGTGCTATCCATCCCAAGCTCGATCAAGATGCATTTATGCATTGGGTGCCAATCACACCTAAATTTACCCATGTAATTAGATAATTTGTGATAATCCAAGGAAACTAAATGCATTATTCCCATTGTTGTCGTGTTCCTATAACCTTGTCCTAATAATAAGCATCGTAAATTATTTTGAGCATTACCTCCTTACAGATCTCCAAGGCCTCAGCGACCCTAGGGTCATCCTTGGTGGCTTGGATAGTCTTAGATTTCTCGAGGGCCTTGGTAATCTCCTCCTTAGCCACCTTAAACGCGGTCTTCACCAACTCCTTAGGGTCGCTAGTGTTACCAGCCGAAGAGTTAAGGGAGGTCACACAAGCTTCCCTATAGCGAGTAGGCTCACAAATGCTCTGGATGGCCTTGGTTGACGACGAGATCTTGTTATTTCCATCCCCACCGCTACTATTACCACCACCACTCGAGTGGTTGTACTTGGTCACACCAATGGTGACTGCCATCACACACGCCACCACACATATGGCTGAAACAGCAATAACGGCAACGTTCTTGCCCATTTTTTTGGTGTTTTTTTGAGTTCTACAAAACAATAATGTAAGTGAGGGATGTTTTTAATTTCTTCCTTTTTTTTCTTTTTTGGGTTTAATTTGTGTAGAGCTGGTGGGGCTTAAACTTCTTTTATTTTTTATTGTACAAGCCCCAGAAGGCTCCATGTGATGCTTTGAGATGCATGGGAAAGAGGTGTTTATATAGGAGTTTTTGCATGGAAGTAATGAAAATGGGTGGATATAGCGCATCTTTCGCACGGTTTTAGGCTAAACTTAGAGGGTTGTTCCTTAAGAAAATGTGGAATTACATACTCAATTTAGCAAAATCTTTTAGCCATAAATGTACATTTAGATTAGCTTTGGTCTTTGTGGAGCTAATTAATCTGAAGGAATTACTGAGATGGATTAAATATTTTCCACTAGGTGAACAGATGCAAAAATGAAGGGAAATGCTATATTTAAAGAATTTCATATTTGTGGCGCTCATCCTTCGCAAATAATGAGTTTCCTTTCCAACTGATTTCTAATTTTGCCCATTATTTCCAATTTTCCCCAATTATCAATTACAAAAGATACTTTTGCCCAAATTTTATCGATTTTACCCAATTTACACAATACATATATTTTTGATAATTTGAAATATCAAATATAAAGTTTTTGTAGTAATTAAATATACAAGAATTTATGTCGATATACAAAAATATAAATATGTATTGACTTCGTATTTATACATGAGCAACAAATCCTTATAATAATAATAATAATAATAATAATAATAATAATAATAATAATAATTACTTATTATTATTACTACAATGACAATAATATTTTAATTTTTATTATTACAATCTTATTATTATTTATATTTGTATTATTATCGTTAATATAAATATAAATATAAATATAAATATAAATATTATTATTATTATTATTATTATTATTATTATTAAGAAAACACTTAAAAATAAAAATAAAAAAATTTCAGTTTTCTCTAATTTGTACCAGTCTTTCCCATCCTAATTTTCCCCAGTTTCTCTAATTTTTCACCAATTTTTCCGTTAGACATCCAATTTTCACTAATTTTGCTCAATTTATCTACGTTACCAATCTCCAGTTACCAGTTAAAACAATTTATTCGAATGAGCCCTTGGTAACCATATTAATTGCTTCCCGCCACCACTAGAAGGTGGTAATTGGTCAACTCGGGTTGGGTTAGTTCGAATTTCAGCTAAGTTGGTTTCGGGTTAATTCGATTTTGTGGTCATATCAGGTCAAATATAATTCTTGTTTCAAAGTATAAAAAGTCAAAAATAATATGAAAAACTCATTTATATGAAAATTTTCAATAATAAAGCCTACATGTATGTTTAGTTTGTGTTTCTTCAATCATTTTGAATATTATGTCATTATATTACGAAACGGATATATTTGGGTTTCGAGTACAGTCGGTTCGGGTTCATTTCGGTTTCGGGTAACTTCGAGTCGGGTGTTATCGGTTTCGGGTCAATTCGGAGAATAGGTATTGTCGGGTGTCGGGTTAGACCAGCTCGGATCGAGTCAAGTTTGGATAATGATAATTGGTACATTTTCGAGTGGCAGGCAGGAAATTGTAAAAAGTGGTACTTCCTAAAAAGTACTACTTCCCAAAAGGTACTACTTCCCCTGAAAATGGAGGAAGTCACTTACCTAGCCCTCTAGGTAAGTGGGACTTCCTGTGGGAAATTGCAATGGTTAAATCATGATCTTAAGAGTTGAAATCTCCCTACTCTTTCTCTCCTTCCTCTTCCTTTCTCTCTCCTTCCTCTTCCTTTCTCTCTCCTTCCTCACCACTCTCTCTCCTTCCCCCACTTGCACACTTAATGTCACCCCATGATAAGATTAGGGTCCTTCCTAATCATGAGATTAGACAAAAATTTGTGGGAAATTGTATTTCTCAACCAAATAATTTTATCCACCTCCCAGAAAGTCCTCTTTCATGAGAAATACCAATTCAGGTTGTTGCTATCCCTGAGGGTGAGGTTGTTTTACCTGCCACAGATGCTTCTGGGAATGGAGAGTCTGGTGAGAATGTTGAGATTGTTGCAGCTCCTGCAGCTGGTGTTGAGCAGCAGGGTGATGCTCTGAGAGTGGATGATGTGCTGAATGACACAACTGAGGCGGTAGGGGGTGACAAAGCTTGGACCTATGTTGGCAGCTTCTCTGCATCTACCCAACTGCTATGAAGCCTGTGCAGCAAAAAGTGCATTCAAGAGGGCCACTATTCTAGGCAAAAACTTTGCCACAACTAAGGTTAAAGCATTTATAGATGGTAATATGTTTAGAGTGTTGCGCACTGATTGGCATGATGATAGGAGAGGTGATAGGGATGGGGTGGTGGAGGAGCCACCTGATCCATGATAGGTGCCTGCTGGAACATCAGAGGGTTTAATAACCCTCTGAAACAAAAAGAGGTCAAGAGGTTTTTACTGCACAATAAACTTGACTTTTTAGCTCTTAGTGAAACAAAGGTTAAGCATAATAAAGTTAGTAGCATTATGCGTAGGGTATTTCGAAGATGGCAAGGAATAACTAATCATGATTCTCACTACAATGGGAGAATTCGGTGTTTTTGGAAAGATGAACTCTGACAGTTAGAGTGCTTGGTAGCTTTGCACAGGTGATCCATTTCGAGATAACCTATAAAGGTACTGGGTTGTGTTTCTTCTTATCAGCTGTCTATGCTTTTAATACTGTGGAGGGTAGGAGGGAGCTCTGGGATAACCTGCTTGGTCATGGGAATGTGGCCCAGGGTGCTCCTTGGATTGTGATAGGGGACTTTAATGCTGTGTAATCTGAAGAAGAAAGAATCTCTGTGAGCCCTGCAGATGGGAGGGCTTTGGAGGATTTTAATGCTTGTGTTCACCTTGTTCTTCGCAGGAGTTACCTTATGAGGGGCCTCTTTTTACCTGGAGCAATAAGCGGGAGGGGCATGATAGAGTGATGTGCAAGTTGGATAGAATGTTTGTGAATGATCAATGGATTTTACAGCAGATTCCATGCTCATTCCAGTTCTTGGAGCCTGGTATTTCTGACCACTCGCCTGGTGTGTTTAGAGTTATTCAAGAGGGGAGGATAAAGCCTAAGTCCTTTACTTAACTGTTGGAGTGATCATGAGAGTTTCCTCAACATTGTCTCTGAGAGTTGGTCAGAATCTGTTTCTGAATGTTCCATGTTTCAGCTATGCAGTAAATTGAAGAAAATTAAGAGGGGGTTCAAAACTCTGCATAAGCAGGAATACATGGGAGTTGAGCAGAGGATTGAAGCAGCATCACAGGGTCTCCTTCATGCACAAAGAAGCTTGCAAACTGATCCTATGAATTCTGAATTGCAGAAGGATGAGAAGAAGTGGCTTGAGGAGTATTGTAAGTGGAGAAGGATTGAAGAGAAGATTCTGCAGCAGAAAGCTAAAATGCATGAAATAAAATTGGGTGATGAAAATAACGCTTTCTTTCATGCTAAAGTAAAGGAGAGAAGAGCCATGTCCAAAATTTACTCTATTCACAATCCCCAAGGAGATAGGGTTTGTGATCCTGATGCTATCACCCATGAAGTGGTCAGGTTCTACAATGAGTTATTTGGCACTAGCAAGGAGGTTCTGGAATTTGATCCTTCTAGATTTCTAAATGGAACTGTGGTGAGCAATGAACAACATCTGGAGCTGTGTGCCCCAGTTTCTGCAGAAGACATTAAAAGAGCTCTATTTGAGATTCCAGATGCAAAGGCACCAGGGCCTGATGGGTTCACTTCTTGCTTCTTTGGAGGTAACTGGTCCTTTATTTTGTGTTGCTGTTGTGGAATTTTTTGCAAATGGTAAACTGTTGGGTGAAATAAATACCAATATAGTGTCTCTAATCCCAAAGTGTACTAACCCTTGCACTATGGCTGATTTTAGACCTATAGCCTATTGTAATGTTGTGTATAAAGTCATTACTAAACTCTTAACTGAGAGATTGAAGCTGGTGGCCGGTGAGTTTGTTGGTTGGAAAAGAACAAGATGCCTTCATTGCAGGGAGGAGTGTTAGTCAAAATTAATTAATTGCTCATGAGTTGGTACAATTATATGGGAGGAATCATGTCTCTCCTAGAGCTATGGTGAAAATAGATATTAGGAAGGCTTATGACACTGTTAGTTGGTCTTACTTGAGGGGCATATTGACTGTTTTGGGGATTCCCCACTGGCTGATTTAGAGGATCATGATTTGTGTTCAAACAGCTAGATTCACCTTCAATATCAATGGTGCTTCTGAAGGGTACTGTAGAGGTGAATGTGGGTTGAGACAGGGTGACCCAATGTCTCCTAATTTGTTTGTGATTTGTATGGAGGGATTATCAAGGATGTTGCGTTCCCTCATGAGCTCCTTTTGAGTATCATGCAGACCCTAAATGTGGAAGAATAGGGTTAAATCACATCATATTTGCTTATGACTTACTTATGTTTATGAGAGATGATGCTTAGTCAATCCAAAAAGCTGTGGGGTGTTTTGAGGAGTTTGTTGGGATATCTAGGCTCTGTGCTAATCAATCCAAGAGCTGCATTTATTTTGCTGGGGTTGATGAAGATGTGAAGAGAGCTATTATGGAAAAGGGTAGTTTGGGGACCTGTTGTAAGACCTAGACATAGCTTTGTTGCATGGTTAGCTTGTCTAGGGAGGATGTCTACAAGGGTCCAACTGGCTCGAAGAGGGTTGCAGATTGACACTAACTGTGGAATATGTGGCCAGATGCCTGAATCATGTAAGCACTTGTTTTTTCAATGTAATATTGATGCACAGGTCTGGAGAGAACTCTTGGCATGGATGGGGATCAGACGAGGACAGTTAAGTTTCAAAAGTGAAGCCAGGTGGTTTACAGGTAAATGCAGAGGAAGGAAACTCAGTACTAAGTTTAAAAGAGCTGTGTTTGTGGCTGCAGTTTATAAAGTTTGGAGTGAACGGAATATGCGTGTGTTTGGCAGTAAATCTAGATGTAATAGGGAGATTGTTAGGGCAGTCCAAACAGGAGTCTGTGCACGCTTTATTCACCAATATGGTGAGGAAGCGATAGATTTATTAGCATCCTGTACTACATGATTTTATATGTGAGGTGAGCCTCATGTGCTAGGGTTGTAAGCTTTATTCCCAAGAGTGCTACTTTGGTATTCCTTTGGCAAATGGAATATATTGACCATTTTCCAAAAAAATTGTTAACATAAATTTGATTTTATCACCGTCAATTGTACATGTAAATATTGAAAATTAAATGAAAACCAAAAAAATATGTACAAAAAATAATTTAAAAGAAGACAAGTCTCGCAAACTATGGTATCCCAATAACAACGATGATATGTATATATATCAAACAACCACTAAAGAGCTAATTTGACAGAGAGAAAATAAGAGGAAAGGAAAGGAAGAGAAAATAAATTTGTTTGATTTTCCATGTTTGGTTTATTTTAAAAATAAAAAGGAAGTGACAGGAAGGAAAAAGAAATGATGAGAATGTTTTCATGTAAAATCCTCCATTTCTTTTCCTCCCAAATTAGCGGAATTTGGATGGAAAGTGAGTTTAAAACTGACATTATTTTCATTTTCTTCCAAATCACATTGACAAAACAAATACAAATTATTATTTTCTTTCAATTCCTTCTTATACAACCAAACATATAAAACATAATTTTTTTTCTTTTCTCTTCCCTTCATTTCTTCTTATTTTATCCAAACAAGCTGTAAAACTAAGTAGCTAGTACTAGTAAGAGCGAGAGACACCAAGACGGATATGACGAAACAAGAAATGAGAAATAACAAAGGCACAAGAAAAAATGTACGTATATGACTATATTGGTAGATTTTTAATTTAGTAATCGGTGGAATAACTTCTATTTGGCAAAAAGCGAGATCTTAGGCCCTTTTATTTTGTCGTCTTTATGTTGCATTTCGTTTCGTTCCAATATGTTTCGTTCTGCGCCGTTCTGTTCCTTATTCTGTACTTTATTTTGTCTCACATATTTTTGAATTATCCGCGCTGCGCCGTTATGTTCCGTTCCGTTCCAATCCGTTCCGTTCTATTCTGTTCCATTCAATTCCTTACCGTCCCGCACTATTCCTTTGAATAGAACAGAGCCTTACTGTATGTTATTTGGCGGAATTACAATTAGGGCAATTATGATTGTCATTAACCATTTTTTGGATATTATAATTTACAATATACTTCCTCCAATCCAAATTACATTTTCACTAGGACTTTATCCGTGCTACGCACGGAGGACCAATTTATCACTATACTTTTATGTTGAAATTAATTTTTGGATTTTTTAAAATTATACATAGGTATATAAGGAATAATAGAAAATAGTGATTGATCGAAATGTTACACATGTCATATACCACTCATCATTCTCCAATTAAAAAAAAACGTTTTCTATCACTTGTCACTTAATTTGCAATTGTACATCATATATATAATTTAATAAACTGCCCCTCGAAATGTGACTCATGTCGTTTTATTTAAGCACATCCTTACAAAATTTATGTCTAATACGTGTTTAGACGCTCAAATATAAATGTAATTGAGTATTTAACGTTTGTCATATTGATGACGATTATGCCAGCAAATAATAGTCAATTTTCATATAGCCTACGCTAATATCCGACCAACTGATATAATTTTTGTTATTAAACAACCCGCCAATTTGATCAATGTGACTCTATAAGTAACTCACTAATTGGAATCAAAGTTGAAATACTAACCTTCTTTCAATTGGAAAAAAGGATGACAACTCACCATCTAGAAAAGGGGAAAATAGTACGTAATTCATTAAAATGTGACACTTGTATGTTACCTGCGCTTATACCTACCACTATATAAACAATGCTATATTATGTGTTAAAAATATTAAAGCGGGATATTAATTACATTTTAGATTGTACTAATGTACTTCTAACTAAAGGAAAAAAAAGGGAAAATGAATAGGCTATAGCAATTACTATAGGATATTGACAACTAATTACTCACCCAAAAAAACAAAAAGATAAAAATAATTAATGAGCAATTAAATTGTGACACTTGTCACGTTATCTGCCGTCTTACCCAAAACAACACTTATTCCCTATCAGTTAGATGTTAACCGTCACATAACCTGCGTTTATCTCAACAAATATTAGTCAAATATCACCTATCATGTAATACTCACAACTAAATTGTATAATTTGAAAATGTTCACTTTATATGTGACCCTTGTCTCATTACTTACGCTTATCCCCGTAAAATTAAGGCAATAAATCTTAGTCACATGTTCGTTGTCCCATGACCTACGTTTATCGCCGCATATTTTAGTTAAAAAAAAACAACCAATCTATCATTTAACATATCCATCAATAATAAAAAATAGAAGATTGAAATGTTTAAAATATATTTCATTCTGCCATAAAAGCTAAAAGATAATTAAAAGAAATGAAATTTTAATAAATTTATTATACTTTTACTAATTAATTTTTTATATTATAGTTATTATTGCTAAATTTTCATTCCCACAAAAAAAAAGAAAATCATTATTTTATATTAACTACTATCTAAATAATGAAAAAGAGTGTAATTAATGACTTGGGTATAAGCCAACCGGAGAGTGACACTTGTCACCTCACCAGCACTTATACCCAAAAATCTATATATACTAGGTTTTATCTCCGTGCTTCGCACGGGCTCGTAAAATAATTATTTATGAATATAATAATATAATGTTATATTTGATGTGAAATTATTAATTTTATTAGTAAAATACATTTTATTTTTATTTTGCAAAGATTTCTATCCATAAGATGCAGCATGCTAATTCTTGAAAATGATATTTTTATGCGACCTTCGTTTGTAATGAGATTGGACTAAGTTTAGATAGATAATAAAAGCAGTATATGTACACTGATTTTAATAAGTAATTCAATTAATAAAAATAATGAATAAACTCATTCTGCATTAACGGTATATGTGCACTAAAAGTTGATAGCACATGCTCGTTTTATTCCGCACAACTAAAACTATGTGACAAAGTTGAGCATATGTGGCGTGTGCGTATCATCTTCACACGATCATTTCCTCTTAGTGACGTCCTACGTGTCATGACCACACGGGAAGAACTCAACTTTTATAGGACATATACATATATATCTCGTTTTGAAGCATTTTTCAAATCCAATCCAACGGAATCAGATTTATAATTTTTTGACTTACGTAACTAAAGTTATTTTATTTTGTAATTTAGAAATATGCTAATAAATATGTAATTAAGTCAACTAATGATGAGACATTAATGATGGATGATGTGTCATGCTACATGGCAAGTTTGTGCTTACGTGTCTCTTGCGTGTCATGCTTGCACGACGTGGCTCGCCTATGTGGCATCCCACGTGTCGGCACCATACGAAGAAAGACCCAATTATATATATATATATATAAGATTTGACTTTTTACGGTCTCTAAGACAACACTTTGACCATAAATAATTAAAATTCTATAACTATAAAAATTATAAATGTGTGAAATTTTAAAATTGTAATTAAACATAAATCTAATTAAAATTGTATTTGTGTTAAGAACAACTTTTTTTTTTCTCTCTCTCTTTCCTCCCAAAAAAACCCTAGCCGCTTTTTGGTTTAGGGGCTGCCATGAGCAATTCTTTGCTAATGGTAAGCCCCAATTCTTTTTGTTTCATTGTTTTGTTCTGTTTTTTAGTTTTAGTATGTCGAATAATATCAGTCTCTCCATCTGTGAGAGTTAGTTTGTCCCATTCATTGGGTCCAGCTGTCTCTCACTTTTTGAGAGTATTGTTAGTTTTTTGTTTTGTTGTTCGTATGGTACTTTGGCGAATCTATTCTATCAAGAGGTGGTCTACGATGTCGGATTGGAGCATTCAAAGCTGTAGCAGAGTCTTCCGCGAAGAGGCTGTAATATGGAAAACAGCGATTAAATGGAAGCCGATCGGAATTGTTGAATCTCTAGTGCTACATAACTTTTTCATTCGAATGTATTCTGATGTTTTAGATCTATTTCTTGTCGAATTCAATCCTTCTTGTAAGTGCCGTATGACTTTCAATTAATGGAATTTCTTTTCCCCTCAAAAAAAAAAAATTAAAATTGTATTTTTACTGCTTTCGAAAAAATCTGTATACTTTTTTTTTAAATTAATAGGGTCGTCTACTCGTCTCCTATGGTGTGCCATAACTATACGGAGTAGCCGCACATGTATGCCCCAACTTTTAAAGGCCCAAAAAATTCGAGTCGACCGAAAAAAAAAAAATTATTGTTTTTTGAGGTCAATCAGAATATGAAAGAAAAATTGCAATTTTGTAATGCTTTAGCTAGTAGTGCTGTTAATTAATCACTGAGGAAAACATCATTTTTTACTGGGCTTTGTTCACAAATTTTCACAGGGTCCCTTTAATATTTGAGACGGTCTTGTAAATTAATGGTCAAAATTTGTAAATTTTAACCTCAAAAAGTCAAATGAATAGTAGATTTTGAAACGATGGATTAATAAAAAAATCATTCATTGTCTTATTTGTTTATTATAATTAATGTAATAAAATCTTACAAATTATCTTTAAAATAACGAAAGTAAATGAATTAGGATAAACATGAGTTCATTACTATTTCTTCCTTCCAAAAAAAAAAAACTTCTTCGAAGAATAGTACTTTGGAAGAATGCAAAAGTAAAAATTCTTTCACGGTTGCCAACTATTGAAGGATTTGCAAACCATTGTAGCATGGACAATCTTAGCCATCCATTTAAAATCAAGATACGATCAAGAGACCATAGCCCTTGATTGTAATACTTATTTAATTTGGTCAAAAGTATTATATTATATATGTTGCAATATTAGAAAAAAGTATTGAAATTTCGAAAAACAATATTCGAATTTCAATAAATAAAAAAATCATTTTCCGAAAATCATTTTTGAAAATTATAAAATTAATTTTCTCAAAATTTGGAAAATTGGAAAATAGGAAAAAAATAATAATAATAACCAAAATAAAAAAAAAAGGGCTATCATTTTATTAATTTGCTTGAATCTCATAAATCTTTGAAGTTTGAAGCTCACATCCTTTAAAGGTTGAAGCACCCATCCATTAAAGGATCATTTGAAGCCTTCAACTTTGCTAGAAGTAACCATAAATGCTGAAAATATTTTAAGGCTTCACAAAAAAGAGGTGCATGAGTCTCGAACTCACGACCTCCAAGCACTAAGTGAAGCGCTTGACCACTGTGCCACAGTGAGTCTTTGGTTTGTTTTTGCGAAATAACTATATGTAATACATACGGAACTGACTGCCCATTAAATAGGCTACATTGGGCCTACGCATATTATTGCCATTGCACTATTACTTTTTGGGCTTGATGACAGATTATATTGGAATGAAGCCCTTTAACTTAATCATCATTATCTTAATAATAATGATTACAATAATAATAATTTTCAATATTATTATTATTATTATTATTATTATTATTATTATTATTATTATTATTATTATTATTATTATTATTATTATTATTATTATTATTATTATTATTATTATTATTATTATTGATTCAAATAAATATTTAAAGTCTCAAAATTTGTTAATTATTATAAAGTCTTAATGTTAAATTTGTGTTGGCATTGTATAGGGTACATGTAGAGTCTAGCTTATAGGCACTATGATAATTCGTTAATGTTCAATGGTTAATGTTGAATTGCCAATGTTATAGGGTGTAGTGTATAAGGTCTAGGGTGTCTATTATGTCGAACCTACATAGTCAATGTAGACTATGGTATAGGCTATAAGGTTTAAGGTATAAGGTTTAGGGGCTATGGTTGACGGTTAATGTTCAATGGCCAATGCAATAGGAGTATAGTATAAGGTCTAGGTTATATGATCTATTATGTCGAACCTACATAATGTCAATGTAGAATATGGTATAGGCTATAAGGTCTACGGTATAAGGTTTAGGGGCTATGGTTGACGGTTAATGTTGAATGGCCAATGCAATAAGGGGTGTAGTGTATAAGGTCTAGGTTATAGGGTCTATTATGTCGAACCTACATAAAGTCAATGTAGACTATGGTATAGGCTATAAGGTCTACGGTATAAGGTGACGGGCCTATGGTTAATGCTTAATGTTGCATGACCAATGCTATAGGGGGTAGTGTCTAGGTCCTAGGATGTAGAACTAAACTAATCCATCCATGTTTAATTTAGCGGGTTTATCTAATGTGTTTATCAAATCTATTGCATTTGTGTTTACATATCGAATCATGGTTACTTTTCTTTTTAGTAATTAGTGAAAAATGTTCCTAAAGGATTATGGTTTATCACATCTATTCTATTTTCAATTATGCACGCTTGAGTTCTCTAAATCGATTTAAGTGTGTGTTGAATTATTGTCCACTCACATTTACCCCTCCCCTCACTCACTCCCTCCCAAACCATAGTGATCCATCTAGTCAAGTTAGTCGATAAATTAATGTACGTTAATGTCAACCTGGATATATATCGATGATATTATTTGATAGAAAGTTTATATTTAATTTAAACTGAAATTTAGGAAAATTCAAATACCATACTTCCCAAGAAATATGTATATTGCAAAATAATATGAATATTTAAATAGTTTAAATTGCAATCATTATTTTTATCATCGAAATGTCACTAATTTTTGAAAATCAACATAATTGCGCCAAATTTTCAAAATTTTAAAATTGAAATTAATTCCTAATCAGGGGAGTAAATTTCGAAACTTCCTAACCCACCCACTACACTATTTCTCTCTCCTCTAACTTTCATTTTCTTCTTTTCGCTTCTAATTTCTTTTTCTTTTATTCTAAATTTCTCTCCCAAAACCCTGACGGTTTCACAAATCCGGTTTCTTCCACCTTTGAATTTGTCTTCGAATTACCTTAATTTGTCCCTCCTTTCTCACAGTTCATCGTGTAATTCGTGGTACACCTACTCTCTCTCTCTCTCTCTCTCTCTCTCTCTCTCTCTCTCTCTCTCTCTCTCTCTCTCTCTCTCTCTCTCTCTCTCGTGATGTTTCTGTTTATTGTTTTGCCTATTAAACTATATGTTTCGTTTTCTGTTTCTGTTTATCTCTTCGAATCAGACACGATTAAGGTTATATGTGAGTGTATTGTGTTATTGATTTCGTTGTTGTATACGCGTGTGAATTTGTGTTTATTTCCCCAGTTCAATTGATGACCGTAAGTAATTGGTGTTGAAATTGAATTGACTGAAATCTGAATATTTCAATCTTTACTGGTTTTTGTGTTTATTTTAATTGTATTTAGTTCTGAACAATTGTCTGTAATAGTAATATGTGCAATTTCGTCTGCTGTGCTATTGAATATTTCATAGATTTTGTAGATGATAAGTGAATAATTCACTGTTTGCTAAGTTGGGAGAAACAGGTATATTTTGCAGTTGTCTATATTTATTTGGAACAAAGTTGTGTGTGGTTCATATTTCATGTTGGTAAGGCATACATCAATTAAGTAAAGTTATAACTAATAAGCATGTTAGTTATGACTACTAATGACTCAAAGAATGAAACAGAAAGATAGAGAGTACCCTTTATTTTGTTAAACCATTTATTATGATGTTAAATTGAAGAATGGTAAATCAACTGGTACTGTTGTCAGTTAGTCATTCTGTTAAGCTTCAATAACTCAGTGTTATGTATATCTAAATGAATCTGATCAACTATTAATTGCATGTCCTACTTTATTATTTAGGTATTCAATTCAATGGCAAAACAAAGTGGTAAGAGGACCCAAAATCAAGATGGTAGGAGGCCTTTAACTCGTGCTGGTAAAAAAGCAAAGACAACTGTAACTGCTACCCAAGAAGAAGGTATTGCTTGTGTTGTGACATTCAAAGATGAAATGTACCATAATCTGTATTTGAAGAGGTTTGCAGGTAGAGATATTTGCTATGGTAGACATGTTAACTTTGATTCATTTGTTGAGAATGGATTGGAATTTGTTCATAAATGGTTTGAAACTCAAGGGTAGGTTACATTGATGGAATCTGTGAAAAATATTTATCCTAACTTAGTAAGACAATTTTACACTCATTTGGACACAAGCAATGCCAATGTTAATGAATGTGTTATTAGAAGTTGGGTACAAGGTAAGGAGATTAGTTTGACTGACCACCAATTAGGTGAGATTTTAAATATTCCTTCTGAGGGGATATATGATTTTCCTGGAAAAAAAATGGAGTAGACATGAAAGTTTTGATAAGGATGAGTGCATTAGGGTATTGTTGAGTGATAATACTGTGTATGGAAGGGATGTTAAGCCTGGAATGGATGAGTTGGACTATGATATGAGATTGTTGCAACTCATTCTTAGTAAAACATACATTGCTAGGGATGGGAATATGAATTCATTGACATTTCTTGATGTGTTTGTGATGTACTTTGTCCTGAAAAATATGAAATTGAACATGCCTCGAATAATGATAAAATACATGTTGAATGCCCAAGTTCAAGATAAGGTGAATCTCCCTTATGGCATGTGGTTGACTTACATATTTCAGCACTTTGGTGTTGATTTTTCAAAGGAGCCTGTGGTTCGTGTTGAAAAAAATGTGGGGCAATCTGGTACAATTATTGATATTCGAACCCTCACTAAGGACATGAAGTATTACCAGAATGATTTTGGTGAATGGGTTAAGGACAAAAGCGGTTCGGTTAGTGGGGTGTTACCCAATAAGAATGTACGGGGTGGGGAAGACACCTTTCGAAGTGATCCTCGTGCTAGACAGCCAGTTAATGATACAAATCTATTATTGAACAAATGTATTGTGAAGCTTGAATTGGTAGAAGAGATGTTGAAGCATGCGTTCCCTGATAAATTTGACAATAATGCTATGAAAAATTTGAATGATAAGGCAACTGAGAGAGCTTGTCGTGCTCTTGGAATTGCAGCTGATCCTGCCCCATCTGAATCAGCATCATGTAAGTAATATATGTTATTCATTGAATTTGACTACAACTAGCAGTGTATAAAGAAACTGATGTATTTACAATTTTATATTATGCAGCTACGAAAGATTCAAAGACAGATGATGAAGAACGAAATTCTAATGCATCTAGCTGAAGGAATGCAAAGTAGGTGTGAAATGGAGTTGGTTTGTTGGGGATGTCAATATTGTAATACTTTAGGATATTTATTTTGTTTCAAATGTATGGTTTGTGAGATTTGTTTGGACGAAAGTTGTGTTTAGCTGTAACTATTTGGGTGACTCATCTATTCCTGTGTTTGTCATGGAAATGTTTTTGCTAAGGAAAATGAATATGTATTTGAAAGATGATCTGTTACTGTGTTTATCATGGATATGTTCTTGCTGTTGATAATCAATATAAAGTCATGTTTTGGCATGAACCATTTTTTAGATTAGGAAAACATACCTAAAATAGAAAAAAATTATTTATGAAATATGATGTATTACTATATGAAAGATGATCTATTAAATAACATACTAAATCATGAATGTGTCACCCAAAAATACATTGTAATTTTCAAAAAATAGTAAATTCCAAATAAGAAGAACTAGGATCCGGTGCGACGAAATACAATTGTAATTCATAATATTTATACAAGACCCGTGGATCCAGTTCTCGGTTAGTGCAAATGTGCAATATCATACCCGGTTGGTTGAACGTAAAATTTAGATAAATTATAATATGGTGCAACCAAATCCAATCCCAATATCAAAAGAACATGTGCATCCAATTCTAATTTCATGTATTGAAATACCCTATCCGGTGGTTCCAATTCCAATTATAATGAATTAGAATCCGGTGCAATGAAATCCGATCCCAATTCATAAGATTTAAGAACCTGTGGATCCAATTGCAATTTAGGGTAGTGAAATACCGTACCCGTTGAATTCAATTCCAAAAATAAAAAATTAGATACCGATTTAACTGAATCCAATTCCAATTCATAGGATTTAAGAACCCGTGAATCTAAATGCAATTTCAGGTTGTGAAAGACCGTACCCTGCTGTTCCAATTCCAATTATAATGAATTAGAACTCGGTGCAATTAAATCCAATCACAAATAATAAGATTTAAGAAGCCGTGGATCCAATTCCAATTGTAAAGTATTATAATCCGGTACAGCTAAATTCAATCACAAACAATAAGATTTAAGAAGCCGTGGATCCAATTTCAAATCCAATTCCAATTGTAAAGAATTATAATCCGGTGCAACTAAATCAATTTTCAATTCCAATTTCAGGTAGTGAAATACCGATACCGTACCCAGCAGTTCCAATTCCAATTCTAAAAAAACAGATTCCGGTGCAACTAAAGCGAATCCCAATTAATAAGATTTCCTCCCCTTTGGATCAATTTTCAATTCATAATACTTTAGATTAATGTTTTCAAGGTCTCTACTGCACTATTTTGACCTAAAATTTTTTAATTGGAATGGATATATAAATTAACTAGAAAATTATTTTATCCAGCACTAATATTCATAATGTATATAGCAATAGTAGTAAATATCATTGAAACTTTGTACATTGTAAATCCTTAAATTGCATTTTCACTCAAAATATCAAAAAGACATATTAAATTTCCCTTATATTTTAATTTTTTGTTTGGTACTAACTTTGAAAGTTTTCATGTGAATTTTGCAGTTTTGATGTTTGTACTTTTAAAAATCGTCTAAAGGTTTATATTTTTTGAAGTTTTTAAATTTGAAATTGGCTAAAGGTTTATATTTGAAGTTTTTAAATTTGAAATTGGCAAAAGTTTTAAAATTTGCTCCTGAAATTGACATGTTTTTAAATTTGAAATTGGCTCCTAAAGTTCAAAATTTTGATATTATTTTTAAATTTGAATTTCAGGTTACGAATTTGATATAGCCGGACTATTTAGGTAATTGAGTTTGTTTCCTTAACTGACTCCTATTAGATGTGGAAAAAATAATTGATTTGAGATATCGAATATTATCTTTGCTTGAATTTAGGGAAAATATGTTACATTCCTTATTAGGGTCATATAGTTAACAAATCGTGTAAATTTTAAATTCAAAAAATATTTTCTCGTTTCCCATAACCCTAAATCAGTTTAGTATATAAAGATTGAAGGCAGTTCTTATACGTATTCCACGATTTCCCATAACCCTATTAAACATAAATCACATCTTCCATGATTTGCCATGGCTTCGTATACGTATTCATCTACGTTGTCATGGCCACAACCTGATGAAGACGTTGACACTGTTCAAACTCTAGTTTTAGGATTCCCACCAAGGAATATTACGTCCTATATGATGCGCAATTCTAATTACAGGGATCCCGTCATTATCACATATACTAAGTCTGCCCCTATCTCTACACCAGAGTTTAATGTCAATGGCATAATATTTTATACATATGGCAGAAATCCTTTTTGTGTTAGGGAGTTAATTCTATATCCAGAGGATATACCAAACCCTCTACGAACCTTGCAAGTTTCGGGGGGAGATTATAACGTGTCAGCCTATATCCCTCACCTTTCTGATTTAGAGAGGGAAGATTTTCCAGATGTCCGTATCAACTACTTTGTGTGGAAGATGGAGTATGACGGAAGACATGGTTACGACGAAGTGGTTCCTGATGGTCTAATCAACTACCTTGATCCTCCAGTCATCATTGATGCTATATTCATGAGGGATCCAGTGTTTTTGGGAGATGAACCTATTCGTATTATTATGAGGAGTAATACAAATGGATTGCAGCTAATCCGTACTGCAACACCATTGACTCAGATTAGAATATATGCATCATGGAGGAGGAATCCCACTGGAAAGGGTAGAACTGCGGCCGTGGAATTGGAGGGTTCAGATAGATACTTGTATTACCGCCAGGAACGTAGTGTTATTGGCATGGAAAACTTTATATCGAGTACAAAAATTGTGAACGTGAGTTCAATCCCTAAGGCCACAAACCTTGTGGTTTGGAACTGCAGGGGTATTACAAGAAGATCATTTTTTGCAAATCTTCAACACATCATTAAGATTGGTAAGCCTTCTGTTTTAATTCTTCTTGAGACAAGGTCTAACGGAAAGAGCACATACGATGTGTTGAGCACTTTTCAAAATAGGTTTGATAGATACCACAATACCGAACCTCTAGGATTAACTGGAGGAATAATAATTTTATGGAATTCACGCAATGTGAACTTCCATGCTAGGGAGAATTTCCAAGGTTACAGTGTTCATGGAGATCTTCAGGTGAAGTCATATTTTAAGCAAATTTCAAAAGTATCATTTCAGGTTGTGACCAACATAGTGTTAAGTTATAACTAAATGTTCGTTTTTATTTTGCAGACACCTTTAGGAAGCAAGGATGAGGATTCATGAAATCATGACTTAGGAGATGCTTTTTGATATATTGTCGACAATTTAGTTGATTGTTTTTAATATTTTACTAAGAAATATTGTTTTATTTTAGAGGATTTCCTTACTTATCAGTTTTATTTTATTGGCCTTGTAACTTGCACGGATATAGGGCCCACCATTATTTCAATATATATCAGGTTTGGTGTTATTATAAAATGCGAACCCAAATATTTGAGTAATGTTGGACTAGACTGTAAATGGGCTTTTCGTGAAGTTGGTTAAATGACCCAAAAAGGGTGTCGTTCCAAGCGTCCCTCCAATTTCCTCTTATAAATAGCATTGCCCCAACCGCTTTTAAATGCAACCCAGTAAAAGCCAAAAAACAAAGAACATATAACCCTTTTAACTTCCCCTTCTCCTTCACCTTCTCCTTCTCCTTCTCCTTCTCATTCGTCTCCTCCTAATCCAATTGTTTCTCTCCGTCAGCACCGACTTAAAAGAAGGTATGTCTCATCTTCCTCGTTCATAAATTTAAATCGGCCAATACTGTTTTTGAATTTGGAATGTGTTGCATGTCTAAGGTTTAGTCATGACAAATCTAAATGTTGGCCCCCTCACTTATTATACTAATTTGTATGGTGAAAACAATGATCTGTGCTCTGTTCTTGTGATTTTGATGTGTTCTGTTATAGCCCTGTGTTGATTCGATGATTGTTAATTTGTGTTATAAATTAATAAAAAAATTGTGCTAAGTTTGTCTAAATCTTGAGTTTTATGTGTATATTACTTTGCATGCCAGTTTTATGGCTTTCTTTTCATCAAAAGAAATTAATGATTTTTTTGCACAGCGAATTTTGGTTGTACTTTTTGGCTGGTTGATTAGATAAATTTTTGGTTGTACTTTTTGGATAGTTGTATCAAAATAATTGTATTGTTTTGAATTGTAATTTTTTGTTGTACTTTATGGATTGTTGTATCAAAATAACTTATTGTTTTGAATTGCAATATTTGGTTGTATCGTCTGAGTTTATCATGGCACTTGTTTCTTTAATTCACTTGTTAATTTTTTGGTTTTAATGCTCCAAAGTTGGTTTGCATGTCCATTTAAAAATCAAATTTAGGTTTTATGTTTAATTCCCAATCGAATTGTACTTTGTTTTGGTTGTAGGA
Organism: Tetragonia tetragonoides; assembly: GCA_038025085.1. Taxonomy (NCBI): domain Eukaryota; kingdom Viridiplantae; phylum Streptophyta; class Magnoliopsida; order Caryophyllales; family Aizoaceae; genus Tetragonia; species Tetragonia tetragonoides. Next base: position 32,068,665 of record CM076152.1, on the reverse strand, counting down.
AGGAAGGATTTAAGAATTTTAAAATGGATGTATGAGATTCATTTCATTCTGTGAATTAGTAAAATTAGATTATTTAATTGCAATTTTTGGTTGTATCGTCTGAGTTTATCATGGCACTTGTTTCTTTAATTCACTTGTTAATTTTTGGGTTTTAATGTTCCGCAGTTGGTTTGCATGTCCATTTAAAAATCAAATTTAGGTTTTATGTTTTATTCCCAATCGAATTGTACTTTGTTTTGTTTGTAGGAAGGAAGGATTTAAGAATTTTAAAATGGATGTATGAGATTCATTTCGTTCTGTGAATTAGTAAAATTAGATTATTTAATTCTGTATGTAGTAGTCATTTAATTTAGACAACTTCACAAATGGAATTTACATAGGTGTATGAAGTGTACTTAAAGAGTTAAGTAGGGAATATTAATAGCCGCCACCAAACATATAGACAGTTATCACTATTGTCCTAAATTGAATTTAGAAATATCAAGTGATTCTGGGTGTACGTTTTTGATGTTGACATGTCAATTTGAGATGTGCGCTTTTAATTTCTCAATAGGTTAGGATGGAAGGTTCATGCCCCATAATCAACATCGTTGGGATGGATGATGTGTTGGTTGAACACATCATTCCAAAGCTACCAAAATGTGGCAAGAGGAGTTTTGCTCACGCGTCATCACAATGCAACACCATTATTAAGGAGGCAGAAAAATTGAGAAGGGTTAAACGTCGATATGAGCACTCTCGAGCAAAATGGACTAATTTCATAATTGAAGATATTATTGCTCATAAAGCACTCTGGCTTCGCAAGTACAAAGGCCGTGTTGGTGAGGAATTTCTTGTCAACGCTAAGCCATATTGAAGTTCAAACTGGTAGAAAATTAGAGGAGAGGTTGATGGGGTAGTAGTAGTTGTTTCCTTTTGCATAGACAATCCCAGTTGTAGTTATTTTGTTTGAGTGGGTTTTGTATGACAATGGCTGTAACTATTAATATATATTGCTATAACTGATAAGTACTACAACTATTACATGTATGTTTTTTGTGTGTCATTTAAATGCAATGGGGCTTTTGAGTGGTTGTTATTTTGGTGATAATTGTATGAAATATCATTTTTGCAACTGGGCTTTTGACTATATAGGTTATGTGTGTTATTATGGTGTATGAAATAGCGTATTTGCAATTGGCCTTTGTGCTATACAGTTTGTGTGTTAAACGCTTTTGACTATTAAGTTTTTATGTATGAAAATTCGTTGTCAATCCCTATAAGTCTGAAAATTGAGCTTCCAAAGATAAAAGATATTGATATCTCTTAAAAGTAGATCATATTTAACATATTTGTAATATTGTACTAAAACAAGCAAATGAAATTATTTTATATTCCTCTTAACAAAAATAAAAAAACCGCTATTGTTAGGGATGACCAAGTTAGGGTTTAATAGTAACCCCCTCCCCTTCCCAAGTCTTTATAAAAGCTCCGTACCCTCCTCATTTCCAATATAAAATCACAATTTACCCCTCCTGCTCCTCCTCTCCAATTGAATTCAATCTAACGTATGTCATATTACTTGAATTCAATCTCTTCCATTTTATGTCATATTACTTGAATTTTCTATTCTGAGTTCATATGTCAATTATTACCTTTAATCCATTTGTATGTGTCTTGCTTGAAACATAATATTATTAAATATGAGTAGATTTCATTTATCCAGGATGATATTTCTCTAGTGGAGGATGGAAGGGTCAAGCGACGTGTTCAACTTGCCTGAAATGCAGGATGTTTTGGTGGAGCACATAATTCCGAAGCTCCCTGGATCTGGGAGGTGTAGTTTCGCCCAGGCTTCTAAACAATGCAACGCGCTGGTACACGAGGCTGAGAAGCTATTACGTTTAAAGCGTACAGTTGAGTACAATCAAAGAGAATGGCGTAATTTCCTTGCCGAGGATATAATAGATCATGATTCACTATGGCTCCGCATGCACGACGGTCATGTTGGTGAGGAACATCTTATCAACGCTTTGCCTTACTGGTTGACGTCATGGAATTCCTGGTCGTGATAATGAGAGAAAGACAATGTAGTATTGTTAGTGGGAATTGTCAACTGTAGTACTTTGGTTACAACTATTGTCTAATTTATTCATGACGGATAAAACCCATTTATGGAACTTTTTGAAATTGACTTAGTGTTATTATTGCAAGGGGTTCATGCTCTATTATCAGTTGTACTTTCACTGAAAATGGATTTTATTATTGCAAACCAAATTAGGGATATTAATTTGTTTCTCAAGAGTTAATAATTGGGGTCATTTCAAAATTGTAATATTCGTTTAAGACTCTAACTTAATTTACACAATTTACAATATTATTGTTCACAATTCCAAAGTTAAATTTCAAACGGCATTATTGTTTCGGTTAAATTTAAAAATAAAATAACTCTGGAAATGGAAATTTTCGTTAAAACTCAAAAAAACGAAGACAGAAAAATAATAACAATGATTTATTGAGTTTGGGAAATAAAGTTTTGTTTTCGTTTTTATGGGATGAAGGATAACATTTGTTTTAAATACTGTACCTGTGATTTTACTTATAAAAGTTGTGACTGTTGATTTACTGAATGGAAAAGTAATCAAATTAAGGATGGAAATTGAATGGTCATTAAATTCACCCAACAGATGTAACCCTTCAAAACTCAATAACCCATCTATAAATATGGGCACATGTACCAACTATCTCAAGTACCAATTCAGTTTATTTCATTACCATCATTTCCTTCAATTATACTCCATTTTATTCACTTTCAACTTCCTCAAACATCAATGGAGAGGTGTGCCAAGAAACAGAAGGTTGATGGTGACAAGTTTGTCATGCCTGACAGTATTGCCATGGATGACATACTCATACATCATGTGTACCCCAAACTCCACCTTTTTTTCCCAGACTGTCTTGATTTCTCTCTAGTTTGCAAGAGGTGGTATAAAATTGCAAAGGAATCTGAAGTATGGATACAGGAAAAGCAAGACATGGATTGGGGAGCAAGGTATGATGAGTTTATTCGCAAGGACATCCTAGAGCATGATGGAGTTTATTTCCGTCATGTGTTTGGGTATGTTGGTGAGAAACCGAATGTTATTGATCCCCATTGGGCGATCAATGGATGGTGGGATGAAGTTACCCCAGATTAAATGTTATTTACTTTTATTTTGAGAAGAAAATGTTTGGTATTCAGATATCAGTAACATTAAGTCTTTCATTTTATGTAATTCTGTTTGGAATATAAAAGCAAATTTTAGATTAGCAACGTGTCCACAGCATTTCAATTTCGTTTTGCAATGTATAATGATAGTTGTAACTAAGATATATATTTGTGATAACCGAATTTGAGCACTTAAACTATAGAACAAAGTGGACCACAAACCAATTACATTACAGACGTTAATAGATTACTACATTAAGTTAGTCATTGAAGAAAAAGGTGAAACAACATAATTAAAAGCAAATAAAGCAAAGTACATACACAACTACAAATAACCATCTAAACACATCTGGTATATATTCATTTAGCAACACTTCACGGTAGATTTCCTTTTGCACCGACATCATGCATCAGCGTTATTCCCTTCAGATAATTGAAGCCTACAAATAAAAGAATTTATGAAATGTATTCAATCCGCCTATATTAGTATTAGTCGTGACTAAAGATGAGGTTAGTTATAACGAATATCAATTATAATGTGGAAAAGTTTAAATGTCAACAAGATGTAGTTATAGTGTTACCTGAATATCACCATGAAAACACTGTCCATGTTGATTATCTCTAGCATTGATGTCCATTCTGCGCGAATGCCAGAGAATAACAATCCCCCCAGTTAAACCGATAGGTTCGACCAGGAAGTACCTGTCAAAGCCACACTCACTCAAAATATTCCAGGTGTTCTTTCCACTAGTTCTTATCTCACAAAGGATCAGAATCACTGGGCGGTGGCTTGTGATGATGAGGTTAAGATTGCTTTTGAAGGACAATCTAGATATCCCCTTGCAGTTCCAGACAACAATGTTAGTGGACTTAGGTATTTTATCCATGTCCGTCCACTTTTTAGGTGTGACACCCTCCTGCACGTCCACAAGACATCCAAATTCATGGTCATAAATGTATCTCTCTGGCCATTCAATCTCGACAGCCGCTGTCCTACCGAAACCCAACCCATTATTCTTCCACGTGCAAAAAACCCTGAGTTGAGTGGCTTCTCCGGCAGTTTGGATCACCTTTAATCCATTTGTGTCACTCCGCATCAGAATGCGGATGGGTTGGTAACTGCTCAACCTCAGGGGTTCAACCACCACTTCAAGAATTCTTGGAGGGGGATCTAGTATGTTTACCAGATCTTCAGGAACAAGGATTGGAGAATCAGCTTTCACATCTTGTTGCATCTTCCAAATATAGTACCCTACACGATCGGCAGGGAAATTGTGCCTCTCAAGATCAGAGAGGTGGGGGATGTATAGCGGGACGACAACTTCGCCATGCCAATGTAGTAGGCTGCGAAGCGGTTCTGGGACATCCTTAGGGTTCGTGATCAACTTCTGAATATGTTTAATATCAACAGTTTCTTTGTTGGCAAGAGATTCTTCATAGAAGAACATTGTCGTGTCGAGATTGAGTTCTGGTTTAGTGAGCGGTGCGCGCTGAGTGCAAGTGATAAGTATTGGGTTTCTTTGTTCAGAGACCGCTGTAATGTACGTAGGGTAAGAACCTCATGAGGCTGTATATCGTGCTCAGGGGAAGGGGAGAAACTAGCAGTAGAGGACGCCATGGGAAGGACGAGAAGAGAGGGTTTGTGAGAAATGAGCGTTGAGAAATTCCTTATTTATAGAGGTTTAAAGCGGTTATTGGTGGCAATGTCATAAAGGATTCAAAATTTGGCAGCAGTTAAAGGTGGGAGTGGGCGAATGTTGGCGGTTATAGGGAGAGTGGGAGAGTGTTGGCGGTTATAAGGGGGTGGGATAACGTTATGCGGTTATTAGGGGATTGGGACATTGAACACGTAGGAATAGCAGTTATCTTTGACGCTAATAATAATAATAATAACCAATCAAAAGTTTTCATGGAAAATCATCATTAAAGCAAAGTACTGTAGTCTAATTTATCACGTTTAGTAAAATTGAAATAAATTAAACGTAGCAGTCTAAACGAACAAAAAATTCACGCAAGTAATATTGTAAATAATTACTGTTACTAAGCTCGTATTTAGTTGTAACTAAACTATTGATTCACCACGCACTGTAGTCTGGATCATAGTCATACTTCATTGGGTGCTTGTCCACATCAATAAGGTCGTAATGGCAATCATCCTGCATTGTATTCAAATATGTTATGTACATGTCAAGATGGCTAACTTTAGAAAGCATATTGAATACGAAACTTACGTGTAGTGCATCGCCAGTGGAGTAAATTTTTGGTGTCGTGGTTTTAAGGTACTTGATGATTTCATCAGGTTCCTCATCTGATTCGTCTTTGGGAATTTCATTCAAGTCAATATCTGGGTGCCCATCATCCGTTTCATCCTCTATTCCCTTTTTTCCATGTTCAGTGGTCCTTACTTTGGCCCCTCTTGTTTTCTTTGCATTACCCTTAGCATCAATAACTTCAGGATCGCCAATCCCAAGTCTTCGTCTTTTATCATGTTTTTCACCATTGTCCAGTTCATCATCTGTGGGTGTGTCGTTCCACTTTGCAATGTCGTCCTTCAACTTGTGGAATGTTTCTGTATTCTTCGCGGCGGATCGGAATTTATTCATAGCAGTGGTAGACAAATAAGAAACCCTGGACATGAATATTGACTCACCATCTTTATCACTTGTAGGAGCAGCTCTTCCTATATTTGGGAATTCCTTAGCCTTTATTGTCCACCTACGAAAAATGCATCCAGAAGGGATTTCTGTCATAAAAGGATTTATCATAACACTGAACATGTGGCGGCATGGATATCCAATGGACTCTAACTTCAAACAACAACAATACATCCTTTTGGCAGTGTCACGTCTTATAACAGTGTACCACTGATCTGGTTTGTTTACACTTTGGAGCTTGTAGACAATTAACTGTCCTTGTGGGTGATCATGAGTTTGACTATCTCTAACAGCAAATTGTTTCTCTAACTCCATCTCCCTGCACAAAAAGTTGTACGATTCTACTGTGGACACTGTTGCAGCATGTTCTTTTACCTTCGTCAGCACTCCATCAATGACGGGCAGTGTTTGCATAGTCTTATAATCTTCTCTCCCTTCATTAAATCTCAGACACTGAAGAACTCTTTCATATAGTTCTACGAATCTATACAGCTTGATTTTGGTGTCCACTACTCTCTTCACAGTTTTGTGCATGGACTCACATCTCTGGCTACTTCTCATACCTAAAAAATGAAATAATTAAGGTTTAGTGACAACCAATGGGTATATTAGTTATGACCAATAAATACACTTTGGAATGAACATACCATTTATTAATATGTATGATGAAAAAGTTAACAAATAGCACATACCAGCATAAAAGAATCCTCACATATATGATTCAGCCCACTTTTTCTTGTTAGCATACAGATTGGAAGCCCATTGTGTGTTCTTCACATCATAAAATGAGACCAGTTTTTCCCATGCTTCTTCAAACTCTTCAGGCGTTGCACACTCAACACATTTCATGAAACCACTGCAAAAATTCTTGCCACCATTTGACTTTACATTCCGCATTAGATGCCATAAACGTAACCTATGCATTGCCTTTGGAAACACTATCTCGATGGCCTTAGCCATGGCTCTATCACCATCCGTTATGACAGTGTGCGGTTTTCTTTTTGTTTCCAGATATGAGCAATTGTTGCAAGACCCAAACAAATGACTCCTCCTTTTCGTCAACCACAAGGGCGCAAGCCAGTCGTACCGTTCTTCGATGGTTGTTGACACCAACTATAACAACAAATGGCTTGTTATAAGAATTTGATTTGTCAGTGGTATCAAATGCAATTACATGACCAAAAGCACTGTAGTCAACTCGTGACAATCCATCACACCAGAACAATTTCTCCAATCTATTTTGTTTGTCCCTTGTCCACTCTACGTAAAGCATTTCATCATAAGTTTGTTTCCCTAATAAGTATGCCAATACAGTTTCTGCATCCCCGTATTTGACTTCATTTTGTCTAATCCTCTCGCAAAGGTTGTACAAGTCTTTCAGTAAGAATCCAACCTTATCATAACCCCCATTTTGTTGCACCACTAGACGCATTATCGCACTAGGGGTGAGGCCTGCTTTAATCAAAGACGTTATATGCATTACATCCGCCTCTGAGAACTTCCTATTACTCCTGCAGATTACCGATGCATATGGAATAATTAAAATCCAATAAGTTTGGCATTATGTAATTTCACAACGTAATTTATAGTTCAATAAAATGCATACCTTATATATGGCACATGTAGTGGGTTAACAAGGTCATGTGTGTGGGTTTCATTGAATCCTGAAACCAACCATAGCTGGGACGTTTTCTCAAGCTTAAATTGTAGGTAAGCTTTACAACCGACCCTTGTAATACGTCTTGGAGGTCTTACTCTCTTTTCCATATTGTTCCACTTCTGATCTCGTACACCCTGTTTGGAGCAAACCACCTTTTGCGAAGTGATGTGCCTATCCGTTCCCCTACTCCTCACAGCTCCACATTTACGAACTCCAAAACCATTAACCTTTGAGTATAGCTTGTAAAACTCATGACAACTTTTCAATGAGTTAAACGACAACATCTTCATATCCTCCTCTTGGAAATCCTGTAAACGTTTACCAATATAATCCCAAGTTTCTTCATCTACAAAATCAGCATATATACATTTACCACCCTTGTCACCATTGGATTCATTATTGCTTTCCGAATGATTATCTTCAACAGCAATTTGCACCGCTGATTCATCATCGTTCATTGCAATTTATTGTTCGATACAAACTGATTAAGAGTATCAAATAATAGTATTTAATTTAACATAAAAATTTCTAAGTAATTAAATCAAATAAACGAAACTCTGTGATTGCCAAACTTACTTGTGCAATTGGTAGAGTCTTCAGTTTCAATTCAGGTATGGGCGACACAAAAAACAAGGGTTTCAAATTATGGGAGGCACAATAAACAAGGGTTTCAAAGTATGGGACGGTAAATCTTTATGATTAGGCAATAAATATTTTTTGAAAACCATAATCAATTAATTTAATTCTGTTAGTTAATTCGCGGCAAGTGGACCCCAAAATAATAACCATGAGGAGGCCCAAGTATAAAAATCCGCCTACAGTATTACCAAACCTGTAAGTGCATATTTCAAAATTCAAAACACATTCATCTCCTTCTCTCTCCCTATTTCAGCTGCCATCTTTGCAAAATCAATTGAAGGAGAAGATTTCGCCATAACTGTAAGTGATCATCGTCTTTGCTAAACATAATTGTCCTATCGCCATCAATTTTTCGTCTTCTAATTGTTATCCTTTTCCTTTACTCTTTGTGCAATGTTAGGGTTAAATGTCAATTTGTTGATTTTGTTTTGCATGTTAGGTTAGATTCATCGACCATCAATATTGGTTGGTTTTTGTAAGAAATAACTAATGAGACGATTATTAAAACTGAGATAGAAACCAATTTTGTTTTTCAGTCCTAACCAAACACTCAATTCGTATGTGTGTGTAATTTACCTGGTGGCAGACACCAGTTTAATGGCACCGAAGCGCAAAACGAGTGCAAGGTATGTGATCTATAAATTGTTTTATAGTTTTCATCAATCATTGTAGAACGCTTAATTTATTTTCCTAATTTTGGCCAGTGTAAGTGAAGAAATGCCCCAAAAATCTCAACGGGTTTGTAATTCAATTGGAATTAAGGTACTTTGAAAACCTTATTGTTTCCTTTTTTATTTGTAAGTCAATTGGGACGGATTCATTTTAATTTATTTTTTTTTAAATTGTAAAATATTTGTCATTTATTATTTTGTAGGATGAATTCTATGCATCATGTAATTTGGAACTCCTGTATGAAGTGATAAGGAGTTTTCGTAAATCTGAATCCAAAAAAAAGTTGTTGATTGATTGGGATTTCGGTTGTTTGATGAGTTATAAAATCAGGAGTTTAAGGCAGACCATGTGTATGTGGTTGATTTCTATTTTTGAACCATATACTTCTTCATTTATAATTGACGGCAAAAAGACTTTTTTGTTGCCTAAGCATGTTGATTATTTGCTGGGGTTTAAAGACGCTGGTGATGATGTAATCACAAAACCAGGTGAGGGAATTGATTTGGATGAGGATGAGAAGTATTATGCTAACTTAAATGTCAGTGGTATGGCCAAGATACTAAAGAATGCCGAGGAAACTGATGAGAAATTCAAGAAAGTCTTCTTATTATTTTTAATGACCTCATTTTTTGCGCCTACAAGTAACAAGAAGCCAAAGAAGGAGTGGATTATCTTGCTGAGAGATATTTAAATTGTTCCTTTGTTAAATTGGGCAAAATTCATTTATGACAATTTGGTTGCTGCTATTAAAGATGTGAAAGATGGATGTGTTAATTTTGTCGGGGGTTGTATACTGTTGTTCATGGTAAGAACACTTGAATTTGCTTTTCATAAATCGTCATTACATTGTACATTATAAGTTGTAAGTCAATTTGCCAATTATGTGTAGGTTTTGTTTTGTGATTATTCAACTGAGAGGGACCTTGATGATTCTTGGGAATGCCAGTTGCCAAGAGTATTGGATTGGGATGACAGCAAAGTGAGGTCTTTGCAGAATTTCATTAACAGTAGATTGGGAGGATATGGCTGCAAAAGAGTAATAGCTCATTAATTCCATACATGTGTTTTTGAAATTATGGTGCAACTAAAATTGAACATATACATTGGCCACAACCATGTGTCTGTTCAGGTAGAACTAAACTGTTCCGGTCCTCTGTTATTTAGTTTTTGGGTATCACCAAACGTGTTTTTAATTTAGGACATCATTAGGAAGCTATTTATGGGCTTAAACAATGTAGTTGATGCTGAAACTGGAGGACCAAAAAAAGAAAATTATTGAAACTTTTCCATGTGGGGGGAATGAGCAGCTGGACAAGTTTCAAAGGAAAGTAGATGTCATGCATGCTGATATGACGGAAATGAGGAATATAACGCAGAAGGAAATTAAAGGGCTGCATAAGGAAATTAACGGGCTGCATACGGCTATAAATGATGTGAAGGACATAGTGACCGTGTTGGCTGAAATCATGGGAGCAGGTATACACACTATACAAAGTTTTTAAGTATATTAACTGTTCATCAGTTTGAATGTAATTACCGTGTTGATGAATGAATGCTACTAGGAGGAAAAGAACGTAAGAAAAAGAGTAAAGATAATGTCGGCAAGAAGAGAACTAATCCAGCATTGAGACGAAAGTACAAAGGGGTTGCTGACTTTGAAACGGATTTGGCTGATAAGGAGGAAACAGACGAGGAAGAAGGACATTTGAGTGAGGGTGACCACTCAGGTGAATCTAAGGTGTACTCAGGTGAACCAAACAACGACGCATGTGAACCTAAAGAGGAAAAAGATCTGGGAAGATGGAATAGAGAAGGCATACTGAGAACATTGCTTAAGACAAAAGAAAAGGGAGATGAAAAAAAGAAACAGAAGGTGTTGCATAGAAAGAGGGAAGAGGACGAGGCCAAGCAGAGAAAGGAGGAGTTGCAGAGAAAGAGGGAGGAGGAAGAGGCCAAAAAGAGAGAGGAGGAGTTGCAGAGAAAGAGGGAAGAGGAAGAGGTCAAGAAGAGAGAGGAGTTGTTACAGAGAAAGAGGAAAGAGGAAGAAGCCAAAAAGAGAGAGAAGGAGTTGCAGAGAAAGAGGGAAGAGGATGAGGCCAAGAAGAGAGAGGAGGAGTTGCAGAGAAAGAGGAAAGAGGAAGAGGCCAAAAAGAGAGAGGAGGAGTAGCAGAGAAAGAGGGAAGAGGAAGAGGCCAAGAAGAGAGAGGAGTTGTTGCAGAGAAAGAGGAAAGAGGAAGAAGCCAAAAAGAGAGAGGAGGAGTTGCAGAGAAAGAGGGAAGAGGATGAGGCCAAGAAGATACAGGAGGAAGAGATAAAGAAGAAACATGATCAACATAAAGAATCAGTACAACATCAAGCCCCACCTAAAAAGAGGGGAAGGCCGCCTAAGAAGAACTTAGTCGAACAGGTAATGTACATTTAGTTGTAACTAAACACCTTGTTAGTGGCGACTAAATAATGGTTTGACTTTGGTGATAACTTAACCACGTTTAGCTCGTAACCAACTCTAAACATATTATGTATTTGATGTTTGCACATTTTGTAATGTAGGAGGATGTTGATAATATTCATGAAAACGTCAATGACTGTGACCCAGAATACTCACCACCCATAAAGAAAAAACATGATCAACAGAAAGAATCAGTACAACATGAAGCCCCACCAAAAAAGAGGGGAAGGCCGCCTAAGAAGAACTTAGTTGACCAGGTAATATACAATTAGTTTTAACTAAACACCTTGTGAGTGGCGACTAACATTTGTTTATTGATAATATTCATGAAAATGTTAACGACTGCGTGGAAGAATACTCGACACTCATATCCAATATTGTACACCTATTGGATAGACTTAGCGAGGAAGACAGGCAACTATGCGAATACGTTTTTGATAAAAGTTTGATGAAGTAAGATAAATTATCTCTTGTATGCTGAAAATGATTTCTGTTCATCTGTCATATTCATTGTGAACTTGAGTTTTGAATAGGGAGAAACTGGTGGAAACAGTACGTGTAGATGGTTACAGATCCATTATGAGGTGCCTATATCTTGGAATATATGTGAACAACCATGTAACTAATATATAATCATAGACAACAGAACATGACTCCTTTAGTTAATAACATCATCTTTCTAACTTGCTTTCAACTTGTAGATAATTGACATGGTCGGAGGTGATAGGGCAAACGACGATGATACAATATTATTTGTATCCACGTCTTTGATCAACAACGCTGTATGTTTCTAATTATTTACATAAACACAAAAAAATAAATTGTTTTTTAGCATATTCAGTAATAACTTGAGAATTATTACAGAAGCTTCAGAAACCAGACTTGCAAATGAAGATGACACTTCTGCCAGAAAACCCAGAACATGTAAAGGAGGTAATAAATTCGGTTAGTTATTGATTGAAATTTAAGTAAGTCAATGTTATTAATAATTTGAAATTGTCCTACGTAGATTTATATTCCAATGCACACAGAAAAACAAAGGGAGCACTGGTTTCTTTGTGTGGTAAAGCTCGAAGAAAAGAAGTTGTATCTCCTGGATCCAAAACTGGAGCGATGTACGCAGAAAAGGGAGAGAATGACAAAATCTGTTGCTGAATTTGTGTGCAAAGTGCTCTTACGAATGTATCAAAAAGAGGAAAATAATCAACATAAACGGAATTGAGCACTTCAAAGTAGAATGCGTTGATGTGCCACCACAAACTGATGGGTATGTTCACATATTTTACTTGAAAGGGTAAATATATTTGAAAAGCCGTTTTAACATCAACTGTCACTTTGCAAACATAATTGTGGAATGGATGTCATCAAGTACATACAAGCCAAGAACAGAAGTTTGTGGACTGATCCATCATACTATGAAGATATAGAGTTCTTTAGACTCAAAACATTGATTATTCTTCTTCGTATGGAAGATAACATATTGAAGGATACGATTAAGACAACAGCAAGAACTAAGGGATCAGATAACCATGGGAAGTAGTGGTACGGCTTATTTATGGTAGATTGGACATGTGGAACTTTAATGTGATGGTTCCTCTAATTTTTTTATGGCTACTCATTTCAAATTAGTGAAGTTAGTTAGCATAGCGTTCAACTACATAAAACCTGTTAAGCCTATATATAACAATAGTGACAACCAAAATTAAATGATTTAACAATAAATTATTAGACAATTACGTATGGTTAGGTAATGGGCCCAATAATAACTGACTAGCCTCCCCTAAAAAAAATACTGACAAGCGGAAAAGGAAAATGGCCCAATTATATTTGACTAGCCAAACAGAACTTGACCCAATAATAATGGACTACGAAAAAAGTTTTAGGCCCAATATTAATGCGGAAAAGATAATGGAGGACAATAATGAGTAACTAACTGTAATTGTATGTGCAAACCCAAGACTTATTCATTAGCAAATAACTAAGTAAAACTCAATACAATAACAGTTATAACCAAAAGACTGATAAATTTTTCTTAAATTTTCGTTGTAGTTTCTGGGAGCAATAAATATTTAAATGTGGAATATGACACATTTGCCGTTTTATTTAAACGTTAGTGACACATTAAAAGCTAAATATCCATTATTTGAAACCTTTATGGTAATTAGCCAAATAAAAATTGACTTGCCTTTATAAAGTGGCCCAATAACTGCCCAATAACCCATTAACTAGGCGGTTGAACCGCCTCATCTCCTTCACTTTTACTTAATGTCATAAACAGCGCATTTTATTTTTTCAAATTTTAAAACATAAAAATCTCTGACATCTGCTTCCCTCTCTAATCTCCTTCACTCTCTCACTCACACTAGTGGCAGTTTCATTCTTGGACAAAGAAATCAAAATTTCCTCCTACGCTCTCTCCCTGTAAGTGATTGGTCTTCATCGTTGTCAGTTCCTCGTTGTTTTCCGTCAACTGGGTTAGGGATATATGTTTATGAATTGATGATTTGATGTTAACAAAAACAGTCGATGTTTTTACCTTCTCTTATTATTTTTAGTTAAATCAATCTGAATGTTGTTTTGATTTGCGATATGTGTATGAAATGAAATAGATTTTGAACTTGGAATTGTGTCCTCTATTTGGAATAGAATCTGAATTGAGTGTGAAATTGAACCCAATTTCGTGATTAGGTCTAACCAACAAAACGACCGTATAAACATCTTTTTATTTGATGGCGTCCAAGAGCAAAACGAGTTCAAGGTAAATCTTTATGCTCTTTATAATAGTCGGAAATATTTATATTATTAAGTAATTAATTGATTGTACGCCTTTGTTTCAGTGTTAATGTTCAAATGCCCCCAAAACCCCATCGGGTTTCCACTTCATTTGGAATAAAGGTACATTCATACTTTTGAACCTTTACTAAAATGGGGTGTACTACATACTGGGTTGGATTTTAATTTGTTTGGAGTTTTGCTTGTATAGGATGATTCGTATGCAACATGTGATACCGAAGTTGTTTATGATGTGATGAAGATTCTGTCTAAATCAGAGGGCAAGAAACAAGTGTTAATTGACTGGGGATTTGGATGTTTGATGAGTTTTAAAATAAAGTCTTTAAGGAAGGATATGTGTACATGGATGATTTCCATTTTTAATCCAAACACAGCTTCATTTACAATTAATGGTGCAAAGAATGTTTTGATGCCAAAGCATGTTGAATACTTGCTTGGGTTTAAGGACTCTGGTGAGGAAGTAATGGAACAGTCTTGTGAGGGAGTTGAAGCAGAAGATATGAAATATCTTGCTAATTTGGATGTGAAGGGTATGGCCAAAATCCTAAAGAATTGTGAGGAAACTGATGAGAGGTTTAGAAATGTACTGTTACTATTTTTAATGACAGCATTATTTGCGCCAACAAGGAACAAGAAGCCAAAGATGGAGTGGCTTCACTTGGTGAAGGATATATCATTGGTTCCTTTGTTCAATTGGGCAAAGTTCATATATGACAATGTGGTTGCTGCTGTAAAGCATGTGAAGGAGGAAGATGACGACTTTATCGGTGGTTGCATACTCCTTTTCATGGTAAATACATATTATTTTTCATAAATGCACAGTGTCTTATTATATGTTGTAGTGATTTACCAAATTATATGTAGGTGTTGTTTTGTGACTACTCAACTGAGAGGGCCACCATTGATAATTCGTTGGAAACTAAACTTCCAAGAGTGGTGGACTGGGATGAACAAAAGATAAAGTTGTTGAACAAATACATTCTGAAAAACTTGGGCGGATATTCCTGTAAGAAGGTAAAATACTTCCCCACCTGAATATTTTATTAGTTAGGACTAACTACATGTTTAGGTAAGACCAAACAATTTGATTTTGGAAACTTCAATGATGAACCTTATAAATAATGTCAATACTGAAATAGAGTTTAATATTGAGCCTAAATATGTTCAATCATGAAAAACTGTAGTTGATGGTGCAATTGGAGGATGAAAAGAAGAAGATTATTGGAGATATTCCACAATGGGGGAATGCACAATTACAGCAGTTGCAAACAAAAGTAGATGTCATGCATGATGACATTAAGGACATGAGGAATACAATGGAGAGGGAAATTCTTGGGCTGCGTAAGGCCATTAGTGAGCTTAAGAACATGGTGGCTGACTCTATGGGATCAGGTAACACACTTTACAAATGATGTAGTTACTTAATAAATTGATTATTTTAAAAACATCCCTTTGTACATTATCCCATTGATTCTGTTAAAAACATCATTGTATACATAATTAAAATTGTTCATGAATCAATAGGATAAGATAAAATTAAGCCTAAGACTCAAAATGTGAAGACAATGAAGAAGCAGAGGACAAAAAGAACTTTGAGACAAAAGCACAAAGGAGTAGCAGGCAGTGAATCTGAGTTGAGTGACAAAGATGAAGAAAGTGAGGACACTGAAAGTGAGGAGAATGAGAATGAGGAGACTGAAAGTGATGAGAATGAAAGTCAGGAGAATGTTAGTCAGGATTCAGTAGATACTAAACTAGTGGACATCGGACTGGATAGAAGAAATAGAAAAAGGAGATTGGAAATTTTGAAAAAAAGGCAGGAGGAAGAGAGAAAGAAGAAAGAGTTGTTGGATGAGGAAGAGAGACTTAAAAAAGAGGATGCTAAGAGAGAGAAAAGGGAGGATGAAGAGAGGAAGAAGAAAGAGGAAGGAGAAAGAGGAATAAGAGAGGAAGGAGAAAGAGGAAAAGGATGAGGGAGAGAAGAGGGAGGATGTTGAGAGAAAGAAGAGGGAGAAGAGGGAGGAGGCTGAGAGAAAGAAGAGGGTGAAGATGGAGGATGCTGAGAGAAAGAAGAAAGAGTTGTTGAATGAGGAAGAGATGTTTAAACGAGAGGATGCTCAGAGAGAGAAGAGGGAGGATGAAGAGAGAAAGAATGAAGATAATAAGGATGATGATGCTGGGAGAGATAATACGGAGGATGCTGATACAAAGAATGTGGAGGGGAAAGGGGATCAGTTGCATAAAAAGAGGGGTAGGCGACCAAAGAACATTAAAAGCCTTGATGAGATACACACAACTGACACAATGAAACAAGAACATGATGCAGATGAACCCCCACCCAAAAAGAGGGGAAGGCAAACAAATAACAAAAACGTGAAGCAAGATGTCATGACAGAGGTATGGTAATTACAGGCACAACTATTGTGAGGTTTTGTTATGACTAATATTTTAAACTGATATCCTTCAATTTGCTCCAACCCCCTCAATTGAATTTATTCATACTCCAATTTATGATTGAAGGAGGATATTGACAATATGATTGGAAATCGAGTGAATCTGAAGACATATTCCCAACGCCAATATCAGAAATACAATACCTATTGAATGACCTTAGCGAGGAAGACAGGCGACTTTGCGAATACGTTTTTGACAATGATAATACGCAGTAATATATCATGACTCTTGTTTGGTGCATAAGTGTATGTTGTTTGTTATTATTTCATTGGTCTCTCATTCATGTTACTTGGATAGGGAGAAGCTGGTTTGTCTGCCACAAGTATCTGCTAATAGGTTTCATATGAGGTGCCTATATCCTGGAATATGGATCAAATGCGCTGTAAGTATTGTAAAATGTGTATAACAAAAGTTATTTTGCAATAATAACTTGCTAAGTTTATTTCAAATTGTAGATAATTGACTTGGTCGGATTTGAGAGGTCAAACGGTGATGATACAATTTTATTTGTATCAACTAGTATGAGCAACACAATTGTAAGTTTCTAAATTTCTACATATCCATCCAAAGTATATTTTGTTATGTAAATTCATAAATAATATTATTGGCAATCAAATTTGCAGCTACAGAAAGAAAACGGGCGCATAATAAAGTCACTTTTGCCAGGAAAGCCAGAACTTGTGAAGGAGGTATTGATTTTGTTACTTCCTAATGTAGATGACACAACTTGCAATCTATGTAAATAATTTCTGTTTGTCCCGTGTAGATTTATATTCCAATGCACTCAGACAAAGGACCTGGGCACTGGTATATGTGTTTTGTTAGCCTCGAAGACCGAAAAATTTATGTACTTGATTCATATCCAGACCGAATTAAACGGAGAAGAGAAATAATGTGCAAAACCGTTGCTGAAAAACTATGCTCAGCCATTGTAGATACGTATGAGAAATATGGGATGTCATTTGAGATAAAAGGACTTCATCATTTCAAGGTGGAAAGCATATGTGTGACACAACAGCCTAATGGGTAAGTACACAAAATATATTTAAAGGTAAAAAAACATTGTTTCAGATTTAACATTATGATGCTATTTATACTGCGCAGATATGATTGTGGAATATATGTCATCAAGTACAAAGAAGCCAAAGACAAAAGTTTGTGGGCAGATCCATCATATTATGAGGATATGGATACCTTCAGATTGCAGACCTTGATTCGTTATCTCCGACTGGAAAACAACAGATTGAATGACCAGATTAAGGTAATCTCAGAAGGTCCTGAAGCAACACCGGAAGATAACCTTGATTAATTATGGTACAATGTAAACTTGACTGATGTTTATGCATGAAAACAATTTAGTTGTAAATAGTTTAGCTTATTTCAAATCCTTTCAATGTAGTTGTCACACACATTGCAGGGGTGCATATTTATGTAAAGACAATATTTTGTTCTTTTTAATTGTCACACACCCGGCAGGGATACATAATTAAAGACAACTTTGACATTGGCACATATAGTAAGATATATATAGGCATGAAAGCTAGGCTAAATTTTACTTATCTCTTGCAACACATCCCCTGTGGTAAGAGATATATAGGCATGATAGATAGTGCAAATAATATTTCGTATTCACCAACTACATACGACAATGTCTTTAGGTAACAGTAAAGATTGGAATAGTGATAACCAAAATAGAACCCCAAACATTTGATAAGTCAAAAACTGAACTCAAACCATCTCACAAAATACTTGTCTCTCAAACTGGAATATCTAAGAAAACCATAACTTAAAAAAATTAAAAATAAGACATTAACTTAAATGTAACTGCCAAACAATCTCTTCTTCTATTAGGTTTTGCCACATCCTTAACACTTTCACGTCGTTGTGTTCACTAAGAATAATTTTGGACAGCGTCCTCAGCCGCTCAACTCGCATCTCATCAGTCTGCATGATAATTAATGTGCCAAAATGTAAAAAAATGATGTTATAAAGAAAATAATATAATTTGTGCTTAACCTACCGTGAAATGTATACTAGGCCATTCATAACGCCCATAAGCTTCACAGTATTTTATGACGTACATACCGCAATCATGCCTGCGTCCATGCAAAATGTAATAGTCAAAGCATGGATCAGAAGCAGGATTATCATGCTCAAATAAATGTATTTGTCATTAAACAGAATGTTTTTAAATGTAAAACATTAGGTGAAACTTAACTAAACAATAGTTTTGACTAAACTTTATGCGCTGACAGCAGTTTACGAATTGATTGAATCATCTAATGGGTTTATAAACAGTTAACGGAAAGGCAAAATAACAATATAAAAATTAATTCATATCGTATGAACGCTACACATTTAACTTACATGTTGAGCTGACAGGGAAGGGGAGGGAGTGCGATGTCGTATAAGGAGGCCGCATTAGCAAATAAGTCCGCCAACTTTGTACCTAAAAATGGCCGACCCAAAAAGTTTTGCTTCGGGGTTGCAAGTAGCCGTCCGTGTGCCATACGTAGCTGTACAGGGTTCAAGTTGTTAAAAGCTACCATCATCAATTAATATTTTAAGAAAATAAGATTGATATTTATTTACCAGATCGTTTACTATAGTGCGACGATGATCATCCACGCCCATTGAATCCAGAATGTAGGCACGTCTTTCAATAACATACATCACCAGTAGAAACCAATGGCCGCCAGGTCGGTCATGTAGAGGAATGTATATCTATATATTAACAACATATATAGAGTCATCCCATAATATTACAAAAAGTAATATAATTTAAATTTGAAATAACATGATAAAGTAGATGAACCTCCTCAATATAATCCAGTGAAGCTGGAAGAAAGCCTTCAATGACACTGTTAAAATAACACTCCGCTGTAGTCCAATCTTTTGATGATGCTGCCGTAGCAACATCGAACACGTAGCTTTGAAAGCAATTTGGTAGAAACAGCTTATTGGAAAGTTGTTACGTGCTCCACTTTGGAGGTGGTGCATGTACATGTCGACAAGCTGTAATCCAAACAACAAAATTGCAATTTATATCACCAAATACACACACAATTGTTAGAATCATTGTACAAATTCACTGGAAGTAAATACATACAAAATTGTTTATCCAGTTGTCAGGGAATAGACATGTGACGTCTGAAACGATTAAGCCCACTCGGTAATTTAATGGCCAATAAGCAGCTTCGCCAGTGCCCTTAAGGTCGAACACCTTATTGCACAGAATGCCTTCTTCCTCAGTTAAATCTTTCAGATAACGTGTAAACAATTTTGTAACGACCTCAAGCAATGGCCCGGGTGGGATGGAAGTTGCATCTGAAACCCCCTACAATACAAAACCACACAAGGATTAGATTATGCTTTGAGCATCAAATGCCTAAATGAATAAATATTAAACACTTAACAAAAAATTATAAACCTTTGATTGCGTCAGTTTCGTCTTCTTTGTACTCTTTGGTGATGGTATCACAATAGGAGAATTGCGTTTGGTTATTGGAGTCGACACTTTTGGTGAACTCTTCAGACGAGGAAAACTCCTCAAAACTGGAGATTTCTTCAATTTTGGAGAATTTCTCAGACTAGGAGAATTCTTCACACTAGGAGATTTCTTCAAAGTTGGACTCAACACATCTTTTTTCGGAGGAGTACAATCCAAAAAAGTCTCCATCCCCTTTGGAAACTGCCTCTCTTTGAACCTCATAAGCTTTATTGTGTCATCTACGTCAATGATTCTAAGCTCAGACTTCGGGGAAGGGCTGAAGTTTAGATCAAGCTTCTTTTTCATATGCCTTCCATTCGTAGGAGATATTTCGATGAAAGGTGAACTAGAACGTCCAGCATTGTCTAAATCTTCTTCAGGTTCATTGGAGTTACCTTTCGAGGGGACACTCTCGCCGGATGATTTCGAAATATATAGCTCCAAGAGTGTCTTCATATCTTGAGCCATTGTTTTTACAACATCAGAGGTATCATTTACCTTCGAATATATGTCATCCATCACCCTTTCAATTGCAATCACCCTATCGCATAATTCACGAATGGTTTCAGGAGCACGAATGGTTTCAGGAGCATCATCACTAGGCGTCAGAGTCTACCAAAACAAATTTATTAGAAACTATATCATTGCGCCTATAAGTCTCAATAAAAACGGAAAACTATACAAAACAACAAGTCAAATTATTAATAGTTGTCATAACTAATAATGTCAGTATGTATGATTATTTAGTGTGGAAAAGGAAAACAGACAACCTCATGTGACGGTAATGGGTCGGGGTTGGCTTCGTTCTCAGGAATACCTTCAATCTCAGGCATGCCTTCCAGATTTTGCGTCCGTTCCTCCGTATCAAGCAACCTCTCTTCTTCACCGGAAAAAATGACTTGCTTTCCAAGATCCATTAGGTTAATGAGAAAGAGTAATAGGAGTATTGGGGATTTGCTATGAATACTAAAGGTGAGGAGTAATAGTCCTTTAAATAGGTTAAACTAGAAACTAGGGTTTGAACTACTGTGCTGAATTTATGGAAAATGATAAGAGTATCAGTTGTTAAGGAGGCCTCAATCTCCGGTTTCGTTATAACTAAAAGATTTTATACGTCATCTTTTAAATATTTGCGGTAGGCATATGGTAATTTCCTAGAGATATTTTAGGATATTTTTTTAAAATACTCCATAATAAATAAACTTCACAATAATAAATACAACATATATTACGTACACAATTAATATATGGTAATTGTAGATACCGATTTCCATTAAAAAAACAAACCTATAAATTAAACTTAATATCTTTCCCCCTGCCGCTACCGTGTAGTTTGTTAGCCACATCTAGGGTTTCAACTATCTGTGCGAATCTCACAAACGGAAATAAGTCTTGGCATTTAAATGTGGAAATAAAAATATATCTTTTACATATTTGGGCATATTTTCTAAATGTGAGATATATATAGTATGATGTGATACAAGAGGAGTGATCATCACAAAAGGTTAAAATTTTCAAAAGGCATGGTTGAACTAGTGTGCTTGTAGAAAATTTCAAAAGCCATGCTTGTTTCTATGTACCTAAGAGAATAGATCCAATTGAAGATACAAGGATATAAGTGGAATCCGTATATGTCCCACAACAAGCTCATGCGTATGTTTACACAATTTAATTAAAGGCAAACTATTATTATTTGTCACAATTTGTGACAAAGTGTTATTATTTGTCACAATTTGTGACAAAAATTGTAGAGAAGGAATAAGCAAATAACTACATAGAAAAGCAACATTCGCAAGAACTAACTACTAGAATAGTTATAACCATAACGTATTTGGGAGCAACGACAGTTAAGAACATATTGAAAGTAGGGAAGCATAATAATTTTTTAAAGCAATGGCACGTCAAGAATAAACTTTAGATATTTGCATACGAAAATCAATGTGACTTGTCACAAAATACTTGTCTATCAAAGTTTCAATCTACGAATATCACTAACAAAACATCCATATTCCAAAACTATGAAATTAAACAACAAAAAATTAGATGTCTCCATCTTCCAAAACCGTCTGTTGCCACTCTGCATCCAACTCATAGCTTCGCCCCATCTCTATTATCGACTTGTCTTTGTGTTCACTGAGAAGAATTTTGCACAACGTCCTCAGCCGCTCAACTCGCAACTGATCAGTCTGCATAATCAATAATGTGCCATGATTAACACTAAATTTAAATTCAATCCCAAAAATAACGGCTATCAATTGAAAATAATCAATTTAGTTTAGTTTATTGTCATCATACAGTGTAAAATATGTTCGGCCATTCCCATCTACCCTTAGCTTCACAATATTTTATAACGTACATGCCAGTATCATGCCTACGTACATGAAAGAGTTAACCATAAGTCGAAATAATAATTTTTAAATCATGAGAGGTACACATTCTCAAATGGATGGTTTGGCAATGTTGTTTCCCCAATTAAATGAATGTAGAATATGGATGGTTAGAACCAAAGTTTATACTAGTAACAACTATAGAATATAGATAAGCTTTGGAGGGACTATGATGTACACATTTAACTTACTCATTCGGTTGAATAATCATGGGAGGGATTATGATTTCATAAAGTACATCCGCATCAGCAAAAAGATTCGCCAACTTCGGGACGTTAAGCATCAGATCATCAACCAAACAATTCCTCGGGGCTGTTATCAGGCAGTTGTGTGCCAAACTAAGCTGTACATAGTTAAATAAAGGTTAAGCAATACTATCATAAATTATGCATGTACGAATATGTAAATCATGTTTATTTACCAGGCCGTTTACTATGGTCAGACCATGATCAGTAATGCCTTTAGAATCCAGAACGTACGCATGTCTTTGAATAACATGCATCACTAGTAGAAACCAATGGCCACGTGGTTGGTCGTATAGAGGAATGTATATCTACATATCACTAGCATGTCATCATCTCATAATTTATTAAAAACTATAAGTAATAAAATTTCAAAATCATGATAAAGTTGACGAACCTCCTCAGTGGATTCCACTGAGGGTGGAACAAAACTTCCAATGACACTATGATAATAATTTTGAAAGCCAGTCAATTCTTTGGTTGGGGATGCCGTATTAACAATCTCTTCGAACACAAAGCCTTGAAACATATTAGGCAAAAACAATCGTTTACTATGTCGCTTACGTTCTCCACTTTGGAGGTGGTGCATGTACATGTCTATAAAATGTAAACAAAACAACAAATTTACTCTTCGGTGTAACAAAATTATTAAATGTATATACATACAAAATTGTGAAGCCAATTATCTGGAAATAGACATGTCACGTCAGAAATGACCAAGCCAATTCGGTACATAGATGGCCAATAAGCACGCACGTCCTTATCCTTTAAATTGAACACCTTATGGCAGAGATTTCGTTCTCCCGGCGTCAAAAGGTGTAGATAACCTGTAAACAAATTTGTAAGGACCTCATTCAATGGCCCAGGTTCAATGTCCGCTTCAAGGTCCTACAATATATAAATTAAATTTGTCAAAAGACTGAATGAATAAATAGGGTTTTCAAAAACACACTCTCCACAATATTAAGTACCTTGTACGGTGTCCATTTGGACTTTTTTATACTCTTTGTTGATGGAGTCACCATAGGAGAATGGCATTTAGTTATTGGAGGCGACATCTTTGGTGAATTCTTCAGACGAGGAGAACTCCTCAAAGTTGTAGAATTATTATAAATTGGAGAATTCTTTAAATTTGGAGAAATATTCAAACTAGTATTCACCACCACTTTCTTCGGAGGAGTACAATCCAAAGAAGATATCCTCAAAGTTGTAGAATTCTTAAAAATTGGAGAATTCTTCAAATGTGGAGTATTCTTCAAACTAGTATTCACCACCTCGGAGTCATTCAAGTCAATATTTCCTAAATCAGACTTTGTTGAAGGACTGAACTGAAGATCAAGCTTCTTCTTCACAGACCTTCCATTGTTATTTGGAAGCTTAGTATGAATGAAGGGGTGTCCATTGTCTGACTCCTCTATAGATTCCTTAGGTTTGGATGGGACACTATCCGCAGATGCCGTATTTGAATATACTCCAACCAGTGTCATAGCAGTTTCCCTTAAATTTTGTAAAATTGTATCATTACCCATTACCTTTGGCTGCATGAATTCAATCATCGTTTCAATGTAAGACAACCTGCTGCATATTTTCGTCATGTTGCTTTCAATAGAACTAGGTGTTGGACTCTACAACAACAAATGTACAAGAAATGTATTAGAAACTACATTTACTAAACTTGTTATAGGGATAAAGAGATGATTTGCAATTAATCGTAAACTACTAAACGTTAGTCATAACTAACGTATAGATTAGTAATGACTGTTTGAAAATAAATTACATACCTGTATAGTGAAGGTTTTGGGGTCGACGATGGCTTCTTTCTCGAGATGTACTTCTTTCTCAGACTTCTCAATTTCCATAGCAGGCGACATGACTTCTTCTGGGTTTACAGTATTTTACTAACGTTAAATGGGGACACAACGTACAAGTATGCCTTGTAATAGGGATTATATAGGAGACAATTGGAATTAGGGTTTTCACTGATGTGATAATAAGAGTTTCAAAGGTTAAGGAGACGTCAATCACAGGTTCCGTTTCTACCAAACAATATTGCATATGTGCGGTCACGTATATGAAAAATATGAGAGAGTAATTTGATGTAGAGTGGGTACAAAATTCCCCTACAACTTTAATTTAATAGGTACAAAGTGTTTTATTTTTTATAAACTCCCTTACAGCTATAAATAAAATATAATCAAAAAATACTTAACAAACTGTGTTTGTTTGCTGCTAGGTAACGGATTTGCGGATTTTTGGGAAGTAAGCTAAGAGTCTTCGATTTTAAGAAAACTGGAATATTT
This sequence comes from Tetragonia tetragonoides, assembly GCA_038025085.1. NCBI lineage: Eukaryota > Viridiplantae > Streptophyta > Magnoliopsida > Caryophyllales > Aizoaceae > Tetragonia > Tetragonia tetragonoides. The sequence continues at coordinate 32,043,738 of CM076152.1, read as the reverse complement.
CATTCCTTTATAATCCGCAAGATATTGCGTTATATTTATTCGAAAGATATTGCATTATATACATTCCTGAACCAATATATACCAAAGATATGATATATTCCTGAAGATATTGATTGATATTTATTTCATTTAAAAAATATATATGCATATGCTATAGATTGCAAACAATATATAATATATATATAACTACCATAAGGTAATATCCGTGATTGTGACATATATTGAGTACGCAAAATCAACATAATCTATATATATTGTGATTGCAAAATCAACATTGTGTTCGCAAAATCAACATGATACAAAAGTAAATTCTAGTTATAAGAAACGTATTTAGATGGAAAACATTAGTATGGACTAAACTAAACAACAGACTTTACAAAACGAAATGCGCTGAATAGCAGTTCACTTTATATAGAGTTATGTTCAACTAAATAACCAAACAGATAGCGTGCCCCGGTGGTTGAGACAATCTATTACATGCGTGAGGTCTCGGGTTTGAGACTCATGCCTTACTTTTTAATATACTTATGCGTAAAAACCTAATAAACCCAAGTGTTGCTTCAAGTCATCTTCATGAGTGCGTCTTCTTCTTCCCTTTGAAGCCTTCTTCTTCTTCCCTTTGAAGCCTTCATCTTCTTCCCTTTGAAGCCTTCAAATTCACCTTCATCAATGGTTTCCTAATATATGTGCTGGAGCTTTAACCTTGAACAATCAAATCAATGATAAGGATGTAGTCCGCATTACCCAAAGGTTGATTAAATTGAATATTCACCTTTATTTAATATTTCGGTTATTTTTTGTTATTTTTCCAATTTTCGATATTTTGAGAAATTTAATTTCGTAATTTTCTAAAATGATTTTCGGAAAATCGAATATTTATTTTTGATATTCGAATATTGATTTTCGAAAATTCAATACCTATTTTCAATATTACAACCTAAATAATATAAATACTTTTGACCAAATCAAATAAATATTACAATCAAGGGCTACGATCCAAACGATCTATTGATTGTTAAATGGATGGCTTAGATTGGCCATGCTACAATGGTTTGCAAATCCTTCAATGATTGGCAACCGCTAAAAAGGCTTCTATGCAAAAGCTATGTGCTTCTTGGCAGCAAGTATTTGTAGTTTTAAGCTGTTTATAATGATCAATGAGTTGTGTGATCTTTAGATATCTCCAACAAATATAAATCTGTAATAATTTGTAAAGGGGGTTGCTATACGTAAATCGCAAATTACTAAACGTAAATCTCTACTTTCCACAATACCCCTAAGTAATTTTCAGCCCTTTCTCTCTCTTCCTTCCTTTTCTCTCAACCAATTTTCACTCCCTCTCTGTCATTCATCTATTCTCCCCTTCCTTTTCGTAATGATGATGATGAATTGATGATAATGGTGTAAAGAAAGCAATTTGTGTTGCTTGCTACAATAAATTAATGAAAGTATGCGTTCTTTGATTTGTTCAAATTGGGGTGTGGGTTAGCTTTCTTTTAACTAGATTTGTTTTGCTTAGCGTTGTGTAAACTTTGGGTGGATTAAGATTTGGGTTTTGGGGCTTGGTTGTTCTGTAATGGATGATGAAGTCAAAGAATACAAGAATGACTTGAATAGAAAATGATTTCTTCTCTTTCTATGTCAATCATTTGTTTGTTGATTCTCATGTTATTATGATTGTTGGGTTCTAGTTCTGAAAAATTAGATGGGTTTGCATTTGCACACCAGGTGTTTGTGAAATGTCCTGTGATAAAATTTGACTAGCTGAAAGCTTGATACCACTAAGCGACGAGTGCCCGTCTTCCCTAAACCCTTCCAGCGAAGTTCCAGTTGTTCTTCTCTCTCTACTCTCTCTCTCTCAAACCCATCTGAAACCGCCATCACTGTAATTCATATGACACCCACCGGCCACCGCAACCGTCACTTGTGAATCCTAACTCAAAAGAATAACTGAATGGAATTCAATATTAATTGACTTGATTACTATCATTAATTGTGTCTAAAATATTGTCCATCTTAATGTATTCTATGGTGATTGTAATTTAATTCGTTAGGATGAAGGTAACAAAATTACAGGAGGTAAAGAGACTTGAGAGCAAAAGGAATAGGGAAGGCAGTTGTGATTCACATGAAAAGGGCGTTTTAGGAAATTTTTGGACAAAAATATTTACGTTTAGTAATTTAGTATTTACGTTAAGCAATTCCGTTTGTAAATTTAACCTCATCTATTCAACTGATTTTAACGCGTGAAACAATTTCGAATAGACAATCACCAAAATTGGAAAGTCGGCTCATAGATTTTATTTGTTAGCACAACAATAAGAAATAGAAAGTCTTTGATCAACTACAAGTACTCTAGTCCTATATAAATTAAACAACAGCATATATACAGATCATTACCATATATACACAATTACACATATTCCCTTTCGTTTTCCGTACATAATATTCGATCAATTGATCGTGGTCTTGTTAATTATTAATTTGATCATCACCATGGAAGTTCAAGCACAAGAGTTAGAAATAGTCGAGCTAGCCAGGACCACAGCGGAGGCCATAAGCAAGCTAGCCTATTGGGGCGAATATACAGCCGATAACCACCACGACGACAACGAAGCGGACCGGTTGATGAGCGTGTTGGCAAAGAAAGAAGAGAAGCTAAGAGAGGTGGCTATGAAGAGGGCGAAAGCGAGTGGCTGTCGTGATGACTTTGAGGCGGTGCTCGAGGAGACGAGGTTCGAGTTCTTCCGTGAGGAAGCCAAGATCTTCAAGGATTTGCCAGTGGAACCTCGTATGGCAGCCATGCAGCCCGTGGATATCGAGGACGGAGAGAGAGAGACGGTGGTTTGTGGGGTTTGTCAAGAGGAGTCTGCGGTGGGGGAGAAAAAAATTTACGCTCCTGCATGCATGCATAAGTTTCATGGGATGTGTTTATGGAGTTGGCTTTCTGACCACAAGACTTGTCCCTTGTGTCGGTTTCATGTATTGCATTGACGGAGGTCGAGGCAGCCTCATATAAGTTTTTGTGTTTTACATACGACATTATTTGTTCTAGGGTTCATTCAAGAACCATCTACGCTTTTTATGGATTATGACCCATGTATTCTTGCAATTTTTGCACACTTATTTTATGGAGTGGAAAATATAGAAAAATACATTGTATATATAATCGATAAATTCCGCCAAGATCCACCTCGTTTGATATACATGTATATGCTTTAATTTATATTTTCAATCGTTTGATATTTAGATGTTCATATATGTGATTGCAATATCAAACTCGCATGAACAGAGAAGATTATATCGGATTGTGTAAATTGAACAAATCATTGATGACATAAAGCCCCGGCCTTGGTAGCTAGTTTCAACTGCTCTCAAGTGAAATCTTTACTTGTATTTACTAAGAGCACGCTTGGATTGGGGGTAATGATTAAGGTGTGGTAATAATAGATTAAATTGTAGGCTAAAATAAAACGTGTAGGAAATGGTGAATGTCAAATTTTAGGTGGAGGAGGGTAATTATTGTTGCCCTCAGTTGGAGGGTAATAATTACCTTACCTCCCCGTAAGGTACAAATTTCCCAATAAGTCTTGTATGAGGCCGCCTCAAAGTGAGACTATCTCATTACATCGAGATGACATCATGACTGCATGAGAGACCTCACCTTGAGGCCGCCTCATACGAGAATTTGTGATAATTCCCCGTCTTTCTCTCTTTATTTTCTCTCTCCTCCACCAAATTGCACTACCCACCACCACCTCATTTTATCCTTCATTTGCTCCTCTACCCCCCTTAATAATTACTCTTAATTCAAGCATTATTATGATGAATGTGATCAGTTAGAGAAACTAGGTTTTTCTTTTAGGAACATCAGAAATCAACGAAGAAATGGCTGAGTTAGCAATTATACAGACAAGTCATATACATGCAACTATATGCTTCACAGAAATTTGATGCTTTATTTACCGTTCGCATTATGTATTTTGGAGCCATTTCAGTCACTTTAAGCTGCACAGCAAGGGAATAAATGCAACTTTCAGTTTCTGAACTCTTGAGCTCTTAGAGCCTGGATTTTCGTAGTTCCAATTTGGCAATAGTACCCAAGTGAACTTCATCTGGGCCATCAGCAATTCTTAGCGTCCTTGCCGTGGCCCAGAGATGCGACAGGACGGTGTCAGATGATAAGCCTAGAGCACCATGTACTTGCATAGCCTTGTCAAGCACCTCCAGCGCCATAGCTGGAGCAGCTACCTATATCATAGACATGAAAGGTATGATGTAAAGCCTAGCTATGTAAGAAACAACGAGAGGCCAGATTATAAAGAGAGAGTGTTTCATTCCTTGTGTACCTCCGTTTCTCCAAGGAATGGAACCTTGGAGTCAAGGGGTGTGGGAAAAGGTCAAAAGGATGCACATTTGAAACAGGGAATTACAGCCACTAGTATCACACATTACCTTCGCCATTGCTATGGTTCCACGAGCCTCTTTGTTTCCAAGCCGATCAAGTTGGTCAGCAGCTTCCAAAACTAGAAGCCTGGTTTTCTCCAGCTCCACACGACACTGCAAAAACAGGCAGCAAAGCATTTGTTTAGAGTTTAGACCACCGCTTTTAATATAATCACATGCTTTAAGATGTGAGGTGGCTACATAGATGTAGATTAATTTTGTTATCGAACAAGCGAAAAGTGGATTTGCTACAATTTTTAGCATCTGTAGGTTATATTGTAGTATTGGTTTGAGACACACAAGGAGCAAAATACTCTTTTGGTAGCACCTTTATGGCAATTTTGTAGGTTCTATGGTTCTTGGTTGGAAAGGAATAATAAGATCTTCAATAGTCCAGCTACTACATACAGTTATTCAGGTAGAAATTTATTTTACTTTTTGGCTTCTGTTTCAACTAATGCAGGAAGGGCGTTGACAGTTTTTTGTCAGTTTAGCTCAGCAGCAGACAGACAGACGACAGTTTTCTTGTTTTTTTTGGTTTTTTTGAGAGGAACAGGAGACAATTCTTGACAGAGAACGACTTGCATTACTATATGTTTCCTCTGTTTCTGTTCCTAAATACATGTATTTTGTCTTGAAGTTTTTCAACGGAAGTACCATGAAGTTTGATAAAATCACAGACATGGCCTAATGCGCCGTCCGATTGAAAAACCAAAATATATGTTCTTTCTTATTTAGGGGGAGGGGAGCCAGAAACCAAAAGGGAAATGTTGGTGAGATGCTCATGTTGTTGCCGGTCTTTTTTCAACTTCTTGTCTTAAAGAGGTATGTAATACCTATCCGAAATAAAGGGGGGGAGGGGGGTCTGCAATAGTCTCTAAAGAAATCAAGCAGCTGCAATACAGGGAAATTTAGGAAAGAATTTGGAATATAGACATTACCTTGGCAATATCCGAAAGGAATGAGCCTTGCTGAGCGATTAGTTTGCCAAATACTCTTCTTTGAAGAGCTCTTTCAGCCATCATCTGCATCCCACGCTCTGCTGCACCAAGTAGTCTCATGCAATGATGCAGCCTTCCTGGTCCTAACCTACCCTGAAAGATTCCAGAATGTCATAGAAGTACTACTGAGATCACTGTGCAACAGGTACAAAACTAAACCAGGGTACTGTCTATTCATCGAGCACAGACCAGATTATCAGTACATATAATTGGAAGTAGGCTGTGACTTTGAGACATGAAACTAAGGTGCCCCAAGATCATTGAGGTATGAAGCTACTAAGATGAACTCTCAGATACAGTTACTATGATGTATACTGAGTAATGAATGTTTTACCTACAATTTTATAAATAATGCTCTCTGGAATCCCATTGCAAATTTATTAGAAGTCAAGAAATAAGAGCAAAAGCATATGCTTTTGAGGACTTCTTGTCCTCTTAGAATGTAATTCTATTTTTATTCCTATTACTAATACTTTCACTTTATGTATAAAGAGTGAAAGCATGTTTAAGCATGTAAACAATAATACCTGAGCAATTTCGAATCCACGGCCTTCTCCAAGTAAAATGTTATTGGCTGGCACACGTACATTTTGGAAAGACACTTCTGCATGACCATGAGGGGCATCATCAAAGCCAAACACCATAAGCGGTCTCTTAATATGAACACCAGGAGTTTTAATGTCTACAAGGATCATAGACTGCTGCTTGTGCTTTGGAGCATTAAAATCTGTTTTCCCCTGCAATATCATCCCATCAATCCTTTTACAGAACATGCATTCAACAGTTATGTATGTCAGTGTTACTAATCACTGTATAAAAGGAACCTACCATAACAATGAGAACTTTGCACCTCGGATCCATTGCCCCACTTGTCCACCACTTAGTTCCATTAATGACATAAGAATCTCCATCTCTATACACAAGTCAACACATATCATAAATAAAAGAATAGCCAAGCAGCAAAAGCTCAAGGAAACATGAACCACTTAGCATGATGTATAGCTATGCGTAATGTGAAAAGGATACTATTCCATACACCTTTTACAAGTAATACTTGGTACTCCTGACATCAAGTTCATCACCGGCTTTCAGTACCTTCCTTCAATTCACCCCCAGGTGGTTCCCCATTTTCTTTTTCTTTTTTGGTTGGGCGGACAGCATGACATACTTTTATCTAAGGAGATACTTACTGTCTAAAAATATAATTAGTTCAGGAAACATGCCAAATTTCTTTTATAATAAGAAAAATATTCCTGGAACCACCTAATAAATACACCTTTTGCAGAGAAACACCAAATAAGAAATCGCACAGAACCACCTGTTTCATACAACTTCGCCAATTTTAAACACCATTCTATCATTTTCCGGTGGAACTTAGACATGATCTTCCTGTTTTGCCCTCGCATTGTCGCAAATTTGGAAGGAAAATGATTTAATTTCGTGCGAAATAGAAGGCACAAGTCAATTACATCAGGGTAAAATGGGAAGATCATGTCATCGTTTCACTGGATTATGATGAATGGTGTATAAAATTGGCGTAATTGTATCAAATATGTGGCTCTGTGCAACAAAATAAATATTATACGAAGTTTCTCTTAACAAAATAGTTATGAAGTGGTTCTTAATTTTCCTTATATAATAAAAAGAAAAGGAAAGAAACATGAGATTACCAATCAATAAGACTTGAGTCTTAGAAAATATGATAGTACAAGAGAAGATGCATAAAGCTCAAAAACTTGAAACAAAGCAACTTTTCTATGCCATAGCATTGCTGGACGCAATAGTTATAGGTATAATAATAATTTCTCTACCACATATAATCAAGTCCTGATGCAAGAATATCACCAGCACCATCATGTTCTTCTCTTTTTCTTCTAAAACTTCTCCCATCAGTTACCAACATAATATTAGCAGATCAATAAAAGCAGGAAAACACTAGGCGAAGTGGGCAATAGACCTACCGTGTTATGGAACATTCAATATTGGTGGCGTCAGAAAATGCTACTTGTGGTTCTGTCATAGCAAATCCAGAACGTATTTTTCCTTCAAGCAAGGGAATAAGCCATTCTTGAAGTTGATCTTTAGTCCCATAGCGAAGTAAAACCTGATATAGCAAATGGTGATATATCAATATTAAACCATATAACTATGATGTCATTTCAGTGCATCTTATCGACCAGGAAAGTAGCTGCTTGGTAATGAGAAAATGCAAGTAAACCTAGCAAAGTAATTGGCTAGAGTTTATGCTCGTAGTAAATTGGAACCTGACACGTCAATTGCAATTATAGAAGACGAAACCATGCATGATATTTAGTTGTTTAACTTCAAGTAATACAATAATGATCACCATGATCCCCTATCTACAAAGGTGACAAGAGACAGAAATTTTTTATGACACAGCAGTCATTACGAATCCCACAACCACAGAACCTAGCCCGATACTGTATATTTGGACCATCGTCAATGGGGATCAAAATTCAAAACACTCATCAAAGTTAATTTTCAAGCCTCCTATCGCTTCAAAGATCAACAAGGAACATCGAAGAAAGGTCAAATTTCTCAGGCCGGAATTGCAGAAAACCAAGGTGTCATTGGCAAAGCCAAATAGGGATATTTGATAGATGTCCCTTACATACTTTCAGACACGGCACTACTCATATCTTCCAAAAAGGGCATGATGTTATTTGTGTCTTGAATCTAAGAATACACAGTACACTGCATTCCAGAGACCACTCAATTCCTAAATTTTTCTTCTAATATTTCTCTCCCTGTTACCCTTCCTAAAATCAATGTTCCCTTCCCTAAGGCTAAACGGTAAGGCATCTGTAAAGCTTTGATACAACCAAACGCAAGTTTTTTAGTCGAAAGCAAACACAAGTACATTGCTGTTGATATACATTTGTATAAATTACCTCCATATTGCCAGTATCAGGTGCCCCACAGTTGAAAATCTGAGGTGCCCAAACAGAACGGCCCATGATCTCACAAAGGTGTCCATATTCAAGATTTGACAGCCCTGCTCCCAGTAATTGACCATGTCCACTCTTGAAAAAATTGTGATTATTCCCATCAGAAAGAAGCTTTCTTGCACGAGCAGCGCTGTCCAACTGCAAGTAAATAAGATCAGATTACTCAACGATATATCCCGTAGTCCCTTCTATAGAAGTGGAAACTACTTAGTGATGAAGTTAATCCCAGTCATTCAAGTAGGTACTTCTACCCATTTTCAACCATATCAAAAAGAACGCAATACTAAAATAGAGACACAAAAATACAAACAGGTATCCACAAGTTCCATAGCCCTTCTCTCTTTGCCAGCTCTTTTAAGTTCGCTTCCTAAGGATGAACAGTCCAATGAGAGGGAGTCTGAGCAAGTTTGACAAATTCATTCTCCATTGGGTATATATGATTCTCCATAAATTTGACCAATTTGTTCCTTAGTTCCATAATCTTTCCACTGGGGATAAATTTGCCTCTTTCCTTTAAGGGATCTAGATGTTTTGTCTCACTGCTATATGGTGGCATGTGATCTTGTGAGCTTGGGCCTACATATTTGAAGCCAATGTTAACAAACCCAATATAAAGTGCCTAATACGTCATCCAACAAAAAATGCTAGAATCCAAAAATATCTTACTCTAAGTTCATGGTTTTGTGTATTGCATTCAATTTTCCATGAAATCCTGCTTTTATAAGTATTTGTTAAAAAGTTTGCTTTTTGAGTTGCACGTTTGCACTGGGTCAAAGAGATAATACTCAGGCATATGTTTATGTAGGCAAAGATAAATCTTTTTCACATCAAAATAATATTATATTAAAGCAATATAAGAGAATCCAATCAAGAAGGACAAGCTGTCCTCCCAATATCTACAAGTTAGCCCAGATTCTGTGGACAATGGACATTAGTCACATCACTAATAGAATAGCTAAATGCCCGTCCAGCCAAAGCCCAAAGGGAAGCTGCATAATTCACCCCCTCATACAAAAGAACATGTTCAAGGTGGTCCTCGGAAAGATCCTAGCATTCTTTTCCGTCCAAATACACCACAAGCTTGCTAGAATTGCATTTCTCCACCACGACGACTACCCCTTACCTCTCTCAAACAAACATTAGCTTCAGAAGCTCAATAACCGAGGAAGGACAAACCTAGTTTTCTACAGCAAGCAGGCATAATTCTTCACTCATACAAGTTAATACTCCTGGAATTATATCAACCTAACCCAGACCCCCAGCAATTTTTTGGTTGGGCAAGGAATCTTCAAACAGTAATTAAAATGAATGTACCCAAATAACCAAATAACACAAAACCTCAGAAAAAGGTTGCACTCAATTGACAAAAGAATTTTCAGTACTTTTCTTTTAGATACAGTAAAACAAGGACATACTCAATGGAGGCTGGTTTGGAAGAACAGATTGTTTAGCAATAAAAGACCATGCATAGTCTACAAGAGCATCAGCTTTCTTTCCAGAGTGCACAGCTCTCTCTCCTCCTGAAGCATTACCCTGAATTTGGTGCAGCAGTGAATTATTGTAACAGGTTCACACAGCCAAAGAAATTCTAAAAAGTAGAATCTCATTCATCAAATAGCAAACAGAAGTATCTACCATAGTCCATCTGCTATAAATCCCTGCATAAATTGCGGCTGCATGGAACAGGGAAAAGGCAATGTAAAACTTCCACTCAGCAGCAGGCCAAGGTTTTCCCTACAGTTCAAAGATTACAGCAAATCAAAATTCCACATTAAATTGGTCGACCATAACATGTAAGTTTGATCAGATCCATAGAAACTAGCTTGTTTTTGAGCTAGTCATGTAATAAAGGCAAAGATGATAATTTTGACACCCCAGGGCTTTCAACTCAGATTTTGTATGTAAAAGGATATATTAAAACAAGCTTGAAAAGAGGAACAGTCATGAATCCCCCCAAAGGGTCTTCTCACCCTAATTCTTCCAAAAGACTCGCTGCATTTGCTATTTTCCAGATTAGCTACTATGTCTAGTCCATCCTCTTGTCACCCTTTAGTTAGTCTACAGTAGGTCTATTCCCGTAAAGGTTGTATCTGCACTTGTGAGAGGCTGACAACTATTGTGGCACTTTCAATGAGAATGTTTTTTTCATTTCATAGTATCCAGAGTTCTGATTAGTGTATGATCTCCTCAACAGTTTATTCCTGTTTGAAAATGGTATAGCACAATTAACGGATAGTTAAGGAAGGGAAAGCATGCATTGCAAGCAAACACCATTCAAGGTGAGACTTATACCATGAATTTAGAGCAGGGTATCAATGTAACTTCTATACTATAAGGGCTGCAAAATCCCGTTTAATGGGTCAAGTTCGCTTTTGTTAGGGGTACGACCATATTTCCAAACATACTCTAACGCTGGTTCCTTGATCAATCACATGTAGCTAGAAAAACTGTCAAAATGCACTACTCTGTTCTTGTGAATGTACATGTATGTGATGAATTTCGCCTTCAAAGCAACAACTTATTCTAAAAATTGCAACATTTATCAGGCAATAAGCAATATTGGCATATATTTCCTATTTCCTTTGCAAAAGCTCATTCAAGAAACTATTTACATCTGGAGAACTCAATTAGGAATGCACTAAGAAAGAAAATGTCAATGACGAGAGCATCCAAAATGACAATCTAATCAAAGGAGCAAAACAAAATCTTACAGCTGCAGCACAGTACTCTGATACATAGTCAGCCATTGATGGGATCCCCTCCGGCAATCCAGTTTCCTCTAATCCTTTGTCATGTTCTAGTTTTTCCACTGCAGTATCCACAATGTAGGGCTGCGCATTAACATTAATTTAAGGACGTCAATGGTCATATTCTGAATATTTCCCAAACCATTTCATAGGATGGCAACAATACAGAGATCAGACAACAAAAACCATGATCTGTACAATAAAGTCAACACTTTGACATCTGTATATTCCAAAGATACAAGATGAGTATTACATAGAATTACTTCTACCTTAACACTAATTGGATAATTGGATAGAATTATGTGTGTGATCTGTCAACGGGCTAGTGTGGATTGTTTACATTTGTTTGTGCAGTGTGAGTTTGCTACTACTTTGTGGGGTAGATTGTTTTGCGGGGAATACTTTGCATGCCCTGCTACAGTCAGTCAGTTTTTATAGATGCCGTTTCGAGCTATGGAGAGGAGGAAAGAGAGTAGCTTGACGTGGTGCTGTGTGTGTATGGCTATTCTTTGGTGCCTTTGGTAGGAGAGGAATTCGAGGGTCTCTTCTGGCGTTTGCAGGCCTATGGATTTTGTTTGGGACCGTGTTGTGTACTTGGCCTCACTTTGGGCCAAAGCAGTCGGGGCCTTTAGGCGTATCTCTTATCGATGTTCAGCGCCTTTGGCATGATTTGTAGATAGCTTGTATTTCTCCTGAGGACACCTTGTCCTCATCTCTTTGTACTTCTCAATTATTTATAAATCAAAATATTTCTTATCTAAAATAAAAATAAAATAATAAAACTAATTGGATAAGTGTAACAATAAAGAACAAGGAAAGTATGTTTAGTACCAAGCAAGTGTAAGCAACATCACACATTTGATTTCCAACAGTAGACAATTCCCAATCCAGAATTCCAATCACTCGATCCTGCAGCATCCAAGAACCATTATCATTTACATCAGTTGTTAGATTCAACTTAGCTACAAAAAAGTAACAATTACAGACAAGGTAATAAAAACTAATAACAACATTGACATTGTGGCTGGGCTGAGTTGTAATTAGACTCCCATTGAGGACTCCTGTCCTCTTTTTTTTTTTTTGATAGGAAGAGGACTCCTGTCCTCTTAGGTTGTACTTCTATTGATATTAATAATAGTTTTTCTTTATCAAAAAAAAAAAACATTGACATTGTGGCATTGTGCTTCTAAATTATTTCTCACAAAATTCACAAATACATGTACAACATCTTGTCAAACCACGAGATGGTTCTCATTACAAAGATATAACATGGAGCAAGGGTTTTTGGAGCACCGAACCTCAGTTGGATGGAAGACAAGATTATCAATCCGAAAGTCTCCATGAACCAGACCAGCTACTGATCCTAATGAATCTTCCAGAGGTATATTTTGGTGCAACCAGCTGTTGAGCTCAAGCATCTTAGGGTTTCTCTCTGGATTACCCATGGCAGTTGATGCCATATACTGCTTTCCCCACCTCTTGACCTGTTAATACCATTTTCATACACCTCAAAGGACCCAGGTCAATTAACTAACAACCGTCCAGTAGGTATCCCGCCGAGGGCGGGGTCTGGGGAGGTCCAGATGTACGCAGCCCTTTAAGCGCGAGGCGACCTAAACGCTTCAGCTAGCCAAAGCGCAGCGATTTACAAGAGGCGACCAAAAAGCGCGCTTTTTGGTCGCCTCACGAAGAAGCGCGCCTCAGCCAGAAGCGGCCGCTTCCTGGCGTGAGGCGCACATCATGTGCCCAGCTAAAAAAAAAAAAAAGGCACGTGACCATCAGAACAAAACCAAGCACGAAGAGAGAGAAAACGAAGAAAGAGAAATCGAAGAAAACGAAGAGAGAGAAATCGAAGAAAACCCTAGCATATCAAGCAATCGACACATCTTCTCTCCGGCTTCTCTCCGGCGACTCCTCCGACCTCCGGCGACCCGGTACACATCTTCACGACTTCTCTTTCTCTTCGTTTTCTTTTTCTGATTTCTTCTCTCTGTTTCTCTTCGTTTTCTCTCTGTTTCTCTTCGTTTTGTCTCTCTTTCTCTTCGTTTTCTCTCTCTTTCTCTTCGTTTTCTTTTTCAGATTTCATCTCTGTTTCCTTCTTCGTTTTCTCTCTCTTTCTCTTTGTTTTCTTTTTCTGATTTCATCTCTGTTTCCTTCTTCGTTTTCTCTCTCTTTGTTTTTGTTTTGGTTTTTTCTGCTGTGTCTTGTTGTGTATTTTCCCCTGCTGCTGGGGGTCTTCGTTTTCTGCTGCAGATGATTTAAGAGAGAGAATTAGATAGATAGAAAGAGAGAGAATGCGTGCGTGTGTGACAGTGTGAGGAGATTTGCAGGGGGGTGGGGGTATTGTATTCCTCAGCCACAAGTTTGCATGTCGGTGAAGAAAAATATGAGCATTTGATTTATTTATTTATTTGTTTAATAAAAAAATTGAGGTAAGACAGAGGGGGGTAGCCGGTAGCTAGATAGTGCTGTAAGCCAAGGTAAGGGGTTAAGGTAAGGTAGATAGTAGCTTTGTTTTAAAAAAAAAAAACTCTTTTGAGTCCTTAACAGTAGCTTTAATCACCATTTTAACTCTTGTTTTTTATATCTTCAGCTTGTTTAATGGATTCTTGTAATACTTCGAGCTCTACGGGATCAACCGACCCATCTAGAAAATATGGAAAACAAGACCCTTTAAATAGGACCAAGTTTAAATGCAATTTTTGTGACATGCAAACTTGTGGAGGCTGTAGAACTTTATTCAAACGTCATCTTCATTTTTTACTTTCATATTGGACATACCAAATACCCATATCGTATTACTGTTAAACACTTAAATCTGTGCTCCTACACCATCAAATGACTCACATATTTTAATTTTTATAATTTATGTCTATTTCTTATATTAAATTTGTAGAATAAATATAAAATAAATGATAAAAGTTATTTAAAATGTGTTTTGTGAAGAAAAAAATGTGTAAAAATTAATTTATAAATTATAAAATTTATTTAAATAAAAATGCGCCTCGCATACGTGAGGCGTGCGCTTTCGCTTCGCGCTTCTCGCCTCGTCACTTCGGCCCCCTCGCGCCTCGGTGCGCCTCGCGCTATTTAAAACCAAGACGCAGCCTTACCCTTGACTAGTCGCCTAGTAGAGAGGCTGTTTCCGAAAGACCCACGAAAACAGTTTTGAATTATAGAAAACAGTTTTGAAATTTAGAAAATAGTTTGCAATCAATGAAATGAATGTAAACATGAAAAAAAAAAAAAAAATTAATGAAGGGATGCATGCAAACGCAGGGTAATGAAAATCTAGAAGTACATAAACAGTAACCAATTAAGGACTATACTCGCATAATAATAGAGAGGGAGGGGATGAGCACCAACTAGTAAAGGGGCAACCAACATGCACTAAAAAGACAAATGCTACACCTCTAAAGTAAAAACAGCTAGTAAATCTGGCAGTGCAACGCATCCTCTAAGTAGTGTCGTGACTCTCATGTATGTGTATTCTACTACGCCAAAGTTTCCTATTAAGGGTCAGATCCTCGGTAAGCTCTAGAAGAGCTAAATCCTTCCTAATCACCTCACCCCAATTCTTCTTAGGCCTCCCTCTTCTTCTCTTACAGTCCGTAAGTATAATCTTCTCACACCGCCTCACGGGAGCATCTGGGTGTCTCCTCATAACATGTCCAAACCACCTGAGTCTCGTCTCACGCATTTTCCCCTCAATGTCTGCCACCCTCACCTTGTCACCCACCACCTCATTCCTGATCTTATCTCTCCTAGTGAGGTTGCACATCCAACGGAGCATCCTCATCTCAGCCACCTTCATCTTTTGAACATGCGCTTGTTTAATCTGCCAACACTCTGCACCATAGAGCATAGCTGGCCTAATAGCTATGCAGTAAAATTTACCCTTTAATTAACTAACGGCGTTCGACAATAAAAAGTATGCACATAAAACAAACCAAAAAACTTTCAAAAACTATATAGGGAAGTTTAATACCCCGTTATTCCTTAAGCAACTAGACTAAAATCCTAGCACTATTACTCATTTATTCCCAACGCCTAGAGAAAAGATGATTAATGAAATTATGGACAATGACCACGTCAAGTTAAATTACAAACTCTATTGGGAACACATATTCAAATAAATTTGAAAATAACTAACTCACTTGTCTGTTGCAATAGTTATCACGGCGCCCGAACCTTTCTAGACCAACTGCATCCACATCAACTTGATGTAAAGAAGCTAATACTCGGGAAGATTCCCGATATATTGCACTCTTCCTATAAGATTGCAACCCCTACTAAAAGAATATCAATATGAAGGGCCAACCAAGCAGAGACTTGTCACAGAGTCAATCACTCAAAGCTGCCATAATTAAAGGAAAACATAAAATGACCATGGTACAATTAAATAGATAACTCATATACCGGTAGAGTTGGATCCAAAAACACGCGGCCATCAAGATACTCCATAATGTAAAATGGAGTACCAATCACACTTGTATCAGTGCACAAACCAAAAACCTTAGGAACTGGTACCATTGTATGAGTGCCCAGTGCATGTAACACCTATATGAACATGAAAACACAGGTCTAATCAATCTAAAAAAATTGTACTTCGGAAAATGTATATCACCATTTTACTAACTAACTGCAATTTGAGAAAAACCTGAAACTCTCTCTCCACAGCATGAGCAGAAGGAAGCAATTTCCCAGGAGGCTTCTTTCTCAAGACAAACCGCTTCAAAGCGCCACTCACTTTAACTTCCAACAAGAATGTGGGATTCGATTGACCATGCCCAAACTACACAGCAGAACAATTTATCAACTTGAGACCATAATCAACATGGGATAATCCAAAAGAAAGCAAAAAGATTACATGTAAAGCATCCATACCACATAAGCCATTACCATAATTATTGAAAACGACCCATTTAGTCTGCAAACCACCCAACATTAGCCTTGCTGCCTAGGTATCATTATATCAGAAACCAACCCACGTCTTTTCAAATTCCCATCATCTAAACTAAACCAATCAAAATTGCTCAATGTCAACAAACGAACCAACATAGGTGCCATTTGATTCAACACCCAGTACACTATTCTAATTAGGAATGAAAACCCATAACTTAGTCAGAATCTGATTCCGGTAATCATGGGTTCTCCGCTCATGTGTGGATTTTGATTCCTTTTCTTGCTATTTGAATCACTCAAGCTATAGTAATCAAGTGTATCAAAAGCCTTTCTAGTTTTTCTTTTCTTTTTACTAGCTAATCAACTTGAATCACACCAATCAACTCTAACACTAAAACCCACCACCAAACTCTTGTATAAGTTCACTCAAATTGCACAAAATAATCAAATAAGCAAAAGCAAAACGTCAAGGCATATCATCATTCAAATCATGCTTCCGCTAAAAAAACTACCCACCAAAAAACTAAGAAAAATAAATGTTTGAAAACTTCTGCTAAAAATAAAAAGGGGGAAGAGGAGTACCTGACGGAGAGAGAACTGAGAAGGAGTGGCGTTAGAGGGAAAGCCATGGACGTTAGAGCGACAATAATTGAAGAGTGAAACGACGTCGAATTGAGGATCAAACCACGACGTATTATCAGATACGAGTTCTGATGTGAGCCTCGCCATTAGGTGGGTGATTTTCCGATGAGATGAGAGAGAGTGATGATGTTATACTGTGAGAACAACTACCTGGAGCTCTTTTTAAAACAACAAATCGATTGATATGAATCAAATGATACACGAATTGAGTAATTTTATTTTTATTTTTGAATTGATTGATTTTTGCCAGTTTAGTAGTATTGGAAAGTGCGCTGTGTGTTCAATTTTGTGATTGTTGAATTTGTGGATTTTTTCCTGTTATATTTAAAAAAAGAGAAATATTAGTTTACCCACTTGATAGTTTACCCGGATAATGTGTGCATAGCTAATTGGTTGAGTTTTAATATTTTATATTTTAAGTTGAAAATAGATTATTTGAGTTTTAAGGTACAAGCTTGTTTTTCTTGTCCACATTATCAAGATAAACTACCCACAAGGTAGATAAAGCATTATATCCTTTGACACGGTAATGCTAATGTGTTAGAATGAGGAATGAGGAGACAAGGCAAAAATAAATGAAATGTGAATGTGTGGTTGAGTTGGTTACTTACGCAGCCAATATTGACATAAGGACATGATTGTTAACACAAGTAGTCAAATACGCAAACAACTATGCAACAAAAAAACCAAAAAGGTAACCTAAGAGCTTTTGACTCAGTGGTAAACAAATCGTAAGGTCTTATTTTCGTCAATGAAATGATGCGGGACGGTGAGGAGCTAAATGAAACGGAACGGAAATTGCAACGCGGTGAGAAACGGAGCGGAAATTGCAGCGCGGGACGACATGTAATAATAAATTTAACTTGTGTGGTACGAAACGGAACGGAAATTACGGTGCGGTGCAGAACGGAATGGAACGGAACGGAAATTGCGGTACGGACCTACGGTGCAAAACGGAACAGAATGCAGCATAGAAACAATGAAAAGAACAGGGCTTAACTTGTACACCAGATTATAGGTTCAAACCTTTTAGAGAGCACCTATTCGAGGTCGTGCGCTAAAAAATACCCTTTAACCGGAGAAGAAAATTCCTCTTTGCCGAACGAAAAAAAATCCAAAACAGCAACAACTAGTAGATAGTGAATTATGGTTAGGTTCCTCTTTGCGGAACCGAAAAAAATAAAAAATTAATAAATAAATAAAAATAAATCAACTAAAAAAAAGTGGGTAGTGGATTATGGGTTAGGGTGTGTTCATTTCCATTCACTCAATAATTGATTTAGTTTATTTTAGTTTAGTTTAGTTTAATTCAATTCGGTTCAGTTTAATGATTTACTTTTTCTCTCATAAATTACTAGTCGGTTCAGTTTAGTGATATATTATTTCTCTCACAAATTTTATTTTTCAATTCAGATTAATTCTCACACATTACAATTCAGTTTTGTTTAATAGAGTTCATCAATTAAGTTCAGTTTAATTCAGTTCTTTGAAAAAGAACATAACACGTCCTCGTTGACTTGGTTTTGGGCATTTTCTAGGGTACTAGACTATTAGTATTAAGGTCCTGTTCTTTTCGTCGATTCCATGCTGCATTCTGTTCCGTTCCGTTCTGTTCCAATCCGTTCCGTTCCGTTACGCACCGCATTCTGTACTTCATTTTGTCTCACATATTTTTGAATTATCCGCGCCGCGCCATTCCGTTCCAATCCGTTCCGTTCCTCACCGTCCCGCACCATTCCGTTGAAGAGAATAGGGTCTAAGTAAGCATTTGATACGAAAAAATTAAAAAAATGTCGCATACATACAATAATATTTGACACAAAGAATCGGAAGTTTTTCACAGTGAGTAATAAAGAGTGTTAGCATATCCTTTAGCTGCAAAGTCATCGGTGATGCCTTTGATTGTTCTACAGTTGTAGTATGAGCTGTATGCCTGTACATATATACGTAAATATGTATGAAACTAGATAAGATATATGTTTGCAAGAGCCTTACTAATTTAACGGAGTATAGAGTAACACTCCTATCTAATAATGCCTTTGTTGTATGATGCTCTATACTATTTGTTTCATTTCTCTCTGAATTCATCTTTGTGTGATTCAATTCTTTTCCATCTCTTTTCTTTTTTTATTTATTTACTACTTGGGTGTTAAAGAATGTGTATGGTATCATGCATGTAATACCTTGTGTTGAAACATATTAAATTAGAATTAGGATTTCTTTGGATAGTATCATGTTAAGATTTAATTGTGTCAAATTAAAGAATTTCATACAGTTAATATATAACCTCTAAAACTAAACAGATTAAGTATTTAATTATTTTTACCCCTCGACTCTAGTCTAGTTTGGAAAGAACATGCTACTCTAATATGTCAATTCTCTATTCAAATGTGTAGGACTCTAATAAATGTGGCTCATGATAATATGGGTGCCTCTTCATATTCTTCTTCTGCTGACTCTACAAGTATCGGCTCAAATATTACCAGTTTAGTGGCAGATTCTGTGTCCACCAAAGCAAAGGCAATGGTAAATGTTGAAAATGATTACGAGGTTTCCACCTCTGTGAAAATTCTTGAGAAGATCGAGCTAATCAGTGAGGAGGTTATTTTGGAGAATGACTTTATTGCTCAACAGAACTTTCAGCCTATTACTCTCCCACTATATATTTCATAACTATGCAACATAAGGCCTTGATCAGCTCCTTTTTCTTTGAGTTAAGAGCTAAACCCCATTAGAGAATATCTACTAATACTCATCCTCGACCCCGACAGTTCAAAGTCTTGAAGTACCACGAGAGGAAAGTTAATATATTACTAGTGTTGTTAACATGTCTTGGTTTTGCAGGCAGGAATTATGATGATCTTAAACGCAAGACGATTCACAAAGATGGTTTGTTAGATAAGTATATTAGGAAGAAGTTTGGAATTTCCTTTTCAGGTGGATCTGGCTTTGATAGCCTTAATAAGGGCTTGTAATTATTTGTTTCTCCTATGCATCTCCTGCCTTCTGTCAATAAAAAAAATGTCTATTCTAATAAATCAGTTTAACTAAATAAATTTCAACTTTTAGATAAGTTCAAAGAAGCTATTCATGCCTAAATTTTTGAGGATACGAATATCGATGGTACTTATACAAGTGAGAAGTGCCCGCTTGTCCATTACAACACTAAAAACACCATTAGTTTGAAGTCAATTGTTGATCTATAATCTGTACTCCCTCCATCCCAGTTATATATTTTTACATATCTATATATAGGATTGCATGCACCGCGCTGAGCCTAACAACGTCATGACTATACCTAATTGATGCTCTATCTAGCTCCTATATCTTTTCCTTAATAAAGTACATCTAGTATACAACCTTGTTTATTTTTGAGGTTCATATCCGAGGTATTCATTGTCGATCATTAACTTTGGCAAAATTGCTAATTAAATGGTACTGGTTATAGCTTTAGGTTAAAAAAAAATAGAAGTGGTTTTTGGTTATGGTAATGCTTCACACAATTGCACAATCACCTATTTTTAAAGCTGTGGTTGAGCTCCAAGATATAAGGAAAGTTGCTATGTTTAACATGACATTAGGGAGACACAAAAGAATTCACTAATTTTAGACCAAAGTCAACCAAAAATCAACCAATTTTAATTTCCCCTCCGTGAACTTAGGAGCTTTCAATTCTGTACATGGAATTGGTGGTATATGTTTAGCAAATTCTTTTTTCCTACTTCAAGAACATTGTTTTAAAGAAAGGAGGAAATGCAAAAGATCCCTTCTCATTCTACCGAATCAAAACAAGCCTCTCCAAGGAGGCATACCCCAAAATTATATTATTTTTCTAGAAATAAAAATAAAAACTCCTTTTAAAAAAGGGTTTTTATTTTTATACTCTTATCAAAAATTAAAAAATTAAAAAACTTCTTCCAAGCAAAGGCCATTTTTAATAGCATTACCACCATAATAATCACAATTAAGGCCACCATGGAAAGAAAGAGTTGTAACAACATGTTCTTCATGATTCTTCTCCTAGGTGTGGCCGTTAGCGCGACCGAGGCTAGGGGACGAGGCGGTGGTAGGGATGGTGATGGCATCGGTGTCGTTCCAGCTCCTGATGAAAAAGTCTTTAGTATTGCTGATTTTGATGCTGTATCTGATGGAGAATCAGATAATCAAGAGGTAATAATTTATAACCCAAGCAACAAAAATAAGCAAACAAATTAAGAACATAAAGAAGCTTTACCTTTTTTTTTCGGTTTTGGAGGATCGGTGTACAAAAAGCCTAGATAGGAATCGGACCCTCAATGTTTCTAATCACGGAATTATCTCTTGATCCCTAAAGAAGCTTATTACCTTCATACTGTAAATGTTGGTTATGAAACATGCAAGTCATGATATTTAATTCCTTTCCTAAGGAATCGGAAAATAATCATGATTTTATTGTACCGTTGGGTCATGCCAAATTTCTCATGGACTCAAGGGTCATGTTAAGTAAACCATTTTTCTTAAAGCACTTTACCATCCTATAAATACATTCTCATAAATTGCTAGCTCTTTCATCATGCCATTTTGACTAGCCACCTGATCTTTAATTCTAAAAACTTACATTATTTTTTAAATTAAATTATTGCTCTTTAAGTGTTTTCAAGTTTAATTAGCTCTTAAATTCATGCACTTTACCATATTCAAATAATTATACGTGTTCGTATCATGTCGTGAACTATAAATTTAAAGTGTACTGGCTATTTTAATTTGCCAGTGTACATGTGATTTGCAAAAGTTCGTCTAGCATATATATAATATACATGTTAATATCGACATTCTAAATATATTTCCCTTATATATTTTGGACATGGTTGCTTGTTATCATAGGCTTTTATGGGGGCGTTTAGAGCAGCTTGTGACCACCCTGGAAAGGCGAGGTTCCTCGTACCTCCAGGAACATTCGCAGTGTCTGAGGTGATATTTGCAGGCCCATGCAAAGGGCCAGGCCCTACGGTGGTGCAAATCACAGGGACGGTGAAAGGGGTGCCAGATCCATCTTCGTATTCGGATGCCGAATGGTTAACATTTGAGCATCTCCAAGGTTTGGTAATCTTTGGTGGAGGCACAGTTGATGGCCAAGGTGAGAAAAATTGGCATTACAATAATTGCCCCAAGGGCGCCACTGAATGTAATTCACGCCTTCCTGCGGTAAGAGCATACATAACTTGAGTAATGATGTACTATATATGTTAATTATGCATGGTGTTATATCTTATAAATGATTGTGATAAAGATAGTTTCTGATTTTAAATGATAATGATGTGTTTTGTATATTAGGTGCATCAATTTGATTTCACAATTTCATCATTTTAGGTGTTTGCAATCTGTGATTAGATATTTTCATTCTGTTTTCAATAATTCTACATGTCACCCGTGAAGATATTAAAATGAGTCTCCAATTCCTAGTTAATATGTTATCTTTTATTATCCTTTCCAAAAAGCCTCTCTTATTAAGTGGCAATCCAAAAACCACGTTACCATTGTCCACTGGTAACCTATAACATTACTCGTTCTGATGTATGATAACATGATGTCCTACTAGCTAGTGATATATTTAATAGTATTCATATGCGATGTGTTTGCTGAGATGTCAGAGTAGGGATGGCAATGGGGTGGGGCGATGGTGGATATAGGTAGGTCTATCTTGATATCCGTCTGGGTATTTTAATTCCGTCACCCGCCCAATTCCCGCCACGAGTTGGACATTCCAAATCCACCCATGCCCCACTTACCCGACGGGTTTCCACCTCCGCTCCATTTATTGGGAGGGTATCCATATCCGCTTTATACCCGCCCGAAAACAAACGAAACCCACATCTGAATCTACCTCAAATTCACCCTAAGATAATTTGCAAGGAAAATTTTGAGCTTTTTGAAAAGCAATAGCCGTAGACAATTTTTATATATTTGGTAAAATAAGGTTTTATATATTTATTTTTACATTTTTTTATTTTTATATGGTTATGAGACGGGGCAACTGGGTATGAGGCGGGCGGGTAAGTGGGTAGGTGGGGCGGGGCCACCGGGGGAAAAAGGCAAACCACCTTCACCCCATCCCGCGGCGGTTTTGCTTTATCAAACCATCCACACCTAGCGCTCTCCCATTCCCGCCCTAACTGGGGACGGATATAGGACGATACCCACCTGTACCGGCCCCCGCTGTCATCCCTATGTCAAAGTAAGCCATACAATTTCATATTAATGGATGCCTATTCAAATGAACCAACCAAACTGATGGGTTAAACTATAACATGTACGCATACATGTTTGTGGTGTTTTGAGGTGATGAAATCTTCAACTAGTTTTTTTTTCTTTTCTTTTGGAAGCCAAATCATTAACTAGTACCAATCAAAATTATTTGTACTTAATTAATTTTAATCATTAATGCATCGGACTCTAGAATGTTTGGTCAGACGAAGTCTTTCTCTTATTTTTTTTTTTTTTTGTGGGGGAGAAAAAAAAAACTACTTAATTTTAGAGCGTTAGATGAAGTAAAACAAGTGCTTGTATTTGAATTTCAATTTATACACAAAATGGTTTTCTAAGTTAAAATTTGTTTTGTATTTGTTGATGCAGTCAATTGTTCTGAAAAATGTTACAAATGGATCAATCAGGAGGATCACTAGCTTGAACCCAAAGGGATTTCATTACTTCATCACAAATTGCAGAAACATTAGGATGCAAAGGCTTCACATTAAGGCTCCAGCTTACAGTCCCAACACTGATGGTGTTCACATTAGTTCTTCTAACCAAGTCAGGGTTGCTCGATCTCGTATTGAAACAGGTGATGATTGTATTGGTATTCTTCAAGGCTCAACCCAAATTGCTGTCAACAAAGTCTTTTGTGGTCCTGGACATGGCATCAGGTAACCTAAGTACTATACACCATGTAATCTACTCTATATAAATAGGATTAACATCCTCTAGGAGACCTGACAAATGAGTCTTTTGGGTCGGTTTCAGTCTGGATTTGAATTGGGCCATAATCGGGGATCAGGGTAACCTAATAAGTAATATACACCATGTAATGTATATAAATAAACAGGGTTAAGATCCTCTGATCTCCAGTAGACCTGACAAATCGGTTGTTTGGGCAGGTTTCGGTTCGGATCTATTCGAATTGGGTCATAATCGGTTTATGAAATGTTCGGGTTGGGTCAGATCAGTTTGTTTTGATTCATATTCGGGTTTGTTATCTGCTTATTATGCTTCCTTGAGTCCATACTCCATATGCATGGTAGGGTTATAAATTTATTTTGGGTCGGGTCTAATTTTGGTCAGCTATTTCCATAGTCAAGTCAAATTTGGGACGGGTTTTTCGGATCAAACCAATCGGTTGGGCATGTTTTTCTGGGTTTAAAGTTTTCAATACTCCATTTCCCGCATTTACGACATTGTACTTGTGGATATTTGCCACATATTAAAGATTTAAATTTACTTTTTTGTTTATACTCAACTTAACATGCATGTCACAAGCATTTACAAGTACAATGCAACGTGTACATAAATGCGGAAAATTCATTGGAGAGGATAAAGCAAATATATCAAAATTCAAAGATGTTAGATTGCTTTTGAAAGAGCAAAGGTGTTATGAAACATGCTTTCAAACATTTTTCTATGTTTTATATATCTCCTTTGGCTATTACTTAATTTTACTCATGATCTCATATATGTTGCTGCAAATTAAATTATAGCATTGGTAGCCTTGGCAAGCATGAGAATGAGCAAGACGTAAGAGGAGTCCAAGTAAAGAACTGCACACTTCGTGACACAACTAATGGTTTAAGGATCAAGACCTTCCCGTACAACCCTGACATCAACCAAATCAGAGCTTCTGGTTTCCTTTTCAAAGACATTGTAATGGAGAACGTCAAGAATCCCATTATCATTGATCAAGAGTACTGTGGAGGAGGCCATTCCTGTGCTCGTCTGGTAACTTAATTTTCAACCCTCTCTAATAAAAAACACATATGGTTTGATCTTATATTAAGTGGAGGAAAGTTGCGTTGCACATCTCGCAACTGACCTTCTTTATGAGCTGAGGGGTTCAGGGCAGGGCTTATGGGGACAGTATCTAGCTAGAGAGAGCGTAATACCCCCCCTTCCTTTTTTTTTGTAAATTACAAGGAAGCCACCCTCTTTAAGGGTAATGAAACTCAATCCCATGTCATTATTGGAACGAGTGGGGGATGCGCCACTACTGCGCTATCCACCCCAAACTAGCGTAATCCCCTTTTCTATATTAAGTGGAGGCTTATTAGATTACCTTGGTTTATTAACTAATGAACAATTTTTGATTGACATTCTACTTTTGTTATTTTTGCAGCCAGCATCAAAAATCAGGCTAAGTGATATCTTCTTCCATAACATAAGGGGAACCACAATCTCTCCTGAGGCTATAAGCATCAAGTGTAGCTCAGCTGAACCTTGCCAAAATGTCCATCTTTATGACATCAATTTGAATGGTTTACATGGACCAGCTACAGGTTCATGTGTTAACGCAAAGGTAGACTTCTTAGGGGTACAAATCCCACCTTTGAAGTGCTAAATTTGTCTAATCGAGATAGTGTGCTGCTCAATCATGGCAAAGAAAACGATGTAAATTTTTGGTTAAGTGTGAGAAGCATCTTTGTCTATGTATTCTATCATGAGTTAGACAATGAAATGAGAGAAATATTTGTTTCCTCATATTTTTCTATATAAGAAAATTTATATTCCTTTCGTCTCAAAATAAAAGATTTGTCTTTTGTGGACAAAATTTGTTATTAATGACCGAGCATTAATATCTATGTGAGAAATTGTACAAAAGTATAATAATGTATGTGCAAACGGTAGTATGATACCGTTTGGTTTTTGAAATATACCTATCAAAAGTGTACTTTTTATTTGTGATATATTTCATCTTATACACGAATAAGATTTATGGTCATAGTTAATTAAAGAAAAATAAGATTAAAAATATTTAACTATAACAATCCAAGAGGGATCTTGTGTGGGATGCAAATAAACTCATCATCTTCAAAATAATTAAAAATTGAACCTGGAGAATAATTTGAACCTATCTCACCCAAGCATTTGTGGTAAAACGTAATCCAAAGTTTAGATGATCATTGAAAATAATCACAAGTTGTAATTTACACACCAATAATTATATAATCTTGTTAAGTTGCATATCCATACTACTCTCGAACACTCTTTAACATAGTTTTCTCCTTGATTTTGTACAAAACAATTATGCTTCTTCCTCCGTTCCACTATGCTTGGTTCATCCTTTATCTCGTTTTTCCCCAAATTTTCTTATAATTATAAGATATTTGAGATTAAGATATATTTCCAATTTTTCCATTGATAACGATAACACAAGACAGAAATATTAAAAAATACCATATATTCTACTTGTCAAAGCGCACTGATCATCACAAATTTGCATAGATTGAAGGGTTCGAATTTTTACAATTTGCAAATTGCAGTTTGAGATTACTTTTGTAAGAATAACTGAGTTTTAAATTATTGGTGCTAAATCCTCCAGATATGGAAATGCTTAATTCATTTGGTAAAAGAAAGACTTAGCAAAAGTATATATGGAGAAACAAGAAGGTAACCTTATATGGTTTATATACTATGTGATCCAATTTTAGAATTTTGTAGCGTAAAAATGTATTCTGACCTTATATCTATATATATACTTATACTTATACTTATACTTATACTTATACTTACCTTTGATTTCCTCAAATATACATCATTCACAAACTAATTCCCAAATTAGCTTCGGTTCAAAACTATTTCCCCACATATACACCACGTAGGATCGGACTGTGGCCTGGAAGCGAATTTTTTTTTTTTTTTATAGCGAAAGGCAAAGCCGTTGTGGCCCACAGCGGCTTTGCCTTTCGCTATAAAAAAAAAAATTTTAATTCGCTTCCAGGCCACAGTCCGATCACTAATTTTTTTTTTTAGTGAAAGGCAAAGCCGCTGTGGGCCACAGCTGCTTAAGTAAGCCGCTGTGGGCCACAGCGGCTTTGCCTTTCGCTATAAAAAAAAATTAAATTCGCTTCCAGGCCACAGTCCGATCACTAATTTTCTTTTTTTAGCGAAAGGCAAAGTCGCTGTGGGCCACAGCTGCTTAAGTAAGCCGCTGTGGGCCACAGCGGCTTTGCCTTTCGCTATAAAAAAAAAATTAAATTCGCTTCCAGGCCACAGTCCGATCCTACGTGGTGTATATGTGGGGAAATAGTTTTGAACCGAAGCTAATTTGTGAATGATGTATATTTGAGGAAATCATTCTATACTTACTACTAATACAATAACCGCCTGACATCATTATCGTACACATGACAAACTGTCATGAAAAATTTTCCCTCCAAAACGCATTATGACATCATAAGTAGTTTTTTCATTTTTGTTTTGATTTTTAATCTCTTCTCCAATTCTCCTCATTCACGGTTAATTCACAGTGTAGTTACAAACTGAAAAAACCTTACCATTTCTCTCGCCTATAATTTCTCTCTCCCTAATTTCTCTCTCCTATAATGCCTTTTTTTTTTCTCTCCATCACCTCTGAAGCAGTTCTTTTCTTTTTATTTGTCCAGTTCCGTTTCCTTCTCATTTCCCCTGTAGACAGCAAGCACAGAGTCGGACTCCATCTCCCCTCACTCTTCGTCTTCCTCTTCTCCTTTCTACACTTGGCGTCTTTCAAGACGCAACAACTGATCAAGTAAGAATATTGAAACCCTAATTTTATTAATTTTCCGTTTTGCGTTCAATTTCTGTAGGTTTACTTGAAATGATTGATTGGGAGCATAATTGTTGATTTTTAATTTTTTGCTCCTCCTTATACATGCCTTTTTTTTTTTGCACCTAAAATACTTGACAATTATTCACTTCACCATGTCTTTAGTGACAGGGGATTTCATCAATTGTTTAGGGTTGGGTATACAGAATTCAAGGTGCGAATCAATGTTGAAGGAGGCTCAGGTTCGATTTCTATCTAATTTTTTTTTCAAATTTCTATCTTCTATACTGATTGAGAGGTTTATTGAATTGGTCATCCAATTTCTGATAAAATTTCCCATTGTTTATTTTTGATGCGGAAAATTTTTCAATTGTTCAATCTCATGTTGTAATTTTCATGGATTTTGAGGCATGTGTTTTAGTTTTAGGGATGAACTTTGCAGTTTTAGGGATAAAAAAATGTGATTTTGTGGCCCTGAATTTTCTATTTTATGGGCTGAGGATTCTCCTTTTTGAGTTTGCTTGATTATGAAGATTAAACTTTTTAGTTTTCAGGGCTGAATATTTTGATTTTAAGCAAGGGTTGGGTATTCAATGTTCTTCAATCAACCAAGTGACTGTAGCAAGAATGAGCAAGATCAGTAGAGGTAGCCAAGAAGGCCATGTATGTCTTGATCAAATTTTCTTTGTGGTGACACCCATTAAATTTTCTTTGTTATGTTTAGAATTCTAATTATGTTTTAGATTATGAAGTTCTTGATCATGTTCATGCTATTTTGCACCTTTAGGCCATAATGACATATCTTTGGTTAAAAAACAATGAATTGATTTATAGGCTATAATAAATTGATAATCTTAATACTCACCACCGCCCAAAAATACTCACCACCGCCCTTAGAATTTACGATTTTGCCCTTCACTCTAAATAGTCGTTTTTTTTCCAGTTCGTAGTATCGGGCGTCTGCAATTTCCGCCTGATCCATGGGTCAGGCGTCTGCAGATTCCGCCTGATCCATAGGTTAGGCGGAAACCCTTTCCGCCTGATCCATGGGTGAGGCGTCAATAGTTTTCGCCTGACCCATGGATCAGGCGGAAAGGGTTTCCGCCTAACCCATGGATCAGACGGAATCTGCAGATGGGTCAGGCGGAAATTGCAGACGCCTTACCCTATTTTTTTTGTTTTTTTTTTTTCTCACTGCATTCGTTGTAATTATTATTAATATCATTATTATTAGTGTTATTATTATTGTTATTATTATTATTATTATTATTTATTATTATTATTAGTGTTATTATTAATATTAATATTATTATTAGTATTATTATTAATATTATTATTATTATTATTATTATTTATTATTATTAGTTTTGTTATTAATATGTGAATTAGTATTGATTAGTGTTTATTATTATTATTATTATTATTATTATTGTAATTATTGTTATTGTTATTATTATTATTATTGTTGTTATTACTATTATTATTAGTTGTCATTGTTATTATTTTTTAATTATTAGTTTTATTATTATTAATTGATTTCCGAATTGCTACATTATTGTTGTTATTATTATTATTATTGTTATTATTATTATTATTATTATTATTAGAAGTTATTTATTACTGTTTATTTTTTAATTAAAAATGTGAAATGATAGAGGAGAGGATGAGCCGGTAAATCGATACCGGGGTTAGCCAGCGAACTAGCTGGTTCTGAACTCACACTCATTGTTACTTTTTTGCAGTGGGTGAATCGTCTAGCCGTCGCAGCTGAGTCTTTCATTACTTTGATTCATCCGGAGCAAGCGGAAGGTCCTCGATCGGTTATGGAGGAGTATATGAGAGATTGGCGGGCTGCCAAATGATGTATTACTTATATGACCCTAGATGAATTTGTTATATTTTTATGTTGGAGTTTCATTGTTATTGTTATTTATTTGTGTTATTGTAATTTGTTGTTTTTTATTTACCTTTTTTGTTTTATTGTAATTTGTTGTTTTATTTACCTCCAATAATCACGAAAAAATATAACATGCAAAATATAACAATCACACAAAAATGTGACAATGCTATAAGTAGAAAAATATAACAATCACGCAAAACATGCCAAACAGTCATGTCACGAACGAGTTGTTTTGACCCAGGACTAAGACCACTCATCTGACGATATCCCTCAGGAAACACAGTAAAGTCATGGTTGTGCGTACCCCTAATCCCAGGCAATGTGACAATCATCCAACTACTGGACCCATACACTTGTTCAGCTCTTAACTGGAACGTACATTTACAAGCCTTTTGTTTTCGTCTTCTTCCGAGCAGCAGTATCTAAGTCTCTTAATTCCCCTTTGTAGCGTTCACCTCGATTGCATCTTAACAATTTTACGCTTCCATTGTTCTTGTGTGACGAAACTATCAACTCAAACCCGATAGTAAGGGCAATTTGTTTTGCCCAATTAATTGCATCTCTATCACTATCAAACAACTCATCAGTGACGAAATGCGTACTGTAATCAACACCATCACCACCGAACCGCAAAGGAACCTAACGAAAACAACGAAAACAATGTTAGCTTAATCTTAAATTCAAACGTCTATCAAAACCGACTGAACCAAGGGACAGGCGTCTGAAACTTCCGCCTACTCCATGGTGCAGGCGGAAAAAACGGACGGCTTATCCATGGTGTAGGCGTCTGAGATTTACGTCTGAACCATGGAGTAGGCGTCCGCAATTTCCACCTCAACCATGGTGCAGGCGTCTATAGTTTCCGTCTGTCCCATGGAACGGGCGGAAATTGCAGACGCCTACTCCATGGTTGGGGCGGAAATTGCGGACGCCCGATTCAAATTCTGCGAAAAAAAAATTTACCTCGGACGGCGTCGACCGCACTTCCTGGTCGCCGGCAGACATCCGCGGCCGTTGCTTCCTTACCGAATGAGTGAATGTTGATGAAGGTTGGGTATGAGAGTGGGTGGTAGAGAGGGAGAATTCATGTGAGAGTTAGAGAGGGAGAGGATGGGTGAAAATGTGAAGAAGGGCAAAATTGTAATTTTTAGGGGCGGTATTAAGTAATTTTAGGGCGGTAAATAGCAACACCCAATTAATAATGACTTTTGCCATAAAACCATAATGGTGTGGCACTAACAAATGTGAGAAGAGTCCTAGAACTTGGGAGATGTACATGGGAAGAATCCTAGAGACTAGGAGATGCATCCATGCATATGGACTAAAGAATTGTAACTGAACCCTACTTGATGCATTCAAAAACTACTGAATAGTTGGATAGATTATGCTGAATTTCCTAACTTGCTGTTCCTAATTTTTCTCCACTACAGCTAAGCAAAATTTGACTTTTGAAATGGGTGCCAATTTGACTCTTTCAAGTACAAACTTTTTTCCGTTCCT
This sequence comes from Tetragonia tetragonoides, assembly GCA_038025085.1. Taxonomy (NCBI): domain Eukaryota; kingdom Viridiplantae; phylum Streptophyta; class Magnoliopsida; order Caryophyllales; family Aizoaceae; genus Tetragonia; species Tetragonia tetragonoides. The sequence continues at coordinate 32,012,857 of CM076152.1, read as the reverse complement.
TTTCCTCCTCCATTTTTCAATTAATCCATGCCGGTTTATTGTTTCGCAAATTAAGAATTCGAAGCCTGGATGTAGCTGTTCATTGCTGAAATGATCATTGTCACTCGGTTGCCTCTTAGTATTTCAGTGTTCTGGTGAACAACTTTTGTTTGTTTTATCTGCAACATTCAATCTATTTATATTTTGGGTGATGACATGAAAATGATACATGTTATTCTCTTAACTGTACTTGGTAATTCTGACAGCAGTCCTCGAGCAACTACGATGTAAGGTTGAATCTTCTTTTTGCTTTTACCGTTCTTTTGCTCATTTGGTTTAATTTATTTTCTATTGTTAGGAGTTTCATTTGAGTAGGAGATGATTGTAATTGTACATAATATTGAAGTTATTAATGCCTCTGTATTTGAGCCCTTTTGTTCTAATCAATCAACTTATACGGTTTTATCATTACTATCTCAATTTTTGGTCTTTGATCACTGTGTAGCAATAAGAAGAGGAGTGTCTCCACAAGCAATAGAACAAGTTGGCAACATGAATTTCAAGTACCTCAAGGTCCTCTCTGCTTCTTTTTCACTCCGCACCCAATGTGTTTGGGTATGCTATCAGTATATTGACTTTGCACTGTTGATTATGATCTGATTGAAGGTTGATTGTGTCTTTCTTACTTTGTAGGTACAGCTAAGAGTGAATGACACAGAGCGTAACATATCCTTATGTCATCGTTTATTAAGAAACATGTATAGGGTACTTTATTTCTTTTAGTTGGTGGTGTGTGATTGTGGGGGTCTGTTTGATATCTTTTTCCCTCAAACCTATGTTTCAAGAGGGAGTTTTGTTTGTAATGGGGGTCTGCGTTTGTATATTACCATATTTTGGCAATGAAATTTTGCTGACTGTGTTTGCTTATAAAGTGATCAAAAGATTTGAAGTGATACAAGCTACTTGCATGCATTTTTATTATACCTAAAAATTCTTGCTCACTGTGTTGGCTTATGTAAATTTCATTTGTTTGATTCTGCAACTTGCATTTTCTGTTGAGTCAAAACTTCTCTACATTTTGGCTTTGGAATATAACGGAATAAAGCTAAATGGCTCATAAAATTGTCGATACTTCTCATTTATTGTGAAGTTGTCAATGGTTATCGCACTTCGAATCTCGGGTTAAATAGAAACAACCTCTTTGTGAGACTCTCACTAAGATAAGGCTGCGTACAACCAACGACATTCCTTCACCTGCCTAGGCGGGAGCCTCTTTAAAGACATTGGGGTAATATTGATGTTGATGGTGTTGTTGCGACTTTCTTTTTCTATCACAATATAATATTTTACTCACTCCATTCAATTTTAACAATCACTTTTCACATTTAGGGTGAACTTTAATTATTCATTTGCTAATATGTAAGTTGAGTTGCAATACAAAGTTGATATGGTTAGTTTTGTTTTGAATAAGTATTTATAATAATTTTCTTTTATAACTTTGAACAATGTCAATTAATCACATTTAAATGTCAGTATTGATGGGAAATAGAAGGGCATTTAAATGTCAAAGTTGACATCAAAAGACAGACATGATTATTAATTTCAAATCGAGTGTCGAGTTTATTTTGGCTTTATTCAGTTTAAAAGAACAAAGATTTATTGATAAGAAAAATAAGAGCGCAAAAAACACGGATTTAACTACATTTTTCAAAATTCACCGTGCATCGCACGGGTACTAAACTAACTAGTAAGTTATTAATTTTGGCTCCAAACTCACCAGTCGGGATCCTCTACTGTTGTTAAAATAACAGTAGAGTACTTTTCTCAAAATTTCTACCATTAGATTAGAGGGGGTGGGCTTTTGACCATTGGATGAAGAGGGTGGGTTTTTGAAATTTAAACAGTTAGAAGAGAGAAATAGAAAAAAAAAAAGACAGTAAAGTGCTGTAACAGTAGAGGATCCAAATTGCAAACTCACCATGTTTCTTTTTATACTTCTTAATTAACCTTTAGTGGTAAAACGATTCTTGTTTACAACATTGATGAAAAAGTAAAAACGATACATTTTTTTTGAAAATATTCTTCTTTCTCTACCGCTTCATCTTGTTTACTAATATTATTTTCAATCAATCAAACAAGTTGTATGAAAAACCTATTAAAAATTGTTTAAAGTTTAAATTTTGGATTCTATATAACACAACTTTATTCAAAAGTTTTTGTTCATTAATATTCTACCTTGCTAAAAATTTTCAAAACTTTTTACATTGTTCAAATCCATTTTCGTCGACCTCTTACACAAAACAAAAATTTTCATTGAGCACCCCAATGAATAAAAGAATAATTTTAATTTAAACTTGCTCTGTTATATGAGTTAAATTATTGAATTTGCTCTGTTATATGAGTTAAATTATTGAATTTGCTCTATGATGTCTCACCAAAAAAAAAAAAAAAATTCAATTTGCTCTGTTATATCATATATATGAGTTGCCAAGTGCCCATCAAATGCTAACAAACACTTATGTTTGAGTGCATAATTGAGATTCAATTGAAGCAAATATATTCACCTCCTCAACCAGCTTTCAGCCTGGCACGTCCTTCCGCATTATACCATCTTCTCTCTCTTGCTCCATAGCCGAAGCTCAAACCACCGACACTTCTCTATATCTTTCTCCTCTGATCAACCGCAATTCATCGATCTACCATTACCCAGGTATGATCTCCTTTTAACAGATCAGATCTCATTTAATCTCTGTGACTCATTTGATCATTACATTATAGCATAGACCCAATTCTTTGTAGCTAGTAATAATTTAAACAAATAAATCAAACAGTAGGACAAGATGAATTCGAATTACGGGAAAACTGGATCATCATTATCATTGAACAGCTTGGATTTCGATTTAGGGTTAGGTTCTTCAAACCGATCTCGTCCCTTAAATGAGCAGAAAAATAAACCCAACAACAATAATTCTTCATCATATTCGTACATTTCATCCATTTCATCATCATCATATTCGAAACCTAGTGGGACGACACCGTCTTGGCAACCTGGGAAACCATCATGGACTCACCAACCGGCACCGAGTCAACCCAGTGTGACTCGGACCGAGTTGGGGGGTCCAACATCGATGGTGGGGGATATTTTTGGGAAGAGTTGGGGGACACCGGTTGCTGCTAAGCCGAGTGCTGGTATTGGCATTGTGAATAAAAACCCGAATTTGTTTGGGGATTTGGTGAATTCGGCGTTGGGTGAGAAGAACAAAAGTAGTAGTAATGCGCCGTTGAAGAGCGCTACACCTGTGAAGAACTCGTTTTCAATGGGGGATATGGGTGATTCTTTGCCGAAAAGTATTAATAATTATAATAATAATAGTTCAGTGAAAACTGGGGGTATCAATTGGGGAAATGCCCAAAGTGGTGGAAGTTTCGGTGGTGTGGCGAATAGTGGTGGTGGTGGTGGTATTGGTATGAATAAGAGTGCGAACATGGGTGGTGGTTCTTCTATGCGGGGTGTGGGTAATGGTGGTGGTGTTGTTGGTGGTATTGGAGTGGGAATGAGCTCGAGTAAGGATCCGTTTGTTTCTTTGGTTGGGCTTGCGTCAAAGCCAACAGGTGGTGCTAGTCTTAAATCAGGTGGCAAAGGTAATGCTACGACTTCGGATGACTTTGCTTTTGGGGATTTTCAGAATGCGTCGAAAGGGAATGCATCTGCATTTCCATCTGGAAACAGCAATGCAATGGGGTCGAGGTCTGCTTCTTTTCCTGCAATGGATAGTTTTGCCCCTATGAAGCAGACACCTGTCCAGTCTGCAGGTGTTGATTCCTTTGACATGTTTTTTCCATCGTCTTCGGCTGCTCCTGTGTCGGATGGTGCTGCTGGAGGACAACAGTTTTCGGGTGGGGATGACTGGGGAGATTTTGGAGGGGATGACGGGGGGAGTACGACTGAGCTTGAAGGGCTTCCACCACCTCCATCTGGTGTGTCAGCTTCTACTGCAAAGACTAAAGGCTTGGATAATTATAAGCAGGGTCAATTTGCTGATGCCATAAAGTGGCTTTCTTGGGCTGAAGTTCTCCTTGAAAAAGCTGGTGAAACAGCCGGCACAATGGAGGTGTTATCTTGCAGAGCTTCATGTTACAAGGAAGTTGGGGAGTATAAGAAGGCTGTTGCTGATTGCACGAAGGTATGCTATTGTCAACCTACTCTTTTCATGTCCATATGCTACTGGATGTGATTTTTTGCTCTGATATTGTTAAGTGCTAAGTACATGCACTTTATTTATTTGTTGTTGTCTTTTGGATAAGTTACTTTGACGCAACTGTAATGCCTTTAGTTTAGACATTATAGTCCTCTGAGGTTCATGGCCCAACAACTCTGATGTGTTTGATATTGGGAACTGATGCTGAGATACCAAATTCTTGTAGTATAAGATTAGCTTCCCCATTCCCTCTGTATGCTGGATATAGCTTTGCATGGGGTCAGCATCCGCGGTCCTATCTTTCTGGAAGTTCTGGCTGAAGCAAAGATATTCCAGATCATTGTATATGCAAACCCCTGTATTTTCTCTTCTCTATCTTTGCTTTCTGCTTCGGTGACAAAAACTATCATCGGTCAGTAGAAACTAAATAGCGTCTAGACTCGTGGTATTAATAGATTAGAAATGTTCAATTTCAGACATATTATGTTGCTTCAAAGATGAAGCATAATCCATAAATCAGATAAGCACAGTACAACTGTAGCGTTCAGTGATGCCTTAATATGATAAAAGAAAGCCAGAGAGAGCTCCAATCTATATTTGAAATGCAACGGATTTCTTCTTGCATCTACAAAGCCAGTTAAAAACCTACTACCATCTGAATAATATGCCATGATAACAAAGCCATTCCATCACCTGGGAGAGAACATCACTGATAGAACATCTAATCTTTCTCTGGTTTTGGTTGCACAAAACACAAAGTGTGTCACCCCAGCACTCATGTAATGTCTTCATTTACTATGCCATGTCTTGACAAGCCAGCCTGAAAAGGAATGAGTGCCTAGGGGCTAGGAATTGAGATCTTTGCCATACCAAATCTGCCCATGCAGGCTTGTGAATTGTATCTAAAAGTCTAAAACTATGGTGAGTGTTACTGATTAATAATCAGGATTTATGGTTGCAACTAGTATTCAGGTCAATCCATGCTTGAAAGTCATTTAAAGGGTGCTTGGCCAAGCTTTTACTTCTCTCCCTATTTCCTCTCGCAAACCACCCTTCCTCACCCCCATTTTTAGCTTCTAAGAAGGTTAAAACACCCCATAGCACCCCCTAGAGGCCCAAAAGGAGAGTCTTCAAATTGGAGCTTCTACTTTGGGCCTCCTAGGTGTTTTGAACTTCAAAGCTGAAGATGGGGTGAGGCCGCGTCAAAGGGGGTGATTTGTGAGGGCAAATAGGGGGAAAAGTTAGAAGCTATAAAAGTTGGGCTAAACACCACCTTAGTCAATCTTGGACCCAAGGCACACTAAGGATTTCATACTATGAAACTGCACATCCAAAACCTACACAACTGTAACAAACATTCAGTAAAATAGTAACCAATTATTAACCTAGTACTGTATTTAGAATTTAGATCTCAAAATAACCACCATCTCTACAAGTTATGCTTTATTCCATAGAAGGATCTTTCTGAATTCCAAATCGCCCTCAGCTCTTGGTGAACTATGAGTTTGCCAGGTCACGAAAGCCTTCCTACTCATCAGATCTATTGGTTGTCTATGAAAAGGACGCAAAGCTTTTGGCCAAATTAAATAGCAGCTCCAGAATTGTGGAATGTTGGAAACTGGAAAGCATATAAGTGAGAAAGAGAACTCTGCTACTATAACTCAAACTTGTTCTCAATCTTTTGATTTTGCTAAGCATCTCATCGATCAAAGAGCCTTGCTCAGGGACAGAATGGAACAATTAGATATGTTGCGGGCTACTTTCCTCGTTCAATACCAAACTTTGGAGTGGAAATCATATCACCATTTCCCCCCTCGTCCACTCCCCTAAGAAAAAAGAAAGAAAGATACATAGACTTCTCAAAAGATTCGGCTTTCTGGTCCGGTTCGGTCCGAAACCGGCGATAACTAGAATGAACCAGTTACCAGGTTGGGTGACTTTTTTCCTTTTTCTCCTTCGTCTTCTTTTGCCTCTATTTTACCGTCTTCTGTAATTTAGGGTTCAAATTATCATCTCCTACTTCAACCCGCTCTAAGTATTGAGTTTGATTTTGATCTTTAATGGCATTTCCAATCTTGCCCCCAAAAATGGTGCAGTTATTTGTCACCGAAGAGTTTAAAAATACTAATGTGGTAATGACCCCTTTTTTAAAATACCAATTTGGTAAATCGGGGTAAATGTGTGTATCTATAATCTGCCCAACTAGCCAACTAGGCCTCGCTTGTCTTGCCGGATAGCAATGTTTGTATGAATGTATAGAGGTTAAAAAGCCTAATTTGTGTCCGATACATCATACACATGTCATCTTGGTCGCTTTCACTTGTTGGACAGGTGGCACAACACCTATCTGCGTCTGTGCTTCTTAGGCTGTATCTAATTGATATTTGTTTGGTTCTTCATGAAAAAAGGGGAAAAAACTAAAATACTTGTGATGGCCATAAATAATAGTTATTCTTCCGCTTTCATTTCGAGCTAATGTAGGGCAACCAGAGCCTTTGCAGTAGAAGCACTTGTCTCAGTAATCAGTATCACGTAACTGTATGTAAATTGTATGTAAATTGGACGTGTACACAAAAATAGACCTCGTATTTTCCTGCCAAAATTTTCAGACACTCGTGTAAAAAGCTATGAATTTAAGGAGAGAGGTCTTGTCTGTCTTCATCCTCTTCAGAAATGAGATGAACGGTATTACTTGTAGACTTGTAGTGCAGATGGCCAATTTTTGGTAGTGGTATCTTTTTTCTAGTAACGCATTTTCGTCTTGATTAAGTTACATCGATTGGGCTTATGACAAACCAGTGCATTAAATTTGTAATCTTGGCCTGGTTATAGCCTGCTAACCAGTGCATTAAATTTTCAAATTACGTGCATAACAAATTAGAGCCTGCTACCAAAATAGTATTTCTTGTTATCTGTCAGAAATTTTCAGTTGTGGCAGCAGCATTGTTGACTGATTTATAAAACCCCTGTGGATTGTACATGGAGAGTTTTTCCAAATTTCTTTTGTGCTGCTCTTAAGTCTTTCTATCTTCTTGTTAATTTGTTATGCACGTAATTTGGAAATCTACATCAGCAAATCTGAGAATCCTGTTCTATTTTGATTACAGGTCCTAGATCAGGATGAGGCAAACGTGGCCGTGCTGGTACAGCGTGCACTCTTGTATGAGAGCATGGAGAAATATAGACTGGGAGCTGACGACCTCAGAACGGTAATGAAACTTGATCCTGGAAACAGGGTTGCAAGGAGTACCATTCATCGTTTGAACAAGATGGCTGAGTAGAGAAGTTGTGATACAGAATCTTATAGCTTACTCATTTAGTAGTAACTTTTATGGCTTCCTTTTACACCATAGTTTTGGGTTTACTATAGCAATCTTCTATACATGAGAACTGTCACCTTCAATGTATAATGTGCATGTCGATCGTTGACGGATTTCACTTGTATGATTCTTGTGTTGTAACTTCGGCTTGTTTATCATTTCACTCAAAGTTGGTCTTCTTTGTTCATGTACTTGTGGAGTCTTTGCTTCTATCTGACGGATGTTGCTTGCATGTCATTTAACTCATGTCACGTCTTTTTTTTTCCTTCCGAATGGCATGGACAAATGTAGATGAGAGATTGGACTAGCAAAAAAGGAAAAATGTAGTTGAGAGATCTGAGAAGAACCTGGTTTTGTCCATCATATAGATATCATATTGCCTGGTTCTATTCAATAGTTATGTTCATTATCTAGATATTTAGATATAGTATGATATGGTACAAAATCAGATTGTAGATTTGTTGTGGAGAATCTTGTTGATTGACAAAGTGCATCCGACCTTTAGAATATATGCTTTTCTGGAAAAGAAAAGAAGTGACAAGGGAGTTGTCAATTTTGACAAATGGTACGCGAATCCATTCTGTTTGTACATTTCGATGTGGATTAGGAGCTACGAATGGTGATACATCATGCTAATTCAACAATCTGCCCTCTCTAATTAGTTTTTACCCACCCCCTCTTTGTTTGATGTAGTTATTGTCCAGCCCAAGTGGAGTAGAAAGGAATGGCTTGTGATCTACTCCGGCCCGGCGGCCTCAGCTTGAACTAGGGGTAGTGGGGCAGTGCCATGGGAAAAAGGAGGAGATGCTGATTTTTTTTCTTCTTCTCGTGGAAAGGTTGCGTGGTATTAGAGTAACACAAAAACGACAAATATACAACCTAAAGTCTGCATTCGGGTTGGAACTTCTCGGGGTGAAGGATAACCACAAAATCAGAGGTCGTCCATGCGGCAAAAGAGTGAGCTAATACATTGGTAGTTTTAGGAATGAACATAACATGCATGGATTGCAAAGGTCTGAATAAAACCATAAATTTCTTCCAAAGTCCATCTGAACTACGAATACACTCGCAAAGTCACAACCACAATACTTATTGGGTTAAAAATTGAAATCCTTACCTCGAGGTTGGGGGAAAAAAGTTGTATCATTTGAACTTAAAATCTAAACAATGTTCCCGGTCTCTGAAATTGGGTTGCATGTATCCTATCGAATCCTTGTAGACAATAAGTCTTGTATGAGGTCGTCTTAAGGTGAGATTACCTCTATGGCTCTATATACAAGCATAGCGTCGACTTGACATCATACTTGTATGAGAGGGGCATCACCTTGAAGCCGCCTCATACGAGATTTTGTGCAATACAAAAGGATCCAGGAGAGGTGGTCTTGATATTCGATAAGTCAACTGGCCGGTTGTGCAACAGCGTTTGATAGGAAGCTATCATGCATAGTGAGCCAAAGAAAGTTTCGTACACGTTGTGATGCAGCAACTTTCCAGATCTTATCCCACTGGGGGTTAGGTGCTTTATCCACTCCCTCCCTCACAATATCGAGAGTAGTTTTGACTGTAAAGTCCCCTGCGCTTGACCTCCCCCGGGACAAGCGGTCTTGGACATTTGCGCCATGAACGACACTGTGGGCAGCTATAAGACTCAGTGTGTCTTGTGGGAGGAGATGAGAGAATTTATCCCACTTCCAACGTTCTCCATCCCAGTACTCGGCCACTGTTTTTCCCATGGTTTCGTTATCAAGCGTCTGGGTTGCTAAATGTTCAAGTGGCTGGTTTGTAACCCAGTTGTGTAGCCAGTAAAAGGTGCAAAACCTATCACCTATGACTGCTTGGACACCCGCACGCAACACTTGGGTTGAATCAATAACCCCCTTCCAAGTATTTGATATCCCACGAGAGGATTGAAACATGTCAATATCGCACCTCCCCGCACAATACTTACTACGAACCACCCGCGACCAAAGACTAGTTGGTTCCTTGAGTGTTCGCCATCCAAGCTTCGCTAGCTAGGAACGTTGCATTCGTTTGGCGCATCGATCTTATACCAAGGCCTCTCGCCTCCTTTTGAGTCACGGTCTCCCAGTTACCAAGTGGATTTTCCTTCTCTCTTCACACCCTCCCCATATGAACATGCGAGTCTTCTTGTCTATGTCATCACACACACCTCGGGGGAGTAACGCTGTTTGCATAGAGTAATATGGGATGCTAGAGAGGGCGGATTTTGCCAAGGTCACCCTACCTGCCATGGACAGGTATTTGGACTTCCAACCCGCAAGACGAGTGTTGACCCTGTCAATGAGGTGTTGATAAGATGATCTCGTGACCCGTCCCTTTGTGTTTGGCATCCCCAAGTTTTTTCCAAGATCTTCTTCAACTACCATGCATGAGTTCGCAGCAATGGAGTTAATAATAGTCTCCTTAACACCCTTTGAAAAACACACACTTGACTTTGCAAAGTTGACTTTCTCGCCCGAGGCCTCATAAAACTTGTTGAGGCAGTAGCGAATTGCTTCAATTTGATCTACTGACGCCTCTGCAAAGAGCACGAGGTCGTCGGCAAAAAATAGATGGGATAGATCGGGACCATTCGGGCTTGCCTTGATTGGTTTCCATGCTCCCATAGCAACCGCCTCGTTGATGATATGTGTAAGCTTCTCCATACAAAGGACAAAAATATAAGGGGAGAGAGGGTCCCCTTAGCGAACGCCTCAACTTGGAGTAAATTCCTCCGTTATGGACCCATTCCAAAAGAACCTTATCTTCGCGGTCGAGATGCAACCCATGACCACCTCCGTTAACTGAATGGGAAGGCAAAGGTCCATTAATGTGTCTCTAATGAAATTCCATTTGACCCTGTCCTAAGCTTTCTCAAGGTCTATCTTTACTGCCATCATTCCCACGCTACTGCGTTTTGTTTTCATTGTATGCAAGACTTCTTGGACAATTACTATGTTGTCAGTAATTTGCCTACCTGGGACAAAACTTGTTTGCGTGGGCTCGATCACCTTAGGGAGGATAGCTTTCAATCGATGCACAATAGATTTTGTGATCAGTTTGAACGCAACGTTGCAGAGGGATATAGGCCGGAGATGAGAGACAGCCTCGGGGTTGTCCCGCTTTGGTATGAACACTATAAGGGTTAAAGCTGCAGGAGAGGTGACCCAATTGAGAACATCAATAGCAATCGCAGCAACATCCTCTTTGACAAGATCCCAGTGCTTTTGATAAAAAATTGCATGGTATCCATCCGGCCCAGGTGCCTTGAATGGGCTCATGTCATCAAGCGAGGATTTAATATCCATTAGTGTGAATGGGCGTGCGAGCCCAGTAAACTCAGAGTCCGTAAATCTGGGGAAGTGACCACGTGGAAAGTCAACGGGCCCGGTATGGGGCGTATCATCCGTGTACAAAGCTCGAAAGAAGGTAACGACCATGGTCTGTAGCTCAGTGGGATCGAGTATCCAGTCTCCATTAGAGGATTGAAGGGCTTCAATGCGATTTCGTTTGCATCTTATGATGGTGCTTGTATGGAAGAATTTTGTATTACGATCCCCTTCAAGTAATACCTCAGTTCTCGCTTTTTGGTACCAGAAAATATTCACTTGCTGTAGTACCTCATCTAATTCTTTACGAAGAGTAGCCTCGTGCTTGATTTTGGCAAGCTAATAAAGGTATATTATCAGAAATTAAGCTCTAAAAGATAATAGAGATATTCCATAAGATAATACTTTTCATGACAAATAATACTTGGCCATAAAGTAAAAGATAATATCTTTTGCAAAATAAAATCTTTTTCTTTTCTATAGAAACGATTTTGCAATATCTAAATTTCCAAAACGATTTATATTTCACCAGAAGAATATTTGTGTAAAGATCTAAAAAGATTATACACAAAATATTCATAGAAATAATAAATACGAAATATGCATATGCTCATCCAGATAGTTAGTTAGAAGGAACAGGGTCCAATACGTTGTTCCCTTGAGGTTCCTTCAAGCTTCAGTGCTGGTCATAAAGAACATGGTTCACAAGACTATTCCCCTGTACTCTTTGAACCTTATGCACTTCAACCTTTGTGTATGATGGTCCCTTGTCGAGACCACTTTGAATCCAACCTATAACACACTCAATGCATAGTACATGAAGACTAATAATAGAAATACCAACTAAAGACATAGTTTTTATATCTTATAAGGATCTAAGCATCTTCATGAGCAATCATGCATCAAACGCTTCAATTTCTTGAATCTTTAAGTAAACCTAACATCATTGTTAGTTTATAAAAATAAGAACACTTTATTTATTATCATCAAAATCAGAAACCCAACAACATTATAAATTCACAATGCGTGAACGACCTGCAAGTAATTAGTGCACTCAATTATCAATAAGGAACCGGGCAAACTCGAAGCAATGTTTAAAAAATAGAAAATTATTATCATTCGTAACAACAACACTTATAATAAAGTAGTAGTAGTGGCTCTCAAAAAAAATAATACTCCTATAGTGGTAGTAGTAGTTTTTTTGGGGGAATAGTAGGAGTAGTTATTATTATTTTTTTCCACTTATTTAATTTTTTTTATTTGGGTTCACATCAAGGGTATTCACCATCGACCATAGTGACTATCTCCCCGTTGGCTTGTAGGCTTCTCAAAGGGTGGACAACTGGCCAATGAATTTAAGATTGCTCCATACCCAATGCGAGTTTCAAGCCCTCGATGTTAATTAAGGGTGCGTTCTTTAGGGCTTCTCCGGTCAGTTCAGTTCAGTTCAATTCAGTTCAGTTCAGTTTAGGGGTGGTCACACATAAGTACGACTCGGTTTAGTATTGTTCAATTCAGTTCAGTGGTGTTCAATTCAGTTCAGTAATGTTCAATTATTATTATTATTATTATTATTATTATTATTATTATTATTATTATTATTATTATTATTATTATTATTATTATTATTATTATTATTATTATTATTATTATTATTATTATACAAATATTTTTGCAAACAAACTAGAACGAGTCAAGTATTATACTAATAGTATTTTCAAACAAACTCATAATAATAATAATAATAATAATAATAATAATAATAATAATAATAATAATAATAATAATAATAATAATAATAATAATAATAATAATAATAATAATAATAATAATAATAATAATAATAATAATAATAATAATAATAATAATAGTAGTAGTAGTAGTAGTAGTTATTATTATTGTTATGTTCTAATTCAGTTCAGTGGTGTTCAGTTCAGTTCAGTGGTGTTCGATTCAGTTCAGTACAGTTTAATGGTGCTCGGTTAAGTTCAGTTCAGATCAGTTCAGTTCAGTTCAGTTCTGGTAAGTTCAGCTCTAACAAACGCACCCTAAGTACGAATGAATCTCTACCGATTACGACTCAACCACACCCCCTTGGTTCATTTATTTAGCTTTTAGTTTTTTTAATTTTTATGTTTTGAAGTAATGGTTAGTAGTTTTGTTTTGTTCGATTTTGTTCATTTCAATTCAATAAGAATGATATATTATGCAAACAACCAACTCAAACAAAGTTTAAAGCGTGATAATTGAGTGCCCAGTTAACAGGTACATGTCCATTATGCATGATTGACGAGATAACTTTATAATTGCATTAAGTCTTGTGTGAGATCAAATCATAGAAAAATGGGGTTATTATTTAGAAATATAGGGGTCACTTATGGTGAGCAGTGACCCTTATTTCATTAAAAAGTGACCCCGTCTCACCAAAAGTTACGAAAAGATCGTCTTATATAAGTTTTTGTGTTATAATTGAGAGCGAAAATGTATTGCCAATCGCCCAAAATAAACAACCTTATTTCGTTCATACCCAAAAAAATAAATAAATAAAAACTAGTAAGCTGTTGTGAAACAATTAGATAGATAGAGAGTGGAGAGTAAAGGGGAGCAAGAGGTGTCTGTGTTATTCAAATGAGGGATATATATATATATATATATATATATATATATATATATATATATATATATATATATATATATATATATATAGTACAAGAGGGGCTAGGGTTTTGATTGGAGAGCAAGAACCTAGTATAATATATGGTAATTATCTAAGTACGGTATCTCTGCAATATATATTATGCATCCACATATAATATATTTCATAACACTCCCCCTTGGATGTACATCACTAAAGAACATGCCTCGTTAAAACCTTACTAGGAAAACCCAGTGGGACAAAAACCTAGTGAAGGAAAAAGAGTACATTATTCTTCAATACGCTTGAGATGCTGCCTCATTAAAAACCTTTCATGGAAAACCCAATGGGAAAAAACCATGGCTAAGGGAAAAGAGTGCAGCGCGTATTCTCTCCCCCTCATGACAATTTCCGTTTACATCTTCAAGTTGATACAATTGTGATCTTCAGTAGGAAATGTCTTCGATCGTAACATATCACAATCTTCATGAATTCCTGCATGTTTAGAAAATATGCTTCCAAGTTCCAACAAATTTCATATTTTCCTTGGATATGGTTTACACCATTCATATCAATATCATTCCAAGCAATTGTTTATCCAACAAATAAAGTGAGACATTAAAATGGAACTCACTAAATTCCATAATATCCTTGTCATGCTGCCTCGTGAAAAACCTTGTTTGGTGAAACCCAATGGGATAAAAACCTCAACGGAGGGAAAAAGAGTACAACCATTACTTCACCAAAACCTTTGCTAGGAAAACCCGATGGGAAAAACCTACGCAATAGGAGAAAAACGTGAAGTCCGTAAAGTCTCATCCTTTAATAACAATTTCACAATATATGAGCAATTTCCATAATTCCAAACCATTTAACATAAACCTTATTCGCGAGGTCTTTAGTAATAAAAATATAAACCTTCTACCTGAGGTCAATATCTTTCACTGCTCATATTTTTCATATCATCATGAAATATTTGTAATTTGGAATGAGAGTCAATATTTTATGGTACTTCAGGACCATATTAAGAATCACCTATTTTATATTCATGGTAATTCAAACCATAGATATCTCACTATCGAATACCACCAACAACTCATCATATAAATGATATTCACATCAACTCTCAACTTTTGTAATCGATAAATTGTATAACTCATTTGCTCAAACTTCTGGTTGAGACGATCATCAATTCATTCAAAATTCTCTTACAAAAATTTTGTATCTTGCATCACGTTATATCCAAATCTTGAATGCTAAACAACAATATATCTTGTCTCATTCTCATTGATCTTACTTGAGATAAATAATATTTTTATGTCATTGATTCATGGACCTTTGCAACTTCAAAAATCAGAGGTTCGTATAAATTCAAAATAAGCTCTTCAGGAGCTTTTCACTTATTCAAAGGTCTGTGTATGTCATTATAAATATCCAACAAGGCATTTAGAGTCCTTCAGGGACTATATCTTCAATCCTTCTAGGATTGGCATACCATAGGAGTAAACATCTCCTTTTATAGATTTTCGCCTATAAAAATATGTAGTATCTTATAAAACTACATTCCAATGAAAATGTGTGCATGCGTATGAGATAAAAATAATAAATTAGTAAAAATAAAAATAAGATATAAAATATAGTGACATGTATGATGTATGACTTATAATCTATATGCACACAATGTATGACTCGATAATGTAAACTGTACAGTTTTGGATATCAAATCCATAATTTAATTGGACTGCATGTCCATGAGCTCATTTTCTATTTCTAATCAATAATATGTCGACATTTAGATGAACTTTATAAATATGATCCCCATTCATATGTCCATCATATCTTGCGTATGCATATCAGTTCCTTCTTATACCGGTATCAAAATATTAATCGTTGAAATCTCATGATCAACTTCATTTATACATCAGTACTGGTAAATGATATCTGAATATCTTCTTTGGGTACCTTTTACTTTTCCATATAGGCAATCTATATGTGATTCAGATATCCATACCTCTTTGGGGGTATTATAAGCTATAAAGCTTGTTTATATTTCACAACTCTTCATGAGTATCAACCAAACTGCACTATCTTGTCGTTTTTGTATATAATAAACTTTCATTAGGAACCGATCTCAATTACTTTAATTTGAATGAAAGTAAAACTCAATATACTACACTTCAGGTCTATCAATTCTAATATATTTGGCAAGATAATATCTCAATGCTCAAAGCATGTATCTTTATAACAAATCATAGAGTTTCATTCTTGAACATATAGAGGTTGAAATAAAGCTGGTATATATGTATACGTATATATGAACCTCAAAATCATATCATGTCCTGAACTTCTGGTTCAGACGGGGATCAACATTATACATACTTGATGTATGTCTTTATTTTCTTCCGCTTTTTTCTATTATTATCCCCCTAAGTTGGAAAAACTATCTCTAGTGAACAGTTTTAAATAGGCATTTCATTATGTTGAAATCCAACTTAAATCCACCACTTTCTCACATTCTTTTGATGAGTTTCACTTTATAAGTTCTCTAGTAGAGAATAATAATTCTGGGGAGTACATGTAATTTGCAGTTGGTTATCTTTGTGCTCATATAATTTGCCCCATACAATAGATCAAATATTGATAAAAACGCTCAAAAGATACTTTATATAACGAACTTGCATAATGCAATGCAACTCATCTTTTAAGTGATCTTCTGGCCACTTAATCTCAATTTATTCAAGTTGCTATCAATATCTCTTGTCTCTTTTCGAATCAAACTAATTTATTGTTCGAAAAAATATATATACTCCATCTCGTTTTCAGTCTTGCCTTTAAACATCATAGTAATAAATGCACGAGAGAGTATGAGCACATTATCATATATTCAATAAAGAGAAACTTCAGGTTCTCGGAACGGGTGTCTTCATATACCCGCATGGCCTAAACTGTCACATCAACAAAATATTTCACGTAACTAACTTCTGGTTAGTTTTTTACTCAATAATAATCAACTTTGACGTAGTCATTTACACGTGATTCTGGCCAGATGTATGATGTGACAATGACATAACTTATGTCTCTTTTCTAATGGCAAGACATCTCATTTTTAGGGGAGATATAGTTCATATTCTTCTAGAGCTTGTTCTCAACTTGTTCATATAAATGGACATTTCTATCTTCTGGATAGATTCCCTTTGAATAACACGTACAAGTCCATTGTCATAGTACAAAGCATATGACATTGTCTATCTTATATTTGAGTGTGAATCACATTGTCTCCCCTATTTCCGTACATCAGTAGAAGAAAATGAATATTCCAAAATACAATTAAAGTAGTGTCCCAACAAGAATTATATAGTGGTACACATTTTTCCACTTAACTTTGGACTTCGGGCCAAAGACTTGTTTCATCATTGTACTATCCAAATTGAACTTGTAATTTTAGGGAACTTCTGACCCCAAGTTATATAACTTGTTGACTCAAGTGGATACGATGTTAATCTATATTCATGAGATTCAGGTCATGATAATTGTACCATCAAATAGTTCATCATTTATTTAATTGGAGATAGCCCTTTTGTGATATTTGGGATCACTAACAATAATTCATTTGTTCATATCAATCTCCATGAACATATGTTTTCCATATCAACTTTGAACTTCAGGCCAAAGGATTGTTTCATCATTATGACCCGAAAAATCATTGTTATGGGACTTCTGATCAAAATTTCATGAACTACTGGTTCATGTATTCAATATATCAATATAATTATGAGCTTCTGGTCATGCTTATGTCATCATCCAACTGATGTTTCATTGGAGATATCCCTTTCACAATTAATAATATCTTTCATACATAGGGTGTAAAGTCATAAACAAGTCTTATAGACCATAATTTATACTAGCTCATAATTATTCTTCACTGTCCCAACTTACGAGCTTTCTTTAAACTTATCTTCAAGATAAGTGAATTGGATAATTAAGTTTGAAGAACTATTCCAATAAGAATATATCAAGCTTTATTAACCAATAAAAAACATAACAACTTGATAAAGACTCACACATGGGCAAACTATTATTCAATAATTACTGAGCATAACCTCACACTAAAATAGTTTTCACATAACATATATACTCGTTTAAATCTCTCATACCAATACAACAACGACTAAAGTTGGGATCCAGAAACTTATAATTTTTTTTTTATATGATCATGCTCATATGTATAATAAATTAAATAAATCAATTCAACCAACTATGATAGAACAATAAAACATTGTACTCCTAAAATATTAAATCCAAGTTCGCTATGCACATGAACTGACGCATTAATAATATTAAATTGATGGTATATTCAATCAAGTTCAATTAGATAGATATGATAAAGATACATACATATGATGCATGCATTAAATATTACCCATGAAATCTTGCCCATTCGATTCTTGCACATGTACATCAGTACCAGACAAAATTAAAAGCAAATCTGGAATTACCAAAATCATTGATCAAAGTAAGTAATAGGGCAATAATAGGGCCGTTTTTGGGCATAGGCCGCAGGTGCGACCGCCTAGGACCATGGTTGAAGGGGGCCCAAAAATTAAAAAAAGAGTTTTATTATATAATAAAAGCTGCAATTGAAGAACATAGAATTTGTTCTGGTTTAGTGGCATTGTGTGAATTTGAGGGACTCTTGCCTTTGCCTTCCTTACCCAGGTTCAAATATAGGGAGCCTCATTTTTTTTTAATTTTTATTTATCTATTCTTATTTATAGCTTTTTAAGGCAATACAAATAACACATAAATGGGATGCATTATCACGATATACCTACCCTAGTTCAAGTAAATAGGTTATTGATACTCTACTGGTAGACCTGGTAAACGGGTCGACGTGACAAATTTTGGGTTGAGTTATATCGGATTTAGATCAGGTCGGTTACGGGTTAATTTTTGGGTCAAATCCAACCATATTTTAGTTTATTTTCCTGAATTGTAAGCGGCTTCGGTTTGAGAAAATTATGTTGGGACCCAGAAAAAACGAGTCGGGATGAAATTTCGGATCGTGACAACTTTTGACATCTTTACATAGGGGCCATCATTTTTTACTCGCTCTAGGGCCTCAAAAATGCTAGAAACGTGGCTGGATAATAATATAAGGAATGATGAAGTTACTAATACACAATGTGGCGCATAGATGATAAATATTCCCTCCGTCCCAAATTAATCCTTACGCTTTGAACATACCAAATTAGATGGGATTATTTGGAAATATACCATACCATATTGGACTTGAAGGGACACTACTGTATTATATTCACAAAATAAAATTGCGAAGATGATACCTGGATAGACTTTGATCATAAATTGTTTTCGCACTTGGCCCTCAATGGCAAATAACCAAGCAAACGAGTGAAAACTATTAACAGTCCATGACTTCTCAATACTCAACAGGTGGACAGAATTAATAGCAAAAAGGTTACTAGTACAGTCTAAGAGTGCGTTCTTTAGAGCTGAACTTATCAGAACTGAACTGAACTGAACTGAATTCAACATCACTGAACTGGACACCATTGAACTGAACTGGACACCACTGAATTGAATTAAACATAACTTGATATGTGAGACAAAAAATATGTTTCTGAACTCAGCACCACTGAACTGAAGTGAACATCATTTAACTGAAATTGAAATCACTGAACTGACACCTGAACTGAACTGAACTGACCGAGTAAGCTCTAACAAACGCACCTTCTGTTTGATTCACCTTAATCTTACTTAAATTCACCTTAAGTGGTATCAAGAATTTTGCTCTTGTTAGTGCATCATATAAAATCAATCACCAAAATAGGACTAACAAAGGAAAGAGATTGAGCATCACACATTAGAAGTAACGCAACACTCACAAAATTTCAAGCAAGGAAGCTAAATAGAAGTATAATAATAAAAAGAAAAACGCAAGATGCTTTGAGCTAGAGAACCAAAATTGATGCACCATAGTATTGTCTCTGCGGCAAGTCACCAATATAGGTTAGAGACTGGTGCTGATAACGTGTTGTAAAATAATCATAATATCTATATATTAGAGGCATTTTCTGACAGCATTGAAAACGTTCACCTAAGCGAGCCGTTGTGATTTTAATTTTAAATAAAAAATAGGTATATGGGTTTTGGTATAGAATATATATATAAATATATAAGTGAGTTCATTTCGTGTGGCCACGACACATAGGATGCCATGCAAGTGCCTAAAATCATGTGGGCATGACACCTAAGATGCCACGTAAGCGCCAAGTTTGTGTGGTGACGACACGTATGCTTCCACCTAAGCGTCCATCCAAGTGTGTCAAACATTAATTAATAATCATTATTTGACTTCAGAAATACAACCTATTATATTTATTATCATTTTGTTAAGATTATAAAATAAAATAACTTTTTTTACGCAACTTTAAAAATTATAATTCTTTCTCCATTGGATCAGGTTCGGAAAATACTTCAAAATGAGATACATATCTACTATGTCTTATAAAGTTGGGTTCTTTTCGTGGGACGATGACATGTGAGACGCCACATGGGAGGGATATATTCGTGTGAAGATGACACATAGGCGCCACATCGGTATACGTATAAAGTGAGTCCAATTCGTGTGGGCACGACACGTAGGACGCCACATAGGGGGTGTAAATTCGTGTGATAATGACCCTTAAGCGTCACGTAAGCAAAGCTTGCCACATAGCCTAACAACTCACCATCAAAGTGTCACTCATTAATACCTTATCATTGGCTTTATTACATATTTATTAGCTTTTTTATATTACAAAAAAAAAAAAAAAAAAACTTTTGTTATGCAAGTCAAAAAATTATAAATCTTGATTCAATGGATTGGATTTGAAAAAATCTTCAAAATGAGATATATGTCTTACAAAAGTTGGGTCATTTTCTGGCGGTGATGACATGTAGGATGACACTTAAGAGGGAATGTTCGTGTGAAGATTACATGTAGATGCTACATGTGCACAACCTGGTTAAATAACAATCAATGACACTTCTAGCAATATCGGCCTTAACTATTTGATGACATATGTATTTAACTTGACCTTTAATATTGTATAGCATAAATGAAATTTATTTAAGTAGTACTTTCCTACATGATCTATTTAACTATCTGAATTGGATTAAACTAAATTGGACTAATAATAAATTGAGAAAATAAAGTCTTAGTATACTCGAATAAAGGTTTATTAGTCTTTATCTTTTTTTTTTCTTTTTAGAATTTTGATGTAGGCTAAAATTATGTTTATAAATAAATATTTTTTACATTTATTCTAATTTTGATGTAGATCGATTTAAAGCGACATTTCATACCAAAAATATTAAAATAATCAAATGTAGAATTAGTTGTGCAGTATAAAACAATCATGAGGTATCATTTAGGAAGTTATTTTCATTTTCGAGAGATAATCAAGAGTCTGTGCGAAGCACGGAGATAAAACTAGTATATACTAAAGTTGTACTTTCTTCATTGTAATATAATTTTAATTTTAAATATAAAATAGATTTATAGATTTTGGTATAGAATATATACTAAAGTTGTACTTTCCTAAATCATTAAAGAGTAGATCGTTAAATTTTAAATAGCATATAACTTTACTTCCACCGCTTAAAAAATTAAATTTCTTACACCATTGGAAAGAGTACGAAATATCCTTTAAAATGAGACTCATTTGTAGTATGTTTTATTGATTTTGAAAAATAACGTATATATAAAAGGGACGTATTTTTACAACATAGGATGCGTCCACCTAAACAAGTATTTAGTTTGAAACAACTAAAAAGTTGCCATGCAAAACAAAAAAAGTTACAGAAATTTAATCTAATCTAAATAAAAGAGTCATTTTTTTGGTGACAATAAATGAATTATTTTCTGATAGCATTGAACGCGTCTATCTAAATGAGTGAATATTTATAAAGGTAAATATAATTAGTTGCCAAACTTTTAATAATGAGATCTCCAAAATATGATTGTTTACTGCTATGGGAGTTGGTGCAATATTCTTACCGATTTCGTCCAACATATTAGAATAAAACAATACCTTCCTTTGTTAGCTTAAACAAAATGGGAAATAAAGGTCTCATGTGGTGTACATTAATTTCGCTTCCTTTGTGTACAAATACACACTAATGCTAATATACCAACCCGCAATATGTCGCAGCTTCAATGCAAGACCGTACTTCACCGTCTCTAAAGCTTAGTTGGATCTAAGAAAGGCAATTGTCAGGCTTAACTCTTAAGTAGTGGTTATGTTTATACTACAGATTTAAACTATTTTAGCATAAAAGAAGGATAATATCTTTAGAAAGTTATTGGTATTTCGATATTAACATATATCACTGACATACTAACATCAAGTATAGAAAGATTTTGGATCGATGACCTCCATGCCTCCCTTAGACCAAGAAAAAAAAGAAGTATAGAAAGACTTTGAAATGTTGACCTCATGTTTGGATCAGGTAACATATGGGGGTGAGTTAATTAAAAATTAATTGATAAACTGTTGATAAGAGTTTAAATGATATAAAGTGACCGCTATAAGTCATACAAATCTTATTATATGGCATTGATGATATTAAATGAATTATATTAATGTTTATTTATATATTACTAATATTTTTTTTTCAAGAATGACAATTACAATTTAATTTTTCGATGAAATGAATAATCAAGTTATATTAATTTTATTACATAGTCACAGTCCATGTAACACACGGGCATATTAGAGGCATTTTTTGACAGCATTGGACGCGTCCACCTAAGCGGACCTTTTTTTCAAAAAAATAACAATAATAAATCAAAAATAGAAGTTAGAAAAGAGAGAATATTAGAGTTATGGCAGTAAATCATTGAACATAATGAAACATTAAAAGCAATATAACTTTTATTTCATGTTTAAAAAATTAAAATATCTTACATCAATGAAAAGAGCGCGAACCGTACTTTAAAACAAGACCCATTTTGTCATATGGAGAATGATACATCCACCCACTGAGTTGGTCACCCAGACTTTATTGTATCTATCTCTCTCCTCTATTTTCAAAAATAGCAATTAAAGTAGCACCAACAAAAAAAATAGCAAATAAAGTAGGAGATAGATAGACACATTAAAGTGGGTTGGCCACCATCTAGGTCAATAAAAAAAGTTCCTTGTCATATATCTTATGCATTGGCATTTTACATGAGCATATGGAGCGCCAATCAATCATAATCATAATATCTTTAGGCATTTTTTGACAGCATAGAATGTGTACACTTAAACGAGCTCTTTGGAGCTATATCACCTCACAGATCTTTTTTTAATTGTCTGAAAAACGGCAACTAATACGAAGTAAAAAATGGAGATCTTTTGGTGTCCACTAAATGAAAAACTTAATAATTATTAACACAGTACTCCCACTTATTGCTCATGCGTTATATGGTATATGCTTTGTAAATCCTTGATCAAGTGATATAGAATACGCAACCATATTTCGATCAATCACTTGATGACCATTTGCATTTTTTATTAACTATCATAACTTCTATACTTGCCACATTTTTTAAAAAAATTTCCATTTAGTCATGCTAATGAGTTTTTTTTTTTTGGGGTATGGGATCTAATGAGTTAATTTTTGAGATAAGCCCAAAAGAATGGAGATCCCTAATAATAATAATAATAATAATAATAATAATAATAATAATAATAATAATAATAATAATAATAATAATAATAATAATAATAATAATAATATATAGAAGTTATGAAAAAGAGAATATTAGAGTTAT
Source organism: Tetragonia tetragonoides (assembly GCA_038025085.1). Classification (NCBI taxonomy): domain Eukaryota; kingdom Viridiplantae; phylum Streptophyta; class Magnoliopsida; order Caryophyllales; family Aizoaceae; genus Tetragonia; species Tetragonia tetragonoides. The sequence continues at coordinate 31,989,575 of CM076152.1, read as the reverse complement.
ATCAGTAAATCATTTGAGACATTAAGAGGCGTATAACTATTATGTTGTGCTTCAAAATTCAATTAATGACCTACACCAATGAAAAGAACGTTAAATTCATTTTAAAATAAGACTCATTTGTCTTATATCTTATGTATTAACATTTTGCAAGAGTATAGAAAACATCAATAAAAAATTTAATTGACAACAATGGTTTATGTTATTTGAGTCACTTAGAGATGCACCACCTAAGCTAAGCAAGCACATAAAATCCTAAAATAAAATATTTTTTAAAGTTATTTTTTTTTTTTTTTTTTTTGGAAAATGGTAAGTATATTCCATCCACCAAAAGGTATACCAAAGTTTTACCCTTGGGAAAATTAGAACAGACATGCAGGGCATGGAGCCGTACACAGACCATCTACTACAACTCTACATATGTTGTAAAATATGCTCAGCTCTAGCCTTATACAAGGCAATAAACCTAGCACAGATACACATCTTAATTTGTCTAACTATGACATTTACAGGCCTATTGGTACTTCGAAAGATCCTCTGATTCCTCTCATACCAGATCTCATAAATGGTGCATAAAAACGCAGCCCTCTTGATTCTGTTCCTCAACCCCTTCCCTTTGCAATATCTACTAAACCATCTCAATTCTCTACCAAAGCTCAGTGGCGCTCGATCAATTCCAACCCAGTGCAGTATATGTCTCCAAACTGCAGCTGCGATATCACACTGAAAAAAGAGGTGGTGGCAATTTTCTCCAACACTCCCACACAAACCACACACATCACTAATAGCCAGCCCTCGAGCTCGAACCACAGAACGGGTCAGCAAACTCCCCTTACAGGCTAGCCACGCAATGAAATTGTGACGAGGCCTAGCCCCCCTTTCCCATATCACATGATACCACCACATTTTCCCTTTAGGTGCATCAAAAGTTTCATAAAGCTTATGAGTAGTGAATTTACCTCCCTGTGCTTGCAAGAGAGTTTGAGCACCTTCAGCAGAACCACCCTTTTCAAGTAGAGCATCACGGACAAACAGGAGCTTCCTCCACCCCCAGGAGTGCCCTGCTTTGCTGCGAACTTGCCAAATAGTATCCCTGTGCACCCTGTACTTTGTGACCCAATCAGCCCAACATCATGTACTACCATTCTCAAGCAACCAAATGTTCCTACACAGGCTGGCAACATTCAAAACTTCAATGTCACGAATGTGCAATCCCTCCTGTTTCTTAAGGCAGCAGACCTTCTTCCAGCTAACAGGTACCAAGGCACGAGCTTTGTCAAGATGTCCCCAAATAAATTTCCTACCCATCTTGTTGACCTCATAGATCACTTGCTTGGGGAGAAGGAAAATGGAACACCAATAGTTAAGGGTAGAGAAAACAACAGAGTTCCAAAGTTGCACCCTACCAGAATAACTGAGCAGACGAGTGGCCCAATGATGAATCTGCTTGGAGATATTATTAAGCAGGGGAAAGCACAGACTGTGAGTGAGTCTAGATGTGGTTAGTGGCACACCCAGATATTTGAAAGGGAGCGACCCTTCCTGGAACCCAGTAGCAGCAAGCACTTCACTCTTTTCATGATTAGACAATCCCCCAAAATAGAAGCAGCTTTTCATATCATTTGCTTGTAGTCCAGACATGCCTGCAAACTCATGAAACGTCTTAAGCACAGTAGCTATGGAACCATGATCACCCCGAGAGAAAACCAACAAGTCATCAGCAAAACCAGATGCGTGAGCCCTATGCGCTTACACTTCGGGTGAAATTTATACTGGGGATTCTTTTCAAGCTTCCTCATCATCCTAGAGAAACCTTCCATACACAAGACAAAAAGAAAGGGGGACATCGGATCCCCTTGTCGAAGGCCCCTCTTACCAGGAAAAAACCCCCTCAAACTCCCATTAATGTTGATAGAGAAATAAGAGGAAGTCACACAAACCATAACCCTCTCTATGAACCAAACTGGAAACCCTAGTGCCCCTAACATTCCCTTCAAAAAACCCCAATTAAGAGAGTCATAAGCTTTCCTTATGTCTATCTTGAGCATGGCTCTAGGAGAGATATGTTTTCTAGTATATTGATGCACCAGCTCATGTGAAAGGAGGATATTGTCTTGAATTCTTTTCTGGGGGACAAACGCAGATTGTTCCTTCCCTACCAACTCGGTTACCACACTCTTCATTTTCGCAGTTAACAGTTTCGTGATTACTTTATACAGGACATTGCAGCAAGCAATTGGCCTATAGTCCCCTGCCACAGAAGGGTTAGCACACTTTGGAACCAAGGTAATAGCTGTTGCATTTACTGACTTAAGCAGCTTGCCAGTAGCAAAAAAATCTTTCACAGCATTGCAAACATCTTTCCCCACAACACTCACGGCCGGCTTATAAAAGGCAGAGCTAAACCCATCCGGGCCAGGTGGCTTCATATCAGGAATACTAACAAAGCACTTTTTATCTCATCATCAGAAATCTCACTCATCAAAGCCTGCTGTTGTTGTCCACTCAAACAAGGCCCATCCTGGAACATCTCAGGTGCAAAAGGGTTGACAACCTGATCGGTTCCAAACAAGTTTTTATAAAATCCCACAATCAAATCTGTAATGGCCTTAGGTTCAGTGTGACAGTTCCCTTCAGCATCATACAGGATGTTCACATTGTGCCTAGCTCTATGCTCCTTCACCCTAGCATGGAGATACTTGTTGTTGCCATCATCCAGTTCAATATCCACCCCCTTAGCCTTTTGCTTGAGAATCTCTTCCTCTATCCCCCTCCACTTCAGGTACTTCTCTAGGACCTCTTTCTCCTGTGTAATCAACCCAGCATCTCTAACATGTACCTGGAGTTGCATCTGAACCTCCTTCAAAGTGTCCTCTAGCTTATTAATTCTCTCGCTAATATTGCTGAATTTGTGTTTATGGAGAACCTTCAATTCTTTCTTGAGGATTTGAAGCTTCTTAACAACCTGATACATGGCACAACCATGCACTTCCTTATCCCACGCTGATTGAACAAGACTCAAAAAAGTAGGGTCTTCACCCCAGCTCTTCAAATATTTAAAAGTTTTTGGCCCATGTTTCTCCTCCTTAGTAACTCTAACCAAACTCGAGGAGTGGTCAGAGACACTTGGAGGAAGGAAATCCACTGAGGTATCTTTGAAAGAGTCCATCCACTTGTCATTCCCTAGCACATGATCCAATTTGCAAAGAACTCTAGTAGCAGCAGGTTGCTTATTACACCATGTGTATTGGCATCCCACATAAGGAAGGTCTTGTAATCCACATCCCTCCAAGCAATGAACAAAATCCTCAATATCCCCCAAATCTGGCATCACATGTGAGATCCTTTCTTCAGGGTTCAAAACAACATTAAAATCTTCTGCAACTAGCCAAGGATCATTTATACCCCTTGCCCAGGTCTCCAGCTTGCCCCATAATTGCTTTCACTCTTGACCTTTATTCAAAGCATATATACTGCAGTGAAGAAACATTCAAACCCACCACCCTTGACTCTACAGTGCAGAGCCTGGGCTGTAGTCTCAAGGACTTCCACATCCACTTCCCCATCCTTCCATAAACACCAAATTCTGACATTAGGGTGACATAAATGGTTACTGGTCCACTTATACCCTCTAAACATGGCCTTCATAATAGGCCCCAACCTAGCTTCTTTAATTTTTGACTCAACAATAACAAGAATAGCAAGCTTATTTTTATTCAAGAAGCTCTTGACTTCCATTATTTTTTGGGGATAATTACATCCCCTAATGTTCCATACAGCCACTATCGTGGGATAGGAGGATTGGTAGAACTCTCCCCTTCCTCACCCATCACCCCATCCTTCCTCACCAGCCAGTCATTAAGGAGTGCACCAAACCCATTTGATATAGCCAGAAAAGGTGCTTTCCCTGCAAATCTCCCTTCTGATCCCCCTTTCATTTGAGAGGTAACAATTTGCCTTCTCACAGGGCCAGTATGACGCCTAGAGGTTACCACAGTAAACCCATCAGTCTGTTTGTCCCCTCCAGGAGTGGCCAAGGCCTGTTGCTGCGCAGGTTGCTTATCCCCACTCTTGTTCTGTGGCTGCTTCTCAGGTTGGTGGATAGGAACCCACTATTGTGTAACCTTCCCTGCATCTCTATTCTGGCCAGCCCCTTCCTTCTCAACTCTAGCTTTTTTAACTCGACAATGCACATTAATATGCCCAATCTTATTACAAGTATGGCAAAACTTAGGAACATTCTCAAATAGAACCCTCTGATTGAACTTTCTCCCAAAGGGAGAAGTCAATGTAATATGCTTTGGCAGGTCCTTCTTCAGATCAATTTCTATGAGCATTCTGGCATATGAGAGCCTAGTTTTCTGGGCAGTACATTTATCTGCAAAGAGTGGCTTACCCACTTTGCTCCCAACCTTACTAAGCCCTTTTTGAGACCAAAACAAAGCATCCAAACTGGGGAATATAGTCCAAACAGGCACTCTACTATGTTCTTCACCTCCATGAACAAAATCATGTGTCCAAATCTTCAGAATAAGAAGTTTATTTGCAAAATACCAGGGCCCCCCTTCAAGCACAGCATTCTTTGCCTCCTCAGTGGGAAATTTTAGCATAAACCACCCCTTTGAATGCATATGAATTTGGGGTTTCACCAAAGATTTCCATGAATTATCAATAAATCCCTCTAAACCTGATTGTGAAACACCCCCCCCCCCCCCAAAAAAAATACCCCGCTAGAGTAAATTGCCAATAATCAAGACTTTCTTGCACATCATCAAAGTCTAAACAAACATCTTCAGAATCCCCAAGATCAACATAGGAGAGTTTCATACCTTGCGTAGGATCACTATTGTTAGTAGCACAAGGTACACAAGAGGGGGGGTGAATTGTGTTACCCCAAATTTGCGGAATTTAAAACAAGTATAAAAGAACTAGAATTAAAGCACTCACGATTTACGTGGAAAACCCTTTGTAACTCACAAAGGATAAAAAACCACGGCCCAAAGGACTTTAAAGACTACTTCTTTTATTAAGATAATAGTACAACTCGATCAAGTTAACTCTAACTCAACCCACGCACTCGAACACTCGTCCAAGCCAAACGCCCTTAGGCACTCACCCAAGCCAATCTCTGAACAACTAAGTCTAGTTGTCCTAATCAATGGAACAATGTTACCTTGATGAACTTCAATAAGTGAAAAGGTACAATATAAAACCTATAGCTTTGCAATGAATATAACGTGTGAAACTTATAACTATTAGGCAACGTTCTGTGTAATGTGGAAACGTTTGTAATTTAGACTCTCTCAAAGTAATATTACGTTTTGTGCAGTGAGAGGCTCAAAAACTGATTTAGGTTTCAACTTCTTTTTATAGACATAACCAAGAAGTAAAAAGCAACTAGGAAACCTATTTGCAACTAGGAAACCAAATATCTTTTTCTTTGACTTGGTAAACAAGATTTTAATAAAGAAGAATAAATATCTTTATCATATAAAGCATATATATCCAAATCAGTTTTTATGAAGAAAATAAAATAAATATCTTTATAGAAAGTATTTTCTTCCTAGTTAAAAACCATGTAGCCAAATATAAGATAATAAATAGATTTTAAGGAAATCTCTTTATGAATAAAATCTTTGGCAAAATAAAATATTAAGAGAATAAATTTAAGATACTTAACTTAAATTTATCTCAGCCAATGAACGTGTTAATATATGTGTTACAGAAACGTTCCCATGAACACTAAAGTTTCAAGGACCGTTCCCGACCACAAACTCTTTTAACGTTTACTATTTAGTTGCCTTATGGATATAAATTCCACATTTATATAACTGTATAGCTTTAACATGAACTCTAAGAAATAAAATAAATAACCTAGAGAATATGTGAACTTGTGTCTTCTTCTTGATCTTTATCTAGCAAACTCTTGCATAAATAAATTCCTGAAACACTAACACACAAGTTAAGTAGCATCACTTTATAATTAAATAAGTTTGTCATCTTCAAAACTCAATTGCTCAACAACTATTCTCCCGAAACAACTGTGGCCATTGAGGTTGCCCTTCATTGGCCTGCTTTGTCTTCAATTCAGCACCCCCCTCTCTTTGTGACTATCCATCTCAGTCCCATTATCACGCGCCTAAATCTCCACAACCCCAGGTGATTTCAATTTCACAATCTCTTCCTCCTGAGTCTGTGAAACCCTAGGTGACTTCAATTTCGCAAACTCACCATCAACTTCATCAGCCCAACTATGGCGCCGATCATTAGGGTTAACATCGGACGTCGCTTCATCAGAATCCTCAATGAATCCCAGATCCTCAAGTTCCTCTGGTTCCTTTTCACGTAAACGCGAAATTTGGGACTCACCCGACAATGGTGGAAGAAAATCCCCAAAAACCACCGGGGTTCTAGGGTTTGGTGTAGCCAGTTTTCCCTTCCCCGCCCCCTTCTTGGCCGGAGGGATTGGTGGAGCAGTCTTCTTTGGTCGTCCCCTCTTACCTCCAACAACCATGGCAGCGAAATGGGTACACGTGAGGTGTACTTCACAGAGCTTCTCGCTCTAGCGCTACCTAATGCTTGATCCTTAACTCTAAAAATATAGTCACAGCATTTTCTTTCACTACATATTAATTAGGAAGTTATATTCCTATGGTCATGTTCTTTATAATAATTAACATGCTAACACATTCATGGGGAAAAAAACGCATTCAAAAAGAAAAGAGGGAAAAAAACCTTTCACAGTAGCATTATGATACTCTCTCCCATTCTAAACCAACATTTTAATATTAAGTGAAAATAACAAGAAAGATAAGTTAGCTAAATATTTAGTTTTTTAATCATTTTTAATAGAATTTGTCAATTTTACTAATAAAATAGGTTTAATTTTGAGTTTGTATGGTAAAAATATAAAAAAATTATCTAATTGAAATTGGTGATAAGAGTTATAATTGTTCAATGTGCCCCATATAATGCATAATAATCCTATTTTGTAGCATTAATGATATTAGAATGATTAATTTAATGCTTAATCATACATTACTAAATAATTTTTCTTAAGTGATAATTATACCTATGATTTTAGATCGATATGATTAATTAACACCATGAACCGTGTAACGTACGAACATACACATACTATATATATAAAGGAGGTATTTTGTGACCGCATCGAACGCGTCCACCTTATGGAATCATCTAAGATTAGAATTAAAAATGTCATATATGCGAGCTACACTAAGCTAAATAAGTAATAAAAATATAATTATGAAGTAATATCAGGTGAAAGAATAGGTTATTATTATTTTATTTTTTTGATACAAGCGAAACAATAAGTTATAATTAATTATAAGATATAAAATTAAGGAGGTATTTTCTGGTGTTATTAAGTTGTAATATTGACGAGCAAAAAAAAAAAGTTGTAATATTATTTTGTAGTTTTTTAGGTGAAAAGAACAAATTCGAAGGTCCTAATCTTTTCAACAGAATGATGTAAAACAGAACGGAGCAGACCAAAATGACACGAAAGATAACGGAACAAAATGACATAATGGACACAGAATGTATAGAATAAAAAAAATACAAAATGAGATGCGGTGCAGATTGGAAAGGAACGATTCAAATTAACTTAGTATACAACGCTAATTCCACTAAATATTATATACAAGTGTAAAACTAATACAAAATAACAAATAATTTATGCCATTCTGACAAATTATTTCAAAAATACGAAGAACTGCGTAGCCTCCGGCCAAAAGTATGTCGCCACATAAACGAACATGTAAAGTTCACAAATAATTAAAGTTTAGGATGATAAAAGAGCTTGATTTATAAGTTATAGAGTTTTAACAAAGTTTCATAGTCCATATAGCATCACATAAGAGAAAAAAAATTTACTTGAAAAGTTTTTAGAAAAATAATGACAAATATATAAGAAAAAAAAGAGATTATGGCAATTTTTTTTTCCTTTCTCTTAGTGCATATATGCATATGACTGATAATATTGAATGTAACATTTGCACTAAACCTTAGCTTACAATGCACAAGATTATTTTCATGTCCAATATGAATCCAAACTACCAAAGTCAAATTGTCAACGTACTTCCATTCTCGATATTATTCTTATTAACATCATATGAGTGTATTTATTTTAAAATATTAATACCTAACTCGTGAAACGCACGGGCTTCATATCTAGTTAGATAGATAGAGAGCGGAGAGTAAAAGGGAGCAAAAGGTGTCTGTGTTATTTATATGAGGGATATATATAGTACAAGAGGGATTAGGGTTTTACTTGGAGAGCAAGAACCTAGTATAATATATGGTAAGTATCTAACTACAGTATCTCTACAATATATATTGTATATCCACATATAATATATTTCATAACATAAGCAATATTATTAGTCTTGTAGATGGCCTTTTCTATAGTACGAGAGCACGTTAACAATTACAAAAGTACTACTTAATTACTAGTGATTCCTCATTTTTATATATGCGCTCGTTCTTGAGCAGAATTTTTTTTAATAGTTTCAACCTTCTGGAATACTTAAGGCTATTGGGCACATAATTGAGAGAATGTGACTACATTTAATTTGCCCTTATTATTTATTAATGTTTCAATACAGAGGAAATTACTTACTCATATCTCTGAATTGATTGTTGGGCAGATTAAATATTATTGAGAGTCGAGAAATGACTTCTTTAACTTTTTTTTTTTTTTTTGTGTCAACAGATTGCGCGCTAAACTTATTTAATAACATTGTAATTTGGCAGGACAAGCGCATATAAGTACCTAGAGCTACTTCAACGTCAATACCACAACAATTGATAAATTAGCCAAACATATAAAACAATGTTGAGTGGAAGAATGAAGGTTATCCTGTTGTTACTGTTTCGTTTTCCTGTTCCCTTTTTGTTGTTCATGTGTAAGGATGGCTTTTTTTCGAGGTTGTCTTATTTCAGAGCCCAACTTATACTTAACAGGCGAGACATTTGGAAAGAAGGTGACACATATAGTTCCTCCTCCCCACCTTCGGTCATTATTGTTGGAGCTGGAATGTCAGGTATTGCCATTTATTTTTTTCTTTTTCAGTTATGAAAATCGATAGAAATTAAATCCTCAATTTTAATCATAATTCGAAACTATTCTCTTTAACTCTGAAATATCTATCTCTTAATTTTCATGCATAAAATATTAAGCATCTGTCTAGAGACACTAACCTATTTCTTAATTGATTTTTTTATTGTTTGAAATATTAGAAAAATCGTTTATTAAGAGGGTCTCTTTGCCAACTCATCATAACTTTTAAAAATGAACCACTATATGGTGCTATTATTCCCTTAGCTTACATATACTATTATACATATACATGCATGCACAATCACACAATTACACACTAAAGGAACAAAATAAGATTATCAAGTTGAAAAGAACTATGATTAATTACATGTATATTGGTATGTTTTTCAGGCATTTCAGCTGCAAAAAGACTTCATGATGCAGGGATAAATGATTTCCTAATCCTAGAGGCAACAAATAGAATTGGTGGACGAATTTATAAGACTAATTTTGCAGGTTATACGGTTGAGATGGGAGCAAATTGGCTTCATGGAGTAGGAGGTCGCAAGATTAATCCTCTTTATGAAATGTCAAGGCAAATCCATCTCAAGAAATTCTTCTCTGACTTTAGCAATGTATCATTAAACACTTACAAACAAGAGTAATTTTACACTCCTATCTACTGTCTATTGACATTTTTAGTTGACATTTTTCGGAAGCGGTGCACTACATAGATTGTCACATTAACAAATATTTAAAAATAAATAATAAAAACTACTTTAAATAAAGAAAAATAGAGTTTGATTTAGAATAAGTATTATAAATTGTACCAATTTACAATAAACTGATTGAATAAAGTGTTAGAGTCATATATGGACTAGAACTATATATTTTTTATTAAATTTTGAATCATATATAACTTTGCTTATAATTAAAAAGAATTTAAATTCTTCACCATAAATTGTTTGTTAATCTAACATAGTCAAGGATAGGATATATTACGTTATAAATTTGTAATAACCTTATTTTGAATATATTAATCAATCTTTCTTCAAAAAATTAATATTAATCCTTTAATATAAAGAATTGTCACTAACTGAGCATCACGCGGACTCAAATACAAGCCTATATTCATTACCCCGTGCATCGCAAAGGTTTGATAACTAGTTAGGAGTATTTACATGAAAGTGACATTATTATTACTATCGATCAAATTGAAAGTCATATTTAATTAGAGATCGAAGAAAATAAACCTATCTTAATGTAGATATTATCAAAATCCTTCTGAATTCTAGCCTGACATTAGTATTAAAATTCCTTTGTATATCTCTGTACTAGGGGCGGATTGTATACGAGAGACGAGGTAGAAGATGCACTTAATAGGACGAAGGACACAATGGATTTTGGTGCAAAGTTCTCCAGGGTTCTACACAACAACAAAAGCAAGGATGATGACATGTCCATTCTGGAGTTAGAGCGTCTACATAATACGTGAGTACATATATGTCAATATTGTTACTATAATTCTCTAAATTCTTTCTATCACTAAGGATGATTGTATAACCAATAAATGGGGTGTTCTTTATAGCTTATACGTTTATTTTAATTTAGTTCATTCCAGTCAATTCAGTTTAATTCAATCCAGTTTAGCGGTTATCTCGTATCAGTTTAATGATTTATATTTCAATTCAAATTAATCCAGTGGTCTTCAGTTCAGTTTAGTTAAATTAAGTGGTGTGAAACTCATCAGTTCAATACATCCCTAAAGAACACACCCTAATTGTTATGTTCTCTATTTTTTAGCTAAACCAACACACAGTAAAATGGTAGGAGTCGACCAATTATTATGAACAGTAACCCTTATTTCACCAAAAAGTGACTCTAATCTTACAAGAACGTCCAGAAGTTACAGTAAGACCATCTTATACATACAAGTTTTTGTGATTAGCTTAAATGGATGGTTGGGGGCCAACAATGTTATATTTCTTAACACACTCCCTCCCGCCAGCAAGGCGCCAATAATGTCCAGGAAATTTGAAGCATGAAAGTTAAGATACATATACCTTTCTCATACTGTGTGCTGAAATATTACTTAGGGAATGGGGGCTCCCAAAGATTTAACACATGACATTTTAATCATAAGTGACAATGACACCATGTGAAGGATTAACTGTTTAAGTTGATGGTTGAGCGAGGGTCCAATCAATATTGTATTTCTTATTATTTCGTCTGACAACTTCGATGATGAACTATCAATGGCAGGGTTCCAAAAACTAGTTTAGAGAGAATGATAGACTTCTTCACCTTTGATGGAGAACAAGCAAAGGCACCAAGGGTAACAAGTCTGAAGCACGTGATACCAATGGCAGAGTCCTACGATTTTGGTGAAAAATCTTACTTTGTAGCTGATACTAGGGGCTTTGAGAGCTTAGTACATCTTATTGCTAAACAATACCTCTCATACGAAAATGGTGATCTTAATGATCCAAGAGTCAAGTTTAATCAGGTACTCATTCAACATCAACTAACCATAAACTTATCATGTGTATGAATAAGGAAAAATTGTCAAAAACTACCTTATAAAATCAATGTTTTTGGAACAACCATCTTATAAATTTCTTTTGTAATATAATTACCTTTTGTGAGGTTTCAACTATTAAATCACCTCCTATCAAAAAAAAAAAAAAAACTATTAAATCACCACCTTATGCCACTTTCCGACCAAATTTTAGAAAAATGACAGTTTTGCCCTCGGTCAATTTTGTTTTGCAAACAAAGGTCATCAAGTAAAGGGCAAAATGGTTATTTTTCTATTTTTGGACGGAAAGTGGTCTAAGATGGTGATTTTAAAAGTTGAAATCCCATAAAAAATTGTTATGATAAAGAAAAAAAAATTATAAGGAGATTATTTAAAATATTAATTTTATAAGGTGTTTTCGCAATTTTTTCGATAAATAATACTCGTAACATATATTGAGTAGTATAATATTTGGTTAGTTATATCGTGGTGCAAGAATAATAAGATCTCTATGCATACAAATCTTGACATTAGTGTTTTTCCCCATATAATTAGATACAAATTATGTTTAAATAAAATGATTTTTTGCACCTTTGAAGAGTCTAATCATTATGTATGTTCATATTTATGTCCTTGCCTTAGGTTGTAAGAGAGGTTGTCCAATCAGAAAATGGAGTAATAATACGCACCGAAGATGGCAAGTCATATGAGGCCAAAATTGTAATCTTATCTCCTAGTCTTGGTGTCTTACAAAGTGATCTTATTAACTTTAAGCCACCACTTCCGGTAAGTTGTTGATTTTTACGACATTTTTTGACACTTCAAAAATGTTGAATATAAATTGTGTTTGATTGAAAGTTACACAAAAACTCATATGATCAAGGCGCCCTTATGCATAAGTCGTGATTTCCATGAGCAAGAAAATAATACCTCTTTATGAATAAAAGTGATACTTTTGGCCGTCTTATGTATGAGATTGCCCCATAAAAGAAAGATATTAAATAATTTCGAACCATTATTCCACCATATCACAAAAAAATATATTTTGAAAATATGAATTTGAGTGGGATCCCCATGTTTTGTGAGAAGAAGATGAACCAACAATCTAAAACCACCTAATAATTTCTCCATTACTTTACCAGGTATGGAAAAGACGCGCAATCTCTGAGTTCAGCATCGGAATATTCACCAAAATATTTCTCAAGTTTCCTCGAATGTTTTGGCCTAGTAGCAACGGGACTGAATTTTTCTTCTATGTTCATGAAAGACGTGGATATTATGCAATGTGGAAGGTGATTCAGTACATGAATGACAATTTTTCTGACTTTTCATGACAAGTTCTATTTTCTTTGATAAAAAAAATATTCTAACTGTATATGTTATTCTAACAAGCAGCACATGGAGAATGAGTTGCCTGAATCCAATATTCTATTGGTGATATTAACCGATGATGAGGCAGTAATAGTGGAGCTACAATCTGATGAGGAAACAAAGGCTGAAACAATGGAAGTTCTGCGAAAAATGTTTGGAAATGACATCCCTGAATCAACACATATCTTGATTCCTCGATGGAAAATGGATAGATTCTATCAAGGTTCTTTCACCAATTGGCCTATTGGTTATCCTCAAGAGCGTCATGACCAATTGAGGATGAGTATAACTAAACAAACTTACAACTCCAAATTTTTGCATTGTGACTAGTGCTTGATGTCAAGTCATAGGTCGAATTTCTCATTTCCGATTTGAATGAATAAGTATATAAGTATATTGTACTGGCATTTATGTCGCCAGTAAAATAAAATAAAATAAAAAAGATGATTGAAAAAAATAGGTATGTTTGCACACTTAAAACCCATGAGCTATGCAATTTTCCGAATAATTTAACCTTTAGAGTGAGTTGTATTTTCACATTTAGGGATATAAAGGTTAATGGTCTTGAGTTCAAACTTCGAGAAGTGTTTTAAATAAGGTGGAATATCTAAGTACAAGGTACATCGAAAACGAGTTTGTTGCATGATCCACACTATAATTTCAATGGACATTCATCGAGTCCCACAATATTTAAAATTTTATGTGAACTAATGACTTCATGACACGTGTTCCATTTATTAATTACACATATGTACCTGGTTAAATCTTTTTACCCCCTTATTTGATTCTCGAGATGGCTTATTGCTTAGTTCTACGATTTTTGAGGGTACAGTGACCACAAGTTAGTTCATTGTAAAAATCAAATTAAATTGTCATATTAGAGATTTGTGGGCGGAGAAAAAAATATGGTACCCTTGAGAGGACTCTCAAACCTCTAAAATATCCACTATATCAGGGACAACATATCTCATACCTCATTACACAATGGAGTTTCCAAAAATTCATATTAGGCGACTAAAAAATTGAGAAGCCATTTATTAAGTGATACCTATGCACAATAAAGTGATATTTTTTAACAAAAAGTTTAATACTTTTTGTCGTCTTATAAGAGAAATGTTGAATTGAATTGGACCACAAACGACATGATAGTCTAAACTTTTGTGATTTCGTCGTTACAACCTCCATATAAGGTCCTAACTCTTTCTTAACTTTTGCATCTTCTATGGAGTAATTTGGGTTATTCTAGCCAGTGCTATTTAGCAATCTCCAATTGTATTTGTTCGTGTATACTCAGGCCCCAATTGGCAGAATCTACTTCACAGGAGAGCACACTCACCCTAGATACTACGGATATGCAGATGGTGCATATTATGCAGGTGCTTTCTCTTCTTCTCCCTCTATCAAGATGCATACACATTAGCTAGTTAATCAGTTACTAACGCAATAACAAATGTGGTATATGCATGGAAATCGGCAGGCGCTGGTACAGGAAGGGATGTAATCAGATGCCTGAAGAAGAATATTTGCGAAGGCCCTTAAAGATAGGCCCACTTTGGGTTTGCAAATGCCTAAATTGTGAATATTAAGGACCAAGAGTGTGTTCTTTTCCACTTATATATTTCAAAATTGGCGAATATAGCAAATTGCCCTCAAGACTTATAATTATTGTGCAATCCACCCCCTTAAGGATCATTTGTAGCATTTAACACCCACAAGTACTAAAATCAGTGCAATTAACACCTACAATAATTTTCTAGCCTAATTTCCATCGGAAAAGTGATTTGGCACATTTGACATTGCTACACACATGTCTCCTGTTTAAGAAACGAAGCGTTCAAATAATGTAAATTTTAGGTTTAAGGTCTTTTATATTCATCAGTTATTGAGAGAATATATATACAAGTTGAGATCCTGTATTTTAGGAAACAATCCTAAGGATTCTATATCTATCAGAACTCTCCAAAGTTAACAATTAGAATAAGAAAACTATATCTCCAAAATATCTTAACACCCTCCCGCAAGTTGGAGCATGGGGATTCAAGATGCCCAACTTGAAAAGCAGAGTATCAAATGGCGACTTGCCAAGTGCCTTGGGTAAATAAATCCGCTAACTGAAGTGTGGTAGGAACATATGAAGTAGCAATCAAACCATCAACAATAACATCGCTGACGAAATGACAATCAACCTCGATGTGCTTCGTCTGTTCATGGTAGATAGGATTCCGAGCAATGTGTAAGGCGGACTGACTATCACAAAATAAAGGTATAGCCTTAGGATGATGAACACCCAAACTGAGCAACAAGCCTTTGAGCCACTCGAGCTCACATGTAACCGCTGCCATGGAACGGTATTCAGCTTCAACGGAAGATTTGGCGACAGTGTGTTGTTTCTTAGTTTTCCACGAGATAGGAGATTGCCCAAGAAAAACTAGCCAACCTGTTAATGACTGACGTATGAGAGGGCACGCAGCCCAATCCGAGTCAGATTACACCATCCTTGTAGCGATAAATCACTGACCGCTCGAAGGAGAATTCCCTGACCCGGAGTGCCCTTGAGATATCAAACAACACGCAAAGCGATCTTCCAATGAGCATGGCGCGGGGTCTGCATGAATTAAGAAAGAATATGAACAGAGTACGCCAAATCAGGTCGTGTAACAGAGAGAAACACAAGGCGACCACCGAGTCGTCGGTAGGACTCGGGGTCATCAAGTAAGAGACCATCCGCATGGTCAAGGCGGTGGTTTTGCTCGATTGGCGAGGCTGCTGGTTTGGCGCCTAGAAGAACTACTTCTGTAATGATATCAAGAGTGTACTTGCGTTGACATAAAAATAATCCCGATGAGCTTCGTGCTACCTCAATGCCAAGAAAATATATAAGGGAGCCCAGATCTTTCATTCGAAAACAATCACTCAAGTAAGCCTTAAAAACTTGGATCAACGCGAGTGTCATTCCCGGAAACAATTAAATCATCCATATATACCAAGACGTTAATTTGCACCGCATCCTTGGTGTAGGTGAATAAGGAATAATCAGAATAAGACTGAAGAAAACCATACCCTTTCAAAGCGGTGACAAATTTAGCGAACCAACATCGCGGGGCCTATCGTAAGCCATATAAGGACTTTCGAAGTCGACAGACCATGGTTGGAACAGAAGAATCGAACCCTGGAGGTAGTTTCATATAAACCTCTTCGTCAAGATCCCCATGAAGGAAAGCATTGTGAACATCCATCTGATGAAGTTTCCAATTCTTGGAAGCTGTAATGGCTAAGAAAGCTCGAATAGTTGCCATTTTTGCAACGGGAGCGAAAGTCTCGGTGTAGTCAAAACCTTCAACTTGATGATTGCTAAATACCACAAGACGTGCCTTTAAGCGCACAAGATTGTCGTGGGAGTCATACTTCTCGTGATAGACCCACTGATTGCCCAAGGCACGTTTTCCGGGAGGAAGTTGTTCAAGAGTTCATGTACCATTATCCTCTAATGCCTGATTCTCCTCGTGCATTGCACGTCACCACCCCTCATTTTTCATGGCCTCCTTAAAAGACCAGGGTTCATTACCCACAAGAATAGTTGCAATAAACTTACGATATTGAACTAGAAAAATTGTCACAAGCTATATAATGTGCTATAGGAAAAGAACTACCTGAGGCAAGCTGTGGGGCGGGAGAAGTAGGAGAAGATGGACTCTCATGCAGGATACTGTTGGTGACAAAATCACGAAGAAGGACAGAAGGAGTCTTCAGTCGTTTACCACGACCAAGATCAGCGGCTTCAGCCGCGGGAGCATCCGGAGCAGCCGTGGAGGCTGCTGTTGTCGAAGCCGGATCAGCTGCGGGGGTGTCCAACGAGGTTGTCATGGGCATTGTTAGCGATGATGATATGGCAGCCAAGGAACCCGATGTGGCTTCGGGAGTGTCGATAGAGGCAGTCGTGTCAACCACATTGTACTCATTACTGTAATCAGCGAAATCAACATCAACCTCCGTGTGAAGATCAAAAATATCTTAAGGACAAAAATTGCCAGCTTCCGGAACAAGAAATGGAAAGGTGTCTTCAAAAAACATCACATCTCGGGAGATAAAAAATTCATTGATGTCAAGGTCGAAGCCTCCATCCTTTTTTACCAAACGGGTACCCCATAAAAATACACTTGCGACGACGACTAGCAAACTTATCCCCCTTTGTCTTTTGGTTGTGAGCGAAACATAGAGAACCAAAAACCCGAATAGCATCATACGAAGGAGTGTGACGAAACAAGACTTCAAAAGGGGTCAGATTATGTAAAATGGAAGAGGGAGTTCTATTGATCAAGTGAGCAGCGGCAGACACGCTTTCTCCCCCAAAATAAGTAAATAGGCAGGTTTGCTTGAAATCTTATGGCACGGGCAACATTTAATATGTGTTGGCTTACGCTCAACACTCTCGTTTTGCTGTGGGATTCCGACGCAGGAGGTTTGAAACAAAATTCCAGATGTAGAAAAAAAATCAAGCAAACAATTGAACTCCGTGCCATTATCACTCCATACAATTTGCAATTTTGTAGAAAATTGTCGTTCAACCATGGCGATAAAAGACGTAAAATGCAGAAAGACCGCAATTTTATCATTCATCAAATAAACCCATACAGCTCTAGAAAAATCATCGATAATGGTTAAGAATTATTGTGCCCCACACGATGCTTTATGTCTATACTGACCCCATAAATCAATATGTATCAACTCAAAAACTTGACTACTTTTGTGTTCACTAATTGGAAAACTATCCCTATGATGTTTAGCACGAAAAAAGACTTCACATGCTTTATTCAAACTACCTTAAAGTGACTAATGGGGGGAGCAACTTTACTACTTTCTCAGACGGATGGTCCATTCGAGCGTGCTAAAGAGCTAAGGATGATGGTGCAGCAACATTGAGAGCTTGAACAGTATCCGGCGCTTGAACAGTATCCGTATCTTTGAAGTAGTAGAGTCCATCTTGCTTACTTCCCGTTCCAATTAGTTTCCTCGTTTGGTCCTGTATAGCACACATATAAGAGTTAAAAGTGAAAATACTGTCTAAATCGCCGCATAATTGTGGTATGGACATAAGGTTACAGTTTAAATGCGAAACATAAAGTACGTGAATAAGGGTCATAACATCCGTAAAGTTCTCCTCTCTCTCTAGAAACAACTCCACACTATCGACACTCGCTCAACCCATCCAGAGGGCTCAATCTCGCTCGCCAGCGGCTGGTAGCTGTCAATAGAGGCCGCCTTCTCACCGACGAGGCCCTGCTGTACAGTAATTCAGGTACTCCTTTTTTGTTCTTGACGTTTTTGTTCATATCTGGTCGAGCTAGGCACTGGTTGGTTGTTGCTTTAGTGTAATTGATTAGGGGCTTTATTTTCCTGGGTTTTCTTGTGTTTGATTTGGGTTGTTGATCATGATTTCCAAAACTTTTCTTTCCAAAACTTTTCTATCATGATTTGTGTCAGCTTCTAGCTTATCTGGAGGGTCCTAGAGATCTTTTTTTCCATGTTAATCTTTTAAAGGATCAAGGAATGATTGATTTAAGGAGGGTAAATTCAAAAATGCTCATTTATGTTATGATAAAGCTGCAAAATTACTTTGCTTTGGTATGCCCATGTGTGATGATGACCAACAATTTCGGGATTTTCGTCTAGCTTGTACTCTTTGTTCTATTGTCCGGGGTTGGGTTCCTTCACACACCAAAGCTTTGTTTAGGAGAGCTATCGCGTCATTGGAATTAGGTTTACTTGAGGATGCTCACACTGACTTAATTAAGGCCAGAGCTAGTGAACTTAATAATAAGGATGTTCTAAGGGAACTGGAAAGGTTGAGAAGTTATTGGATGTGGATTAGGAGCTACGAATGGCGATACATCATGCTAATTCAACAATCTGCCCTCTCTAATTAGTTTTTACCCACCCCCTCTTTGTTTGATGTAGTTATTGTCCAGCCCAAGTGGAGTAGAAAGGAGTGGCTTGTGATCTGCTCCGGCGCGGTGGCCTTAGCTTGAACTAGGGGTAGTGGCGTAGTAGGTAGTACCATGGGAAAAGGAGGAGAGGCTGATTTTTTTTCTTCTTCTCGTGGAAAAGTTGCGTGGTATTAGAGTAACACAAAAGGACAAATATACAGTCTAAAGTTTGCATTCGGATTGGAACTTCTCGGGGTGAAGGATAACCACAAAAACAGAGGCCGTCCATGCGGCAAAGAGTGAGCTAATACATTTTTTTTTTTTTGGAATGAACATAGCATGCATGGATTGCAAAGGTCTGAATAAAACCATGAATTTCTTCCAAAGTCCATGGTGTTTTCGAGGGGAAAGGCTTGCCTAAAGGAGAGGCTGAAGTACAAATATACTCGCAAAGTCACAACCACAATACTTATTGGGTTAAAATTTGAAATCCTTACCTCGAGGTTGGGGGAAGAGTTGTATCAATTTGAACTTAAAATCTATGTAAAAACTTGTGTGGATTTAGTTCATGGTGGACCAATATTTGGAGTCATCTCTTACTTTACCTAAAGGCACTCCTCTCTAAAAGCGGAGCCACCCCTACTTCACCTAGAGTCACCCCTCAATTTTATACTTGGCACCACCCCTACTTCACCTGGAACCACCCCTTACTTTACCTGGAGTCACCCCTTAATTCACCTGGAGTCACCGCTTAAAATTACTCAAAATTGCTTCACATGGAGCCACCTCTCTACTTTACCTGGAGCCACCCCCTACTTCACCTGGAGCCACCCCTCAAAATTACTCGATTCACGGTGGACGAAATCCACACAAAACATGCTGTAAAATCTAAACAATGGTCCCAGTCTTTGAAATTGGGTTGCATGTATCCTATCTAATCCTTGTAATCAATAAGTCTTGTATGAGATCGCCTCAAGGTAAGGCAACCTCTATATACAAGCATGACGTCGACATGACATTATACTTTTATGAGAGGTTTATGAGAGGGGCCTCGTATTAAAACCGTCTCATACAAGATTTTGTGCAATACAAAAGCATCCCGGAGAGGTGGTCTTGATATTCAGGCCCGTTCTTGACTCTGTGCAGCAGAGGCGATCGCACAGGGCCTCAGAAATCAGGGGGCCCAATTTGGCTTTAAATACTTGAGAGTAAAAAAAAAAAATTATACAATTTGGGCAGCAGGAGAGGCGCAGCTGCCCAAGGTAGTAGAGCGTCAAATTAGGCTTGATTTTTCCAGATTTGCGGAACTTACACGCTCCTTCCCTAAGGGCCTCTTTCTCTCTCCTCTGAATTATCTGACCCACGATTGAGTTATTGGCCAAGACCTAGAAAATGTTTTTTGATTGATGATTTCATCGAAATTTGTGTGACTTAATGATATTCAAGAAAGGATCAGTAGTAGAAGTAAGCTCAATTTAACCCAAGGATTGAATAGTATAAATACAAATTAATATCCAATCTCCTTTGATGGTTTTGTCCTGGTACACACTCACCAACACTTCCGGGCTCAGGCTCGGGCTCGGGCTCGGGCTCGCGCTTATGGACGATGTCGATGTCGATGCCGATACCTTATGCGATAACAATGGTGCCGATTATATGCGGTATTTTCCTGGTGCTCTCGTGAGTAGATCAGAGTTCTCCTCTTCCTAGTACCTTTTATTATTATTATTTCTTCAGATCATCTATGTTTTTGTTTCTTTGGTTTGCAATTTATGGTTCTGGTTATATTTACCTAGCAATTTTGAATCTGGTTGTTAGTGTATGGTTTCTGCTCAATCTGGTTGTTTATTGTTATTTCACTTATTTGTATCATTTCTTAACTCTACGCAATGATCTTGAAGGTTCATCATTTCTGTTATTATTATTTTTTTATTTACAACAATTTTTTTGGTTCCGATGGTATGACTTTCAATATTCTAGTTAAATTGGTTATAGAATTTTGAATTTTGTTGTATAACTTTGGGTGTCTTATGACATTTTTGTATTGATACTTTTGGTCTGAAATGAAATGATCATATATATAATCTTATATGATGAATGGATGAAACCCATTGTTTCATTTGTTTTCTATCGTACTCTAGTATTTGTATCTTATACTTTAGTTTTTTTTTTTTTTTTGTAAAAAGGCGTGAGAAGACATCACTTATTTTTCTTATTACTAATTAAACTAGGGCCTAATTTTTAAATTCAACACAAAACCTCCAAAATTACAGGAAAATCCCTGTTGATATTCAATGGTTGTGCAACCGCGTAAAGTTGTGATAGCTACTTACAGATACTTGTCATGAGAGAAACTATTAAATTTGTCCCCCATTTTATTTTTTTGATAATTTTAAATCTGTCCCCCATTGTCACATTAAGTCATCTCTTAATATTTAATCTGTCCAACAATCAATCGACAATCGAGATATATAATATCCTCTGTATTGAGCAACCAACAATAAAGAATTAAATCACTCAAAACAATAAAGAATTAAAGAAGTCAATTGTAACGCGTCCAAATTTTAGCATTTCACATGAGCCAAAACTTTGTTGGGAAAACTTAAGTAGGGTGATTATACGGAGATCACTTCTCGTAGGCTTAAATTCACCCCCTTAAAAAATGGTAATTATGAGAAGTATGAGTTTGATCAAAAACATTTAATAATTTATTTTCTCGTGGGATCAACAAATGAATAAAAAATATATCTTCAATTTAAGCAAAATAATTTTATCATCCATTAAAAATAATTTTACTAGAGTACGATTTGTCGAACTTCTTATTGCGCAATTACTACATCCAGGCCATGTTTTTTACGCCATTCACATCGTAAATTCACAATGCATGAACGACCGACCTACAAGCAATGCTCTCAATTATCAAGCAATAAGGAATCGAGCAAACTCGAAGCAATGTTTGGAAAATAGAAAAAGAAAATTAGTAGTAACAACACTAATAATAAGGTAATAGTGGCTCTCAAAAAAATAAAAATAAAAGTAGTAGTAGTTATTGTTGTTTTCCACTTATTTGGTTAGTAGCTCTTTTTTGTTCGATTTTGTTTATTTCAATTCAATAGAATTAATATTATGTAAACAACCAACTCAAACAAAGTTTAAAGCCAGATAAATGAATGCCTAACTAATAGTTAATTTTATGTCCATTATGTAAAATTGACTAGATAAATTTATAAATTGAGAGCAAAAACGTATTGCAAAGCAATCATCGTCCAAATTAAGGGTATATTCTTTGCACCTTCATTTTACTGAACTTATCTGCGAAATACTGAATTGGACTGAAGTTTACTAAACCGAACTGAACATATTTTTACTGAAATCTATAATTACAAAGAGTAAAATTGTACTTCAATTTACTGGATTGTACCGAATTTTTCTGAACGGACTTCTTTTTACTAAATTTTACTGACTAAACTGAGTTTTATTGAATACTTCAGAAAGAAGCTGAAGAGAACAACCCCTAAACAACCTTGTTTCGTTCGTACCAAAAAAAAACAAGTATGCAAAATTAGTCTTGTAGATGGCCTTTTCTATAGTACATGAGCACGTTAACAATTAAAAAATTACTAAGAATCTAATTTTATGAACTTTCTTCCCCTTTTTTCTCTCTCTCCTTCCCCCAAAAAAACCCTAGCTCTCTTTTGGTTTAGGGGCTGTCATTAGCAATTCATTGCTAATGGTAAGCCCCAATTCTTTTTGTTTCATTGTTTTGTTCTATTATCTAGTTTTATTATGTCGAATAATATCAGTCTCTCCATTTGTGAGGGTTAGTTTGTCCCATACGTTGGATTCGGCTGTCTCTCACTTTTTGAGAGTATTGTTAGTTTTTTGTTTTGTCATTCGTATGGTGCTTTGGTGGATCTATTCTATCAAGAGGTGGTCTACTATGTCGGATCGAAGCATTCAAAGTTATATAGCAGAGGCTTCCGCGAAAAGGCTGTAATATGGAAAACAGCGATTAAATGGAAGCCGGTCGGAATTGTTGAATTTCTAGTGTTACATAGCTTTTTCATTCGAATGTATTCTGATGTTTTAGATCTATTTCTTATTGAATTCAACAGTTCTTGTAAGTGTCGTATGACTTTCAATTAATGAAATTTATTTTCCCCCAAAAAAAAAAACAATTAAAAAATTGCTACTTAATTACTAGTGATTCCTCATTTTTATATATTCGCTGGTTCTTAAGCAGAAGAAAATTTTAATAGTTTCTGCCATGTGAAATGCTTAAGGTTATTGGACACATAATTGAGAGATCGTGACTACATTATGTGCCCTTATTATTTATTGTTGTTTTAATACAAATGAAATTACTTACTCATATCTCTCAATTGATTGTTGGGCAGATTAAATATTATTGAGAGATGACTTCTTTCACCCTTTTTTTTTTTTTTTTGTGTCAACGGATTGCGCGCTAAACTCATTTAATAACATTGTAATTTGGCAGGACAAGCGCATATAAGTACCTAGAGGTACTTCAACGCCAATGCCACAACAATAGATAAATTAGCCAAACATATAAAACAATGGTGAGTGCAAGAATGAAGGTTTTCCTGTTGTTCCTGTTGTTTCTTTTCCCCGTTCCTTTTTTGTTGTACATGGGTAAGGATGACTTTTTTTCGAGGTTGTCCTATTTCAGAGCCCAACTTATACTTAATAGGCGAGACATTTGGAAAGAAGGTGACACATATGGTTCCTCCTCCCCACCTTCGGTCATTATTGTTGGAGCTGGAATGTCAGGTATTGCCATTTATTTTTTTCTTTTTCAGTGATGAAAATCGATAGAAATTAAATCCTCAATCTTAATCATAATTCGAAACTATTTTCTTTAACTCTGAAATATCTATCTCTTAATTTTCATCATTACATCACTTTTTATATTATATACAATCTGCGCAATATTTCTGTATCTACCACGCAAGACTCTGGAATTCCTTTCCTGCCAGATTTCATAAATTGCAGCAAGAAAAGCGCATCTTCTCCTTCGTTTCTCCCAGCTTTTGCCTCTGTTAAATTTTTGAAACTACCTCAACTCATGGTTCAGACTTAACACCCTTCTGTTAATTCCCATCCAGCAAAGAATCTGTTGCCAAACATCCCTGCTATAAGGACAATCAAAGAATAAATGTTTGCAAGTCTCTGAATCAGCACAGCACAAGATGCATCTGTTGACCATCATAATCCCCCTTTTGCAAATATTATCAATCGTAGCTAGACCATCATTAACTACCATACAAGTTGTTACGCGATGCTTTGGGACAGCAGCAGCTTCCCACATTGACCTTAACCAGTAACATGGAGAGTGTGTCCCATGGAAGAACTCATAAGCTTTAGAAACCAGAATTTTATCTCCCTTATGCCAATCATCAAGCAGGATTTGAGCTTGAGTCACGCCTCCTACAAGCTGAACAAAAACATCCCTTAGGTGCAAGATCATTTTCCAGCTCCAAGAGCCCCTTTGTCTAGTTTGAACATCGCATATAGAGCTTTGTTTCAGATAATACTTATCAATCCACTCAACCCAGACTGAATCAGTCTTTTTATATATTCTAGCAATCCATTTCAAAACAAGTGCTTTATTCCAACCTAGAGCTCCTTTGATACCAAAGCCACCTTCTTTTTTCTTCTTATAAATTCTATCCCATCCAAGAAAGATCATTCTCCGTTTATCAGCTGTACAACCCCAGATAAAAATCTCTGCATAACCTCTCAATTTTCCTAAGCACCTCAACAGGAAGAAGAAATGCTGAGCCCCAAAAATTTGGAGACCAAAAATCACACTGTTCACAAGCTGTATTTTCCCCGCATACGAGAGCATATGAGTACTCCAGTGTTGAATTTGCCTAGTTATCTTGTCAATAAGGCCTCGACACATTGCAGTAGAAATCCTAGAAGAGTTAAGTGGCAGTCCCAAGTACCTGATTGGTAACTCTCCCTCCTTAAAGTCAGTTTGCAGTAAAATGGCCTCCTTAACTCTAGTAGAAATTCCTCCCAAAAAAATATTTGTTTTCTGGGGATTTCCAACTAAACCAGACATGCTAGAAAAAATATTCAAGCAACCAATAGCAGCCAACACAGATTTAACATCACCTCTAGTGAATAGAAGTAAATCATCAGCAAAAGTTAAGTGGTTAATTCCCAATTGAGAGCATTTGGGATGTGCAGAAAAATGCTTATTATCACCAGCTTTACGGAGGATTCGAGATAAGACCTCCTTACTCAGGACAAACAAGTATGGTGAGAGAGGGTCACCCTGTCTCAACCCCCTCTTACCCTCAAATAAACCTCTAGGATTACCATTCACACACACAGAAAACCTAGTTGTCCTAATACATGTCATAATCCAGTTGACAAAGATTTCAGGAATCCAAAAATATTTAAGAGCATGACCCAGGAAATCCCAATTCAGAGTATCATAAGCTTTACGGATATCAATTTTCATCATGGCCCTAGGAGATATCATCTTTCCTCCCATAATGTTTAGCCATCTCATGACTAAGTAGGACATTATCAAACAGTGATCTCCCTTTTACAAACGCAACCTGTTCCTTTCCCACAAGTGTATTCATACAGTCTTGCAGTCTAGTAGCCATGATTTTAGAAATGATCTTATAAATCACAGAACAACACGCAATAGGTCTAAATTCTGTAACACTCTTAGGTACATCACAGTTAGGAACAATAATAATAAAGGTAGAATTTACCTCTTTCAGAAGCGTTCCGGTAGCAAAAAAATCCAGAACAGCAGAATAGACCTCATCTCCCACAATAGACCAAGCTCTTCTAAAGAATCCTGAAGTAAAACCATCTGTTCCTGGGCTGTTGCCCTCATGAATAGACCAAAGAGAAGCTTTAACTTCTTGAATAGTCACTGGCTGAATCAAAAAGTTACTCAAAGCAGGTTCCAAAAAAGGTCCAGAGCTCATAACAGTATCATCAAACTCCGCAACATTGGTTCCAGTACCAATAAGAAACTTGTAATAATCAACAAAAGAATCGATCACTCCTTGGGGATCAGAGTGAATATTGCCCGCATGATCCTTAATGGACCCAACTCTGCTTCTGGTTCTAGCTTCAGAAACTTTAGCTTGAAAATATCGAGTATTTTCATCAGATTTTTGCATATGCAGAACTTTAGCTTTCTGGCAATAAAAGCTAGTTTCTGCTTTTTTCAGCTTCAAGTACTCTTCCTTCAAGGTCTTCTCACATTGCTGAAGTGTTGTATCATGCAAATCCTGCTGCATGGCCATCTGAATAGCAAGCCATTCTTGCTGTTTCTTGTGTACCCTAACAGTGATGTTAGTGTACTTTTGTTTATGCAGCTCTTTTAGTTTTTTCTTCATCATCTTTAAATGAGTGACCAAACAGAACATAGCACACCCTCGGACAGGTGTACTCCAAACCTCATTGACCAAGGGCAAGAAATTTTCATCCTCGGTCCATTGGTTCAAAAACCTAAAAGGCTGAGGTTCAGTTATAATATTTTCAATAACAGATAATAACCCCTGGGAGTGATCAGAAATCCCAGGGGCTAAGAACTCAGCATGTCCAGGCACTTGGTTCAGAAACCAATGAGCATTACCCATAATTCGATCAAGCTTTGACCAAACTCGATCATTACCATCTTGATTATTAGACCAAGTGAACAGACAACCAGAAGCTTTCAAATCTACAATCCCAACTGAACCAATACAGTCACTAAACTCCTGTATATCAGGATTAGCTACACTAACTCTCTCAGAAGCTTCCAAAACCACATTAAAATCTCCAAGACAAACCCAAGGGTCCCTGATTTGCTGAGATAAACCCACCAAATCTTTCCACAACTCCTGCCTCTCGGTAGGACCATTGAAACCATATACAAAAGAAGCAAATCCAGAAAAAACTTGCTCCTTTTAGAGGTAATTTTACAGTGAATCAGTTGCACTGACTTCAGTTTAACTTCCACATGAACATTTCTCTAGTCCCAAACCGACCAGATTCTTCCATTGTAATGACTCCCGTAGTTCTGATCCAAAAAAAAATTACTAAAATATTTCTTATGAACACCAGCTGCCTTCCTCTCTTTAATTTTTGTTTCAATAAGAGCAGCAACATCCACCTTATTATTCTTCAAGAAGCTCCGTACTTGTTGAAGTTTTAGAGGCTCATTCATGCCTCTGACATTCCAAGCGAGCAAAATCATGGAGAAGACACGGGACTTCCCCCACCCCCTCCCTTCATCACAACCCAATACAGTATCTATCTCAACCTCTGCATTATTACTTTCCTCAACAATTGTAATATATCCAGCATCTGAAACATCAAAGATCACAGGTTTTGTTGTAGCTAAAACATCAAACCTATTATTCACAACAGGTACATTCCCCTTGCTAGCTGCATGCATTTCTCTGCCTATTGATCTAGGCTTTACCAAAGTAAAACCCTCGTTATCAGTAGCAGCCTGAGAACCAGGTTGCTTAACATTCTCACCTTCACAATCTGTTGCTTGTTGCACTTCCTTAGGCTTATCAACAGCCTTATATGTAGCTTTAGTCTTCCCCTTTTTACATTTACTAGCCTCATGGCCTAGCTTTTTGCATTTGTTACAATAAAAAGGAACCCACTCAGATTCAATTTGCTAAGTTATCACACCAAAAAAGGGAGTAGCTAGCTTCATTTCAGTAGGTAGTTTCTTTGAGACATCCACCTCAATAAGAACTCTTGCAAACCCTATCTTATCTTTATTAGTCGTGATCTTGTCCGCAAATAAAGGATTACCACTTTGCTCGCTATTTTGCTTAACCCTTTCTGTGACCAGAAATAGGGATCAAGCTGAGGAAATAGCACCCAAACTGGAACTTCAGAAATATGTTCAACCTCGGTACAAAACATAGGAGACCAATGTTTCAGCACTAAGGAATAGCTCCCCATAAACCACGGGCCTCCATTCAAAATAGTATCTCGGTCTACTTTACTCTCGCTCAAATCGAAAA
Organism: Tetragonia tetragonoides; assembly: GCA_038025085.1. Classification (NCBI taxonomy): domain Eukaryota; kingdom Viridiplantae; phylum Streptophyta; class Magnoliopsida; order Caryophyllales; family Aizoaceae; genus Tetragonia; species Tetragonia tetragonoides. The sequence continues at coordinate 31,961,678 of CM076152.1, read as the reverse complement.
TAATACCATCCATTTCTATAGTAAAGCACTTGTGGCTTTTTCACATGGTTCCAAAACTTCTCAACCTAAGACTAAATTTGATCAAGCTTAAACTGCCCACCCACAATGCATCCCACCAAGGTATTAGCCCAATACTTTAATTCGTCAGCCACATCATCCTCTAGTATCTCAACCACATCAGAATTTGCAGATTTCACAAACTCAAGTTGCATGCCCTTTGATTTCTCCATAAAATTCATCCTATTAATCCAATCCCCCCCACCAGTTGTCGAATTAACAGAGTTAACAAGTGAATTTATATGACTAGCATTAATCCCATTAATACTAGTACTCCCAAAACTAACAGATGACATGTTATTCACAACACCATTCCCAATCGGACAATCAAACCCAGAATTTGGTGGAATAATCAGATTAGCAGGAACTGGGGGATCTAATATACCAGTAGTCGTACCTGTAGCTGACTCCACCGTAGCCTGCCAGTAGCAAGCCCATTGATGGCCGGGTTTAGAAAATCTCCAAGCTGAACCGGAGAGCGCAAGGGGTTCGCAATCGTCTCCTGGGTTGTGACAGGTTCATGCAAAATAGGTTCATTCACTCCCAAATTAACATCAGAAGAATCAGCTTGAGCATCTGCGTTGGATGCTTTAGCTTTTTCGGAGGTCTACCTCGAGGATTACCAGTACCCATGGCGGTTTGAGGGTGTAGGATAACGAGGGGTAGTATCCTACACACTCAGAGCAAGCCAACTCTCACCGCTCTATATATTGGTATGTTTTTCAGGCATTTCAGCTGCAAAAAGACTTCATGATGCAGGGATAAATGATTTCCTAATCCTGGAGGCAACAAATAGAATTGGTGGACGAATTCACAAGACTAAGTTTACAGGCTATACGGTTGAGATTGGAGCAAATTGGCTTCATGGAGTAGGAGGTCGCAAGATTAATCCTCTTTATGAAATGTCAAGGCAAATCCATCTCAAGAAGTTTTACTCCGACTTTAGCAATGTCTCATTCAACACTTACAAACAAGAGTAAGTTAATACACTCCTATCTATTGTCTATAAATAAAGTTGACATTTTTCAGGAGTATAGGTTGTGCCACATATAGGTTGCCACAAAGGGAAACATTTGAATATGAATAATACAATATATTTTTCAGATAAAGAAGAATAGAATTTGATTTAGAATAGGTTATAGAGTACCAATTTAGAATAAACAAATTGAGTAAACTCTTAGAGTACAAAATTTTTGCATGACACATGACTTTGATTGCTTATCCAATTCCTAAAAAAAATAATTACATACTTTCATATTCTTATATACTGTATTTCATAAAAGTTTTTATAAGACGGTTTTTGGTAACTTTTTATGAAATGAAAATCACTTTTCAATGAAACAAGGGTCACTGCTCAACAAAAATGACCCCTTTATTTTTAAATAGTGACGCAATTTTTTTTTTAAGTTGGTCTCATACAAGACTTACTGATAATATTTAATTTTTATATATTATCAACATCCTTCTGATAAATTAATTCATGTGTATTTCTCTGTACTAGGGGCGGATTGTATACGAGAGACGAGGTAGAAGATGCCCTTAATAGGACGCAGGACACAATGGATTTTGGTGCAAAGTTCTCCAAGCTTCTACACAACAACAAAAGCAAGGATGATGACATGTCAATTCTGGATCTAGAGCGTCTACATAATACGTAAGTACTCCCTCCGTCCCAAGTTCATCTTTACATTGGACTTTTCACGGACTCCAAGACACTACTTTGACCATGAATATTTATGATTTTATTATTCTAGAATTTATATTAAGATGATATTTTGAAAATACTATTTAAAATGAATCTAGCAAAACTATTTTCACATTGTAAAACTTTGTAACTTTTCACAAATAAGTGGTCAAAGTTCACAAACTTTAACCTTAAAAAGTCCAATGTAAAGATAAACCTGGGACAGAGGGAGTACATAATATGTCATTATTATTGCTAGATTATCGAAATTCTTTCAATGGTAAGGAAAATAGTATATTCATAATAAAATGGAGCCACTTATTATGAACAATAACTCTTACTTCATTAAAAGGTGTCTCTCGTCTCACTAGAAATTACGGTAAGACCGTCTTCTACAAGTTTTTAAAATTAATTGCATATCTTGGACAGACCCGACCCGTTTAAAATTTTATATAAGTTTAAACTTTAAGCACTAGTTTTGAGTTTTGACAATAAACTCTACTTTAATTTTGTGGTTGGTAATTAAGTTAGTGGATCGGACCACGTTTTTAACATCGAAATTAGAATTGAGAGAGTTGTGAAGTAACCAATTCAATCAAAAATTTAGTCTGATGGTTGAGGATCGAGGCTAACAATGTTATATTTATTAACACACCTCGTCCTGCAAATGTCTAGAAAATTTGAAGCATGGAATATACACATGTCCTCCTTAATTAAACTTTGTGATAAAAATATTTCACTTAGGTAATGGCCGAATGAGGGCTTCCAAAATTTGAACATATGACATTTTGATCACATGTGTGACTATAACACCATGTGAATGAGCCAACTTACCTAACTATTTAAGTTGATGGTCGAGGTCGAGGGTCCAATCAATGTTGTATTCCTTAATTTTCCATCTGACAACTTCGGTCATGAACTATCAACAGGGTTCCAAAAACTAGTTTAGAGAGAATGATAGACTTCTTCACCGTTGATGGAGAACAAGCAGAGGCACCAAGGGTAACAAGCTTGAAGCACGTAATACCAATGGCCGAGTCTTATGATTTTGGTGAAAAATCTTACTTTGTAGCTGATACTAGGGGCTTTGAGAGCTTAGTACATCTTAATGCTAAACAGTACCTCTCCTACGAAAATGGTGTTCTTAATGATCCAAGAGTCAAGTTTAATCAGGTATTCCTTCAACCTCAATTAACCATAAACTTGTCGTGTAAAATAAGGAAAAATTATCAAAAACTACCTTATAAAATCAATTTTTTTCGCAACAACCACCTTATAAAAATTTCCTATAAAATAATTCCTTTTTATGAGGTTTCAACTTTTAAATCATCACCTTATACCACTTTCTGACCAAATTTGAAAAGATGATCATTTTGCCCTTGGTCAATTTTGCTTTGCAAACAAAGTTCATCAAGTAAAGGGCAAAATGATTATTTTTTTATTTTTCGATAGAAAGTGGTCTAAGCTGATGGTTTTAAAAGTAACCATAAAAGATTGTTATAATAAAGAAAAAAATTATAAGGCGATTATTACCAAAAAATTGATTTATTTCATGAGGTGTTTTTCACAGTTTTTTCGATAAAAATTTTTTGTAACATACATTAAGTGGTATAGGATTTTGTTAATTATATCGTGGTGCGAGAATAGTAAGATCTCTATGCATACAAATCTTGTCATTAGTGGGTTTTTTTCCACATATATAATTAGATGCAAATTATGTTTAAATAAATGATTTTTTACACCTTTGAAGAGTCTAATCATTTTGTATTTTCTTATATATGTCCTTGCCTTAGGTTGTAAGAGAGGTTGTCCAATCAGAACGTGGAGTAACAATACGCACCGAAGATGGCAAGTCATATGAGGCCAAAATTGTAATCTTATCTCCTAGTCTTGGTGTCTTACAAAGTGATCTTATTAACTTTAAGCCACCACTTCCGGTAAGTTGTCGATTTTACCACATTTTATGACGCTTCAAAAATGTTCAAAATAAATTGTGTTTGATTGAAAAATACACAAAAACTTATATGTAAGCGAGTTCATGCATATCATGAACAAGATGATCCAATAGTCTACGATCACCTACTAATTTATCCATTACTTTATTAGGTATGGAAAAGGCGTGCAATCTCCGAGTTCAGCATCGGAATATTCACCAAAATATTCCTCAAGTTTCCTCGAAAGTTTTGGCCTAGTAGCAATGGGACTGAATTTTTCTTCTATGTTCATGAAAGACGTGGATATTATGCAATGTGGAAGGTGATTCAGTACATAAATGACAATTTTTATGACTTTTCATGAATGACAATTTCTGTTTTCTTTGAAAAAAAATAAAATTCTAATTGTATATGTTATTCTAACATGCAGCACATGGACAATGAGTTGCCTGAATCCAATATTCTATTAGTGATATTAGTCGATGAAGAGTCAGTAAGAGTGGAGCAACAATCTGATGAGGAAACAAAGGCTGAAGCAATGGAAGTTCTGCGAAAAATGTTTGGAAATGACATCCCTGAAGCAACACATATCTTGGTTCCTCGGTGGAAATCAGACAGATTCTATCAAGGTTCTTTCACCAATTGGCCTATTGGTTATCCTCAAGAACGTCATGACCAATTGAGGGTGAGTATAACTAAACAAACTTACAACTCCAAATTTTTGCATTGTGACTAGTGCTTGATGTCAAGTCATAGGTCAAATTTATTTTTGATTTGAATGGATAACTATTTTGTACTGGCATTTATGTCGACACTAAAATAAAATAAAATAAAATAAAATAAATGATTGGAAAAAAAGGTATGTTTGCACACATAAAAGATAAAACCATGAACTAAGCGATCTTTCGAATAGTTTAACCATTAGAGTAGAATTGCTATTTACCGCCCAAAAATACTCACCACCGTCCTTAGAATTTACGATTTTGCCCTTCACTCTAAATAGTCGTTTTTTTTTTACAGTTCGTAGTATCGGGCGTCTGCAATTTCCGCCTGACCCATGGGTCAGGCGTCTGTAGATTCCGCCTGATCCATGGGTCAGGCGGAAATTGCAGACGCCTGATCCATGGTGCAGGCGTCTATTATTTCCGTCTGTCCCATGGAACGGGCGGAAATTGCAGACACCTACTCCATGGTTGGGGCGGAAATTGCGGACGCCCGATTCAAATTCTGCGAAAAAAAAAATTTACCTCGGACGGCGTCGACCGCACTTCCTGGTCGCTGGCAGACATCCGCGGCCGTTGCTTCCTTACCGAATGAGTGAATGTTGATGAAGGTTGGGTATGAGAATGGGTGGTAGAGAGGGAGAATTGATGTGAGAGTTAGAGAGGGAGAGGATGGGTGAAAATGTGAAGAAGGGCAAAATTGTAATTTTTAGGGGCTGTATTAAGTAATTTTAGGGCAGTAAATAGCAACACCCTTTCAAATTTAGGGATATAAAAGGTTAATAATCTATAGTTCAAATTAAACTTCGGGAAATTTTTTAAATAAGGTGGAATATCTAAGTAAAAGGTACATTGAAATCGAGTTTGTTGCATGATCCACACTATAATTTCAATGGACATTTATGTCCCACCAGATTTAAAATTTTGTGCGAACTAATGACCTTATAACATGTGTTTTATTTATTAATTACACATACATATCCGGTCAAAACCTTTTTTTCTCCCTTATTTGATTCTCGAGATGGCTTATTGCTTAATTCTACGATTGTGAGGGTGACCACAAGCTAGTTCATTGTCTAAATCAAATTAAATTGTCATTTTAGAGATTTGTGGGAAGAGGAATGAAGTATCTGTCACCCTTTAGAGGACTCTCAAACCTCTAAAATATCTACCATACATATTGGGGACAATATATCCTATACTTCATTACACAATGGAGTTCCCACAAACTCACATCAGGCGACTAAAAAATTGAGACCAAGTTATTAAGTGATACCTATGTACAATAAAATGATAGTTTTTAACAAAAAATTTAATACTTTTGGTCATCTTATAAGAGAAATGTTGAACTGAGTTGGACCACAAATGACACAATAGTCTAAACTTTTGTGATTTCGTCGTTACAACCTCCATATAAGGACATAACGTCCTAACTCTTTCTTAACTTTTGCATCTTCTATGGAGTAATTTGGGTCATATAAGGACATAACGTCCTAACTCTTTCTTAACTTTTGCATCTTCTATGGAGTAATTTGGGTTATTCTAGTGCTATTTAGCAGTCTCCAATTGTATTTATTTGTGTATACTCAGGCCCCAATTGGCAGAATCTACTTCACAGGAGAGCACACTCACCCTAGATACTACGGATATGCAGATGGTGCATATTATGCAGGTGCTTTCTCTCTCTTCTTCCTCTATCTAGATGCACATACATTAACTAGTTAATTAGCTACTAATACAATAACAAATGCGTGATATGCATGGAAATCGGCAGGTGCTGGTACAGGAAGAGATGTGATCAGATGCCTGAAGAAGAATATTTGCGAAGGCCCTTAAAGATAGGTCAACTTTGGATATGTAGATGCCTAGATTGTGAATATTAAGGATGAAGAGAGTATTCTTTTCCAATTATTTTCAAATATGTTCCGTTTAATTTAATGGAGAGTTTAGTTCAGTTCGGCAGAGTTCAATTTAATTATATAATTATCAGTTCCGTAAGCTACTTTTTCTTTCACATATCTATTCAATAAGTGGTGTTGTAATGAAGCCCCTCAACGAGTGACTCAGGGCTCGGCGCATATTGAATGATGAATACTAATGTTTCGAGAATCAAGTGATCAAATAAGTATTAGGGAACTATCGAGTAAGAGAACATTTTGAGAGAAATTCATTTTGTATAATAACAATGGAAGGAAAAACCTCCTTTGCCACAAGCACGTTTAGCGCATCGAAAGAGACAATTGAAGAGACAATTCAATTGACTGTCATGCACTGAAGGATCCGACTATCCAAGTTTTAGTGATCACTACTTATATAGAACATATGAGTACCAAAATAGAGGGGTCCGTGGGTGAAGATATGAATTAGAAATGTGTTAATTAACCCAAACCCGCCCGTTTTAATGGTGACCTCTAGTAACTCAAGTTTGCTGAATACATTATATTGATGTAAAACTCACTTTCCTGTTGTCATATCCGCATGGCTATATGTTCTTTTCTTCTTTGCTTGCGGTCTCCTTTATATTGATTGCTTCCCGAACTTGTCCCAACACCCATTGGGACCTAAATCATGTTGGACCTGCTCTAACAGTTTTCAATTGAATCCACTTGGAATTTTAAAAAAAAAAATCCTATATAAAATCATTATTTTGTACAATATTCAAGAATTGTCTTATATGTTATAAGAGAGATCGGATCATCTACGGTAAAATTTGTGCGGTAAACCCTGCAGTATCGTATTTTTTAAATTATAACGTTATAAATATTCATATAACGGTACTAAAACTGATACAACAGAATTTAAATAATGGGTCAAAATAGGCATTAAATAACTACTAAATTGTATTGTTATGACCCATTATTTAAATTCTATTGTATCATTTTTAGTATCGTTATATGAATATTTATACCGTTATAATTTAAAAAATACGATACTGCAGGGTTTACCGCATGGATTTTACCGTAGATGATCCCATCTCGTTATAAGAGAGTGAGCTGTGAACCCACTTAATTGAGTTCTGACTTTGCCATTGCAGCAATGTCCGTTGATTTTCTGTGCAGTCTACTCTCCGCTGCTACGTCTCAACTTTCGTTTCTGTTTTGTCATTGGCTGGTCTTGAGGTCATTTTTCGTATTTTGCATTATTCTTGCTCCTTTTTTTAATTTTTCTTTTGAAAGAATGACGAGAGAATAGCACGGTGTACTATTTATGCACCACGCATTGTTGGAATTTGAAGGGTCCACAAATAACCCCATAACGTTTCCCTTGGCTTTTTGGTCGCTCGGCTTTTCTGGTCTGGTCAGTGGTCACAACAAATTTACACCGCTTCTGCTTCTGCAACAAATGTCTTACCACCCCTTTTCATTTACCTTCGAGAGAGGGGAAAAAAAAAAGAAAAAATTGCATCTTTGTGGCATTTACATAATCTCTCTGTCCCAAATTTATCTTTACATTGGATTTTTTACGGTCTTCAAAACATTACTTTAACCATGAGTATTTATGGTTTCATAATTATAGAACTTATAATAAGATAATAATATTTTGAAAATACTATTTAAAATGAATCTAGCAACACTATTTTCACATTGTAAAATTTTGTAACTTTTCACAAATAAGTGGTCAATGTTCACAAACTTTTTCTTAAAACGTCCAATATAAAAATAAATTTGGAACAAATGGAGTATTTATTTTATATTACTGTTCGATATAGGAACATTTTTACTTCAACAAAGAGAAGAGTAAGTCGTAAGGTGTACTAATATATGGTTTGGACTATGGAGGTGCCTAAAACACTAATAGTAGTAGCAATACTTTGTTGATGGCTTCTGATTGTGCTCAAGCCACCCCGTCCAGTTGAGACGATGTTCGTGTAAGGTCGTCTCATTCTATGGTTATTTATCCAGTCAAGACTCCTTAGGTCGTACTCGTGTTGGGCACGCCATGCCAAAGTATTGTCAATTTTATTTGACTCTTTTTTGTCAAGTAACATTACATTGTGTCTGGCCGTGTCTGGCCGTGTCTGTATTAGGTAATTATTTTTTCCAATACTCATACGTGTGCACACTAGTCCTACTAGGCACTATCTCCTTAGTCCTCAAGCTTGAGTCGAGCTTGCACAATCCCACATTCTGTCGAGTAAATTAAAGGCCTGTTTGTTTGGGTTAGTTGTGCACCGAGCTAACCCGGCCCAAAACCTTTTTCACTTGTGCGATGCTCAATTTTGGTGGGATAGTGTAATTTGGCGTGAAAAATAAGATGACATAAAGCATGAAAACTAAAAGAATCAACGTCATTAAAGGGCACCAAAAATAGAAAGGTAGAAAATAGTAAAGACTGAAAATAATAATAGATCTCAAGTTATACATAGTACAAAAATATGTGTGGAGTGAGTCCATGGTGAACCAATACTTTATTTGAATAAAATTAGATAGCCCAGATTATGGAAACTAAGAATCCATGACGCTAGAAGCCATTGTTAACAATGTCCATTATAAGGCTCATGAAGATGAAGATGCTATTTTCTTTTTAAATTTTAATTTTTTTTTGTGTGTGTGTGTATATACATACTGTAGGTGCGTGTATGCCTGTATGGTATTTCTTTGCGCATATGCATGCCAATTGCCAATGTATAACTAGTAAATCAATCAATCATCTCCTACTTTCATTTATACGAGTAGTTTTCTTTGATATTGTTTCCCTTCTTTTCTTTTACTCATATTTGCTTCCTTATTTGTTTTTAGATTTTTTATATTGGTGGATTTGGAAGCAAATATCAGTGTAAGAAAGAAGGGAAACAAAATAAAAGAAGAATATAAAAGAAAGGAAAGAAAGAAGAAACAAGAAAGGAAGGAAATATTGATGAAACGTACAAGTGAATTATCTACACATTGGCATATTGACATTTGTACACAAGGACATACGGTATACGTATAAACAAAAAAAGTTAAAAAGAAAAAAGCATCTTCATCTTCATCTTCATCTTCATAAGTATTACTGCACATTATTAACATTGGCTTCCTAGCCATGGACCATTAGTTTTCATTAACATATAATAATACCTTGATCAAAACTTGCTAAGGAATTAAATAAAATCTGGGCTATCTAATGTTATTCAAATAAGCAATGACACATCAAACTTGTCATGGGTATACATAAATATGGCTTTCATCGGTGCCGGCCGTCAGGTGCCGAAGTCGTCGGTGCCGTGAGTGTAGGACGGAGACGGTGACAGTGCGTAGTCGGAGATGTGGACGGAGTAAGTAGTCGGAGACGGTGATGGACAGTGGCGAATCCAGAAATTCAAAATTGGGTATGCACAATTTCCTAGAAAAAAAATACATTTTCATACTTATAATTTACTCTAATTACACAAGTTTTTTTTCTTTTAATCTAATCCTTAATTGACTAATAAAACATCCCCAGGACAAGTTTTTGGAGTAGATAGTAAAACTAAATATATTACATTGAAGAATAGCTTATGTTACTTCGCTATAAAGTCCAACAAAAATGGAGAGAGAGAGACACTTTTTTTGATGTGATTGACTGATAGCTAGTAGATAGGAAAGGGCAAGGAAAGTGAATAAAGGAGATTAGCGGGTAGAGAATGAAAGACAGCAAGCCTAAAACGAGACAATATGCGCTTTTTTTTTTATTACTTTTGGGCCGGTGACATTTAAACCCAAACTTGTTTAATTTTTTCTGGGCTGGGTATGCATGTGCATACCTATTGCACCATGTAGATCCGCCAATGGTGATGGAGTGGGTCGCTAAATCAAACATTTACCCATAGATTACTACTGATTGTACTGTAGCAAAAAAAACAAACCAACATATCACAACTTTTTTTTATTATTTTATTATGTTTACTATTATTTTGTTCCTTTAAGAAATAATTTTAGTAATTAATTATTGTTAATATATTGAATGACTTAGATCTGTTTACTTAGAACATACGGTCCAGATTCATTACTTATAGTGATTGCCGTTTAGTGGCAATCACTCTAGAATCATTGACATGAGATACAACGAACTTTCCAAATGCACCATATATCCCTCAACTTTAGAATTCTTACCCAATCTAACCAAATGTAATTTATTTTGGTTTCTTTGTTAAAACCTGTTATTTAATTATCTTTTAATTATTTTTTTTCCTGGATTTCAGGTATTTGGCGTAAATATAACCAAAATCTAAATTAGCTCATTCAGGTGAATTGGGTTGACTCATAGGTTTCGGGTTTAATCTTATATTGAGTCGGTTTGATTTCACGTAAGAATATTTTGATATTATTTTGGATGTTGGTCGGGTCACGTATTAGGCGGTTTGGATTGGTTTAGTTTGAGACAGGCAAACAATTTTGAAATAATTATTGATATTTTGAATTAAGCTAAAGGTCATCAAAAAATTATTTACTATTTGGCTCTGATAAAAAAAAACGAAAAAGCGATGTAAGTGTATTGAGTTTTTCACTCAAAGAGAAAAAGTGTATTAAGTTTTGAAAAACAAAAAGGAGTTATCCAAAAAAAGAAAATGATCTAAAAAATTAAATCAAATAAAGGTGTGTAGAAAGAAAAGAGGAAACAAAATAAATTACATTTGGTTAAATTGGGCAAGCATTCAAAAGTTGAGGGGTATATGATGTATTTGGAAAGTTCGTTGTATCTCATATGCATTTTGACAAACTTCAAGAACGTACGGTGAAATATCCCAATTCATTAATATTTAAAATATCACGTTTTATAATTTTTATAGTTATAGAATCACTATTTAAATTATTTACAGTCAAAATTTCATCTTGAAAACCTTAAAAGTTAATTGAAAAGAAGAATAAGCAACGGAGCGGGTAATAATTCATTCACAAGCTCTTCATGAAGTCAATCAAATCAAAAAGTACAACTGACATGAAAAAAATCACACTCACGTTTAAGATTGAAATACATAACATTTGGCCTTAGTGGACCAGAAAAGATAAAAGAAGAGTGTGTAGACACAAATGATGCGTCTGAAGCAAATAACAAAGTCAAAATATATGAATAAATATCAATTTGTATTTATGATTGAATTTGGGTTACAATCTCTATATATTCTCTATTTAGCAAAGAATATAAAAATCCCTGATTCGATCTCTACTTTGATTTGGTGACGATTCACGAACTAGAACTGCAGATCGCAAGCGTCGATTTGATTTAGTGAACAAGGGCCAATTAAGGCTTGATCCTGTTCAAAGGTTGATTTTGTTGAGGTAGACTTTGAGTCGAGGGTCGATAGATTTGATCTCGACTTGAACTGGATTTGAGGGCCTAGGCTTGATCTCGAATGGAAGCTTTAGAGTTGGAGAAGAACCTTTGATTGGTGACTTGGGAGTCTTTAATGGAGATCTTCTTTGTAGAAAAACTGCAACTTCACCTTTTAATGACTTAAGAGTCTTTGAGTTGATGTTGCGGCAGAGCTTCGCCTCTAGATTTCTGCCTCTTTCTCTCCTAGGGTTGTCCCTATTTATAGTGAAAGAGGAGAGAGTGGTGGATGAGAGGAAGTCTCTAAAAGATAGAGTTTCGCATCATTATCTTGGAAAAAGATAATAATTTAGATATTATCTTTTAGGTATTAAGAGTTACCTCCACGACGAACTCTCTAAAAGATAATAATCTCCAATTTAATTAGGAAATAATTATTATCTTTTAGTTTAGATAATTCTATTTATTTAAATAGAAATTATCCATTTAGGAGACATTACAGATTTACCTCCCATCGTTAAGTGGGTCCCAGATGACACTTGGCAGCATATAATTTGTCAGCTGCTTGAGTTTGGAGATGACATGTGGCTTTATTTTATTGGCCAGTTAAGTTGTCAACGGTGGACCTCCCCTTACCAGGTGGCGCATTGTAATTGGCTGACAATTTTTTGCCTTCTACAAATGCCCCCTCGAGACTTGGCCACTGACACGATTTGAAGTGTTTGGAGTGGTCGGGTCTCGAACGCTTGACCTTGGATGAAAGCTGGGATGTTCACCTTTAACGAGATAAATGAGGGAGTAAATAAACCCGAAATTTTTTTTTTTAAATAAGCTTATCTCAATTTCCCGCTTGAATTTGGACAACATACTCAAATTTAACTATGAGTATGTTTTTTTGAAGTAAATAGACCCATGAACAACTTTTATGGGCTTATCTCAGACTCGAATGATCTGGAGAGTGGAGTCAATCACTTATTTTGTTAGTGAATTAATGCCCAGAGATGCTATGAGCCCATCAAGCTTTTTTATTTAGAGTTTAAACACGTTTGCTTACGTAGCTTAGACCCTTTGGAAGTTGGAAGCAATGAAGGGATGAGACTCCTAGTTTTAATCAAACAAGGAGTCAGTCCATGAGGAAATTAACCGACTTGTACAGGTTGTAATCTAAAACCAGCAACTATAAAAAAGATTTCCCATCGTACTGCGTGCTCCCGAAGGTGATGTGAGAGCCGTACATTTTTGCCGGTGAGCTTGTCTGCTTGTCGCCGGTTCCCCTTCCTCTGATCTACAGATATAACACAAGAAGGTAAAGTGACTTTTTTTATTCATCAGCTTGAAACGTTGACTTCAATGTGTATACAAATTCGTCTTTTCTTCGTTCTTTGTTCCTTAACACTAACAATAGCTAGCCAAATTAACACTGACCTGCCTTTTCTGCCATACGCAAATGCCAAGGTAATTGCTTTTGTTTTCATATAATATGATCACCATGAGTTTGATGAAGATCACAGTAGCATATTAACATACACACTTTTTTTTGTTATGTAAGAATGAACAAATCCTCTTACAGGCACAGATCAACAACGAAGTTTTTGTGCCTTTTTTTTTTTTTTTTTTTGCTCCGGCTTCTTGCTGTCACTTGTGACCGATGATGTATCATGTATGAATGTATGTCCTAGATCATTTAATCATAGGCTTCACTAGTAGATCTTATGATAATCAACAATCAATAATTGTTTGACTTTTGAATTTTTTTATCAGCACCAAGTCGCTGAACTCGAATCGCCAACGCACCTTCACCCATGGGAATGATATGAAGACTGGTGACATTAACGGTGGAGCGAGACACCAATAATGGTGTTGTCAACGGAATCGTCATCAAAGAAGCGGCGGTATTAACGGAGGCAACATCTATGAAGCGTCACCAACTGAAGTGACATCAACAAAGGTTTCACCAACGTAGACTTATTCACACCAACGGAGACTTCACCAACGGAAACTACATCAGCGAAGGCTTTACCAACGAAAACGTCATCAACGGGGTTTCACCAACGGAAACGTCACCAACGAAATGTCGTCAACGGAGGCTTCACCAACTGAACACCATCAACGGATCGGAGGCTTCATCAATGGAACACCATCAACGGAGGATTTATCAACGGAACACCATCAACGGAGGCTTCACCAACGGAATCTACATTGATGGAGTTGGCCACAAAGGAAGTGCCATCAAGGGAGGCGTCACCAACTGGATCGACTTCAACGGAGTCTACACCAAAGGAAACGATACCAATGGCTCACCGCCAAATCTTTGAGATCGAGGCCAGAGCTTCATACTTGATCTTGGTCTTTTTTAATGCCGGCCTGGATTAAGGGCATAGTGCTTTCTCTTGAATCCACATGCGACTTCTCTTTGACAATCCGATGAATGCTAGAGGCGATAAAGTTTGTTGGAGATGTGAAGACTCCCCTACGACCAAATTTCATTATTGATATGGGAATTTCTCACAAGACTACCACAAAATCGTCTCAGCAATACTCTCTTTTTTTTTTTTTTTTTTTTTTTTGATTTGACTGTACTTGAATTTAGTTTCAAGTTGCCTACGTACTTATAGGGGCATTCACTTTTGCTATGAGATCAAGTCATAACGTAGTTCAAAAAAGTTTTTTTTTTTTTAATTTTACCGTTCACAGTTTATACTCTTACGGGTCAGGAGTATTGATTTTTTTTTTTTGGGTTGTGCAGTTTTAACTCTTGCTTAGGAGCATGCAGGCTCTGTGCCTCAAGAATTTGTTGTTGGTTGGCCTGCACAATTTTTTTTCTTGTGATGACTTGGTGCGCGGAAGCTTACTCCAAGTCTCTTGAATATTTAAGGTGGACTTGGTGCGTGGAAGCTTTCTCCAAGTTTGTTGAAGGTTTGAGGTAGACTTGGTGCGTGGAAGCTTTCTCCAAGTCTCTTGAAGATTTGACGTGGACTTGGTGCGTGGAAGCTTTCTCCAAGTTTTCTTGAAGATTTGAGGTAGACTTGGTGTGTGGAAGCTTTCTCCAAGTCTCCAAACTTGAAAGTTTGAAATAGGCATGGTGCTTCTAAACTTTCTCCATGTATCCAGACTTGAAAGGTTGAAGTAGGCATGGTGCTTGGAAGCTTTCTCCATGTCTCCCTACTTGGTATGTAAGCTTTGAAGTGAATTTGGTGCTTGAGAGCTTTCTCCAAATCTTTTACCTTAATTTTTGAAGTAGCCATGGTGCTTGAAAGCCTTCTCCATGCCCCCATACTTGGAGGTTTGAAGTAGATGCAGTGTCTTTAGACTTTTTCTACATCTTATTATGCAATTGATCCATTTTCTAGTGCTTGAGAGCTTTCTCCAGAAATTGCTTGGATGGTTGAAGTTGACTTGGCACTAGCGAGCTTTCCCCAAGTCTTCATAGTTGCTTGTCTTTGTTGCTTTGGTTTTTTATTTGTAGTTTAACCTCGTGCTTAGGAGCTTTTGGTTTTGCCATTGGAATTTGGCATCATCTTGACAACTTTTTCACTTGAATGAGATCACTCTTTCATGTCTTGCCCCCTTAAGGAAAGTGACAGTTGACATAGACTTTGATCATGTCCTTTATGGAGATTTTGGCTTGGTTGACGTCCCTAGAGAGTCCTCATCTTCATTATCTTCATCTGAAGAAGAATACCCTCCATGGTTGATGACTGTAGGATTCATTCCCACAAAGTCAACATCTTTGTCTGGAGAAGCATAACCTCCACGATTGGCGATTGTGAGCTCCATGTCGTGAGCTCGAGTCACCAACTCTTGAAATGACTTTGGCTTCATACCCTTCAAGATATAGAGCAAATCCTAATTCATCCCTTGAATACACATCTCGACAGCGGATGTCTCCGTCAAGCGATCTTTATATTGAAGACTCAATGAGCGCCACCGATTGATGAACTCGACGACTGGCTCATTCCTCAGCTGTGTAGTTGCAGTAAGCTCCGTCATACTCACTACGCGGCGAGTGCTATAGAAGCGATTTAGAAATTTGCCTTCCATTTGTCCCCAATTGTCGATGGAGTTAGGGTTAAATCGGTGTACCAATCAAAAGCCATGCCTTTGAGGGAGCGTACAAATTGCTTCACCAATAAGTCGCCTTCCGTACCACCATTGTTGCATGTCTCGATGAAGTGGCCAATATGTTGCTTAGGATTGCCTTTTCCATTGAATTGTGAAAACTTCGGAGGTTTGTATCCAGCAGGCATGCGCAAAACACCAATCCTCTTTGTGTATGGCTTGATGTAGTGTTGGCTTCCTTGAGTATCACCACCAATTTGCATCTTGACGGCACTTGTTATCATCTCCTGAATTTGCTGGATGGTGAATGTGCTAGGAAGAGACTTTTCCTTCATCTTGCTTTGTTTGGAGTGCACAGACTCATCGCTGCTACTTGCTCTCTTACTTCCAGAAGATTCACTCGTCTTTTTCTTTTCCAATTTCTTGGTCAAGGCGGCAATTTCTTCACTTTGACGCTCAATCTTAGCGTCCTTCTCCTTACTTTGTTTGGAGAGTTCCTCAAGCCGCAACTTCATGCTTGCTAATTGCTCCTCCAAAGTGTTTGCCTTAATCGTCATGACAAAAAAAATAGAATTTGAGCAATCCTTTTGTTGTTGTGTCAATGAATCAAGATTTGGTGAAGAAGCAAATAAATCACCATTGAAGTAGACATATTCCTCGTAAAAAGATGATGTCGACAGAGGACTCGTGTGGATGTGACGCTTATCGCATACAACATCCAGAGTTTTCTTCAGTGATGGCGACGCGATTTATCTTCGTTCAACAATAGATTTGGTTTTGAATGAAGGACCTTTGTATGACTTCGTAGGAATTGAAGTAGATGGCCGTGAGAGAACATCAACAACATCCTTTGTCATCCTTTTAGCGGCAGCAGCAGCTGCAACTCTTGTAGATCTTTGAGAGGTAGATCTAACCTTTGTCTTTGTGACTCCAAAAATCTTATTCTTTTGGATCATCGTCCTCTTGGTAGAGGTGATGTAGCTTTGTGGAGAAAGAGATGAGGGGTAGAGATAGTCCCACCGGGCGTGCCAAAAATTGTAGACACAAATGATGCGTCTGAAATAAATAACAAAGTCAAAATATATGAACAAATATCAATTTGTATTTATAATTGAATTTGGGTTACAATCTCTATATATTCTCTATTTAGCAAAGAATATAAAAATCCCCTGATTCGATCTCTACTTTGATTTGGTGACGATTCACGAACTAGAACTGCATATCGCAAGCGTCGATTTGATTTAGTGAACAAGGGCCAATTAAGGCTTGATCTTGTTCAAAAGGTTGATTTTGTTGAGGTAGACTTTGAGTCGAGGGTCGATAGATTTGATCTCGACTTGAACTGGATTTGAGGGCCTAGGCTTGATCTCGAATGGAAGCTTTAGAGTTGGAGAAGAACCTTTGATTGGTGACTTGGGAGTCTTTAATGGAGATCTTCTTTGTAGACAAACTGCAGCTTCACCTTTTAATGACTTAAGAGTCTTTGAGTTGATGTTGCGGCAGAGCTTCGCCTCTGGATTTCTGCCTCTTTCTCTCCTAGGGTTGTCCCCTATTTATAGTAAAAGAGGAGGGAGTGGTGGATGAGAGGAAGTCTCTAAAAGATAGAGTTTCCCACCATTATCTTGGAAAAAGATAATAATTTAGTATTATCTTTTAGGTATTAAGAGTTACCTCCATGACGAACTCTCCAAAAGATAATAATCTCCAATTTAATTAGGAAATAATTATTATCTTTTAGTTTAGATAATTCTATTTATTTAAATAGAAATTATCCATTTAGGAGACATTTACAGATTTACCTCCCATCGTTAAGTGGGTCCCAGATGACACTTGGCAGCATATAATTTATCAGCTGCTTGAGTTTGGAGATGACATGTGGCTTTATTTTATTGGCCAGTCAAGTTGTCAACGGTGGACCTCCCCTTACCAGGTGGCGCATTGTAATTGGCGAACAATTTTTTGCCTTCTACAGAGTGTTTATGATCTTACACCTAAGATTCAGAATACAATACGATCACTTTGTTTGCCAAAAATACTAGAACCATAAGTAGAACGAATCATCTCCAAGAGCAAAGGAAACTGCAAAAGTATGAACAAGCTCACTGGAAGGCATGAACATGTACCTACAAGTATAAAGATCCAAGACTTCTGATTGCCGAAAACAAGATACATTGCTGCACCGAAAGCTGCCATCATAAACGTCATGGACAACAGCAAAGTTCCAAGACCAATGATCAATCTTTGTGGTAAGGAATGCTGGAAGTCCTCTTGTGTATAGCGCGACGTAAGAATCGACATGAAAATGATCATAGATGCAACAGATGAGTATAAGGCTATTGCATCACAAACTGCAAATGCAATGAAGGCTTTGTTGTTCGAAAAAATTGGTGAGCCACTATCAGAATTGTTTCCTCCTGGTACTGTAATGCTTGCAGCAAATACTACAGTTGCAATTAATACAGCTGATATTGTGCATGAATTTGCAGTGTCTTTCATCCATTTTTCTCCTTCTATGACCAAGTCTCTGTGTTCTTCAGCAAATAGAACTGGTGGTGTTCTTGGCTTCCAATTCGGGTCTAATCTAGCGCGACGATGACCATCAGTTTTTTCCATGTAGGAAGGACGCACAACCTTCTCCACTTCCTGGATTAAAATCAACAATATTCACTGGACTATTGCTGAACACACACGATAATGTCAACAACACCACACGTCTTTGGACAAGGCCTATGGGGGAGGAGTCTGGAGAGCAACATCATATATAAGTCAAGTGATCGAGAGTCCATATTGAAACCAATTGACAATATAGGAGTAGCCTACTAGACTTATATGTTGATGTTTCTTCCTCAATTCTTCTGATATGGGACACTAGTCCTCACTAACTTTAACATATTAAAGGAAAATAACATTGATTGAGCCTCCAAATAACCATCAGCTTAAACACTTTTGATTGAGTTGGTTTCAATCAATGTTATACTCCTTAATGAGGAGTTAAGTAGGAAAACGGGTAAGGCAGTAAGATACATGTATGATTGATTAATTCATACGTCAAAATGTAAATACTTAGGATTCGTTGACTAGCTTCCTAGCAATGAAATGCAATGCAATCAATTTATAGAGTAAATATGAAGTGGAAAAGGAAAGAAGGGGAGGAGATAGAGGGGAAAAGTGAGGTTGATTGCACATTCCAATGTAATCATAGTTGCTCAATTTCAACCCATGTAGTGATTCTTACTTTGAATGATGTAATCAATGTCAGTTTTCTCATCTCCCTCCTACCCCTCTTTTATTTTTCATCTCACATTTACTATGTAAAATGATTGCATTGCATTGCATTTCATTGCTAGGAAGTAAATAAGCCCTTAAATGAACAATATATATACCTTAAACCATCGTAATTCGCGTTGCATTTGAAGAGCTGCTCCAGAAACAACGTTTAATCTTTCATGAGTTGGCAATCTTGCTGCAAAATGAAGTAGATTTCCCATTGGAGAGTGAGCGTGTTGTAACATTCTGTACTTGTAATCACTCATCTGGAACATGAGATTGCAGACATTCACATATCGGTGTTTAACAGCCAACTCAAAAATCGATTAACCATCATGTGTTAGAGTATGAAGTGACATGGGAAATGTTGTTAAAATTTCCTCTAAAATCTCATGAATCCCTGTTTGTGCTGCTAATGTGATCGCAAGTTTGATGAATGTGGATGGTAAATCCAGGTCTGAACATATGAGCTTCGTAAGTTGGAGTGTATGATGGTGCATAATCTTTTGATCTCTTATTTTCTTGATAGAAGGCACTGCAACAAAATATCAACAGAAATTAGAACAATGAAATGAGCAAGTCTTGTGTGAGACTAACTAACAGTAAAATAGGGTCACTATTTATTAGAAATGCAGGGATTCACCTATTATGAATAGAAACGCTTGTTTCACCACGTGAAATGTTTCTATTTATTTATTTATTTATTTACAAATGTACAAATCTCAGCAACGGATGGAATATTGATCCGTTGCTAAGGTCTCAGCAACGAATTTTTTTCCCCACACAAAGGCCAAAAAATTAACAACAGAGTATTCATGAATCCGACGCTATAATTCTTAGCAACTCGTTTTTAGCAACGGATGTATTCCGCTGCTAAATTTGTTGCGTAAGTCCGACGCTATCTATATATACTTCCTACTAAAACAATAACCGGATGACATCATTATTGTACACATGGCGAATTGTCAATGAAAAATTTCCCCCAAAATGCATTGTGACATTAGCTTTGGATTTTTATTTTTATTTTCTTTCGCAATTATACCATCTTTTGAAATTCCTATCCGAACTCTATAACTTCTAAGAGAACAAACTCACCTAAAATTTAGGATTTTGTTGATCATCATTGATTTGATATAAACAATGCATTTTGCTGTAAATTGGCGGCACCATTCACGTTTGGCTATACTAACATTCTTTTTCTTTTTGTGAACTTCCTAACTTGCAGCTATAACTTAGGGATTTCTGTTGATCATTTGATAGATCAGAAAAAAACTAATTTGGTAGTGGTAGTAGTATATAAAAGCTAGAAACTAGAAATAACACAACGCCAATTGAAGAAATAAGGATGATGTATTTATCTCTTTGTTTCTCCATATTTGGTTGAATTATTTGCTTCATCTTTTTCATCAACTAACAGTTTTGTCTGTGATTTCTTTTTTATCCTGTGTTTTACTTCACAATGCTTACGGGAATCTAATTTCTTTTTCTTAATGATTCTCCTATTTATTAAAGAAGGTTATGCATGCTCCGCTGAACCTAAGACTCATAAACATTTATAAGAATGAAGTAGAACGAGCATGTGAGTTTTTTTTCCTTTCTTATATTTTTTCATTTTATAGATGTAGTATTATGCAAACATTTTGTTTTTGTATCTTTGGTTTCTGATCTTTACCATGTTATCCCTTTCAATATGTTGGGACCGACACAGTATGTTGAAATTTGTAAAGCTATAAACCTCCTAGACAAAAATAGCTATTGGCTAATTTACTCCTCTTACCATTCTCTTCTCCTATAAGCCATTACTATCGTTACACTTTTTTAATTACGTTCTTTGAATTTTTGTTTTTTCAGATCTTCCATATAGAAATCGATGAATCAGAAGAGAAACTAAGTATTTGGTGCTACTTAGGTTCCACTTGGTCCTGCTGTACAATTTTTTGGGGGCTAATTTTGGTGAGTAATATAACAAGAGTTACAACTTGTAACCTATGGTCATGTTTCCTCTTTGGTTTAGTAAACCATGTTTTTGTTTTAATAGTTTTTCAATTATGATAGTTTTTTTTGGTACTGTTTAGGCCACATATACATCAAGTTTGAGATTCTGGAGGTGAACCTTGCCTTTTCTTACCTCTTTCCTGAGTCAACTAAGTGGTGCTTCCATCTCTACAGTTAATCCTTATTAACTATGCCCAAGTAGTTAGTCTGTTTATTATGAAGTATTTTTGAAGATATATGAGATTAATCTCTTCTTACTTTCTTATGAAGATGCTAACAAAAACCTTAAGCTATGAGAAAAGTTAAACCTTTGAAAAAAATCCCGATCCTTATAAAATATGAGTATGCAATGCATATACTTGATTGAAATATTATTAGTAAGTCCATCCAACTCGGAAACAACCTCATGAAAACGTGGCCTTCATTATGTAGATTATTATTTCAAAACTTTCTTTTTTTTTTTAAATATAATCCTGATCTTATGTTTGTGTGCAGGAGTTTAATTTATTTTGATCAGAGGTTTTTGTCTGGAAAAGAATTAAACTTCATTGGTTGGTTTTCAAGAATCTCCAACATTGGTTTAACTTAAATACCTGCTCAAATTGTGAGTTTACTGTAGAATTGTAGGTCTATAGCTCGATAGAAGCTCAAATTGATTTGGCTCGCTTTATCTTCTTTCTTTTCTTTTCTTTTTTATCAGAAAGTTGTTTCTATCTACAAGAACAACATGTAAAGCTCTTAGCCTATTATTTATGGTATTTTCTTAGCCTTAAGCCTACTATTTTTGTGACTCTGATGTAAAGGTGAACCCTCATGGAAGGTGCCAAGGTGGCGTTTCTTCTTTGTGACTTTGGGTTTTAGATACATATTTTAACAAATAAAGAGGGACTAATCTTGACACAAGTACTTAGGTGAATCTGTGATTAAACCAAAATAAAAAATAAAAAGAGCATCACATTGTGTGTACACCCAAGAATATATTAATTTTGTTTTTTTTTGTCCATTCACTAAAAAAGAAACCTTTTCATCTGGTTCTTTCTAACCTTTTTCTTATTGGCGTTTTGATGTTTTACCGGACAAATTTGCTCATTGTGAACCATTCATATACTTTAAACAATTTTAATTTTTTTTTTGAAATAATATTCTAAAATATTTTAATTTGCCAATAATTGCTATTGAAAATCTCAAGTTCCATCTCCAATTAAAATAAAATTAACCATACTTAAGCCAATAAATTTAGTAAATACCGGGTATTAAACTAGTAATTGACTATATTTTCGACGCTATTTCGCCGTTTTTTTTTTTTTTTTTTTTTTTTTGTTGCATTGAGGGACCTTTGTTTCACCGAAAATTACAGTATGATTGTCGTATACAAGTTTTTAGGCAATGAGATGAGCAAATTATAAAATACAATTATTAGAGATGATTACATTAGACTACATAATAAGTAGATGATTAGAAGACAGAAATGTGCTTAAATGACATGAAGTGTGAGAGAGAGATATATACCAAGAAATTGAGCTATCTTCCCCAGTAGGGAAATTTGTTGTTCAATAACTGCACCAAATTGAAAAAACAATAATCTTTTTCAGGTAATTAACATATGCTTAAGATGTATTTTAGAGCAAAAGAAGACATTGCGTATGAGTTGAAATTAGTTAACAAACCATATATAAGAAATTGAAGCCAAAGGGTCCCCAAATTTCCTTGTTTTGGTTCTCTACATCCCCTCTGGAATTGGACGGCTCTAGCTTCTCAGTCTCTATGTAAATCCCTTCAAAACAAACCAATCAAACAGCCACTTATTAGGTGGTTCTATTATTCTTAATTTAATACTCTAGTACTTTATAATCCTGTTTTAGAAACACTCCTTGGTGAAATACTTTGGTTTTGATACTTCTTTTATGACATGTGATATGACTAAAAAGACAAACTACTACAAATTACTATAGCACTATTCACAATTCTTCAAAGTTTATGTTTATATTTTGGCCCGTTCGTGAAAATGTATTACTGTAAATTTTAGATAGTCTCGGGTGTATGTACACTCCTGACTATTTGTTTGGGCTCTGTACTTACTTGGGCCGCACTCGATGTTATTGGGCTCACATGTTTAAAAAGCATGGGAGTACTCACCCATAACTTACGTTTTACTCCCAAGTATAATTAATAGACCATGAAATAAGGGCTTCGGCCCTCCATTACACCACAAAACATAAGACCATAGAATAAAAATTAAACTAACATGAATAGATGATCTGTTCCCAAAAACTGAAGTCGCTTCCACTTGGAAATGCTTTACGATGTGTTGCTAGCACCAGGATTGTAGGGCAGGGTTCACTGTCCGTCATCCTACCCAAGTGAGGAAACTCCTTGAGAATTTGATAACCAATATCTGTAAACAAATAATTACCAAAATTAGACATACAACTGAAAAACACAAAGTACTAAGGTGATGTTTCGCCTAATTATTTTTTAGTAATTATCACTTTTCTCCCTATTTCTTCTCACAAATCACCTTCTATATGACTTTCTCACCCCATTTTCATCTTTTAAGAAACATAAAACACACCCTAGAAGGCCCGAATGCAGACGTTTCAAATAGAGCTTCTGCGTATGGCCATCCTATGATGTGTTTTATGCTTCTTAGTAGTTGAAAATGAGGCGATTGAGGATGATTGTGAGGGCAAATAGGTGAAAAGATATATACTTTCTAATGGGTCGAATATTTTATATTGTTCAAAATAAATCAATGAAATGCTTATATCTTTGGAAATATCTCAAAACATATATACTTTCTAATGGGTCGAATATTGTATATTGTTTGAACAAGTTTTATATTGTTTAAGGGTCAAGTTCAAAAAAAATCAATTCAGTTCAGTTTTTTCCTGTGAAAAGAACAGGGCCTTAGGGCGGTTCTTTTCAGCTGGAAAAATAAAATTGAGCTGAATTGAATTGATTTGTTAAACTTAACAATTAGCCATTTAAAACTGGTCCAAACATATTTGATATTGGACTCATTTATAAAATATGCTTTGAAATCTTCCCAATGACATAGTATGATGATGGATGAATATGTATTTCGGAATAAAAAAATTACTATTTGTGTGATAAGTGGATGAATATGTATTTCGCAATAAAAAAATTACTATCTGTGTGATAAGCAACAGTACACATGAAGTCATGAATTGAACTAAACTGAACTGAATTGAAGTAAAACAAAACTAACGAGAACAGACCCTAAGGCTCTGTTTGATTCACCTTAATTTTACTTAAATTCAGTTCAATTCAGTCCAGTTCAGTTCAGTTCAGTTCATGCGTAACTTTTGCACTCAATAACTTTTTATTCCGAAATATTTTCATGATGATAATTATGTCATTGGAAAGATCTCAAAGCATACTTTCAAATGAGTCCAATATTGACTATGTTTGGACAAATTTAAATGGTTAACGATCAAGTTTAAAAAATCAATTCAGTTCAGTTCAGTTCAGTTCAGTTCAGTTCAGATCAGTTCAGTTCAGTTCAGATTAGTTTTATCCAGGTGAATCAAAGGGAGCCTAAGTATATACATGCATAGAAAAAGTACTCTATAAGATAAAAGGGTAGGAATTCATTATTAATTACCGTTGAACCCTGCATGCACAACAGTGTTGAGCAATCTGACACCATCCTTGTCTTTAAAAAAGTTAAGGTCTGCCAGTTTAGTTTGTTGAAGCAAATAAACAAGAAGTTCATATCGACCAGCAAGAGCAGCATCATGAACAGCCATATCACCATCATCATTCTTGACAAAAAGCAAACGTTTCTCTTTCCTCACAAGCAATTTTGCAGCTGCTAAGTTGCCTATCTCTGCTGCTTGGTGAAGTGGGGTGCGACCAATGGCATTGCCTAAAGTGGTCAGGTCTATACTTGCTGATAAATACTTGTTCACTACACTTTCTATGAAAGAAATATGCTTTCCTGTTTGGATTGCCATGTGAAGTACAGTTTCACCTAAGTCAGTGATTTGATGTTCATAGTACTTGTACACTGAGTTCTTTTCTAAACTGCTACTCTCCAGAATGATTTTCACTCCAACTGGCCCATCCCAATCTCCTTTCAAGGTTGCCATTAGTAGTTCATACAGCATGATTGGCTTGTTTACTGTAACAAACTATAGTAAAAATTGTTACAATAATATTCTTTTTAATTCAAAATTTATTAGTAGAATCGACCAAAAAAGAAATTATTTAGGTGGGTTCTTTTCCGCTTACTCACTAATGGTTTAGTTCAATTTAATTTAATTTAGTTCAGTTAAGTTCACATGAGAAATTTGAAGGATTTATGTCCTGTTAGTCAAGGTGCAAAATTCGGGATCAAATAACAGAGATAGTTAACCCATCGGTTTAGTAGGTCGTAATGTTTGGCTAGAGACCGCTTACGATAACTGGACCAATATGAGTTGGCCGACTACTAAATGCGATGGGCCTAACGGGTCACACGCTTAAGTAATCGATGGATCAATAATTAATTAATGGACCTAGGAGTCGCATTAGTTAATTAGTAAGAGAGAACGGTAAGTGGGCCTACCTAGGGTTAGCCCACTACATGTGAACTATACAGTTTAAATAGAAGAGAAGGAGGATGTAACTAGGTTACAGGTTTCAACTGACAACCTCCTTCTCTCATATTTTCTTTCTAAACAATCAAGCACCTCCATAGCCCAAGCAACGGTTCCTTGTGCTCGTTCTAGCTAACGAACGTGTTTGGATTGATCGTATCGATTGCTACGTGGACTACGGTAGAGGGATTACACTTGGAATCCTAATTCGCACATATCGATATTTAATCGATCAACGAGGCACGCATCAAAGGTATATATATGTGTATTTAATGATCCATTAAGTTTCCTGTTTCTAGTTATCTTCCGCTTATATGATTAGATCATTGCAACTAGATCCTACAAAATTTACATTCTAGGTTATCTCTGGAACTTGAAAACTATGGATTCCGAAATATTAATTATCAGTGACGTATGTTGCGCGTGATCTATTAAGGTTTGCTAATTTTTATGTTAGTGATATGATTAATTATGGAACAACTATTATTTATACTATTGTGCGCGCGTCTTTTACAAGCTAAGATTTTGAAGGTTGGTGACAAGATCATTTCGTTTCCTCATTGTTCAGGTTAAGTCTTCTGGTTTGTCTATATATACCCCGTGAGACATTCACTTTACATATATGTATTAATGATTGAATATGTGTGTGAGAGAGTTATCACCATCATCAAGTGAGGATAGAAGAATTATTCCTCTTGTGAGCCGATTTGAGAGATAATTGTGTTTGAATTTTTTTCCCGTTTATAGTCTCCATTGATATAAAGTGAATTATTTAGTTGCTTCGCCCATGGGTTTTCCTCTAATTTTGGGATTTTCACATAAATTTTGTGTATTGTTTTCATTTATCGTTAATTAGGTTATTCTCACGTTTTCAGCTATTTATTTGTTGTCGTTACAAATCTTACAATCACTCTTGGTATTAGGTAGGAGTAAAATCCTAACAAGTTGGTATAAGAGCTTTAGTGTGAATTGTGCACGTACAATAATCAAGCTTGATGTTAAGAAGATCTCAAAGATCACGATATGTTTAATCATGATTTAGTATCGTTTGAAGAAGATAATTTTATGGAGAAAAGATTATTTAACCCTAATGTTAACCATTTCCTCTATATCAAACAAATATTGTCATTTTCTTTTTCACGGTTTGTCGATCTCTAAGACCTCAATTTTTTTTATAAATAATTGCAAATATATGAATAAGAAACTTAATTAATAATATGATGTTTCAAAAGGGTAATTGAAATTAAATTTAATAAAAGTATTACTAAATTGAAATTTTTTTATAATTTTTGCCAATTTAAGGCCGTTCTTTTCAATAACAAACATGTAACTGGGGGCAATTAAGGACAAAAAGGGGTAATTAGGACAACTGAAAAGTCTAACAGATAACTAGGGCCAACTTGTCAAACTGGGAATAACCGGTAAAACTGAAAACTTTGTATTCTTCAGTGTTTTAATAATAATAATAATAATAATAATAATAATAATAATAATAATAATAATAATAATAATAATAATAATAATAATAATAATAATAATAATAATAATAATAATAATAATAATAATAATAATTGGGGAAATTGGGTCAAATTGGGGACAATTGGGAGCAACTAGTGAAAACTGAAAAGTCTAACAGGTAACTGGGGACAAGACAATTGGGGGCAACTGGGAGCAACTTGATTGAAAACAGTTGAAAACAACATGCCCCTAATGGTCAAAGTTTATAAATTTTGACCTCAAAATAGAAAATGACATCATTAATTAGTTTGAGACGGAGGGAGTATGTTGTTTCGCTAAACTTTTACTAACCTGTATAATGGAGCTCAGTTATATATAGATAATCAACATGTTACACAACCAGCATTATAACTGGGGTTCAATTTCCCATTGTTTTCAATGTTTACTATTTTAATAGGGTGTTTGGCCAAACTTGTTAAATTATTTCTACGCTAAAAGAACAAAAATTGGGCCAAACACTAGTTTTGTGAAAACTGAAATTAATTTCTTTGAAACTACAAACAATTTCGTTGGGCCTAAAAACAGAAGCTATAATTTGAAGCTTCTTGGATCTGTTTCTGGGCTTTCGGCTTTCAAAGAGGCTTCTTTTAGTGAAACTTCTCTCTCTCTCTCTCTCTCTCTCTCTCTCTCTCTCTCTCTCTCTCTCTCTCTCCGCGCAATAATTGGGCAAGAAATTAGGATTTTCATGTTACTTGTTTTCAATTTAAAACTATTATGAACAATTTTTGTGTTTGTTCTTATCGATTTCTCTTGTTTTCTTCCCTCTTTGTTCTGGGTTGGCTTTCATTTTCGAGTCTAGGGTTTCTTCAAGAATTAAAAGCTCAAATTGAGTGCATTCATCAAATTTATATGGGGGCTTTGGTCAATTCCATGGATAACTGGTGGAGAAGTTTTGATTTTGTTAAAATCAAGAGGATTTGATGTTGATTTGAAGGCAAACAATCGACTTCAGTTGGTGATATGGTGGTTGTTGGATATAATGGTGATGAAGATTTGCGAATTGGGAGTAATGAAGAAGAAAGCCCTTGCCCAGTTCTCACTAAATTTTTTCCGCAATTGTAGTTCAATGTGCAATATGTTGTTTTTCTTGGACGATCTCTTTTTTTTTTTTTTTTTTTTGAAGGTCTCTCTTGTGATTCTCTTTTTCCTTTTTCAATTTGTATTTTTTCAATTTCAATGTTGCCTATATTGGTGCTGTCACATGCAAGACTTTCTGGATATGGTTCTTTTGTGTTAATATCTGACTACCTTGTTGTGCCTACATGTTATGATTAACACTTGATGAATGTGGTTTGAGATTTTGTTAGCTCCAGAGGCGCACGATAAACACATAGCGTTATCATGTTCCTATTTTGCTCCATGCAAGGTAAAAAGTGAGGCCGCCTTAAGAAGATTGTTCCACAGGCTGAGAATGCTTCTTGTTCTGATTCGATTGATAGTTTTGGAAAGGCAAATGATTCACTAGTTCATGAGAAAGAGAAGACCCAAACAACTTCACTTGCCCCAAAATCTCAATTGACGTTGAATGAGTTTCTTCCTTCGAATCTTTGGGATTCAGTGGCTATGGTGTCTGGCCCTTCTTCAGAGACGCAGGAAGGTATTCTTGACTTTCCCTCTTCTTGTGATGAATTGGAGAAATTAGGGTTTGTTAATAATAATTCCAACAAAGCTGATGAAATGTGAATTTGGAGAATAATGTTAATGGAGATGGGGATGGTATTGGGGTTATCATACCTAATTCTGGGGATGATTCTATCATTTCTGAACCTGCCATTAATGGGGGGAGGGATTAATAAAGAATACAGGGGTAAATGCCAATGGTCCAAAAACAAGAAATGGGCTAATAAGAATAGAAATGCTAATGGTACTCATCTGGAGTATGTTTCTGATGTGAATGATAGTGATACAGTTCAGATTAATCTTGAAGATATTGAGGAAGAAGTTGCTCATTAAAAGAATGCGCTTGATGGGTTAGTTATGGGGGTAACCCTAAAGTTACTTTTGTTCAAGCATACGTTGATAATAACTGGGCACATGTGGCTAAGCCTATAGTGTTGTTTCATAATAAGGGGTAGTTTTACATTTTGGTTCAATCACCTGAAGATAGAGATTAGATACTGAAAGAGGGTCCTTGGACCATAAGTAACAGGACATTCCTATTGAATATTTGGTCTGTGGATTTTAGCCTAGATAAGGTGGAGATGAGCAGGGTTTCAGTATGGATTCATTTCCCTGATCTTGATGTTTAGTTTTGGTCTGCCAAGGGTCTAAGCAAGTTAGCTAGCAAACTAGATTTTTTCTTGTTTGCAAATACATTCACCTATGGAAAGGATCAGATTCTCTATGAAAGGGTTCTAGTGGATGTGGATGTTAGTAAGGAATTGCCTGATTTTGTTTCTTTGGCATCTCATTTTTTTTTTTGGAAATTCAAGAAACCTTTTTTCTATGAATGGGTTCTTTTTTCTGCATAAATTGTAGATAATTGGGGCATACCAGTCATAAATGCAGGAAAAATATTGCTAAGAACAAAACCAAATCAGTTACTGCAGTAGTACAGGAGACTGATAGTGGGGTAGCTGTTAAGGCTTGTTTGGTTGAATTTGTTAATGAAGGGGAGCACATTATTCCTAACTTCCTATGGAGACGCCACAGAGTTCAGGTGCTTCTGCAAAGGTTGTGACTCAGCAGTAGGATGAATTCCAATTGGGGATGGCAATGAGGCGGGGCGGTAGTGGATATAGGTAGTTCCATCCCCATACCCATCTGGATATTTTGATTCCGTCACCCACCCCATCCTTGCCACGGGTTGGAGATCCCAAATCCACCTCCGTCCCACTTACCAGGCGGGTATCCACATCCGCTCCATTTATTGGGAGGGTATACATATCCGCTTTATACCCGCCCGAAAAGAAACGAAACCCACATCTGGATGTACCTCAAATTCACCCTAAGATAATTTGCAAGGAAAATTTTGAGCTTTTTGATAAGCAATAGCAGTAGATAATTTTATATATTTGGTAAAATAAGATTTTATATATTTATATTTTACATTTTCTATTTTTATGTGGGTATGAGGCGGGACAGATGGGTATGAGGCGGGGCGGGTAAGTGGGTATAAGGTGGGGCGGGATCCGACAGGTATTCACTGTGGGAAGAAGAAAAACCACCTCCGCCTCATCCCCGCGGCGGTTTTGCTTTATCAAAACCATGCATCCCCACCCCATCCCCACCTAGCACTCCCCCATCCCCGACTACTGGAGCGTATCGGGGTGGTATCCACATGTACCCGCCCCACTGCCATCCCTAATTCCATTGGTGGTAAGGCAAAAATCAGGTGGTAAAAACAGTTTACAAGTAGTGCGTTGAGAGCAGGTGTTCTGAGGATGAAGAATCACTTTGAGTTTCTTCAGGATAAGGCCATGTCTGCTTTTGAGAAAAGAAGTGAGGAAGATGTTATTGAGGTCATTCCTGACTCAGTAGGCAGGGTAACTGATGCATGATGTGGTACCCCTGGTGAGGATCCATGACAGTTATATCATGGAATGTGAGGGGTCTCAATGAACCCCTCAAACAACAAGAGGTGAGATCTTTCCTCTTGGATAATAAAGTGGATCTTGTAGATTTGCTTGAAACAAAAACAAAAGCTGCAAAAGCTAGTAGAGTAGTGAAGAAACAGTTTTCTAGATTGGGTGCTTGTTTTAATTACAATGACCATTAGAATAGTCGTGTGTGGGTTCTTTGCAATCCTATGAAGGTGGATGTTTCTGTGCTTAAGACATCCAGTCAGGCTATCCACTACAGGGTGAAATCTTTACTCAGTCATTTTTCTTGTGTTGTTTCCTTCATATATGCTACTAGTGATGGTGCTACAAGGCAACAACTATGGGATGAGTTGGGTTCTTTACTCCCAATGAGCCTTGGCTTCTTATGGGAGATTTCAGTAATGTGTTGAAAGCTGATGAAAAGTTGAGTTCTGTAGGGATCATTGATGTAGAGGTTGATGAATTTGTAAATTGTGTTTCCTCTTGTGGTATTCAATATCTGCAAGCAACTGGGGCTTTCTATATCTGGACTTATTAGAAGCGGGAAAGTGAGAGGGTTTGGAGTAAGCTTGATAGAACTATGGTGAATGGGCAATGGATTATGCAGGGGATTGGGAGTAGTGCTACTTTCCTCCCTGATAGTATTTCTGACCATTCTCCTACAATGGTTACTATTGCTGAACAAGCTACTTTAGGTCATAGAGCTTTCAAGTTTTGGAATTGCTGGAGCCAGGATCCTAGATTATTGCAGATTGTTAAGGAGAGCTGGAACACTACAATGGATGAGTGCATTATGTATAGAATCATGCAGAAGTTGAAGATGGTGAAGAAGAAGCTTCAGATGATGCATAAGGCTTCTAATAGCAATATCACTTGCAGAGTGTAACATGCTCAGGCTGAACTGTTTAATGTTCAGAAATTCTTAATGGTTGATCCTTTGAATTCTCAATTGCATGAGAAGGAGAAGGTAGCCATTGCTCATTATACGACATTGAACAAAATTGAACTGAGCATGGGCTTTTAGAAAGCCAAGATTGATCATATTAAGAAGTCTGATGAAAATGTAGGATACTTTCATGCTAAAGTCATGGAGAAGAAGGTGCAGAAAGGCATTGGCAGTATTAAAGATATTAATGGCACCTGGCAGAATGATCCAGAGGAAGTTTGCAAGGCTTTCCTTGATTATTACCATGCTCTCTCGGGTCTGAAGTGACTATTCAGGCTATTGATCAGGAACATTTTCATTGTCTGTTGCTTGGTGTTGATGTTACTAAACAGGAAATTCATAATGCTATTTTTTCTATATCTGATGATAAAATCCCTAGTATAGATGGTTTTACTTCTGCTTTTTTCAAAAAAATCATGGCATATTGTTGGTGATGATTTTTGTAACGCTATTCAGGATGTGTTTAGGAAGAAGAAACTATCGAGACATGTTAATTCTACTTTGATCACCTTGATCCCAAAAGTAGAAAGTCCTGGATCTTTCACAGAATTCAGGCCTATTTCCTATTGCTCAGTGATTTATAAAACCTTGACCAAGGTTATTACTCATAGGATGCAGAGTGTCTTTCCTCATATCATTAGGCCTGACCAAAATGCCTTTATTAAGGGGCGTAGCGTTCATGATAATATTTGTATGGCACATAAACTTGTAAAGCATTAAGGTAGGAAGGGGATCTCTTTGAGGGCAGTGATCTAGTTTGATGTTAAAAAAGCATATGATTCTCTTAGTTGGCAGTTCCTTAAGCAAGTTTTGGTAGGGTTGAGATTTCCTAGAGATTTTATGGAGATGATCATGCTTTGTGCCTCTTATGCCACTTACTCTTTTAATATAAATGGGTTCCCTAAGGGTTATTTTCAAGGTAAAAGAGGACTGAGACAGGGGACTCAATGTCTCCTTATCTCTTTGTGCTTGGCATGGAGTACTTGTCCAGGTCTTTGAAGAATATTGGAGATGATCCTGCTTATCAGTCACATCCAAAGTGTGCTAGATTGAGTCTGACTCATTTAGTCTTTGCGGATGATTTGCTTATTTTTGCTCGAGTAGATGTGAAATCTATTAAAGCTATTGTTGGGAGATTTCAAGTCTTTTCTGAGATGTATGACCTTAAAGCAAACAAAGATAAAATTGTTGTTTAGTTTGGAGGGATAAGGCATGATGTGCAAGATCAGATTTTGCATAAAACTGGGTTTAATGTTGAACTGATGCCTTTTAGGTACTTAGGTTTTCCTTTCTCAACTTCTAGGCTGACTAAACACTTGTGTAGGCCCTTGTTAAAGAAGATAGCTATGAAGACACAACATTGGAAAAATCAGCTTTTGACTTATGCAGGAAGGGTGCAATTTTTAAACTCTGTAATTTTTGACATTCTAGGGTGCTATATTTGTGTTTCCTAAGGAGGTTACTAAAGAAATTGAGAAGCTTTGTAGGAACTTCTTGGGTTGTAAGGAAGGCAAGAGGAAATGCATGATGATTAGTTGGCAAAGCATCTGTAGGCCAAAGCATGAGGAAGGCTTAAACATTAAAGAAATCCTTAGCTGGAATAGAGCATGTATTTTGAAGAGATTGTGGTTCCTCACTACCAGTCACGACACATTATGGGTCAACTGGACCAAAGCTTACTACCTGAGAGCGAGGTGCTGATATTTGGCAAGTGTAGGAGAAAACTCAAAAGTCTTGGCTCTGGAATTCTTTGTTGCATGTGAGAGATGAGTTAATCAGCAAGTGTGGTTATAGCATCACTGCGGCACACACTCTTAATGGGTGGGCTGCTAATGGAAGATTCAACATTGCTAAAGCTTACAGCTTCCTAAGAAGTGTAGGTAATAATGTGTACTAGCAGAAAGTGATTGATGAGACTTTAACAAGTTCCTAAACACATAATCATTATCTGGTGTGCCGCTCAGAACAGGTTACCTACAGTTGAGAACCTGCAGAAAAGAGGTTTGAGTCTCATTGATGGTTGTGCTCCGTGTGGTCAAGGGAGAGAGACACAAGACCACTCATCTTTTCAGTGCCCTATTGCAGCTGAAGTTTGGTCTGAGTTGTTGCACTGGTTGGGCGTTAATATAAGACATTGGTCCTTGAAAAGGAAACTGAAATGGATGAAGAAGTATTGTAGAGGTAAATTTCCTCATAATAGGATGATTAAAGCTGCCCTGGCAGGGGCAGTTTATGAGATATGGTATTAGAGAAACAAAAGAATTTTTGGGGAGCAAACTTGGACTGTTCAGCAATTGGTTAAGCAAGTCCAGAGTCAGATATATGTCCGTTTTTACGCTGCATATTCTGAACAAATAATAAAAGTATGTTATAAAAGTACTCATTATAGACTATAGTCATTTATATTAGAGAAACAAATTTTCATATACTACGCCAAACAACCTCATCAAATGTTTTCTATCTTTAAAAACACTTTTATAATAGGGTTGCCAAACACTCTTAATTTCTCAAAAAACAGTTTATTAAAATTTAGACTTAGAAAAATAAAAGCAGTTTTCAAAGTGATTGGCCAAACCGCCTATGAGTCATGCATGACAATCTCGTTTTAATTTGTGTCACATCACCTGCTACTGCTCTCGCTACGACCTCCTCCTCGTTGTAATTTGGGCGTCGTGATGATGGTTCTCGCTGGCGGTTATGTTGGAGATTTATGAAAGCTTCCAACAGCTTATTCGCCTTTGAGTCAACCATAGCACTTTGCGAAGTACCACTTGATGAAGCCCCTGCAATATAAAACATTTAGCATTTTGCAAAATTACAAAAGTGGATTTCATAAAGTTTACATGCATCACATTGAGGCCTGGTTTATTAGCTTGCAATCAAATGTAATACAATGCAATTATTTTGTAGAGTAAATGTGAGGTGAAAAGTGAAGGAGTGGGAGGAGAAGGATAGGAAAACTGGAGTTGATTGCATAATTCAATGTAATCACAATTGCTCAACTTTTCCCATGTAATGTTGATTACTTTGAATGATGTAATCAACCTCCCTTTTCTCATCTTCTTCCTCCCCCTCCTTCATTTTCCACCTCACATCTACCCTATAAAATGATTGCATTACAAGCATTTGATTGCAATATAGTAAACACCACCTGAGTCCCTAATAAATATCCTCGTAAATTACAACAACAACACTCCTTTTTACGCGGAGGAGTGACGGGATATCAGGGGCGGATCCACGACAAGCAATATGGGGTCACTTGACCCCATATTATTAAAACAAATTTGATGGAGGCTTTGAAGAGTATAGCAAAAATAATAATTTCTATATCTATTGCACCCATACTTTGGAGCCCAATTTACAATGCATCCATGGAAATAAAGGAACATTAGCTAAAAAGTAAAAGGCTAGTTTAGGAAAATCAAAAAGTAAAGTTTTCCAAGTAGCAACTCCACGTGAAATCAACTCAAAGTCAGGCCACTTCCCTTCTGATTCTTCTCTTTTACCAGAAATCCTAGCTAGTAGGGGAACAGGTCCTAGCTAGGGGAACTTATTGCTACTTACCTAGCAATCTAGCTGTTTTTTTTAATATTATTATTAGTATTTAGTATGATTTTGTACGTATTTGAGTTAAATCATTTTTCTTGTAAGCTGTTTTCTTCTTTTTTATACCATTGAAATTGGTCCTTTACGACAGGAAATCTCGTCACAAAAGGGTCTTTTCTAGTAGTGGTGGCACACACATCCCCCCCACCCCTCCCCAAGTGAGTGGACTTACAAGTTATGACGCATCATCAAATGTAAAGGATTGGTTGGTGGGCAAGTGAAATATTTCAACAGACAAGGTTGGGTGGATCTCTGCAACTTCTCTAACCCGACCGGGGTGCTATCAAAATATTTAAATTATTTATACCATCAAGCATCAGTTTAAGCTTTTAAATAAGCTTCGAGTTAATGAAAAGGGTAGAGAAAGAATGTGAGAGGAAAAAGGATAAGTTGTGTGAAGTTTCGCCAAACATGCTCTTAATACTACATGCAAGAACCTGTCCTGCCCAAATATGAGAACACCACCAAATTAGACGATGGTAATTGGTATAGGTGCATTTTTCAAAATTGTTTTTCAAAAACCATCCATAATTGTTGCATTAGGATTAATCCTGTGATAATATGTATTGGTAGTTACATTGCGATTACTTCAATGACAGAATATTGCTAAGCCAATAGTCCAATACCATTAAACATAGAAACTAAAGGTAGCAAGTATATATATAACGAATGTGAAGAAAAGCTGTAATTAAAGCATATACCATTATTATTGGGTATATTCTTATCCTCAGATGAGAGGGTAAACTGTCTTCTAGCATACAGTAATGCATCTTCTTCATTGGCTTCATTATTCAAGGACTTTGCAAGGTATGCATTCATCAAGATCGCTTCTATGCGCTTTTTCTTTGCTTCATCATCATTTATGTAAGCCATTAAACTACTTAACAGGTAGCTAATAAGCCAAATCGCTAATGTTCTAAATGAACTTTGACACTACTTGATTTACTATTTATATAGATATGATGAGTTGAGCAAGGAATAATCCCTGTGAGCGAGAATGTCCTCAAATTGCATATAAAAATTAAGGCAAACACACAAAGGACATGTTTTGACACGTTGTGGTTTTTCAGGTCGAATTTTGACTAGACTTTTCTACTATTATAGGAGTATTATATTACTCAATATCATAAAATATTTCATTGTTCTTTATTTGAAACTGGACCGGTCGATAAAAATATTATAATACAATTAATTTGATATAGTTTTTGTTTAATAGATGGTTAAAGTTTGTAATAAATGACCCCGAAAAAACATGCAAACAAATTGGAAGGGACAGAGTATTTGTTTTGTCCCAAGTTGTGTATATTTTTCCAACATATATCAAATATCAACCTTGTGACTGGTGGTAGGTTAGGGATTACATATTCTCTCTAATGGTGTTAGAACAAGTCTAATAATTAGATCTCAGGATATATTACCCGTTGGTAGCATGAATTAGCATTATCGGTAGATAGACATCATAAATATGAGCTGTTAAGCGTAGACCTGCTTACAATTGACTACTTTTGTCATCAACAACAATGGCTACCACTATGTTCTTCACAATATAGGCAGCTTATTATATGTAGGGTTGCTTACTGCCCTGCGTAATAGCAAAGTGGAGTACATGTTAGCAACTATTTGACGATTTGGACTCAATCGTTACCAACTTTTTTGAGGGCTTAGGATAAGGTGACTCGAAATTTTTTTTGGAGAAATCATTGGCAGATCTAATCTTGTCCAAGTGGACAAAATTTTTTGTTTAAGTTAAATGTTTAATTTGTACCGATAATATTAGAAGAGAGCACTCTCTATTCAAGTTCAGATCCTCGGCTATTAACCACAGAGGCAGTCCTTCTCTTTTTTCTATCTCTCTCCTCCAACCACCCAAACCCCCTGCAATTCAAGGGCCTAAAACAGAGGAAAACTAATTCTAAGGTGAGATTTAGTAGACTGCACCTCTCTGCAGTTCCTTCAAGAACAACAGAGGATCCTCACCCCTCTCCATTCATCCACATTTATCTTTTGGGAGAACTACGGGTTGATGCATTAGATTACTCTAAAACTTTTTGCGTGGTCAACTTCAACCCTTCCTAAAAGGTGAGGATTTATCTTCTATGATTTTTTTTTTTTTTTTTTTTGATAGAACCAATATCTTATGCTCATCTTGCATTTGTTGCATAATAAAATTATTTATTTATAAAGAAAACAAAGAGTGCACCACCATAAACTAATTTCTAGATCCGCAACTGTGATATCTGTAAGTATAATTAGAGTGCATTATATCATGTGGCATTTTCTAATGTTCAATGGATTAATGGGAATCTCACACTATTTTCTTTTGGCAGGACGATATGGTGCCCGTTTGGCCTACCTTTTACCAACTTCTTCTTCTCCTCCCAAATTTGTTCTAGCTCACCCCTCCATTTCCAACTTCTAAGAAGTTGAAATAAAGCTGCACTTGGACTAGAAGGAGAAGTTACAAATTATAGCTTCTCCTTCTCCTTCCACTTCTAGCATTATTTTGATTTCTTAGAAGTTGGAAATGGAAGGGGAGTGGATAAAAAGGGAGTAAGCTAGAACAAATTTAGGAGGAAAAGTTGAATTTGTGGGAATTAGGCCAAACGGCCAATAGAGTGGTAGAGGTCCCTTGATATCCTCATCCATGGACCTCTCACTCAGCAAGAACATTATCTCATCATCGCTAACTGCATGATTATTAGAATAACATGTTGTTCATGTCCTTTCTAATTACCCCTTGTTTTACAAATGCTTCTTCTGGGGAATTCCATACACAATCTTTTGTAGGATGTGCTAATGTTCATGGCAGTTCTGGCCTTAATTGGCTTTAAGATACCAATATACTACACCAAAGTTAAAAAGTTTTACCAATAGTAAACTCGTTTAGTACTGAAGAATGTACCAAAACATGCAAGTTACAAATAACCAAAAAAAATAACACCACCAAAATGTTACAATATCCTTCCATCGCCATTCCTGAGGATACATACTACCTGTCTTAAACACTGAACTGTGAATTTGGATTTCATCTGAGCTGGAACAATAAATTTTCTTGAAACACAAAGCACTCTAAAGCATACACTGTTCAAATCCAAAACTGTAGATATGAGCTTCAATAATCGGGGTAAAGGACTCATCCATAATTCAGTCATCACCCTAAATTCAGAAGGAGATCTGATGCGATACCGTCAGGTTTAAAGATCTCACCTGGATACAGGAAATAGAGAACAGCAGCTAAGAATATCCATGTCTCAAGAGTATTTTACAGTTCATATCCCAGAGTCCCCTGTATCAGTACATACTGCTATCTGTACATCAACTTGTAAGCATGACAGCGCAAAAATAACAGGACGCAAAGCGAGCCACCTAAGAATGAACCTGAGCTAATAACTTCAGCTTCATTTTCCCCGTTGCCTCTATTTTGTTAGTTTGACAAGAGCGGGAAGCTCAGTTCAGCTTAACAAATGAAACTAGAAACCCATGAAATCATACTCGTTCAAAAAGAATCAGCAGTCAATGCTATCAATACAAAAACCAAACTTTTCCGCCACAACCCAACAAGGCCAACAGAAAGGATAGAACAGGCAAAAACAGCAGCCATATCCAGACTATTCTCAATCCCTACCAAAGCAAATATTTACCAGATGAGCTTGTCCTCTGCACCAAAAAAAAAAAAGAGCTTGTCAAACTCTTCATCTAAACTCCTCCCTGGCCCCTGCTTCGAAATTACGACTGACCTAATCTTGGGGTGAGTACCCTTGCTAAATGCGTACTGTTGTGTGAATCAACAGCTAATCATTCTTAAGCCAATTTGTACCAAGTCTAAAACGCAATTGCAACTCCCATGTCATAGAAACATAGTTATCTTGGGAGTACAAAATTACATATGCTTGGTTACCTCAAAATCATGCAACCAGCCACCACTCTTCCCTACAAGAAACCGTAAGGTCACAGACAATTCTAAATTTGCTAGCACCACCAAGTGTCAACAAGCACCCATACCCTAACATAGACCATCATTGACACCTGATTGATGAAATGTGCCTCACCATGAGGATGTCCAGACTCCAGCGTCAACACCCCCAACCTGCTTCATTGTCTTCTACCACTAAGAAGAAGCAACGATAAGTACAGTCGATCCTCATCACGACAGACAGACAATATCTTATGCCTCTCCTACTACGCCATTTATTCAGACCAATCCCAGCACAGAGACTTCGAAAAACTATATGCAAATCTTTCATCGCTTTCCAAGGATTGAGTCCACAAATTTGCTAAATTTTCCACTACATATCTCCAAAATATCTTCCACTCCTAATGCTTACCATCATAAGTACACCGGGAGATACTCCCGAATAGTGCCACAAATATACACAAATATATCCCTACTGTAACATACACACATATTCCACATGGACCTTCTTAGACCTTGGTCCTTACTTCACAATGAAACAGCAATGGTTACCTTTCTAAGACACATAGCACGCATAATGGCAAAATGCTACATTTGATCAAATGTGCAATGTATTTTTCTTTTTTGAGTAAGTCTGATTGTGCAATCTATCATTGGGATTAAGTTTATCAAAAAAGGCCTCGACTTATTTTGGAACATCAGACATCTATATGTAACTGGAAATACAACAAAACTAGTGGAAAGAAGGACAAGAGATTAAAAAAAAGGATAACCAGACCAAAATCTTATCAGCTGAATATCCTTATGTACAACTTTCACTTTTATCCTCATACTCGCCAAATGTACAAGGCAAATCACTCTGATCCCTTTCAATTGCTGGAGATGAGGATTCTTCGTTTCCCTAACTAGTTACAACTCACTCTTATGAACTTTGATATTCTCTATCATCATGCCATCTATTCGCCATATGTACAAGGCAAATACCATTACAAATCAGAAGTTTAATTCTCATTTTCTAAAATTAGAGCAGACACGTCAGAATTTACTTCCGATGAGCACAAATGCTACCAATATAAACATCACTGAGCAAATCCAAAACTGTAGATACGAGCACCAATCATCAGTATAGAGGAATCATTCATAATTCAGTCATTACATAACCTGATAACAACAAGAAATAGGTAATAGCAGCTAAAACTATCAATGTCGAGTGAGAGTAATTTACAGTTCATTTCTCAGAGTCCCTGAATTAGTATATAATGCTATCCCTACATCAATTTGTAACCAAAACCGCGCAAATACTAGGTTGCAAAGCTAGCTACCTTTTGAGAATTATGCATGAGCCAATAACTTCATCTTCCTTTCCCCCTTTCTCTTTTGTTTGCCTGACAAAGGCGGAGAGGGTGTCCTCCCCAAGAAACCCAAACTGAAACAAATATAGCATCCCAATTCAGCTTAACAAATGAAATCAGGAACCCAAAAGATCATACTCGTTCATTGAATCAATAGTCAATGCTGTCAACACCAAAACCAAACCTTTCCGCCAAACCAAGGCCAACAGAAAAGAGCAGAAACAGGCAACCAGCAGCCATTACCAGACTATTCTCAGTCGCTAACAAGGCTATATTATGTATTAACCAAACGTATGTGTACTGAAAATCCTTAGTTGTTCTTCAATATAGCGGCTTTATTCACAGGCGTTACCAAAATATCAACCCGCTTCCCACACACCCGCTTCCACTCAACCTCAGAGAGAGAGAGAGAGCTGCCTTAAAACATTAGCAGTCAAATGACGCTCTCTAACAGTCTAACCACAAGTAGTCACTAGTCACCTAGCCCATCTACGAAATACACTCTCCATCAAAAGTAATCATTGACAGTTATCATTTTAACTTTTTAAGATGTCCAGAAAAGATGGTCACTTTCCAACCATTGTAAATAACCATTGTTGCGTGCTCAATATAACTCTTCCATTCTGAAAAAAGTGACAGTTTCATTTTGCAAGCTCAAACTTCGACAATAAATTTCTCTCAACCCACCTAAGCAGATTCATGCTAATATGTCACTAGAGGGTATAGTCTGTGGCTATATTCCAATCCAATCTATATTGGAAAAACTGGGAGCTGGAAGAAAGAATCAAGGAACATAGGGAGTGTATACACCAGGCACGTAAGTTTTCATTTCCGAGGATAATGAAATATAATTTAAACCTAAATTGGATTAGAGAAACTGAGTAAATTTAACACTGGACTCCAAATTAACCAGCGGAATTTTCCAACTCCAAATAATATCATATAGTGTGGATTACTTCAAACTGAAGTTACTCCAAACTCCCTACTGACAAACAATGTAGTTCATGCAATTTTGACCTGGCATAATGCTATTGAGCTCTCATGAATCCCAAATACTCCGAGTTCAAGTTATTCTCATGCTCTAATTATCATACTTTTTAATACAATTTCCTGTCCCCCTTTTAGAGAAGGAAAAAGCATGGAATTGGTGAAGGGAACTTATCCAAAATTATAGCACCTGATATTTGGTAGAGCCAAAGCAAAGATATAAGACTAATTCAGCTTTCATGGCAGGCCAAATCACTAGCCCGTTATCAACATCCAGATTCCAATACTCCAGAGATAAAATTTGTAAACCAATACCTCCACATAAGCAGTACAATCATAAATACACCAGATGAGATCATAATCATATCTTCTCCTTTTCACTCCACAGCCAACTTCCAAGTCTAAGTTCTTCCTTCTCCACTTTTACATACTGAGCTGCTTCTCCTATTCAACTGATGTTGCAATGTTAAATTGCCACAAACACCGCCACCACCACCCTCGAGATATCCCACAACCTAACCCCGCACCCCTCACGACCAAATTTCTCTCTTTTACATTCAGGCACAGGCGCACTGCAACTCAATGTAAATAAGGGTTGAGCTCCTCTTTCACATTTTTATCAGGACATGCTTCTTCAAGCAAGCTTGAGAGTAGGTCATCAGATTCAAGGAACCGACACATTGTAAAATTCAAAAGTTCCTCTTTAACCTCCAATTTGTGAGCTCAACGAAGCAATCCCAGTAACCAAAAACAATTAGCAACCACCACCACCACCACCACCTCTATCTCTGATCCCTTTCCAGTGTTGAAGAGGAGGTTTCTAAACTTTTCTACTTCAAACAATTTCATCCTCCAGCATAGAAATTAACTCCCATTTAAACTACATATCCCAATGGGCAACTTTCACTTTTATCCTACAAACATTTCTCCATATATACAAACCAAATACCACTGAAGAGTTTAAATGAAGCCTTCCAAAAGTAAAGCAAACATATCAAAGCTTCACAACCAACCAGCAGATGACACAAATAACATCATCATCAAAACTGACCAGTTTCAGCTAGCCTACAGCATAATTTCCAGCTTCATTCCGCAATCAATTCGCTATAAGTAGTTAAGTACAAGTTCAATACCACTCAAACTTGGAACATCTAAGATTCTCATCTTCTAAAATCAAACCAAACACACCCAAATTTACCACCAGTCAGCAAATGATTCCAACAAGTAACAACATCATTAGAAACGCCCAATTTTGGCAAATCCATATATCAAATCATCATACTATAATTATATACACAGAAACTAAAAAACATCGTCTGAAATCACCAATTGGCAATTTAATATATCGATTTAATTCATAATTATATACAAAGAAACTAAAACCATTCTTCAACTTCATAAAAAAAATGATATTTACATCATATACATTCATCCTCCAATCACCAATCAAATTAACAAACCGAAAAGTACCATTTTTCATTTCAGCAGACAGAGGTGAGTCCGACAGGAACAACCTTTACTCTCTCCTCTTCAGCAACCACCATTAACCTAACAACCTTCTTGAACGCAAAATGCAAACAATTGGAAAAAACAATCCAACAGATTACCTCTTAAACGAAGTCAAAAGCCGGATCATCAGGGAACGATGACGACGACGACGACCAATCGCCCCAATTAAACCCTCCTCCTCCACCACCACCACCTCCGAACCCGCCGGAGAACATGCCGCCGTCGTCTCCACCACCGCTGAAGAAGAATAATCCGCCGTCTCCGTCGTCAGGGGATGGAGATCGGCGACGCGTACGACGTTTGAGGAGAGAGCGACGAGTGGCTGTGGCGCGTGAAGAGGAACGGGATTTGACGGGTGGGGGAGATACGGCGTCGATGGGGAAGATAACTGAGGAGGTGATTTGGAGAGAGAGATGGTGGGTTAGGGTTAGTGTGTCCGCCATTACTGTGACCTCCATTAGAGAGAGAGGAGAGAGAGAGAGAGAGGAATTAGATAATTTTTTGTGAATGTTGTGAAGTTGTGATGGTTGTTTGCGGAAGGGGAAATGAGAAGAGCAATTGAATTTCTGGTTGGGTTTACACGTTGTTGTTATGCTGTGATGGCTTGTAATAATAAGTAACTCGCATGCCAAGTACGACACGTTTTCGGTCTACTACTCTTATTACCGTCCCTCGTGGAAAAGGAGAAAAAAGAAGGAAGAAAAGTCTACTACACACTTACATTTGGACTTGGCAAAATCCGAATTGATTTGACCCGATTCAACGTTTATATTTTGACATGAAATGTGAAATACTCCCTCCGTCCTTCTCTTATCTTCTCACTTGACTTTACACAGTCTTTAAGATGGAACTTTGACCATTAATAACTTTAATTATATTTATATAATTATATTAAAAAATTGATATTGTGAAAACATAATCTCTAACAAATCTAAGAAATGTATTTTGATCTTATAATTCTTTATATATTTTTCACAAATCAATGGTCAATATTTAAAAAGTTTGACTCAAAAAGTCAAATGAGAAGATAAGAGAGGGACGGAGGGAGTATGTGATTCCCAAAAATTTATATTACCAGCCCTCCTATGGGATTAAAAACGTGGGATAAGAGGTTTTTTTTTTATCTCCATCCCCACTCCTTCTCTATTCCCCATCCCTTACACCAAACATGGAATTTTACAATCCTAATTTTCTAATCCTTATCCCCACCTCCTATTCCCACTAAACAAACGCCCCGATACAGCAGGACGGTATTATTGTGAAACTGATATTCATTTACTTTTGATTGAACTAGTTGGTGGAACGCGTACAACATTGCACGCATACCCCTAAGTGGGTGAAATTAACTTCAAATTTTAAATTTTACAATTCGAAACATTTGTTGGAGCTAAATGATTTTAGAGAGACGGTTAAGTATTGACCATTTACATTTATTTTGACTTTCTTTACGATATAAACTATCCAGGGTAAGAAAAAAGGATTCAGACCTCTGGACTTAATATTATGCAGCGCACATGTATAGCTTTCTTACAATAAAATCTAAGGTATATTTGTTTGTTTATAGCCAACAAAACATGAATTCTTCATACAGCCATCGATATGTACAATTTTTTTCCAATTATGCAATATTCTTTTTATAAAAAAGAATTAATAAATTTAAGTAAAGTGTGTACAAGATAGACATCTCCATCCCATCTAATTACAACAATATAACCTCTAGTATTTGTATGTTGGTTACCATAACTATGCACTACAGCTGTCGATCTCAATCTCAACCGTTAATTGGTTTGACTAAATTGGGTAAGACTGATTTCGATTTGATACTACCTAATTTAGATTAACTTTTTGATGTTAGTTTGGTCATAACCAGTTATACTATCGGTTATAACAATTTGACTATTGGTAGAATATTTATAACCGATTAAAAAATTGGTTAGAACCACTAGTCAACTATTTGAACTATTATAAATGATATAGTTTGACCAAGATAGTGATCAATGGCTGTCGTGTAAAGTTGTGGTGGCTACAATAATACCGGTAACTACCATACAAGCTCT
Source organism: Tetragonia tetragonoides (assembly GCA_038025085.1). Taxonomy (NCBI): domain Eukaryota; kingdom Viridiplantae; phylum Streptophyta; class Magnoliopsida; order Caryophyllales; family Aizoaceae; genus Tetragonia; species Tetragonia tetragonoides. The sequence continues at coordinate 31,916,699 of CM076152.1, read as the reverse complement.
AATATAACCTCTCAGTAGTTAGCTAACTACAATACCTCACCCCAAAAAATGTCTCTCGCAACTATGTATGTCCCACTTCTATCAATGACGCGAAAATCATGCAAAATTTTCACCCTCAAACTCATACAATTTCTGAAGTAGTTGCTTCCCATGCTCGAATCTGTGGACGATTTAAGCTCATCAATAGAAACTTCTAGGTCTTCAGTTGATGTTAAGCCACAAAAAAAGAAAAAAAGAAAAAAAGACAGCTCCATTTTGCTTGAATTGGCAACTCTAGCTTCAGCAAAATTTTCTCATAATTTTTACATTTGAGCCGCAAGTAGAATGTGTAAGATGCTCAGCCATTATGAAGCTGTCACACTTCACAATGTTCCACTCCTCTAAGAACACCATACAGGAGGTTAGCATCCTGCACTTCTAACAGTTCACTGCATCCCTTTTCCTACACATATGGAAGCTAGTAATGCTAAATTGGGTTGAAAAGAAGTAGATCTAAAATGACACTTCATCTATTGTATCAATTTATTAGGTTGTTCGTCTTATCCATGTCGATTTAGAGCTTGATATTACAGTCAACAAAATCTGAGAAGACAGTAAGAAAACTATAAATAAAAAGGCTAAATAAATTGTAATATGATACCTACTTTCATTACTAATATAAAAGCTGATCCAACAACGTTTAAGTGCATAATAAAGTTCACAAAATGCAGTGGAGATCATGAAATTTATTGTCCATAACTGGAGGTCTTATAAGAAGCCCTTGCAAAAGAGTTACCATGTGGCACCACTGTAGACAACAAAATTAATGCGTAGGCAAAAATAAGTTGAACAAATATAATTTGTATTGATTTGAATGTATGGGTTATAATTTCTGTATTTTTTATCTGTTATAATGAACAAATAATATAAATCCTCTGATTCTGTCTCTCAGTTTGAATGTTCTTGAATAAGGGTCTTCAAAGACTTAAATCTTGATCAAGGTAGCAATTTCGATGGAGGAAATGCTCTGACAGGGTTTTCTGCTTGTAGATTTTCCAAGCTCTGGAATGAAGTAAGACTTCGGTATTTATAGAGAGGAACATGGAGCTCCGATCCCCTAACGGGCTTGGTAGTCATGGACTGGCCCAATTTCTTGACTTGGTAATCTTTTCTTATGGGTTTGGCCAATTTAACTGTGTATTTGGCCCAACATGTGTGGGTTAGCCCAAGAGTTAAAAATAAGCCCATTTTGATGGCTTTTGGCCCATCTTAATTTCTGGGATTAATTAATTAAATTAAGCTAAATATATTTTAACCCAAAATAATTAATTAAATTCAATTAAGGCACTTAGTAAATTTTTAGTGCCTACAACCACCTCACCAAAAAGTATTCATCCAAAGCGGTCTCAATTTCATCAGGCTTCTCATGGTTGGTCCATATTGTTGATGGATCAGTATTTACATTTTAGACATCAGATATATTGAATTAGTAGCACTTATGTTTCTATGATATAATTCTGGTAAGAGCCCGTTCAGCAAAACGGTGTAGACGGTAAGAGTCTGGATTTACTTTTAAAGACTTCTTATGAAATGACAATCTTAAACATCTAGAACTCGTAAAAAGATGAACATCTACAGTTGCATATGCTATGCTTTTAAACACAGAAGATCGTCGCGGTACCACTCGCTCCTCCCTCCGTCCGCTATATAATAAAAATATTGTTTTCTGTTCAGAGTGTCCGAACATGATGTCTACACCTTTTTTATTACAGTTACAAATTGAAATCCCAACTAGCATCTTTGAATCGATGTCATTCAAAGATGATAATATTCTCCAACCTCCCTCTGTCATCCCTCTCTGTCCCCCTCCCTCTCCATACCTCTCTCTCTGACAATTAAATCAAATTAAAGTGGAAAGGAAGGAAGAAATTGACAGTTATAATGGTCAATTGAGCAATAAACACACCACTCACACGAATACACCCATAGTTCGCTTTTACCAATAAAAATAAATACAGTTAAAACTGAAAATGAAAAGAAAAATAGACCCATAAATTGCAAGACCATGAAACTTCACAAGATTATAGAATAAAAGTCAATAAAAAGCTAGAAACTATGAGAATCTCCATTTTCTAGTTGTTATCACAAAAATTGCTAGCAGTCCAGTCCAACAAAGTTGATTGGATAGTAACATTTCTTGAGTCATGAATATGACGATTAGATAATGTCCTAAGAAAACACCAAAATGAAGAAGCCAAATGTACCAGGGGAAGAGCAAGAGTAAAAGGTCGATATCAAGTATTCATTGCAATGATCCAGTGCTCCTTGACAAGCTCTTCTTTTTCCACAATCCAAACCCCAAATGCATTATCAGAATAAACAAAGAATTCATCAAAATACACCATACAAAATACAATAAACAGGCAGTTAAACCCTAAAAACAAGGCACCAAATACGATGACATGATCATTACTCATCCCACGATGATAAATCTACGAAGAAGAAAAAATGGAAACATTTCAGCAGTATACACACCTTTCTCTCAGTGCTTCCACTTCCGCATCATCTATATCCCTCTCTCTTGTTTATGACAAGCATTGAAATTTCAAAAACGAGCAACCTAAAAACCACATTGTAATCATATCGGCTCCCTTTGAAAAGGTATGAAATCAAACTTTGTCATGAAAATGAAGCCGAATTTACTTAATCAGTAACTATATCAAGTACTTCTACAAAACTTGAAAAGGAAAATAAAGGGGAAAAAAAGAACTCTGCAACCAACACTTAGAGTCCTAGACGACCAGACTACTGCAAGATACAATGAAAGTCTATTTCCCTTACATTACAAATCTCTGTAGTTTTAACTGAAAAGTATTCATATAAGAGAACTTAATATTGTAGCTACACACAGTTCGTCCGAGTTACCACAAATAAACAGCTAAAATCATAATTTCAGTTCTACATTTCTAATCATGTTTTCACTTTAAATCCAACTAACTAGTTAGTTATTATTGATCATATATATTTCATCCAAAACTTGATAAAAATAACTCTACGGCCTTTGCTTGCAAAGATACAAAAATTCAGTGCCTGAATCATGAGAAGTTGTCTCCTTTTAGGCTGCGATCGAAGGACAAATGAGAAAAGAACTAAGCAAATAACATCTGCTGGGTGGATAATTATTTGTCTCACCATCTGTAATTGGATTGTCTTGCCCTCAAGTTGAAGTGTAAATTCTTAAAATAAATAAAATTGGACTATAACTATTGTGTAGAGACAAACTTAAAAAATTAAGTACTCATTGAGTTTCAACAAACTGTCAACATACGAAGCATACTGATAATTCAAAGCAATATATCGTAAATTAAATAATTAAATTAATAAGATGATGAAACTGGCTAAATCAGATGCAAGAGTGCGAATGGGAAAAACAGAAACAACTTACAGAATAGTATTATGAGAATACAGGGAGTTTCAGTCTCTCAACTCTCCTACCCATCAGTCGCCCTTTATACTTCTTTTTCAAACTCTCCGGTGACTCACTGATCGCCTCCAACACAAAATCAATAGTGCTTATCAGGTGCTTTGACTGATATTTTTGGAGAGCTGATGATGGATGAAGAATTGCAAGTCTGTCGGTCCAACAAAAAAAATGCCAAAGAAACGCTAATTTGGAATTTCCAATCTTCAATTTCGGAAAAAGGAAAAGGAATTTAGATGAGCCAATACAAATAAAACATCAAAAAGTAAAAATTGAGTACCTCATAAATTCGCAGAACTTGAATTAAAGAAAAAGCTCTTCTTACTTCTGAGAATTCGCCACTTAGTAAAAGAACAAAGGGAGTAAAGAAGTACGTCAATTAACCATAATAACATTAGAAGAAAAGTAGTATTATGCAAGATAATTGTACAATGAGCAACAATAATGAGAATTACTGCACAACTGACAGAATCCTAGAAGAGAAGATATTAAACCAGAATACGGTTCTAGTACTGTCTTGATCTATTCCTTTCACGTCACAGTCCATATTGTAGTCACTAATGCAACTCTTTGAGCCCTCTGCAGTGAAGTTCTCCTCTGACACATCTTATAAATCAACACAGTTCATGTATACACTTCAAACTCTCCTAGTGACACCCAACCAACAAATTACCGGAGATTAAACCTTCGAAGACAGGATAATAAGCTGAAAACAGGGGGCAACAAGATTCACGTGGCCCTTGACAAAGAATGCAGTCATCCCGCAAGTTGCACTCTCTCTTGATGAGGTTTTTGATAGCCAACATCCCTAGATAAGCAGCAAGCCAAGCTATGAGAGCATGTTTTCACCTGCTCACCGTATCCTATGTGTAACTTTATGTCATCTGGTGATATCATTCTCGCTCAGAAAATCAAAGGAGATGACATGCAATATCTAGAAGCCCCTCTCCTACCAAATGAGGTCTTTCCCCCTACTTGAACTCAAAATAATGAGCTAAGCTTGTTCACAAAGGACAAAATGAACACACTTCATCACCCAAAAAAAAAAAACGAAAAAAAGAAGAAGAAAGTGCCTAATCCAGTAAATATGGGGCCAAGTTATGAAGATTATACAATATATTACTGTCTTTTCACTTGGAAACAACAGGGTCCATTGTCAAAATACGCAATTCAAAGTTCTCAAGATGCTGTCCAAAATATGGAAATGTATGAGAGGATTAATCCAACTATATTATGACCTTCAATTGCTCCCACAATAAATATCCCCAAAGCAAAAGCCCATGATTTTGAATGTTGTATCCCCAAAACATAGACAATAGGTTTAAAATAAGAGCATGTGAACTCCATTAAAAAGACGTTTTTGGCATCCCAGAACACTGAAAAATTACCAAGTATCCACAGTCAAACAAGGAAAAAGAAAATGCATCAGATTTTATGGCCTCATGATGTAACCAACACACACTCTCATGCAAATGAGTGTGGATCATCTCAACATACACAGTCACATTACAAACGGAGATCACAAACACCAAGAAGTGAGACAATCTCCATAACCAAAAACAGATATCTTCGATAGACTATTGTACACACGAAACAAGCATATGAGAGAATACAATAGATCAATCATAAAACATCGAAATTGAATGCAGCGGAGATGGAATACAAAAATGCATCTTAGGTAAATTCCATCGATGTTAAATGCAGCGGAGAGGGAAATAGAGAATAATTGGTTGTGTATTAACCCAAAAAAAAACATGTAACAAAAAAAGAGTCCAAGGCGAGACCTCATGATCACCACTACAGGGCTTCTAAAATCGGTGGATATTTTTACCATCTACCACTTTATACCTCTCTCCTACCCGAAATTTCTCTTCCCGTAGCTGATGCCTTTATATCACCTATTGAAGTTCGAAGACCGAACAAGTCAAGTAAGGAAACTTACGACATACACACAATGGAAAGAAGAATAAGCCAGTAAACCAAATTGATAAACGCGAAAAGAGGGACACATCTTGTTGTACTATTCATAAAATGGAGATCAATCCACCCAAAAACAACACACACACACACACACACACACACACACACACACACACACACACACACACACAATTGTGTTAGTAAGCAAATAATCAAACTGTAGGCATAACCAAACTTATCAATTAAAAAGAAAAAAAAAACCACTACCTGAGAACAAACAGCGAGTTATGTATACAATAATCAAACTGTAGGCATAACCAAGTCATTACTTTCATTGATTACAACCAAAAAAATCATTACTTGCATTGATTACCCCCAAAAAGAAACATCCATTCATATATGAGAAACCTAAAGCATCTCTTTATATATATAGAGAGAGAGAGGAAGGGTCACATACAAACCCCTCTTAGTATACAGACCATACAAACCACAATTAAAATATAAATTCATTAATGTTGAAGCATGGCTTCATTAACATAACATTACAAATTCATTCCATTATAACCATATATTCATCTCTTTTTTCAACTTTTTTGCACTTTTTTATTTTTATTTTTGCAAATTCATTATACTTGTATGCAAATTCATTATTTAATAAGTACAGCTTCATTAAAGTATAACTACAGCTTCATTAAACAATTATTGTAAATTCATTGAAAAACCCAATTCCTCCACAACCTCAACCGTCCCCACCACCGCCACTGTCCTCGCCGTTCGACCTCCACCATCCCTGCCGCCCAACCGTCACCAATTTGGCCGCCCGTCACACCACCACTCCGACATTCTCTCTCCTCCCCTCACGCACTCCTCTCAATCTCTCTCACCACCCCCTTCACGCCTCCAGACACCAACACCCAGGCCACCTCCTGTCGACGACCACCCCCGCAGCGGGGCCTCGACCCTCGCAACCGTCGATTCTCTCTCCTCTCACGCACACCAAACACAAGGTTTAGTGGACGGAGTCCACATTTCCGACCACTAACCGGTGCTCGCCGACCACTGCCCATCGCACCACCACGCACACCAAACTCAGATCTGTGGTCCCCGACCACTAACCGATGCTCGGTGGCTGCACAGAACTTCTCCGGTGGACGAAGAGGAGAGAGAACCTTTGAAAAGGAGAGAGAGAGACACCGAATGAAGGAGAGAAAGAGGTTTGACGACCGCCGGAGAGAGGAGAGCGAAACTCCGTCACAGTTCGCAGGAGAAAAGAAAAACGACCGGAGAGGTGAGGAGAGAGAGAGAAGAGGTGAGGAGAGAGAGAGAGAAACATGATTGAAAATGTCGATAGATATTATTTGACAGGCGGTTGATTATGAGTTTATGTCGCACGAAAAGACAATCATAACTCTGACTTTTTACTTAATTCCCAGCGTGTCCTTTTCTTTCCAAAAGCAAATTTGGGCCATTGATGTTGAAATCTAATGGTCAAGATTAGGTTTGTACGGTTTGTATTTTAAGGGGGGTTTGTATAAGGGAAAAATATATATATGTACCCTAGGGCCATAATAGAGCCCCCGAAAAATTTTCGGGCGAAAACGAAAATCGGGCCCCGGAAATGCTCTAGGGGACGTGTTTTGGGCCTCCGGACGCAAACTTTTTGACGTTAATATTTTCGCCCCATATCGCACGGGAGACCCCTAGGGGACATGGGAGGCCCTTAGGGTCGGTTATTGGGTCCCTGATAGGCTTGTAAGGGTGGTCGGACGCGATGCCAATGTTTTTTTTTTGGTGCAAGTCAGAAATTGTGTTATTGCTCACTGTAATGTAACAAGATTACAGCCCTTAGGCAATGCAGATGCAAGGCCACCTACTAGGTAGGGTTCCTTTTTTCTGCATCCCTTCACTACCTTACAACCCTTCAATTCTGGTGCAACTCACTACAGGCAGTGGTTCACCATCTCTGTAAACACAACAAAATACAGCAATCTTTACTGACTTACAACAAAATACAAAAACATATTAAGCTAAAAATATTACAGCTTCTTCTAACTTTCCAATACTTCTAAATTCTGTTACATTCTTCACACTGTCTAGCTTTAGCAGCTGCTACTGATTATCTGCTGGGCCCTGCTGCCTGATTCTCAGCCTAGCTACAGCAAACCTGCTTCTGCTTCCCTTCTGAAACCTGCTGCCTATTTTCCTCCACATGTTCTGATGCCTTGCAGAATTGCTTGATTTTTTGCTGAAGCCCTGATGAGCTCTGATGCTGCCTTTTCTGTCTGATGCAGACTGTCTGCTTGCTCTACTGCATGTTTTGGTCCAGTTCACTTTTGACTATATTTCCCCTATCCATCTCTTGTCCCTGCTGGAAATCTTCCTCTTGCTGTTACTGCATTGTTGGATTCTGCACCTGATAGCTTGCTGAACCTGTTGCATGATCTGTGGCACTGGTATGCTGCCTTTTCCTGCATAATGAGTATTCCTGCATCTCCATACCCAAAAAACTGCTGCTGCTAGCCCTGATGCATAAGCTCCTTCCTGAGCGATGCCAATGTTTTTTTTGGTGCAAGTCAGAAATTGTATTATTGCTCTCTGTAATGTAACAAGATTACAGTCCTTAGGCAATGCAGATCCAAGGCCACCTACTACGTAGGGTTCCTTTTTTCTACATCCCTCTACTACCTTACAACCCTTCAATCTGGTGCAACTCACTACAGGCAGTGTTTCACCCTCTCTGTAAACATTACAAATTGCAAAAATTGTTTCTCACCATCTCTGTAAACATTACAATTTGCAAAAATTATTTCTGACTTACAGCAAAATACAACAATATAGATATCTAAAAATATTACAACAAAAACTTCCAGAAGCTGATTCATTCCTCCTCCTTTCTTGCTTCATCTACCTGCTGTGCCCATCAAGCTGATCTACATCAATCTACTGTCTAGATCCCTGTACAGGTGCTGGAGCCCTGCATGTCTTCTGTTTTTCCTGCTAAAACCTCTCCTGGAGTCTGGTCCTGCCTTCCTGCTGGGTTCTGCCTTACAGAACAGACTGCTTCTGATTTTTTTCTGAGCATTTCTACCAATTTTCAGCACACTGATCAGCTCCCCTTCTGAAACCTGCTATCTTTTTCCTGCTCATGTCCTAATGCCTTTTGCTAATTGCTTGATGCATTCCTGCTGCCCCCCTGCTGAACCTCTGCTGTCTATATTCCTGCACAGGCCCTAAGTCTTGCATGTCTGCTGGATGCTTCTGACCTACTACTACCCCTGCTCTCTGAATCCCTGCACAGGTACTCATGCCTTGTTGGTTGCTGGGTTGTCTGCTTATAACCTAATGTACTGGCTCTGATTTGCTTTTGGAGCTGCTGTACTGCTTCATTGCTGATCTGCTGTATTTTGCCTTGATACTCTCATTTTTCTGTAGAGAGCATTAAACATTTTCCAGCCATCTTTTATCTTTGCTCTTGATCTTCCTCTTCCTGCTGGGTTCGTGTGTTCTGATTCTGACTTGCTGTTGGATCTGTTGCAAGATCTGCGTGACTGTTGGTCTGCTCCCCTCAAAGTGCTGGAGGTTCCTGCTCCTCCATAACCAGTACACAGCTCCTGCGATCCCTGCAGCATAGACCTCCTTTCTGAACATTGAACATTTCTGCCTACTTATCCAGTTAAGCAGGCCCTGTATTGAGTTTGCTCTAGAAGGCATCTGTAACCAGGCTTTTACTTGCATTATAACCTCTGTTGACACATTACAGCTGAAGAATAAGTGGCCATGGTCTTCTAACTCCGCTTTGCACAGATTGCATACAGCCCCTCCTTGCAGGAATCCCATTTTCTGTACCCTGTCCTTGGTTAGTAATCTCCCCTGTTGTGCAAGCCAGAGGCAGAAGCTATGCCTTGGCATTGTTAACTTTCCCCAAATCAGATTGGAATGTCTGGATTTGGGTAAATCCCCTGTGAGTACACTGTATCCACTTGCAGCAGAATAACAACCATCAGGTGCCCTCTTCCAAATCCCTCTCACTGTGTACTGTTCCTGGATTAAATTCTTAATTTTGTTGAGTTTTTTCCAGTACCAACTGGATCCCCACACAGGTGCATAATTCCAGAAGTTAATCCCCTTCAAGTAAACTCCATTTACCCATTTCACCCACAATATATCCTTTTTTGTGGCCAGATCCCATATATGCTTTCCATTTAAAGCTATATTGAACCATTTGCAGCTCTTGATGTTCAAGCCCCCATTTTTCCTCGGTCTACACACCAAGTCCCATGCCACCAGGTTGGTCTTATGCTTTTGATCAGAGGACCCCCACAGGAAAAACCTACACTTTTGCTCTACACTCTTGAGTACCCCAGCTGGCATTATGAAAATGCTAGACCAGTACACATGTATAGAGATCAGAACAGAGTTAATAAGTTGGACCCTTCCTGCATATGAGAGGTTCCTAGAAGCCCATATTTGTAGCTTTTTGGTCATTTTTTCCACCAGGCACTCACAGTCCATTTTGTTCCACTTTGATGGGGAGAGTGGCACCCCTAGGTATTTCATGGGAAGTGTACCCTCCTTGAAGCCAGACAAGTCTAACAATGCTCTCTTAACCTCCTCATTTACACCAGCTATGTACATGTTGGATTTCTCCTTATTTGCATATAATCCAGTAGCTTGTGCAAAGTAGTTAATGCAATTCATCATAATACTTACAGATTCAGGGTTTGCTTTGCAGAAACACATCAGATCATCAGCGAAGCACAGGTGGTTCAATGTAAGATCTTTGCACATAGGGTGCCAGCTGAAGCTATTTTCCATGCAAGCAAGTTTCAGGATTCTTGATAAGTATTCCATTACCAGCACAAAAATGAGTGGGGACATGGGGTCACCCTGTCTAATGCCACGTTTTGCAGGGAAGAATCCATGCACCTCCCCATTCATACTTATGCTGAAGCTGGCTGTCTGTATGCACTCAAGTAACCATCCACTGAATTTCAGTGGAAATCCATATCCTTGCAGCATCTCCTTGATAAAACTCCAGTGGATTGTGTCATAGGCCTTCCTTAAGTCTATCTTCATCAAGCATCTTGGTGAAGACTGTTTTCTGTTGTAGTGCTTAATGAGGTCTTGACAAATCATGATGTTGTGTACTATTGATCTCTGCGCCACAAAAGCACCCTGGTTCACTGAGATGAGGTGAGGAAGTACCCTAGCCAATCTCCCGCAGAGGATCTTGGATATGCACTTGTAGATGGTGTTGCAGCACGCAATAGGCCTGAAATCAGAAGCCTTCTCAGGGTTTGTTACTTTCTGCACAAGACATAGGTTAGTTGCATTCACCTCTTTAAGCATTTTAGAGGAATCAAAAAAATCGATTATTGCACTAGACACTTCTTCCCCCACAATATGCCACGCTGCTTTGAAAAATCCTGAGCCAAAACCATCAGGCCCTGGACTCTTGTTGCAGTCAATTGCAAACATAGCGATGCCAATGTTAAGGCCCAAAAACGGGCGACATGGGTGATATCGGAGTTCGGGGATAAGTATGACCCTCCCGGGGCACCGGGGGTCTCCTAGGGCCATAATAGTGCCCCCGAAATTTTTTTTGGCGAAAACGGAAACCGGGCCCCGGGAATGCTCTATGGGACGTGTTTTGGGCATCCGGACGCAAACTTTTCGACGTTAATATTTTCGCCCCATATCGCACGGGAAACCCCTAGGGGGCATGGGAGGCCCCTAGGGTCGGTTATTGGATCCCTGATAGGCTTGTAAGTGCGATTTGACGCGATGCCAATGTTTTTTTTTTTGGTGCAAGTCAGAAATTGTATTATTGCTAGCTGTAATGTTACACAGATTACAGCCCATAGGCAATGCAAGTCCAAGGCCACCTACTAGGTTGGGTTCCTTTTCTTCTGCATCCCTTTGCTTCCTTACAACCCTATAATAGTACTGGGGGCAACTCACTACATGCAGTGGTTTCCCATATCTGGAAACAGATACAAAATACAAAAAAACATTCCTGACTTACAACAAAATACAAAAACATAGTAATCTAAGTTATTACAGAGTTTCTATCCTTGTTTTCTACTGAAATCTGCTTCTTCCTGTTTCTGCTTAGCTTCTGCCCTCTGCCTCTGAATTTCCTGCTGGAAACTGCTGCAAACATTTCTGCACTGGATTTAACTAAGCTGCCATATTCCTGCAACTCTCTCCTACTGCTGGGCCTGTTGCCTTCTGATTCAGTCTTCCTGCCGATGCTGCTGCATAGTTTCCAGAACAAAAACATGCATATACAACAGAGGACACAGATTATAAATTTCCTATCCATCTCCTGTCCTTGTTGCTGATTTTCCTCTCTCTGCTGCATTGTTGAGTTCTAATTCTGATAACCTGCTGAACCTGTTGCATGATCTGTTCCACTGACATTCTGCTCCCCTCAAAATGTTGAATGTTCCTGCATCTCCATATCCAATACACTGTTGCTGCAAGTCCTGCTGCGTATGTTTCCTTCCTGAACCTGGAGCACTTTTGCCTGCTTGTCCAGTTGAGCATTCCCTGGATAGAGTTTGCTCTTGCTGTTATCTGTAGCCAACCTCTTAGCTGGTCCAGGATCCCTGCAGATACATTACAATTGAAGAACATGTGGTTATGGTCCTCTGTTTTTTCTTTGCACAGGTTACACATGGTGTCTCCATTCAGGAACCCCATCCTCAGCATCCTATCCTTTGTTAGCAGTCTTCCCTGTTGTGCCAACCATAAGCAAAAGCTCTGCCTAGGCATGGTTATCTTCCCCCAAATCAGGTTGGCATGTCTAGATTTTGGCATAGTCCCTGTAAGTACACTATATCCACTTGCAGCTGAGTAAAGCCCATCATTTGAAGCCTTCCACACTCCTCTAGCTGTATAATGGTCCTGGAAATGGCTTTTAATTTTGTTAAGCTTATTCCCGTACCAGCTGGCACCCCATACAGGAGCATAGTTCCAGAAATTCACTCCCTTTAAATAAACCCCATTTATCCATTTAACCCACAGAGTGTCTTTTTTTGTGGCTAAATCCCAAATATGCTTCCCATTTAAAGCAATATTAAACCATTTGCAGTTTTTGATATTTATTCCCCCATTTTTCCTTGGTCTGCATACCACATCCCATGCCACCAGGCTTGTCTTCTGTTTTTGGTCAGTTGAACCCCACAGGAATAGTCTGCACTTCTGCTCTACACTTTTGAGTACACCAGCAGGCATTATAAAAATGCTAGACCAGTATACATGTATGGAGAATAACACAGAGTTGATCAGTTGAGCCCTTCCAGCATATGATAGGTTTCTGGATGCCCATATCTGAAGCTTCTTTGTCATTCTGTCCACTAAACATTCACAATCAATTTTGCTCCATTTAGATGGAGATAATGGAACTCCCAGGTATTTCATGGGTAAAGTGCCCTCCCTGAACCCTGATAAGCCTAACAACTCACTCTTCTTTTGTTCACTAACACCAGCAATGTACATGTTGGATTTCTCTTTGTTTGCACACAACCCTGTAGCTTTTGAAAAATAGTCTAGACTGTTCATCAAGATGTTCACAGATTCTGGTGCTGCTTTGCAAAAGCACATCAGGTCATCTGCAAAACATAGGTGACTGAGAGCCAAGTCTTTGCACATGGGATGCCAGGAGAAGCTTTTATCCATACAGGCTATTTTCAGGATTCTTGAAAGATACTCCATTACCAATACAAAGATTAGTGGAGATATTGGATCCCCCTGCCTAATGCCACGTTTAGCAGGAAAGAACCCATGAACCTCCCCATTCATGTTGATGCTGAAACTTGCTGTTTGGATGCATTCCAGAACCCAGCCAATGAATTTTACAGGAAACCCATACCCTAGCAACATTTCCTTGACAAAACTCCAGTGAATTGTGTCATAGGCTTTCCTTAGGTCTATCTTCATCAAGCATCTAGGAGATGATTGTTTTCTGTTGTAGTGCTTGATCAGATCCTGGCAAATCATGATGTTGTGCACAATTGATCTCTGAGCCACAAAAGCACCCTGGTTCTCTGAGACTAGGTCAGGAAGTACTCTTGCCAGTCTCCCACACAGAATCTTGGAGATGCATTTGTAGATGGTGTTGCAGCATGCAATTGGTCTGTAGTCTGATTCCTTCTCTGGATTTTCTATCTTCTGCACTAGACACAGATTAGTAGCATTCACCTCCTTTAGCATTTTTGATGATTCAAAGAAGTCAATGATGGCCTCTGTCACCTCTTCCCCCACAATGTGCCATGCTGCTTTGAAAAACCCTGATCCAAAGCCATCAGGGCCTGGGCTTTTGTTGCTGTCAATATCATGCATGGCTATCTTTACTTCTTCTGCACTCACAGGGGCACATAATGTCATCTGTTGGTGTATATCCAGCCTGTGTCCTGCTGAAAAGAAACAGTTGTCTGCTGTAGTTTCCCTCACCCCTGATACTCCTAGCATTTTCCTGTAAAATCCCACAAATTCCTCAACAATCAAATCCTGGTCTTCTAACAAAACATTCTCTTGTGTCCTGATACAGTGTAGCCTATTCTTTTGTCTTCTCTGTTTCATAATTGCATGGAAGAATTGGTTGTTCCCATCACCCAACTGCACCCATTTAGCTTTGCTCTTCTGCTGTAAGAAATTCTCAGCTGCCATATTCACCTCATTATACCTCTTTCTTGCCTGTATCTCCTTCTGCTGTAGAGTTTCATTGAGAGGCTCTTTGTTTGCCTCTGTCTGAGCTTGAGTCATTGAGATTCTAGCAATATCAGCCTGGGCTAAAATATCACTAAATTCTGTTTTGTTTAGCTTTTTCAGAACCTTTCTCACCCTTTTCAGCTTCTTGTAAACCCTGAACATTTTTGTGCCCTGTGTTCTGCAATTCCATGCTTGCTGCACCATTGCATGGAATTCAGAGTGGAGGCTCCACATGTTAAAAAATTTGAAGGGGATGTTTCTTTTTGTGGTTTCATTTTGTAAAGTTATGTAAGCAGGTGAGTGATCAGATACACCCTCTGGTAGAAACTGAAGGGTGCACTGATCATGCTCCTGCAGCCAGAGGCTATTGGTAAAAACCCAGTCAATTTTAGAATATACTCTCCCCCCCTTCTCATGCCTATTGTTCCATGTGTGCTGGCAGCCAGTCCAACCCATTTCAGTGTGTAGACAGTCCTCAATACAGGTTTTGAAATCCTGGGTTTCTGCAAGTGTAACTGGTTTCCCTCCTTGTCTATTTCCAGGAAACATGACATTATTAAAATCCCCACCAACAATCCAAGGGTTATTACAATTAATTGCATAATCCCTAAGATCCTTCCATAATTGTTTTCTGTCTTCTTTTTCATTTTGCCCATATACAAAACTCACCACAAATTCATCTTTCCTCTCTAGATTAATTACCTTGCAGGTAATCATTTGCACTGAAGAGAAAAGCACAATAACATGGAAAATATCTGGTAACCATCTTATCCATATTCTACCCAATCTGTGTTCATTGTGGTTACTGAATGATTCCCACCCTGGCATCAATCTATTTTTGCAATTTTCCAAATTAATTACTCTAACTTTAGTTTCCAAGAAAGCTACCAACCCACAATTATTTTTTTTGCAGAAAAGAGCAACATCTCTCTGCTTATTTGGGCCATTTAGGCCTCTTATATTCCATATTAGGATCCTATCCATGACTAACAGTCAAGATAGGGGCCTTACCATGTGCTGGGACCATACCTGTGTGCAAATCCTCCTGTAAGACTGGTTCTGCATTTCCATTTTGTATCACTTGTGCATCCTGGGCTTCTTCTTCATTTTGCAGGATTGTAAAAGGGTTATGTGTCTGTGGTTTTTCTTTTTGTTGCTGCTGAATTTGTCTATAATAGCCTCCTCCAGCTCTTGACCCTCTCCCTGCATTCCCTACTCTTCCTCTTCCCCTCCCAGCATTTTGCCACTGTTGTATCCTTGGGTTTGCTTGCTGCACTGGTTGTTGTACAGGTACAGTTTGTTTCACAGGGCCTGTGGCATTCTTCTTTCTACAATCAACGTCACTATGCCCATATTGTTTGCAATGGCAGCATAGAGTAGGCTTCCAGTCATATTCCACTTCCTGTTCCACAATGTTCCCTTTCTCATTCTTGTAGTGAACCTTTTTTGGGTATTCAACACCAATTTCAACTTCTATCATCACTCTGGCATATTGAATCCCAACTTTAAGTTTTGTGTTTCTGTCTGCCATCATTGGCCTTCCTACAAGACTTGCAATCTTGCTCAACCCCGTTGCATTCCAATATTTCACATTAAGCCCCGGGAATTTTACCCAAATTGGCACTGAGGTCAGTTCTTCTTGTGCATAATCTATATTTTCTGACCATGGCCTTACAATCATGGGTTTGTTGTCAAAGTGATATACCCCCTCCTGTAATACTGCATCCCTCTGCTCTAGGGAATCAAATCGAACCAAAACCAATCCATTTTTCATCATAGCAATTTTGTTCATCCCCCGTTTTGCCCAGATTCTTCTTAGAAAGCCACTTAACACAGTAATTGGTGGTCTAGATCCCATAACATAGCAGACAACTGCTTGATTCCAGTAATTAATTTCAGACTCAATGTCCATAAAATTAATTTCCCCCACAGGTTTCCCTTCGTGCATTTTAGGCTCAATAAAATCCAATTTGAATCCCGCATTTTTCAATTTAGAAATGTCAAATTTTTCCCAAGCAGAGGTGTTACCTGCAGTAGCAGTTTCTTGCTGAGCTGTTTGGTCTGAGCCTTCATCTTCTTCTTCAGACGAGAAATGCGATTTTGCCTTGTCCTTCATCCTCGAAAGCCAAATGTTGATCTTTTCTCGAGTTAGCTCCATTTGTTGAACAGTTTCAGTTTGTACTTCTGGAGTCATAACCTCCGGTGCCTCCAATTCATCAGTCAGGTTGCGCATAACCCGATCTAGGTTGTCTCGGTTGGTGTTTGAGACTTGCCTTTGATTCCCAGTTTTCGTCGGACATGGTGGAGCTGTGTTGTCGCCAGTGTCATCGTTCTTGTCTGTCCCTCGTTTGGCCTTGTCTTTCTTCCCCATTGAGACTCACGGCTGCGTCAATGGCGAAGCGGTGCAGAGGAGAGAGACGAGAGCATTTTTAGAGAGAGAGTGCGATGCCGTGCGATGCCGTGCGATGCCAATGTTAAGGCCCAAAAATGGGCGACATGGGTGATATCGGAGTTCGGGGATAAGTATGACCCTCCCGGAGCACCGGAGGTCCCCTAGGGCCATAATAGAAACCCGAAAAATTTTCGGGCGAAAACGGAAACCGGGCCCCCGGAATGCTCTAGGGGACGTGTTTTGGGCCTCCAGACGCAAACTTTTCGACGTTAATATTTTCGCCCCATATCACACGGGAGACCCCTAGGGACATGGGAGGCCCCTAGGGTCGGTTATTGGGTCCCTGATAGGCTTGTAAGGGCGGTTTGACATGATGCCAATGTTTTTTTTTTTGGTGCAAGTCAGAAAATGTATTATTACTAACTGTAATGTAACACGGTTACAGTCCATAGGCAATGTAAATCCAAGGCCACCTACTAGGTAGGGTTCCTTTTTTCTACATCCCTGTACAACCAAACAACCTAATACAGTACTAGAGTAACCACATTACATCCAATGGCTCCACATTACTGAGACCAAATAAACAAAAACGACCTGACTTACAGCAAAACAAAATACATCAAATACAAAGTACATTGAAATAGGCTACTGCATTTTCCTAATTTATTCCCAACCTTGCTGTTACTCTGTTTCCTTCTGCTGGGCCTTCTGAAAACTGCTCCTGATACTGTCTGCTGGCTAGATTCACTAGCTTTGCTGGGCTGAGCTGTTTGACCACTGATTCTTGTTTTTCCTGCTGGGCTTCCTGCATGATTTTCATCACCTGTTGCTACTGCATTACTAAGTTTCTGATAGTCGATTGATAAAAGAGGCAATCTGCCCCCTCAAACCCTGTAGGTTACTGCATCACCATTTTCCAACTGTTTGACCATTTTCCTTCTGGGCTTCCTGCAGGTTCAGCTTCTTGTAGCTTTTCCATCTTCCAGAATCTGGTTCATTCCTCATTCTGACTTGCTTCAATATCCTGCTGACTGGTCGTTTGTTGGCCCTTCTGAGCCCTGTTTCTTGATTCTCAGCCAATCCACAGCATAATCTGCTGCAAACTATCCTCGAAGTCACCACAGCAGTTACAGATTGCCTGTCCAGTTTCTATCCCTGCTATTGATTTTCCTCTTGTTTCTGCTTTGTTGAGTTCTCAATCTGACCACCTGTTGGATCTGCTGTAATAGCTGCATCCTTGACATTTTGGTCCCCTCAAACTTTTGTATGTTCCTGCATCTCCATATCCAGTATACTGTTGCTGCCAGGCCAGCTGCATACACTTCCCTTCTAAAAAAGGAGCATTTTTGTCTACTTATCCAGTTGAGCATTCCTTGGATATTGCTGGCCTTTGCTGTCATCTGTAGCCATTCTTTTACCTGTGCCAGGATCTCAGTTGTTATCCTACAGCTGAAGAACAAGTGTTTGTGGTCTTTTGTCTTCTCTTTGCATAGTTTACAAGTGGCATCTCCATTCAGGAAACCCATACTCTGCATCCTATCCTTAGTTAGAAGTCTTCCCAGTTGAGCCATCCACAAGCAAAAGCTTTGCCTTGGCATGGTTATTTTCCCCCAAATCAGATTTGCATGTCTTGATTTTGGCATGGTACCATTTAGCATACTATATCCACTTGCAACTGAGTATAGCCCATCCTTGGTGCCCTTCCATGCTCCTCTAGCAGTGTATTGGTCCTGGAAGAGATTCTTGATTTTGTTGAGCTTATTCCAGTACCAACTTGCCCCCCAAACTGGCTCATAGTTCCAGATATTTACTCCCTTCAAATAAATCCCATTTATCCATTTAACCCACAGTGTGTCTTTTTTTGTGGCTAAATCCCAAATATGCTTCCCATTTAATGCAATATTGAACCATTTGCATTTTTTGATGTTTATTCCCCCATTCTTCCTTGGTCTACAGACCACATCCCATGCCACCAAGCTTGTCTTCTGTTTCTGATCAGTCGAGCCCCACAAAAAAGCTCTGCATTTATGCTCTACACTTTTTAGCACCCCATCAGGCATTATGAAAATGCTTGACCAGTAGACATGTATAGAGTATAGCACAGAATTAATAAGTTGAGCCCTCCCTGCATAAGACAGATTCCTGGATGCCCAGATTTGAAGCTTTTTGGTCATTTTATCCACTAGGCATTCACAATCAATTTTGTTCCATTTGGAAGGAGATAGAGGGACACCCAGATATTTCATTGGTAGAGTTCCTTCATTGAAACCAGAGATGTCTAGCAGCTCACATTTTACTTGTTCATTTACCCCAGCAATGTACATATTCGATTTCTCTTTGTTTGCACATAGGCCAGTAGCTTGTGAGAAATAGTTCAAGCTATTCATCATGATGTTCAAGCTATTCATCATGATGCTCACAGATTCAGGTGCTGCTTTGCAGAAGCACATCAAGTCGTCAGCAAAGCATAGGTGACTCAGTGCCAGTTCTTTGCACATAGGGTGCCAGTTGAAGCTTTTGTCCATACAAGCTACCTTCAGGATTCTTGATAGGTACTCCATTACCAATACAAAAATGAGTGGAGATATTGGGTCTCCCTGTCTGATTCCTCTCTTAGCAGTAAAAAAACCATGAGTCTCGCCATTGATGTTGATGCTGAAGCTTGCTGTTTGGATGCACTCTATAATCCACCCAATGAATTTCACTGGGAATCCATACCCTTGCAGCATTTCCTTCACAAAACCCCAATGTATAGTATCATATGCTTTCCTCAGGTCAATCTTCATCAAGCATCTAGGAGAAGATTGTTTCCTATTGTAGTGCTTGATGAGATCCTGGCAGATCATTATGTTGTGTACAATTGATCTTTGTGCCACAAAAGCTCCTTGATTCACTGAGACTAGGTCAGGAAGCACTCTTGTCAATCTCGTACATAGGATCTTGGATATGCATTTGTAGATTGTGTTGCAGCATGCAATTGGCCTGAAGTCTGATGCCTTCTCAGGATTTGCTATCTTCTGCACCAGACATAGGTTAGTTGCATTCACTTCTTTAAGCAGTTTAGATGAGTCAAAGAAGTCAATGATGGCTTCTGTCACATCTTCTCCCACAATATTCCACGCTTCTTTGAAAAAACCTGATCCAAATCCATCCGGTCCTGGGCTTTTGTTGCAGTCAATATCGAACATAGCTAGTTTCACTTCTTCTGCACTCACAGGGGCACTGATTATCATCTGTTGGTGAATATCCAATTTATTGTCCTGCTGAGAAAAAACATTTTTCTGCTGTGGTATCTCTGACCCCTGGCACTCCCAACATTTTCCTGTAGAAACCCACAATTTCCTCAATGATCAGCTCCTGGTCCTCTAATAATACATCATCCTGTGTCTTAATGCAGTGTAGTCTATTCATTTGTCTTCTCTGCTTCATAACTGCATGGAAGAACTGATTATTCCCATCTCCCAATTGGATCCACTTTGCTTTGCTCTTTTGCTGTAAGAAATTCTCTGCTGCTAGGTTCACTTCATTGTACCTCTTCCTGGCCTGTTTCTCTTCCTGCTGCAGTATCTCATTGAGGGGTTCCTTGTTTGCTTCTGCCTGAGCTTGGTTCATTACAGTTCTAGCTATGTCAGCCTGAGCCAAAATATCATTGTATTCCTCTCTGTTTAGCTTTTTCATGATCTCTCTCACCCTTTTCAGCTTTCTGTACACTCTGAACATTTTTGTGCCCTGTATTCTGCAATTCCAAGCTTGCTGCACCATAGTTTGGAACTTAGAGTGTAGGCACCACATGTTAAAAAATTTAAAGGGAGTGTTTCTTTTCTTGGTTTCTTCTTGGAGAGTTAAGTATACAGGAGAATGGTCAGATACATCCTCAGGTAGGAATTGTAGGGTGCATTGATCATACTCCTGCATCCATTGGCTATTGGTAAAAACCCAATCTATTTTGGTGTACACTCTCCCCCCCTCCTCATGCCTATTGTTCCATGTGTACTGGCATCCAGACCACGCCATTTCTGTGAGGAAACAATCTTCAACGCAGCTTTTAAAATCCTGTATTTCAGCAAGGGTGACTGGTTGCCCCCCTTGCCTATTTCCAGGTTTCAAAACATTGTTAAAATCCCCCCCTACAATCCAAGGCTCATTACAATTAATTGCAAAATCCCTAAGATCCTTCCATAGTTGTTTCCTGTCTTCTTTTTCATTTTACCCATACACAAAACTCACCACAAATTCTTTCTTCCTCTCTAGGCTCATAACCCTACATATAATCATTTGCACAGAAGAGAAGAGTACAGTGACATGGAAAATGTTTGGTAACCATCTTATCCATATTCTTCCTAGCCTATGTTCAGTGTGATTACTGTAGGATTCCCACCCTGGCATGAAACTTGTTTTACATTTTTCCATATTAATTATTCTAATTTTTGTTTCTAAGAAAGCTACCAAGCCACATTTGTTTTTTTTTTGCAGAATAGGGCAACATCCCTCTGCTTATTTGGGCCATTTAGGCCTCTTACATTCCATATAAGAATCCTATCCATGACTAATAGTCAAGATAGGAGCCTTACCATTTCCTGGACCCATACCTGTGTGTAACTCCTCCCGAATGTCAGGTTCTGTATTGTCTCTTGACTGTTGCTTCTCCTGTGCTTCACCTTCATTCTGCAGTGCTGCAAAGGGGTTTTGTGTCTGTGGCTTATCCTTCTGTTGTTGCTGAATTTGCCTGTAAATACCCCTTCCATCTCTTGCTCCTCTACCTGCATTATTCATTCCTCCTCTCCCCCTCCCAACATTCTTCCATTGCTGTGCCCTAGTGTTTTCCTGTTGGTCAGGTTGCTTCTGTACTGGTACTGCAATCTGTGTTGGTATCACAGTTGCTGCAACAACTTTCTTCCTGCATTCTGCCTCACAGTGCCCATATTGCTTGCAGTGGGTGCATAGGATAGGCTTCCAGTCATATTCCACTGCCTGTTCTACAACATTTCCCTTCTCATTCCTGTAGTGCACCTTATTGGGGTAAGCAGCTCCAATTTCAACTTCAATCATCACCCTGGCAAACTGGATTCCAACTTTAAGCTCTGTGTTTCTATCTGCCATCATTGGCCTTCCTACAAGGCTTCCTATCTTACTTAATCCCATTGCATTCCAGTACTTCACATTAAGTCCCGGGAATTTTACCCAAATTGGCACCGAGGTCAGTTCCTCTTTTTCATAATCTATATTTTCAGACCATGCCCTAACAATCATGGGCTTATTGTCAAAGTGGTAAACCCCCTCTTGTAGAACGGCATCTCTCTGTTCTAGGGAGTCAAACCTGACCAAAACCAACCCATTTTTCATCATGGCGATTTTATTCATCCCTCTCTTTGCCCAGATTCTTCGAAGAAGACCACTTAGAACATTAATTGGGGGCCTTGCTCCCATTACGTAACATACCACTGCTTGATTCCAGTAGTTTATTTCAGATTCAATGTCACTAAAATTAATTTCACCCACCGGTTTCCCTTCATGTAATTTAGGAGCAATGAAATCTAATTTAAACCCCGCATTCTTTAATTTGGAAATGTCAAATTTTTCCCAAGCTGAGTTGTTACCTGCTGTTGCGAATTCCTGTTGCTTTGGTTGTACAGGCTCTTCATCCTCATCTTCAGACGCGAACTGGGTTCGTGCTTTCTCCTTCATCTTAGACAGCCAGGAATTAATTTTTTCCTGCGCTAATTCCATTTGTTTCATTGTTTTTGTTTGCGCATCAGGTGTCATCACATCTGGATCCTCCAATTCTTCTGCTAAATTCCGCATAACAAGATCTAGGTTTTCATGGTTTTCGCTTGTTCTTTTTCTTTGAGACAGGTTTTTTGTGGGGCAAGGTGGTGCTTCTGAGTTTCCCGCATCCCCGTCTTGAACCCCATTCCCTTTTTTTGCTCTCCCGTTCTTCCCCATTTGAACTCAGTGCTTTGTTAATGGCTAACAGGCACTGTCGAGGAGAGAGGAGAGAGCATTTTAGAGAGAGGTTTTTGCGATACCAATGTTAAGGCCCGAAAACGGGCAACATGGGTGATATCGGAGTTCGGGGATAAGTATGACCCTCCCGGGGCACCGGGGGTCCCCTAGGGCCATAATAGAGCCCCTGAAAAATTTTCGGGCGAAAACGGAAATCGGGCTCCGGGAATGCTCTAGGGGACGTGTTTTGGGCCTCCTGACGCAAACTTTTCGACGTTAATATTTTCGCCCCATATCGCACGGGAGACCCCTAAGGGACATGGGAGGCCCCTAGGGTCGGTTATTGGGTCGCTGATAGGCTTGTAAGGGCGGTCGAACGCGATGCCAATGTTAAGGCCCGAAAACGGGCGACATGGATGATATCGGAGTTCGGGGATAAGTATGACCCTCCCGGGGTTCCCTAGGGCCATAATAGTGCCCCCGAAATTTTTTTGGGTGAAAACGGAAACCGGACCCCGGGAATGCTCTAGGGGACGTGTTTTGGGCATCCGGACGCAAACTTTTCGACGTTAATATTTTCGCCCCATATCGCACGGGAAACCCCTAGGGGACATGGGAGGCCCCTAGGGTCGGTTATTGGATCCCTGATAGGCTTGTAAGTGCGATTTGACGCGATGCCAATGTTTTTTTTGGTGCAAGTCAGAAAATGTATTATTACTAACTGTAATGTAACACGGTTACAGTCCATAGGCAATGTAAATCCAAGGCCACCTACTAGGTAGGGTTCCTATTTTCTACATCCCTGTACAACTAAACAACCTAATACAGTACTAGAGTAACTATATTACATCCAATGGCTCCACATTACTGAGACCAAATAAACAAAAACGACCTGACTTACAGCAAAACAAAATACATCAAATACAAAGTACATTGAAATAGGCTACTGCATTTTCCTAATTTATTCCCAACCTTGCTGTTACTCTGCTTCCTTCTGCTGGGCCTTCTGAAAACTGCTCCTGATACTGTCTGCTGGCCAGATTCACTAGCTTTGCTGGGCTGAGCTGTTTGACCACTGATTCTTGTTTTTCCTGCTGGGCTTCCTGCATGATTTTCATAACCTGTTGCTACTGCATTGCTAAGTTTCTGATAGTCAATTGATAAAAGAGGCAATCTGCCCCCTCAAACCCTGTAGGTTCATGCATCACCATTTTCCAACTGTTTGACCATTTTCCTTCTGGGCTTCCTGCAGGTTCAGCTTCTTGTAGCTTTTCCATCTTCCAGAATCTGGTTCATTCCTCATTCTAACTTGCTTCAATATCCTGCTGACTGGTCGTTTGTTGGCCCTTCCGAGCCTTGTTTCTTGATTCTCAGCCAATCCACAGCATAATCTGCTGCAAACTATCCTCGAAGTCACCACAGTAGTTACAGATTGCCTGTCCAGTTTCTATCCCTGCTATTGATTTTCCTCTTGTTACTGCTTTGTTGAATTCTCAATCTGACCACCTGTTGGATCTGCTGTAATAGCTGCATCCTTGACATTTTGGTCCCCTCAAACTTTTGTATGTTCCTGCATCTCCATATCCAGTATACTGTTGCTGCCAGGCCAGCTGCATACACTTCCCTTCTGAAAAAGGAGCACTTTTGTCTACTTATCCAGTTGAGCATTCCTTGGATATTGTTGGCCTTTGCTATCATTTGTAGCCATTCTTTTACCTGTGCCAGGATCTCAGTTGTTATCCTACAGCTGAAGAACAAGTGTTTGTGGTCTTCTGTCTTCTCTTTGCATAGTTTACAAGTGGCATCTCCATTCAGGAAACCCATACTCTGCATCCTATCCTTAGTTAGAAGTCTTCCCAGTTGAGCCATCCACAAGCAAAAGCTTTGCCTTGGCATGGTTATTTTCCCCCAAATCAGATTTGCATGTCTTGATTTTGGCATGGTACCATTTAGCATACTATATCCACTTGCAACTGAGTATAGCCCATCCTTGGTGCCCTTCCATGCTCCTCTAGCAGTGTATTGGTCCTGGAGGAGATTCTTGATTTTGTTGAGCTTATTCCAGTACCAACTTGCCCCCCAAACTGGCTCATAGTTCCAGATATTTACTCCCTTCAAATAAATCCCATTTATCCATTTAACCGACAGTGTGCGATGCCAATGTTAAGGCCCAAAAATGGGCGACATGGGTGATATCGGAGTTCGGGGATAAGTATGACCCTCCCGGGGCACCGGAGGTCCCCTAGGGCCATAATAGAGCCCCCGAAAAATTTTCGGGCGAAAACGGAAACCGGGCCCCGGGAATGCTCTAGGGGACGTGTTTTGGGCCTCCGGACCCAAACTTTTCGACGTTAATATTTTCGCCCCATATCTCATGGGAGACCCCTAGGGGACATGGGAGGACCCTAGGGTCGGTTATTGGGTCCCTGATAGGCTTGTAAGGGCGGTTTGACACGATGCCAATGTTTTTTTTTTTTTTTTTTTTTTTTTTTTTTTTTTTTTTGGTGTAAGTCAGAAATTGTATTATTGCTCTCTGTAATGTCACAAGATTACAGTCCTTAGGCAATGTAGGTCCAAGGCCACCTACTAGGTAGGGTTCCTTTTTGCTACATCCCTCTACTACCTTACAACCCTTCAATCTGGTGCAACTCACTACAGGCAGTGGTTCACCAACTCTGTACACATTACAATTTACAAAAATTAATCCTCACCATCTCTGTAGGCATTACAATTTGCAAAAATTATTTCTGACTTGCAACAAAATGCAAAAACATATATAGCTAAAAATATTACAACTTCTTCTAGCTTTTCGACTCTGCTTGGAACTGTTACATTCCTCATTCTACCTTGCTACATCAACCTGCTGCTGATTACAGAATTTCCTTGTTTTCCACTGAATCTGCTTCTTCCTGCTTCTACTTTGCTTCTGTCCTGTACTCTGAATCCTCTGCTGGTGCAGTCTTCCAGAGCTGGTTCATTCCATCTTCTTTTCTGCAACAGGATGCAGTCTACTGGTTCCTTGCAAATATGTCATGACCCCCTGTTAAATTCTGCTTTCTGCTTTACTGTCTGGTGTAATCTGTCTGTTTGCTCTGTTCCTTGCTGTGATCCAGTTTAATTTCAGCCTATATCCCCCCTATCCAGATCTTGTCCCTGCTGGAGATCTTCCTCTTGTTGTTGCAGCATTGCTGTATTCTGCACCTGACTGCTTGCTGGACCTGTTGTGTCATCTGTGGCACTGGTATGCTGCCTTTGCCAGCAAAATGAGTATTTCTGCATCTCCATATCCAGTATACTGCTGCTGCTACCCCTGATGCATAAACTTCCTTCCTGATTCTCGAGCATTTTTGTCTGCTGATCCAGTTAAACATCCCCTGAATTGTACTTGCTCTTGCTGAAATTTGCAGCCATCCCTTTAACTGTTCCAGGACTTCTTTTGCAACTTTGCATTTGAAGAACAAGTGATTGTGTTCCTCTGGTTCCTGCTTGCACAGATAGCATAAGGCATCCCCATTCAGACATCCCATCCTCTGTAATCTGTCCTTTGTTAGCAATCTATCCATTTGAGCCAGCCATAGGCAAAAACTATGTCTAGGCATGGATATCTTCCCCCATATCAAGTCTGCATGCCTGCATTTTGTCATGTTTCCTTGTAGCATTCTGTATCCACTTCCAGCATTGTAAATACCATCAGATGCAAATTTCCATACCCCCCTTGCTGTGTATTGCCCCTGGAAGTAACTTTTGATCTTGTTCAGTTTGTTCCAGTACCAACTTGTGCCCCATACTGGAACATAATTCCAGATGTTAACTC
The DNA here is from genome assembly GCA_038025085.1 of Tetragonia tetragonoides. Taxonomy (NCBI): domain Eukaryota; kingdom Viridiplantae; phylum Streptophyta; class Magnoliopsida; order Caryophyllales; family Aizoaceae; genus Tetragonia; species Tetragonia tetragonoides. Next base: position 31,890,455 of record CM076152.1, on the reverse strand, counting down.
CTTTCAGATAAATCCCATTGATCCACTTCACCCACAGTGTGTCTTTTTTTGTTGCAATATCCCAGATGTGCTTGCCATTCAGAGCTATGTTGAACCATTTGCAGTTCTTAACATTAAGTCCTCCATTGTTTCTTGGTCTGCATACCATATCCCAGGCCACCAAGCTTGTCTTATGTTTCTGCTCAGTTGTCCCCCACAAGAAAAATCTGCATTTTTGCTCCACACTTTTTAGTACCCCAGTTGGCAAAATGAAGATACTTGACCAGTATACATGAATGGAGAATAGTACAGAGTTTATTAGTTGGACTCTCCCTGCATATGAAAGGTTCCTCGAGGCCCATATCTGCATCCTTTTTGTCATTTTGTCCACCAGACAATCACAATCTATTTTGCTCCATTTTGAGGGGGATAATGGGACACCTAGGTATCTCATGGGCAAAGTACCCTCCCTGAAGCCTGAGAGTTGTAACAGTGCATTTTTTCCTTGCATATCCACCCCTGCTAAGTAGATGTTTGATTTTTCCTTGTTTGCATACAATCCTGTTGCTTTTGAGAAGTGGTTTATGCTGTTCATCATTGTGCTCACAGATGCAGTATCTGCTTTACAGAAACACATTAAGTCATCAGCAAAACATAGATGACTTAGTGCAAGCTCTTTGCACATGGGGTGCCAGCTGAAGCTCTTATCCATGCATGCTATTTTCAGGTTTCTTGACAAATATTCCATAACCAGTACAAATATTAATGGGGATATGGGGTCACCTTGTCTGATGCCCCGCTTTGCAATGAAATTCCCATGTGTTTCCCCATTTATATTAATACTAAAACTTGCTGTTTTGATGCACTCTAGTAGCCACCCACTGAATTTTTCAGGGAATCCATACCCTTGCAGCATTTCCTTCACAAAACCCCAGTGGATTGTATCATATGCCTTCCTTATGTCTATCTTCATTATGCACCTGGGAGATGATTGTTTCCTGTTATAATGCTTAATAAGGTCCTGACATATCATGATGTTGTTGACAATGGATCTCTGTGCAACAAAGGCTCCCTGGTTCACTGACACCAGCTCTGGTAGTACTTTTGCCAGTCTCCCACACAAGATCTTGGAGATACACTTGTAGATTGTATTACAGCAGGCTATTGGTCTGAAATCAGATGCCTTTTCTGGATTTTGTATCTTCTGTACAAGGCACAGGTTGGTAGCATTTACCTCCTTGAGCATTCTAGATGAGTCAAAAAAATCAATTATGGCTCCAGTCACTTCACCTTCTACAATTGGCCACGCTTCTTTGAAAAACCCTGAACCAAAGCCATCAGGACCCGGGCTTTTATTACAATCAATTGCAAACATTGCATTTTTCACCTCTTCTGCATACACAGGGGCTATAAGGTTCATCTGTTGGTGGATGTCTAGTCTGTGACCTGCTTGGAAGTATCTGTCTTCAGCTTTGCTTGTTCTGGTTCCTGTCACCCCCAACATATCCTTGTAAAATCTCACAAATTCTTCCATGACCAGGTTCTGGTCCTCCAGAAGGGTCCCCTGTTGTGTCCTAATGGAGTGGATTCTGTTGTTATTACTTCTTTGCTTCATAACTGCATGGAAGAATTGATTATTCCCATCTCCCAATTGTATCCACTTTGCCTTGCTTTTCTGCTGTAGGAAATTTTCAGCTGCCATATTAACCTCATTGTATCTTTTCCTGGCCTGTAATTCAGTCTGTTGTAATGCATCATTTAATGGCTCTTTGTTAGCTTCAGTCTGTGCTTGGGTCATGGCTATCCTAGCTGTATCTGCTTGTGCCAGAATGTCTGTGAAATCATTCCTGTTTAGCTTTTTCAGCACTTTCCTCACCTTTTTCAATTTCTGGTACACTCTGAACATTTTTGTGCCTTGTGTTCTGAAATTCCAAGCTTGCTGCACCTTAGCTTGGAATTCAGAGTGGAGGCTCCACATGTTGAAGTATTTAAAGGGAATAATTTTTTTTGTAAATTCTCTATGGAGAGACAGACAGATTGGGGAGTGATCTGAAACACCCTCTGGATGGAATACAAGATCTGATTGATCTAATTCCTGAAGCCATAAACTGTTTACAAATGCCCAATCAATTTTAGAATATACTCTCCCCCCTTTTTCATGCCTATTATTCCAAGTAAACTGGCACCCTGACCAGCCCATTTCAGTGAGAAAACATTTTTCTATGCACTCTTTGAACTCCTGTATTTCTGCATAAGCAACTGGTACTCCACCTTTTCTATTTTCAGGGAGCAGTACATTATTGAAATCCCCCCCTACAAACCATGGGGTGTTGCAATTAATTGCAAAATCATTTAAGTCCTTCCATAGTACTCTCCTTTCCTCCTTCTCATTTAAACCATATACAAAACTCACCACAAATTCCAATTTTTTCACAACATTTACTACTTTACAGATAATCATTTGCACAGATGAGAATAAAACATCCACATTAAAAATGCTTGGTATCCATCTTAACCATATTCTCCCCAGTCTATGCTCACTATGATTACTGTAAGAGTCCCACCCTGTCAAGAAACATTTTTTGTATTTTTCTAGGTTGGCTAATCTGATTTTTGTTTCAAGAAAAGCCACTAACCCACAATTATTTTTTTTGCAAAAGAGAGCTATATCTCTCTGTTTATTTGGGCCATTAAGGCCTCTAACATTCCAAATTAGTACCCTATCCATGACTACTAGTCAAGACAGGGGACTTACCATGCATTGGCACCTCAACTGGATTCTGGTCTGTTTTTTGCTCAGGCTCCACAACTCCTGCTGCTGTTGGCAGTTCCTTTTGTGTTTCCTGCATTTCTTCTTGATTTTGCAAAATGTCAAAACTGTTCTGCATAACAGTTTTGGCCTGCTGCTGGACCTGTCTGTAATAGCCTTTTCCTGTTTTTGCTCCTCTTCCTGCATTCCAGGCTCTCCCTCTACCTCTTCCTGCAAACTGCCATTGCTGAGTCCTTGGAATTCCTTGCTGTGCAGGCTGAGTATGTACAGGCCCTTGTTGCACAGGTGCAGTCTCAGGTATCTTTTTCCTGCAATCTGCTGCACTGTGACCATATTGTTTACAGTGGTTGCACAGACTTGGCTTCCAATCATAGTCCACTGCTTGCTCCACTATGTTTCCCCTCTCATTCTTGAAATACACTTTCTCAGGGTACTCCTCTCCTAGTTGCACTTCAATCAGAACTCTAGCATAGTGTATTCCCACCTTGAGCTCTGTGTTTCTGTCTGCCATCATTGGCCTCCCAACTAGGCTAGAGATTTTGCTCAGACCCATTGCATTCCAATACTTGACATTGAGTCCTGGGAATTTAACCCATATTGGCACAGAGGTGAGCTCCTCTTGATCATAGTCGATGTTTTCTGACCATGGCCTAATAATCATTGGTTTGTTATCAAAATGGTACACCCCCTCCTGGATGACAGCATCTCGTTGTTCCAAAGAATCAAATCTAACCAATACTAGCCCATTTTTCAAACTTGCTATCTTGTTCATCCCTTTTTTCCCCCAAATTCTTCTTAGAAAACCACTCAGTACATTAATTGGAGGTTTAGAGCCCATCACATAGCAAACTACAGCTTTGTTCCAGTAATCTATTTCTGATTCAATGTCCATAAAATTGATTTCACCTACTGGTTTACCTTCATGCAGATTTGGTGCAACATAATCCAATTTAAAGCCAGCATTTTTCAGTTTTGATATGTCAAATTTATCCCAAGCTAAGACCTTACCAGAATTTGTAGCCTCCTGTTGCTGTTCTTGCTCAGGTTCCTCTTCCTCCGAATCAGATGGGTTTTGCGAATTTGCCTTTTCCTTCACTTTTGAAAGCCACGAATTGATCTGTTCCTTAGCTAGTTCCATTTGTTGCACAGTTCCTGATTGGACTTCCGGAGTCTTTATCTCTGAATCTTCCAATTTGTCCGCAAGATTTCGCATAACTCTACCTAGGTTTTTATGGTTTTTGATGTTTTTTGGTTTTAGGGTTACAATTGTTTGGGTACAATTTTTGTTTCCTGAATTTCCCGCATCGTTGAACTGAGTTCCATTTCCTCTCTTAGCTTTTTCCTTCTTCCCCATTCGAACTCAGCGCTGTTTCAATGGTGAACGCGCGCTGTAGAGGTCGAAGCAGAGAGCATTTTCCACGATGCCAATGTTAAGGCCCGAAAACGGGGAACATGGGTGATATCGGAGTTCGGGGATAAGTATGACCCTTCCGGGGCACCGGGGGTCCCCTAGGGCCATAATAGAGCCCCTGAAAAATTTTCGGGCGAAAACAGAAATCGGGCTCCGGGAATTCTCTAGGGGACGTGTTTTGGGCCTCCTGACGCAAAATTTTCGACGTTAATATTTTCGCCCCATATCGCACGGGAGACCCCTAGCGGACATGGGAGGCCCCTGGGGTCGGTTATTGGGTCGCTGATAGGCTTGTAAGGGCGGTTGGACGCGATGCAAATGTTTTTTTGGTGCAAGTCAGAAATTATATTATTGCTCACTGTAATGTAACAAGATTACAGTCCTTTAGCAATGCAGATCCAAGGCCACCTACTAGGTAGGGTTCCTTTTTGCTACATCCCTGTACTACCTTACATCCCTACATTCTGGTGCAACTCACTACAGGCAGTGGTACACCCTTTCTGTAAAACATTACAAATTGCAAAAATTGTTTCTCTCCTTCTCTGTACACATTACAATTAGCAAAAATTAATTCTGACTTAAATCAAAAACAAAACCAATATATCTTAAAATATTACACCAAAAATTCCAGGAGCTGATTCATTTCTCCTTCTTTCTTGCTTCATCTACCTGCTGTGCCCATCCAAGCCAATCTTCATCAATCTACTGTCTATATCCCTGTACATGTACTGGAGCCCTGCATGTCTTCTGTTTTCCTGCTAAAAACCTCTCCTGGAGCCCTGCTGAAACCTGCTGCCTGAGTTCCTGCACTTCTGCCTATTCCTTGCATTTGTTCTGCTTCAGGTTCTCTCTGCACTGCTGCTCTGGTCCCAATAAAACAAAATAAAACCAATACAATTGCAATGAAATAGGCCATTGTAATTCCTGATTCATCCCATCACTGCTTTTTGATCACTGCTCTTTGTTTTCCTTCTGGGCTTCCTGCATGCTTTCCCATCACCTGTTGGTGGTGCAATGCTAGGCTCTGGTTTCTGATAGCCTGTTGGTAAAAGAGGCACTCTGCCCCCTTCAACCTTCACAATCCTTTCCCTCCATTTACTAGCTGCAGTTTCTTCTTCTCGCAACTTATCCATCTTCCAATATCTGGTGCCAATCCTCATTCTGATTTGCTGCAATCCTGCTGACTGGTTGCTTCAATCCTTCCTGCATGTTTTGTCCATCTGGGCCTCCTGACTTCCCTCCTGTTTCTTCTTTTCAGTTTGCTGCCTAGGTCCCTTCTGCATACACTTTGTCCATCTGTTTGATGCTGCACTGCTGGACTATGTTCTGGTGGTCTGTTGATAGGAGAATCATCCTGTCCCTCCAATCCTGTAGTCCCTGCATCCCCATTACCAGCTGTTTTGGCTCTTGCTCCACTGTGCATCTGCATTTTCCTTCCTGAGCTTCCTTCTCATGTTGTTTGGCTTGTCTGCACCCTGCCAATCTCATCCCCTGCATTGTTCTACTTCATCCCCTCATCCCTCTGAACAGAGCTGTGCATTTGTTCTGCAGCTACAGGTTTTCTATCCAAATTTTATCTCTGTTTGTGATTTTCCTCTTGTTACTGCATTGTTGTATTCTCAACCTGACCACCTGCTGGACCTGCTGTATTAGCCGCAGCCTTGATATTTTGGTCCCCTCAAATTGTTGTTTGTTCCTGCATCTCCAGACCCAGTATACTGTTGCAGCCAGCCCTGCAGCATACACTTCTCTTCTGAAATTGGAGCATTTTTGTCTGTTTATCCAATTTAAAATTCCTTGGATATTGTTGGCCTTTGCTGTCACTTGTAGCCAGTCTTTTATCTGCACCAGAATCTCATTAGTAACTCTGCACCTGAAAAATAGGTGTTCATGATCTTCAGTCCTCTCCTTGCATAGGTTACAGTTGGCATTCCCATTTAGGAAACCCATATTTAGTATCCTATCCTTAGTGAGTAGTCTTCCTAGTTGAGCCATCCACAAACAAAAACAGTGCCTTGGCATGGACATTTTCCCCCAAATCAGATTTGCATGTTTTGATTTTGGCAGGGTGCCATTTAACATGCTATACCCACTTGCAACTGTGTATATTCCATCCTCTGTGCCCTTCCATGCACCCCTGGTAGTGTAGTGGTCTTGGAAGAGGTTCTTGACTTTATTTAGTTTTTTCCAATACCAACTTGCACCCCAAACTGGCTCATAATTCCAAAGATTCACTCCTTTCAAGTAAATCCCATTTATCCATTTGACCCACAGTGTATCTTTTTTTGTGGCTAAATCCCAGATGTGCTTATGCGATGCCAATGTTAAGGCCCGAAAACGGGCGACATGGATGATATCGGAGTTCGGGGATAAGTATGACCCTCCCGAGGCACCGGGGGTCCCCTGGGCCATAATAGTGCCCCCGAAATTTTTTTGGGTGAAAACGGAAACCGGGCCCCGGGAATACTCTAGGGGACAAGTTTTGGGCATCTGGACGCAAACTTTTCGACGTTAATATTTTCGCCCCATATGGCACGGGAAACCCCTAGGGGACATGGGAGGCCCCTAGGGTCGGTTATTAGGTCCCTGATAGGCTTGTAAGTGCGATTTGACGCGATGGCAATGTTTTTTTTTTTTTTGGTGCAAGTCAGAAATGTATTATTGCTCACTGTAATGTAACAAGATTACAGGCCTAAGGCAATGCGAATCCAAGGCCACCTACTAGGTAGGGTCCCTTTTTTTCCTGCATCCCTTTTACTACCTTACAACCCTTCAATCTGGTGCAACTCACTACAGACAGTGATTCACCATCTCTGTAAACATAACAAATTACAGAAATCTTTTCTGACTTACAACAAAGTACAAAAACATAATAAACTAGAAATTACAAATTCTTCTAGCTTTCCAAATCTTCTGTTTTCCTGTTTCATTCCTTGCTCTGCTTTTCTCCAGCAACCTGTCACTGGTTGTCTGCTGGAACCTGCTGCCTGGTTCACATCCTAGTTTCTGCAACAAATCTTCCAGAAGCTGATTCATTCCTCCTTTTTTCTTGCTTCAACACCTTCTGATTTCCTGTGCATTCTGCTGGTTCCTGTTGCCTGCTAGAACCTGCTGCCTGGTTCACAGCCTAGGTTCTGCCACCTGCTTCTGTTTCCTTCTTGAAATCTGCTGCCTTCTTCAGCAGAATACAAAAACATAATGAGCTAAATTATTACAACTTCTTCTAGCCTTTCTGATCTGCTAGATTCTGTTTGTTCCTCACTCGGCCTGGCTTCAGCAAACTGCTACTGATTCCCTGCTGAAACCTGCTGCCTGAATTCTGTGCAGGTTCTCATGCCTTGCAGGACTGCAGGTTCTCTGCTGAAAACCTGATGTATTCTCTGGTCCTTGCTGGTTAATCTTCCTGTTACTACTGCACTGCTAAGTTCTGATTCTGATTGCCAGTTGAATAAAAGTGGCAATCTGCCCACACAACACCCTGCAGGTTCCTGCAACTTCATTCAAGTGTATTGACACCCAGACCAGCTCTGTTCTGTAGTACATAGTCTTTACTGCAGTCTGTATTTACAGAATGTGTGTCTAGGGCTCCTTCTTGTCTGTTTCCAAGTTGTAGCACATTGAAGTGCAACAACAGTGAGCTCCTTCCATAGTTTCTGCCTTTCCTCCATTTCCATTATCCCATACACAGATTCACCACAAGTTCCTTTTTCTTCACAAAATTGATACTTTAATGTAATCTATTGCACTTCTTTTTTTCCCCTTATATTCACTACTTTACAAATCACCATTTGTACAGAAGAAAATAACACAACAACATGAAAATAATTTGGTTGCCATCTAATCCAGATTCTCCCCAATCTATGATAGTCATGGTTGCTAAATGATTCCCATTCTGGCATGAAACCTTTTTTTTTTTTTTTTTTTTTGCATTTTTCCAAGTTTCCTAGTCTAATTTTAGTTTCTAACAAAACTACCAATCCAAAGTTATTCTTTTTGCAGAAAAGGCTTACATCTTTCTGTTTATTAGGGCCATTTAGGTCTCTCACATTCCATATAAGAATCCTATCCATGACTACCAGTCAAGATAGGAGACTCACCATGTGTTGGGACCATACCAGGTGTCATAACCCCCTGTGCTGCTGGTTCTGCTGCCTCTTCTGGCTGTTTTTCCCCCTGCTGCACTTCTTTTTCTCCTTCTTGTAGCACTGCAAAAGTATTCTGTGTATGAGGCTGTAGTTGGACCTGTCTGTAAAAACCTCTTCCTGCTCTTCTGCCCCCCCCTGCATTGCCTGCTCTTCCTCTCCCTCTTCCTGCATCTTGCCATAGCTGGTTTCTGGGATTTGCTTGAACTGGTGGCCTGTTTTGCCCTGTAACAGGTTGTGCCACAGGAACTGCATTTCCAGTCTTTTTCCTGCATCCTTGTTCACCATGTCCATGCTTCTTGCAATGGTTGCAGATGATTGGTTTCCAATCATACTCAACTTCCTGCTCCACAATGTTCCCCCTCTCATTCTTGAAATTTACCTTTTCCGGGTAGACATCTCCAATTTTCACTTCAATTAAAACCCGGGCATAATGAATTCCTACCTTAAGTTCAGTATTCCTATCTGCCATCATTGGTCTACCAACAAGGCTTGCAATTTTGCTTAGCCCCGTTGCATTCCAATACTTCACACTTAGACCTGGGAATTTCACCCAAATAGGAACCGAGGTTAATTCCTCATGTTCATAGTCCACATTTTCAGACCATGGTCTCACTATCATAGGTTTGTTGTCAAAATGGTACACTCCTTCCTGAATTACATTATCCCTCTGCTCCATTGAATCAAACCTGACCAGTACCAGGCCATTGTTCATCATGGCAATCTTATTCATCCCTTTTTTAGCCCAAATTCGTCTTAGAAATCCGCTAAAAACAGTAATTGGTGGTCTAGCACCCATGACATAGCACACAACAGCTTGATTCCAGTAGTTTATTTCAGTTTCAATGTCGCTAAAATTAATTTCACCCACCGGTTTCCCTTCATGCAATTTAGGAGCAATGAAATCTAATTTAAATCCTGCATTCTTTAATTTGGAAATGTCAAATTTTTCCCAAGCTGAGTTGTTACCTGCAGTTGCGAATTCCTGTTGGTTTGGTTGTTCAGGCTCTTCATCCTCATCTTCAGACGCGAACTGGGTTCGTGCTTTCTCCTTCATGTTAGACAGCCAGGAATCAATTTTTTCCTGCGCTAATTCCATTGTTTTCATTGTTTTCGTTTGCGCATCAGGTGTCATCACATCTGGATCCTCCATTTCTTCTGCTAAATTCCGCATAAGAAGACCTAGGTTTTCAAGGTTTCCGCTTGTTCTTTGTGTTTGAGACAGGTTTTTTGTGGGACAAGGTGGAGCTTCTGAGTTTCCCTCATCCCCGTCTTGAATCCCATTTCTTTTCGCATCAGGTTTCCCTTTTTTTGCTTTCCTGTTCTTCCCCATTTGAACTCAGTGCTTGTTAATGGCTAACAGGCGCTGTCGAGGAGAGAGGAGAGAGCATTTTAGAGAGGAGAGAGCATGGGTGATATCGGAGTTCGGGGATAAGTATGACCCTCCCGGGGCACCGGGGGTCCCCTAGGGCCATAATAGAGCCTCCGAAAAATTTTCGGGCGAAAACGGAAACCTGGCCTCGGAAATGCTCTAGGGGACGTGTTTTGGGCCTCCCGAAGCAAACTTTTCGACGTTAATATTTTCGCCCTATATCGCACGGGAGACCCCTAGGGGACATGGGAAGCCCCTAGGGTCGGTTATTGGGTCCCTGATAGGCTCGTAAGGGCAGTTTGTAGCGATGCTAATGTTAAGGCCCGAAAACGGGCGACATGGGTGATATCGGAGACAGGGGGTCCCCTAGGGCCATAATAGAGCCCCTGAAAAATTTTCGGGCGAAAACGGAAATCGGGCTCCGGGAATGCTCTAGGGGACGTGTTTTGGGCCTCCTGACGCAAACTTTTCGACGTTAATATTTTCGCCCCATATCGCACGGGAGACCCCTAGGGGACATGGGAGTCCCCTAGGGTCGGTTATTGGGTCGCTGATAGGCTTGTAAGGGCGGTTTGACGCGATGCCAATGTTTTTGGTGCAAGTCAGAAATTGTATTATTGCTCACTGTAAGTTACAGCCCTAAGGCAATGCAAAACTAAGGCCACCTACTAGGTAGGGTTCCTTTTTCCTGCATCCCTTGTACTACCTTACATCCCTTCTATCTGGTGTAACTCACTACAGATAGTGGTTCACCATCTCTGTAAACATGACAATTACAAAAAACTTTCCTGACTTACAACAAAGTACAAAAAACATAATAAGCTAGAAAATTACAACTTCTTCTAGCTTTCCAATTCTTTTGTTTTCTGCTACATTCCTTGCTCTGCCTTTCTCCAGCAATCTTCTACTTGTTGTCTGTTGGCTCCTGCTATACTGCCTCCTGTTCCTGCTTCCCTTCTGATATCTGCTGCCGATTTCCTTGCACTTGTTCTGATATCTTGCAGAATGACTTGATTCTCTGCTGCGCTCCTGATGAGATCTGTTCCTGCCTGTACCCTTCTGAAATCTGCCCCCTTTTAACTGATTCAGGGTCTAGCTGCATCAACCTGCTTCTGTATCCCTTCTGAGACCTGCTGTCCATTTTCCTGCACATGTTCCTGGTACCTTGCAAAATTGCCAGATTTTCTGCTGACACCCTGTTGAGTTCTGTTTCTGCCTTTCTGTCTGGTGCATTCTGTCAGCTTGCTCTATTACTTGCTCTGATCCAGTTTAACTTCAGGCTATATTTCCCCTATCCATCTCTTGTCCCTGCTGGAGATCTTCCTTTTGCTGTTGCAGCATTGTTGAATTCTGCATCTGACTGCTTGCTGGACCTGTAGCATGATCTGTGGCACTGGTATACTGCCTTTGCCAGCAAAATGAGTATTCCTGCATCTCCATACCCAGTACACTGCTGCTGCTAACCCTGATGCATAAACTTCCTTTCTGAGTCTCGAGCATTTTTGTCTGCTGATCCAGTTAAACATCCCCTGAATTGTACTTGCTCTTGCTGAAATTTGCAACCATACCCTTAACTGTTCCAGGACTGCAGCTGACACTTTGCATTTGAAAAACAGGTGATTGTGTTCCTCTGGTTCCTGCTTGCACAGGTAGCATAAAGCATCCCCATTCAGAAATCCCATCCTCTGTAGTCTGTCCTTTGTTAACAGTCTGTCCATTTGGGCTAACCATAGGCAGAAGCTATGTCTAGGCATGGATATCTTTCCCCATATCAAATCTGCATGCCTGCATTTTGTCATGTTACCCTGCAGCATTCTGTATCCACTTCCAGCAGAGTAAATACCATCAGATGCAAATTTCCATACCCCCCTTGCTGTGTATTGCCCCTGGAAGTAACTTTTGATCTTGTTCAGTTTGTTCCAGTACCAGCTTGTGCCCCATACTGGAGCATAATTCCAGATGTTTACTCCTTTCAGATACACCCCATTGATCCATCTCACCCACAGAGTGTCTTTTTTTGTTGCAATATCCCAGATGTGCTTGCCATTCAGAGCTATGTTGAACCATTTGCAATTCTTGACATTAAGTCCTCCATTGTTCCTTGGTCTGCATACCATATCCCAGGCCACCAAGCTTGTTTTATGTTTCTGCTCAGTTGTTCCCCACAAGAAAAATCTACATTTTTGCTCCACACTTTTTAGTACCCCAGTTGGCATTATGAAGATACTAGACCAGTATACATGAATGGAGAATAATACAGAGTTTATTAATTGGACTCTCCCTGCATATGAAAGGTTCCTAGAGGCCCAAATCTGCAACTTTTTTGTCATTTTATGCACCAGACATTCACAGTCTATTTTGCTCCATTTTGAAGGGGATAGTGGGACACCTAGGTATCTCATGGGCAAGGTACCCTCTCTGAAGCCTGAGAGTTGTAACAGTGCATTTTTCCCTTGTTCATCCACCCCTGCTATGTAGATGTTTGATTTTTCCTTGTTTGCATACAAGCCTGTTGCTTTTGAGAAATGGTTTATGCTGTTCATCATTGTGCTCACAGATGCAGTGTCTGCTTTACAGAAGCACATTAAGTCATCAGCAAAACACAGATGACTTAGTGCAAGCTCTTTGCACATGGGGTTCCAGCTGAAGCTCTTGTCCATGCATGCTATTTTCAGGTTCCTTGTCAAATATTCCATTACCAGTACAAATATTAATGGGGAGATGGGGTCACCTTGTCTGATGCCACGTTTTGCAACAAAGTTCCCATGTGTTTCCCCATTTATATTAATACTGAAGCTTGCTGTTCTGATGCACTCTAGTATCCACCCACTGAATTTTTCAGGGAATCCATACCCTTGCAGCATTTCCTTCACAAAGCCCCAGTGGATTGTGTCATAAGCCTTCCTTATGTCTATCTTCATTAAGCACCTAGGAGACGATTGTTTCCTGTTATAATGCTTAATAAGGTCCTGGCATATCATGATGTTGTTGACAATGGACCTCTGTGCAACAAAGGCTCCCTGGTTCACAGACACCAGCTCAGGAAGTACTTTTGCCAGTCTCCCACACAAGATCTTGGAGATGCACTTGTAGATTGTATTACAGCAGGCTATTGGTCTGAAATCTGATGCCTTTTCTGGGTTTTGTATCTTCTGTACAAGGCATAGGTTTGTAGCATTTACCTCCTTGAGCATTCTAGATGATTCAAAAAAAATCAATTATAGCTCCAGTCACTTCTTCCCCTACAATTGGCCATGCTTCTTTGAAAAACCCTGATCCAAAGCCATCAGGTCCCGGGCTTTTATTGCAATCAATTGCAAACATTGCCTTTTTCACCTCTTCTGCATTCACAGGGGCTATGAGGTTCATTTGTTGGTGGATGTCTAGTCTGTGACCTGCTTGGAAGTATCTGTCTTCAGCTTTGATTGTTCTGACCCCTGTTACCCCCAGCATATCCTTGTAGAATCTCACAAATTCATCCATAACCAGGTTCTGATCCTCCAGAAGGGTCCCTTGCTGTGTCCTAATGGAGTGAATTCTGTTGTTATTTCTTCTTTGTTTCATAACTGCATGGAAGAATTGGTTATTTCCATCTCCCAACTGAATCCACTTTGCCTTGCTTTTCTGCTGTAGGAAATTTTCAGCTGCCATGTTGACCTCATTGTATCTTTTCCTAGCCTGTAGTTCAGCCTGTTGCCTTGACTCATTTAATGGCTCTTTGTTGGCTTCAATCTGTGCTCGAGTCATGGCTATCCTAGCTGTATCTGCTTGTGCCAGAATGTCTGTGAATTCATTCCTATTTAGCTTTTTCAGCACTTTTCTCACCTTTTTCATTTTTTGGTACACTCTGAACATTTTTGTGCCTTGTGTTCTGAAATTCCAACCTTGCTGCACCTTAGCTTGGAATTCAGAGTGGAGGCTCCACATGTTGAAGTATTTAAAGGGGATGGTTTTTTTTGTGAGTTCTCTATGGAGAGACAGACAGATTGGGGAATGGTCAGAAACTCCCTCTGGATGGAATACAAGATCTGATTGATCTAATTCCTGGAGCCATAAACTGTTTACAAATGCCCAATCAATTTTAGAATATACTCTCCCCCCTTTTTCATGCCTATTATTCCAAGTAAATTGGCACCCTGACCACCCCATTTCAGTGAGGAAACATTTTTCTATGCACTCTTTGAAATCCTGTATTTCTGCATAAGCAACTGGTACTCCACCTTTTCTATTTTCAGGATACAGTACATTATTGAAATCCCCCCCTACAAACCATGGGGTGTTGCAATTAATTGCAAAATCATTTAAGTCCTTCCATAGTACTCTCCTTTCCTCCTTTTCATTTAAGCCATATACAAAGCTCATCACAAATTCCATTTTTTTCACAACATTTACTACTTTACAGATAATCATTTGCACAGATGAGAATAAAACATCCACATTAAAAATGCTTGGTATCCATCTTAACCATATTCTACCCAGTCTATGCTCACTGTGATTACTGTAAGAGTCCCACCCTGGCATGAAACATTTTTTGTATTTTTCTAGGTTAACTAATCTAATTTTTGTTTCAAGAAAAGCCACCAACCCACAATTATTTTTTTTGCAAAAGAGAGCAACATCTCTCTGTTTATTTGGGCCATTAAGGCCTCTGACATTCCAAATTAGTACCCTATCCATGACTACCAGTCAAGATAGGGGACTTACCATGCAATGGCACCTCATCTGGATTCTGGTTTGTTTGTTGCTCAGTCACCACTACAGCTACTGGCTGTTCCTTTTGTGTTTCCTGCATTTCTTCTTGATTTTGCAAAATGTCAAAACTGTTTTGCATAACAGTTTTGGGCTGCTGGACTTGTCTGTAGTAGCCTTTTCCTGTTCTTGCTCCTCTTCCTGCATTCCAGGCTCTCCCTCTAGCTCTCCCTGCAAACTGCCATTGCTGAGCCCTTGGAATTTCCTGCTGTGCAGGCTGAGTATGCACAGGCCCTTGTTGCACAGGTGCAGCCACAGGCTTCTTTTTCCTGCATTCTGTTTCACTGTGGCCATATTGTTTACAGTGATTGCACAGAATTGGCTTCCAATCATAGTCCACTGCTTGTTCCACTATGTTTCCCCTCTCATTCTTGAAATGCACTTTCTCTGGGTACTCCTCTCCTATTTGCACTTCAATCAGAACTCTTGCATAGTGTATTCCCACCTTGAGCTCTGTATTTCTGTCTGCCATCATTGGCCTCCCAACTAGGCTCGAGATTTTGCTCAAACCCATTGCATTCCAATACTTGACATTGAGTCCAGGGAATTTAACCCATATTGGCACAGAGGTGAGCTCCTCTTGATCATAGTCTATGTTTTCTGACCATGGCCTAACAATCATTGGTTTGTTATCAAAATGGTACACCCACTCCTGGATGACAACATCTCGTTGCTCCAAAGAATCAAATCTAACCAATACTAGCCCATTTCTCAATCTTGATATCTTGTTCATCCCTTTTTTCCCCCAGATTCTTCTTAGAAAACCACTAAGTACAGTAATTGGAGGTTTAGAGCCCATCACATAGCAAACTACAGCTTTGTTCCAGTAATCTATTTCTGATTCGATGTCCATAAAATTTATTTCACCTACTGGTTTACCCTCATGCATATTTGGTGCAACATAATCCAATTTATATCCAGCATTTTTCAGTTTAGATATGTCAAATTTATCCCAAGCTGAAACCTTACCAGAATTTGTAGCCTCCTGTTGCTGTTCTTGCTCAGGTTCTTCTTCCTCCGATTCAGATGGGGTTTGCGATTTTGCCTTTTCCTTCATTTTTGAAAGCCACGAATTGATCTTTTCCTTAGCTAGTTCCATTTGCTGCACAGTTTCCGTTTGGACATCCGGAGTCATTATCTCTGAATCTTCCAGTTCGTCCGCAAGATTTCGCATGACTCTATCTAGGTTTTCATGGTTTTTGATTTTTTTTGGTTTTAGGGTTACATTTTTCTGGGTGCAATTTTTGTTTCCTGAATTTCCCGCATCGTCAATCTGAGTTCCATTTCCTCTCTTAGCTTTTTCCTTCTTCCCCATTCGAACTCAGCGCTGTTTCAATGGTGAACGCGCGCTGTAGAGGCCGAAGCAGAGAGCATTTTAGAGAGAGAAAAAAATCCGCGATAGATGCTGCGATAGAGTGATACGCGATGGGTGATATCAGAGTTCGGGGATAGGTATAACCCTCCCGGGGCTCCGGGGGTCCCCTAGGGCCATAATAGAGCCCCCGAAAAAATTTCGGAAGAAAACGAAAACCGGGCCCCGGGAATGCTCTAGGGGACGTGTTTTGGGCCCCGATAGGCTTGTAAGGGCGGTTTGACGCATTGCCAATGTTTTTTTTTTTTTTTTTTTTTTTGGTGCAAGTCAGAAATTGTATTATTGCTCACTGTAATGTAACAAGATTACAGTCCTAAGGCAATGCAGATCGAAGGCCACCTACTAGGTAGGGTTCCTTTTTGCTACATCCCTCTACTACCTTACAACCCTTCAATCTGGTGCTCCTCACTACAGGCAGTGGTTCACCATCTCTGTACACATTACAATTTACAAAAATTAATCCTCACCATCTCTGTAAACATTACAATTTGCAAAAATTATTTCTGACTTACAGCAAAATACAAAAACATAAATAGCTAAAAATGTTACAACTTCTTCTAGCTTTTCGACTCTGTTTGGAGCTGTTACATTCCTCATTCTGCCTTGCTACATCAACCTGCTGCTGATTACAGAATTTCCTTGTTTTCCACTGAATCTGCTTCTTCCTGCTTCTGCTTTGCTTCTGCCCTCTACTCTGAATCCTCTGCTGGTGCAGTCTTCCAGAGCTGATTCATTCCACCTTCTTTCCTGCATCAGCATCCTGCTGGTTTCCTGTGCAATCTACTGGTTCATTTTCTTCTAGTTTCCAATTCTTCTGTTTTTCTGTTTCATATCTTGCTTTGCTTTTCTCCAGCAGCCTGTCCTGATTATCTGCTGGATCCTGCTGCCTGGTTCACATCTTAGTTTCTGCATCTGCTTCCCTTCTGAATCTGCTGTCCCTTTCCTGCACATGTTCTGATGCCTTGTAGGATTGCTTGATTCTCTGCTGAGACCCTGATGAGATCTTTTACTGCCTATCCCTACTGAAATCTGTTTCCTTTTTCCTGCACATATTCTGATGCCTTGCAGAATTCTTGCTATTCTGCTGTGGACCTGAGGAGTCCTGCTTTTACCTTTCTGTGCTGCCCTTTTGCTGAATAATTTGCACCTTATCTCTCTTCTTGCAGTGCTTCTGGGATCTCTATATCTCATCTATCCATCTCTTATCCCTGCTGGATATCTTTCTTTTGCTGTTGCTGCAGTGTTGGGATCTGATTCTGACGATTTGCTGTATCTGTTGCATGATTTGTGATACTGGAATGTTGCCTTCCCCAGCAAAGTGAGTATTTCTGCATTTCCAAACCCAATACACAGCTGCTGCTAGCCCAGATGCATACACTCCCTTTCTGATTCTCGAGCACTTTTGCCTACTTATCCAATTGAGCATTCCCTGAATTGTTTTTGCTTTTGCTGAAATTGTCAGCCAATTCTTTAACTGTTCCAGGACTTCTGTTGATACTTTGCATGTAAAGAATAAATGGTTGTGGTCTTCTGGTTTCAGCTTGCACATGTAGCATATTTCATCACCATTCAAGAATCCCATTCTCTTCAGCCTATCTTTGGTCAACAGTCTTCCCTTTTGGGCTAGCCAAAGGCAGAAACTTTGCCTAGGCATGGATAATTTCCCCCAGATTAAATCTGCATGTCTGTATTTTGGCATACTTCCTTGCAACATTCTGTATCCACTTGCAGCATTATATAGGTCATCAGTTTCAAGCTTCCATGCTCCCCTTGTAGTGTACTGTGCCTGAAAGTGGCTTTTGGTCTTATTGAGCTTGTTCCAGTACCAGCTAGAACCCCAGACTGGAGCATAGTTCCAGAGGTTTACACCTTTCAGGTACACTCCATTGATCCATCTTACCCACAGTGTGTCTTTCTTTGTGGCCAGGTCCCAGATATGCTTACCATTTAGAGCTATGTTGAACCATTTGCAGTTTTTCACATTTAGTCCACCATTTTTCCTTGGTCTGCACACCATGTCCCATGCCACCAAGCTTGTCTTATGTTTCTGTTCAGTTGTCCCCCATAAGAAAAATCTGCATTTTTGCTCCACATGTTTCAGTACTCCAGTAGGCATAATGAATATGCTAGACCAGTATACATGTATGGAAAATAATACAGAATTAATTAGTTGTACTCTTCCTGCATAAGAGAGGTTCCTGGAGGCCCAAATCTGCAGTTTCCTAGTCATTTTGTCCACCAAGCACTCACAATCAATTTTGCTCCATTTTGAGGGGGATAGAGGGACACCCAGATATTTCATGGGTAGAGTACCGTCTCTAAATCCTGAGATATGCAGCAATTCATTTTTCATTTGTTCATTAACCCCTGCAACATAAATGTTTGATTTTTCCTTGTTTGCAAATAGGCCAGTGGCTTGTGAGAAGTGGTTTATGCTGTTCATCATGATGCTCACAGAACATGGGGAAGCTTTGCAGAAGCACATTAGGTCATCAGCAAAACATAGATGACTCAGGCCAAGGTCTTTGCACATGGGGTGCCAGCTGAAGCTTCTATCCATACAGGCTAATTTCAGTGTTCTAGACAGGTATTCCATAACTAATACAAAAATTAGTGGAGAGATTGGATCACCCTGTCTAATGCCACGTTTTGCAGTAAAGTATCCATGTGTTTCCCCATTCAGATTGATGCTGAAGCTTGCAGTTTGGATGCATTCAATTAGCCATCCACTGAATTTTGCAGGAAACCCATACCCTTGTAGCATTTCCTTCACAAATCCCCAATGTATTGTGTCATATGCTTTCCTCAGGTCTATCTTCATCAAGCATCTAGGAGAGGACTGTTTCATGTTGTAGTGCTTAATAAGGTCCTGACATATCATGATGTTGTTCACAATTGATCTCTGAGCCACAAAGGCTCCCTGGTTCTCTGAAACAAGCATTGGGAGAACTTTTGCCAGTCTACCACACATGATCTTGGATATGCACTTGTAGATTGTGTTGCAGCATGCTATGGGTCTGAAATCAGATGCCTTCTCTGGGTTTTGTATCTTCTGCACAAGGCATAGGTTTGTAGCATTCACTTCTTTAAACATTCTAGATGACTCAAAGAAGTCAATGATAGCTTCAGTCACTTCATGCCCTACAATATGCCATGCTGCCTTGAAGAAGCCTGAACCAAATCCATCTGGGCCCGGGCTTTTGTTGCTGTCTATCTCAAACATTGCTGTTTTCACCTCAGTGGCACTGACTGGAGCAATGAGGTCCATTTGTTGATGTATATCCAGTTTGTGTCCTGCTGAGAAGAAACTGGCTTCTGCTGTAGTTGCTCTATCCCCTGAGACTCCCAACATTTCTTTGTAAAATCTCACAAATTCCTCCATAACCATCTGTTTATCTTCCAGTAGAGTCCCCTGCTGTGTTCTGATTGAGTGCACTCTGTTCTTGTGTCTTCTTTGCTTCATAACTGCATGGAAGAACTGTGTGTTTCCATCCCCCAGCTGCACCCACTTTGCCTTACTTTTCTGCTGTAAGAAGTTTTCTGCAGCCATGTTCAGCTCATTGTATTTTTTCCTGGCCTGTAGTTCCTTGTGCTGTGTTTTCTCATTTAAGGGCTCATTATTAGCAGCAATCTGGGCTTGA
The DNA here is from genome assembly GCA_038025085.1 of Tetragonia tetragonoides. Taxonomy (NCBI): domain Eukaryota; kingdom Viridiplantae; phylum Streptophyta; class Magnoliopsida; order Caryophyllales; family Aizoaceae; genus Tetragonia; species Tetragonia tetragonoides. The sequence continues at coordinate 31,871,019 of CM076152.1, read as the reverse complement.
GTCATGGTTGCTCTTGCTAAGTCTGCTTGTGCTAGAATGTCCCTAAATTCATTTCTGTTTAATCTCTTCAGCACTTGTCTCACCTTTTTCAGTTTCCTGTAAACTCTGAACATTTTTGTGCCTTGTGTTCTGAAGTTCCATGCTTGCTGCACCATAGCATGGAATTCAGAGTGGAGGCTCCACATGTTGAAGTATTTGAAGGGTGTCTTTGTTTTCTCAGGTTCTGTCTGAAGGGCCAAACAGATTGGGGAATGGTCTGAAACTCCCTCTGGGTGGAATTTAAGATCAAATTGATCAAATTCCTGGAACCAAAGGCTGTTTGCAAAGGCCCAATCAATTTTAGAGTATACTCTCCCCCCTCTTTCATGCCTATTATTCCATGTAAACTTGCACCCTGACCATCTCAGTTCAGTGAGGAAGCTCTGCTCAATACACTCTTTAAACTCCTGGGTTTCAGAGAATGTAACTGGATTTCCTCCTTCCCTATTTTCAGCTAGCATAACATTATTGAAGTCTCCTCCAACAAACCATGGTTTATTACAATTGCTAGCAAAATCTGACAGGTCTTTCCATAGGATTTTCCTTTCTTCTTTTTCATTTAGGCCATAGACAAAACTAGCCACAAATTCTTTTTTTTCCACAATATTTACCACTTTGCATATAACCATTTGCACAGAAGAGAATAAAATATCCACATGAAAATAATTTGGTATCCATCTTAACCAGATTCTACCTAAACTGTGCTCATTGTGATTGCTATAAGATTCCCAGCCTGGCATGAAGCTATTTTTGTATTTTCCAAGGTTAGCTAATCTGATTTTAGTTTCTAAAAAAGCCACCATTCCACATTTATTTTCTTTACAAAAAAGGGCAACATCCCTTTGTTTATTTGGGCCATTTAGGCCTCTAACATTCCATACTAGTATCCTATCCATGACCAACAGTCAAGGTAGGAGACTTACCATGTAATGGCACCTCAACTGCATTCTGAACTTTCTGTTGTTCTGGCTCCAGTGTATCTGTCTGTGCCTCATGTGCTTCTTCTTCATTTTGCAGGATTTCAAAACTGTTCTGCGTCTGAGAGCCAGTTGTAGGCTGTTTTTTCCTATACTGGCCTCTACCTGCTCTTGTTCCTCTCCCTGCATTCCAGGCTCTTCCTCTCCCTCTTCCTGCAATCTGCCAGTGTTGAGACCTAGGAGGCAAGGTTTGTGGCTTCTGTGCAGGCAATGTTTGTGGCACAGGGGCTGCAGTTGCTTTCTTTCTGCATTCTTCCTCAGTATGCCCATATTTCTTGCAGTGTTTGCAAAGAATAGGCTTCCAGTCATATTCCACTTCCTGTTCCATAATATTGCCTTTTTCATTCTTGTAATGCACCTTGCTAGGGTATTCAGATCCCACTGCCACCTCAATCAAAACTCTAGCAAACTGGATCCCTACTTTGAGCTCTGTGTTTTTGTCTGCCATCATTGGCCTTCCTACAAGGCTCGCAATCTTGCTCAGCCCCTTAGCATTCCAATATTTCACATTAAAACCAGGAAATTTGACCCAAATAGGCACTGAGCTCAATTCTTCCTGTGCATAATCCACATTTTCAGACCACTGCCTCACTATCATAGGTTTGTTATCAAAATGGTATACTCCCTCTTGAATTACAACATCTCTTTGCTCAATAGAGTCAAATCTGACCAACACCAGGCCATTCTTCATCATGGCTATTTTGTTCATCCCACGATTTGCCCAGATTCTTCTTAAGTACCCACTTAACACATTAATTGGTGGTTTTGATCCCATAATATAGCAAACAACAGCTTTGTTCCAGTAATTGATTTCAGATTCTATATCCATGTAGTTAATTTCCCCTACAGGTTTCCCTTCATGCATAGTTGGCTCAACAAAATCCAATTTAAATCCAGAATTCTTTAATTTGGATATATCAAATTCATCCCAGGCTGAGATATTACCTGTAGTAGCTGTCTCTTGCTGTTTGGTCAGTTTTGGGCCGTCATCTTCATCCTCAGACGAAGAGAGTGTTCGTGCCTTTTCCTTCATTTTTGAGAACCACGAATTGATCTTTTCTCTCGCAATTTTCATCTGTTGAACAGTTTCAGGTGTCATGACCTCCGGTGCCTCCAATTCGTCAGTTAGGTTACGCACAACCCGATCTAGGTTATCTCGGGTCATGCTTGGACTTTGTCTCTGAATCGTTGTTTTCGTCGGACCTGGTGGTGCTGAATTTCCTCCATTGTCATCTTGCTTGTCTCCCCCTCGCTTTGCCTTTTCTTTCTTCCCCATAGGTACTCACAGTGCGTCAATGGCTGACAGACGGTGTAGAGGAGAGAGGTCGGAGCATTTTAGAGAGAGAAAACGCGAGAGATCAAGTTCAAATTTTTGGAGTGTGTTGCAATGCCAATGTTAAGGCCCGAAAACGGGCGACATGGGTAATATCGGAGTTCGGGGATAAGTATGACCCTCCCGGGGAACCGGGGGTCCCCTAGGGCCATAATAGAGCCCCCGAAAAATTTTCGGGCAAATACGGAAACCTGGCCCCGGGAATGCTCTAGGGGACGTGTTTTGGGCCTTTGGACGCAAACTTTTCGGCGTTTATATTTTCGCCCCATATCGCACGGGAGACCCCTAGGGGACATGGGAGGCCCCTAGGGTCGGTTATTGGGTCCCTGATAGGCTTGTAAAGGCGGTTTGACGCGATGCCAATTGATCAGGCCCGAAAACGGGCAACATGGGTGATATCGGAGTTCGGGGATAAGTATGACCCTCCTGGGAATGCTCTAAGGTCCCCTAGGGCCGCAATAGAGCCCCCGAAAAATTTTCGGGCGAAAACGGAAACCGGGCCCCGGGAATGCTCTAGGGGACGTGTTTTGGGCCTCCGGACGCAAACTTTTCGACTTTAATATTTTTGCCCCATATCGCACGGGAGACCCCTAGGGGACATGGGAGGCCTTAAGGGTCGGTTATTGGGTCCCTGATAGGCTTGTAAGGGCGGTTTGACGCGGTGCCAATTGTTAAGGCCCGAAAACGGGCGACATGGGTGATATAGGAGTTCGGGGATAAGTATGACCCTCCCGGGGAACCGGGGGTCCCCTAGGGCCATAATAGAGCCCCCGAAAATGTTTTGGGGCGAAAACGGAAATGGGCCCCGGGAATGCTCTAGGGGATGTGTTTTGGGCATCCGGATGCAAAGTTTTCGACGTTAATATTTTCGCCCCATAGTGCACGGGAGACCCCTAGGGGACATGGGAGGCATTAAGGGTCGGTTATTGGGTCCCTGATAGGCTTGTAAGGACGGTTTGACACGATGCCAATGTTAAGGCCCGAAAACGGGCAACATGGGTGATATCGGAGTTCGGGGATTAGTATGACCCTCTCGGGGTCCCCTAGGGCCATAATAGAGCCCTTGAAAAATTTTCGGGCGAAAACGGAAATCGAGCTCCGGGAATGCTCTAGGGGACGTGTTTTGGGCCTCCTGACGCAAACTTTTCGACGTTAATATTTTCGCCCCATATCGCACGGGAGACCCCTAGCGGACATGGGAGGCCCCTAGGGTCGGTTATTGGGTCGCTGATAGGCTTGTAAGGGCGGTTGGACGCGATGCCAATGTTAAGGCCCGAAAACGGGCGACGTGAATGATATCGGAGTTCGGGGATAAGTATGACCCTCCCGGGGCACAGGGGGTCCCCTAGGGCCATAATAGTGCCCCAGAAATTTTTTTGGGCGAAAACGGAAACTTGGCCCCGGGAATGCTCTAGGGGACGTGTTTTGGGCATCCGGACGCAAACTTGTCGACGTTGATATTTTCGCCCCATATCGCACGGGAAACCCCTAGTGGACATGAGAGGCCGCTAGTGTTGGTTATTAGGTCCCTGATAGGCTTGTAAGTGCGATTTGACGTGATGCCAATGTTAAGGCCCAAAAATGGGCGACATGGGTGATATCGGAGTTCGGGGATAAGTATGACCCTCCCGGGGCACCGGGGGTCCCCTAGGGCCATAATAGAGCCTCCGAAAAATTTTCGGGCGAAAACGGAAACCTGGCCTAGGGAATGCTCTAGGGGACGTGTTTTGGGCCTCCCGAAGCAAACTTTTCGACGTTAATATTTTCGCCCTATATCGCACGGGAGACCCCTAGGGGACATGGGAAGCCCCTAGGGTCGGTTATTGGGTCCTGATAGGCTCGTAAGGGCGGTTTGTAGCGATGCTAATGTTAAGGCCCGAAAACGGGCGACATGGGTGATATCGGAGACAGAGGGTCCCCTAGGGCCATAATAGAGCCCCCGAAAAATTTTCGGGCGAAAATGGAAACCGGGCCCTGGGAATGCTCTAGCGGACTTATTTTGGGCCTCCGGACGCAAACTTTTCGACGTTAATATTTTCTCCCCATATCGCACTGGAGATCCCTACCGGACATGGGAGGCCCCTAGGGTCGGTTATGGGGTCCCTGATAGGCTTGTACAGACGGTTTGACGCGATGCCAATGTTAAGGCTCGAAAACGGGCGACATGGGTGATATCAGAGTTCGGGGATAGGTATAACCCTCCTGGGGCTCCGGGTGTCCCCTAAGGCCATAATAGAGCCCCCGAAAAAATTTCGGAAGAAAACGGAAACCGGGCCCCGGGAATGCTCTAGGGGACGTGTTTTGGGCCCCGATAGGCTTGTAAGGGCGGTTTGACGCAATGCCAATGTTAAGGCCAGAAAACAGGCGATATGGCTAATATCGGAGTTCGGGGATAAGTATGACCCTCCCGGGGAACCGGGGGTCCCCTAGGGCCATAATAGAGCCCCCGAAAAAATTTTCGGGCGAAAAAGGAAACCGGGCCCCAGGAATGCTCTAGGGGACGTGTTTTGGGCATCCGGATGCAAAGTTTTCGACGTTAATATTTTCGCCCCATAGTGCACGGGAGACCCCTAGGGGGCATGGAAGGCCTTAAGTGTCGGTTATTGGGTCCCTGATAGGCTTGTAAGGGCGGTTTGACACGATGCCAATGTTAAGGCCCGAAAATGGGCAACATGGGTGATATCGGAGTTCGGGGATTAGTATGACCCTCCCGGGGCACCGGGGGTCCCCAAGGGCCATAATAGAGCCCCTGAAAAATTTTCGAGCGAAAACGGAAATCGGGCTCCTGGAATGCTCTAGGGGACGTGTTTTGGGCCTTCTGACGCAAACTTTTCGACGTTAATATTTTCGCCCCATATCACACGGGAGACCCCTAGCGGACATGGGAGGCCCCTAGGGTCGGTTATTGGGTCGCTGATAGGCTTGTAAGGGCGGTTGGACGCGATGCCAATGTTTTTTTTGGTGCAAGTCAGAAATTATATTATTGCTTACTGTAATGTAACAAGATTACAGCCCTTAGGTATTGCAGATCCAAGGCCACCTACTAGGTAGGGTTCCTTTTTTTCTGCATCCCTTTACTACCTTACAAACCTTCAGTCTAGTGCAACTCACTACATACAGTGGTTCACCATTTTCTGTGACAACAACAAATTACAAAAATCATTTCTGACTTACAACAAAACACAAAAACATAATGGCTACAAATTATATCTTCTGTTACATTTTCTTGTGCTGCCTATCTTCATTCCCCTGCTCACTGTTTTACCTGCTGGATTCTGCTACCTGGTTACAGCCTATCTTCTGCATTCTGCTACTAATTCCTTCCTGAAATCTCTGCTGCAACCTGCTGTTGATTCCTAATTCCTACAGCTTTTCCTAGCTTTTCAACTCTGCTGCATACTCTTTTATTCCTTTTCTGCCTTGCATCAGCATTCCTGCCACTGAGACCCTTCTAACTCTTCTTGGATCCTGCACTGATACTTTAATACTTGCACCCTGCTCTATTCTTTGCTGGTCTGTTAAGCTGCTCTCCTGTTGCAGTGCTTTTGTATTTCTTCCATTTTTCCTGATTTCTCTGCTGCCAGCTGATTCAGGCTCACAGTTGCCTTATCCATCTTTTATCCTTGCTATTTAGCTTTCTTTTGCTGCTACACTGTTGGATTCTGACTCTGATTGCTTGCTGTATCTGTTGCATAATCTGTGTTACTGGCAGTCTGCTCTTTTCAAAGCATATCAGATTTCTGGCTCTCCAAATCCAGTATGCAGCTGCTGCTATTCCAGCTGCATACACTTCCTTTCTGAATCTCGAGCATTTCTGTCTACTCATCCAATTTAGTAACCCCTGGATTGTGCTTCCTCTTGCATAAATGTGTAGCCATGTCTTTACCTGTTTCATTGTCTCTGTTGAAATACTGCAGCTGAAGAACAGATGGCCATGACTTTCTGTCTCCTCTTTGCACAGGTAGCATATGGTGTCTCCATTAAGGAAACCCATATTATGTAGCCTGTCTTTGGTCAGTAGTCTACCCATTTGCACCAACCATAAACAGAAGCTGTGCCTAGGTACAGAAATTCTTCCCCATATCAGGTCAGAATGGCTGTATTTTGGCAGATTTCCCAACAAAACTCTGTATCCACTAGCAACTGAGTACATTCCATTTTCAGTTTCCCTCCACACTCCTCTTGTTGAATAGTGCTCCTGGAAGTGACTTTTGATCTTGTTGAGTTTAGTCCAATACCAGCTGGCTCCCCACACAGGAGCATAGTTCCAGAAATTACTTCCTTTCAAATATACTCCATTAATCCACTTCACCCATAATGTGTCCTTTTTTGTGGCTAAATCCCATATATGCTTCCCATTTAGGGCTATATTAAACCATTTGCATTGTTTAATATTTATGCCCCCATTTCTCCTTGGTCTGCAAACTACTTCCCAAGCCACCAGGCTAGTTTTGTGCTTGTGGTCAGTTCCCCCCCAAAGGAACAATCTGCATTTTTTCTCTATACTTTTTAGTACCCCAGCAGGCATAACAAATATGCTTGACCAGTATACATGTATAGATAATAATACAGAATTTATTAGTTGTGCCCTTCTTGCATATGAGAGGTTCCTGGAAGCCCATGTGTGAAGTCTTTTTGTCATTTTATCCACCAAGCATTCACAATCCATTTTACTCCATTTGATGGGGATAGAGGGACACCTAGGTATTTCATTGGCAATGTACCCTCCTGAAACCCTGAGAGGCTCAACAGCACCCTTTTCTCTTGTTCACTAACCCCTACCACATAAATGCTTGACTTTTCCTGGTTTGCACACAAACCAGTGGCTTGTGAGAAGTAATTCAGGCACTCCATTAGGATATTCACAGAGTCAGGTGTAGCTTTGCAGAAACACATCAAGTCATCTGCAAAGCATATATGACTTAGTCCAAGCTCTTTCCACATGGGGTGCCAATTGAAGCTGTTGTCCATGCAAGCTATCTTCAAGATTCTTGACAAGTATTCCATCACTAACACAAAAATTAGTGGAGAAATTGGGTCTCCTTGTCTAATGCCACGCTTTGCAGTGAAGTAGCGATGCCAATGTTTTTTTGGTGCAAGTCAGAAATTGTATTATTGCTAGCTGTAATGTTACACAGATTACAGCCCATAGGCAATGCAAGTCCAAGGCCACCTACTAGGTAGGGTTCCTTTTCTTCTGCATCCCTTTGCTTCCTTACAACCCTATAATAGTACTGGGGGCAACTCACTACATGCAGTGGTTCCCCATATCTGGAAACAGATACAAAATACAAAAAAACATTCCTGACTTACAACAAAATACAAAAACATAGTAATCTAAGTTATTACAGAGTTTCTATCCTTGTTTTCTACTGAAATCTGCTTCTTCCTGTTTCTGCTTAGCTTCTGCCCTCTGCCTCTGAATTTCCTGCTGGAAACTGCTGCAAACATTTCTGCACTGGATTTAACTAAGCTGCCATATTCCTGCAACTCTCTCCTACTGCTGGGCCTGTTGCCTTCTGATTCAGTCTTCCTGCCGATGCTGCTGCATAGTTTCCAGAACAAAAACATGCATATACAGCAGAGGACACAGATTATAAATTTCCTATCCATCTCCTGTCCTTGTTGCTGATTTTCCTCTCTCTGCTGCATTGTTGAGTTCTAATTCTGATAACCTGCTGAACCTGTTGCATGATCTGTTCCACTGACATTCTGCTCCCCTCAAAATGTTGAATGTTCCTGCATCTCCATATCCAATACACTGTTGCTGCAAGTCCTGCTGCGTATGTTTCCTTCCTGAACCTGGAGCACTTTTGCCTGCTTGTCCAGTTGAGCATTCCCTGGATAGAGTTTGCTCTTGCTGTTATCTGTAGCCAACCTCTTAGCTGGTCCAGGATCCCTGCAGATACATTACAATTGAGGAACATGTGGTTATGGTCCTCTGTTTTTTCTTTGCACAGGTTACACATGGTATCTCCATTCAGGAACCCCATCCTCAGCATCCTATCCTTTGTTAGCAGTCTTCCCTGTTGTGCCAACCATAAGCAAAAGCTCTGCCTAGGCATGGTTATCTTCCCCCAAATCAGGTTGGCATGTCTAGATTTTGGCATAGTCCCTGTAAGTACACTATATCCACTTGCAGCTGAGTAGAGCCCATCATTTGAAGCCTTCCACACTCCTCTAGCTGTATAATGGTCCGAAAACGAAAACGGGCGATGCCAATGTTAAGGCCCGAAAACAGGCGACATGGATGATATCGGAGTTCGGGGATAAGTATGACCCTCTCGGGGCACCGGGGGTCCCCTAGGGCCATAATAGAGCCCCCGAAAAATTTTCGGGCGAAAATGGAAACCGGGCCCTGGGAATGCTCTAGGGGACGTGTTTTGGGCCTCCTGACGCAAACTTTTCGACGTTAATATTTTCTCCCCATATCGCACGGGAGATCCCTACCGACATGGGAGGCCCCTAGGGTCGGTTATGGGGTCCCTGATAGGCTTGTACGGGCGGTTTGACGCGATGCCAATGTTAAGGCCCGAAAACGGGCGACATGGGTGATATCAGAGTTCGGGGATAGGTATAACCCTCCCGGGGTTCCGGGGGTCCCCTAGGGCCATAATAGAGCCCCCGAAAAAATTTCGGAAGAAAACGGAAATCGGGCCCCGGGAATGCTCTAGGGGACGTGTTTTGGGCTCCGATAGGCTTGTAAGGGCGGTTTGACGCAATGCCAATGTTAAGGCCCGAAAACGGGTGACATGGGTAATATCGGAGTTCGGGGATAAGTATGACCCTCCCGGGGAACCGGGGGTCCCCTAGGGCCATAATAGGGCCCCCGAAAAATTTTCGGGCAAAAATGGAAACCTGGCCCGGGGAATGCTCTAGGGGACGTGTTTTGGGCATCCGGATGCAAAGTTTTCGACGTTAATATTTTCGCCCCATAGTGCACGGGAGACCCCTAGGGGACATGGGAGGCCTTAAGGGTCGGTTATTGGGTCCTTGATAGGCTTGTAAGGGCGGTTTGACAAGATGCCAATGTTTTTTTTTTTTTTTTTGTGATGAAAAGATAGAATTGCATTGATAACTGAAAAGACATCCTTACAACCTAAAGGGTCTTAGAGGGGAGTGTGCCACCTACTAGGTAGGGTTCACACCCTTCCTCCAACCCTGCACTACATTACATCAATACCATAACAAACCCATCAAAACAGCACCCAACATAAGCTAACTTGTACACACTCAGCAATTTACAAGTTGTTGCACATTAAAAGACATTTCTATTTAATTCTGCCAAAGTCATCCATGAACTTCCTCTCAGTTCTGGTGAGCTTCTTTGTTCTGCATGACTCCATTCTCGCTGTTACTGCAAACTGTATCTGCTGCATGATATGCTCATTTGACATCTGATGATGTCTGAAACAGGCTTCATTCCTGGCTTTCCAGATCCAATACACCAAAGCCGAGGTTGTTGCTGCAGTAATTTTGCATTTCAATTTATTTCCCCTCTGTCTTCCAGTCCAGTTCATGACCCCTGCAATATTGTAACCTGTAGCATTGCACCCAATCCATTTCTTCACCTCTTCCCACAACTTCCTAGTTTTGGCACATTCAAAGAACAGATGTTGGTGAGTTTCCTCATGCGCCCTGCAGAAAATGCATTCAGTATCCCCTTGCAAAAAACCCATTTTCTTCATTCTATCTTTGGTGAGGAGCCTATGTGCTTGAGCCAGCCACAAACAGAAACTGTATTTGGGAACATTCAGAGACCCCCATATGAAATTAGCATGCCTCATCTTGGCCATGTTGCCCATCAGAAAAGCATATCCACTCTTGACTGTATATCTCCCATGAGCTATTAGAGACCATGTGTTATCAGGCCTGTAAGCATTCTGAAACAATCTCTTGCATTTGTGCAGTTTCTTCCAAGCCCAGCTGCATCCCTGGTGAGGCACATAGTGCCATAGTGCTTCTCCTTTCATATATATGCCATTAACCCTCTTAAACCACATGTTATCTTTTTTTGCAGCTAAGTCCCAAAGGTGCTTCCCATTCAGGGCATAATTGAACTGTTGACATTGCTTGAATCCCAAACCCCCATTCTTTTTTGGTCTGCAAACCAAATCCCAGGCAACCAAATTGCTCCCTCTTTTCTGATCATTCCCTGACCATAAATATTGTCTACATTTGGCCTCAATAGCTTTCATAATCCCTGTTGGCAAAACAAAGATACTAGCCCAGTATACATGAAGAGAGAGGAGTACAGAATTGACCAACTGTGTTCTCCCTGCATAGGATAGTGTTCTGGAGGCCCAGATATGCAGTCTCTTTGTAATCTTATCAACAAGGCACTTGCAGTCTATCTTACTCCACTTTGAAGGTGACAGAGGCACTCCTAGGTACTTCATTGGGAATTCTCCTTCCTGGAACCCTGATAATCTCAGTAGTTTCAGCTTGACCTCCTGATCCACCCCAGCAGCATACAAGTGTGACTTGGTTGTATTTGCTTTCAGCCCTGTGACTTGAGAGAAATAAGAGAAGCATTCCATTATCTTGGTAACTGAGGCTGCATTTGCTCTACAAAATACCATGAGGTCATCAGCAAAACACAGATGATTCAGCCCCACACTCTTGCACATGGGATGCCAGCTGAATTCCTTGTCATTCCCTAGCAGCTTTAATAGTCTGGATAAATATTCCATTACTAAAACAAACAGCAGAGAGAGATAGGATCTCCCTACCTAATCCCTCTCTTTGCTTCAAAATAGCCCCCATCAATTCCATTCAGACTGATTGAGAAGCTGGCAGTACTCACACAGGATATCACCCACTCTTGGAATTTCTTTGGGAATCTGTAACCCTCCAGCATTTCCTCCAAGAATGACCAATGGATTATATCATATGCTTTGCGCAAATCAATTTTCATCAAGCATCTAGCTATTGTGCCTTTCTTCCTGTAATGTCTAATAATATCTTGACAGATCATGATGTTATGTACAATGGATCTATTAGCTACAAATGCTCCTTGATTTAAAGCAACTAAATCAGGAAGAATTTTAGCCAATCTACTACACAAGACTTTTGAAATGCATTTATAAATTGAATTACAACATGCAATTGGTCTAAAATTAGAAGCTAATTCAGGATTTTCTACCTTAGGAATCAAACAAAGTGTAGTTGAATTCACCTGTTTGAGCATTCTTCCAGACTCAAAAAAGTCCTGTACTGCTTCACATAATTCCTCTCCCACCACATTCCAAGAGTCCTTAAAGAAGCCACTTCCAAACCCATCTGGCCCTGGGCTTTTGTCAACATGAATTGCAAACATTGCTTCTTTGATTTCTGCTGCTGTAACTGGTTGAATGAGGCTCATTTGTTGATGGGGATCCAACATAGCCCCTGACTGAAATATAAAATCTGCAGCTTGTGCTCTGCCATTCTCCTTAACCGCAAGCATCCCTTTGTAGAAACTGAGAAGTTCCTCCAAAACTTCTTGTTGATCAGTTAGTACTCTCCGTGCTGCATTCTTTATAGAAATCACTCTATTCCTCTGGTGCCTTTGTTTCAGAATAGAGTAAAAAAAACCTAGTATTATCATCTCCCAATTGCACCCATTGCATCTTGCTTTTCTGTTTGAGGAACTCTTCAGCTGCATTGTTCAGGTTCAAAAATTTCTTTCTTGCTTGTAATTTAGTTGCTTGCAGTGCTGTGTCTAAGGGACTATTGTTTGCAAATACCTGTGCTAAATGCATCTGGGATCTTGCCTCATCTGCTCTTGCCAATATATATCTGAAATTTCTCTTTTGTTCAGACTTTTCAGGCTACTTCTGACATTCTTCAATTTACAGTACAGCTTAAACATTTTAGTCCCATGACATTTAATGTCCCAGGCCCTACTCACATTGTGAGTAAAATCAGCATGTTTCCCCTACATGTTAAAATACCTGAATTTACCATTCCTCTGTATATTACCAGGTTGTAGCTTAATCACAGCTGGAGAGTGATATGAAATTCCTTCAGGCAAGAAATTAACAGAACATTGAGTATATTGCTGTATCCATTGACAGTTAGCAAATACCCAATCTGATTTTGTGTAAACCCTAGGCCCATTTTCATGCCTATTATTCCAAGTGTGCTTGCAACCAGTCCAGCCAAGCTTAGTCAGTAGGCATTGGTCTAGACATGCCTGGAACTCAGCTATTTCATTGAGTGACACTGCATTCCCCCCTTGCCTATCACCAGGCCTCAAGACATTGTTGAAGTCCCCTGCTACTATCCAAGGTGCATTACAAGTAGCAGCAAAAACAGACAAATCCCTCCAAAGTTCCTTCCTCTCCTCTTTCTCATTCAGACCATACAAAATGCTAGCAAATACCATTTTCTGTGTTTGAAGCTCAATGATTTTAACAATAACCATTAGAGCAGAATGAAACACTACCATGACATTTAAAACATTAGGGAGCCATCTCAACCATATTCTCCCCAAATTATGATAAGCCAAATTGATATAAGAGTCCCACCCCTCTAGCACATTTTTTTTGCACTTTTCAAAATTAATGCTTCTTATTTTAGTTTCTAAGAAAGCAACAAAACTAAATTTATTTACTTTGCAAAAAAGGTTCACTTCTTTTTGCTTATTAGGTCCATTCAGACCTCTAACATTCCATATACAGGAACTATCCATGACCAACTGGGGATATGATCTGCTCACCTCTCTGTGTCTCCACTGGTTGCTCAGGCTGTTCAGTCTATAAACTGGCAAAGGAATTGTAGATTGGAGTAGCTTCCACCCCCTTCCAATGTCTGAGTCTTACCATTGACAGTTATAACAGCTTCAGGTCTGGGATGGCCATTTTGTTGTCTGCCTGCACCCCCCTTCTCTGCATGTTTTGTCTGTAACCCATTCTGCCCCTACCCCTTCCTCTCCCTGCTGGGATCCATTGCTGCTGTCTTGCCCCTTCACCAGCTACTAGAGGTGCAGGAACCTCTGGAACTGGTCTAGTGACTGCTCCTGCAATTGATGCTCTGTGCACAACACCATTTGCAGTCCTCAAGTTATCCAAGGTGCCTGCCTTCTTCCTGCATACATCCTCAGTATGATCATATTGCCTACAGAAGCTGCACATTGTGGGCTTCCACTCATATATCACTGGCTGTTCCACAATTATTCCCCTTTCATTCCTGACATTCACCTTATCAGGGAAAGCAGATTCAATATCCACCTCAATGAGCACCCTTGCAAAATTAATACCTACTTTCATTTATGTATTCTTATCTGCCATCATTGGCCTCCCTATTAAGCTAGCTACTTTGCTTAATCCAGTAGCATTCCAGTACTTGATGTTCAAGCCAGGCAGCTTCACCCAAATAGGCACAGAATGTAATTCCTCCTTTGCATAATTCACATTAGCTGACCATGGTCTAACAATGAGAGGCTTATTGTCAAAATGGAATACCCCCTCCTGCAATATGGAATCTCTCTGTTCCATAGTATCAAATCGAACCAGGACAATTCCATTTTGCATCATAGCAATTTTTTTCATACCCCTGTTTGCCCATATGCGCCTCAGGAACCCACTAAACACACTCACAGGACGCCTGGCCCCTAGCACATAGCATACTAGGGCCTGGCTCCAATATTCAATCTCAGATTTAATATCATCAAGCTTAATTTCACCAACTGGTTTCCCATCAACAATCATGGGTTCCACATATTCAAGCCTAAATCCAGCATTTTTAAGCTTAGAAATGTCAAATTTATCCCAGGCAGAAGGATTACCTATTTCAGCATCCATGGGTGGTTCCTTCTCAGCTGCTTCAGCTTCATCTCCCCAAGACCCTCTTGATTTTGCTTTTTCCTGCAATTGGGACAACCAGGGATTAATCTTCTCCCTTGCCAGTTCAATTTGCTGCACCGACCCATTCTGAACACCCGGAGTAAGAATTTCTGGGGCATTCAATTCATCAGCTAGGTTACGAACAACTCTATCCTAGTTTGGCCTCTGTGAGCTATGTAATTCATGAGGGATTTCCATTGATGATTCTGTAATCTCATTCACTACCCTAGTATCCTCCTTCTCAGTTCCTCGTCTCGCTTTTTCCTTCCTGACCATCAAACTAGGGGCAAGTTAGCATGAGCTTAACGTGCCCCTGGGTAGCGAAAGGGAGAGCATTCTAGAGAGAGAAACTGCGCCTAACGAGCGCCGTAAGACTTGCTAGACGCGATGCCAATGTTAAGGCCCGAATACGGGCGACATGGGTGATATCGGAGTTCGGGGATAAGTATGACCCTCTCGGGGCACCGGGGGTCCCCTAGGGCCATAATAGAACCCTCGAAAAATTTTCGGGCGAAAACGGAAACCGGGCCCGGGGAATGCTCTAGGGGACGTGTTTTGGGCCTTCGGATGCAAACTTTTCGACGTTAATATTTTCGCCCCATATGGCACGGGAGACCCCAAGGGGACATGGGAGGCCCTTAGGGTTGGTTATTGGGTCCTTGATAGGCTTGTAAGGGCGGCTTGACGCGATGCCAATTGTTAAGGCCCGAAAACGGGCGACATGGGTGATATCGGAGTTCGGGGATGAGTATGACCCTCCTGGGGCACCAGGGGTCCCCTAGGGCCATAACAGAGCCCCCGAAAAAATTTCGGGCGAAAATGGAAACCGGGCCCCGGGAATGCTCTAGGGGACGTGTTTTGGGCCTCTTGACGCAAACTTTTCGACGTTAATATTTTTGCCCCATATCGCAAGGGAGCCCCGAGGGGACATGGGAAGCCTTTAGGGTCGGTTATTGGGACCCTGATAGGCTTGTAAGGGTGGTTTGACGCGATGCCAATTGTTAAGGCCCGAAAACGGGCGACATGGGTGATATCGGAGTTCGGGGATAAGTATGACCCTCCCGGGACACCGGGGGTCCCCCAGGGCCATAATAGAGCCCCCGAAAAATTTTCGGGCGAAAACGGAAACGGGCCCCGGGAATGCTCTAGGGGACGTGTTTTGGGCATCCAGATGCAAAGTTTTCGACGTTAATATTTTCACCCCATATCGCACGGGAGACCCCTAGGGGACATGGGAGGCCCCTAGGGTCGGTTATTGGGTCCCTGATAGGCTTGTAACGACAGTTTGACGCGATGCCAATGTTTTTTTTTTTGGTGCAAGTCAGAAATTGTATTATTGCTCTCTGTAATGTAACAAGATTACAGTCCTTAGGCAATGCAGATCCAAGGCCACCTACTAGGTAGGGTTCCTTTTTGCTGCATCCCTCTAATACCTTACAACCCTTCAATCTGGTGCAACTCACTACAGGCAGTGGTTCACCATCTCTGTAAACATTACACTTTGCAAAAATTCTTCCTCACCATCTCTGTAAACATTACAATTTGCAAAAATTATTTCTGACTTACATCAAAATACAAAAACATAAATAGCTAAAGATATTACAATGTTAAGGCCCGAATACGGGCGACATGGGTGATATCGAAGTTCGGGGATAAGTATGACCCTCCCGGGGAACCGGGGGACCCCTAGGGCCATAATAGAGCCCCCGAAAAATTTTCGGGCGAAAACGGCAACCGGGCCCCGGGAATGCTCTAGGGGACGTGGTTTTGGCCTCCGGACGCAAACTTTTCGACGTTAATGTTTTCGCCCCATATTGCACGGGAGACCCCTAGGGGACATGGGAGGCCCCTAGGGTCAGTTACTGGGTCCCTAATAGGCTTGTAAGGGCGGTTTGACGCGATGCCAAAGTTTTTTTTTTTTTTGGTGCAAGTCAGAAATGTATTATTGCTCACTGTAATGTAACAAGATTACAGGCCTAAGGCAATGCGAATCCAAGGCCACCTACTAGGTAGGGTCCCTTTATTTCCTGCATCCCTTTTACTACCTTACAACCCTTCAATCTGGTGCAACTCACTACAGACAGTGATTCACCATCTCTGTAAACATAACAAATTACAGAAATCTTTTCTGACTTACAACAAAGTACAAAAACATAATAAACTAGAAATTACAAATTCTTCTAGCTTTCCAAATCTTCTGTTTTCCTGTTTCATTCCTTGCTCTGCTTTTCTCCAGCAACCTGTCACTGGTTGTCTGCTGGAACCTGCTGCCTGGTTCACATCCTAGTTTCTGCAACAAATCTTCCAGAAGCTGATTCATTCCTCCTTTTTTCTTGCTTCAACACCTTCTGATTTCCTGTGCATTCTGCTGGTTCCTGTTGCCTGCTAGAACCTGCTGCCTGGTTCACAGCCTAGGTTCTGCCACCTGCTTCTGTTTCCTTCTTGAAATCTGCTGCCTTCTTCAGCAGAATACAAAAACATAATGAGCTAAATTATTACAACTTCTTCTAGCCTTTCTGATCTGCTAGATTCTGTTTGTTCCTCACTCGGCCTGGCTTCAGCAAACTGCTACTGATTCCCTGCTGAAACCTGCTGCCTGAATTCTGTGCAGGTTCTCATGCCTTGCAGGACTGCAGGTTCTCTGCTGAAAACCTGATGTATTCTCTGGTCCTTGCTGGTTAATCTTCCTGTTACTACTGCACTGCTAAGTTCTGATTCTGATTGCCAGTTGAATAAAAGTGGCAATCTGCCCACACAACACCCTGCAGGTTCCTGCAACTTCATTCAAGTGTATTGACACCCAGACCAGCTCTGTTCTGTAGTACATAGTCTTTACTGCAGTCTGTATTTACAGAATGTGTGTCTAGGGCTCCTTCTTGTCTGTTTCCAAGTTGTAGCACATTGAAGTGCAACAACAGTGAGCTCCTTCCATAGTTTCTGCCTTTCCTCCATTTCCATTATCCCATACACAGATTCACCACAAGTTCCTTTTTCTTCACAAAATTGATACTTTAATGTAATCTATTGCACTTCTTTTTTTCCCCTTATATTCACTACTTTACAAATCACCATTTGTACAGAAGAAAATAACACAACAACATGAAAATAATTTGGTTGCCATCTAATCCAGATTCTCCCCAATCTATGATAGTCATGGTTGCTAAATGATTCCCATTCTGGCATGAAACCTTTTTTTTTTTTTTTCTTTTTTTGCATTTTTCCAAGTTTCCTAGTCTAATTTTAGTTTCTAACAAAACTACCAATCCAAAGTTATTCTTTTTGCAGAAAAGGCTTACATCTTTCTGTTTATTAGGGCCATTTAGGTCTCTCACATTCCATATAAGAATCCTATCCATGACTACCAGTCAAGATAGGAGACTCACCATGTGTTTGGACCATACCAGGTGTCATAACCCCCTGTGCTGCTGGTTCTGCTGCCTCTTCTGGCTGTTTTTCCCCCTGCTGCACTTCTTTTTCTCCTTCTTGTAGCACTGCAAAAGTATTCTGTGTATGAGGCTGTAGTTGGACCTGTCTGTAAAAACCTCTTCCTGCTCTTCTGCCCCCCCCTGCATTGCCTGCTCTTCCTCTCCCTCTTCCTGCATCTTGTCATAGCTGGTTTCTGGGATTTGCTTGAACTGGTGGCCTGTTTTGCCCTGTAACAGGTTGTGCCACAGGAACTGCATTTCCAGTCTTTTTCCTGCATTCTTGTTCACCATGTCCATGCTTCTTGCAATGGTTGCAGATGATTGGTTTCCAATCATACTCAACTTCCTGCTCCACAATGTTCCCCCTCTCATTCTTGAAATTTACCTTTTCCGGGTAGACATCTCCAATTTTCACTTCAATTAAAACCCGGGCATAATGAATTCCTACCTTAAGTTCAGTATTCCTATCTGCCATCATTGGTCTACCAACAAGGCTTGCAATTTTGCTTAGCCCCGTTGCATTCCAATACTTCACACTTAGACCTGGGAATTTCACCCAAATAGGAACCGAGGTTAATTCCTCATGTTCATAGTCCACATTTTCAGACCATGGTCTCACTATCATAGGTTTGTTGTCAAAATGGTACACTCCTTCCTGAATTACATTATCCCTCTGCTCCATTGAATCAAACCTGACCAGTACCAGGCCATTGTTCATCATGGCAATCTTATTCATCCCTTTTTTAGCCCAAATTCGTCTTAGAAATCCGCTAAAAACAGTAATTGGTGGTCTAGCACCCATGACATAGCACACAACAGCTTGATTCCAATAGTTTATTTCAGTTTCAATGTCGCTAAAATTAATTTCACCCACCGGTTTCCCTTCATGCAATT
Organism: Tetragonia tetragonoides; assembly: GCA_038025085.1. Classification (NCBI taxonomy): domain Eukaryota; kingdom Viridiplantae; phylum Streptophyta; class Magnoliopsida; order Caryophyllales; family Aizoaceae; genus Tetragonia; species Tetragonia tetragonoides. The sequence continues at coordinate 31,852,523 of CM076152.1, read as the reverse complement.
TAGGAGCAATGAAATCTAATTTAAATCCTGCATTCTTTAATTTGGAAATGTCAAATTTTTCCCAAGCTGAGTTGTTACCTGCAGTTGCGAATTCCTGTTGGTTTGGTTGTTCAGGCTCTTCATCCTCATCTTCAGACGCGAACTGGGTTCGTGCTTTCTCCTTCATGTTAGACAGCCAGGAATCAATTTTTTCCTGCGCTAATTCCATTGTTTTCATTGTTTTCGTTTGCGCATCAGGTGTCATCACATCTGGATCCTCCATTTCTTCTGCTAAATTCCGCATAAGAAGACCTAGGTTTTCAAGGTTTCCGCTTGTTCTTTGTGTTTGAGACAGGTTTTTTGTGGGACAAGGTGGAGCTTCTGAGTTTCCCTCATCCCCGTCTTGAATCCCATTTCTTTTCGCATCAGGTTTCCCTTTTTTTGCTTTCCCGTTCTTCCCCATTTGAACTCAGTGCTTGTTAATGGCTAACAGGCGCTGTCGAGGAGAGAGGAGAGAGCATTTTAGAGAGAGAGAGTGCGATGCCAAAGTTAAGGCCCGAAAACGGGCGACATGGGTGATATCGGAGTTCGGGGATAAGTATGACCCTCCCGGGGCACCGGGGGTCCCCTAGGGCGATAATAGAGCCCCGGAAAAATTTTCTAGCGAAAACGGAAACCGGGCCCCGGGAATGCTCTAGGGGACGTGTTTTGGGCCTCCGAACGCAAACTTTTCGACGTTAATATTTTCGGCCCATATCGCACGGGAGACCCCTAGGGGACATGGGAGGCCCCTAGGGTCGGTTATTGGGTCCCTGATAGGCTTGTAAGGGCGGCTTGACGCGATGCCAATGGTAAGGCCTGAAAACGGGCGACAAGGATGATATCGGAGTTCGGGGATAAGTATGACCCTCCCGGGGCACCGGGGGTCCCCTAGGGCCATAATAGAGCTCCCGAAAAATTTACGGGCGAAAACGGAAACCGGGCCCCGGGAATGCTCTAGAGACGGGTTTTGGGCCTCCGGACCCACTCTTTTCGACGTTAATATTTTCGCCCCATATCGCACGGGAGACCCCTAGGGGACATGGGAGGCCCCTAGGGTCGGTTATTGGGTCCCTTAGGCTTGGAAGGGCGGTTTGACGCGATGCCAATGTTGAGGCCCAAAAAACGGGCGACATGGGTGATATCGGAGTTTGGGGATAAGTATGACCCTACCGGGGCACCGGGGGTCCCCTAGGGCCATAATAGAGCCCCCGAAAAAATTTTCGGGGGAAAACGGAAACCGGGCCCCGGGAATGCTCTAGGGGACGTGTTTTGGGCCTCCCGACGCAAACTTTTCGACGTTAATATTTTCTCCCCATATCGCACGGGAGACCCCTAGGGGACATGGGAGGCCCTTAGGGTCGGTTATTGGGTACCTGATAGGCTTGTAAGGGCCGTTTGACGCGGTGCCAATGTTTTTTTTTTTTTTTTTTTGGTGCAAGTCAGAAATTGTATTATTGCTCTCTGTAATGTAACAAGATTACAGTCCTTAGGCAATGCAGATCCAAGGCCACCTACTAGGTAGGGTTCCTTTTTGCTACATCCCTCTACTACCTTACATCCCTTCAATCTGGTGCAACTCACTACAGGCAGTGGTTCACCCTCTCTGTAAACATTACAATTTGCAAATATTGTTTCTCACCATCTCTGTAAACATTACAATTTGCAAAAATTATTTCTAACTTACAGCAAAATACAAAAACATATATATCTAAAAATATTACAACAAAAACTTCCGGGGCACTGGGGGTCCCCTAGGGCCATAATAGAGCCCCCGAAAAGTTTTCGGGCGAAAACGGAAACCGGGCTCTCGGAATGCTCTACAGGACGTGTTTTGGGCCTCCGGACGCAAACTTTTCGACGTTAATATTTTCACCCCATATCGCACGGGAGACCCCTAGGGGACATGGGAGGCCCCTAGGGTCGGTTATTGGGTCCCTGATAGGCTTGTAAGGGCGGTTTGACACGATGCCAATGATCAGGCCCGAAAACGGGCGACATGGGTGATATCGGAGTTCGGGGATAAGTATGACCCTCCTGGGGCACCGGGGGTCCCCTAGGGCCATAATAGAGCCCCGGAAAAATTTTCTGGCGAAAACGGAAACCAGGCCCTGGGAATGCTCTAAGGGACGTGTTTTGGGCCTCCGGACGCAAACATTTTGACGTTAATATTTTCGCCCCATATCGTACGGGAGACCCCTAGGGGACATTGGAGGCCCCTAGCGTCGGTTATTGGGTCCCTAATAGGCTTGTAAGGGCGGTTTGACGCGATGCCAATGTTTTTTTTTTTTTTTTTTTTTGGTGCAAGTCAGAAAATGTATTATTGCTCACTGTAATGTAACAAGATTACAACCCTAAGGCAATGCGAATCCAAGGCCACCTACTAGGTAGGGTTCCTTTTTTCCTGCATCCCTTTACTACCTTACATCCCTTCAATCTGGTGCAACTCACTACAGACAGTGATTCACCATCTCTGTAAACATAACAAATTACAAAAATCTTTTCTGACTTACAACAAAGTACAAAAACATAATAAACTAGAAATTACAACTTCTTCTAGCTTTCCAAATCTTCTGTTTTCCTGTTTCATTCCTTGCTCTGCTTTTCTCCAGCAACCTGTCACTGGTTGTCTGCTGGCACCTGCTGCCTGGTTCACATCCTAGTTTCTGCAACAAATCATCCAGAAGCTGATTCATTCCTCCTTTTTTCTTGCTTCAACACCTTCTGATTTCCTGTGCATTCTGCTGGTTCCTGTTGCCTGCTAGAACCTGCTGCCTGGTTCACATAGGTTCTGCCACCTGCTTCTGTTTCCTTCTTGAATTCTGCTGCCTTTTTCAGCAAAATACAAAAACATAATGAGCTAAATTATTACAACTTCTTCTAGCCTTTCTGATCTGCTGGATTCTGTTTGTTCCTCACTCGGCCTGGCTTCAGCAAACTGCTACTGATTCCCTGCTGAAACCTGCTGCCTAAATTCTGTACAGGTTCTCATGCCTTGCAGAACTGCAGGTTCTCTGCTGAAAACCTGATGTATTCTCTGGTCCTTGCTGGTTAATCTTCCTGTTACTACTGCACTACTAAGTTCTGATTCTGATTGCCAGTTGAATAAAAATGGCAATCTGCCCACACAACACCCTGCAGGTTCCTGCAACTTCATTTTCAAGTGTATTGACACCCAGACCAGCTCTGTTCTGTAGTACATAGTCTTTACTGCAGTCTGTAAAGCCTAGTAATTACAGAATGTGTGTGTAGGGCTCCTTCTTGTCTGTTTCCAAGTTGTAGCACATTGAAGTGCAACAACAGTGAGCTCCTTCCATAGTTTCTTCCTTTCCTCCATTTCCATTATCCCATACACAGATTCACCACAAGTTCCTTTTTCTTCACAAAATTAATACTTTAATGTAATCTATTGCACTTCTTTTTTTCCCTTTATATTCACTACTTTACAAATCACCATTTGCACAGAAGAAAATAACACAACAACATGAAAATAATTTGGTAGCCATCTAATCCAGATTCTTCCCAATCTATGATAGTCATGGTTGCTAAATGATTCCCATTCTGGCATGAAACTTTTTTTTTTTTGCATTTTTCCAAGTTTACTAGTCTAATTTTAGTTTCTAACAAAACTACCAATCCAAAGTTATTCTTTTTGCAGAAAAGACTTACATCTTTCTGTTTATTAGGGCCATTTAGGCCTCTCACATTCCATATAAGAATCCTATCCATGACTACCAGTCAAGATAGGAGACTCACCATGTGTTGGGACCATAACCCCCTGTGCTGCTGGTTCTGCTCCCTCTTCTGGCTGTTTTTCCCCCTGTTGCACTTCTTTTTCTTCTTCTTGTAGCACTGCAAAAGTATTCTGTGTATGAGGCTGTGGTTGGACCTGTCTGTAAAAACCTCTTCCTGCTCTTCTGCCCCCCCCCCTGCATTGCCTGCTCTTCCTCTCCCTCTTCCTGCATTTTGCCATAGCTGGTTTCTGGGATTTGCTTGAACTGGTGGCCTGTTTTGCACTGTAACAGGTTGTGCCACAGGAGCAGCATTTCCAATCTTTTTCCTGCATTTCTGTTCACCATGTCCATGCTTCTTGCAATGGTTGCAGATGATTGGTTTCCAATCATACTCAACTTCCTGCTCCACAATGTTTCCCCTCTCATTCTTGAAATTTACCTTTTCCGGGTAGACATCTCCAATTTTCACTTCAGTTAACACCCGGGCATAATGAATTCCTACCTTAAGTTCAGTATTCCTATCCGCCATCATTGGTCTACCAACAAGGCTTGCAATTTTGCTTAGCCCCGTTGCATTCCAATACTTCACACTTAGACCTGGGAATTTCACCCAAATAGGAACCGAGGTTAATTCCTCATGTTCATAGTCCACATTTTCAGACCATGGTCTCACTATCATAGGTTTGTTGTCAAAATGGTACACTCCTTCCTGAATTACATTATCCCTCTGCTCCATTGAATCAAACCTGACCAGTACCAGGCCATTGTTCATCATGGCAATCTTATTCATCCCTTTTTTAGCCCAAATTCGTCTTAGAAAACCGCTAAAAACAGTAATTGGTGGTCTAGCACCCATGACATAGCACACAACAGCTTGGTTCCAAAAATTAATTTCGGATTCAATGTCTTTGTGGTTTACTACCCCGATTGGTTTCCCTTCGTGCATAGCAGGCTCTATAAAATCAAGTTTAAACCCAGCATTTTTTAGCTTAGTTATGTCGAATTTTTCCCAAGCAGAGATCTTACCAATTTCTGAATTTCCTTGCTGGATTGGTTGCTCAATCTCTTCCTCTTCATCTTCAGACGACATCTGGGTGTTTGCCCTTTCCTTCATTTTCGATAGCCAGGTGTTTATCTTCTCCCGTGTATTCTCCAGTTGCTGGACAGTTTGCGTTTGCATTTCTGGTGTCATAATCTCATGTGCTTCCAATTCATCATTCAGATTACGAACAACTTGATCTAGGTTTTCCCGATTGTTGTTTGAGTTTTCTTTTTGGTTCACGGTTTTAGTGGGACATGGTGGTACTGAGTTTACTTCGGTTTCGCTTTGCTTTCCTACCCCCCGCTTTGCTTTATCTTTCTTCCCCATCGAGACTCACGGCTTCATCCATGGCGGAGGAGCAGTGTTGAGGAGAGCGATGCCAATGTTAAGGCCCGAAAACGGGCGACATGGGTGATATCGGAGTTCGGGGATAAGTATGACCCTCCCGGGGCACCGGGGTTCCCCTAGGGCCATAATAGAGCCCCCGAAAAATTTTCAGGCGAAAACGGAAACCGGCCCCGGGAATGCTCAAGGGGACGTGTTTGGGCCTCCGGACGCAAACTTTTCGACGTTAATATTTTCACCCCATATCGCACGGGAGACCCCTAGGGGACATGGGAGGCCCCTATGGTCGGTTATTGGGTCCCTGATAGGCTTGCAAGGGCGGTTTGACGCGGTGCCAATGTTTTTTTTTGGTGCAAGTCAGAAATTGTATTATTGCTCTCTGTAATGTAACAAGATTACAGTCCTTAGGCAATGCAGATCCAAGGCCACCTACTAGGTAGGGTTCCTTTTTGCTGCATCCCTCTAATACCTTACAACCCTTCAATCTGGTGCAACTCACTACAGGCAGTGGTTCACCATCTCTGTAAATATTACACTTTGCAAAAATTCTTCCTCACCATCTCTGTAAACATTACAATTTGCAAAAATTATTTCTGACTTACATCAAAATACAAAAACATAAATAGCTAAAGATATTACAATTCCTTCTAGCTTTTCAGCTCTGCTTGGATCTGTTATATTTTTTCATTCTGCCTTGCTTCTTCAACCTGTTGCTGATTACCTGCTGAAACCTGCTGCCTGAGTTCCTGCACTGCTGCCTATTCCTTGCATTAGTTCTGCATCAGATTCTCTCTGTATCAATCTGCTTCTGTATCCTTCCTGGAGCCTGCTGTCCTTTTTTCCTGCTGGATTCTTCTACCTGGATTGCAGCCTATCTTCTGCAGTCTGCTACTGGTTCCCTTCTGAAGTCTCTGCTGCAGCCTGCTGTAAGCTGCTCTCCTGTGTGCAGTGCTTCTGTATTTCTTCCATTTTCCTGATTCTCTGCTTCCATCTGATTCAGGCTCACAGTTGCCTTATCCATCTTTTATCCTTGCTTTTTAGCTTCCTATTGCTGCTGCACTGTTGGATTCTGACTCTGATTGCTTGCTGTATCTGTTGCATAATCTGTGTTGCTGGTAGCCTGCTCTTTTCAAAGCATATCAGATTTCTGGCTCTCCAAATCCAGTATGTAGTTGCTGCTATTCCAGCTGCATACACTTCCTTTCTGAATCTCGAGCATTTCTGTCTACTCATCCAGTTTAGTAGCCCCTGAATTGTGCTTCCTCTTGCAGAAATATGCAGCCATGTCTGTACCTGTTTCATTATCTCTGTTGAAATACTGCAGCTAAAAAACAGATGGTCGTGACTTTCTGTCTCCTCTTTACACAGGTAGCATAAGGTGTCTCCATTAAGGAAGCCCATATTATGTAGCCTGTCTTTGGTCAGTAATCTCCCCATTTGTGCCAACCATAGACAGAAGCTGTGCCTAGGTATAGAAACTCTTCCCCATATCAGGACATAATGTCTGTATTTTGGCATATTTCCCATCAAAATTCTGTATCCACTAGCAACTGAGTACATTCCATTTTCAGTTTCCCTCCACACTCCTCTTGTTGAATAGTGCTCCTGGAAGTGACTTTTGATCTTGTTGAGCTTAGTCCAATACCAGCTGGCTCCCCATACAGGAGCATAATTCCAGAAATTACTTCCTTTCAAATATACTCCATTAATCCACTTCACCCACAATGTGTCCTTTTTTGTGGCCATATCCCAAATGTGCTTCCCATTTAGGGCTATATTAAACCATTTGCAATGTTTAATATTTATCCCCCCATTTCTCCTTGGTCTGCATACTACTTCCCAAGCCACCAGGCTAGTTTTGTGCTTGAGGTCAGTTCCCCCCCAAAGAAACAATCTGCATTTTTTCTCTATGCTTTTTAGTACTCCAGCAGGCATAACAAATATGCTTGACCAGTAGACATGTATAGATAATAATACAGAATTTATTAGTTGTGCCCTTCCTGCATATGAGAGGTTCCTGGAAGCCCATGTGTGAAGTCTTTTTGTCATTTTATCCATCAAGCATTCACAATCCATTTTGCTCCATTTTGATGGGGATAGAGGGACACCTAGGTATTTCATTGGCAATGTACCCTCCTGAAACCCTGAGAGGCTCACCAGCACCCTTTTCTCTTGTTCACTAACCCCTGCCACATAAATGCTTGACTTTTCCTGGTTTGCACATAAACCAGTGGCTTGTGAGAAGTAATTCAGGCACTCCATTAGGATATTCACAGAGTCAGGTGTAGCTTTGCAGAAATACATCAAGTCATCTGCAAAGCATAGATGACTTAGTGCAAGTTCTTTGCACATGGGGTGCCAGTTGAAGCTGTTGTCCATGCAAGCTATCTTCAAGGTTCTTGACAGGTATTCCATCACTAGCACAAAAATTAGTGGAGAAATTGGGTCTCCTTGTCTAATGCCACGCTTTGCAGTGAAATATCCATGGGCTTCCCCATTCAGGTTGATGCTGAAGCTTGCTGTTTGCACACATTCTAGTATCCACCCACTAAATTTCAATGGGAATCCATATCCTTGCATCATTTCCTTGATAAAACCCCAGTGTACTGTGTCATAGGCTTTCCTGAGGTCAATCTTCATCAGGCATCTTGGGGAGGATTGTTTTCTGTTATAGTGCTTGATTAGATCCTGACAAATCATAATGTTGTGGACTATGGATCTTTGTGCCACAAAAGCTCCCTGGTTTACAGAAATTAGTTCTTGTAGTACTCTTGCCAGTCTCCACATAGGATCTTGGAGATGCACTTGTAGATGGTGTTGCAACAGGCTATGGGTCTGTAATCAGAAGCCTTTTCAGGATTTGATATTTTCTGCACAAGACATAAGTTAGTTGCATTCACTTCTTTTAGCATTTTGGAAGACTCAAAAAAATCAATAATGGCCTCTGTCACTTCCTGCCCCACTGTTTGCCATGCTTCTTTGAAAAACCCTGATCCAAATCCATCAGGGCCTGGGCTCTTATTACAGTCAATTTCAAACATAGCTCTCTTTACTTCTTCAGCAGTCACAGGGGCAATCAGAGACATCTATTGGTGTATGTCTAGTCTGTGTCCTGCTGAGAAGAAGCTGCTTTCTGCTGAAGTGGCTCTGATTCCAGCAACTCCTAGCATTCCTCTGTAGAATTCCACAAATTCCTTCACAATCTGGTTCTTTTCCTCTAGCAAGGTACCTTCCTGTGTCTTAATGGAGTGTACTCTGTGCTGCTGCCTTTTTTTCTTCATAAGTGCATGGAAAAATTGAGTGTTTCCATCCCCTAGTTGAATCCATTTTGCCTTGCTCTTTTGTTGTAGGAAGTTCTCTGCTGCCATATTCAGATCATTATATCTCTTCCTTGCTTGCACTTCCTCTTGCTGTATGGTCTCATTTAGAGGGTCCTGGTTTGCTGTATTCTGTGATTGATTCATAATATTCCTAGCTATCTCAGCTTGCTTTAGTATCCCACTGAAATCATCCCTATTTAGCTTTTTCAGCACTCCTCTCACATTTTTCAGTTTCTGGTACACTGAACATTTTTGTGCCTTGTGTTCTGATGTTCCAAGCTTGCTGCACCTTAGCTTGAAAATCAGAGTGGAGGCTCCACATGTTGAAATATTTAAAGGGGTTGTTTCTATTTTTTGTGGGCTCTCTGTGCATAGTTAAACAAATTGGGGAATGATCAGACACATCCTCTGTATGGAATTTAAGATCACATTGATCAAATTCCTGAATCCAAAGGCTGTTGGCAAAAACCCAATCTATTTTAGAATAAACTCTCCCTCCTCTTTCATGCTTATTGTTCCAAGTAAATTCACACCCAGTCCAGCTCAGTTCTGTTAGTTTACAGTCCTCTAAACAGTCCTTGAAGTCCTGTACTTCAGAATATGTGACTGGGGCACCTCCTTGCCTATTACCAGGTGTTAATACATTATTGAAGTCCCCCCCAACAATCCATGGTACGTTGCAGTTCAGTGCATAGTCAGAAAGGTCCTGCCACAGTTGCTTTCTTTCCTCTTTTTCATTCAGCCCATACACAAAACTCACCACAAACTCTTTTTTTTTCACTATATTAAACACTTTGCAAGTCATCATTTGCACAGATGAAAATAACACATTAACATGGAAATAATTTGGTAACCATCTAATCCAGATTCTACCTAATCTATGATTATTATGGTTGCTAATTGATTCCCACTCTGGCATGAAATTTCTCTTGCATTTTGCTAAATTAATTTCCCTAATTTTAGTTTCTAACAGAACCACCATGCCACAATTATTTTTTTTGCAGAAAAAACTCACATCTTTCTATTTATTAGGGCCATTTAGGCCTCTCACATTCCATATAAGGATCCTATCCATGACTATTAGTCAAGATAGGAGACTTACCATGTGTTGGCACCATCTCAGGAAGCATATCCTCCTTTGATACATGTTCTGCTGTTTCCCCTTGAGTTTTCTGCTCTTCCTGCTCTTCTTTATCTTGCAGTACTTCAAATGAGTTCAGTGTCTGGGTTTGTTGATGTTTTTGCCTGTACACCCCTCTCCCTGCTCTCTGCCCCTTCCCTGTAATTCCTGCTCTTCCTCTTCCTCTCCCTGCATTCTGCCATTGCATTGTTCTAGGGTTTGCTTGTGTTGGAGGCCTATTCTGCACAGGCACAGATTGTGCCACAGGAGGAGCTGCAGCAGCAATCTTCCTCCTGCAGTCAATTTCTCCATGCCCATGCTGCTTACAGTGGCTACAAATGCTTGGTTTCCAATCATATTCTACCTCCTGTTCCACAATGTTCCCTTTTTCATTCTTGAAATTAACTTTCTCAGGGTACTCATCTCCAATTTTCACTTCAATTAACACCCTTGCAAACTGAATTCCTACTTTTAGCTCAGTGTTCTTATCGGCCATCATTGGCCTACCCACAAGGCTAGCAATTTTGCTTAACCCCTTAGCATTCCAATACTTCACATTTAATCCTGGGAATTTCACCCAAATAGGCACTGAGGTTAATTCTTCCTTATCATAATCCACATTTTCAGACCAAGGTCTGATTATCATAGGCTTGTTGTCAAAATGGTACACTCCTTCCTGAATTACAGCATCTCTCTGTTCAAGTGTATCAAATCGAACCAGCACCAGACCATTTTTCATCATGGCTATTTTGTTCATCCCTTTTTTTGCCCAAATTCGCCTCAGAAAACCACTAAATACTGTAATTGGTGGTCGAGCTCCCATGACATAACAGACTACAGCTTTATTCCAGTAATTTATTTCAGATTCAATGTCACTAGGATTAATTTCCCCTACTGGAATTCCATCATGCATAGCAGGTTCAATAAATTCAAGTTTAAAACCGGCATTTCTAAGCTTAGTTATGTCGAATTTATCCCAGGCAGAGACCTTACCAATATCCGTGTTGTTTTGCTGAGTAGTTTGTTCTGGTTCGTCTTCTTCATTCTCAGATGAGGTATGAGTGCTCGCTTTCTCCTTCATTTTCGATAACCAGGTATTAATCTGCTCTCTAGCTAATTCCAATTTGTGTACAGTTTGTGTTTGAATTTCCGGTGTCAACACCTCTGGCGCTTCCAATTCATCTCTTAAATTGCGAACAACCCGACCTAGGTTTTCGCAGTTCATGCTCAAGCTTTGCTTTTGGTTCACAGTTTTGGTCGGACCTGGTGGGACTGAGTTTTCAACATTATCGCCTTGCTTTTCTGCTGCTCGCTTTGTCTTTTCTTTCTTCCCCATGGACTCACAGCTTCATCAATGGATGCGCGGTGGAGAGGAGAGAGGAGAGAGCATTTTAGAGAGAGAAAAGCTAATACTTGACGCGGTGCCAATGTTAAGGCCCGAAAACGGGCGACATGGGTGATATCGGAGTTCGGGGATAAGTATGAGCCTCCCGGGGCACCGGGGGTCCCCTAGGGCCATAATAGAGCCCCCGAAAAATTTTCGGGCGAAAACGAAAACCGGGCCCTGGGAATTCTCTAGGGGATGTGTTTTGGGCCTCCGGACGCTAACTTTTCGACATTAATATTTTCGCCCCATATCGCTCGGGAGACCCCTAGGGGACATGGGAGGCCCCTAGGCTCGGTTTTTGGGTCCCTGATAGGCTTGTAAGTGCGGCTTGACGCGATGCCAATGTTAAGTCCTGAAAACGGGCAACAAGGATGATATCGGAGTTCGGGGATAAGTATGACCCTCCCGGGGCACCGGGGGTCCCCTAGGGCCATAATAGAGCCCCGGAAAAAGTTTCAGGCGAAAACGAAAATCGGGCCCCTGGAATGCTCTAGGGACGTGTTTTGGGCCTCTGGACGCAAACTTTTCGACGTTAATATTTTCGCCCCATATCGCACGGGAGACCCCTAGAGGGCATGGGAGGCCCCTAGGGTCGGTTATTGGGTCCCTTAGGCTTGTAAGGGCGGTTTGACGCGATGCCAATGTTTTTTTTTGGTGCAAGTCAGAAATTATATTATTGCTTACTGTAATGTAACAAGATTACAGCCCTTAGGTATTGCAGATCCAAGGCCACCTACTAGGTAGGGTTCCTTTTTTCTGCATCCCTTTACTACCTTACAAACCTTCAGTCTAGTGCAACTCACTACATACAGTGGTTCACCATTTTCTGTAACAACAACAAATTACAAAAATCATTTCTGACTTGCAACAAAACACAAAAACATAATGGCTACAAATTATATCTTCTGTTACATTTTCTTGTGCTGCCTATCTTCATTCCCCTGCTCACTGTTTTACCTGCTGGATTCTGCTATCTGGTTACAGCCTATCTTCTGCATTCTGCTACTAATTCCCTTCTGAACTCTCTGCTGCACCTGCTGTTGATTCCTAATTCCTACAGCTTTTCCTAGCTTTTCACCTCTGCTGCATACTCTTTTATTCCTTTTCTGCCTTGCATCAGCATTCCTACCACTGAGACCCTTCTAACTCTTCCTGGATCCTGCACTGATACTTTAATACTTGCACCCTGCTCTATTCTTTGCTGGTCTGTTAAGCTGCTCTCCTGTTGCAGTGCTTTTGTATTTCTTCCATTTTCCTGATTTCTCTGCTGCCAGCTGATTCAGGCTCACAGTTGCCTTATCCATCTTTTATCCTTGCTATTTAGCTTTCTGTTGCTGCTGCACTGTTGGATTCTGACTCTGGTTGCTTGCTGTATCTGTTGCATAATCTGTGTTACTGGCAGCCTGCTCTTTTCAAAGCATATCAGATTTCTGGCTCTCCAAATCCAGTATGCAGCTGCTGCTATTCCAGCTGCATACACTTCCTTTCTGAATCTCGAGCATTTCTGTCTACTCATCCAGTTTAGTAACCCCTGGATTGTGCTTCCTCTTGCAGAAATGTGTAGCCATGTCTTTACCTTTTTCATTGTCTCTGTTGAAATACTGCAGCTGAAGAACAGATGGCCATGACTTTCTGTCTCCTCTTTGCACAGGTAGCATAAGGTGTCTCCATTAAGGAAGCCCATATTATGTAGCCTGTCTTTGGTCAGTAGTCTACCCATTTGCACCAACCATAAACAGAAGCTGTGCCTAGGTACAGAAATTCTTCCCCATATCAGGTCAGAATGTCTGTATTTTGGCAGATTTCCCAACAAAACTCTGTATCCACTAGCAACTGAGTACATTACATTTTCAGTTTCCCTCCACACTCCTCTTGTTGAATAGTGCTCCTGGAAGTGACTTTTGATCTTGTTGAGTTTAGTCCAACACCAGCTGGCTCCCCACACAGGAGCATAATTCCAGAAATTACTTCCTTTCAAATATACTCCATTAATCCACTTCACCCACAATGTGTCCTTTTTTGTGGCTAAATCCCATATATGCTTCCCATTTAGGGCTATATTAAACCATTTGCATTGTTTAATATTTATGCCCCCATTTCTCCTTGGTCTGCAAACTACTTCCCAAGCCACCAGGCTAGTTTTGTGCTTGTGGTCAGTTCCCCCCCAAAGAAACAATCTGCATTTTTTCTGTATACTTTTTAGTACCCCAGCAGGCATGACAAATATGCTTGACCAGTATACATGTATAGATAATAATACAGAATTTATTAGTTGTGCCCTTCCTGCATATGAGAGGTTCCTGGAAGCCCATGTGTGAAGTCTTTTTGTCATTTTATCCACCAAGCATTCACAATCCATTTTACTCCATTTTGATGGGGATAGCGATGCCAATGTTAGGGCCCGAAAACGGGCGACATGGGTGATATCAGAGTACGGGGATAAGTATGACCCTACCGGGGCACCGGGGGTCCCCTAGGGCCATAATAGAGCCCCCGAACAATTTTCGGGCGAACACGGAAATCGGGCCCCAGGAATGCTCTAGGGGACGTGTTTTGGGCCTACGGACGCAACTTTTCGAAGTTAATATTTTCGCCCCATATCGCACAGGAGACCCCTAGGGGACATGGGAGGCCCCTAGGGTCGGTAATTGGGTCCCTGATAGGCTTGTAAGGGCGGTTTGACGCGATGCGAATGTTAAGGCCCGAAAACGGGTGACATGGGTGATATCTGAGTTCGGGGATAAGTATGACCCTCCCGAGGCACCGGGGGTCCCCTAGGGCCATAGTAGAGCCCCCGAAACATTTTCGGGCGAAAACAGAAACCGGGCCCCGGGAATGCTCTAGGGGACGTGTTTTGGGCCTCCGGACGCAAACTTTTCAACGTTAATATTTTTGCCCCATATCGCACGGGAAACCCCTAGGGGACATGGGAGGACCCTAGGGTCGCTTATTGGGTCCCTGATAGGCTTGTAAGGGCGGTTTGACGCGATCCCAATGTTTTTTTTTTGGTGCAAGTCAGAAATTGTATTATTGCTAGCTGTAATGTTACACAGATTACAACCCATAGGCAATGCAAGTCCAAGGCCACCTACTAGGTAGGGTTCCTTTTCTTCTACATCCCTTTGCTTCCTTACAACCCTATAATAGTACTGGGGGCAACTCACTACATGCAGTGGTTCCCCATATCTGGAAACAGATACAAAATACAAAAAAACATTCCTGACTTACAACAAAATACAAAAACATAGTAATCTAAGTTATTACAGAGTTTCTATCCTTGTTTTCTACTGAAATCTGCTTCTTCCTGTTTCTGCTTAGCTTCTGCCCTCTGCCTCTGAATTTCCTGCTGGAAACTGCTGCAAACATTTCTGCACTGGATTTAACTAAGCTGCCATATTCCTGCAACTCTCTCCTACTGCTGGGCCTGTTGCCTTCTGATTCAGTCTTCCTGCCGATGCTGCTGCATAGTTTCCAGAACAAAAACATGCATATACAGCAGAGGACACAGATTATAAATTTCCTATCCATCTCCTGTCCTTGTTGCTGATTTTCCTCTCTCTGCTGCATTGTTGAGTTCTAATTCTGATAACCTGCTGAACCTGTTGCATGATCTGTTCCACTGACATTCTGCTCCCCTCAAAATGTTGAATGTTCCTGCATCTCCATATCCAATACACTGTTGCTGCAAGTCCTGCTGCGTATGTTTCCTTCCTGAACCTGGAGCACTTTTGCCTGCTTGTCCAGTTGAGCATTCCCTGGATAGAGTTTGCTCTTGCTGTTATCTGTAGCCAACCTCTTAGCTGGTCCAGGATCCCTGCAGATACATTACAATTGAAGAACATGTGGTTATGGTCCTCTGTTTTTTCTTTGCACAGGTTACACATGGTGTCTCCATTCAGGAACCCCATCCTCAGCATCCTATCCTTTGTTAGCAGTCTTCCCTGTTGTGCCAACCATAAGCAAAAGCTCTGCCTAGGCATGGTTATCTTCCCCCAAATCAGGTTGGCATGTCTAGATTTTGGCATAGTCCCTGTAAGTACACTATATCCACTTGCAGCTGAGTAAAGCCCATCATTTGAAGCCTTCCACACTCCTCTAGCTGTATAATGGTCCTGGAAATGGCTTTTAATTTTGTTAAGCTTATTCCAGTACCAGCTGGCACCCCATACAGGAGCATAGTTCCAGAAATTCACTCCCTTTAAATAAACCCCATTTATCCATTTAACCCACAGAGTGTCTTTTTTTGTGGCTAAATCCCAAATATGCTTCCCATTTAAAGCAATATTAAACCATTTGCAGTTTTTGATATTTATTCCCCTATTTTTCCTTGGTCTGCATACCACATCCCATGCCACCAGGCTTGTCTTCTGTTTTTGGTCAGTTGAACCCCACAGGAATAGTCTGCACTTCTGCTCTACACTTTTGAGTACACCAGCAGGCATTATAAAAATGCTAGACCAGTATACATGTATGGAGAATAACACAGAGTTGATCAGTTGAGCCCTTCCTGCATATGATAGGTTTCTGGATGCCCATATCTGAAGCTTCTTTGTCATTCTGTCCACTAAACATTCACAATCAATTTTGCTCCATTTAGATGGAGATAATGGAACTCCCAGGTATTTCATGGGTAAAGTGCCCTCCCTGAACCCTGATAAGCCTAACAACTCACTCTTCTTTTGTTCACTAACACCAGCAATGTACATGTTGGATTTCTCTTTGTTTGCACACAACCCTGTAGCTTTTGAAAAATAGTCTAGACTGTTCATCAAGATGTTCACAGATTCTGGTGCTGCTTTGCAAAAGCACATCAGGTCATCTGCAAAACATAGGTGACTCAGAGCCAAGTCTTTGCACATGGGATGCCAAGAGAAGCTTTTATCCATACAGGCTATTTTCAGGATTCTTGAAAGATACTCCATTACCAATACAAAGATTAGTGGAGATATTGGATCCCCCTGCCTAATGCCACGTTTAGCAGGAAAGAACCCATGAACCTCCCCATTCATGTTGATGCTGAAACTTGCTGTTTGGATGCATTTCAGAACCCAGCCAATGAATTTTACAGGAAACCCATACCCTAGCAACATTTCCTTGACAAAACTCCAGTGAATTGTGTCATAGGCTTTCCTTAGGTCTATCTTCATCAAGCATCTAGGAGATGATTGTTTTCTGTTGTAGTGCTTGATCAGATCCTGGCAAATCATGATGTTGTGCACAATTGATCTCTCAGCCACAAAAGCACCCTGGTTCTCTGAGACTAGGTCAGGAAGTACTCTTGCCAGTCTCCCACACAGAATCTTGGAGATGCATTTGTAGATGGTGTTGCAGCATGCAATTGGTCTGTAGTCTGATGCCTTCTCTGGATTTTCTATCTTCTGCACTAGACACAGATTAGTAGCATTCACCTCCTTTAGCATTTTTGATGATTCAAAGAAGTCAATGATGGCCTCTGTCACCTCTTCCCCCACAATGTGCCATGCTGCTTTGAAAAACCCTGATCCAAAGCCATCAGGGCCTGGGCTTTTGTTGCTATCAATATCATGCATGGCTATCTTTACTTCTTCTGCACTCACAGGGGCACATAATGTCATCTGTTGGTGTATATCCAGCCTGTGTCCTGCTGAAAAGAAACAGTTGTCTGCTGTAGTTTCCCTCACCCCTGATACTCCTAGCATTTTCCTGTAAAATCCCACAAATTCCTCAACAATCAAATCCTGGTCTTCTAACAAAACATTCTCTTGTGTCCTGATACAGTGTAGCCTATTCTTTTGTCTTCTCTGTTTCATAATTGCATGGAAGAATTGGTTGTTCCCATCACCCAACTGCACCCATTTAGCTTTGCTCTTCTGCTGTAAGAAATTCTCAGCTGCCATATTCACCTCATTATACCTCTTTCTTGCCTGTATCTCCTTCTGCTGTAGAGTTTCATTGAGAGGCTCTTTGTTTGCCTCTGTCTGAGCTTGAGTCATTGAGATTCTAGCAATATCAGCCTGGGCTAAAATATCACTAAATTCTGTTTTGTTTAGCTTTTTCAGAACCTTTCTCACCCTTTTCAGCTTCTTGTAAACCCTGAACATTTTTGTGCCCTGTGTTCTGCAATTCCATGCTTGCTGCACCATTGCATGGAATTCAGAGTGGAGGCTCCACATGTTAAAAAATTTGAAGGGGATGTTTCTTTTTGTGGTTTCATTTTGTAAAGTTATGTAAGCAGGTGAGTGGTCAGATACACCCTCTGGTAGAAACTGAAGGGTGCACTGATCATGCTCCTGCAGCCAGAGGCTATTGGTAAAAACCCAGTCAATTTTAGAATATACTCTCCCCCCCTTCTCATGCCTATTGTTCCATGTGTGCTGGCAGCCAGTCCAACCCATTTCAGTGTGTAGACAGTCCTCAATACAGGTTTTGAAATCCTGGGTTTCTGCAAGTGTAACTGGTTTCCCTCCTTGTCTATTTCCAGGAAACATGACATTATTAAAATCCCCACCAACAATCCAAGGGTTATTACAATTAATTGCATAATCCCTAAGATCCTTCCATAATTGTTTTCTGTCTTCTTTTTCATTTTGCCCATATACAAAACTCACCACAAATTCATCTTTCCTCCCTAGATTAATTACCTTGCAGGTAATCATTTGCACTGAAGAGAAAAGCACAATAACATGGAAAATATCTGGTAACCATCTTATCCATATTCTACCCAATCTGTGTTCATTGTGGTTACTGAATGATTCCCACCCTGGGATCAATCTATTTTTGCAATTTTCCAAATTAATTACTCTAACTTTAGTTTCCAAGAAAGCTACCAACCCACAATTATTTTTTTTGCAGAAAAAAGCAACATCTCTCTGCTTATTTGGGCCATTTAGGCCTCTTATATTCCATATTAGGATCCTATCCATGACTAACAGTCAAGATAGGGGCCTTACCATGTGCTGGGACCATACCTGTGTGCAAATCCTCCTGTAAGACTGGTTCTGCATTTCCATTTTGTATCACTTGTGCATCCTGGGCTTCTTCTTCATTTTGCAGGATTGTAAAAGGGTTATGTGTCTGTGGTTTTTCTTTTTGTTGCTGCTGAATTTGTCTATAATAGCCTCCTCCAGCTCTTGACCCTCTCCCTGCATTCCCCACTCTTCCTCTTCCCCTCCCAGCATTTTGCCACTGTTGTATCCTTGGGTTTGCTTGCTGCACTGGTTGTTGTACAGGTACAGTTTGTCTCACAGGGCCTGCGGCATTCTTCTTTCTACAATCAACCTCACTATGCCCATATTGTTTGCAATGGCTGCATAGAGTAGGCTTCCAGTCATATTCCACTTCCTATTCCACAATGTTCCCTTTCTCATTCTTGTAGTGAACCTTTTTTGGGTATTCAACACCAATTTCAACTTCTATCATCACTCTGGCATATTGAATCCCAACTTTAAGTTCTGTGTTTCTGTCTGCCATCATTGGCCTTCCTACAAGACTTGCAATCTTGCTCAACCCCGTTGCATTCCAATATTTCACATTAAGCCCTGGGAATTTTACCCAAATTGGCACTGAGGTCAGTTCTTCTTGTGCATAATCTATATTTTCTGACCATGGCCTTACAATCATGGGTTTGTTGTCAAAGTGATATACCCCCTCCTGTAATACTGCATCCCTCTGCTCTAGGGAATCAAATCGAACCAAAACCAATCCATTTTTCATCATAGCAATTTTGTTCATCCCCCGTTTTGCCCAGATTCTTCTTAGAAAGCCACTTAACACAGTAATTGGTGGTCTAGATCCCATAACATAGCAGACAACTGCTTGATTCCAGTAATTAATTTCAGACTCAATGTCCATAAAATTAATTTCCCCCACAGGTTTCCCTTCGTGCATTTTAGGCTCAATAAAATCCAATTTGAATCCCGCATTTTTCAATTTAGAAATGTCAATTTTTTCCCAAGCAGAGGTGTTACCTGCAGTAGCAGTTTCTTGCTGAGCTGTTTGGTCTGAGCCTTCATCTTCTTCTTCAGACGAGAAATGCGATTTTGCCTTGTCCTTCATCCTCGAAAGCCAAGTGTTGATCTTTTCTCGAGTTAGCTCCATTTGTTGAACAGTTTCAGTTTGTACTTCTGGAGTCATAACCTCCGGTGCCTCCAATTCATCAGTCAGGTTGCGCATAACCCGATCTAGGTTGTCTCGGTTGGTGTTTGAGACTTGCCTTTGATTCCCAGTTTTCGTCAGACATGGGGGAGCTGTGTTGTCGCCAGTGTCATCGTTCTTGTCTGTCCCTCGTTTGGCCTTGTCTTTCTTCCCCATTGAGACTCACGGCTGCGTCAATGGCGAAGCGGTGCAGAGGAGAGAGACGAGAGCATTTTTAGAGAGAGAGTGCGATGCCGCGATCCCAATGTTAAGGCCCGAAAACGGGCGACATGGGTGATATCGGAGTTCGGGGATAAGTATGACCCTCCCAGGGTACCGGGGGTCCCCTAGGGCCATAATAGACCCCCCGAAAACTTTTCGGGGGAAAACGGAAGCCGGGCCTTGTGGGAATGCTCTAGGGAACGTGTTTTGGACCTCCGGACGCAAACTTTTCGACGTTAATATTTTCGCCCCATATCGCACGGTAGACCCCTAGGGGACATGGGAGGCCCCTAGGGTCGGGTATTGAGTTCCTGATAGGCTTGTAAGGGCGGTTTGACGCGATGCCAATGTTTTTTTTTTGATGAAATGATAGCAATTGCATTAATAAACTAGAAATACTTCCTTACAACCTAAGGGTCTTAGAGGGGAGTATGCCACCTACTAGGTAGGGTTCACACTCGTCCTCCAACCCTTCACTACATTACAGCAAAACCACAACATAACCACAAAAACAGCACCTAACATAAACTAGTTGTAAAACTCAGCAATTACAAAGCTCTACTGATTAAAAACATATTAATTAATTCTGCCAAAGTCTTCAAGAAACCTCCTCTCAGTACTTGTGAGCTTCTTTGTCCTGCATGATTCCATTCTTGCTGTAACAGCAAACTGTACCTGCTGCATGATGTACTCATTTGACAGCTGATTATGTCTGAAACAGGCCTCATTCCTTGCTTTCCAGATCCAATACACTAATGCTGAGGTTGCTGCTGCAGTAACTGTGCGTTTCAGCTTATTCCCCCTCTGTCTCCCAGTCCAGTTCATAACCCCTGTAATATTGTAGCCTGAAGCAGTGCATCCAGTCTAGTTCTTCACATCATCCCACAACTTCTTAGTCTTGACACATTCAAAGAACAGATGCTGGTGAGTTTCTTCATGTGCCCTGCAGAACATGCATTCAGTACCCCCTTGAAAAAACCCCATTCTCTTCATTCTGTCTTTGGTGAGGAGCCTATGTGCTTGAGCCAGCCACAGGCAAAAGCTGTACCTGGGAACATTCAGAGATCCCCATATGAAATTTGCATGCCTCAGCTTAGCCATATTTCCCATCAGGAAGGCATATCCACTCTTGACTGTATATTTTCCATGTGCAGTGAGAGACCATGTGTTGTCAGACCTGTAAGCTTGCTGGAATAGGACCTTGCATTTGTGCGGTTTCTTCCAAGCCCAGCTACACCCCTGGTGAGGCACATATTGCCAAAATGTTTCTCCTTTCATATAAATACCATTAACCCACTTAACCCACATATTATCCTTTTTAGCAGCTAAGGCCCAAAGATGCTTCCCATTCAGAGCATAGTTGAACTGTTGACACTGCTTGAAACCCAAACCCCCATTCTTTTTTGGTCTGCAAACCAGGTCCCAAGCAACCAAATTACTCCCCCTTTTCTGATCATTTCCTGACCATAAGTATTGTCTGCATTTGGCCTAAATAGCTTTCATAACTCCAGTGGGCAGAACAAAGATACTAGCCCAATACACATGAAGAGAGAGGAGCACATTAATTGATCAACTATGTCCTTCCTGCATAAGACAGTGTTCTGGAGGCCCATATGTGCAATCTCTTTGTAATCTTATCAACAAGGCATTTGCAGTCCATCTTGCTCCACTTTGAAGGTGACAAAGGCACTCCTAGATACTTCATTGGGAATTCTCCTTCCTGAAACCCTGATAACCTCAGCAATTTTAGCTTGATCTCCTGATCCACCCCAGCAACATGCAAATGTGATTTGTTTGTATTTGCTTTCAAACCTGTGACTTTGGAAAAATAAGAGAAACACTCCATTATCTTGGTAACTGAAGCTTCATTTGCTCTACAAAATACCATGAGGTCATCAGCAAAAAATAGATGATTGAGCCCCACACTCTTACACATTGGATGCCAGCTGAACTCCTTGTCATTCCCTAGCAGCTTTAGCAATCTGGATAAATACTCCATTACCAAAACAAACAGCAAAGGTGAGATAGGATCTCCCTGCCTAATCCCTCTTTTTGTTTCAAAGTAACCCTCATCTGTTCCATTCAAACTTGATGCGTGTCGTTTGCGCATACAAATTCAAAAACCTTATTTCTATCATAAACATATAAATAATATAGCATATGATAAATAAGGGTCGATCCCACGAGGACAGAAATTAATACTTGTTAACTTCAACTCTAATCATAGTTCGCAAATTACAAAATAAGATATAACCACATATTTGCAATCATCTTGGGGGGGTTTCGATTAAAGAGTGACTAATACTAATAAAACAGAAAGTAAACTAACTAACCTAATATTTACAAGTGAAACAAGCAAGCGAATTAAACACATAAAACCATAGCTCAAATTAGATTATCATGATTTTAAATCCAATTGAATGACTTCAAGAACATCGATATTAAGTTGACTGTAGAAATTCTAGACGCTAGATTTTCCCTATTTCCTTTTAGTTATAATGAAAGCTAATTAAAAACCAAGAAAACATCATCAACTCTAACCAAATAAACATGCACAGCCACGAATTATTTATGCTAGATCATGTATATCCTAGTTTAAATCTAAGCACTTGTGACGGTACATAGCCAAACTAGTTGCTACTATGACTATTGTTTTAGACCAGCCTAGAACAATATATTAGCGATTAGCCTAATGAATACACATGAAACTGATCAGGAAACATGCATAAAATTAGAACTTGAAACAATTAAGCACAAATATAACATGAATAACATCAACTACTTGAATTCATCAATTAGTAACCAAACAGTTAGAGTTCAGAACATCTAAAAACAAATGATAGGTCTAATAGGAAACTAAGGTATTTAAGTATAGATGAAACATGAGATAACTAAAACAAAGGCTTACAAAGGAATTGAAAACTTATGTAAATTTGGCATTCCAACATCCTTTCGTGAAGCCTGCTTTGACACAATCCTCTCGGTGATGTTCGCATCTTCCTCTTGGCATGAACCAGCTCATCCCTCAAGGTTTAGTTTTCTCCTTTGAACACCAATCATTCGGGTCTCACATCGTCACCATCTCTCTGTTTTGTGTGACAGAAAGAGTAGAAAATATACGTATGCTTGCCTCTTTTCTTCTGCTGAACGTCTCCCCTCTTTTATGCTTGATTTTCGTGATCTTTGTTGGGATTAAACCAGAACATCATCTTCCTATTAGTTGTGCAATATCTTCTAGGATTAGGGGTGTAGAGATCTTTCTTTGCTTGGGCATTATGTTGTGCAAAAATTAGGAAAGTTAGGGCTGTAGCAACTTGTAGCATAATTTCGGCCGTGTTACGTTCTGATTTTGGGAAAGTCTAAAACATAAAAGTTTTAGATCTTCTTTTGGGATTTCCATAGCATTTTGAATCACCCGGATCCGATACCGAACGAAGGAATTATGCCCAAAATACGAACTGCTGTCAAAACTGCTCCGAATTGCGTGGGCCGAATTTGCTCTCCTTTATTCCGCCAATATTACCTACACAATAAGAATATAGAAAATAGGCCTACAACACAATAAAATATGAAAATATGAAATAAAAGGTAAAATACTAAAAATTATCATAAACCCAAATAATAATGATCTAAAACTGATCAAAACATAACAATAATGAGGGATAAAACATGTATATTATACGACTTATCAAAACTAATTGAGAAACTGGCTGTGCTCACACAAGCCATCACCCAATCTTGGAATTTCTTTGGGAATCTGTACCCCTCCAGCATTTCCTCCAAGAATGACCAGTGAATTGTGTCATATGCTTTGCGTAGATCAATTTTCATCAAGCATCTAGCTGTTGTGCCTTTCTTCCTGTAATGTCTAATAATATCTTGACATATCATGATGTTATGTACAATAGATCTATTAGCTACAAATGTCCCCCTGATTTAATGCAATTAATCCAGGAAGAACTCTAGCCAATCTACCACATAATACCTTGGAAATGCATTTATAAACTGAATTACAACATGCAATTGGTCTAAAATCAGAAGCTAATTCAGGATTCTCTACTTTAGGAATCAAATAGAGTGTCGTGGAGTTCACCTGTTTGAGCATTCTTCCAGACACAAAAAAAATCCTGTACAGCCTCACACATATCCCCTCCCACCACATTCCATGAGTCCTTGAAAAAGTCACTTCCAAACCCATCTGGCCCTGGGCTTTTATCAACATTAATTGCAAACATTGCTTCTTTAATTTCTGCTGCTGTAACTGGTTGAATAAGGCTCATCTGTTGCTGGAGATCCAACACAGCCCCTGACTGAAATATGAAGTCTGCAGCTTGTGCTCTGCCAAGCTCCTTAACCCCAAGCATCCCTTTGTAAAAGTTGAGAATTTCCTCCATTACTTCCTGCTGGTCAGATATTACTCTCGCTGCTGCATTCTTTAGAGAGAACACTCTATTCTTTTGGTGCCTTTGTTTCACAATAGAATAGAAGAATCTGGTATTATCATCACCCAGCTTCACCCATTGCATCTTGCTCTTCTGCTTGAGAAATTCTTCAGCTGCATTATTCAAACGCAGAAAGTTCTTCCTGGCTTGAAGTTCAGTTGATTGTAATGCTGTGTCTGAGGGGTTATTGTTTGCAGAAATCTGGGCTATGTGCAGCTGAGATCTTGCCTCTTCTGCTCTTGACAAGATGTCTGAAAACTCCCTTTTGTTCAAGCTCTTCAGGCTATGTCTGACATTCTTCAGTTTGCAATACAATTTAAACATTTTAGTCCCATGACATTCAATGCCCCAGGCTCTACTCACAGTGTTAACAAACTCAACATGTTTTCCCCACATGTTAAAATATCTGAATTTACCATGACTCTGTATACTTCCAGGTTGCAGATCAATGACAGCTGGAGAGTGATATGAAATTCCTTCAGGTAGGAATTTAACAGAACATTGAGTATAATGCTGTATCCATTGACAATTAGCAAAAACTCAATCTATCTTTGAGTAAACCAAAGGCCCATTTTCATGCCTATTATTCCAAGTGTGCTTGCAACCAGTCCAACCAAGCTCAGTCAGTAGGCATTGGTCTAAGCATGATTGAAACTCAACAATCTCATTAAGGGACAGTGCATTACCTCCTTGCCTATCACCATGCCTCTAAACATCGTTAAAATCCCATGCTACTACCCAAGGTACAGAACATGTAGCAGCAAAATCAGACAAATCTCCTCATAATTCCTTCCTTTCCTCCATCTCATTCAGACCATACACTATGCTAGCAAAAAACATTTTCTGTGTTTTAAGCTCAATGATTTTAACAATAATCATTTGAGCAGAGCGAAACACTACCACAACATTTACGACATGAGGGAGCCATCTAAGCCATATTCTTCCCAGATTGTGATCAGCCAAATTAATGTAAGAGTCCCACCCTTCTAGCACACTTTTTTTTGCACTTTTCAAAATTAATGCTTCTTATTTTAGTTTCTAAGAAAGCAACAAAACTGAATTTATTAACATTGCAAAAGAGATTCACCTCTTTTTGCTTATTAGGTCCATTCAGACCTCTAACATTCCAGACACATAAACTATCCATGACCAACTGGGGATATGATCTGCTCACCTCCCTGTAGCCCAACTGGTTGCTCAAGCTGTTCAGTCTGCAAACTGGCAAAAGAGTTGTGGATTGGGGTAGCTTCCACTCCCTCTAGTGTTTGAGTCTGACCATTAACATTTACAACAACTTCAGGTCTGGGATGGCCATTATTTTGTCTGCCTGCACCACCCCCTCTCTGCATATTCTGTCTGAATCCCACTCTGCCTCTACCCCTTTCTCTCCCTGCTGGGATCCATTGCTGCTGTCTGGCCCCATCACCAGCTGCTGGAGGTACAGGAGCCTCTGGAATTGGTCTTGCAACAGCTCCAGTAACTGGTGCCCTGTGCACAGCACCATTTGCATTCCTCAGACTGTCCAAGGTGCCTACCTTCTTCCTGCATACATCTTCAGTGTGGCCATATTGTCTACAGAAATTGCACATTGTAGGTTTCCAATCATAAATCACTGGTTGCTCCACAATAACTCCTCTTTCATTTCTAAAATTCACCTTATCTAGGAAAGCAGATTCAATATCCACCTCAATTAGCACCCTTGCAAAATTGATGCCTACTTTCATTTCTGTGTTCTTATCTGCCATCATAGGCCTCCCTATTAAGCTAGCTACTTTGCTTAATCCAGTAGCATTCCAATATTTGATGTTCAAGCCAGGCAACTTCACCCAAATTGGCACAGAATGCAATTCCTCCTTTGCATAATTCACATTAGCTGACCATGGTCTAACAATGAGAGGTTTATTATCAAAATGAAAAACCCCCTCCTGCAATATTGAATCCCTTTGTTCCATAGTGTCAAATCGAACCAGGACAGTCCCATTTTGCATCATTGCAATCTTTTTCATGCCCATATACGCCTCAAGAACCCACTGAACACACTCACAGGAGGCCGAGCCCCCAAAACATAACATACTAGGGCTTGACTCCAATACTCAATCTCAGATTTAATATCATCAAGCCTAATTTCACCAACTGGTTTCCCATCAACAATATTAGGTTCTACATATTCAAGCCTAAATCCAGCAACTTTAAGCATAGAAATGTCAAATTTATCCCAGGCAGAAGGGTTACCTATTTCAGCATCCATAGAAGGCTCCTTCTCAGCAGCTTCAGCTTCATCTGCCCAAGACCCTCTAGATTTCGCTTTTTCCTGCAATTGGGACAGCCATGAGTTTATCTTCTCCCTTGCCAGTTCAATTTGTTGTATCGACCCATTCTGAACACCCGGAGTAAGAATTTCTGGGGCATTCAGTTCATCAGCTAGGTTCCTGACAACTCTATCCAAGTTTGGCCTCTGCGTGCTATGAAATTCATGGGGAATTTCCATTGTTGGTTCTGTAATTACTTGCGCTTCATTAACTGACCCAGTACCCTCCTTCTCAGTTCCTCGTTTCGCTTTTTCCTTCCTCACCATTAAACTAGGAGCAAGTTAGCATGAGCTTAGCGCGCGCTTGGGAAGAGAGAAGGGAGAGCATTTCGAAGAGAGAGAAAGTCGCGATGCCAATGTTTTTTTTGGTGCAAGTCAGAAAATGTATTATTACTAACTGTAATGTAACACGGTTACAGTCCATAGGCAATGTAAATCCAAGGCCACCTACTAGGTAGGGTTCCTTTTTTCTACATCCCTGTACAACCAAACAACCTAATACAGTACTAGAGTAACCACATTACATCCAATGGCTCCACATTACTGAGACCAAATAAACAAAAACGACCTGACTTACAGCAAAACAAAATACATCAAATACAAAGTACATTGAAATAGGCTATTGCATTTTCCTAATTTATTCCCAACCTTGTTGTTACTCTGCTTCCCCATTGAGACTCACGGCTGCGTCATTGAGACTCACGGCTGCTTCCCCATTACTTCCCTGTTTGGCCTTGTCTTTCTTCCCCAT
Source organism: Tetragonia tetragonoides (assembly GCA_038025085.1). NCBI lineage: Eukaryota > Viridiplantae > Streptophyta > Magnoliopsida > Caryophyllales > Aizoaceae > Tetragonia > Tetragonia tetragonoides. The sequence continues at coordinate 31,825,722 of CM076152.1, read as the reverse complement.
TGAGACTCACGGCTGCGTCAATGGCGAAGCGGTGCAGAGGAGAGAGACAAGAGCATTTTTAGAGAGAGAAGCGCGATGCCAATGTTAAGGCCCGAAAACGGGCGACATGGGTGATATCGGAGTTCGGGGATAAGTATGACCCTCCTGGGGCACCGGGGTCCCCTTGGGGCATAATAGAGTCCCTGAAAAATTTTCGGGCGAAAACGGAAACCGGGTCCCGGGAATGTTCTAGGGGACGCGTTTTGGGCCTCCGGATGCAAACTTTTCGACGTTAATATTTTCGCCCCATATCGCACGGGAGACCCCTAGGGGACATGGGAGGCCCCTAGGGTCGGTTATTGGGTCCTTGATAGGCTTGTAAGGGCGGTTTGACGCGATGCCAATGTTTTTTTTTTTTGGTGCAAGTCAGAAATTGTATTGTTGCTTACTGTAATGTAATAAGATTACAGTCCTTAGGAAATGCAGCTCCAAGGCCACCTACTAGGTAGGGTTCCTTTTTACTACCTCCCTAAACTACCTTACAAACCTACAATCAGGTGCAACTCACTACAGGCAGTGGTTCACCATCCCTGTATACATAACAAATTACAAAACTTATTTCTGACTTACAGCAAAATACAAAGACATAATAACTAAAAATAATACATCTTCTTCTAGTTTTTTCACTCTTCCAGATTCTGATTCATTCCTCAATCTGCTTTGCTGCACCAGATTGCTGCTGGTTACCTGCTGGGCCCTTCAAGCTGATCTATAGCACCCTGCTGCTGATTTCTTCCTGCTTAATCCTGCACTGGGTACTTTATGCCTTGCAGCCTGCTAAACTCTTTGCTGGACATCTGAGGTTCCTGATTCTTGTTTTCTGTTAAGCTGCTATACTGCATACTTTCTGTGCTTCTTCCATTCCCCTGCCTCTCTGCTTGCACCTGATTCAGAGTTCACAGTTGTCTTATCCATCTTTTATCCTTGCTGTTTAGCTTTCTGTTGCTGCTGCACTGTTGGATTCTGACTCTGGTTGTTAGCTGTATCTGTTGCATAATCTGTGTTATTGGCAGTCTGCTCCTCTCAAAGCACATCAAATTCCTGGTTCTCCAAACCCAGTATACAGCTGCTGCTATTCCTGCTGCATACACTTCTTTTCTGAATCTCGAGCATTTCTGTCTACTAATCCAGTTTAGTATCCCCTGGATTGTGTTGCCTGTTGCAGAAATTTGTAGCCATGTCTTTACCTGGTGCATTGTCTCTGTTGCGCGATGCCAATGTTAAGGCCCGAAAACGGGCGCCATGGGTGATATCGGAGTTCGGGGATAAGTATGACCCTCCTGGGGCACCGGGGGTCCCCTAGGGCCATAATCGAGCCCCCTAGGGCCATAATGGGGGGGGGGGGGATTGTTACCTGATAAGCTGTAAGTCACTGCCCATGTAGGATCTTTTTTGAGTCGATAACCGCCCCTGAAAAAATAGGAGTGAGAATGATACTACACGAACTAAATAAGCCAAAATGTTGCCAAAAGGATTTGAACTTTCTAGCATAATGAAGCAAGCAACAGACTATTGAAAAGAAAATGTTGGTCAACCCTAAGTCACGAACATGCTTTGAACGACAACCCTAATTTAACAAAATTGCACCAATTGATAGAAGAGCAGCAATTCAAACAGTATCCAACCCTAACTTCGATCTCAGTACAATATCTGCTCCTCTACCCTATGAGGAAACAAAAAGCCGAACTAAAAAAACAACAAATTGAAGTAGAGGAAGAGTTTTTACCTGACGGTAACGGCATACTGATCGGAGAAGAGGTTGTCGAGGTGGGTGACAGAATGACAGTAAGCATAAATCTGGTGAGGGTGGTGGCTGCCATCTGGTGGTGGGGTGGTGTATGTTGTGAGGGAAAGAGCCATTGTTTTGGAGAGAGAGAGAGAGAGAGAGAGAGAGAGAGAGCGCTCAAGGAAACTGAAAGAAAATATTGTTTGGTTATGGGTATGAGTTTGTACTGGGATTGAGATGTGAGATGGGAGATGGGAGATGGGACTGGGAGTGATTTCTGGAGGACTGTGGGGGAAAGGACGAAGGGAAGGTAAACAAAAACGAAAAAGAAAAAAAAAAGAAAAAAGAAAAAAAAATGAAAAAAAGAAAAAAACAGAGAAACAAAAAAAGAAAAATAAAACATGGAAGGGAAATGGACTATTCATCGTCCACTGTTCAATTGAACAGTGTTTCTTTGCCATCCTCTCTTTTATCAGGGTAGGAGGATTATTGTGAAATAGTTTTACACGAAGTTTATTGTATTTGATTTCCTTGATATTCGAAATATCAAAATTTATTATCCGATTTGAATAGGTTCAAGTGTTTTAAGTGTTAAATGTTTAGTTTGAGTTTAATTTTTTTTCAAAGGTATAAGTAGAGCTGTTCAAAAGCAGGTCTGCGCTGGATGTGAGTAGGGCTTGACATGATCTTTTGGCCCATGGGACGGGTCAACAAATAGGCTTGGGCCAGGAAAACGGGTCGGTTCCCTATATAATCACCAAAAAACACAATCCAAACCTGCCTTTTTCCAGGTCCTACTAGGCCATCCCCCCCCCCAACCGCTCTAGCCTAAGTAGAGATGTTCAAAAGCGGGTATGGCCATGTCGCCTAAGGTGACATTAGTTGATGGGGCACTTATAAAAATATTGCAACTACCGGTCCACCCATACTGCGATATTTGTATATTTGAATACAATACGTTTAAAGAGTTCCTATAAGCTCATTTTTTAGTACTGACTTATCCTAGTACTAGTGATATCCACTTAGATTTTTGGGGTATTATTATGTAATATAATAGTAAGAACAAGATCCGAAGCATCCAAGAATTCCAACTGATGAGTTATGTATACCAAGTTCTTCTCAGTCAACATTTGCATTGAACATTTCTATATACATCAAGTTTATGTAGGGTCATATAGATAACCTATTGACGGTAATTGCCTTATCAAATATACTTGTTAGTTAAGTGCAAAATTCACAAAGTAAATCAGTGACGACCCTCTTAAGATGCCTTATTCATATTCCTTACAAACAACACATTGTTTCAGACTGTACGTCTTTTGATCTAGGTACTTTGTGGAATATAGGATTTTCTTCCTTCCTTTCCCTTCCCAATGTTGACATATATATATACACTAACTGTAGCTTTCATTGCATTTTGAGTTTCACACATATTCTCCTACCTCAACATGAATTGCAACATTACATAATTTAGATTTAAAGTAAGTTAGCAATCTCATCTTCTTCCCTAATTAGGTTTTTAATTTGAGCAACCTACCCTTGTGTTGTGTAATCATAAATATTAGCTCAGGTAGGATGTATATCGTCTTTTGTAAAATCCAAAACTTAACGCGCATAGACAACATTATCCTCGCGTCAATGATGTCTTTACCATTATGCATACACTAAAGGTGACCGTTGAGACTAATATATGCTGGGGTGCCCAAAAAAGCAAAGCAACTACTAAACAAGTATAGATGCCTTGTGTCTGCTGGCTTCTAGGAACTATACTAGCTCCTTGTTGGTGCTACATTGACGGGGCCAGTGCTTGCGCTGGTTGTTCAGCTAGTCTGGTATGTTTGCTATTGAACACGAGAGTCCGAACATAATGTAGCAGGGGGTGCCTCGGTCGCCATTCACTTGCACCCTCTTTTGACTAGCAAAAAAAAAGTATTAGAGACATTTATCACCAAGACATCTCAATTTTTCTCAATTTCAGAATCTTTCTCATGAAGTTAGATTCTCCATAATCTAATTTGATACTCTAATTAATGCTTTTTAAGGTTTCATGGTTAGCTTTATTGTCGAATCATTTGCTTCCGTGATCTTGAAATGCATGATATGTTGCCAATGGATAAAAGGGTGTTGCAATTGGAAGCCATTACCAAGACCATGGAAGAAAGTGCAATGATATCTGGGATCGGACAACACAAAGTTTTAAATAAAGAACAATAAGGGTAAGGATGACCTGCAATGGAAGTAGTCATCTATAATGATTGTACCACGAGATATCTCTAAGTCTCTCAGCATCAACATTTATAATAAGCCATTGTAGGTAGACATGGTCATGGGCCGGTTTAGGCCGGGCCTGAGCTGACTCTTTTGATGGGCCAGGCTTCGTCGGAGGCCGACACTAATCGGCATGGCCAACAACCGGCCAGTGGCGGTCCGTGCCTCCGGGCCTCGCCCGTGGTTGTACTGATCTAAAACTTGGTGTCGGGCCTAGTTCTTTATAGCTTGTTGCCCGCCAGATCAGAAGCCATTGAAGGAGGGGAGAGAGAGAAATTTACAGGAGATAGATAGTTCTCATAGTGATTATTAAAAGCCTTTGAGCAGCAAGTTTCCTGTAACTCCCACTAATCACCATTAATGAGCAGCTTGTTGGGTCATTTATTACTCCTTTATTGACATTGTTGTGCTTTTTTCAAATCTTGTCCATCCCTTATTTCCTTGCAACTCTCCGGCCTCAACAATCGGTGAAAAGTAAAGTCCAACCTAGTAACAACCTTTTTCTTTTATTAAATTATTGCCTTTTAGTAAATAGATAATTAAATAGGAAAGACTAAATCTTTTAAGAGGTCAAGTCACAATAAACTGAATAAACTATTCAACCTAGCACACGCTTTTAAGAAGACTGTAGAGTCAAGACTTGACCCATAAAACATGTATGACACGAGTTTCACACGGGATGGTACTGGGGCTGGTCCATTCGTGGGCCATATTTCAAACGCCTCAAGCCATAGCCACCCTGCATCCGCCGGGGCTTTGGGCGTTCTGGGCCTGGGCTTTTTTCGAGGGGGTACAACTAGGCTCACACACGGACCGGGCCATAGCGTGTCTGGGGCTAGCCCCGCCCATTGGCCAAGTCTAATTGTAGGAAATAAATCTCCATTCTCCACTCTCTTCTTGTATTTCATTTTCCCTTTATGGCAAGTTAACAGTCTCATTTGATCTTCATCCCTAATATAAATTTCCAATCCCTACAATCGGGACAATGTAGCTAGGGATATTAGCTCAACCAGGTTGTATATTATCTAACCGAAGATTTATCCCTGGCTCTCCAACCACTAAAGTATTAGCTTCTACAAGTTTCTCATGATCCTTGTTTAGGAGACAAACGTCAAGGATCCCCTAATAATATGATTTGTTCATATGTTTTCCAAACAAAACATTATCCTTGGCTATTAATGTTAAGACATCAACATTTTACCAACAATTTTGGATTCGAAAATCCAAGATGAAAAAGTGGATACATTTACTCGTTTTCGATTATGGAACCCTTGGATCCAAATCTCTACCAAATTCATTGTTGGGTACTTAATATTTTAGCTCGGCCTACCATTCTACAACTTTCTTTAAAAAAAAGGGACATCACACGCTGTACTCCCGTGGTTTGGGGAATTGCATGTTGCATCCACATTTTAAGTTTCGTATATGTTGTACCCTTGTGGTTAAACGTTAATGTACAAAATATTCAATTTTGACCTTTATAATCAACTACTCCGTTAATTAAAAAATTCATGACTATTCTGCCCTCCCAAACACACTTGATCCTAAACCCTACAACAACCTCTATTATCATCCATAGAAACCTCCATTATCGCCAAAACTAAGTTCTTCATGTTCAATATCCTCAAATCCAATACTACTATTTTATTAGCATAAAATATACTCAACATGTTCTTCCATAACCACACCCTCCAACCAGTACATTAAAAGTTCACGGAAGGTCCAAACTATGCACTAATTATGAAGTTAATAACATAAAAAGAGGATTGTAATCTTTTATCTATAAAATGGAACGTAAAATTCAATAGCTTCAAAGTATGCACCATCAAGGAAGAAAATCAAACAAGAATACAAAATCCTTTAGTAATTTCGGAACCACTGTCAGCCCAAAACCTTACCCTCCCAATTTCATCCATCACAACTTCCAACCATACATGAGCAGCACAACCAGGAACTCGGTTCTACGACGACCGAGTCAACTCACCGAGTCGGGGAGAACAATGGTATATTCAAGGAGCTTCTTAACCCTATTAATAGGCTCAAATAGAGATTGAAACTCGAAAACCAATTGTTGGAGTTTTAAAGAAACATGCCCAAATGATGAAATGGGTCAATTTGAAGTTACTCATCTGGGTATAAGTCTAATTGAGGAAATAGGATTGTTACAGGATTAGGGTTTGGGACAATTAGAGATTTTTATGGGGACATATGAGACTTTTAGGAAATGGGTTATTGAAATTGGAGGGGTTTGAACGAGAATAAGGGTTGAGGGATGTGAGTAAGGTTGTGACTGTGGTGGGCAAAACCACCATTGAAATTCTAATGGTGGAATGGAGGTTATTGGGAGGGCAAAATAGTCATAATTTTTTAATTAACAGAGTATTTATCCGTAAATATTGTATAGGTTGTACATTAACCTTTAATCACAGAGGTAGAATATATATGAAACTTAAAATGCCGACGCAACAGATAATTCGCCAAACCACATGGATACACCGTGTAATATCCAAAAAAAAAAAAAACACACACACACACACAAGAAAAATACAAAAAATAGGCAAATCCCATCCATGAAGCACAACATATAGTATTAACGTAAAAAATTAAAGGAAAAATCCTATTGGTACGCCTCAACTATTCACTTGTCCGGTTGCTACCCAGTGGTTTTTATAAATCCAATTGGTGCACCTTTGCTCTTTGTTCTTTCCAGACTGTTTCCCACTTTTGCATCTCAATTAAGTCTTCAGTTAACTAGGGATTGTTTTCCACCTCACTAGCTTCTCAACTTTCTCTCTCCTAATTATTCCATCCAGCAAACCAGACGAGTGCTCTGTTTTGGAGGGATTATGATCTCCAAACACACGTCATTACCCTAATGATTGAAGACGGAAAAGTTCGACTGCAGCGAAAACATATAATGGAGTGAAATTGTCGTTTTCATAATTGATGAAGTCAATTTAGTTTTTCATTATTGAATCAGCAAAATTGATTAAAACATATAGCATGCCGATACTATTTGCACTGATTTTAATCACTGTTACTTTGCACCCACTCAGAATTTGAGTTCTATAGTCTATGACAATTATCCTCAACTTGCTAATTATTTTTATTCAAATTGGGACCGAGAACATACACACCTTAAGAGACTAAAATTGGGAGTTTGGGACTAAGAATAGAGGAGAAAGAGGGTCAGACGAGCACTGTCAAGAAGGAGGCGGTCTGAGATGAGATTTTGCGTAGTGACGTATTTCTGTCCGTGAGGGCCGGAGGCAGAGATGGAGCGAAAATTAGGAGAGAGAGTGCGTTTTGGGGCTAAGAGTTTAAGATAGAAATGAAGAAGAGTAAGGAAAGCTTTAGATGTGGGTTTTAAAGAGGAAAGAGAAAGTTGAGAGGCCATGGATATGGAAATGAAGCTAGTGAGGTGGAAAACAATCTCTACTTAACGGAAGAGTTAACTGACATGCAAAAGTAGGGAACAGTCGGGATAAAAGAAAGAATAACGGGACACCAATTGAATTTATAAAAAGCACTGGGCACCAACCGGACAAGTCAAGAGTATAGGGGCACCAACAGGATTTTCCCAAAATTAAAAATCAAATCAAAATTTTGAAAATGAGGAAAAACTTCCGTATTTGACTTAGCTCTCTTTCTTTCTCTCTCTTCTCTTTCCCTTCCCCCTTTCTTTCTCTCTCTGCCCCTTACTTGTTAGTTGTTCCACACGAATACTCCTGTCATCTCATTGGATCTTAAACCACCTAGAACAATTTTTCCTTTTCCAAATTTTCGGGTCAAAACAACAAATTGGGTTCTCCAATTTCATTGAAATAATATCTGGGTTTTGATCTAAATTTCCAAAAATGGCTTCTGAACGGTTGATCAACGGTGATGGGCAGCACGGTTACTTGCAAATGGAATCAGAAACACAACCTGAGCCAACAAGAACGACGTCGTCTTTCTTTTCGTTTAATCAAAGCGAGACTGAGGTAACTCGGATTTTTGAGGAGTTGCCAAGAGCTAGTATAGTTCAAGTCTCAAGACCTGATGCTGGTGATATTAGTCCCATGTTGTTGTCTTATATCATTGAAATGCAATATAAGCAGGTATGTTGTTGAGAATTTTTGTTGAATTGTATGTTGTTTTTGCTGTTTCTAAGTTTGATTTTTTTTTTTTTGGGGTTGAGGTTTTGGGAGTTTGTTGGGAAGTGGGTGAGTTGGGTTTTTGTTTACCTTAGAGAACTTGTTTGAGTGATTTTTTGAGGCAAGTTGAGTTGTGGGTTGTGATTGTTATAGGTTTGGAGTTAATTGATGTATGTGAATTTGGGTACTTGTATGCTATTAGTAGCTGAAAATAGTTTGGCATTGTGGGTATATGTCTATTTGATCAAAATGTAGGAATTTTTCATTAAAAATTACTGCAGAAATTATTGTATATGTTTAGGACCACTCCCAAATGTGTTTATCGAAAAGAAAAGAACAATGTATGAACTTGTTGAAAGAAGAAGCAGGCCAAGGATGGAACATGAATAAAGGTTTTACTTTTAGCCATTACAGCAAGAGGTTGTTAATGCCTGTGCTTCCTTTGAACAGGAATTAAGGTTTTACGTGTTAACCATTGCAACAAGAGAAACATTATGCCTTTGTTTCCTTTGAAGTGAAAGGAAAATGAAAATTTGGAGGGCTTGGATCGGCCGTGGGCTCATCATGCGCTAACTCCTAACTAAATTCCACTTGTGGATTTCCTCCCTCAAAAAAGAGAATGATCAATTAAAAAGATGAAGGAAAGAGGAAACTTTACACTTCATGAGGAGTGGGGACCTTGGGGGCTCATCGTGATAATGAAGCACTTGAAGTTCGCCCGTGTGGGTTTGTTATTACCAGAAAGAATGGCCGAAGATATGCCATCACATGTTTTGTTCATATGAGAGAAACTTGTAATTAATGATGCAGCAAAGTCTCTTAGGTAGGACAAGTAGTTCTACATAGAGTTACATTACATATAGCCCAACCTCTCCAGACATCAGAAATAAGAAGATAATTCCGAAAGGCCCCTCACGTCCTAGCCGTAAAGACGACAGATAAGTCACCTAATACCAAAAAAGCTCTTGCATGGTGGTAGGTGTCGAGAAATATGTTGCTGTTGCGTGGAGGTTTCTTTTGGAACAAAATGTACTATGGCATTGAGTCATCAGAAGTAAAAATGGCATGGGTCAAGAAGGGTGTAATTCTCAGGTGGTTATGGGAGCGACACATGCATGTCCATCGAAGTTCATTTCCCAGCTGTTTCCTGTTTACCTTCCTCTTGTTCACTTCAGCCTTGGGAATGGTTTGAGAATATGGCTTTTGGAAGATGATTGGGGAGATGACCAGCTTATGTGTCTGCATTTTCCTAGAGTATATCAGCTCTCAACGCTTCATGAAGCTACTGTTTCTAAGTTTGATTCGTCGAGTTTGTGGAATTTGTATTTGCGATGGCCCCCTCAGGATTGGGAGATGGATGAGGTTACTTTTTGCTTGAGTTTTTGGACTCAGTGCACCTTCAGGAAATTGACTCGAGGAGATGAATTGGTTATTCTTCTGGAATATTTTCCTGTAAATCTGTTTTTTCAGCAGTTGGTTCCTCCAGCACAATAGCCTAACTTCTCTATTGCTAGGTGGTTGTGAAGGGTGGAAGCTCCCGCTAAAGTACGGCTTTTGTGTGGACGTTGGTGTTGGACAAGATTAATACTGATGACTTGCGTCAACAGTGGAATGCTAGGGTCTAAGTAGTATTTCTATGACAGTTGATGGGTTGTGGGATAGGGTAGTCTACTTAGCCTCTGTGTGGGTTAGGGCTTCTGGGTGTTTTCACAGATTATGCTTCATTGGGCTGACTTGTTAATAGACTCCCTTCGAGGACTCCTTGTCCTCTTAGGTTGTAATGCTGCTTTTATCACCATTAATAATATTTTCTCTATCTCTAAAAAAAAGGTTTTCTGTTTGGGCGTGTCACTTTCCTGCTATTCATTGCCAGTGCATTTTGCTGGTGCTTTGGCATCCCATTTACTTTGGTTAAGTGGAACTTGAACAAGAATTATAACAGACAATCCTGTTGGTAATGCTAATTTGCTATTTGTTAGGCCTGCAGAAAGTGCTTAATGGCCTGGCAAAGCAAGTAGACCCTATACTGTGGACCATCCTGGACTCCATGAGTCTTATCTTCTTTGATTTATGGTGATTAGGAAGAACTAGAGTTTACATTTGTTTCTTTGTTACTATGGAACAATGTGCACCTGCTCTATATAATGGGGGGAAGGAAAAACCTTATGCCAATATAAGCTACTTTAACTTCTAGAAGGAAGGCAGTGCCCAACATTTTTCTCTCTCTTCGTTCTGTGAGAATGTTCTATCCTCATTACACAAATCTTCTCTGCTGTATAGAATCTCTTTTCTTATAGAAAAAAAATCTCAGCGATGAGGCCGATAGGGAAGAGGCTAGAGGGGTTTATTATAAATGACTCATCTGCATTTTCGGATAAGGTGTTGGAGCATAAAGAGTTTGGGTTTAGATGGAGGAGTTGGATCAAGGTTGTATCTTGTCATCGTGCTTCTCAATTATTGTCAATGGCAGCCTAAGAGATAGTTTGGACTTACTAAACGATCGAAACAACAAGATCCTTTATCTTCTTTCCTCTTCACCCTTGTGGTGGATGTCTGAGTTGAATGCTTTCTAAGGACGAGGAACGTGGTTGTGCTATGGGTTTTCAAGTGGGGCAGGAGCAACTTTGGTTTATTTTCTGTTGTATGATTTAGAATAATTTAAGACAGTGCGGACGATTTTCCTGATTTCTGAGTTGCTTTTTGGGGTGATGATTCACTTGCACAACTTTAGTATCATTGGGATCAACATATAGACTGTACTTCGGCATCTTCCTTAACTTGGGGTTTCCATTAGGTTTCCAAGAGAGCTTTGAAGAGATCGGGCCTTTAGAAGAGGGTGTACCTTTCTCTATATTGATGCAAACTAAATCTTCTTCTTGAACTGTAGCCTTATATTTAATATCCCTCTTTTGGTTTATGGCGAAGGTTGTAGGGAGATTGGATATTTCTTAAGAGGTTTTCTTTGGTTTGGCTGAAGAGGACTGTAGGGGGCTATTTTACTGAAGCGCACCACTAAGAGTGGAGCTTGTGGCTTAATTTTACGAGATGTCGAGATCCATACATAGTAAGGATCGACAGACTCAGAGCTCTTTCCTGTTTCCATGGGTGATGGATGCCCATTTTTTACTTTGTGGAGCGCTTTTTCTGGTATAATGAACGAGACCTTCGCATATTGGTGTGGATATGGTATTGTACACCGTGGGGGCTCCGTTCTAAATATGCACATGGGTTCGGGGCCACATCATTCGTATATGCTTTGAAATTTAATTACATATTTATAACCAACTAAAGTCTTATCATATGAATCTAATACTCCCTCCGTCCCAGACAAATGGTTACAATTGCTTTTTCAAGGTCAAAGTTCGCAAACTTCGACCAAAATTTGTGAAAAAATACAAAGATTTATAATATAAAAATACTATTGTTAGATACATCTTAAATAGTACTTTTGGAAAATCATAATTTTATGATTTGTATATTCATATAATTACAATTATTTACGGTCAAAGTGGTGCATTGAAGACCGTGAAAAAGCAATTGTAACCATTTGTCTGGACGGAGGGAGTAGCTAGGAGTGTCTTTAAAAAAAGTTAAATTAACTTTTCTATTCCGTTCTCATGCAGAAGCTAATCAGGCCACTATAAGTAGATCTAACTAGGAGGCGGGCTTGGGTTTTGGTAGCTTGGTGTCCAAGGACTTCTATTTAATGGAATTAGGGGCAACATGTAGTTAGTTACGTTGTTGAGGACTCCGTCCGTGTCCTCTAAATTTTTCCTTGTTACTTGTTTTGATCAATAAAACTTTTCCTTATCTGGAAAAAAGAAGTGAGGGTTATGTAAGGAACAAAAAAGGGGAGGTGGATCCAATTAAATAAGGGAAATATTAAAAAAGTTTTTGGAGGGTGGTACCATACACTTTTACATTGTTATGGCTGATATCGTTAACTTCTTAAAATTTTTGTACACATAAACCTCTATATTTGAACTTCATCTTAACTATGAAGTTGGACAGATACTGATTGGTTAACTATTTTGGAAACTTTTGCTCTTAACATTTATGTATTAGCTGAGAAGGTTGTATAACAAAGCATCAAATAGAGTGGCAAAAACAATCGTGTGCCTTTTTTTTTTTTTTTTGGCTGTATGCACCCTTATCAATACCATACAGTATTAACCATGCTAGCAACCTAGTGTCTATCGTGAGAGGTGTTGCTGAAGCCTGAACAAAATGTGATTTCTGATATTTGATTGGGAAACATCAATTAGCTGTTCTTTAACAGATTCGAATGAACAGTCATGCTAAGTAGATGATTGGTTGTACCCACCATAAGCTAAAGCTGGAAATTTTCTCTATACTGACTTTCGCTTCTGTCAGATATGAATATATGATGCAGTCCTCGCTCATTGACATAATAACATAGTAATTGTATTTCTATTTCTCGTACAATTGTGAGGGTCTGACATTGACTTTTACTTAAAATAGTTCCATAATCTTGTGAAGAAGAATGAAAACAGCTTCAGATATAGAAAAACATTGTAGTTAATTAATCTTCAGCCCTTCCCCCCCATGAGGGGGTGCTGCTCTGATTAGTTAATGAATTTGTTAAACTTTTCCTGTTATTTCTCAACTCTGGTAACTGATATCTACTTGCGATTGTTGAGTAGTTCAAATGGCTTTTACGGAAGAAGGCTTCACAAGTGTTGTATTTACACTTTGCATTGAAGAAACGTGCAATAATTGAGGAGATTCATGAGAAGCAGGAACAGGTGTGTCTGAATTACTCCATGTCAAATAATCTTTCAGCAAGTGTCTGTTGAGTTTCTGGAGGCTTAAGACTTTCCTCCTCCCTCTTCAATTAAGCATACATCTTTATATACACAGGAACTCTGGTTTTTGATTTAGTTTGTACTGTATATGTATTAAAGGTTAAAGAATGGCTTCAAAATCTTGGATTAGGAGATCATGCACCTGTTATGCAAGAGGATGATGAAGCTGAAGATGAAACTGTTCCTTTGCAACTTGATGAAAGTGCCAAAAGCAGGTTTTAGCTGCTCTCTTGTCGTTTCAGGATAATTTTTCTTGCTAATCATGAAAGGAGATAGTTCCTCTTGCTAACTACTAGGTTGTGCCGTCATTCTTTTGCTTCACCTTTGAAGCACTTCTAATATTTTATTGGCATTTGGTTCAGAGATGTTCCATCGAGTGCCGCGCTTCCAGTTATTCGCCCAGCCTTAGGTAGACAACATTCCATTTCGGACAGAGCGAAGGTGGCCATGCAAGGGTATTTGAATCATTTCCTAGGCAACCTCGACCTTGTTAATTCTCGAGAGGTATACTTGGCTCCTTTCTACTAGAACTGCTTGCAACATTGTTTTTAACTCCACTATTCATGGTTAACATGTGAGATTCTGGTAGGTTTAGCATCAGTATCTTTCAATGCGCACTAATGTTTTTTTCTCTATTAAAACTTCAGAAGTCAATGTTTGTTATCTAATTAGCTTATTGTACTATATGATAATACTTTTATAAAGTGCAAGCTATGCAAGCGTTCGTGCAGAGGTGCTAATTTCAAAAGTTGTGTAGATGTTTTGCAACTCCACAGTATTAGTATGGATTCACTTCCACTTCCGTTTAAATTCTAGGATCCTTTCTGGCCATACTCAAGCTCCGAGTATTTAGTTTTAAATTAGAAAGGAGCGCAACATGTGTGTAGTAAATTTGATGCGGGGTTATTTTCGGTGAAATCTTGCAAGTGTCCATCATCATGAAGACATATCTGATAGCCAATGTGAGAAAGCGCAAACCTGAAAACATGTGGAGCACTAATCCTGACGTAAAATTTCTTCCACAATAAGGTTCAGTAAAAAGTACCTTCTCTTTTTCACTTGCGTTTGTCTTCTCTCTCGTTCTCCACCCAGCCATAGTCCTCAACAGTGCTGCTAGGGTAATACTTTCCCTCTCTTACTACCTCTTTAATTCTCTTTCATTTCTATCCTTCCCTTTACCCAGTTCTTATTCTATTGCTTTTCCATCCTCTGTGAGACGACCTGGTTTATTATTGATTTTTCGGGCAGACTTTGTCTTCTAATTTTTATAGACTGCGCCCATCAATGTGACTTTTTATCTTTATTCTTGCAAATGGAGGTCGCTGTTGATGGGTGTCGTGTTTCTATATCAACATCAACATTACTCCGGTTCCTCCAGAAAGGCTCCCTCCTAGACAAGGTAAAGGGGTCAAATGTACGCAATCTTACCCCTGTATAAACAGAGAGACGTTTCCGTTAGATCTTTGATCCAAAGCGCAATGACCATCTGCCACGTCACAAAAGTTATCCGGCAGTTCTGATAGTTATTCAGGCAGGCTGACTTTGGGCTAAAGCAGTGTAGCAACTTTCTGTTGATTTGTGCTTTCAAGTAATTCAGTCAGTGTCTTTGGCTTAATAATTGAGATTACGAAGTCCATTGAAGGTGCGTGCTTTCGTGTGGACTTTGGTGTTAGGTAAGTTGAATACTTGTCATATGGTGCGACGTTGAAGGCCTGGCTGGACTCTTCAGACGAGTATGTGTGTCATGTGTCGCTAGGATGAGGAGGACTGCTCGCATTTGTTCGTGCAGTGCAAGATTGCTAGGTCTTTATGGGTTAGGCTGCTATGTGGGGAGATTTTTGTGTGCCCTGCTACGCCGCTACGACAATGTTTCTCAAACTCTCCGACGCGGATTGGATACGACGCGGATCGGAGTGTCAGATTCGTCAATTGAGAAATTTCAAGATACTGGGATATGGGGTCAAAGATACGGAGATACGGCAATTTTTTTTTTTTTTTTGAGAGGGATATTTAAAAAAAATTAATGTCAAAGATATAGAAATTTTTTTTCTAAATAAATGAAAAGAAAAAAGAAATAAATCATTGACAATTTTAGATTTTTTTTTATGACTGTTTCAGAATTACTTGACTATAGTAGACAGAGAGAGAAAATAAAGAAAAGAAAAGGGAAACTGAATTGGTTATACACGTAATATATAGAGACCCTAAAAGTCAAAAGATGAAGAGAGAAGATTTCCACGTGTCTTTGTGTAGCTATGAGTATGATGCTATGACCCACCAATTTATTTATTCCTTGCCTTTAACCCAAAAGAGTAAATTAAAAGTTAAAACCCACCGCAGCCATGGCCATTCTTTGGTGTATTTGGTTGGAGCGGAACGCAAGGATCTTTTCTTCCACTGGAACAATCATTGACTGCATTTGGGATGACATTGTTTACTTGGCATCGTTGTGGGCAAAGGCACCTGGGGCCTTTAATGGTGTACCACTTACACTTGTCCAGTTACAATGGCGAGACTTGTAGATATTTTCTTGTTACCTTTTGAGGACTTCTTGTCCTCCACTTTTTTGTATTATTTCGTTGATTGATTAATAAAATTTTACTTATCTAAAAAAAATGGGTTAAAACCCACCGCAGCCTCCCATCGCTTTGCTTTCATCAATGACCGGAGACTGATCTCTGATGAACGGCGACATCGGTTTTTCGATTTGCCTGTTTCAGTCGATCAATAGCCCTAATGTTTGGCCTTTTGTCTTCGTCAGTTGATGTTTCAATTTGTACATCTAGGGTTCTTTGTTGTAAAAGTCGGTCACTATTCAAGGAATAACAAGTTTCCAAGGGTCGTATCTACTCAGGCAGTGTCGACACATATGCCGTGTCGGGTCGCGCGTCGCATCGCGTCGACTCGCGACACGACACTATTCCGGCGTGTCGGAGAAAGAAAGGTGGGCCAGGTTTTACAGTTTCAGTTCTCTGCAACGAGAAGGGGGAAGGAGGGTAGGTTGTTGTGGAGGTGTGCCTGCATGGCTATTCTTTGGTGCATCTGGTTGGAGAGGAATTCAAGGATTTTCTCTGATGCAGCTAGAGATAATGATTATGTCTGGGATCATATAGTTTACTTGACATCTCTTTGGGCTAAGGCAGCGGGGGCCTTTAAAGATGTCCTGCTCAGGGAATTAAATAGCGGTCGTGATCGCGAGTGTGGTAATGTTCGCGATATCCCGGAAACGTATTGTTATGGGTATCGCGTAACGGAATGTGCTATCGCTGCCTGAACGTAAAATATTATTCAAATTAATTATAAAATGGATAATATTAATTAAAATAAACCAATAATAAAGTTATAAACCAGTATAATAATAACTTAACTAACATTTTGGAAAGTTACGGTAAAAAGCGCCGCGTACACGTTATGTAACGATGTAACGGCTGTTGACTGCTCACCTTTACAACGCGGTAAAACGCGTTGCGATGAGTTCAAAATCCTTTACATAGCGGACGTCGCGTCGTGTAGCGGCCGCTATTTAGTTCCATGGTTCTGCTTATAATTGTTCAACCCCGTTGGCGCGATTTGTAGTTCTTTGGTTTGATCATGAGGATACCTTGTCCTCTTTTTTGTATTCTTTCAATTATTGATTAATAAATTTTTTTATTATGAGCTTATGAAGCAACCATATTAACAATATAAAACTACAACTAGGCACTATGCCCTTGTGAATAGTTGCATAGTTGAACATGGCACAAGAGGAATGCAGCTATTGTGGCATCATACTGAACCATATAACGCTGCAGGTAGGCTAGAATTCAGAAGAGAAAAACGGTACAAAGAATAAATAAATAAATAAATAAGCCAATTACTCATTTGCGAAAAGATGGTTACAACATCACTTAGGATCAGAGAAGTTCTAAGAAAATTTGGTAACTCCAAACTCGAATATGTGCCATTGTTGCCATGTTACCTGGCCTCTTAAGTATCCGTGCTGGATGCTCTGATACTTCAACAGGGTTGGGACTTTAGACTGTTCATTTTAGGCCATAAACATTTTGAGAAACTGGCTGAGCCTAGTTCCTGGACACATACATGTGTTGAACACCTGTTCCTCCATGATGTCTGTGAGTACTATTCCACACAACGGCTCCTGGAATCTGGATTAGGGAGGACGTTATGTGTGTGGAATATGCTAGAGCTTCTCTCCTCGCTTGGTATTCCGGAGACAGTCCCAAACGATGCTCGCGCGTGGAAGGGATATTCAGCAGGGGTTTTATCTTGTGATCTCTCTGAGATGTTTGGGACCATGTTCGTGGTACCCTTTATTTCCTATTGCCAACTTCATAGGGAAGGAAATAGCACCTCTCAAAGTGAGGGCATTTGTATGGACATTGACACTGGGAGGTTAGTACTAAATACTAATGACATGCACCTGAGGAGGTGACTAGGGTGGGCTATTGGTCCAGACATCTGCCTGCTTCGGTGTCCATTGTAAAGGTGAACGATATCTTGGAGTAAGTTCCTTTGTTGTTAGTGGGGAGGCCTGAGTGTGTCCATCTTCCGTTTTGGAGTTTCTATAGATCCGGTTTGTGGCTTTTGGGGGGAGGAAGGTGAAGAAGATTTTGTGGCGAAATGCTCTCTTGGCAGTTCTCTGGTGTATTTGGCTTGGGATGAACATGTGGATGTTTTCTATAACCTCATTGTCACTGGAGTTTTATTTATTTACTGACTTTCCAAAGATAAATGAATAGCCTACTCATAGCCCGAAAATACAACGAAAGTACAGTCCTAGAGCCCAAGTTAGGCTCTAAAGCCGTATATATCAATACAAATCAGACCCAAACCATCGATGGTTAAGATCACATAATCCCTTCTACAAGGCAGTCCCCTAACTCCTTTTTTTTCCCTCGTACAATATAATTTCAAGTTTTCAACCAGCTAAGAAAATGTTTACCTTCTTGAAAATTTTAAAAAAAACACACCCAAGGTCTTTAAAAACTCTAGTTCGAAACAAATATTTACATTCACCTATTCTGGTTTTCTTTTTGAAGCTGATTAACAGCACGTTGAAAAGCATTTCTCTCTGCCATGTTGGAATCAATGTGGACAAGAGTAACAGGAAAAAACCCTAATAGGTGAGCTTGATCATCTGAAATACATCCTTTACACCCAGGCCCAGGCTTCCCATTGTCTTTGCCCTCCAAGTTCACCTCGAAGGCTTGAATCAACCATCAGGAGGAGGTTCCCGAAAAACTGCAGTTCTATTTAGCTTATGTTGCCTCGCTTTCCGAAAGTCAAATGAGGACGATTACTCTCAATTCCACAATGTCAATGGAGTTGCTATGCGACCACAATACTTTTTTTGGCTTCTTTATGATCCATGGCAGTTGGGGCTTTTAAGGGTTAATCTCTCATTCAGGCGCAGAGGAACGACATGTAATTAGTTTGCTCTTGAGTATATCTACTTTATACTTCAATTTTACTGATATATACGTTTTCTTATCTATAAAACTTGTGCTGAACACCTGCAGTCAGTCTAGCTGTTGAAGTAAGGTAAGGTTATTACTCACTAGGATACTGGAAACCCAGTACTACAAGTATCTCCGATAAATTCTTATTTGTAAGCTTTCTATTTTTAAAGGTGATGGCTATAGAGGCATTTGGGCAAAAGGGTTGACCCGCGTAATGTCAATTTTAATTGTTTTTTCTCTACTTATTGACTTGATTTTGGAACATGTGAATTCTTACATACAGGATTTTGGTTGAATGTACTACAGGTCTGTAGGTTCTTGGAGGTATCTAGATTATCATTTTCACCAGAATACGGCCCCAAACTTAAAGAAGATTATGTCATGGTGAAGCATCTACCAAAAATTCAGAGAGATGATGATCATAGAAGGTGTTGTTCATGCAATTTGTTTAGTTGGTGCAATGATAATTGGCAAAAGGTGAGACCACTGTACCTCTAGCAACTCACACAGCTACTTTTTCTTCAGTTATGAACATTTGCTTGTGAAGTGATAATTGGCAAAGCCCGGACACCTGTGTTATCTAATAATGATAACTAATAAACTTTTGTTAAATGTGCCTTCTAGGTTCATAAATATTACAAATCAATATTATCTGTTTTTCCAGTCTGCACATGTTTTCTGTTGCCTAATGGCTTAAGGAACATGAAGACATGCTCTTTACTAATTTTTAGTTCAGACTCCAATAACTCAATGTTAAGTGGGTATTAGCTTGTTTGGTAAAGAACTTTCTAGAAAACTTGCCGTTTTTGGAGTTTAGTTAAAGGCTTGACCGGGTAAAGAGAAAATTAATCAAAGTGTTTGGTAAACAACCTTCTTAAATAGTTTTTTGAGCCCAAAAAGCTAATTTGGAAAGCCGTGCAAATTATTTTTTGAACTTTCAATGTGAAACAACATACCTTAACCTACCTATAGATTGTGACAAGTTAGACGAGTTTGAACCCTTCACCCACGCCCACTCTATACCTGTCCTCCTCCGTAATCTTTACCCTTTTCTCTATCATTACAGATTTCTTATAATTTAGCTAATCTATAATTAGTATCTTAGAAATATTTGAATTAGAATTTTGAAACAGAGGTACTTTATTAAATCTTTATATGTAAATTATCATTATGTATTTTAGAAAAATATGTATTTAAAAATGTAAAGTAGGTGTTGCAAAAGATATACTTTACGAAAACAAATAATATAATCAATGCTCATGTCATCGTATGTCATTCTTCAAAGTCAAACAGATAACTACTTAATAACTAACTGCTGGTGTTACCACACATCTTCCTTAAACCAGTCAACCAGTTAGTCAAATAAATAATACAATCCGCAAATGACTCAACTAACAACTATAGTTAAAACAGGACCATTTGAGATGGCTTAAGGTGTACATAAAAACGATAAAAGGGGCGTTCTTGGGGCTAATTTTTGTCATATATAATGAACCTCTTTCCTTGCAGAACCACGTTTTGAATGATTTGGGTCTTTGGGGGTCAGATTGCTGTGGTTTGCATTTTTCATCCCTTGTATTAACAAACCAATTCATGGCACACGGATTTAAAAGAATTTTAGGTACAGGGGTTTTGGGGAGGGATGGCTAAGAACTTGTTGTGGCACAAGTGCACAGCGCTATGTTGGCAGTTGTTTGGTGCTTATGGTTAGAGCCGAATGAGCGGGTTTTTTTCTTCTGAATCCTCTCTACCACATGGGACAAAGTTACTTTCTTAGCTTCCTTATGGTCAATGGTGGCTGGCGCTTTTAATAGTTACTCTATCTCCAAGGTCCAGAGGAACTGGGCCAATTTGTTGTAGCTTATGAGAGAACAACTTGTCCTCTGTTGCTGTAGTTCAATAATTATTATTTTTCTGTAGGAATGTTGCTCTATTTTTTTTTCCTGCTGATAATTTTAATTTTTTCTTCTCTAAGTACAAAATTTAGAACATGTTGTACACTGTACAAAGCCAACCCTCAAAAATGATCTAACCATATAATTTAGAACAGGAACGAAAAAGTTGTGAGTATTTACAATTTGATTCAAATCATTGAAAAGGAAGTCAATGTTGACCACATCTTAGGCACTCTGCACTCAAAGACCAAGCCAGGGACCTAGAAAGAAGCATTGTTTGGCTTCAGAGAGCTCCATGGCAAAGACCGTCAGCAAGAAACAAGGGTTGTCTCCATATTTTGAGAAAAAGGATCAATAGGGTTTAGGGTTGACGAGAGACTTTAGAAGGGGCATATCTGAAGTTGGAGTTGATAATCACGATATGAAGCCTCTGACTGGAAGTGTGTCGCTTTTAGTTTTAATGTTTTATGCAGATAATAGTTCTACTGTTCTGTATCTAATCGGCCATCTCTTTTCTTATTATGACAATTCTGCGCAGGTCTGGGCTGTATTAAAACCTGGATTCTTAGCTTTACTTGGAGACCCTTTTGATACAAAACTTTTGGATATTATTGTATTTGATATGCTACCAGCTTCTGATGTGGATGAAGAAGGTTGCGTGCTATTAGCAGAAGAAGTGAAGGATCACAACCCTCTGCGCTATGCATTTAAGGTAGAGAGAGCAGGAAACAGATATTACTGGTGCTGGTTCTTATTGTTGCTTTGCTTTTATTTATTTCTTATGACTAGTCTTTTCATTATTTCCCAACCTGCCATACTCTGTCTGGTAGCCGTTTCTGTTTGCCTTTATTTTTGACCTTTTCCCCCTTTGGGTACTGTCACCACAATTATGTGTCAGACATAAGGCATTCTCATTGTATTGCTCTTGATTTGGACTGTTAGACTAGTAATTGTCATGGTTGCTATTATAGTTGGGCTATCTTTACCTCTCCACTGATGCTCAGAGATGACCTAAGTGGAGTTAACACTGCTTAAGATAGTCTTGACTTTTTTAAATGATGGGTTGAGGCTTTCAGCATAGGAAGACAATTAAAAGTAAGAAAATTAATAAATGAAAGAGAGAAAGAAATACAAAACAAGCAAGTGCAGACGTGGAGTTTAGGAGAGAGAAAAAAAGGGGCGAAAGGGGAGGTTACACCCTAATGCCTTTTATGAGCATAACTGAAAGAACTCACACCATATGTATCATACCAAAACCCTAGGCTCTCATGAGGCTCCTTCCTAGGTCGGGGTAAGGGGCTAAGATGTACACGAACTTCTCTTGCAAATGCTATATTTGTTAGATCCTTGATTGTCAACGCATTTTGTGTTACTGAACAACAAAATAGAAGCATAGAACTTTTAGTGAGCCATATTGATTTAGTCAGTAATGGTAGAAAAATTCAAACTGAAAGAACTAAAACAAGGAAGGTATATATTTGAGTATTCTTTAGCCTAAAGTCTTAATATCAGTGGAAAATAAATTGTATCTCCTAAGTAACATAATCCATTCTTACAAATAACAAAACTCATATTCTTTGTATGTTTTTTTTCTTTTTGTTTTTTTTTTGTTTTTTTATTTATTACTGATGTGGCTCTTCTTCACTGCATCTCAGTTGATACTGCATGCACATGCTTCTTGTTCTTTATCTTTCTTTGCCTTTTTGCCAATGCCGTGTTGCGCTGTAGACTTCTTGCTTGGAGAAAAAGGAGCACACTTTGGCCACATCCTTGACATCATCTCTGAGTTCTAGTTTATGATTTGTTAGAACTGGCAATTTGGAATATCCTGTCTATTCTAATAAGTAAACTTGGGTAGTTATTGACTCTCTGGTAACCATTCTACTTGGTCGAGAACTCATTTTGAACCTGTTTATTCTGATAAGCGTTTCATTATTAATGCCGTTACTTTATAAGTAGTCCTTCCATTATTATTGAAGTAGTGAAGTGGAATATTACGGACTTCTGGTAGCAAAGGTAAACAACTTTAGGGTCCCTCTGCCTCAAGTGGATTGTCACTGTTTCCGTTCTAGGTTGTGCTGAAAGAATGCAACACATTTTAAATTGTAGGAATATGTTTGTGACTTCCTGTACAACATATAATTTTTCGCAATGTGCCAAAACAATCTCTTGTTTCACTCCCCAACCAAATCTAAGGATATTTTAGAGAATGTATTCGTTTTCTTTATGGCTACATTTTATTGAATATCGACAAAGACCTAAAGTGACATTCATTGTGGACTAATGAGATCATAATTGGTATGTGATTTAATTTTGGATGTTATTTTAACATTGAAGGTTACTTGTGGCAACCGGAGTATAAGTTTGCGAACTAAAAGTAGTTCCAAAGCCAAGGACTGGATTGCAGCAATAAATGATGCTGGGTTAAAACCTCCTGAAGGTTGGTGTCATCCTCACCGCTTTGGCTCTTTTGCTCCTCCAAGGGGTTTAACTGATGATGGTAGCAAGGCCCAGTGGTTTGTCGACGGTCGCGCAGCTTTTGAAGCGATTGCCTTGGCAATTGAAAATGCAAAATCAGAGGTCTTCTCAATGACACATTTGTAAAAGAATCTTTATACTTATAGAATATCGTCATGAGATTATTTGACTTCTTTGCAGATATATATTTGTGGCTGGTGGGTTTGCCCAGAATTGTATCTACGACGCCCATTTCAGGATTATGCCTCATCACGGCTTGACTCTCTACTTGAAGCAAAGGCCAAGGAAGGGGTTCAGGTATCCAGTTTTTAATAACACCAAACTGTTTTTCTATAAGGGCCGTTTGGTTAGCCATTTGATGGCTTTGCTAACAAAGTGAAAATAGAATTGCTGTTACTGCTCTTAGATCATTGTTTTCTTTTGGTTTTTTGGTTGCCGACTCTTGAGAGTAACCAGATCCCCACAGTCACCCAAGGTTTCAGAAATCATTCATAGGCATAATGTGAAACTTATAATAATAAATTAGAAAAAGTAGCAAAGTGCCTATCATGTTAGAGCCCCAACCTCCATCCCACCTCATCAACCTGCCATGCTTCTGCCTGCCGACTTAATGAAGTTACAACTGTTGTTACCACTGCTGGCACTAATAGAATGCTTCCATTGCTCGGACATTGGAGAAGTTTTCAGAGAAAAAGGTATTATATCATTATGATACAGCAGGTAAAGCTTGGAGGACAAAACACCTCCATTAATAGTCGCATTACAAGCTGGCCCAATTCCTTTGGACCCCAGTTTTAGAATAATTTTTAAAATCCCCTGCAGCGTTAAACTAAAATGAGATCATATAAGTGACCCTGTCCTAGAGCAGTTCATACAATAAGGAGGATCTACAGAAGGCTCGTGCATTCCTGTTCATAAACACCACACAATCACCAACAGGCATTACACTCACAGAATCCTTTTCTCGTTTCCTCCGTCAAAACCGACATCATGAACCTGGAAGAACTCCAAAATAGAAGATGGGCACACCAAGCTTCTCGACATATGCTAAAATGCTCCCAAGATGAACATTCGAGAAGTCTTTGGTGGGCTTCCGCCTCTAGATCTAACCTCTGCCTGACTAAATCGAGTCAGCCAGTCATCCCATTTTCTTGTACTGTAATCAATGTACTCATATAACAAAAGAACCTCCAGAATAACTAACACTGGCAATGATGAGCATATCTGTCACTTCTAGTGACCAGTTGGGCCTTTATGGTGTGTGGTGGTCTGTACTCTTTTGTCTTTACTGGCAGTTGGAAAGATGTGTAACAGTATTCATTGATGCTGGAAGAACTTAATTGTTGGAGAGATGGTGGAAGTGCGGGAAAAGGGAAGTCGAGGCAGGCAGGTGAAGTCTGGAGGTCCAGCTGATGGATGAGGCAGTAGTCGTTTCAATGGTGGTTCATATGGTGGGATGGAGCAGTAGGCCATGTCTCTTCCACGGCCGCCGTTGGATCGCACAAATGAAAAAAAAAAAAAATGAGGAAATATGTGATGATGAAAGTATTAAAAGTACAACAACTTAACAAATAATTATAATTCCAGAAAGCCAATAAATTACAAAAGGAAAAAAATGAAGATAAAAATTGTAACGTGCATAGATTTATTACAACTTGAGATTGAAAAAGTAAGAAACATAATCAATAGCTAAATCTACACATGTAGCCTAGATCTGTTTACATGCTCCAAGATCCGGACCAGATGTGGCCTACATCCACCCAATTCTGGAAGACATCTACAATTATCTGACATGGCCACCACTAAATGGAAAGAAAGGTAGAGAGATTCATAAAATTGGGACAAGGAGGAGGGTGATCGAACAGAAAAAACACAAATCTATATCAAAATAACATAAATTGTACCATGCTTCCATTGATGGTGTAGAAGAGGATGAACGGGGGTGGGGGGTGGGGGTGGGGGGAATGGGGAGAGAGGTGAATTCGATCCGTAAGCACCTTGTTTTTGTGTAGTGAGAGTCAGAGAGGCTGGATGCTGCTACAATTCATAATGGACAGCCAAAGCTGTTTTTTTGTACTTTACGCAGTAATCAGGCAGGGGTATGAATTTTGTTGTATCTTGTATGTCTGCAGAGCTACTATATGATACCATTATGGTCGCTGATAACTTTGGGAATCTGACTGGCAACCTGCGCACTGTGGCCCATCTAAGGCACCGCAAGGACTTTGGAGATGTCTTTCTGTTATTGAGCTATATTTCTCTGAAATTAGTTGAGAAAGGGAGAAAAATTGTCTTTTGTTTGCCTGTTAGTTGACTGGTAGTAGTTATCACAATAGACTTGTGATTTTGTTACTCAGATGATTGGTTTATGAAGCTAAATGTATGTCGATTTATTACTTGATATTTGGCTGGTGATTGTACATTTTCATGTGGGTTTAAAGTTTAAACACAAACAAAATATGTTGATACACTTATTTTCTAGGGTAGAAGTTTGAATGGATAGCAGGCGCCTGATTTAAATATAAGTGACTGATTAATGTTTACATGTTATTCTTAGATCTCAATTTTATAGTGCTAGTGTGTTCCAATTTGAGCAACAATCTGTTAGTAGCAGGTACTTGTATTTTAGCATAGTTGATTTTTTTGATAAGTAATAGACCTTTTATTGCTGTAAAAGGGTTAGAGTACAGGTGCAATAAGATTACAATACACCCAAGGCACATACCCATATCTAGCATCATTCATCAACATACCCCCACCTTCAAGGGAAGGTTTGATTTGTCAAAGCATTCATGTGATTGGGAAGGCCAAAAGAGATTAAATACAAGAAAATATGCACATACTCCAGTACACTCCTGTAAAAGTACTCCCCCAACAGGCCTGTAGGAAAGTTGCATCTAGATCAAAATTACAGCCACGCCAGAAAAGCTTCTTCTCGCTCGATCCCCTGCTTCCCCCTGCCATCAGCAATAGCATTGACACTTCTTGATCTATGGCTCACTTTGATATTATTAGCATAGTTGATGTTTCAGTTTTACTAAAAAAACTGTCTTTGTTTTCTGAACATGGCAGATATATATATTGCTGTACAAAGAGGTTGCTCTTGCATTGAAAATCAACAGTGTTTATAGCAAAAGAAAGCTCCTTAGCATTCATGAGAATGTTAGAGTACTACGGTTTCCTGATCACTTTTCTACTGGTGTTTACCTATGGTATGCAGTTTGGTTGAACTTCAGTCCTTTTAGTATTACTTTGGGCTCTGTGATTTTGAATTTGGTTATATGCCGTTATTCTGATTTAATTGGATAGCTGCATGTGTGTCTACATGTAGGTCTCACCATGAAAAGATCGTTATTGTTGACTACCAAATTTGCTTTATTGGTGGACTGGATTTGTGCTTTGGTCGCTATGACTCATGTGAACACAAAATTGGTGATCATCCGCCAGCTATATGGCCTGGGAAAGACTACTATAACCCAAGGTAGGTTTCCTCTTTCTCTGTGTTGAGTCTAAACAAGTTTATCATAGAAGGAGATCTTAGATATAGAATCTAAAAGGATTAGGTGTATTTATGCTGACAAAATATAAAAACAAATTTTGCTGATTATCTTGGAGAGAACATGAAGTTTAGCGTCCCTGACCTTGGATGATGGGGCTAGATTGAAAATTGTCCAACATAAATAATGTAGGCAGGATGTTTGAAGTTTGCTTTTGTTGCTATCCTTGTTCACAAGAACATATTTTTGTTGCTATCGTTATTGGTTGTATCCAAATCCGTCACGAATATGGGAAAAGCAAAAATAGATAAAATGCTCGTTTGATTTTGCCGCTCTAGAAACATAATATACCGTCAACTTATACTGTCACAGTTGTTGGTGTTACTCTGTCAAAGTCAAAGACCAGAGTCTAAGATGAAGTATGAACCTTCATGGGAGCTTAGCCTCCAAAGGAAAGAGATAAGGGGGGGAAAAGGGAATTGTGAGGATTGACTGCTGAACGAAAGACCTAGAAGAGAAAATCTGTATTTGTCAGACCCTAAACCTTTTTCTCTGGGTCAATAGAGTACCAGATATAATTTTAGCAATATATTAGATCAGGCAACTCACTAAGCTCCCTCGCTAAGCTCCCTACCATCAACATGTCTTATGAAGTGAAAGTTGCACAAGATCAGCAGTCCATCAAAGGAGTAGAATGGAACGATAGGCATATTTTGGAGTGTTAAAAGGCTATATAGAGTTGAGGAGAGGGAACTTGAAAGTGACGCTCCATTAATCCTTTAGAATAAAATCCTATCCCATAACACTGAGTGGGTAGCTCAGCTGATGATAACTCTCAGACTACTACAGAGGTCACTAGTTCGAGCCCCTTAGGGCCACTAGAGGTTTTCTTGGTTGTTTACTTCATGGCCCGTGAGATTAGGCAGGTAAATCCCGAATACCCACGTTATATAAACAGAAAAAATAAAACCCTCTCCTCTAAGGCAATTTATGGTTTAGCAGGGGAAGGAGTGAGAAGCCTAGGTGATAGATTCGTTTAAAAAGGTGACACCTCCACCAGCATAAGCTTCCTAACCATTCTTATTGATGGCGTATGTGTACCTAGTAAGTTCTAATTTCTAAGGGGTACCACCAAAGCCATTTACCCACGAGGCAATGCTCTTAATGACGAAATTGCTATGACGTAACCCTCCCTCCTTAAGTTTGCACACTATATCCAACTTGATGAGATTATCCCTCGTCACATTCCCAGAACCACAGTTAAGGAAATCTTGCATGACCTTCGCGCGCTTCATAGCTACATCCCTAAAAATAAATAAGAAATACAAAGAGAAGGAAGATAGACAAGCTTGAATGCAAACTGGCAATAGAGATATAAGCACCCTTCCACCCATCTAAATGTTTTGTTATCTTCTCAACCATCTGGTCTCAAAAAGAAGAGGAAGTGAATTACAACCCTAATGGACCATCAAATAGGTGAGCGGGCAGTGAAGGACAGAGTGACTACAAGATAGAGAAGCAAACCTGTTATGCACTCATGTTTCCATATTAAAACTCTTGTATTAAGACCAGAATAGGCTCAAAAGTCTTGAAGAATGGTTACAACATTCTTGAAAGAAGCCAAATCATCCCGAAGGAAATGAATTCGTTAGAAAACTATAAGAGGTTCGTTATCAAGACCATTGTTCCCTTCTCTCACAAACTTGGGGAGCCTCACGGTCTCACCAGTTCAACACCCCCCCCCCCCAAAAAAATAAGAAGGTGATAACTATGTGAGGAGGGACCAATGGTCCTGGGCTGTTTAATTATTTCTCGCATCAGATGCTTCCCTATGTCCCCATTTCGTTTAAAAGAGCTTTATTGCCAATAATCTTCCTCCTTAATTCCATAGTTGTCATGCTATTGTTAGGTCTGAGTTGGGACTGCAGTAACCCATCACTTTTTGCACCTGCCTCCTGAGTGTTGCTCAATGTGAATCCTAGGCACCGAGCTATTTTTTAGAATAAGCTTTCTACAAAGTTCCTTGTTAGGCTTTTGCAAATTGGAATAAATAGTACCTCTGCAAATCAACGGTGTGGGTCTTTGAAATATAGGGAACCTATTCTATTTTCATTTCCTTTCCACATTATTGGACTTTCTCAGTTGCTCTAACAATAAAGCCCCACCTTTGGATTAAAATCTTCACCCTAAAATGTACTAAGAGCATGGCTATTGGTGAACCAAGCTTGTTCATCCCTCTCTCTCTGTCTTTCCTCATGAATCACAAATAACCGCACTATTGATGAACAATTGTTGCTCATGAAGAGAGAGAAAGATGAACAAGTTCATCTTTGTTTGCTATTTGAACAAAATGGAAGCTTTTCAACCATGGCCCCACATGCAAGAAGACAAAGAACCTTCATAAACATAGTATAGTTTCTTTGTTAAGAGAGAAAATATATGGTAAATCGCAGGAGAGAAAGTGGGATGAGTGAACACTGAACACAACTTGTTTGCTTATGTGTTTGTTAAGTGCGTCTCTGCGCATGTGCATTCATGCTTCGTGATTGTCATTCTTCAAGAACCACTCTGGATTGGAGAGAATACCCTGATCATTTGTTCATTTTCTTCTTTATTTTTGTCTGAGCTTTGCTTGCTGAGTTAATACTATGGATTAATTGCTCTCTTGAAGAGCTGCTGAATAATGTTGGTGGTAGTTGTCAAGAATTACTGACAAAATAAATGTTTCAAGTCTGTCATGTGTCATGTGTGGTCTTTGTTTTCACTATATTATCTAATGACGGGTGTGGTTTCTCCGTATCAAGGCAGACATTTAATAACTTACTCCTGGATGTATGATAAAGAAACTTGACATGACTTCTCTATGTGACACACGTCCATTTGCATAAACTTACATATTCTACTTTTTGCCCCAAATCAGGGAATCGGAACCAAATTCCTGGGAGGATACCATGAAAGATGAGTTAGACCGTAAAAAGTACCCTCGTATGCCATGGCATGATGTCCATTGTGCACTTTCAGGGCCACCTTGTCGTGATATAGCAAGACATTTTGTTCAGCGGTGGAATCATGCGAAGGTTTGTTCTCCTGAATCTCTTCTTAGATCTTCCCAGAATGGTTTATCTTGTCCGTCACAGTTTGGGGCTACTTTTATTGATAGTAATATCACTGTTCATTGTTCCAGAGAAATAAAGCTCCAAATGAGCAAACGATTCCGTTACTGATGCCACAGCACCACATGGTAATTCCTCATTATATGGGGAGAAATCGGGAAACAGGAGATGAAGAAATAAGTGTTGCTGACAGTCAGGGAATTAAAAGGCAGGATTCTTTTTCTTCTCGAGCATCTTGTCAAGATATACCATTGCTTTTGCCTCAAGAGGCTGGACAGAATGGAGACCCAAACTTGAATGAAATGAACATGAGGCATGACCCACATGATCAGCAAATGAGGATTATTAGAAGTAATCCATTTTCTTTCCGCAAGGCAAAAATTGAACCATTAGCCTCAGATATGCCAATGAAAGCTTTTGTTGGTGACTTTGATACGGTGGATGGAGCAGCACACCTAGGCATGAAATCATCAGATAAAGATTGGTGGGAGACACAAGAACGTGGGAATCTGGTTGTTTCTTTAGATGAAACTGGGCAAGTTGGACCTTGTGTCTCATGCCGTTGTCAGGTGAGTTTAGTATGGAAATACATGAATCCCTTATAGTTAGTTTTGTTTTTTAGCATTTGAACGGTCACATCCAGTTTGTGAAGGAAAAAGATTTACTTAAACCATCTTATTAAAAAAGATTTAGTCTTTTTTTTGTTTATTGAAGAAAAAGGTTATCAAAATATAAGTTGGTTATTTATTACTCCAAGAGACAGGTAGAGACTTTATTAATAATGGAAGAATCTACAAAGAGGAAAAGGGTTCCGCATAATTAGTGACATATCAATTTGTTCCAGGATTGTAAAGTTAGGTATCTCGATAAAATTTGACGAGATGCATAATGTTTTAAAGACAATCTTGGCTTGTAATTAGGGACTTGGTGGTAGTTAGATAAATCGGGAGTTATTGAAGTATAATATTGATAAACTGCAAATACAGTAAAGATATTTTCTTCCTCAGGCAATCTAGAATAGAACAGTGACTGGGCTAAGGTGGTCGGTGCTATTGAGATTTCTTATACTTTTAAGGCCCAGCAAATCGCCAACTTGGAATTAGCTTCTCCGGTTCCCCCTAGATGAAGTCTTGTCCGCTCCTACTATATTAGTAGGCTTAAATCAATATATACATTTTCTTATCTAATGAAAAAATAAACAGTGACATTATTTATTGGATCGAGGGAGTTATATAAATACCAAAACTACAGAAGCAATAAGTTCTCATTGCATTTGTGTCACAAAATTGCGTGAGCTCAATGTGACACCTACTGTTGCAACCTGTAAGCAAGTTTATGTTTCTTAAAGATCCATGTATATGTTTTATCTAAAAAAAAAGATCCATGTATTTCTGAATGACTCCTACTTTCAAATCATTTCCGCTGCTTTCTTCCCTACAGACCCAAACCCACAAACTAGTGGCTTGAGGAAACTTCTGAAGGAGGGCACACCAGCTTTCTCTAGTGTTCCAATTAACATTTGCCATTACTGATCTTTAAACACTTGTTCTTTTTTCGTTGTTAACTGTTGCGACGCCCTCTCAGCCTCCTGTTTCCTCTCTTGTATCTAGTTTGGTTCTCACAGTATTGTGGATAGGACTCAATAGTTGGGAGTCCTATCTTCTGGAGAAGGGGTTATGGAAAGCAGTTGTCCCTTTCACCTCTGAGGGTATGCATCTCTTTGAACTTCAAGTTCCTTGTATCGTGTAGTTGAAGATTTGAACCGACTACTTACAAGTTACAGTAACATGAAGAGCCGGAGGAATTACCTTTCTTGGAGTAAACCTCCCTGCGAAAACCCCCTTGAAATATGGTTTACCTCTGAACTGCATTGTTCCTGCTATATTCCAGCATCACCTCAGTAAAACCTATAGGATTACAGAACACTGAAGCTAATGCAGTCCTTCATTGACAGTGCTCGCCCCTGAAGATTAAGTGCTTATAATATCCAATGCCTTACTGATTGAGAGTACTTAGATTCAATATCCTGTCCCTGTTCTGAATCCTCCTTGGGTCTACTATCCCGAAATTCTCACCATCCACAAGCACCATATGTTAAGATCTTTTAAGAATTTATTTAATAAGAAATTCTATAGAGTATCTGATGAGAAAGGCCAGATTATGAGAGAGACTATTAAGCATGATGTTTGATTTGAATTTGCTACTTCTGTTATCTTTTAGTCCATAAATAGAGTGCTAGACGTTTGATTTACTGTGACATGAGAGAATACTTCTCTCTTCTTCTTTTACTTGAAGAACTAGTTGGTGTAGTCTCCTTTTCACTCACTTCATAGCCAAGTTCTTGTGTTATTCAAAGATGGTAGCAATTTTAGATTTCGGGAACTTTCAGCCCAATACGGGTGACCATATTGATTCTCGTAACATGTTCTCAAGTTTACAATACATGTCCTTCTTGACTGGGTTTTACTACTTATTGGCCTATTAATAGTAACGATATTATTTGAAAAACTGCCTTATATAGTTCTAGAAAGTGCTTCTTAAAGCATCAAGTAAAGGAGAATAATCACTCTCTTTGTTGATAAAACATGAAAAAAGCAAACGAACAAGCGTCTTATTTTTTGGTAAATCTTATAGCATTGTGAATGTCATGGGTGTTTGCCTGTGTAGCCACTTTTCCTTTATTTAACCGTAATAGAAGAGTTATGTTACACCAAGGAAAAAAATACCTTTCACAAATTTTGGTAATGGGTTTTTGCCTATATAGGCATCCCTGAAAATAGCAATTGGGTCCGAGAAAAGTTGATGTTTTTCCCACTTGAGATATTTGCCTGCGAAATTTCCTGGGGGTATTACTTTACTCTTGAATTTCTAATGTCAGGTTATTAGGAGTGTCAGCCAATGGTCTGCTGGAACAAGTCAAACAGAGCAAAGCATCCATGATGCATATTGCTCACTCATTGAAAAAGCAGAGCATTTCATTTACATTGAGGTAATGTTCTTATTGGATAAGTTTGCTTTAAACCTTTTTTACAAAAGTACCTTGCTCTTCCTCATGCACTATTTTTGTTATCAACAATATCTGTCAAGATTTACTTCTGCTAGTACTCAGCTGGATCATGCATACGTTATGAAGAGATTTAGATATTTACCAAAACAGTTGGGGAAGCCATACTAAACTCATATAAGACATCTTTTAAAGTATGATTACAGTTCACATGAGACATGCCCCTCCCCCCCCCGCCCCCAGCCACACAGACACACACAACATTGGAAAACATCGTACTGAGCTTTGTTTGTGGAAATTGGCGGAAAAATCATTCACATGTAGCCCCTTCGTCCCAAAGTGAAGTGCCCACTTTCCTTTTCTGTCCTTCCCAAATTGAAGTACCCACTTCCTTTTGAGACATAAAAATGTGGTGAAGTGTCCCTTATACCCTCATGTTGAGTCCTATCCCAAATTGAAGTAATTGGTACTGCTAATACTAGACAAAATGATTTTAGACAACAGGTAGGTGATGAAACACCAGTGACACACCACCTGCAAATTTGGAAAATACTGCATGTCAAGTGTTAGTTTTTTGTTCTGTTCGATGTCCAAAGATGTGGGAAATGGTTTGAATAATCCCAATGCACCAGAGGCTGTGGGAAATTCATAAATAATCCCAAGTACTAAGGCAACTAAAAGTGTATAAAGAAGTTTGAGCATTTATTTGACCTAAGTTTCAGCGGCTAAACTTTTCATTAAATGCATAAGAGATCTGTTTATGTTTTATTTGTACATGGACAATTTTGAGGTTGATTAGTTCTCAGTTTCTAATTATACCTTCCTTTCCTGTGCAATGTTCCCAGAATCAGTTTTTCATATCAGGTCTTTCAGGAGATGAGGTGATACGCAATCGTGTATTGGAAGCATTGCACAGACGTATCATGAGAGCATTTAATGATAAAAAATGTTTCCGTGTTATTATTGTGTTGCCTCTCTTGCCAGGATTCCAGGTATCATTTTGTGGTTTGGTCAACTATACATCCATGTTCAGCGTCTTGCCATCGTTAAACTGACTTCAATGTTCATTAGGGTGGTGTGGATGATGCTGGTGCAGCATCCGTGCGCGCAATAATGCACTGGCAGTATAGAACTATTTGCAGAGGACCAAATTCTATATTGCAAAATCTTTATAATGTTATGGGTCCTAAAGTTCATGATTACATCTCCTTTTATGGTCTTAGAGCTCATGGGGAGCTGTTTGGTGGCGGTCCAGTAGTATCCAGTCAGGTACTATTTTAAATGTTTTTCAGAATACCACACCTCTGCTGGTTTCTAAAATACTTTTGACCTGATTAGCACCTGTTAATGCATGCTACAATGTAAACTTTTCATGCAGGTGTATGTGCATAGTAAAATCATGATAGTTGATGACCGTATAGCCTTGATTGGATCAGCAAATATTAATGATAGGAGTTTGTTGGGATCAAGAGATTCTGAGGTATGTTTCTTTCCCGAATGCTGCTAATCTCTTGTTTTGTTTAGAACCATTCTTGCAAGCTTACTGGTTTGAAGATGCTTCTTCTACATTCTGATAGAGAACTAGTAACAGAATTTAGTCATAAGTATTGACATTATGTGAGTCTCTCTTTTAAAAATTGATTATGTGGGTCTTTTAAAAATCAATTCTTTGTATATTTTGGTAAAAACAAATTATATTTCGAAAACATCCATGTTGGGCCTTGGAAGATCCTGACTGAGGATTCACAGACTGCCCCTCCCTACCTTGTCTAGTGTGCCTTTCCTTGTTTTGATATTGATTCAGGTTCTGGTTCTAATCTTGATCATGACAGATTGGTGTCTTGATTGAGGACAAGGAAGTAATACCTTCACGTATGGGAGGAAAACCATGGAAGGCTGGAAAATTCACTGTAAGCCTTCGCCTTTCGTTGTGGGCCGAACACCTTGGTCTTCGAGCTGGAGAGGTGAGTAAACATGAATATCACCACTCTATTTTAATGGTTAAGATAAGTTACAACGGCACATGTATCTTGATGTGTGCCCTTTTTTTCTTTCTTTTCCCGGGGGCTTGAGATGGGGAATTATATGTTATTACCCCAATGTCTCTCATACACAGGTCGTTTCCTTTAGACACTGCACTGTCTGTAACTTCACAGAAATTAAGGAACATGGGACATTACTGAGCTATTTTAATTTAGTTCATTATAGTCAATAGCTGAAAAAGAGCTACTCTATCAGGATAGGATGGATTATTGGTCAGCTTAATTTTTCAATGATACACCATTTGATAGTTATTGGATGTTGATCATATACTAACTTTCTATATGTGTGCCAGATCTCTCAAATATACGACCCTGTGGCTGATACAACCTACAGGGATATATGGATGGCAACTGCAAAGGTGAGAACAAAGTATATTGTGAAGCTGAAATTGATACAAAAGTATTTCTGAGCTATAGAACTTGAACTTTGCCAAAAACAACACATCTTAACTTCTACATAATTTCCTTCTCTACTAGTCTCAAGCAGTTGGGGGTAAGTTCGTATACATATCACAATTAACGTCTTAAGTAGCGGTGGGAAAAGGTGGTTGTGCATTCAGTCGTGCATTATTTTTCAAGAGGCTGACGAACATTCTTAAATGCTACTGAATTTCCTGTGTAAATTGTTGCATTTAGGCCCTCAATTGGGCTTGTATGTATCCTGTACTATCAGTAAATATAGTGCAATTGGAAACATCTGCTATGTTCCCTTTACTTTGGGCTTTGTTCAACAAGAATTCCCTTTTAAGATCACTGAGGGGGAAGGAAGAAAATTGATTATCTGAAATACTTGCTGGTAGCTTTACTGTTGAATTCACACCAGTTTCCTTAGGGTAATACAAAAAATTCATCTGTATAAAAAAGTGATCACTAAACTTGTTTGGCACTATTATTTCTACGCTGCTTGATAATTTAGACCCCGTTTTCTTATTTTGCTGTACGGTAATGTCCTGCATATCAATCATTTGACAGACAAATACCATGATTTGCCAAGACGTCTTTGCCTGCATCCCCAATGATCTCATACATTCCAGGTGTGTTCTAGACCTTCTCTCCTTACCTTTCATGCCTCATCTTTTCCTTTTCTTGTTGGCTTGCTGTTATGTCTTTTTAACAACTCGTGCATGTTTTTGTCAGAGTTTCACTTAGACAAAATGTGGCCCAATGGAAAGAAAGGCTTGGGCATACCACCATTGATCTCGGGGTAGCTCCCAAGAAGCTCGAATGCTATCAAAATGGAAACCTCAGAGACACCGATCCAATTGAAAGACTGGAATCTGTCAAGGGGCATCTTGTTTCTTTCCCACTTGAGTTTATGTCACAAGAAGATTTGAGACCTGTTTTTAATGAAAGTGAATACTATGCATCACCCCAAGTGTTCCATTGACGTGATCTCTAACAGAAGTTGATTTTTGCCATTCTAGCCTTGGATTGGTAAAATATGTGAATGGTCGAAGAAAAAGAAATATGTACAGCTTAAGGAAGAAGTTCATTTTTCGACGTATCCTTCCGTCATTCGGCACAGCAACCCTTTGGAGTGATGGCAAGAACATGGCACTCCCTATACTTGCAGTTGATGAGAGTTGGCAACATTATTTGGCGGCACCTTGTGATTAAATGTATAGTTGATCCATTGTTGTACAATTCAATTTTTATACGGATGTAAGATACTTCATATTTATGCAATTGATTCTTTTTCAGAAAAAGGAGATCGTTCTCTTATCTATTGTATAGGCCATAGCAATCTGCTGTTACTCCCTGAACAACGATATGTAATCTAAATTTTGTCAAATACAGAGTATAAGGGCCTGTTTAGTTGCAGAGATTGTTTTCTAGTTTCCTATCTCCAATTCTCCAAATGTTTTCCCTGTTTCCTATCTCTACAGAAAAGAGTTCAAAATTTAGAGAACATGTTCAAATCCTGTATTGTTTTCATTTTAAGAAACTGGAGAACATGTTCATTTTAAGAAACTGGAGAACATGTTCATTTAACATCAGTTTTCTTTTAGTGTTTTGAAATGAAAATGAAAAATGTGTTCAAAAGAAGTGATGTTTTCTATTTTTTTTATTTTTTATTTTTTATTTTTTATTAATCTTGTTGACCACAGTAGACATGTATAATGTGCTTATGTCTAAAATTATGAGGTGATAACTTTAAATGACAATTTTAATTTGAAAGGAATAAAAACCTCCAAACTAATCAGAAAAAATTAATATAATAAGCATACGTTTCATACAAAACATCCAATTTAATATTTTTTTACAAAAATTGATATACTAAATAATCGAATCATCTATTACGTTGTTGCTAATAATTGCTCCATAAGCTATTAGTGATTGACGTCTTAACTTGAAGCATTTCATCATGATCTGTCATATCCATCGGAAATCCTTCTTGCACTGTGTTTAAGCCTTTATTAGGAACTTGAAAACCATCTTCTCCATACATGGTAAACAACTTGTCCGCCCTATCTTGCATCCTGATAAAATTATGCAATGCACAACATGCATGTGGAATCAACATTTGGCGCCTCAGCGGATAGTTTGGTATATCTTTCAATAAATGAAATCTGGCTTTAAGTACTCCAAAAGAACGCTCTATGACATTACGAACAGATGCGTGCATGTAATTGAACAATTCTTCTTTTCCCCTGATCCCTGGACCACGATCGAAATCTCTATGATGATACCTTTGACCACAATAGGGAGCTAAAAACCCTTTAAGATTCGGATAACCACTATCCACAACATAAAAGTAATCTACAATAATAAACCAAGAATTAACAATAGCACAAGAAAATATAAAGCTGGCATGAATTAAGCTATGAGCTCTTACCACCAGAAGGAACCGGAAAATTTGTTTTCGGCTCTAATGATGGCATCATAGAATACACGAGAATCATTTGTCGTTCCCTCCCAGCCAGCATAGACAAACGTAAACATCATATCATGTGAGCAAATAGCCAGGAGATTTTGAGTTACAAGGACCACTTTCCTACCTCGAAAAGTTTTTTGTTTGGAAGCGGGTGCCCACGCTGCCACGTGTGTACCATCAATTGCACCTATACAATTCTACACAAAAGAATTACATTATAATAAATCTCCAAGAATAAAAGATTGAAATAAATAAGATTGTACCTTAAAGTAAGGGTACCATTTTGGATTTGCTTGAATTTCTGGTTGTACTTCACCTCTATCAACATGTTTGACAATGGTGACACCAAAACCTTTTAATGCTCTCACGACTTTCTTAAACCAAAAGCTAACAGTACCAAGTGAATGTTGGAAACGATCACAAATCACTCTTTGTCTTGTGCCATGACATAGAATGCGTAATCCCATTGCCAGACCTTCCTCTACACTAACATTCCTAGAATCTTGCAATAAATTTGACATTTTTAATTGAGCACACAAATTTAGAAATACATGTGGCCTCATCCGAAATGATTCATAACATTGAATAGGATGTCCACATAACACTTCTCGGATATACTCCTTTCCACTGAGCATTGACGTTCTACAAGGTATTCTATCAATAAATGCAGCTGTGTGTTCTTTCAAAAACATGAACATCATCATGTCCGTATCATCATCATCCATCTCATCTTCAGAACTACTATTTGATACATTTGACACAATGTCCATATCCTAATTTAAATCTGCACAATCATACCATATCACAAAGCAAACACACTTACTAACAATAAAACTGATAATGTTGATATACCTCAAGAAGTGTCATACATCAAGACAAGGAAATGAAAAAAAACAAGCACATAAAATTGTTCAATCATCCAAGTGACCAGCAAATTAAGAGAAACAACTACAAACTTAAAATGTTACCCAAAGTTTGCATAATCCAGCCTACTGCTCTGTCTCCAAACTTTTAAGCCAGTACTCTCGCCTCTCTTTAGTCATCAATAAAAAAATCTTCCTCCAACTAAGATCGGTGAAGAATTGGACTCCTTTATTATAAGCATTAGTGCTGACGTCAGGCATGTTATTTAACTCATTCATGCAGTCCATAATGGAGTACTCCTCAGTCAGAGAGTTTGTAGCATCACTTGAAGGTGATTTGTATTTCTCAGCTTTTGCCAAGTCTCTTTCCTTCCTAGCATTCAATGATTCTGACCACTTGTCAAACAAAGCATCATACTTCTCTTTCCCAGAATTCCTTTTCACCCTTCTATTACCAGGTAAAACTTCCAAATCCCCTTCTGAAGTACGCTTCCCCCTGGACCTATGCTCGTTATCTAAATACTCATCCTCAAGCAGTCGCTCTTCCTCTGATGTTTCAAATCCTCTAACTAGATCAACATTTCAAACTTAGGCATCTTACTGTGATTTACCGTTGACTTGCTCATGGTTTTGAGACTTGTTGTTACTTCCAAAGAGTCAAGAGTAGAGTTGGCAAGAATTGACCCGACGACCGAGCCGCTATAGACCAGACCCGATAAAACTTGAATCCAAAATGATCCGACCTGGCCCTAATAGTTGCGAGGCAACATTTATCAGCTCGACCCGTCAATAACCCGAATTGACCCGACCCAAATCTGACCTGTTTGTCAGGTTTAGTCAGAAGGAACAATTTTTAACACATAAACTTCTCCTTGTTTGTCTACCCTTGCAAAAACAACAAAGTACGAGTAAATAAACTTCTGAACTCAACTTTCCAAAACAAAAAGAAAACTCAAAAACAATGTTTGGTTTAAACGACTTAATCTAAATCTATTAAAGATTGAATTTTTAGAACAAAAAGGTCCCTTAAGCCAATAAAAATAAAAATAAAAATAAAAATAAAAAAAAAATAAAAAAAAAAAAAAATAATAATAATAATAATAATAATAATAATAAAGATTATTATTATTATGATAAAGAAAGAATGGTGGAGAAAATTAGTTTTCTACTTCATGTTTACACAGTTGCAATTACTAGGTGAAGGGGAGGGTAAATCAAAGAAGAAGGGCAATTTAGTGTTTATTCATGCCTATTGTAGGCAAATTCTTGTCTACACTTAGGAGTTAGGAGGAGTCAATTTGACTATACCCACAAGGCCACAATGAAGCAGTGGTTGTTCAGAGAAGTAATGGGTTAATAATAATAAATTCTATCACATTTGAAATAAATTTTAAAAAGATAAAAAAAAAAAGTGTGAGAGGGTGTAGCCAAGTCGACTATACTTAGGTGTGACATTCCCTCCATCTATAATGGCCTTTTTACCTCTAGTTGTAATAGGACACCACGTCCTAGAATGGTTCTAACGTAATCATCAATATATATATATATATATATATATATATATATATATATGTAAAATAGAGTTCTCACCAAGCATTGAATAGGTAATAAATAGCCATAAATGCATGGGTGATTGAAAAGAAATTAAAAATTATTTTATTTTATTTTAATAAGAAATAAGTAACATAAGTATTATATTTATTATGCAAAAAAAAAAAATATTATACTTTTACTAAAAATGTAATTTCTTTGTTAATTTTTTTTGTTGATAAAAATATTATTATTGTTCTTTGCTACTCATGATTAAAAAATTATTATATTTTTTCTGATAACGGAGTATGCATGATAAACAGGAACCCGTGCGATTATGAAATCTAGTTTTAATGTAATGTTCAATCGCATCAAAAAAGTAGTGGTTGTCCAGAATGAAATAATGGGTTAATAATAATGAATTCATTGAAATAAAATTTAAAAATATAAATAAAAATGTGAGAGGGTGTAGCCAAGTCGACTATATTTAAGTGTAGCCAAGTTGACTATATTTATGTGTAGCCAAAAGCCCATTATATAAAGAATTACGCCACCATAACATTTAAATGAGTCAATATAATAGAGTTTACACATTAAGGTTACGTAGTGATAATTATCGGTAAAAATGGTCAGTATCATCTATTTTAAACATAAGGGTTTTATGTAAATTTTTTTTTTTGGTGGGTGCATCGATGTAGAATTTTTTTTTGTGGTGGGTGCATCGATGTAGAATTTGCAAAGCCAATAATGTTCACATCCAAAATTAGTATCACACCAACCAATTAAATTAGCTTTGACTTCCAAAAAATAAAAATAGAAAAACTGGAGTTGTGAAGCAAAACAGCTCTGGAGCCTGGAGTCCCTCATTCCCTCTCTCTCTCTCTCCTTGGTCACTCCTCGTTCGCCGTCGTCCACCACCACCGTTTCCGGTCGTCAGGCCATGATTGGGACAACACTTGCATGCAGGTACTCCCTTTCTCAGTCTAACTCTAATGTCTTATAACAATTATGCTCTCATGATTTTAACCCTAAATTTTTTTATTTTTTGTTCTTTTTTTTGGCTGATTGTTCATGTATTTATCGAATTATGCTTTCATTATCATAGATTTTCCCTCTAATTGTTCAATTATTCAAAGAAATTTTGCTGATTGGTCAATGATGATGTTCGTCCTTTGATTAATGGATTCTTAATTCTAGGGTTTATCATATACTCCAAATAGTTGGTTTATCTTAGGATATTTTTTTTAATGCATAGAAGTATTATTTTTATTCCATTTATTATTCCCTGTGAATTCTGGAATTTAAGGTCATGGTTACCAGAAAGCTTTATTATTGTTGTTTCCTTCTCTGCTGCTATTCGTGAAACTTCTTCTAGCTTTATGTTTTTCCATTTTTTTTTTTTTTATATCTTTTTTCTTCATTGCTTGATTTTTCTTATCATTGATCTATTTTAATGTTGGTGACTCCCATTTGTAGTAGATTTTTGGTTTTTAGTTTGATCAGAAAAAAAATTTCAGCATTATAGCTTTCTTTTGCCTTTGTTTTCGCCTGTTCTTTTCTTCTTTATCTAGAGTGGTATGCAGCATAGTAGGCTAGTAGCTGTACAAAAAAATATATGGACTACACGGGCAAAAAAAAGGAGATATAGCAATAGTAGTAGTCTTTGATCCACCTCTGATGAGCAACAGTAGGGCGCTAGGAGTTGAGGTCAAATGTATTGCTACTATAACATTGTACATTTGTACTTGTTAGTAATACCTTTTTTAAAGGGATAAATAACAGTTAAAAATGATGCATAGTTTGTGTATCTGGATCTCAGTATTTCATACTTTTGTTCAATTGGTATGCTTTAATTTGCAGCTCTGTTTGGTGGAAATTTTCTATTGTTCAGTGTCAGATGGTGTGCTTTCAAGCATATTCGGTTAAAGACCTGGATGTTTTACTGTCATTTATCGTGTTAATGTGCTGATTTATTAAGTTGACTGTGATAAGTTCTACTTATGAAATTAAAATGTGGCAGTGTTTACCAAATACCAAGGACCAGGAGAATCTTATGGTCATGGAAAGCTATGAAAATAACTCTGTCAGAATTGGCTATCAAGTTCTTCGGACTACCTCTTCAACTGATAAGGCTTCTATATTAATCAGAGCATTATGCATTTTCTTTTGATATAAATTTTCTTTTATTATAGTTTACAAACACATTTTGTTTGATTGAGTGACTTCTGGAAATTTTTATCTTTATATATTAAGAAGATGAAAGAACAAAGTAAAAGGAGAATGGTGCACATGTGTGCCTTTTGCTTGCAGAAAGAACTAGAGCCTCTTATGTTTGGTGAGGTGAATTTTTTTGCTAATGCTTATAATGCACCAAGATGATGGCTTTAGATGGGTTCTACCCAGATGAAAACCTGTGAAAACAATCTGTGACTGTACTGATGCCAAAGCACTGTCATTTGTTGGTTGCTGCGAGAGACAGGTTAACAACTCTTGATAACTTTGCCAGGAGAGTTTTTGTTTTTCCTAATAGGTGCAGCTTTTGCTATAATGATTGTGAGTCCTATGATCACATCTTCTTCAGCTGCTCCTTTGCTAATGCTATTTGGAAACTTATGCTTGACTGGTTTGATATTAATAGAAGAGGAAAGAACTTAAAGCAAGAACTAAAAAGGTTCTCCGGTCATATTTGTGGTAAACATGTTTCAAAAAAGTGGAGGAGGACAACTCTGGTAGTCTGGTTCATACAGTGTCAGAGATAGGGAGGGAAATGAATTACATGATTTTCCATGATGAAGGTCGCACAGTGGATCACATTGCTGCATGGATTCAGTTTAGTGTTAGCGTTAGACTCTTACTTTCATGTTATTTTTGGCTTTTAAGTCTGAGTTTCTACCTAAGAGAGCATAGGGAAAATCTGTTTTCTCCGATACATGTTTGATCCCTCACTTTGATTTTCCCATAATTGAAGAATAAAGTGGCTACTAATTCTTTCAAAGAACAAAAGAAGGGAAATGACAAATTAGCCAGTAAGACAAATCTTGACAAACTTCGTTGAATCTCAAGTAAATCCTGATATTATTTCCACGGTAATCACTCTTAAATAATTAGCATATTCAATCCTTCCATGAATATTAAGAATTTTTTTGTTCTTAATGATTCAAAATAAGTTGTAAGAAGAGTTGAAGACACGTCCCGTGCAACTTGCACGGGCCAGCCCACTAGTATGAAAAAAAGCGTAGATATATATGAACTCTTTTATTAATACCTTTTCCACTACTAGTACCTGCCATTTTCTCTCTCCTCACCTCACTTGCAGTACTCTTTCTCTCTCTTCTAGTTTCCAAAGAGCTACAGCCAACAGAGGTGCGTATTTTCCCCCATTTTAAGGTTTTTATTTTATTCTAGCTAAATGTTCAAACTTCAATTAGGTTTCTCCCAATTTTTTCCGTGTTTTTTTTTTCTTTTTTTCTTTTCTCGTGTTTTTCGTCACAAAGATTCACCCATTTTTTCATGGTTTGTAGAAATCCGATTATATTTAATTACTACGCT
Organism: Tetragonia tetragonoides; assembly: GCA_038025085.1. Classification (NCBI taxonomy): domain Eukaryota; kingdom Viridiplantae; phylum Streptophyta; class Magnoliopsida; order Caryophyllales; family Aizoaceae; genus Tetragonia; species Tetragonia tetragonoides. Next base: position 31,782,422 of record CM076152.1, on the reverse strand, counting down.
ACTGAAAATCATCCATTTAATTTTGATGATTGCCCATGTCAAATGTTGATGTACTGCTTAGAATTGTCAACTGTTGATCTTTAATTGTAGCCTAGTTGTTATGGTGCTCAATTTGTTAATTAGCTTGCTTATTGAAATTTTGTTCATTTGAATAATTCCTTTTCTGTTTTTGATTTTTTCTTCTGTGGCTATTGTCTGCTAAATTTTAAAGAGATGGCTGAATTTTTGATGTGATACTTTTGTATGTGGTTTAGGTTAGTGCATGTCACTTGCTCATCGATCTTTGTTTCATTTATGGTCTCCTTAGTAGTTTACTGGAAGTGAAGAGTAGGATACCATCATGGGTTAGTAAACATGAAGATTGAAGATGGCTGAATTAAAAGAATATTGTGATATGGACATTGGTTATGTCAATTAACTTGGTGTTAAGAAATTGAAAGGATATTGGAAATGTTGATATTTCACTGGTACATCACATTAATTTTCGCTATGAGCAAGTAGATTCAGCTATTTTTCTTCCTTTTGTTTCCACGATGGACTTGAGCGATCGATTGAGACTTATGCAGTTTAGGGCGATTGATCGTAGTAGGTTGTGCTATGCTGAGAAAATTTGGAAGTATGGGAATTTCTAGAGCTGGGAAAAGTGAGACCAGGAACGAGGCGTGTGACCATGTGAATGGGAAGACGATTAAGGAAGCATGTAGTGATAAGTGGTCTACTTGATTGCTTGGTTTTGCTGTTTCATTGGCATGCACCACTAAATAGATGATTGAAGGCTCTCTTGTTGATTGTTTGAGTAGTTCTAGTTACAGATTGTGGTGTAGCTTTGTAGAACACCATCAAATCGTCAGAGAAGCACAAATGGTTTAGCTTCAAAGATTTGCACATTGGTTGCCATTGGAAGCCTGTCAGTGCAACTGAGAGTTTAAGAATACTTGATAGAAACTCCATCACAAGAACAAATAGGAGGGGGAAGATTGGGTCACCCTGCCGAATCCCCCTCTAACCTTCAAAGTAGCCTTGACTAGTACCATTCACACACATAACAAGTTAGCAGACTTCACACAAGCTAAAACCCAGTTGTGAAATTGGGGAGGGAAACCATGACCAACAAGCATTTCCTCAATTAAACCCCCTGTGGATGGTATCATAAGCGTTACAAAGGTCAATCTTCATAAGACACATAGGAGAAGTGTTTTTCCTATTATAGTGTCTAATGATGCTTGACAGATCATAATATTGTGAACTATTGACCTATTTTCCACGAAAGCACTCTGATTTAAAGAGACAAGATCAGGCAATCCTTTCCTAAGTCTGTCACACAAAGGCTTGGATATACACTTCTAAGTGGTATTACGACAAGCAATTGGTTTATATTCAGATGCCAGTTCAGGGGAGGAAACCTTAGGGACAAGGCACAGGTTGGTGGCATTCACCTGTTAAGCATCTTAGCAGAAGAAAAGAAGTCAAGAACAGCTGGACAGACATGATTACGAACTATATCCCAAGCATCTTTAGAAACCCGCTACCAAAACCATCAGGCCCAAGACCTTCATTTATATCAATATCAAACATAGCAGATTTTAACTCTTCAACGGTAACCGGATGAATAAGTTGAAGTAGTTTATCATTGGACAAAGTATACCCAGACTTGTAAATGAAATCAGCAGATTTCATCCTCTTATTGTCACAAACTCCCAGCATATTTTTCTAGAAGGAAGACAATTCATTCAGTACCTGATCCTGTTCAGTAAGTCAATTGCCAGCACATCTTTCAAGCTGTAAACTCTGTTTTGCTGCCTTCTTTGCTTCATTAAGGCATGGAAAGACTGTATTTTGGTCGCCAAGACACACCCATTTCACCTTGCTTTTCTGCTTCATAAAAGATTCTGCATCTGAGTTTATCTTTAGGAAATCCTTCCTAGCTTCCCTCTCTTCCAGCTGTAAGGAAAAGTTGCTAGGATCATTGTTAGCATGCACTTGAGCATTAAGCCTATTTTAGAAAGGTATGTGCCAACAAGAAAATGAAAAGAGAGAGGTTGCGGAATACTGAAGAGGGAAATAGAAAAGAAGAATTTATGGAAAGATTCTTATATATATGTGTATGTCAACCCTGTGATACATCCATCTGGAATTGCATTACGCCTGACTTATTTCATATGAGACCTAAATTTAATCGTTATAAAAGTAAACATTAAGGGGGTGGGGGGTGGGACTATGATGAAGATCTTGAACATATATAGTGTTGTCTTCAGTTGCTGGTACAATTGAGTTTTATGTGTCAAATATTGCAGTAATCTGAGTGGGACTGCTGTGTCATTATCTACTGTCCTGGTTTTCTTGATTTGGTTAATACATGATGACGATGAAATTAGTTTGGATGTGCATGATATTTATATGTATGCCTTTCGCAGTTAGCAAACAGTGGAAGCATTAGCATTTGTCTTTGACAGTCATAGCCATGGCATCAGCTGTATTAAGTTCGGGTGCCTTAGTTGTTCTTGAAGAGCTGAAACCATCCTCTCCACACTTTCAGAATGGGACTTCGCTTCGTGTTACCGGAAAGTGAGTACTTTTCCCTCTTTTTCACAGATTTACCACTTGCTTATGAGCATTTTCAAATGTACTCCCCTTGTGAATCTTGCTCCTGCTCAAGAGTTAAGGGCGGATCATAAAGATGATAAATCACTGATGTGACTTTTAAGCTGTGAAAATATCGTGAACTTGCAAGTCTTACCCTGTTTTGCTGTTTCTAGCTTGTGTATAAACTGGGATAATTACTGAAATCTGGATTTAGCTAAGATACTTTTTCTATTAGAACAGCTAAGCCATATGAACTGCCAATGATAGACATGCTACTACTAGAAAAGACCCCTAGAATGAAACAAGGCTGAGTCACTAAATACTCAGCTGGTTTTCCATCATTGGTCCATTACACAAAGTGACACAAAGTCACAAACTGCAGGGAAGGTTAAGGTAAAAGTGTAGGTCATCATGTCCCTTGCAAACCATAAATTTTTCACGACTTTTTGTGGATAATGCTCAAGGAATACAATCTTAATCTTACATTTCGCAAACTGTTCTTGTGCATGGCTAAGATACTCTCAGTAACTTGCATTAAGGCTTATATCCCAAACGCCCATTGCTTCACATGTTTTTCCTTAATTTATATAGATGGACCAAGAGCAATCGAGTTAATATGAAAAGTTCTTGTCATATGAACTTTAATAATTATCTTACTGCAGCAAGCCTTTGATGTGATATCCTGAACAAGAACAACTAAATGGATCTACAGTGCATAATACGTTCTGCAAAATGTAATACCCCTTTTGATTTGTATTATCAAGTGAGGTGTAGCTGGACATGACATGACATCCATATTGCAAACTTTTGATTAGTTTGAGTACATCTAAGAATTCTGATTGTGATGTCCGATCAACTTATTAGGCTATCAGACTATTCAGTGGAGACCGCTATTGCTGTTATTGCTGACGGGAGTGCAACCCTGAAGATTGATTCACAGCACCTGAAGCTTAACTACCGATTGGGCTCTATCTACCAGTTTATAGGGGAACTTTTCATTGAATCTGATAATGAGGTATGTTGATCACTTGTTTTGGACTCCTAAGTTATAGTTACTCATGCTCCAGATACGTACTGTGAGACCTGTTCCCTTTTCTCCTGCGATGGTATGAAGTTAGCATGGAACTGAATGCAACCTATTATTTTCTTTCAGCCCTTGCTGAAGGCACGAGTAGGTAGGAATGTGGATGGCTTGGACCTCAATCTTTATCGTCAGTCTCTTCAGCTACTGAAAGAATTTCAAGCTGGCCAAGCTCAAAGATGAAAAATCTTTCACATAAGCCTTCACTCATCTTAATGGGATATTGCATGCACATTGCTAAAAGTATGTGAATAGGCTCTTGATGCTCGTGCTTCTGCACCACTGAAATACATTGCTTTTAGTAATGACAGCTGCAGTTTATTCTTTATTATATGTAGATCAAAGTACAGAAATGTTTAACTTTTAAGGGATCAAAATCAGAATATTGATCAGAATTACCATGGTAAGATGAAAGACAATTTAGAAACGTATGCAAACCCTTTGCACCTGTGGAGTATTTGAATGCTGAAGGTGTACCCTGACAAAACAGAGGCTTGTTTTTGTGGATCTCCAGCCTTTGGCCACAGATTTTAACCTTAATAGCGAGGCGAAGACAGAAGATTGAGATGCAGAGTGGACAATTTTTTAAACATAGTCCAAATTACACCAAAACGCCAATACCCATTAACAGCATCACGTAACCTCCACTCCCCCACCTTCTATGAAGGGTTGAGAGAGAGATTACCTATCATTTGCTTGAGTAAAGTCACAAAACATTCAGAAAGCAAAACATAAAGTTACACACTCCACTCTCCAGCAATACAAGATGCAACTAGCTACTGAACCCCTAAGAAACAACTCATTTCCCAGCCATGTATTACCCCTATTTCAACCACTCTTCACGGCAGTGCACTAAAGTCACGCCACTGGTAAAAGACCTTAAAGCTCCTCACTTAAGTATATTGATTGAGGTAAAATTCTTTTGTATACCATATACGCGTATAAATACTACATGGCACATCTCATTTAATACTTTGTACACCATATACGCATATACGCGTATAAATCCCTCTGCCTCCTCTCTCTCTCCCCCCTAATAACTAATAAGTTAATAGCTCCATTGATTCCCCTTCAATACCAAACTCATGCTCAACCTTTCGCTAATTGCTGCTTTCCTAGTTCCCACCCAACGCTCAACATTATTAACACCATCCTAGAGAAAATCCAACTGAGCTATCATAGAACTCCAAAATTAAAACTCCTGAAAAAAATAGAATAACTCAGCTCATTATACAAGAAAATAATTACGGGAAGCCAATTTTTGCTTGGGGTTTGCAAGGACGTCGTGTTCATCTTGTTGTTGAAATAGTGATCCTCTGTTTAATTTGCATTGAGTACGTGATACAAGTTAGCATCTTTGTGATTTTTTCTCTCTCAAATGAGCTCACAACAATGGCGGAAAGAGAAAACCTTTTATTTGGAACTAGTGAGACACTACTAGTATAGTACTGTCCTTTTCTTTTGGGATCAAAATGTTGCATGCGTTTGGGAATTTGGCGTGATTTATTTTTCATTTAATCGCCAGCACCACCGCCATTAATGGCTCTTCTTTCTTATCAGAGATGGTGCATCAAAGAAAGAGAGAAAATGAGATAAGAAATAAAAGGGGAGTGAAAATTAGAGTCAATACAGCCAAAGAGGGGGAAAAGAATTTGATTCCGGTCAACATACTTAAGTGAGGGGTTTTAAGGTCTTTTACTAGAAAAGTTAACACATTAGAGGAAATTCTGTCAATTGGTAGTCTTTGACAAAAAAAAAATTGGACTAAAGGTAATTTCCCACAACTTTAACAAAATAAGGTAATTTCCAGAAAAATTGCAAAAACGAAGGTAGTTTAAAAAAAAAAAAAAAAAATCCTTCTTATTGCATTGTTACTTTTTTGATAATTTACATTTTGCTGATAAATATTAGCATATGTGTATTTTGGTAGAGGTAAAACTTTCCTAAATGCAAATCCATGTTGCGCTAGGATACGTTCCCTATTTTGTTTTAGCTGTGTATATATATATATATATATATATATATATATATATAGGCCGCTGTTATTACCAGGCCTAAAAATACTAATGCCAGACCATTAATTATTTAGGTTGACGTTTTAGTCCTTCATATTAATAAGGCAAAACACTTATTTATTTTTCACTATCTTTCATTACCTTATTTACAACAAATTTATAGAAAGGCATTAATATTTACGGATCCTGCATTTTTACCAACTTAGCAAATCGGCAATCACAAGACTCAAATTATTATTTTCCTAAATTGCTCACATATATCGTCAAGGTGCACTTTTGGTCTTCAAATGACGCAAGTACTATAAGCACCTTGAAGGACTTCAAGTCTTCAACGGTTCAACCCCATGGCGCATCCCATGGCAGTAGACAACCTTGCTTTAAGCGAATGTTGATTATACAATAGGATATTATTAATAGGATATTAGATATAACCAATTAAGAGTTGAGCTGATAATCCTGCTATGGTTTAAGGCTATATATTAGTGCGAAAATTGTGTGATTATTCAATATTATTGTATCACAGAGATTGACTTGGAATTTCCATAAATTAGCTCACTATAATCGCTCAATTACATGCCCAACTGGCCAGCTCTATGTTTCTTTCTTCTTTATTATTATTTTTTTTATATATTTTTTTCTATTATGAAAGCTCTATAGCCCTCATTTGATTTAAAAACTTAGAAATGCCTTCTTCTTTTTTTGGTAAGATTTTTTTTTTGTGGCTACCATTATGATTTAATTTCTATATACTTAATATGTAAGTAAAGCAAGTGTACATATAGTAATATCATGGAGAGAGTATAATTTGGGTTGCCTTTTTTATAATGAAGGGCTAAATCGTCAACGTAAGTAATTAATGACCTGGCATTAGTGTTCTTTGGCCTGTCAATATATATATATCCCGTCATCAGCTATTGCCTTGAGAGTTACTACAACGTAATTAAATAGTTTGGCCTAATTAAGAGAACTCAATTTGTTAATCATCCTCTCCTCAACCACCTTCAAGATCACCTCCGACCTACTGCAGCCTAGCCTAGCCTACCTCAGACATGGCCACACGATTGTTGCTACCTGACAGCCACCCCGTTCGAAACCCGTCTCCATCTTGTTCTCCTCCGTCGCACACCTCTTCTCCCTCTAGGTACGTATAAACTGGAACAATTCATTAATTAGCCAACTAAGATATAATTTATAAGTTTTTGATGATGTTGGACAATTTTAATTTGCACTTTTTTTTTTTGGTGCAAATTTGCACTTTAGTTAATTCATCAGCTAGCTAATTAATAATCACGTTGATGCTGTTAAGGCAAATACTAAAACTATTATATTAATATTCTACTCATATTACCAAAGTATGGAGTAGTAATTAGTAGTTCATCCAAAAAAGTATCAGAGTAGTATTTTTCTTGATCTTGTTGCACATAGTTAATTAATTAGATAAACTGATATAATTTTTTACTAAAGTATGGAGTAATATTTCAAAAAAAAGAAGTATGGAATAGTATTTTTCTTCATCTTCTTGAACATATTTAGATAAAAGGGTTAAATTGATATATTTTTATAGAGTATTATATTTTTCTTGATATTGTTGCATAAATATAACTAAAAGAGTTGTTGCACATGGCTCATAAAAGTATACATAATTTTTGACCTGCACACGGCATACCTTCTAAATTAAATTTGATGGATATTATACCCATATCTGAACCTGTAATGATACAGGTTTGCCATCAAATCACCAAACATAATTACTTGTGTTTGATATATATACTACTATATATGTCCCACATACTAACACAGTAACATATTACATAACGATAATTGTCCTGCAGTCTTCCCAACTTGGGAGATAGTGGATTCTTGGTGTTTAGAGAAGGACATATCATCTATAAATCACCAGTGCAACAGCGACAGTTCAACCATCCTTATCAGCTCGGAAATGCCAGTCATTTCGATAGTCCAACAGTAGCAATGGTAAGTTAGTGGTGGAAATTAAAGTTTTTCAGAACATTTGAGAACTATATCTTTGTAATTTATATATGGACTTTGATTGTTCAAGTACTAATTCAAAATGTGTTTGCTAATTATGTGCAGGAAATTAAGTTGCCTGTCAAAGCTGGAGACATAATAGTGGCTGGAACGGATGGGTTATTCGACAACATATTCTCCCACGAAATTGAAGAAATAGTAAGAAAAAAGCAGGGTTGCGATGCAGAATACGTAGTATGATTGGCATGTTTGATGCCACTGTTTCAGTCTTGGAGCACATTAAGGTTGATAAATCTCTTGATTCTCGTCAACGTTGAGATGCTGATGCTGCTTTGGATCTCATGATTTCCTATGAATTTGTGTTTATTTCACATTTGATGAAGAACATACTAGGAATTGCAGATATTCTGTGCCAAGCTTTACAACAAAAATCTCAAGATATTGTCAATGCCATGAAGTTGGTTTCAACAACCAAGAGACTTCTTCAAAACTTTAGGGAAGATGATGAATGGGATAAATTTTTGAAAGAGGTAGGTTTATTTTGTCAACAATATGATATTTTGGTACCAGACATGAAAGCTCCTTATATAGCTCGTAAAGGTCGAGCTCGTAAACAACAAAATCAAGTCAAAGTAGAGGATCATTTTCGTGTGGAAATATTTCGGGCTACAATTGACAAACAATTGACAGAACTAAATGACAGATTCAATGAGAGGGCAATGAAGCTTCTTACTTTTATGTCATTATTGGAATCTAAAGAGGGTTGTAAAACTTTTGATGTTGATCAAATTTGTACTCCTGCAGAGAAGTACTACCCTATGGATTTTAGGGCACAAGAGATGATCGATTTGAGATACCAATTGCAACAATTTATCTGTGAAGCAAAGAACGATCCAGTTTTGAAAAATCTCTCCACCTTACAGGAGCTTTGTCAACAGTTGGCGGGAACAGAAAAGTCAAAAGTTTACTTTTTGTTTGACATACTTATACGACTTATTTTGACGCTCCCAATTTCCACAACTACAACTGAAAGAGCATTTTCGGCTATGAAAATTATGAAGACAAGACTTCGAAATAAGATGGAAGATGAATTTCTTGCTGACAGTTTAGTTATCTTTATAGAGAGAAAGACTTCAAAGTCATTTAGTTTAGAATCTATCGTTGAAGACTTTAAACTAGTAAAAGAATGTCGAGCGTTACTTTGAAAGTGACTCATTTGTTTTTTTTTATTATAATATGAATAACTATTTTTTGTAGACGGACTAATATTAGTTATCATTATTGAATGCTTTTTTTTTTTGGGCATTTGTAGTAATTGTTATAAGTATTTGTTAATGAAAAAGAGTCTACTCATAATTTTCTCGCCCCCCTAGAAAATCGTCCAAGTTCCGCCACGGATGGTGATTGTGGACTATGGTGCCGGTGGTGGTGATCAAAATTAAAACAAATAAAAAGAATAAAAAAAAGGTGCAAATATCGATTTTAATGCATTTTGTCACCTGATTTTGTTTTTTTAATTTTATTTTGTTTTTTCATATAAATATATTTTTTTTTTGGCGCAAGATAATTATTAACAGTTTGTTACCTTTTGCTAGTTGATAATATTAGGATTCATTTTGGTAAGCATAGGAGTCTTAGAAAACTTTCCGAAAAAAAGTCCATGTTAATTTGCTGTATATATTTATTATTGGCAGCTTGGGGTTATTACAACATAATCAAATAAGTTTGGCCTAAGAGAACTCAATTTATTAATCACCCTGATCAGCCACCTTCAACATCGATCACCCCCGCCTAGCCTACCTCAGACATGGCCACACGGTTGTTGCTACCTGACAGCCACCCCGTTCGCAGCCCGTCCTCGTACTCTTGTTCTCCTTCGTCGCACACCTCTTCTCCCTCTAGGTTCGTATGATAAACAAGTTGTTAATCAGCCAATAAACTAATAACATATAATTAAGTTATTGATGATCTTGGACAATTATTTTTGCAATTTAATCAATTCGTCAACTAGCTATTCATGTTGATGTGCTGTGTAACGCAAAACCTAAAACACTGTTATATGATGGTGTAGTAGTTCACCGGAGAAAAGAATCGAGTATCACTTTTCTTTCTTTTCAGGATAGTATTATATTTTTCTTATTCTTGTTGCACATAGGTAATTAATTAGATTAAAGGGTTAAACTGATATATTTTTTACTAAAGTATCGAGTAGTATTTTACCAAAAAACAAGTACGTACATGTAGTTGTATATTTTTCTTGATCTTGTTACACAAATTTACTCTATATGTCTCAAGTTTATTTTTACATTGGACTTTTTAAGGTTAAATTTTGTGAACTTTGACCACTTTTTTGTGGAAAGTTACAATTTACAAATAATAGGGAATTAGAATTAGAATTAGAATAGGAAACTAATTCTGAACAAAGTGTTACAATGTGAAAATACTATTGCTAGATTCATTTTAAATAGTATTTTCAAAATATCATCTTATTATAAGCTCTATATAATTATGAAATCATAAATATTCATGGTCAAAGTAGTATCTTAGGGACCGTGAAGAGTCCAATGAAAAGATAAACTTGGGAGGAAAGAAGTAACTAATTCAATAAAAGAGGTGGATAACGTAGGCGAGTATCTAAAGTTAGGGTTGAAGGTTTTAGACTCACGTAACAAGTTTTTGTGAATAAGGAAAAGTAAGTTTTGTGTAAAACCAACTCACAGAAAAATAGATTATTATGAGTTTTCTAACCTGTGTGAGATTGTTTATAACAATGGCATAAACGGGGTATGTACCACGGTTGAGCCTTTTCTGAAACCATTTTCTTGATACAAAAGGATACATGGTAATTGCTATAGTAGTATAGTTGTAGTCCTGACATCCTTCAAGATACCATTGTATAAATAGATACTGTACAATACATCAGTACTAGTATATAAATTGCCCTTTTGAGAACTTTCGCATTCTTTATATGCTTGGATAGAAGTTTTTGCCTAATTGCTAATAAGTGGTTTGCATATCGCTCATAAAAATATGTATAGTTTTTCCAAAAAAAATTTCTATAAGACTGTCTTTCCGTAACTTTTAGTGAGACGGAGTCATTTTTTAATGAATTAAGGACACTATTCACCGTATTGTAATTTTAATTTTTAACTGCAGACCCTCTAAATGTAATGGAAATTATACCCATATCTGAACTGTAAGCTGTAATGATACAATTTTGCTATCAGATCAGTGAACTTAGTTATCTTAGTTCTCAATATCATATATATGTCCTGCATACTAAGATTACATAATTTTTGAATGTCTTACTAGCATATATATTTTTGAACATTTTGAACCGGATACTTACATCTTTATAGACTTTCTGCCAGGGAGAGCAATGACAACATCACCCACCTGCAAAATGGGCTGAAGATGGTTTCAGGAGCATATTACATACCTAAAGACGATGAGTCGAAGCCTCGAGGAGACGATGCCCACTTCATATGTGTGGAGAGGCAAACTATAGGCGTTGCTGATGGCGTTGGCGGTTGGTCCAAGAAGGGTATAGATGCTGGAATCTATGCCAGGGAGCTCATGGACAACTGTTGTGTTTCCACTCTTTTATCTCCAGTGGTTGATCCTAAGGAAGTTTTGATCCAAGCTCACTCAAATACTAAGCCTCGGGGCTCGTCTACTGCTTGCATCATCACACTCAACACAATGTATGCATAAATGCTTTTCATTGCTTCTTCTCATCCTTTAGTTTAAATTCTTTTTGGTGTCCGAAAACTGAACACATTATAACCTTTATGAAAAATTTTCTGTTTTTGCAGTATTTGTGTGCTGCTAACTTGGGAGATAGTGGATTCTTGGTGTTTAGAGAAGGACATATCATCTATAGATCACCGGTGCAACAGCGACAGTTCAACCATCCTTATCAGCTCGGAAATGCTAATCATTTCGATAGTCCAACAGTAGCAATGGTAAGTTAGTGGTGGAACTTAAAGTTTTTCAGAACATTTGAGAACTATATTTGTAATTTATATATGGACTTTTGATTGTTCAAGTACTAAATCAAAATGTGTTTGTTAATTATGTGCAGGAAATTAAGTTGCCTGTCAATGCTGGAGACATAATAGTGGCTGGAACAGATGGGTTATTTGACAACATTTTCTGCCACGAAATTGAAGATATAGTAAGAAGCAAGCAGGGTCGCGATGCAGAATACTTGTCTGGGTACATGGCAGAAAATGCCCTATACAACTCACTTGATAGATACTCTGAGACTCCATTCTCAGCAGCTTCAAAACAGGCAGGCCACAGACACCGAGGAGGCAAGATCGATGATATCACCGTTGTCGTAGCATTCATTAGATCTGACAATGACTAAACCAATTATAGTGTACAGGATATCCAGTCTCATCCCAACCAAAGTTCTGCCATACAGTCAGTGAATAGCTTAGCAATACCCATTTCACTTCAACCTGTTAGTTCATAGGGCTAGGTTGAAGGGATTTGCCTAGCAAGATCGATGATATTACCATGATATTACCAGAAGGATGCTTGAGCACTGGCCGCAGATCACAGTGAGATACAAGTCAAGGGAAGCGAACTACGTAGCGGATAGTCTTGCCAAACAAGGTTTGACGAGGCTCGATGATTTTTTGGCGCGGTTGTAAGAGTAGTATGTCGAACTTAGAAGTATATTGGGGAGGGAATTGGAGTTTATTATGTATTAGCCTTGATCTAGCACATGATTGCTAATCCATAGCTCAACCCTTCTTAGAAGGTGGGGGTTACAGATTTTATGATGCTACCAAGATCAAGTGCTCTTGTGGCGTTTCCTTTGTACTGATTCTGTGATTTGTAGCAGCTTTCTAATTTTGCTATTAATGAAAAAGGAGCGCTTAATTATCAAAAAAAAACAGATCGATGATATTACCGTTGTGGAATTCATTAGGTCGTCATTGTGTTCATAACGCTGATTGAATACTATATATATGTAATTTGAAGTCTTGGAAGTACCAAGCCCTTTGTAAATTGACAATTTGCTCAACATCAATGGAAAATGCTGGACATGTTTGTTACCTTAACATGGAAATGGAGTAGGATCTGTGTATGCATATGCTTGTATTTTTTTTTTTTAATATTGCTTTTTCTGAGCAAGGCAGTTTGTGTGCTTTCAAAACCATAAAATTTTACAGCAATGGCTGAGTCCAACACTTGGACACATAGACATAGTTGACAGTAGTAGCAACAACGGAGTGAACAATAGGAATCCAACCTATATGTTCGTCTAAAACCTATTCATAGCTAGTGTAGCCAGCTAGAACCATCACCAGGATACCAACATTCTGTTCATTACAGTACTTCCTTGCAGTATATACATAGACGATGAACGCACCTTTTTGATACCAACAATCACAAATCATGTTCTTAACTTAACTCCCGATGGTGCCAAATCAAGAAGACTTTTGATTGTCCCATCACTGTAACAAATAGGATTATTTTACATTCAGAACAACCTGTCTAAAAGCAATGTTAGCCGAGTATGTATACACCTTGTCGAGAATACACAATTGCAGAATCCTCCAGCATAAGATCTCCACTATACAGATTACCAGGCGAACTGCATACATTATATGCGTGCAGGCTCAGAGGGAAAATGTATGCTGATTATATTCAAGCCTTAGCAGAGTAATTAAAAATGGTTTATTTGCTTATACATCTATCAACGAGGGGACTGCAGATTATGATCTGAAGTACAGTGATGCTATGTAGTGTACTTATGTTGCTGTTTTGATGCTACCGCTGCTTCTGTTTTTAGTTTGCTGCCAGCTATTTTCCGCTACTGATGCTGTTGTCTGCTGCTGCTGCTGCTGCCGCTTATGCTCTGCCAGTTGCAGCTGCTCAGTGCTCAATGTGTTTTTGCTGTTAGTTGCTTAGCTGTTGTTACAGTTATTCAAAATGTGCTTTGTGCAAGTTTTTGTGTCAACATATGATGTTAGATGTGTTTAGGACATTATCCTCTATCCCTAGGATATGAGCTTAGAAGACCTGCTGATGCGCTATATATTAGAGGCAGTAAGGCAACATTTCTCGGTGTATTTTCTTTGTTTCTTTTTTTTTCCTTCTTGTTATTTAAGTTTTATAGACTCATATCTTGGTTTCTATTTGAAGGTTCACATAATTGCCAAAACATACCCATAACACTAAGTCACTAACATGTGAGTTCTGAAATATTGCAAAAGCAGCCCTTGCTAATGATTCCACGAATGCCATTCCAGCCAGACAAGATAGCCTTGCTATACACAGAACTCCATATGAGTTTGGATAATCAAGTTTCTTCTAATGAAGTATATAGTGTGAAGAAACTACTTTCAACAATGACATAATTTCCTAGGAGGCAAACTGGAAAAGTCGATGAATCTTACAAAGAAGACGGGAAAGGCTGAGCAAGTTAGAGAAAGAAGAGAAGAGAAACAAAGACATCTAAGTATTCCTTCAAACTTCACCTCTTTCCTTGTCATTTGGCTAATTCTTCCTGTTTCTCCTACCCCTTCAATCTAGATTAATATTTTAAAAAAGAGAGATAATTATCATCTTTTCTTCCTTACATCACCCTGAAAATCACTCTAGGAAACAGGAGATATAAGAAACTCTTTACAACATTTAAGCTAATTCAACCACCCAACTTCACTCCAGTATCACACAGAACAGCAATTCAGTAGTAGACAGCTTCATAAGCTAATTGAACTGCCCAACTTCACTTCAATGCATCACAGAATCGCTATGGAACAAGCTAAGCACAAGTTTCAGGAGCGATTCACATCGAACAAACCAACTATCTAAAGAAACAACATTCGAAGAAGTGAGAACAAGCTCACATAATATATCACAATGTAGCATGCCATTTATCCCATTGCTTTCTCATGAGGCTCATGCCTACAGTGGCATAAAGGTAGGCAGAATATGTTAGCCTCACCAACAAAACAGCAGTGGTTTTTTTGATTTGGTTAATGCATTCATGAAGAGCCTGGGATATACCTTAGCCAAAGTATATATCATGACAGACCCATATTGGTCCAAAACATAGCTCTAAGATACCAACTTTAATACGAAATTCAATAACCTCCATAGTTGTTGTTGTGCTAGACCCTACTGTGAAAATTTCTCTCCATATAGGGGAAAGATGAGAAAGTAGCACAGAAGGCAACCAAGACGAAGAAAAGTTTTGATATTTCGCATCTAGGACCTTCCGCCAAAAAGCTGATGTTTCATGCCCATAGCGCCACCGCCATTTTGATAGTAGAGCTAAAAATTTCACCTTTAATGTTGTTACACCAAGACCTTCTTCCTCTCTACATTTTGTAACTTTTGCCCAAGCTAAAAATTTCACCTTTAATGTTTTTTTTTTTCAAAACCTCCCCATAGAAATTGCCTTTCTATCTTCTTAAGCTGATCATAAACTCTCTGGGGAGCTTTATAAATAGATAAGTAATAGAGGGGTAAACGGGTAAGAACGACTACGAGTAAAGTAACCCTTCCACCAACTGGCAAGTATCTATATTATCAAAAACACCTTAATTTATTTCTGAACTTGGTTATAGTAAGCTGCCAGAAAGACAACAATCTGGGATTCCCTCCAATCTGTATTCCCAAATAACCAAAAGGCAAGGAGCCAGAAGCACAATTGAGTATGTTTTGAGCTGTAGACACAGCTCTTTAGTCTTTCATCAATATTAATCCTAACCAAACGACTCTTATGGTAGTGGTCAATTTTCAAACCAGATATCATATCAAACCATCTCAGTACATTCTTCACTCGCTGAACACTACAATGTCATTATCAATGAAAAGGTGGGTATCGTCTGCAAACTGTAGGTGGCTCACCATCACATCACCAACAAAACTCCTTTTATCAGGCCATTAGTAGTAGCATGCAACATCATCACATGATAATAGACTACCCACTGGATAGGCAATTTTTTTTCTCTAAGAGTAAGTAAGTAGCTAGCTAATCAATACTTTAAATTACATACAATTCATATACTTCATATTGATTTCAAGACTTTGAATTGTGTTCCAAAGAAGTATGAACTCATGAAAATCCCTAAGTATACATGTAAAACAGTTTCAGGTTCAACATATCAAAGGGAAAAAAGAAGTCCTCTATGCAAGCAAGCTAATAAGGCCAAAAGGGTCCAGTATACATCGGGTATGTTTTGTCGACAAGACTGGCCATCTGGGGATTTCATCCAGCCAAACAAGCATTTCCGTGTTCAGTCCATCAATGAGCTAAGGGTGGACTAGGGGAAAGAAATGATTACTTTTGACTGTTATACCATGAGACAGTCTTACATAAAATATTCGGAATTGCTTAACATAAATCGTAAATTACTAAACGTAAATCTTTTTATCGCAATATTTTCGAAAAGTACTATTTTTATTTGCAAGACAATTTTTTCCTCATTCTTTTTCCTCTCAAACTTTCCTATAATCCCTTTGTTCATTGTAGAAAACCCAAAATTCTAATTACTATTGATGATTCTTTTGTTGGAGACAATATTTTGAAAATGATAACCAGGTAATCAATAAATATTAAATCTGAAATATTCTAATTATTCATTGTTTAGGTCTTTTGGGTTTACGGGTGGTTCAACGGCGTCAAGTAGCGGCTGATAAGGGGATAGGGACGGGGAGGGGGGTTGACGGGGTTGGGACCTCGGTGGGGTGATGCGGCTTCTGACGGGGGGTGCAAGGGGATTGGGGACGGGCTGAGGAGCTGACAAGGGCTATGGGGAGGTGGTTGGGTCTAACAGGGTAGCTGGGTTTAACGGAAAGGGGGGTTCCGAAAGGGGGGACCATGTTTCAGGGGGGTTGTGGGGGTGGGTCGGCCTCATCAAAGGGGCTGTGGAGCAGGGAGGGTGGTTTGACCTGGGGGACTGGTGTTGGGGTTGGTGGGGTGGGGTTGGGTCCGACGGGTAGAGTGGGGATTGGGGGTGTGCGTCTGGTCGAGGTGGCTGGGGCTGACGGGTAGAGGACCTGGTGGTGGTGGTGGTGGTGGTTGGGGGGGGGTGTTTGGTTTGACGGTTTCTTTTTTCTTCAAAGGTATGTATTGTGGTTGAGAGAATGGAGAGAGTGGAAGAGGGAAAAACGTGTTAGGGGTATTGTGAGAAAAACATTGCGCTTAATAATTTGCGATTTACATTTAGTAATCCCTAAAACTTTCTGTTGGACTAAAATAGATCATAAAAATGTTTACATATTGAATAAAAATGATAATATTTGCCTATTATTTTACCGTGAAACGGTTTTATTACACAATACTTTTGATTACATAAAGGGAAATTCGTCATGTTAAGGGCTGGTTTTGCTTTTTCTCTTAAATCGTGGTCCACTATGTTAGGTGCAAACATGTGCAGATGATAAATTGGCTAGCTTTTTTCATCCACTAAGAGAGCACACTCATGAATGTAATGTCGTTCAACGTGTATATATAAAATAAAAATGAAAAAAACTACGAATTCCAACATGGGACAATAGGACATGGCCAGCCTACATGTAATAATGCCATAAAGTTAGTATCTACCAGTCTTACCTACTGACAGCTAAAGGCAGTGATTTTGCATGCAATTAAGTAAGACAGTTACACCTTATAAAGAAAATCTAACCAAATCTGTCATCCCAATCATTAGTACTCCCTATAATAAGAAATGTGTATTGTTGGGAAATCGGATGACCGCAATGTAATTCTAAACAAAATACACAGGATAAATTAAATAGTACCCCGTAACTACATACAAATTATCACAAAATTTTTGGATGAGGTGTAGCCTCAAGGTAAGGCCAGATGTCATGCTGACATTATTACTTATACATAGAGGAAGCATTACCTTGAGGTCGCCTCATAAAAAAACTGCTATTCGATTAAGGGAAAACCACGAATGGCAAAATCTACTATTATCATCAAAGAAATTACAATGATATACATATGCGATAGACAATCAAAATACTAGCACCACAATCACCTCTGACTTTTTTTTTTTAAAGGCAAGATAACCAAGTAACCCACAGGTTAACCTAAAGCGTCCTTTACCACTAAATTGGTAATGGATTGATTAACTGGAGATGATCAAAATCGTAAAGTTTTACAGGAGTGCCCAAAGTGCGCATGATAATCTGCCACCGTGTTTGCCTCTCTGAAGTAATGTAGAACTTCCACTTTGTCAAAAATATGGAGGTCCTTCTTGGTGTCAATCAGAATGTTCTCTATCTCCCACGGGATGTACCATTCCGCACGAATGGCTTTGATGACGGCCAAATTATCACCTTCAATAGTGATGTTCCTTATACCCTTATCTATCACTAGCTTAACCCCTTCTCGCAATCCACTAGCCTCAGCCATGAGTTTGGATGCAGAATCACAAGATCGCGCCCCATGAGTAGCACCTCGCCAGCGTCATTCCTGAGCACAAAACTTGCAGCCGCTGCCAAATTATTTATTTTAGATCCATCAAGATTTAATTTTACATAGTCTTTTCTTGGGTGAGACTCTGACTAGCAACTGACTCTACTGCTCCAAGACTCATATATATTCCATTACAAAAACTTGTGTGGACTTAGTCCATGGTGGACCAATACTTAGAGTCACCCCCTACTTCACCTGGAGCCACCCCCTCTAAAAGTAGAGTCACCCCTACTTCACCTACAGTCACCCCTCAAATTTATATTTGGCACCACCTCTACTTCATCTGGAGTCACCCCCTACTTTACCTAGAGTCACCCCTTAATTCACCTGGAACCACCCCTTAAAATTACTCAAAATTACTTCACCTGGAGCCACCCCCCTACTTTACCAGGAGCCACCCCCTACTTCACTTGGAGCCACCTCTCAAAATTACTTGGTCCACAGTGGACTAAGTCTACACAAAACATGCTGATATTACATTGCCTCACAAACTGCACGCACCCGCCAGGGATTGGTGGTGGTGGGGTTTTATTTCCTACCTCACCCGAACCTACAGTTTGGCCTTCACCGGTGAGTGGTGACCTATATTTATAGGCCTACAAATTAGTAACATCTTAATCTCCTCTAAGTAGCAAATAGCAATTGACTTATCTTTGATTGCCTCACAAACTGCACACACACCCCCCCCCCCTATCCATTATTGGTGGTTGTGGGGTTTTCTACCTCACCCTAACACACAGTTCTACCACCAATGATCTATATATATTTACAGTACAATTGTGACCCTTTTTTAGCATATGAACCAACTTCAAATTACTTGGCCAACTGTCCCACCATTTGAGTACTTACAAGTTAGTACAAGGGCATGCATTATTATGGTCGATAGTAAATACCCTAACCAAGTAGTGTATACCAAATTACTAGCTACTTTCCTACCAAAAACAGGAAACTACTTGCTACACAATAAATCTATTACCAAATAGTAATACTATTTTTCCTACCAATACTATTATTATTCTAGCACCAGTAATATATCTACCACTTACTTTCAAAGACTAGAGTAATTAACTTCTAAAATAGTGCTACCATATTTTCGTAGAAAGCTCCTACATCTAATGGAAAAGGGGAGATTCGAACATAGAATTTAATTAATGTACTTAGCACTTTAATTTTGACCACTATATATGCCAATATATCCTTAGTTACGCGGTTTTGCTCATTAATATGAAATTTCCAAACACACATTTAATCTACCAAAAATAATATTTCCTGAACTTTGAACCTGCCATATTATATTGGCGTGGACCTAACATATATTTCACTAGAAAAGTCTCCCACGTTTAGCCTGGTACAGGTTTGTATTGAAGAGGATTAGCATCTTCACATTTTAGATTGCAGCAGGTGTTACTTCTACTGGTTCTAGAATGGGAGAACGCGTAGGCTCGTCAACTCATTATTTAGTAAAGACTTGTGAGAAAATTGCCTATCTTCCTTACACCTATGCTTACATCTCTTTTTGCATGCCACTTCCTATTTTCTGTGTACTCTCGTGATTTTGTAATCCGTCTTAATTTAATAATAAAATATATTTAAAATTTAATGGGTTAAATATATAAGGAAATGGGACAGAAACACAAACGTACATTTATATTTTTTCACTTTTTTTTGTTGATAGAGGGACCATAGGGGTTCCTTTCAAACTCTTTGGACAATAATTGCATTGTGTTTTCCAGCAAAATTATCTTGAATTAAAAAATATAAAATCTTCCTTTACACGCCCCAATTACATTATGTTTGCAAAAATCTTAAGACAAATCAAATTAGTTAAATCAGTTAAGCAAACCACAACAGCCAATATCTTCTGGCATTCCTAGTCAAATCGTTCATACCACCTTATCTAAAAATTTGCGTTCATATCTAAAATTGACAATTCACTTTGAATTCAATTCCTTTAACGTGTAGACAATCCTAACCAAATTATTTAATATACACCCATCACTTTCCTTTCCCTCTATATATTCTTACATGAATAACGTCTACACACCTCTCATAAACAACCACATCCCATATTAAACAGTTTTTTGTTCATTGTTAGTGTTATAATAACAACTATGGAGACCGAGAAGGGAACAACGCCGCCAGCCACTGCCCCGACACCGGTGGCGGGTTCTAGCAGCAAGAAATGCAGCATGGTTGATGTAGTTCTGAGGGTTTTGCTCTTGGCGGCATCGATAGTGGCGGTGGTGGTTATGGTAACCAGCAAACAAACTGTTATGTTTCCTGTCCCTAACGCTCCTATTCCTGGTCTTACTGTCCCTATTCCTGCCAAGTTTAATCAATCTCCTGCCTTTATGTAAGTTTTCCAAACTATACATAAGGTCATTAATTTTTGTGTGTTAACTTGTTTTTTTTTTTCTTTTTCACTTTTTCTTTTCACAAAAATTTGTATCATAAAAACGATCTTTTTGCAACTTTCAGACTGAAAATTACTTTTGTATGTAGTGACACTATATATCATATATGGTCATCGTTCATAATAAGTACCGTAAACTTGTAAATTTCTTAATCATGACTCCATTTAAGTGAGTTGATCTCACATAAGAATTGCTCAAACAATTAGGTCGGTGCATATGTGTGTTTTTGAATTGTTTGAATTGTTGTTGGAGTTTATGTAGAGCGCCCATGAGGAATCATTTTTAGGTCACAAGGTAGCGTTGGAGGATTTTGGATTAGTGGATTATTATTATATTGAAACTGGTGTTTCTTTTGAGTTTTGAATGTATGTTGTAATTAAATTTAATATAGACTTGAAGAAGTTGCATGATTTGGTTAGGTTCACAAGTGGCGTGATGCATCGAGTTGACTTTTGACCAACTCAGAGTAGAGAAGTATTTATTCTCCTTATCTGAGTGAGAATTTGAACTTTTGATCAATGGGTGGGTTATGATAGTGGGATACTTGCTACTTGTGCTCCTACCTCATTCTTAGACATATCTTCAATTGCCCACTTTGTAATGTATGAATTATGCACTAGACTTTGCTTGGACTAGTGGCCATTTTCCCGACGGCCTTAGGTTCCATCAGTGTTCGAACATCATAAAGATAGAGGAAGCTCAATCAACGCCCTGCCAAAAAAAAGTGTATGAACTATGCAAAAGATATTATTTGAGCCGCCTTTGTATCGAATTTTCTCCGGTATCTTTCCTTTTCGTGCTTACTATGCTCTAAGAAAGTAGAATTTTCTTTTTGTTAACAACTCGTGAAATAGCAGCTAGTACAAGATCTAGAAACATTGTGGTATCTCAGATACCACTTGCCCAATTGTGCATTTTAAACTCAAACATATATCTTTATCATTTTAAGATACCACATACATACATAATTGACTGGACCCATGATGTGAATCTTATTTAATTGTGTTGGTGTTTGGTTTGCTGTTCAACGACTCTTTTGACAAAATTAAACATCTATTTTGATAATGAAAGCAATGGTTAGGGCTTGTAATATCTGGTAAGTGTCATTTTCACTGTTCTTGTGAGAGGAAGAACTGAAAGTGAGAAGTAAAAATGATGTTGGCTACTTAATTAATTATGTACTAATTTCTATCACTTTTTTGCGGCCTCAAATTTATACGTTTTTGTGGTTTGTGATTTATCATGAATTCAAAAAAAAAAAAAAAACATTGAGGGATAATATATATTCCCCCTCTCTAACTGGGAAAAAAGGGAATATTTTGTAGCGAAATTTGTTTCATTTATTTCATTATTTATTTATAAATATTGTGGTCTTTTGAATAATGACATCTGGTGAAACATTAATTTTGCAGATACTTTGTGGTAGCATTATCAGTTTCTAGCCTATACAGCATCATTTCAATAGTCGGATCATTAGTAGGAAAGCCTAGTGTCCCAGCCAAGATGTTCTTGATCTTGCTCGCACATGATGTGGTAAGTAGCAAATAGCTCCCAAGAGGCCAAGAGTAACAAAATACATGTCACTACATTGAAAGTAGCAAACGCCCCCAAACTGCGGCCGAAAGTAGCAAACGCCCCCAGAAAATTTTACCAAAATAAAAATGAAAAGATAATTAATTAATTAGAAAATAGAAAGGATTACCAAATAAAACTAGAAAAATAGACTGGTTAGCAAAAGAAAAACAATAGAAAAATAGAGTATTGAAGAGAATTTTTGAAAAAGAAAAAAAGTTACTATGCCACAAAGCTTGAATGCCCAAAAACACTTACAGTTATGAGTAAGATTATTTATGACTATAATTTTAGATTATAAAACATTACTAACATTTGGCATGTGATATATATGGTGATGGATAAATGTAATTTTATACTATCACTAGGAGAATATAGTTTTGAGGTTAATGATGGTATACTCATTGATTTAATTACAAGTTGAGATCATAAATTTTCGAATTGGAATCATAAGTACTCTTGGTATTCCTTTATATCACATAGCACTAAATTGAAGTGAAAGAATTATTGTATAGGTGAGTTGAGCTACTAAGCTAAACCGAATTCACTCCTAATTAATGAAATTGAAATTAAAAAAAAATACGCCCTTAGTACTTGTATCAAGGTTATAACTTTTAATGATGTTCCCTCACTAAAAAAAAAAAAAAGCAATTTGACTGTTGGCTATTTAAAAATTGGTCCACTTCATTATTAAATTTATTATTTGGGCAATGTCATTGTCAGATCACAAAACACTATTGTCAGGTTATTTTGTGCCATATTTTCCAATAAATGAAAATATAAAATAGCAAGTCCTTTGACTTTTGATCTGATAATAGTGATTTTTGACCTGATAATAGTGATTTTTAACCTGGCAGTAACATCACTCAATTCTTTTTATTTCAATAGAAATGAAAAAGATGTTCATATTTCAATATTCCACTTTTGTATATAGGTGATACTCGGTCTAGTAGCATCAGCTACAGGCACTGCTGGTGGTGTTGGCTACATAGGATTGAAAGGAAACTCCCATGTACGATGGGCCAAAATTTGCAACAACTATGACAAATTCTGCCACCACGTTGGTGGCTCTATCGCCGTGTCGTTGTTTGCATCGGTCGTGCTCGTCCTCCTCGTCATCATCAATGCTATGTCTCTCTACCGTAGCATTCCAGGCTGCTAATAACTTGTTGATTCTTCCCCATACTTGGTCTTTAATTTGTTCCTGAATGTTAAGTGTTTGAATGTTTTAATGACTAGGGTCTTTTTGTTCATTGTGTAGTGCATGTGGTGATTTTTATTTTCTAGCTAGTGTTGTAATTCATGTAAGTTTTGTTGTTTGATTCTTGTTGTATTTGTAATTTGTTAGAATTCATTTATGTGAATGCATATGTTGGATTCATTATGTGAATTCATATCATAGATTGGCAACTTTGAGGATCAAAAGTCTATCTTACTTAGATTGTGTTGTAATTTCTAGCCAATTGTTTCAAGAAGTTATCACTAATTACTAATTTAAGTCATATGTCGCTAGTTACTTTCTCATCTTAGTGCTTGTTTGGTTAACCATGGAAAGTAAGTTCTCATGCAAAGTGTTAAGTCATGGGAAATAAAAATTTCTAGAAAGTGCTCATTCTTATTTGGTTGCACAAAGGAATTGTAATTTCATAGGAATTGATGCGGGAAGTGCTACTTATCTAGGGGGGATTTGGTAAGCAACTTCCTCCATTTAGCACTTATTGTGTTTTTTAAGTGTCAACCAAACAACCACTTAGACTCCGAATGTACATTGACCAACACCAAAACAACCTCCTCGTAATCGGCGTTCAGCTTCCCTAATGCGCCGTCAACCTCTAAATCCTCTTAATGTTAAGACAATTTTACATAGAAGATTTTCCAATGGATGTCACAATTGAATGGTGTAGAGACTCGGAGCCTCGGCCTCCCCTTTTTAGTTTTTACATGAGATATTTGACTTCCTTATAGAATTGTATTGTAATTGAATAAGGGACCAAGTAAGTTTTAGCGAACTGTCGAATTAGAAAACATCTGAAAGACATTGATTTTGAAAATAACAATGGAAGTGCCCTATCCTCTTCTACATGCATGTTTACCAAAAGGGGCAAATCAAAGGGACTGCCAAATGATCTGGGGGCGGAGCTACAAATTGGGAAGACACTAGATACTCAATCTGCCCATTTAAATAATGGCCCCTACTAGCTCAAGTTTTCTTAATAAATTGACGTCGTCATAACTTCTATGCAAACCAAATATAGTCAAAAATCTGGATTAGCTATTAAGTCCGTTTATTACAAGTATCACAACCCTTATTATTACTGATTCTTCCTTCATAACCGTTATTCCTAAAATTCCTTCTCCTGTAGAGTTTAAAGACTTCAGACCTATAGGCTTAGTTCGTAGTTTATTTGTATAAGCTTATTGCCAAGATTCTCACAACAAGGCTGAACTTTGTTATTGATGATCTTATTAGTGATACACAGACTCCTTTTGTGAGGGGTAGACAAATCATTGATGGAGTCCTTATGCAAACTAAGGTAGACTTGTTGAAAAAACAGAAGAGAGTTGGTTCTGTTTTTAAGGTTCATTTTGCGAAAGCATATGATTGTGTTTTTTGGAATTTTCTTGATTATATGCTTTGTAGGATACAATTTGGTGAGGAATAGAGGAAATGGATCACTTGGTGTGCTAGAACATCTAGAATCTTAGTCATTATCAACGATAGTCCAACTCAAGAGATCCCAATGGCTCGAGGTTTAAGACAAGGTTGTCCTGTGTCTCCTCCCATGTATTTGATAGTTGCCGAAGCTTTTCATCTTTTGTTTCAAGAGGCCATTGTTATAGGGCTGGTGAAAGGTATAAATGTGGGATCCATTTGTGTTAGTCATTTGCAAATTGCAGGATGATACCCTTCTTTTTCTGAAACCTGATCTTGAGAGTTTGAGAAATATTAGGGGTGTTCTTAAGTGGTTCGAGATGGGGTCAGGTTTGAAAATTAATTTTTCTAAGAGTAGTTGATCGGGGTCAATGTTTCTCCTGATGAGACAAAGGCTGCAGCTGAGATTCTTCAATGTAAAGTGGAGAGGCTACCTTTCAACTACCTCGGGCTCCAAATTGCTTAATCCCAGGCATATTTCTTCCTGGACACCTGTTCTTCAAAAGTTCCAGAAAATATCAAGAGGTTGGCAGCATATACATATCTCGTTAGGGGGGAGAATCACTTTGCTCAAGGAAGTACTCACCAGCCTCCCACTCTATTACTTCTCCTTATATCAAGCTCCTAAAGGATTTTTGGAGAGACTTGAACAAATAGAGAGGCAATTTCTTTAGGGTGGGTGCGATGAGAAGCAAAAATAAATTGGGTTTCATGGGCTAGAGTTGTAAAGGACAAAGAAGATGGTAGCTTGGAAATTGCAGATCTCAAAAATAAGAACCTTGCGCTTCTAGTAAGATGGTGGTGGAGGTTTGGAAAGGAGAATAATGCTCTACAGAAGCAGATTTTAAGTGAAAAATATCATTTTTCAGGAAGGCGACTGGCTTCCTCCTGATGTGGCCCCAAATAGCTCGACCATCTGGAAAGGAATCATTACTGCAGGGGTGACTTACTTAGTAATCAGTAACATCGTTAAAGATGGGTTTAGAGTAGTGCTTGGACAGGGCACAAAGGTAAGATTGGTTGTGGATAAATGATGCTCTTCTTGTTGATTAGTTTCCGATATTATATATGCTCACCCTTGACAAAAATATTCTAGTAGTCGATATGGGATTTTGGGAAGGTGATAAACGGAGTTGACTTTTAATTACAGAAGAATTCTTAGAGTCTGGGAGGAAGAGCTCCATTCTCAACTCATGAGACTCTTGCAGACCTCACAACCCTCTTTGCTTTCTCCTGATCAGTTTATTTGGAAGCACAATACAAATGACTCTTTTTCAGCAAAAGGATGTTACAAGATGCTTTCTGGCAGCAAAAACATAGAGAATTGGGACCTTGCTCATCTGATATGGAACAAACATGTACCCTCAAAGGTTCAGACATTTTGTTGGAAACTTTTACAACCCAAGATTGCAACCAAAGATAATTTAGTGAGGAGAGGTGTTCCCTTAGAAGATGGAAGTAGAGGTTGCTCTTGGTGTACTCATACAGAAGAAACTGAAGAACATCTATTCCTTGGTTGCACTCATGCTTCTTCTTTGAGGTATAGTGTCCTTGGCTGATGAACATTGCCTTGTGTTTCACTGCAACCCTTGCCCAGCTTTTGCAACCATGGCAGCAGTTCAACAAAAGCATAGTAAGAGGACAAGCTTGGAGTGTAATCTTCTTTGTCGTAGTTTGGTCGATCTGGTTATCAAGAAAACAGGAGGTTTTTGATTTAATTCAAATCAAATCCATTTTGAGGGTCAAAAGTTATTTATGCCCATGTATGCACTCTCTTACTCAATGGGTCTTTGATTCCATTTCTACTCTTCATAGTTCTGGGAGCTCTGATAACAAAATGTCAATATTAGATTGCAATTGGAAGCCACCACCAGAAGGTTGGTTAAAAATCAAAATCAACACTGATGGTTCCACTGTAGGCAAGCCAGGCCCAGTTGGATGTGGGGGAATCATAAGAGATAACATTGCTGAAATATTGGGAGTGCTCTCTATCAACTTGGGCGTAGCTGATTCCAACTACGCTGAATTCATGTGGATATATCATGGTTTGTTGATGATTAAACAAAGGCAGAATTGGACACAACTGAACGTCCAAATGGAATGCGACTCGAAGAATGTTGTACCTTGTATCCTTAAAAAAGATAAAAGACCATGGAAGTGGTGGCAAAACTTTAATGAGATTGACAACGTTGTCGATACTCTTGATGAGTTTAGAATCAATAACACAATCCGGGAACAAAACCAAGAGGCTGATATTTTAGCTAAAAAAAGAGTCAACAAGGATGCTAATCTGTATGCTTGGATATACTCTCATATCGTTTTTAATATTATATATGTCATTCTTTTGTATAGGGGGCTATCATTTAAGCTTTGAGGTGGGCTATGGCAGTGGGCTCTAAGGGCCTCGTTGCTTTGTACGTTGAATTTTTTCTTTGCAATTAGTTGGCTATCAATAAAGTTTATTTTGTCGTTCAAAAGAAGAAAAAAAATCTACAAGAGCATAGACTTCGTGAACGTCTACATTGTAATGAATAAAAATTAAATAAGAAAGTAAGTTAATTGATTTGAACCCTCAAGATCAGAATGCAAACTGAACTATTGGATATTTAGCAAAGAAAAAAAATTGAAAAGCTTAAGTAAGAAGAAAGAGTAGAAAAATGGTGTTTGCTCCAAACTGTGTGTTTTGATTGAGGAGGTCGTATGATGCATTTATTAAGGTTGAGTTCCGAGCGAAAATGTATTTTAGGTTCTGATTCGGAGAAAATGAGCTATCAAAAGATAAGACAACCTGTAAGGACCCGGGATTTTATCGTTGCCAAAATCCTTTTGTTTTTCCCCGAAGTGCGTCCTTATAGAAAATTTGTCAGTTGGGGGCCTAGATAAGTTCAAGGGACCATCGAGTTAGAAAAGCTTTTGAAAAGACTTGAATTGAATAAAAACCATGAAAGAGGTCACGAATCTGCTATCGGCGTTTTATCGAAGGGACAAACCGAAGGGACAACCTTATAGCGCGAAAAGTGAACTAATCATATTTTTAGAAAGACTCCCGCTTATATAAAACATATAAGTACCCATGAATAATAGGTTCGGGGGCGAAGGTACGAGGTGGGAAGGTGTTAGGCACCCAACTCGCCCGCATTATGACGGCCTCTACTAACTCAAGTTTGCTTAATAATTTAAAGACATAATTCCCATGCAAAACCGGATTAACAACCTAGACTTAGACTATTAATTGGTTCACCACAAGCATCACAACATTTATTTTAACCCTTATTTAGACATGCATTTGATTTGACAAGTTGAGCAGCACAACGACTATACAGACAGTATTTAGAAAGCAATAAAAACGTTGTTCTAGCATGATATCTACATTATGACTACTAGAAAATAAACAATTAGGCAAGCAATTTAATTTTAGCCCTCAGGAATTTGTACCTGAATCGTAGGCTATATTTGACAAGAATAGTAAAAATAGATCTCAAGTTTGGAAGAAAGAGGGGGAAGTTCAGTGTTAATACTCTTGAGAATAGAGGTTGCCAACTGTAGGCTGTGTGTTTTGAACTGAGGGTGAGGGGTTGTTTATATAGGCGTGGGAAGTAGGGTTGGACGGGTGAAAATTGAGCTGAAAAATGAAACGGGCTTGAAAAATGAGTCGGGCCCGAAGGGAAAGCCAGCGCCGCTAGCGGCGCTGGACAAGGCCGCTAGCGGCCCTGGGACATACTCCAGGGCCGCTGACGGCTGTCAGCAGCCAGCTGGATGACGTCATCCAGTTTGTCTTTATCTTCCGGGGAATTTTTACTGATCCGGAAAATAGGAAAAGACTGTTTTACCCGTGCGTGGTAAAAGACGATTTTACCCCTATATTGCAACTTGGCGACCGGAGGTCGGAATGAGGCATGAGACGTGTCGTTGGAAAGCTCTTGAACGGGGCTTTTAGATGGAATGAAAATAAAGGAGTGTTTGGAGAAAAGTCTGAGACCTTATTTTAAACTATTAAAGGAAAATAGCAGTTCAAGCTTAAAAATTACTCCTTTCATCATCGGGCTTTTGCGGAAAAATTTGAAGACGCTTTTTTGGCGTCTACACAACCTCAACCGTCGAACACTGAGGATTGCATGTCTTAGTCGGCGACAGAGGCTTGCATGTCGTAGCCGTCAACGGCTGGGGCTTTTACCTTAACTGTGGCGGCTAGGCGAAAAGTACACGGGTGTGCTTCTTGTGACCTATATGACAACATTGTGGCATAATCTAACCAATGGAAATCATGAAAAGACCGTTTCGTCGTTTGTGTGGTGAAATGACGACTCTACCCCTAATTATCCCAACAATGATATCTTCAAAATCAGGGTATCATTTAGAACCTTTTGAGAAAGACTATTTAACCATCCACAAGCCCACTTTTATCGAGATTGAGTAAAGCGAATGTCAAATCATTTTGAAAGCAATATGCAGCATGTTGTTATGTTGTGTATTTGGTGATGTGAGGGTGAACAATATGAATGCATATATAAGCACACCTTGACTGTAAAATAATTCGTCTGTGATATGAATTCGTCTCAGTGGGAAAAAAATTGTTGTGTTAGGAAAGCAGTGCAAATACGACCGGCACACATTTGTTGACTGCAAGTAACTTGTATTCTCAGAGAACAAAAACATTAGTGAGACACTGTGACCATGTTTTTCGTGCGTGATTATTGTAACAATCCAAAATCTTAAACCTCTTTAATTGTCTAATAAGCCTGATCAACGTTAATGATTGTGATTAAGGGCTTAATCATGTATTATTAGTGTTATATGTTAATCGTGATTAGTAGCTAACACTTGTGATTAGTGTGTTAGTTAAGTAAGGTTTAGTTCGTGAGTAACAAACCCAGTTAGGATTTGGTTAGCGATTTGGGTAGTTTTTCGATTTTGGGTCAAATACTTATTTGGGCCAAGTGTTTGGGTTTATATGGGTTATATAATTAACAAATATATGTCTCCTAACCCAAAATCAACTATTACCTAAGTCCACTACATGCTATCACCCAAACTCATTTATATGTTCTTACCAAGTTCTCTTTCTCTAGAATTCTCTAACAATCTCTACACCTTACTACACAACTATTCAACTCTTGTCGAACAAGCCAACATTCAACTATTATGAAGAAAGTCATCGCATGTAGAGAAGAAAACTCAAGCAAGCAAGTGAAAACATTCATACACTTGTCACCTTCTTTGAATAAACTTAATGTGTCTTTCACATTCGAAACTAGTTGACAAAGAAAAACAAAGCTTCATCTTTCACTTCACTACATTCTCATTATCGGTTCTTCACACCACCACCTACATCTCACTTCTCATTCACAACAATTTTACAAGCCACTTGAGTTTATTGAGTTCAACAAGTCTAGCAAGAATCCAAAAGAGCTTAAGGTAATATCAATACCATATTTTCTCTTCTCCTTTCCATTCGGTTTTGAAGCTTTTTTTGTGAATAAAACTCTAATTATTTTCTTCTTGCTATCAACCAACCATCACGAAACTTCAAATCCGGAATACTCGATAACAACTTTCAAATCCGGGGCCTTAAAGACCTCCAATTGTTGATTGTTAAGATTGTAATCTTGAAACCTTAATCTTTAGTCTCTCTTCTCTAAACACCTAAGAAAGATAACTAATAAACTCGACTTGCTTGTCAGTTTTGATAATGCTTGAGTGTTATTTGTTAAATCACATAGAGGATATCTTAGAGAACATGAAAACCACTTATGTTTATGTTTATGACTTCTCATGTTTTATGTTCTTATTTTCGAATACCTTAAGTCAATAATAATGTTTTCCTTCTTAATTCTAAATCTTATAAAAGTACAGTTATGAAGTATGATGTTAAATGTTTGGGAAATTTCAGGAAAAGCGTAAGATAAGTCTTATTGCGATATATATGATTGTCATGTTTTTTAAGAGCCCAATTCAATGTTGTCCAGTTAATGTACCGTAACTTTAATCCTATTTCAGACCACATTCCATTATGAATTTGGAAAATCTTAAACAAGAAAGTTATAGAACTCGTTTTTATCTTTCTACAGAACTTTAAATCACCATATTCTGATATTATATGAGTAAGTTATGCACAAAATATAGACAACTGTCTATACTGATAAAAATATCGAAAGGTAAACAAAGCTTGCTTGATTGGTGTTTTTCTCTTGATCGAAAACATGCATAATTGTTTTTTTTTTTTTTTTGGATTAGTATATCACATTTAAGTCATATTTGTAGATTCTAAACAAGCAAATGTCATCATTTGACAATAGGGATAATTTTAGAAATAAAAGAGCTTGGGTTTGTGTATTATTGTGTCAAATCTGAAATTTTGTTGTTTGACTTATGTTCACTTGACCAAGAGGTCAGGGATGTAAAAATTCTACAATGGTTGGCAACCATTGTAACTTTTCCAACCATTGTAGCATGGCACATCTCAACCGTTCGTTTATTGATCAAAGAGTACTAGCCCTTGATTGGCATATATATTTATTTGGCCAAAAAGATTTTTTAATATTAAGCTGCAATTTTTTAAAATACATATAATATTTTCGGAAATCAATTTTTGAATTTCCAAAATAAATTTAGAAAATGACTAAATTAATTTTCAAAAATTGGAAAATTGTGAAAAATAAAAAATAAAAAATTGATATAATTAAAAGGAAATATGTCATTAATTTCCAAAACCTTTGAAGGTTGAATCTCTATGGTCATGGACAAGGCTGAGGCTCCTTCAATGAATCAATTGAAGGTTGAGGCTCCATCAATATCAATTGAAGGCTTCAACCTTCCACCTTTGCTTGTTTGAATGGATTATGGTGTATATGTTCATTTGACAAAAAACTGCAAGCATAGGGGTCTAACTCGAGACCTCGAAGTTATAATGGTAGCACTCAGCCAATGTGCCACATTGAGCCTTTTGATATACATTACGGATTTAGTCTATATAATACATATACTAAAGCCCAGTACAATACCAAAATCCGCCTATATGTTTGGGCTTGATAGTACGAACATTGGGCTTATAATAGAATGTAGTCCGTCTATCTTTTTTTTTGTTGGTACTGCCACGCAAGCTCAAGCCCATCCTGGCTTCAGCCTTAGAGTGATGTTTTCCCCATTTAAATACATTCTTTTCCATAGCAAAAAAAAAAAGAAAACAATACTTTCTTTTATTTTACAACTTTTATTTACTATTTCATTGTTTCTCTTATTCGTTTTCGTTTTTGCATTTAGTTTCTTTGTGTTTCTTTATACTTCTTTTTTTTTCTTTCTTTATTTCATTTCTCATTTATATTTGATTCCATTGGTTCTTTTTTTTTTGGGTATTTACATTATGCAACATTTTACTTTTATACTAGCTAAAATTATTTTCATAAATAATTTTGGTTTACTTCAATAAATATATATTTTTTTGTTATACAGTGGGCCTGTTTGGCAATAATTAGTTGTAGTTATAATCTTAACTGTTTTATCAATGATTAGCTGTTAAAAACGAGCTATTAGCTGTCATGAGTGACAAGTAACTGTCATCTGTTTATTAGGTTGAGTGTTTGGTAAAATTAGCGGTTTGGTTAGCTGATTGATGTAAAATGATAAAAAGAATATTTTATTATTATTTATCATAAAAAATAAAGGGATAGAATCAGAATCAAATGCCTAAATTATTCCAACAACTAGCCTTTGGAGTTGAAAGGCTAATTTTCTTACCTTTTGTAAAATACTACTCTGACAGGTACCAACTACTATTGAAAGTTAGTT
This sequence comes from Tetragonia tetragonoides, assembly GCA_038025085.1. Lineage (NCBI taxonomy): Eukaryota > Viridiplantae > Streptophyta > Magnoliopsida > Caryophyllales > Aizoaceae > Tetragonia > Tetragonia tetragonoides. The sequence goes on along the minus strand of CM076152.1, from coordinate 31,749,877 downwards.
ACCGAACGCAACAAATTTTGATAGGTAGTGATTTGACTAGTACAAACCACTAACAGCTACCCAAAAACTTGTTGCCGAACACACCCAATATCCTTTTTTTGTCACAAGGTGTCATTTTTTCTCAAAAGTGTTACCTTTTTTTTAATGAATATTTGCTCGATGTGTCACTTTCTTCGTTCATAGTGTTTGTATTTGATCATGAGGTATTTCATTTCTCTCTCATATTTATTTCCGTTACATTTTTTCGGTTACTTATGCTACATTTTACTTTCATTGAGACTTACAATTGTATGAGTTAACTTATATTCATAAATGATATTTATTTACTTCATAAACTACTACTTTTTAGTTAGTATCTTTTTTTTGTCATGGTGTATCATTTCTTTTTCTCAAAGGTGTTTTTTTTAATGAATATTTTCTTGAGGTATCATTTTTACGTTCGCAGTGTTCATTTTTTATCAAGAGTTATTAGCTAAAGTGACAATTTTTTGTCATGAGGTGATTGATATGTGTGCAAACTTTCAACTTATTCATACATAATTAGAAGATATTTGAAAATATATTTGAGAACAATTGAGTAGGACTATGTTTGGGTTTAGGTACAACGAATATTAGATGTAGGTATAACTAAACAAAATGATGTATTAATCTTAAGCTGGACGACACAAGTAAGTTGAAAGTCATGATTATGAAGGTACAAAAATGCACAATGAGGTAAATATATATTTGAGAACAATTGAGTAGGACTATGTTTCGATTTAGGTACAACGAAAGTTATGTTTAGGTATGACAAAACAGAAAGATGCACTACTTGTAAGTTAGACGTCTAGATTAAGTTGAATGACGTGATTATGAGCACCCTAAAATTAACAAGGAGATAGATAAATGTGGGCAAACTTCCAACTTATCCATACATATAATTAAAAATTATATTTGTGAATAACTTAGTAGCACTATGTATGGATTTAGGTATAATGAAAGTTAGGTTTAGTTATAGCGAAACATAATGATGCATTACTTGTAAATTGGACGTCAATAAATAAATGAAGGATGTGATTACGAAGATACAAAAGTTGGCAAGAAGATAGATAAATTGTGCAAACTTTCAACTTATTCATACATAATCAAAATTATATTTGGAATGATTTAGTAGCATTACATTTGGATTTAGGTATAATGAAAGTTAGGTTTAGTTATAACCGAAGAAAATGATGCAAATCTTGTAATAAGTTGGACGTCAGGAAAAATTTGAAAGACATGATTATGAATGCACAAAAAAGGACAATCTGATTGATAATTGTGTGCAAACTTCCAACTTATTCATGAATAATTAAAATTTATATTTGAGAATAACTCAGTAAGACTACGTTTTAGGTGTTACGAAAGTTAGGCTTAGGTATAACCAAACAGAATGACGCATCACTTGTAAGAAGTTGGACGTTAAGAATAAGTTGAAAGGCATGAATGAAGGCACCAATATGGACATGGTGATAGATAAATGTGTGCAAACTTTCACATTATCCATACTTAACTTAGCAGCATTACGTTTGGATTTAGGTGTAACGAAAGCAAGGTTTAGGTATAACGGATATTAATGATGAAACAATTATAAGTTGGACGTTAAGAATAAGTTGAAAGACGTGATTATATTGCACAAAAAGCTGACAAGGAGATAGGTAAATTTGGGCAAATTTTTCTACCATAATTAAAAGTTATTTTTGAAATAACTTAGTAGCATTACGTTTGGATATAGGTACAACGAAAAAGATAAATCATTAAAATAGACTTGTACATTCATCACCGTTGACGTACATCCATTATTACACAATTAAATGTTCATCACAAATTAAATGAAATTCATTACAGACCCCAACTTTCATCATCATAAAAAAGAAATTTTTATAGGATTAGGAAAATTCACTAATATATACCTATAGATTCATCATCATAGATATGTATATTCATTTTTATTATAGAGGTGTAAATTTATGGTTATTAATATAAATATGGGAAAATTGCCCACAATAATCCAAAGTTTGGGCGTTCCTCCAATAATAATTCTAAGTACAAAAATCTCCAACAATAATCCTAACTATTCACTTTTGTTCCACAAATAAGCCCAAAGTTAACACCGTTTACTCATCCGTTTGTGGCGACCATTAAATTTAATCTGAACCCATTTCTTTAAATTTTCTCCCTACTAAATCATTTATTTTTATTTTCTACCATTTTCAATTTCACAGCCTCATAATCCACCACCGACCAAGCTAGGCTTGCAAGCTTCAGTGGAGGAAGCCCCTTTCGCGGTCATGGACATTCTCAAATGACAGTTGTTTTCACCGAAACCCATTAAGGAGCCCGAAATCGGAGATTTCAGAGAAATTGGTTGTGGGTATCGCTAAACTCACTGTGCCCATCATCCTAAGGAATCACTCACACCATTGTCATCACTCTCAATGCTACACAATTCTATTATTTCTCTTTGATGAATTTCACCATTTTCCACCAATTTTCTCACTTTCACCCATACCCAAGGGGCAATCTGAAATGGGTTCATTATTTGAAGAATGTTGAAATTAATTATTCATGAAACTAACCTGATCACTATCAAAATCCGGGTAATGCCGTCATCGACATTCTCCAGAATCTAATACGATGTGGTTATAAATTATAATCGAAGAGGGAGAGGAGAGAGAAAATGGATGGGTTTTCATTACTGATTGAGTTTTCTGGAGTAAAGATAGTGGATGAGAGAGAGATACCTGTCAATCATCATTGTTGTTTTTGCGGGCTTTTTCTAGGTGTTTTTAGTGGTGAAACAGTAAAATGAGTTTCTTCTCTTCTTTTTGTTTAAGGGTGGAAGGAAGAGCGAAAGAGAGAGATGGATGTGAGGCGGCAGTGATGCTTGTTTGTTTCTAATTTCCTCTTTCTATGGTGATGATGGATGGTGGTGGTGGTGAGGATGGTGGTGTCGGTGAAGATGGTGATGACGATGAATGATGGTGGCTGTGAGGATGATGAAACAAAACTTGGGAAACTTTAATCCCACAAAATTTGTTTAACAAGATTTTGGTATTTTCCTCTATTTTCTTCTTAAAACACATAATAAACATTTTCACGTCATCGATTTTAGATGGGAGTAGACGGCGTTTTCCTCGGGTGCAGTGGCGGAACAAAAGTGAATAGTTGAGATTATTTTGGGGGATTTTTATACTTGAGATTATTATTGAAGGAATGCCCGAACTTCGAATTATTGGGAGCAATTAATCTTATAAATATTCGTTAACATATATTTATAAATTTATCAATTAGAAATAAAAAGGGGGAACAAGGAATAAAAGAAAAAAGAAAATGAGGAAACAAAAGACTATTAGGACTATGAAAAATCATTAATATATAACTATAGAATTATTTCTTTTTTTTACTGAATGTATATTCATTATTGTATATGTGTGAATTTATTATTGTACATTTAAATATTCATTGACATGTATCAACAATTCATCAATTTTAGAAAGGGAAAAAAAAGAGGGGAAAAATGATTAAAGGAACAAGAGAAAAAAAGAAAGAAAAGAAAAGGAGCAGAAATTGAAAAAGAAAAAAAATAAACAATGTGATGTCAAAAGCATTTGAACACACTACCTCCTGGTTATGGTAAAGCATCTCTAACCATCTAGGCTTCTTTTCTACTTTGTAAACATGATGAACAAACATACATATATATTGTAAACTCTTCTGAATCAATTAAAACAAGATTGGGTCCCAAAATATTGCAGCTTACCCGTCATTTATTGGGCTATAACTATTATTTACCAACTATTATAACATGCGTGAGGTCTCGAGTTCGATACCTAGGGCTAGCTTTTTAATAAGTTTAAATAAAACCTTTCTTCTTCAACGAATAAGCCTTCTTTTCCCATTTGAAGGCTTCAAGTGATCTTTCATGGCATCTTTGAAAGATTGATGGAGCTTGAAGCTATCATCCAATTGAATGATATGATTTAAAAATTTTCACTGTTTTTTTTTTTTTTTTTTTTTTTTTTTTTTTGTTTTTCATAATTAATTTTCATATTTTGCGGAAATTAATTTCATAATTTTCTAAATTATTTTTCAGAAATTGATTAATTGATTTCCGAATATTAATAATGCATTTATGAAATTGCAACATAAATAAGAAAAATCATTTAGGCATATTTCACTATATATATCCGTCAACGGTTAAGATCTTAAATTTCTAAACAGGCGGTTAAGATGTGCCATGCTACAATGGTTGGCAAAAGTTACAATGGTTGCCAACCACCAAATAGGCTTCGATACCCATTTGGAAGCATTAGATGTTACATGTGAAATTAAAAGCTCGAACTTTTGTATGTTGTGTTAAGGATCTTTAAGTAAGTACATGTCCACCCCATTCACCTTGTCAATTATCTTTTTAAAAACCTAACATGTTCTAAGTGATATTATGTAGAATTTCCCCACCAGAAACGAGCAATAATGGAGTCAATTTATTGGAGGAAATGGAATTATCGTACATTGCCTAAAGGATGTGGAGGTCTAGGCATTAGAGATGCTACTTCTTTTAATCAGGCCTTGCTTGCTAGACAGGTTTGGCGTATCCTCAAGGAGCCAACTTCATTATTTTTCAGATTTTTCGCTGCTAAGTATGGAATCAATTAGGATTTTCTGTTTGACCCTCCCCTCTCAGTTCCAAGTAATGCTACATGGGGTTGGAGAAGCATTCTTCGGGGTTTCGATCTGCTGCGTATAAACTGTGCCTGGGTTGGGAATGGGAAACATATCTCTATTTGGGATCATCCATGGATTCAAGGTACAACCCTTCCATTGCCTCATTCTTTTTCCGTTTGTAATACTCTTAGCAAAGGTTTGGTGTGTGAGTTGATAGATTCAGATTGTAAATGTATATCAATTTAATTGAATCCATTTTTGATCCTTTCTGAACAAAAAAAGATTTTAGCCATTAAATTGCCAAGGGGAGATAAAGAGTATAATATTATTTCGCTTGGCAACAATCATGGTCAATATTCAGTTAAAAATGGGTATGTTCACCTAAAGCTTCAATCAGATGATATTCCTCGTTCCTCCTTTAAGTGGAAAAAACTTTGGAGCTTAAACCTGGCGCCAAAATGGAAGGTATTTATTTGGAAACTTCTAGTTTCTGCCTTGCCTTTAGGGGAGGAGTTTTGTAAACGTTCTATTAGTACACATACACACTGTCCTTTCTATTTGCACCTTAATGGAGAGTATATTACTGAAACGAGGGAGCATCTGTTTAGAGATTGTAGTTTTACTCGCCATGTTTGGAAAGCTTCGAGATTGGAAATTTGTGACCCTTTGACACAAAATCTTTGTTTCTGGGATTGATTTTGTGATTGGTTTAAGTACTTAAGTACTTGGCGTGATGGTGAGTTTGATGGACTGTGTTACTTCATTGCTGGATTATGGAGCATTTGGTGCCATCGAAATGTTATTCTCTATGCATGGGGCTTTGGTGAACCCTCTAGTATTGATGTATACTTGGGAACGTCAGTTTCTTGATGAAATGGCTGCTAGACCTGGTACTTTGAAAATCAACAATATTTGCTCACTAAATCTTGATGATGTAACTGTGAAAAATGAGAGATTCCTTGTTGAATGGGACTCTAATTGTGAGTGTGTGAAGATTGTAATTGATGGGGCATGGGATTCTTCTTCCCTTGCGGCAGGTGCTGGATTAGTTGTGTACAATTCGAATGGAATGCTCAGTGAACGTGGCCAATTCTCCTTTATAGCAGAATCTGCGTTGCAAGCTGAACTGGAAGCATTTTTGCAGGCAATCAAGCTAGGTCATAATCGACAATGGTTCCATGTGGAAATTCATAAAGATTGTTTGCAATTGGTTCGACTTATGTTGGAGATGGATACTGCTCATGATTTTTCTTGTGTGCAGGTTTATCTTAGCCATGTTGTTCCCTTCCTTTCTTCATTCCATTGTGTTTGTTTAAAGTATTGTCCTAGAATATTTACTAGAAGTGCTCATGATCTAGCCATTAAGGCTAAAAAAATTGTTGTAGTTTTATAATTTTGTAATATTTGATTTTTACAGCTGTCAAAAAAAAAAGGTGATATTATGTAAACATGTTAAATGCTACTACATGACTTATATGATGAATTACATGTTGATACATGAACTACTTGAACTATTCCTGATTTGTATAATCATTACTTCTTACATGAGTTACTTATACTATACTTGATCTTTACATTTCATCAATCATTATGAAAGTTCAAAGCCAACTACAAATTAGGGCTGGCAAAAGCAAACACGACACGACAACATGACACCAACCGGACACGAAATTCGCGGGTTAGTGTCAAGGGTTCCTGGCATGATTAATTAAATGGGTCAAACACGGATGACACGCCTAATTAGATGGGTTAGGTTAAGGTTTATATTTCAAACACGAAACTGACACGCTCTAACACGATTAATTAAATAGGTTATCTGTGTCAACACGCCAACCTGTTAACCTGCTAACATGAATAACACGTCAACCCATTTATTGAAGCCTAATGCCAAAAGAAATTGAATTCCCTCCAAAACTTAACATAATGATACGCCTCTAAGCATCTTATCTCAAAATATAAAAAAAATCAAAATAAAAAATCAAAACTTAAAGCCTAGCTGAATTTCCTAGCCGATATATATAAGACATAAATTTTCATTTCCACATCAAGACTCTCACTCTCCCCGTTCACGTATAATTTTTCAAGTTATTTTCTCTCAGACTCTTACCTCACCACAAAACCCTAGCTCTTCTTCCCTTTTGTTCTCTACTTCTCACATCAAGCCAATAAGGAGGCAATTGCTCTTGATATTTTTGCTTAAGATCTGTGAAGTAATTATTTCCTTTTGTTATTTTTGCTCAAATTCTCTGAATAATTGTTTCCTTTTCATATTTTTTTTAACATATCTGAAGTATACATTCAAATTCTTTCTTTGCTTTACTAATTTTTGTTTCTAGATCTAAGTTTTATACTTTTTGTGTTTTGTAGTTGATTGATTCGAAGGATGCTAGTCCAATTGACGCTGATTTTCATGGGGAAGAACCGGACAGTGAGATCTTAATTAAGATCGAAAAGATTTATAAGCCTCAACTAGTGCCAGGAGCTTCTCTTCTTGATAAGCGTTAAAGAAAACTAACATCACTAACCTCTCCTATGTGGTTGAATTTTACCTTTCTTGAGCCTGATCCAGAGGGTAACTTGTGGTGTAAATGTAATAAATGTGGCAAGATTTATGGTGTTGATAGTAAGTATGCAACTGGAAATCTAAGGCCCTGTTCTTTTCGTCGTTTCCATGTTGTATTCTGTTCCGTTCCGTTTTGTTCCGTTCTGTTCCGTTCCGTTCCAATCTGTTCTACTCCATTCCGTTTCGCGCCGCATTCTGTACTTCATTTTGTCTCACATATTTTTAAATTATCCGCGTTGCGCCGTTCCGTTCCATCCCTTCTGTTCCGTTCCGTTCCATTTCTCACCGTCCCGCACCATTCCGTTGAAGAGAACAGGGCCTAATTCTTCATAATAGAGCATGTATGCAAAAGGACACTAAAGATATAGGTCAAATGCTTTTAACTAGCTCATATGGGTCATCAAAAGTTGTTAAATTAATCATGAAACTTTTCGTGAATTGTTAACAGTAGCTATTGTGAAGCCTAAGTTGACTTTTCAGTTTATTGAGTATCATGGTATTAAGCGTTTGTTCAACTATTTGTGTCCTGATGAGAAGTGTATCAGTAGGAATACAACCAAGAGTAATGTGTTGAAAATGTATAAGAGAGAGCAAGATAAAATAATGGTTATATTGCAATCTATTCCAAACAGAATTTCTTTCACTTCTGATTGCTGGTCATCAATAAAAACTGATGGCTATATTTCCTTCACTGCACACTATGTTGATCATAATTGGAAGTTGCAAAAGAGACTCTTGAATTTCCCTTTGATGCCCCCTCCCCATAGTGGTGTGGCAATTGCTGAGAAAATATTTGGTTTGGTGAATAATTAGGGGCTAGGACACAAAGCCATGACAATGACATTGGATAATGCATCTTCAAATGATGTATTTGTTGGATTGTTGAAAGGTCAACTTAGCTTGTAATGTGATCGTGAGTTTTTTCATGTTCGATGTTGTGCTCATATTCTTAATCTGATTGTCCAAGATGGCTTGAATGAAATGGAGATGGTTGTGAGTAAAGTGAGAGAAAGTGTTAAGTATTGTAGAGGTTCACAGAGTAGCAAAGATTTCATGAATGTGTTCAGTCCAATTCCATTTTGTCTCTAAAGGTCTAAGGCAAGATGTCCCAACAAGATAAAACTCTACCTATCTCAAGTTATATAGTGCTTTGTATTACAAGAAAGCCTTCTCTCATTTGGCTTTAGTTAATTTCAACTGTTTACATTGCCCATCTACTAAGAGGGGTTGAAAGTTGAAAGGATTACCAATTTTCTCAAAGTTTTTTTTATGAGATCACACTTGAATTTTCTGAAAACCAATATCCAACCTCCAATTTTTTTTGCTAGTGTGGTGAGGGTGAAATTACTTTTGGAATCTAAGAAAGATACTGGTGTGGATTACATGAAGAAAATGACAGCAAAGATGCATGAGAAGTTTGAGAAATATTGGAAAGAGTTTAGCATTATCACGACCATAACTGTTGTTTTAGACCCTAGGTTTAAGCTCTACATTGTGGAGTTGGGATTATAAAGATTTATGGTGATAACAATAAAGCCAAGGAAGAAGGGGGTAAGTCGAGAAGCAAGTTGTTTGACTTTTTTTAATGAGTATAAGAGTTGTTATCCTTCATCTATCGTTTCTCCTTTTTTTCATGCACCTGAGTCTACAAAAGCCATTATTGATGACTCAACTAATGCAATTTTAAATTCTTTCATGGAGGTAATACATACTACGTTGCTGCGTTTTGATTAATTTCATTTCATGTTTTATTATGACTAATCTGAACTTTTATGCTCTAGGATTTTGATACTTTTTCAACTGAGAAATTTGTGGCGGTTAAAAAAATCTGAGTTGGAGCTATATTTGGAGGAGCCTAAGGTGCCTCGCTCTAGTAAACTTGACATCCTTAATTATTGAAGGACTAGCCAATTTCTCTTTCCCGGTTTTTCTCAAATGGCAAGAGATGTTTTGACTATCCCAGTATCGACAGTGAATTCTGAATCTGCATTTAGTGTTGGGGGAAGGTTTTTGATGCGTTTAGGAGTTCTTTAAAACCCAAGAATGTGGAAGCTCTTGTTTGCCTTAAATATTGGTTGTTTGGTGAAGAAGGAATGTGCTACATACACTTTCCTTGCTTATTTTATAAACTGTATAACATTTGCTTTTCTAATTGTCTTTCTTGATCTTGTTGATCTAGTGAATGAGCCACTTATAGTGGATGAATTATGTGAAGATGTCATGAAACTTATTGAGGGTGAAGATAATGGTGAACCTTCTTTCCCTACAATGACTGAAAATGCTATTGTGAAAACTCAGCACTCTGGCTTGGTGGATTAGGATAGTTGTTGGAGTGTGTTGTTTGAATGGGGCACTATCAATTTCCTTTGCAAACAGACAATTTATTTCCTTTGCAAGCAGACTAAATGATGTTGTGTAACTTTTTAATTCCCGACACTTGAATTTCTGTACTTTATTTATTTAGTGAAGACTTGGTTGGGTACTAGTACTACTGTATAAATATAATTGCTCCGCTTGGTTGTATTTTTTTTTTTTATACGTAAATTTTGAAGCAAAAAATAAATAAGTAGGTTCGCAAGTCAAAAGCAGGTTGACCTGTTTGATAAACATGCCGTGTTCAGGTCAGGGGTCGTCTACCTGTTTATTAAATGGATCGTGTCAAGGTCGGGAAGGGTTCGACCTGTTTAAGTTCAACACGAACACGAACTCGACACGACACAGCATAATTGCCACCCCTACTACAAATACTTAAAGTCATAATATACTATCATAAGAAAAGTGAAGTTAAAATCATAAGAATGAAGAATTATTACTCTATAAAGCTTATATATACCTATGACATCAATACTCAAAATTATGAACATTTGAAAGAGAGATTTCTCTATATTGAGCTATATTATTATTAGCATTAGCCAATGAGCTATATTATTATCATCTAGTCAAAGAGATATATTACTCTATTATAAGATTGAGATCATAATTCTCTTAAGTTTGTGGCATGACTTCTAAAAGGGGTCGTTGGACGAAGTTTTTAACGCACGACTCTTTAGTATGCACACTTATTTTTCATTATTGAATAATCGAGTGAATAGTCGATGAGCTAGCCCGTATTTCATTATGATCATTATTATTTTTCTCACCAGGCGAGAGCGGTAAATTTGGTCGAATAGTAACATAAATTACTATTCGTGATGTCACGCTTCGGCGTGTTTTATATTCGAGCGTGTACTTCCTTGCCACCTTACAGTAGTCGAGAGCTAACTCTAAGTCAAGCTAACAACTAATTCAATAAAAGAAGATGAATCCTTTAAATCCTCACAAGTTATATTATTGTCCTAGATATGGGTGACATGGATATTATGTGTTGTTATGAATATTATTACTACTACCATTATGTGCTACTTGTTAAGTGTTTGAAAAGGTGGAGTGTTCGACAAGGTGGAGTGTTCTAACTTAGCATACGCTAATTTTCCTCTTTCTCTTCTTCTTTATTCTTTTGCATGTACACTTGCACGTGTATGTTGATGACGTGCAGTTTATATCCGGGACGTGTGAGATTGGCAAGGACGAAAGATCTCTTAGTATAATCTAGATTAGTTATAACCTAGTCAGGAACCTCTTGAGTTGTAACATATAATAAGTATTCAAAATTATAACCTCCATAATATAAGCAAGTTGACTTTTGGTTTCCCTAAATCTTATTTTGGTTTTAATCATTTCCTTTTTAATTTCTCTTAGCCTTGTACTTACTTTGGTAAGTACGGCAGTAGCACTCCGGTGTTAGTATCATCCTAAGAATTTAGATAGAGTAATATGCGTATTAAGGAGGTATTAATATTGGGGTGTTACAAATATATTGAAAATACACGTAATATATCTTTTGATGTAATTTGATTTGAACTGTCTTAGGAGGTTGAGACTTGAGAGCCTCCCTACAACTACAAGCTACATTTGAGCACCGGGAAATGGATGGGTGGGGAGGAGGGAAGGGCTCACTTTTTAGTAAGGGTCACTGCTAAAGATAAGTGATCCCTACATTTCTAATAATGGTTCTTACAGATCTATGAGTTGGTCTCACATACACAAGACTTACTCTGGAAAGAAAACTCTACCAAAATTTATGACTTTTCCAAATAGGTTTAAGCCCTTAAGATTTCTGGATCAGACTAACACCGCCAGGGATTCAGCAAATTTGTTGTTTAGTTTTGTTTATTTGTTGTAAATCGGGCGATGATTTTGCGAAGGCAATAAACACTTCTTTCAAGGCAAATGCTTCTTCTATTTGAATCATTTATCTTTGAAGAAGTGATTATTGCCTTGGCAAAATCACTCCCCTTGTAAATCAGGTAATTTTTGTAGCCTGATTCTGCTTGTATTTGTGTGTTAATTTGCCACGATTCATTATGTGAATGCATACCTTAGAGTGACAACTTTGAGCATCAAAAGTCTATCTCTGTCTCTCAGACTATGTTGTAGGCTAGCCAATTGTTTTCATTGGTTACATTTTGGAAAATTATCGTAGTCTATCTTAGGGTCCGTTTGCCTTAATTCATTCTCACAAATTTCAACTTCGATTTCCTCGCACATTTATATTTGCTGACCTCTTTCTCCCCCACTCCCACATTATCCACTTTCAACTTTTAGCACAAAATCTCATTTGAAACGCATTCACGCATGAGGCGTGATATCTGTGAGCAAAAAAGTGATACTATTATAGATAAAAAGTGATATTTTCATACGAAAAACTGATAACTTTTAAACATTTTAGAAGTTAAAATAAAGGTACAAAGAAAAGTTAAAATATTTAACTTCTACATCTAGCCCCCACTATAATTGGGGCTCTATCTATATTCTTAAAAGTTAATGAAGGCGGAAGTGTATGGAAAGGGGTGACCGGGCAAGAACAAATTTGAGAGTAAAAGTAAAAGTTGGTGGGAGCTACACCTGGGCCTTTAAATTGTGCTGTATCAAATGGTTACGCCAACTGTTTCATGGACATTCTAGAAATTATCATAGTCGTCTTGTATAGCTAGCCAATTGTTTCCACTGGTCATTATTTCTAGACAACTATCACTAGTTAAGAGTCATATGAAGCTGAGAGCACCTACAGTGGAGTGCCAACAAGTTGAGTGCCAAGAATTGAAAAGCAACTTTTTTTGTTTGGCACTCCCACTGTATCATTATATCAATGAGTGCCAAGGTTTGTCTTGATTGGGAGAGTGCCAATCTCACGGCACTCTACTGTAGCAATGTCAATAGCCAATATCACGGTCTTCAATGCAGTAAAAGGTAGCACATGGGTTAAAAAGAATATGCAGTAGAATTGATTCTTTTTTTGGGTCATCAGGGTAGTGACATGTATCCACCCAAAGCAAAAATGCAGATGAATTATTTCATTTGTATCAGAAAATGAATGGTTATAATTTATTTGATATTTTTGTTATAGTAAAAAAAAAATAATAAAATATAGATTTCTATAAAATCCTATTGGTTGTAGTAATTTTTACACATCTCAAACTTTCTTCCCTCTAAAATATCTCTCAAGTTCATAACTAGCAAATTGCATTATTATTATTTCACCTTCTAAAATTGCAAATTAGATGGATTCTCATCAAAATTATGGGAACACCCGAAATCCTCAAAATCCAAATTATCGAAACCGCCCAAACCAAAATATATCTAACCCGGTAAATCCAATTTTACAAAATTATTCCACACCTTCACACCAAAATTCTATATGTTTAGAAAATCAAAATTATTCAGGATTTAATTCCACTTCTTCACTCCAAAATTTCTCCACGCCTGCAATGGTTAGTAGCCATAACCCACAAAATTACTTATTTTCTCAAGAGGTTGAGTTTGATTTTTCACAAAATTATGGTGGCTCACAATCTGATCATGGTGGATCTCAGTTATCCGGTTTTGATTTTGATTTGAACTCGGTTATAAATTTGGCCGAGTCTCCAAAACATAATACGCCAACGCATGGATCAGAATTTAATCCCCCCAATGAAGGTGGTGGTCATAACTTTGATTCTAGTACTGAAGAAGTTCCACCAACCGTTACACCAACTAGTGGGAGAAAAGGGGCAAGAAGCAAGAAGTGTGATATGTATGAGGAGACTTCACTAATTAGCTCTTCGCTGAACGTGTCGAAAGCCCTATTGTTGGCACAAATCAAAATACAACTACTTTCTGGCAGCGCATTTAGAATTATCATGAAGAAAGTGGGGATTATATGGGTAGAACCACCATGTGCCTCAAAAAACATTGGGGTGAATTAAACAAAATAGTCTCCAAGTACGTTGGTCACTTCACTGCAATCATTAACCGACACCCAAGCGGTTACAATGAAAACAAGATATCAATTGATGCTCACAAACTTTATTTTCGTGATACGGGTAAGCCATTTCATCACGAATTTGCTTGGAGATTGCTGAAGGACGAACCAAAGTGGCAAAGTTACAACGCCGAGGAGGTTGCAAAGAAAAACAAGAGAACAAAGGTTTCTCAATCTGGTGGTTATACTTCATCATCTAATGCTGAAGCATCTAACACTGAAGATGCTGAGGGGAGTGAAGCGCGCACCATGGAGCGTCCAATTGGCCAAAAAGCGGCAAAAAGGAAGGGCAAGGGAAAAGGAGGAGCAATCGATCTGGATGCTGTATCAGAGGCTCAAACCCGACATGGATCGTATGCAAATTCCAATAGCCAGAAAGCAGCTGCTATGAATTCACTCTCAGATGCAATATTCCAACAAAATGAGTACATTAAACAACAAAATGAGCTTAAGGAAATGAAGTTAGAAACACAACTTCTCGCAATGGACACCACCATCATGACTCCAGCACAACTACGCATTCATGAGAAAAGATTAGAAATGCTTTTAAGAAAAATGGGATAAAAGTATTGTTTAGGGTGAATGGATTACTTCAAAAAAAAATGTACGCTTTATTTTAATTTCATGTATCTTTATTTTCTACCTTAAATAAATGTATCTCCATTTTCTTATTATATGATTTCCTTTGCCACTATAATATAAATTATTAAACTTTTAATATAGAATTTTATAGTGATTTTCATTTACATTACGTCAATAATGATATAATTTTTTTTTCTTAAATCATTAAAATTCATAGTTTTGAAGTCCAACTTATAACTTTTTATAAATATTTTTATATTCTGTACAACTGTTTCTTAGCCTTTGGCACGTGAAAAAAGATGCTTGACGTACAACAATAATTTTTTTGAAAAATTGACATGCAATTATCACATCAAACACAGTTGTTTTTTTTTTTTTTTATCACTTTACTAAACATAAGCTATACATAGCAAGATTCTTACAGGTAGGGATGTAGTTATTTCCCACCATATATCACATGTAGGTTGTGGGTATCCAATATAGTTGAGGTCTATATATGAGGCAAATGATCAGACCCATTTCACAAGCCAAAATCCAACAAACAAAATCTATCTTCAACCTCTACTAAAAAAAACTACCCCAAAAACCCTTGTCAAAAAATGGCTAATGATTTCAATCCATACACAAACATGACCCAAGCTGAGTTAATAGCAGCTTGTGTTGAAGAAGATCCAACGGAGGAACAAGACATGAAATTGGTGCACCAATTTGTACTAAGTCAACTGGCTTCCTCTAGTGCCCTAATGATGCGACGAACTTATATTGATACAGATCGTGAAAGTGGTGATAAACAACTAATCAAAGATTATTTTGCTTCGAGGCCGATTTACACCGATGAGATTTTCCGGCGACGATTCCGGATGAGGAGACACTTATTTCTTCGCATTGTGGAGGCTGTTAAAATGAAAGATTCATACTTCCTACAAAGAGAAGATGCCCGTGGCAGGAAGGGGCTATCCACCTTACCAAAGTGCACTGCTGCCTTCCGTATGATGGCTTATGGTGTGCCTGCTGATTTAGTTGATGAGTATCTACGTATCGGCGAAACGACAACATTAGAGTGTGTTAAGAGATTTGCAAAAGCTATAAATGAAGTCTACAGATCAGTCTATTTGAGAAAGCCCAACGCTACTGACGTTCAACGACTACTTCGGTGGGGAGAGAGGCGTGGATTTCCTGGAATGATGGGAAGTGTTGATTGTATGCACTGGGAGTGGAAAAATTGCCCAGTTGCTTGGCAAGGCCAATATTGTCGAAGCGCTGGGAAACCAACAATCATGCTCGAGGCCGTTGCTTCACGAGACACATGGATATGGCATGCGTTCTTTGGCGTGCCGGGGTCAAATAATGACCTCAATGTGCTTGCCCGATCACCATTGTTCAATGATGTTTATGAAGGGAGAGCTCCTGAAGTGAATTATGAAGTGAATCATACCGCATATAATGTGGGGTACTATCTAGCTGATGGTATCTATCCAGATTTGACAACATTTGTCAAAACAATCCCAGTTCCTCAAGGGCCAAAGAGAAAGTTATTTGCTGAACGCCAAGAAGCAGCAAGGAAAGATATTGAGCGAGCATTTGGAGTACTTCAAGCTCGATTCGCCATTGTTCGTGGCCCAGCACGTTTTTGGGAACCAAAAATATTAACAGATATAATGCTTGCTTGCATCATATTGCACAATATGATCGTGGAAGATGAAAGAGGGTCCTATTCCACAAACTTTGATACCGATAGCACATACGATCAAGTAGAAAACATACCACCAACGATCCCAATCCTAGAGAATGAAGTCCCTCTTCCAGATTATAGAACTTTCGTCCAACGATATATGCGTGTCCGTGATAGAGGAGGACACCAACAACTTCAATCAGATTTGGTTGAACATTTGTGGAAAAAAGAGAACCCAAGTAGTTAGAGATATTGTTGTAATTGGTTTTATGCTCCAAGTTTGTTTAATTTTAAGTGTGTTGTATTTTAATTTCAAAATTATGTACTACTTATTTTAATGTTGTTGTATTTTTAATCCAAAAATATGCATTGTTTTGTTTAGTTTGTTGTATTTTAAGTCCAAAAAAATTAATTAAAGATTTTATTTTATTTAATGTGTTAAAAAAATGTCCCAAATTTCTCCTCTATCTTCCAAAAAATAAAATTAATGCACATATCAATATAAAAATAAACAAATAACTGAAAATTGATTTTTCTAATAAACTATCCAATAATTTTAATTTTGTTAAACTTTTATGTGAATAAACAATCAATATGAAGGAGGAGAGAGAAATAATGAGATGTCATTCAAACACAAACTTTAAGGGGTGCTAAGTCATGGCACTCTATTGTAGAGAAAAGTGTCAACAATTGGTAAAGGAGAGAGAGAGTAGAGAAGTATGGGGTGGATGAGAGATGGGTGCCAATTCATAGCACTCCATTTTGGATGCTCTGACGAGCAAAAAAAGGAGAGCCATATGAAGAAGATAGTACAATATTTTGGCTTGGCTATAAACCTACAACATCATATCATAACTGCAACTACAACAACAGTGCACATTGACCTTTCTTAAGTCCTTACACCAAATACAAAGAGATCAAGTAGCTCTAATTTATAAAGCCAAATAGAATGCATCAGACAACAAGGTTGATTTTTACATTAGAAACAAATATACCAAAAAAAAAGGTATAAGCAAAAAGGCCGGGAATTGTAATAAATTGACCCCTTTCATCCTCAAAAAAGTGGCAGTTGTATTCTAACAAGTGACTTTTCTTGCCAACTTCTTCAGAGTTGGGTGCACAAGAAGTTTCCAGCTCAGTGTTCTTATCAACATGGAGGCCAAACGGAAACTGCCTCTCTTTGAGACTCTTACATGGATAAGGCTGCCTACATTCGATCCCCCTACCTTGACTAGGCAGGAGCCTCTTTGAAGACCTTGGGGTACGGTAATGTTGATATTGGTGTTAGTGTGAGTGTTCTTACCATCATGGAATTGAAAATGTCTTTATTGGTCATAACAGCAAAAGAAAATGTGTATTAAACTGTAGGGAAGGTCATGAAAGTCAGAAGGTTCAACATCACAATGCTAGTTTTTCCATTGGATCCCAATGGTCCAGATTTGCAGTCATTCACCTCATCAAGAGTTTCTTACACACTACAACAACAGATGACCAAACCAAATAAGGTCAAATGGGTAGCGGCATTAATTCTTATCCTAATAGGCTAATACACATCTGAACTCACATATAAGCATTCAGATTTTGCTGCTGATATTTTGTTTTGACCTAAGATTAAAGTCAAAGTCAGCTTAACTAAACAAAGCAAACACCTAGACAGTTCAAACCTCAAATTGTCTCCGGTAGGGGTTTCAAAACTCTTAACAGTATTTAAAATTATCAAATTTTCATTTATTTTTATTTATTTTCATTTACTAAAAATTTGGCTCAAGTTTCTCAATTTCATTTTAGATAGCATACTTTCGGAAAATCATACTCCCTCCGTTCCCTTTTGAAAGTCACGTTTCTTATTTAGTCCGTTCCCTATTGAAACTCACGTTTCTTAAAATGGAAAAAAGTTGCTTATGGTTTTACAACCTTACCCTTAGTGTGGCCCCAAAATCATTAAACTTTTTCTCTCTCTTACCTTGGATGGTTGGTGGTGGCCTCCACCATATATATCTATTTAATTGAGGGTATAAGGGGAACAAAATAGTAGAAGTAAAATTGTCTTAATCTCCGTGCCATTTACAATGTGACTATCAATTGGGAACGGAGGGAGTATATTTTTTATAATTTATATTTCAGCAAATCTTGTGTGAGAGCAACTCATTAAAATTAGGGTCACTTTTCAGAAATGTAGGGGTCACTTATGGTGAGTAGTGTTCCTTGTTTCATTGAAAAGTGACCCCGTCTCACCAAAAGTTACGGAAAGAACGTCTTATAAAAGTTTTTGTGTGTATCTATTCAAATAAATACGATTATTTAAGGTCAAAATAGTGGATTGGAGACCGTGCAAAAGTAAATGTTAAGATTTTTCTAAAACGGATGGAGTATTATAAACCACGGGAAGCAATATTATTCATTAGCAACATTGGAATGTTAAACAGATAGAGTACTCATTCTTGTAATCTTGTTGCCTAAGGATTCTGAATTATAGTGGCACTACTTGGATAGATATGGAATAACATTGCTGAACTGAAAATTCAGATGAACTTTGTTGAAGTGGTTTGTATCCCACATGGAAAGATTTAGTGGTCTTGAACATGCATTTAATGAAGTGGGTTCCTCCACCCATTGCCAATTGGTTTTGGGTTGGAACCTCACTTAACTGGTAGGAACTTCAGCCTTTTGTAAGGCGATACGTCCATGGATAAGCATAATTCAGCTTGCCTCTGGTTCTCCTTAATGTCACAATGGGCTATGTTGAATTTGCTAAGAGGAAAAACTGTATGGAAGGCTTCAGCCACAACAACTAATGCAAGAGAGAGACCCGAGGTTGCAGGTTATCCACGATGAAGATATTGTCCAGAATGTCACAAATCAGCATGGCTGTTATAAGGTGAGTCTGACATATGAGCTACTGAGAAACAGAAAGCAACCAGCTGTCTGGGGATCTTTTATATGGAAGTTACTCTCTGCTTAGAAGCATACATGAACATCCTCAGTCTTAATAAGTAACACAAGTTTGGTATAGTTTCAGATACAGTCTATGTGCAGTGTAAGCAAGCATAGGATGACAGGAATCCCATGACCATCTCTTTCGCTTGTGTTTCTCGACAACTGTGTACTTGCGTGATGCAAGGTGCGTGGCTATACCAAAGCGATCCTTACATTAATGGCATACCTAGCTTTGGTAGGGAAAGAGCAAGAAGTTAGTGATTTACAAAATGAGGGTGTCAGGTCTTGCATATACTACCTGCAGCATCCGGCAGCAAAGAAATCAGCAGCTAGGCCACCATTTTGGGCAATGAAATCATAAGCATACCTTGCTCTAGAAAATAATGTTCAACATTTAACTTGAATGTTATAGTATGATATCTAGATTTCCCTTTAGAGGCATAGAAAGAAAGCATGAGGAGATCGATAAAACCCTCTGTTCGACTTTACATTTCTATTTTCCTTCTCTGGCTATCCCAACTTTGATGTCCAATTCTCTTTTATAGCTAGATTTTCCTTCTCTGGCTATCCTTCACTCAATGCTATTTATAAATATGAACGGTTGCAGATGGAAATTTTTTGATGTGGGGTAAAGGCTGCACTGTTTCAAGAAACATAACCACTAGGAGTTATTGGAGTAGAAAGTTCAACCATCAACAAGAACTGGTGCCAAGCATTATCAGACCATCTGGGCTAGCCAAACAAATTCTTTTATATAGAATAGAGAAAGGAAAACCAAGGGAGTTCTAGCCAGGTTTTATACAACTCTTGGCTGATCAATTGTAACCAAAGTCAATTGCAGTTAGTTATGTTCATACAACAGCTTGCCATCAATGATGGCGATAAATAAATTATTTTCCATGACAAGCTCTTCGTGAATGATTTATCAGATGAGAACCAAATACACCAGCTTCATCTTAAAAATGATTTAGGTCCCATTTCCAGCTCTGTACATAATCAGACCATCAGAGGTACATCACACCATGGTACTGAATGGAGGTGCATAATGTGATAGTTCTATAGATTAATATCAGCTACATCTATAAGACATGAATGATAATTTGAAACCTCTAAAGTACAGACGGTGTAGATATTATCCGAAACTCATCAATCACCACCTCATTCAGACTACAAGTAGTACATTGCAAGTAAAAGTAAAAAGGGAAGGTATATTATGAAGAACCATCAAGATCTTTCAGTCCAAGATGTATCATTCTTAAATCAGATAAGTTTTGTAGTTACAATTGCATACAATTTACAACTCATACAAATGTTAAGGAACAGAATGTACCTCCATAATGTAACAAAATTTCCTAACTGCAATCAGAACTCTTTCTTGCCAATTCGAAGCAGTGCAGAACATCTAGAATATGGTCTGTTCCCCCAACTCTTGACCTGCCATACCTTCTGTAAGAACCTTCTGAAAGAACTCTTCTAAAGTGTCTGTTCCATAACTTGGAGTGTTCTCAGCATTGTATTCTCCAGTCTCAGGGTCATAAATCAACATACTCTCAGCAGCATAATACCGTCCAATCTTTCCAAATTCCGCAGCATCCTCCAGAGAAGGGAATATCTTAACTAAGAAATCAAGAACCCCAATAGCGAAATCCATGATCTCAATGGGAACTTTAATAAACTTAGGCTCCTTTCCCAGAAGCTTAAACAACATCTCCCCTTGTTCTAACGGCGTTAATGCCTTCCCTGGCCCTCCAATTGGTAAAACTTGATTCATCTTATTCTCATCCAATACAGAATCAACAATAAATGAAGCCAAATCAGATTCACTAATCGGTTTACAAGCACACAATTTCCCATCCCCAAACATCACATATGGCTTCCCATCTTTCACAAGTTCAACTTGCCCTCCCAAACTCTTGAAAAATGCTGTAGGCCTCACAATACTGTAAGTGAACCCATCATCTTGCTCAGCTTCCTGCATCAATTCTGCCTCGAATTTCAGTTTCGCACGCTGAAATTCTAAGAGGGGTTTCTGCACACAAATTGCAGAAAGCAACACAAAGTGAACAGCCCCATGTTTCCTCCCAGCAACAAGACTATTCTTAGTTGCTTCATAATCAATTAGCCATGAGTCCTTAACACCGCCATTGCGACTCGCAAGGCACGAAACAACAACATCAATTGGAACCCCATAATTCTGTAAACTCTTGTCCAAAGAATCCAAACTGGTCACATCTGAAAAGCACACATTAGCTCCATTTAACTGAGCCAAAGTATCATCTTTCCCATATTTACCTCTAATCCCACTTTTCTCTCTAGCAACAGCTATCACATTATACCCTCTCTTAACCAGCTCTTTTACTACAAATTTCCCAATGTACCCAGTTGAACCCACAACCAATACATTAATATCCTTGGGGTTTTTGCTCCTAAATGACTGTTTTGGTGCTTCTACTGTTACACTGCTTGAACTAGCAACTGGGTATAGTCTTTTCTTACTATAATTAACAGATTTTGACAAATTAAATTGAAATGGAAGAGCATGAGGAAATGGGTTCACCTGAATTTGACCAAGAAAGCAGCTTTTTCTGAAATTTTGCCCCTTTGGTAACTGGAAAGTGTAGCCACTAGAAGATACAGAAATTGACATAATTTTGTTACTGTAATGTGCAAGGAATTCTTCAGAGAGGATGTGATGGAAATTCAAGGAAGAGGAGGGAAGCAACTTTAGGAGAGAGAGTGATCATTTGTTTGATTATGGATTTTTTGTGTTGGTTGCTGATAGGTGGCTGCGCTCCATCAATGTAGAATCGAAATGATAGGTGGATATGGAACGTTGAGATATGATTACTAATGAGCTCCATAACTTGATTTTCATGAACTGGGTTGATGGTTATGGATTTAGCCAAAAAAATTATATCTGGACTCGGGAAACCTGGCATGGGCCAACTGGCCATTAAACATGTGAAAGAACTGAAAAGTTATATTGGGCCTTGCCTGCTTTTTTCTTTTCTTGCTGTTTTTATCAATGCTTATTGGCTGGACCTTCGTCCAGCCAAATCTAGCTGTACCGGCCCAGTCCGCGTAACAAATGGAGGAGCGAAATTCACGGCACTTATGTTTAAATTTTTGACCGTTCTCCAAATCTTTCATTTGATTTGGTTTCCTTCTCACGCACTGCAACTCTGCAACTGCAAGCAGACAAGGATAACATGGGAGGTGGCCCCCATCCACTCACTTTCCTTTTTACATTTTTCTTTTAATAAAATTTTATGCTTTTTTTTTTTGGAATCTTTAATTTTAGAAATTTCGGGAGAGAATCTTCATTGTTAAAAATCTCTCTCTAAGCGGCAGGTGAGAGCGTTCTAGGGTTCTGCGTGTGCCAGGGTTTCAACTCCGGGTGAGAGCTTCGTTTTCGACTGGTTCGAACGGCGGCGAACAGCGGTGATCTAGGGTGAGTGTTAGGCTCTAGTTTTGTGAGGTATTCTGTTGGTTTGAAAGGGTATTAACCGCTAGGGTTTCTTAGCGGCCGTGGTTGAACCAATTACGAGGGAGTGGGCGAAGTTACGTCTGACTGATGAGGAGAATCAAGTGGTGATTTCGAAGGGAAAGCGATCGGCAGTGGTAGAGAACAAAATCAAACTCAGTTTGGCTGGCCGGTTAATGACTCAAAACCCTTTTACCATTAGGGCTTTTAAAACTACTATGGAGAAGCTTTGGAGAGCAAGTAAAGGTCTGGTCATCAAAGATCTAGATGTCAGAACCTTTATCTTTCAGTTTGTTGATGAGAGGGAGCGTGACTGGGTGTTCAATCGTCAACCTTGGACTTTTGACAACCACTGCTAGCGCTTCCTGAAATTCATGCCATTGATAGGTCTGATGACCTAGTTTTCAAGACAGCTAGGTTTTGGGTGAAGATTCTCAATGTCCCCTTTGGGAATCGTGATGATGAGACAGCGGCTCTAATTGGAAACAATCTGGGACGTTACCTTGAAATGGATCTCTCTGATCATGGTTGGGAGAAGGCCATGTTTGTTAGAGTTGAAGGGGCTACTGATAAACCCTTTCGTCGAGGTATGAAAATGTTTTTTAATGTGGTTGGGGAGCTGGAATTTAAATATCGTTTTCTCCCAAATTTTTGCTATGCCTGTGGGGTCATATGGCATCTTGATAAAGAATGTAATGTCTATGGGGAAGATGAGATCAAGGCTATTGGCCTACAATATGGGCCATGGTTGCGAGCTACTCCCACTAAAGGTGTTCGTAGGGTTTCTGCAGAGGATCGAGAGAAGGAACGAAAGGTTTTCGAGTTGCTCAGCAGTAATTCACAGGGTACCTCATGCAAGCGAGCCATTAAGCTTCGTGGCTTGCCCATTCAGAATGAAAAGCCTGGTGAACAAGGGCTCATCAAAGCTAATGGTGGAGGGTCTACAGCAAGTAGGGTGAACGAAGGAAACTTTATTGATCCAGTTTTATTTGCAGGAGATTCTATGGTGAGGGTTGTTGTGAGTGACAGGGAGCTTGGTGGTGAAAGAGTGGGGGAAAACACGGGTTTGAGGGAGTGGGGGGTTGGGGATAGAGGTGGGAAAGGACCTGTGGATGGGGATACAAACACAAATAAAAGTGATGAGGGGGAGAGTGTGCTGGGAGTTGGTGGTAAGGATGATGTTGGGGTGGAAGCCCTCCCTAGTCTTAATAGCCTTTCGCTAGGGGGGTGATCATGGGGCTGGGAAAGTTGGTGAAGGGGCTTCTTTTTCTATGGGGAGTGGAGGGGAGAAGAGAGGGACCAATATGAGAACTTGGAAGCGTCGTGCAAGGAAGGCAAGCTCGGGGAGGTCATCTGGGGGAAGACAGATGACTGGTGATGCTGGGGATCTTTCGAAGAGGGTTCAAGATACCGGTGAATCAGACCTGATGGTAATAGATAACATTTTTGGTCATAAAAAAGCTCATGTGGCAACCACGTGCTTACTGGCGAGTAAGGCGGAGTCCGGCGAGGACCGGGCCCGCCAAACGCAATGAGTATCTTGAGCCTGAACTGCAGGGGTCTGGGCAATCTCCATGCAGTTTCGTTACTCCGTGATCTTGTGCGGAGTGAGGCCCCGTCCGTTCTATGCTCAATGGAAACTAAACTTAGCGGATGTGAAATGGATTCGGTTAGAGATAAATTAAGAGATTTTAATGGTTTGTTTGTGGATAGTGCGGGACGATCGGGGGGTTTGGCGCTGTTTTGGAGAAAATCCATATCTGTGCAGCTGCTCTCCAGTTCTTTGCACCATATGGATGTGTTGATTGAAGGCGGACTTGGGATGGTATTTGGAGGTTAACTGGGTTTTATGGGTGGCCAGAAGTCACAAACCACCATCTCTCGTGGGAGCTTCTTGGCCTCCTAGCGAATGATAAAAGTGATCCTTGGATGTGCATTGGTGATTTCAACGAGGTTCTTTTCGCCCATGAGATGTTGAGCAAGAATGAGCGGCATGTTGGTCAGATGCGTGACTTCAGATTGGTCGTGGATGTTTGTGTCTTTCGTGAGGTGAGAAGAGTTGGCCCGCAATATACTTTTGATAATGGCAGGTCGGGGGAGGATAATACTCAGTCCTTACTCGATCGTGCTCTTGCTACTGATGGATGGATGGATATGCATCCGCGCGCCAAGGCAGTTATTCTGGAACGTGAATGGTCGGACCATGCCCCGATCAAACTTATTCTTGAGGGCGATGGTCGGCCACGGAGGAATACTAAGCTCTTTAGATTCGAACAACTTTGGGCAGATCATGAACAATGTGAGGAGGTTGTGAAATTTGCCTGGAGCGCAAGTGGTCCGCCAGTGAGGGACAAAATCTTGGGGTGTGCGGCTGAACTCGAGTCCTGGGGTGCAAGCGTTTTTGGTCGAATTTTCAAAGAACTTTGTCAAAAACGTAAGCGTCTTAGGAAGCTTAATGCGCCAGGGCTGACGCCTCATCTCTTGGCTGAAAGGAAGAAATTAATTCGAGAGATTGAAGAACGGGTGAGAGAGGAGGAGCTAGTTTGGAGACAACGCTCTTGTGTCTTATGGCTGGCTTCAGGGGACAAAAATACGGGATTTTTTCATAAGAGGGCTTCTGGGAGGCGTGAGAAGAACACTATTAGGGAGCTACATGATGGTGACGGGGTGGTTTGAAAAGGTGATAAGGAGGTTGGGAGTATTGCTACCCAATACTTTATGGGTCTCTTTGCCCCTTCGATGCTAGTCAACGTTGACAAGGCTCTCCTTGGAGTTGAAACCCGGGTTACTGCAGATATGAACGCCGACCTCCGTAGAGCCTACTCAAATGAGGAGGTCAAGATGGCTTTAAGTCAAATGCATCCTCTTAAGGCCCCTGGACCCGATGGTATATGCCCTTTATTTTTTCAGACTTTTTGGCATATTGTTGGCTCTTGTGTTACTAAGCTAGTGTTGGATTTCTTGAATGGTGGTGCTATGCCTACTGAACTAAACCATACTTCTTGTGCTCATCCCAAAAAAAAAGAAACCTGAGGTTATTACTGATTTTCGACCTATTAGCTTGTGCAATGTGGTGTATAAAATCATTTCCAAAGTACTAGCTAATAGGTTGAAATGTTTTTTGTCTAGTATTGTTTCCCTTAATTAGAGTGCATTCACTCCGGGTCGACTTATCTCAGATAATGTGCTAATGGCTTTTGAGACGTTCCATTATTTGAAAAATATGTCTTCGTGTGAGGGGTTTCTTACTCTTAAACTTGATATGGCAAAGGCGTATGATAGAGTTGAATGGGATTTTCTTGAAAGGGTAATGTTGAAGTTGGGTTTTGATAACCTCTGGGTGGATAGAGTTATGGCTTGTGTGAGGTCTGTGTCTTTTTCCATCTTAGTTAATGGTACCCCAACGGAGGTGTTCTCTCCAGGAAGGGGACTTCATCAAGGTGATCCTATGTCCCCATATTTGTTTCTCCTTTGTACTAAAGTTTTCTCAGGTCTTTTGACGAGAGCCGAGGAAAGGCTGGCTATTCAAGGGGTTCGATTAGCCCCAATGCTCCTTCCATTACCCATTTGTTCTTTGCGGACGATAGCTTATTGTTTGCAAAGGCTAATGTGGAGCAGGCGTCCACCATTGAGATAATCACTATTTATGAAGGGGCATCAGGCCAATTGGTGAGTTTTGATAAATCAAAGGTTTGGTTCAACAAGGGAGTTTGTGGGCCTATTAGGGCTGATGTAGCTATTGTCTTGGTTGTTGACGAGGTCGCAGCCCATGACAAATACCTGGGGCTTCCTGGGCCGATCGAAGAAGAAATTATAAGAACCGTTAAAAGAGAGACTATGGAAGAAACTTCAAGGTTGGAAAGGTTTGCTGTTGTCAAAAGCGGGTAGGAAAGTTATGATAAAGGCGGTGGCTCAATCAGTCCCTACCTACGTTATGAGTGTGTTCAAACTACCAGCAAATTTTTGCAATGAGGTTCGAGCCATTGTGTCGCAATTTTTTTGTGGGCAAAAGAAGAACGAAAGGAAGATACACTGGATTGCCTGGAAGAAGTTATGTAAGCCGAAGAATGTTGAGGGTCTTGGTTTCCGTGATATGAAGATGTTTAACTGAGCCCTACTTGGAAAACAAGCTTGGCGTCTTGCAAAGGGTGAGGGTGGATTACTGGAACAAATGTGCAGGTCTAAATATTTTCCTAATGGGAATTTCCTAATTTCCTCTCTAGGCACAAATCCTTCCTATGCTTGGAGAGGTATGTGGGAGTCTCGTTGGGTAATTAAAAAAAGGCATGAGGTGGAGAGTGGGCAATGGTGAACTGATTGGAGTTTGGAAGGACCCCTGACTGCTGGGTCAAGGAACCATGAAGCTGATCTCTTCATGCGGGGATAATGATCCAAATTTGCGGGTGGCCGACCTAATAAATCCAGCAATTATGAATTGGGATGTTCCTAAGCTGCGCGAATTGCTACTTCCAGTTGATGTGGAACGTGTATTAGTCATTACGGTGAGCCCACGACTCCCTGCGGACATACTTTCGTGGAGCTGGGAGAATGATGGCGAGTACTCAGTTCGTAGCGCTTATCATGGCATTATGTTTGGTAGCAAAGATAGCGACGAAGCATCATTCTCGACTGTTGATCACTCGTTGTGGAACTGCGTTTGGAGCCTCCCCGTCCTTCCTCGAGTCAAGATTTTTGTGTGGCGACTGTGTCAGAATGCTCTCCCTACCAAGGTGGGTCTTCACCGCCGCATCTCAGCTATTGATGAAGCTTGCAGTATATTTAGGGGGCAGCGGGACTTTGAGTCTGTGGTCATAGAATCGGATAATTCGACTGTCATTGATGCATTACGCTTTAAGCGTAAAGCGCAGGGTCTAGTTTGTTTCATTTAGTTATTGATGATATTTTGTCTTTAGTTTCTCAATTTCGTAATGTTTGTTGGTCTTTTATTCGTAGAAGTGGAAATAGAGTCGCTCACGAGCTTGCGCATGTGCAACCATGGGTAGAGTGGTGTCGTAGTTGGGATCTCCCATTCCCAAGTTCTGTTACTGATGCACTTTTGTTTGATATTTCTTCCTTAATAGAAAGTTGATTACCGTTGTTGCGGTACTTCCACTAAAAAAAAAAAAAAAAATTCGGGAGAGGAATGAACCTTTTGATTGTAGCTTTTTTTTTTTTTTTTGGGAGAGAAATGAATCTTACGGTTATAGTTTATGAACTATTAGACTATTTTTAGTGAATATTATGTTAACTTATGAACTAGTAGGGACTATTTGTAGTGATACTCTTCTTTTTAATCTTTTTTTATAGTGATACTCTTATTTTTATTCCGTTTTCTTTAGTGCTCCTCTTTTTATTCCTAGTTTTTTTAGTATTTTTTTCATCTAATATTTTTTTAGATAACATACATTTTTTAACTGAACTATTAGACTATTTTGGAATTAACACTAAGTTTATATCTTATGAATAATTAGGCTATTTTAAATGAACATTATGTTTATACCTTATGAACAATTAGAATATTTTAAATTAACACTACGTTTATACATTAGGAAATATTAGGTTATTTTAAATGAAAACTACGTTTATACCTTATGGACAATTAGGCTACTTTAAATGAACATTATGTTTGTACACTATAGCTTAGGTTATTTTAAATGAACACTACGTTTATACGTTATGAACAATTTAACTAATTTAAATGAACATTACGTTTATACCTTATGAACAATTAGGCTATTTTAAATGAACACTATGTTTGTGCACTATGAACATAGGCTATTTTAAATGAACACTACGTTTATACCTTATAAACAATTTGAATATTTTAAATGAACATTATGTTTATACCTTATGAAAAATAGGCTATTTTAAATGAACACTATGTTTATACATTATGAACAATTAGGCTATTTTAAATGAACACTACGTTTATACATTATGAACAATTATGCTATTTTAAAAGAACACTATGTTTGTACACTATGAACAATTAGGCTATTATAAATGAACACTACGTTTATACCTTATGAATAATTAGACTATTTTAAATGAACACTACGTTTATACCTTGTGAATAATTAGACTATATTAAATGAACACTACCTTTATACCTTATGAACAATTATGCTATTTTAAATGAACACGATGTACACTGTGAACAATTAAGCTATTTTAAATGAACACTAAGTTTGTACCTTTTGAACAATAAGGCTATTTTAAATAAACATTACGTTTATATCTTATGCACAATTAGGCTATATTAAATGAACACTACGCTTTTACATGATGAACTATTAGACTATTTTAAATGAACATTACCACCTTATGAACTATTAGGCTGTTTAAATGAACACTATGTTTGTACACTATGAACAATTAGGCTATAATAAATTAACACTACGTTTATACCTTATGAACAATTAGACTAATTTAAATGAACACTACGTTTATACCTTATGAAAAATTAGACTATTTTAAATGAACACTACGTTTATACCTTATGAACAATTATGCTATTTTAAATGAACACTATGTACACTGTGAACAATTAAGCTATTTTAAATGAACACTAAGTTTATACCTTATGAACAATTAGACTATTTTAAATGAACACTACGTTTATACCTTATATGTACAGTGTACCTTCTGATTGCAGTTGGTACTGGAAGAATATCTTGAGCCTCAGGGGAGATGCAGGGGGTATGGGTGCTCAATCCATATGGCCTGTTGACAATAGAGGGGATTATACCATCAAACAAGGTTACAATCTACTTCTGGAAGAGCATGAGAAGTTCAAAGATGCAGAGAATGTGTGGGGGAGATTCACAGTTCCTAGGCATGTTGTTTACCTCTGGTTGGTGCTACAAGGGAGGCTTTTGACGAGAGACAGACTACTTATGATGAACATTCCTATCTCTGATCCTCTCTGTCCCCTGTGTCACGCACAAAATGAAAATATTGCTCACCTGTTATTTGATTGCACTTTCTCTAGACATGTTGTACAAGGTATAGGCCCATGGATCCAACAAGCTGTGTGGCCATGTGAATATCCAAACTGGAGCAAGTGGATACAAAGAAGAAGAGGCACAAAGAATAGAAAGATGGTTTTATCTGCGATGGTAGCTGCCACTGTGTACTATATATGGCTGGCCAGAAACAATGTGGTGTTGATGAAGCAGAAGTATGACCCTGCGAGGATTGTGGCGCAGATTAGAGGAGTTATGCAGCTAAGATTTTGTTGTGTCAAACCTAGTAAGATAAAGCAAGTGGATGTAATGTTGTTTAGCAATATCACATGAGTAGTGGAAAGGCTTGGGATTTATATGTGCATATACCCTTCCTAGAAGGTGTTATGCCTATGAATTCCTCCCTTTCTACTAGTGTATGAACTGATGATGATTGTATGATATTTTTTGGTAATAATACAGCTCTTTTATACCAAAAAAAATAAACAATTAGACTATTTTAAATTAACACTACGCTTTTACATTATGAATTATTAGACTATATTAAATGAACATTACGATTATACCTTATGAACTATTAGGTTATTTTAGAGGAACACTACGTTTATACCTTATGAACTATTAGGTTATTTAAATGAACGCTATGTTTATACCTTTTAAACTATTAGGCTATTTTGCTATTAAAAAAAAACTATTATGCTATTTTAAATAAACATTACGTTTATACCTTTATGAACTATTAAGCTAATTTAAATGAACATTATTTTTATACATTATGAACTATTAGACTACTTTAAATGAACACTACGTTTATACATTATGAACTATTAGGCTCTTTAGAAGGAACACTACATTTATACATTATGAACTATTAGGCTACTTTAATACAACACTTACCTTTATAAATGATGAACTATTAGATTATTCTAAATGAACCATTAAATTCAGTGTTATGAACCTTACATTTATAATTAGCAACAATTAGACTATGAACATTATTTTATTAATTATGAACCATTAAACTCTTTTGTATGAAGTATTAGTATTTTAGGTATGAACATTAAGTAAGCTACTTATGAACATGTAGTAAGCTAATTATGAACATTTAGTAATAAGTTACATCACCAAATGTTAAATAAAAAGAAATAGAAATAGAAATAAAAAGAAACAAATCAAAATTACAAAAGAATTAAAAATAAAAAAACAAAAGAAAACTTGAAACATCATGTTTCATCATCACGTTCATCATCATCATCATTCAGTTCATCAGCGTGCCACCATTGGCATCGCTACGTCCCTTCTCTCCACACGCACCACCCAACAGGCACCCATTCACTCTCCTCCACCACTCAGCCACTCGCCTCCATTTCAACCACCGCCCCACCTCCTAATTGGCTTGATTTTTTCTCTCTTTAGTAAGACAATGAAACCCTCTCAAATTGGGACTTGATGAGTACTAAAAATTAAAAGAATTCTATCTATACCAATTTCATGAATTAAATTTTAAGTTTGAAACCTCAAAAAAAACTATTAAAATCAGTGGAAGTTTGAGAGGAGAGAGAAAGCAAGATTTGGTTTTGATAATGTGCAACTGAGCGTGACAGAAGAGGGAGGGAGAGAAGTTGGCGCGCAAATGATGCAAATACCCCCATGTTTTTGATAATAGCGAAATTGCAACTGAAGTCCATCCAAGTTGGATGGACTTAGGTCCATATAAAAAAAAATTAGCTTTTATTGAGGAGAAAATCTTCGTTTATCGTATGACATTCAATGGGTCTTATATGAGATATTCTCAACATAGAAGTTACCTCTATAGTCAAGTCTGACAATAGTATGATGTCACGTTTGTTTAAGGTGGACTCATGTTAAGACACCCTCAAATTAGAATTTGTGTATGGCATTCATATCGAGGTTTATTGTCAAACAAGTGAATATTCTGGAATGAATTCTTTTGATTAGATCTAAAGATCTTAACTAATTGTTGATTCAGGGATTTTTTTTTTTTTGTTTTGAGAAAGTGTCATTTTATAATCAAATAGCAAACATTAGAATGAGTTATTGCTATGTGAATATAAGAAACACATGTGAATGGTTTATTACACGCAGTCAATCTACCTAGTGCATATGTGCACTCAACAATTTTAACATAAAACTATGCATGTAAAGAAAGAATCTGACCAATGCATAAAAGATATATCATGTACGGAGTATTACACTATTTTATATGTGAGTAGTAATTTTCACTCAAAGGATCTGATCTATAAATACCCGAAGGTCATATTCGACAACAATAAATGTAATTGTATCTACGATGCAAGCTGTAACTTTTGTGGGATAAGGCACGTAATTTTCAAGAAAATGTAAGGGTAAAAGAGAAAATTTGACCCTAAATGAGCTATATCTTTTGAATAAACGCTTTATTGGGTAATTTCACTTTTGGAACTGTTGACCCCTTTCAAAGTTAAAACTCTTGCAAAAACTATTGAAAACTTTTCTTAGTCTTAGAGATAAAAACCTTTTAAAAAATTTATGCCAAACATAACCTAAATAAAAATAAACTTGAGTACACCATCAATAATCATATTATTTGATCTCTCAAAATAAAACTTCTATCGAGTACATTAAGGGTGCCTTACATTAAATGCATATGTTGCCCTAAGCTTCTTCTTCTTTTTCTTATTTTGTTTTTTTCATTTTTCAATTTTTTTTTTTTTTTTTTTTTTTTTTTTTTTTTTTTTTTTTTTTGCTCTTCTTGTTTGCCTAACTAGTTTGTTTTTTTTGGGTGAACAAGGGTGGTGGTCTAGTGGTTCCAAGCTTACTCCTAAGTGATTTGGTAAGGCAAGGTCATGGGTTCGAATCCCCATTCCTCCCCCCCACATGCCTTGTGTCTGCTGGCTTCTAGGAACTATACTAGCCTCTTGTTGGTGCTACGTTGACGGGGCCAGTGTTTGCGCTATTTGTTCAGCTAGTCTGATATGTTCGATATTGAACACGAGAGTCCGAACATGACGTAGCAGGGGGTGCCTCCGTCGCCATTCACTTGCACCATTTTTTTAACGAGCAAAAACTAGTTTTTTTTTTTTTTTTTTTTGGGTAATCAAGCCTAAACTAATCAATAGTATACATCTTGACTTGGTAACGGTTGCCCCTTTTATAACTAACGTAAAGTGGCAAAAGACCCCGTAAACTCACTCAGCTACCCTGATGAGCAATTCCCATCAAAATCATCAAAATCAAATGCAAACTTTGGTCTTTAGAGTTGAGTTCAGACAAGAGAGAGAAGATGACACAAATGGAGAGCATCCATAATTCTCTCCCTCATGACATCATCTTCAAAATTGCATCTTCCCTTCAGGTATATATTCAACACCCTCTCTCTAAAATTACTTCATGATCAATTTAATTATATAATTTCTGATACTAGTGATAGTATTATTTAATATGATTGTGATTTTTGCAAGGTGAGAGATGTGTGTGCTTTGGAGAGCTGCTCTAAATTCTGGAAGGAGATTTGTGGGTCGAATCCCATCTGGTTTTCTCTCTCCAAACAGAGATGGCCATCCTTGAATTTATCTGAGGACCACACTCCAATTTTAAGGGTATTTCTATTTCTCCCTTTTTTTTCTTCATAATTTGCGTTTATTGTCATTTTTAATTAGGATTATGTGTTTTTGTTTTATGAATTTCTTGGCAATAAGTAGGATCATGTGTTTTTTAGTATGCCTAACAGCTAGCTGGATTGGTATCTCACTGGTTCAAATGAAAAATAAAAAACACAAAAAAGAAAAGGAAAAGGAAAAGGAAGAAGATTTATATGATTCCGGAATTTTGGGGCATATTTTATGGATTATGGAAAACTAATCAAGAAAATGCAATCTTTTGGCAAAACAACAACAACACCTCCAACAACAACAACAACAACACGTTCAGACTCTTCATCAGACCTCTCACTTTCCAACAACAACAACCTCTGCCCGGTCTACGTCGGAAAATCTCGACGACAATACTTCATTAGCTCCGACGTCCTCGACTACCCGCTCTTTCGAGAGCTCGTCGAGCGATCGGAGGTAACCGGTGAAGAAATCGTCGTCGGTTGTGAGGTGGTGTTGTTTGAGCACTTGTTGTGGATGCTTGAGAATGCTGATCCTCAACCTGAGTCCTTAGATGAGCTCGTTGACTTTTATGCTTGTTAGGAGTTTGTTTGGCTTTTTTGTGCTTTAAGTTTTTATGTTTTTACCTTTTTTTTTTTTTTTTTTTACTGTGGTAAAATTTATAAGGTTTGTACTTACCTTTATTGGTAAGAGCATGGCAACATTTTTTCACCCCTAGAGAGACCCTATTGGAATTAAAAATTGTACAGCGATGAGGAGAAACAGAGGGTGAATTACAAATCAGGGTGCATTGATAACAAAATAATTTTCATTTGGCATTGTTAAATTTTATCGTTATATGATCCTCTTCGATTTCACAACAGCTTTGTCACAAGAATTTTGTTTATGTCTGGAGTTTTAGGGCAATCTCATGTTATAAAAAGAAAAAGAAACGAAAAAGAAAAAGAAAATAGAAGCAGTAAGTAATAAACCCAGTTGCATTCTAAAGAATATAACTGTAACCTCATCTAGATGAAGTCTTGTGTTCAAGGTTGCATTTAAAGGGTTTTTCCAGCTTTGAGAATGCTTTTTTTTTTTGTCTTTTCTAAAGTGGTATGGGAAAGTAATTCTTCATATTAGAGCTTCACAGTGCTTTTAGTGAAAGCTCCTAAATAGGTATTTGTAATACAATCTCCATGGTCTTAGAAGAAAAATATCTTCCTTTTTTTTTTGAGGGGAAAAAGGGGTGCAACACGAGGACTCACAACAATGTTTGTGAGTAATCCAATGAGTAAATTCCAACAAGTCAGTAAATTTAGACTTCTCATTGGTATCCCTTCCTTCAACATGTCTCACACAATACAAATGCCACCAATTATAAACACCAAGAAAAACAAAAGAAACGGGAGGTCCACATATAATACAAAGGAGAAATGCTTAGAGTCAGGGGAGGAACAAAACCTAAGATCCCCCTCCAGGTATCCTCCCAGACCATTCCTATCCCTATGACCAACTTTGATCTTAACCAGAGGAACAACCGAGCGATAGACGTGAGATAACCTTCCAAGAACATGCAAAAGTAAAATTGGTAACATCTCCTCCAGCATAAGCATCCCATCTATTTTGAAGAAGATATTTTCACTCCAAATATGATTTCTTGTTGGAGAGAGTCTGGTTTAAACTTCCGATTCCCGTAACAGATTCTGCAGCACTGGCAATGTTCTTAGACAGCAAACTACCAGCCTGTAGTTTTGTAGTTGGATGTCTCCTTGTTCTGTAGATAGTTACTAAAGTGCTCTTTCTCCAGTTTTCAGGCATGTTTACACTTTGTGAAACCTTCTTACACACTCTAGTAAACCACACTACTATTTCTTCTCTGAAACATTTTATTTCATTCCTCTTCAGCGGTCCCATCTGCCCCCAAAGCCTCTGTCACTTTGTCTCTTTTTCGTTGTTTTATAGTAGCAAGGACAGTGCTCTAAATACTTTGCAAGCTCTAGCTCTGCTGTGTCAGTTCATGTAGAAGGTTGCTAATATCATTGCATTCTGTTTAGCAACAACTGTAATACATTCTCTGGTTAAATTTAATGTTCAAACATCTTAATAGGATTGGAAGGCCTTTTACGTGAAGAAACACCATGAGATGGCTGGTAGAACCTCCAATGTTGTAAAATTTGTGGAGCAATGTTCTTCATCTAATTCAATTGAGGTTCGGGATTATCTCAAAGCAATTGAGGAGCTGTGTTCATTGCAGCTTGATTTTAAGGATGTGGAGCTGTTTCTTTTCAAGCCAGAGCTGAATGTTTTGCTTAATTTGGTCGGATTGCACTACTGCATCAGTTGGCTTGGAGTTCCTGTAAGTTATTTGTCCTGTCTGTGCTTGCCATTTATTTGACTTGTTGAGTACTTGGAAGTACTTAGTTTTGCATTGGATATTCGCCAACAAAGCAAAATGAAGGATGTAACATAGATTTCCATCAACATCATCCTCATATCGTTGTTATTATCATTACCTTTTTCTTTTTGGTTTTACCTATTTTTGCTATTACTAATACGACCATCCTTCCCACCAGCACATCCAAATTTTTCCTGTTGTCTGAACTCTTTGTTTGTGGCTGATTAACCTTTGAACGGGAAGTTGGGAACATTATAAGCTTGATAACTATTTATTATTGTGACTTTCTAAAACAGTCTTTAAAGTTAAAATGTATCATTGTTGCAGCCACAAAAAGTCATGGATGCCCTTAACTGCTCGAAGATTTCTGAGAGGCAACTGTCCATAAAATGGTGGAAACTAGGCCGCTGGTATCATGGCTTCCGCTTGCGCGATGAGTCTCACTATCGCCTAGTTTCATTAGCTGATCTGTCAACACTCGAGCAGCAGGAGGTTCTGGCGGTACTTTACAGAGGGGCTGTCTATGAGGTGATACGTGTCCAGATATCTGTTGCTTATCCATTGCCAGGTCCCTGGACATGCCAAAGCTCAGTTTAACATGCATAGGAACGCAGTTAAGTGTCCACGGCATGAACTCCTGTATGTATCACATTTCCTGGCTTCTGTACTCGTATGTAAATTTGAAAGAAGACTTTCTCCCCTTGCCCACCAAAAAGAGAAAGGGGAAAGAAATACATTTGTAGAGCATCCTTGTATATACGCACAGCGGAATCACATTCTGCACCAAAAGAAAATTCATTCCTAGTCATAGCATCTGTTCAATAAGCATCCTTTGTATATACTCGCTCATATGGAAACCACACTATGTAATAGAGAATTTGATTAAATTTATCAATGTTGTATATTCATCTATTGTCCCCAAGTTTAAGAAAGGCCAGCGAGTCAGTGTTCAATAGCCGAGGAATCACTTGGTTTTAGCCACATTGGCAGCATTATTTTGGTACTGGGTAGTATAAAGCACCACTACTCGAGGGAATAGTCATGCTCGCAACAATAGAGGTACAGGGTGACATGCCGTGTTTCTTAACAAGGGTGCTACAGATAAAAGAATGAGCGACGCCAAAACCAAACAAAATGTATGCAGACTTGCAGAGCCTCACTATCTCCTTGAGCTTGTTCATGTCACAGATTTTTCCATTTGCTCCTTCATCTCGACTGGCATTAGAACTTTAAGCATTATTGCTATTATTGGCTCAAACCATATAGTTTGTTGTTCTGATATTCATTCTGGTTGTTATCCCCAACTTGTTCTTGGTTGTACCTTGACCATTTCCATTACCACCAGTCCACCACTGTTTCAACGGTTGTTATTTTTTCCACCGCGATTATGTCTTCTAGGGCAGTCACATGATAGTTGGATAGATGAACTCGTTCCTTATACTCATAGCAAGTTTCTAGCTAGGTTTCAATTGTATTTTTGATTTGGGTGGTTTCTTTGTTTTGTTTTTTTTTTTTGTTTTGGTTGTTTGGTTGTTGTAAAGACAAGCATTGTTGTTCCCATAATCACCTTGGTTCGGAGTCGCCGTTCCCATAATTTGGTCTCTTGTCACCTCCATTGCTTCCATTAACCCTATGATCATTTGACGAGAAAAAAAAAAACCCATGAATCATTTCTCATGTAGTAGTACCTTGCGCCTAAAACTTCTCCTCAAGAACGTAGCTCGTGTAAACTTCCTAGAAGATAGCAAAGTGGTACGTAGTACTTACAAACGATTGAAATATCAGTGTTCAGCCTGCTCTAAAGCTAAGATAGGGGAAAATCAAATGAGCTCATTGAATCTAGTGGCTAATACTCTTCCACAACCGCATACCCTTGCTTG
Source organism: Tetragonia tetragonoides (assembly GCA_038025085.1). Taxonomy (NCBI): domain Eukaryota; kingdom Viridiplantae; phylum Streptophyta; class Magnoliopsida; order Caryophyllales; family Aizoaceae; genus Tetragonia; species Tetragonia tetragonoides. Next base: position 31,712,783 of record CM076152.1, on the reverse strand, counting down.
AGATGTAGGACAGTAGGAGAACATCCTACTTCAAATACATAGGCTAGAAGTTGTTTCTTAGAGCAATCTTCTTGAGCCATGATCACATCTTTGGTGATTCACCCTCCATATGTGACGTGTCAACTTCCTTCTTGAAGCAGTAGATGAGTGCATCCACTTTGAATTTTTCCAGGCATTGGGTTGTTGAAATATTTGCTTTGAAACATCTTAGATAATATTTTATTATTCCACATTGGTAGTTTTTAAAAGTTAAGCTATTTTAGTTGTTCATGTATGTAGTGATTATATTATTCTATTCTCCACGTTGATTAAGCTAGATCGGAGAAGAATTAATACTGTTATAAAATCACTTTCCTTAATCTTCTCCCTTTATTACCTCCACAAAAGTATTCTCTCTCCATAATTTTTTTCATTTTCAACCTTTATATATTTGGGGACCTCAAAGTTTATTGAACAAAACACAAAAAGAGTCTCTTACTCTTTTATTCGTTTGGTAGTATTTCAAATTGTTCTCAAGTCATCGCCTCGATTTACACCATAGCGTTGCCGTGTAAACCTGGTGATTGATTGCTAGAGCTTCTCGTGTAATTGTGTGTACAAGTGGGAGCAAAATCACTTTAGGACAACAATTGCTCACACCACGCCCTATCCTTTCGTTCCAGTATCTTTATTTCTTAAATAACCTATTTTCTAATATGAATGACTGCGAAATACCTTCTCATTTCTCATATGATCATATATCCAATCCTCTATGCCGACCTTGTTTATTCTCATTTCCATATGTTCATTCCCCCCAAATTGCGAAAGCTTATTCATGACCCATATGGCCATATTATTAATATACTTTTTTCTCCGAACCTCTATCTCACACTCCGTAAAATTACTTTTTTTTAAAAAAACGTTGAAGCGAAGAATTTCTCTTCAAATTTCCTAATCAGTACCCAATAAGAAAATCAACATCTTACACAGATCCAATATCTGATTCGCATAGATTTTTCGGATCGGATAGATTTAAGACTATGTACGATGAACAACCTTTGCACTCTTGTACCGATTCGTATATAAATAACCAAGAATGAAGAGTCACCCCTTCAGAATCACCCCTTCCTTTTTTACCTCTTTGTTCTTCCTCTTTCTCCTTCACAACAAAAATGGAGTCCTCATCTTCCATGAAATCACCACCACCACACTCCCGCAACAAAAACAATAAGAACAACCTCAATAAAGAATCCACATCTTCAAACTCTTCCTTAACAATATCGAATCGAATATCATCATCAATCAAAGACAAAACCTGCCCAATTTGCCTGACCCACATTGCTGGTCATCGTCCTGCTTTAATCTCCCCATGTTTACATGCTTATTGCCTCACTTGCCTGCTTCGTTGGAGCAATTACAAACGAACTTGCCCTCTTTGTAATTCCCCATTTGATTCTTACTTCTCAACTTCCTCTTCCCGTTCTTCTAGAACTTTCCAGAAGCATCGGTTGCTTCCTCTCCAGTCCCCTCATCAAGGGAGGAGAGAGAGTGCGAGGGAGATTCAGTCACAGCCACAGTCACAGTCACCGTCACCCTTGGCAATTCAGAGGTTGGTTAGTCTTCTTTGTTTTTGTAATGGTTTGGATTGTATGATGGACTGAAGTAAACAAAACCAATTGAGATTATTGGTATTTGATTAATGGGGATGTAAGAAAAGATACTAGCTTTTCACATAGTAAACTGGATTATATGAGGAACTGAGTTAGACAAAATAAATTTTGACATTAATGTATTTTGAATAATGGGTATGCAAGAGAAAGCATTGTATTTGATCCTGCCCATAGTATATTTGGGGGGATGGTTGGTTATAATTTTTGGTAATATTACTGTGTCGTTGGTCACAGAAATTTGTGTATTTGCATAAGTGAGTGTGTCAAGTTTTGTGTTTACAGGGTTCTTCGGAGGAGAAGGGAGGAGATTAATGCAGCAAACAGGCGGTCTCGGCCAGTGCCCCGTCAGCGATCGTTTGGTCAGATGGGGTCTGTGTCTTCTGAGGTTATTGCAGAAAGGGTTCTTCAATGGCGTGTCAGGTGATTATGTTCACATTTCTGTGATTTTGGTGTTTCTAGTTATAGTTAAGACTTACTAATATCATAATTGTGAAACTTAGAGATAGGGGCGCCGGGGCGGGGGGGGGGGGGGGGGCTGTAGTAGTATATGAGTGAGTGATTTTGAAGAACCCCGTGGATTAAATTGACTCCTTTTTAGTTGACTCAAAGATCAAAGCAACAACATTGAAAGAGTAACTCCGAAAGATTCTATTGATTGGTCGAAGGCTATATGAATGGTGTGGGAAACTGGGGATGATGATAAAATTAAAAGCTTGAATCCAGAGGATGTCAGCATTAAAAGCGGGGTAAATCTACTCCAAACAGTGTGATTCTAAAGTTCCTCCTAGTGAGCACTTCGAACTTACAATCGTGGAAGATTCTGGGCTTGCAAGTTTGGAAGCATCTGAGACGTGATTCCATTTCTGCATTGTTGTTCTGTTAATTTGATTCAAGAATGGGTTGATTAGTATACTATGGCATATCAATTATATAAGAAGATGTTGATTAGATGGAAGGTTTTTGACAATTTACTTGTCATGAACTAATGACTTTTTAGGCAACTATACTACTACTTCCAACTTAAGTTGGAGTATTTAAAAGAAGACGACGAAAATCAAGTATCCATGTTTGTGGTCTATGGCTGATGGACCTAAGAGGGATTACCTTGTTTGTTAGGATCTAGTCGTCGACCTAAGGCGGAGGGGGATTGGTTTTGGTAGATTGGTGTCCAAGAATATTTTACTTGTGGAGAAGTGGTTATGGCGTTTTCCACGGGAGTCCAATTCCCTATGGCACCAGGTTATTAGGAGCGCGTACTGTTTTCAGCAGAATGGGTGGGACGCTCATGGTGGCTCTAGTGTCTCCCATCCTTGCTAGTGGAAAGTCATATCTAAGATATCGTCTTTTTCTTTACTCTGGTCAGGTATAATGTGGATAATGGACATTGAGTACGGTTTTGGGAGGATGTGTGGAATGGGGATCGTTCTCTTCCAGATATCCTCAGGTTTTTCAGCTTTTCACTCTCCATGATGCGTCTACCGCTAACTTTTTTCGCGATGGCGAGTCCTGGGATCTTCACCTACGAATAGCCCATAAGGGTTGGGAAATGGATTGAATTTTTTGATCAGTGTTTTAGACACATTCAGATTGTGTCCAATGAGGATTCTCGGTTTTGGGTTGGACTTTGGAGATCCATCTGATGGCTTCTCCTGCAAATCCTTTCTTCACCATCACAATTCTCTCTTTTCCCCTGTGCTAATTTTTTTTGGAAGTTGTAGGTTCCCCTCAAGGTGTGTGCCTTTTTATTTGGAAATGTACTCTGTTACTAGGTCGGCTAAATACTCATGATATTTTGGTGCAGAGGAGACCGAGGAGGGTTTTGTTTCCGAATGTGTGCTTACTTTGCAACTGGTTAGTGAGACTTCCTTACACTTATTCCTGCAGTGTGAGTTCGCCTAAACGTGTTGGCGGAAACTTCTTGGTTGAAGGTGTGATTTATTGTGTGTCCAGCCACTTGGTTGGGGAAGGGCAAGGAGACTAGATTACTATGGCGTTGTGCTTTAATTGTCATTTTTGGGAGCATTAGGTTGGAGCGGAATACTAAGATTTTTCCTAAAACATCTAGGCCAGTGGGTTGTATGGGATCTGCTGGTGTATTTGGCGTCTCTTTGGGCCAAAGAGGCTGCCGGATAGGGCATCTAAGGGGGTGCCCCTTACTGACATTCAGCGTCATTGAGGTGAATTGCAGATAGTTAGTCTTTTTTTTGTAGGACTCCTTGTCCTCTTACTTTGTAACACTTGTTCAGTTGGACGCCCATGCCGGCTCTTCCGTCTCCCACGCCTGCCCTTGGAGATTCATTTCACAGTTATGCCTTTTTTCTTTCCACTGGTCAGGTACAATGTGGGTAATGGTAATCGGGTTCGGTTCTGGGAGGATGTGTGGAAGTGTAACGTTCCTTTTTCCTCCATGTATCCTCGGGTTTTTCGGTTATCTACCCTTCATGGGGCGCCCGTGTCTGCCTTCTTTTCATTCACGGGTGGGTCCTGGGACTTACATTTGCGGCTGTCTCCGCATGATAGAGAGATGGAGGAACTTGTCTCTCTCTTGAGTGTCCTCCACTCTACCTCTCTCGTCCCGACGGACGATTCTCGGACTTGGCTTGGGGACCCTTCTGGGATTTTCACTTGCAAGTCTTTCCTTCATCAGCTTAACCTTCCCTCACAGTTCCCACAATTCCCTTTAGCCAACTTTATTTGGAAGTCTAAGGTTCCTTTGAAGGTTCGTGCTTTCGTGTGGACTTTGGTGCTAGGTAGGGTGAATACCTATGATATGGTGCAACGTCGGAGGCCTGGTTGGTCAATGTTACCGGGTTTTTGTGTGATGTGTCGTCATGATGGGGAGGATAGCCTACATCTATTTGTTTCTTGTGACTTTGCTAGGTCATTATGGAATAGATTGTTGGAAGGGGAGAGCTTTGTGTGTCTTGCTAGGGTAGGGGATTTTCTACAACTACGATTCGCATCAATGAGGAGAAGTAGTGAGGGAAGGATGTTTTCGAGATGTATGTGCGTGGCCATTTTGTGGTGCATTTGACTGGAGAGGAACTCGAGAGTGTTCCGTGACGTTGGGAGAGATACAGATTATGTTTGGGACCACTTGGCTTCCCTTTGGGCTAAGGCGGCAGGCGCCTTTAAGGGCGTGCCAATTACTCTTGTACAGCGCCAATGGCGTGATTTATAGTTTTTGTTTGCGTTCTGTTTGCATTTGAGGATACCTTATCCTCTCTTTTGTATTCTTTATTGATTTGATTAATAAAATTTTCTTTATCTAAAAAAAAAAAACACTTGTTCAGTTTTTAATGAATTTCTTCTTCTCTAAAATAAAAATAGTTATAACATCATGTATTCATGTAGCAAAAACCTTAGAAGAGTGGTAGCCTTAGACCAGTGTCATATAAATTCCCTCCGAGTTTCGTTCCTGAATCGCATACCAGGTGCGGAAAACATAATTCTGATCCCATATAGTGAATCGCAAACAACCTAGATAGCGAATTACATTCACATACCCGTTCCGTGTCCGAAACGTCTCGTGTACTATGTGACACAGATTTAGACCATACTGAAGCAAACACTTTTATATAGTTGATAATTTGGATCTTCTGAAGTTGGGAAGGCTGATGACGTTAGGAAAACTTGACTGCTTTGCTTGTTGTGGTGGCTTCTACTAAGGTTGCTTGTCAAAGCTTGTTACTTCCTTCGTGATTCATTTGCACAGGAAATTTTATGTTTGTTTGCTTGAATGTATCAAACATTAAACAATTTTTCATGCATGTCAGTCAATCAAAAAGAACTATAGTTAACTGTAAAACACGCAATTGACTTGTCCACAACCATGAGCTCACAGGGGCAGCCGTTGATAAATGATGCTAACCGGAAGTCCTTGAAATTCCTTAATTACCATCTTATGAAGCTGTTAGTAGAGTAAAACAGATTGAGATTATCTTGGTAAGTAGACAATCTTCTATCAATTGTTGTTGGTGACAAGAGGGCATATCTAGAGGGGTGAGAAATCTTTTTTAGAAGTGGGGAGACTAATGAGCATATAAACCTGCGCTATCCTTTCACTTGGAGTATGTGGCCACTTTGGAGTCTTTGGGGAATGTCCGGTGTGTCCTGCAACTATGATTCAAGTAGTTACTGAGTTTTTGGGCATAAAAGGGAGGGCAAGATCCTCTGGTGATGTGTGATACTTGCAACAGTTTGGTATACTTGGACAGAGAGGAATAATCTGGTTTTTGGGAATCATTATGTTCCGGAAAATCTGGTTTCAGAGAAACTAATTTGTTCTGCTTCTGTGGGGTTTTGCACACAGGTCACAGGATATTTCCTGAAGTCCCTTTATCGGGTATTAGTGTTTGTGTTTTAGTGCTTTCATTTCTTTCTAAGGACATCTTGTCCCCAAGTAATCTGTTGATTTTTTTTAAACTTACTTTTTTATCCAAAGAGGAAAAGTGTTTATTTTTCCTTGCCCAATGCCAAGCAAAAGAAGATTCCCATTAGGGGCAGCTCATTCCCCAGGGATCCACAGAACAGAACTTCGTGGCTGTGTCAAGCACAACATTCAGCAGAGAGCATCCCAATAGCATGCTGGAACATATTAGTCCTTCCATGTTTGCAGCTAGAAAATTCTCAGACCAAGTCCCTGAATATCAACGTGCAAGGCCATGCTTACCTTTAAATAGAGCATCCAAGTTGGTGATAAACCCTGCAAAAACAAGGAGATGTCTTTCCCTAATACTCTGTCTTTGTCAACCAAGAAAAGCAACCAGGATACATAACAAACCACCACACGGCTCCTGTGGGGAGAGGGGAGTTTCTCTTTCTACAGATTGGAAGTGTGAATTGAGTCATTGACACTCACTTACATTGTTTGATGAGATGATCTAATAAATAATTCTTGACTAATTGCATATCTTGTGCATTTTGTTGATTATGACAGCATATACAAACTTGGTTTACGAGCTGTTCCCTTCACAAACAGGAATCCTCCTAATCTGGTATGTGATTTGTTCAAATTATAATTCTGATCATTACTTTCTTTATCAAGAGAAGCTCCAGTAATAAGGAGTATCGTGGCCGAGAGGCCGATTCCTGTCGACCATTGTGCGTCCTATAAAATCTTAAAGAAATCATTACTTTCTTTATTCATCTTTTTGTCACATACAAGTATACAACATGCAGATTTTGTTTTGTTATGTCTTGTATTATCCTTTAGGTAATTTGCTTTCCCTTTTTTTTATGTGGTGCGAAGATCACTAGTTAAGCGTAACAGCGTAGGTGTCAAACTATAAGGATTCTTGGATCATGGACTGATTTTTGCCAAAATAGTATATTTCATCTCTTTAAGCTAGAATTATACCAACTCTGTTCCTAAGTGCATGTCCTCCCTTTTTATTTTTTGATGCCCCAATTGAGTGTCCTGATTAGTTACTAAATCCAGTTTTCTAACAATCAATATTCGCTGTTCCCTCTATACAAATCAACAATCAATTTTTTTTTTGAAACTTCCCCAATTGAGTGTCCTTTTTTTGGAGGGCAGTCATAAACTCACTATGGAATGGAAAGGGGAAGTTTCAAAAAAAAAATTGACTGTTTCTGAATTCTAAATTTAAGGTGGTTTTTGCTTTTAGTGTATTAAGATCCACATATCCAGGTCTTGTCTTCTAATCCTGACTGTTATGCTTCACAGTTATGAACTTCAATATCTTGTTGACTTAAAATGATTGATATACAACCTATAAATGCATCATTTCTTTTTAATTTCAGAACATGACATTGCTTATTGGTCATAGAGAAGGAATACTACACAGAATAGAACCATGGATCAGAAGAGAGCTGCAGGCTATACTTCAGGACCCAGATCCAACTGTTATTGTCCATGTCGCTACATCACTGTACTTGTCAAGCATTGAGAAGTCTGGTGTCTCTTCAAGATGCCCTGATACTGAAGATTCTTTTCTTGACCCATTGCGACCGTTTTTGCATGAATGGACAGATATTTTCTGGCATGAGCTTAAGTATGTAACTGTCACCCATCATTATCTATTTATGAATTATGCCTCAAACGTTTTCTGATTATCATGTGAAACATTATCCTGTCAGTTTGTCCTGACAAGGTTGACCTACATGATGAAACTCATTGAGCTTCCCCATTCCTCGGTATCCCTGCTCTTTTCTTCCTATTTAACTTATGAACATCCTAGTTTGACTTGATTAATTTAATTACCTTTATGGACATTATGCCATGGCAACCATTTTAAATGGTCTTTTTCCAGTTAAAAGGGTGAAATTATGTGGGATGTAGTTGTAGCGAGCATCATTAAATTGTCATGAATTTATGAGGCATAGAAGTGCCATTACACTACATAATAGTTCTGAAAAAGTCTATTTGTTGCTCAAGTAGTGTCTTTTTATTATATTTTCTTGACCTATTTCCTGTTGACAAGTTTCTGCCTTTTCAGATGCTTTGCAGAGAGCTCTTTTACCATGGATACCTATGATGAGGTGGTTGAATATAGAAACTAGTTTAGTTGCTAAAAGGAGATGATTCAATGGACGACAACAGTTGCAACTTTGGAGATTGAGTTGGTCTTCATGTTACCAATATAGAGGGTGCTTGATGCTGTATTCTTCTTTGTTTGGTGGTCTCCAATGCAGTGGAGGGTTTGAGTTGAATTATGGTGAAAATGAGACATAGTATGCTGGCAAGAGAAATGTTCATTGACATCAAGTTAGAGATATGGAAGCTGGCTAGACATGTCAGATGCTCTCTAGGTCGGCAACTTTATGCTTGTTTACTGCAACGTCTGTGAGGTGAGTTTTCCTTGGTATCTCTTATATCCTCCATGGTCTATGCTATTTTTTTGTTTCATCATTTTAGTAGGTTTTGTGTCTACTTGGTATAACTTTACCCTCTAAATGTTAAATAACTGGAAGATGGAAATTGTAAAATGAAATATGGAAATGTGATTATGTACTTAGGACTGCTGGTGGTGAAAATTTTCCAGAAAGCAGTCCATATTGGGAGAGTTCACCTTGACTAATAAGATTATCAAGTTGGTTGCTTCTTTTATACACTATAATACTGATGCTTATTTTATCTAAGGGTTTCTTTTATTATTATAGTCCGCAGTTTAGAACATGAAGCATATTTAGTACGAATGCTGCCATGACTTGTACCAAGTCTCAAGTATTGGCAAGTTGGCCATTTTGCATCTTTATAAAATAAGAATCTGCCCCCTCCCAGCTTCTTATAGTTGGGTTGTTTTTGGCCAACAAGCCATCCAAGCACCTAACAAGCAAAAATGGGTGATTGGCTTGTCAAATGCTCAAACAAGTTGAAGACGACAAGAAAAAAGCCCATAGGTAGTTGGTGACCTTGAAGGGAATAAATGCAACTGATGAGGGAAATATCTTTGAGATGTTATGAAAAATAAGTGATAGTTAATTGCCAAGAAATATCTGTTCAATAACTAATACCGTGAAGAGAGGTATGTAACAATGTTTATTCCCAGACTTGGGGAGGAGACTCCACTGGTGTCTTCTCTTGTAAGTCCTTCCTACATCACCTTAGTTTACCCTCCCAATTTCCCCATTTTCCTCTTGCTACTTATATATGGAAGTCTAAGGTTCCTTTGAAGGTGCGCGCCTTTGTGTGGACCTTGGTGCTAGGTAGGGTGAATACGCATGACATGAGACAGCGGCGGAGGCCTAGTTGGTGTTTGTCGCCGGATCGGTGTGTAATGTGTCGTCATGACTGTGAGGACGGGTTGCATCTGTTTGTGTTATGTGATTTTGCTAGGATGTTATGGGGTAAGTTGACTGGGGGGAGTCTTTTGCGAGCCCGGCTACAGTAGGGCAGTTTCTGCAGATGCGATTTGCTGGTAGTCGGAGAGGGAGGGAAGGTAAGTTGTGGTGGCGCTGTGCATGCATGTCCATTCTTTAGTGTATTTGGTTGGAGCGGAACGCACGCATCTTCTCTGCTACTGGGACAACCATTGACTGCATTTGGGATCACATTGTTTACTTGGCATCGTTGTGGGCAAAGGCAGCTGGGGCCTTTAAGGGCGTACCACTCACACTTGTCCAGTTACAATGGCGAGACTTGTAGATATTTTCTTGTTACCTTTTGAGGACTTCTTGTCCTCCACCTTTTTGTATTCTTTCATTGATTGATTAATAAAAAAATTTCTTATCTAAAAATAAGAATTATAATTGGAAAAGGAAGGCTACAATTTCCAATCTAAGGCCTTCAGAACCGACATGCAAGCCAGAATTCAAAACCTCGAAATATTCCCGATAGGGTTGGGCAATACATCCACCGACAATGAGCGAGGAGAAGATATCCATGCAATAGGATTACACCAAATTGGGCAAGCAGCGAGCAATAAACACAAGATTAACTAAAAACCAAAGAAAAAGAGGTTGAGAATGAGCTAGAAGAGGCTAACAATGGCTGGATGTCAAATGGTTGATGGAGGCACAATTAGGGGGTTAGGTTTCTATTTTTTTTCCTTTCCCGAGGAGACCCAAATGGCTTTCTTCCCTTTACCACACAAATTTCACATCGGACCTCCAGGGGTACATATTTCATTCGTTGCTTTTTAATATCATGGAAGTAAAAAGTGCCTCTCTGACCCGATATTTGTCACGCGTGGAAGTAAGAGAAATTTGATGAGACAATGTGAGAGGAATCTTGTGGATTATCTGACTGAAGGCCTATGTAGAAAGTAACTAGTGCTGGAGTCAACATGAGAAATGTGGCTTAAGCCTTTAAATGAGGAAATTATGATGGATACCCATTTAGAAACTTATTAAATCCTTTAAAGGAGTGAATTATGATGGATACACTTGTACAGATACATCCACCTTATTGGAGGTGGGATAAGCTTGCACGCACTGGGTACCAGTATAAGTCTGCACAACAAAAGGACTTATTATTTTGTTTTTGTTATTATTACAAAATTCTATTGATCAAAAAGGGAATTGCTACAGAAGGTAATTGTAGCTACAAATACACCCGACTCAAAGCAATTGCCCATACACAAACACACCCCTCATCTTCTAAGTAAGCTTGAGGTGGGAGTGCAATTACGTGCTAGAGCAATGCAATAGAACAACCTCCAAAATCAATTGTACAAGCATACTATCATCAAGGCCATGCTACAAACTCAATACTCCTAGTCTCCTAGATAGTCCTTGCTTAACTAATCCACCCGCTATTGCGTTTGCACCCCCTTGATCTATGGACAATAGATAGGTAAGGCCATCGAGCCAAGCACAAAAAATTGTGACTAAGTGCAAACTGCTGCCCCCAAGGACCCCCACAACTTTCATTACACCATTTGACATCGATTGAAGAATTTGACTCAATAACAATTTCAAACGCTGCCATCCACTCCTTTTCATGTGTTAAGTCAATAGCTCACAGAATAGCAACAGTTTCAGCTTCATTGACCTCACTTTTATTCACTCTTTTTGATTTAAATGAGCCTTTTGCAATCTTTAAGTACTCCTCCCACTGCTCCAATACCATATTTGCTAGAGCATCTACATTCCACTTGAAAACTCCTTGCGGAAGAGCTTCTGTAATACCCGAGAAAGCTAAGTGCTTAGATTAGTGGTAATAGTTATAGTTACTGTAATTAGTGGAGTTAGTAGTTTTATTATTTAGGTCATTTGAGGTTCTTTATAGTTTCTAGAGCAACCCATACGTAGTGTAGTACTTATATAGGGACACCCAAAGAGTGAAACTCTTGGGGCGTTACAGAATGGTATTAAAGCTACTTTAGGCTAGAGGCTCTGTTGTGAGACCTCATTGGTCTTGCATTTTAGTAAAGTTGAACCTAGATTAGAATTTAAAAATAATTAGTAATGAGCTATGTTGCTTGGACTCTTCCTTTCTCCTCAAGTAGACACTCCAACATGGGTATGGACACTGGACACTCCATTTCAGCGAAAAGCATGCAAAATTTTCATAAAATGGCCGAGTCCGACATGGGTATGGGTACTGGACACTCAGACACTCCGACACTTAGCCGAGTCTGAGCAACACTAGTGATATGGTGCAACGGCGGAGGCCACATATGTGTCTTCTTCCCAGCATGTGTGTGATGTGTCGGCAAGACGGAGAGAGTTGTTTGCATTTGTTTGTGATGTGTAATTTTGCGAGGGCCTTGTGGGATAGGCTGTTGTGTGGGGAGCCTTTTGTGTGCCCTGCTACTGTGGGGCAATTCCTACAGATGCGATTTTCTGCTATGCGGAGGGGGAAGGAGGGTAGGATGTTGTGGCGGTGTGCCTGTTTAGCTATTCTTTGGTGCACTTGGTTAGAGAGGAACTCGAGGACTTTCTCTGACGCGGGAAAGAGTATCGATTTAGTTTGGGAACATATAGTTTATTTGGCATCCCTTTGGGCGAAGGCGGCTGGTGCCTTCAAGGGGGTGCCACTGACGGTCATTCAACGCCATTGGCATGATTTGTAGATACTTTATTTTTATTTTTGTTCTTTGAGGATACCTTATCCTCCATTTTGTATTCTTTCACTATTTGATTAATAAAAAATTTCTCTTATCTAAAAAAAAAATATTATGTGAAAGTTCTTTTGATGAGTTATGTGGTAGCTCAAGTTGTGCAACACGAAACTTTTTTTTAAGGTGGGTAGAGTGTAATACCCAAGAAAGCTAAGTGCTTAGATTAGTATTAGTAGTTATAGTTACTGTAATCAGTGAAGTTAGTAGTTTTACTATTTAGGTCATTGAGGTTCTTTATAGGGTTTTTAGAGTGACCCATACATAGTGTAGTACTTATATAGGGACACCCAAAGAGTGAAACTTGATTATCTTGGGGTGTTACAGCTTCTCATGCAATTTCTTGTCACACTGGTTTTAGGACACCATAATCTGACGCAACTAGGGTTGCGCATAATATCTTGCGGGGTTATGGGAAGCAGTCATCCCATGCTTTCACCCACCATGCCAATCGAAGTAGTGTAATCTCAAATACCTCATCCACTGGGTATTCTTTTCAATAAAGAAAATTCGACTATTTCTCTCCTTCCATATTGTCCAAACAACAACAACAAAAATAAGTCACCCCAAACACGACGAAAATGTTTACCTGGGAGCATATCACACCAATCTTCGAAGAATTGCATCATGGAACCTGGAGAGCACACCACTAGAAGTCCCAGATTGGTAGCCACTTCTGCCATATTTGCTATGTAAAGTCACAATATATCATTAAATGATCAACATAGCTTTTATCCTTGCCCGACTTATTCTTAAGCCTCCTAGGCTCCTACTACACAAAAGACTTTGATTTCCCTAGAACCTACCTTTTGCATTATGTGGATGAATGTTGTAGATAATGTTAAATGTTTTCCATGTTTACTTTATTTCTAAAAAACTAATGGTTGCTTGCCCCTTTCTCATCATATGAAAGGGGTTGAACCACATTGAAAAAGATTAGCTGCATCTTCTCTTTAAACTGAAATTTGTTCTTCAATTTAAACCTGACATATAATCTCTTGGAGTGATTTTGCTTGTGTTTCATCAAATGAACAGACTCTTGCCAAAAAGGCAGTAATTTCTAATTAATTAAAAAGGTTGAAAACTGAGTCTCCTGGAAATCAACCTCCAGGGATACGAGGTCCCTGCCACCCTGGTTTACTTTGGAGTGACCATTTGGGAACACTGCGAGATTACTACACAAAGGAGTTACTCCTTCCCTCTACTATTATCTCTGATTTTTACTCTTTGAGTCCAATATTGACCGTCAAATTACGAAAAAATGTTCCCTTAATTCTCCATACGAAAATATGATTGTTGGATTTGTATCGAAAAGTATTTTCATAGTACTAGTTTCACATAATAATTACCTATATAGTTTGAGAAAAATCATTGGTTAAAAAACTTAAAATTCAAATCTCGAAATATGTTAGTAACAGTTAATAGTGGACAAAGGGAGGATTTAAATAGTCTACATAAGTTAGTTGCTTGGAGAAGCAAAGTTGGTATATACATTAAGGAGCGCAAGAGATTTTCCTTGTTCATTCTCAATGTGGTTCACAGTTCCCTATTATGTTGTGCTGAATGAGTAGCAAATAAACACTAGTTCTTCAATGTGGGACATGGGTAACATTATCTACAAAAATAAGTATTGGACATGCGTGTCGGTCACGCACCATGCAACCTATTCGTGTTGTTTGTGCTTCCTAGGTGGTACAAATGTGGCTTCTGGAATATTCCATTGGCTATTTATCCTGTTTATCTGCTTCAGTGTCAGTATGCTTTGATTAGTGCCTTGAGGTATCCAAATCTTCTACTTCAGATAACTAGCTGGCTATCTAATTCAACACTTTGTTCATTGATTGGACCAAGAACTTTGAAATAGCATTTCAGTCCTTGTATACTGTCTTGCTCTCGTTCATCTGAAAACCTCTGCATCTTAGGGCTCCTATGTTTCTGACTTACATTTGTATGCCTTCTTTAGATATAGCATTTTATTCCATCCGTATAGTTATTCTCTGCTTTTCTGAACATCTCAGGGCTCCTATGTTTCTGTCTTTTCTTTTTCCTTTTTCTTGATAGCTATCTTACGGATCTCTTGTATATACATCAATTAGTCATCTTAAGGACAAGGTCTTTTTGTCCAATAATTCACCTCCTTTTTGTTAAAAGGTAGTCCAATATGTTTCCCTAGTGTTCTAAAAGGACAAAACTCTTCGGAAGAAATCTAATTACAAAGCACCTTAGTTTTGTTGGATGGGAGTACGTGACACCCCTTCAAAAAATGCCCGCTACGACCTTGGCCCAAAAGAGAAGCCAATCAAGTACAGCGCCTATTTTAATGAGCTCCCCTGAATGGGCCTAGTTGCTTCCCTAGTTGTGTTCTCTAAGAAAGAACATTTGCCTCCGAAGAAGATCGAGGCTATATTGTCAAGAACTCAAGATGGAGCTCAGAAAGTGATTTAATCAAAAAAGATTTAGTCTCATGACTGCTTGCTTTCGTTTCTGCAGAAAGAGCCCTAGATCTTTTGCAACACCCTTATTTTATTTTATTTTTATTTGTTTGCGGTAACTTACTGGCATCCATGAAACCAGTAAAAAAAGGGCGATGTTCATTTGGGTCCATGTATCATGCAAAGTATCAATTGTGTGAAATTCATGAGCTCTTTGTGGAGGTGCCAGTAAAAAATATCAACAGTGATGTGATTGCTCATATACCTTTTTTTTTGATGAAGTTAAGTTATTTAGTCTAAGTTGTCTAATAAATGCAGGTCGTAAGCGATCAGTGTCGAGTTTGAGCGTGCCGAGGCTCCGTCTTCAACCAAGCAGAGGGACGCAGATCAAGAGGATAAGAATAGAGCTGAAGTGTGGCTGAACAGAAGCTGGTCTTTGCATTTTGAGGAGCTGTGTAGAACATATTTATAGGAAGCTGTGTAGAACTTTGCAAGTCTCAAAAGATAGTTTCTTATTTACTTTTCCTAAATCCCAATATGTTCCATATGCTTATCTCAAAAGTGATCGGCTTTCGCTTTTTTACGGCCCTTGCCATCACAAGCTTCACTCATGAGGTTCCTCGGGAGTGGAAAATTTCCACCTCGAGATGACCGGATACGACTCTTATCTTCGTCAAGAACTACGGTGGCTTCTGTCACAATTCTTCAAGAACCAGGAGTTAATAAAGACACGTAATCATTAACCACTTGATTTATCCAGATCTGCTGGTAAGAGCCTAAGACATTCATTCAATTCTCGTGTTTAACAAATCCAGATGTATTGAGCAACAGCTCTCTTGCTGTTTTGAGACAATTAAATAACTATCGTTAACATGGACTATCAATTAGAAGAAATTTCCTTATATGTTCCCTAACCATGCGCCAGTCATATTCCTCTGAGCTCGCTCCAATTGTCTCGGTCATTTCATGTCACCATGAATAATGACAACAAAATCGAATATTGTAGTCTTTAGGCGTTAACAATAGAACTTGATTCGAAAACTTTCAACAGTTAAATACATCCTATTTCATACATTATACTGTCTTCTAACATCATTAACAAAATACACACAGACACTGCCCCAGTGCCTAGGATAAAACTTAACAGCATTCTTGGAACAGATTCTTTCAGTAGATACAACAGTTGCGAGCCCACTTTTAGATACAGTAAGAGAATTGACAGTTCCTACTTACAAAGTCGCTACTCTTCCTCTGGTTCCTCCTCTTCTTGAAGAAGATTTTCTCTATTGTCATGTGCCCAGAATCCCCGAACATCTATAAGCATGCTGGCAACTGTACCACCTTGCTTGCATCCTAGTAAATCTTGCAATGTAATCTGTAAGGGGTCGACAGGCTTCACCATATCCCAGATTTCATCTCTCACGTCTTCAATACATAATTCATAATTTCCTCCGTCAATCCATTTCTGGTGTACATCTCTGTTCAATTTTGGGTGGGAGACAGACAGAAGTTAGGACATTTTGGCTGATATAGTCGTTAAGCATATATATATATATATATATATATATATATATATATATATATATATATATATATATATATATATATAACTTACTGCTACAAATCAAATTTCCAGTCTAATAGCGACAAAAAGAACGAAGACAAAGGAGGTTCAATCTGCCTCTTGAGGCTAAAATGTATCTGTCAATTTGAGACTCGCAGACTTTACTTCAAAACTGCAAGTAGGAAAATACAGAAATTTTTGTAGGAAGATTGTATCGGGTTGCATCTCAAAACTTACAGATGCCACTCTTCTTTCCTTCCATTAATCCCATAATGTATAGGAGCTTACTTAGCCAAATTGACAAGATTCAACAAACAAGCCATATAACCAAAAAGAGAACCCTTATAGCCATGGCAATAAAAGGCAAACCCTTCAGCGCCAGAACAAAAGAATTTTGAACGTTCTGGAGTTTGAAATACTAGTAATCTAATATCAAACAAACAATCCTTCAGAACCATAAAAGAAGCTTTATGTCCAGATATTTTCTAAATGCTATCAGATATTGCTGTCCGAATTTCACAGACCTATTTCTTTGTAGAATTGCAGTTATTTAACATGTTTAACATGTTAGTAATATTTAGTAGTAACAAGTTTAAAAATTTAAGCATTCAAATACAGATTTTTATGTTGCAACAATCAAGGAGATTTCTATTTCTAGCAGTAAACTACATACCTAAAAAGTGTGTGGACATCAGCTGTTGTTAGATAGCCCCGACCATTAAGATCAAGACACTTGAACAAGTAGGTCAAACCCTCTGGAGTGTCCTTGTTTTCAAGGGCTAGAACAAAGTCCAGGAAACACTCAAAACTCATCTCTCGACCATTTACTCCACCGCTCTTCGCATGGCGTATATGCTCATCAAACACTGCATCAACCACGACAGTGTGAATTCTGAAAGATAACGGATCAGAAAAGTAAAGGCTGTTGTGTCAAGCTTGAACGAGAAATTTGAGATCTCCAAACATTCAGTGAGGGACAGCAGCAATGCTTGGTCTATGGTACCATTTGTCTACATTGTTCTTGCGAGTAAGAAGTTCACGTACAGTTTACTATCTGACTAATTAAAAACCTGCTCTAACTAGCATGCAGATATCTGATGACATCAAAAATCTGGCCCTAGATGGCTCTGGGTGCCTGTATTTAGTATCGATATATAACCTAAAATCAATAAGATGATCTCCACAGAGCAAGAATACTGTCATGTGGACAAACAAAATAATTGATATCTAAGCAGATCTAAATAATGAAAAATGCAAAAAAGAACAAGGCAGACGACAAGCACCGGCATCTCATTGATTCACAAGAAGTTGTTAAATATTAGTAATTTTTACCCCTCTCAATAAATATATCTGTGAGTGTTCCGTCTGCATATTCTCGGAGTTCCTGCTTGCTCAGGGCTCCATTCATATCTTTATCAAGAGCCAGGAACATGTCTACAGGAATACAAAACAGAAAAAAAATGTCAGCCACTTTGAATTCATTTAGCTCTTGCATGTAGAATTAAACGAAGAAGCACATCTCACTAGAGGAGGAAACAAATGTACATATTTTCAGCTTCCTCGTATCTCAGCCAGAAAGTGACGTCTGATCACCCCTCCTCTAACACGAGAGAGAGATCGGGAGGGGCAGAGAGAGAGAGTGACGTGGAGAGATAACATCAAAAGATAGGAAGAATCAGTTAGCATTTCTGGTCCCTAGTTTCCAACCACTTTTTTCGTCTGCAGCATTTTTGTCTGGCACACTCCATCTTACAAAAATAACTGGTTAAAATGCTTGTTTACCGAGCAGCACCAAAAATATATTGAACCCTTTTCAGCAATATTTGGCTCTATGATTTACAGGGAATTGCCTTTATAATGGACTTAAATGGGAAAGTGCTTGCTTCTCATTTGTGTGGTTTTCTTTCTATTGAAGAGATCTTTTCCACGAGTATGATACGTTGTCATAATTCTTATGGAAAGGAGGCATAGAACTGGATTCCTCAGAAAAGGATAACATGATTTTAAAGGTAGTTTACAAAAGCAATAAAGAGAGCCATGACAAATTAGCCAAGTAACCTACCACATATGCGTTGTGCAGAAGTCAAGGAGAACCAGTTCTCAGCTTGTTCAGTGTCAGTAACTTCCTCCTCGGTTTCCTAATACAGGGGTAAATGTCAAAACAAACCATCAAGAAGCAGACATCTTCAAAAAGCTCCGAGTAACTCTCAGCATCTTCGAGCATATTTATAAATTACTATAAAAATACACTACCTATAAAGGGTTTTGCAGTTTTGGAGTAAAGTGCACAGAAGTAAAATTCAAGTGATGTTCAAAGATTTATTCAAGAACTGACTATACTGCAACAATCACAAGCATGTTGAAGAATATTTATGATAAAGATTGGCTGCCAGCGGCAGCAAACTGCAAGGCAGAGGGAGACAGAAAGTACCTGGTGTAGTTCCATCAACTCCTGCAAACAATTGCTTAAGAGCACTTTCTTTATGCAGGCCTTCCCTGCAAAACAGAAATAATAGTTACTTCAACTGTCCAAGCTCTGAACTGAGTGTTTTTAATATTTATTCATTATGGTATAGTGGACTACTGTTTTATTTTTCTTTCTTATTTATTCGGGCCAGGGTTTATTTCCCAAACGAGAAAAACCAGGGCCATTTCTAATGGAGCCAAAAGATTCACTACTCTTTGGCTTCAGAATTTAATGGACCAAATCAACGTGGCTCATAAAACTGTCTACACTTCTTATCTATGGTAAAGTTGCCGATGTTGTTGGCTTGTCACGCTTTGGATCAAGGGTCAAATGGAAACAATCTCTGTGGGGTAAGGCTGCGTACCTAACCCCCTACCCCGCCTAGCGGGAGCCTCTTTGGGGCCATCAGGGTAATGTTTATGTTGAAAAACCAGATTGTAGCTGAAACCACCACTATTCCGGATATGTGGCCTACATTTATGTTGCTCGGATATGGGGACAAGAACCAAGACTTCTCTATGAGTGTAGATTATGTAATCTAACTCATCTATTTTAAGGGATTTTCTTGTTTTGGTCTACTTTTATGGTTTCCAAGTGCTATATTGTATCCTTGTGTCTAAGAATCCATGCTGCATACTTTTGCTGAAATGAAGAGTCCTACAAATGGGTCCTGTGCTAAGTAAAAATGTTTTGAGAACTCTTGAATATTTCAATAACTCACGTATAGAACTAAGCCTCAAACACATAGATATTTCCGAACGTATGTGTGATGTGCCACCATGACAGTACGAGTAGTCCGCATTTGTTCTTGTTTAGTGATTTTGCTCAGGACTTGTGGGCTAGGATTTTTGGTCTGAGGGGTGAATATATAGTGTTCCCTGGTACTTTCTAAGGCTTTTGCAGATTCGTTCTGTTGGTTTAGGGAGGGGGAAGGAGCTCAAACTTTTATGGTGGAGTGCTTCTATGGCTATTGTTGTGCATTTGGATGGAGTGAAACCCCAGGGTCTTTACATGCATGGGTAAGCCGTTGGAATAGGGTGGTTATTTGGCTTTATTGTGGGCCAAAGCGGTAGAAGCATTTAAGAGGGTGTCTCTGACTGATGTTCAGCGGCATTGGGGCAATTGCAACTTTTTTTGTTCTTTTTGAGGATTCCTTGTCCTCTTGCCTTGTAATCATTTACTTCTCTTTTTCTATTGAACATTTTCTTATCAGAAGAAAAAGCCTCAAAACACATAGAATTTGTACACTGAAGGTATCCATTCATAACAAAACCCTAATTTTTCATTTTCAACATCCTTAAAACTACTAAAGTTTAACAATGATCAAATTAAATTAAAGAGATCTCGCAAAGGATCACAACTTGCCAGGTTTCTGACAATGTACAACACCTCCACTTCATGAAAGGAAAAAACACGGAAAGTGCCCATGTCCTTCATAGTTCTCAAATGAACAGGTGCTGTGGACTTAAGGTTTAAATCGTCAATCAAAGTACAAGCATAGCTGCATAAGCAACAGAATCATGGACACATTGCAAGAGAACAATCACAAACTACAGTTATGTGGAAACCCATAATCACAACAAGAAGAATACGCACAGGATCTTCAACACCACACATGCACTATCAACAACAAAATGAGTTTAAATGATAGTTGCTCAAAATTACGAACATCTCAATCCCACAAGCTAGTTTAAATGTTGGTAATATTACTTCATGTTCCCTCACCATTGACGACAACCTCCAGTTCAACCCTCACAAAAACACCGTTACCTCAAATACTCTCCACTCAACCTTCAACCTCTCCCCGATAGGGATAGGTGATGCCCAGGACACACACATACACCTATGTCATAACAATTCCCTGTTTGTAGACCACAAAATATTTCATTTTTAGACAAAACTTTAATTAACGACTGAAAGAAGTACAGCTGCTACTAATTACAGATCATTCTGAATTTCCAATGACATTGAATGTGGGTGAGAGGCATCCCAAAAAAGGCTTGGCTGCTTTGGCCCATAAAGAAGCCATACACACCACTCAGTTCCTTGGATATTGGCTTGCTCAGAGACTATTTAAGAGCCAGACTACAAAAAAACCAATCCTCCACAACAATCTGGTCTTCTTACCCCTTCCCCAACCAACATAGTTAGCCTAAAATTGCTTAGCAATAGTTAACTTGACGAATAAAACGCTCCCATCCCCCAATCCAGAAACCATCCCAGTACCTCATCAACATTACCTAAGTGGTTCCAAAAAGGGAGGGTCAGTTGTACGCAGCCTTGCCTTTGTGAAAAAAGAGAAGAAATTTCCATTTGACCTTTAATCCCATGTGCGATGACCATCTGGCACTTCACAATACATAGGAAGTGCACATAGTTTGATAAGCCAAATGATTCAATCCATATTCCAAAGCCAAAAGTAGTGAATCATTTTTGCTCCACTAGAAATGGACAAACAAATCCATACTCATCTCACTAGCATGGTTACAAAGCACACTTCAGCCACAACATCCAACCACACCCAAGTAGGTCCACTAGAAATTGACAAACAATAATCTAAACCCCTCTCACTACCACGGCTACATAGCACGCATACACTCAGTTGCATCGTGAAGATACAAAACCACCAAATATTCCTAGTCCAATTCTGTGAAATATCCAACTTGACACACAAGAAGTATAAAACTTACCAAAACACATACATTCCAAATTCCATCTAGCTCTTGATATCTTCGCGATTACTTTTAGAGTAAGTCTTGTGTGAGACCAACTCACAATAAAATGGGGTCACTATTCAGAAATATAGGGGTCACTTTTATGAACCGTGGCCCTTGTTTCACTTAAACGTGACCCTTATCTTACCAAAAGTTACGGAAAGACCATCTTGTAGAAGTTTTTGGCTTACTTTTATGCCAATATTAGTAACCCACCACATCTCACAGAAGTACATGCTAATAACATGTTTTCGTAGCTCATTCTTAATTTCAGCAACATCATACATGCTCTAGGACTTGTGTCCAGTGACCTTGTCTAAGCCTACAAATTACTATCCAGCGAGTATGCCTAGAGGCCAAACTTGGCAATCTCCAATAACTTTGGGCCTAACTTAGAATCTCCAAGTCTCTGTGTTTGAGAATATTATCCAGTCATAATAAGGACTTTCTTCAAAATGGTGTTTTCAAGCAATTTGAAACATCCTAGGCTGAGAGCTATAGTGTTTTCCCATCATAAAAGTTAATCCATTCAAAAACATCGTCAGATCACAATAGTGGAAATAGAAATTTTCTTCAGAAAACATGAAGTAATGGAAATGTCAGGCTAACAACTTATTTACAAAGCAAATCAACAAAAAATGCTGTAGAGCAGCACAAACCTCGTCTGTTTGGGTCACAAAAGAAAAAGAATTTGCGTGCAGCAATCCGGCAATACATTTGTACAAAGGCAGAAGGCATATCACGCAGTTGTGCCAAATTAGGTATGAGGCCTCTAATGTAAGCCTCCATTTCCTGAAAATCACAGACATTTATCAAGTTCTGTATGAAAAATGCTTCTCGGATGTAATATGGATTAACTAGTATCTCCATAAAGTGTACATACTGCATAGATGAAACAATGGAAGATACCACTACTCAAGATAGCATGCAAGATGAAGAAATGTAATATTCAATCAATACATACATGTGGTTGGAGGAAGCCATCAGAATCTTCATCAAGCTCACTCATATCGATTCTTGCTTGTGTCAGTGAAACCTGAACAACGAACCGCATTTAGTAATAACATAATGAATGAATTCAAAAGGTAGAAAGTAGTACAGCCATTGTAATAAGCATTCAATTGTAACCACCACCATGGTCACTGTTGTAACCCACATTAACCAAACTTAATCACAAGTGTCCAAGTGGGATATGTGTCCAAGTGCCCAACACAACCATTTTCTAAAAAAATTAGTTTTTTGGCCAAAACTAAAGTGTCAAGTGTCCACAACCATTCAAGTAGGTGTCAGGGTTAATTGAGATGAAATGAAGAGTCCAAGTAACATAAGTAGCAACTGTTATGAAATGAAGGGAACTTATTGAATCTATTAAACATAAAAGTAATTTCTCGTGCACATCAGTAAATGAACAAAATATACTACTTTTCAAGTTAAAAGAACAGCAAAGAAAAAACGGAGTAAAAACGAACGAATGAACAATTGAACATACTGTACGCATCACATAAAGGTAGAATGGAAGGATGGCGATTCTTCCTTGTTCGTCTTTCTCGAACTTCATAAAATTTGAAGGACTGAAGAAACGTCGGCATTTAGGGCCAATTTGCTCTGTACATACTGAAGCAATATGGCAAAAATCCTCATAATTCATCTACATAAAGACAATGCAGAGCATAAATCAGGACTAGAGACAATAAAAATAGCATTTTCTTCAGAAAACCGGAAGAATACCTGAAAACAAGAGCTTATTGTATGAAAGTTACCACAGAATAGTTCTAAAGTGAGCCATAGTGAACTTCTACAGTTGTGAACAAATGCACGTACTGAACATATTCAGAGAAAATTTACCACAATTTAAAAGAACAGGGAACCATTTTTTTTTAGATAACATGGGTGTCCAAGCTTTGCTTGACTAATCCCATGGGCCCTGAAGTTAACGACCGGTAAAACCTCCGGTGGCCCTGAGAGGAGTCGAACCTTTGGGCCCTGAAGAGCAGGGAACTTAGCGCCTTTGTAACGGGTTTTGAGCAGGCCACTACGCTTTTTGCGGCTCAGAGCAGCCAATCAGTAGCGGCCGTTACGTTTCGCAAAGCAGCACTATTACTCCGCTACTTTTTGGCAACCTCCGACACATTTCAGACAAGATTAGTGAACTACTATCATATTACTTTCTGTACTATCTTATTAGTTGGTTGATTTAGTTTGATTAATATATACATGTTCAAAAATATGAACATAGATTAAGTTCGTATTATAATTTTTAAGCAAAAAATTACAAATTGCAATATTAGTGCAAATAACCTTTTATGTGAGTCAATCACACTACAATTGCCGTGATACACTATGCGGAACCCATAGTAGTACAATTTTCCACTATTTAATCCCCTGGATAGGAAGAATGGTATTTAAAAAATTGCCCGATGTTGCATTGACAAGGAAACTCAATGGGGAGATAGCAAAACAATTAGGTCATTCACCATGGGACGAAGGGGCTAAGGAAGAATAACAGAAGGCATTTCTAAAGAGTTCGGTTACCTAAAAGAAGACAAAAGCCAAGATAATTGAGTCAGTGGAGTGTACGTCTTACACAATCAAGACCAAGGATCAAATTTTGCAGGCCTCATCCCCCTAGTTGTGGTGAAGGGTTGTGTGATGGTACCTGGTGGGCCTATGCCTTTGGGCTTACTTTAGCCTGGTTATCCATCCTCCTTGTCTTTAACCACTCTACAGGCCACTGAGATCCAGGACTAAGTGAGGGCCTATCTATACCTTCCTTGAAAGGGGAGGAAACCTTTTCCTCATTAACAGAGCTTCCCTTATTTTCTATAAAAAGTCAACAGGAGTTAAAAAGAGATAGTACTTTAAGGTCCAGTGCGCGAACGGAAAGCTGAGAATTCCACAATCATATGTCCAAAACAGGATTGGCCAAGCACGGATGATTGGCAGGAGTATTTTAAAAGACCACTCAACTTAACTAAAACCAATAGGGCTACGAAGTAAACAAATGTCCCTAAGGAATTAGTAAGCAAGCATCTGCCTGACTGCCTGTGGCCTGGATTCATGTGTTTCCAGCAAAAATTTCATAAGCTAACTGTTAACAGCTTACTAAAGAGCTATTGTATTCTTAGAACAGGGTAGAACCAATAGACATGGCGATTAGAAATATCCGGGTAATACAAAGAGGCAATGACGTTGATAATCATAGACAAAAGAAAAATGACCTTTTCAGCACCAGTAGCGTCATCGATCACACAGTTCTCTCTTAAGCAAACCCACATGGCATCCAAATCATCAGCATTAAGCAAAAGATCCGATTGTTTCTGCAACAATGAACATGTGTGTTGTAACTACCACAAACTAAATGATGAATACGAATATTTACTTAAGTTTGTCTATCATACTTAAAAACAGCAGCTCACAGGCTTTATGATAAATTCCGCACATGTAAATCTCACCACATGGCACCTTCTCTTCTAGTAACTAAGCATACTTACTATGCAGTATAATAGTGTTTCCATTCAAAGATTCAGTTTCCTCTGAATAAGACCCAATGCTCAGAAGAGGAGATAGGCAATGATGCCCATCAATAACAAACATCAGTTGACTATTTCAACCCACCTTTATTTAAACGTTGCTTTGCATTTCCATAGAAAACCAATAAAAGTACCTTTAAAAACCGATACTTTGCCAGCCTCTGCACTCTGGAGCTTATAGATCCTTCTTCTGGTTTCTGAGCCATGAAAAAAAGGGATAAGCAAACCGAGAGCTAAAAGCTCATGACATTCAACTGTTTACCATATCCACACATCATAGTACATCAAGATAAGAACAACACGGTGGAGTTATACACTAGCTCAATGCAACGCCACAAAACACACAGGAACAAGAAGCCTAGGGTCTGTATAATATGGAAAGCAAAAGGGGTGTTTAAATCAAATAAACAATTCCATAAAGCAGGAAATTAAGAAAATGCGTTCAAACTGCACAGTTTTTTATTTGCAAAGGATAAAACTGATAACAAAATGTAGAGAACCCCCTTCGGGTTTGTTTTCTACTATTTTCATTTTGTAAGTGATGTCCCAAGCTTTCCACAACTCACCAACATTACGAACTATTTTCAGATATAGAGAATATATTTTAATGAATTTCAAAAGAAATACAGCCTATGCGGACAAGGAGTCCTCTACAATAAGCGATTTAATAATCAGCCGAATTTCGACTATGTAACTGAATCTGAGATAAGTGAAACATAACCCCTAAATACTCCTGCAGCCCTAGCTTATAGAGAGGAAAGTTAGGTGATCTTATCCCAGAAAATGTCAGTAGACATGGAAAACCCATTCCATGAATTCAATTCGATTCAGATACACCATAAGATGGAAAAGATAGCCCTCCGCCAAACAAGCCTCTCCTTCCTCCACCCAAAACCCAAAAAACGCATCTACAAAAACTTCGTGACAGTAGATGGGCAAACCCAAGATACCACCAAAGCACAAAACAAGCTATGCCAAAGATTCTGTGCTACATCACACATCAAGAAAACATGTGATGAGGACTCACAACCTGCCGGAGTACAGCATACGAACAAACTAAACCCGGCCTCCACATATGACAATGACACAAGTCCTTAGTGTTTATCCTATTCAATGCCAAGGTCCACACAAAAAGCACATACCTTGAGCATTAATAAGCCCATACCTTTCATAACTAATTTGCTATAGGGTCCCTTAATTGCTCTGAGTGCCTGGCAATTTCACCCGCATCAATTGATACCGCTCCACCGGCCCCTAATAAATGGGTGAAAACCCGGTTAAATAGGTGGTTTGGTGGGCGACGGGTGGATCGGGTGGTGATTTTCCACCCGCGAATCTGACCCACGAATCCACCATCACCTATCAAAAAATATAATAAGATTATTTGTTGTTTTTAATTTTTTTTGTAATAGGCAGTAGCTTTTGATGTAAAGTTGCAATGTATTGTAATAGTAAACAACAATAACTTTGGTGATTATGCCTTTATGCGATTTGATTTGGTGAACATAGATATTTAGTCGGTGTGTGTCCCACTATCCGCAATTACTTAAGTTGATTATTTAAGTGTTAGCCACCCGATCCATCCATTCACCAATGGATGATGGGTGGATTGATGTGGATGGAGTGTTTTGCGAGTGATGAGTGGACGGGTGGAGCTGAAATAATATTCGGGTGGATGCTGGTGATGCTCCACCCGCCCTGAATCCGACCTGTCAGGCCTAGTTGTTGGTCATGCCCAAATGTTGAAGGACGATAATACCCCAGAGGAAGCACGAACCCACCTCCTAGAATCAACTTGATCAGGGAGCTACAAAGACTCCGGATTCCCGAGCATTCCTGCATCTCCAATTCCTAGAGGGGCTTCTGAAGATGCAAGTTCCATGTCCTAGTTGAAGGACAACAAAACGCATATACTATAGCTTCATAAAGCATAGACAGTTAAAACAATCTAGCTGATCTTATGGACAGCAACCAACCATCCATCCAGCTGCCCTCCCAGAACCTGATGATGATCCCATTTCCAAGGTCCAACCTAACTAGTAACTAGGGGGAGGGGGAATAAGAAAACCAAGAAATATACTCCCATGGACTCCCATGAGTGACATTGGGGTTGACTAGTAAATTCCAACGACCACGTTGCAATCCGTATTGCTCTTAATCACCCTGTGACACAGAGCCTCATCTCACATGGAAAGCGCAAAAGCCGCTTGCCGCAAACTGCAAATTTGAAATAAGCACCCTATCTCTGCCCACTGTGAAGCCCTCAATCATACTCACTTTCACACCGCGATCCAGAAACCTACTCAACAGATCAACCACCGATGTAAACAGAATGGGAGAGGGGATCTCTTTGCCACAACACTTTAGACGAGATAAAACTTGT
Organism: Tetragonia tetragonoides; assembly: GCA_038025085.1. Classification (NCBI taxonomy): domain Eukaryota; kingdom Viridiplantae; phylum Streptophyta; class Magnoliopsida; order Caryophyllales; family Aizoaceae; genus Tetragonia; species Tetragonia tetragonoides. The sequence continues at coordinate 31,685,518 of CM076152.1, read as the reverse complement.
GGGGCCCCGGCCCTGGTAACACCCAAAAGTATGCATTTGAGAAACAGCGTCTAATCTACCATCGCCAACATTCCCAAAAGCCTTTTCAGTCTAACACCAATAGCAAAGAAACTGCAAGCTCACTCTGTCATACGCCTTATCAAAACCTAGCTTAAACACCACACCTTTTTCTCCCTTGCTGAGTCATGCCTCATCCACCACTTAATTTGCCACACATCTAGAATATATCGACCCTCAACAAAAGCACTCCGTGAGCGGCAGAACGTGGATTGAAGGACCTCCCGTAATCTAACAGAAAGGAGATCTTACACTAACCACAAGACCAATTGACCAAAAGTCCTTAACCTTAAATGAAACGATCCTTTTTTGCAACCAAAGTAACAATAAAACATAGAGTTGGGCTTCTATGAAATGAAAAAGGGGCTTGGGTGGGCCCTTTTATTAGAGTTAATCTTTTTAAAAACGTTACATTTACACACATCGTATCCAAAGCACTCAACTTATGCCTGTTAGTCTGTTACATGTCTAGTTCAGCTTTCAAATGTGTATCTTTTGTCTCATAGCGTGGGTTATGGGCCGGAAAAACTTCAGGGACCCCAAGGGGACTCGAGCTAGTGACCTCTAGAATAGATATTACCAATTGAGCTACCCACTGAAGGTTGAAAATGAGTATATTTTTAGCACTTCAGCTTAACTTTTGCATTTGGAAACATTATATGTGATGAAAACTTATAAACCAAATAACAGATGTTACAAATAAAAGCTATCATATTCAGAAGTACAACTAAAAGCTAATATTAAAACTTACTAAATTATTTGCAGATGCTTTCTTTGAATGAAACTTACAATTGATTGTGTAAGGTCTCGGATGAGCAAATATCCAAAGATGTTAAATTTTTTGTTTCCTCATAAACATATGTACTCTATGCCAACAATTATATGAAACCCACTTATTATGTGTTTTAGAGGGAGAAAAACATTCTGACATATAGGTGCTTACTGAAGACTTCTGTAAAAGGGTAATTATTAGTTCACTTCTATTTACATAATCGGTTACCTATTTTTCATAAGAAAAACATTCATTAGTGGTTTAAACTTTAGGGGTGTTAAACACATAAGAGAAATGCATTTGTAATGCAATTAATAAAGACGTTTAACGAGTGGTTTAAACAGTAAGGGTATTAAATAAATTTAATGAAGCAGAACAAGTACAAGCACAAACCTATCCTAAATAATAACAGCACCTATACCTTTTTAAAAAAGCTTGGAATTGTGCCAGCTTCAGCACTCTTTTGTTGCTTTTCCTTGAAAATGTCGAGCAAGATTCTCTTTGTTTCAAGTTCTACAAGGAAAAAGGGAACATGCATAAAGTTATAAATCACAGAATCTGCATCAGTCCAAAAGGCAAGGATACTTCCTAATACTCACACATCATTGCCACATAGAAGATAATACTTCCTAATACTCAGACATCATTGCCACATAGAAGATAAAATCTTTTTTTCAGAGAAGGAAAAAGGATTATATTAATCAGAAATTAATAAAAAAAATGAACAGCAAAATCAGAATTATATTTTACAGTAAGGGAGGAAAAGATGTCCTTCAAAAGGGGTATCGTGGACCATAGTGATGCCAAATAAGTAACTCTATCCCAAATCCGCTCTGGGAAAAGGAAAGATCTAGAAAACACCCTAGCATTTTGCTCTAACCATAAGCACCAAACAATAGCCCGGAGGGCATTACGCCACAAAACTTGCTCTCTTTCCCCCACTAGAACCCATAAAGTGAACTTGAAAGAACTCTAAAATTGAAGACGCACACACCCAAGGCTTTCTAAACATGCCAAAAAGCTTGGCCCAAAGAAAACTTGCCACGATGCCACCTCATAGTGCAAGAAAACGCGCCTCAAAGCCTTGCTATTGGTACAACAGAGCATGCACATATCCGGGAGAACATAGAATATAAGATCATAATTATTATTTCACACATGTATAGCAATATATACAATCAATATAAAATAGCACATTTTTTGACAAGATTTTAGCCAACAATTGTGTTCTGCAACAAATGTTGCCACATAGTCAGCAAGAAACTCTTTTATTTATATAATCATGGATGGGACATGAATCATGCAGTCTAACAAGTTTAATTTGGCTACTCTCATACTTTGTAAAGAAAACAGAGTGACATAAATTTGGTTAAAGTGCTTCTCTATCAAACTGCAAATCAATGCAAACTTTACCCATAAGTGGTTGAAGCGGTATTTTTCAATCCATTTTGACTGTGACTTCAAACCTTACGTATACTTTACATCGCAGAAGTTCTCGTAATGTTTGTTTTCTGAAAATTACTCAGGTTAAAGTCTTTACACCGGATCCCACATGATGTTCTCACCAATGATCAATAACCTATTCGTTGTCTATACTAGTCGAAGTTTAGACTAAGGATAAGAGAAAGAATTGGATTTGGATTTGGACTTTCGATATGAAGTTGGCCAAAGCTAGCTTAACATTTCTCTTTCAGCAGGAGGAAATCAGTTTTTGAATTCGCAAGCAAGGACTTTGATATTCTTTAATTAGAAATAACAAAGATGTATATATGGTCAATCTTCCAAGGTAACAACTCAGGATGACAATGGTAGAAGCAACCCCAACAGGATTGTCTGTTGGTTCAATAGCATATCTTCGACAAACATCAAGAGGCTGACTCACCACCATCTCTGTGCTTTAGCTAATCCTACGCTATGAAAAATAGGGAACTTTTATACTCAAAAGGTATAAGTGACTTAATATACAAGTGATGACCACAAACTATAAAAATTACCAACATTTTTTGTTCACTGATTACTGACTAGAGTTTACTTACACTGCCAAATTACAGAATTATTGATGTTTTGTTTAACGGCCCTGAAAATCTTATCTTTAGTCAACACTAGCAAAATCCTGGGTGCTCGAGATGGTCGTAAGTTCAATCTGGATAAAGGTCAATCCCACTAGCCACTCATCTCCCATAACCCCACAAGGCACAACTTGCAATATCACAACATCCAACTTACTGGTAAAATTCTGATCAAGAAATAAGCCTCAACTAAAGCATGACTAACCAAGTAAAACCAGCTTTTTCATCATCTAAATCACAAACTGTCGTCATATGGTCGTGAACCATATAATTAGCGAGCCCCAAAAAAATTCAACAAAAATTCAGTCACCTAACACTTTATAAGTAGCAGTGTAGCACTACAAATGCAAACAATATAAGAAACACATTAATTTGGAATTGATACCAAAAGCATGTAGAAATTAGGAATTCAAAACAAAGACTTCATGATCATTATAAGAATGCTATGAAATTATATCATCATCACCAAACTGAGCTCAAAACATTGGCACAGCAACAACTACAGAAAACCAAAAATGGCAGAAACTAAAATGAAATGGAGAGAGAAAAGCAGAATTACAGACCCATCAAAGCTTCAGACCCGAGACCAGCACCAGATCCGATAAAACGACGAAGGTTACGAACCCATAACATGGATGAAGCTGGTGGGATCTTCTTTGGCCCTGGGGCTTCATGGCCTTCGCCATCGCTCGAGCCATTGTACATTTTCTCTCTCCACTCTTTCTATAGAAGATGGAATTATACGGTAGTTAGAAAATTGGTGGAAACCCTAGATGTGAAAGAGAGGGGTTTTCCTGTGAAAGAAACATTGGTTTCTGTGTTCAATTGTTAACGAATTAACGATGATGGGTCCAAACGCGCGTGTATTGCACAGAAACGGATTGGAGAGAGCTGGCGATCGGTAGAAATGTAGAATTAGTGAATACTAGGAAGTTACTCCACGGACTATCCTTTTATCAGTATACTTTAAATATGAAATAGCCTGTGCATACTTAAAGAGAAAATGTGAGAATTCACCATAAATAATAAATAAAATAACTTATCAAGATGTGATACCTGTATTTAGAAGTTACCTATAAAAAAATATCACTTACTAAACTATCACTCTAAATGTGACCATTGTCACTTTATTTGCTCATATCCTTGCAAATTTTAGTCACATGTTAAATCGGTGTTTATACCCTCAAATATAAAAATTAACTAATTAGGTATCCCTTGTCATATTAGCGACTTTTATCCCCACGAAATATTAGTAACTTTTCATATAACCGACTCTTATACCAACTAATATAATTTTTGTTATTACTCAGCAACTGGTTTGATCCGTTTGTCCCCTAATGTGTGTTTTGTTAATAAGAAGTTGAAACACTAACCTTCTCTCGAATGGGGAAAAAATTTATAGCGACTCATCATCTTAAAAAAAAGGGGAAAAAAATGTATAAAATATGACACTTGTAGTAACCTGTGCTTATAACCACAACCATATAACAAAAGAATAGATAAATCTAGATTATTATTATTTTCTTTGAATAAAAAATAGAAATTATTAATAGACAACTAATTGTCAAATAAATATCATTAAAGCATTTTTTTCTTTACAAAAACAAAGAAATATGAACAGATTCTAGTAATTATTATAGGATATTTATTTATGGCAGCTTATTAGTGACCATAATAAAAAAAAAAAAAAAAAAAAGAAAAAATAAAAGGCGAACCAATTAAAACGTGACACTTGTCACATTACCAGCGCTCTTACCCTAAAAAAATATTAGATATTAGATTGGAGGTGGTGTTTTTTTTTTATTTGGATCAAAATTTTGGAGGATTTTCATGTACTATTAACGATTTGAATTTCACAACAACTTTTATAAAACGGTATTTTCGTAACTTTTGATGAGACAATGATTACTTTTCAATAAAATTAGAATCACTGCTCACCATTAGTGACCCCCTACATTTCTAAAATGTGACCCCAACTTTCTCCGAGTTTGTCTCACACAAAATTTGTTGAATTTCCAATATTATTATTCAAACCCGAAAATTAATGTGTTTACGATTTTACGCACCAAAACACACATTTTACAAAATCGACGACTTTTTTTTGGGCAAACAAAATCGACGACTTTAGTAAAGGCCATTTAAAAGGGTTTAATAAAAGATATATAGAAAAATCAATCAAGAAACTCAAAAGTAACTCTATTGGGATAGGTGACGAAAAATTTTTAACTAGTTTGGGAACATAAAGATTTGGGTTGGGTTTAGGTTAGAGGGTGCAGATATCACTTGACCCGTCTCTCCCTCCATTCTGAATACGGGCTCTTACTAATACGTCAAATCAAATTTGAAAGCTTTCAATGATATATGTTACATCATACTTAGAATGACCAAATAAAATCACATATATGCATACATCATCACTCAACACACTTGCACATAGATCAATAATATGACTTAACACCCCATATATTCATTTAGTTACACGGGGTGTGGATACTCGTGTACTACTACACTACGTATCAATCATTATAGGACTTGAATCTACTTTTTTTTTTATCAAAGTCATGACGTAGTTCTGTTAGGGGGATCCGGTCATAAGACACTTTGTAAGACGAGCTTGTTTGCTCTTTCCCGTTAGAGGGACATAATCGAGAAATTTTGAAGGTGAGTCGCCACTAGAATGGAATTGATATGAGTAACTTCTCAACGCCCCTTAAGGAAGCAATAAAAAATTAAATTCGGATGCCTCCTTTCTTTTTTTGAGGTGTACAACCCAACATTGTCTATAACTTTCCAATAATTCAAACCATTGCTGATGTGGAGCGTTCTGGTTAGTTTGTTTTCCCCTTAAATCCTTCATCGTTCGTCCCTCGTCAATCTTCCCTTAAGCGTGATCCTTTTTCTTCATTCCTTGGAAGAGTCAAATCTCACGCAAACTCCTAGTGAGCTGGAAAGGCGACAGTATTCTAACATCATTACTCGTCTTTCATTAATCACATTAGATAAGTAATTTTAACAATTGAATTCAGAATTAAAGAGCGATGAGAGAGAGGCGGTTACACTCTCCCGGCGGACGATTAGTTCATCTTTTGCTAACGTGCTCCCCCTTTTGATTCTGAAATTTCCTTCTTCTTCGCTCTAAATTCCTGTTTCGATTGTATTCATCTGTTGCTTTTCTCATTCAATAGCTGATTTTCAACGAACTGAAGTCTATGAGTATGGCTTCTATAGAACCAGCTTCCTATGCTGATCCGATGAGGCGAAATCGTCAGTTTTATGCTGGTTTGAAGTTAAAATTCATACCTACACAGTTTGCGGAAGCTGATAATGTCAAGTTTGACGAATCGGAGTGGATAGCAGGTTTTGATCAGTGGCAATTTTCTCTTGTTGGGTATGTTTTGGAACTCAAACCCTCTTTACCTTCGATTCGAGGTTTTGTTAATATGCAATGGAAGGATAGTGGTAAAATTGATATCCACCTGATTGAGGATGGTATTTTCATGTTTCGTTTTGAATCTGCGGAGATGATGGACAAAATTTTTGAAAGTGGACACTGGTACTTCAATAATAGGCCATTTATTCTTAGACCTTGGTCTGTTGAACTTGATTTGAAGAAAATTGATGTTACTTCAATTCCAATTTGGATTAAATTGCCTTACCTGAAATATAATTTGTGGACTGATGTGGGTTTTAGTCGAATTGGAAGTGTTCTTGGTAAACCCTTGTGCACTGATGGAATTACTGATGCTAAAACCAAGCTGTCTTATGCAAGGCTTTGTGTTGAAATAAATGTTAAATCTGAATTACCAAAGCTCCTCAAATTGCATGGCCCTGCTGGTGAAGTGTATGATCAGGAAATTATCTATGAATGGGTTCCACATCGTTGTTCAGCTTGTGTGGTGTTTGGGCATACTGATGCGCAGTGTAGGAAAAGGCCAACTCATGTTGTCTGGAGGCCTCGCCCTGCTGGGAGTAGTGGGTCTGTTGGTCCTCCTGCTATCCCTGCTATTACTGGCACTATGTCTGAGAGTGTCCCTGCCTCTGCTGTTACAACACTTGTTGTTACACCAACAGCTAGTACAACACCTGAGATTAGTGACCCCGTTGTTGCTTCTGCGTCTGAGACTGCTGCTATGAGTACTGATTAGGGTGATGGGTGGCAGGTTGTTGGATCAAGTACTAGCCTTCCTCAGCAACTAGAGAAGGAGAATATCCCTCCCATTTTTCTCAATAATTCTTTTGAGGAATTGAGATTTGAGGGGACAACAAGGATCCTTAAGCATCTGATACAGCTGTTGCATCTGCTAAGGTTATGTCACAATCTCATGGAAAGCAAACTAGTAAGCCTCCTCAGAAAGGGAGGGTGTTGAGAAGCCAGAATAAACAATCTCCTCATAATAAATGTTGAATCAGTTAGGAGTATGGAATATAAGGGAGATGAATCTCCCAGATAAGCAACGTGAGGTACGATCTTTTATTGCTTTGCATAACTTTTCTGTGTTTGGGTTAGTTGAAGTTAAAGGGAATGTAGTTTTCGTTGATAGTTTAGTGAATAATGTGGCCCCTGGATGGCACTTTACACATAACTTTGATTATGGAGGCAAAGGAAGAATTTTAGTTCTCTGGCATCCTCTCTTTGTTAGTTTACAGATACTTAAAGTCACAGCACAGCTTATACACTGCTTGGTCAGTTTGAATGGTGGGACTGAGGTTTGTTTCATGACTTTTGTTTATGCTCTGAACACTGCTTAGCTTCGAGCATCTCTGTGGGTTGATTTGTTGGATATTGCTTCTCAGATAACTGGAGCTTGGTGTGTTCTTGGGGATTTCAATTGCATCCTCTTTTCACATGAGAAGATGAATGGGACCTCTATTTGTGCTGCTGATATGTGTGAATTACAGAATTTAACCTCCCAGACTGATTTGGTTGATCTGAGATATATTGGGGTTCTTTATACTTGGAATGATAAACACATGAAAACTGATAGAGTGTATAAAAAGTTGGATAGGGTTTTGGTGAATGGAGACTGGTTTTCTATGTTTGATGATAGTCATGTGGAATTTTTGCCCAAGGGTATATCTGATCATAGCCCTGCTGTTATTCATCTTAAAAAAGCCAGGAAAGTGAAAAGCAATTTTAAGTTTCTGAATTTCTGGGCTGGTGAGGATGACTTCATTGAGATATGTAGGTCCTCTTGGCATAAACAAATATGGGGTACAAAAATGTTCAGTGTTTGCAAAAAAACTGAAGAGACTGAAGGGTGCTCTTAAGGAGATACACTGTGACAGATTCAGTGGGATGTCTGGTAGGGTGAAGCTTGCTAAAACTGAGCTAGAAACTTTGCAAGTGAAGCTGCAATCTGATTCTTTGAACTCTCAGTTAGTTGAAGCAGAAAAACTTCAGTTTATTCAGTTTAGGAAGCTACTCAAGTATGAAACCATGTATTTAAAACAGAAGGCAAGAATACAATGGCTTAAAGCAGGGGATCAGAATACTTCTTATTTTCATGCTTGTATTCGTCAAAGAAAACAGAAAAGTATGGTCATGGTACTTTATGACAATGCTGGTTTGAAACTCACTGATACAGAGGATGTGAAAAATGAGCTCCTTTCTTTTTATAAGGGTTTGCTTGGGAGTTGAAATGCAGTTATACCTATGTCAGATGAGGTGTATGCAAATGGCCCTCAGGTATCTCCAGAGAGCTGTATTGAGCTATGTGGGAGAGTCACTGAACAGGAAATTCGAAAAGCAATGTTTCAGATTGGCAATGAGAAGGCTCCAGGTCCCGATGGCTATGGGGCATGTTTTTATAGAAAAGCATGGGATGTTGTAGGAAAGGAGATTACTACGGCTGTATAGGATTGCTTCTCTTCTGGCAAGATGCTCAAGCAGTTAAATGCAACAGCCATTTCTTTGATTCCGAAGGTTCCTAATCCAACTTATGCCTCTGATTTCCGACCTATATCATGCTGTAATGTTTTATATAAATGCATTGCAAATGTGTTGGCAAATAGGCTCAGCCCTATCCTTCATGAAGTTGTTGGTTTGCAGCAAGGAGCCTTTGTAAAAGGCATGTCAATTGTGCACAATATTCTGCTGGCACAGGAGCTTCTAGCTCATTATGACAGAAGACAAATCAGCCCTCGACTTGCTGTTAAAGTTGATCTCAAGAAAGCATATGACTCCATTGAATGGTCATTCTTGATTGATGCCATGAGTAAGCTTGGTTTCCGCTCAAAGTTTGTTCAGTGGATACGTATGTGTGTGACAACAATTTCTTTCTCTTTGGTTGTGAATGGTGAGTTAACTGGCTATTTCGAAGGCAAGAGGGGACTCAGACAAGGGGATCCTCTTTCCCCGTATCTGTTTGTCATTGTTATGGAAATTCTAACAAGGAGACTCCAGTTGCTGCATAATGAGACCCAGTTCAAACACCATCCCTTGTGCAAGAAATTAAATATTATCAACATGTGCTATGCTGATGATCTTTTCCTTTTTTATAAGGGGACCCCAGCTGCAGCTGCTTGTTTGTACTCTGGGTTTGCTGATTTCTCTAAAGCTTCAGGCCTTGAAGCTAACTTGCACAAGTGCGAAGTCTTCATGGGAGGTATAAGTGTTAATATTAGACAACAGATCCTGCAGACTCTGAACATGATAGAGGGTTCCTTGCCAGTGAGATACCTTGGGGTTCCTTTGACATCAAAGAATTTGAGTGTAGCAGATTGTCATGGTCTTATTGAGAAAATAACTAGAAAAATCCAGGGTTGGGCTAAGAAGCACCTCACCTATGCAACCAGGTCACAGCTTATTCAATCTGTTTTATTTAGCCTTACCAATTTTTGGGGGGCAATCTTTGTCCTACCCAAAAAAGTTATTGCCCAAGTGGAAGCTTTGTGCAGGAATTTCCTTTGGGGAGGTCAAGAAAATAGAACTAGAGTTGCTCTTGTCGCCTGGAAGGAGGTTTGTCAACCAAAGAGTTGTGGAGGGTTGGGTTTAAAGAACATGTTTGTCTTAAATACTGCTTTGGCTCTGAAACTACTGTGGTGCATTAATTTCAAAGAAGATATCCTTTGGGTTAAGTGGATCCATGAACGTTATATGCAAGAGACTTCTTTTTGGGAGCTGCTACTCAGATATTCTCAGTCTTGGGTGTTCAGAAAACTGCTAAAAATGCGTGAAGAAGCAGAGAAATGTGTGAGTGTGGTTAATCAGGAAATAGTTTGGTCTGGCTGTCCACCACCCTTCTCATGTAAGGGTGCGTACCTCACGTTAGCGCCAAATTCAGAAATGAAAGCTTGGTCTAAGATGATTTGGGGGAAGAACTGTCTCCCCAAGCACAACTACATTTCATGGCTATTCTATCATCAACGTCTGCTCACAAGAGACAGGTTGATAAGAAGAGGGTTGCTGATTGATCCCTCATGTCCCCTATGCAAGCAGTTCCCTGAAACGCATGAGCATTTTTCATACAGTGTCTGTACTGGAAGGAGTTCTGCAAGTTTGTAGCTGTTCCAACTCCTCCCGGTGCATGGTCTGAGGTGGAAGTTTGGGGTAAGAAGCATCTAATGGGAAGCACAACCATAAAAAACATAAATAAAACCATGTTTACAATAGGGATTTACTATATATGGCACTGCAGAAACTCTATGGTATTTCGTGATGTAATGCCTGATGTTGGAGACATGATGAGTAGATTCAGGTTTGAAGTCAAGATTCAGCTCAGCTCTATTAGTAAGATCAAGGATACAAGAGCAAACAGAGCCTGGTGTCAACGGATGCAGATCAATCCACAGTTCACTGTCAAGAGAAGAATAGCCCCTGCTGTTTGATGTAGTTTCTGTTTTTCTTGGTTTTTTTTTTAATGCTTGCCCCCTGTTTTGTAGTTGGAAGAGGTTCTGCTAACCTCATTCCTACTGTTAAAGTTTGCGTAGATGTATTTTGAGAGTGTTTGTACTACAAACAACAACTTTTTGGTAAATGAAAATACAACTCACATTCATACCAAAAAAAAAAAAAAACAAAAAAAACAATTGAATTCAGAGGCAAATTACTTGATTGGAAACTGCGTAGATAAGTTTTTAGAACTCGGAGGATAAGTAAGTATTTATTCTTAAAAGAAAAATAACAATGGTCCTATTTTTTATTGGAAAGGGTCCTACTATACAACAAAGGCCTACTTTGTGTGATAACAGTTTATTGTTCCACTACTGATTGATTGTCATTTTAGGTGAGTGTTTTTCTATTATGTTACTATAGTACTATGGCCTTGTTTGGCAAGCAGTTGGTAGCTGGTAATTAGTAGATGGTTTGATCAGCTGGTTGTCATGAGTTGGTTGTATTAGCTGGTTTGACTGACTGATGTTGTAAATTGATTGTCAAAGATGTTTGGTAAAATTAGCTGGTTAGTAGTAGCTTTTACAATGTAAAATGACCAGAAAGGACATGAATATAATTTGTTGTTGTATTATTATCTGTAAAATATTTAAAAGTCATTGGTATTTGAGATTTTATCTTATTAGTACTGACATTGATATATCCATGGTCTAACCCAAAAAATATAAAGTATAGATTTTGCCCTAAAAACAAAGAAAAAAAATCAATCAAAACATTTTCCTAAACGAATAAATGTAACCTTCTAACCCTCAAAAAGAAAAAAGAAACAAAAAGAAAAAAGAAAAAAAAGAAAAAGAAAAAAACAAACAAACAAACGTAACCTTAGTAAAAAGAAAGAAAAAACAAACAAACAAACGTAACCTGTTAACCCACCAATGAAGTGCACATATTGGTAGATCTAAGAAAAAGGCTTTTATTCCCATCAAGGATTGTGTTCGGAAGAAGTTACAAGGGTGGATGGATAAATATCTCTCATGGTCGGGTAAGGAAGTGCTAGTAAAGGCAGTGACTCAGGTAACACCTACCTATGCTATGAGTGTTTTTAAGTTTCCGGTGACTTTTGTAATGATCTTCAAAGCCTCGTGCGTAAGTTTTGATGGGGTCATAAGGATGAAAAACGGATGATACATTGGGTACGTTGGGATAATTTGTGTAAGTCGAAAGACAATGGTGGCCTTGTTGGGATCAACAACAAAATTCAACCAAATTCACCAAGCCAATGATCACACACAAACAATCAGAAAATAGCAACAAATTAACCAACACAAGATTTAACGGGAAAAACCCCAAGCGGGTAAAAACCACGGGCCAAACCGACGATTAATCCACTAATAATCTCAAATAGTGATTACAACGTCAAACCAACGTCTCAAGACGCTAGACTTGAAACTAACAACAATCAACAATAGGTAATTCACTAATTTCTAGGAAACGAGTACAAATTGATACACTCTATCAATTTTACTCCCAAATAAACAAACCCTAGAAAAAAATACATTTGTTGAAGAACCCACCAATTAACCACTACACACCTTACTAAACCGGATCACAACTCAGAATTGAATTCCACAACTTGTCATCTGCTCCGTGTCGCTAGAGATCTAAGTAGAGCACCTTCACTTTGCTCTCTCACACTTTCTCTATCTTGTGTGCCTCTGCTCTCTTTTTCTTTCTCTGTTTTCTTCTTTTTCCAAAACCTGATGTGTGCTCTCTGTCTTTTTGTTAAGCAAAGCTTCCAAGGGAAGCTAAAAGCCACGCCCATAAAATGAACTCACGTGAAGCACACCTAAAATGAGGCCCATGTGATAACAAGGCCTTCCACCAAAAACTAGCCAGCCGAAATCAATTCGGGTTCAGCACCTAGTTCCATTTTTTTTTTCTTTAGTTCTTTTTCCCTTTTTTTCTTTTCTTTTTGCTGAAAATAAACTTAGCTAGTAAATAACAATTTAATTGGAGCTGGACCCCAACAATCTCCCCCTCCACCTCAATTAGGGGAAGATACGTCGCTTCATCAATTATCTAGCGACCATCCCGGTGATACTACCATCACCGTTGGCAACCAACTCACTCACATTTTCAGCATGCTCCCCAACATTGTTTCTTTGCACTTCATAGGGACTCTCTAACTCCCCCATACTAGCAACACCCTCATCATTTTGCTCTCTACATGAGATCCGGGAAGTAGATCGCTCCCTCTGCTCATCATACGTACAACCTCATGTGAGAGCTTTACTCGCTTCTCACTCTTGTGTTCCAATCTTCGGTGACAACTATTACCACACCCTTTCAAGTGTGTCTTGTACAAGGTTTCATTCAATCTTCCTCTAGCAATCAACTTTGCTCTATCAAGGCCTTCCACCAAAAACTAGCAACCGAAATCAATTCGGGTTCAGCAGCTAGTTCCATTATTTTCCTTAGTTCTTTTTCCCTTTTTTTCTTTTCTTTTTGCTGAAAATAAATACTTAGTAGTAAATAACAATATAATTGGAGCTGGACCCCAACAGGCTTGGGATTTTGAGATTGGGGAGCGTTTAATGATGCTCTGTTAGCTAAGCAGTTATGGCGCCTCATCTGTGAGCCAAACTCTCTTTGTGCCAGGGTACTAAAAGCTCGATATTTTCCCTCATGTGATGTGTTACAGGCATCTTTGGGACCCTGACCAAGTTACATTTGGAGGAGTTTGTGGGGTGTCCAAGGGGTGCTGAAATTGGGCCTTCGTTGAGTGATAGGAAATGGTGAGTCTGTTAGAATTTGGAGGGACGCTTGGATGCCCAGACCAATCAGTTTTTAACCTGTGACTCCTATTACAGATAATGACCCAGAGGCAAGGGTGAGCATGCTTATTGACAAAAATCTGGGCTGCTGAAAGGAAGAGTTAGTGAAGGAGAAGTTGCTGCCTATTGATGCAGAATTGATTTTAAAGATTCTTTTTTGTGAATTCTGGCCTGCAAATAGATTTATCTGGCATTATACATCTAGTGGCTGTTTTACTGTACAATCTGCATACCACCTGATCATGGAGTCTAGAAGAAACACGTTTCCAGAGACGAGTTCAACGAAGGGGAAGAATTTCTGGAAAGAATTGTGGCACCTAGATATACCTCCTCGGGTGAGAATGATTGGTTGGAAAGCCTCGTCCAATACGTTGCCAACTAAATCAAGCATATCAAAGAGGCTTCGAAGCTGCGAGATGAGTTGTTCACTTTTTGGAGCCATGGAGGAAACAAGGTTACATGCTCTGACCGAGTGTCCTGCGCCGAGAAGTGCATGGATCAATAGCGGTTGGCCTGGTAAGTACTGGGATGCAAACTTTCCCTCGGTGCGTGATTGGTTCCAGTGTATCATGAATGACATAGAGGTGAATGATTTTGGTTTATTTTTGGCTTCAGTTTGGGCAATTTGGAATGAGAGATGTCGCTTGCTTTATAACCCGGAATACTACCAATGGTTAACTATTACTGAAAACGCAAAGACATTTGTTAGAAGGTACAGAGCAGGAAGGGAAAAGAGTAAGTGGCAGCTGGGCAGTTGCAAGCAAGTTGGAAACCTCCGAGCTCGGGCTCCTGAAAATTGAATGTGGACGCAGGAAAATTAGAAGAGTGGGGTGTTGGCTGGGAGGTGGCTATTCGATATACAGAAGGCGAGATTGTGGCAATGGGAAGCCATCAAGCCAAAGGTGTCTTTGAACCTGAAATTGAAAAAGCAAAAGCTCTTTTATTTGGTGTTCAGAAAGCCTGAGACATGGGTTTTAGTTCATTGATAGTTGAAAGTGAATGTGCAAACCTTATTGCCAAACTGAAAAGGAAGGCCCGGATTCAATCCTCACTTGGTTTTGTTATAGATCAAGTGTTAGCTTTATCGTCTCGTTTTGATCTCATTTCTTGGTCTCATGTACATAGGGAGAGTAGTATGGTTGCCCATAATATAGTTAAGTTCTAACCTTAGAAGTTGATAGATAGGATTTGGCTTAATGACATGCCAAACAACATTACAGAGTTGACGTGCATAGACGTGTGTAGTTTTTTATCTAATAAATAAAATATTTCCGTTCCCTATCAAAAAAACAAAAAACCACCCAACCCCCAATTTGTTTTTCTTTTCTTTTTTTTTCTTTTATTCATTGTCCTTTCCTTTTCGCTTTCTTCTTTCCATCTTCCTACCCATTACTGCCAACCATCCACACCATTAATTTGAACACTCCACGGATCCGCCGCTCACCTAAATCTCCCAATCTCACTCTTCAACCAACATTGGAATGAATAAAATTAAATCTTCTCAAAGTTTTGGGAAGTCTTTAAAGAACATCTCTTTGTCAGTCATTCCAAGAACATCAAATGTTGTAATTAACATAAACTTTTGGGTAGTGTAGTCATTTACCTATTTATAATCCAACAATTTGAGCCAAATCGCACCCCCTCCCAACTTCTCAAAGTCAGATTGTTGGGGGCCAAAAAGTTAGAGAAAAATCTAACGACCAAACACTATTTTTTGGTCAAGTGGATGGCTAACAAGTCAAACAATTCAGTTGCCCCAACAATCTGGCCAAAAAGCTGCCTACCAAACAAGGCCTATATGAAGTTCATGCTACTTTTTAGTTTATATTTTCGAAAAAAATTTCAAGTATCTCACAACCATCCATCTAACAAATTTAGCTACTTTCCTTTTTGAAATGTTGCTGCATTCTATTCAAGTTAAAGCTAGTTTTTGTTAACCGTCTAATCAGCTAAGCAATCTCCAAATATTGTTTGTAGATGAGGAATTGCTTATTTTGGTATACATCTTTTGTTGTTTGAAACATTTTGAATCAAAAAAAATTTATATATTTAGATTATCAAATGTCGAAAACTTACGTTCAGTAAGTTGGATTTCCTTCCTTTTTTTGTGGCTGTGTGTGGCTGTGTCTGTCACTTTAAAGTGTGTTAAGTGGACAATGTAAAATCATTTATCCGGTCACCTTTTATATTAAGGCCCTACCATCTTGAGGTACATGTCACTTTAGACTATTGTTGGACTAAAGTATCAAACTACCAATCACAATGATTTTGGTTTAGAAAATAATAATTGATATTGATGACATTAATTTCCCCTTGATTCACCACCTTTATCCTAATTCATTGGTTTGCAATTTATCTTTGAACCTCAATTTATTTATTATTTTCCCCATGTGTATGATATTATATATATATATATATATATATATATATATATATATATATATATATATATAAATAATTTATATCAAAATATAATATTCTATATATCATATTACTTATATATATAATATAATATTAAATATCATAATATAAATATATATTTATTATTATTACATGATATATTTATACTAGCAGGCCCTATCATTGTAGATGACATCCATAATAAATTCCATTACTGTACATTCAAGAATCTATAACAGAATATTTGTCAATGTGGAAAATCTATGTTTTTTCTTATATATTTAATTTGAAGTGAAAATTTTATGTTAACGAAGTAGCTTAAAATTTAAAAATCCTCAATACTTAATCATCCTTGAACTGCATTATAAAAGTTATTGTTAATAAAGTAGCTTGAAATATAAAGCAATCATAGCGGCAAAGAGGGCACATTACTGTTGTTGAACCAGTTGATGACACAACTCATATGGAACACATGCTTACATGGCAACCTCGTAGCAGCATGATCTCCATCTTCTTTATCATGATTGTCCCCAAGTACAACTTCAAATTGTTACAA
This sequence comes from Tetragonia tetragonoides, assembly GCA_038025085.1. Taxonomy (NCBI): domain Eukaryota; kingdom Viridiplantae; phylum Streptophyta; class Magnoliopsida; order Caryophyllales; family Aizoaceae; genus Tetragonia; species Tetragonia tetragonoides. The sequence continues at coordinate 31,668,999 of CM076152.1, read as the reverse complement.
ACTAATAAGACACTCTTATCTTTCTAATGTAGTCATTTTCCCAAAATCGAAGGCTTCTAAAACCCTCTTTAAATTTACCATAGGCGGCATTGCATGCAAAGCCAACATATATGGGATATGGCTGATCATCACTAACATAACTATCATAATTCATATTAATAAAGATATATGTTATTGCAGGCTTACTCAACATATCTGTATGATCACCATCGACATAATCAATTAAACTTAATCACCATCACGACAATCATAATCGTCGACACCGTACTCGTCTTACGACTCCATCATCATCAAATCATCATGATGCTCATCAATCGGATCAAAATTATCATGATAATGAAGATTATTATTATCCTCGACATGATCCCGTTGACCGATGTCGTGTAAAATCTGATTTTTGGCGATTCTTTGAGATCTACAGAGGCATCCACCCATGCAACATTTTCATGATATCATCATTATTAACATTAGATATTTTGTAGTTATTGTTATTATTGTTATTATTGTTGTTATTATTATTATTATAAATTTTATTATTGTCGTAACAAGCAGTTTGGATAGCTCGAACATGAAATTCAAGTGGCTTAACGACGACATCATGGAAGTTGGGCTCGAGTCCCATAGCTACGAGAGTAGCTTTTACGTGGGCCTAAGAGTGTTTGTCGTTGGGTTCAGGGATGAAGGTGTTGGTGAATGGTTCTAAGGTGGTGGTCTCCCTGCTAAATGGATAATCATGACCATCTTCATCAAAGATTACGTCGTAAGCTAAATTTAATGATGAACATGAGTTGTTGTATATGTTGGTCCTGCGAAATTGGATTATTAGGAGAAAGAGTGAATATGGGTTGTCCGCATATGAGAGGGATTATGGAGGTCTCCACCATCGATTCTAGTTGTGATGGCATAGGAACTTGGAGTGTATGTATATGATAAATAGTTAGTTGTTGTGGCCTTCAATTGTATGATAATGAATATGTGGGTTGAATATTAAAAGTGGAGTTGAAATTTAACATTTAAAGGTAGAAGGAAATTAATATAATGATAGTATTTTATTGGGTTTAAGAGGTGACCTAGGGTGCAGTTGATGAAATTTGAGATGAAGTATGATTAGGAAATTTATTTTTGAGAGTTGAATAAGTATTTTCATTATCCTAAGTCATTGGTTTGCAATTTCTCTTTAAGCCTCTTTTTATTTATTTTTTTTCCCAAAGCATTTATGTATATATTAGATTATTATATAAAATATGTCAAAATATAAATATTCTATTCTATTATATTATTTATCTATACAATATAATATTATATATATATCATAATATAAATAAATATTATTATTATTTAACATATATATACTAGTCGGCCCTATCATCGTAAATGATATCCATAATAAATTTCAAGAATGTGGAAAATATTTATAAATGTGGAAAATTTATGTTTTTTCTTTTATATTTAATTTGAAGTGAAAAATCTATGTTAACAAAGTAGTTTAAAATTTAAAATTCCTCAAAACTTAATCTACATTGTAAGAGTTCTTTTTTTTAGTAGTACTACAAAAATTATTGTTAACAAAGTAGCTTAAAATTTTAGAGCAATCATTGTAGAAAAGAGGGCACATATTACTGTTGTTCAACGAGTTGATGATGCAACTCATATGGAACACATGCTTACATGGCAACCTTATAGCAACACGATCTCCATCTTCTATATCATGATTGTCCTCAAATACAACTTAAAATTCCCAAAAGCGATGGCTTCTAAAACCCTCTTTAAACTTACCACAGGCGATTGCATGCAAAGCCAACATATATGGGCTATGGTTGATCATCACTAACATAATTATCATAACTCATATTAATAAAGATATATGCTATTGCAAGCATACTCAACATATATGTATGATCACCAATGACATAATCATCTAAACCTCATCGCCATGAAGAAAATCATAATCGTTGACACTGTGCTCGTCTTGCGACTCCATCATCATTAGGGATATAAATGGATACTCCATCCGCGGATATCCGCACCATCTGACCCGAATATATGGATCAAAACCCGAATAAACGGATCCTTAAGAGGATGGTGGATGGAGCGTGTGACGGATCGGGTAGGATTCGAGTGGACATTTTCCACCCGCGAACCCGACCCGCTAAAACCATCCATCACCCGTTTAATTAAAAAAAAAGGAAAAAAAAATATAAATATAAATTTGTCACAAGCCAACTGTCAATTACAAAAGCATGCCCACCTACGTATTCGAGGCAATAATACTCTCTCAATAACTCTTTACAATTCTTACCAAACAGGAAACAGAAAGTATGGAACTAGGCAGCATTCTTCGAGGCTCAGTTGCTAAAGGTCGTCTTTCTCACATAGAAATGGATACTTTTATTTCTCATATCACTAGATTATATTCTGCCTTAGTAACCTTTACTTCGCATCTGTGTTCTTAAGTTCTGTGCATATACATAATTAGATTGTTTCAGCCAAGCCTGCAACTAACTTTCATTGTCTCCTCAATCTAAAGTGAAAATATACTCCTGAAAATGTAATCTCCAAAGTCACTAACAGGGCTCCAGTGAGCATAGTTGAGAAAAAGTTCATAAAGCTTGGCTCTAACACGTTGGAAAGTCAGATCTGTTCCTAAGCCAAAAGCTAACAAAAAAAGACGCTAAAGTCCTCTCTCCAATATCTAAGCTGTGTCTTTGCACGTAATATTTCAACTGCATACCTTAAAACGCATACCTTGCACCCTCATCCCACCCGTTTATTAAAACAGGAGTATTGTGAACAGAATTCATTTTACTAAAATCAAACATCACTAAACCGTTTATCACCCGATCCATCAGTTTAAACCGTGGATGACGGATGGAGTGGATTAGAATTGGATGGTTCGCGGGTGATGGATGGAGCGGATGGATTTCGCGGATGGAGCGGATGATGGTCCACCCGACCCGAATCCGATCCATTTACATCTCTAATCATCATCACATTATCATGATGCTCATCAATCGGATCAAAATTATCACGATGATGAAGATTATTCTTATCAACCACATTATTATCCCGCTGACCGATGCCGTGTAAAATCCAATTTTTGGTGACTCTTTGGGATCTACAATGACATCCACCCATGCAATATTTTTATGATAATCATTATTATTAGCATTAGATATATTGTAGTTATTATTATAATTTGTTGTAATACCCAAGAAACCTAAGTGCTCAAATTATATATATATATATATATATAATTGGGTCCTTCTTCGTGTGAGGCCGACATGTGGGACGCTACATAGGTGAGTCACGTCATATAGAGTTGACACGCAAGCTGCCATGTAGGACAAACTTGCCACATAGCATAACACATCATCCACCATTAATGTCTTATCATTAGTTGACTTAATTACATATTTATAAGCATATTTTCAAATTAGAAAATAAAATAACTTTAGTTATGTAAGTCAAAAAAATTGTAAATCTGACTCCATTGGATTGTATTTGAAAAACGCTTCAAAATGAGATACATATGTATATGTATCCTTTAAAAGTTGGGTCATTTCCGTGCGATGATGACATGTTGGACGTCACGTAAGAGCGAATGTTCGTGTGAAGATGACACGTAAACACCGCATAAGGACAACTTTGTCACATAGACTTAGTTGTGCGATATAAAACGAGTATGAGGTATCAACATTTAGTGCACATATATCGTTAATGCAGAATGAGTTTATTCATTTTTTTCATTACTTGAATTTACTTTTTAAAATTAGTGTATATATACTGTTTTTATTTTCCATCTAAATTTAGACTAATCTCATTACAAATGAAGGTGGTATGAAAATTTCATTTTCAAGAATTAGCATGCATCCAATGGATATAAATCTTTGCAAAAATAAAATAAAATGTATTTTATCAATAATATTAATAATTTCACTTTAAAATATTTTAAGCATTATATTATTAGATATATTCATAAATTTATTTTACGAGGCCGTGCGAAGCACGGGGATAAAACCTAGTTAGTGCTAATAGTGGGAGTCACCCGTAATCAGTGGTGCTAGTAATACTAGTATTTTTATTATTCGGGTCGTTTGAGGTTCTTTATAATATTTAGAGTGACCTATACATAGTGTAGTACTTATATAGTGACACCAAAAGAGTGAACTTGATTATCTGTCTGATCCGTTAGAAGTCGGGGTACCAGAATTAATGAGATAAAGTTAAAGAAAAAAAAAAGAGAAAAGATGGGGACTAGTGCCACTTGGCAACACTTGCCAAATTACTCACGTACTCTCCACTTCACCCTTAAGTTTCTTCATCCTTATCCCATTGTTTAATTAATATTTTATTATTCTTAGTTACTACTATATAAAGCCATAGGTACTTAGATAGTTTCATTTGTTTTTGTGGTCTGTATCGCAAGAAAGTAATAAAAGCTAAGCAAGAGACACTAAGGCCCTGTTTTTTTCAACGGAATGGTGCAGGAGAGTGAGGAACGGAACGGAAATTACAGCGCGGTGCGGAACGGAACGGAAATTGCAGTGCGGTGCGGAACGGAACGGAAATTGCAGCGCGGGACGGAATGGAATAATAAATATAACTAGTGTGGTGCGGAACGGAATGGAACGAAAATTACGGTGTGGTGTGAAACGGAACGAAAATTGCGGTGCGGTGCGGAACGGAACGAAATGCAGCATAGAAACGACGAAAAGAACAGGCCTAAAACAAAAGGAATATGAGAGAAAGGAAGTAGCGAAGAGATGGGAAAATCATGGGAAGTGAAAAGTGCTGACGAGTTAGGTGTCCTCAGATCAAATAAATTAGCTAAACTACTTGTTAAACTGTGTCGAGTATACTTATGTATACTTGGGAGTACCCGCGTGAAAGGTATTTTCTTAATATTCGTTTTAAGTATTGAATTATGGTTTTACATACGTATATTATTTGGGGAAGTATGTTTGGTACTACCAATATTTTATACGGAGCTTTGAAAGCTTGTCTTTCAATGTATTTATGACGTATTTGTTGTTAAAGTGATGTTTAAGCCAATTATTTTAAAGGTGGTATTATTTATGTATTATAAGTATTTTGATCGGCTTATATGTTACTACGGATATGGAACAGTATGTGATTACGTTTAAGTACTTATGTGGTTCAAAAGTATGGTTATGATTAAAGAGGAGGTTTTGATATGCTTGAACCATATAAGTTTATGCAAGAGAAGATTATAAGGATAATGACGTACGTACGGAATGGGGCCCTAAGCCAGCCCAGTGTGCACACATGTTACAAAGGCAACTCAAGGGGATTCGGTCTCCGGCTGTACTCGGGACTTTTGTCCAACAATGGGGCTTCGATCCAACAATGGGACTTGGTCCACTAATGAGACTTCGGTTTACCAATGATGATCCGATCTTGCATAAACGGACTATGATCAAGGGGAGGTACTTGTGTGTGTTTGAAGGCGATTAATTATGTGATTTTATAATTGATTTTCAAATATTATTCTGGAGTGCTTAGAGTATACTCAGCTCTGTTGCTGATTTTATAAAATGTTTGCCCTTGCGTGTGTGTGAATCCATTTTTCTTCAATGGTGGGCCTATGATGAACCTATTCGAAATTCGTTTGTATGGGGGAGTAGATTGGAGTATGTTTTACAGGTTGGTGGTTGTAAAGACCTCGTTTGCTAGATGGACCAATCGATTGAGAGCTGCCAATAAGTGGACCAATTTGCTTATTTATTTACAATTGGGGGATCAACGACTCTACAAGTAAGGATTCAGTATTGTAGTTGTAATAGATTTATATAGATACTAAGTCAGCTTATTAGTGTTTGTAATTGCACTTGCCCATTAATAAAATAGTTTATTTATATCTCTGATTTCTCGAGCCTCTACCCTAAAATGGTTAGATTAAGTCGCCTTGTACTTCCCTAACGGAAGATACGGCGGTAACGCCAATTTCTTTAATCTAGCTTTCGCTGCCAAATTCTGATTAATTAGCATAAGCAGACACGTGATTATCCCGGGGCGTTACAATTATTATTATTATTATTATTATTGTTATTGTTATTGTTATTGTTATTGTTATTGCTATTGCTATTATAACAAGAAGTTTGGATGGCGCAAACAAGGAACTTAAGTGGCTTAACAACGAAATCATGGAAGTTGAGCTCGAGTCTCATAGCTACAAGAGCAGCTTGGACGTGGGACCAAGAGTGTTCGTCGTTGGGTTCACGGATGAAATTTTGACCCACATTGCAACATAATAGATTAAAATTCCATTATTGACCCTGTGAGTAGGGATGGGAAATTTCACCCGCATCCACAGATGCCCACTCCACCCGATCCAAATAAATGGGTGAAACCTCGAATAAATGGGTGACTAAGCGGGTGACTGGTGGGGCGGGTGATGGATCGGGTGAGATTTAGGTGAGAATTTTTCACACGTGAACCTAACCTATGAATCCACCCATCACCCGTATATTTATATTACATGTATATATATTTAAATTATAATCCATACAAAACCTTAAAGACTCTGATATTTTTCAGTATAGTACTACAATAGAAGCCCCAACTCCTTATTTTCCGTTTCTCTCTCTAGAAATGCTTTGAGGACGCACGATAAGTTGAACTCGCTATTATGCTCCACCACCGCTATTAATGGGGAAATATGCGGGCAAACGAGTATCTGTGCCTCTGCGTGACTTCTTGGGTGCGACTACTCTCGACCCTATTGCTGAATATGACGTTTCTGAGAACTCGGAAGGAGATAACGAGGATTTGGGTAATCTCAGTTCATAGTCGAAGGGAATTCCAGGGCTTGAGGATTCAGGGGCTAATCCTTACCCTCGTGCTTCGCGACGTCTGATGATGGTACCCACCCCTCCCTCCGATGGTGCTACTCCCTCTACTGGTCCGATTATACCGACTACTGCTCTGATTCAACTTCAGATGGAGATCCTGCAACCTAGACCAACACCATCTCCTTCTACAGCTCCGCCCTTCGATCCCAATAGCTAAATTGCTTAAATCTGAGATTGAAAAGGAAGAGAAGAAATGGGCAACTTCTCTTATTGGATTTGTATTGGGTGATGCTCCGTATTTTAGTCAGATGGAAAACTTTGTTAATACTCACTAGAATTTTGTGGCTAGCCCCAAATATTATTCGCATGAGGAAGGGATATGAGTGATGTCCTAACTAGAGGTCCCTATGCCTTCAACTCTAAACCCCTCATCTTAATTGAATCGGATAGCAATTTTAAGATGGATCCTCCATCCTATCATACTGTGCCTCTTTGGGTTATCTTCCCAAACTACCTCTGCAATGCTGGTCAATGGACTCTCTCATCTGATTGGGGAGTTGTGTAGGAAAACCTTTACATGTTGATAGGGTTACTGTTGAGCAAGAGAGGATATCATTTGCTCGTCTACTCATTGATGTGAATATCACTATTCCTTACCCTAAGGAGGTGTTATTCCAAGCAGACCATGGCTCTATGATGACACAATCTGTGCAATTTGAATGGAAACAGCTTATTGTCAGACTTGTAGGAATTTGGGCATTTGGAAGGCAAGTGTAACAAAAACCAATGCTCCTAATAGTACAACTACATCTGGTGAGCAGGTAACCAACTTGCCCAGTTCAAGAAAGTCAGAAGAAGTCAGTTGAGGAACTGAGATGGGAACAACAACAACACATAGTTCAACAGACACAAGCTTCAGTGCTTAAGGGCAATTCTTTTGCAGTGCTGCAGAATCAAGATTCTGAAGCTTTATCTGAAATCAGAGAAGCGCATGCAGGGCATCTCAGTAGTATCACAAGGGCCTGTCATCAATTTTGGGAGCAATACTGGTGTGTCTTTGCTCAGTGAAAAACATAAGGGGGTGGAGGCACCTGTGTATAAGCCTCCAGATCCATCAAGTGCTCAATGAAGTTACTCTTCTGGAATGTGAGAGGGTTTAATAAACCCCAAAAACAAAAGGAGGTAAAAAAATTCATTCTTAAACACAATATCTCTTTTGTTGCTTTGATTGAAACTAGAGTAAAGCTTGCAATGAATAGGGTAGTTGCACAACTTCCTAATTCCTGATCCTCTTACTGCAATCATGATAAAGTTGTTAATGGTAGAATCATCCTTATATGGGACCCCTCTGTGCTTGACATTACTTGTAACACCCCGAATTTCCTACTAAAATAAATAAATCAAAATAAATCAAACTCGAGCCGAAAATCCAGCAGACTTCCTTTTGTAAATAACAATCCAGCCTAAAAAGGCTTATAAATACCTGCTTAACAAAGTACTAAAATAAAATCCAACTAACCCAGCGGAAGACTCTAACAATTCAGGGCGCTACCGCCACACTCACTCGTACGAATGAGTGTAAGGCTCTTTAATTACTAACTTTCAATAATAAACTGATAACATTCTAGGTGATCTAATTATTACACCTTAATTAGCTTTATAAAAAGATCAAACTACTAATTTTTCGTGTACGTCTAGCTGAAAGCGTTCCTCACTGACATCTGTATATAAATAAACTTCAATCTGCAAAAAGGTGAGAATTTGCAACGTCAGCAATGCTGGTAACTCACATCTAGTACGTAAAGCTCATTCTAAATTCAAATCAAGTCTAAACGTATAAACATGCTTTAATCTGATCAACCAAGTACATCCTTTAATCTACTTTGTCTGCGTCTGTAAATATCATAGTTCTTGCACTAAAGATAATACCATCAATCATACTCAAAAGCACAAGTAAATTACGAATCTTCACTTAAGATAACCTAGAGTTATCTTGATTTCTTTCATTATTAGTCTTGCATTACTGAACTGGGCATATGGGAGCTAGGTTCCTCGGGCCGCCGCATCTTGGGGGCGTTTAAACCCTTGACCACATCTTGGGGGTCAAGCGACATCTTGGGGGCCAAATGTGTTATCTGTAATCTGTAACTAGCCACATCTTGAAGTCTCTTCCCATATAGGGGTCTATAACTAGCCTTGCGGCTCTTCCCATATAGGGGCTGGAACTGCTGATCATTGCCACACAGTTCAAAAAGGAGGGACGTCTCCCGTAAACTCATTATAACACATTCGGAGTACCCATAGGTTCCACACTGCCCAAAGCCTTCTTTCACTTTACGTTATTAGTAACTTGAGTAGCTTAGCTTATAAGTTCTCATATAAAGACACATCATTCTCTCAACTAGTAGGCATTTCACAACAACAATCACACTTTACTTTCATTTATCTCACTTGTACTGGTACATAGAGCACTCATATAGTTCTCTTTTCTTTACTTTAGCTGTAACTCAGGTAGTTCTCTTTACTACCCGTCTCTTCATAAGCTGGCTTACAACTCAATTTCTATTCCTCTTTGGCTTGGCTTATACACACTTCACAATCAACTTAATCATGTACTTATGTTCTGTTTGAACAACATAAACATCTAAAATATTCTTTAATTACTTATTTACTCACTAGTAATCTAACTAGTCTATCTTTTTATACACGCAGCATTTACTTTTGCTTCCTGTTCCAAAACATAGCTAGCTGAAATCTATAATCAAATAAGTCACAGAGCACAACACTTATAAATCATCTCATAAAACATACCACCATTACTTGTAAATGCTAGCTAAAATTCAAATGGCTAAATACGAGCCCACAGATTCTCAATTTCACATTTAAACCAAATAAATCACATATACACATAATTAGGCTCAAATCGAATGTAAAATGAACCTGACGTAGTAGATGTAGTTACCTCAAATACAATTCGGCTCCTAATTCGCAATACCCATAAGCTGCTACTTCCAATTTTTACATAATCTAACAATTGGGAAACTGAATTAGCTCTAACTACTCTATTTTTATCAATTGAACTAAAGGGGAAAAACTGAATTAGGGCTTGCTTTACCTACTCAATCGGCATAGATGAAATGATTATGCGTGCAATGATGGAGGGACTGTACGGTGGCTGACTGGGCTGGAAATGGGCATCCTGATGGCTGAACACCCACGTGGTGGTGGTTTTGTACCGAGCGGTGGTTGTTGTCGCCACTACTGCTACTTTTGGTGACTAAACAGAGGACATGGGGAGTGCGGTGGAGGCTGACTGAGCGATACATGGTCGCACCGATGGGTGGCGTTATAACATGCGTGCTGTTGATGCTGATGGGGTGATGGTGTTTAGGTGGATTTTTGTGTGGGACACAAGAATGAGACTCTAATGGCTGGAAGAGAGAGAACGAGATTAAGAAGGAGAAAGGGATGTCGGTTAATATCATTTCTTAGCCTTTTGGTTTTCTTCTATATTAGCATTTCCCTTTGCATTCTAATTGGACCCCTATACACTAACTTAAGGGCCTTCACAATTCCATTTGGCTCCATATGGTTATGTGTGGCTTTAAGTCATACATGTCTAAATTTTGGATCATATTACTATTAATCTAGATAAGTCTATTTATTTTCTAGCCATGTCTATTTGTAGAAGACATGCTATTCTAAATATCTAAAATTACACTAAGCCATCACCTAATAATAACACCTTTAATAAATCATGACATCAAAAGGTACTATTAGTGAACAACACGATGAAATCGTAAGCATTTAAAAAGAATTTTTTTATTATTTTTTTTAAGAAAATGCTACGAAAATACTGGGTATTACATTACTATAGAGAAGAAAACTGATCAGTTTATCCATCTTAAAATGAATCTTCTCTCTGGTGAATGTTTATTTGTTACTGCTGCATATGCCAAAAACTGTGTTCTTGCTAGAGATATTTGCTGGAAGGATATTATGCAATTAGGAAGTTCAATAAATATTCCTTGGATCCTTGGGGGAGATTATAACTCTACACTGCATATGAGTGAGAGAATTCAAGCTGAGAATATTTTTTCTGGCAATGATGAGCTGCAATTACTTTGTTCTACTCTTGGGTTGGAGGATATTAGAAGCACTGGTTTTGAGTTCACTTGGTGTAACAAACAGAATGAGACTGACAGGATATATAGCAGATTAGATCGTGTTCTTGGGAATGGTGACTGGTTCTCTGCCTATCCTGCTATTGAAGTTGAGTTCTTAGTCCCTTTTATCTCTGATCATTCCCCGGGTATTGTCCATTTCAAGCATGAGGACAGCACTGGAAATAAACCTTTTAGATTCTTCAACTTGTGGACTCAAAATGAAGCTTTTGAGTCTATTGTAAAGGAAGGTTGGCATTATGAGGGTACATGTTCTTTAATGTTTGAAGTTCTCCAAAAACATAAGAATCTGAGAAAGCACTTGAAGAATTCTATACTTTATTGCAACAATGTGGGGCACAAGATAAACGATGCTAGAGCCAAACTTGAACATATTCAGACTGAATTGACCAACAAGCTGTTGGATCTTGCCCTTATTCATGAAGAGAAGTCTGCTAGTGCAAATTATGAGCATTTGTTACAAATGGAGGAGAATGTCTTGAAGCAAAAATCCAGAATCAACTGGATGAAAACTGGTGACTCCAATACCAATTACTTCCATGCTTGTGTAAAATCCAGAAGAGCTCACAACAAAATTATTTTTATTCATAACTCATATGGAGACAAGCTTACTGATATGCATGATATACAGGAGGAATTTCAGCAGTTCTTTCTTAACCTTATGGGTTCTGCAGCTGAGGAGATCCCAGGAGTTGATCCTAGCATCTTGGCTAATGGGAATGTGTTATCTGTGGACCAACAAATCAGTTTATGTGCCCCTTTTACTGAGCAAGAAATCAAAGAAGCACTTTGGGAGATGGATGTGGATAAAGCCCCTGGACCTGATGGATTTACAGCAAGGTTTTACAAAGCATCTTGGCATATTATTGGTCAGGAAGTGACAAGAGCCATACAGAGTACTTTTCATTCAGGAAAGTTACTCAAAGCACTTAATTGTGCATCTGTTACTTTGGTGCCCAAAAAGGAGAACCCCATACTGGTAAGTGACTACCGTCCTATTGCATGTTGCAACATACTATACATGATATTATCTAAAGCCTTGGCTAATAGAATGTGTAGTGTCTTAGATAGCTTGGTGAGTCATGAACAATCTGCATTTATCAAGAATAGATTTATTGGGGATAACATTATTCTTGCTCATGAGTTGATAAAGTTTTATGGAAGGAAAAACTTGTCTCCTAAAAGTGAATTTGAGAAAAGCATATGACTCAGTGGAGTGGTGTTTTCTTGAGCAAGTTCTTATTGGCCTGCATTTCCCTGTAAAGTTTGTGAACTGGGTTAAGATGTGTATCTGCACTGTTAGTTACTCTTTGTCATTCAATGGTACTCCACTACAACCCTTCACAGCCAAGAGAGGATTAAGACAAGGGGATATCATTTTCCCTTATCTCTTTGTGATAGCCATGAAATACTTATCTAGATGTCTAAAAGATATGAGAAACCAAGATGGATTCAGATTCCATCCTAGGTGCAAAAAATTTGAACTGGTGCATAGTATATTTGCAGATGATTTATTACTCTTTTCTAGAGGTGATGTCAGGTATGTTTAGTTATTGTTCAAGCAGTTTCAGTTGTTCTCTGAGTGCTTTGGGTTGTCTGCAAATAATAATAAATCTGAGGTCTATTTTGGTGGTGTTATGGAGAATGACCAGAATGATATCCTTGATTTGTTGGGGATGCAAGTTGGTGAGCTTCCTTTCAGATACCTTGGCATACCTCTTACATCAAAAAGACTTCAAGCCAGTTATTATGATCCTCTTGTGCAGAAAATCACAGGCAGAATTCAATCATGGACCTCAAAACTCCTCTCTTATGTAGGAAGACTTCAGCTGATAAAATCTGTTTTGTTTGCAATAAATAGCTACTGGGTTCAGTTCTTCAACATCCCTGTATCTGTCATTTATAAAATAGAACAACTGTGTAGGAGATTCTTATGGACAGGTTCAACTGATCCTAGTAGTAGAGCTCTTGTTGCATGGCATGTTGTCTGCACACCTGCTAGTAAGGGAGAGCTTGGTGTTTTTAATATGACACTCTGGAATAAAGCTGCCCTTGGGAAGCTATTATGGGATACGGAACACCATAAGGAGAAGCTGTGGGTAAGGTGGATCAATGCTTACTATATGAAACATGGGACTTTGTGGACTATTTCTAAACCTACACAAGCTTCGTGGTTAGTGCAAAAGATGTTTGACTTGAGAGATGAGCTTGCTACTAGTGTCTTAAGTCAGCAATCTACCAAATAAAAAATGGGGCTTGTTTACAAGAATCTGCTCCCTACTGCTGATAAGAAGAACTGGTCACATTTAGTTTGGTGCTCATTGGCATTCCTTAAATGGAAATCTATCATGTGGTTCTGTCTATTGAACATGTTAGCTCTTTGGCAGAATCTCCAGAAAATTGACATTCAAGGACCTAGTATCTGTGTCCCGTGCAAGACAAGAGAGGAGAGCTTCTCACATCTATTTTTTGACTGTCATTTTGCTCAGCAATTGTGGGAAAAGATGTTGAACTGGCTGCATAGACCTATGACTGCATCCAGTTGAGAGGAGTTGTGTAATCATGCCTGCTCTGCTGCTAAAGGGAGACATGCCAGTGCTAAAGCTTATGCTGCTGTGTTCTCAGTTGTGGTATACTTCATCTGGAGAGAAAGTAATGGCAAATTATTTCAAGAGCAAACACAGACCATCACATGCATTGCTCGCCAAATTGTCTATGCTGTGTACGCAAGAAGCACTGCTGACGGAAATCAAAAAATCAGAGATTACTTTTTACAGCAGATAAACTATTTACCTTAATGTTTTATGTGTAATCGTGTAGTTTTGTTTTATTGTGTAATTTTTTCTTGTTTCTCTCTGATTTCTACAGTATTGTTTACTGGTGGAAATCGGATGGTAGATGAGTTTTAGGGTGTTGGGTGCAGCTTGCTGTCTTGTACCTCATTGTTATATCCTTTTGGAAGTAATAAAATCTCCTTACTTTCCAAAAAAAAAAACCTCCTATGAGACTACATTGAACACTCAAAGCAGCAGTGGGTAATTTGCATTGTCTTTTCTCTCTTGCTTTACCAATTGATACAGAGTAGATTGGACTTGTTTTTATTATCAAATTACCTTGATTATGATGGTCATGATGATGCTTCGTTTTTTGATTTTATGAGCTATGTTGCAAGGTATGCAGATGCATATGGGATTTTGTTAAGCATTTTTTTTCGTTTATTCAATTTTGAAAACATCAAAATGCGGTAATATATCACCCATTAGTCGCCCAATATTCACCCGTTCACACTCGGGTGATGGATGGATAGAATAATGCGGGTGGAAAATTTTATGGGTAACGGATAGATGGATGGATGGAGGTGAAAAGTTAAATGGGTGAATGCGGGCCATGCTCCACCCGACCCGAACCCGACCTATTGTTAGGCCTACCTGTAAGTAATTGTGAAAAACCCGAATACGAAATAAACCGATGTATAAGCAAACCTAAATCTTACTCAGACCCAAACCCAGACCCGGACCCAGAACCCTATTGGGAACATTATTGTCTGAATTGACTCGTTTAATACCGGGCAACCAAAATCTACATAAACCCTCTGCGCCCCAAATTCATCTCCTCTTTTCCCATTTCATTCATTGCGCTAAACCCACGAAACCCCGCACTGTTTTTCTGTCCCTCTACCCTCGCCGTCACTCACCAGTAGCCACCGGGAACCACCAGAGGAGAGAGAGAGAGAGAAAACATGGGGAAGAAGAGAGGAAGAGAGAGAAACCAGAACCCAGAACCCTTTCTGGGCGAGAAACCCACTGCTGTCTCCAAAACTCGGTCCAAAACTGCCAAGCGCCACCAGCAGGAAGACGAGGTACTCTCTCTCTCTCTCTCAATTATTATTATTGATTGAGCAGGAGTATTTTTGTTTATTTAATGATTTATTTATTTTTGTGATGGGTTATGGCTGTTTTGTTTGAGGATGTGTAAGTGAGCAGGAAAGTTTGAGTATTACTGCTTGAATATTATAAGTGTCTGTTTGATGCTCGTTATGTTTGTATTGATATAAGGTATTAGTTACTTGAATGTGTCCCGTTTTAGGATTTTATGGGTGTCTGTTTAATGTTTTTCATCGTATATATATGGTTTCTAGTATAGTGTAATCTGTACAGCTTAAGGAATGTGTTGGAATTTTTGTGCAATTAGATCTTTTTTTGCTTTTTAAATTGCGTAATTGTTGTTGTAATTGTTTGTGGATGTGTGAGCTGAAGATTTTGTGTATTACTTAGAATATGTCCAGTTTATTAGGATTTCGTGTGTGTGTCTGTGTGTGTGTGTGATTTTCATCATATTGTATGGTTTGAAGTCTTATTTACGCGAAGATGTCCAGTTTTAGGGTTGTGATGGATATTTGGCGCAATTGAATGTTTTTTGTTGCCTTCATTAATGATTTGGTAATTGCTGTTGTGGTTGCTTGTGAATGTGTGAGCAGGAGATTTCGAAGAATATTAGTGATAAAATTCTAAAGGAAGCTTTCAAGCAACAGAAGGAAATTGAAGATGAGGAGAACCAAGAACGAAACATTAATCTCGCCACCATTTCTTCTGCTGCTGAGGTGCCTGTAGGTGAAGAGGAAGAGGATATTGATGACTTTGATGGTATTACTGATACCAATAAGTTTGAAGACTATGAGGTGAGCTATTGAAAAAGGGTTTTATGGGTTATGGGACAATGTTCTTATTTATGGGGTTTAGAGCAATATTTGTATTTGAAATTTTGAATATGCCCAGTTTTAGGATCCTATGGGGTTTCCTTTGATGTTAATCATATTTATGTGATTTCAAGCCATACTTGAATATGTCAGTTTTAGGATTTTATGGCTTTTTGTTTAATGTCAATCATACAAGTATGGCTACAAGTGATTGTTGAGTGTATCCAGTTAAGGTTTTTATGGGTCACTGCTCTATGTTAATTAAAATTGATAATTATATGGTTTCATGTAATGCTTGAATATGTCTTTGTGTGATATTGTGATGCTAGTAATGGATTATTTAATAGGATCACATTAATGAAGACGATGAGAGATTGCTGGAGGCCTTTTTGTCGAAGGATTCGGGGCCACAGATGACACTAGGGGATGTCATTGCTGCTCGAATTAAGGCGCAAGACGCTACTATTTCCACTGGTATGAATGGAAGTTTATGTTATTCGGGTGGAATTCCTGTGCTTAAGTATAGAAAGTGTGGAATTCCTGTTTGCAGTATTATATTTCATCAGACTTTATGTTGGGTTAGTGAGTCACTGATTTGGTATCTGATATTGGAGTTTATTTCTAGGAATGTTGCTTGCTGGATACAACTATGGCTTCTCTTTTCCTGAGTATGTGTTTATTTAGTACCTCACATGTTATGTCTTCTTTTCTTCCAGAAGCAAGGCCGATGCCGAAGTTGGATAACAATATCATAGAGCACTACAAGGCGTATGCATCCTCTCTTGATTATGCTCGCTTATTCCGTACATTTTAGTAGGTCATGTACAAGTTTAACATATAAAGTGTAAATATCTTACAGGATGGGGAGAGTTCTCAGCTCTTACACTTCAGGAAAATTACCAAAAGGATTCAAACATATCCCTTCCATGGAGTATTGGCAGGAAGTTCTGTATCTGACTGAACCTGAGAAGTGGTCTCCAACTGCAGTATACCAGGCTACGAGAATATTTGCTTCCAACATGAATAGGATGAAGGCTGAAAAGTTCTATAAGCTTGTCCTCCTTCCTCGAGTAAGAGAAGACATAAGAAAGCACAAGAGGTTGCATTTTGCGTTGTATCAGACTTTGAAGAAGTCTCTGTACAAGCCAGCTGCCTTCAACAAGGGAATCTTGTTCCCACTTTTTAAGGTATTGTTGCCAATCATTCTGCATGTTTTCCTTCTTGCTGGAGTTCTATCATGTATCTAGGAATTGTGCTCATATTAATTTAAGTTGGACTAGTTAGTCTTATTGTGTCCAATGTGAACTCTTTATGTAGTCTGGAACTTGCAATCTTCGGGAAGCAGTCATTGTTGGTAGTGTGATTGAAAAGATGTCCTTACCTCAAGCTCATTCAAGGTATGTCTAGTGTATTGCATCATTGAGATAGCATGTTTCTTTTTTTCCACTCCAGCTGGCATGTTATACTCTCGTTGCACTGTAAATGAGGAGGCTTTTCAGTCAATGACTACTTTACCTGTTATAATTCATGTTTCCTTACTCAACCTGAAATGGGATTCTGATTGGCTTTACTGTGAAACTTGTATGTATGAAAGGAACATTGACTTCCATTTATGGATACTGGGACACATAAATTAGATTGAAAGACATCTATGAGAGAGGGTTGGTCACTTGGTCCAGAAGTTGTTATGACTTTGAGACTTTTGAGTTGCTTCATATTTGAGCATGCATATCTGCATATTGCAGCTGTACTCTAGCCTCTGTGGGTCAATATGGTTGTCTTCATTTTCTCTTACCATGAACTAACAATAACAATGTTACTTCAGGTCTAGGTTGAGACTTGAGCATTTCAATGTCCTACATAGTCTAATAGAAGAAGGAATTATCACCGTGGCATACAATTTTACCATAGATTTTGCATTTTAAAAGATGGAAGTAAAGCAATTGGATTGATACTTACCCTCATAAAGATTGTCTTCAAAAGAAATGAACTGGGAACATATGCCGTATATAGTTTTCTTGAGATCAGCATTTGAACTAGGGGGTGTATACGAGATGGGTCTAGTCCAGGTGAGCCAAGCTTTACAATGTTTATGGTCTTCGTTTGATTTCTCTTGAGCTTGTGCTTTGGTCAGACTTAAACTTTCTCTTCCATATCTGTTTTACTAAGAAAACGAGATTGGGTGGATCATGAACATAGCTAATATCTAAAACTGTTAGCTAAAAAGGCATAAGTTTTCTTTTAATGTGGGAATAATGGGGTTAGTTTAACATAAACTGAAGTATACTTAAACAAGTTGAGGGCATCATACAGATTACATATTGTAATTCTCTAATGAAAATGAATCTCACTAAGGTAATCAGGTTTGTTTGTTTGTTTGTTCTCTGAGCTCCAAAATTTCGTGTTCATTTGTTGCCTCACAATCTTTGGATCAAGGGTGAAAAGAATACAACCTTTCTGTTTCCATGGGGGTAAGGCTGCATACAATTGAACCCCCTTACTCTGTCTTGGCGGGAGCCTCTTTAGTGGCACTGGGTAATGTTGTCGGGTCACAAACGAGCTTTCAATTATGTTTTTGAGTTGTTTCCGTCCCGAGTGAATTGGTTTGCTTACTGCCCCAGTAGGAAGGTTTCATAGAGCTGCTGTATATCATGACTGTTTCTTCAGGAGTTTTCTGACTGATCATTACTAAGTTACTCAATGTTTGTCTCCTGTCTCGTTGAATTGCTTTTCAAGAGTGTTATGCTCTGCTGGAATTCACTTTTATTCATTGTTGTAAGGTTTAGTTCTGTTTATATAACTTGTAATCCATACGTGTGCAGTGTTGCATTGTTGAGGCTAGCGGATATGGATTATTGTGGGACTACCAGGTATTAACTTTACCCAATTTTTTTACTTTTGCTTTATGTTTTTATAATAAATGTATATGCATGGTATGTGAAATTATCATGTTTTATTCTCCTAGTCCGTTCCAAATTCTTCTGTC
This sequence comes from Tetragonia tetragonoides, assembly GCA_038025085.1. NCBI lineage: Eukaryota > Viridiplantae > Streptophyta > Magnoliopsida > Caryophyllales > Aizoaceae > Tetragonia > Tetragonia tetragonoides. Next base: position 31,650,321 of record CM076152.1, on the reverse strand, counting down.
CACTTCAATTTCTGTGGTCAAAGTTGACCATTAGTTTAAGAAAAAGTATAAAGAGTTACCAAGTAAAAAATAAATTATAAGGTTCACTGTTAATAATATTTTCAAATATCACATTTTATAATTTTTATAGTTATGGAATTATAATTATCTGTGGTCAAAGTGTCGTCTTGGAGACCGTGAAAAGTCAAATGAAAAGAAGAATAAGGAATGGAGGGAGTAATGATGTTTTCTTAGATAAAAGGTGCTACTAAATATTTTTGCATGCTTGCGTCTCTAAAATTCTATTGTTCAGGGATAGTACCAGAACTTAGTAGGCTACCACTATGCTAATATATACCCTCCCTCCGTCCAAATCGGAGTACCCATTAAGACAATGTGAAATTGATAGTTGATTTTCTTCTGTACCGCACATTTTAATTCAAAAGGATACTTCAAGCACTTGGTGTGTAGGCCCACATGAGGGTATAAGGGGAGTAAGGGACACGCCACCACAATTTTATGTCGCTGATAGGAAGTGTGTACTTCAATTTGGGATGGACCGAAAAGGAAAGTGGGTACTTCAATTTGGGATGGAGGGAGTACCATTTAAAAATAATTATAGATTTGATTTTGTATGTGTAAATATAAACCAATAAATTCGCGTTGCTGTGTGCTACACTGTGTTAACGGTCAAGATGCCATTGTCTTGGCCGTTACTGATTAAAGAATTGCATTTATTTCTCTTCTTTTTTCTTGTATAGTGTTTTTGGGGGTCGTTGGTTTGTGGTGATTGTGCCATGTGAGTGAGCCTGTCAGGCAATACATCCCTTTGGTAGCCTCCCTTCATTGCTTATTCCTTTTCTTTATTTTGTATTTGGAAGCTGGAAGAGAAGTCGCATCCTGTTATTAGTCAATTGAAAAACAGTACTGTTTCAGTATTACCTTAATTGCTGGTTGCTCACACTGATGTTCCTTTAATATCAATTCAGTTTTATGATTTGCAAGTAGAGAACTACCATCTTATTTATGTTTAGTTCTATGTTGCTTGTCTGATTGGGGATCTTCAGATCACATAAACCAGAGTTCATCAAAGCCTCAGAGGAAACAGATTCATTGTGATGGTAAACTTTATTGATATTATTTTTTATTTGTTTCTCAATGCAGCTATATGATCAAGATATTTATTGACAAGAAGTATGCTTTGCCTTATCGCGTGGTTGACGCTCTGGTCGCTCATTTCATGAGGTTCTTGGATGACTCAAGGATGATGCCTGTAATATGGCATCAAACTCTCCTTGCTTTTGTTCAAAGGTAAGTGATGATGCCTCCTCGAAACCACCCCACACCCCACACCCCACACCCCACACCCAGCAAAGAAAAGGAACTTGTGCTGATAATGTTATTCCGTGTTTTGAGCAAAGATTTATTTTTTCCTTTTCTGGTTGATGTTTTGATGTTTGATGGTTTAACCTGGTGATGTGTAATCCTCTGGATTCCTCAACTACTGATCCAAAGTTCTGGATAAATTTTGTATATCTTGTCAAATGCAGCGTAATGAATCCTACACTTCTTATAGAAGCCTCCCCTCACCCTGAATTTTCTTTGTGTTAGGTGTGGCATACCAAGGTTCTTAGGTTTTGGTTCTGCCTCAGGATGGATCAGATTTGATATTGAAATCAATTGTTTATTAAAATGGGTATCTAGACTGTATAATGGCAAATTCATTTATATGTGATGAGTGGGAAATTAGAGGTAGTTTGGTTCTCAGGCTGCAAGAAGTCCCAAGGAGTCTAGTCCTATGAACTCCGTAGGAATTGACCTAGGCATGTTTTGTTTGCTTCAACCACATATTTCAGAGATAGTGTATTATTTTATTGATGGGCACACATAGTATACTCGAAACGACTAATAACTACAAAAAAAAGGTAATTACTACCCATGTACAGCAGAGAAAGAAAAACACAGCCTACTGTATACTGTTTATGGTAATGCTTGAATAAGATTTATTTTATTGTAGGAGTATTTATTTGGGTTTGGGCGGGCAAGGTGGGCCTTCAAGCTAACCCTTTATTGGGCTAGAACTTGGCTCGAAGTTTTGGCACTTGGGTGAGGGAGCAAAGGGGTGAGGGGATCCCCAATAAACGCACGCATGAATTGGATATTGTAATCATTAAGTCTTGATGATGAGATACCCCCTTTCTTTATTGTTGTCATAAAGTGGAACTGTTGGAATGTGCTTAAATCCATCTCATGTATATATAATGAGTTTATAATTGATATTGAAGTTTGCAAGGGCAGTAACAAAGACGTCACATACTCCACAAGCTTGTTTTGCTGTTGAGTGATTTTTACATTGTGTTAATTAAAAAAATTCGTTGAAACCATTTCAACTTAGTCTATTATGTTCAACAGCCAAATGTAGTGAATCTTTTTGGCCCCGTGAGAAATAGTTGTGATCCTCTTCTGTTTTCTTTCGCGAGGGCTTCTCTCTCTCTCTCTCTCTCTCTTTCTCTCTCCCTCCCAATGACTCCAAATCGACCAAATAGCTTACGGGTTCAAGGGAGATCTTTCCATTTCTCCTATGAACGCCCTCGAAATTGGCTTTGTCTAGATCCGGTAGAAGGGACTCAAGCAGATCCGGCATGTGGTGCTGCCAGCAACCATGGCAAGGTGGGTCTGTGAGGTTTTATGCTCCACTTCGGTTTGAGTAGATCGGAACAGAGGAGGCGATTGCGCGAAATGACTGGTTGGATAATGATTCCCTCCAATGCGAAAAGACGATTTTTTGAGTTGGGTCTCACTTCTAGACGTAGATCGGCAGCCATCTTTGTTTTAGGTACTTCGACGGTCAATGGGTGGCCGGATTTCAGGGAGGTGGTGTGCGGGCTGTGGTCGAAGAGTCTTTCGGCAGCCGACTCTCCCAGATCTGGATCGCGTGACAATAACTCACGCAGATAAGGATCGATTGACAAGGTCGTCGGGGGACATCGGAACTGTTTACATTGTGGCGAACCTTGGCCTGGTGAGCGGCAGCTAGGGTTTCCACGTGATGGAGAGAAGGCGCTCGAGGCACGTGGAATGCCACAGAGGGTGCGTGAGGCATGTGCAGGGTCCTTGGATGCGCGTGAGGATCGTGGAACTGTGCGCAAGGTGCCTGCTGCTCCGAGCAGGCCATGCCTGTCCATGTAGTTCGGAGGAGACGTTATCTGGTATTCATAGTTCCTGTTCAGGTTCAACTATCAGTATGCTAGATTTGGGCCACCTACTTTCTCCTTTACTTGTAAATGCTATTGCAAATACTCAAATCCCAATGGAAGGGTTGAAACATGGGGTTACTTCAGGGAGTAATCAGCAGCATGGGATTAGTAGTTTAAATACCTTCGTTTCTATAAGGGAGGGTTCTCCTGTTGGTGGGAGTGTATCTCATCAGGGTTTGGACAACATTTCTGGTACTGAACAATATGGTGATAAGGATGGGGAGCAATTCATGTTGCAGGGAGGCACATCGTCTCCAGTTGACGTGGGAAATACTCAGAGGTGCTCAGAAGATGCTTGTCCAAATACGGGCGATGGTAACGCTTGTTTTAAGTTTCCTTCAAGCCAGGAATTTGACCATGGATTCTCTAAGGCAGACGATTGAGTTGAGGGTGGAAGTTTGGAGGGGGATGATCGCTCGGAAGCGGATGAAAGCCTTTTTTATGCCTATGACCTTAGCATAGGGGGAGCTGGTCTATTGTTATCTTAGGCGGGTAATTCGAGGGAGGATTGGGCATCACGTGTCCGATACTCCTGTGGATTTGGAAGGCGCTACTCTTTCCAATGAGGCGGAGGCAGGCTGTTTTGTGAGCCAATGGCTGGCAAAGATGGGAAGTTTGCAGATTGGGGGTGTGCTTACTAAGCAGTTTATACTGGAGCCTTTACAGCAGCATGGGTCTTCACAACAAGATGGAGTCGACGTGTGGAGATGGTGTGCTTCCGTTTCTGCCAGGCCACACTCTTGGTAGTGAGGAAGTGGGTGCCCGTGGAAATGCACTTGTTGAGGCTTTGGGTTTGAATTTGGTCGATCCCATGGGAAAGGATACTGCTTTTGGTACTTAGATCAATCCTAGGATGAAGAAGGGTAATTGAAAGCTGGAGCGTCTAAAGTCTAATATTAAACTATGGCGGGCGTGGGTTAAAGTCTGCTTTTTGATTAAGCTTTGACATTGTATAGGTTTTATTCTCTTAGGTTTTGGATTGGTCTGGGATGGCTTTGTTGTCGTATTCCATATTCTTTAATTAAATTCTTCTTCTCTAATTTTCTTTTTGTTGAAACCAAAATTAGTAATCCCTCTGCCCCATATTGCTTCAAATTCAATGGTCTGGAAAGCATGGAGATTAAGAATTAGTATATTATCTTCAAGGATTTAACCAAACTAGTTGATGGTGTTAGGAAAAAAACGGTGAGCTAGTTTTTTTGCTGTAATCAGCCACACTAGGAATCATATTAAGGTTAAGTTTTCTTGATAAAATTCTTAGGCTCATTTTGCAGCAAACTCAGTTGATTAGTCAAACTAGCCCTACTGTCAAAAAAAAGTTCTTATTGATCCAGGAGGCTTGCTATGGACTGAAAATGACATCGAGAATCTTTTTCTGTTCTTCGCATATAATGCATGAATCCGGTGCTGCATTATTTCTGTAAGCAAAGAGCCCAAAGGTGCATATGAATCGCAGCTCTATTCCACAACTTTAAATTGAAAATATTATAGGAACAAAAACATCAGTGAATCATGCAAAGCCTGGTTCCGTAAGGTTGACTGGGACTCCGGGAGTAGGTCAGCAATGTACAAAATAATGTTATTTGACATGCATGCTTAACCAAGTAGGTAGCTCAGCTGGTACGACTTAATGAGATCTATTCCAGAGGTCAGTAACCGAACCCTCTTTGGGAAACTGGAGGTCTTAGTAACTGTTAACTTCAGGGTTGAGGGACTAGTTGAGCAAAGCCTGGACACTCACATCGTCTAAAGTGAAAAAAAAAATCGTAACAATAAATTTCCAGAAATAGAAAGCAAACCCTACAGGGAAATGGAAGCGTGCTTAATACAAACCTGGATGAAGTAAAAGGGGGCTGTCATTTTTGGGGAGGTACCAGAAGCTCTTCTTCATTAAGTGGGGTAATAGGTAAAAAACTCGCACTTCACAAGGAATTTCTATGAACCCTTATTTGCCCACTTCATGTCAACGAAAGATTTTTAAAGATGCCACTTCCATTGAAGTTGTTATTCCACATGACTTCTGGACAGCTAAAAGAGAGCTTGGGTGTTATTGAGGGCTTCTAGGAGGTCTGGATATGTTCATATCTTACTTGACATAGGCACAATTGCCTTTTGGACTGATCAAAAGGAACTCACTGTGTGTCTAACACGGGAGGTCTCTTCTTTGTACTTCTGTTTTGTTTTGTTTTTTCTTTTTCTTTTTGTTTTTTTTTACTGTAATAGCTGTTATTTCTTTGAGTAATATGTTTGGAGGTTGATCTGCACCGAATTGAAATGTATCTGATGCCATCAAATGGATTTTTCATTTCAAACAGGTTCAAGCATGAGTTACGCATGGAAGATAAAGATAATCTCAAAAATTTAATGCAAAAACAAAAACATTATTTGGTAAGAGCATTTACAATTTGCAACGACTGGGTTCAATCATAAAACATAATGTTTGCCTTATTTAATTTAATCATCCTTGATGGTTGCAGGTCACACCTGAAATTTTGAGGGAGTTAGATAATAGCCGTAATCGTGGTGAAAAAGATGATGACAGTATGCAGATGTATATCCTTTTTCGACAAGATATGTTCATTCTTTTTCTCATCTTTGTATTTTGTTGCCTGCAAGAGATGCTAAGTTCTTTCAATCTTTGTTGCTTATGTATAATTGCTTGTTAATAAATGGGAGGCTGTAATGCTGATGGCACACTTTAATGTGCATATGATATTGAGTAGCTTACAAACCGGTAGTCCAGCCCTTCCTAGTAAAACTGTAATAGTCATAACTGTGAGGAGTTAGTAGTTTCATCGTAGGTGGTCGGTAATTCTAGCCTTAATAGCATTAGTAGCAGGCATCAGACTTCATTTGCCTACACAAGAGCTTTTGTCGGAAGTGAAGTCTTCTATGCCATAGTGTTTTCACAGCTGCGCTCTCATTCCAGAGCTCTAGATATCAAAAGACATTAGACTTGTCGGTCTTTGCAGAATCTTGTCCTGATATATTTATCCACTTCTACCAGTGTTCGGTTCCCACATCGTGCGGCTTAGACATTCTATGTTCAAAGTGTATAAATGCTTCCTCTGAACTCTTTGGTTGTGTGTTGTTGACCAGCTTTAAGACTCAAGCCTTTTCTCTTTCCAATTCCTTTCTTGCACTTGCTTCCTTAATACAGTCTGCTTTTGGATCTTCGCGCTCTGGAGCTTACATTTGTTTGTTATCTTGTCTGAGGGTTGATTTTAATTCAATACTGCGGCATTACCTTTTGGGTCAGCTTTCTTTTCATTACGTGCCAATATTGGTTTTGGCATTTGCACACATGATTATTTCAGCTTTGTGGCTGGAAATCTATGCTGGAACTGTCCACAATCATCACTTTACTCTGCCCAAATTGGTTCTAGATGCAAGAAAAAGAAAAAAAAGAAAGAGGAAGAAGAATGACTTCAATATAAACTCTTTGGAGGATAACTTTTCCTCCATGTACTTTTTGACACTACATTAATATACTCTCTCTTTACCTAAAAAAACGTATGTCTTCGGGGTTGTTTTCCTTTCCAAAGTTTGGACTAATTATACATAACTTTTTTCACCACATCTCTGCTAGTTTCAATGTCAAGGATCCTTCCATACATTATGACCTCCCCAAACTCTAAGCTTGGGGTGGAAAGCGCAGTGGCACATCCCCCACTGTCCCCTGGGATCGAGTCTCAGTATCCTCAAAGAGGGTGGCTTCCTCTGATTTTCCAAAAAAAAAAGAAAAAAAAAAGACCGCCTCAAATCCCACGAATAATGATAGCCATACTAGGTCTTAACTTGCCGTTGTTTTCTTTTTCCTTTTTCTTTTCCCATGGTAATTTGGATAAATGCTTTTGGTACTTGTTCTTCTTCAACCAATATTCATTCCAACAACTAATCCTTAGTTCAGTTTCTACCCTCTATTGGTTTTTGCTTCTGCATCAAAACGTGGTTTGATTTTTTGCCGAACCATGAGTAGTCCTATATCCTTGCTTATGTTGTTGGATTAGGTCTGTAGACAGATTTGAGTTGTGTCATGCAAATTATCTAAATTGCAAGTCGGTAGGTTATGAACCTGAACTTCTTTGTAGACAAGCTCCATGATGGGGCAACTTCCACACCAAGTAGCAGCATGTTCTTGTACCAAATTGTACAATCATTAGTTAACAACAACAGCAGCAGCAACAACAACAACAACAACAACAGCCCAGGGGGATAAAAGGAGGGGTTTACATATGAGGTCTTGATCCCTGGGCAAGCCCATTGATTCAGGAGGCCGTACCAAGCGTGGTGCGCCTCACGCCTCACCCTAAGAATATATCTATTGCAACGGATAGGAGAGGGAGATGGATGGCATAGCTGCTATCTAGTGATGCTTCTTCATGCTTTCTATGTCAATTGGATGGCGTGAGTTATTATTTTACATTTCCTTCTCCATGTGCCTATTCTTGAAGTCATGAACTACTTTGTTCATGTTACAATGTGAGGCTAAGCCTTATGCAGGATCTATGTTAGCTTTATTGTTGTACATTGTTTAAGTAAAGTAGATACTATCCAAAGGACTATTTGCTTGGATAGGACCTGAACTGGTTCCAAGTAGAGGATGAAAAGAGTAGTTGATCTACTGAGAAGCCAAGTACTTGGAACTCTTGACTTAATCTAAGAATACTTTACTGTTGAGACAGGTGATAAATGATTTTGCATCTCCTGTGATATTGAGCTTCTACCGTGCTTTGAATCTTGGCATATTCACATAAAACTAGGTGGGAAATACAATTTAATTTGGAAGATGTATCATATCACTAAGGTGGAAGCTAGGGTGGAAAATTTTCTGATGTTACCTCTGGATTTAATGATTATTGAACTTGTACATTGTCACCCAGAGAAAACTGGTACTGTTTTGGCATTGATTAATTCTGCCTTTTGGACTCTCATTGTTAGAATTGTTTGTTGGAAAGGATTCCTGGGAATTGTATGAGAATTACCTTGTCACCTGCTTATGTGGGATAAGCTGGCTTATCTAGTTTTACCTTGGGATAAGGCCGGAGGGCCCTTTAGGGGGGTGCCCGTTTGGGGTGGTTGCGAGTTGAAAATTGTTGGTTTCGAAATTTTTTAAATTATTTGTAGAAGTTTTCTAGTTTGGAGCTGAAATTATATTTCCTCATAATTGTCTACTAAATTTTGGAAACTGATAACTGAAAACCGAAAACCAAAAGATGGGGTTACCAAAAACTGATCTCAAAAGTCAAAACCACCCGAACAGGTTATTAGTTATTTCCTGTGAAGCCGGGCTAACCTGTAGATGATGTGAGGATAGTTTGTCCTCCTCCATTGAATTCACTCTTGTTTATTGTGCTATAGTATTGATTTTAATATATATATACTTAGTCTCTATCTAAAAAAACAGTTTTGCTCATATCTATAAACATGTTGCTTGAACTGCAAAGAATGCTTTGCCTTGGACATATATGTTTGAATGTTTGATACACACTCTGGCCTAGTAGAGTTTTGGTTCTATCTTGTGTATCTTTAATCTTGTTGTGTTTTCACAGCAAGTCAGAATTATTCTCTCTTTAAAATGTAAATGACAGGAATTCCATTTCAAAAAACATCACCTACTTTCATGTTTTGTAAATTGAGGTGATACTTGTCTCCTTAACTTATGATCACCATCTCCAGTATCTGTTCTCAATAAAACCACTGGGGAGGATAGATTTAATCTTCCTGACGTGCCGATGGACAAAGACGACTAAACAGCATGGTAATATCTTCCTATCCCTTTTTTTGATTTCGTATCATCACTTTCATATGTACTTATTGCTTACTAATATGAAACTTCTTGCTGGCAGGTATATGGATGACTTGTCTATGTATATACCTGTGTTTGCGTAAAATTGTTTGAAGAGATACAAATGGATCAGTCGTAACTTGTACCTTATGGAGATTCACCATTCAAGTTTTGTTTGCTATGTTACGATTCAGAGTATTTTTGTTACTATTTGGCAATGGATGGTTGTACTTCTAAACACTAGTACAAATACAAGGAGTTATATTATATCATTTTTATCCTTTCTGTGGTTGTATACAGCTGACTTTCTACCTCTTAAGCTCATCTCTTGTGAAACGATGAGCTAAAAAAAAAAAAACTATCTCATGCCATATGTCTTTTGGAGCTTGCGATGCATTAACTTGATTTCTAGTAAGTGTATGGGTGTAAATAAGTTGAGTTGATCTTCTCGTAGTAACATTTCTTCCAATGAAAAGCGGCAGATCTAATAACTCCAGTTTCATTGCTGCAAATCTTAGAACTCCAGTTTTTGTAGCTGAAGAAGTATGATTGCAATTGAGTTCCATATAATTATTGCCCATTATTGTTAACTTATCCCGGATAGCTTCATTCGAAAGAATAAATGAGATTAGTTTCACTACTTATTGGATGTGGATTGTGCATAATCTTGTACTCTATGTTTCGCGGCCTGACGTATGTTGAATAATGTAATGTTTTTTTCTCGAAAGATGGTAGAATGTTGAAAAGTGTATATATTGGATGTTCATTCAGAATTTAGGCCGGTTTAAGGTGAACCATCTTATATTGAATCTTCACTAAACATTGTGACCATATTCATGTGAACGAATATTTTAGATAGAGCATCTGCAATATCATGATGAATTGATAATTGTCCATACTATTAACATTTGCAGCGTTTTCCAACTCCGACATGTTTGGTTTTTTGCGATTGGTACTTTTAATGACTTTTCAAGTATTTTTGCTCTTGAATTTAGGTGTTGTGTGAGTTTTTTTTCTAGAAATCCAAAATGTATAGTCATTGGAACTAAAGAAAACAAAAAAAATGAAAACTGCCAGACAGTACAGAAGCATAGTTTGCAATCTTTGGGAGATACCTATAAATTGCACGTTAGTGAATTCCTTCCTTTTTCACCACATCTTACCACTAAGTCAAGCTTTTTTCGAGTTTCTCATCTCTTAATTGGCATTTTTTCTTCTTTTGGTCTGATTGCAAGAACCCTCGATTTCTATAAGGCTCTCAAATCAAAGAAGAGGTTGGCAATTTAATTGATTTGCCTCATATAAGTTTTTATGTATATCTTTTTTCTTATAATTCAGTTCAGTTTAGTGATCTAAGAACAATGTTATACATAAACTTGTTTTATCCTGTTTATAACAAACTGAAGTGCATGCTTTAAGAGCTGAGACAAGGGTGGAAGGGGAATGTAATAATGTATTGTATGGCCATTATTATTATATGAATGTATTGTATGAACGAAATCTCAGCCGTCAAAAACACCATAAGGATCAAAGATCCATATGTCGTTCAGTCATTGCATGATCTTTGACCATTGTCCTTTAGATTTGTAAAACCCTGTTAGTTATGAGTTATGACTTCATATATTTTCAGACCAAAGGGAACAGAAAATCAGAGCCATACATCAAACCTCGTACCTATTACGTTTATAGTGTTCCGCGATTCACGTACACTAACGTTCTACTTTCTTACTGACCGACACGTACCCTTCTCTTTCTCTCACGTCATCATGACATTGTTACTGGCCAACTGAGTGAGCTAGCGTATTAGTTGATGACACGTATGGAAAATGTTTGCTGTTGGTAACAGTATACACGTGTCAGTCCAACATGCAATAAAACAGTTCTATGTGAGATTTAGTTTCGCCGTATTTAGTGCCGTACCATGTTTACTTGGCACAGACAACTGTGACGAGGAAGCTATAATTTGTGTACTATTACTAGTTTTGGTCCAGGGCAATGCCTGGGTTAGTTTTCTTCTTTAAAATAATGTCTACTTTTTTAGGTGTTATAATAGGTGTCAGCATTACAGGAATGACATAGTCTTGTGTTTAATGACATTCCTTTTTTTTCTTTTTTAAAGAAAGTAAGTAAATGTTTTAATTAAATAAGTTTTGATACTTAATTATCTATTTTTGTGACAATTTCGCTTAACAGAATAATCATATAATGAAAGAAGCGCCACATGATGACAAACATAACAAATACCTCGTAAAAGTGTCACATGGCGACAAGGCGAACTTGTGCAGTATATATGTTTTATAACTTCTACCAAACGTCGTTATAGAGTCAAATGTAGGACATATATGTCTCATTTTGAAGTATTTTCCGAACCAGATGCAAGGAATGAAGTAAGAATTATAATTTTTATAGTCGGGTAACAAAAGTTTTTTGATTTTATAACTTGAACAATATGATAATAATTATGTCGTTTTGTATTTATTAAGTCAAATAAATGCTTGACACACTTGCATGAGCGACTTATATGGTGACTTACGTGTCATTATCATATGAAATTGGAGGCTTATATGGCATCTCATGTGTCAATCTCAAATGTGTCACGTGACAAGTCTTAGAAGCGATGCACTGTGTATTAATAGTAAGCTAAGATTACTGTTAAGACGACTACCGTCAGATTAAGAATGTATTCTTTGCTGTTGTTTTTTTTTTAAATGGTAGTTTGTATTCCATTCAACTGAATAGACATCAATGTATTGCCCATAAAAAATAGTATATCCTAACAGGAGGTATTCAAGACGATCTGTCCCGACACCCTGAAATCTTTCTTTAGAGATATACAAGCTAACATATAAGCAAATCACATCGCTCTTACTGACAAGCTAAACAATCAATCCAACAAGAAGTCAAGCTAACACACCGGGCTGCCAAATCTCTCAAAATATCGCACATACAACGGAACTATATGGCAATGATAATCTGTGCAGAACTTCTTGCTCGGGTGCCCAACCTTTAGCATTATGTTTCCTCCATATCTCATATACACACGTAGCAAGCCCGACTTTACTCATCCTCTGGGTTGGGCAACCCTTCCCTCTTACATGTCTTGTAAACCATCTTTGTTCCTTTTTTGCTCGTCAAAAAGAGGGTGCAAGTGAATGGCGACCAAGTTCTTATTGTAAACATCACTCTTAGGTTTATCCCTAACCAGATCAAGATTCTCTTCCACACTTCGTAAGCCACCCCACAAACAAAATAGAGGTGTCTACAAATATCATGGTCACTATGACAGAGACTACAATTTCCAGAGATGGGTACCCCTCAAACTTGAAGATTGTCAACTGTTGTAAATCCTGTTATAGGCAGCAAACAACATAATAATTCTGTGTCTAGGGACTGGCAATCCCTCCCAGATTAGCTTCCTCCATCTGCACTGAGTCCCTTTAGTTCTAAGAAAATCATAATCATTCTTGGTCTTGATCCATGTTATCCCAGCCTCCCACCCTTGCGGTAAGGTGACAACACTGTGAAGAGCCAGCTTTCTCCAAAATCTCATTCTTTAACTTAATAATGTTTTTCCACCCCAGGAGGCGTTTTGTTTCATCTGAGACTCCCCACAAGCTAGTACGATTAAGATAGTAGGCATGTATCCACTTAGCCGAAAGAGACTCTTCGTCAACCAAAGTTTCCAAAGACATTTCAAAAATACTGTCTTATTCCAATAGAAAACATCCTTAACATTCAGTCCTCCTTTAAAATCTGGTTTACAGATGTTTGTCCAGCTCATGCATATTGGTTTGTGATATTATCATATATATCTGCTCTGACATACAATTGTTCAATCTGAGTAATACACTTCTTTAGAAGAAGGAAAGCAGAGCTCTAAAAGTTTTGTAAACAAAAAATAACTGAGTTGATAAGCTATATTTTCCCCGTATAATTGAGATTTTTTTTATTACCCAGTTCTGAATCTTTATTCTCACTTTATTTACTAACGGTGGGCAAAGAGTCACAGTTAATCTTGCTGTTGTCAGATGAATACCCAAGTATCTGAAAGGTAATTTACCCTCACTAAAACCAGTATAATCTAAAATCTTCTGTCGCACACTAACAGGAGCCCCACCAAAATAAAATTGAGGTCTTCATGGCCCACACAATTCTATAAAATTCTCAAAACACCGGACCATGCAAGATACTGAACCGATATCTCCTCTACTAAACATTAGCAAATCGTCAGCGAAGATCAAATGGTTTAGATGGAGTCTGCTGCATTTTGGGTGATCTCTGAAAGTATGTCTGTTTCTACTTTTTCTAGGGATTCTAGACAAGATCTACATACATAATACGAAGAGATAAGGACTCAGAATATCTTCAATGCTACAAATCTTGAAGGGGGTTTTATCTTTGACACATCATAAAATTTAAAACCTCATTTATACAAATCCCTATGTCGTAATGCTACAAACCTCTAAGAGGTTTTTAGTATGTGACACATCATAGCCTATAAATCAGGTTTGTCTAGACAAACCAATTTATACAAATTTGAGCTTTATAGGTTTATCATTATGGGAAGTAGGTTTTTATAAGAGGTTTTTTCCCACAAAACTCCCATAAAAACCTTGTATTGGAGATGCTCTCATAGGGTCTTCTTGTCGTAGTCCTCTCCCTCCAACAAAATACCCTTCAATGGACCCATTAATTAATGTTAGCTGAAAACAGAGGACCGCACACAGACCCTGATCCCTGCAATGAACTGGCAAGGTAAACCGAAACCTATGAGTGCTTTCTCTAGGAAGCACTACCAATATGGTAGTTGTTATTTTTTCAATTATCACCAATAATTTCACATTTGATAATGATAACTTTTCAGAGGAGAAGGTAAAACCGAATATTTCTCAAAATAAAATTTTACAAATCGAAAAAATTCACATTATAAAAAGAGTTATAAAAAGAGTGGACACCTGTAATAAAAATTGCTAAATCCCCACTGAAAAAGACATAATCATATAGTGGTATAATATCTGAAAATAAGCCATGGAAAACCTAATTGAAAGAATTTCTCTTCACGCATGTCAATGGTGATACGAGTGGATTTAGTGGAATACAAGTTTTGTCTTCCTAGAAGATTGCACAATATATTTTATTTGGTGCTAGCTAGGATCCCAAAATGTAAAATGAGACTAGAGGTTTTGATGAGAATGGAGCTCATGTTATTCTCAATAACGAGGTTTTGATGAGAGCAAACATCCATTGTCCATTAAAAGTTGATACCAATAAGCATAGTCACGAATGATATCACAACTAAGCACAATTATGCATAATTACAATTAAATAAACAGAATAAATAAACAATGAAATTGACAAGATAACATGTCATCAACTTAACTCTCCCCAGTGAGGGAGAAAACATTATCTTTGTCTCTCGTCAGAGTCAAACTTCTGTGAAGGAACGACACCGTCTTTTCCCCAAATTCCGGGTGACCTTTAAACTCTAATTTTTTTCTATTTTTATTATTTTTGGAAAGGAAAAAAAGGAAAAGGAAAAGGTGTGGTGACACATTATGTTCTACATACACTTCTATTACATGCCTGCATTGTTTTGAAGAATGTGCGTTTTAATATTCATTGTCCAATATACTTGTCTTAACTAGGTGTTTGATCGCGTGGTTGAATGGTAGAGATTAATTCACCATCAACGAATGTCAAGTGTTCGAATTTTGTATTGTGTCTGGAGCAATTTTGAATTTATTGGCCAATTGTTGCGTTTTTTGAAGTGCCTACAAACCAGCTTGAAAAAATAATCATTGTGATTGACGATGGATACTCTTGATGTGAACCACTAAAAAGCCTGTCTTGCATGACTCAAATAGCAGTAGTCTTGTGTGGAATTAATCCACCGTGGACCAAGTAATTTTGAGGGGTGGCTCCAGGTGAAATAGGGGGTGACTCCAGGTGAAGTAGGGGTGGTGCCAAGTATAAATTTGAGGGGTGGCTCTAGGTGAAGTAGGGGTGACTCCACTTTTAGAGGGGGTGACTCCAAATAAAGTAAGGAGTGACTCTAAGTATTAGTCCACCATAGACTAAGTCCACACAAATTTTTATACTCAAATAGTTATACTTTACAAAAATTTGAAATACATTATATTTAGTAATAGTGACAAAATGTGATGATATAATGCCCTGATATTCTCATTTTGGTGTGGAAAAAAAATCCAATATGAGCAAGTTGCATAATGGAAAGAAATTTACGTATTGAAATAAAACAAAATTGCATTGAAAAGAAACGAAACGAAACTGAATTGAATTAACCAAAAAAATTGCAAAATTAAATAGAACACAACTTGTAGAATAAAACGAATGATAGCATAAGAATGTGTTCTTTTTCAGTGAATTCAACTAAACTGAATTGAATAGTAATATGTGAAAGAAAAAGTAGATCATAAAATTAAAGTGAACTGAAATTAATTATTGAGTAAGTGAAAAGAAAAAATCCAAATAACCACAAAAAAAATATTGGAGCTAATGTATGTAATAAGGTACCAGATATAAACATTAAACTACTCCAAAAAAAAAAAAAAAAACTCTCCAATGAAACTGGATATTAGGTCTGCCTTCCAATTGGTCACATCTTTTTATGACCAAGATGTTAGGTTGACTGGTTCTTCTTTCTAATGGAATATTGAGAATACGTTAGCGAGCAAGAAACATTGCCTACCAAGTAAGCAATAAGCACTGGATGAACACGAGAGTTCAGCTAGTCTGATATATTTGCTAACGAACACAAGAGTCATCCAAATATGACATAACAGGGGGTGTCTCGATCGCCATTCACTTGTACCCTCTTTTTGACGAGCAAAAAAGTAAGCAATAAGCACAGGATCCTTAGACTTATTAAAGCTCTATTTTTAAATATTGATACTCCGTGGGTTTGTTCTTTTTCACTTACTTAATACTTGATTCATTTAAGTTTATTTCAGTGTAGTTTAATTCAAAATGGAGTTAAGTGCAGTGATCTACTTTTCCTTTCACATATTACTATTCAGTTCAGTGTAGTTTAGTTTAGTTCAGTATATTTCAATTCAGATCAATTAAGCGCAATTCAGTTCATTGCAAAAAACCACTCCGTATCTTGTACAAATATTATAGCAGATAAAGTTTATGGGATTGAATAATCCCCTCTAGAAGGTTAATAAGTACCTATTTAGTGCGAAGGAAGATGATTCAGGAGCAAATGGCCAAGCTGAAAGAAGTAATTAATTAGATGTATTACTGAAATGGTTGTTAGAGATATTATATCGGGAATATATTGTGAGAACATATTTTTCCATATATTTAGAAAATAAGATACTAAACTATATAGTTAAGATATTATGTTAGAGATTTTATTTAATTAGGAAACTAGTATTATTAGGATACTAGTAGAACTTGGAAAACAAGTCATTAACGTCTATAAATATGAGGTTCCCCTAACATTAATAATAAAAAGCAATATTTATAAGCCTATTTTATTTTATCATGATATCGGACTCTTATTTGTCCACCACCGGACAACCTCACACATAACATACAACCAATTAAATCTTTGATTACCAGATAGTTTTTTTTTAAAAAAAAGTTCCCTTTGATATGATGACCCACTTTACCTATTATGATGAACGAAAACTTGCATGAAGCAGTTTTCGGAAGATAGCGGAGCTACTATCCATTTTGCAGCAGTAGATGAAAAAAAAGTGTTCATGTGATATACAAGATCACCTTGATAACGACAATGAATATGATCGAAGATCATGGATGGCACAGGTGAAAGTATTGGAGGCAGCGACAAGAAGTTGATTTCTCCTTACTTGATGATTTGTGAAGATCCGACGAACAGATCGAAGATTCACCGACTAATGGCATGCGAAGACTCGGCGTCAAGATCGAGTACTCACCGACCAATGAATTGTGAAGACTCGACGTACAGATCGAGGACTCACCGAAGATGAGGACATTACGTATTGTCAGTGGCGGATCTAGAAAACTAATAATATGGGTGCCAAAACTGAATTATTAAATAATATGGGTGCCTAAACTAAATTGTTGGGGTGTTTTAGCAATAATTTTAAAAAAATTCAAAAACTAGGGTATTTTAGCAAACTTTTCCGAAAAAACTGGTTGCCCGGGACCCCGGTACCCCGTATTGAATCCGCCACTGCGTATTGTATTGTTCCAATCATAGCGTTCGTGATAACCCTGCCGCTACGATTGCGGGAGGGTGTTAGAGATAATATATCTGGAAAATATTGTGAGAATATATTTTCCCCATATACTTAGGAAATAAGATATATTAGATTATATAGTTAAGATATTATATTAGAGACCTTATGCGTAATTAGGAAACTAGTATTATTAGAATACTAGTAGGACTTGGAGAGCAAGTCATTAGCATGTATAAATATGGGGTCCCCCCAACATCAATAATAAGAAGCAATATTTATAAGCCTATTTTATTTTATCGATTGTTCTATTTGGTTGATGAAACTATTCCACCTAAATCAGTATTTGAGCCTATTTTAAGTGTGTTCTTTTTCACTGAATTGAACGGAAGTGAATGGAACTAAAATGAACTAAAATAGTAATATATAATCGAACAAGTAGATCATTGAATTGAAATGAACCAGTTATTGACTAAAGACCTGTTCTCTTCAACGAAATGGTGCAGGACGGTGACGAACGGAACGAAACAGATTGGAAGAGAACGAAATGGAACGGCGGAGTGTGGATAATTGAAGAAAATATGAGACAAAATAAAGTACGAAGTGCGAAACGGAACGGCGTGGAACGAAATTGAATGGAATAAAACGGAAGGAAGCTGAATATAGCATGGCGACGAAAGAAACAGGACCTAAGTGGAATTGAACATAACCTAATACCCGATGACTTGCACTACGTGTTTCTTAGGTGGTTTGTCAAGTAATTTTTGGGGCGGTTGTGGAGTTTTGCCAAGTTTCAAACTTCGAAATAACTCTCTTTTATGAATTCCTAATTATTTTAGAATTACTTTCATTTGTTAGAGCTAGTTTCCTCGCTGTTATTTCATTTTCCAAATTAAATTCAGTTTTCGGGTCTGTTTAGGGTGGTTATGTATTGTAAATTTTCGGTTTAATTTTTTATTTATCTCATTATAGATTAAGATTGGAGCAATTATTTTTTCCCGTCATAATTGTTCACTTATTTTTCGAAATTAGCAACTGAAAATCAAAAATTAATGATTTTCAAAATCTAGTTTTTAGTTTTCAAAACAATCTAAAATTTCAAAACTAAAAACCAAATCAAACAGGTCCCTAATTAGAATTAGTTTCTTATTGTTATCGCTTAAGTTATTTCGTCTATAAATATGAACTTAAGCTTATTCAACTTTGTAACTCAGATTTTCAGATTAATTGACATATATATATATATATATATATATATATATATATATATATATATATATATATATATATATATATATATATATATATTTTGTGTATACAACTTCCTATTAATCCTTTGTGAGTTATTTATTTGTGAATTCCTTTAAACCTCTATGACTTAAGGTGCGTTTTTTAGAGCTTATCCGGTCAATTCAGTTTGGTTTGGTCTAATTTAAGACTGATCTCGTGTCAGTTTATTGATTTTTAGTTCAGTACAATGATGGTTAGTTCAGTTCATAAAGATAAATTTTATCTCATATAGAAAATGATGTTTAATTCAATTCAGTGGTGTTCTTGAATCCCGATTCAATTCAATTCAACCCTAAACACACCCTTATATAGCAAATCATTATCCAGCTTGGTGTCAAACTTTGTGACTTTCTCCAATCTAGTGTGTGATCTGTCCATTACCTTCCATTAAGCCCCTCCATAAACACTCAATTTACAACTTTATTTTATTTTACCTTCTTTTCAACTAAATCAGAAAAAGTAAAATGAAAGTCAAAGACCACATTGAACAAGCCTCAAGTTGGCTTGTTCCAAAAGAATAACTTTTTTTATTTTGTTATTTCTTGGGTTTTCCTCCTTATATATGTAATAAAAGAATTTAATATTAGTTCGGCTTTCAGTTCAAATTTTTGATTGAGTTGATTTTAACACATTGTGTTATGGATATACCCGTGTAATGAACAAACTGTGGTTATATTACAAATTATTTAACGTGAATATTATTCTCATCTAAAAATCAAAATGTAGTTGGCAATTTTCAAAAAATTATCAGCATTATTCGAATAAACATTAATTCAATCCATTTAATATTATTATCAATGCCATATAATAAGATTATTATGATCCAAATATATAATTTTAAATATTTTATAATTTTAAATCTCATCACAAATTTCACATTAAATTTTATATAATTCACTCTTATATGTTATATGTGATCCAAATTTGAGATCGTTGTTTCAAAGTGTTTCTGATACGAAACAAACAGCAAGCTCGTCGGAATGAAACATAGTGACTTCTTTTTGTGTTTTTGTGTTTAGATAAATAAAGCAATTAACTCTTAACTCCAAAACCCAGCAATTAAGCACAAGTTTAGTCGTCTACGAGGATCCCCACCCTTGCTAATCTCTTCCAAGCAATTAAGCACTAAGAAAGAATTAGTAGAAGCGTAAATACCGAAGCATAGCTTGTGAACATAGGCAGAGGTCTATATTGTGTTTTCATTCATCAAATCTGCTTCCTTACAAGGATAATGATACTATTTATAAGTTGAAAACCCTAGAGGATCGTTCTAGAAACAAGCTAAGGTGGCACAATGAGATAAGGCTCTCAAAAGGAGCCGTTTTTGTGGTCCTAGCGCCAGCTCACAAGTGTACTCGGATAGTACAATTTGGAGCGCCTCCTTTGTACGAATCCACTAGCGGGTGCTGTTGTACCTTTTATCTTCATCAACTGCTGCCTTGCTGCCCACTCCATGCTATTTTCAAGCTATTTTTATCAACTAATAAGCCAAGGAACAAACTCCTTTTGTACGGCCTAATTAGTACGCATATTTAACAAACCAAAATGCAGAAATTAGAGCTACGCCTAGGCATTATTATAAGCGTAATTAAGGACTAATTAAGCAAAGTAATTAAGGTATAACCCTTAGAACAGTTAGGATTATCCTTAAGAGCCTCTACATAACCAATGGTGCTAATGCTTGCAAAGAGTTGATTAGTGTCCATGCTTTCTTCCTGGTGCTCAGTTGAGTTGCTTGTTACACTCGTATCATTCTCCCCTTCTTGATTTGGACTTGTCCTCAAGTCGACCAAGTACTCATCTTCCAAGTATGGCAAAAGATCTCCAACATTGAAAGTACTAGAAACGCTTGAATCTCCTGGTAGCTCAACCTTGTAGGCATTATTTCCAATTCGTTCAAGCACCTTGAATGGACCATCAGCCCTAGGCATGAGCTTGTTCTTGCACTTGGAGGGGAATCTTTCTTTCCTCAAGTGCAACAATACTAGATCACCGGGCTTGAATGCAGCTTGCTTGCGGTTCTTGTTGGCTTTAGCCTTATAGGCCTCATTGGTCTTCACGATTTGAGCTCTAACTTGCTCATGGAGTTTCTTGATTTCACGAGCCTTAGCCTCGGCATCAACACTCTTTCTTGCCTCAATGGAGAGAGGAATGAGGTCCAAGGGAGTGAGGGGATTGAGGCCATATCACACTTCAAAAGGACTCTTATCCGTGGTACTACTTGGAGTACGGTTGAATGCAAATTCAGCAAAAGGAAGCTTTAGATCCCAATCCTTGAGTGTCTTCTTCACAAGAGCCCTCAATAATGTACCCAAGGTTCGGTTGGTCACTTCGGTTTGGCCATCCGTTTGAGGATGATGAAAGGTACTAAAGAGCAAACGTGTACCAAGAAACCTCCATAGAGTTTTCCAGAATAACTCAAAATTTGGTGTCCCTATCCGAGACAATGGACCTAGGAACACCATGAAGTCTCACTATCTCCTTGAAGAACAATTCAGCGACTTTGCTAGCATCATTTGTTTGATTACATGGGACAAAATGGGACATCTTAGAGAAACGATCAACCACCACCATGATAGAATCTTTGCCTCGCTGAGTCCTAGGAAGAGCCATGATGAAATCCATGCTCAAATATTCTCAAGGGCCATTACGAACCGGGAGAGGAGTGTAAAGTCCTTTGTGAAAGTGAGCCTTGGCTTGTTGGCAAGAAGAGAAACGAGCCACAAGCGCTTGAACATCACCAAGCATGCACGACCAATAGAAATGCTCACATAATATCTCATAAGTCTTGGTGTAGCCAAAATGACCAGCTAGACCACCTCCATGCGCTTCCTTTATCAACAAGTCCCTTATAGAATTCTTAGGGACACAAAGCTTGTTGTTCTTGAATAAGAACCCTTCTTGCATGGTATATTGAGCCTTAGGATCAGGGACTTCCTTTTTGGACAATGGGAGCAAAGAAATCATCCTCCAAATAAAGATCTTTGATAAAAGAAAACCCAAGTATCCGAGCCTCCAAGACAGAGAGCATAGAGTATCTCCTTGACAACGCATCAGCCACGACATTGCTCTTGCCTTCCTTGTGTTTGGACACAAAGGAGAATGATTGCAAGAACTCTACCACTTGGCATGTCTTGGATTGAGCTTGCGTTGACCATTGATGTATTTCAAAGTCTCATGGTCAGAATAGAGCACAAACTGTTTGGGCTTAAGGTAGTGTGCCCAATGATCTATAGCACGCACGAGAGCATAGAATTCCTTGTCATAGGTGCTGTAATTGAGCTTAGGACCACTCAATTTCTCACTAAAGAATGCAACCGGCCTCTTCTCTTGAATCAATACAGCCCCAATACCAATTCCACTTGTATCGCACTCTAGTTTAAAGAGAGCATCAAAGTTGGGGAGTGCTAAGATAGGAGCTGAACTAAGCTTCTCCTTCAAGGACTCAAAGGCCTAATTTGCAGCCTTAGTCCACTCAAATTTCCCTCTTTTCATGCAATCCGTGATAGGGGAGAGAAGGGTAGAGAAATCCCTTATGAAGCGCCTATAAAATGAAGCTAGGCCATGAAAGCTAGGCACCTCCGTGATACTCTTGGGTTGAGGCCAAGATTTGATTGCCTCTACCTTAGTAGGATACATAGAAATCCCATCACAAGAGACCACATAACCGAGAAAAACCACCTTAGGAGCCAAGAACTCACACTTCTCAATTTTGCCATACAACTTGTTCTCAAAGTTTCAAAGACCTCCTTGAAATGTATCAAATGCTCATCTTGTGACTTAGAATATACAAGAATATAATCAAAATAAACAACCACAAAACGCCCAATAAAAGGCCTCAAAACCTCGTTCATCAACCTCATGAAAGTACTAGGTGCATTTGATAAACCAAAAGGCATTACCTTCCATTCAAAAAGGCCTCCTTTGGTCTTAAAAGCGGTTTTTCATTCATCACCTTCACGCATTCTGATTTGGTGATAGCCACTACGAAGATCAATCTTGGAAAACAAGTTTGAACCATGCAATTCATCTAACATATCATCCAATCGAGGAATGGGGTACCTATACTTGATTGTGATATTGTTTATGGCACGACTATCCACACACATACGCATAGTACCATCCTTTTTAGGAACCAATAGGGCTGGAACTGAACAAAGACTCATACTTAGCTGAACATAGCCTCTAGCAACCAATTCATCAACTTGTTTTTGCAATTCTTTGGCCTCCATAGGGGAACACCTATAGGCTGCCCTATTAGGGAGAGTAGAGCCGGGAACAAGGTCTATTTGGTGCTCAATCCCTCTAAATGGTGGCAAACCCGGGGGCAAATTCTTAGAAAACACATCACAATAAGACTCAAGCAAAGGTCTCACGAAATTAGGAATGTCACAACCATCCAAGGACTCTCCTTCTTCAACAACAAGCAAAGCACACACAACAACATTATCACATATCTCCTTTTCAACTTCTGTCATGCTCATGAACAAACCCTTTCCATGCTTATCACGTTTATCAACAAGATCACACGGCAATAAAGGAGCTAAAATGATCTTTTTCCCACCCAAGAATAAGGAATAAGTATTAGCCCTCCCATTATGCCATACATGCCTATCAAAAAGTCACGGTCTACCCAACAAAACATGACAAGCATCCATAGAAATCACATCACAAAGCACATCATCTTTATGAGTAGTACCAATGGAGAAAGCCTCTCAATGTTGCGTAGCCACTCAAGGAAGTCACTAGGGTCAAGAGTACCCTCAAAGTCCGAAACCTCCAGCTTGAGGTCCCTCAAATCATCCTTGTGTCCCCTTCTTCTCCGAGGAGAACGAGAACGAGAGCCCTCACTAGACTCGCCATGGGATGAGCTAGAGTCTCCACTCTCATCGGGAGGACCACCTCTATTGTGAAAAGGATTCCCTCCTCCTTAGTCTCTCCATAAATGCAAGGACACGATCGAACTTATCCTCAAGAGCCCTAAGGTGTCCCGAGAGTTGAGATTGTTCGAAAGTCATGCCACTTTGAAAACCTCCGACCATTTTGTAGCTAGGTTCTTTGTGGTGTTGTCAAAATATTTGGCTTAAGGGTTTGTTTTGTGGCTTGTTTAGACAGAAATATAAGGTATTGTGTTTTGGGAAGCAAATCACAAATGAGCCCCTAAGATTTCAATACGTTCAATGTAAACGTTTAGAGAAATGAGGGTGTGATCTTCTTGCTTCAATAGAACAAGAGAGAGAGATAAAAATATAGAATAAGAAGAGAAAGGTTAAGACAAGAATATTACAAGCTTATATCACCCAAATAATCACAACATAACCAACAAATAACTTTCCAACAACAAACAACTAGCTTCAGCTCAAACGCACATAAAACAGAGCAAAATAACATGAATTATCTCACGACTTTCTAAGACAAAATCAAAATTCCACGAAGAGAGTTTTGTAGATATATGTCTTAGGAATCCAAATAACTAAGAAAGTCACAAACTTTACCTCTAGAACTTCAGGTATAAGAGAAATCCCCAAACTGCTCCAGTCGCTCGTCCAGCGAAAGCGATGATATATAATGAGCTGTTTGAAGGTCCGAAACTCCTCCTTTCCACTTGAAACCACCACGAGAAGAAAGATAACAGACCAAATAGCAAGAATCCCAGAAGAAACGAGCTTAATAACCAAAGCTCTGATACCAAATTGATACAAAACAAACAACAAGCTCGTCGGAATGAAACAGAGTGACTTCTTTTTGTGTTTAGATAAATAAAGCAATTAACTCTTAACTCCAAAACCCAGCAACTAAGCATAAGATTAGTCGTCTAAAATGATCCCCACCCTTGCTAATCTCTCCCAAGCAATTAAGCACTAAGAAAGAATTAGTAGAAGCGTAAATTCCCAAGCATAGCTTGTGAACAGAGGCAGAGCTCTATCTTGTGTTTTCATTCATCAAATCTTCTTTCTTACAAGGATAAGGATACTATTTATAAGCTGAAAACCCTAGAGGATCGTTCTAGAAACAAGCTAAGGTGGCACAATGAGATAAGACTCTCAAAAGGAGCCGTTTTTGTGGTCCTAGCGCCATCTCACAAGTGTACTCGGATAGTACAATTTGGAGCGTCTCCTTTGTACGAATCCACTAGTGGGTGCTGTTGTACCTTTTATCTTCATCAACTGCTGCCTTGCTGCCCACTCCATGCTATTTTCAAGCTATTTTTATCAACTACTAGCCAATGAACAAACTCCTTTTGTACGGCCTAATTAGTACGCATATTTAACAAACCAAAATGCAGAAATTAGAGCTACGCCTAGCATTATTATAAGCGTAATTAAGGATTAATTAAGCAAAGTAATTAAGGTATAACCCTTATAACAGCTAGGATTATCCTTAAGAGCCTTTACATAACCAATGGTGCTAATGCTTGCAAAGAGTTGATTAGCGTCCATGCTTTCTTCCTTGTGCTCAGTTGAGTTGCTTGTTACACTTGTATCAGTTTCTGTACGATATCAATATAAAATAATATTCCGAGGCCCTTTTGGATTGTTTAAGTGGTAATCATCCATAAACTCTTAAAAAAGATCTGTGTATAGAAAAAAAAAAAAGAAGATATATCTCAATTTATCTGAAAGTAATTTACATGTAGCTTATATTATGCTATTTTGAGCTGTAAAATAATATATATTTACCTACTAGTTCATGCTAACATAAGTACATCATAATGTATCTCATCACGATGGTGCGAGATCCTAATAAAAAATAGGAATAAGAAAATATCACCTATTGTACCTGTAGTCTAAAGATTTATCATCGTTCTACATTTCGTTCCGTTTTATGTTACATCTCATTCTTTATTTGCTTTTGTCTCACATCATGGTCCATTATGCAATGCGTTCCATTAAAATAAAGGACTAAATCTTAATTAAGTAAACCTTAACCCTCTATCATTGCATATAATAGTATATTCCTAGTATCAAAGAACCTGTGTTCGAATCTTGTGAACCCCCATTCTCTAAGTAGAATATTTTATCACATGATGTGAGGAGGGTTGTGCACTGTATCATCCAACTTCAACTTCAATAGGCATTCGTGAGAGGAGATGTAACAAAGAAATTCAACATTAATTAGACGTTCAGTCATAAGTTTAAATTTTTGGTTGAGTTGGTCCAACACACTATGGAGTACCATATTATTTGTCTCTTGATTGTAGTGATGACATCATTGTGTTTGAGCAGTGAAGAAGATTTCAAAAGGTTGGATCAGTTTAATATAATTTAATTAATCTAAAGTCACTAGTTTGTTGAAATGATTAGTGGAAGAGTCAAGGGTCATAGATGCTAGGTCAATAGGTCATGCAAAGAAAGAAGAAAAAAAGTTCTTAAAGTATTCTTTGGAACGTTGATGCAACACACATGTGACCCCCTCATTTTTGGCTTCCTTTTTTCTCTTTTTTTCTTCTTTTACTGCGTTGCCATTTTAATATGTTCCCCTTTCTTTGGACACTTCTGATTTAATTAGGTAAATGATGCATCATCCTTGAGTAGACCATAATAGTGACCAGTGGAACATCATTAAGGAGTTAAAAATAAGTGTTATTAATAAATATATTAATTAGTAGTTTTAAATATAAAAATCATCAAGCACATTTGATATGATTAGCTCATGTTATTCCCAATGTCGCTTAGGCATGTGAGGCCAATTCAAAAGTGGATAATATTTTTGAGTGTTAATTAAGTGCTAGAACTATGATTGATTATTATGATTTGTGCCCCACTTAAGCTTGGTTTAAGCTACTTGAGCCTTCTTGTCTTTCCAAGTTTTTTTTGTTCAAACTTCCTTGATTGGTCCTTTTATTTAGTCTTTAGCCTTTTGTTAGTTACTTTGAGGGAGACAATACCCCATCCCTCTCTTACCACATATGCCAAGTACAATGACTAAGTTGTTGTAAGAATTGACTAAAACTTTGTGGGGAATAGGGGGGATTTCAAGTTTGAGCCAACTTCTCATGGGTGAAAGATGGAAGAGGTAGCATCATTTCACCTCCCTGATTTTCGAAAATAAAAATTACATGTTATATTACTATATGCACAACTAATAATAAAAGGTGGATTTTCAATCATCAAATTAAGTGTTTTAAAGAAATTATCTGTTGTGAGATTGTTGCATCCATACATAATATTAAAATTCAGTTTGTCTTTGTCATATGTCACTATCTCAAGTGATGAGCTATGTGTATAATTTCATAGTTCAATTCCATTTTGTTAATTATATCAATTTCTATAAATGACTATTAAGAATTGAACCTCTATAACGTCAATTGTTTCATACTAACCATTGAACGATCTAAGCTATTAACTTAAATTGTTACTTTACATACACATTACAATAATTAAGGTCAAAAGATTCATCATTCTTCGTCATTGAGTTATAGCTAAAGTGAAATGACTAATTAAATAATCTGGTCATCGTACTTTACACTATATATGCGCATATCGGACATAATGAGGAGTTAAGAGAACATATATTTGACACCCTTTTACAACACCTGAGAATGAGCCTCTTTCGAGGCGTGGGGTTTAAGAAGTTGAATTAAAAGTCCAAGTTTGAAAAAAGAAATGGAAAAATACGAAACCCAGTGTATAGTACGGATCCCATGCTAGTGTAATACTGTAATTAAATTTGAGTTTTGTAAGTGAAGGGTGGTGAAAAAGGATATTGTCCCCGATAGAAAAACAAAACTGGGATATTGTCAGCTTTCCGGCTTTGATGCACCTTTGCATTTTTTACTGGATTTCACTTTGTATCTAAACCGGTATGAAGATCAGTACTGCAGAAAGGTAATGTAAGGACATTAGAGATTTGGCAAAGGGTAAACAGCTGAGCATGGTTCCTAAATGAAGCAACCAATAACAGTGATACAAAATTATATACATGAACCAAAACAGTATCACTTTTTTTTTGGCTAGTCAAAAAGAGGGTGCAAGTGAATGGTGACCGAGGCACCTCCTGCTACATCATGTTCGGATTCTCGTGTTCAACAGCGAACATATCAGACTAACTGAACAACCAGCGCAACTGCGCAAGCACTGGCCCTGTCAATGTAGCACCAACAAGGGGCTAGTATAGTTCTTAGAAGCCAGCAGACACAAGGCATGGGGGAAATGAGAATTCGAACCCATAACCTTGCCTTACCAAACCACTTAGGAGTAAGTTTGGAACCACTAGACCACCACCATTTTTGGTAAAACAGTATCACTTAATATCCTATATGTAAAGCACAAATATTGGTTTGAGAGGACATTGACTTTGATTTTTAGAATTTTGTCTTTGCTTTGTGATGTGGTTTTTGTTTCCATGACAGAAGACAGAGAACCTGAATAAATTAAATTTATCAAAAACTTGTAAATTTCATAATTAAATAATGAGAGGAATTTGCTTTTATGTGTTTGTTTTGAGCTGTTTAGGAAAATACTAATAATCTCAACTGCTACATTTGAAAAGGGTTAAAGCAGACAAAACAGATTAAGCAAATTGTTGATTAAATTTTGCACAGAACCTGGTAATGCATGTGCATATCAGGTGTTGGGAGCCAGAGAAGGTACGGATATGCCCAACATGCTAAAATTCAAATGTTTTGAGGCTCTCTAGGATATGCCAGGACAAACTCTGGTTGTTGTTTCTGTTTGTGTTTATCTATTTTCATTCTCTTAGGATTGAAAAATCAGTATTTGAAAGATCCAATTGGCTCCTTGCTTGTAGAACCATTAATTTATCCCCTGGCCAAGGTAATCATATTGCAAAACTTAACCAGTGCAATGATCCGAAAAGGATTCACGTATGTTTTACATGGTATATATATTTGTTTTGTTTTTGGTGAGGATTGGCAACTGCGGAAGCATGATTTTGAGTGTGAGAGACAGGGGGCGAAAATTAAAAATATGTAGTGCAAAGAGATAGGGGAGATTGAACAAAGATAAATATATGAGGTTCGGGCTAAAATTACATGAAAATCAGACTTTTTCTTAGGTTCGGGAGGGGGGTCGTTCCAGCCCCTTGGAAAAAACAGACAAATACAAGACACAATAATTAAGTAATTCTAATTATACATCGATTAAGAGTGTGTTCTTTCAGTGAAGAAAATTGAACTGAATAGTAATTAATCTGTGAAAGAAAATGTAGATGAGTATATCAAACCCCACTAAATTAAACTGAACTGATTATTGAGTACGTGGAAAAGAACACACCGTAACACAACTAAAATAAAAGCTTCTCATACTTTTAAAACTCTAAATATAACCCGATCAATTATTGAGTAAGTGGAAAAGAGCACACATGACCTAACACAACTATAGCAAAAGCCTCTCGTAATTATGAATTTCTAAATGTAACCCAAGTAATGATTCTATATTACAACAAGAGATTATCTCATAGACTACCACAAATTATACCATTGCATGTAAAAATTATCTCATAGATTAACCAAGTTAAAATATGTTTGATCTTTTGAAGTCACTTTAAATTTAAATTTCACCTCTTGCACACAAATCTTTTAAGTTCATTTTCTTATCTCGGGAATACCCATGTTATGATGAGGCTAGCTAATGATAGATAGCATTGACCTCCAATAGATTAATTAACAAATAAGAAAACAAAAACCCGAAATTATTGAATGATTGGAGCTAGGTTTGACACATTGAGTAGTTTGGGTTGAGGGGGATAGGACAAACACAATGAGTTAATGTCTAATTCCATTGGAACTTGTAGGAAAGTGACTGCAGCAGGCTAATAGAAATCCAAAAGGCCAGTCAGTGAATCTCCATTTTGAAGGGCTTTGATAGTAGCCTGGGAATCTTTATTTTCACTTATTAAGTAGCACCTCATTTTTATCAAAAACCCCCAAAGCCTCTCCAAAATAAGGCCAAAATAATACAGAGAGACAAAATAAGGTCAAGATAATAATAGATAAAGTGTGTGTTCCTTTTCACTAAATTGGTCAGAATTGAACTCTACTAAACAGAATTGAATACTAATATGTGAGAAAATGTAATTCAATGATCATTGAAGTGAACTAAGTGAACACCGCCACCGCCAACAACAGCAGCAGCAACACAACAACAACAACAATAACAATAATACAGTAAGTATCCCGCTTAGAACGGGGTTTGTGAAGGTTCAAATGTAAGCAGTTTTATCCCTAACTAATTGCTAGTAGATAGACTGTTTTCGAATAAACCAATTGTTTAGTAACTGAAAAAAAAAATCAAACATAACATGACTATCCAAGTGGGTGGAAAGACAAGAGAGAGAAATCGAGAGAAGACAATGTAAACATTCATTTTTTTTTGGGTCAAATCACCATGTAGGGATGTATTGTCCTTTTCTAGTTTTCTTTCCCATGATCTTCTCCTCCCTTGTTTTATGCCTTTATAAACCCCACCCTTGAACCACTTTCCTCATCACCAAAAAAAACCAAACCCACCTTTCTTACTAAAACACTCATCATCACTTCTCTCTCAACTCAAACAATCATTTCCTCTCCAACAAGCAACAATGTCTTGCTCAAGAACCTCAGATAAACCCTTCATGACCTCCCCATTCGACTCCGGTTCCGCAACCGTGCTTTTCCCCCTCCTCCAACGCAACACGGCCGTATCCCACCCCAATGAGCGCCGAGGACGACGAAAACAAGCGGAACCAGGCCGGTTCCTCGGTGTCCGAAGGCGGCCATGGGGCCGGTACGCAGCCGAGATCAGAGACCCCACCACCAAGGAACGCCATTGGCTTGGCACCTTTGACACTGCCCATGAAGCTGCCCTTGCTTATGACCGTGCTGCCCTTTCTATGAAGGGCACCCAAGCTAGTACTAATTTTATTTACTCTCATGATTTTCACCCTCAACTTTTATCTCCTTCTCTTTTGCCACCACCTTCTTCTCATTTCTTTTCTCTTTCTCATGCATCACCTCCTAAACCACAACCACAACAACCACCACCACCACCACCACCACCACCACCGATAACAACAACAACTACTACTAGTCCGACGTTATCGGCCCAATCAGAGAGTGACACGTGTACCAATGAAATGTCGCCGGAGGATTATAATAACTATAGTAATCATGATAACTCTGGTTATTTAGGTTGCATTGTGCCTGAAAACTGCCTAAGACCACCACCTTCTTCTAATTATAATAATACTACTATAAGTACCAAAAATAATGATTATCAAAATCCCATTATTATTAGTGAACCTTCTAACAATAATAATGATTATTGTTCTTTTTCCTTGGGTGAAAATGATCATGATCATCAGCATATAAGTGGTGATGGTGGATTATCATGGGAGATGATGAGCAATGATATTATAAGTAATAGTAGTTATAGTAGCAGTAGTGGAAGTAGTTATTGTGATATTTCAGCAATGATGATGATGAATAACCCATTAATGGTGGAAGACGGTTGCATGGGAGCTTTGTACCCTATGGTTGACATTGATCCCATGTCATATGCTGCTCCTACTACTACTTCTGCTGAGATGATTGACTTGGGATATTCACTGTTTTAGTTTATAGTATAATAATTATTAAGAATGTTGATTATGATAATTAGCATTGATCAAATATCAGTTAGGAATTATGTTCTTGCAACTGTCTTATGTGTAATTATACCATATATATAAAGTATAATGAGAGCTTTTGCATATATGATCTGGCTATAATATGCTCTATTTGATCTATTTTCCCTCGTTTTCCTTCATTGTTTGTGTGTTGGGTGCCGGGCCTTGGTGGCGGAGCAATTCTATGTACCACTCTCTATTTCGATCATATTCCGATCATATGAGGTTTGGTCATATATCTCAATTTAATAATATAACTAATAGATATATATAGGAAAATTCGACAAAAATAATCCTAAGTTTGAGCGATCAGACAAAAATAATCCCAAGTTGAAAAGTGTACAAAAGTAATCCTAAGTTGTCATTTTTGTCATAAAAATGGACCGTTAACTTAAACGGTCTAATCTGTTACTTAATTAACTCTAATTAAACTAAATCCTCATTTGAGACGTGATGAGATGTTCTCGTGGATTCGGGTCATGGTGTTGTGGGGTTAGTGGTGGTTGTGGTGGATGGCGTTTGGGAGAGGAGAGGGAGTGGTGGAGGGGGGGACGATGGTGGAGAGTGGTGAAGGAGCTGGAGGTGGAACTGGTGGTGGTGGAGTTGTGGCTGGTTGCTGAGATGGTGAGGAGGGATATGGGAGAGGGTGATCGATCTTGGTGGTGGTGGGCTGGTGGCTGAGGGTGAGGTGGGTGGTGGGCTGCTGCGTGAGAAGGGAAGAAGAAGGAGAGAGGAAAATTTGATCTGAGTTGTGGAATTTTTATTCATTTTTAAAAAAAATTCTTATTATTAAGAATTAATAAACATTAATACTATGATAATTAACGGCAAACAGGTCCAATAATTAGCGCTATTCTTAACCGAGTTAAACTGGGTCTATTTTTGTGACAAAAATGACAACTTCGGATTATTTTTGTACACATTTCAACTTGGGATTATTTTTGTCTGATCGTTCAAACTTGGGATTATTTTTATCAAATTTTCCATATATATAATATGCTCTATTTGATCTATTTACCCTCCTTTTCCTTCATAGTTTCTGTGTGTGGGGTGTCGGGGTGCCGGGAGCAGAGCATTTCTATATACCACTCTCTATTTCAATCACATTCTGGTCATCCGTGTTTTGGTTATACATACATTCCCAATATAATTAAATAATAAATTTAAAATCTGATTTTGTCATGGATCCTCACTTGGGGGGGTTTGTTTCAGGAGGATATGTTGGGATCTGTATAGTACACTTAGATTCTTAGTTCCTACTTCCTAGATAGGCTTCAAACAAATCCACTAGATTTGATGTTTTGAAAATTCATATATGCACATAAGACACAAGCTATATTTATGTGCATGTGCATGTGCGTGCGGCGTGCCCATGCGTAGAGGTTTTTTTTTCTCTTTTTCTTTTTCTTTTTCTTTGAAGATCATGCTTTTAGCTTTCTTAGTAGATAAAACAATGATCCAGTTAATAAATAAGTCTACTAATCGAGGTCACATGTATGGCAGCTTATTTCCATTTTGAGTGGAGTGGTTGTCAATGTCATAGAAGGGCACCCAATAATGAGAACGGATTTTCTGTTGTTTCTAAAAAAATAGTAGAATGTCGCTTTTAATATATTTATTTTTCGATTAGAAGGGATGTTTTTTTACCATTGGAAAAAAATGGTGGGTTTTCGAATGTAAATAGTTTTTATGTCTTTATACCCAAATTTTCTAATTAAAGCAATGTAGAGGTGTATTCATTCGGTGACATTTTGTCCCTTTAACTTCATTGACCATAACTTTTAGATCCATATCGGATTTTGACACGGAAGGTACATTAGAAATGTTATTTTGAGCGCTACTCAACCGTGGAAAGATGGTTGAGGTTTGATTGATGGGTAATGTGAGATTATGAGAGATTCCATACATTCTTGAGTTTATATCCTTAGCTGTGTGTGTTTGGCTACCATGACCGGGATTTTGCCAACAAGGGTAGACAACTTGATGTTTGGATGGTGGATTTAGTTCTATGAATTGAATAAACTGACTCGGAAGTAGTGTGTTCCTTCAAAAGAGGGGTGGGGTAGAGAAAGTACAGAAGAAGAAATGGTAAGACAAAAATAGAGAAAGAACCGATTCATGATTAAAAAAAATTGCCGGAAACTACCTGATAAAACTTTTTTTTCTTCTTAACTATAAAAAAAAAAAAGATAAATATGTTTTACGAAGTTTTAACTTTTAAATCATCACATCCGCTCACTTTCGAAGATAGCTATTTGAAAAATAAATAAATTATAAGGCGATTATTGCAAAAAGGTTAGTTTTATAAGGTAGTTTTCATCATTGTTTTCCTTCAAAAAAAAAGAAATGAGAATAATGAGCTCTTGAAGCTTGAGATTGACTATGCAATGAAACAACGGTTGTCCACGGTTGTGTTTGATAGAATTTTGAAAATATAAAAAGCTATTTGTACCAGTATAGTAGTTAATGATGGTGGTTGTAGTACAGTGTTGGGGGTGGTCGATGGGTAGGTGATGATGAAATAGAACGGTGCATCGGCCATAGATGATCGTAACCAAGGGTGTGTTCTTTAGAGCTTACCCAATCAGTTGAGTTCAGTGCAATTCAAGAGTGGTCTTGTGTCAGTTTAGTGGTTTTCAGTTCTGTGCTCAGTTTCAGATTTCAGTGGGGTTCAGTTTAGAAACATGCATTTTGTATATTTATGAAATTTCTCTTTTAATGAAATTATGGAGAATATATATAGAGGTACAAGCACTTATGAAATTTGGACAGTCAGGATAAGGCTGCGTACATTTGGACCTCCCCAGACCCCGTCCTCGGCGGGATACCTACTGGGCGGTTGTTGTTGTTGTTGTTGTTTAAGCACATATGGTAATACAAGATATAAAATTACATAAAATAATCTTTAATCTCTAGATGATTATATCCTGACAAATAGTATTCATATGATATTTGGAGATCACAATGTGCAATGTATGATGTTTCCTTATAATATCCTCTTAACACAAGTGTCGTATATAAGTTTCTCCTGTAGTTGATTTCACAAATTTTTCTTCATAGATAGTAAAACCTTTAAACTGTGCTTCAAAAGTTACCCTAAACTGATATAAATTCCCAAAAAAATTTTAAAAAAAATAAAAACAGGGAAAAAAGGTGGAGGGATGAGTGAAGCTAGAGATACCTTGTTGAATGGCTCCCTAAGTTATCTGAAGTAATAATGCCAAGCTACACCAATCAAAGCCACAAATACAACCTTCAGCACTAGCTTGGATGAGAGTAGTTGACGCTCTTCCACCGGTCTTCCTTTTAATCTAGCAAACAACCTTTGTAACAGACGACGGAGCTTACCGACGTTCCTGTCTGTAAACAGAATTCCGAAAATAAAGTAACATGTTAATAACATGATAAGAAATGCTAATTGGATGATAGATTTTGAGCATTGCTTCCCACAAACAACAGGACAGCGAGAAATGCACATAAGTGTTGCATCTAAAATAGGTCATGGTAACTGGAATTCTACCAGTGGAATATTTCATTAACTCAATCACTAAAAAAGGTTTTTTATTTTGAGGGCCAATCACTAAAAAAGCTACTCAGGAGTCAGGAACAAAGTGGAACTTCTAAAAGTACTCCGTATATTTATTTCACAGCTATTTTTTTTAAACAATATTGCAGGGGAAGAAGTGATTCACCTAAAAACAGGCTTCAGATTAAAAAAAAAATTAATCAATTTTCTTATTTGGATGGCAGAGGCAGTTCCTCACACTCTCATGTCATGTAAGGAGGAATTCGAAGTTCTGGAAGTCATCAAGGACCTTAAGGTATCAGAGAAATCTAGCTACATATGGGGGCTGGAACCAGTAGCGCATACGCAATTGCACTACCTCAACACCCCTCCCTCCCCAAGGAAGAAACAAAAAGACCGCAAAGACAAGTCATCATAGTTGTTAATTACATCATATGGGCTATGGCTGAGTATTGAGTAGAAGTGTAGAATAGAGCAAGGCTGAGTGTAAAGAAAAAGAGGTACATAGCGAAATTCCATTTCAGCACATGGTTGCGGGACCTGGAAGAGCAATAGCATCGAGGATTATGGTGGAAGAGAATCAGACATGAAGAAAGGCGCATACTCTACTAGTCTACTATGAAAGGACGCATGTGCATCTGCATGAGTAATAGGACCAATAAGTCCAGACTCAAAACATCTAGAAAGATGTAAACATTAATCGTTTTTTTTTTTGATAATTAAATAATTTTGACTATGCCATAAAATGCGAAAGGAGCGTATAGCCACTAGTAGCATCACTGTACATTGAACTCCCCACCTTCTAGGAAGGGTTGAAGTCAACGACACTATCATATGCTCGGACTAAAACGCTCCTTTCGCCTTAAGGATGGGCTGAGAGATTATTTGCATTTGGAATGCTGAACCTTCAAAGTTTGATTCTTAAACTATGAAGTCAAAAGAAGAGTTTGATCCTTAAACTATGAAGTATGAAGTGTCTCTTGTTCCATAGTATAATGTGATATGGTCCATACGGATGGCTTCCCTATTCTAAGGTGCTCCTTTGTAAATGGTTGGCGTGTCTGAAGTCTGAACAGATATACGAAGGAGTAATCTCTGAAAATGCATGTAATCACTTATAAAGAAAAGAAGGGATGTTTTCTTATTGATAGTGAGAAATGTCTTTTCTGCTCTCACCCACTGGATAGGAAACCATTTACTGAGTGTCAGCTTATTGCCGCAGTTGTGGATGGGATGATGAAGTTGCTTCAGGTGTCTCGCTGTCCCACGAAAAGGGACAGAAGTAGTCAAAATGTTTATCCTTTGCAAATAGAAGACTTGGGCAATTTCCAAGTATAAAGAAGCTGACTGCAGTGCTTATATTAATAATTTGTGGCAGGCTGGAAACTGGTGAATTAGCTGAGGATTTGCTGCTTGCATCGGATCTTAGGTTCCACTTCTATTGTATGTTTGGTAAAGGGAGGAAGAGCTTGGTCTGACAGATTCGAATAAGCTCTCAACTGACTGCTAAATTCACTTGGGTATGCCCATGCCTCCTTACTCTCTCTTTCTTGTTTCTATTATAACTTACACTTTTCTCCCAAGAGAACATATTCATGAAGATTAACAGAACTCCTAAATTCTAAGTAAAGCAACCTGCAAACAAGAACTCTAATCAACTTGCCAAAACTAGTCTAAGATGTATCAAACTCATTCATATATGATGTGTACTATTGTCAATCAGTTTGATATTATTTGCATAATCAACACAAGGTGAAAAACCTACATCACCACTTCAGAAAAACATTAAAGGGAAAAAGAAACCCCGCATCATCGCATTTTGATTATATAGCTTCCAAGGCGCTACAAGAAGATAGCAAGCTTAGGACATGCTTGGATTGGGAGTAATGAATTAAGGGGATAATGGATTGGACTAAAAGCTAAAATGGGAGCTGGAGGATGTGGTAGGTGTTCGATTTTGGGTATAGCAGAGAGAAAGGAGGGTAATTGTTACCCCCATTTGGGGTAATACCGTAATAGTTACCCTACCTCCGCCTATGGTAGCAATTCCCCCCTTTCTCCCTTCATTTTCTCTCACTCAACAAGTTGCACCACCCACCACCACCCCCAACCCCACCTTCCCATTTTAACCTTTAACTTGCTCCATTACCCCCCTCATAATTACTCTCAATCCAAGCATTCCCTTAGTGTTTTTCTCATTTCAAATATATTCCTGTCCACCAATAACTCTGGACATAATTTATGGATGCAAACCAATTGTTGTTCTCTCTTGGGTATGAACAACTTTCCAAGATACTTTACTACTTATCCTTCAGCCAACTATACTCTCCGATATCCAAGCAAGTTTGGTTCTAATTGTGTGCATGCTCATCTGTCAAATGATGAAAGAATTATAAAGCCTCAACATCCAAACTCTGAAATGTGTACGTCAAATCAGTAGCTACTATCATGGAAGATGCAAGACTTAAGATAGAAACAAATCTAAGAGTTTACTTCTCGGTAGGCCCATTCCTCTTTTCCCCTATCCCTCTGTGGTAGCCAACTAACAAAAGCACGAAAAATAAGATGGATAGGAGTTTTGTGGTCATAAAAGAGAATTTATTGAGGGACTAGCATGTACTTAGCCAAATAAGTAGATATTTACCTCCATCTTTCAAGAGCCTTTCTTCCTCACCCGCACGATGCCTCAGTACATTGAGCACAGACCCAAAATATAAAGCAAATACTGTACATGTTATAGTTATCACATTGTAAGGCATGCTGAAGTCTGGGGTAGTTAATGGAACAAGCAGCACTTCAGTGTAAGCCACAGCAGGACTTTTCTCCTGCACGCAAATGGAATCCATAAAAATGCTAAACCAGAATCCATTTTTTATGATCCACAATGCCCCCTCTTCAAACCGAAAAGAAAAATAAACGAATTACTTTTTGAGCTTTATCAAACCCATCTTCTGATGAGGTAGTTGCAATTATTCTACAGGTGCGGGCATCTCATTAGAGGAAAGAGTACTAAGAGTTTCTATTACCTGAAATCTTGACACTATAGGTGACAAGTTGGCGTCTTCAACAAACTCTAGACTCGAGTGGAAATCAGGAAAGCTGATGACAGCTGAAGGAATGTCAAATCCTTGATTAGCATCTGGTGGATATTCATTTATGTGCAGAAACCCCTGGAAAACAGCATAGGACGGCAACCATGAATCTTATTCAAATTTAAACAATTTATAAGAGCAGATACCAGCAAATACAGATACCGTGTCTATGGACTTGTAGCAGCCGCCAGCCACTAGTATCAAGGATTTTCTGATTCGGCTTCCCTAATAAAAATTATAAATTTCTCGTGCAAATAGTTGCTTTGATGCCTTGAAGTGTTTGCTACAAAACTTGCAAGTGAATAGGACACTTGAACTTACGGTTTTTTCTCTTAACCCGTTAAGTAATCGAACATAGAAACATTTTTCATTTTCATTGAATAGGTGGAAAGATGTTATAGAATCAGAATGTACACAGTATGCAACTCTAAAACTCTTTCTCGGGAAACTATGATTGTAATCACTTTTTTGTTATCTTCTACTGAATGGTAAGACATACAGAAAACCTCAGAAACACCTCCTCTCTCATGCAACTCCTTTAACATCTCTAAGGAATTGATCTAAATCTAATGACCAAGAGCTGGTCCATCTCAAGGTACCCAAATAAATTTACCTGAACATGTCAATTAATCTGCAATCATTTTTTTCAAAAAAATAGAGTTTGTGTATAGCTAGGAAAGAAAGGAAAATTAGAATATGAATTGATTTTAAATAGGTAGGCATGTTAGAATCTATCATACAAATAATGTTACTTTTTTTTGTTTTTTAGACAACATGGGTGTCCAAGCTTTGCTTGACTAATCCCATGGGCCCTGAAATTAACGACCAGGAAAACCTCCAGTAGCCCTGATGGGACTCGAATCTGGGACCTCTGGAATATTTCTCGGAGGTCTTACCAACTTTAGGAAAATAAAGTATCTAACAATGAATCTCGGACCTCTGGGATATCACATAACGATCTTGTCTATAAGCAAAATAAGTATCTAACAATGAACCTGGGGAATGACCAGTTCTCGTACCTAGTAAATAAATAAAGGCTTCTTCTCACAGTATCTCTACTCGTCATGTCTCATATCTTGTAGAAACAACTTAGGGCCAAATCCACCAAGTTTGGAGTTTATATAGGAAGATGCACATATACAGCTAAACCCACCCCTTGAGATAATTTGTCACCAGCATCAATCAATTTGTCTATATGTTCACTTCCATTCTCTTCAAAACTGATAATGAGCCAATTACTAAAATCCTTTGTCTCCATACTCAATGACAAAGTAAACATACCATCATACTTACCTTATCGAAGTCCATAGAAAGGGAGGCCGACTTCATGCTGCATGGAAATTTCAAGGCAAGCTCCAGCATCCCAGGTGAGACTTTGTCTTCAGAAGGCGAAACACGCATCTTCTTGGTGATATTAGTGGCTGATTGGATTTCTTCATTGATGAATATTTGCAACGTATGATAATACACCTTAACATACCAAGGCACAGCTTGGAAAATGTTGATGTGCAATGTGCACCTGTCATTGGATATGTCTGTACCCACCAAACTCTGAAATTGGTCAGCTGATTTCAAAGAGATAGCAATAGAGCCCCTTTCATTTCCACTTCCCGTCAAGAATCTACTGGCAAGTAACGGACCTTGAGAACATGACCAAATCACAGGAGACTTCCAAGTTAGTGCCAAATCAAACGGCTCAATTTCAGTTTGTTTCTCAATCAAGAAAAGATACAGAACAGATGACTCCTCAGTTTCAAAGTTACGCACTTCCTTAATCACTTTATCAGGGACAGCGGATAAATCAAAGACTGGGTTCTTGGGAGAACTTCCAAAAGTCAAGTCATCAGGGCTGGTTCCTGTATCTTTTGTCCAGACACTTTTCAGCTCAGAGACTAGACCTCTGTCGAGTTGAAGGTACATATTACTAGATGTGGCAAGAATGCATCTTTTGCTGACTGTTCGCCCAAATATTGAGCTTACTGACCAACTTGGCTGTATGGCCGATTCAGTAATAAAACTCTTAGTCCCTCTTTGAGCCACTGGCTGAAGAACAACAGTGAGTGTTTGTTGAAGTTGAATTTCTGTATCAATACCTTCTGAACGGAAGCCACTTGACACCAAGTGCAACCTTTGAGAATGGTAAAATCCACGATATATAGATGGTCTGTCCATCAACTCAGACAAACCGGCCTTATCTCGACAAGGTAGTAACTTTAGCCAGGGAGTTAGGTTCTCTGTGCAAACAGCTTCACGGGGCAACGTACCATACCTTAAGCTGCCTGAAGATGCCCGAAATCCCCAGTCAGGAGCAGAATAAGAAGTTGAGGACTCTAGGTAGTTGATAGAGGCACAAAATAGACCCGAAAGAGTGTGAGTTAAATTTTTCCATAAAGCATCAACTTGAGGTTGTGGAGCA
Source organism: Tetragonia tetragonoides (assembly GCA_038025085.1). Classification (NCBI taxonomy): domain Eukaryota; kingdom Viridiplantae; phylum Streptophyta; class Magnoliopsida; order Caryophyllales; family Aizoaceae; genus Tetragonia; species Tetragonia tetragonoides. The sequence continues at coordinate 31,610,178 of CM076152.1, read as the reverse complement.
TCAAAAACAGCCCACAATTCAACTCCAGGAGGCTTTGCATTAGCACTTGAAATAGGATCAAATCCACCCCAACGCTCATAATTCCATCGACCTTGAGTGAACGAAAGCTCCATTTCTCTGATATGAAATTTATGGACCTGCTCAGGCATATATTCCCACAGTCAAAAGATGATTACCCAGGCTAGATATAAAAGATTGAATCAGGTGCAAAGACTATGACGATAGAGATAAAAGCAAACTCCTGGACTTTCTTAGTTAGAAGGGAAGTAAACATATACCAAATCCACCTCTCCAGGGGGCGCGCGCTGGGGGGGGGGGGGGCACATACTACGAGCATGCAGTTTGGAAGAACTGAAGCTAATGTTTATAGTAAATCATCTTCTAATACCTTCCCATGTTGTTTTCGTAAATTTTAGAGTACAATATCCAGTAGTTATTAGAATCAGACTTTATTTGTGTCCACCATTTCCAGTGGAGCCAAAAGCTTCACTACTTTTTGGCTTCGGAATATAATGGACTAAAGCAAAATGGCTCATAAAACTATCGGCACTTCTTATTTATTGTGAAGTTGCCGATGGTCGTCGCACTTCGGATCTCGGGTCAAACTGAAACAACCTCTCTATGAGACTCTCACAGGGGTAAGGCTACGTACAACCAACCCCTCCCTACCCTGCCTAGGTGGGAGCCTCTTTGGAGCCACTGGGGTAATGTTGATGTTGATGTTGATTAGCATTAGACCTTATTTACACTAGTAAATCACATGACACACAACACAACTGGATGAGCTTCATAAAGATACCTCACCTTGACCTGTTCAAGTGCATCCATCGTGCGTCTAGACCTATCAAACAGATCAACCCCAAGGGTTTCAGGTCGGGTCGGTTTTGGGTCCAATCCATTTTTTTGTTTATCTTTCTGGGGTTCAGGTCAAAATCATTGTGCCAGCACCCAGAAAAACGGGGCAGGTCAGATTTCGACAGTTCTAATTGTGACTGACAATGTAGATTCAATAAAGATAACTATCTCAAGGGGGCATAGAAAATGGCAACACTAAAAAGAAAGGAAAGATCTCAGAAGGTGATAAGAATTAAACAACTATGGTAGGACACCATAGTATTCAGTCGCGACCAATCAAACAACATAAAACTATCATATATCTTACAGATAGATTGCTGTCACAAATACTTAAGATGCTCAGCATCATCAACATACTCCAATATTAGTGCAAATTTGCGAAGTGCCTTTTCTGCTGCTTAGCTCCCCCCAGATTTTATACAATATTATTAACTTCAAGTACCCCATCTACTTGTGCTGATAAAAGTCATGCTTTTTCTTTATGCAAGTAAAGTCCATGCTAATGAGATGCAAAGGGCTCCTGAGAAGCATATTCCAGAAAAGCATATCTTGCAGGGACACCAAAGCATCCAGTACATCGTGCACCAGGAGATTCTGTACTGAGGCTGGAGGCTGGAGACTGGAGATTGAGGAATAGCAGGATCTAGAAGAATCGCTGCTGACAAAACAGTTAGAACCCTGGAAATTTAGGGAGACGCTCAATAAATATATTATTTCTGTTATTCCAATTATGAGCTTAAGGAAACTGTGGCTAGAGTGAGAATGTTGCTATTTAAACTCGTATAATACTCTAATGCTGGGCACAGAAGTAAATGTAATCCTCCTTCTATATCTGATTTCTCTTTCTCCTAATTTCCAATGGAGGCAAAAGATACCATGTTTGGCTTTGGATTTCAGTGGACCAAGTCGAAATGGCTTGTTAAGTTATCTGTGCTTCTTATCATTGTGAAGTTGCAGAAGGTCATCCCACTTCGCATAAGGGTCTGTCAGAAAGTCTCTGTATCTTTTACAAGGCTGTGTACAACTGACATCTCCATACCCCACCTGGGCGGTAGCCTCAGGAGGCACAGGGATAATGTTGGTGTTGTAATTCAAGAATCCAATCAACTAACGGTATTCTCCAATTCCTTGCCTGATGATTCTTCGTTAGCCTTGTGCAAGTCAAGACCATTGTTACTGGTTGCTTGTTAGTAGCATTATCCTGGCTACTTTGGCTAGTTCTTAGATATTGTGTGGAATTGCTGTAAAATGTTTTAATTTGTATTGAGGTTTTTGGCCGCCCCCCACCCCTCACAAGTCAATAAGGATCTCATCCCTCCAACATTCCCCAAGTTACAAAGAGAAGGGTCTTTAGACTCTTTGCCAACATAAAGGACCACTTTAATTCAAGAAAAATATGCTTCAATGGGCTTCAATGAGTTACCATTAATGTCAACAGAGAAGAGAAAATGTCAAGTAACATTTAAATTCAGAAATCAGAAAACCATAATCATTCATCCTAAACCGGCAAAGTAAACTCATCCCCAATACGATAAACCAAGTAAGTGGTGTAAATAAATATCCTAACAACACTACAGAAGTATCTAGCAATAATTAGCAATCTTCTACCAAACAATAGTTACATTAAACCAGCTTGACAAATTCAGAATCTTAATTGTTGCCAATATTTCAACCAGTAAATTTCACTTTGAACTTCAGGAGCCGAATCTCCAATACTAAAGCAAAAAAAATCAATACAAAGAAAAAAAAAAAAAAAAAAGTTGCAACTTCAACTGCTCACAAATTCAATTATCTAGCAATAACTGGCAATCTTCTACCTAACAACAAAATGCAATTATCTAGCAACAGTAATTGGCAATCTTCTACCTAACAATAGTTAGCTTTAACCAGGCTGATAAATTCAGCATTTTAAACCTAGCATAATTAGAATAATTCAGCATTTTTAACCACCAAATTTCACACTTTAACATCAGAGCTGAAGCTGTACTACTCTAAAACCACACAAGAAAAAAAAAATCAACAAAAACAAACAATAATTAGAATGAAATTTGAACTGCTCACAAATGCAATTATCTAGCTATAATTGGCAATCTTCTACCTACAAAGTTACACTACATTTACTGTTCAAAAAAAAAAGTGGCATTTACCAGCTTGACATTTTTAGCATTTTACACACAGCAAATATTTTCAGCCACAACTTTTAAACCCAAAAAACAACAAAACATGAGATTTGAGCTAATAATTGAGCCAAAATTAGAACCAAATAAAAAGAAGGGACAATAAGAAATGGAACACATACAGGCTGGTAGATTGCCATGGGAAAGAGACGAAGATGATAACCGCCATTAGAGTACGAAATATTAGCTTTCGATTCGAAATTGAAATGCGCTAGAACTTTCCGATCGGGTAAGGGTTTTAGTAGCAGCTCTTCAGTGAAGTTCTCTCTGTCATTTTCGTTGGTAGCTGCTAACAACGGGGCGAGAATGAAGATGCATAGAATTAGGAGAGAGAAAATGGATTTTGAGTGGTCCATTGATGGGTGCTTAGATTGGAAGTGTTTAATTGCAGGTAGGAGAGAGAGAAGAAGACGATGAAGCCATCACAGATTTCACAGGTGTGCTGTGGAAGTGTGTTCAAGTTGAACATGAGAGAAATGTTTTTGAGAGAAATGTTTTTGAGAGAAATTATTTTAGCGCATTTTTTTTTTTCATTAGAAAATATCAATGGAAATAAAAACTGAGAATATGATTCCTATAAAAACAATGAGAATATGATATCTACATTAATGTAAATAATTCTAATATTAAACCCAAATAAATATTTCTATTAGAGAAAAAAACTGGATTTGAATTAATAATTACATATATTTATACAGTTCGCACTCATACATACCCCTACTTAACATGAATACGTTTTCCAGTAGTATCCCCAATAAAAATTCTCCCATTCTTCTTCATTTCTCTCTCCATTAACTCCTCCGTGCATTATTATTATTATTATTATTATTTATTTTTTTTATTTTATTTTTATCATTATTATTATTATTATATTATTATTATTATTATAATATTATTATTATTATTATTATCAAGAAAACACTCCAGAATACAAAATTTTCCAATTTCTCCAAGTTTTTACCAGTTTGACCCAATATTTTCCATTTTTTACCAGTTTCTCTCAGTGTTCAGTTAAACTTTCCAATTTTCACTAGTTTTGCTGTTTTGCAATTTTTCTCAATTTCTCCAAGTTACCATTTGAAACGAACGAACCCTAGATAAGAATTCACCCGTTCAGATAAATTCAATAAAAAACATTGTTGGGCATAGAAGGATACTACTGAAATTATCGTGTTGTGTTGTTTCTTGTTTTCATATCGTCGTTCAAAGATCAAGAAGGTCGGCCACTATTAGCCAAGACTACGAGGTTTTAAGTGAACGACAAATCAACAATGTGGGCTAATAAGACCTTACAAGGTGAAGCCACCTCCTATTATCCACCAAACACAACCATACCTTTGAGACCTTTGAGATCTAGTACATAGATCCCAAATTCGAGTCTCGTCAAGGTCACTGAAGATTTTTTTTTTTTTTTTTTTTTGGTAACAAATAAACTTCTATTATTACCAAAGGACAATCAAACAAAACATCTCATACAAAGCAAAATGGGAGCATGCCCATAATCAAGGCATCTTCTAAGAAGGGTACTTGACCTATGGGATACAACATACAAGCCACAGTGCTACAAAACTTAGCAAAGGGACCTAAAAAACTTCCTCTCATGAGCCTTAAGCTTACTGGGTTTCAAACACCCAAATCTAACCTTCATGTCCTGTTTAATTCTAACAATTACAGATTGAGCATCAAACTTAATATTTGAAAATTACATCATTTCTAGTCATCCAAAGGTAGTACATGATTGCAGCCACCAGTGCAAATAAAACTCATCGCCATTGCTTACTACCCTTTCTTCTGATCAATCACGCACGACATCTGTTGTATTCCGGAGGCCATGGGTGAATCTTGGCCTAATCACTTAACCTGAATAGAATAAGCACATTCAAGAATTTTTTTTTTTTTTAGATAAATAAGCACATTCAAGAATGAATGGTTAATAGTTTCCTCATAGGAGAGGCATAAGGGACATCTTGCATCAGGGATCTGAATGTTCATAGTAAGTAGCCTATCCCTTGTAAGAATCCTCCTTTGCATGACCAACCAACAAAACATGGAGCAATGAAGACAAAATTCAAACATTTCCCATTTACAATATCAAAATCCTAAAGGCTTTGTAGTTGAGATAGCACAAAACTTTCTCTGATTGATAACTCGTCATTAGAAATATATTATATTCCAAATTGTGATCTACGGAGAAATTATTGCATGGTCCCAGAAAATTGCTCCCTCTCTCACAAAATAAAGTGGTTATCAATTTGAATTAAGAGCGGGCTGCACTTATTTTGTGAGAGGGGGAAGCATGCAATGATCCCGGACCATGCAATAATCTCTCGTGGTCTATGGGGTAAGTGGTTGACGAATGCTATATTGTTTTTTTATACGGTAAGGAAGGATTTGGAATAGGATGAAAGGTTAGGAGGCCCTCCTCTCGAGGGTGGCTCCTATCATATCCTCACAATGAATCTGGCGTCTAAATTTGCGGGCTGCTGGTTCATTGAAGTGCGTACATCCATTAAATAGATGCCCATAGTTTGTCATCCAGTCTGCAGCACGTTTACCATCTCTGTATATGTGTTGTATTGCGGTACGATTTTGTTGTGCTAAAAATTGTCTTGTATCAATAATGAGAGTGTATCTAAACCAAGGAATTTCAATCTCACCTCTTAAAGCTTGGATTACAATGAGATTGTCATCTTCAATCTGTAAACTTTGAACTCCTACTTCTATTGCCTTTTTCACCCCATTCCTCAGTGTAGTCCCAGCGATTAAAACGGAAGCCTGCCCAACTTTTGCTGTCCCAACCGCCATTAAAACACCTCATTCATTTTGAATGACGAATATTGCTGCTGCTTCCCCGTTCTTACATAATCCATAAAAATTGACCTTACAATGCCATATTAGCGGCATGCTCCATGTGGGAAGTTTAGTTTCTAAAACTTTGACCTTCGGGATTTGATGATCCTACTCAGTTGAATTAAAAACTCTTGGTTTGTTCCTTTGTGCCCATTGATATTCACAACTCTTAGCTCTAACCTAACAACCAATTTCTTTAAAAGGTTCATTTTGAAAAACTACCAAATTACGTTCTAACCAAATACTCCATAAAATAAAAGCGACCATGACACTCTTTTTAGCCGGCACCAAAATTACTGGTTTATTGGACGATAACCAGTGTAGAAGGTTGTTGATCATGGAAACGACTATGAGCCAACCACACTGATAAGCCGTATCCCAAATTAATTTGGTTGCTGGGCATTGCGCGAATATGTGATCGATGCATTCTTCGTCCCCTTTGCATAGTGGGCAAGTAGCATCCAGGAAAATGCCCCGTGGCAAGAGTTTTTCTAGCGGCAATGGATTTTATGGCAACTTTTCCAGAGAAAAGTTCTGATCTTGGTGGGGACATCATGTTTCCAAATCCATTCAAAGTTTCATCTAGTGGTGTTGGTAGTATTGATGTCGTGAGCTAACCAGGTTTCAGTTTTAGTAGATAAAATCTCATAAGACCCCAGCAAAATTCAACCCCCATTTCATGAATTCACAGTGGGGTATTATTCTCAATGAGATTGCAAATATTCTGCGGTGGGACTGGAGCCAGTTTATTAAAATCTCATTGTCTCTATGCAGTGATAACATCAAACACACACCATTCCAGTATTTCATCCGATAGTGAACTAACATTCATCAATACCAATAATTGTTTATTCGCACACCATCTATCACTCCAGAAATGAACATGTTCCCCATTACCAGTTTTCCATCTAATACCCTTATTAAGGCACAATTATGTAATTTTTTTTCCATGCCTAGGATTGAGAACTTTGGATTTTACAATCCATGAGTCCACTATGCAACAGGTTTTTTGCTGAGATTGTTTGAATCCATAGACTATCAGGTTTAGAAAGAACTTTCCATGCCAGTTTACAGAGGAAGGCACTATACAGTATAGATTACCTCCAATTTTCTAAGGCACAAACCACCGTTAACTTTGGGTTGATAGATTTATCCCAACCTACTAATCCATGTGTCACAGAACCCCAGAGCGATTAAAAATTTAAACCGAAAATCTCATTCAATCATATCGTACGCCTTTTATAAATCCAATTTGATAGTCAGCCATCCATTTTTACTTTTATTATTTCGAAAATAGTTCATAATTTCATGGGTTAGAAGAATGTTGTCATGAATTGAGCTTTTCAGAATAAAAGCCTCTTGCAAGAGGGAGACTAGATCTTTAAGTGTTGTCTTAGTCGGTTAAATAGTAAATTGATATAATTTTGACAAGGGTGTTGCATACGCTAATAGGTCGTAAACGATTAACAATTTCGAAGATTTTGACTTTAGGGATTAGAGTCACAAAAGTGTGATTGATTTCTTTAAGCATCTTGCCACTATAAAAAAAAAGGTCGTAAAAGCCTCACAAACGTTATCGCCAATTATATGCCAGTAGACTTGAAAAAAGCTAGCGCTATAGTCATTTGGTCCCGGGGCCTCAGATGGGTTCATCTGGGAAAGGGCTTCTTTAATTTCTTCTTTAGAGAAGATTTGATGAGATCCTGATTTAAGCTATCATTAACAAGAGTAGATACATCATCAAGATTAATATTCCTATCCAAGTTTTGTACACCTTGAACCTTTTTCTCAAAGGCTTTGATAATGTGTTGTCTAATCATGTCCTTGTCCTCCAGGCATGCACCCGAGTCCTTCCGGATTTTGAATATTTGTAAGGACCCGTGATTTTCACCAACCTTGTTTCCACGGAGTGCGTCCTTATAGAAAATTTGTCAATTGGGGGCTTAGATAAGTTCAAGGGACCATCGAGTTAGAAAAGCTTTTGAAAAGACTTGAATTAAATAAATAAAAAAACCATGAAAGAGTTCACAAATCTGCTATAGGCGTTTTATCGAAGGGACAAACCGAAGGGACAACCCAATAGCGCAATAAGTGAACTAATCGTGTTTTTAGAAAGAATCCCGCTTCTATAAAACATATAAGTACCCAAGAATAAATAGGTTCGGGGGCGAAGGTGCGAGGTGGGAAGGTGTTAGGTACCCAACTCGTCCGCTTTATGACGGCCTCTACTAACTCAAGTTTGCTTAATAATTTAAAGACATAATTCCCATGCAAAACCAGATTAACAACCTAGACTTAGACTATTAATTGGTTCACCACAAACATCACAACATTTATTTTAACCCTTATTTAGACATGCATTTGATTGACAAGTTGAGCAGCATAACGACTAGACAGATAGTATTTAGGAAGCAATAAAAACGTGACCTAGCATGATATCTACATTATGACTACTAGAAAATAAACGAATAAGCAATTAATTTAATTTGAGCCCTCAGAAATTTGTACCTGAACTGTAGGCTATATTTGACAAAAATAGTAAAGCAAGATCTCAAATTTTAGAAGAAAGAGGGAGAAGCTCGGGAGTACTCAACTGAGAATAGAGGTTGCCAACTGTAGGCTGTGTGTTTTGAACTGAAGGTGTTTATATAGGCGTGGGAAGTAGGGTTGGCCGAGTGAAAATTGAGCTGAAAACGAGACGGGCTTGAAAAATGAGCCGGGCCCGAAGGGAAGTCAGGCCCGCTAGCAGCCCTGGGAACTTGGTCAGTGCCGCTAGCGGCCCTGGCCTGAGCTGCTTCGTCATAATGACGACATCCAGCCCGTTTTTATTTTTGGAGGAACTTAAATATTCCAAAAAAATGTGAAAAGACCATTTTACCCCTGAACGGTAAAAGACGATTTTACCCTTAAATCGCAACTTGGCGACCGGGAGTCGGAACGAGGCATGAGACGTGTCGTTGGAAAGCTCTTGAATGGGGATTTTGAATGAAATGAAATGAAGGAGTGTTTGGAGGAAAAATCTGAGACCTTATTTTAACTATTAAAGCAAAATAGCAGTTCAAGCTTTAAAATTACTCCTTTCATCATCGGACTTTTGCGGAGAAATCTGAAGATGCTTTTTTGGCATCTACAGAAGCCCCCACTTTGATCGAGCTTAAGTAAAAGCGAAGATAAAAGTACTCCGAAGGCGACATGCAGGATGCTGATGTGCGCACGGTGTGTGAGAGTGTGCAGTATGTATGCATATGAAGACAAACCTGAGTTGATACATGCTCGTGGCGTGCTAAGATTTCATCCCTGTAAACACAAGAGAAAACAAAGGTTATGGTAGCAGGATAGAACAACGCTCGTAGATGGTCTAAACGTCTGCTGGGGACCTGTATTCAGAGTGATTGAAAAAGTTAGTAGTACTTTGAGAACGATCAACGTGGAGTGCTTCGACAAACAGTGACTAAACACCGCTCGGCGGATGTCGAGATCCCGTCCCTGTATGAGAGACGAAAAAGTCAACGAGACAGCGCGATTAAAAATAATCGGCCGTAAAGTGGTTAGGACATATGAACAGTTCAAATGCAATAGTTTAAGCAATCATTGACTGAAACATAAAAAAAAAAAAAAAAAAAATAATGGACAGTATAAACGCAATAGTTTAAGCGATCATTGACTGACACAAAATAAGTAACCTCGCAGAAGGACAGTTTAACCGCAATAGCTTAAGCGATCATTGACTAACCCCAAAAATTTGTAACCTCGCAGAGGGACAATTTAACCGAAATAGCTTAAGCGATCATTGACTAACCCCAAAAATTTGTAACCTCGCAGAGGGACAGTTTAACCGCAATAGGTTTAGCGATCATTGACTGACCCCAAATTCATAGTTTCGCAGAAGGACAGTTTAACCGCAATAGCTTAAGCGATCAGTGACTGACCCAAAATTTGTAGTGTTGTGTTGCTTAGCAAGTGCCGATAAAAATTTTCGGGCTCATAAATAACTTGGGCGCTCCGGGCGGTGAGAGCCGTCGCAGTGTAGATCCAGGTTTCAGTATCTGGGACCTGCAAAAATAAACGGGTTAGTTTTACCTGAAATAGTTGGTACCGTAAAATGGGTCAACTGTCGAATTTGAATTTGTGGGCCAGAGGGCTTCGCTCTCGCGCGCTTGGTACTGATATTGCCGCAAAACGTAATGTAATAACGGACTTCGAACTGGAAAAAAGGGTCATGGGTCAGCAGTGGGGCCCGCGCTGCAGGTCTGCAGCGCCGCTAGCGGCGCTGGGCCTCAGGTTGTGACCGCTAGCGGCCCTGGGCTTGAGCCAATAAAAGCGCTTCAGCGCTATTTTTTTTTTTCTTTTTCCCGTTTGGTCTTTTTCTTGGTCGAGCAACATTGTCGAGAGCAAGCTTGCAAATTCCTCCATTGTTGAGTGCTTCACTCCACTTGAGGTAAGTCGATTCTTGTCCGTTTTCTTCGGTTTTTGTCTTGAACTTGCTTATTTTTCCGCCTAGTTACTGAATTTTGGGTTGTATGGTTGAATGAGTGCTTGTTTCTTGCGAATCTGAAACTTTTGTTTTTCCACTTGTAGAGAGAGAAAACTCCATTGTGCTTTCATGGCTCCCGTAGACAAAGGGAAGCTTACTATGAGTGATGAGGAGTATGACCGGAGCCTTTTTCGCACCGGGTTGCCTTCTACCCGAGGGCCTCCTACCGGTCACGCAGATGGGGCTCGACTGTACCAGGATGCTTTCATGCGGTTGGACTGGCGCCCCCCTGGTGTTTGGGACCGCTGTGTTCTCTTGCCGGATAGACGGAGTCATTTATCTGACTCGGAGCTGGTATGTCTTCTGACTCACTCTTTGTTGTGTTTTGTGTTCAGTATATTTGAACTGAAAATTGAAACTGTTAGTGCCTCGGCACACGAACAAATTGGGCTTTGTACTGGATTGGTGGTCAGCTGTATATACTTTGTGTGGAATTTATTTTAGCTATATTTGTGGTAAATGGGGTGTTGAGAAAATTTGTTTGTTGGCTAGGGTGTCGGGGTTTTGCTGCAGGCTCATGGGACTACTTCCCACTGGGCTATGATGTTGGGGACCTTTTCGGAGGGGGCCAAGAGTTTGGTATTGGGGTCGGGTCTTGATGAGTTTCTGACTGTTATCCCTGCTTGTCACTCGGGGGATTCTAGGATTATTGCCCGGGGGTTATTAGAGAGGTTTTGAGACTCTACGAACACTTTTCATACCCCTGTTGGAGAGATGTTGCCTACCCCTTATCAGTTTGCTGTGCTGACGGGGTTATCCTTTAGAGGGCGTCGTATTCAGTACCACGCGAACTACTGGCGTCGGAGTGGCACTTTGTTGGAGCTTTACGGGCCCGTATCCATCCACTTTAGTAAGGATCGGGTTTCTTTGGTGCGGTTATGGGAGACCGTAGTGGAGCAGGGGCTTATCGAGGAGCAGAGGGCTCGCATTTTGCTGACTTGCTTGCTGGGGTCGACGATCTTTGCTCATAAGAAGAGCGTGTGTCAAGTCGGTTTCTTGACATGCTTGGAGGATTTGACCAAGGTACACGAGTACAACCTTGGTGGTGCTGCTTACTCTTCTTTGGTGAAGTGGTGTCGTTGGGCCTGTAGGCCTAAGGAGACGAGTGAGAAGACGTCTATCACGGGCCCATGGAGGATACTGGAGGTATGCCCTTTTTTTTCTTTTTTTTTTTTATTTTTTTTTTATTTTATTTCACTCCTCTCTTTTTTTTTTTTTTTTTTGCCTATGCTCAATTGTGGAAATCATCATCCTTTTGTTTGCTTTGTGTGGCAGCTGTGGTTTTTTGAGTATTTTTCAGCCTTCGGTCCTCACCGTCCTGGTTTGAGGATGTTCCCTCCGGGTTCGCGCTGGGTTGGTAGGGATGCCCACCCATTTACTTTTCTGGAGCATTTTTGGGCCACTTTTGAGAGCCATGCCGCATCTACGGTACGTTGTTGTTGATCTGTGCATCTTTTTTTTGGTTCATCTTGTGTGAATGAACTTTGAAATGGTAATCTGCAGGTGTTATGGTCTGCTTTTGACGATGTTCCTGGGGTTCCTCCCCATATTACCCTAGAGTCTTTTAGGGTATCTTCTCTTCGGGTGGTCTTTGAGGGGTCATTCAGCTTTGTATGGTACTTGGGGGATTGCTTGACTCGGTTGGTCTATCCCTCCCTGGGTACTCATTTGGTTCCAGAGGATCCTCCTTTGACCATGTTTTACCTGCTTGGTCTGAGTGTGCGGGACCTGGGGTCGTGATCCGTGGTAGGGCGGCCACGGAATTTCTCATGCTGGAGGTTGCTGGTTTGGATCGTACTGCTATGTACCTGGCCTATTGTTTGGACCGCTTGATGCCGGACCTCACTTCTGAGGTAATAAACTTATCTGCATCCTTTAACTCCATGCGTAATATACTGATTATTTGTATCTCGCAGGCGGATCGTCTGGCTCCCCCGGTCTCTAGGAGGTCTCATCCTAGGGCTTCTCGGGGTCAGCCTCTAAGCGTTACCTTGCCGACCAATGAGGTGAGGTATATTGGAGAGAGTGGGGGACATGTAGTGGAGGAGTTCCCCTTCATATGGCTGACGGGGAGACGGTGGAGGGCTTGCTCTTGCCTGAGGGTTGCACGGGGGTAAGCTCTTTTTTCTCTTTCTCTCTTTTTGTACTTGTGTTTGTTTTTGGATGCTGACTTTATTTTGTGGCTCTCTCTCTCTTTTTGTAGGTGAACCGGGAGCAGACCTCTTAGGTCTTCAAGCTCATTCATTTGTTGAAGAAGGGTTATGGTCGGATGATGGGCAAGGGGAAGAGTTCTCGGTCTAGGACCGTTGATGTGAGTAGATTCTCTTCCTCTCTTTTTTTTTTTTTTTTTTTAGTTAAGTGGAGTGCTTAACTTAATATATTTTGGGCTTTTGATCGTTGCAGATGTCCCAGTCTTCATCTTCAGTGGGTCCTCGCCACTCTTCTGCTGCGTGGGCTTCTTCGGCGAGCAGACCATCTATAGTTCGTTCTCCTCCTGTGGTAGTGGCCAGGCCTCCTGTTGCTGATGCGCCCGGTCCTTCTATTCCGCATGTTCCTGAGATGTTCTCTCCTGCTGATTCCCGGCCTTCTCTTGATAGGCTGCCTGTTGCTACGCCCTTGGCTGGAGGTTGGGAAAACGCCCCTGGATGGGATGCGTCATATGCTGGGCCTTCGCATCAGGATGTGGCCACGGATTTTGCCAGTCAGGCCACGGCGAACTTCTTTGCTTTAGGGTTTTAGGCAGGTATCCCCATGCGCGCACCGGCGTATGATGGTCGGGACATGAGGCCTGACAACAGTAGGCCCATTTACAACTCCTCTCTTCATTACTCGACCGGGAACTATGGTCAAGGGCTGTCCGTTGATGATGATGCTGACAGCAATGATTCCGGCGGAGCAGTGCTGGGCCTTTTTGTAAATATTGACCTTGGAATTTCGAGCTCCTGTTTTTTTTATGCAACATTTTTTTTTTGTAAGACATGTAGGATATGCTATGGTGACTCAATTATGCCCGTCTGATCTAATTATGCAACGTGTTATGCAATATGACAAGGCCATAATTTAGGGAATAAATAAAGGAAAAAGGTAAAATTTACAAAGAAAAAAGCAAACATTACATATATTATACCCCCTAAAAAAAAGAAATATAAAATAGGAAGGAAAAAAATGGAAAAAGATAAATCTAAGAGAGTCTCGGGCTTTGTAATTTTGCGCGGGTATCAAAACTGGGCTGAAATTGGGTCGACCGGGTCAAAAAATACGAACTGGAGCAAAAAGGAAATTCGGACTGGGCCGCTAGCGGCGCTGGTCAGGGCCGCTAGCGGCGCTGACCAGTGCTGCTGACGGCTCTGGTTCGGGCTTTTTTGTGGATTTCTGGCTTCTTCGGCCCGCGTTTCTGCCTATAAATAGGATTTTCGGGATGCTTGATGTTGTACCACTTTTCTTTATACTTTATCTCTCCCAAACTTTCCCTACTTTCTGCCATGGTGAAATCCTTTGAAACTCTGTTCGATGCCTGCTGCAAAAATCTGACCGTAGAAGATAAACTTGAACTAGCTCCATTTCACGTTTCCACCCTGCTGAATTTAAAACCAACAAAAATATTGTGGCCCCTTTTTCGCTCCGCTTTGAATTATTGGGACCCTGACTTGCACGTTTTTCATTTTGGTAATTCTGAATTATGCCCTTTAGTTGAGGAATTTGCTGCAATCACCAATATGCCTGATGTTCTTCCCCCAACTATACCTTATGTGAGGGATGGTTTTAGGGATCAATACAAGAAATCGTTGGGTTTGTCAACTGCAGAAGCCAAAAGTATGGTGCTTGGTGTTGATGTGGACTTGGTTCAACTTTGCGAAAAGTTTGCAGTTTCTTCTGAAAGGGATGCCATATTCAGGCGTTGTCGCCGACAGGCTTTTGTACTATGCCTGTTAAACCGCCTGTTGTTTGTTAATGCTGAATCTTGCAATTTGGGTAGAGCCTCGTTGTTGCGAGTGGTTAATCAAATGATTGAAGGGCATTCCCCTTTGCATCTGGTCGTAGGGGAAACCATTATTGGGCTTGACAGGTTACAAATATCTCCTCACCAAGCTTTTTCTGGCAGCCCCCTGCTGCTTCAAATCTGGTTATGTGAGCATTTAAGGTTGATAGAGTCGCCAGATAACTTGATTATTCGTGTTCCTCGGACTTGGTCAAAGAAAACCTACACTCTGCTAGCTTCCTGGTTAGGAAAAGGCTATATTCTAAAAAATCCCTTGCTGAATTGGATGCCTTTTTCCATGCTGGACCTATCATCCGTTGGTAGCTGCCCTGGTGGAGCTTAACTTCCTTAGTGGCCTGTGATAATCTGGTCCTTTATACTACCAGATTGGGTTTGTACAAGACTACCTTCTTCTTTCCCTCTAGGATCATGAGGCAATATGGTTTGAAACAGGTTATCCCTCGTCAAGAAACTACGAGGACAAATAATGTAGGTTTGAGTACTGAGTTTGCTGCAGAGTGGGAAAATATTGGCGTAGCCGGGACCGCTGGACTGTACCTCGGGTGATTGCCCCAACCCAAGTTTCCGAGACCTACCTGAACTGGCTTTCTTGCAGTGATGGAAGAGCGAGACGAGCCCTTCGTCATGAGGAGTGGGACCAACAAACCCTAGATATGACTCAGAAACATGAGGCAAGAAAAGAAAGGGAATGTCTCAAATGGGAGACTATCATGTATTGAAGAAGGAAGCGATCACAGGTCATCCTCAAGCCAGGGTCCTTCAAAGAAGAACTCTTCAACGATGCTTCAACGATGCCTTCTAAAGGGAAGAAGGATCAAAGTAGTTTTCTCGGAAAGTAAGTCTAGTTTAAAAAAAATAATAATAGGAATTTGTTTAGCTTAAACCCTCATAGTTGCATTATTATTTTTTTTATCCTTAGGAAGTTTTAATTCTTGCAATGTAAGCTTATTTGTTCAGCTTGAATAAAGATTATCCCTTTTGAATGAGTTGAATGGAATTGATTTTGATTTTGGCCGGGCCCCTTAAATGGGTTACCTACGTATCCAGTGTGGAATCAGGCCAGCGTAGTTCGTTCAAGTGGTATACGTCTCTTTTTTTTTTCAGATTTTTTTTTAGACGTAGCACTTCTTTAGCTGATCCATGTTAGTGATCTGACTGAACTCAATGCCATCAATATTCATGAGCCGGACTGCGCCTCCTGATAGAACGTCTTTGATGATGAATGTGCCGGACCAGTTTGGTCGAAATTTATCTCTAGAGTCGGTAACTGGGGCTCGTAATTCTTTCCAAACTAAGTGTCCTTCCTTTAAATTCCGAGGTCGAACCTTTTTGTTGAATGCTCTCACCATGCGTTGTTGATACATGTGGGAATGGCCTAGGGCTCGTAGGCGTATTTGATCCATGAACATGAGTTCTTCGTAGCGGGCTTGTAGCCATTGGGTTTCGGGAATTTCACCTTCTAAGGCTATGCGCATGGAGGGGAGTTGGATTTCTATGGGTAGAACTGCTTCCATTCCATAGACTAAGGAATAAGGTGTTGCTCCCGTAGAGGATCTTATGGATGTCCTATACCCCCAAAGGGCAAATGGGAGTTTCACAGGCCAATCTTTGTAGTTCTCTATCATCTTCTCAATGATAGTCTTGAATCTACTGCGCCATTGATTTGGGGACGGTAAGGGGACGATTTGTGGTGCTGGATTTTGTAGCTTTTGAGAAGGGTGGCGGTTTCGGCTTTGAAGTGGGATCCACGGTCACTTATGATTTCATGTGGAACGCCATATCGGCAAATGATGTTGTTCCTTATGAATTTGGACACTTGTTTGGAGGTAAGGACGGCATAGGACTGGGCTTCAACCCACTTGGTAAAATAGTCTATGGCTACTAGGATGTATTCGTGTCCTCCCGAGCCCTTCGGGGTGATTTTTCCAATGATATCTATTCCCCATACAGAAAATGGCCAAGTGGAGGTGAAGTTGTGGAGCATTGAGGGTGGCATATGCTGCAGGTTGGCATATATCTGACACTTCTTACATTTCTTGACGTAGTTGTAGCAATCCCTTTCCATAGTAGTCCAGTAGTACCCTAGCCGTAGAATCTTCCTGGAGAGCATTCGACCATTCATGTGCGGTCCGCACACCCCATTATGTACCTCGTCCATAATCTCTGCAGCTTCTTCGGAGTTCACACATCTGAGGTTAACCCCGTTGTGAGATTTCTTGTATAGAACCCCCTTGTATTCTATGTATTGCGCCGCTAAGAGACGGATTGCCCGTTGAGCTCTTAATGGTGCATCTTGAGGGTATATTCCTTTGGTGATGTAGTTGAAGACGTCTTGGTACCAAGGATCCTCTTCGATCGAAGCCAAAGTCATTTCCATGTCGATGTTGTTGCAAAATGTTGGCTCGCTTCTTCTTGTGGAGTAGCATCGTTGAGGGAGTTCAGCCACTCGAATTCCTGAAAAAGGTAACAACCTGCATTCTTGCTTTGCGAAGTTTATTTACATTGCTTAAATTGGTTAGTTAATGATTTGTGCAACTTTGTATTCATTGGATTTGTCAATAGCTAAACAAAGAAAGAAATGAGCAAGAGGACTTTTATTGATTTGCAAAAATAGATAAACACACATGACTTTAGAGAAGAGGGTCCCTAATACCCGTAAAAAAGAAACTAGACTTAGAAGGAAAAAATAAAAAGGGGAACACCCCCTATTCAAGACTCAACCTAAAGATTTAGCTAGGATCCTAACTAGACACAACTTGGGGACTCAGACTTGACTCCTCTAGCTCCTGCGGGTAACCAATCAGTTCCAGGGTTCCTCTTCTTCCTTCAGAGGCGGTGGTACTTCCCCACTATCTATGATCTTTTGTATGTCATCCTTCAGGCGGACGCAGTCATATGTGTAGTGGCAAAAAATCTGGTGATAGCGACAGTAGGAGTCTCGGTCTCTATGTACCTCCTGATGATCGTCAGCAGGGATTGTAGATTTAAGGTCTCCTCTCCATATGAGGGTATTCATGACATTACCAATGGGGACGTTCAGCTGGGTATACTCCTTTTGGTTAAAGCGACGCCATCCCTTTATAGCCCACGAGCTAGGCGACCACATGGTTCCACGATCAATGAAAGTGGTGATTACCCTCTTCAGACGCTTGCATTGGTTAGTGTAATGTCCATTAGCTTCACAGTACTTGCACCGAAGATAGGGTTTCCGTCCCTGGGAAGAGCGCGAGGGGTAGGCCTTCTTGGGTGGGCATACCCATATTTGACCATCTTGCTAAATATTTCATCTTGTTGGAAGCAAGCTTCTCCCTTGGCTAAGATAACGTTACATTCTGTGGGTCATTCCAGCGAGGCAATTTTCTCTTTCATTCGCCGAATTGCATGGTGGTGGTGTGCCACGTAAATGGACATTCCCTCGATGGTTTCCTTTATCTCCTCGAACTCATCAGGTTCTCCTATTTCTTCTGAAGGATAGGTCTCGAATTCCCTAGAACTGTCTGAGCTGTGAGATTTGGTGTCCTCCTCTATGAGGGCTACTTCTTCAAGAGAGAATCCCCATAGGTCAATGTCCTCGCTATCGTGTTCTATTTTCAAGACAGGAGTCTTGTCAATAGTTGCCTTGATAGGGTTGGCTTCGATTTCCACAATTTCTCCCTCTAACATCATCTTGACTTTCTGGTGCAGGGTAGAGGCTACAACATTTAGACCATGGAGCTAAGTTCGCCCTAATAACAAGTTGAAGGTAGCCGGAATATCCATCACATAAAACTGGACCATGTTCTCTATAGCCCCAGAGGTGACATTTATTGTTATGGTGCCCAGAACATTTCGACTGGAATTGTCATAAGCGCGCAAGCCTTGTGCCGATTGAGCCAAATTGTTGATATCGATGCCTAGTTTTGCTGCGGTTCTCAACGGACATATATTCACGGTTGATCCATTGTCCACTAGGGTCATGGGTACGTACTTGCCCATGGCGAATACAGTCAAGTATAAAGCATTATTGTGTGAAGACCATTCTGGAGGTAACTCATTGTCGGAGAAGGTGATGGACGGTCGAGTTTTTTTTATCTCCTACCAAGAAACTGACCAATTCGTCAGGCCTCATATCTGGTGATACCGAAACTTTACAAGGCTTCCAAAATGGCTTGGCAATGTTCGTAGGATGAGGCTAAAAGTTGTCAAATAGAGATGTCAGCTTTGATTCTCTTGAGTTGTCCTGTGATGGGAAATTCTTTATCTTTTGCGGGAACTTCTTCTACCTCTTCTTCAGCTGGAGGTGGGATCCTGTCGCTATAAATGTTTGGTGGCCTATAATGACGATCGGAACGTGTCAAGTGGGCCACTCCTATGGGCGATCTGGTTTGGATCTCCCATACGTCTTCTTCATCACTGTCCCATATTCCAGCAATTTCAAATCCCAAGGCATCTTCAACACTTATGTGTAAAATGGCACCCATAGGGTTATTCGAGTTGCTGAGTGCTTGGCCAGATTTTTGTAAGGGTATGGTGCCGTTCTTAATTCTATCTTGGATAGCATGTTTAAGAGCCCAACAATTGTCGTTGTCTTTCCCTTTTCCTTGATGGTACTTGCAGTACTCCCCTTCTTTCCAGTTGCGACTCTTAACAGATGATTCCGGAGTAGGTCCAATAGGCTGGAGCAGATTATTTTTGATCATTCTTTCAAGAGCATGTGATAGAGTCATTCCAATAGGGGTGAATTCTCTTGGCGGTTTTCTTTCAGCAAAGGTATTCACAACAGCTACCTCATTAACCTGAGCACCAAAGGAGGTTCCAGCAGTTGCCCTTTTGTCCCTCCCATAAGTGAAGGGCTTAGGGGTAACATGATCCTTGTTTTTGTTAATATCATCTTCAATGAGGATGCCAACGTCATATAGACGCTGATATGAGTCGATGGCCTGATACTGGAGGTGACTCTTATAAGCCGGTTGCAGATTCTTTATGAAATGCCTGATTTGTTCAGTTTCAGAGGGCCTTTCCACCATTTCAGCTATCTTGGACTTCCATCGACCGAGAAATTTAGTGAATCCCTCATTCCTCTCCTGAGTAGTAATTTCAAGCTCCCTCAAAGTGATGGGGAGAGTAGCGTTGTCCTTGAATTGATCCAGGAAGACTGTGGTAAAATCGGACCAAGTTGGGTAGCTTTCCAGATCTAGGGAGTAAAACCATCGTCGAGCATGTGTATCAAGGGTCTGGGAAAACAGATGGGCATAGAGTTTCTTGTTGATTCCCCTTAGAGCCATAGCAGTAGCGAATGATTTCAAGTGGTCCTGTGGATTGTCAACTCCTGTGAAAGTGGGTACTTCAGGCATAGAGAACTTAGCCGGAAGCTTACCCTTGATCTTAGTGTCGAATTTTCCTACATTGGCACTATAATTGGGGATTAGGCCGCTATTCTTGAGCACAGAAGTGATCTTAGCCAGCATGGCATCTGAATCTTCTTCCTCGGAATCAGAATCGGAAGGGATCCTTGCATCTTCTTCTCCTTTCCTCTCTATATCTTCTACCTTGAGTCGTACCCTTTCTAGCTCGCTCATGAGCTCATTCAATTTTTCATCAGTGGTCTTAGGCATTGTGAAGTTGGGAGGGGTGATTGGTGTGGAGAAAAAGGTATGTAGTGATGGTGAATTTATTGATGGTGAAGCTGTTTGTGGTGGAGGTAAACGAGGACCCGGTGGTGTAGACGGTAGCAGATGAACCAGCCTCGTAGAAGGTCGAGCCCAACTTTTCTCAAGATTTTCTTTTTTCCTTGGACCCCCTATCTTGAATAGGAAGCACGGAGCACTTAGTAACAAGAAAAGACCATGAGGCTCTCATCTAAAAAAAAATGACCCACATATAGAAAACACATTGTCCTAAAAAAGAAAAGTTCTTAAGCCTAAATGCCCAAATATTTCCCTAATGTCCAAGGAAAATAAGGTCGATGAACGAAAATAAGAAAAATAGAAAAAGGTGAACTTAATTTTTATTTTTCTAGACTCAAAGAAAATGAAAAATGGGGTAAAATAAAAAAAAAAGATATTTCGGTCCCTTTTTTTAAATATATTTTTTTTGATTTTTTTTTGCTTTTTTCCGGAGTTTTTTTTTTCGATTCCACCGATTTTTTTTTTTATTACTATATGTTTTTTTTTTGACCGAATCTGAATTATATCAAAAGAAAAGAAAATACAGAAATAAGAAAAGGGCACGTGGAAATTGAAAGACTGACTACTTTTTTTGTTTTATAAGCGCAATTTGGTGAAAACCACCTTAACTGTTACACCTTTTGTTCAGTACCCCCTGAACTCTTGCTATTTGTTCAGTACCACCTTTAATGTTACAAATGCCGTGGAAGTCACCCCTTAAGTGAATTTCCGACCAAATCTCTTAATTTTCTTCCCATTTTACCCTCACGTGTCCGTCATGTGACTTATAAATAATTTGACCAAATAATTAAAAACTGATTTGACCAAGCTTTTATTTATCTATTTGTAATTAAATTGTTTGACCAAATAAACCCAAAAATTTTCCCCTTTCCCAAAACACTCGACTCTCCTCTCTTCTCCCTCTCTTCTCCCTCGATCTGTTCTCCCTCTACCATTAATGTGTTTTCTCCACTTTCTCTCTCTTCCATTTTGTTACAGACATTGAAGCACGGCAAATCGTTACGGCAAAGCACTGCACCAGGACCGCACAACCCACCACTACACCACCACCGCACGACCCACTCCACCATCTCCTCCCCACGACTCAACATCACCCTCACAGCTCCCCACGACCCAACAACAATAGTGCACTGCAAGTCTCATTTTGGCCTATATGTCCACCCATGAGCTAAATTAAGTGAAAGAATTAATGAAATATCAAAATTGAATTTATACATCAGGGGAGAATTTTGAAAGGTACAATGACAAAGTGACAATCAGATGAAGAAGATCCACTTGCTCTTCAGGACAAACAAACATTTAAAGTCCTGAAATCTGTCGATTTTGTTTATTACTTTGCTGAGCTCTTTCTTTGCTAACAATGCACAGGTACGTCTGAGAATCAGGAATGACTCCATTAAGAACCATATAGTCATGCCATTTGATGATTTCTTCTGCACAATCTTTTCTGCTCAAATGGGTAAGCAGTGTTGTGTAAGTTACGGAATCTGGAACCAATCACTGAGGACGAAAATGGAGGACGGAGAGAGAGAGAGAGAGAGAGAGAGAGAGAGAGAGAGAGAGAGAGAGAGAGCGCGCGCAACCCAATTCCATAAACTTAGTTTAATTAGTTTAGTTATTTACATTTCTATTTTTAATTTATTTAATTATTTGGTCAAATCATTTAAAAGTCACATGAGGGACATGTGAGGGTAAAATGGGAAGAAAATTAAGAGATTTGGTCGGAAATTCACTTAAGGGGTGACTTCCACGGCGTTTGTAACATTAAAGGTGGTATTGAACAAATAGCAAGAGTTCAGGGGGTACTGAACAAAAGGTGTAACAGTTAAGGTGGTTTTCACCAAATTGCGCGTTTTATAACTAAAAAGATCCTAGAAAATTGTTCATGACTTTTAGAACATATCATTGGGAAAATGATGAGTGTTCATTGAATTTGAATTCTCGCACCATCTTCGGGCACTAGGAACTAGCTAAAAATAAGAAAAAATAATAAAGAAACGACTCCTAGCACGTAAGTACATGTTGGCACATAATCACGATAATCATGCATTCATGCAAGCATAATAAAAACGTAATATACAGGCAAACATATGATCAGACGAGCATTTTAACGACACATGCACAACAAGCAAGCGGATGTTTACAAATGTGGGTTAAAGGCTTTTGGCTCCTGTAAGGTTACCACGACAAATTACAATTTCCGTTCGGCGGATGGTTGGCACATCGATTGTAATTCTTTTCATCAACAAAGGATTGATGAGTCATGGGTGAGGAAGCGTCAATTTGCACGATAGGACAACTGTATATTCCTTTAGATATACGGGCTGTCTACGAGTTGCGACACAAACTTCCTCGAGGGTCGATAAGGGTCAAAAGGTTGGGCAAAAGCACATGCAAATGATGCAAAATATATGGAACATGTTATTTAAACAATTAAGCAAACTTGACTTTCGAGTCTCACCCTCTTAAATAAGTCCCCAGTGAAGTCGCCACTGTAAGGACCCGTGATTTTCACCAACCTTGTTTCCACGGAGTGCGTCCTTATAGAAATTTGTCAATTGGGGGCTTAGATAAATTCAAGGAACCATCGAGTTAGAAAAGCTTTTGAAAAGACTTGAATTAAATAAATAAATAAAAACCATGAAAGAGTTCATAAATCTGCTATCGGCGTTTTATCGAAGGGACAAACCGAAGGGACAACCCAATAGCGCAATAAGTGAACTAATCATATTTTTAGAAAGACTCCCGCTTATATAAAACATATAAGTACCCAAGAATAAATAGGTTCGGGGGCGAAGGTACGAGGTGGGAAGGTGTTAGGCACCCAACTCGCCCGCTTTATGACGGCCTCTACTAACTCAAGTTTGCTTAATAATTTAAAGACATAATTCCCATGCAAAACCAGATTAACAACTTAGACTTACACTATTAATTGGTTCACCACAAACATCACAACATTTATTTTAACCCTTATTTAGACATGCATTTGATTGACAAGTTGAGCAGCATAACGACTAGACAGACAAAATTTAGGAAGTAATAAAAATGTGACCTAGCATGATATCTACATTATGACTACTTGAAAATAAACAAATAAGCAATTAATTTAATCTGAGCCCTCAGGAATTTGTACCTGAACTATAGGCTATATTTGACAAAAACAGTAAAGCAAGAATTCAAATTTTAGAAGAAAGAGGGAGAAGCTCGGGAGTACTCTACCGAGAATTGAGGTTGCCAACTGTAGGCTGTGTGTTTTGAACTGAGGGTGAAGGGTTGTTTATATAGGCGTGGGAAGTAGGGTTGGACGGGTGAAAATTGAGCTGAAAACGAGACGGGCTTGAAAAATGAGCGGGGCCCGAAGGGAAGTCAGGGCCGCTAGCGGCCCTGGGTCTTTTCCTAGGGCCGCTGACGGCTGTCAGCAGCCAGCTGGATGTCGTCATAATGACGATATCCAGGCTGTTTTTATTTTTCGGAGGAATTTAAATATTTCGAAAAATGTGAAAAGACCGTTTTACCCTTGAACGGTAAAAGACGGTTTTACCTTTAAATCGCAACTTGGCGATCGAGAGTCGGAACGAGGCATGAGATGTGTCATTGGTAAGCTCTTGAATGGGGCTTTTGAATGAAATGAAATGAAGGAGTGTTTGGAGGAAAAACCTGAGACCTTATTTTAACTATTAAAGCAAAATAGCAGTTCAAGCTTAAAAATTACTCCTTTCATCATCATGCATTTGCGGAGAAATCTGAAGACCTTTTTTTGGGGTTTACAATATTCTTTTCTTTTTAACTCTAGTATTATGAATTCTTGGAAAAAAGGCAAATTTCTATCTCCATTTGTAAGCCACTTTTGGTTGAATAGATGTTTCAAGCATTTTCCGAGAAGAATAGAAGTTATTCGCGTTGTGCAATTAGACGATAAAGAGTGGCATGTAAATTAGCATTATCAGGCTCCAGAAGGAGGCGATCCTCCACGGTTTTAGTGTCTCAAAGCTTTGACTAACTTTACTATGAATATGACCAGTCTACGAATGATTCTACTGCATAAATTTAATTTTAAGATTCTTGAGTTTACGAGTTATAACATCCTTGATCCAGTCTAGCTGGTGCCTGGTGGACCATTGTGATACCCCAATATTTTCTATAACTATAATATCGATTTATAATTCATTTATAAATAGTTTTGTAGATTTAAATCGTATATTTATTTAACGATTCGATTTACTCAAATTAAGCCATAACAATATTAATTATTATTATGGAAATTTTGGGATTTATAATTATCAAATTGAAGGATTTAATTAAAATGGTTTTGTATATGAATAAAGCTTATTCGTATTGCTTTAATTAGTTTTAATTAATATTTAATTAGTTTTAGTTGTTTTTAATTAGCAAATTAAATCAGAAAATTAATCCTAATTTTAGTAGGTTTTGACTTCCATTGACTGGGCACCTATATAAGCTAAGAGATGGGCCAGTTGATCAGTTTGCAAAAACTGAGCCAAAAACCTCACTTTCTCTCTCTCCTCTCTCACGGCACACTCTCTCTCTTCTCTCTCTCTCTCTCTCTCTCTCCGCCGCACACTCTCTCCCTCTTTCCCCCTGCTGCCGCCCTTTGCCGGAGAACACCAGGGCCACCACCAAGGTGAGTTGCCCCTCTCCCTCTCTCCTTCCTTCTCTCTCTCGTGCCCCTGATCTCTCTCTCTCTCTCTCTCTCTCTCTCTCTCTCTCTCTCTCTCTCTCTCTCTCTCTCTCTCTCTCTCCCCGTCCCCTGTTTTGCGAGCCACAGCTGTCGAGCCGCTGCCGCGCCACCAGGCCGCGCATGGGTGGTCACCGGCAGGCGGCCGACGCCGTTGGGGCCTCCCGTGTCCCCCTTTCACTCAGTCACTCTCTCTCTTTTTCTCCCCTTCCTTTTCTCCTCCCTCCCTCGCGAACTCTCTCTCTCCTTCTCTCTCCTAGCCGCCGATCGCCGGCGAGCCACCACCACCGGCCACGGTGGTCAGGGGGTGGTGATGCTGCTAATGGGTCCGAGCATGGGTCCCCTTGTGGGTGACCGTGGCCGAGACTTGCACAATAAGTTAGGGTTTCGAATTTGTATTTTCGTTTTAATTAATTTCGTATATTTTCAGTATTTTTCAATAATTGTTTTTATTCTTCTGTACTCGTTTGGCGTCCGAATCCGAATTTTTGAAAGCCTAGATTGATTGAACTAAATAAAGGAATTAATTTAATAGAAATATTATTTTACAGTTTCAGTACTGTATGAATTTTTGTATTTAGTAATTATGTCTCGGTAATTGTTTTTAATTAGGACCAAACGGACAAGCGTGATCGGGTTGTGATTAGCCAAGTTACTTATTGCGTAGTGAGCGTTCGTTAGGTAAGCGATTGTGCCTACCTCTTTCCAAAGCCCCATCAAAACTATTTTGATGTGTTATGTGCTAATTGATTATTAATGTGAATTTAATATGCGAAGCACGATTAAATTATATCGTCGTTAATTATGAGAATTTGAAATATATTCTTCGCTGCAAATATGAATTATATTGAGTATGACAAGTTTATGAAGTTTCGTAATTAACTAGTTCATATGCTAGTGATTGAACATGTATGGCGATGTTGGAATTCTATTTTTATTATGATATAATATACGTGCTAATTGAAATGGGTTATTATTGAGTGCTAATAAGCACCTAATATATCTTGGATGGTATATTTGTGAAAGTGAAATTTTTGGATATCATGATTTACTGCCGAAGTGCTGCCGAAATTTCGTTAGACATATATGAAGCATGATTATTGTTAATATGCCTTTGTGTTATTATCGTCGTTATTATTATTCATTATCATGAGCATGAAATGAAGTAGTATGTCGTGGTCTCGTTGTACCACTAGATCAATCAATGCAAGTATGTGAATTGAATTATAAATGAGAATAAGAATCCTAATGGATCCCTAGGAGTAGTCGAGCTATCGAGACTTATCTAATTGATGTAGTCTAGGGATGCGTGATTCCCAAGTTACTTTTATGGACACCTCGTAGTGTGTTCGGGACGGATCATTGCCCATCGTTTAATTCTCTACATATCGATTATTATGTTAGAGGTAGTGTGAGTATACACTAGAGTAAGTCCATGGAATGTCTATATCTATCTATGAACAGTATGGGTAATCGCTATTCTATTCGCTCTCTTATTACTCTAATCAAGATGGTTTATCTGTTTGTCTTCCAATGATCATTAATGCAAGAATTGCATGTAATTGAATATTGAGTATGCATGTGCTTGATTGTATGATTACTTGTGAATGCAAATGAATTTCAATGATTCTTCTAAAACCCGGGTAAGGTTTGCGAAGTGTTTTTACTGGGTATGGACGACGTTTATTTAGTTTATCTGATTTTTGTTCTCTTTTGTTTCTTCTCTTTTCTTCTGTACCTTGTTTCCGTCACGGAAACCAAAGTGCATGTGTAGCTGAGTGATGACAGATTGCTTGAAGTTTAAAAGTGGGCTGTTTCTTTAGAATTATTGATTTATTGGTTACTTTGGATTATTGGGATTTT
The DNA here is from genome assembly GCA_038025085.1 of Tetragonia tetragonoides. Lineage (NCBI taxonomy): Eukaryota > Viridiplantae > Streptophyta > Magnoliopsida > Caryophyllales > Aizoaceae > Tetragonia > Tetragonia tetragonoides. Next base: position 31,583,537 of record CM076152.1, on the reverse strand, counting down.
TGGTTTGTGCCCTTGAAGGCAAAGTTGTAATAAGACTTTAATGGACTTAAGATCACTTGATAGACAACTCTGATATTAATGTTTAATTTGTTTAGATGCCATCTTTCATACCTAGTTTTCCTTTCTGCTTAGCATTTATTCCTTAGCGATGAATGTTGCAGTAACGCCTTTGGATTTGTGACGGTTCAGTGGTGTCGAGTCATGGATAATGACTTCGATAGTTTTCGGAAAATCGTTGTAAATTCGGGGGTGTTACAACCATGCTTCTTTAATTAACTTTTCCGCAGTTGGAGTGAAAAGATCTTGGTTTATTAGAGTGAGTAACACTAGTGCCAAGCACAATAGGCGCATGATCAGAACATGAAAATGGATGGTGACAGATTAAATTATTGGGAAACATTTGAGTCAGTCAACACGACCTAATACACGATCTAATCTTTCCATTGTGAAAACTCCATTGAATTTTTCCTCTAAGTATAAGGCGACCCATTACGGTAATTGTGTCAAAGTTGAGAGTGCCACAAAAATTATTAAGACGAAGAAAGCGCTAAGAGGAACAAGGAGGACCTTCTTTTTTTATCATTGGGATTAAAGTTCATTAAGGTCCCCTAAAATACACACCAGTGAAGAGTTATTGTGGAGTTTAATTGTTCTAATTGTTTTCAAAAATTGATCTTTTTGGGACTCTTGGGTCAGTGCATATACACCCGATATTACAAATTGGTGATTAGCTACTAAATCCTGAACATCTAAGGAAATAATTTTATCCATTTCATGAAGCAGCTTAATTTCAGTATTGTTCTCATCCCATAAAGCCAAATGCCACCAGAGTGGTTTATTGGATTAATGTACTCAAAGTAATTAAATCCCAACTTTTTAATAAGTCTAAAAGAGTTTGCAGTATTAGTTAGTGCCTCTAAAACAAACATAATATCGAGTTGGATAAACTTTCTAAGGAAACAGGCCTCACTGATTGCTTGAGCTTTCTTAACTCCATTAACATTTCAACATATGATTTTTATTCAATAAATAATTGATTTGAATAATTAGATGGTGCCACAAATTGTACCAACGAAAAACATCCAAAGAGATGATTTTGAAGCATTTGTTCATGACATATTCATGGCTGCAAAACAAGCCTTGTCCATCAAGTGTTTGTGAAAAAACACTTAAATGGCAATAACAACAAAATACCTTAAATTGATGCTTGTGTGAGAAAAAGTAGTCATTATCCAAATATTCGTTCAAAATAAGAAATCATCCATGAACAAAGATAACATAACAGATTAAACTTGTAAATTAAAGTAGAGAGATTACTACGAATTAACATAAGGCAAACGTAACTAATAAAACCCATCCAAATCTTCCATAAAGTCTAAAATGTCTAGGATTTACAAAAGGGCAAACATTAAGACAATAAGCACCTGACAATCTAAGAAACTGTTTGGGCAAAGGTTGAGAATATAAAGCATACAAAACTAAATTAAAAGGTTGGGTAGTAGATAGATGGGATGGGCCATGGTAAATCATCATTGGGCGAGCCTAGCCATGGTCACCACCAGGTGCCTCCCTCATCCCATTGCTAGCAGTGTCTCCCACATTCGCCACTTTCCTCCTTTTCAAGGAGTCAGAGGAGAACTCAAAAACCAGCTGATCCTCATAATCCATGTCCACCTCAGCAACCAAGAACCCAGGAGAGGAGGAGATGGAAACAGTAACTCCATTAGCCAGAGGAACTTCCAACGAACTCACATGGGGGATAGGAGGGATATGCTAAGAAGGTGGAGAACCACCACCCCTAATTGGGCTAAAGTCATCCCCATCCACCACACACAGCCCATCAGTTCAGCTCCATTAAGAATATCAATGATATTAGAAGTAGTACGTACACGCATAGGGAAGCACTGGGCATCCCATTAGGACTGGCCCTAAGACCCTCAGGAGCTCTAAACTTACCATGGAAAGAAGATGCTCTAAACTTATGCTTACCATGACGATTAGGATTAGGTGCATAAACTCTAGTTCTCTTTTGGGGAAGAACTATAACCCATTCAGGAGGGTTATCAATAGCATCAGAAGACACAGGAGGGGGAACATCAAGAGTAGAGAGGGTTGTAGCATTCAACTACTCTACAATCACACAAAAATCATTATTTTGGATAAAAGAACAAGCATTTGTATCCTGATCAGTCAAACCAGAGAGAGAACAAACAGTGTCCAAGCCTTCATAACAGAGAGCAAACACTTGGAAATACCATGACCAAAGTGTACAGTAACTGAAGCTTTGAGAGGTTTGAGAGATCGACATCAATACGCACACATACACGAGCAAAACTTCCCCTTAACCTTAGACCAGTGAGAGCACCCACATACAACAAATTGTCGCTAGCCAAGGGACAACAGCTCAATGGGTAAGCGTGGGATGCGAAACCATTGATCAGTTAAATTTAATGGCACAAGACTGATAAGAGTAAAGATCAAAGGCAGGTTCCCATTGTCTCCACATAAATTTGAGACCTTGGGCAAATCAAGGTCTCTCAACCTAGATAACGTTTTTGTCAACCAAAGTAAGAAAGCGAATTTGGAGCCAACCATATACCCAGCTCCAAAAATGTAACATCCCTTTAAGCTCAACCCAGTCACGCTTGGACATATAGAGAATGATAGGGAGGGGCACAACCCCCCCTAGATTTTACCATGGAGAGCAAGAGAGCTCAAGTCAGGTTCTTTATCAACAGTTTAGGATTAGGGTTGGGATTGGGTGGATCTACGAAACCACCATAGTCAGTGAGCACGTTATTAGAATAAGAGGTTCTATAGGGGTAGCGGAAGTAATAGTGAGATTTGTATCCACCATTCCACCCCTGAGGTTGGAGATGAAGGAGACAAGGAGTGGGGGTACTCGAACATCTCCACAACCATCAGCAGCTCAACTCGAGCGACCAGACGAGATGAGAGGGGATGAAGAGATATTAGCTCAACTCCATTGGTGGTGAGTAGCGGTCGAAGTGGAAAGCCATTAGAGTTGGAAGATTGAGAATTAGAGAGTTTGGAGTTCATATTTGTCCAGAAATAGCATGTCTTGAGTGGACATAGTCCACCGTGGACCAAGAACACTAGTGCAAATGTTTAGGGACATGCAGGGTATATTTAAAAAGATTTAGTTCATTGGTCCACCATGGTCTAAGTCCATACCAATTTTTTGTAGTCCAGAAAAAGCTTTGAGGGTTAATTTGAGTGTGGTGAGCCAAAATGAAAGCCAATGGGTTCAATTTATACTCGTCCGGAACCTAGCAAATCCCCCCGATTAAAATAATGAACAGATTGAGAGACACAAGAAGAGATTTGTAGAGCCAAACATCTAAAAAGCAAAAGAAAATCCCCCAAATTGCAAGAAACCAAGTAGCACACAATCATTAAGTTTCTAGCATTAACCCACCCCTAAATCACAAACACACCACGTAAAACACACTGAATGAGGAGAGCAATAAAATAAAACTTAACTTAATTAATAGCGCATAAGTTACCATCCCAATATAATAATTATTGCTACCTGCAACAATTTGATACTGACAGCTTGAAGAAATGAAGGGTTCGTCGCAAAGAAGCCCCTTTTGTATAAATTCTTTGCTCGAACACGCCAAGTCTTGAGATTGAGACGCGATTAATGAAGCAGAAGCAACCCCAGATTAATTGGGGAACAAATAGCAAAACGACGAGAAGATTTATTGGAACCCCAATAATGAATCGACGGTTCACTAGCAGTAGGGAAGAATCTAGGCAACTTTGCCAAACCCAAAACCCAGAATTCATAATTGAAGCTAGAAAGTGGGCAGATAGAGGCTAGATTACTCGATCTGTTGAAATTAGCTTTGATTTTGTGCAATTTTTGTGCTCAGAGTGAGGAGGTGGAGAGATTTTGGGGATCCAATATAAGCGGTAAGGGGTCTCTTGAGGCGAAGGGTACGAGAGATTCTAGAGAGCTCTTTCTCTCTCATCTATACCAATATCTAATATATATATATATATATATATATATATATATATATATATATATATATATATATATTGGTAAGATCTATGTAATGTGACAAGTGTCACATTTTAATTGATTATTAATTTTTTCTTTTTATTTTTATTATGCTGAGTAATAAGTTGTTATAACTCATAATTCATAAGTATATGTCCTATAACTAATTGTTAATTATAATGTATTCATATTCCTTATTTTTCTTTGAAAAAAAGATGTGAATAATCACACATTTGGGCGGTCATACAAGAATAATTCCACATATTACTTTATCCTAGAATAATCCCACAAACTAACGAAATTAACGTGCGTGGATTAAATGAAAACGATGTTAACATGCCGTTAACTTTTCGCTGATAATTTCAATTATCCAATTAAACATGTTAGAACCAATTAAACATGCTAGAATCAATTGTGAATCTCATGGGACTTAAGTGAGATTTCCCTCATTTTCAGTCTGCACTATGGTTGATGAGCTGATCTTATGTGAATTCTGCACAATGAAAATGACTGTAACCCATCTAGTTGCAGAAGAATTGTGACTATAGATGACATTAAAAGGTTCAAACTTGAATTATATGTCTAAATTGTTAGCAGTACACTAGTACTGTTGCATATTGAGCAAGCATTTTCAATGGCTTTTGGTCTTTCAGGGTAAACATGTAATTTTGGAAGGTCGAAATTCGGTTTTAGCACTTAACAGTATAACCTTTAGTCCAAACCGGAAGCAGACACTGCCGAGTATTTCCAACTTCATTGTCAACATGTTAGGGGTAAATGACTTTGAACATGACAATGACACCCTAGCTTGTTTATTATTCTTCTAGTATTTTGTTTGTAACTGACTGAAGTCTTAACATCAAATTATTTCGTTGTAAGTAACAATGGTACGTGAAGAACTTCTTGAGGAAATTGCATATGTACCCTGGCAAAAGGAAAAAACTGACCATCTTAGATACTATCAGAGAGAGAGAGACTAAAGGGAGAGCAGAGTGAAGTTGGGGAGGGGGGGGGGGGGGGAGTTCAAAGGTTAATTAAATGAGTTAGTTTTAAAGAGCTTAATTCCCATAATTCCCCTCCAATTTGAATAGGTCATTCAGCAAATAGTTAACGGGTGTTAACACCGTTTTCATTTAATCCATGCATGTTAACTTCGTTAATTTGTGGAATTATTCTGGGCTAAAATAGTATGTGAGATTATTCTTTTACGACTGTCCAAATGTGAGATTATTCAGATCCATTTTCCCTTTTTCTTTATCCAAAAACTACCGACGATCCAATTAGTCATCCATGGAGAATATAAGCTTCATTGAGGGAGTCATAGCATAGTTAAGTAATATGATCAGTGGGATACATGAACAGAGTTACATGGTTTTATTTGGTTATGTTTATTTAATGATATACGTTTGTGGGTATTAACTATTTCTTCTTCTTTTTTTATCTTTTTTTTCACTTAATCGGAAACACAATCTCATTGTTTATTTAATTGGATATAGATGATGCATATTTGGGGGAATAAATGTACAATAATATAATAAAATTTATATAGTTGTGGGTATAAGTGTAGGTAACATATAATTGTCACATTTGATGAAAGAACATTAGTCTTTCGAATTTTAAATTTTACTTATTGAAATACACATTAATGCTCTATTTGATTCAACTTAATTTTACTTAAATTCAGTTCTATTCAGTCCAGCTCATGTGTAACTTTTTCACTCAGATAAATTTTTATTCCAAAATAAATTAATGATGATAACTATATATGTCATCGAAAAGATCTCAGATTTTCAGTTTTTAACTTATCAGGTAATGTAAGGATGCTAGATTTGACTATTAGTTATCTATAATAAATCCTATTTGCAAACAAACAAATTTAAAAAAAAAAACTTCTAATTAAATACAGATGATGAATATATTTGTGGAAATAAATAAACGTAATATAATAAGTGTTAGATAGATGTGGGTATAAGCGCAGGTTACTACAATGCAAGTTCACATCTTGATAATTTTTTTATTTATTATTATTTATTTATTATTGTTGGAGAAGGTGAGTCCTGGCAACTTATTATTTTCATTTGAAAGAAGGTTAGACTTTCAACTTTCATATTCTAATTAGCGGAAGACACATTAATGGACAATCGTATTGGATCAAATAAACCAGTTGAAGGGATAATTAGCAGTTTGCCCTGGGACTTAACTTTTTCAAGGATATGATCAATCAAATAAAGTGATAAGCAATGTCACATTTAGATTAACAATTTGTTAAGTTATATATTTGAGGTGCAATGGTAAGTTAGGTGATCAGTAATAGATATTATTATTTTTACAGTTCAGTAATAAATATTTTTGGAGATAAGCCAATTACTTAAAACAAGTATAACATGTTGATCCAGCACCATTTTCATTCAAAAATATTTTTAATTTTTAAAAGACAAAAAAAATTATCTGAGTATATTAAAAAAATATAGTAATGAAATGATAGCTCGGACAGGTATATATATATATATATATATATATAAAGGTAGCATTGAAGGTTGATTTTATTTTAATAAAAATATGTAATATAAGTATTATATTTATATCCTAAAAATAATATATATTATATATTCACTAAAAAATGTAATTTCTTTGTTAAATTTGTTTTCTTTTTGTTGATAAAAAAAATTATTATTGTTTATTGCTATTCCTGATATTCAACTTTATATATTGATATGGTTAAATTTTTCTTATTATATTAATTCTAATAACGAAGGATGATAAACAAGAACCCGTGCAACGCACGGACACGAAATCTAGTATATATGAATAATTGAATTCTCAACAAGGTAGCATTGAATAGGTAATAATTATTTATAAATGCATGATTGATTAAAAAAAAAATTAAAATTATTATTATTTCTTATTATTCCTATTATTCAACTTTATATAAATCTAGTCCTTTCCAATGTGTGACATTTGACGACTTGGTTGATGGATGCTATTAAGAATTAGTGCGTTAAGCATTCTTTAGGGTGTAATTATATGCTGAATTTTTGATTTTTTTTTTTTTTTTTTTTTTTTTTTTTTTTTTTTTTTGTGTGTGTGTGTGTGTGTACAATTTGCTTAATTGTTGATTAATATAAGGAGCGCCCAAAGAAAAAAAAAAATCTGAGAGGGAAACACATGCACTCATGTAGGCTACTTCTCCTTAGCTGAATTTACATAAATTCACTTTAATTTAATTCAATTCAGCTCAGGGATAACTTATGCTTCAGATTATTTTTTATACTGTCAAAATAAATTCATAATGAGACCTATGTCGCTATGGCTGCTCTACTTTTTGGCTTCGGAATGTAATGGACTAAAGCAAAATGACTCATAAAACTGTCGGCACCTCTTATTTATTGTGAAGTTGCCGATGATCGTCGCTCTTCGGATCTCGGGTCAAACGGAAACAGCCTCTCTGTGAGACTCTCACAGGGGTAAGGCTGCGTACAACCGACCCCCCTTACCCTGCCTAGGCGGGAGCCTCTTTTGAGGCACTGGGGTAATGTTAATGTTGTAATGTAAACCTGTCGCTATATCATTAGAAAGATTTCAAAGCATACTTTCAAATAAATTTAATATTAAATATGGTTTTAAGTTTCAAACAATTAATGATCAAGTTAAAACAATCAATTCAATTCATTTCAATTTTTTTCAAGTGAAAGAACGCCGTCAGTTAATACATCTCCATACATTAGCATGTGTAGCCTAAAAATGAACATGTCAAATACTGGAAGCTGAATTTCAAGAGAAATGGAATAAAAGGTCTTTCTTCATATTTATGAGTCACATAATAAATTATCAGTAACCATTTTAAACGTCACAACATATCTCTGTAACCGTTTTATATGAAGGCAGTGAGCTAATGTCTCCATTTCAGGTTCTGATGGCTCTTTTTGCAATACTGCTCGCCAAAGACCAAAAAAGTAGAGGAACAACACGAAACTCCCAGTTACAGTTCAGAGTTGCTCTGGGAAGCTTGTTCCGCGAAATACAAGATGCAAAACCAAGGTTTGTGGAAGGAAGAACTAAGTACATACGAGAGAGGACTGATCTTTCTGATTTTCGACAAAGGAAGGGGAGGAAGGAGAGAGCAGTGGACGTGCGGGCTCATGAATAAACACAACAGTGAGCTCCAAAAATTTGGAGATGTGGACATGGTTCAATGGAGAAGTATTTTTCTTTGTAATTATTTGCAGGACATGGGAGATACAGAATGGCTTATTCAATAAGAAAACAGATGGCCATATAGAGATCATATGAACAAAGATGTGAACAGCTGTGTGAGCAGAAGCGAGGCGTTGAAGAAGTGGTAGGGAGAAATCTCCTGCCTTGGGTTTGTCTAAAAGAATATGGATTTTGAAGGTTTCTGAAAATTTCATCTACAAAAGCAAAAATGAGGATAATTTATATTCCCTGGTTGTTTCTTAACTTGGAGTACCTCCACGACCAGTGCTGTCAGTTGGGCTGGTTGAAGTCGGAGGACTCTGACTAGATTGTTGGACTCCAGATTGAGAAATAGACCCACTCTTGGACAGAATAGAACCACCTGAACCACTTGTTATGCTCCTAGAGGATGACAAGATTGGAGAAGAGTCTTTGTTGGACCCCAAGACCTCAGTTCGCAAATCGGAGGATGAAGATGAAGGGGCAAGAGTTCCCATTGACGATCCCACAGGATAGGGGGCAACTGGCATGTCAGAAAGAGAAGATGCAGACGGACTGTAACTTATTGTTCCCATTGGATGATTGAACTTGCACGTCGGACCAAATTTGCATACTCCATGTTGTGCATAGTAACTACAAGTTGGGGTACCCTGACAAGTGAAATAAGGGAGCAAATTAAATCCTACATCAAGATCCAACAGTTTCACATACATTTTGTCGCAACATAAGAATCACCAAGCTAGAAGTTCAGAATGCCATCTGGATCAGAAGAGAAAACATTTTAGCTGTTAGCCTGTCCATACATGATGTTTTGACTGAAAATAAACAGGTCAAATCACAATATGAGGAAGAGGGGTCAGGTTGAGGGGGGGGGGGGGGGGGATGTCCTCAGCTCATTCTTCATTGAACTATTACCTTAACCTGAGCTTTTGTGCTAACAATACTAATCCATAGTCAACCATGAATTCCCAACAAACAAGGGATGATACAAAGGAGGAAGCTCTTCCGATGATAAAATCAAGAGCAACAAATGGGAAAAATAGATCATCAAATATAACAGTGGCAACCATTATAAAGCAGCAACCAACTGCAGGAAGCCAGGATACTTTAAAGGAACCCATCGAACTCTATGTCGTCCCTAGTTTTAATTTAAGGTCACTGAATGCCAAACTATGTCAAAAGTTAGCCAAATAATTACTCCTGGCATAGGGAGTCACATCAATCAATGTGTGGCCAAATGTAACCCATTCTACAGACAGTGAACACTGACACATGTTTCAAAGAGGCATAATGCAAGGATCATAAAGGACCATTGTCAAGCTGGGGGGTAAAGTGGGCCAAACCAAAAGGCAAGATTGGTTATAAAGTGCACTGATTACTTCTTCTTATTTTTCTTTTTTTTTTTAAATTCAGCAACTTATTGCCTAAATATCAACCGCCAAACATCCTAGAGCCCGTTGAGGCCCTCATACAAGTACACTTGATACCTAACTTGTTACCATTGAAACAATTAAGATACACTTGTCCCCGGGTGAGTTTTATGTATTCACATGCCAACAACAAATAGCACAAATTGTTATTCTACGAATTCCTCTGTCATGTACTGAACTTCTGTAGGCTACATCACTGCCACCAAAACATACAACAAAGAGGAGGGTGATATCCATATTGATACTGAGAAATGTTCCATTCTCCTCTGACCAATCATTTATTTTTGGTTATAATATTTTAATTGTTTCTACTCTTTTTTCATCTCAAAGACAAGTTGAGCAAATGAACACAAGAGATAAAGACTATAGAAACAAAGCAAAAGATGAGAAGGAAAGCTTTCTAGAGAATAAAACAAGGATCAAAATGTTTTGTTAATAGCACCTTCACTAACAGAACATAAGGTCTGGCTCTTCTGCTGAACAAAGCTGATTCAACCGACAATGGCAATGACCGGGTAAGGTTTGAGTGTATAACACATGCGACAGTCCAAGACATTGTTACAGTGATTAAATCCTATGATACAAACACTAACTGTCTAATATCTCTCCTTTCTAATTTTAAGGTGGGCTTCAACTGCATGCATTAAGCCAATAACAAGTTACAAGGTGTTTACACAGGGTTACTGCTTTGTTTTTACACATTAAGCAGTTAAAGTAGGGAGGAGACAAATTATCTAACTCACCCAAGTCCCAACATTGCAGCAATACAAATTACAGAAACAAAAAAGAGTTGTTAGGATACGCGAACTTTGTCAAAAGTGTTCACGCGTACTTTTCTTTTCTTTTCTCCTTTTCTTCTTTTCTTTGTTGGGGGGGGGGGATGTGGAGGTTGTCAAGCAACAATGAGCAGGGATGGTTGAGAATTCAGCAGCTCTCTTGAGTCTAGAAGTCAGCAAAAAAAATTAGCCACCGGCCCCAACCAAGCCTACCTAGATTCAAAGCCTAAGCCCACTACCCTTCCTCCAAAGTTTGGAGAAGCCGTCTTGGTGTTGGGTGTAACATGATGTTTGTTTAAGCAGCATAACTTATTTGGAATTTAATAGATATCAAATATCTCGGTCAAGCAAACAGTCAAAATAATAACTGGCATAACACCCACAAGCACAAAATAGAAGTAACAACCAGGAACTAAGCTTTAGCAAATTTGAAGTTAGTTCAGAGAAAATTTTCTCTCCCTTAGAAAGTTGAAAAGCAATCCTGACAATACACAAACAACTGAAAGAAGTAAAACATAATAAGGGTTTGATAAAAGTAATGACACCCAAAAGAACCATAACAACATATTGCAACCAGCAAGTATCTAGAAAGAATGGAAGGTATGAAAGGATAATGAAATGCGTACCGGACGAAGAGGAAGACCCATGGGACTAAGAGCAGAACTTGTTTCTGGAACAACCCATTCTGCAGGATGGTGGTATTTACATGATGTACCAAATTTGCAGTCCCCTGTTTTAAGGTAATACTGGCACTCAGGTTGCCCTGGTCTCTGTGGATATGAGTGTTCCTTCGAAATATTACTTGAAGGTCCAGCAGAAGAAGACATTGCTGGGTATGCCCCGGTGTAAGCAGGTGCAGAAGGTGACAATGGTGATATGCCATAAAGTTGACCAGCTCCAACCGCTGACTGGGAAGTGGGTGTGGTAACTGGATTAGGTGCCTGAGCAAATTTGTGCAAGAAACTAGGTGATCCAAACACTTAGACAGTAATCTTGAAATGACTGGATAAAGAGTTCTCCATATCTTTTCAGCAGTAATAGATATCGAAAACCAGTTCAAAGTGCAATATTTTAGTTAAGTTTCTCAAAGCACTACACAACTACAATTTACTTGCAACAGTTAGGAATATTTATTTCTTTAGGACAGCAGTTAGGAAAATTAATAATGAAAGTGAAACCAAGTAAGTTTTAGCTGAAACTCTTCTATGGGTCTGTTTGATTTGGAGTTATAGATATTAGTCAATTTACTATTTCCGAGGAGGATCTATGAATCATTAACACTTCCTCTCTTAGTTCAGAATAAATAGACTCAATTAAAGCTAGTCTGATAAAAGAGCGCTCCTAATAGTGTAACATTTTGTATTGGACCATCCATAACAACCTTCTTTGAAAGATTTTTTTCTTTGACCATCGTTCGTCAATGGATCCCACCCTTTAGGAGTAACATTTACATAGGTCTTAGGAGGAAGGGAGTATTAATTTCCAGATCTAAGCAACACAAAGTAACTATACAAGGTAAAATTTTCTTACTGGGTAAGGTGCCCAGCCAGGAAGGGGAACTACCCCAGGAGACAACAGCAATGGTCCATATGGTCCTTGAATATATGAACCTGGCATCACAGGAGGCCTTACAAGAGGCCAGTTGCCTGTCACCATTCCATATTGCTGAGGAGCGGGAGCAGGCGCAGGAGCGTTTTGAATAGGAGAATAAACAGTAGGTGAAGCTACAGGAGCAGGAGAAACAGCTCCAGATGTTGCGGTAGGCACTTGTACATTGGAAGGCTGTGGATGATGGAATTTGCAGGTCATCCCAAACTTGCACTGCCCTGTTTTCATATAGTAAGAACACTCTTTCTCACCCTGCAGAGTTGACAATCATTAGCATGGTGCACAAAACAAATACATCTCTAATGATACAATGTAGCACACGTAACTTTAGAAAGAGCTTAATAGATTCTCATTATAACGAAAATTATATACAAACCGGACGTAGAGGATATCCATAGATGTTGAGTGCAAATGGGCTTACAGAACCAGCTCCTTGTCTTGGATGATGATACTTACAAGAGGTGCCAAATTTACAAGTCCCAGTCTTCATAAAATACTGCATTGTTTCACAACCCACAAAAACAAATCACATACAAATTCAGAGACTATCTGCTTTATGTTTCACATGAAACGACGCCTAACTTAAATGCAAACTTTTGAGCAGCAGAGGGAATCAGAACCTATGTCACTTGGTCTCTTTCTTTTACTCAAAAGCATCAATGTCATATAGTCAAGATGGCATATATGCAATGACACTTGGACGCTTCAGTTTAGGCTAAAGTTCCAGAGAAGAATTTAAAGATGATTAAGTTTGACATTTACAATATTTCTATAAAACTAATTATCTACCCAAGTCCATGTAACATAGTCCATGTAAAAAATGAAAAAGAGGGAGAATGCAAAGGGGGAAAAACCAGAAAAGGAAAGAAAAACACCAAGCCCATACAGAAAACATTGCACCATTTGCAATTAGCTAATGTAGATTATCAAAAGCTTCCATATTTACGAATACATTCCGAATTCTTACCTGACAGACTGGTTGCCCAGCTCTCTCCGGAAAGTCCCATCCGCCGGTCCTCCCGCCACCCCCAGTCACCTGAACAATGTCATCTTCCCAAGTTCAATTCACAAAAACTCATCTCAATTACCATTTCCAATAATGAAATGTACATAAAGAGTTAACTAAAACCAACTGTCCTTTTACTCTTTCACAACAACAATTCCCAACAAATTACTCAAATTGCACAAACTACACAGCAAAAACAACCCAAATTCTCAAAATTCACAAAAACTGATCTCAGTTGCCATTTCCAATAATGAAATGTACATTAAAAGTTAACTAAAACCAACCATTCCACACTTTCCAAACAACAATTCCCAACAAATAACTCCAATTGCACAACCTCCACATCAAAAACAACCCAAATTCATCAAGATCAAACAGGATCAATCAATTCAAACCCATCAAAATTAAACAAAAACCCATCAAAATTAAACAAAAACCCATCAAACCCCTCTAAATTAATCACTCAAATTCAATAATAAATAAAAAAATTACCGGGGGACGATGACGTGGATGATTAAACCGGCAACGATCGCCATACCCACAAGAACCAGTTCTCAAATAATAAATGCAATCGGGCTCACCGGGCCTCTCTGGATAGGGCTCACCGGGCTCACCATGCTCAGCCACACCCTCGCCCCCTAATCCCAGCTGCCACATGGGTTCTACAAAATCAACAAAAAATATAATAATCGATCCCACATTTTCAGACCTTATATTATACAAACAAAATTTAAGAAAACCCCCAAATTGATAATAAAAAAAAAAAAATACAAACTTCGAAAACAAAATCGAAAATGGGGATTTGGGGTAAATTGTTAAAAATCACACCCACCTTCTAACCCTGTTTGTGGTACTGATGGTTCCCAATCAGATGATGGATCCGGTTGGGTTTCTTTGTAATGGTCCATTTTTTATTTTATTTTTTTGGGTTTGAACCCAACTGTACGGAACAGAGGAGAGAGAAAATGAGTAAAAGAGTCTGATCAAAATGGGGGAATGGTAATGGAGAAAGAGAGAGTGAAGAGAGTGTTACAGAGATGTTGTTGTTGTTGTTGTTGTTGAGAGTGTTGTCTTTTTTTTTTGGTGTTGGGTTAGTTTCTTTTGGTGAGTTTTCTTCTTTTCTCTCTCAGTTTTGGTTTGGTTTGGTTTGTTGTTGCTGAGGAGTGATGTTTGTGTTTGTGTCTCTCTCTCTCTTCTTGGGTTTGTTTCTTTTCTCTCTCCTGGATGATGTATTAGTTTTCAAAGCATTTGATCTTTTTGGAGTTTCGCTTTTTCGACTGGGTGGTTTATATACGCGCGAAAGACTTCAGAGAGAGAGAGTGAGAGAAATAAAAAAAATGAAGAATTGAAATTTGTTTTGTTAGTATTAGTTTATTACTCCAGTCTCCCAGTTACATTTGGTTAAAAAAGTTAATTCAACTGGCTTTGTGTTTGAAAAAAATTTAACAACCAAAACATTCCTTGTTTCACAAAATAAAAGCACAAATGTTAAGCTAATGTAAACAATGTAAGGCTTCTATTGAACTTCATTTCACTTTTAGTTCAGTTCAGTTTAATCCAGTTCAATCCAGTTCATTTCAGTTCATGTGTAACTTATCACTCATTTAATTTTTTATTCCGAAATAATTTCAAATTAATAACTATGTCGGGAAAATCTCAAAGTATACTTTTAAATGAGTCTAGTATTGACTATGCTTGGACGAATTTTAAATGACTAATGATCATATTAAAAAAAAATATCGATTCAGTTCAGATCAGTTTTATACCGCTGAATCAAACGAAGCCTAAGACAACTTTAGTCTCCATTCTTGTCACCTTAAAGAAATAAATTGAACTGAACTTATTTTTTAAACTTGACATTGACCTTGGACCTTTAATTCTTTAAATATCTTTCAAACTTATTTAATATTAAGTCATTTTGTAGGCTTTGAAATCTTTCCAATAATGTAAGTATAATCACGAACTTATTTTAAAATAAAAAATTATCTAAATAAAAAATTTCATATAAACTAGGTCGGAATAAATTAAACTGGACTAAATTAAACTAAAATTAAGTTGGGAAGAACATACCTTTGCAAATTTGGTTAACAATATTCGTGGGAATTTATACCCAAGGCCTGAAAAGTTTAGAAGGAAGTCCTTGTAACATTTTATTAAAGAGAAGTACTAATAGTATATGCTGCATGAAATTTTACCATAAAGAAATTAAATGTGTATAGTATTAATTAGAGCCATAATGCACGTAGAAGAAAACACAAAACCGACACTGCTTGAAAAGGGTAAGTGTGAATGTGATCCCCACATTGAGTGGGTTTCTTTTGAGTTGATTCTTTGCGCTCAATACTTGGGAATGAAAGACAAGTGTAACAATTTAAAGAAACATGGAAAGGGCAAGCCATTTTGGTCCCTTAGATTTGAAGGCGTCTTGTATCACTTACTACCAAGAATCTTTTCAAAAATCCTCGGCCACAATTGAAAATAACATTCCAAGAATGAACTTTTACTTTTTTTTTGCAATGAAAAATAATCCAAGTCATAAGTCTCAAAAATGTCATATAATTTGAGACGGAGAGAGTATTATTTTGTTTGAATTTTACTTATAAACAAAATAAAATGGTGAACTTGGATTTTGTTTTAGTTCATGTTGTATGAATTGAGTCATGAGTTATATTATATTAAACTATTAGATGCACTTAGGAGGGGGCTAGTTGATAGAGAGGTTGTCAGGGTAATTATCAATAGTTCAAAACTTATTTTTAAGTAGTTTGATTAGATAAGGTAAAGTTGTGGGTTTGATACACATTTCTCGATACCAATGTCTACTTTCGGCTTTGAAGGAATTAGTTTGGCATTAATGAAACCACTATTTGCGTTTATTGTTCAGTTAGTTTGATAAATTTCATATTGAACAAGACGACATTACGAGCATACCGTAGTAGAAAGTGTTTTGATCGTCATTCATCTTGTTAGGAAGGGAAATATACTAGGCAAGTAAATGTGTTAGGAAAGTTCATACTAATATACATTCAAGAGGAGATTTAGAGAAAGTCTCATATGCTCTTTCCAAATTCTTTTCTATGGAACATTAGAGAAAGATTTTCTGCTGAGATTTGGGATCCTATTCAACCCAAAAAGATGCCTACCTCTGTAGACACCCTAATCAGTTCTTATCCCTTGACACCGCAAAAGCTTGATGATGATGGTAATGGATTAATATGGACGTAAGTAGAAATTGATACCCTAATATTTTCTATAATTATTATATTGATTTATAAATAGTTTCGGAGATTAAATCGTAATTATATTCAAGGATTCAATTTATTCAATTAAAGCCATAATAATATTAATTATTATTACGAAACTTTCATAAATTGCATTTATCAATTTTGAGGAGTTTAATTAAAATATTTTATATATGAATAAGAGTTATTCATGTTGTTTTAATTAGTTTTAATTAGCAATTTAAATCAGAAAATTATTTGAGAGTTTTATTTATATGATTTTAACGATCGAGAGAATTCATATTCCTTTTATTATTTATTCGGGAAGCATTTATTCAATTAATTTAATGAGAATATTTTTTTTATTCCTAGCTTGACTTTTATTGACCAAAACCCTTGTGGGTGAGTATGTATAGAAAAAGATGAGGAGTTATTCAGTTTGCACACTTTGATCAAACCCTCATCATCTCTCCTCTCTCTCACCCGCCCACTTTCTCTCTTCTCTCCCCTGCCGGTCGCCGGAAACCACCAGGCTGCCGCCATCACCATTGGTAAGCTTTCTCGCTGCCATTACCAGTACGAGAATCGCACGAGTCTACACGAAGGCTTATGGGTTGAGCTACTACTAGCTGGTCTACCTAACATCCATCCTTGGATGGGACTCAAGGAGAAGTACGACGACGTACTCTCCAAGAGTGGTCACTTGCACGAGAAGAAGTATGGTGAAGGGACGAGATGGTCTCTCTGCTTTAGAGACATTGCAGTTGAGTTATGCCTGTCCGAGTTCGAGTAGAAGGTGAACCGTGTACTAGTGCCTGCGCTGAAGGGTATGTGTGAGTACTGCTGGACCAAGAAACGCAAACATGTTGAAGACTTTAGGGAGCGTTTCATGCCTCAGAAGTTCGGTGGATATGCTTATCCATACGCGCCCTGCAAGGAGGTGAAGCCTAGGAGGAAGAACGATCATGATGAGTCCCCTAGTGCGAAAAGGATGTGTGCGAGTGTCAAGTAGAACTAGTTGATTGTTTTTGTAGTTCTATTTGGGTTTATTGAACTTTTAGTTTTTGTGATGACCTTGCGTGGTCAAGTTTGATATTGGTGTAGTTGATAGGCAACAAATATTTATGATTGTTATTTACTTGCAATTTGTCTCATTGCAAGACTATTTCATTTGATTATATGATATCGTTGAGAATTTGTTTTACATGATCGTTTTATCACATAATTGCATGGTTGACAAATAGCTTCATAATGCTATCTCGTATTGCTTAGACATGATGGGAAATCCATGTCGAAATTATGGCAAAATTTTCATTGAGCATAATCATATTAAATGTGAGCCAAAGGCTAAGCATGTATTGTATGCAATCAAATGTCATTATTTATTGCCCTACTAAATAGTATGGGGCCTCGATGTGTGAATTGTGAATGTTATTGCTTATCAATCGTGTGAGACCAATGTGTCTAATTTGTTATTGCATATCAAACTATTATGCATGAGAACTGAGAACATTCAAAGCAAGTATGTTGCTTAGACCTACAACGTAAGGTCGATTATTGAAACTTATATGGTATTTGCTAAATGTCAAGAGAAAGGTTTCAATTATAACCTATACCTCTCAGTTAGACCTCAATTTGGGTCGAATGTGCCAACTTTGCTGAAATGGTGATCAACGACCGACTCGCGAGACTAGAAGTAGGTCTTACCAACGTGGTTGAGCACATTACGCTCTAGTTAGAGCGTCAGGAGCAAGATCACAATGCGCAGAACCCTGAGACGCGCAACTTTATGGATTTTGATGCACTCAAACCTCCGGCGTTTGAGGGTGGCTCTGAGTCCACCAAGTTAGAGAACTGGATAATAGAGTTCGAGAAGTTGTTTAGGGCGACTAGTCGGCCCAACAACATGAAGGTCAACACCGCTACCTATTACTTGAAGGGTGAAGCAAACAAGTGGTGGAGTGACGTAGAAACTGAACTGCTTGCTATTGAGAACTACGGGTGGACCGAATTCAAGGAGTCTATTCGTGAGAGGCTCTATCCAAGAGTTGTCCGTCGCCAGAAGCAACGGGAATTTGAGAACATCTATCAAGGAAAGCTATCTATAGCTGAGTACGCAACAAATTTCAACAAGCTTATTGCTTTTGCACCTAACTTGGTGACGACCGAAGCTGAGCGTGTCGAGAGGTTCGAGGATGGCCTGAAGTGGGACATACTGCGTTTTGTTATGGGAAACTCGCTGACGTTTCAAGGAT
Source organism: Tetragonia tetragonoides (assembly GCA_038025085.1). Lineage (NCBI taxonomy): Eukaryota > Viridiplantae > Streptophyta > Magnoliopsida > Caryophyllales > Aizoaceae > Tetragonia > Tetragonia tetragonoides. The sequence goes on along the minus strand of CM076152.1, from coordinate 31,565,017 downwards.
CGTACGAGAAAGCCTTGAACCAAGAGCGTGTTATGGATCATCGTGATTCGTTGCTTGGAAAGCATAAACGTGACGAAGGGAGTTCTTCCCAGTCGAATGGCGCGGACAAGAGGCCAAGACCCAACAACAATCAAAACAACCAGCGTGGTAATCAGAACCACAACGGGAACATGATCGTGACTCGAACAGTCATAGAGCTACGATCTTAGCTAGGAGGAATACGCCTTGTAGTCGCTGCAACAAGACGCATCCTGGTAAGAACTGTCGTGGTGACGTGCTTCATTGCTATGAGTGCAACAAGCCTGGTCACAAAACTTCTGAATGATGGAGTCGTGGAAGGAACAACAATGGTCAGAACCGCGATAACAACTACAATCGTGGTGGAAGGGGAAATGGTAAACGCAGAAATGGTGGTAACTACCATGGAAATGGGGGTTACAACAACAACAACAACAACAACAACAACAACAACAACAACAACAACAACAACAACAACAACAACAACAACAACAACAACAACAATACTGCTGCTCCTGCTACGAACAATGAAGCACTACTTCCCGCACCTGCCAACCGCGTGCAGAACAACAACTAACAATAACAACAACAACAACAACAACAACAACAACAACAACAACAACAACAACAACGACAACAACGACAATAGAGAGGTGAATGGAAGGGTTTATGTGCTGAACAACAACGAGACTGAGGCGAACCCGAATGTGATTGCTGGTACTTTTCTCGTTAACTCTCAACCTACTTTTGTTTTGTTTGATAGTGGTGCAACACATTCTGTTCTTTCTAAGAGTTTTTCATCTAAGATAGGTTTAGAACCTAGTTCTGTGTATAGTGCAAACATTACGATGCCAAATGGGTCGAATGTTAATTGTAAAGCGTTGTATTAAAAGTGTCCGATTAGGATAGTTGGTTCCGACTTGCCTGCGGATTTGATTCAGATGGACTTGAAGGAATTTGACGTGATATTGGGAATGGATTGGTTAGCCAAGTATAGGGCTAAGTTAGAGTGCTTTGAACAACGTGTATCGTTGCGTGGACCGAAGGGTAGGAGGATTACCTACAAAGGAGTCATGGTCAAGCCAAAGCTGAAGGTAGTGGCGACCATGAATGCAAAGGAGTGTATGACTAAAGGTGAAGAGATTTACCAATGTCATGTGGTGGATACAAGTTGAGAAGCTGAAGTCTCGAAACCTATTCCAGTTGTTTCGGAGTACGCTGACGTCTTTTCAGACGAGATTCCCGGAATGCCTTCGCAACGCATTATCGACTTCACAATCGACTTGGCTCCATGTTCTGCTCCGATCTCGAAAGCTTCGTACCGTATGTCTCCTGCTGAAATGAAAGAACTAAAAACACAACTCGAGGAACTACTAGAGATGGGATACATACGTCCTAGTGTATCGCCTTAAGGTGCTCCTTTTTTGTTTATGCGTAAGAAGGATGGTAGTATGAGACTGTGTATAGATTACCGTGAGTTGAACAAGATTACGATCAAGAATCCTTATCGACTCCCTAGGATTGACAATTTGTTTGACCAACTCCTTGGGGCGACTGTCTTCTCAAAGATTGATTTACATTCAGGATACCATCAACTCAGGATTTCCGAGCCTGACATTGCAAAGACCGCGTTTAGGATGAGGTATGGACACTACGAGTCACTGTAATGCCTTTTGGGTTGACGAACGCACCTGCGAAGTTTATGGATTTGATGAATCGTACGTTCCAGCCTTATCTCAATCAGTTCGTAGTTGTCTTTATTGACGATATTTGGTCTATTCGAATAACGCTGCTGAGCACGAGCAACACTTGCGAACCGTTTTGGAGATTTGAGACGACATCAGTTGTACGCGAAGTTGTCGAAGTGCGAGTTTTGGTTAGAAACTGTTTCTTTCTTAGGACACGTGGTGTCTAAGAGTGGAGTTGTTGTTGACCCAGAAAAGATTAGAGCTGTTATGGACTGGTCCGCATCGAAGAGCGTGACTGAGGTTAGAAGTTTTCTTGGGTTTGTTGGTTACTATTGTAGGTTTGTGGGAGGATTTTCCAAGATAGCGCAGCCTATGACAAACTTGATGAAGAAGGCGATGAAGTTCGTGTGGTCTGAAAAGTGTGAAGCTACTTTTCAAGAGTTGAAGAAACGTCTTACGAGCGCGCCGATTTTGACTTTTCCATCGGGAACTAAAGGATATGAGGTCTATAGTGACGCGTCTAAGCATGACTTAGGCTGTGTTTTGATGCAGCACAGTAAGGTAGTGGCTTATGCCTCAAGAAAACTGAAGAAGCACGAGGATAATTACCCTACTCACGACTTAGAGCTCGCTGCTGTCGTATTTGCTTTGAAGATTTGGCGACACTATCTTTACGATTCTGCTGTCAAGATGTTTACAGATCACAAAAGTTTGAAGTACATATTCACACAAAAGGAGTTGAATTTGCGACAAAGAAGATGGCTAGAGTTATTGACGGAGTACGACATCGACATTCAGTATCACGAAGGGAAAGCTAACGTAGTAGCTGACGCTTTGAGTAGAAAGATTCGTCATACGTTGAATACTGCTTTAGTACTTCCGAAGGAGATCATTCGTGACTTGCAGAGTTTAGACGTGGAGATTGTGCTGAAAGGTGACGTTCAATGTATGTTAGCGCATATGTCAGTTCGACCAAACCTTGCTCGACGAGATCAAGGGTAACAGAATCAGATGAAGATCTTCAACGGATTCTACGCCACAAGGACGAGGGTAGATCCAAGGACTTTTCTACTGGTCAAGACGGTGTTTGAGATTTCGTGATCGTGTCTGTGTGCCGAATGACCCGGATATCAAGAGTCAGATTCTGGGTGAAACTCACAATACGTCTTATTCTGTACATCCTGGTGGAGACAAGCTTTACAAAGATCTTCGCCAAATATTTTGGTGGAGGGAATGAAACAAGATGTTGCTGAGTTTGTGGCTAAGTGTCTGACGTGCCAGAAGGTCAAGATCGAACACAAGAGACATGGTGGAATGATTCAATCACTTGAAGTTCCTACGTGGAAATGGAATTCAATCTCAATGGACTTTGTCATGGGTTTACCATTGATACAGAAGAAGAACAATGCCATTTGGGTCGTTGTAGATTGTTTAACGAAAGTTGCGAGATTCATCCCAATGAATGACACTTGGGAAATGGAGAAGCTAGCAGATGCTTACATCAAGGAAGTCATGAGACTTCATGGTGTTCCAGAAGATATCGTTTCGGATAGAGACTCGAGATTTCTAATCATTTTTGGAAGAAATTGCAAGAAGCTTTTGGAAGAAAATTGAAGTTCAGTACTGCTTTTCATCCTGCGACTGATGGTCAGACGGAAAGAATGATTCAGACTTTGGAAGATATGCTACAAGCGTGTGCTCTCGAGTATCAAGGCTCGTGGGATACACACATTCTGTTGATCGAATTTTCTTACAACAATAGCTATCGTTCAACCATTGATTGAGCACCATATGAAGCATTGTATGGTACGAAGTGTAGATCGCCAGTTTGTTGGAACGACATTAGTGAAACTGCAGCTTTGGGTCCTGAGATGATCCAGCAGACCGTCGATGTGGTCAAGGTGATTCAAGCGAAGATGCGTAGTGCTCAAGATTGCCAGAAATCGTACGCAGATAGAGGTCGTAGACCTGAAGAGTTTGAGGTGGGAAGCAAGGTACTTTTACGAGTATCTCCTACCAAAGGTGTCATGCGTTTTGGTCGTCAGGGGAAATTGAGTCCTCGTTACATTGGACCTTACGAGATCCTGGAAAGGATTGACGAGGTTGCTTATCGACTAGCTTTACCTGTGGAACTGGCAAAATTCCATAGTGTGTTTCATGTCTCCCAGTTGAAGCGATACGTACATGATCCAACTCATGTCGTTCAACCTGAAACGATCGATCTCGATGGAAGTTTGACGTATGAAGAGCGTCCTATCAAGATAGTGGATTGCAAAGAGTGCTCAACTTGAACAAAGACTATTCCAATCGTCAAAGACGTTTGGTCTCGACAAGGTCAAGAGGAAGCAACATGGGAAGCAGAATCCATGATGCGTGAGAAGTATCCAGACCTCTTCCTAGAAGATACTAGTCTCACTTGAGTTTCGAGACGAAACTCCTTTTAAGGAGGATAGAATGTCATGCTTCGAAATTTCGTCTTTTTGCGTGTCTTGTTTATCGCTTTGCATGAATTGCATGTTCCAGCATTGCATGTTGCATTGCTGATCAACTTAAAATCACGATCGTACTTGCTCATCTTGCATATGTCAGTGTCCTAGAAATTGTTTTATACCTTCGTATGGTAAACTCGTTTTGTTTTTGGAAGTGATTACTTCATGTCTCAAGTTTCGGGATGTAACTTCTTTTAACGAGGGTAGAATGTGATACCCCAATATTTTCTATAATTATTATATTGATTTATAAATGATTTATAAATAGTTTTGAAGATTAAATCGTAATTATATTCAAGGATTCAATTTATTCAATTAAAGCCATAATAATATTAATTATTATTATGGGACTTTCATAAATTGCATTTATCAATTTTGAGGAGTTTAATTAAAATGTTTTATATATGAATAAGAGTTATTCATATTGTTTTAGTTAGGTTTAATTAGCAATTTAAATCAGAAAATTATTTGAGAAATTTATTTATATGATTTTAACGATCGAGAGAATTCATATTCCTTTTATTATTTATTCGGGAAGAATTTATTCAATTAATTTAATGGGAATATTTCTTTTATTTCTAACTTGACTTTTATTGACCAAAACCCTTGTGGGTAAGTATATATAAAAAAAGATGAGGAGTTATTCAGTTTGCACACTTTGATCAAACCCTTATTATCTCTCCTCTCTCTCACCCGCCCACTCTCTCTCTTCTCTCCCCTGCCGGTCGCCGGAAACCACCAGGCCGCCGCCATCACCATTGGTAAGCTTTCTCTCTCATCTTCTTTCTCTCTCTTTCTTTCTTATTCTCTTTCTCACTTATTCTTTCTTTCTCCATGGATTCTCTTTCTCTCTTTTGTTACAGTCACAAACCACCATGGAGACACCTCTCTCCGGCCACCTACTGTCTTCTCTGGTTAGTACTCGGGCTGGTTGCAAAGCCCCGACCTTTCCCTCTCCTTCTTTCTCTTTCGCTTTCTTTTTCTCTCTCTTTCGCTCTCTCTTATGACTGGTCGTGAGCCACCACGGTGGATCCACCACCACCACCACCAGCGCTGGTGCACTACACGTTGGTGGTGAGGGGGTCACCGGACCACCATGGGTGGTGTTCGTGGTGGTGGTACATGGGCTGTGCGAACAGTTTTCAGTTTCGTGATTTCGCGAATTATCGTGCACAATTTTGTGGATTTTCAGCAGATTTTATATTTTAATTTTTCTGCACTCATTTGGAACCCGAATTCGGATTTTCAAAAGCCTAGATTGGTTGAAATAAATCAAAAAATTTAATAAAATTATCAAATTAATAGTTTATTACTTTTTGAATTTTCGTATTTAATAAATTATGTTTTGGTAATTATTTTTAATTAGGGCCTAACGAGCAAGTGTGATAATCTTTGTACGTGGAGCTTACGTACTGTTTGGTAGCTTAATAGTGGTAAGTGCTCATGCCTACCTTCTTCCAAGACCCCATCGAAACTATTTTGATGAGTTATGTGCTAATTGGAAAATTGTTGTGAATTTAATATGCAAAGCATGATTAAATTATATCGTCGTACTATGAAGTTATTAAGCATGATTCACTGCTGTAAATATTGTTTATAATTAGCATGTCGATATTATCATGTTTTGGGAATTAATTAGCATATGATGATTATTGGACAAATGTTGAATGATGAATTGTTATTATTATTATGCTATTAATTATATGCTAATTGGTATGGGTGTTATTGAGTGCTAGTGAGGACCTATTTATTATCGTTGAATGTCTTGGATGATTTGTGAATTTTTTGATATCTTATTACCCTGCCGAAGTGCTGCCGAAATTGTGCTAGACATGTAATGTCATCTTTATTGAATTATCGTCGTTACTGAATTAAAGCATGTTTAATTCTCATCGTGTCGAATTATCATTATCGTCGTTATTTACTATTCATTGTCAAGAGCATGAAATGAATTAGTAAGTCGTGGTCTCGTAGTAGCACTATGTCAACCAATGCAAATTATGTGAATTGAATTAATGAGAGTAAGACTCCTAATGGATCCCTAGGAGTAGTCGAGCAATCGGGATTACACCTAATGGTGTAGTTCAAGGTATGAGTGATTCCCAAGTTACTTATGGACACCTCACAGTGTGTCTGGGATGAATCATTCCCCATTTATTAAGTCCTCTAGGCTCGTGTAATTGTACTAGAGGTAGTGTGCACACTAGAGTCATTAAGTCCATGGCGTGATTGTATCTTCGATGAACAGTATGGGTAATTGTTGTTCTATTCTCTCTCTTACATCTCTCTAATCAAGACGGATTGTCTATGTCGTATTTTGTATGATCACTATACAAGAATTGTATATAAAAGAATGTCGTTTTGTGTATGCTTGATTATATGCTTATGTGTGTATGCAAATGAATTTCAATGATTCTTCTATAACCTCAGGTAAGGTTTGCGAAATGTTTTTACTGGGTATGGATGACGTTTATTCAGTTTATCTGATTTTTGTTTCTCTTTTGTTTCTTTTCTTTTCTTCTGTATTTTTGTTTCCGTCACGGAAACCAAACTGCAGGTTTAGTTGATTGAGGACGTACAACATGGAAGGTAGAGTTAGCGTCGGGTTTTAGAACTATTTCTGTTCAGTTAGATCGTTGGGATTTTATTGGATTTAACCCTTTGAAGGCAAGTTGTAATAAATTGGTTTAATGATTTTAACTCACTATATAGACAACTCTGATATTAATTGTTTAGTTTGTTTAGTTTCCTTAGAAGCTCCTTTTGGTGCCTAGTCTTTCTTTCTACTTAGCATTACTCCTTAGTGATAAATGTTGCAATAGCTACCCTCGGGTTTGGGACAGTTCAGCGGTGTCGAGTCGTGCACAACGACGACGATATTTCCCGGGAAATCATTGTGAATTCGGAGGTGTTACAAAATTGCTCGGACGTCTAGACCAGATTCCTTTAAACCTTAGTCTTTGCATATCACTTGTTATAAGGATTCTAGCGCCTTTCACATTGCCTCAATCAGGTTTCCGGATCAAAAGATATCATGTTTTGAAGATTTGGGTCAAAAACTGCTTGATCCCGACCCCCTAGGGCTGCCCAAGGGTAATTTCTTAATTTACTGAGCACAAAAGGTCAAAAAATCCTAGTCGCGCACGCGCCTCCATGTCTAGCGGCACTCGCGAGACAGCGGAGCTAGAAGTAACCACCGTTGAGCTCCAACGGTCCCACTGTTGAGCCTCAGCGGTAGGCCCTGGCCCCAACTGGCTTCCGCATAGCCGCTGGGCCGGGATTTCTGTCCTAGGCCCCGACTTCCGTCCCCTAACTCTATAAATACTCATCTTCACCTCTTTTCAGAGAGGTTTGTAATGATCAGTTTACAACTTTGAGAGCTATTTTGAGAGCACAAAACCCTAAATCATAGAGAAATCTGAATTTTGAAGATTCAAGCAAGCCATTGCATTTAACCTAGCACCCAAAATCAAAGAGCAAAGTCCAATTCTACTTCTCCTGTTCGAATAGAACGTCCAGGTTAGCCATCCTGAAGGCTTAAATTAATTCTTTCAATTCTCTTTTATTGTTTTAATCATGTTTTACTTAGCTTTTGATTATGGTTGAATTAAATATGTATGTTTGATCTTTATTTATTATGCATGCATATTTAATTAGTTAAAGTTTGCATCTTTTATATTTATTTTTGCATATAGTGAGCATTTAGGTTTTATTTTAGCATATAATATAGCTATTTTGCATTGTGCTTCCATTGAAGTTACTAACAAATTTGTTAATGTGCATATGCAATTCTTGGCGCGTTTTAGCAAATATGGTAGGTCAGAGTATATTTATTTATAACTTTTTTTCTTATGGTTTGTGCTTGTTAGATAAATTGCATGCAAATTGGATGTAATTGTGCAAAGTGATAAAGGTAATAAATTGGTTGTCTTTAACCCGCCTAGTAAATTTTAAGACTTTGGACGACCGGATTTATGTGGAACCATATAGTTTAAATAAATATTTGACATGGATAGGATAGGATTAGTAGAAGTTGGTAATTCGGGGGATTTAGATAGGATTCGTTTTATCTTTTCGTACCTACACCCCCGAACTCAATCTTTTTGGCCCCTTTTGGGTATGAGTCAATTTCCAATAGGATTTGGGTGCACTTTTGATGGTTTTCAATTATTTTCTTAAAAATTGGTGGCGGCTTTATTATTTGCTTAGTTATTTCCCCTATTGAATTAATCATGTTGCAAGGACGTATTATTTAAGAATCATTAATTCCACCACTTTAAAAAGACTATTTATTAAATAGAGGCGCGGCCTCCCGAATGGGCGAGGGTTCTTACAGTGGTGACTTCATTAGGAATCAATTTTAAGAGGGTGTAATTCAAATGCTTATTCATGTCAATTATTTATTTTAGCTATTTGGTTCAATTACCGTATGTGGTTATTTCTTATCGCTTTGCATTCATGTCATTCACTTGCACGCGTTATCTTCGCAAGATGGTGAAATCCATCACCACACGGTATTAGGATCTACCCTTTGGAGCATTGTCTATAACTTGGTTAGTGACCCACTAGGGCTGAATTGCCTTGCACATAGTCGTATTTCGCCCCATGACACTTCACATGTTTTCCTTTTGAGGTGTGTGAAACGGTACGTCTAATCTTACGATGCAGGTACAATCACTGAAAGTTCCTACGTGGAAATGGATATCTATTTCATGGATTTTGTCATGGGTTTACCTTTGACACAGAAGAAGAACAACGTCATTTGGGTTGGTTGTAGATCTTTGACGAAGGGCGCGAGATTATCCCAATGCACGACACGTGGGAAATGGAGAAGTTGGCTAACGCGTACGTCAAGGAGGTCATGAGATTTCATGGTGTACCTGAAGATATTGTTTCTGATAGAGACTCGAGATTTCTCTCTCACTTCTGGCAGAAATTACAAGAAGCTTTCGGAAGCAAATTGAAGTTTAGTACGCTTTTCATCCTGCAACTGATGGCCAGACAAAAAGAACGATTCAGACTCTAGAGGATATGCTTCGAGCGTGTACCCTCGAATATCAAGGTTTGTGGGACAAGCACATTCCGTTGATCGAATTTTCTTACAACAATAGCTATCATTCGAGCATCGATCGAGCACCATATGAAGCCTTGTATGGTAGGAAGTGTAGATCGCCTGTATGTTGGAACGATATTAGCGAGACTGCAGTTTTGGATCCTGACATGATCCAGCAAACTGTAACCATTGTGAAGGTGATTCAAACGAAGATGCGAAGTGCACAAGATCGCCAGAAATCATATGCAGATAGAGGTCGTAGATCTGAAGAATTTGAGGTGGGAAGCAAGATACTTTTGCGAGTATCTCCTACCAAGGGCGTTATGCGTTTTGGTCGTAAGGGAAAACTGAGTCCTCGTTACATTGGACCTTATGAGATCCTAGAGAGGATTGGCGAGGTTGCTTATCGTTTAGCTTTGCATGTGAAACTTGAAAAAGTCCACAATGTGTTTCAGGTCTCTCAACTGAAGCGATACGTACATGATCCAACTCATGTCTTTCAACTTGAAATGATTGAACTTGATGAGAGTTTGACGTATGAAGAACGTCCAATCACGATCACTGACCAAAACGAGCGCTCCACTCGTACAAAGACTATTCCGATTGTGAAAGTTATTTGGTCCCGTCATGGTCAAGAATAGGCAACATGGGAAGCTCAATCCATGATGCGCGAGAAGTACCCAGAACTCTTCATCAAAGGTACTAATTCCATTTGAGTTTCAGAACGAAACCCTTTTTAAGGAGGGTAGAATGTCACACCTAGTAAATTCGTGTTTGTTTACCGCTTTCCACGAGTTGCATGTTCTAGCATTGCATGTCCCATTGCTAATCGACTTAGATCACAACCGTAGTACACGCATCGCATTGTCGTAGTCCTAAACTCGTTTTATACCTTCGTATGGGTAAACTCGTTTCGTCGTTGAGAAGTAATTACTTCATGTTTCAAGTTTCGGGACGAAACTTTTTTAAGGAGGGTAGAATGTGATACCCCAATATTTTCTATAATTATAATACCGATTTATAATTCATTTATAAATAGTTCCGGAGATTTAAATCGTATATTTATATAACGATTCAATTTATTCAAATTAAGTCATAATAATATTAATTATTATTATGGAATTTCGTGGTTTACAATTATCAAAATTGAAGGATTTAATTAAATTGTTTTATATATGAATAAGGTTTATTCATATTGTTTTAACTAGTTTTAATTAGCATTTAATTAGTTTTAATTGTATTTAATTAGCAATTAAATCAGAAAATTAATCCCAAGACTAGTAGGTTTTGACTTTCATTAACTAGGCACCTATATAAGCTAGAAGATAGTCCAAATGATCAGTTTGCAAAAACCGAGCCAAAACCCCAAACTCTCTTCTCTCTCTCTCTCTCTCTCTCTCTCTCTCTCTCTCTCTCTCTCCCTGTTGTCGCCGGCCACCAGGCAAACCACCGGCCTCCTCCCCCGCCGGTGAGCTCCCGTTCTCCCACTCTCTTTCTCTTTCTCCTTCTCTCTTTTCAGCTCTCTTTCACCCCCCCTGTTTTTCTGTTTCGCGACTGTCGCGCCACCACCGCGCCACCAAGCCTCGCCTGGGTGGTCGACGGCGAGTGGCCGACGCGGCTGGGTCCTCCCCCGTTGCCCTCTCTCTCTCTCAGTCTCTCTCTCAGTCTCTCTCTCTCTCTCTCTCTCTCTCTCTCTCTCTCTCTCTCTCTCTCTCTCTCTCTCTCTCTCTCTCGCAATTTCTCTTTCTTTCTCTCTCCTCCGTCGCCGGCGCTAGCCACCACCAACCATGGTGGTCGGTGGGTGGTGGTCTTGGTGATGGGCTAGGTCGTGGGTCCCCATGCTTGGTGTATCACGGCCTAGACTCGAAAAACCGATTAAGCTTTCGTTTAATAATTTTGTTTTAATTAATTTCGGGATTTTTCAGTTTTTCTCAATAATTGTTCTTATTTTTCTGTACACATTTGGAGTCCGAATCCGGATTTTGAAAGCTTATATTGATTGAAATAAATCAAGAAATTTAAATAAAATATTAGATTAATATTTTATTACTGTTTGGATTTTCGTTTTTACTGATTATGTCTCGGTAATTGTTTTTAATTAGGACCAAACGGACAAGCGTGATCGGGTTGTGATTTGCAAAGTTACCTACTGCGTAGTGAGAGTTTGTTAGGTAAGCGATTGTGCCTACCACTTTCCAAAACCCCATGAAAACTATTTGATGTGTTATGTGCTAATTGAATATTGTTGTGAATTTAATATGCGAAGCATGATTAAATTATATCGTCATTAATTATGAGAATTTGAAATATATTCTTCGCTGTAAATATGAATTATATTGAGTATGATGAGATTATGAAGTTTCGTTAATTAATTAGTTCATATGCTAATTATTGAGCATGTATAGCGATATTGGAATTCTATTATTATTATGATATAATATCCGTGCTAGCTATTTGGAATGGGTTATTATTGAGTTCTAATGAGCACCTATTATATCTTGATGGTTTATTTGTGAAAGTGTAATTTTTGGATATCATGATTTACTGTCGCAGTGCTGCCGAAATTTCGTTAGACATATGTGAAGCATGATTATGTTAATATGCATTAATGTCGTTATCTTCATTATTATTATTCATTATCATGAGCATGAAATGAAGTAGTATGTCGTGGTCTCGTTGTACCACTAGGTCAATCAATGCAAGTATGTGAATTGAATTATAAATGACCATAAAACTCCTAATGGATCCCTAGGAGTAGTCGAGCAATCGAGACTCATCTAATTGATGTAGTCTAGGGATGCGTAATTTCCAGGTTACTTATTATGGATACCTCGTAGTGTGTTCGGGACGGATCATTCCCCATTGTTTAATTCTTTACGTATCGATTATTATGTTAGAGATAGTGTGAGTATACACTAGCGTAAGTCCATGGCATGTCTATATCTATCTATGAACAGTATGCATAATCGTTGTTCTATTCGCTCTCTTATTACTCTAATCAAGATGGCTTATCTGTTTGTGTTCGAATGATCACTAAAGCAAGAATTGCACGTAATTGAAGATTGAGTATGTGTGTGCTTGATTGTGTGACTACTTGTGCATGCAAATGAATTTCAATGATTCTTCTAAAACCCACGTAAGGTTTGCGAAAGTGTTTTTACAGGGTATGGACGACGTTTATTCAGTTTATCTGATTTTTATTTTTCTTTTGTTTCTTCTCTTTTCTTCTGTACCTTGTTTCCGTCACGGAAACCAAAGTGCATGTGTAACTGAGTGAGGACGGATAGCTTGAAGTTTAAATGTGGGCTGTTTCTTTAGAATTGTTAATTACTTTGGATTATTGGGATTTTTGGGTTGTGTCCTTGAAGGCAAAGTTGTATGAATACTTTAATGGACTTAAGTTCACTTGATAGACAACTCTGATATTAATGTTTAGTTTGTTTAGATGCTTCTTTTGATACCTAGTTTTTCCTTTCTGCTTAGCATTTATTCCTTAGCGATAAATGTTGCAGTAGCATCCCTCGGGTTTGGGATGGTTCAGCGGTGTCAAGTTGTGGATAGCGATGTCGATAGTTCCCGGAAAATCGTTGAGAATTCGGGGGTGTTACAACCTATTGAGCTCTTCCCTAAGCGATCTTTATGCCAAACATAAATGGCTTCATGTATTGTTTGTTTGTTATGTGTAGTTGAGCCTGAATATTATGCTCTATAGTGTTTGCGACCCTTATTACTAAATTGATTCTATAGATTTGAGAAACCAAGGATTAAGGACAACGCGTTATTTTAGAAGTGACTAAACTAGCATTGAGACCGCAATTCAACAACTAGCGTATCTTCTTTGTTCCCCATTTCCATAACAACAATTCAGTAGAAGTAGCATCAAATTTCTTTTCTTCGTCATTCCTTTTCATTATTTATCGCTCTCCATTTTCAGTTAGCATTGTGTTTTGATTCCAAGCTATTCTGTCAAATTTTCGTTGCGTCTTGGAATCCTTAACTTTACTGTTTGAGCCAAATTGGGCTCCATCTGGTGCTAATGTATTATTCTTGTTAGATACTGCAAATCAACTTATCAAGTTACCCATTATAAATTTATGCACTTTTGCTTTCTTTTTTATGAGAACTTGGGGCTTTGGTTTAACCCAGATTGAAAGAAATGAAGAATGTTGGTTACGGTTGAGAGAGAGAGAGAGAGAGAGAGAGAGAGAGAGAGAGAGAGAGAGAGATGTTAAATAGTTGGCGCATGTTTAGTGTTTGTGAGAAAAGAATAGGAAAAGAAGTTCAAATGAAAATGAGAAAAAACAATGTGTTTCAAAGTTATGGTAAAATATATATTTTATTTTCTACAAGTACAAAAATAGAAATGCAAGTCTAAATACAATTATTCCACTCGAAACCTACTAGTGTCTTGTGTTCTTGTTAGGGTTGATCAAAAATATTCGAACCCGATCTAAAAACCTGAATATCCGAAATGAAATAATTCGAAAAAACAAATATTCGAAATTTCGAAGAGATTATTATTTTTTGGTGATTTTGTGTACTTGTAAGAGAACAATAAAGAAATGAAATGAAAATAAGATGAAGGAAAATGACCACTAGGAAGAAGTCTCTGATTTAGTCAAAGTATCAACCAACACTTGAGTACGAAAGTAGGCTTTTCATTTGTTACGCCATTCTTTTCATCGAGCATTGAAAAGAGAAAAGATATCTTTATGCCAACTACAAGACCAAGATTTTTGGAGAGAAAAATACCTTTGCTTAGAAAAATGGAGAGTTTATATAGAAAATGTTAAGGTGGAGTCTGGATCCTCTCCATTTATTTGGATAAAGAGAAGCCTCCATTTACTAAATGGAAGGCTAGATTTGCTTCTCTGTTCTTTTTTATATAAACAAATAACTTGCAAGAAGCAAATCTGGCCCTCCATTTCGTAAATGAAACTTTCCATTTACTGGGTAAATGGAGAGAATCCTATTCCGTTAAGGTGGGGGTTTAGGGTTGAGATGAAATAAAATAAAAAAGTAAACTAAGCAACAAAAAAAAAATTAAAAAAAAGGGGGAAAGGGTCCGTTCAAAGGGGAGAAGAGAAAAGAAATTAAAAATTTTAGGAGAAAAATAGGGATTATAGAGGTTAAATTAGGGGACAATAATTGAAGACAAAACAAAAAGGGGAGAGAAAAAAGCAAATGGAGGAAACAAAGAGAAAGAAAACTAAAAAGAAAAAAAAGGAAGGGGACAGGAGGGGAGGGAGTAACGCCAATTGGGTAGGAAAAGCAGAGAGATCGAGGGGAGGGGAGGGGGTGACGCCAGTTGGGTAGGAAAAGAAGAGAGAGAGAGAGAGAGAGAGAGAGAGAGAGAGAGAGAGAGAGAGAGAGAGAGAGAAGGAGGGGTGACCCGAACGGAGACAAGAGAAAATAATAATAATAATAATAATAATAATAATAATAATAATAATAATAATAATAATAATAATAATAATAATAATAATAATAATAATAATAATAATAATAATAATAATAATGGGGGTTAAACGTGGGGAAAGAGATGTGGGGTTTTTTTTCTTCTGGTGGAGCTTGCTCGAGATTATTATCCGATTTTTTTTCTTTTCTTGTCCCTTTTTCTCTTGGTCGCGTTTTTTGGCTTTTGAGTGTAGGGTTTGTGTACAATAATGTCATTGATCAACAGTCTCTTGCCTAGTTAGCCACTAACCTTCTACTAACAAAAAAATAAATAAATAAACTATTAATAATAATAATAATAATAATAATAATAATAATAATAATAATAATAATAATAATAATAATAATAATAATAATAATAATAATAATAATAATAATAATAATAATAATAATTAATAATAATAATTAATAATAATAATAATAATAATAATAATAATAATAATAATAATAATAATAATAATAATAATAATAATAATAATAATAATAATAATAATAATAATAATAATAATAATAATAATACAAATATGGTCGTAGTAGAGTTTACTATAGACCATATTTCTTAACCATTAACTCGACCAACAAAAGAAACACATGTGAATCCATCCAATGGAACAGAAAGCCCTAAATAAGTTATTACAAATACAAATTGTTCAGTGAAACATCATAGATCTTATACAAATTAGGTTAAATTGCAAAAATTCAACAGCAAAAATTACCGTCATACTTACCTTCTTTAGGTTACAAGAAGAGGGAAAATTGTGAGGAGATGAAATTTATGGCAATAGGGTGATTGGTGAAACTGAGGGGTTTGAGTGTGAATGTCTGTTTATTCTGGAGGCCCGGTCTGTGAGCAAGGAGGGAAAGTTAAATAGGTGTTGTTTTAATTCTGCATTCCATTTGGTTTATTTCTCCAATTTTCCTACTCATTCAGTTGAGATGCTTATAAAGTGATTTTGTATTCCCTATTCAAGCTATGAGGGACAACTTTGAAAGTGTAATGAGAAAAATGCAAAACTCAAGGAGAAAATTCAAATGGATAATGAGAATTAAAGCTTGGTTTTAATAAGTTTGAAGGGTTTTGCAAGCATCGGCTACGTTGTGTAATTGTGTGTATGGTTTCGCAAGCATTAGCTTCGTTTTGTAATTGTATGTTATGTATTACTCTTTCCAATAGCTCGTTGGGTGATAAGTTATACATTCCTATGTTTCGTTTTAGGTTGTTATTCAGCCGGGTAATTTATGGTATGTTGTATCCAATGAATAAGACATGCATTTTGTAGACGCCAAAAAAGCGCCTTCAGATTTCTCCGCAAAAGCCCAATGATGAAAGGAGTAATTTATAAACTTGAACTGCTATTTTTGCTGTAATAGTTAAGATAAGGTCTCAGTTTTTTCCTCCAAACACTTCTTCATTCCACTTCATTCAAAAGCCCCGTTCAAGAGTTCTCCAACGACACGTTTCATGCCTCTTTCCGACTCCCGGTCGCCAAGTTGCGATTTAGGGGTAAAACCGTCTTTTTACCGTTCAGGGGTAAAACGGTCTTTTTGCATTTTTCGAAATATTTAAATTCCTCCGGAAAATAAAAATGGGATGGATGTCGTCATTATGACGACATCTAGTTGTGTGCTGACAGCCGTCAACGGCCCAGGTCAGGGCCGCTAGCGGCACTGACCGAATTCCCAGGGCCGCTAGCGGCCCTGACCCTGCTTCGGGTCCGGCTTATTTTTCAAGCCGTCTTGTTTTTCAGCTCAATTTCTACTGTCAAACCCTACTTCCCACGCCTATATAAACAACCCTTCACCATCAATTCAAAACACACAGCCTACAGTTGGCAACCTCTATTCTCAGGAGTATTAACACTGAGCTTCTCCCTCTTTCTTTTAAAATTTGAGATCTTGCTTTACTATTTTTGTCAAATATAGCCTACAGTTCAGGCACAAAATCCTGAGGGCTCAAATTAAATTAATTGTCTAATTGTTTAGTTTCCAGTAGTCATAATGTAGATATCATGCTAGCATAACGTTTTATTGCTTACTAAATATTGTCTGTATAGTCGTTGTGCTGCTCAACTTGCCAATCGAATGCATGTCTGAATAACGGTTAAAATAAATGTTGTGATGCTTGTGATAAACTAACTAATAGTCTAAGTCTAGGTTGTTAATCCGGTTTTGCATGGAAATTATGTCTTTAAATTATTAAGCAAACTTGAGTTAGTAGAGGCCGTCATAAAACGGGCGAGTTGGGTGCCTAACATCTTCCCACCTCGTACCTTCGCCCCGAACCTATTATTTTTGGGTACTCATATGTTCTACATGAGCGGGAGTCTTTCTAAACACATGATCAGTTCACTTATCGCGCTATTGGGTTGTCACTTCGGTTTGTCCCTTCGATAAAGTGCCGATAGCAGATTTGTGACCTCTTTCATGGTTTTTATTCAATTCAAGTATTTTCAAAAGCTTTTCTAACTCGATGGTCCCTTGAACTTATCTAAGCCCCCAACTGACAAATTTTCTATAAGGACGCACTCCGTGGAACAGGTAGAAAATCCCGGGTCCTTAAGTGGCGACTTCACTGGGGATTTATTTAAGAGGGTGAGACTCGTTTAAGTTTGCTTAATTGTTTAATAACACGTTCCATATTTTTGCATCATTTGCATGTGCTTTGGCACAATTTTTGACCCTTATCAACCCTCGAGGAAGTTTGTGTCGCAACTCGTAGACAACCCGTATATCTAAAGGAATATACAGTTGTCCAATCGTGAAAATTGACGCTTCCTCACCCATGACTCATCAATCCTTGTTGATGAAAAGAATTACAATCGATGTGTCGACCATCCGCCGAACGAAAATTGTAGTTTGTCGTGGTAACCTCACAGTAGCCAAAAGCCTCTAACCCACATCTGTGCATCCGCTTGCTTGTTGTGCATGTGTCGTTGTAATGCCCGTCTGATCACATGTTTGCCTATAAACTGCGTTGTTATTATGCTTGCATTAATGCATGAATATCGTGATTATGTGCCAACATGTACTTACGTGCTAGGAGTCATTTCTTTTTATTTTTAGCTAGTTTCTAATGCCCAAAGATGGTGCGAGAATTCCAATTCAATGAACACTCATCATTTTCCCAATGATATATTATAAAAAGTCATGAACAATTTTCTAGGATCTTTTTAGTTCAAAAAGAAAAAAAAAATCAGTCTTCTAATTTCCCCTCTTTCTTTTTCCATTTCTTTATTTTCTTTATTTTTTTTTAGTAATTCAGATTCGGCCAAAAAAAAGAAAATAAAAAACAAACAAAAAACACGGCAAAATAAAAAAAAGCCACCGAAAATCAAAACAACAAAAAAATAAAAAATAAAAAAATAAAAAAAAGACCGAAATTCTTTTTTATTTTATTTTATCCCATTTTTCTTTTTCTTTGAGTCTAGAAAATAAAAAATTAGGATAGTCCATCTTTTTCTATTTATTTTCTCTTATTCTCGTTCATTGACTTTACTTTCTTTAATATTAGGGAAATGATTGGGCATCTAGGCTTAAGGACTTTTCTTCTTTAGGACAATGTGCTTTCTATACATGGGTCAATTTTTCATTAGTTGAGAGTCTCATGGTTTTCCTTGTTACTAAGTGCTCCGTGCTTCCTATTCAGGATAGGGGGTCCAAGGAAGAAAGTAAATCTTGAGAAAAGTTGGGCTCGACCTTCTGCAAGGCTGGTTCGTCTGCAGCCGTCTACACCACCAGTTCCTCGTTTACCTCCACCACAAACAACCTCACCATCGATAAATTCACCGTCACTGCATACCTTTTTCTCCACACCAATCACCCCTCCCAACTTCGCAACTTCTAAGACTACTGATGAGAGACTGGATGAGCTCATGAGCGAGCTAGAAAGGGTATGACTCAAGGTTGAAGATATAGAGAGGATAGGAAGAAGAAGAAGCCTGGAATTAATTGGTTACCCGCAGGAGCTAGAGGAGTCGAGTCTGAGTCCCCAAGTTTTGTCGAGTTAGGGTCCTAGCTAAATCTTTAGGTTGAGTCTTGAATAGGGGGTGTTCCCCTTTTTACTTTCCTTCTAAGTCTAGTTTCTTTTTGACGAGTATTAGAGACCCTCTTCTCTAAAGTCATGTATGCTTATCTCTTTTTGCAAATTAATAAAAGGTCCTCTTGCTCATTTCTTTCTTTATTTAGCTATTGATAAATCCAATGAACACAAAGTTGCACAAATCATTAACTAATCAATTTAAGCAATGTAAGTAAACTTCACAAAGCAAGAATGCAGATTTTCACTTTTTTGAGTGGATGAACTCTCTCAACAATGCCGCTCCACAAGAAGAAGCGAGCCAGCCTTTTGCAACAACCTCGACATAGAGTTGACTTTTGCTCCGATCGAGGAAGACTCTTGGTACCAAGACGTCTTCAACTACATCACCAAAGGAATATACCCTCAAGACGCACCACTAAGAGCTCAACGGGCCATCCGTCTCTTAGCGGCGCAATACATAGAATACAAAGGGGTTCCTGTACAAAAAATCCCACAACGGGGTTAACCAACTCCGAAGAAGCCGCAGAGATTATAGACGAGGTACATAATGGGGTGTGCGGACCACACATGAATGGTCGAATGCTCTCCAGGAAGGTCTTACGACTGGGGTACTACTGGACTACTATGGGAAGGGATTGCTACGACTATGTCAAGAAGTGCAAGAAGTGTTAGATATATGCCAACCTGCAGCATATGCCACCCTCGATGCTCCACAACTTCACATCCCCTTGGCCGTTTTCCGCATGGGGAATAGATTTCATTGGCAAGATCACCGAAGGGCTCAGGAGGACATGAATATATTCTAGTAGCAATAGACTACTTTACCAAATGGGTCGAAGCCCAGTCCTATGCCATCCTTACCTCCAAACAAGTGTCCAAATTCATAAGGAACAACATCATTTGCCGATACGGCGTTCCGCATGAAATCATCAGTGACCATGGATCCCACTTCAAAGCCAAAACAACCACCCTCCTCAAAAGCTACAAAATCCAGGACTACGAATCATCCCCTTACCGTCCCCAAACCAATGGCGCAGTAGAGGCCGCCAACAAAAGCCTCAAGACTATCATTGAAAAGATGATAGAAAACTACAAAGATTGGCCTATAAAACTTCCATTTGCCCTTTGGGGGTATAGGACATCCATAAGATCCTCTACGGGAGCAACACCTCATTCCCTAGTCTATGGAATGGAATCAGTTCTACCCATAGAAGTCCAACTACCCTCCATGCACATAGCCTTAGAGGGTGAAATCCCTGAAACCCAGTGGTTACAAGCCCGCAAAGAAGAACTCATGTTCACGGATGAAAGGTGCCTACGAGCCCTAAACCATTCCCACATGTACCAACAACGCATGGCAAGAGCATTCAACAAAAAGGTTCTACCTCGGAATTTAAAGGAAGGGGACTTAGTTTGATAAGAATTACGAGCCCCAGGTACCGACCCCAGGGGCAAATTTTGACCAAATTGGTCCGGCCCGTTCATCATCAAAGACATTCTATCAGGAGGCGCCAGCCAGGCTCATGGATATTGATGGCATCGAGTTCAGTTAGCTCACCAATGTGGACCAACTAAAGAAGTGTTACGTCTAAAAAAATCCAAAAAAAAAAAAAAAAGAGACGTACACAACTTGAACGAACTACGCTGGCATGATCCCACATTGGTTACGTAGGTAACCCTTCTAAGGGGCCCGACCAAAATCAAAATCAAAATCAATTCCATTTAACTCATTCAACAGGGATAATCTTTATTCAAACTGAACGAATAAGCTTACATTGCAAGAATTAAAACTTCCTAAGGTTAAAAAAAATAATAATAATGCAACTATGAGGGTTTAAGCTAAACAAATTCTTCTTATTATTATTTTTCAAAACTAGACTTGCTTTCCTAGAAAAGTACTTTAATCCTTCTTTCCTTTAGAAGGCTTCTTTGAAGGACCCTGGCTTGAGGACGACATGTGATCGCTTCCTTGAGCTGGGGGCTTGCCTCTTTTCAATACATGATAGCCTCCCATTTGAGGCCCTTCCTTTATTTTCTTGCTTCCTGTTTTTGACTCATATCTAGGCTTTAGTTGGTCCCACTCCTCATGATGAAGGGCTCGTCTCGCTTCTTCATCATTGCAGGAAAGCCAGTTTAAGTAGGTCTCAGAAACTTGGGTTGGGGCAATCACCCGAGGTACAGTCCAGCGGTCCCGGCTATGCCAATATTTTCCCTATTCCGCAGCAAACTCAGTGGTCAAAGCTACGATATTTGGTCTCGTAGTCTCCCGACGAGGGATAACCTGCTTCAAGCCATATTGCCTCATGACTCCAGAGGGAAAGAAGAAAGTAGTCCTGTACAGACCCAGTATGGTAGTATGAAGGATCAAGTTATCACAGGCCACTAAGGAAGTCAAGCTCCACCAAGGCATATGCCAACGGATGACAGGCCCCGCATGGAAAAAGGCCTCCCATTCAGCAAGGGACTTTTCAGAATATAGCCTTTTCCTAACCAACACTACAACAAAAATGCTATTTAACCACACTAAAAAGCGGAGGTTTACCACACTAAAAAGCGTGAAAAAAGTTTTTACCACGCTTTATTTTTGAAAAGCGTGACTAAAGTCAGTGTGGATAATTAACCACACTTTACATTTGCTACGCTTTGAAGTGTAACAACATTACCACAGTTAATTGTGCAGGGCATAATATTTTCTCCACGCTTTTTAGGGTCACAACTTGTCCACACTTATTTTCGTGGGTAATTGTGTTTTCCCCACGCTTTTTACTCGTAGCAAATTTGTTATTTTCAATTATTCAGAAGGCGGGAATTTAATTTGTACACCAAAAAGCGTGGTAAGTAATTGAGCGGAAATGTTTTTCAAGGGGCAAGTTTTTGACGCATAGTTGCGTAACAACCATTTGAACATTTTTTTTTTGCGATAACAATTAACAACCGCTATGCCTGGTTGTACCTGTTGTGCATCACACACACACACACACACACACACACACACACACACACACACACATATATATATATAAGTTGTACTTGTTGCACTCTTCAAAAGAAGCGATAAATACAAATATTTTACCATTAAAATACTCAAACATTTCCATACGAGGTTTCAAAAAAAGGGTTTAGTGACTACATCTCAAACGAAACTCCAATTCTACAATTAGTTCTTCCTACAACACCCCTAGCACTAGTCTTGAATTTTGCCATCAACAGATCCTGCAATTTTGTTGACCATCAACATGCTGAAATTATCAACTCACCTATCATTTGAGACATCCTGCATAATCGCAGATGAAGAATTTCAATACCCATGGAAGGAGTTTCAATACTGAAACTGTGTGCTTCACAAGCTGGAGGTCTAAGAGTTCCAACATCTACATAATACAGCTAACTTAATAAGGTTTAAGAGTTCCAAAACCAACTTCTTCTTCATTACATTCTATTGCTCTAATTATATACTCTTGCAAATTTGCAATGAAAATAATACGTACATATATACTCTTTTTATTATAAGAAATATCTGGAATAACTTATCAATTGCCAAGAAAAGGAATGATAGACAGCTAGAGTTGTCTAGTGCTTACATGCTTTAGTGGCATCTTGTGTGTAAATCATCAATTTCTCCTTAGTCCTTACTGATCAGTGTTACAAGCCTTGGCATAGTGTGCATCAGCCGCTATCTGCAGGGACGTAATTACCAAAGTACAAAAAAAAAATAATAATTTGGAGTAGGGCTAGCACTCTGTATGTAGCAGTCACATTAGAATAGCAAAAGTTCAAACCTGTAACTCCAATGACATAACCAAAGCTCAAACCTCCAGTAGCTGCAATAAACATGTCACAAATGCAAAAAATGTAAGCTTCCCCAGACATTCGTTCACCTTGTTACATGCAGTTACTCCACTGCCTGTCATGCTAGCTCTCTCTCTCTCTCTCTTTGTTTCTGAAGATTTTAAGTGGGTAGACCAAGAGTAAATATTAATGGTCTATTGATGTTTAAAAGAGATCGAGTAGTTTCGGGGCAATTTTATCGTTATTCTTCTACGTATGGTCAGTCAATATTGTTACAAGAGATTATATGCGCATATTTCATATATATGTGCATGTACTCTATATTTCAAATGAAAATGCCAACACATTACCAAGTGCAGTTACCTTCGAATCAGCTCCAGATCAAAGTGCCATCAGTCCCGGTAGGCACTAGGCTGCAGGCAACCAATATCTTACTCTTTATCATATATACTTTCCAACCTAAGCTTGTTATTTAGCATCCCATCAGTGGACAGAAGTTGCACAGAGTCAAAGCAACAAGAACATTAATAAACAGACCATTTTATCTTCACATTCTTTCATGAAAATTCAACTACTTACATCATTTTGCTGTCCGCACAAGCTTAACAAACCATATATAGTAGTATAGTAGTCTATTTAATAAAACACAAAATAAAATAAACTGGAAAATTGAAATCCACGAACAACTTGACCTAGAAAGCAAAGTGAACTCCCATAAAATAAAATTTAAAAGCTATTACATTGTATTAAGTGTATCTTTCCTGTGAGGTTGGAGAACTTGTAAAGGTGCATGAGACTCAAGTGATGATGAGCTGCTACGATGAAAGGTTCCAAGCAAGCATGGGACCTCAGCCTATTGTTTCGTTCATTGACTTTGGTATGCTTAGTAAGTAGATGCAACAAAAGAAGACTCAAGAAATCTCACCCATCCTTACAAACACCCACACTAACTACTAGAAAATGTATTTCTAATGACAAGTAACAGATCAAATTTCTTAACATAAAAAATAAGCTGCCAAGCAAATCAAATCACAGTACATAAAGAATCATAAAATCAAATTATAAAGAAAAGAGATTTCTTGGAAGCTCACCAAGTCATCTCAAATACCTCTTGTATAAGGTATTTCTTTGAAGCTCATCAAATTTTGTCATAGCTGGCTATAATGACATTATCAGCACGCATATCATGCTGCAACACAAAAGAGCACAATAAGCTGTAGCAGCAGAAAGTGTCATGACAAAAGCAGGTGCAGTACCAGAGCAGACAACAAAAACTTCATGACGGCAACAGCAGTATTTACAACAGCAGCAGCAAACCATCAGAACAGCAACATGACAGCAACATCACACTACAACAAAACGTGTCAAAGGAGGCGACTTGGGGCGGATCAAGGAAGGCGAACCCCAAGTCGGATTCTTAGGGGACTATCAAAGAGGGCGGAGACGTTCCCCTTGTTTGTTCCAGATCTAACGGGGCGATTCTCAGACCCTCGCCTTCTTTGGCTTCAAACGAGGCAAGTGTAGGGATGGCAGTGGGGCGGGTACAGGTGGATACCGGCCCGCATCCGCTCCAGTTGGGGCGGGGATGGGAGAGAGGTAGGTGGGGTTGGGGCGGGGATGGTTTTGATAAAGCAGAACCGCCGCGGGGATGGGGCGGAGGTGGTTTGCCTTCTTGCCCCAGTGGATACCCGTCGGAGCCCCGCCCCACCTTATACCCGCTTACCCGCCCCGCCTCATACCCAAATAAAAATAAAAAATGTAAAATATAAATATATAAAATCTTATTTTACCAAATATATAAAATTGTTTAATGCTATTGTTTATCAAAAGGCTCAAATTTTTCCTTACAATTATCTTAGGGTGAATTTGAAGTAGATCCAGATGTGGGTTTCGTTTCTTTTCGGGCGGGTATAAAGTGGATATGGACACCCTCCCGATAAATTGAGCGGAGGTGGATACCCGCAGGGTAAGTGGGGCGGGGGTGAATTTGAGATCTCCAACCCGTGGTGGGGATGGGGCGGGGGGTGGAATCAAAATATCCAGGTGGGTATGGAGATGGATCTACCTATATCCACTACCGCCCCGCCCCATTGCCATCCCTAGGCAAGTGTTTCTCTCCTCGCCTTCTTTGATCCCTAAAAAAAAAAGAAAACTAATCAAATACTTACCAGTTACCAGTGCCTCGCTAATTCCAAACAATCACCCTGCCTGACTTTCTCTCTCTATTCGAAGCTCTCTCTCCCATGGCGATTGCTTGAGCACACTCTCTCATGCTCAGAGGTTGACGATTCTCCGTCTTCTCTAGAGGTTTTGTTCTTCTTCTTTTGGTGCATGTATTGTTCTGGTTTGTTCAATTACCACGAATTTTGAACCTAGGGTTTCATATATAGATCGTTAATCTAGGGTTTCATTTTTCTTCGAGTTAGTTTGATCTAATTCTGAAGTTAAGATTGAATTTCTTGTTCATTGTTTTGTTTGTCAAATTGTGCTCAATTTTTGGTGGTTTGTTTGCTAGATATCACGTCACTTTATTAAAATCTAGTTTCGAAGGTGTTTTTGGAGGTGGATCAGTCACTTCTGAACTCAATGTATGGATATATCAACGAGAAGCTCAAGAATCTAAATTAGAAGTGAGTACTTGTTAAATATGTCGGTAAATTTGAATCAAAATGATGGATTTTGCGAATTATTTTGTGTAGTTGATTTTATTTATTTATTACTGCTATTGGTCTAATTCAGAAAGTAAGCTTGAAGCCCATAGATGAAGCTTGAAGCCTGTTATAATGGTTAGGTGAGTAAGGGTTTGTCAAAGTTGGAGCACTTCTAACTTAATTAGATCCTCGATTTTTGAACTAAGCCTAGATTTTAATCAAATGTGTGTACAGGTTTTGTGCTTCGAGGTTGCTGATGCTATTTGATATGAAATACTTAAGAATTTTGATCTTTTTTTTTTATTGAAATGCAATGGCAATCTCATCTTTGGATAGTAATATTGTTTTCTAGAAGGCCCGATTCTATGTAATGAACCTTCTACTAGAAGTAGCATTCAATCTATTGGGCTCAATTTACTTCTGTATTTTAATTTGGTGCAGGTATATATATAGTGAGATGCTAGTGGTGATCTTCAAGGTTACCCCCTTCCATTCTTGCTTTTTTGCTTCTGATTCTTTTGGAGTCTTTAAATTTAATCAACCTTCTGATTTACAGGTTTTAGTTATGCTCTTCATAATGTTTATACTTATCTCAATATGTGAATATTGATCTTCTAACGGTGTTGTGCTAAAAGGCTTAATTACTGGTGGCAGGTTTCTTCACTTGCAGATTTCTCTGAGTTGTATATTGCTAATCAACTCATCTCTAGTATGTAAATTCCCTACTACAACAGCTTCACTACCTTTTGGCTTCGGAATATAATGGACTAAAGCAAAATGGCTCAAAAAACTGTCAGCACTTCTTATTTATTGTGAAGTTGCCGATGGTCGTCGCACTTCGGATCTCGGGTCAACGGAAACAGCCTCTCTGTGTTCTCACAGGGGTAAGGCTGCGTACAACCGACCCCTCCTTACCCTGCCTAGGCGGGAGCCTCTTTGGAGGCACTGGGGTAATGTTAATGTAACAGCTGGCATTTTGCAATTCATCTATGTTCTGGATTTCTCTCCGTGCACCAAGAGATGCAGTGATACATAGTGATGGGAAGAATGAGGTCCTGATGTGTGGGAAGTTCTGAACAAAATACGAGATTTCTCTGAGAAAATCCGCAGTGGTTCCTGGGTGACTACCCTTTCAATGTTAAGTTCACTTGGTTTCAATTTTGTAACTATGAATTTCTAAGCAAAGTTTTTCAGTTTGGAGTCACAGGAAAAGCACTAATGGATGTTATTGCATTTGGTATTGGGGGTAGTTTCCTGGGACCTTTATTTGTGCACACAACTCTCCAGACACCCTTGTATTATAGCTTATAGAGGTTTTTAATTTGAATATTAGCACACCTTTATGTTGTTTTCTCTGTTTGAATTGAAACAAACACAGAACTCGAGGCTGCTGAGTGTACGAGAGGACGCAAAATACGCTTGAAAGACAATGCATTTATGTACTTTCTTGGACTTAATGCCTGCGGCCTATTGACCTTTTCGGAAAGAACAAAGAGGTAAAAATAGCCATGTGATTTTCATGATCTGTTGATAAAATGGTGATAAGCAAAATTATGCTAATTCCATAATTTTGATGATTTTTTAACTAGTTTCTTTGTGCCAAAGAGTTGTTCTTCATTATGCCACAACACTTTTTGGCTGGTGGTATACAGATCGAGTAGCAATATAATTTAAACTGTACTCCTATGTTACAGCAGCAGGAGTTCCATCATGGCAATGAAATATATATATCAAGTGGAGTACTTAAGTATGTAACTAGAGTATGTCAGCACATTAGTCCTCAATATTTCTTAGAAATTTTTCTGTAATTTATATGCTTATTTTTCCAATTATTTCTTGTGGTGCAGATACAAATACCATTTCCCAATCTTAAAAAAAAAATGGGATAGTTTCAGTGGATGAAAACCGAGTTGGACCTCTATACCTGCATGTTTTCTCACCACGCCTAGCACCTTGGCTTTCACTTGTAGGACTACCTAACAGGGTAATTAACAACCCAGACTCTTCACTTCAATATCCTTCTTAATTTGAAACCAATGTCGTATGTTTTGCCTTACAACATTGCTCGAAACAACAGTAGTTCAACTAAGTGTTAGAGGGTGGTGGGTGTGACTTGACTTAGATGTGATTGATCATAGCGAAGAATGTCTGGGTTGCTGTCATGCTCAGAATTCATCTCAGTTATCTAATACTTACTTCTTTTTCAGTACGATTCAGGTCTTAGAAAAATTTATCGATAGTTGTGGTTATTTATGATGCTGCATTGCTTTTAGTCTTTTAGGTATCAATATTAGTTTCCTGACATTGAAAGGAATTGGAGTGATTTGTCCGATTTATTATTGGATAAGATATATGTTCAAAATTGGTATTTTTCCCTTGACTAGTTTCATTATAATGGTTCAGTCTAGTTGAAGGAAATCCAGTGAAACAAGAATGGAGCTTGAGGCTTATTGCATTGATTATGCAAACTGCTGTGTACAAGTACAGAATACAGTGGAAAGAATTAGAGTGAGAATGAGAGAGAATTATTGTGTTTATAAGTTGCCTATGGTATTTGTATATTAAGCTCAAGTCTTTCACAGTGCCTTTAGTTTATAAGCAATTACTGGAAATTTGCACACTTTGATAAATATTGATTACTGTTTCCCTTCCTGTTTGTTTTTGCAAAGCAGTTCAAGAGTGGAAAAACCCATATTGGTTGTTACCATGCTTCTGTTCAGGTATATAATGGCTTCTCGTTGGCTTTAACAATGCTTATTAGTGATCATTTGAACAATTCAGGGCAAATTTGCTTACTGAGTGCTTCTTTTATGGATATTGCAGGTCGATCACAATGGTGGTGGTTTGATGGAGAGAACTTGGAAGATATAAGATGTATATTAGGACCCAATTTAAGGCTATTTGTGGATTTTCGGTTGAAGAACATGAATGTAACAATGTAACTGTATTTTTTATGGATGATATTATATTTTAGATAACATTTTGAGTGTATATATAAAGCATAAAGCATATATATCAGGTGCTATTTTTATTTCTATATTTTTTTTGAAAAAATAAACACCAAAGAAGGCGACTTTAGTTGAACGCCTTTTTTTATTAGAGCAACGCGACAAGATTCACCTTGTTTGATTTGAAACAAAGAGGGCGGTTGTCCTCACCTCCTTTGATTTTTATCAAAGAGCGCGACTTTGCTCGCCTCCCTTGAGTTCGAACAAGCAAGGCGCCACTCAAACAATCGTCTCGTTAGACTAATAAGGAGGGCCTAGGAGGGCGGTTGGGAAGGCGACAAAAGTTGCCCTATTAGACAAAGAAGGCGCGTTTTTGATCAAAGAGGGCGACTTCTGTCGCCTTCTTTGATGAAGAATGTTGTAGTGTCAGTGTCATACAGCCCCAACCTTTGCAGAACCATACAATTGAGAAAATCAAAGCTCCGATGTTCTGCTGAAACTATGACATGAATCCAACAAACGAAAGTGAAAAACTTTTTATGCGGTTGCAAGCAAATTATCAATTAACAATTTCACACATCTACACGAAAACCAAATTGAGATAATAATTGACATAACATATATCATCCAAAAACCTTCATTTTCTAAATTAAATAAACAAATAAAACCCCTCAAAACCCCCACTACTACGGAGGTAAAATACTCACAAACAGGAAAAAAAAAAATTTGATCGATTAAAACTCAAAATTTGAAGTATGTAAAGGATGCTTTTGCTGCTGCTGCTGGTAATTAAAAACAAAATTCCGAATACAAAAGGTCTTTTTAATATTAATGGCAGCACGGTAATTTGAAGGAGAAAAAAGGGCATACATGTTATAATGCATATCAAGCCAGAAACAAATTGCATGGAGGGTCAGATGTAAAGATGAAATAAAAGCATACTTTACACGCTATTATGGCCTGCAAGCATGATTGCAAGAGTTGGATTGGATGAGAATGCCAAGGCGTTTGTTGTTTTTCGTATGCTTCATAAGATTCAAGAGCTTCACATAGGACCTGAAAACAAACCAAATGATCTTATATAAGATGTGCACAGCACAACTGAATACACATATATATACTAGGAGCTGCACATACAACTATACATATATAGGATGTGCACAACTTTACATTTACACAAACCTCTAAAATCCACTGTGAAAAAACCTCACAGAGTAATAAGCTAAGCTACCCCTTTTTTAGAACTAGAAAGATCAATAAACAAAATGCCAAAGCTCCAAAGCTAAGAGCCTAAGACCAACATCACCCCAATGGCCAAAGAGAACCGATGATCACACCATTTCTTACAGTATGAGAACTTGTTCCAGAAGTCCAAAGATACTAACTATAGCCTAGAATGGTCTAGTACAAACCAAAGTCATAATCTAGCTAACGAGTCGATGGAAATCACTGCTACTCATTTACTGTAAATACTAGTTAATGATTGTTTAAGGGGTGTAAAATCAGGGAAATATGATAAATCAAAACGCAATGGTGTTACTACCCACTCTCTCTCCCTGATCATACTTGGCTTACCAGTTTACCACTAATCTATCCTAACCAAACTTCCTTCTAGGGTAACAGTTAGCTATTCAGATTGACAAACATATCTTGCTATACAAGATACCGAAATTGGGGCTATATGGTCAACGTTGCTTCTAGTCGTGAAGTTACAGTCAAATTCCATAATACTGAATAGAACTAATCAAGCCACTGGTTTCTCACAAAAAAAAAAAAAGAAAAAAAAAGGAAGAAACCATACAGAGTAATGACAACAGATTTAGTGAACATACATCAAAGGTAAACAAATTTGAGTCTCGTTGAATGGTTTATGTCAATAACATGTAATTGGGCAATTACAACTTTGAAAAAAAGTGAACAATTGAGCAACAAATTAGTAGAATTAAGTAAGTTCAGAGAAATAGAGGTTTGAACCAGACACTTGAGTTCACCCGCACAGTAAAGAGAGAAAGCGATAAGCATTTAATCTCAGGAGTTTACACACAAAAGAAGAATACTCCAGCATGAAGGCCCATCTACAGAACAGAGGAAGATTTAGCAACCATTAGGCATCCATTATTTAACTCCAATCAAAGAGAGAATTACGCAGCCAGAAATCAAACTCAAATCTTCAAAATCCATGATTTAAGACGAAAAACCAATGGATAGCGAATTGGGGTGAGAGCCATTTTACCTTGACATAAGCGAAGAGGATGGGGCAAAGAAACGAGAAGCGCATGAGGATAAATTTCCGATCCAAAACCTTCCAAAACCTTCCACCTGAATGGCCAATTGAGCCCTTAGAACTTTAAATTGAAGCCACCCATCTGCAATCATCGACTCTCACAACCTATTTAGAAGGAGATTTCGAAATTGGAGAGTTAGGGTTTGTGAAAGTGAAAAGGGTGTTTGAGGATGGATAGTTAGGTTTGAGGACAAGCAGCCGTACTGACCACCATTCTCTCTAGCGGAGAAAAGAGAAAAAAAAAAGAAGGAAGATGGGTGAGAAATGATGGTGAACTGAGCGATTAGGGCAGGAAGAAGAAAAGTAGTTCTCTGTCTGTTTACCCCAAAAATAAAATAAAAAAATGAGGTGAAAGGCGCACAATTCAACCATTTAAGCCCGCCTTTTGAAATCAAAAAGCTCTCCACGTACGGATGCGTAGTAAATCACCCAAATAATTTCCACGCCTTAAAAGCATAGAAAAGCTCCGGATTTTTCTATCTCCAATTGACGCTTTTAAAAGCGTGGAGAAAAAAGTGTCTACCATTCACATTTTTATTGTAGTGCAAGAAGCTAGCGGCGGTATAGGTTTTCTTTGACCAAGCCCGAAGAACACGAACTATCATATTATCTGGCAACTCTAATAACCTCAGATGCTCACATAACCAAATTTGAAGTCGCAGGGGGCTGCCAGAAAAAGCTCCGTGATGTGAGATTTTCAACCTGTCAAGCGTTTCCCCTACAACCAGATGCAAGGGAGAATGCCCTTCAACCATTTGATTAACCACTCGCAGCAACGAGGCTCTACCCAAGTTAGGAGATTATGCATTAACAAACAATAGGTGGTTTAACAGGCAAAGTACAAAAGCCTGTCGACGCCAACGCCTGAATATTGCATCCTTTTCAGAAGAAATAGCGAACTTTTCGCAAAGTTGAACCAAGTCCACATCGACACCAAGAACCATGTTTTTGGCTTCTTTAGATGACAAACCCAAGGATTTCTTGTACTGATCCCTAAAATCATCTCTCAAGTAAGGCACAGCTGGGGGAAGAACATCAGGCATATTAGTGATCGCAGTAAATTCCTCAACCAAAGGACAGAGTTTAGAGTTACCGAAACGAAAAACATGCAGGTCAGGGTCCCAATAATTCAAAGCAGATCGAAGAAGGGGTCATTAGTTGGTTTTAAAGTCAGCAAGGTAGAAACGTGAAACGGGGCTAATTCAAGTTTATCTTATACGATCAGGTTTTTGCACCAGGCATCGAACAGATTTTCAAAAGATTTTACCATGGTAGGAGTTTGGAAAAGTTTGGGAGACCTAAGGTCTACAAAAAGTGATACAACATCAAGCATCCCGTAAATCCTTTTTATAGGCAGAAACGCGGGCCAAAGAAGTCAGAAATCCACAAAAAAAACCCAAACCAGAATCGTCAGCAGCACTTGTCAACGCCGCTAGCGGCCCTGACCCTGGCCCGGTCTGAATGTTTCTCTCGCTCCAGCTCGCCTCATTAATCCGGTCTGCCCGATTTAAGCCCAGTTTTAATACCCGCGCGGAATTACAAAGCCCGAGATTTATCTTTTTCAATTTTTCTTTCTTTTTATTTTTCATTTTTTTAGGGGGTATAATATGTGTAAGTTTTTCTTTTTTCTTGCAATTTTTACCTTTTTAAATTTTATTCCCTGAATTATGGCCTTTCCCTACTACATAATACATTGCATACTTAGAGATCAAACGGGCATAATCGAGTCATCATATCATACATATCATAAAAATGCATAAAAACAAGAGTTCGAAATCTCAAGATCAATGTCTACAAGGAGGTCCAACACTGCTCAACCAGAATCGTTGCTGTTAGCCTCATCATCAATGGACGGCCCCTGACCATAGTTCCCAGTCGAGTAATGGAGAGAAGAGCTATAAATGGGCCTACTATTGTCAGGCCTCATGTCCCGCCCATCATATGCCGGTGCGCGCATAGGGGTACCTGCCGAAAACCCCGCAACAAAGAAGTTCTCTGTGGCCTGACTGGCAAAATCCATAACCACATCCTGATGCGAAGGCCCAACATATGACACATCCCATCCAGGGGCGTTCTCCCAACCTCCAATAGAGGGCGTAACAACAGGCAGCCTACCAAGAGAAGGCTGGAAATCTGTGGGAGAGAACATCTCAGGAACATACGGAACAGAAGGTCCGGGCGCCTCATCAACAGGAGGCATATCACCACTACGGGAGGAGAACGAGCAACAGATGGCCGGCTGTAGACACCCTAATCGGTTCTCATCCCCTGACACCGCAACGCCCGATGATGATGGTAATGGATTAACATGGACGTAAGTAGAAAAGGACATTGCTCGGAAATCTAGACCAAATTCCTTGAAACCTCAGTCTTTGGATAGCCCTTGTTATAAGGATTCCAACGCCTTTGACCTTGCCTCAATCAGGTTCTCGGATCAAGAGATATCGCGTCTCGAAGATTTGGGCCAAAACAGCTCAATCCCGGCCCCCGGGCCAGCCCAAGGGCAATTTCGTAATTTACAGAGCACCAGAAAGTCAAAACACTAGTCAAGCAAGCAGGCTAACGCGACCTGCCCGGCGGCCAACGCGTGACAGCGGGGGCCATTGGGCCAGCCGCTGAGCCCCAACGGCCGCCGCAGGCCCCAGCTGCCCTCCGTGTGGCTGCTGAAACCAATTTTTGACTGGGCCGAGTTTTGGAGCCGGGCTTCCAGCCCTAGGTCCCTAAATCCGTCCCCCAACTCTATAAATACTCCCTTTCACCCTCTTTTGCAGGAGGTCAGTCAGTTCACAATTTTGAGAGCATTGAGAGCACATATTTCCCCAAATTCAGAAATCTGAAGATTCAAGCAAGCAATACACCTAGCCTAGCACCCAAGATCAAAGAGCAATCCCAGTTCTACTAGTCCCGTTCGAATAGAACGTCCAGGTTAACCATCCTGAGGGCCTAACTCTTCATTAAATCTCTTGCTTTATTGTTCATTAATCATGTTTTATTTAACTTTTGATTATGGTTGAATAAATTTGCATGCTTTTGATTTTGTATATAATTATGCATGATTAGTTAGTACAAAGTTTATGTCTTTTTATTATTTATGCAAGTTTGCATCCTTTTCATAGTTTTTGCATGCATATAGTAGTCTTCTAGGTTTATTTTAGCATAAAGTTAGCACCTTTATAATATTATTATTATTATTCTTTTGAAGATACTAAACGGTTTTATTGATGTGCATATGCAATACATGGCGCGTTTAGCAAAGTTGGTAGGTTGGAGCGTTATTTAATGTTCTATATCATGTTTATGCTTGTTAATAGTATGCATGTAAATTAGATATAAATTGTGCAAAGTGACAACGTAGGTAATTTGGTTGATCTTAACCCGCCTAGTTAATTTAGGATCATTGGACGACCGGATTTGTATGAAATCATATAGCATAAATAAATATTTGACATGGATAAGCTTAGTAGGGGCCGTTAATACGGGCGATTTAGATGAGATTCGTTTTGTTTATTTCGTACCTACATCCCCGAACTCAATACTTAGTCCCCATGGGCATGAGTCAATTCCCAATAGGAATTGGGGTGCACTTTTGATGGTTTTCAATTGTTCCCTTAAAAATTGGTGGCGGCTTCTTATTTGCAAATTATTGTTCTTTATAATTAATTTGAATCGCATGTGACACATATTTAAGAACCATTAATTCCAATTAAATATTCCAATTAAGCGCCCGAAAAGGCGAGGGTTCTTACAGTGGCGACTTCACTGGGGACTTAATAAAAGGATGTAATTCGAACACTTATCC
Organism: Tetragonia tetragonoides; assembly: GCA_038025085.1. NCBI lineage: Eukaryota > Viridiplantae > Streptophyta > Magnoliopsida > Caryophyllales > Aizoaceae > Tetragonia > Tetragonia tetragonoides. The sequence goes on along the minus strand of CM076152.1, from coordinate 31,530,802 downwards.
ATGTCAATAATTTATTTTAGCTATTTGGTTCAATTACCGTACGTGTTTATTTTCTTTGCCTTTTTGCATCCATATCATTCATATTGCATGCATTATCTTTGCAAGATGTCGAAAGACATCACCACACCATTATAGGATCTACCCTTGGAGCATTGTCTATGACTTAGGCCAGTGACCCACTCGGTCCAAATTACCTTTGCACATAGTCGTGTTCCACCCCATGGCATTTACATGTTTCCATTCGAGATGTGTAAAACGGTACGTCTAGTCTTACTATGCACCCCATAGATGACAAAACGCATCCGGTCATGGGTTACCTTATCCAACCATAGATTGTGTCAAACTATTGCACTAGGTCTCATAGTCCACATCAAAGTGCTAACTGCTTTATTTGCTATATTATTAATTGTTTCCTTGCTATGTGATTAACTTCCATAAGAATACTAGGATTAGATCCCCCCTTAGGATTCTTTTATTGAGTCCTGGTTAGGGAAGGTTTCCCTTTTGTTTGCTTGTTCAGGTTTACAAATAGAGTCTAGGATCTTATCTTTTTAGGAAGTAGAATCCCTGTATGACTCCGACGATACTAGTGACCATGTTAGGAAGATGTTCCTTTCTATAAGAATTAGATTGCATGCAAATAACATATTCCCGTCAATGATCTTTCACCAAATAAAAAAAAAGAGTCCAATTTAATTCCATATGCAAGTCAACAGTATTTCTCTTTTTCTAAAATTAGGGAGTTTTATCCCATATGCAAGTCAAGAGTATTCATAATTCTAATAGAGTCGAAAGATCATTGATTAGAATATGCTATTTACATAAAATCGCGTCTTACCCAAAAGATCACCATGTTGAGGATTAGTGCTAGATTCTCTTCCCACATTTGTTTTAAAATAAAACTTTTATTATTATGTGGAGATTCCCATTTATTTTCTATTTTCTTAAACGGGCCTTTTCATGTCCAGAATTGGTAGAAGTAGAGATCCTGGTCCTAGGGAGTGGGAGAGAGACGAGTCCAGCAAGAGGTTAGTCCGCAAGTTGTCGTTCGAACCTTCACCACAAGCACAGTTCGTGGGCCCTGTTTGGCTCGATTACCTTCGCACACCGCCACTGTCACCTCAAACCTCACCATCCAATTCGCCTAAGTCCACTATGTCAGGAGACGCCAAGAGAACCGCTGACCAAAAGATGGATGACCTTTTAGCCCAAATGGTCGCTATGAATGCTAGATTCCTTGATATGGAAGCCCGTGTCGCCAAGTTGGATCCCCCTAATAGAGATGATGATGAGCCCAAGCCCGATGGGGAAAGGGCCGAACCCTCCACTAAAGAGGTGCAAGAACTTCAAGCCAAGCTGAAGAGGCTTGAATCTGTCCTAGGTAAGAGTCGGGCTTTCAACGACATGATCATCAATTCTGAGGGCTATGCTCCCCACATCAAGGGAAAACTACCCACTAAGTTCTCCATCCCTGAAGTTCCCAAATTCAAAGGAACCGGCGATCCACAAGATCATATTAGGGCTTTTACTACTGCACTGGGCCTTAGAGGCATTGAACAAGAACTGTATGTTCACCTCTTTCCCCAAACCTTGGATCCTGCTGTCAGGGCCTAGTTCTTCAAGTTGCCCACCCAAAACCTGGAAAAATGGGAAGATCAATCCACATTGTTCCTTCAGAGATACGCTGACAATATCTTGCCACCCATGACATTAAGAGAGTTGGACATCACCAAGCAAGGTGACAAAAAAGGATTCACTAGTTTCGTGAGAAGATGGAGGACTAAGGTAGCCGAGATGATTGATCGCCCATCTGAAAGGGATCAAATCAGCATGCTAGTCCAAAATTTGGCATCTGAATACCGCGAGCACATGAAGTTTCAACCCATAACCACTTATGCCCAATTAACTGAAGTGGGCATGGCCATTGAAGATGATCAACTCCAAAGAGGGAAGAGCAAGGTCACTTACAATAACAACACGAGTGGATATAAGGACAAGAAATACACTAATACCAACCATGCCTCCACAAATAGAGGAAATGAAGTGAACGCCATAGCTGATAGGCGTCCGAGAAGGTACACTCCCCTCGGGATGACTTATGTCAAGGCTCTAGATAAGTTGATCAAAGGAGACTATCTACATCCGATTGGGCCTACTCCCGATCCACTTGTAGAGAAAAGGTCACCATATTGGAACGAATCTGCATTCTGCAAATACCATAGGGGGCGTGGGCACGATACTGAAAAGTGTTACACCCTTAAGGATAAAATCCAAGACTTGTTTGACAATGGCACAATACCATTGCCTAAAGATGCAGCACCACCCAGTAACAACAACAATCCCCTTGGAAACTCCTTTGCTATTGACATAGAATAAGGATTTGATCCCTCCTATTTGATCACGCCTATTGGACAGGCCATACCACCATACCCAAGCCCAAAATCCACGCTGGACGTCTGCGGCCTTTGGGATAGTGATGAAGAAGATAATAGGGCATACACTAATCCAAAAGACGTGTTGACTCCTCAAGTCCATGACATAGCTAGTGGCAAAGCCTGGTATGATATTTCCGATGATGAGAAGGAAAAAGATGACAAAGCTCTAAACTATCCCACAAGATCAGGACGCCAATTCAGGCCCGAAAACATCTATATGGATCCATCTCAAATCCAAGCCGTAGAGCCTGTAGCCATCCCCAATAGGGATTCGGCCCAAAGGGAAATGACAAAAGAAGATGATGGGACCAATATCCTCAAGCAGCTGCAAAGAACAAAAGCCGATATATCTATTTGGCAACTGTTGACCACTTCTATCACTCATAGAAGGGCCGTGCTAGAGGGCTTTAATGCAACCACCATTTCTCCAAATGCCACTTCTGAAGAGGTAGTCAACCTCCTAATCCAAGGAAAGTCATCCACGCCCATCACCTTTTCTGATAAAGACCTTCCACCCGAAGGTATTCACCATAACAAAGCCCTTTATCTTACTGTAATCTGTCAACAGAGGCAAGTCCCTATGACTTTAGTCGACAACGGCTCGACTGTAAATGTATGCCCTTTGAGAACTGCTGAACACCTCAAAATAGACTGCAACAACCTCGCGCATTCCGCACAAGGGTTAAGGGCCTATGATAATTCCAAAAGAAACGTATTGGGTACCTTCTCCATGAATATCAATATTGGGCCCATCGAGAAAATGGTCCAATTCCATGTAATCGACATTCCAGCCACTTTCAACCTACTCTTGGGAAGGCCCTGGTTATACGGGTTAAATGCTATAGCCTCAACTCTGCATCAAAAGGTGAAACTATCCTTGGCAGGATCTACCTTGGAGGTCTGCGCTGATACTATGATACCCCAGATTGAGAAAGCTCCAATCCTAAAGAATAGAGCATAATGAGCAAGACGAGGAGTTATGGGGTTTTGAGAAGATAGCCTTCATAGAAATAATAGAGCCCACGCTCAATGTGAACGTCTTACTCAGAAAGCAAGGCCACTTCCCATGCACCACTTTGGGCCCTCATCCCAAGGTAGCTCAAGCCTTTTCGAACACCAAGATCAAAAATGACTTATTTGGGCTGGGCTACAGGCCCACAAGGCAAGAAGTTAGGGCCTACATATCCAAAGTGATGGCTAAGAAAAGAGCCCTTATGGCTAACAAAACCATTACACATAACATGGATCCTTGTCCCCTCACCCTCAATGGGCAATTCCTTCAGGAAGGCGACCCATATCCCTACTATGGATTCCCTGAACCATACACAATCAACGGGATCCTGATGCCAGGCTTCGAGGCATTTCAAGACTGTTTTCTCATGAGTGAAGACACACCCATACCTCCCAATGAGGACCAATCCACTAAAGATTGGGTTAATGACATGGCACCCAACGACTTTGGGCTTTTATTTGGCGAAGAGCATCGTCAGTACGACGAAACCACTACCAAACTTCCCATTACTGTGCTTTTCAATGAAGGTTTCAACCCGACCAAGCTGATCGCCCCAATCGGGCCCGACCGCACCACCTGGAAGCACAAGACGAGTTGGACTCCGGTCAAGGGAGCCAAGTACAAGTTCACCATCCGCAACGGTCCTACAGGAGGGCCCAATTCCGATTCCGAGTCTGATTCTGAGTCCGAGTCTGATTCTGAGTCTGTTATCCTAGAGGTGTCGGGTAGTCCACCCCAGTCTATTCCTAAGGTCCTTAGTGATGACCTCATTGATGTATTGTCCGCTTCTATTAATATTATGAACGTCGATTTTGCTTACTCGGATTGCCTCACTGCTAATAATTCGGAAAATATAACGGAATTGCCAAAAGAAGTTATTAAAGCACTAATCGAACATGAGCAAAAGACTTCAATAGTCGAAGAAACGGAGACAATAAACATTGCAACTAACGATGAGCCTCGCCACGTGCAAATAGGCTTGTCTTTAACATCTAATGAACGCGAACAATTCGTAACACTCCTAAAGGATTATACGGATGTTTTCGCCTGGTCCTACAAGGACATGCCATGCATAGACCGCAAAATTGCTCAGCATACCATTCCACTAAACCCCGACTGCAAACCAGTCAAGCAAAAGCTAAGAAGAATGAAGTTAGAATGGGCCCTTAAGATATAGGAGGAAATCCAAAAGCAACTAGAGGCAGGCTTCATAAGAGTGGCCAATTACCCCGACTAGGTAGCCAACATTGTCCCAGTCCCAAAAAAGGACGGACGGGTCCGAATGTGTGTAGATTTTAGGGACCTGAACAAAACAAGCCCAAAAGACGACTTTCCCTTACCTCACATAGACGTCTTGGTAGATAACACCGCCGGACACGCCCTTCTATCATTCATGGACGGGTACGCAGGATATAACCAAGTCTTGATGGCCAAAGAGGACGAAGAGAAAACCACTTTCATCACACAGTGGGGCATTTACTGCTATACGGTAATGCCGTTCGGGCTCAAGAATGCGGGAGCCACATACCAAAGAACCGCTACGACCTTACTCCACGATATGATGCATAAAGAGGCTGAAGTGTACGTAGATGACATGATCATAAAATCCAAAGACAGAGAAGGGCATGTACCCTCACTTCAAAAGTTCTTTGACAGGCTTAGGAAGTACAATATGAGGCTTAATCCCAAGAAGTGCGCATTTGGAGTTACATCCGGCAAACTTCTAGGATTTGTCATAAGCACCAGAGGGATAGAAATCGATCCATCCAAGATCAAAGCCATAATAGACATGCCACCTCCGAAAAGGGAAAAAGAAATAAAAGGCTTCCTGGGAAGAATCCAATACATAAGCAGGTTCATCTCCAAGTTAACTATCACTTGTGAGCCCATATTCAAGAAACTCAAAAAAGAGGTAAAAACGGAATGGGACGAGCAATGCCAAAAGGCCTTTGACAAAATTAAGGCCTACTTATCCGAACCACCCGTTCTAGTACCGCCCATCCCAGGCGTACCTCTAATCCTCTACCTTACGGTCACGGAAACGTCAATGGGGGCCATGCTAGCCCAAGAAGTAGATAAGGAAGAGAAAGCAATATACTATGTAAGCAAGAAGTTTCTGGAATATGAAACCCGCTATTCATCCCTGGAAAAGACATGTTTAGTCCTGGTAGCGACTACCAAAAAGCTACGACACTACATGCTCCAACACACGATCCATATCAGATCAAGAGAAAACCCTTTAAAATACATATTCGAAAAGCCCATACTAAATGGTAGAATAGCAAGGTGGACCGTTCTCCTCTTAGAGTTCGACCTCAAGTTTGAACATCAAAAAGCCATAAAAGGGCATGCTATTTCGGAATACTTGGCCGACCAAGCCATAAATGAACCAAATCACAAGGATGAATATCACTTCCCAGACGAAGGGGTCATGACCTTAGACACCAAAACATGAAGCTTAGTAGTAGAAGCTTCATAATCATTGGCCCGAATTTGGGGCTCCTCCCCTGGCTTAGTAGTAATCTTGGCTAAAGCTTTCTTGGCCTTTGGGTTAAGGTCACTTTTCACATGCTTGACTCCCTTTTCTTTACCTTTCCCTTTAGGATCATTAGGGTTGGAAAGTCTTAAGCCAGCCTTGACCGATTGGGCCTTAAGATCATCTTGTTCAGATTTCCTGCATGCACGACGACCCTCCGCAGTCTTACAATCCATCCAAGCTTCATAAGCTGAAGATATCGCCGTTGGGGCCTTGATATGAGGAATAGTCCACTTAGGGCGACGATCCCATGCACACTCCCATGATCTTACCATGCTAATAGTCAAAACCCGGGTTGTAGGCGCAACACTATCCTTTTGTGGGATGATCTGGCGTTTCCCATATTGCCGCATGATACGGCTAGGAAATATATAAGTCAAATTTTGAAGGCCAAGGATTTGATAATATCCGGTCTCCTTGCTGCATCCGATTGCGGATTTTAAGCCCCACCACTTGACAGTCCATCTTAGCAAAGGGCAAGCTTTAAGGTATCCATGCCATTCATCAATGGTGGATTCATAATAAAGCCTTCGACGGGCAGGAAACTGCTTTGGTTGGTACTTGAGCGCATTAGTCGGCCTCTCAATGAAGCACATATGCTCCAAAAGCCAAATCTACAAAAAGCACAAAGCAAAACAAAAAAAAATAAAATATATAATAATAAAGTTAGGTATCCATTAAAGATTCAAACTTTATATACAAAGCAATTATTCAAGCACTCACTTGAAGGAGAAGAGGGCTTCCCGTCCATCCGCCATTGGTTTTTGTTTCTTGCGGTTCAAGCACATTAAGGTTTCACCAAGAACAAGAGACATAGGGGTAAAATCGTTTTGAATTTGTTCAACAATTCTAAGCATACAAGTTTTACCATTATTACCTCCACCAACAAAGAGGTACCTATGCAAGAGACATAAGATAAAAGCACGCCTATAATATGTCTCATTATGATCATCCCTTACCTTGGGGAAAAAGATGTCGATCACACCATTGAGGTCTAACTCACCAGTTCTAGCCACAGAAGAGGCTTGTGTTGCAGATAAACCAAGATACCTTTTATAATAACCTTCAAGGTTGGCTCCGAGCCATGGAGTCGCAGGTGCTTGATCATGAGGAAACCCAATTACGGTAGCAAATTCTTCAGGGAGAGGGCACAGCTCGTTATACCCGAACCTAAAAACATGAAGCTTGTCATCCCAAAATTCAACCGCAGCCTTAAGAAGGTTCTAGACAACTTGAACTTGCTTCAGATGGAAGAAAGCATTCAAGTGAAAAGGCAAAAGTCTCATCCTCTCTTCAGGGGTCATAGATTGCAACCACTTATAGAACTTAACTTCAAAGCTTGTCATGACTGAATTCAAAATTAATTGGAGGTTTCTCTCTCTAAAAAGCTCTCTATTGCTATGGAATTATGAAGGTGATGTCCCAAAATCGGACTAACCCAAGGCTTATATAGGGCTCGCATAAAAAAAAGACGAAAATAAGGCAACTCGTCGAAAGATAAGCTTCAGCGGCCCATAGGGCAGCCGCTGAAGGCTCCGCGGCCACGATTTGGCAGCCAAGGCCTAGCGGCCAGCCTCCGCGGCTCAGCCGCTGAGTCTGGCGGCCCCACTTTTGACCCCCGCTCCTTCGCATCAGCCGCTGAACGCCCCCCTTTGGTCGCCGAGCCTCTTTTTCGAGACAACACTCTTCTACCCGGTTTTGGACACTTTCCTTAACCATTTTGGACTCCGATTTGGCTCAGTTTCCTACTTTTTCTATTATTGCTATTTTCTATTATTTTCTTAATTATTTATGGGAACCCCACAATTTCCTTATTTCTTTTTGTGGATGATCATCATATTTTTATTTTATTTCATTTTTTGGCACCCCTTTCTTTTTTCATTTTTTTTAGGGGGGATAGGGTACACCCAATTTTAACTTTTTGGCTGTACCATTTCTTGCTACATGGCTATTACTTGCGCTTTTGCTTGACTACCTGTGCATTTGCATTAGCCTAATTATATGCAGGGACCAATAAGAACAGCAATATATTACCAGCAAAGTCCGAATATTTTGTTCAACACAAATGTTCATAAATGTATTTCATACAAATGCATTGTCATAAAAATCATCACCCGCATCAGCATCTGAACGGAGCACCTCAAAATGATCATCCGACCTCCGGGGCTCACCACCAAAGATCAACGCTGCCAGCTGGCCCGGGTCAAAGGAAGAATGACGGGTAGGCTCCCGATACGAGCACCCCTCTCCAGCATAACTCGAATCATACCCCCACGAAGATCGAGAAGGCATGGTAGGCATCATAGGAGCAGGGACAGGGGGCTGGTAGTAAAGACCACCATAAGGAGCATACCCGCATACCCGGGATAAGAAGGATACATCGGCATAGGCATAGGAGTAGGCTCCACAAACTGAGTCATCCTACTCCCACCAGGACGGTCCGTCCGATGCACTAGCTCCCAATCTCTCCGAGGACTCTCCCTCCGAGGACTCCTCTCACGGGAAGGACTACGCTCAGGCAAGTTCACAACCTCATCATCCGACAATACCACGTGTTGTGACCGACGAGGAAGGGGTCGACGATACTCCACCTGCAACCCACCAAACATATAAGATACATTTCTCAAAGCATACAACTTTGAAGATGCAAAGTCAAGTTTACCTTGTCTAAGTCAGCCCTCGAGCAGGTGCCCTTCGAGAGAGCTCGAGAGATCTAGGACTTCATGGCATGCATCATCTTGAAGACCTTCCCGGTCTCCTCACGGTCAAGCTGCGCAAAGAAAAGTCAATACAAGCATAAAAGCAGTAAAAATCACATGCAACTGGTAAAATTACGAATTTACCCCTGGATGCCCAACTGGAAGAGGAAGGCCCTGGATGTCCTTATCAAGGTCCTCCGTCATCGGGACCTCTCCCCAGCACTCCTTCCCGCCATAATCCCAACCTCGGACCCGCATATCCGGGACATCCACGTCGACATCGTCAACCCGAGGCTCCTGCAAAATAAAGTAAGTCAGCAAACCAACAAAGCAAGAAAGGCATTGGAAGAACCAATATATAAAATTCTTACCTTCAAACCCACGAATGAAGGCATGAGGCGATCACGACGAAACTGCTCATAGTGCCCCGCAAGGTCCTCCGCAGGCTCCCTCAAATACCGCATAGCATCCGAGCCCACCATGGCCTCCGCAACCTGATCGCGGGACAAGCACCTCACCAAGAACATGGTCGAGGGAGGATCTAAGGGAATCCTCGGGCCAGCCACATCAGGATAAACCTGACGGAAGATCCTCTCTCCCAAATACCACTCAAAAGAGGACGGACCCGCAATCAAGATCCTCTGACGGTCTATCGCCCTGGACGCAAGGACAGCATCCGGAGCCGACCCATGGTACTTCACCCAAGGGAAGTAGTCAATCTACACAAACATGCAACATAAGATATTTCCACACCAAGAAATACAGTCCATGCAACAGAAAGCAAAATTGCGTTACCTTGTGCCAATATAGGCGCAAGAGAGCCTCTCTATACTGCTGGAGGGTCAAAAAGGGCGCAGGACCTCTGTGACGCCACGCCCTGCAACCAAGAAATCCAACTCCGAGCCCGTAGGCGCCATGTCCGGGAAATGCTCAAAGAACCAAGGCTACATCGAAACATGAAGCTAAGCACCATACACTTAAATCATGCAAAGCATCAAATGGATACAAAAGCAAAACGTACCTGCAAGGCCTTCCAGAAACCGCACAAGCTCACGGGAGGAAGAGTCGTCTGCTTGTATCCCTCATCATTCACGCAGCAAGCAAACCGCATGCACCTCAAGAGGTTGGCGTAGCCCGGCAACCCCCAGTTGTACTCTCTCACCCTCTCCCAATCCAACAAGCTAGGGAGGTAAATAGCATGAATACGCTCTCCCTTGTCACCAAAGATGGTGGTGGCAAGGAGATAGGTGATAAACTTCCTCGCCTTCTGCTCCACCGAAGTACTCCTCTTGTACCTCGCATCAGTCAAAGCGGCATAGAGCTCGCTATAGGGACGATAATGGTGACCCCAGGTATTCCCCCAAGGGCCAAACAACTCCACCATCTCAGTCTTACGTTTCCAGATGGAAACGTCATACACAATGGGCGTACCTACCCAAGGCACCCCGGTCAACATAGCAAACTCCGATGGAGTGATCATCATCTCCCCGTTAGGGAAATGGAACATGTTGGTGGTATCCCAAAAACGCTCCAAAGACAAGCGAACAATGCACCTCTTGACTCGCTCAACCGAGTCCGCCGCTTTCAAGAGAGGGCCGCACCCCGCACCCAAAACCGCGCTTTGCACCTCTTTGGGCAAAGTCTTAAAAAGCCTCACCGAGGAACCATAATTACCATGGGCTTCAAATTCCCATCGGGTTCCTATGATCAAATTTGCAACCTCTTAGGTTCACATTTCAACCAAATGTTCGAGTCCTAAGCATATTTCTAAGTTCGTTCAAGCCGCGCAAGATCACATGCCCTACAAACTTGACAATTGCATACAATTTCTACACAATTCTACTCAAGGCAAAGCATATAAACTAAAATTCAATGCATAAAACTATGAATTCAAAGTTTGAGGCTTACCACAAACTTGGAAGCACGGGAGCTCAAGTGAGTCGCCGGTCGCAAGAGCAACTCCGACGGATCCCAAACGATGTCGGGCATCCTATCCGACCGTGTGTACCTATCTTGAGGAAAAGTCACATTGGGCTTCCTCTTGGAAGGCTTGACATGGGAAGGAAAAGCTTTGGTGAAGATGTTGGTTTCTTCAACCTCCTCCCGGACCTCGGCCCTTCTACTCCTCTTCTTCGCCAATTTGGGAGCCATGAAGAAAGATGAACAAGCTAGCAAAGATGGAGAAATTGAGATTTTCTCTCTCCAAGGGTTTCCAAAACCCACTCACAAATTCACCCCAAATTTGTGAGAAATCACAAATAAACTTGAAATTATGCAAAGATTATGCAAAATCAAGCAAATGCAAGCACAAAGAAGAAAATTTGAGCAAATTTGAGCAAGAAGCAAGGTTTGGGCAACAATGGAGGTAGAGAGAGAGAGTCTCGGATTTTGGGGAAGAAATGACCCAAAAAACTCGGTTCCCCGTGAAAATACCCATTTTGCGCCTCTGAACCGGCCCGGCGGCCAGGTTCAGGGCCGCCCAGGCTCAGCGGCCCAGCCGCTGGCCCTGGCGGCCAGCCGCTCCGCCTCCGCGGCTGAGCCGCCCAATATGGTGGCCCCTCCCAAGGCCTTCGCACGACTTTTTCAGCCGCTGAGGGAGCCCGTAAAGGCCGCCCAGCACTCGACGGCCGTCCGCATGGCCGCCCAACCAGATTTTCTATTTGCCCCCTCGGGGCGGGCCCACGAGTTCAAATTCCGCGCGGAATTGCGTTTCTCAACCGTTGGAAGCCCGGGAAATTCGAACATGTCAGCCAAAATGACTCTTTTACCCCCACAACTTGGTTTCTTATCCTAGGGACCCGGTATTATCTATTTTTGCAGGCGCGAGCCTTTTATCTAACTTTTTTACAGGCACAGGCACTTTATTATATTTTTTGCAAGCACAACTGAAGCAGAGCAACATACCGCTCTTTGACGTCGAAGCTATCGAATTAGCGTCATGTCAACAACAACTTAAGCAGGGCAGCGCAACGCCCTTTTGACGATGAGGCTACCAAAATTAGCGCCACGTCAGTATCCGTAAAGCAGAGCAACATACCGCTCTTTAAACAAAGCAGAGCAACGCACCACTCTTTAAACAAAGCAGGTAACCCTGACCATAGGCGGTCAGGAGTCTATCTTTTCCTCTTTCTAACATAAAGCATTTTTCAAAAAAAACATTGCAGGCATTTTTAGGAAATACTTTGACCTTCGCTTTTACAAGCTCGGCCAAAGTGGGAGCTTCTGTAGACACCCTAATCGGTTCTCATCCCCTGACACCGCAACGCCCGATGATGATGGTAATGGATTAACATGGACGTAAGTAGAAAAGGACATTGCTCGGAAATCTAGACCAAATTCCTTGAAACCTCAGTCTTTGGATAGCCCTTGTTATAAGGATTCCAACGCCTTTGACCTTGCCTCAATCAGGTTCCCGGATCAAGAGATATCGCGTCTCAAAGATTTGGGCCAAAACTGCTCAATCCCGGCCCCCTGGGCAAAGCCCAAGGGCAATTTCGTAATTTACAGAGCACGAAAAAGTCAAACCCTAGTCATGCGCACGCCGTCAGGTCCAGTGGCTGACGCGACCTGCCCGGCGGCCAGCGCGTGACAGCGGAGGCCATTGGGCCAGCCGCTGAGTTTCAGCAGCCAGGCGCTGAGCCCCAGCGGCCACCGCGGGCCCTAGCTGCCCTCCGTGTGGTCGCTGAACCCAATTTTTGACTGGGCCGAGTTTTGGAGCCGGGCTTCCAGCCCTAGGTCCCTAAATCCGTCCCCCAACGCTATAAATACTCCCTTTCACCCTCTTTTGCAGGAGGTCGGTTAGTTCACAATTTTGAGAGCATTGAGAGCACATATTTCCCCAAATTCAGAAATCTGAAGATTGAAGCAAGGAATACACCTAGCCTAGCACCCAAGATCGAAGAGCAATCCCAGTTCTACTAGTCCCGTTCGAATAGAACGTCCAAGTTAACCATCCTGAGGGCCTAACTCTTCATTAAATCTCTTGCTTTATTGTTCATTAATCATGTTTTATTTAGCTTTTGATTATGGTTGAATAAATTTGCATGCTTTTGATTTTGTATATAATTATGCATGATTAGTTAGTATAAAGTTTATGTCTTTTTATTAGTTTATGCAAGTCTGCATCATTTTCATAGTTTTTGCATGCATATAGTAGCCTTCTAGGTTTATTTTAGCATAAAGTTAGCACCTTTATAATATTATTATTATTCTTTTGAAGATACTAACGGTTTTATTGATGTTCATATGCAATACATGGCGCGTTTAGCAAAGTTGGTAGGTTGGAGCGTTATTTAATGTTCTATATCATGTTTACGCTTGTTAATAGTATGCATATAAATTAGATATAAATTGTGGAAAGTGACAACGTAGGTAATTTGGTTGATCTTAACCCGCCTAGTTAATTTAGGATCAATGGACGACCGGATTTGTATGGAACCATATAGCATAAATAAATATTTGACATGGATAAGCTTAGTAGAGGCTGTTAATACGGGCGATTTAGATGAGATTCGTTTTGTTTATTTCGTATCTATGGGCATGAGTCAATTCCCAATAGGAATTGGGGTGCACTTTTCATGGTTTCCAATTGTTTCCTTAAAAATTGGTGGCGGCTTCTTATTTGCAAATTATTGTTCTTCATAATTAATTTGAATCGCATGTGACACATATTTAAGAACCATTAATTCCAATTAAATATTCCAATTAAGCACCCGAAAAGGCGAGGGTTCTTACACCGGCTCGTCGAAGAAGCCCTCGCAGCAGAAGAGTGTCGAGGTCCCACCGAATACGAAGACTTGGACATCTGCAGATAATCAAGGTTAAAATATTAAGTTAAGCACTTCACTTAGCTAAACAAAAGATAAAAGTCTACTTACATCAACGGTCTCGGACCGAGAACTCTTCCCCTTGCCCATTACTCGACCATAGCCTTTCTTCAGTAGGTGAATGAGCTTGAAGATCTGAGAGGTCCGTTGGATTTGCCCTATGAACTAATCATAATAAGAATTAATAATTGCATTATTGGTTGGACTATGGAAACCGATCTTTACTTAATATGGGTAATCGTAATGTTTTGCTAGAAACCTATTACGATTTGTGGGCCCGAAAAGAGTTTTGGACTTACTACCAGATTAAGTAAACCAGCAGGGTCGCACACTTAACAGGCTCGTTTTATTAGAAGGGTCTAATTCGGATTGGGCCCATCACACACTTAACCTAATCAGCCCTCCTGCCTCCCTATATATATCGTGAGTCCTGATCAGTTAGAACACATGTGATAATCAGTTTTCACGAAACTTAATTGTGTGTCATTAGAGTAAGGAGAGAACGGAGGTTGTGAACGGAATTGCTGTACTAGCATACTGACGTGTGAATTCGAGCCTGTGTGTGGATACCAGTTGAGGCACGACATCTGACGTGTTCATCCATACCCAATCACTGTTCATCCAACCAGCGACAAAGGAGTGAGGTAGGATTTCGATTTGATATTTAATTACAGTAATCACGTATTTTTCTGGGTTAATCGAATTCCTATTATGCATGTATGATCATGTTAGTAGTTAGAAAATCCTTCAGTGGTATCAGAGCTGCTTGTGTTTTACTGTTTTCGAATATATGATATATGGTAGATGTATGAGTAAGTTCGAAATCATGATATGTATATAATACATGTTTATGTGTGATTCGTTTTCTGTTTTTCTAATATTCGGATCTGAGCACGTTAGTATTTATCTATCTATGAAAGCATGTTTGTATGAATAGTTCATATGTTTAGATTCGTATGTTACAAATAGCATGTTGTTTGAATACAAATCATTGTAATTCTGTATGCTACTATTCGACGAATTCACATAGATAAACTAGGGCAAAAACCCTAAAATATGTTAATACGATTAGCCTAGGGTTCATGATTAATAAGATTAATAAGATTAATTGTGGCGATTAATAAGACCGCCGCGAGGGGCGCTGCCCCTCGACCCCGCAAGGGGGCGCCGCCCCCTGACCCCTGCATGGTTCCGCTTGTTTGTGCGAGTAATGTTTTATTTTTATGCCATTACAAATCTTTGATGTTTGATATATGATATCTTAGTTCACATGATGTTGAATGGTATGGTATGGTGAATAGTATGGCCCATAATTTTACTTTGGTTTAAAATACGGCCTACGTGTTATTTATTTGAATGTAATTATTAAATACGACCTGCATGTCGTTACTTTGAATGTAATATTTAGATTATTGCTAGGTAGTAGTGTAACTTTTATGATATAGTTGATTGTAAGATCAACTTCATGAAGGTCAAAGGATATCATGGAGTTAACCATCCAACTGCTATATGAAAGAAGCAAAGTGTGGAGATTAGATCACCATAGCTTAGGGGGCCATACTATATCACATGTGTTGTTATTTATGCTTCCGCTTATTTACTATTGATTATATTTATTGTTATGTTTTCATGAAACTCAACTCCATATAATCAATCACATCCCTTAGTAATATTAAGTTAAGTTGATGCCTTTCCAATCTAATACACCTATTAGGACTTGGTTCATTAAAATGTGTCTGCCAAAGTAGAGCATCCTTAATTACTCAAGTCTGTTAGGATGAGTAACAGTTACCCATATGTATAAGTTGGTTTAACTTAATAAGGCTATCAAAATAGTTTTGGGCCTTAAGGCATAGAGGTGGGAGCCGATACATATGATGTCATCCCAACAACTGGGAATTGTATAGGATACAATTAGTAAAGGGTTACTTACCTAAATAACTAAGTGTAAAGTGATAAGCCAAAGCTTACTTAATACTTAGGAAATATGGATCTTGGCTCCACTATATTTTATAGGGATATTTGTCACATCAATATAGTGGATTTATTTTGTTAAATTGTTAACGAAATATTTATGAAGTAAGTCACTAAAATCTTTTTACATTTGTTGTAGATAATGTCAACCCCTACACCATCACACTCATTTTCACTGCGATCCATCCTTGAGAAGGACAAACTGAATGGAACCAATTTCTTGGACTGGTATCGAAGCTTGAGAATTGTTCTCAAACAAGAGAAAGAGGAATATGTCCTTGAGAAACCAGTCCCCAAGAAGGCTCCTGCTACCAGTGCTCCTCATGCTGAGAGGAATGCTTATCAGAAGCTCAAAGATGATTCAATTGATGTCAGTTGTCTCATGCTGGCCACCATGAATTCTGAGCTTCAGAAGCGATATGAAAGTATGGAGGCTTATGAGATGATTGAGAGCCTGAAAGGAATGTTTCAGGAACAAGCACGAACTGAGAGGTTTAACACTGTGAGTGACTTGGTTAAGTACAAGATGGGGAAAGGAAGTTCAGTTAGTCCTGATATAATCAAGATGATTGGTTATGTTCAGTACTTGGAAAAACTGGGCTCCCCAATGGGCAAAGAGTTGGCCACTGATATTATCTTAGCGTCATTGACTAATGATTATGATACTTTTGTTATGAACTATAATATACATAATCTTAACAAGACATTGGCTGAGCTGCATGGGATGCTCAAAACTGCTGAGCAAAATGTCAAGAAGGATCCAACTCCCAATGTTCTAATGGTTAGAAAAGGGGCCCAGTTTAAGAAACATGGTCAAGCTAAAGACAAGGGAAAGGCTATCATGAAGGGTCCGATTGTGAATCAACCCAAAGGAAAGCCTAAGTTCAAACCCTCGTCTGGTCCTAATGATGAAACCAAGTGCTTCTACTGCAATGAGCTTGGGCATTGGAAGGGAAATTGCAAGAAATATTTAGAGGATCTGAAGAAGAATAAGGGAAGTGTTCCTTCAACTTCAGGTAAATGTTATGTTATAGAAGTAAATGTATTTACTTCTTCAAATTCTACTTCTTGGGTATTAGATACCGGATGTGGTGCTCACATTTGTGCAAATGTGTAGGGACTAAAGAGAAGTAGGAATTTGGCAAAAGGTGAAGTGGACCTGCGCATTGGAAATGGAACAAGAGTTGCTGTGTTATCTGTAGGGACACTTTATTTAATTTTGCAATCTGGATTGGTTTTTGAAGTCAATAATTGTTATTATGTACCTGCCATTAGCAGGAATATTATTTCTGTTTCAGTTTTGGACTTGGAAGATTTTATCTTTGTGATTAAGAACAAATGTTGTTCCTTTTATAAAGATGATATATTTTATGGTAGCAGTCCAATGAAAAATGGCCTTTATGTTCTAGACCTTAAAATTCCAGTTTATAACATAACTACTAAGAGGCTCAAATCAAATGATTTTAACCCAACTTACCTTTGGCATTGTCGTCTTGGACATATAAACGAGAAGCGTGTTCAAAAGCTCCATAATGATGGACTTTTAAACTCATTTGACTTTGAATCATTTGAGACATGTGAGTCTTGTTTATTAGGGAAGATGACTAAGGCACCTTTCACTGGTCACATTGAGAGAGGAAGTGATTTATTAGGCCTCATACATACTAATGTACGCGGACCATTAAGCACAGTTGCTAGAGGAGGTTATCACTACTTCATTACCTTTACTGATGACTTCAGTAGGTATGGTTATGTCTACTTGATGGGGCATAAATCTGAATCCTTTGAAAAGTTCAGGGAGTTTCAGAATGAAGTACAGAATTAACTTGGAAAAAAGATTAAAGCTCTTCGATCAGATCGAGGGGGTGAGTATCTAAGCCAAGAGTTCGATAGTCATTTGAAAGATTGTGGAATTGTTTCACAACTCACCCCTCCAGGTATACCACAATGGAATGGTGTATCGGAGAGGAGAAATCGAACTTTGTTAGACATGGTTCGATCAATGATGAGCCTTACTAGTCTTCCAATATCTTTTTGGGGATATGCTCTTGAGACAGCCGCGTTCACACTTAACAGGAGTCCATCAAAATCAGTAGAAAAGACACCATTTGAGAAATGGACGGGAAAAGTTCCCAGCTTGACTTTTCTAAAGATTTGGGGTTGTGAAGCTTATGTAAAACATTTACTTTCTGATAAGCTTGGACCTAAATCTGATAAATGCTTCTTTGTGGGATATCCTAAAGAAACTAAAGGATAATACTTTTACCATCCCACCGACAACAAAGTGTTTGTGGCTCGACACGGTGTCTTCTTAGAAAGAGAGTTTCTTTCTAAAGGAACCAGTGCGAGTAAAGTGCAACTCGAAGAGGTTCGAGAGCCATAGGAGAGTAATCCAATTTCTGAGGAGACTCAAAGTAGCTTACAAGATGTTGTAGTAGCTACACCTGTGGCACCATCCCCTCGTAGGTCTGAAAGAGTGCGCCGAGAACCCATTAGATATGGTTTCTTGGTGACTGAACATCGTCATATATTATTAATAGAGGATGACGGGCCTACGACCTACACGGAAGCAATGATGGGCCCAGATTCCGACAAATGGCTTCAAGCCATGAAATCTGAAATGGATTCCATGTATGAAAACAAAGTATGGACTTTGGTAGACCCACCTGATGGCGTAAAAACCATTGAGTGTAAATGGGTTTTCAAGAAGAAAATTGACATGCATGGGAATGTTTATATATTCAAGGCACGATTGGTGGCAAAAGGGTATAATCAAATTCATGGGATAAATTATGATGAAACCTTTTCGCCCGTCGCAATGCTTAAATCCATTAGGATACTCCTTGCCATTGTTGCATATTATGACTATGAGATATGGCAAATGGATGTGAAGACAGCTTTCCTTAATGGAAACCTAGAAGAGGATGTGTACATGACACAACCCGAGGGCTTCACATCACCAGGAGGAAAGGTATGCAAGCTTCAGCGATCTATTTATGGATTGAAGCAAGCATCTAGGAGTTGGAATCTTCGCTTCAATGAGGCAATCAAAGAGTTTGATTTCCTTAGATGCGAAGAAGAACCTTGTGTTTACAAGAAGGTTAGTGGGGGCGATGTGGTATTCTTGGTCTTATATGTGGACGACATATTACTGACTGGAAATGATATTCCTACACTTCAGTCAGTCAAGGCCTTTTTGAGAAAGTGTTTCTCAATGAAAGACATGGGAGAGGCAACCTATATCTTGGGGATTAGGATCTATAGAGATAGATCAAAAAGACTCATGGGCTTAAGCCAGAGTACCTATATAGAAAAGGTGTTGAAAAGGCTCAACATGCAAGATTCCAAGAAAGGTAATCTTCCCATGTCACATGGCATAACTCTTAGCAAGACTCACTGTCCTTCGACACAAGATGAGCGAGATCGCATGAGTAGAATTCCTTATGCTTCTGCTACAGGTTCTATCATGTATGCTATGATGTGTACTCGTCCTGATGTTGCTTGTGCTTTGAGCATGACGAGTAGATACCAATCTAATCCAGGTGAAAGTTACTGGGTCGCAATCAAGAGCATCCTCAAGTACTTAAGAAGGACTAAGGATGTGTTTCTTGTCTATGGTGGTGAAGAGGAACTCACTGTAAATGGTTACACTGATGCAAGATTCCAAACGGATAAGGATGATTCCCGATCACAATCAGGATTTGTATTCATTCTGAATGGAGGAGCAGTTAGTTGGAAGAGTTCTAAACAAGATACAGTTGCTGATTCTACAACAGAAGCCGAGTATATTGCTGCTTCTGAAGCAGCAAAAGAAGCAGTGTGGATTCAAAAATTCATCATTGAACTTGGGGTGATACCTAATAGTTCGAATCCAATGGACCTTTATTTTGACAGTAATGGGCCATTGCACTAGCGAAGGAGCCTAGGGATCATCAGAAAACTAGGCATATACTCAGACGTTACCATTTGATACGAAGCTTTGTACAAATGGGTGATGTCAAGGTGTGCAGAGTATCATCGGAGATAAACATTGCTGATCCGCTGACTAAGCCTCTACCACAGGATAAGCATGAGCGTCTACTATTACTCAAGGACTTAGATTCATGAATGATTAGTCTCTGTCCTAGTGGGAGGTTTATCTTGTGACTTATGTTCAATTTATTTATTATTGTCCCAATGAATAATTTATATGATGTAGATCATCAAGTATGTGACTTGATTGTGAGACTCTATTGTTATAAATATAATTATTCTAAATTGTCCGTAGCCAGTTATCATTATTTGTGGGAATTTGATAACTATTGAGACTATCATGTGGATTGATTGATGACCAAGTTTCACAGGTCATAATTATGAGATATGAAATTGATCACATGGATAAATGTTAGAGAACATTGTATTGGACCGACCCATTTCAAAAACATTGAAAGGATTGTTATATAAGTGTCATCAATGTTTTTCATATGCAACTTTTAATTTGATCCTTTGGCCTGAACTCACCATGGTTTCCTACATGATGTTTTGCATATCTTGATATTGTCAAACGTTAATCCTTAATCGGATAGATAATTGAATGATGTGTTGTAAGTCATGCGGAGGAATGTGAGTGAGCAATATGGGATTTGTCACTCTCATATAACGGGAGTAAGATATCTGTGGGCCCCTCGATGAGTTTAAACTGTGAAATGCATGGCCGTGCTCAAATGGATTGAAAGTCAATCATTTGTTTTAAACAGTTAAACTGCGGAATCGAGAAAGTCATAATTGAACTATATAGGGATGACACTACTCCTTACTTATGGTCAATTTAGGTATCACATGACAACGGGATCATCGGTGTATGATTAGCTATAGTGCAAGTGGGAGATTGTTGGATTTGCCCTATGAACTAATCATAATAAGAATTAATAATTGCAACATTGGTTGGACTATGAAAACCGATCTTTACTTAATACGGGTAATCGTAATGTTTTGCTAGAAACCAATTACGGTTTGTGGGCCCGAAAAGAGTTTTGGACTTACTGCCAGATTAAGTAAACCAGCAGGGTCGCACACTTAAGAGGCTTGTTTTATTAGAAGGGTGTAATTCGGATTAGGCCCATCACACACTTAACCTAATCAGCCCTCCTGCCTCCCTATATATATCATGACTCCTGATCAGTTAGAACACATGTGATAATCAGTTTTCACGAAACCCTAACTGTGTGTCATTAGAGTAAGGAGAGAACGGAGGTTGTGAACGGGATTGTGTACTAGCATACTGACGTGTGGATTCGAGCCTGTGTGTGGATACCAGTTGAGGCACGACATCTGACATGTTCATCCATACCCAATCACTGTTCATCCAACCAGCGACCAAGGAGTGAGGTAGGATTTCGATTTGATATTTAATTACATTAATCACATGTTTTTTTGGGTTAATCGAATTTCTATTATGCATGTATGATCATGTTAGTAGTTAGAAAATCCTTCAAGGTCTGCTCCCGGTTCAACTACAAAAGAAAAAAGGGAGAGAGAGCCACAAAATAGAGTCAGCACTCAAAAGCAAACACAAACACAAGAAGAAGAAGAAAAAAAAAGAGCTTACCCCCTTGTAACCGTCAGGCAAGGGCAAGCCCTCCCCCGCCTCTCCGTCAGCCATATGAAGAGGGAACTCCTCTACTATGCGTCCCCCACTCTCTCCAATGTACCTCACCTTGTTGGTCGGCAAGGTCACGCATGGGGGCTGACCCCGAGGAGCTCTAGAATGAGACCTCCTAGGACTTTGAGGAGCTAGACGATCCGCCTGCGAGACACAATAAGTCAGTATATTACACATACAGTTAAAAAGATGCAGATAAGTTTCTTACCTCAGAAGTAAGGTCTAGCATCAAACGGTCCAAGAAGTAGGCCAGGTACACGGCCGTGCGGTCCAAGCTAGCAACCTCCAGCATAAGAAACTCCGTGGCCGCCATACCACGGATCACAACTCCCAAGTCCCGCACACTCAGACCAAGTAGATAAAACATGGTCAAAGGAGGATCCTCCGGAACCAAGTGACTACCCAGGGAGGGATAGACCAACCGAGTCAAGCGGTCCCCCAAGTACCATACGAAGCTGAATGGCCCCTCAAAGACCACCCGCAGAGAAGACACCCTAAAAAAGACTCCAGGGTAATATGGGGTGGAACCCCAGGAACATCATCAAAAGAGGACTATGATACCTGCAGGTTACCAGTTCAAAGTTCATTCACACCAAATGAACCAGGAAAAAAATGCACAAGTCAACAACAACATACCATAGATGCGGCATGGCTCTCGAAGGTGGCCCGAAAATGCTCGAGAGAGGTAAACGGATGGTTATCCCTACCAATCCACCGTGAACCTAATGGGAACATCCTCAAACCAGGACGGTGAGGACCAAAAGCTGGAAAGTACTCAAAGAACCATAGTTGTCATATAAGCAAAAAAAAAAAAAGATGATTTCCACATTCAAAAGGCATAGACAAAGAAAAAGGGTAAAGGATAAGAGCCCACCTACAGTATCCTCCATGGGCCCGCGATAGATGTCCTCTCACTCGTCTCCTTAGGCCTACAATCCCGACGACACCACTTCACCAAAGAAGCATAAGCAGCGTCACCAAAGTTGTACTCATGGACCTTGGTCAAATCCTCTAAGCATGTCAAGAAACCGACTTGACATACGTTCTTCTTATGAGCAAAGATCGTCGACCCCAGCAAGCAGGCCAGGAAAATACGGGCCCTCTGCTCCTCAGTAAGCCCCTGCTCCGCCAAGGCCTCCCACAACCGTGCCAAGGAAACTCGATCCTTATCAAAGTGGATAGATACGGGCCCATAAAGCTCAAGCAAAGTATCACTCTGTCACCAGTAGCTCGCGTCATACCGAATACGACGCCCTCTACAGGATAGCCCTGTCAGCAAAGCAAACTGATAAGGGGTGGGGAACATCTCTCCTACAGGTAACCCCCTGGCAATAATCCTAGAATCCCCCGAGTGACAAGAAGGGATGACAGTCAGGAACTCGTCAAGACCCGAACCCAACACCAAATTCCTAGCCCCCACCGAAAAGGTCTCCAGCATCATAGCCCAATGGGAGGTAGCCCCATGAGCCTGCAACAAAACTCCAATACCCTAGCCAACAAACAAATTTTCCTCAACACCCCATATACTACAAATACAGCTAAAATAATTCTACACAGCTGACCACCAATCCAGTGCAAGTCTCAATTTGTTCGTATGCTGAAGCAGTAACGGTTCCAATTTTCAGTTCAAATATACTGAACAGAAAAAAAAGGGAGAGTCAGAAAACATACCAGCTCCAAGTTAGACAGATGACTCCGCCTATCCGGTAATAGAACACTGCGTTTCCAAACTCCATGCGGGCGCCAGTCCAGCCCCATAAAAGAATCCTGGTACAAGCGCGCTCCGTCCGCGTGGTTAGTCGGATATGCTCTAATAGAAGCTAACCCGGTGCGGAAAAGGCTCCGGTCATACCCCTCATCACTCATGGGACGTTTTCCTTTGTCTACGGGAGCTAAGGGAGCACAATGAAACTTTCTCTCTCTACAAGTGGGAAAATAAAAGTTTCAGATTCGCAAGAAACAAACACCCATTCAACAATGCAACCCAAAATTCAACAACTAGGCGAAAAAATAAGCAAGTTCAAGACAAAAATCAAAAAAACGGGCAAGAATCGACTTACCTCCAACAAAGTGGAGCACTCAACAATGGGGAAGCTTTCAACAATGGCTCTCGACAATGAGGCTCGACAATGAAGAAGAAGGCACGCGAAAAAAAAAAAAAAAAAAAAAAAAACAGGAAAGCGTCGAAGCGCTTTTATTCGGCTCAAGCCCAGCGCCGCTGGCCTGGCAGACCTGCACACGCGGGCCCTACTGCTGACCCACGAGCCCTTTTTTCCAATCCAAAGTTCGTTACTTCAGTTTTTTTTGCGGCAAATATCAGCACCAAGCGCGCGGGAACGAAGCAGTCTGGCCCACAATTTCAAATCCGACAGTTGGCCTATTTTACGGTACCTACTATTTTCAGGTAAAACTAACCCGTTTATTTTTGCAGGTCCCAGATACTGAAACTCGGAACTACACTGCGACGACTCTTACCGCCCGGAGCGCCAAAATTATTTTTGAGCCTGGAAATTCTATCGGCACTTACTAAACAGCTCAATATTACAAATTTTGGGTCAATGACTGGTCGCTTAAGCTATTGCGGTTAAACTGTCCTTCTGTGAAACTACGAATTTGGGGTTAGTCAATGGTCGCTTAAGTTATTGCGGTTAAACTGTCCCTCTGCGAGGTTACAAATTTTTTGGGTTAGTCAATGATCGCTTAAGCTGTTGCGGTTAAACTGTACTATCCTTCTGCAAGGTTACTTATTTTGTGTCAGTCAATGATTGCTGAAACTGTTGCAGTTATATTGTCCATTATTTTTTATATGTTTCAGTCAATCATTGCTTAAGCTATTGCATTTAAACTGTTCATATGTCCTAACCACTTTAGGGCCGATTTTTTTTAATCACGCTGTCTCGTTGACTTTTTCGTTTCTCGTACAAGAACGGAATCTCGACATCCGTCGAGCGGTGTTTAGTCACTGTTTGTCGAAGCACTTCACGTTGATCATTCTCAAAGTATTACTAACTATTTCATTCACTCTAAATACAGGTCCCCAGCAGACGTTTAGGCCATCTATGAGCGATGTTCTATCCTGCTACCATAACCTTTGTTTTCTCTTGTGTTCACAGGGATGAAATCTTAGCACGGCACAAGCATGTCCCAACTCAGGTTTGTCTTCATATGCATGCATATTGTACACTCTCACACACCATGTGCACATCAGCATCTTGCATGTCGCCTTCGGAATACTTTGATCTATGCTTTTATTCAAGCTCGATCAAAGTGGGGGCTTCTGTAGACGCCAAAAAAGCGCCTTTCGATTTCTCCGCAAAAGCCCAATGATGAAAGGAGTAATTCATAAACTTGAACTGCTATTTTTGCTTTAATAGTTAAGATAAGGTCTCAGGTTCTTCCTCCAAACACTCCTTCATTCCATTTTATTCAAAAGCCCTGTTCAAGAGCTTTCCAACGACACGTCTCATGCCTCTTTCCGACTCCCGATCGCCAAGTTGCGATTAAGGGGTAAAATCGTCTTTTACCGTTCAGGGGTAAAGCGGTCTTTGCATTTTTTGGAATATTTGAATTCCTCCGAAAAATAAAAATGGGCTGGATGTCGTCATTATGACCCTGCTGGCTGCTGACAGCCGTCAGCGGCCTTGGGAAAAGTCCCAGGGCAGCTAGCGGCGCTAACCGAATTCCCAAGCGGCCCTGACCCTGCTTCGGGCCCGGCTCATTTTTCAAGCTCGTCTCGTTTTTCAGCTCAATTTCTGCCGTCAAACCCTACTTCCCACGCCTATATAAACAACCCTTCACCCTCAGTTCAAAACACAGTCTACAGTTGGTAACCTCTATTCTCTAGAGTATTAACACTGAGCTTCTCCCTCTTTCTTCTTAAATTTGAGATCTTGCTTTACTATTTTTGTCAAATATAGCCTACAGTTCAGGTACAAAATCCTGAGGGCTCAAATTAAATTAGTTATCTAATTGTTTATTTTCCAGTAGTCATAATGTAGATATCATGCTAGAGTAACGTTTTATTGCTTCCTAAATATTGTCTGTATAGTCGTTGTGCTGCTCAACTTGCCAGTCGAATGCATGTCTAAATAAGGGTTAAAATAAATATTGTGATGCTTGTGATAAACCAACTAATAGTCTATGTCTAGGTTGTTAATCCGGTTTTGCATGGGAATTATGTCTTTGAATTATTAAGCAAACTTGAGTTAGTAGAGGCCGTTATAGAACGGGCGAGTTGGGTGCCTAACACCTTCCCACCTCGTACCTTCGCCTCCGAACCTATTATTTTTGGGTACTCATATGTTCTATATGAGCGGGAGTCTTTCTAAACACATGATCAGTTCACTTATCGCGCTATTAGGTTGTTCCTTCGATAAACGCCGATAGTAGATTTGTAACCTCTTTCATGGTTTTTATTCAATTCAAGTCCTTTCAAAAGCTTTTGTAACTCGATGGTCCCTTGAACTTATCTAAGCCCAAAAACTGACAAATTTTCTATAAGGACGCACTCCGTGGAACAGGTAGAAAATCCTGGGTCCTTACACATTAATCTATGAAATTATAAAACCTTATTGAAAGCAGTGTTTTGTATCTACACACTTATTCTGTTTAAGGACTTATTTATTCTTCTAAGAAAATTTTCTTCCGAACAATGCATCATAAACTGGAAGAAAGGAGTCCTTAGGTATCGTACGGCCTTCACTAAATGCATGCCATTAAAATTACTGCTGTCGATACCATTACATGAGTGTGACAAGTGACAATGAACATGTTGAAAATGTTTAATCAGGGAACAACCACATTCACTGAAATCGTATTTGGTCACAAAAGGTTAGATGTTCAAAATAGCACAAGGCATATATACGTCAATGTTCAGTGTTCTTTTTCCAAATGAACGTTCGATGCCCATCTTCAGTCCCTTTCCCAACTCCTTTAGCGGCCTTTGTTTTTAATGTTTTCAACCTTGTGATTCTCCTTGTTGCCCTTTTCACATTGTCTCCCCCATCCACGACTCTCTCTTCACTCCTCAATCCTTCTTTGGAACCACCATGTTCCGCGTCATGTAGGCCCCCATCCATGGCCTTCTCGAAACAATTCACTCCTCCTCCACCTCCAGCATGTTCCACGTACTTTTCTGCTGCACTTTTATTTTTTCGGATCCCTTGTCCACCAACTGGGTAATTTGCAGCTCTTTTTGAATTTCTTTTCGTATGGTCGGGCTAGTTAGTTTTGGTGCGTTTACCAGACCAAATATTTTTACTGTTCACTTCAAGTAAACAACATACCCTCTTTTGTTCCTCCTCCATTATTTCTTGTGTTTCTACAGTAACTTCGTTCGTTCTTTTACTTTTGTCAAACACAGATTCAACCTCTACCCTAGTAGTGGGATATGAGAGCTCATATTGCACTCCATCAAGAATCTGAGACAGATATGGAAAAATAAATATCAAGAACGGATAAATGGAGTTGATCAATAGTTGTAATTTGAACAGTCAAGTATCAAACATCATTCAACCAACACTAAATACAAGGTAAGAACACATTTATTGACAAACACAAATGGGTCTAATTATATATTGTAGTCCATTTTCTAAAAATACCCGGAATAACAAAAAAGATGTAAAAGTAGGGATTATAGAGGTTAAATTAGGGGACGAATAATTGGACATAAACAAGAAGGGGAGAGAGAAAAGAAAATGGAGGGAACAAAGAGAAGGAAAAAAAAAAGAATGGGAGAGGAGGGGAGGGGTGACGTAAGCAGAGTAGCAAAAGCAGAGAGAATAGAACATAGAGAGAGAGAGAGAGAGAGAGAGAGAGAGAGTAAAAAAAGGAAAGGGTGACCCGAAAGGAGAAAAGAGAAAAATAATAGTAAAAAAAGAAAGAAATGGGGAGTTAAACGTGGGGAAATGAGATTTGGGATTTTTTTTTTTTCTTCAGGTGGAGCCTGCTCGAGATCATTATCCAAATTTGTTTTTCTTTTATCTTTCTTTTTTTCTCTTGGTTGCTTTTTTGGGCTTTTGAGTGTTGGGTTTGTGTATATTAATGTCATGGATCAACACTTTTTTGCCTAATTAGCCACATACCTACTACTAACAAAAATAAAGATAAAGATAATAATAATCATAATAATAATTATTAAAAAAAAAAATAATAATAGCAATAATAATAATATGAACAATAATAATAATAATAATAATAATAATAATAATAATAATAATAATAATAATAATAATAATAATAATAATAATAATAATAATAATAAAAATAATAATAATAATAATAATAATAATAATAATAATAATAATAATAATAATAATAATAATAATAATAATAATAATAATAATAATAATAATAATAATAATAATAATAATAATCATTTCGCCCATAAAGTCTACTCAGTCCACATACAGAATTTGACACGCGCCGATATTTATGCGATGGAATAATCTTTTATATACGGAGACACACATGCATAGTGGAACACATATAGTTTTGTGATAGAAAACTTACAGTCAAGAGAAGAGCAGATCCGTATACTCCGATCTTTTTTTGTACCTTTTTTTTTCTTGAATTCACATATCCAATCAAGTACATATTGACCCTAGTTGTAATAATACAAATTATGTAGCACTTTCGGAATGAATGCTTGTAGATGTTGTGTGTTGAACCATGTGCTCGTTGTATGGCAGAGAATGTTTCGAAGATAATAGAAACAAAGTTCCTCAAGAACTTCATCCTATTCTCCCTCTCAACCTTGCACTTCTGTTTTACAGTCAACGCATCTATCCCAGTGTTGTTGCTGTACTCATCTATCAATTTCAATGTCGTATGACCGGTGGCTTTAAGAACTGGGACATGGTTCAAGTCTGGATTTACCGGATTTTAAATACCCAAATCATATTAGGGGTAATCTCCAACTTCTTAGGTTTTCCTGGTTCATCATCCTTTATCAACGTTAGTACACAACTGTCTGAAATATATTGCTTGCTTAACTAGTGGGAGTGAATGTTGTCCAAGGTCCCAACATCGAAATCTAAGAAGTGCTCAAATCTCGTACCGTCCAACCATTTCTAATGTTGGTCCGTGAATGAGACTTTCAGCAAGCTCTACGACCTTCTCCAGGTGATAGCGGACGGGGTTATTACATAAAAAGATAATTTGTATTCAATGACCAAAAGAAAAAAGATTTGCAAGAACATTATTATTACATAATTGTGTGATGGTCTAGGTAGAATTGGTCTTCCTCTCTTCGTTTTATGGCCTCCGCCACTTTCCTTTACTTTTTGGGGTGACTAACCCCCTTTTTCGCTTGGACTTATACATGCACCTCCACCATCACTTGTTTCACTTGACTTGGTATTGGAGGCGGTGTTCTCTTTACTCAAGGAATCTTCCAACCCACGTACTTTGGATGTCTTCTCTTAAATAACTTTCATCTCCCCTCCTGTCATTCATCAAAACCTTGTAAACTCTCAGAATTTAACTTCTTGATAACAACAACAATTTTGGATCCACTTTTAGAACTCACATCACCATTTTCATCAATTCATCCCTTGTACACCATCTCAAACCCTCCTTCACCCAGAATCGTTTCAGGTATGAAATTCTTTGTGGCACTCTTTAACTTAGCAAAACCGAAAATACTCAAATTGATTTGTTAGATCCTCCAAATAAACCTATCAAGTTACCCATTACAAATCTCTGCAATTTTTCTTTCTTTTTTATGAAAACTTGGGGCTTTGGTTTAACCTAATTTGAGAGAAATGAAGAACGTTGGTTTTGGTTGAGAGAGAGAGAGAGAGAGAACGTTGGTTATGGTTGAGAGAGAGAGAGAGAGAGAGAGAGAGAGAGAGAGAGAGAGAGAGAGAGAGAGAGATGTTAAATAGTTGGGGCCTGTTCAGTTTTTGTGGGAAGAGAATATGAAAAGACATTGAAATGAGAATGAGAAAACACCGTATTTCATAGTTATGGCCAAAACTTTTTTTTTTTTACAGGTACAAAATTAGAAATGCAAGTTTAAATACAATTATTCCACTAGAAGACTGCTAGTGTCTTGTGTTCTTTCTAGGGTTGTTCAAAATATCCGAACCCAATCCAAAAACCCGAATATCCAAAATGAAATTATCCGAAAAACGAATATCCAAATTTCGGATACCTAAAAAACATATATCCGAAATTTCGAAAAGATTATTATTTTTTGGTGGTTTTGTGAGAGAATAGTAAAGAAATGAGATGAAAATTACATGAAGGAAAATGATCACTAGCACTAGTACAGAAAGTACCTTATGCGACGGTTCAAAACACTAATATGCCTCGGTTTTGAACCGTCGCATATGCAAAAGTACCTGAAAAGAACAATAGCAAAAGTTAACAAAATCATCAAAATAATCAAACGATCAGTAGAATTTAGCATGTATTTATACTTATTTACCCTCCTAATGACAGGACATTCAAGGTAACATAAAATCGCCAACTTCAGATCTGAAATTCAATCCCTCTTCAATGCTCGTGAGTTACTATAAGTTAGAAATGTTAGTAATTCAGTCATGAAAAAAAGAAAGATTTTTTTTTCTTAAAGGTGCTCTAATTAAAAAATACAGCAAAAACAATCAAACAAACAAAAAAGCGAACAAAATATAGAGAGCAAATCAAATTGAAGAATAAATCAGGAAAATTTCAGCATGTAAATCCAATAAACTAGAACAATCAGAAGAAACCCAATATAGTAGGAAATGTTACAAACCAATTTGCGATAAACAAAACCACTCAGATGGCACCATCTTAACTTACAAGCCGAAAGAATTGAAAACCCTAGTTTTCAAATCAAACCAAGGTAAAATAATATCAGAAATCCCTCATCTTTTACAATCAACACTTCAAATTAGCATTCATTACAACAGATCGAACCAGATACAAACACCCAGCTGAAATCCTAAACCAAAAACAAAAACATAACAAGAAAAAAAGAAAAAAAAATTAAGCATTGAAAGTAATTGGATATAAAGAGATGGCCTTGAAATGAAATCACAATCAACAAGAGTAGGATTTCTGGGTTCCTGTAAATCAAAGAGTAGCAGTTATTTCCAATGAAGAAGATATACAGATCAATAGAGGAGGGCACAAGGAGAGAGAAACTCGACGAAGCCGACGCCGGGAGAAGGACGGTGGTCTGAGAAATATGACGGGGAGATGGAGCTTCGGAGTAATCTGAGAAACCACTGCGGAATATTTGCCTCCCTCCTTATGGGGGTACATCACCTTCTTTCAAATGTGGCACCCCTATTCACCAATTAGCAAACTCCCACATTAACACCACTACACCAACAACCTATAATCAAAATCTAAGTACAAGCAAAAAGTCTACTGAAAAACAGCAACCAAGTGAATTACCAAATGAGTTTAACACCCATACACAAAAAATGGACAGGACTCTGTTCCCACAAAACCCACATGACAATCAACACTCCCACAATGAAAATCAAAAGAATACCCAAAACCCAACACAATGAATTGAAAGGGCAAACAAATAATGTTTCGTCAAATTATCATTCAAAAAAGGTTGAGAAAAATACAAATAGTATGAATGGTGACAAATCTAGAACCCCACTTCAAAACCCTAATCTTGGGGCGAAAATAAATAGCAAAATTGAAGCAATCGCAAGAAATTAAAAATCAGAATTTATGGCGAAATTCAACAGCTTATTTGGACGAAATTGGAGATCAAAATGAAAAACAATAATTGACCCAATCCCTAACCTAATTTTAGATAAACAAGTTTGAATTCATTCGAAATGTAAAAGAATCTGAACCCTTAACCTAATTGAAGAAAAAGGGGAAAATTGTCGAAACTACCTGAAATTGATATTGTCGAGTACATGAGATGCTTGTTATGCCTTTCTTGTTGCGCATTCAAGTTGATTGAAGATAGTTTAGAGAAAGAGAGAGAGCACAAGGGCGAATTGGCGATGGCGTGAGCCTGGCTGGGAGAACTGGTGAGAGAGAGAAGAAAGGGAAAGTGAAGAGATAGATACGCGAAAGAAGAAGCTAAGGGGAAGTTTTGGGGATATTTTTTAAGAGTATGGGCAACGGTTCATTCAGTTGACCGACGTATATGGTGGACTATGTGCGTCGGTCATTCAAGTCGACCGTCGCCCATACCTATTTCGTTTTTTTATTTTTTGATTTTTGCGTTTTGTACGTTGGTTGTTTTTTAGAACCTTCGCCCATTCTCAATATTTATTTACCAAAACGCCACCGCCTCACTATGGGCAACGGTTATTACAATCAACCGCCGTACATTAGACGATGCATATGGGTGTTTTTGTACTAGTGTAGGAAGACAAGATAATTTGTTAAAGAGATTTTTGGAGAGAAAATCCCTTTTGTTTAGAAAAATTGGGAGTTTATTTAGAAAATGTTAAGGTGGGGGTTTAGGGTTGAGATGAATTTTTTTTTTTTTTGAATAACTAGACTAAATAACAAAAAAATAAAATGAAAAGAAAAGAGGGTGAATGGTCCTTTCAAAGGCGAGACGAGAAAAACAAGTTAAAAAATTTAGGAGAAAAATAGGGATTACAGGAGTTAAATTAGAATATGAAATGATTGAGATAAAACAAGAAGGGGAGAGAGAAAAGAAATGGAGGGAATAAAGAAAAAGAAAACTAAAAAGAAAAAAAATAAAAAGGAAGGGGAGAGGAGGGGAGAGGGTGACGCCATATGGGTAGGAAAAGTAGAGAGAAGGAAAAACTAAAGAGGAAGGGAGAGGAGGGGAGGGCGTGAAGCTACATGTGTAGGAAAAGGAGAGAGACAGAGAGACAGAGAGAGAGAGTAAAAAAAATGAGGGGGTGACCTGAAAGGAGACAAGGAGAAGGAAAAAAATAATAAAAAAGAAAGGAATGGGGGTTAAACGTGAGGAATGAGAATTGGGGTTTTTTTGTCTTTTGGTGCAGCCTACTTGAGATCATTATTCAAATTTTGTTTTTCTTTTTTCTTTTTCTTTTTTCTCTTAGTTGCTTTTTTGGGCTTTTGGGTGTTGGGTTTGTGTATAATAATGTCAATGATCAACACTCTATTGCCTAGTTATCCACTAATCTACTACTAACAAAAAAAAGATAAAAAAAAGATAATAATAATAATAATAATAATAATAATAATAATAATAATAATAATAATAATAATAATAATAATAATAATAATAATAATAATAATAATAATAATAATAATAATAATAATAATAATAATAACAGTCTTAATTAATTGATAATAATAATCATTATGCCTTTAACAAAGTCTACTCTGTCCACGTACAAAATCTGCAATGACACGGACCGATATTTATGCCACAGAATAAACTTTTCGAAAAGGAGACGCAAATGTGTAGAGGGACATATATCGTTTTGAGATAGAAAACTTAGAGTCAAGAGAAGAGCAGATCCGGATACTCCCGATCTTTTTCTTAATTTTATTCTTGAACTCACATATCCAATCAAGTACATATTGACCCAATTATAATAACGCAAATTATGTAGCACTTTCGGAGTGAAGGCTTGTAGATGTTGTGGGCTGAACAATGAACTCGTTGTATGGCAGAGAACGTTTCCAAGAAAATATAAAACAAAGTTCCTCAAGAACTTCATCTTATCCTCCCTCTCAGCCTTGCACTTCTGTTTCACAGTAACGCATCTATCCCACTGTTGTTGTTGTACTCAGCTTTCTATTCCAACACCGTATGGTGGTGACTTTAGCAATAATTTAAGTCTAGATTTTCCGGTATTTCAAATAGCCACCGAATCATATTAGGGGTAATATCCAACTTATTAGGACCTCCTGGTTCATCATCTTCTCTCAATGTTAGTGTGCAACTGTCTTTGTTAAACTTCTTGCTTAACCAGTGGGAGTGAATCTTGTCGAGGGTCCCAACGTCGAAATATAAGAAATGCTCAAATCTCTTTTTGCCCAACCATTTTCGTTGTTGGTCCATAAGATTTTCAGCAAGCTCTACGACCTTCTCCGGATCACAGCGGACGGTAGGGATTCCCTACATCAAACAACAAATGTATTAGGTACTTTAATTTGTATTCAATCACCAAAAGAAAGAAGATTTACGAGGACTTTATTATTAAATAATTGTGTAATGGTCTAGGTAGAATTGGTCTTCCTCTTTTCCTTTTTTGTCGTCCACATCCTTCCTTTACTTTTTGAGGTGGTTGGCCCCCTTTCTCGCTTGGACTTATAAATGCACCTCCACCATCACTTGTTTCAATTGACTTGACAATGACGACGTTGTTCTATTTACTCAATGGATCTTCCAACTCATGTTCTTTAGATGCCTTCTCAGGAGAATTTTCCTCTCCCATCCTGTCATTCATCAAAACCTTGTAAACTCTTAGAATTTAACTTCTTGATAACAACAATAATTTTGGACCCACTTTTAGAACGCACACCAACTTTTTTATCAATCCATCCATCCAAACTCTCCTTATCCAGAACCATTTCAGGCTTGAAACTCTTTGTGACACTCTTTAACTTAGCAAAACTGAAAATCCTCAAATTGGTTTTCTCCAAAATCTCTCCATTTGGTGTAAATGTATCATCATTGTTAGATTCTTCAACTAACCTATCAAATTATCCATTACAAATTTCTGCACTTTTGCTTTCTTTTTTATGAAAACTTGGGGCTTTGGTTTAACCCAATTTGAAAGAAATGAAGAATGTTGGTTATGGTTATGAGAGAGAGAGAGAGGGAGGGAGAGAGAGAGACAGGGACTTCTTAAATGGTTGGGGTCTGTTCAGTTTTCGTGGGAAGGGAAGAAAAGACGTTCAAATGAGAATGAGAAAACACAGTGTTTCAAAGTTATGGGTAAAATAATATATAAAATATATATTTTTTACTCGTACAAAATTAGAATGCAAGTCTAAATTATTTTATTAGAAGCCTACTAATGTCTTGTGTTGTTGCTAGGCTTGCTCAAACAAATCCAATTTTAGATAGATGCTTGGAGAAAAAAAAAAGTCCTTCGTTTAGCACAAATTGGAGTTTATATAGTAAATGTTAAGGTGGGGGTTTAGGATGAGATGAAATAAATAAAAAAGTTAATAATTAAACTAAATATCAAAAAGAAAAGAGTGGGAAGGGGTACGTTCAAAGTGGAGAAGACAAAAACAAATTAAAAATTTTAGAAGAAAAATAGGGATTAAAGGGATTAAATTAGAGGGTGAAATAATGAGAGATAAAACAAGAAGTAAAGAGAGAAAAGAAAATGGAGGGAACAAAGAGAAAGAAAAATAAAAAGAAAGGGGAGAGGAGGGAAGGGGGTGACGCGATGACGCCATGACGCCATCTAAGTAAGAAAAGCAGAGAGAGAAAGTAAAAAAAAAAAAAAAAGTAGGAGGTCCCAAAAGGAGACAAGAAAAAATAATTAAAAAAAAAGAAATGGATAAGCGGTTAAACGTGGGGAATGAGATTTGGGGTTTTTTTTCCCTTCTGGTGGAGCCTGCTCGTGATCATTATCCGAAATTATTTTCTAACTTCTTTCTTTTTTCTCTAGGTTACTTTCTTGAGCTTTTGAGTATTAGGTTTGTGTACATTAATGTTATAGATTAACACTCCTTTTACCCAATTAGCCACTAACCTACTACTAACAATAATAATAATAATAATAATAATAATAATAATAATAATAATAATAATAATAATAATAATAATAATAATAATAATAATAATAATAATAATAATAATAATAATAATAATAATAATAATAATAATAATAATAATAAACTGTACTGTAGAGCATACTTTTTAACCGATAACTCGACATATGAAATAAACAAATGTGATTTCATCCTAAACATTCTATAAGTTCCACTATGAGCATTAGAGAATTATTACACCAAAAAAGAAGAAAATTAAAATATAACATTATATTTTTTTTATTATGTATTTACACAACCCTAGTTCCACGTCTTGCAGTTGTATCTGGTCACTCCTCTTTACTTCTTTTTCTTTTGTTCCATTCACTCATGTCAATAGATTAATATGAGTATGTTTCTTTAAGCCTTTAACCCTCCTTGTTTTCCCGTTTTCCTTAACTTCTCTTATCTCCACTTCAGCAAGCTTTCGATCCCATTTCAGTAAGTGACACTACTTATTTCATTGGTCCATATAAAGTTGACTTTTGCCTTTGAGAATCAATCTTCGATTATCCATCTTCATCCCCTCTCTCTCTATCTCTCCTTCTTTGAATTTTAGTACCACCACGTCTCCACCCCCTCGGGCCTCTTGTTGTCCACCCCCTTCCCATCCCACCCAATCTCATACCTAAAATTTTATCACCATCTCCGGCACCCACCTCCATTTCATTTCGCCATAATTATCTGTTGATCATATTAGTGGTCTTTGTAGTTAGCATTTTGCTAAAGCTTTTATGTATTTTCGACATGTTGCCTAAATTCTCTCACTATCTCTGTCAACAATCTGGCTTCTCCTTGGTCTACAATGAATTATTTGTCGTCGCGTACCTTATTTTCCAAGGGTTAAGACCGGTATCACCTCAGAAACCTCCACATCACCCAATATATTCCAAATGAAACTCAAACATTCCATATGATTAATTGAACTCGAGAAAGACGACCTCATTCGTTAACTAACTCAATATCCTCACATGTTCCACCTCAACTGCACAATTGTGGCTCACCTTGAAGGCTAGTTGTCTCATTGGTCGTACAAGAGTCCTCCCACCAACATGCTGTGTCAACATAATCCCACTCTTTTTGTTTTAGGACCTTGGTTTTACAAAACCTCCTTATATATCATTTTCCAACTTTCATAATTTCTCCACAAAAACAAAATAAAAAGAGAGAAGTATGTAAGTAGATGAGTCTGATCATGGAGGAAACTCATATAACACTGTAATAGGACTAAGTCTGTTCCTATGGCACAACATCGCCAAAATAGAAAAAAAGGAAAAAAAGAAGAAGAAGAAGAAGAAGAAGAACACATCCCCTTTCGATGAAGGTTTTGTTTGTTCCTCTTCAACATGGCCTTCAAACAACCAAAAGAAGAGATTAAAGCTCCTAACTAGCAGTTTCATTGTCAAGTTCAAGCTCATGAGTAACATATTTTATAATTAGAATAAAAATGCCTATAACTTGGTAAAGAAATCTCTTTCCAAGACTAACTTCATTAGCAAAAAAAAATAGACATATCATACATATATTGCCTAACAAGTAACTGACTATATCATGAGTTGCTTATGTTTCATTACTCACCGTTCCAATACGAATAATCTTGATCCCTCCAAGCTCGATCATTTTCGTGGTGGATATTATTGTTGTTGTCGATGATCATGAAGTTGAAAAAAGACGAGCAACTCGAAAGTATTAGCGATCAAACCATGCAAGGTTGTGAGGTTCAAGACGAAGCATTGTCAATTTAATTGGTTGAATAGGACACTAGATAAAGCAATATGAGAGATTTAGGGAAGTAATAATAGTATTAGTGTAACGGACCTAGTTATGGTTCTTTTTGAGAGAATTGGTAACATAATTGAGGGCATAATTAGTGATGGTGCGCATGCCATCGATCATCACAAGGTCAAGGTTACTAATTAAATACTAGTTACTAGAAGCTAAAGGTGATGATGATGAGGAATTCAATGTTATTCTTCGTACTTTGAGGTCGTGGATCAATTGTCATCTTAACAATGTTTCCCAAAGAAAAGACGTTCACTTGATTCCATTAGCACACAAGAGTTTGCGCAAAGTCAAATCGATCCTAGAGATAATGCATCAAGTACTTGGAGAAAATAAAGATAATTGTTATATTAATGGAGGAGATCAGATTGATACATGTTAAGTTTGTCTTGAGAAGATGTCTAAAGAAGTGGAGACTGTGAAGATGAGTCGTAGTGATCATATGTTTCATAGTCGGTACATATTCAAGTGGGCCACGAAGAAACAATTGTGTCCCTATTGTCGTACAAATACCTTTACCAATGTATATGTATGAAGAACAATTGGGTATGTGTTTAACAATAATGTCATGGCGGTACTACCATTGCCCTGCCACTATGCTTGTTTTCGTGTGGCCGGGTTGGGTCATTCTTGGATCAACACTCTTTTGCCCAATTACCAACTAACATACTACTAACCAAAAAAAAAAAAAAAAATAATAATAATAATAATAATAATAATAATACAAGTCAAAAATTTTGGTGTCTAGAACTGCCGCTTGTTGGTCGAGTTTCTGAGAAACAAACATTAAGTTTCGAAGAAACGTTGGTCAACATAATTAAAAGACACATAACTTTGACTTGTGAAACATATGAAAATAATAAAAATCAACAAAAGGTTTTGAAATAAAGTTGATTCGATAGGTCGCGACATAACCACTAGTAGTCTTATACGAATACGTTGGTGTAGCTCATATAAAACCTTAATCGTTTAATCTTCTGTGCAACTCTTGGTGTAACCCTTAAATAGTTTTAACCCATAAATTCTCGGTGCAACTCTAGGCATAGGTTCTTTCATTTCGAAGTTTCAACCAATTAAATTCTTCTATGCAACTCTAGGCATAGCCTATTTCAATTTAAAACTTTAACCGATTGCGTAACTTCTTTTTCATTTCTGAGCTTTATCCAAATAAATTCTTCCATGCAACTCTCAGCATAACTTCTATCATTTTGAAGCTTTATCCGATGAAATTCTTCTGTACAATGTGGTATAGCAATTAAATACTTAGCCGATAATTCACATTTCAATATTTTATTTTACATGCAAGGCCTTGCATACCGGCACGTTCATGTATGTATGTATGATCAATCATCATTTATATATATATATATATATATATATATATATATATATATATATATATATATATTTTTTTTTTATATTTCTTTTATGCTCACCATAGATACTTCTAGGGTAATTCTTATTTCTTTTCCTCCTTTGAAAATAGTTTTATTTTAATTTGAAAATTCAACTTTTTTTTTTTTTTGAAAATCATTTCACGATTGGAAAGTGCCCGATGTAAGAACCATCGCTTTTCCGGCTCTAGAATCGAGATATTAATTTGGAATGTAACGGTTCTTAAATAATACGTCATATGCAATTTAAATTCAATTATAACAGGGAATAAAAATTTGAAAGCAATGAAGTCGCCGCCAATTTTTAGGAAACAACTGGAAACCATCAAAAAGTGCACCCAATTTCTATTGGGA
This sequence comes from Tetragonia tetragonoides, assembly GCA_038025085.1. Lineage (NCBI taxonomy): Eukaryota > Viridiplantae > Streptophyta > Magnoliopsida > Caryophyllales > Aizoaceae > Tetragonia > Tetragonia tetragonoides. The sequence goes on along the minus strand of CM076152.1, from coordinate 31,492,460 downwards.
ATTGACTCATACCCATGGGGCTAAATATTGAGTTCGGGGGTGTAGGTACGAAATAAACAAAACGAATCTCATCTAAATCGCCTGAATTAACGGCCTCTACTAAGCCTATCCATGTCAAATATTTATCTATGCTATATGGTTCCATACAAATCCAGTCGTCCAAGATCCTAAAATTAACTAAGCGGGTTAAAGACAACCAAATTACCTATGTTATCACTTTGCACAATTTATATCCGATTCGCATGCATACTATTATCAAACACAAATAAGAGATAAGAGCAATAGTTTAACGCTCCAACCTACCACACTTTGCTAAACGCGCCAAGCATTGTATATGCACATCAATAAATTTGTTAGTAACTTCAATAGAAGAACAATGCAAAAAAATTAACTTTATGCTAAAATAAACCTAGAAGGTTGCTACATACATGCACAAACAATAAAAAGATGTCAACTTGTATAAACTAATAAAAAAATGCAAACTTTAAATTAAACTAGCATGCATAATTATTTATAAGGATCAAAGCATGCATAATTATTTAACCATAATCAAAAGCTAGATAAAACACGATTATAAACAATAAATAAAAGTTTTAAAAAAAGATTTAGGCCCTCAGGATGGTCAACCTGGACGTTCTATTTGAATAGGAGTAGTAGAATTAGAATTGCTCTACAATCTTGGGTGCTAGGTTGGGTGCAATAGCTTGCTTGAGTCTTCAAAATCTAAATTCTCTATGATTTGGGTTATTTGTGCTCTCAAATTGCTCTCAAAAATATAAATTGACCAACCTCTCTCAAAAGAGGGTGAAAGGGAGTATTTATAGAGTTAGGGGACGGAATTAGGGGCTTAAGGGCTGCAAACTCGGCACCGAAACTCGGCCTAGCCAAAAAACAGGCCCAGCGGCCAGCCGGAAGGCAGTTGGGGCTCAACGGCTGCCCTGAGGGCTCCCGCTGTCACGCGTGTGCCGCCGGGCTGACAGCGTCAGCCGCTCGACCCGGAGGTGCGCTCGTGGCTAGGGTTTTTTAAACTATTTATGCTTAGTAAATTACGAAATTGCCCTTGGGCTGACCCAAGGGGTCGGGATTGAGCAGTTTGATTAAATCTTCAAGACGCGTTATCTCTTGATCTGGAAACCTGATTGAGACAAGGTCAAAGGCGTTGGAATCCTTATAAAAAGGGATATCCAAAGACTGAGGTTTCAAGGAACTTGGTCTAGATTTCCGAGCAATATCCTTTTCTACCTACGTCTATGTTATTCCATTACCATCATCATCAGAGTTTGCGGTGCCAGGGGATGAGAACCGATTAGGGTGTCTACAGAAGCCCCCGCTTTTGCCGAACTTGTAAAAGCGAAGGTCAACGTATTTGCTAAAAATGTCTGTACTGTTTTTTTTTTTTTTGTGAAAATGCTTTATGTTAGAGAAAAAGATAAAAAGGTAGAATCCTGACCGCCTGTCGTCAGGGTTACCTGCTTTGCGGGTGTTAACGTGACGCTAATTTTAATGGCCTCGTTGTCAAAGAGCATTGTGTAGCTCTGCTTTGCGGGTGTCAACGTGACGCTAATTTTAATAACCTCATCATCAAAGAGCATTGCGTAGCTCTACTTTGCTGGACGTGACGCTAATTTTAATAGCATCATCGTCAAAGAGCGTTGCGTAGCTATGCTTTAGTAACGCCTGTGTCTTGAAAACTTTTGCATGCAAAAATTAGATAATATGCCTATGCGTGCAAAATTGGATTATATGAGTGTGGCTGCGAAAATTGGATTATACCGGGTCCCTAGGATAGGAAACAGTGTTGCGGGGGCAAAAAAGTCATTTTGGTTGACGTGCCCGTATCTCCCGGGCTTCTAACGGTCGAGAAATGCAATCCTGCGCGAAATTTGAATTTGTGGGCCCACCCGTAAGAGGCGGAAGAGAAAAAGGGTTCAGCGGCCATGCGTAGGGCCGCTGAGGGCTGGGCGACCTTATCGGGCCTACTTAGCGGCTCAACTGGCGGTGCGGTGGCACTGAGGGCACCCGCCCCGCCTGGCGGCATAGCCGCCTGGGCCAGCAGATGGAGCGCTGAACCTGGGCGGCCCTGAATCGGGCCACTGGACCGGTTCAGAGGCGCGGGTTAGGGTTTAATTGGGAGAGTCCTAGGAAAGAGAGGGGTGCCTGTAAATCGGTCGGACCGCCCTGGTGGGAGAAGGATGACTCCGTATATGGAGCCTGCTCCTATGCCTATGCCGATGTATCCTTCTTATCCCGGGTATGCGGGATATCCTTCGTAAGGTGGCTTTTACTACCCTCCCTCGGTTCCTGCTCCTATGGTGCATACCATGCCTCATCGTTATTCGTGGGGGTATGATTCGAGCTATGCCGGGGAAAGGTGTTCATACCGGGAGCCTGCCTGACATTCGTCCTTTGACTCTAGCAAGTTCGTGGCGTCGATCTTTGGTGATGAGGCGCGGAGGTCGGAGGACCACTTTGAGGTGCCCGTACGCATGATGATGCGGGTGATGGTTTTTATGATAATGTATTTGTGTGAAATACATTTTGAACATTTGTATTGGAGAAACATTCAGACTTTGCTTGTAAATATTGCTTGCTTGTTTATTGGTCCCTCCACATAATTAGGCTAAGGCTAATGCACACGTAGTCAGGAAAAAGCGCAACTGATAGCCATTCAGCAAAAAAAGGGTATAACCAAAAAGTTAAAATTGGGTGTACCATATCCCCCCTAAAAAAAATGAAAAAAGGAAGGGGTGAATAAATGAAATGAAAAATAATTAATAAAAAAAGGTATAAATAAAAAAGATGATAATCAACCAAAAAAGAAAAAGAAAATTGTGGAGTTTCAATTAATATTAAGAAAATAATACAAAATAGAAATAATAGTGAAAATAAGAAAAAAAAAAAAAAAAAAAAAGAGCCATATTTGAGTCCAAATCGATTAAGGAAAGTGTCCAAAATCAGAGAAAAGGGACTTGTCTCGAGAAAAGGGTATGACGGCCAAAGGGAGGTGTCCAGCGGCACACGCGGAGTAGCGGGGTTGAAAAGAGGGGCCGCCAGGCCCCAGCGGCTGGGCCGCGGCTGCTCTATTGGGGCCGATAAAGCCCCTTTTTGATAGGTTGCCTTAGTTTTTCATCTTTTCCGTGCGAGCCCTATATAAGCCATGGGTTAGTTCGGTTTTGGGACATCACCTTCATAATTTACTAGCAAAAGAGAGCTTTTAGAGAGAGAAACCCCCTAATTAATTTAGATTTCATCCATGACAAGTTTTGATGTTAAATTTGACAAGTGTTTACAATCCATGACCCCCGAAGAGAGGATGAGACTTGTGCCTTTCCACTTGAATGCTCTCCTCCACCTTAAGCAAGTTCAAATTGTATGGAATCTCCTTGAGGCCGCCATCGAGTTTTGGGATGACAAACTTCATGTCTTCCGATTTGGGTACAATGAATTATGCCCTCTCCCCGAAGAATTTGTTGCTTTCCTTGGGTTTCCTCATGATCAAGCTCACGCCACTCCATGGCTTGGGGCAACTCTTGAAGGCTACTGTAAAAGGTATCTTGGCCTATCACCGACACTGGCCTCCTCTGTTGCCAGGATCAGTGAGTTAGACCTCAATGGTGTGATTGACATCTTCTTCCCCAAGGTAAGGCATAATCATGATGTGATGAGTGAGACCTATTATAAACGCGCCTTTATTTTATGTCTCTTGCATAGGTACCTCTTTATTGGTGGAGGTAATAATTGTAAAACTAGTATGCTTAGAATTGTTGAACAAATCCAAAACGATTTTACCCCTATGTCTCTTGTTCTTGGTGAAACCTTAATTTGCTTGGACCGCAAGAAACAAGAACCATTGCTTGGTGGATGGACAGGTTGCCCTCTTCTTCTCCAAGTAAGTGCTTGAATAATTTGCTTTGGATTATAAATCTTTGATGGATATTTAACTTTATATGTTTTTGTAGATATGGCTTCTTGATCATATGTGCTTTATTGAAAGGCCCGCTAATGCGCTCAAATATCAACCAAAGCAATTTCCCGCACGCGGAAACTATATTATGAATCCACCATTGATGAGTGGCGCGGGTATCTTAAAGCATGCCCCTTGCTACGATGGACCGTCAAGTGGTGGGGTCTAAAATTCGCAATCGGATGTAGCATGGAAACGGGATATTATCAAGTCCTTGGCCTTCATGATTCAACTTACATATTTCCTAGCCGTATTATGCGGCAATATGGAAAACACCAAATTATCCCAGAAAAGGATAGTGTTCCTCCTACCACGCGGATCTTGACAATTAGTATGACAAGATCATGGAAGTGTGCGTGGTATCGTCGTCCAAGTGGACTATTCCTCATGTCAAGGCACCTACGACCATATCTTCGGCTTATGAGGCTTGGATGGATTGCAAGACCGCGGAGGGTCGTCATGCATGCAGGAAGTCTGAAAAAGACGATCGTAAGGCCCAATCGGTCAAAGCTAGCTTAAGACTCTCAAACCCTAATGACCCTAAGGGGAAGGGTAAGAAAAATGGAGTTAAGCATGTGAGAGGCATCCTGAACCCAAAGACCAAGAAAGCTTTGGAAAAGATCACTACTAAGCCGCAGGTGGAGCCCCAAACCCGGGCCAATGATCATGAGGCGTCTTCAAGCACACCTCTAATGGAGATAGAAGAAGAGGAGCCCATAGTTCGAGAGAGATGGGCTCCCAAGGAGCGCGAAGCGGAGGGCCCAAAAGTGGATGAGCCTATGGAGGACGCGGGCCCTACTACCAAAGCTATGGAGTAGTCCATTAAAGAAAATACTCTTTTGGAGCATGTCTAGCTTAGGATTGCCTTTTGTTTTGCTTTAAATTCAATAAGGGTGATGTGCCCCTTTTTAGACATAGATTTAAATTTTTGCATTATTATTTTGAAATTGCCAAGTCTTTGTAATGGACTTTATTATTATTTATGGAGACATGCTCACTTTTGTTTTAATATTGCAACTTGATTTATTTATTCATTATATTTTTTTAACAACTTTTAACTGCGAAAATAATGAAGGGGCCGAGCTCAATTGCAATTGGATTGTCCTACGTATCCTTTTAGGAGAATCGGGCTTCTCGTAGTTCTTATCCGTGCGTTTTTTTAACATGAACTCCAGTTTTTTTTTTGTTTTTTTTTTCCCGGGATTACTTAGCCTTATGCAGGCCTCTCAAAAGTGCTATATTGGGTGTCTTGCCTAAGCATAGAACCTCTTATAGATTGACTAAACTAAATCCCGTCTTAGTCCGCTAATCTTGCAGCACCATCGGTTAGGATCTTTATAATGAGAAAAGGACCGGACCAATTGGGCCTAAACTTGCCTCTTTGGTCATTGACATTGGCCCTTACTTCATTAAACACTAGATCTCCAACTTTGAGGTTGTAGGCACTAAAAATTAATTAAGTGCCTTAATTGAATTTTTTATTTTGGGTTAAAATATATTTAGCTTAATTTAATTAATTAACCCCGAAAATTAATATGGGCCAAAAGCCATCAAAATGGGCTTATATTTAACCATTGGGCCAACCCACACCTGTTGGGCCAAATAAATAGGCCAAACCCACAAGAAAAGACTACCAAGTCAAGAAATTGAACAAGTCCATGACTACCAAGCCCGTTAGGGGATCGGACTCCCTGTTCCTCTCTATAAATACCGAAGTCTCACTTCATTCCAGAGGTTGGAAATTAACTACAAGTAGAAAGCCTTGCCAGAGCATTTCCTCCACCGCCTTTGCAACCTTGATCGAGATTCAAGTCATCAAAGACCTTTGATCAAGAACTTTCAAATTGAAGAACTGTGAGCACAACCTCAAAGACTTCCAAGTCATGACAATGCAAGGTGCACTTACATTACAAATCTTCCATTCGAGATCAAGCCTAGGCCCTCGAATCCAGGTTTATGTGTTCGCCGCAACTTTCGGAGGATACGTTACTACTTCGCTCTAGATCAAGTCAATCGATCCTCGACTCAAAGTCAACGTGGAGACAGAATCAGAGGATTTTTATTATTTGTTTATTATAACAAATAAAAATACAGAGATTGTAACCCATACATTCAAATAAATACAAATCAACTTATTTTTGTCTACGCATTAAATTTGTTGTCTACAAATTTTGGCACGCCCGGTGGGACATCTCTGCCTCTCATCTCTGTCTCCTCAACAAATCACATCAACTCCGCTGTAGCTGTCATGGCATCAAAAAGAAACATGTCTCGGCATCCCTACAAATTATTTGGATCAGCAGCACAATGGTCTCACAAGTGATGTTATTGCGCCCAACAATCAACTTGGTAAGGCTACCAGGAGCATGACAAAAGTTCCTAGCACCATTACTATTCAATCACCTTCGTTAGCTCTTAAAGGGTCTCATGATTTACGTGTGTTCGGCGTTAAGCGTTCAGGTGAAACAAAACAAGCGACTCCTTCACCAACATGGGAGCAAGGTACAAATGATGTAGTCGAGAAGATCCTCACTCACATCAACCTTACGCTCCGATCGCCGCCCCATGTGAAGGATATTTGTACCAACACAGATTTCTCCACACCTTCATCACACGAAGCCACCCCACTCCAACAAGTTGTTGAGCGCCCGCGATCTGTTGTCGTCTCTATTAAAGATACAAAAGTTAAGACTATAGAGGATCAATTGGAAAGTATGAGACAACTTTTTGACAAACTCTCTAAGGATGACAATGAGAAGGACGCTCAAATCAAGCATCAAAACAAACATATTGATTTCTTAACAAAGAAATTGGGAAAGAAAAAGATGGGCGAGTCTTCTAAAAGTGATGGACACAGAAACAACCACGAGACTCACACCTGCTCTCTTACTGTCGAACAAATCAATGATATGATAGCAAGCGCTGTTAAGACTCAGCTTGGTAACGACTCACAGTGACCATGCCTCTACACTGAATCATACAGCAAGAGGATTGACATGTTGGCAATGCCTGTTGGTTACCAACCTCCCAAATTTAAACAATTTGATGGAAATGGTAATCCTAAGCAACATGTCGCTCACTTCGTAGAGACTTGCAACAACGCTGGGATTGACTAGTACATGGATCTGACTGAGGAATCCATCGACAGTTGGAAACAAATGGAAGTCGAGTTCCTAAATCATTTCTACAACACAAGGCATGTCGTCAGCATGACGGAGCTGACTAACACTACGCAAGGCAATGATGAACTCGTCGTTGACTACATAGACCATTGGCGCTCGCTATGCCTTGAGTGTAAGGATCGTCTCACTGAGACCTCTGCGGTCGAGATGTGCATCCAAGGCATGCAATAGGACTTGATCTACATACTCCAAGGAATAAAGCCATGAACCTTTCAAGAGTTGGCAACACAAGCTCACGATATGGAGCTCACAATCGCTAACCATGGAGGTTATACTTCTTCAAATGAACATGATGACTTTGAGGACTTGCGGCCTATTATTGTCAACCGCGAAAGCAATTCTTCTCAAGAAGAAGAAGATGAAGATAGTGATTCTACAGAGACGTCTTCGTCTGAGCCACAATCGCCATGAAAGGAGTTCACCAACCCTCATCCTTCTCCCTCTGCTAAGAAAAAATCAAGCAACTCTGGGGGCAAGGCAAGAACCTTGGGGGGCAAGACTTGGAGAATGCCCACAAGCACCAAGTCTATCCCAACCCTTCAAACATCGAGACATGGAGAACGCTCCCAAGCACCAAACGTCTCAAAACTTGATGCATCAAGATTTGAGAAAGCTCACAAGCACCAAGTCTATCCCAACACTTCAAACTTCAAGACATGGAGAACGCTCCCAAGCACCAAACGTCTCAAAACTTCAAGTATTAAGACTTAGAGAAAGCTTACAAGCACCAAGTCTACTTTAAAGAAAAATTAAATCAGGATCTGGAGAAAACTTCCACGCACCAGAGCCTACCAAGTTGTTAATGCAATGAAAATCCTAAGCAAGAGCTAAAACTGCACATAAAAAAAAAAACTACTCCGAGCCCACAAGGGTATAAAATGTGCACGGACAAAACAAAAACAAAAATATTTAAACTACGAGATGACTTGATCTTATGGAGTGATTGCATGCTCCTATAAGTACGTATGCAACTTGGAAAAACATATAACCAAGTACAGTCAAACAAACCAGTGTATGTGTAAGTTCAACAGGTAAAAACTCGATATTCCCACTTTGTGGTTGTAAAGAACCTTGCCATGCATGGCGCTAGGATGTACACGTTTCGTCAGTCGAGTTTCATCAAGTGTTTCTTGTCACTGGTCTAATTTCTCCAATTGACGCTTGTTGAAAGCGTAACATTGTCATTCTTGTCGCTAAAGTACGCGTGTCACCTACTCCAACTTTGCAATGTTTGGTGTAGGTGAGACTTAGCTGGTGATAGGTTGAGCTTTATAGTGCTTGGCGTTAAGGGTCGCTTGTGAATACTCCAACACTGCAATGTTGGATGAAAAGGACAATTGTAACGAATTGAGTTTCAAGATGCTTGGTGTGAAGGAATTGTGCAACTTGTTATCGCGTTATGAAGGAATCATTGTGCGCTAGTGAGCCCGTGTGCCACTTTGATTGTGTTGATGCGTCTGTTTCTTCTAGTACCTAAGTGCAACGCATGGAGATGTGAACTCGAGATGGCCTCAAACGGTTACAACGCATGAGTTCACAAATCCGAGATGACTTAGAATACGGCGGCAAACCTTGTTTCTTCTGGTACCTAAGAGCAACGCATGGAGATGTTTCTCTTTGAGCTACATGGTGACACCCTGTAAAAAAATATATGTGCAAGGCATACCAAATACAGAAGATACAAGTACGGACAATAAGAACAAATAAAGGCTTGCAGAAGATCGACTTACCTTCTCTTGGTACTTACAATTCAATTCGCTGCAGATATAGACGGTAGAGACAGTATCGTACCAAAGGCCAAAGCAAATTTAGATAAAAAAAAAAAGGATAACACGTGCATCGTTTTGATACTAAAGTACGCCCAAGCTAAGGCCAAGATATACCAAGCAGTCAAAAGAAACATGGCCCTTGTGAAGAACATGATTAATTGTTCGTGTTGGTGCTTGCAAAAAAAAAGACAAAGGGAGAACGATGTTCAAAGTCCGATGCATTACAACTCTAGTCATCAGCAGCCCCAACAATCATTACAAGTATTATGTATCTTACAAATTCTTGAAGCTTGCTATAAGACAATTAATTTGCTGATCACCGAATCAAAGAAAGGTAACCGAAAATATTTATCGTGCAAAATAAAAGTGATTCAATGATAGGGTTGACATGTTAGAGCACCAAATTCCAAGTGAAGCCACAATGAATCGCGTACCTAGGAAAAAAGGGGTATGAAGGCAATTAACCTTTGCCAAACAAAAGTCAACAGAACCACAATTACAATCAAAGAAGACAAAATTTATCTACACTAGCAGGGGTTTTTCTATGTGAATCATGATTAAACTCCAAACAATCAAAGGGGCACACTGCACATGATGGTCAACTACCTAGTTCAGTTGATTCACAAGTCGGCAACTAACTCCCAAAATAGAGCAAGGAGATTTATAAAAAAAATCAAGGTACCAGACAATTAGACCTGGCCAGTGGGCCGGGCCAAGCCCAGCTATGTAATGGACTGGACCGTGTATGGGCCGACCTGGTCTAACCAAATTGAATCCCAGGTCCATGAATGGAAAAGGCACATTTAGAAGTACTGCATTGCTGGGCTTTGATGGAAACAAAAATGTAACAGCTTTGGACCAGCCCGTTTGAACAAGCACTGACACAACCCATATTAAACACTGAATGGACCGACCCATTAAGGTACTAAATGGACCGACCCGTGTTAAATACGGCCCGTAATAAGCACTAAGGCCCGTAAAAATTTGTTAAAAAAAGGACTGAGCTACTGAGCCCAAATAGGAAAAGAAGTCCAAGGCTCAATTAAGTGGCCAGACTTCCAATGGAAAAAAGAAGGTTGGGAAGGCTTTTTGTGGAACTCTCTTGGGTGAGGTATTGCCACACCACCGATGTGGGACACTTCACTTTCTCTTTCCCTTTCTCTTTCTCATTCTCATTCTCTTTCTATGTCACTTTGTACTTTGTAGTATGATCTTTTTCTTTTCTTTTCCTTTTTCTTGGTTTTTCTTCTCAAGGTTCCTTTTACTTTAATGTGGAATTAATTTATTTTTATTTTTTTTATAGAATGGGTTTGCTTTTTGAGTGGATAGAATAGGGTTTTATAGAATGAGATTTTAAATAGTCTATTGCTTTCTAAATTTATTTTGTTTCTTTTTACCTCTCAAGACTCTCATCATTCTAATCTTTTTTTTTTGTTATTATAATAGGTTACTTTCTAAGTTGTTAACTAGTTCCTTGTCAAGTATTAATATTTCTATTTTGCAAACAACCAATATATTTTAGATATTGACTCTATTTTAAAAAAAAAATAATGATGACCTTTGTAAAGAGGTATCATTTTAATGTGAGGTATATATATAAATATACTCATGTTAAACTTTTTTTAAAGGTCATAGTCAAAATTTAAACGAGTTTGAACGAGTACTAAATGAGCTTTAAGCGAGTATTGAACGAGCTATTAAACAAGTATTTATCGAGTTCTTCGCGAACATAAACGAGTCAAGCAGGGGGAGTGCTCGTACTCGACTTATTTGTAAACGAGTACTAAATTGGTGCTCGTGCTCAGCTCGTTTATTATCGAGCGATCTTTGACCGAGCTTTAACTGAGTATGTTCACGAGCTACTTTGACTCGATTATAGTCCTAGCATTGGCCTTGTTTTGTGGGTACTCAATTGCATTTATGTCATAAGTTTTAAGGTTTTCTTTTTTATGGCTATTCAACATTTGTAAAATAATTACTAGACAATTCAAAATAATCAAAATAAACGTCTTTACTGACTTACTTGAAGCTTTATGATTCAGCTTTATACAATTTCAAATTTTGATTGATTCTCTATGCTTATGCTTTATATGAAATCAAACTTTCAATGGATGAATAATTTCTTGCCATTGGAGTTGTGCACTTGTGCTGAGTATGTTGAGTTGATAAGTCTTGGGGAGTGGCAGACCTCCTTCACTTTACATTATTTCATCTTTCATAAATATAATTATATTTTTTGTAAGTTTAATTAAGAGAAAACCATAAATATATATTATTCACATTGTTTAATATATTTTCTTTTTCCTCTTCATTAAGTAAAGTATGTTCAACAAATGTATTTTTTATGTTGTGCAAAGCATTATAATTTATGTTCAACAAATGTAGTTTGTTATTCATTTTGTATTTTATACGTTTGTGGCAATTGGCCATATAATATATTGGTTACTTACTACACACTTAAAGTGTCCCATTACTTTATAATTCAGTTAGTTTCATTGGACCTCCTACTCGTTGGAACTCCACTTATAAGTTTCTAAAGGATAATGTGACTATAGTATTATTTTGACAAACCTTTTACAATGCTAGTAGGAATGATGATAGTGATATGATTAGCACGAACAATTGGATATTAGGTGAAAAACTTTGTAATTTTCTTGAACGCTTTAATTTCGCTACCAATTGGATATTAGGTGAAAAAAGGAGTGAGAAAAATAAATCATCAACCAAAAGTAGTTAGCTAACTAATAAAATAAAGAAAACATACTAAGTATTATTAAGTACTCTGTACATTGTACAATACAATATCTCTTGCGTGAAAGAAGAAACAATCAAAGAAAAGGGGAGAGAAAGGGAGAAGGAGAAAGAGAAATAACTCAATGAGATAATTGCTTGTCCCACATCAACCAACTAAACAAAGTTCTCTTCTACTTTAGTTTATAAAAAAGTATAATGATGCAACAAGTCAATAGATTGGATTGGGAGATTGTACTTGGGCCATGGTAAGGCTTGTAATTTCGGACCAAATTGCAAAGCCCATTTTTTTTTTTTTTTTTGGTTTAACCTTCTGTTTTAGACCGAGCTAATTGGCCGATTCACGGTTTTTAAAACATTCGGTCCAACATCCTGATCGCGGCCCAGTCCGTTGCCCGGCATGGTACCCAGACACGGTCCAACCTCTGGCCACTCATCAGTAGGCTCGTAGGCCCAGCACGGTTTGGACCGTGGAGAGTAGTGCCAAAGTAGTTCTTCTTTCATTTTAAGACCGGCCCACTAGAAAACCGGCCCAGGCCCGACATGGATCGGCCCATGGCTAGGTCTAAAGGCAATACATAGAAAAAAAAGAGAGTTCGCTAACTTACCTAGTTCGCTCGTATGATTGACGCTAATAAATCCCGATCAAAAGAATTTCATAGTTTCAAGAGTGGGGGCCAGAACAAATTCTGGGATGCATCAAAGCAGAACTGGACTTAAGAAACAAAGAAGGCTTGACATCAAAAACCACGGAGAATGGCAATAATAATAAAAAATTATGTTGTATGCAGCATATTGACAAAATCAACAAGAGGATATTAAAAGTAAAACCAAGAAGTTGGTAAGTGGCTGAGTCAAATTCAACTGCAAGGGTTCTTGTAAAGCAAGCTTAAGATACGTACAAGTGAGTGAAATTAAAAGGCAAAGCTTATAAATTAAAGAAACCAAAAGAAAAAGACAAGGTTCAAATACCTTCACTCTTGGCTGACTTCTATCAAGTTCTCAAAGGCTAAGAGAAAAAACGAAATTAAAACCAGAGTATCCCTATTCCCTTTCGTCTTTTGTGGCAGGAACTCAAGCTTCACGGTGTAGACACCCTAATCAGTTCTCATCCCCAGACACCGCAACGCCCGATGATGATGGTAATGGATTAACATGGACGTAAGAAGAAAAGGACATTGCTCGGAAATCTAGACCAAATTTCTTGAAACCTCAGTCTTTGGATAGCCCTTGTTATAAGGATTCCAACGCCTTTGACCTTGCCTCAATTAGGTTCCTGGATCAAGAGATATCGCGTCTCGAAGATTTGGGTCAAAACCGCTCAATCCCGACCCCCTGGGTCAGCCAAAGGGCAATTTCGTAATTTACAGAGCACCAGAAGTCAAAAACCCTAGTCATGCACGCGTCGTCAGGCCCGGCGGCCTTTGCAGGCTGCTCGGCGGCCAGCGCGTGACAGCGGGGGCTGTTAGGCCAGCCGCTGGCCCAAGCGGCCAGCCGCTGGCCCAAGAGCCAGCCGCTGAGCCCCGGCGGCCACCGCGGCCCCCAGCTGCCTTTCATTTGGCCACTGAACCTGTTTTTTGACTGGGCCGAGTTTTGGCGCCGGGCTTCTTGCCCTAAGCCCCTAAATCCGTCCCCCCAACTCTATAAATACTCCCTTTCACCCTCTTTTGCAGGAGGTCAGTCAGTTCATAATTTTGAGAGCATTGAGAGCACATATTTCCCCAAAAAGAGAATTCAGAAATCTGAAGATTCAAGCAAGCAATACACCTAGCCTAGCACCCAAGATCGAAGAGCAATTCCAATTCTACTAGCCCCGTTCGAATAGAACGTCCAGGTTAACCATCATGAGGGCCTACTTCTTTATCAAATCCCTTATTTGCTGTTTATTAATCATGTTTTATTTAGCTTTTGATTATGGTCGAATAAATTTGCATGCTTTGGACTTTGTACATAATTATGCATGATTAGTTAATATAAAGTTTGCGTCTTTTTATTAGTTTATGCAAGTTTGCATCTTTTCATAGTTTTTGCATGCATATAGTAGCCTCCTAGGTTTATTTTAGCATAAAGTCACTGCCTTTGCATTATTATTATTCTTTTGAAGATATTAACGGTGTTATTGATGTGCATATGCAATACATGGCGCGTTTAGCAAAGTTGGTAGGTTTGAGCGTTAATTTAATGCTTTATATCATGTTTATGCTTGTTAATAGTATGCATGTAAATTGGATATAAACCGTGCAAAGTGATAACGTAGGTAATTTGGTTGTTTTTAACCCGCCTAGTTAATTTAGGATCATTGGACGACCAGATTTGTATGGAACCATATAGCATAAATAAATACTTGACATGGATAAGCTTAGTAGATGCCGTTAATGCGGGCGATTTAGATGAGATTCATTTTATTTATTTCGTACCTACATCCCCGAAATCAATATTTAGTCCCCATGGGCATGAGTCAATTCCAAATAGGAATTGGATGCACTTTTGATGGTTTCCAATTGTTTCCTTAAAAATTGGTGGTGGCTTCTTATTTTGCAAATTATTGTTCTTTATAATTAATTTGAATCGCATGTGACATATATTTAAGAACCATTAATTCCAACTAAAAATCGAAAACGCGCCGGAAAGGCGAGGGTTCTTACAGTGGCGACTTCACTGGGGACTTAATAAGATGATGTAATTCGAACACTTATCCATGTCATGATTTATTTTAAGCTATTTGGTTCAATTACCGTACGTGTTTATTTTCTTTGCTTTTTTGCATCCATATCATACATATTGCATGCATTATTCTTGCAAGATGTCGAAAGACATCACCACACAATTATAGGATCTACCCTTTGGAACATTGTCTATGACTTAGGCCAGTGACCTACTCGGTCCGAATTACCTTTGCACATAGTCATGTACCATCCCATGACATTGACATGTTTCCATTCGAGATGTGTAAAACGGTACGTTTAGTCTTACTATCCACCCTATAGATGACAAAACGCATCCGGCCATGGGTTACCTTATCCAACCATAAATTGTGTCAAACTATTGCATTATGTCTCATAGTCCATATCAACGTGCTAATTACTTTATTTGCCATATTATTAATTATTTCCTTGCTATGTGATTAATTTCCATAAAATATTAGGACTAGATCCCCATTAGGATTCTTTTATTGAGTCCTGGTTAGGGAAGGTTTCCCTTTTGTTTGCTTGTACGTTAGGTCAGGTTTACAAATAGAGTCTAGGATCTTATCTTTTTAGGAAGAAGAATCCATGTATGACTCCGACGATGCTAGTGATCATGTTAGAAAGACGTTCCTTTCCATAAAAATCAGATTGCATGCAAATAATATATTCCTGTCAATGATTTTTCACCAAATAAATAAAAAAGAGTCCAATTTCATTCCATATGCAAGTCAATAGTATTTCTCTTTTTTAAAATTAGGGAATTTCATCCCACATGCAAGTCAACAGTATTTGTAATTCTAATAGAGTCGAAAGATCATTGACTAGAATATGCTATTTACATAAAATCGCGTCTTACCCAAAAGATCACCATGTTGAGGATTAGTGCTAGATTCTCTTCCCACATTTGTTTTAAAATAAAACTTTTTTTTTATAATTATGTGGAGATTCCCATTTATTTTCTATTTTCTTAAACGGGCCTTTTTATGTCCAGAATTGGTAGAAGTAGAGATCCTGGACCTAGGGAGTGGGAGAGAGACGAGTCCAGCAAGAGGTTAGTCCGCAAGTTGTCGTTCGAACCTTCACCACAAGCACAGTTTGTGGGCCCTGTTTGGCTCGATTACCTTCGCACACTGCCACTGTCACCTCAAGCCTCACCACCCGGTTCACCTAAGTCCGCTATGTCTGAAGACGCCGACCAAAAGATGGATGACCTTTTAGCCCAAATGGTCGCCATGAATGCTAGATTCACTGATATGGAAGCCCGTGTCGCCAAGCTAATCGCCCCAATTGGGCCCGACCGCACCACCTGGAAGCACGAGAAGAATTGGACTCCGGTCAAGGGAGCCAAGTACAAGTTCACCATCCACAACGGTCCTACAGAAGGGCCCATCTCTGATTCTGAGTTTGATTCCGACTCCGAGTCTGATTCTGAATCTGTTATCCGAGAAGTGTCGGGTAGTCCACCCCAGTCTATTCCTGCTAAGGTCCTTAGTGATGACCTCATTGATGTATTGTCCGCTTCTATTAATATTATGAACGTCGATTTTGCTTACTCGGATTGCCTCTCCGCTAATAATTCAGAAAATATAACGGAATTGCCGAAAGAAGTTATTAAAGCACTAATTGAACATGAGCAAAAGACTTAAATAGTCGAAGAAACGGAGACAATAAACATTGCAACTGATGATGAGCCTCGCCACGTGAAAATAGGCTTGTCTTTAACATCTAATGAACGCGAACAATTCGTAACACTCCTAAAGAATTATACGAATGTTTTTGCCTGGTCCTACAAGGACATGCCAGGCATAGACCGCAAAATTGCTCAGCATACCATTCCGCTAAACCCCGACTGCAAACCAGTCAAACAAAAGCTAAGAAGAATGAAGCCATAGTGGGCTCTTAAGATCAAGGAGGAAGTCCAAAAACAACTAGAGGCAGGCTTCATAAGAGTGGCCAATTACCCCGATTGGGTAGCCAACATTGTCCCAGTCACAAAAAAGGACGGACTGGTCCGAATGTGTGTAGATTTTAGGGACCTGAACAAAGCAAGTCCAAAAGACGACTTTCCCTTACCTCATATAGACGTCTTGGTAGATAACACCGCCGGACACGCCCTTCTATCATTTATGGACGGGTACGCAGGATATAACCAAGTCCTAATGGCCAAAGAGGACGAAGAGAAAACCACTTTCATCACACATTGGGACACTTATTGCTATACCGTAATGCCGTTCGGGCTTAAGAATGCGGGAGCCACATACCAAAGAACCGCTACGACCTTACTCCATGATATGATGCATAAAGAGGCTGAAGTATACGTAGATGATATGATCATAAAGTCCAAAGACAGAGAAGGGCATGTACCCTCACTTCAAAAGTTCTTTGACAGGCTTAGGAAGTACAATATAAGGCTTAATCCCAAGAAGTGCGCATTCGGAGTTACATCCGGTAAACTTCTAAGATTTGTCATAAGCACCAGAGGAATAGAAATTGATTAATCCAAGATCAAAGCCATAATAAACATGCCGCCTCCGAAAACGAAAAAGAAATAAAAGGCTTCCTAGGAAGAATCCAATACATTAGCAGGTTCATCTCCAAGTTAACTATCACTTGTGAGCAATGCCAATAGGCCTTTGACAAATTAAGGCCTACTTATTCGAACCACCTGTTCTAGTACCGCCCATTTCAGGCATGCCTCTAATCCTCTACCTTACGGTCACAAAAACTTCAATGGGGGCCATGTTAGTCCAAGAAGTGGATAAGGAAGAGAAAGCTAAATCCTATGTGAGCAAGACATTTCTGGAATATGAAACCCGCTATTCATCCCTAGAAAAGACATGTTTAGCTTTGGTAGCAACTACCAAAAAGCTACGATATTACATGCTCCAACACACGATACATATAAGATCAAGAGAAAATCCTTTGAAATACATATTCGAAGAGCCCATACTAAATGGTAGAATAGCAAGGTGGACCGTTCTCCTCTCAGAGTTCGACCTTAAATTTGAACATCAAAAAGCCATAAAAGGGCATGCTATTTCGGAATACCTGGCCGATCAAGCCATAAATGAACCAGATCACAAGGATGAATATCACTTCCCAGACGAAGGGGTCATGACATTAGACACCGAAACTTGGCAGCTATACTTCGACGGAGCATCCAACCAAAAGGGTTTTGGAGTAGGAGTACTGATAGTATCTCCTGAAGGTGCACATACACCTATTTCGGTCAAACTGGACCATGAGGTTACAAATAATGGCGCCGATTATGAAGCTTGCATAATAGGACTGCAATCTTCCATAAGCCTTGGCATTAAGACACTCCGAGTCTATGGGGACTCGTCACTCATAATTAACCAAATTTCCAAAGTATGGAAGGTTAAAAGTGAATCCCTGGCACTCTACCAGGAATACTTAGACAAGATCATAGTGTATTTCAATCAAATACACTTTACATACCTTCCACGAGAAGATAATCAATTTGCAAACGCCTTGGCTAATTTAGCAAGCATGATTAACATACCCCAAAACTATTCGGATGATGCCCATCTGTGTACAAAGAAGATCCGAGCCTTCATATTGCGACACCCTGGAAGTGTTCCACGATGAAGAAGATGAGTGGTACACTGATATAAAAAATCTACTTGTTTACCAGCTCTACCCTCCTGATTCTAGCCCAAGAGCCCAGAAAGCACTCAGAAGGCTCACGGCCCAATTCTTGGAAGTACAGGGTGAAATATACAAGAAAAGCCCAAACGGAGTCAACCTCCGCTGCCTAGGTACCGAAATGGCCCATAAGGTCTTAAGAGAGGTACATGCAGGAGTATGTGGACCGCACATGAACGGTATGATGCTATCTAAAAAGATAATAAGGCTGGGGTATTATTGGACAACGATGGAGAAGGACTGTTGTGAGTTCGTCAAAAGATGCGTACAATGCCAGACCCATGCAAATCTACAACATCTACCACCAAACCCATTATATACCTTCACCTCACCTTGGCCTTTCTCAGCTTGGGGAATCGATATCATCGGTAAAATAACCCCAACAGGAAAAGGGGGCCTCGAATATATCCAATTCGCAATCAACTACTTTACCAAATGGGTTGAGGCGCAATCATACGTGAAGCTCAAAGCAAAGCACGTAGTTAAGTTCATTAAGAATAACATAATAGCTAGATATGGAGTTCCCCAAGAAATCATTAGTGATAATGGGTCACACTTCATGAAAGAAGTACTTGAGCTTTTAGCCCAGTTTAAGATTCAGCATCGAAAGTAATCTCCCTACAGACCGCAAACAAACGGTGCAGTAGAGGCAACTAACAAGAACATCAAGAAAATCATTGAAAGAATGTCCGAAAATTATCATGACTGGCCAGACAAGCTGCCATTCGCACTTTGGGGATATAGGACACCAGTTCGCGCATCAACGGGAGCAACACCATACTCCCTGGTTTACGGAATGGAAGTCGTATTACCAATCGAACTAGAGATCCCATCTCTAAGGATCGTTTTAGAAAGTCAAATCCCAGAAGTAGATTAGGTCCAAGCCCGCTATGACCAATTAGTCCTGCTAGATGAGAAAAGATTGCAAGTGTTGCACAATGTAAGAGTCTATCAGAAAAGACTAACTAGACACTTTAACCAAAGGCTCAAAATGAGGGACCTTAAGGTTAGAGACTTAGTACTTAAAGAAGTAAGGGCCAATGTCACTGACCCAAGAGGCAAATTTTCACCCAACTGGTCAGGTCTGTTTATCATCACAAAGATCTTAACAGGTGGCGCTGCAAGATTGGCCGATTTAGACGGGATCGAATATAGTCAATGGATAAATATGGATCAATTAAAGAGGTTCTATGCTTTGGCAAGACACCCAATATAACACTTTCGAGAGGCCCACACAAAGCTAACTAATCCCGAAAAAAAAAAAAAAAAAAAAAAGGGATGGAATGTTAAAAGAAAAAAAACGGATAAGAACTACGAGTGGCCTGATTTCCCTAAAAGGATACGTAGGACAACCCAATTGCAATTGGGCCCGACCCCTTCATCAATTTTGTATTCAGAAGTTGTTAAAATTTGTGCACATAATAAACACAAGGTTGCAATAATAAAATAAGCATGTCTCGATAAATAATAATAAAGTCCATTACAAGACTTGGGAATTCCTAAATAACAAAACAAACTAACTAAATATAATAAAAAAAAAAAAAAAAAAAAAAAAGAGGGGCATCACCCTTATTGAATTTAAAGCAAATAAAAGGCAATCCTAAGCTAGACATGCTCCAAAAAGAGTATTTCCTAATAAACTACTCCGTAGCTTCGGTAGTAGGGACAACATCCTCCATGGGTTCATCAACCTTTGGGCCTTCCACTTCGCGTTCCTTGGGAGCCCATCTCTCTCGAACCACGGGCTCCTCTTCTTTTTCAACCTCCATTAGAGGATCACTTGTAGAGGCTTCATGATCATTGGCCCGAATTTGGGGCTTCTCCTCCGGCTTGGTAGTGATCTTGGCTAAAGCTTTCTTGGCCTTTGGGTTAAGAACACTCTTCACATGCTTGACTCCCTTTTGTTTACCCTTCCCTTTAAGATCATTGGGGTTAGAAAGCCTTAATCTAGCTTTGACCGATTGGGACTTAAGATCATCTTGTTCGGATTTCCTGCATGCACGACGACCTTTCGCAGTCTTACAATCCATCCAAGCTTCATAAGCTGAAGATATGGCCGTTGGGGCCTTGATATGAGGAATAGTCCACTTAGGGCGACGATCCCATGCACACCCCTATGATCTCACCATACTAATAGTCAAAACCCGGGTTGTAGGCGCAACAGTATCCTTTTGTAGGAAGATCTGGCGTTTTCCATATTGCCGCATGATACATCTAGGAAATATGTAAGTCAAATTTTGAAGACCAAGGACTTGATAATATCCTGTCTCCTTGATACATCCGATTGCGGATTTTACGCCCCACCACTTGATAGTCCATCTTAGCAAAGGGCAAACTTTAAGATATGAGCGCCATTCATCAATGGTTGATTCATAATAAAGTCTTCCGCGGGCAGGAAACTGCTTTGGTTGGTATTTGAGCGCGTTAGCCAGCCTCTCAATGAAGCACATATGCTCCAAAAGCCATATCTACAATAAACAAACACAAAAAAAAATAAGGAAGTTAGGTATCCATTAAAGATTCAAACTTTATATCCAAAGCAATTATTCAAGCACTCACTTGAAGGAGAAGAGGACTTCCCGTCCATCCACCATGAGATGATTCTTGTTTCTTGCGATCCAAGCACATTAGGGTTTCACCAAGAACAAGAGACATAGGGGTAAAATCGTTTTGAATTTGTTCAACAATTCTAAGCATACAAGTTTTACCAACAAAGAGGTACCTATGTAAGAGACATAAGATAAAAGAACGCCTATAATATGTCTCATTATGATCATCCCTTACCTTGGGAAAAAAAATATCAATCACACCATTAAGGTCTAGCTCACCGGTTCTAACTACAGAAGAGGCTTGTGTTGGGGATAAACCAAGATACCTTTTATAGTAACCTTCAATATTGGCCCCAAGCCATGGAGTTGCAAGAGCTTGATCATGAGGGAACCCAATTATGGCAGCGAATTCTTCGGGAAGAGGACACAATTCGTTATACCCGAACCTAAAAACAAGAAGCTTGTCATCCCAAAATTCAACCGCAGCCTCAAGAAGGTTCCAGACAACTTGAACTTGCTTCAGATGGAAGAAAGCATTCAAGTGAGAGGGCATAAGTCTCATCCTCTCTTCAGGGGTCATAGATTGCAACCACTTATCGAACTTAACTTCAAAACTTGTCATGGCTGAATTCTAAATTAATTGGAAGTTTCTCTCTCTAAACAGCTCTCTATTCCTATGGAATTATAAAGGTGATGTCCCAAAATCGGATTAACCCAAGGCTTATATAGGGCTCGCATGAAAAAAAAGATAAAAATAAAGCAACCCGTCGAAAAAAAAAGTTCAGCGGCCAATAGGACAGCCGCCGAAGGCTCGGCGGCCACAATATGGCAGCCAAGGCCCAGCGGCCCAGCTGCTGAGCTTCGGCGGCCAACCGCCCAACCTCCGCGGCTCAGCAGCTAAGTCTAGCGGCCCCACTTTTGACCCCCGCTCCTTCGCGTCAGCCGCTGAGCACCCTCCTTTGGCCGCCGAGCCTCTTTTTCGAGACAACACTCTTCTACCCGGTTTTGGACACTTTCCTTAACCGTTTTTAGACTCCAATTTGCTCAGTTTCCTATTTCTTCTATTATTACTATTTTTCTTTTATTTCCTTAATTATTTATGGGAACCCCACAATTTCCTTATTTCTTTTCGGATGATTGTCATCTTTTATTTTTATTACTTTTTTTTTTCTACTTATTAATTTTATTTCATTTTTGGCACCCCTTTCTTTTTTCATTTTTTTTTTTAGGGGGGATAGGGTACACCCAATTTTAACTTTTTGGCCGTACCATTTTTTTCTATGTGGCTATTACTTGCGCTTTTTGCTTGACTACTTGTGCATTTGCATTAGCCTAATTATATGCAGGGACCAATAAAACAGCAATATATTACAAGGCGAAGTCCGTATATTTGTTCAACACAAATGTTCAAGAATGTATCTCATACAAATACATTGTCATAGAAATCATCACCCGCATCAGCATCCGTGCGGAGCACCTCAAAGTGATCCTCCGACCTCCGGGGCTCGTCGCCAAAGATCGACGCCGCCAGCTGGCCCGGGTCAAAGGAAGAATGAAGGGCAGGCTCCCGATATGAGCACCCCTCTCCAGCATAACTCGAGTCATACCCCCACGAAGAACGAGGAGGCATGGTAGGCATCATAGGAGCAGGGACAGAGGGCTGGTAGTAAAGACCACCATGAGGAGCGTACCCCGCATACCCGGGATAAGAAGGATACATCGGCATATGCATAGGAGTAGGCTCCACAAACTGAGTCATCCTACTCCCACCAGGACGGTCCGTCGGATGCACAGGCTCCCTCTCTCTCCTAGGACTCTCCCTCCGAGGGCTCCTCTCACGAGAAGGACTACGCTCAGGCGAGCTCACAACCTCATCATCCAACAATACCACCTGTCGTGATCGACGAGGAAGGGGTCGACGATACTCAACCTGCAACCCACCAAACATATAAGATACATTTCTCAAAGCATACAACTTTGAAAATGCAAATCAAGTTTACTCTGGAGCAAGTTCCCTTCGAGAGAGCTCGAGAAATCCAGGACTTCATAGCATGCATCATCTTGAAGACCTTCCCGATCTCCTCACGGTCAAGCTGTGCAAAGAAAAGTCAATACAAGCATAAAAGCAGTAAAAATCACATGCAACTGGTAAAATTACGAATTTACCCCTGGATGCCCAACTGGAAGAGGAAGGCCCTGGATGTCCTCATCAAGGTCCTCCGTCATCGGGACCTCTCCTCAACACTGCTTCCCGCCATAGTCCCGACCTCGGACCCGCATATCCGAGACATCCACGTCAACATCGTCGACCCGAGGCTCCTACAAAGTAAAGTAGGTCAGCAAATCAACAAAGCAAGAAAGGCATAGAAAAACAAATATAAAAAATTCTTACCTTCAAACCCACAAATGAAGGCATGAGGGGATCACGACGGAACTGCTCGTAGTGCCTCGCAAGGTCCTCCGCAGGCTCCCTCAAATATTGCATAGCATCCGAGCCCACCATGGCCTCCGCAACCTGCTCATGAGATAGGCACCTCACCAAGAACATGGTCGAGGGAGGATCCAAGGGAATCCTCGGGCCCGCCACGTCAGGATAAACCTGACGGAAGATCCGCTCTCCCAAATACCACTCAAAAGAGAACAGACCCGCAATCAGGATCCTCTGGCGGTCTATCGCCCTGGACGAAAGGACAACATCCGGAGCCAACCCATGGTACTTCGCCCAAGGGAAGTAGTCAATCTACACAAACATGCAATATAAGATATTTCCACACCAAGAAATACAATCCATGTAACAAAAGCAAAATTGCGCTACCTTGTGCCAATCTAGGCGCAAGAGAGCCTCCCTATACTGCTGGAGAGTCGAAAAGGGCACAGGACCCCTATGACGCCACGCCCTGCAAACCGGGAAATCCAACTCCCAGCCCGTAGGCGCCATGTCCGGGAAATGCTCAAAGAACCAAGGCTACATCGAAACATGAAGTTAAGCACCATACACTTAAATCATGCAAATCACCAAAATAGATACAAAAAGCAAAATGCACCTGCAAGGCCTTCCAGAAACCGCACAAGCTCACGGGAGGAAGAGTCGATTGCTTGTATCCCTCATCATTCACGCGGCAAGCAAACCGCATGCACCTCAAGAGGTTGGTGTAGCCCGGTAACCCCCAGTTGTACTCTCTCACCCTCCCCCAATCCAACAAGCTAGGGACGTAAATAGCATGAATACGCTCTCCCTTGTCACCAAAGATGGTGGTGGCAAGGAGATAGGCGATAAACTTCCTCGCCTTCTGCTCCACCGAGGTAGTTCTCTTGTACCTCGCATCAGTAAAAGTGGCGTAGAGCTCACTATAGGGACGA
The DNA here is from genome assembly GCA_038025085.1 of Tetragonia tetragonoides. Lineage (NCBI taxonomy): Eukaryota > Viridiplantae > Streptophyta > Magnoliopsida > Caryophyllales > Aizoaceae > Tetragonia > Tetragonia tetragonoides. Next base: position 31,468,532 of record CM076152.1, on the reverse strand, counting down.
TAATGGTGACCCTAGGTATTCCCCCAAGGGCCGAACAACTCCACCATCTCAGTCTTACGTTTCCAAATAGAAACGTCATACACAATGGGCGTACCCACGCAAGGCACCCCAGTCAACATAGCAAACTCCGATGGAGTGATCATCATCTCCCCATTAGGGATGTGGAACGTATTGGTAGTGTCCCAAAAACGTTCCAAAGACATGCGAACAATGCATCTCTTGACTCGCTCAACCGAGTCCGCCGCTTTCAAAAGGGGCCCAAACCCAGCACCCAAAATTGCACTTTGCACCTCTTTGGGCAAAGTCTTAAAAAGTCTCACCGAAGAACCATAATCACCATGGGGCTTCAAATTCCCATCGGGTTCCTATGAATAAATTCGCAACCTCTTAGGTTCACATTTCAAGAAAATGTTCAATCCTAAGCATGTTTCTAAGTTCGTTCAAGCCGCGCAAGATCACATGCGCTACAAACTTGACAATTGCATACAATTTCTACATAATTCTACTCAAGGCAAAGCATATAAACTAAAATTCAATGCATAAAACTATGAATTCAAAGTTTGAGGCTTACCACAAACTTGGAATCACGGGAGCTCAAGTGAGTCCCCGGCCGAAAGAGCAACTCCGACCGATCCCAAATGATGTCGGGCATCCTATCCGACCGTGTGTACCTATCTTGAGAAAAAGCCACATTAGGTTTCCTCTTGGAAGGCTTGACATGGGAAGGAAAAGCTTTGGTGAATATATTAATTTCTTCAACCTCCTCCCGAACCTCGGCCCTTCTACTCCTCTTCTTCGCCAATTTAGGAGTCATGAAGAAGGATGAACAAGCTAGCAAAGATCAACAAGCAAAGATGGAGAAATTGGGATTTTCTCTCTCCAAGGGTTTCAAAGACCCACTCTCAAATTCACCCCAAATATGTGAGGAATCACAAATAAACTTCAAATTATGCAAAGATTATGCAAAACCAAGCAAATGCTAGAAAAAAGAAGCAAATTTGAGTAAATTTGAGCAAGAAATGAAGATTGGGCAACAATGGAGTAGAGAGAGATAGTCTCGAATTTTTGGGAAGAAATGACCCAAAAACTCGGCTCCCACACAAAAAAGCCCCGTTTTCGCCCCTGAACCGGTTCAGGGCCGCCCAGGCTCAGCAGCTGAGCCGCCCAGCCTGGCGGCCCCTCTATTAGCCTTCGCACGGCCATTTGAGCCGCCGAGCAAGCCCGTAAAGGCCGCCCAGCGCTCCGCGGCCGTCCGCATGGCCGCCGAGCCAATTTTTTGCGTTTGCCCCTCGGGGCTGGCCCACAAGTTCAAATTCCGCGCGGAATTACATTTCTCGACTGTTGGAAGCCCGGGAGATTTGAATATATCACCCAAAATGGCTCTTTTGCCCCCATCGCTTGGTTTCTGATCCTAGGGACCCAGCATTACCTATTTTTGCAGGCGCGAGCCGTATATCTAACTTTTTACACGCACAGGCACTTCATTGTATTTTTTGCAGGCACAATTTTCCAAACACATGCACAACTAAAACAGAGCAATACACCGCTCTTTGACGATGAGGCTATCAAAATTAGCATCGCGTCGACAACAACTAAAGCAGAGCAACACACCGCTCTTTGACGATGAGGCTATCAAAATTAGCGTCACGTTGGCAACAATCAAAGCAGAGCAACACACCGCTCTTTGACGATGAGGCTATTCAAATTAGCGTCATGTCACTATCCGCAAAGCAGAGCAACGCACCGCTCTTTAAACAAAGCAGGTAACCCTGACCACAAGTGGTCAGGAGTCTATCTTTTCTTCTTTCTAACATAAAGCATTTTTCAAAAAACAAACATTGCAGGCATTTTTAGCAAATACTTTGACCTTCGCTTTTACAAGCTCGGTCAAAGTTGGGGCTTCTGTAGACACCCTAACCGGTTCTCATCCCCTGACACCGCAACGCCCGATGATGATGGTAATGGATTAACATGGACGTAAGTAGAAAAGGACATTGCTCGGAAACCTAGATCAAATTCCTTGAAACCTCAGTCTTTGGATAGCCCTTGTTATAAGGATTCCAACCCCTTTGACCTTGCCTCAATCAGGTTCCTGGATCAAGAGATATCGCGTCTCGAAGATTTGGGTCAAAACCGTCGGGGCTGTTAGGCTAGCCGCTGAGCCCCGGCGGCCACCGCGGGCCCCAGCTGCCTTCTGTTTGGCCGCTGAACGTGTTTTTTTGACTGGGCCGAGTTTTGGCGCCGGGCTTCTTGCCCTAAGCCCCTAAACCCGTCCCCTAACTCTATAAATACTCCCTTTCACCCTCTTTTGCAGGAGGTCAGTCAGTTTATAATTTTGAGAGCATTGAGAGCACATATTTCCCCAAACCAAAGAGAATTCAGAAATCTGAAGATTCAAGCAAGCAATACACCTAGCCTAGCACCCAAGATCGAAGAGCAATTCCAATTCTACTAGTCCCGTTCGAATAGAAAGTCCAGGTTAACCATCCTGATGGCCTAATTCTTTATTAAATCTCTTATTTGTTGTTTATTAATCATGTTTTATTTAGCTTTTGATTATGGTTGAATAAATTTGCATGCTTTGGACTTTGTACATAATTATGCATGATTAGTTAATATAAAGTTTGCGTCTTTTTATTAGTTTATGCAAGTTTGCATCTTTTCATAGTTTTTACATGCATATAGTAGCCTCCTAGGTTTATTTTAGCATAAAGTCACTGCCTTTGCATTATTATTATTCTTTTGAAGATACTAACGGTGTTATTGATCTGCATATGCAATACATGGCGTGTTTAGCAAAGTTGGTAGGTTGGAGAGTTAATTTAATGCTTTATATCATGTTTATGCTTGTTAATAGTATGCATGTAAATTGGATATAAACCGTGCAAAGTGATAACGTAGGTAATTTGGTTGTTCTTAACCCGCCTAGTTAATTTAGGATCATTGGACGACCGGATTTGTATGGAACCATATAGCATAAATAAATACTTGACATGGATAAGCTTAGTAGAGGCCGTTAATGCGGGCGATTTAGATGAGATTCGTTTTATTTATTTCGTACCTACATCCCCGAACTCTATATTTAGTCCCTATGGGCATGAGTCAATTCCCAATAGGAATTGGATGCACTTTTGATGGTTTCCAATTGTTTCCTTAAAATTTGGTGGTGGCTTCTTATTTGCAAATTATTGTTCTTTATAATTAATTTGAATCGCATGTGACATATATTTAAGAACCATTAATTCCAACTAAAAATCGAAAACGCGCCGAAAAAGCGAGGGTTCTTACACACGGCAGATGAGCACTGTGAGGAGATATATGAAGAAGAGATACTTTTGTCTCTGCATATAAGCTTTTGTAGCTTTCGGCGTTCCTAATCCTAATTGGATTACAATTACAATTCTGACATGTTTTTAGGAAACAATAATAGTCTTCAATTTACGTTTTTTTGGAAATATTCCAAATTCGCCTACTACTCGGACTACCTGATCAAATCAATTACCGGCTTGGGTAGCCTAGTAATAACAGGACAACGTCTTGGCAACCAAGGGAGCTAGCTAACCTTTTAAAAAAAACATTGACAAGGAGACGACTTAAAGTGTTTATTATACGCTACAAATTAGTTTGTCCACCTGCTAAGTCAAAAGTTCAACAAAGTGATAACAACATGTTGTCGTTAACGAGACGATAGGGAACAAGCCACAAAGGCCCCGTCAGACATGATAGAACAAGCCACACAACAAGGCCCCGTCACCTCCCTACCACAAAAAAAAGTAGGTCCGCAGTTCGGGAACAAGTCGACAAGACCCTCGTTCTGCTAGATTCAAGTGAACGCTTCCAAGCCCTTGAATCTAAATATATCCACGCTCCCTTATAATGCAGTCAACTACATGGTAGATTGATACGTCAAGTCCAGTTCAACACCCCATCACGATGAAACACGACGTCGCGTACGTAACTCGGCCTCGAGGGGGCAATTTGTAGGCACTAAAAAATTATTAAGTGCCTTAATTGAATTTAATTAATTATTTTGGATTAAAATATATTTAGCTTAATTTAATTAATTAACCCCGAAAATTAATATGGGCCAAAAGCCATCAAAATGGGCTTATATTTAACCATTGGGCCAATCCACACCTATTGGGCCAACCCACACCAATTGGGCCAAATAAACAGGCCAAACCCACAAGAAAAGACTACCAAGTCAAGAAATTGAACCAGTCCATGACTACCAAGCCCGTTAGGGGATCGGACTCCCTCTTCCACTCTATAAATACCGAAGTCTCACTTCATTCCAGAGGTTGGAAATTATCTACAAGCAGAAAGCCCTGCCAGAGCATTTGTAACTTCCACACAAAATGAACTTATAGACTTATGTAGTGAACATGTGCGTTGTGCCTTGTTTATGTTAGAAGTTAGTACAATGGGTATTGTTTTAAGTTTCGAGGGCGAAACTTATTTTAAGGGGGATAGTATGTAATACTCCGTTAATTATTCATTTTCAATAAATAGCTTTGAATCTTTTAAACGACAATATGGATATTTGAGTTAGCGTTTATTTATCTAAATAGTTTCGGATTTGGGTGGAATTCATTTATTCGGTCATTGTTTTGGTAAAATATTTATTAACTTTGGATTTTGGTATTTAAAGGAAAAAAAAAAAAAAAAAAAGGAATTTTCGGATTTTAATTTTAAATAAAATAAAAAATCAGTTTTTTAGTGATTTAATGGGTTTCAAATTGTGTTTTGCTAGAATCATATACTAGCTTGAATTTGATTCACGTTTCTCTCCCTTTTCCTCTATTAGTAGGTTAAAAGAAAAAAAAAAAGAAACCTGCTTCTTCTTCCTTGCAAACTCACGTTAAAAAAAAAACAGAGACTTCTACCCTTCTTTTCTCCTTGCCTCTCATCAAATCAAACCATTCAAGTTCTTCTTTTCTCAATTATTTTGCAATCAAGGATTAACAATCTTCCTTTCTTCTTCCAAGTAAGTATTTAATTATCTTTTTCTATTTTGGATTCAATTCTACTAGTTTTGTTTTGAGGAAAAAAAAGTTGAGAACCCTAGACTTCGTTTGAATTGTGAAATTCGTATTTGGGTTTGATTCTTGTATAGTTAGTGCATAAAAATAATAGGGGATTACTATTTAGGGTTTTGGTTGATTAATTTGTGCCTAATTTTGTATTTTGGACATATTAAAGCATGAAAAGAATTGGTTTTGATGAAAAATCCGAATTTGTTTTTTTTTAGAAATTATTTAGTCATTCCCAAACCTATTTCATTGGTGAAATGTTGCTGTAGTTTTAGTTTAGATTTTCTGAAATTTTGTAAAACAAAGAAACAGAAAAACAGAACTTTTCTTGTTCTGCTACTGCTGTCCTGTTATTGCTGTTGGCTGCTGTTGGGGCTGCTGGACAGCCTGCTGGTGGCTGTCAGCCAGTGGCCAGCGGCAGTAGTGGTGACCTGTGGCGTTAGGTTACAGTTTGTGGGTGCCTAAATAAGTTTTTGGGGAGTAAATTGGTTATTTTGTTGAGCTAAAATTTTGGGAAGAAAAACTGTTTTGGGAATTCAGAAAAATAATTTCAGAGTAGTAGAGTTTGTTTTAGTTGTTAGAAATTAAGTTTATTGATTAGTTTTTTTTTTATTTGTGGATGTTATAGAACCCGAGGTCGCCCAAAACGATAGTTAGGAGCTAACGTTAGTGTTCTGTGAGCGTGGACGAAGGTAATTCCGCGTCTACTATTCTTCTCAACCCCAATAAAAAGTTTATGATGTGCTAAGTGTGAAAAGCATTCTATTTGATTATGCAACTTGATATATGCAATGGGCATTGTTATGGCTTTGAATACATAATTTACGAACATGCTTATGTTAGTTGATGGAGAATTGTATGTATAATGAATTATGTGGTGGGGTTGGAAAAGCGTTGTTTATTGAATGAACGTCTATGAGTTGTGATTGTATCCATGAGAGAAGAATGTTAAGCATTGCAAACATTTATTATTTTCGTTTGGTTGAGATTTAATGAAGGAATTGATATATGAATGTGAGAATGATCACTGAAGATGAATTGATGGAATCATCTGGATATGGCTTGTGCCATTGTTGGAAATATACTTGAATGTTATGAATTTAGATTTGCTTGGTTGTTTGTGTGAATAGTTATCTGAGTATGGACACCTAATGTTTAAAACTATGTTGAGGGCAAGATAGCTTTTGGGTAGGATCCTCCAAGGTGATGAACACTATGGCGACTCATGAGAGCAGCTTTGTGGGGCTGCGGTCTTTCACAAACCTTCTCATGAGACTTGAATATTTTGAGTACTATTGTTGAATATGTCTTCTCCTAGCCAGGAACCTATGGCGACTGCGGTCTCGAAAACCCCATAAGGGTAGAAGGGTGTGCACACTAGGGACTTGGCCATTGATGTGATTTGAATTTATTTGTTATCAGGCTGCGATCTTGAATGTGGAGGTTGCGATCTCTTGCCGTTCTCTTTCCTCTAAACAAGCTGGCTAACTAAATAAATGAATATTATTATGAGTTTGCGCATGCTTGATTATGTGATTAAATGTGCATGAAATGAATTTCAAATAAAAGAATTTTGAAAATAAAGGTAAGGGTTTTCCCAAATGAATTTTACGGGGTAGAGTTGGATTACCAGCTTTTGCTGATTTTCTTTCTTGGTGTTTTCCTCTACTTCTTATATTTTTGCAGGTGATGTGATTAGGATGATGGTGAGTGACGACGAATTCCAAGAGTAGTTGTCTTAGTTGATAAACATTTTTGTCTAGTTTGGACATTATTTCGTAGTCAATCAGTTGTAATGGTTATTTATTGTTGTTAGTTGGGTTGGATTATTTATGTTTTAGACCACTAGTACTGATGTTTAGAGGAGCTTTATTTTGAGGATTTACTATTGTTTAGCCTTGCACTCATCTGTATGAGTGAGTGTGGCGGTGACTCCCTGGATATTAGTCTTCCGTTGTTGGGTTTTCTATTTATTATCTTCTGTATAAGCAGGTTTCAGATTGTCGATAACTTGGGATGCCTATTTACAAAGGAAACTCTGCCCGATTTTCGGCGTGAGTTTATCCGTTTTTTTTTATTTATAATTTAGAAAATCCGGGGTGTTACAGCATTTCCTCCACCGCCTTTGCAACCTTGATCGAGATTCAAGTCATCAAAGACACCCTTGATCAAGAACATTCAAATTGAAGAACTGTAAGCACAACCTCAAAGACTTCCAAGTCATCACAAGGTGCACTTACATTACAAATCTTCCATTCGAGATCAAGCCTAAGCCCTCGAATACAGGTTTATGTGTTCGCCGCAACTTTCGGAGGATACGTTACTACTTCGCTCGAGATCAAGTCAATCGACCCTCGACTCAAAGTCAACGTGGAGACAACATTAGAGGATTTTTATTATTTGTTCATTGTAACAGATAAACTACAGAGATTGTAACCCATACATTCAAATCAATACAAATTATATTTGTTCAACTTACTTTTGTCTACGCATTAAATTTGTTGTATACAGAGGTCTCTCATTTTGAGCCTTTGGTTCAAGTGCTTTGTTAGCCTCTTTTGATAAATTCTCACATTGTGCAAAGCTTGCAACCTTTTTTCATCTAGTAAGACTAACTGGTCATAGCAGGCTTGGACCCAATCCACTTCTGGAATTTGACTTTCCAAGATGATCCGTAGAGGTGGGACCTCTAACTGAATTGGTAATACGGCTTCCATTCCATAGACTAAAGAGTATGATGTTGCTCCCGTCGATGCGCGAATAGATATTCTATTACCCCAAAGTGCGAATGGCAACTTGTCGGGCCAATCATAATAATTCTCGGACATTCTTTCGATGATCTTCCTAATATTCTTATTAGCCGCTTCTAATGCACCGTTTGTTCGCGGTCTGTAAGGAGACGATTTCCGATGTTGGATCTTGAACTCGGCCAGGAGCTCGATTACTTCCTTCATGAAGTGTGACCCATTATCGCTAATGATTTCTTGGGGAACCCCGTATCTAGCTATTATATTATTCTTGATGAACTTGACCACATGTTTTGCTTTGAGCTTTGCCTATGATTGCGCCTCAACTCATTTAGTAAGTAGTCAATTGCAACTAGAATGTATTCATGGCCCCCTTTTCCTGTTGGGGTTATCTTGCAAATGATATCTATTCCCCAAGCGGAGAAAGGCCAAGGTGAGGTAAAAGTATATAACAGGCTTGGTGGCATGTGTTGTAAATTTGCGTGTGTCTGACACTGCGTGCATCTTTTGACGAATTCACAACAGTCTTTCTCCATTGTGGTCCAATAATAACCATGCCTAATTATCTTCCTGGATAACATCATACCATTCATGTGCGGTCCACAGACTCCTCCATGTGTGTCTCTTAAGACGTTATGAGCCATTTCGGTGCCTAAGCACAAGAGATTAATCCCGTTTGGGGTTTTCTTGTATATTTGACCTTGTACCTCTAAGAATTGGGCTGCAAGCCTTCTAAGCGCTTTTTGGGCTCTAGGGCTAGAATCAGGAGGGTAAACCTGATGAACGAGTAGGTTCTTTATATCAGTATACCATTCATCTTCTTTGTCGTGGAATACATCCAAAGCGTCGCAATATGAAGGTTCAGACCTTCTTTGTACACAAATGGGCATCATTCGAATGGTGTCAGATATATTGATCATGTTTGCTAATTTGGCCAAGACATCTGCAAAGTGATTGTCTTCCCGTGAAAGGTATGTAAAATGTATTTGGTTGAAATACACTAAGATTTTGTCTAAGTATTCTTGGTAGAGTGCCAATGATTCACTTTTGACTTTTCATACTTTGAAAATTTGGTTGATTATAAGCGACGAGTCACCATAGACTCGAACCGTCTTAATGCCAAGGTTTATGGCGGATTGCAATCCTATTATGCGAGCTTTATTATTCCGCGCCATTGTTGGTGACCTTGTGGTCTAATTTGACCAAAATTGGCGTATGTGCACCATCAGGAGACACTATTAGTACCCCCACTCCAAAACCCTTTTGGTTAGATGCTCCATCGAAATAAAGTTGCCAGGACTTGGTATCTAAGGTCATAACCCCTTCGTCTGGGAAGTGGTATTCTTCTTTGCGATCGGGTTCGTCTATAGCTTGGTCAGCTAGGTATTCCGAGATAGCATGTCCTTTGATGGCTTTTTGGTGTTCAAATTTGAGGTCGAACTCTGATAGAAGGACGGTCCATCTGGCTATTCTTCCATTTAGGATGGGCTTTTTGAATATTTACTTTAAAGGATTTTCTCTCGATCTTACGTGGATCGTATGTTGAAGCATGTAATGTAGTAGTTTCTTGGTCATTACAACTAAGGCTAGGCATATTTTTTCTAGAGACGAATAGCGGGTCTCATATTGTAACACCCCGAATTTTCTACTAAAATAAATAAATAAATAAAAATAAATAGATTTTATCCAAAAATCCGGCAGAATTTCTTTTGTAAATACACTACCCAGCCTAATAAGGCTTATAAAAACCTGCTTAACAAAAATATAAAACAAAATCCAATTAACCCAGCGGAAGACTAATAACATCCGAGGCGCTACCGCCACACTCGCTCATACGAATGAGTGTAAGGCTCTTTAGCTGAAAACTAATAATAATCCAGACTATTCTAGGTAGTCTAACCATTACAACTTAATTAGCTTAATAAAAGAAACTATTTCCTTGTATACGTCTATCTGAAACGTTCCTCACTGGCATCTGCATATACATAAACTTCAATCTGCAAAAAGGTGAGAATTTGCAATGTCAGCAATGATGGTAACTCACATCTAGTACGTAAAGATCATTCTAAATTCAATTCAAGTCTAAACTAACAACCATTCATATATTGCAAGCATTCAGATCCTATTTAACCTTAAATCTACTCCATTCACTTCTATAGTCACAAGTCACAAAGAACAGAGATATAGATATTATTGAGTCTCAAGTGCATTTCACAAAGTTGGAAACAGTAACATAAAGACATCAATCTTAGCTATAATAAACCTTTGTTAATGCTTCTTTTGATTCTCTTCTCTAATACTTTTAAAAGAGCCCTTTCTGCATAAGATCTCTTGATAGCTTTTAACACTGGTCTTATTTTATTCAGCTGTAACTAGCCTTGTGGCTCTTCCCATATAGGGGTTGTAACTAGCCTTTCGGCTCTTCCCGTGTAGGGGCTTTAACTAGCCTTACGGCTCTTCCCATATAGGGGTCTGTAACCAGCCTTTCGGCTCTTCCCATTAAGGGGACTGTAACTAGCCTTTCAGCTCTTCCCAATAAGGGGCTAAACTAGCCTTTCGGCTCTTCCCAATAAGGGGGCTAAACTAGCCTTTCGGCTATTCCCAATAAGGGGCTAAACTAGCCTTTCGGCTCTTCCCATCTAGGGGCCTGTATCTAGCCTTTCGGCTCTTCCCATTTAGGGGCCTGTATCTAGCCTTTCGGCTCTTCCCATTTAGGGGCCTGTAGCTTATAGGGACGTCTCCCATAACACATTTTATCTGTCATCTTTCACTTATCGTTATTAGTAGATTAAATAACTTTAGCTCATAAACTTCTTGAGATCATCATAACTCGAGATGATCTTATTCACGTCAAACATATCACTATCCTTTCTTATTCTCATGACTTGTTTGGTATCTTAGCTCTTCATTTCTTTCCATTCTTGTGACGTTTTCATAACACGCCATATACTTGTTCATACCTTTAACATCAGCTAACTTTTATCATAAAAGCACATCATACGTCATTTCCTTCTAGCTGAACTCATATGTAGCTCAACAAGTAATTATTTACTAATCTACTATTTTACCATTACCACTCACATAAACATAGCATTTAACCTGTTGGATCCCAGGTAGCATAAACACATGTACAAACTTCCTTGCACAAAATCAGCTAGTCCCAATATCAGCTAGTCATGCCCCAAAAGTAACCTATACTTACTACTCAGTTCTGAACATCTACACATATCATATATACCTTGAATGATAACCATAGTTCAGTTATCTACCTTTTTAGCAAAATAGGCAGAATTAACATAGCTTGATGTATTACGCCAACAAACAGTATGTACATTTCCCAAATCCGCAAGTAATGCTAATATACCCATATCACCCATTTAATAGATACATACTTAACATTAGCGATACTCACATCTATCACTATAATACTAGCTGATATTCAATTAAAGTACCACTATAAACTCAATTTCATACCAAAAGCCAATTCAATCACATATGCACATATTAAGGCTCAAAGTGAATGTAAAATGAACCCTACATAATAGATGTAGTTACCTCGTGGTCCTTCGGTAAGGTTTAGCTCCCAATTCGAATTACCCACTAGCTAAGACTTCAATATCTACAAGTTTACACATGAACGTTTTCTATTTCTATAAATTGAATTGAACTAAATTAGGGCTAGGGGTCTGATTGAATACCTAACCAATTAAATTGGGGGAACAGTGGTGCGTCGACGGTGGTCCTCGTCGGTGGCTGACCGTCGTTCTTGTGCTTGGACAGTTGACGATGCGCGACTATTGGGGCTTGGCTTTTTGTGATGGTGACTTGTGGTGGCGTTGTGAGGGAAGGTGGTGATGGCGTGAGTGAAGATGGTGCGTGGTGATGGTGTCGATGATGGTGATGAATGATGATGCTTGTGGTGCGTTTGGGTAAGGATAAAAGCACATCAAAATTAAAAAGAGGAAAGTTATGTAAAGAGGTGTAGACTTGTAGAGTCGGTTAAGTGAGAGAATTGCTTCACACTTGGGTTTCCTCTTAGCCACTCATTTCCTTTTAGCCACTAATTGGATTTGTTTCTATGTTCTTTCTAAAGAAGTTAAACAGGTTCAATTAGTTTGACCATGTATACACGTATATGAGCTACACTCACTTGGCAATTATCTACTAGCTAATCTGCTTATAATTTAGCTATATTTCTATCTACAACATGGTACTACAAACTCTTGACTACACATGATCATCCACTAGCAAACATAGAGGTACTAGATTACAATATTATTAGCAGTAATAATACTAACATCTATATCTAACAAAAACGATAAATCATAATAACTATGAATTTTTTTTTTTTTTATATCTGATATTTTAGAAAATGCTATGAAAATAGTGGGTATTACATTCTACCCTCCTTATAAAAAGTTTCATCCTCGAAACTTAATAAAACAATTGGTACCAGTTATGGTGTTTCACACATATTCTAGAAACTTCTTGCTAACATAGTAGATGGCCTTCTCTTCCTTGTTTATTTCTTGGGCTAGCATGGCCCCCATTGACGTTTCTATGACAGTAAGGTAAGGCATGCCTGGAGTGGGCGGTACTAGCACGAGTGGTTCGGACAGATACGCCTTAATTTTGTCAAAGGCTTTTTGGCATTTCTCGTCCCATTCCGTTTTTAACTCTTTTTTGAGCTTTTTGAATATAGGCTCGCAAATGATAGTTAACTTGGAAATGAACCTGCTAATGTATTAGATTCTCCCAAGGAAACCCTTGATTTCTTTTTCTGTTTTTGGTGGGGGCATATCTATTATGGCCTTTATCTTAGATGGATCAATCTCGATTCCTCTGGTGCTTATGACGAATCCTAAAAGTTTACCGGATGTAACTCCGAATGCGCACTTTTTGGGATTGAGCCTCATGTTGTATTTCCTAAGCCTATCGAAGAACTTTTGAAGTGAGGGTACATGCCCGTCTCTCTCTTTAGACTTTATGATCATGTCATCTACGTAAACTTTGGCCTCTTTATGCATCATATCGTGGAGCAGGGTTGTCGCGGTTCTTTGATATGCAGCCCCTGCATTCTTAAGTCCGATTGTGTGATGAAAGTGGTCTTCTCTTCATCCTCTTTGGCCATCAGGACTTGGTTATATCCTGCGTACCCGTCCATGAATGATAGGAGGGCATGTCCTGCTGTATTGTGTAGACATCCTAATCGGTTCTCATCCCCTGACACCGCAACGCCCGAAGATGATGGTACTGGATTAACATGGACGTAAGTAGAAAAGGACATTGCTCGAAAATCTAAACCAAATTCCTTGAAACCTAAGTCCTTGGATAGCCCTTGTTATAAGGATTCCAACGCCTTTGACCTTGCCTCAATCAGGTTCCTGGATCAAGAGATATCGCGTCTCGAAGATTTGGGTTAAAACCGCTCAATCCCGACCCCTTGGGCCAGCCCAAGGGCAATTTCGTAATTTACAGAGCACAAAAAGTCAAAAACCCTAGTCACGCGCGCGCCGTCAGGCCTGGCGGCCTTCGCAGACCGCTCAGCGGCCAGCGCGTGACAGCGGGGGCCATTAGGCCAGCCGCTGAGTTTCAGCGGCCACCGCGGGCCCCAGCTGCCCTCCGTGTGGCCGCTGGACCAGTTTTTTGACTGAGCCAAGTTTTACTAATCCCGTTCGAATAGAACGCCCAGGTTAACCATCCTGAGGGCCTAATTCTTTAATAAATTTCTTGTTTTATTGTTTATTAGTCATGTTTTATTTAGCTTTTGATTATGGTTGAATAAATTTACATGCTTTTGATTTTGTATATAATTATGCATGATTAGTTAGTATAAAGTTTGCGTCTTTTTACTAGTTTATGTAAGTTTGCATCTTTTCATAGTTTTTGCATGCGTATAGTAGCCTCCTAGGTTTATTTTAGCATAAAGTTATTACCTTTGCATTATTATTATTCTTTTGAAGATACTAACGGTTTTATTGATGTGCATATGAAATATATAGCGTGTTTAGCAAAGTTGGTAGGTTGGAGCGTTAATTTAATGCTTTATATTATGTCTATGCTTGTCAATAGAATGCATGTAAATTGGATATAAATCGTGCAAAGTGATAACGTAGGTAATTTGGTTGACATGGATAAGCTTAGTAGAGGCTGTTAATGCGGGCGATTTAGATGAGATTCGTTTTATTTATTTCGTATCTACATCCCCGAACTCAATACTTAGTCCCCCTGGGCATGAGTAAATTCCCAATAGGAATTGCGGTGCACTTTTGATGGTTTCCAATTGTTTCCTTAAAAATTGGTGGCGGCTTCTTATTTGCAAATTATTGTTCTTTATGATTAACTTGTATCACATGTGACACATAATTAAGAACCATTAATCTCAACTAAAAATCGAAAACGCGCCGGAAAGGCGAGGGTTCTTACAGTGGCGACTTCACTGGGGACTTAATAAGAGGATGTAATTCGAACACTTATCCATGTCAATGATTTATTTTTAGCTATTCGGTTCAATTACCGTACGTGTTTATTTTCTTTGCCTTTTTGCATCCATATCATTCATATTGCATGCATTATCTTTGCAAGATGTCGAAAGACATCACCACACCATTATAGGATTTACCCTTTGGAATATTGTCTATGACTTAGGCCAGTGACCCACTCGGTCCGAATTACATTTGCACATAGTCGTGTTCCACCCCATGACATTTACATGTTTCCATTCGAGATGTGTAAAACCGTACGTCTAGTCTTACTATGCACCCCATAGATGACAAAACGCATCCGGTCATGGGTTACCTTATCCAACCATAGATTGTGTCAAACTATTGCATTATGTCTCATAGTCCATATCAAAGTGCTAATTGCTTTATTTGGCATATAATTAATTGTTTCATTGTTATGTGATTAATTTCCATAGAATAATAAGACTAGATCCCCCCTTAGGATTCTTTTATTGAGTCCTGGTTAAGGAAGGTTTCCCTTTTGTTTGCTTGTGCGTTTAGTCAGATTTACAAATAGAGTCTAGGATCTTATCTTTTTAGGAAGCAGAATCCCTGTATGACTCCGACGATGCTAGTAAACATGTTAGGAAGACGTTCCTTTCCATGAGAATTAGATTGCATGCAAATAACATATTCCCATCAATGATCTTTCACCAAATAAAAAAAAGAGTCCAATTTAATTCCATATGCAAGTCAACAGTATTCCTCTTTTTCTAAAATTAGGGAGTTTTATCCCATATGCAAGTCAAGAGTATTCATAATTCTATTAGAGTCGAAAGATCATTGATTAGAATATGCTATTTACATAAAATCGCGTCTTACCCAAAAGATCACCATGTTGAGGATTAGTGCTAGATTCTCTTCCCACATTTGTTTTAAAATAAAACTTTTATTATTATGTGGAGGTTCCCATTTATTTTCTATTTTTTCTTAAACGGACCTTTTTATGTTCAGCATTGGTAGAAGTAGAGATCCTGGTCCTAGGGAGTGAGAGAGAGACGAGTCCAGCAAGAGGTTAGTCCGCAAGTTGTCGTTCGAACCTTCACCACAAGCACAGTTCGTGGGCCCTGTTTGGCTCGATTACCTTCGCACACCGCCACTGTCACCTCAAACCTCACCATCCAATTCGCCTAAGTCCGCTATGTCTGGAGACGCCGAGAGAACCGCTGACCAAAAGATGGATGACCTTTTATCCCAAATGGTCGCCATGAATGCTAGATTCACTGATATGGAAGCCCGTGTCGCCAAGTTGGATCCCCCTAATAAAGATGATGATGAGCCCAAGCCCGATGGGGAAAAGGCCGAACCCTTCACTAAAGAGGTACAAGAACTTCAAGCTAAGCTGAACAGGCTTGAATCTGTCCTAGGTAAGAGTCGGGCCTTCAACGACATGATCATCAATTCGGAAGGCTATGCTCCCCACATTAAGGGAAAATTGCCTACTAAGTTCTCCATGCCTGAAGTTTCCACATTCAAAGGAACCGATGATCCACAAGATCACATTAGGGCTTTTACTACTGCATTGGGCCTTAGAGGCATTGAAAAAGAGCTGTATGTTCACCTCTTTCCCCAAACCTTGGATCCTGCTGTCAGGGCCTAGTTCTTCAAGTTGCCCACCCAAAAGTTGGAAAAATGGGAAGATCTATCCACACTATTCCTTCAGAGATATGCTGACAATGTCTTGCCACCCATGACATTAAGAGAGCTAGACATCACCAAGCAAGGTGATAAGGAAGGGTTCACTAGTTTCGTGAGAAGATGGAGGACTAAGGTAGCCGAAATGATTGATCGCCCATTCGAAAGGGATCAAATCCGAATGCTAGTCCAGAATTTGGCATCTGAATACCGCGAACACATGAAGTTTCAACCCATAACCACCTATGCCCAATTAACTGAAGTGGGCATGGCCACTGAAGATGACCAAATCCAAAGGGGGAAGAACAAAGTCACTTAAATAACAACACAAGTGGATATAAGGATAAGAAATACACCAGTGCCAACCATACCTCCACGAGTAGAGGAAATGAAGTGAACGCCATAGCTGATAGGCGTCCAAGAAGGTACACTCCCCTCGGGATGACTTATGTCAAAGCTCTAGATAAGTTGATCAAAGGAGACTATCTACATCCGATTGGGCCTACCCCCGATCCACCTGTAGAGAAAAGGTCACCATATTGGAACGAGTCCGCATTCTGCAAATACCATAGGGGGCATGGGCATGACACTGAAAAGTGTTACACCCTTAAAGATAAAATCCAAGACTTGTTTGACAATGACACAATACCATTGCCAAAAGATGCACCACCGCCCAGCAACAGCAACAATCCCCTTGGGAACTCTTTCGCTATTAACATAGAAGAAGGGTTTGATCCCTCCTATTTGATCACACCCATTGGACAAGCCATACCACCATACCCAAGCCCAAGATCCACACTGGACGTCTGCGGCCTTTGGGATAGTGATGTGGAAGATAATGGAGCATATACTGATCCAGAAGATGTGTTGACACCTCAAGTCCATGACATAGCTAACGGCAAAGCCTGGTATGATATCTCTGATGATGAAAAGGAAGAAGATGACAAAGCTCTAAACTATCTCACAAGATCGGGACGCCAGTTCAGGCCCGAAAACATCTATATGGATCCATCTCAAATCCAACCCGTAGAGCCTGTAGCCATCCCTAATAGGGATTTGGCCCAAAGGGAAATGGCGAAAGAAGATGATGGGACCAATATCCTCAAGAAACTGCAAAGAACAAAAGCCGACATATCCATATGGCAACTGTTAACCACTTCTATCAATCATAGAAGGGCCGTGCTAGAGGCCTTGAACACAACCACCATTTCTCCAAATGCCACTCCTGAAGAGGTAGCCAACCTCCTGATCCAAGGAAAGTCATCCACGCCCATCACCTTTTCTGACAAAGACCTTCCACCCGAAGGTATTCACCACAACAAAGCCCTTTGTCTTACTGTAATCTGTCAACAAAGACAAGTCCCTATGAATTTAGTCGACAATGGCTCAGCTGTAAATGTATGCCCCTTGAGGACTGCTGAACACCTCAAAATAGACTGCAACAACCTCGCGCATTCCGCACAAGGGTTAAGGGCCTACGATAATTCCAAAAGAAACGTATTGGGTACCTTCTCCATGAATATCAATATTGGGCCCATCGAGAAAATGGTCCAATTCCATGTGATCGACATTCCAGCCACTTTCAATTTACTCTTGGGAAGGCCCTGGTTACACGGGTTAAATGCTGTAGCCTCAACTCTATATCAAAAGGTGAAACTGTCCCTAGCGGGATCCACCTTGGAGGTCTACGCTGATATCATGATAGCCCAGATTGAGAAAGCTCCAGTCCTAAAGATAGAGCATAATGGGCAAGACGAGGAGTTATGGGATTTTGAGAAGATAGTCTTCATAGAAACAATAGAGCCCACACTCAATGTGAATTCTTTACTCAGAAAATAAGGCCACTTCCCAGGCACCACTTTGGGCCCTCATCCCAAAGTAGCTCAAGCCTTTTGGAACACCAAGATCAAAAATGACTTATTGGGGCTAGGCTACAGGCCCACAAGGCAAGAAGTTAGGGCCTACATATCCAAACTGATGGCTAAGAAAAGAGCCCGTGCGGCTAACAAACCTATTCCACACAACATGGACCCTTACCCCCTCACCCTCAATGGGCAATTCCTTCAGGAAGGCGACCCATATCCTTACTATGGATTCCCTGAACCATACACAATCAACGGGATCCCAATGCCGGGCTTTGAGGCATTTCAAGACTGTTTCCTCATGAGCGAAGACACACCCATACCTTCCAATAAGGGCCAATCCACTAAAGATTGGGCTAATGATATGGCACCCAACGGCTTTGGGCTTTTATTTGGCGAAGAGCGTCGTCAGTACGACGAGACCAATACCAAACTTCCCTTTACTGTGCTTTTTAATGAAGGTTTCGACCCAACCAAGCTGATCGCCCCAATCGGGCTCGACCGCACCACCTGGAAGCACAAGACGAATTGGACTCCGGTAAAGGGAGCCAAGTACAAGTTCACCATCCGCAACGGTCCTACAGGAGGGCCCAATTCCGATTCTGAGTCTGATTCCGAGTCCGAGTCTGATTATGAGTCTGTTATCCTAGAGTGTCGGGTAGTCCACCCCAGTGTATTCCTGCTAAGGTCCTTAGTGATGACCTCATTGATGTATTGTCCTCTTCTATTAATATTATGAACGTCGATTTTGCTTACTCGGATTGCCTCACTGCTAATAATTCAGAAAATATAACGGAATTGCCGAAGGAAGTTATTAAAGCACTAATCGAACATGAGCAAAAGACTTCAATAGTCGAAGAAACGAAGACAATAAACATTGCAACTAATGATGAGCCTCGCCACGTGCAAATAGGCTTGTCTTTAACATCTAATGAACGCGAACAATTCGTAACACTCCTAAAGAATTATACTGATGTTTTTGCATGGTCCTACAAGGACATGCCAGGCATAGACCGCAAAATTGCTCAGCATACCATTCCGCTAAACCCCGACTGCAAACCAGTCAAACAAAAGCTAAGAAGAATGAAGCCAGAGTGGGCTCTTAAAATCAAGGAGGAAGTCCAAAAACAACTAGAGGCAGGCTTCATAAGAGTGGCCAATTACCCCGATAGGGTGGCCAACATGTCCCAATCCCAAAAAAGGACGGACGGGTCCGAATGTGCGTAGATTTTAGGGACCTGAACAAAGCAAGTCCAAAAGACGACTTTCCCTTACCCCATATAGACGTCTTGGTAGATAACACCGTCGGACACGCCCTTCTATCATTCATGGACGGGTATGCAGGATATAACAAAGTCCTAATGGCCAAAGAGGACGAAGAGAAAACCACTTTCATCACACAGTGGGGCACTTATTGCTATACGGTAATGCCGTTCGGGCTTAAGAATGCGGGAGCCACATACCAAAGAACCGCTACGACCTTACTCCATGATATGATGCATAAAGAGGCTGAAGTGTATGTAGATGATATGATTATAAAGTCCAAAGACAGAGAAGGGCATGTACCCTCACTTCAAAAGTTCTTTGACAGTCTTAGGAAATACAATATGAGGCTCAATCCCAAGAAGTGCGCATTCGGAGTTACATCCGGCAAACTTCTAGGATTTGTCATAAGCACCAGAGGGATAGAAATCGATCCATCCAAGATCAAAGCCATAATAGACATGCCACCTCCGAAAACGAAAAAAGAAATAAAAGGCTTCCTAGGAAGAATCCAATACATTAGCGGGTTCATCTCAAAGTTAACTATCACTTGTGAGCCCATATTCAAGAAACTCAAAAAAGAGGTAAAGACAGAATGGGATGATCAATGCCGAAAGGCCTTTGACAAAATTAAAGCCTACTTATCCGAATCACCTGTTCTAGTGCCGCCCATTCCAGGCATGGCTCTAATCCTCTACCTTACGGTCACAGAAACGTCAATGGGGGCCTTGTTAGCCCAGGAAGTGGATAAGGAAGAGAAAGCCATATACTATGTGAGCAAGAAATTTCTGGAATATGAAACCCGCTATTCGTCCCTGGAAAAGACCTGTCTAGCTTTGGTAGCAACCACCAAAAAGCTGTGGCATTACATGCTCCAACACACGATCCACATAAGATCAAGAGAAAATCCTTTGAAATACATATTCGAAAAGCCCATACTAAATGGTAGAATAGCAAGGTGGACCGTTATCCTCTCAGAGTTCGACCTCAAGTTTGAACATCAAAAAGCCATAAAAGGGCATGCTATTTTGGAATACCTGGCCGACCAAGCCAGAAATGAACCAGATCACAAGGATGAATATCACTTCCCAGACGAAGGGGTTATGACCTTAGACACCGAAACTTGGCAGCTATACTTCGACGGAGCATCCAACCAAAAGGGTTTTGGAGTAGGACTACTGATAGTATCCCCTGAAGGTGCACATACACCCATTTCAGTCAAACTGGACCATGAGGTTACAAATAATGGGGCCGAATATGAAGCTTGCATAATAGGACTGCAATCTGCCATAAGCCTTGGCATTAAGACACTCCTAGTCTATGGGGAGTCGTCACTCATAATTAACCAAATTTCCAAAGTATGGAAGGTTAAAAGTGAATCCCTGGCACTCTACCAGTAATACTTAGACAAGATCATAGTGTATTTCAATCAAATACACTTTACATACCTTCCACGAGAAGATAATCAATTTGCAGATGCCTTGGCTAAGTTAGCAAGCATGATTAACATACCCGAAACTATCCGGATGATGCCCATCTGTGTACAAAGGAGATCCGAGCCTTCATATTGCGACACCCTGGAAGTGTTCCACGATGAGGAAGATGAGTGGTACACCGATATAAAAAATCTACTTGTTTACCAGCTCTACCCGCCGGATTCTAGCCCCAGAGCCCAAAAAGCACTCAGAAGGCTCGCGGCCCAATTCTTGGAAGTACAAGGCGAAATATATAAGAAAAGCCCAAACGGAGTCAACCTCCGCTGCCTAGGTACCGAAACGGCCCATAAGGTCTTAAGAGAGGTACATGTAGGAGTATGTGGACCGCACATGAACGGTATGATGCTATCTAGGAAGATAATAAGGTTTGGGTATTACTGGACAACGAGGGAGAAGGATTGTTGCGAGTTCGTCAAAAGATGCGTACAATGCCAGACCCATGCAAATCTACAACATTTACCACCAAGCCCATTATATACCTTCACCTCACCTTGGCCTTTCTCAGCTTGGGGGATCGATATCATCGGTAAAATAACCCCAGCAGGAAAAGGGGGCCACGAATATATCCTAGTCGCAATCGACTACTTTACCAAGTGGGTTGAGGCGCAATCATACGCGAAGCTCAAAGCAAAGCAAAGCACGTGGTTAAGTTCATTAAGAATAACATAATAGCTAGATATGGAGTTCTCCAAGAAATCATCAGTGATAATGGGTCACACTTCATGAAAGAAGTAATTGATCTCTTAGCCCAATTTAAGATCCAGCATCGAAAGTCATCTCCCTACAGACCGCAAACAAACGGTGCAATAGAGGCAGCTAACAAAAACATCAAGACAATCATTGAAAGAATGTCCAAAAATTATCATGACTGGCCAGACAAGTTGCCATTCGCAATTTGGGGTTATAGGACATCAGTTCGCGCATCAACAGGAGCAACACCATACTCCCTGGTTTACGGAATGGAAGCCGTATTACCAATCGAGCTAGAGATCCCATCTCTAAGGATCGTTTTAGAAAGTCAAATCCCAGAAGTAGATTGGGTCCAAGCCCGCTATGACCAATTAGTCCTGCTGGATGAGAAAAGGTTACAAGCTTTGCACAACGTAAGAGTCTATCAGTACAGACTAACCAGACACTTTAACCAAAGGCTCAAAATGAGGGACCTTAAGGTTGGAGACTTGGTACTTAAAGAAGTAAGGGCCAACGTCACTGACCCAAGAGGCAAATTCCGACCCAACTGGTTGGGCCCGTTTATCATCACAAAGATCTTAACAGGTGGCGCTGCAAGATTGACAGATTTAAACGGGATCGAATTTAGTTAATGGATAAAAATGGATCAATTAAAAAGGTTCTACGCTTAGGCAAGACACCCAATATAACACTTTCGAGAGGCCCACACAAGGCTAACTAATCCCGTAAAAAAAAAAAAAAAAAAAAAAAAAAAAAAAAAAACGGGATTGAATGTTAAAAAAAAAAGCGGAGAAGAACTACGAGTGGCCTGATTCCCCTAAAAGAATACGTAGGAAAACCCATTTGCAATTGGGCCCGGGCCCTTCATCAATTTCGCATTCAAAACTTGTTAAAATTTGTGCACATAATAAACACAAGGTTGCAATATTAAAATGAGCATGTCTCCATAAATAAATAATAATAAAGTCCATTACAAGACTTGGCAATTCCTAAATAAATAACTAAATAAAACCAACTGAATAAAAAAAGAGGGCACAATCCTAAGCTACACATGCTCCAAAAAGAGTACTTCCTAATAGACTACTCCGTAGCTTCGGTAGTAGGGACAACATCCTCCGTGGGTTCATCAATCTTGGGACCTTCCACTTTGCGTTCTTTGGGAGCCCATCTCTCTCGGACCACGGGTTCTTCTTCTTTTTCAACCTCCATTAGAGGATCACTCGTAGAGGCTTCATGATCGTTGGCCCGAATTTGGGGCTTCTCCTCTGGCTTCGTAGTGATCTCGGCTAAAGTTTTCTTGGCCTTTGGGTTAAGAACACTTTTCACATGCTTGACTCCCTTTTATTTACCCTTACCTTTAGGATCATTGGGGTTAGAAAGCCTTAAGCTAGCTTTGACCGACTGGGCCTTAAGACCATCTTGTTCGGATTTCCTGCATGCACGACGACCTTCCGCAGTCTTATAGTCCATCCAAGCTTCATAAGCTGAAGATATCGTCGTTGGGGCCTTGATATGAGGAATAGTCCACTTAGGGCGACGATCCCATGCACACTCCCATGATCTCACCATACTAATAGTCAAAACTCCGGTTGCAGGCGCAACGCTATCCTTCTGTGGGATGATCTGGCGTTTTCCATATTGCTGCATGATACGGCTAGGAAATATGTAATTCAAATTTTGAAGACCAAGGATTTGATAATATCTCGTCTCCTTGCTGCATCCGATTGCGGATTTTAGGCCCCACCACTTGACATTCCATCTTAGCAAATGGCAAGCTTTAAGGTATCCACGCCATTCATCAATGGTTGACTCATAATAAAGCCTTCGGCGGGCAGGAAACTGCT
The DNA here is from genome assembly GCA_038025085.1 of Tetragonia tetragonoides. Classification (NCBI taxonomy): domain Eukaryota; kingdom Viridiplantae; phylum Streptophyta; class Magnoliopsida; order Caryophyllales; family Aizoaceae; genus Tetragonia; species Tetragonia tetragonoides. Next base: position 31,445,459 of record CM076152.1, on the reverse strand, counting down.
TTGGATGGTATTTGAGCGCATTAGCCGGCCTGTCAATGAAGCACATATGCTCCAAAAGTCATATCTACAAAAAAACAAACACAAAAAAAAATAAAGTTAGGTATCCATTAAAGATTCAAACTTTATATTCAAAGCAATATTCAAGCACTCACTTGAAGGAGAAGAGGGCTTCCCGTCCATCCACCATGATTTGGTTCTTGCTTCTTGCGATCCAAGCACATTAGGGTTTCACCAAGAACAAGAGACATAGGGGTAAAATCGTTTTGAATTTGTTCAACAATTCTAATCATACAAGTTTTACCATTATTACTTCCACCAACAAAGAGGTACTTATGTAAGAGACATAAAATAAAAGCACGCCTATAATATGTCTCATTATGATCATCCCTTACCTTGGGAAAAAAGATATCAATCACGCCATTGAGGTCTAGCTCACCGGTTCTAGCCACAGAAGAGGCTTGTGTTGGGGATAAACCAAGATACCTTTTATAATAGCCTTCAAGGTTGGCTCCAAGCCATGGAGTTGCAGGAGCTTGATCATGAGGGAACCTAATTATGGCAGCAAATTCTTCAGGAAGAGGACACAGTTCGTTATACCCAAATCTAAAAACATGAAGCTTGTCATCCCAAAATTCAACCGCAACCTCAAGAAGGTTCCAGACAACTTGAACTTGCTTCAGATGGAAGAAAGCATTCAAGTGAAAGGGCACAAGTCTCATCCTCTCTTTAGGGGTCATAGATTGCAACCACTTATCAAACTTAACTTCAAAACTTGTCATGGCTGAATTCTAAATTAATTGGAGGTTTCTCTCTCTAAAAAGCTCTCTATTGCTATGGAGTTATAAAGGTGATGTCCCAAAATCGGATTAACCCAAGGCTTATATAGGGCTCGCACGAAAAAAAGACGAAAATAAGGCAACCCCTCGGAAAATAGGCTTCAGCGGCCAACCGGACAGCCGCCGAAGGCTCGGCAGCCAGCCATTGAAACTTGGCGGCCAGCCGCCCAGCCTCCGCGGCTCAGCCGCTGAGCCTAGCGGCCCCACTTTTGACTCCCGCTTCTTCGCATCAGCCGCTGAACGACCCTCTTTGGCCGCCGAGCCTCCTTTTCGAGACAGCACTCTTCTACCCGGTTTTGGACACTTTCCTTAACCGTTTTGGACTCCGATTTGGCTCAGTTTCCTATTTCTTCTATTATATCCTATTATTTCCTTAATTATTTATGGGAACTCCACAATTTCTTTATTTCTTTTTGGATGATCACCATCTTTTATTTTTGTTAACCCCTTTTATACTTATTAATTTTATTTCATTTTTGGCACCCCTTTCTTTTTTTTCATTTTTTTTAGGGGCGATAGGGTACACCCAAGTTTAACTTTTTGGCTGTACCATTTTTTGCTACATGGCTATTACCTGCGCTTTTGCTTGATTACCTGTGCATTTGCATTAGCCTAATTATATGCAGGGACCAATAAAACAGCAATATATTACAAAGCGAAGTCCGAATATTTTGTTCAACACAAATGTTCAAGAATGTATCTCATACAAATACATTGTCATAAAAATCATCACCCACATCAGCATCTGAACGGAGCACCTCAAAATGATCCTCCGACCTCCGGGGCTCGTCGCCAAAGATCGACGCCGCCAACTGGCCAGGGTCAAAAGAGGAATGACGGGCAGGCTCCCGATACGAGCACCCCTCTCCAGCATAACTCGAATCATACCCCCACGAAGAACGAGGAGGCATGGTAGGCATCATAGGAGCAGGAACAGGGGGCTGGTAGTAAAGACCACCATAAGGAACATACCCCACATACCCGAGATAAGAAGGATACATCGGTATAGGCATAGGAGTAGGCTCCACAAACTGAGTCATCCTACTCCCACCAGGACGGTCCGTCCGATGCACAGGCTCTCTCTTTCTCTCCGAGGACTCTCCCTCCGAGGGCTCCTCTCACGAGAAGGACTATGCTCAGGCGAGCTCACAACCTCATCATCCGACAATACCACCTGTCGTGACTGACGAGGAAGGGGCCGACGATACTCAACCTGCAACCCACCAAACATATAAGATACATTTCTCAAAGCATACAACTTTGAAAATGCAAATCAAGTTTACCTTATCCAAGTCAGCTCTAAAGCAAGTGCCCTTCGAGAGAGCTCGAGAAATCCAGGACTTCATGGCATGCATCATCTTGAAGACCTTCCCGGTCTGCTCACGGTCAAGCTGCGCAAAGAAAAATCAATACATGCATAAAGGCAGTAAAAATCACATGAAGTAAAATTACGAATTTACCCCTGGATGCCCAACTGGAAGAGGAAGGCCCTGGATGTCCTCATCAAGGTCCTCCGTCATCGGGACCTCTCCCCAACATCCCTTCCCGCCATAGTCCCGACCTCGGACCCGCATATCCGGGACATCCACGTCGACATCATCACCCGAGGCTCCTACAAGGCAAAAAGGGTTAGCATTCAACAAAGCAAGAAAGGCATGGAAAAACAAATACAAAAACTCTTACCTTCAGACCCACAAATGAAGGCATGAGGCGATCACGACGGAACTGCTCATAGTGCCCCGCAAGGTACTCCGCAGGCTCCCTCAAATACCGAATAACATTCGAGCCCACCATGGCCTCCGCAACCTGCTCACGAGACAGGCACCTCACCAAGAACATGGTCGAGGGAGGATCCAAGGGAATCCTCGGGCCAGCCACGTCTCCCAAATACCACTCAAAAGAGAACGGAACCGCAATCAAGATCCTCTGGCGGTCTATCGCCCTGGACGAAAGGACAGCATTCGGAGCCAACCCGTGGTACTTCGCCCAAGGGAAGTAGTCAATCTACACAAGCATGCAACATAAGATATTTCCACACCAAGATATACAATCCATACAACTGAAAGCAAAACTGCGTTACCTTGTGCCAATCTAGGCGCAAGAGAGCCTCGAGGGTCGAAAAGGGCGCAGGACCCGTATGACGCCACGCCCTGCAAACCGGGAAATCCAACTCCCAACCCGTAGGCACCATGTCCGGGAAATGCTCAAAGAACCAAGGCTACATCGAAGCATAAAATTAAGCACCATACACTTAAAACATGCAAATCACAAATAGATACAAAAGCAAAACGCACCTGCAAGGCCTTCCAGAAACTGCACAAGCTCACGGGAGGAAGAGTCGTCTGGTTGTACCCCTCATCATTCACGCGGCAAGCAAACCGCATGCACCTCAAGAGGTTGGCGTAGCCCGGCAACCCCTAGTTGTACTCTCTCACCCTCTCCCAATCCAGCAAGCTAGGGAGGTAAATAGCATGAATGCGCTCTCCCTTGTCACCAAAGATGGTGGTGGCAAGGAGATAGGCGATAAACTTCCTCGTCTTCTGCTCCACCGAGGTAGTCCTCTTGTACCTTGCATCAGTCAAAGCGACGTAGAGCTCGCTATAGGGACGATAATGGTGACCCCAGGTATTCCCCCAAGGGCCAAACAACTCCACCATCTCAGTCTTATGTTTCCAGATCGATGGAAACGTCATACACAATGGGCGTACCCACGCAAGGCACCCCAGTCAACATAGCAAACTCTGATGGAGTGATCATCATCTCCCCATTAGGGAAGTGGAACGTGTTGGTAGTGTCCCAAAAACGTTCCAAAGACAAGCGGACAATGCACCTCTTGACTCGCACAACCGAGTCCGCCGCTTTCAAAAGGGGTCCGAACCCCGCACCCAAAACCGCACTTTGCACCTCTTTGGGCAAAGTCTTAAAAAGTATCACCGAAGAACCATAATTACCATAGGGCTTCAAATTCCCGTCGGGTTCCTATGATCAATTCGCAACCTCTTAGGTTCACATTTCAACCAAATGTTCAAATCCTAATCATGTTTCTAAGTTCGTTCAAGCCGCGCAAGATCACATGCGCTACAAACTTGACAATTGCATACAATTTCTACACAATTCTAATCAAGGCAAAGCATATAAACTAAAATTCAATGCACAAAACTATGAATTTAAGGTTTAAGGCTTACCACAAACTTGAAAGCCCGGGAGATTTGAATATATCACCCAAAATGACTCTTTTGCCCCCACAGCTTGGTTTCTTATCCTAGGGACCCGACATTATCTATTTTTGCAGGCGCGAGCCTTATATCTAACTTTTTACAGGCACATGCACTTCATTATATTTTTTGCAGGCACAATTTTCCAAACACAGGTATCATTAAAGCAGAGCAACGCACCGCTCTTTGACGTTGAAGCTATCAAAATTAGCATCGTGTTGGCAACCACTAAAGCAGGGCAAAACAACGCTCTTTGACGATGAGGCTATCAAAATTAGCGTCACGTTAGCAACAATTAAAGCAGAGCAACACAACGCTCTTTGATTATGAGGCTATCAAAACTAGTGTCACGTCAGTATCCGCAAAGCAGAGCAACGCACCTCTCTTTAAACAAAGCAGGTGACCCTGACCACAGGCGGTCAGGAGTCTATCTTTTCTTCTTTCTAACATAAAGCATTTTCGAAAAAAACATTGCAGGCATTTTTAGCAAATACTTTGACCTTCGCTTTTACAAGCTCGACCAAAGTGGGGGCTTCTGTAGACACCCTAATCGGTTCTCATCCCCTGACACCGCAACGCCCGATGATGATGGTAATGGATTAACATGGACATAAGTAGAAAAGGACATTGCTCGGAAATCTAGACCAAATTCCTTGAAACCTCAGTCCTTGGATAGCCCTTGTTATAAGGATTCCAACGCCTTTGACCTTGCCTCAATCAGGTTCCTGGATCAAGAGATATCGCGTCTCGAAGATTTGGGTCAAAACCGCTCAATCCCGGCCCCTTGGGCCAGCCCAAGGGTAATTTCGTAATTTACAGAGCACAAAAAGTCAAAAACCCTAGTCACGCGCGCGCCGTCAAGCCTGGCGGCCTTCGCAGGCTGCTCAGCGGTCAGTGCGTGACAGCGGGGGCCATTAGGCCAGCCACTGGCCCCAGTGGCCACCGTGGGCCCCACCTGCTCTCCGTGTGGCCGCTGGACCAGTTTTTTGACTGGGCCGAGTTTTGGCGCCGGGCTTCTCGCCCTAAGCCCCTAAATCCGTCCCTTAACATTATAAATACTCCTTTTCACCCTCTTTTGCAGGAGGTCAGTCAGTTCATAATTTTGAGAGCATTGAGAGCACATATTTCCCCGAATCAAAGAGAATTCAGAAAACTGAATATTCAAGCAAGCAATACACCTAGCCTAGCACCCAAGATCAACGAGCAATTCCAATTCTACTAGTCCCGTTCGAATAGAACGTCCAGGTTAACCATCCTGAGGGCCTAATTCTTTAATAAATTTCTTGTTTTATTGTTTATTAGTCATGTTTTATTTAGCTTTTGATTATGGTTGAATAAATTTACATGCTTTTGATTTTGTATATAATTATGCATGATTAGTTAGTATAAAGTTTGCGTCTTTTTACTAGTTTATGCAAGTTTGCATTTTTTCATAGTTTTTGCATGCATATAGTAGCCTCCTAGGTTTATTTTAGCATAAAGTTATTACCTTTACATTATTATTATTCTTTTGAAGATACTAACGGTTTTATTGATGCGCATATGCAATATATGGCGCGTTTAGCAAAGTTGGTAGGTTGGAGCGTTAATTTAATGCTTTATATCATGTCTATGCTTGTCAATAGAATGCATGTAAATTGGATATAAATCGTGCAAAGTGATAACGTAGGTAATTTGGTTGTTAACCCACCTAGCTAATTTAGGATCATTGGACGACCGGATTTGTATGGAACCATATAGCATAAATAAATACTTGACATGGATAAGCTTAGTAGAGGCTGTTAATGCGGGCGATTTAGATGAGATTCGTTTTATTTATTTCGTATCTACATCCCCGAACTCAATACTTAGTCCCCCTGGGCATGAGTCAATTCCCAATAGGAATTGGGGTGCACTTTTGATGGTTTCCAATTGTTTCCTTAAAAATTGGTGGCGGCTTCTTATTTGTAAATTATTGTTCTTTATGATTAACTTGAATCACATGTGACACATAATTAAGAACCATTAATCTCAACCAAAAATCGAAAACACGCCGGAAAGGCGAGTGTTCTTACATATTGTCCACTAGAACATCTATGTGGGGTAATGGAAAGTCATCTTTCGGGCTTGCTTTGTTTAAATCCCTAAAATCCACACGCATTCGCACTCGTCCATCCTTCTTTGGAACTGGGACGATGTTGGCTACCCAATCGAGGTAGTTTGCCACTCTTGTGAAGGCTGCATCAAGTTGTTTTTGGACCTCTTCTTTGATCTTAAGAGCCCATTCTGGTCTCCTTAACTTTTGCTTGACTGCTTTGCAGTCAGGCTTTAATGGGATGGTATGTTGGGCAATGTTGCGATCTATACCAGGCATGTCCTTGTAGGACCAGGTAAAAACATCCGTATAATTCTTTAGAAGTGTTACGAATTGTTCGCATTCATCAGAAGTTAGAGACAAGCCTATTTGCACATGGCGAGGCTCATCGTTAGTTGCAATATTTATTTTCTCTGTTTCCTCAACTATTAGTGTTTTGTTCATGTTCAATTAATGCTTTAATGACTTCTGTTGGCAATTCCGTTATGCCTTCTAAATTATTAGCAACAAGGCAATCCGAGTAAGCAAAATCGACACTCATAACATTAATAGAAGCGGACAATACATCAATGAGGTCATCAGTAGCGACCTTATTAGCAAAAGGAATAGACTGGGATGGACTACCCGATATTTCTAGGATAACAGACTCAGAATCAGACTCGTACCCAGAATCAGACTCAGAATCAGAATTGGGCCTTTTTGAAGGACCATTGCGAATCGTGAACTTGTACTTGGCTCCCTCGACTGGTGTCCACTTTGTCTTGTGCTTCCAGGTGGCGCGGTCGGGCCGTATTGGGGCGATTAGCTTGGACGGGTCAAAGCCTTCTTTAAAAAGCACAGTACGGGGAAGTTTGTTTGTTGCCTCGTAGTATTGGCGACGTTCTTCACCAAATAGTAGCCCAAAGTCACTGGGTGCCATTTCATTAGCCCAATATTTAGTGGATTAGTCCTCTTTGAGAGGTATTGGTGCATCTTCACTCATAGAGAAACAGTCTTGAAATGCCTCAAGGACCGGAACTGGAACTCAGTTGATCGTATAAGGTTCTGGGAATCCATAATACGGATATGGATCACCCTCTTGGAGAAATTGCCCATTGAGATTTAGAGGATAAGGATCCATGTTATGTGGGATGGGCTTGTTGGCCGCGCGAGCTCTCTTTCTATCCACCTCCTTGGATATGTAGGCTCGGCCTCTTGCCTCGTGGGCTTATAGCCTAGCCCAAATAGATCATTTTTTATCTTGGTGTTCCAGCAGGATTGGGTTACTTTGGGGTGAGAACCCAAAGTGGTGCCTGGAAAGTGACCTTGCTTTCTAAGTAGGGCGTTCAAGTTGAGCGTGGGCTCTATCATTTCTATGAAGGCTATCTTCTCAAAACCCCATAATTCTTCATCTTGCTCATTATGCTCTATCTTTAGGACTAGAGCTTTTTCTATCTAGGCTACCATGGTATCAGCACAAACTTCCAGCGTGGATCTTGCTAGGGATAACTTTACCTTTGCTGAAGTGTCAAGGCTACAACATTCAGCCCATGCAACCAAGGCCTTCCTAAAAGTAGACTGAAGGTGGTTGTAATGCCGATGACGTGAAATTGGACCATTTTCTCAATGGGCTCAATGTTAATGTTTATGGAAAATGTGCCTAAGACGTTCCTTTTGGAATTGTCATAAGCTCTTAGCCCTTGCGCGGAGTGCGCGAGATTGTTGCATTCTATTTTGAGGTGTTCAATAGTCCTCAAGGGGCATATATTCACAACAGAGTCGTTGTCAACTAAAGTCATGGGGACTTGTCGTTGTTGACAAATTACAGTCAGATAGAGAGCTTTGTTGTGGTGGATGCCTTTGGGTGGAAGATCCTTGTCAGAAATGGTGACGGGTGTGAATGACTTTCCTTGGACCAGGAGGTTAACCACATCCTCGGGAGTAGCATTTAGAGAAATGGTGGTTGCGTTCAAGGCTTCTAGTACGGCCCTTCTTTATGAGTGATAGAAGTGGTCAACAATTGCCAAATGGATATGTCAGCTTTTGTCCTTTGCAATTATCTAAGGATATTGGTTCTATCATCTTCCTTAGTCGCCTCTCTTTGGGTTGGATCCCTATTGGGGAATGCTAAAGGCTCTACGGGTTGGATTTGAGATGGATCCATGCAGATGTTTTCGGGCCTGAACTGGCGTCCTGACCTTGTGAGGTAGTTCAGAGCTTTGTCATCTTCGTCTTTCTCATCATCGGAGATATCATACCAAGTTTTGCCATTTGCTATGTCATGGACTTGGGGAGTTAGCACATCTTCAGGATCAGTATAATGTCCATTATTCTCTTCATCACTATCCCAAAGGCCACAAATGTCTAGCGTGGGCCTTGGGCTTGGGTACGGTGGTATGATTTGCCCAATAGGAGTGATTAGATAGGATAGATCAAACCTTCCTCTACGTCAATGGCAAAAGAATTCCCAAGGGGATTATTATTGTTACTGGGCGGAGGTGCGTCCTTAGGCAATGGTATGGTGCCATTGTCGAACAGATCTTAGATTTTCTCCTTGAGAGTGTAGCACTTTTCGGTGTCGTGTCCACGACCTCTATGATATTTGTAGAATGCAGACTCGTTTCAATATGGCGATCTTTTCTCTACGGGTGGATCAGGAGTAGGCCCAATCGGGTGCAAATAGTCTCCTTTTGACTAATTTGTCTAGAGCTTTGACATAAGGCATCCCAAGGGGAGTAAACCTTCTTGGACGCCTGTCAGCAATGGCGTTCACTTCATTTCCTCTACTTGTGGAGGCATGATTGGTATTGGTGTATTTCTTATCCTTTTAACCACTTGTGTTGTTATTGTAAGTGACCTTGTTCTTCCTTCTTTGGAGTTGGTCATTTTCAATGGTCATGCCTACTTCAGTTAATTGGGTATAAGTGGTTATGGGTTGAAATTTTATGTGCTCGCGGTATTCAGATGCCAAGTTTTGGACTAGCATTCTAATTTGATCCCTTTCAGATGGGCGATCAATCATTTCAGCAACCTTGGTCCTCCATCTTCTTACGAAGTTGGTGAATCCTTCTTTGTCACCTTGCTTGGTGATGTCCAATTTTGTCAATGTTATGGGAGGCAAGACATTGTCAGCATATCTCTCCAAGAACAAAGTGGATAAGTCTTCTCACTTCTGCAGCTTTTGAGTGGGTAGTTTGAAGAACCAGGCCCTAACAGCAGGGTCCAAAGTTTGGGGAAAGAGGTGAACATATAACTCTTGCTCAATGCCTCTAAGGCCCAATGCAGTGGTAAAAGCCCTAATATGATCTTGTGGATCATCGGTGCCTTTGAATGTGGGGACTTCGGGCATGGAAAACTTAGTGGGCAATATTCCCTTACTGTGGGGAGCATAGCCTTCGAAATTGATGATCATGTCATTAAAGACACGACTCTTGCCTAAAACGGATTCAAGCTTGTTTAGCTTAGCTTGGAGTTCTTGGACCTCTTTAGTGGAGGGCTCAGTCTTATCCTCATTTGGTTTGGGCTCATCTTCATCCCTAGTAGGGGGATCCAACTTAGCGACACGGTCTTCCATATCAGTGAATCTAGCATTCATGGCGACCAATTCGGCTAAAAGGTCGTCCATCTTTTGGACAGCGGTTCTCTCAGCACTACTAGAAAAAGAGCTTTTAACGACGAAAAAAGTCATCGTTTTAAGGTCATTTTTCCGTCGTTATTTCTATTAACGACGAAAAAAATGTTCGTCGTCGTTCCTCGTTATTGATTCCCTCGTTAATAGTATTAACGACGACTTAAAGTGGTTCATCGTCAAACCTTATTAACGACGATGCAATTATTTGTCGTTATTTGTACCCAATAACAACGAACAAATAAACAATAACAATGAGAAAGTTTCTCGTTAGATATTGGATAACGACTACAAAAATTTGAATTATTTGCCGATAACGACGACAAATGTTCGTCGTTATTGGTTTGGACATGGAGTAGCGACCAACATTTTCGTCGTTATTATTAATAAATGAATAAATAATATTCATAAATAACTAATTTATTGTCACCATTATAACTGCCATGTGTCAATACGAATCTCGTAAACTTTTTTTGTACAATAAATTTGTACACTGAACCTGTTTTCCAATTCAAAATATGCAGAACAACATAAGATCGAAAAGTCACTAGATTTTCATTGATTAATTATATCAACTATGTGAAAAATACATCTCGTCTAAATTAAGTATTGTGCTCCAAAAACACACTCACGTAAACAAATGTCTAATTAACTACTAACTAGTCATCAACTCATATTCTGAGCCATAATATAAAAACATAATTGGAAAACCATCCCAGCTGAGAAGAGGGATCAACGCCAACGCAAAGAAGAGTGAAGCTTTATGGTAATCATCTTCGAACACCTACAAACAAAACACAAGAAAAACTAAGTAAGAGTTTCATAGAGATAAATTAAATATGATAACAAAAACTCCATCATTTCATTTCAATCAATATGTTCTCCCACTCCACTTCTCAATCAAATAATAGCTACACTACCAGGAAGGAGCCAAAACCTCAAATGCATTTTCAATCCAAGACTACCAACAAGCTGGAAATAATAAAAGACAAAAAAAAAAAACATGAATAACCAGCAACCAATATTAGACAGCAAAAGGCAGCAATACTAATAGACAGCAAACAGCAACAACCGCACATCAAACTGCAGCAAAATAGACATCACAAACAGTAGACAGTACCCATGTAACACCCTCAATTTTCTAACAAATAAAAAGAATAAACTCAAGCCGAAAATCCGACAGAGTTCCGTTTGTAAATAGACATCCCAAATTATCGACATTCTAAAACCTGCTTAAACAGGAAAATATAACAATAATACAGCATTACACCAACACCAACAACCAACAAAGTGCGGTTAGCAACAACAGCGCCAACACCAACCAGCACCAACTAGTGACAAAATACTTCAACAATAGCTTGAACTCTAGAAACATGCCATAGAGATAAGTTGCTAGACAAATAATTTCTCCAAGTGCTCATTTTTAATAATAAACTCCAATTTCCAAACAAGTTAGAGTAGTAACAGCACACCGCCTCCTTTTTGTTTCAAAATAATTCCACATACTAGAGAGATAAAACAAAAACAAAAATAAGATGATGACCTTTATCAATCATTCGTTGTCGGAATCTGATGTAGGCGATAAAGGAATGTTAAGATGCTGCGAGAAAATCTATTTTCACATCTTCATCATCTGAGCTTCTACGGACCCCAAGCGACTGAGAAGTTGCTGATTTTCAGCTTCCACTGTTTGCACACAATCACCAAGAACTCGGTTTTCTTTTTCAAGCTCCGCTCTGCTAGAAGATGTTCATTGTATCTCTTTAAGTCTAATCCCTCCACCATAGCCAACAACTCGGTTTCTTGATTTTGGCTTTAAGACTTTTTCAATCACCTATACGTAGAAAGAGTAAAGGAGAATAAAAAAAGTGACAAGTAAAGGAGAAAAAAAAAAGAATCATGATGTAATTTATGTTTTTATTAACCATAAGAAACTCACATGATAGAATGAGATTCTATTACACAATGTTACATTTATGGAGAGAAACAAATTGCTTGTTGTCATTACCTAAGCTACCATTTTCCCTGCAATGACCAATATACATAACAATATGAGAGTAAGATTTGAGTTGTATTTGCCCAAGGGCAAGACCTCACTAGAAGTACCTGTAAATCTGTAAGCGACGGATCTATGATCGTCATTTCTCGAATTTCAGCCTATAAAATGGAATTACAATGTTTAATGGCATATATGAAAGGAAATCCACATCCTACAAAATTTAAATGGACAACACATACATATTTGTTTGCCGCTTCAGGAGTCGCCAAATCATCACCTTTTTTGTGTGCTTCACGAAACACATCAATAAACTTAACTTTTTTGCCCTCCTTTGCTCCCTTATCGGACACAAAAAAAAAAAACTTGTCACATTGTTTTAAATACTCTATAGATTTACACCTGAATAAATATCTAATAATAAGCTAATTACCAATTCCCATTTAAGTTGTCGATAAGGCATACTCCCTGTGCGATGAAGAAGGGGTTTCTTATGATTCTTTCTTTTTCCAGAGTTACGCACACTAGCATCCTGGATTTTAGAGAACTGAATAATAACATATGTTAAATAGATTATTATAAAAAGTATAGAAAATAACACAAATTCTTTAAAGCGTGTAAAAATTAGCTAATTTTACCTTAAACTTTTCGTTTGAGTATTTCTCCTTTATAAGACAATGCCAATCATCCTTCTCGAGTCCATTAGGCACATGATTTCGAGCTTGTTGTAAAGTTCTTCTTTTCTTCATAACATTATACCTTAACAAGTCTTACCTCCAGTTTATTTACAACTCGTTCATATGCTGAAAAACATGTTCTCGGTACACTTCAATATTTTCATTAGAAAAAACATCCTAGGATATGGGAGGAGAAAATAAAAGGTGTCAAAATTAGCTAGCCACTTTTCAAATTGTAGAAAATAAATATGGAAAGCTAGTTCACAAGTGGTTCATATTGTTACGGCTCTCCCCATGTGCTCCTTTTCTTTTTCTCCAATATCATCCCACTTGTGAACTCTTACGGGACAAATATTTGTATCTTGCACTATAATTCCCAAGTGTCTTGAAAATTTTTGGTGACTGATCCCAACAGCCCGATTGTTGTAGAATGTTATTGGAAGCTTCTCTCCAGGTTTAAGTTTAGCGATTTCCTCGCATTTGTTTTTACCTCGTTTCTTTTGGGTTGAAACTCCACCCCCTGTCAAGTGAATAAAGAATACAAAAAACATGATTAGTAGTAAATGATAAAAGTAAATAAAGGAATCGGAAAGGGATCCAAGGAGGGAAAAAAGAAAATGAATATGATTAGATGGCAGTTGTTGTGCAGACCTAAAGTTGAAGGCGAGTTAAATTTGAAGGAGCTGCTTAGCTGGAATAAATGTAATTTTCTGAAGTGGATTTGGAAGCTCCAACACACTCATACACTCTGGACTTGCTGGGTTCAGAAGTATTATTTGAAGAACACAAAATTCTGGGTCACTAATTGCAAGCAAAATGATTACTGGCTATGGAAAAGATTATTAGCTATCAGAATTGAGTTTTGTTGTCAGGCTGGTGGGCAAGGTCCATCACAACGTCTACTTGACAGTTGGGTGCGAGGAGGTAAATTTCTGTTGAAACATGCTTATGACAATGTACAGATGGGGAGTACACTACTGGTATAGGTACCCATACATAGTTTTACACAGTTTGAATAGGTGATCTTTATAGTTTTGTTTACTTGCTGATAGGATAGGAGTGTTTTGTTTGTAGGCCTTTGGGTGGGTGTATGGTTGTATGCTACTCTGACATGCTGCTCTGATTGTATTCTTACCAAGGGTACTACTTTAGTGTCCTTTGGATGATGGAATGAGAAAACCTTACCATTTTCCAGAAAAAAAAAAAAAAAGTAAACGAAGGAAATCGCACGTATAAATATAAAAAGAAAATAAAAGAACGAAAATAAAGATATAAACAACATTAATGGTTAAATAATTACGAGGAGAGGTTGAGTCTCTATCCAAACGAGCATCCTCATTCTCAGCTGCTTCATCCATATCATCATGAGCATCCTCATTCTCAACTTCATCCATATCATCGTGAGCATCCTCATTCTCAGCTTCATCCATATTATCATGAGCATCCTCATTCTCAGCTTCATCCATATCATCATGAGCATCCTCATTCTCTTTCTCAAATACCTCCATATCATCATGAGCATCCTCATTCTCTTTCTCAGATTCCTCCACTACATAACCATGTCCCTCCCTTTCTACGTCAAAATCCATGTGGTTATGTCGAAAAACCTGATGTACATCCTCATCTGAAGAAAATATAGCATTATCCTCATCATTATCCTCATCACTGGAAGAATAGTTTTCATGTTCGGAACTAGCATTAGCATCTATGTCTCTAGAGGAATAATTCGATGGATCGAAGGGAGTGCCTTTTGAAGCACCAGTCATGGTGGGGCACTCCTCTTAGAAAAATCACCAAAGTTTCCAAATGGTCCAAACCTCTTATGAAAATTGCAGCTAACAGTAGCTAATCTAGTAGCAGCTGACTTAGAGCCAGATTTAGTCAAGTCATCACTAAACTTACTCACATCACCAACATTACCTAACTACTTGACACCACTAGTAGCTCCAATAGTAGACTTAGAGCTAAACTTACTCATATCACCAGCATGACCTAGCTGCTTCCCACCACTAGTAGCTCCAATAGTAGACTTAGAGTTAAACTTACTCTGATCACCAACATTACCTAGCTGCTTGACATCACTAGTAGCTCCAATAGTAGACTTAGAGCTAAACTTACTAAGATCACGAACATTACCTAGCTTCTTGCCACCACTGGTAGCTTCAATAGTAGACTTAGAGCTAAACTTACTCACATCACCAACATTACTTAGCTGCTTGCCACTACTAGTAGCTCCAATAGTAGACTTAGAGCCAAGCTTAGTCGCATCACCAAACTAGCCTTTAGAATTATCTAACAGCTTGCCACCACTAGTAGCTCCAATAGTAGTAAAACTAGAACTTGACTTAGCTACATCACCAATCTCACCTTTACGCCTTTTGACCATACTTCCATTTGCAATATACATGCTCTTGGTGAGTTTTTGGGCTTTGACCTTCTTGTTTCCAATTATGCCATTATAAGTCATCTTTTATGCATTTGATAAACAAGTATAAACTCATAGGAAATAGTACATGTAGCTAAATCAAATATGAAAAGCATAATAGAAATTAGTTTCGAGAAAAATACATGTTGCAAGCAGAGCAAAAATAAATTAAACAAAAAGTTGTCACCTAGTTTTTTGGCCTGGTAATCATTAGAAACATATCCTTATATCCCTGCAAAGATATTTAAATACTCCTAAATACCAATCAATAACTTTCAGAAAACACATGTAAAATCCAAACACTTTTAGAGTCAGGTCTGGAACCAGCAAATGTAATATTACCTAGAAAACTAAAAACAAAAAAGAAATTTGATACTAATTAGTAAACTACTACATCACACTACCATAATTTATTGATGGTTATCTCTCTTTTTTCTAACTCTTTCATTTCCTTCACCGGGCTCTGGCATCGTAATAATGGCAGGCTCCATGTCAATCCTCCTCTCACACATGTGATCACTTACGCCTCTTGAGGTAGATGCGTCATAGGTAGGCTTAAATAGCTCGCCTGGTTGATATGTCCCACCTTCATGATCATTACAGTCTAGATGATATGAGGGCTCCTGTGAGTTACGTGGTTGAGATTTCAACACGACATGCCAACCTTTGTTGACGTGATCAGTGGCATAAAATACTTGTCTTGCTTGGCTAGCCAAAATAAATAGCTCATTAGTTTTTTAATTATCGATTGAAGCTAACTATAATACCTCGTATTATTATTCATTTTAGAATAATAATTACTTAAAAAGAAAATGCAATTTCGTATTTAAATAATTAATTGGGCTTATAAATGTTTAAAGTGCCTAACTATTATTGGATGTTGGTTTTGGACTTAATTAAAATGTATTTGGGCCAAAACAAATAAAAGTATTTGGGCTCTATAATTTTCGGAAGTGGCCGAAAATTATAAGGCTTGATAGAGTCTTATTTTCAGCCACCCTAGCTGAAAATTGGGTGAAGGAAATGCTGAATTTTGGTTTTAAAAATTTGTTTCCTAAATTATTGGTAAGTGGAGTGAATTTAGGAGAGGTTTTTGGAAATGAGAGGTTGAGATAAGGAAGGAGTGTATTTGGGTTCCTAAATACGCTCAGCTTCCAAATTCAACTGAATCTTTACCAAATCAAAAAAAAACTACGCTCCTCTCTCTCACTCTCACACGATCGACCAAACACAATGAGAAAAGAAAGAGAATTTCAACACTCTTTCACAATTCATCCCATTGCTCAATTTTAATCTTTTGATTTCCAAGTAAGTGTTCTAAACTTGTTTTTGATTCTTAAAAGCTTTAAATTTGATTCAAGTATGAGTTTTAATAAATCCTAGTTTTGTATGAGTAAACCTTAATTTATGTTTTGCCTAGCGTTTGCTAGATTCTATTATTTTTGCATGATAGGATCATGATTATGGTTGGGTTTGTTGTTTTATTGAATTGAATCAAAGTTTGAGTTCAAAAGGTTTGGATCTTGTGATTTAATTAAATCCTAAAATTTAATAATTGTGTGGATTTAATTAGATTTGGATTTGTTAGAATTGTTTAACAAAAAAAAGGAGGTCTGGCTGGCCGAGCACGGCCAGGTCGTGTACAGCGCACGACTGGACCGTACGCAGCCGTTGGGCGGCTGTCATAGCCTCCAGTCGTGACTGTCACGGCCACCACCGCCGCTGGATGGTGGTCAACGGCGGTGGTGCGGTGGTGCGGTGGTGCAGTGGTGTTTGGTGTTGGTGATGGTGGTTGACTTGTTTTGACTTGTTGACTTGTTTTTAGGGTTTTGAAAAGTTTCCTAAATAGTTGTGCAAATTGTTTTTAGAACTTTGAGCATGCATGAGTAATTAAAAATTTCAGCAACTTAATTAATTCAATTAAGGATACTAAATAATCTTTAAAGTTTAATAAAATGGTTTAGAAGTCAAGGTATTGACTATGTGTGTATTGTGGATTTGTTAGGGCCCGTTGACCGCACTTGAAAGTCTGCTTACGTTGTTTGATTGTCGTGATTGCCTTATTGCTAAAGGTAATTCATGTCTAGATGAATTATGTATGTTCATTGTCTAAGTATCGAATCAGAATGTTTATTCCTACTTGGTTTGAGGAAGGGATAATTGATATTTATTTCCTTGTGATAATTCGTATAGAATTGTGTTAGTGAATGCATGTAATATGTTGGAAATTCACTTTGTTTAGCAATGTCTACTTGTTAATATTCGTGTGAGGAGATGCATGATTTATTTGGTTGTTGGACGAAAATTATGCTAATAATTGTTCAATTGGGATATGGCTTGTATTGCTATTTTGTATCATATTGGTAAGCATGTTACTTTAATAAGTTGAATTGAACTTCGACTATTGGAACTTACTTAAAGGATTAAACTAGGTGGTTTTGAATTGAGGCCTAGATGTCATTCATGTAAAATTTGCCATCGGAAATCTGTAACCATATTGTGTTACTTGAGTGCCAAGATTATGTGTATTACTTGCTATGTGATCGTCATATTGAAATAAATTGAGAGTTAAGATTTCTTTGGTAATGGATCCACCAAAGGGAGCGAATGGGAATGTCAATTCGTACGTTGAGTGGGTTTCATTTGGTTATGGCCCCAACGTGTTTGGTTAAAACTTGTATCCATACAAAGAGCAATTGGGCAAGTGAAGTTTTAATTGTGAAATTGTTCTTCTTGTAAACCTAAGGGTTAAGAGAAGGTATGCATATACTTAGGAACATCTAGAAGTACTTCGGGAGTCATCTAGAAGTACTTTTGATCCTTTTGAGCCTTCTCCGGTTGGTTCTGACATTCATGCGATTCTCTTCTCTCTAATGAACTTGGCTAATGGATAATAATAAATATTGGATTTATTATTTGGTGATTATGCATGTCTTTAAGATTAAATCGTGTTGTCTTATTTCTTAAGCATGATTATTATTTTATTTGATTAAGTATGTTGGCTTAACTTGAAGATTTAAATGGACTGTGTGGTTATGAATTACTCAGCGTAGCTGATTGGTTGTTTTTCCTTTTTACTTGTGTTTGTTGTCCATTTCTCTTCAATGGTGGACCTATGATGAACCTATATGAAATTCGTCTATATGGGGGAGTAGAATGACAGGATTTGACAGCTCGAGGTGTGAGCTAGGAGAGGCGACGAAAGAAGATTGTAAATCTTCTAAGAACATTTATTTTTATTGGTTAATTTGGAACTTCTTTGTTATTGGGATTTATATTGTAATGAGATTAATTTCTCTTGCATGAGATTTACTAGTTTAATTATTTCTTATTTCATTTGGATTATTTGTTTTAAGTGTAGTTGGAAAAGATAGTTCTTATTTAATTATCTAGTATGTATGTTTGGGATATAAACATTTGGTTTCTTTCTAGCCTTGTATTTAATTTGAACATTAAATACGACGGTGATGCTTCGAATTTCTATGATTTTTCCGCTGCAACTCGTGATTTTAAATGGTTTTAAATTAGACGGAAATTCGGGGGTTACATTAACACTAACAAAGTCAAATATATCTCTTTTAACTCCCATAGCCTTATCATAGACATCACACCATTTGCATCGAAATAACACCACTCGATTCCCTCCAAGGTACTTAACTCCAGGATTTCAGTCAATATCCCATAATAATCTACATTGTCATCTTCAAGGCCCGTGTTTTCAATTACAACCACCTCACTATTCTGTGTTTTCCGATTCTTCTCACGCTTTTCTGTGTGAAATCTAAATCCATTGAAAACATAACCACTAAAAGATGTCACATATTGTGTTGGGCCACGTGCCAATGAAAGCAAACCCTCCAACTCCTTCGTCTTATCATGATCATATATATTTGTCACCTAGGAAAATTCAATTAAAATATGTAAACATTACTTATAATTTTTAAATATATCTCAAAATTAATAGAAATAATAAGTCTGTACTTACTTCACATTTGAACCACTGCCCAAAGTTTTCAAACCATTTCTTCTCACTTACTTCAGAGTTACTATTTAATTTCAGAATATTTTCTATAAAATAACAATAATAATAAAAGTTACTTAACAATTTAGAGAAACTTAAAAAAATAAAATAATTCAAGACACAGTATCTTACTCTAGAAAAGGTTGTACTTAGTCACAATTCTTCAATATATAACTATGAGCTTGGTCTAACTCATCTTTCTCAATAGAACGAAGTTTTTGAGCTCCTAATCTTCTGCCAGGATGATTAAAAATGGCTATGCCCCCATCTTCCCCATTAGCAATTTCATAATTTTGATCAAGACAATTAAACTTTGTCTTCATGGTAGTTAGATACCTTGAGCAAACAGTCATACACTCATCAGCCAAATAGCCCTCTGCGATGGAACCCTCAGGTAGAGCCCTATTTTGAATATAGGATTTCAACTTATACATTTCTTGCTCAACTGGGTACATCCATCTAAATTGGACAGGTCCTCCCATTATAGCTTCTTCAGCCAAATGAATAGGCAAATGAACCATAACATCAAAAAAAGAAGGAGGAAACACATTTTCCAACTTGCAAAGAGTGATGGGGATTTGAGTTTGTATTTGCTTCAACTCTGATACCTTTACTACTATAGCTCCCAATAGGGATGGCAATGGATCGGATCAGATTATGCTAAATCCGAATCCGCTTCGAATACTAAACAGATTTTAAAATCACCTCCGAATCCGAATAGCCTCCGATTGGGGAGGATCCGAATCCGAAACTATTCGGAGTCGGTAACCTCTAAATCTGATCCACCTCCGATTCGTTTACTCGACTTGCTTCCAATTTTGTTTTTTTTTTTAAACGTGAACATATATAAGATATACTAAATAGCTAAATGCTAATTCAACAAAATAAATATGGTATATATATTATGGATTTAAAATACAAACAAAGGTGAACATATATACTTAATTCAAATATATTAAGGATGTAGTGCTCTTTTTTTGAAAAAAATATCAAAAATAATATGATATTCGGATCGGATTCGGAGGTGGATCGGATTGGCGGATTTCACACAACATCCGAATCCGCTCAATCGGATTCGGAGTTTACTAATCGGATTCGGACTCGGATTTTTTTGATTTGGATTCAATTCGGATTTTTGGCTTAAACGGATCGGATTAGGATCGGGTTCGGACTTGATTGCCACCCCTAGCTCCCAATATAGTAAAGAACATTAAAAATTCAAGTAGAGCCTCACGCACAGGTGGAGTAAGAAGATCACGTAATGCTACTGGAAGAAGATATTGTAGAATAACATGGTGACCATGACTCTTAAGACCAGAAATTTTGGCTTCTTTCATGTTCACACAGTAAGGAATATTTGATGAAAACCCATCAGGAACTTTTAGATCTTTCAAGAATTGACAGAATGTACGCTTCTCAGCGAGAGACAAAGTATACGGGGCGGGAGGCATTTTCAACTTATCCCATCTCGAATTAAATGTAAAGTCGACCTCAATTTCATTTTCTCTAAGTCGAGGCAGCTTTTGACATTGTCCTTAGTTTTCCCTTTAGTGTTCATGATTGTTCCAAGAATACTTTCATCTACATTCTTCTCAATATACATCACATCAAGATTGTGGCGTAACGGATTGTCTTCCAATAGGGAAGTTGGAAAAAAAATTCTTTTCTTTTTCCAATTGTCCCCCCTTATATCAAAGGTTATTTTAGGCTTTTTATTTTGAGCCTTAGTCAATGTGATATCCTCAAGGTCTTGCACCTGAACAAGAATGTCATCAACGGACTAAGACTTCGGAGGTAGACCATGCTCTATTATTCAATCGAATAAATCCTTTTGTTTACGCCATTTATGTTTAGGAGGTAAATATAGTCGATAACCCATAGAACAATGTTTGCCTACATGGGACAACCACATCGAACAAGTGTCTCTAAGACAACGAGGGCATGCCACTTTTCCTTTAGTACTATATCCAGACAACATTGCATATGTTGGAAGACCATTAATTGTCCACATCAAATATGCATGGAGTTGGAAATGAGATTGCATAGATGCATCAAAGGTCTGTACACCTACTTCCCACAACTCATTCAACTCTTCAATCAGAGGTTGTAGGTATGTATCAATTGCATCTCCAGGACTATCTGGCCCGGGTATAAGCATGGAGAGAATCAAATTAGATTGTTTCATGCACAATTCGAGGGCAAATTATATGGAATAAGGACTACAAGCCAGATACTATAAGATACTTTTGAATTGGTAAACGGTTGAAAACCATCACTAGCAAGACCAAGCCTAATATTACGGGGCTCTAATGCAAAGGTTGGATGCTTTTCATCAAAGGATTTCCACGCAAAAGAATCAGCTAGATATCTCATTGTATCATCTTCATTTTCTCTACCATGATGCCATCTCATTAGGGAAGCTGTCTTGGATGACATATATAACCTTTGCAACCTTGGTTTCAATGGAAAATAACGCGTTGTCTTTTGTGGTATTCTTTTACCATTGGCTTTACACCTATCCTCCCCATTGCGTTTATCACTCTTCCACCTTGAAGCATCGCATACCTTTTGTTCAAGATACTGGTTCTGATTGCTCACATAATCATTTTTCCAGTGATGATTTTCCTACAAGTGTGGAATGTAAGGAGCCCCCTCTCAAGTTCTCTGATAGGAAAAGGAATCAAAATCTGAAGGTTCCTCCGCTTGTGTATCAAAAATTAATGGATGGGCAGGAAGTCAACTTTTATAAGCCTTCCCCTTTGGCGTTGATGACGATCCGAGTTCATAGGAATGTTACCCATGTTAATATGGATGTTTCTTCTATTGTTTCCACATGTACTAGTTCAACTATACATAACATAGTACGAGAGTGAGTCTACCATTGTGGAGACAGTGGTGGATGCTGACAAGGTTGCCCACGAGGTTTCTACCCCTATGGAGAAAGTTGGGATCGTCAACGCGGAGATGACTATGGAGAATGACACTCTCCCTATTGGTTCCATCAATGCAAAGTTGGAACACAAGACTTCGGCCAGCTCCTTTATCTTTTCATCGAGAGCAAAGTCCAGATGTTCAAGTTATAGATTGAAATGTCAAAGCAAGGCCTTTATCCATACATCCTGTGCCAGCATATCCCATCCTCGACATTTGCAATACAAAGCCACAAAGCATAATGTGTATAAAGGTAATCATAGTTATCATCTTAACAAATCGTGGTTTTGCAAGTCTCCTAGCAAACGCGAGCGCAAGAGTATTCCCGTAGATAGTCCTCTAGATAGTTTTAGGAAGAAATTTAAGTTTTCTGTATTAGGTATGTCTTACTATGGCTTTGATAGCCTTAGCTACAATATGTAAGTTCTACGTGTTTGTATTTCCAATTGCCAAAAAAAAAGAGGGGGAAAAGGTAACAATGTTGAACCAATCATAATAACATATTCTAAGTAGCGGTGCAAGTGTATGTTGACCAAGGCACCCCCTACTATGTCATGTTCGGACTCTCGTGTTCAATGACGAATATATCAGACTAGCTGAACAAAGCACGCAATTAAGCACTGGCGCCGTCAATTAGCACCAACAAGTGGTGCCCATGCCCTTGCCTTACCAAGCCACTTGGGAGTAAGTTTAGAACCACTAAACCACCACCCTTGTTGGTATACTCTAAGTTTTAGTTACACAAAATTTGTATGAAAATTAAGTAGGTAATTTAACATAATTTATAATTTATAAAAAAAATGAGTAAGCTAAAAAATTAAAGTGGTTGTAAAAAATATCTTTCTAAAAAGTAGTAGTTTGAAATAAATGTTAAATTACTACAAGCAAAAACTAATTTATAAAAAAATTGAATTGAATGATAAGTTTGATAAACTCCATTATTTGAAAAACTAAGAAAAATTTGAAAACATCACCTCTATTATGCAAAACAAACACAACAGCTAAGAGCGAGATATACAAACCAAATTTAAAAGGCCTCAACTCAAAGGAGAGGTTAAAGAGCGAAAATCAAATCAAAACCAAAACCAAAACCAAAACCAAAACCAAATGCCTATTGTCTCACCGGAGTAGACACTGCTCTCCTTCTGGTGGTACGTGCTCTCTCTCTCTCTCTCCTCTCTCTTATCCTTCTTCTCTCTTCAAACTTCAGAGATGGCGATCTCAGCAAATTAGGTCACCTATATTTAACAACCTAATATACTTGCTGAAATTGCTCCTTTTTCATTTGCTTCTCTTTCCATTTTTTCTGTTTTGATCATCTGACCGGCAAGCGAGCGAGCTCACCTTTCGATTTGTGTCTTCAAACGAAGCAAAACCCCTTTGGTTTCGCGCTTGGCTGTTAATTGAATTGATGGTTGGTTCAATTTTTGTGTGTATTTTTTGGTTAATTGAATTGATTGATGGTTCAAATTTGTGTGTGTTTGTCTAATTGATTGCTGGTCATGGAGGAAGGGAGGTGGTTCGGGTTCTTATTGGGTTTCGGATCGATTCGACATGCGATAAGGTGGTTTCTTTGGAGTTGGGTAATGGAGTTTGGAGTTGGATATGGGTCGAATGTGTTTTACTATTTTGACTTAATTAGGGTCTTTGGTATAAGTTGATTGATATTGTTTCTTCATTCTATAAACTGTGCATATTTGTGTGCAATGTCATAACAAAATGCCCATTTTCTCATTATTGAGCTCTGGGAATCAAATTTGCTCTTACTTGCCTATTTTGGTCTGCTTGACTTGCTTACAATCATCCAAAGGAATTGGATACTAGAATTATTGATAAGTTGATTCTGTTAGTCATGCTTTTAGTAACATGCATAGTCTGCAACTCTGCATATTTTTCTCTCTCTATCTCACTGCACCTTTATTATGGATATGTGCATGCACTTTTATGGTGGCCTAGAAATGATTCTGGGTTTTTTGTTCTGTCAGGTTTTGGGCATTAGAAAGGTAAAATAAAGTCCATGATGGCTCCAACAAGAAAATCCAGAAGTGTCAATAGGCGGTTTTCGAATCCAAGTGACAGCTCTCCTGTGAAAGATGGTGATAGTGGTAGTAAAAATAATAAACGGGTAAGCATTCTCTCTTTTCTCATGCAATTTGTTCCAACAGTTAGTTTTTGGTATGGGAATCTACTAGATCAGTGTTTATATGTATTTGGCTGGGTGGAGGATTTCTTGAGGTAGATATATCCTATATAGGAATGAGATTGAATTTATTGGATTGCTGTTCTGGATGTATTGTCCCTCTCCTGCGCTTCATGTGCTCTCGTCTTGCAGTGTTTGTACTTGAATTATGGTTTGTATTTGTTATGTCTAAGAAGCTATTTTTAGTCACCTTGCATTGATTTTTTTGGGATGAAGTTATAGCATTTTGGCTCTTGTGTCTTTTCCTATTTTGCACAGAAGAGGAAGGTATCTGATATGTTAGGACCTCAGTGGAGCAAAGAAGAACTTCAGCGTTTCTATGAGGCATATCGCAAGTATGGGAAAGAGTGGAAGAAGGTTGGTGGAGTCTCTCTCTCTCTCTCTCTCTCTCTCTCTCTCTCTCTCTCTCATATATATATATATATAGGTATTATTTTTTCCAAATTCTCATGGCTGTTGCTGCACTGTGATTTCACAATTCCATTGAAATTTTGATGTGCAATATTGTTTATATTGGTCCGCAGGTGGCTGCAGCAGTACGTAACCGGTCTGTGGAAATGGTGGAGGCCCTTTATACAATGAACAGGGTAAGAATGTTCTGAATCCAAAGTCAATGCCCCCCGCCCCCCAGAATTTCCCTGACCTGGAGAGTCCCTGGTAACTCACGTGAATGGATGGGCGGTGCACCCCCCCTCCCAAATCCCTTAGTTCTCTCTCTGTCTCATGTGTGCGTATGCACTTAATGTTAATTTATCATTAATTTGATATCAGCAATGTGCTGCTCCCGATAAGTGTCGCACTCTGTACAGGCACTTTGAAGTTTTACGTGCTAATTTACCGATTGTGGTGGAATACATTGTCATTGATGTCTGCACACAGATGTAACTTCCATGCCTTTGATGAATGTGAATACGTAAAGTTGTTAGCCAAGTAGGCAACTTAAGTGTGTTTGCCAGTTGATAGATGCTTTTTCCATGTTAGATTGTTAAGAACCAGGGGTTGATTGCCATGATATTTGCTGTCTACTCACTCTACCCTTAAGGATCTGTTTGTACAGTATGCATGTGTCAAAATTTGATTCTGGTACACTTATGATTGAGAACACTGTATGATGGCTGGCTGACAGTTGGTACTCTTTCTCCTTCAACTGTGACCTTGCTTCTCTTCTCTCTTTCTATCTAAATGCTATGGTAGTCTACTAGTCTCTCAAATTAAATAGTAAAACTTCACCCTCCCCCATCTCCAATATGAGAGACACCAGTGAGATCTCACAGTTGGTATGTAAATATTTTTGCAAGCGAGACGTGTAGGGCTTGGGTGGAGAAAGGAGAAGATGTTGTGGAAGAGTGCTAATTTTGCAGTACTTTGTTGCATCTGGCTAGAGAGGAATGCTAGGGTCTTTTCTGGTTTTTCTATGACAAAAGGTGTATTGTGGGATAGGGTAGTCTACTTGGCCTCCTTGTGGGCTAAGGCTGCTAGGTGTTTTCGTAGCTATCTGGCTACACATATGCTTCACTGGGTTGACTTTTAAATAGATTCCTTTCGAGGACTCCTTGTTCTCTTAGGATGTAGTATCTTGCCCGGGGGGGGGGCTGTGAAGGTCCAAATGCACACAGCCTTACCCCTGACTAGTCGCCTAGTAGAGAGGTTGTTAACGATAGACCTAGGAAAGCAGTTTTGAGTTTTAGAAAACAGTTTTCAGTAGTATTCCAGAGGTCCCATGCTTCGAAACTCTTTAACTTCAGGGCCCATGGGATTAGTCAAGCAAAGCTTGGACACCCATGTTATCTAAAGAAAACAGTTTGCAGTAGAGGAAAAAGTTAAATTTCAAAAAAGTGAATGAAAGGATGCATGCAAAAGCAAAGGAATGAAAATCTTGAAGTAAGCAAACAGTAACCAACTAAATGACTGAACTTACATGAAAATAGAAAAGGAGGGGATGAACACCAATTAGTAAAAGGAGTAACCAAAAGACCCTAGACAGGCTAAACAGCACAGGTAAATACACATAAAAACCTCAACACACCCTCTAAGTAGTGTCTTGAATCTCATCTATGTGTATTCTAATACGCCAAAGTTTCCAATTAAGGGCCAGGTCCTCAGTAAGCTCTAGAAGGGCCAAATCCTTCCATTGTTCTCTTAGGATGTAGTACTGTTATATGACTATTAATAACACTTTTACTTTCTCTAAAAAAAAAACATACTTTTATCAGGGAGAAGAATACTACCTCTATACTCAACACAGTGTGCCAATGATGATGATCAATGGTCCTTGGCCTTTGAGGCATTTTCACTGCATGGGTGTAAGTACCCACTTATATACTTGAAAAGGAACACATATTTTGCGATTTAAGAATGTATAAATACTTCCAACGAACAATCCTATGTTACTAGTCACTCATTTAGAAGAAAGACTTTAATTATAATAATGTTTGGAGAGAAATCTTTGGTGGTATTTTGAGGATCTACATTATTGCTCCGGTGAATTCCAAGTAATCCGCACAGGCATTGAGCTGTCCTTTGAGAGCTATGGGCTCTGTTACATGGACTCAGCAAAAATGGCATGGTACTCGTGGCGACACGACACGACATTGATCCTGGGACGCGCCATTTTGATTTGGACACGGTTGGTCACCAAGAGAAAGAGAGAGGGGGAGGGAGGGAGGGAGGGAGGGAGGATCTCTGCCAAAACTCAGATCTGGCAATCGAAGGATGAAGGAGAGCTTTGTCTTCTCAGTTCTCTTCTTGCCGGAAGTTACGAGGCTTCGGTTTTGCTTTTAGGAGAGAGAGTTGTTACTTGTCGCAGTAGACAACAGAGACACATGGGTTTCCCTTTTCGATATTTTCTATTTTTAATTGGGAAGTGGTTCAAGTGGAGAGGAGTCAATTATTCAAACTTCTTTTTTGCTTATTGTTGAACCACATAACTGATAACACCATAACAGTCTATGACTCCCCTGCCCAGAAGTTCCAACATAAGAGAGTTTTATACTCCCTCCGTTTCACCGAGATGTTTACACTTCATTTTTCAAGGTCAAAGTTCACAAACTTTGACCATGAATTCGTGAAAAAATACAAAGATTTATAATGTGAAAATGCTATTGTTAGATTCATTTTAAAGAATACTTTTAAAATTTTAAAATTTTATAGTTTGCATTTGCATATAATTATAATTATCTACGGTCAAAGTGGTGCATTGGAGACCGTGAAAAAGCAAATGTAAACATCTTCATGCAACGGAAGGAGTAATTTAATAAGTAAATTATACAAATATTTTCTTTATAAAATAAAATTAGAGAGATTTATTTTTAAATTATGCCTAGTCTCCGTACCCGTGTCCGAATTTAGGACAAAGTCCCCGAGTCCTAAATTTTAACAAGCGACGAGTCGGATCGGATCTGTACCTGACACCCGTACCCGAGTCCATGTAACATGACAATTTTCTGAGAGCGTGGGGGACATGCAACTTTAGAAGTATGGTGTGCTTCTATCAAAACATACCAAGTTCTTCAGAATCCTGTAAATATATTTTTTAAGGGAAAAAAAATGAGCTTACGTAAGAGACATATGACCTTAAGTTCACTACTGATGCTCATGGAACAACTTTTCTTTGGTTAGAATAATGAGAGTGCAAAATGAAGATACAAGAGTAAAGGTTTCTGCTTGTAGTTCTCCGAATGTCACCTGTTTAAAAGATGAACCACTGATTTGTCAGCGTACTCGAATCTTTCTTTTTATGTTGCTCTCCGCTTTCTTGATTAAGAATTGCCTTTCCAATTAAGTGTGCTTTTGATGGTTGGGCTTGCTGTATTGTTGCAATTTGGAACTTTTTTTTGATGTTTTGCTTCCAATTTGTCTTCTATACTGATTCTGTACTGATATCGTATCTTGTCCCTCTTCTTAACTTGGCTTAATTTATCCATCCTATGATGAAGCTGTTTCTTATGAAATACAATATCAAGTTATATCTTTATATATTGTAAGCTGCACGGAGTTTAACATGGCTAACTTCCCCCCCTTGCAATTTTTGAGCTCAAAGTAGTTTGCATCAGCGATCTCCTTTGCCTTTTCTTTCCTTGAGTTGATTGACATAATTATTTTTTGTTTCAGGCTTACTTGTCTCTTCCAGAGGGAACAGCTTCTGTGGTTGGATTAATCGCAATGATGACTGATCATTATTCTGTCCTGGTGAGCAAAGTGCTAATTGCTTGGATTAGCATTGACATTTAGAGACTCTTTACTTTATTTTATGTTAATTATTTTTGGGAAAAAATAGCTGGAGGTGTCTAACTGGTGGTTTTCTCTTGATCTACATGGAGGGAAGTTAATTTGTAATATTGTTCCTCATATTAAAAGTGTGTATAACTTTTGCATTACAAAATCACTGCACATAAAGCTCTATTATTTTGCAAACTTTGTGTGGCTGACTTCATATGATGGAGTCTTGACTTTATTGACTATTGACTATGCTGATTTCCCATGTTCCAACTTCATATAATAGCCGACTTTTGTGCTTCACGTTCCCTCCGTCATATTTTCATGGGTATTTACCCTTTATATCCCTTGCTGTATTTTCTAATATCACTATGGTCATATGGTGCGATCTGTGCTGCACAAAAACAGGAACAGCACCATGAATACGGCATGAAATGGGAATAGGTTAAAAGTATAAGTATGATGAAGGAGTGGAGAAGGTCAAGAAAATGGCTAAATGGCTATAAGAAGAGGAGAAAAACGCATGTAAGATACAAAAACATCTAAATAGATATATGTAGTTTATAAATTATAGTCTCAGCTGCAGAGTGCTTTTAGCCCTGGGGGGGGGGGCGGGGGAGATTCTAGATGCAAAACTTGTGGTTAACGAGGTGGTGGATGACGCTAGACGTAAAGGGTTAAGTGGTGTGTTTTACGCTGGATTTTGAGAAGCGTGTGAGTTGGTGAGAGCTGCCAGTTTCTTGATATGATGTTAGAGAAGAAGGGTTTTGGGGAGAGGTGGCGTGGTGGACCGGAAGGTGCTTCAAGAGTGCGTATTTTTCTGTTTTGGTGAATTTGGTGCGGCTCTAGGGAATGGTTTACATCGTCTAGGGGATTAAGGCAAGGGGGTCCATTGTCTCATTTCTTGTTCGCGCTTGTGTTGGATGTGTTGAGTAGGATGTTGGAGAAAAGAGTGGATATGGGGATTATTGAGGGGTTCTGGGTGAGTGCGAAGATGATATGATTATGATTTTGTTTCTTGCTGCTGATGAGGATAAGTTCAAGAATGTACTTACAGCAGTCCAGATATTTGAGGTGATTTCATGGATGAAGGTCAATCTTGGTAAGTGTAGTTTGGTAGGTGCAATGTTGGGCAGGTACGTTTGTATGGATTTGCTATGTTGGCTGGGTGTCAGATTCAGAACTGGCCGTTTACTTATCTGGGTTTGCTGCATCCGCCTGCTTGGATGAATCAATGAATATGTTATGTTGGCTGTTGGGGAGCCAAACAGCTTTTGTGTTTACTTTTTCCTAGAGTGTACCAGCTCTCAACGCTTCATCTGAGTTTTAATTCGTCGTTGATTGGTTTGTTGAACCTGTATTTGCGGAGGCCTCCTTAGGAGTAGGAGATGGAGGAGGTTGCTTCTTTGCTTGAGTGTCTGAAGTCAGTGCAGCTTTCGGATAAGGATGATTATAGGAGATGGATTGGCGATTCTTCTGCGGTGTTTTCATGCAGGTCTTTTCTTTTTCTTCAGCAGTTGGGTCTGTCAACACAACAGACTAACTTCCCAATTGCGAGGTGGTTGTGGAAGGCTAAAGTTTCCTCTAAGGTATGGGCGTTTGTGTCAACGTTGGTATTGGACAGGGTTAATACTAACAACCTGCGTCACTGGCGGAGGGCTGACGCCCTATTACCTGATATTTGTATGCTAAAGGTTGGGCTAGCAGTGCGTTCTCTTCACATGTATTTCTGAGGTATGAATCTGCGCAGGCTCTTTGGGGTAGGTTATCAAGTATCATAGGTGAGGTTTGGGAGCACCCAGACTCTTATGGAGTTCCTGCAAGCGAGGTGTATGGGACTTGGGTGAAGGAGAAGAAGTTGCTGTGGAAGAGTGCTATTTTTGCATTGCTTTGGTGCGTCTGGCTAGAGAAGAATACCAGGGTCCGTTATGTTGCGAGATAGGGTGGTTTACTTACCTCCTTGTGAGCTAAGGCTGCCATGTGTTTTCATAGTTATCCTCTTACCCAGGTTATGCTTCATTGAGTGGACTTGTAAATAACCAATACAAGGATGATTGCTGAGGAATTGAGCCAATGTAACTATTAAACGTTTTTGTATCGAATGGACATCTTGTCCTTTGTTAGTGTACTTTATTTGATGATTAACACTCATACTTTTTTCTTCTCTAAAAAGGAGAAGATGGTGGCATGCTGTAATTATTTTTTTGGTAAGTAATTAGAACCTTTCATTGATCATCAACAACATCCAATATACTCAGAGCGCATACCCTCTCATCTTGCGCTTCCATAGCAAGATGATACCTTCTAGGAAGGGCCCATCTAAGATCATGGAAGATTGTACAGAGAAGAAAACACCAAACAGAAATAGAGACTAAAGTGACTGAAACCACTTCCTATCCGCCGCAGAAGTTTTCTTAGGAATGAAAGCATTTATCCTCATCTTCACATCCCATTTGACCTGCTGCATCACCACCTCAGGCCTTTTAACAACCTGGCTCCAGTAGGCCTCATTTATGCTCTTCCATATATGATACAAGAGAGCTGTTACACTAGCAAGCATAACACTCTTGACAAATTTAGGCTGATAGAGGATACCTTGTCCCCTCATGTCATACATCTTAATATTACTTTTATTGATAGTATTTTTACTAATCTTATATTTATTAATATTGTACCTTTTTCTTCTCTTAAATACGAGTAAAATTTAAAGAGTTTCGTGTTGTGGTTCATTGTTGTTGTCCTCGCTTCCCCAACCCACCTTGCGCCCAAAGAAACTGGACTGAGAAAGCTGGGAAAATCAACGAGGCATTCATATTTCTTTTCTTTTTCTCTTTTTACCATGTGAGTTTGCTAGGGTGCTTTGTTGGAAGTTGTTTGGTGTTGGAGGGGAGCAACAGAAGTGTCTTCCCAGGATTACTGATCATATAGAAGCGATGTCTATTGGCAGAGAGGAAGCAAGGAGAGAAACTGCTTTGTCATTGCACTTTCATGGCTATTTTATGCTGTCTCCGATTACAGAGGAGTCTCGTGTCTTCTTTCGTATTGTCAATGACTGTGATTGGATTACGACAGCTAAAGTGTTTTTAAGGATGCTTTTATTACTCATGTTCAGTTGAATTGCGCTAACTTGTAATTAATGCCGATTGTCCTCCTAGGCTGGATACATTCATCACAAGTATTTTTTTGTTTTCATTTAAAAATTTATGTAATGACCTGTAGGCCTATATCCTGTGCTTCAATTCAACGATTTATTGACCTGACTCCAATAAAATGTGGTACCCTTAGACAATATGCCCACCATGAAATTTTTAAGCATAAAAGCAAAGGTTTAAGGGGTTGTCATCAGAACAATCCTGGAACAGTGTTGGGGAAAAGTATGCTGTTGGTAGCCGGTCTCTGTGTTGGTGGTATACTTGGCACTGTCCGGCGCAGGGTAGAGGAGTTGGAGCGTGGAAGGACAACAGATTAAGGGTAGGAAGGAGATGTGATGGTTAGTGTAAGTGAGAGTTATTGCCTCTACATACAACTTCTCTTTCATGGCTGGTGAAGAATAACTGAAATTAATTGAAGAATTTATGGCTGTTATTTATTTATTATTTTAACCTTTTACTTATATTTGTGATAATAAGATAAGAACTTGACCATAGAACAGGAGACAAGATAAGCATACGAAGCTAAAAGCGGGAGCAAGTAGAGTTAGCATACTTTTAGGAAGGGCACCCATGAACTTGACTTCAATACATAATCACTTAGTAAACTAGTTAAATAATTATTATCACTTTCTTTTTGTTAAACTTGCAGAAATAAACTGTTTTCAGCTTCCTTCGGTTTTCAGTGTGTTGAACTTGTAGAAATTCATCTACCTTGCTGCCTTCTTACCTGAACTAATCTTCTAACTTAACAACTTAATAGTATCACTATTGATGCAATCTGGAAATTGTCTGTTAAAAGATTGAAGGTTGCAATTAATTGCTGGACTGAAACTTTTTTGGAGGCAGTTGATTAGAACCGAAAAAGAGTGAGCACATGGGAAGTTGGGAACACTCGTGGCTGATTTGCTGGGTCAACGTTTTTGTACTTGCTCTTATTATTTATCCATTTCTCACCATGAGAAGGATACAAAGATCAAAAGGGAAAGAATTTATGTAGCTGGATGACCATGAGGATTATGTTGCCATAACTTCGCACTACATTGATAACTATGATTTCGTTCATCTTACATTCCTACTCTTGTTAGTTCATGGATATTGTTGATCCTATGTTAGACTGTTGCAAAACGCTTGATGTATATTATCATTTAGTTTCAGACAAAATTCCTGATGTCATATGAAAATCACAATGTGTTTGCTTTATGCTGGGATTTTGTGTCATAAACTTGAAACTTTCCTTGTTTATCAGGATAGTTGCATCTAAAACGCTCATTGGACCTCTTTTTTTACCCCTATTTCTTTTCCCCTTTGTTGACCTCTTCTCGCTGCAACATGGTATGAAAACTCAAAATTGAGAATATAAATACCTCGATGTGACGTTTGTGTGGATCTGAAAACATAGTTTTGTCCTGTCAGGAGGGAAGCGATAGTGAACAAGAGAGTAATGATGGTATTGGAATATCTCGGAGGCCTCATAAGCGTGCTCGTGGAAAACCGCAGCCCAACTCAAATAGAGGATCAGATAGGCATCTTTCAGATGTCTCACAATCTCAATCAGTTGCCTCAAGTTATGGTTGCTTGTCATTGTTGAAGAAAAGACGCTCTGGTGGTATAGTCTTATTTTCTAAAATTGGCTTCAAGAATCCTTCTCTCTTCTGTCACTTCTTTATTTGGTCAACCTTCCTTCACTTTTCCCTTTCTTGGAAATGTTACTGGTAGATCCGTGTGGCTAAGGCATGGTTTTATCTAAAATTGGCTCTAGGGTGAGGTTAATGTCCACCCTGATTTCATACCAAAAGAGGCCGAAATGAATTAATTGATGACTAAGATGGTTATGGAACATAGATCTTTATTTATCACAACTTATTTTGTTATTTTTTGTTTATTTCATTTTCTGTGAGATTCAGGAATTCAACCTCGAGCAGTTGGTAAAAGGACACCTCGCATCCCTGTAAGATATACTTATGATAAAGATAACATAGAGAGGTATATTTCCCCATCTAGACAGGGCCTAAAGTCAAGGTTAGAGGCTGATGATGATGATGTTGCTCACGAGGTGGCATTGGTATTGGCGGAGGCTTCCCACAGGGGTGGTTCTCCACAGGTTTCTCAGACACCGAATAGGAAAAGGGAAGCTGCTCAAGCATCACCTGCTGGATTAGGTGAAAGAATGGTAATGTGTACTTTCTTGTTTAACAATTGTAAGATTTTGAAAATATGAGTTCAGAATTCTAATATTGCTTATTGTGTAGTATTCGGAATCAGAAATGACAAGTGCCAAAAACGCTAGGAATGAAGTGGAAGACGATGCATGTGAAGGAAGCTTGGGAAGCACAGAAGGCGATAACAATTTTCCTAGTGAGAGACCTCGCTTTGCTGGTAGGAAAGGTTTTGGTACGGTAGCTCAACAGAGATCAAAGAAGACTTATGGAAAGAAGCTAGAT
Organism: Tetragonia tetragonoides; assembly: GCA_038025085.1. Classification (NCBI taxonomy): domain Eukaryota; kingdom Viridiplantae; phylum Streptophyta; class Magnoliopsida; order Caryophyllales; family Aizoaceae; genus Tetragonia; species Tetragonia tetragonoides. Next base: position 31,411,669 of record CM076152.1, on the reverse strand, counting down.
GTTAAAGATGTTGGGCACCATGATGTGGATGATATTAAGGAAGCTTGCAGCGGGACAGAAGAAGGTCAGCAGTTCAGCAGCTTCGAAAGAAAGCTGGGAGATGAGGTTGCAGATGTGACTTTTGTTCGATCATCAGGTCAGGCCTCTAAAAAGAGGAGTAAAAAGGTCCTTTTTGGTGCAGGTATGTTTATATCGTTTGCGCATTTCTTTCTTCTGTTTTATTATATACTCTTTGTTGGTATTTCATTGTGTATACCTCTCAACAATGTAGAAGGTGGAGGGTGATGATTCAATCTTCCTTTTCCCATTCGACTCAATTGTAGTCACAATTCCTTTCTTGTTGATTTTCATTTTTCAGTCTATTTTCCCAAATCCACACTGGGTGCCTGTTATGTTTGACGATATTATCATTATCATCGTCCTGATTATCATCATCTGTACTCCTACTTTTGAGAGTCTTTTCATTAACAACCTCTCTGTTGTGTTAGTTGGGTTTAAGCTTCAGATATCATTTCACCCTCCCTGATCTTTGTCTCAGAATCTTCAACTTCATGCACTGGAATGAACATATTCATCCTCTGCATCGATGTTTGGCTTTATTTAATAGTTCCAACATTCCTGTGTGGCCAATATCCATTTCCATCCTTACCCTTTTGTCCTCCTCCTCTCAGTTAAACTGTTTCACCTTCCTGGGTATTGTTTTATTTATTTGGAAAATTTGCAGGGAAACACTATTAGAATACACCCTTTGCACAAAAACACCTATCAAAAACTTTTTTGCACAGATAAACCTATTAAAATCAAAACCACTAAGTTTAAACACCAAGGATCGTTTTGCGGTCAAAAATTAGATGAATCTTCCCATTTTGCCCTGATAAAAAGTAATTTTATTATTTTTGGCTTGCTTTTATATTTCAATTTTCTATATAAATATTTTCAATTTTTCATCCCCAATTTAATTACCAAAAACAAAAAGCAAAAAAAAAAAAAAAAAAAAAAAAAATTGAGTTCAGCCCTTTCCCCTTCGTTCTCTCTCCTAAAACATAAAACCTCAACCCAAAGTCCATTTTCATTGCCAAGGGCAATTCTCCACCCACCAGAGAACCACCATTTTTCTTTGCATTTCATCCCCACTAATCATATTCATCTCCTCAACCTTAAATTCCATACAACGCACACTATATGCAAACTATACTGAATCCCATACCCGAACAAGCCACAATCTTAAGGGAACCGAGTCATTTCACCTAGTTTACAATGGCAACCATCACAAATCGTGTTCCGGAACAAATCAAGAACTTAAATAAGCCAATTCGCTTTATTGCTTTATCAAAAACCCTAACCGAGTGTTTGGTTATAATTCCACGTCTGTTCACTAACCGGAGAATTCTTGCGGCTCCTTGGGTACCTAATCTCCAAGGGAATCCATGGCTTTGTTCCGGAAAGATCAGTGGTTGATGTTGGTGGTGGCGGTGGTGAGTGGACTGAGAAAATGGGTGGCATGATTTGGGGTTTTATGATTTAAAAGGGAAGGGAAAATAGTAAGTCAAAGTAAAATTAAGAAAGGAAACCCAAAATAATAAATTTCTTCTAATGAGAGAAAAATAGGAAGATTTGTCTAGTTCTTGACCACAAGACGACCTTTGGTGTTTAAGCTTAGTGGTTTTTGATTTTAATAGATGTTTCTGTGCAAAAAAGTTCTTAATAGGTGTTTCGATGCAAAGGGTGTATAATTAATAGGTGTTTCCCCGCAAATTTTCCTATTTATTTATTGTATTTTTTATTGTAAATCTCGACGTTCAACCTCCCAATAAAGGAACAGAAAAATGGTGAATGATGGGAAACATTCTTATCTTCTCTTTACTTTGTGTAGATGAAGGTGTAGCCTTGGATGCCTTGCAAGCTCTAGCTGATTTGTCTTCGATGATGCCGTCATCAACCGCAGAGAGAGGTATTTTATTCTTACATGAGAATCAACAATTGTTCCATTTGTTTTTACAAGTGTTATCATTATGATGCAAACTTTTTGGTGTTTTGGGTATGCCCGGCCAGGTGGCCACTGTCTTAGAGTTCGAGCTTTGCAGGTCAGCTTTGTTGGCTTTCAGAGAGATAGGAAGAAGAAATTCCTAAGGTGCTATGCTTCTTTTATGATCTTGTGGGGCATCTGGTTAGAGCGGAACACGAGAGTATAATCTAGAGGTTTTTCAATGGAGCTTGTTCACGATAGGGTGACTTATTTAGCTGCTCTGTGGGTAGGATGGGAGGGGAGTTTAGGAGCTACTTGGTTTCTGATGTCCAGAGAACCGGGGATCATTTGTAACTTTGTGTGAGCTTATGAGGACATCTTTTCCTCAATCACGGTTTCTTCATCTTCAATTACACTATATTTTTCCTCTAAAGAAAAGCATATGTACACATAAGGTGTAACTTATTACTTGTTCTGGTGTCATCTTCAAGTGTTTGTATATTTTATGTATTTTATTTTATTCCTGATTAAAGTCTGTTGAGTCAAATATGGAAGGAAATTTTGAAGATTTATTTCAATTCTTTGTAATAGTGTCATGCTCTCATTTGAGAAACAGCATTGCTTACGAAATTGTTTCTGAAATGCTTGGGATTTTGGTTTGCTTGAATTCTCAGAATCAACTCTGCCATTTAAGGAAGGAAAAGAAAGGGATATTGACAAGTCCAGGGCACGAGAAACTATTCCTATAAGTCAGCAGAGGGTGAAACCAAAATCCTCACCGTCTAAGAAGAAAGGAGATCCATCCGTTCTCAACTCCCACGTTTCTGAGGCCAGAGCATCTAAACCAGGAAAAGCCTCGGCCCCTGATTCAAGCCCCGTAACTGAGATTAAGGACACAATTGCTAGAAGAAGAAAACCAAAGTCCACTGTGTCTAAAGTAAGACTTGATGATTGTTTACTACAGTGCCACTCTTGTTCTCCAGTGCCAGTCTAATTGTTTGTCCTGTAAATCTCTTGGCTTCTTCATTGGCCCAAACATATATAACTGCATATGTCTTCCTTTCACTTGCAGATTTCTGCATCAGAGGCTCCAATGGATTCCGATATGGCTAATATTCAGAAAAAAGAGGTCTGAATTTCTTCCATGCTAGTTTGCTTCATAATGAATTCGGAATTCCAACTCATAAACGTGGTTCTTCTTTTCTGCTTTATAATAGATCAAATGTGCTCGTCTGCTAATCTTGATATGTGACTCTCATAATTGAACTAGGGGCAGCAGTCTGATGTTATTATGTTTACAATTTTGTGTTCCGTACCACAATATGGTGAATATGCTTCTTCAGCTTATAAAAATGTAAATTAAGTCACTTGTCAAATAACGTATTCGTATGCCTGCCTGTTAGAAATCAAAATGTTTGTCAATCACCTTACTTGACACTGTACTTGTATTGGGTTTCGAAGACAGAGGTCCCATACACTTGACTTCACTTTGAGTGGCCGACAGTTCTAGTTTTCTGCACTTAGAGTACTTTATACTTAGATTGAACTGCAATTTTAGGGTACAGGTGAATATCTATGAGAATAGATGGTATAATAGTAGCTGCCTGCATTTAAACTTTGTGCTTGTTCGGTTAACCATGGGAAGTAAGTTTCCATGAGAAGTGCTAATTCATGGGAATATAAATTCATGGGAAGTGCTCAATCTTGTTTGGTTGAACAAAGGAATTGCAAATTCATGGGAATTGATGTGGCAAGTGCTACCTACCTAGGGGGACCTTGGTGAAGTCACTTCCTGCAGGAAGTAGCTTCCTGTGTTTTTTTGTCAACCAAACAAGAGGCAGATTTACACTTCCCAGGAAGTAGCACTTCCTATGTTTTCAAGTGTCAACCAAACAAGCACTTAGTTTTTTCGTTTTTGGCTTTCCCTCGTAATTTATTTGGCATAACTAGTTTCTGATTACATTCTCGCTTCACGTTGCTATTTGTGTCTTCTAAATGATTTTTTTATGGTGTCTATCTCAGTTTTGTTCTGTTTTCGCTGACTTGTTGAGTACATTTCGTGCTACAGACTACTGATTATGTTTCTGTGCTTGTGCTTGTAGTTTCCAGATCAGGGGAAGAAGTCAGTTAACAAAAGTCGGCGTTCTTCTCTTGATGCTTCTCAGCAACAACTTGGGCAATTGGTTAGAATTTCAGAACAAACTTCTTCAAGTACTGATATTAGAAGGGAGGGGGATGATTCAGTAGTGTCATCGATACAGGCTCCTGCAACTAATAAGGTCAAGTCACCAACCAAATCTAGAAGCAGGCGCAAATTGGACAAATCGCAGATCCAGAGGAACTCCAGAGACTTGAAGTTATCAGGAGTTTTTGTTAGTGATCAATCTAAGACATCTGGGAAATCTCACCTTGATAAGGTGATTGATTTTAAGGTTGGCTATTCTTCCCCAAGATTTTCTACACAAATTCTCTTCTTTAGGCCTATAAAGGTGCTGGCTTATTTCTGTCTCCTAATGCGTGCAGGAAAGGCTCTCCAATTGCCTATCCAACTACCGTGTAAGAAGATGGTGTGTCTATGAGTGGTTTTACAGTGCAATTGACTACCCTTGGTTTGCTAAAAGTGAGTTTGTAGAATATTTGTACCATGTGGGGTTGGGCCACGTTCCAAGACTAACTCGTGTTGAATGGGATGTCATTAGAAGGTACTTAATGTGTTGAGAATTATTTTCTCCTTCTCTGTTTCTGTTTCAATATTTTTGTTTACCAGAAATCTTGATGTTACTAATCCAGAGTTTGACCAACTATTCAATAACTACCCCAAGTTGTGCATTTTGAATGAGTAATCCCAAGTTTGCATGCGTGTTGAATTACTGTTGACGGCATTAGCTTTTTCGTTAAGCATTTTAATGTTGTGGGTCATACCAGTTTTCAGTAGGTGTTTTTTTTTTTTTTGGGGAGGGGGGAGGGGGGGGAAGGTCTGTTAAAATGTAAATTGGGGAGACGTTGTGCCGAGGGGAATAGATGACCAGTTATTGACCACCACTACCAATCAGCAATCACTACCCAGGAATGTCCAGATGTATGCAGCCCAGGGTATGAAATCGCTGTTTCGGTCGCAATGTCGCGGAAGCGGACTGATACATCCCCTTCTCTTACGGTCTTACCACTCCAGAGACGAGCAAGCGGCAACTTTGTGCACAATTGAAACTTCCGTTCCACCATTAAGACTATCAAAGCTTTTCCTTCTCCTATCAATTTTGTGGCTCTAATTAGATCAAGGGCATGTTTCTATGGCTTCAAGCAGCCAACCATTTAAGGAAAATTTTCATCCTGATCCTTAGTAATTTCTCTCTTCCCTTTGCTCGCTCCACCAACCACCTAAAATCTAAGTAAAACTTCATAATTACGAATTTGAAACATATTAAAGTCAAGGCCTACCTCAACTACAATTGTTTAACGCAAAAGTGGTCTTTGTTGCAAGTACTAGACTTAAGTTACGGTGCAAGGGTTGCATATATGCATGGTCTTGTAGGTTGAGTTTAATGAGTGTTTGGTAGAAAATTCAGCATCCAGGGTATAAGGACGTGGATTTAATTCCTTTTGATTGAGGTTTGAGAGTCTTCCACATTTCGCCTCGCTTGACCTGCAAGCGCAACCCATCTCTTCCTTTACTTTCACCTCTACCTCTCCCTGTACCCTTTCCCCTGACCTCCACTGCCTTTGCCCAGATTGACTACAAGAGTTAGACCAAACCGAAACCCTAGATGCAATTCTAATGGATGAGGTGACAGGAGATAATGTCGCAGTAGATGGATCAGAATATGAAATTCATGAACAAGGTTAGAGAGAGAGGACGGAGAGTTATAGAGTAGCTATAGACTATGTGTGAGTGAGCAGAGAAACAGCAAGATATTTGATTTTCCACCTCAACCAACGCCTCTCTCATCTTCAACCGGCAACCCTGCTGAGATGCAATCTTCAAGATAATCCGATTTCCAGCAAATTGTCTCAGGTTTCTCATATGGGAGAGAGAGAGAGAATAATAAGGGTCAAATGGTTATGATGAAACATTTTTTCTCCCTAAGTTGAAATATTGGCTTTTATAAGTTTTCCTTTTAATTTTTCTTTTTTTGTAAAGGAAAAGGACAAAATTACTTACATGTTGTTTGGGAAGCCATTACTGGGAAAGGGGAGAGTAAGAAGGAAGATGGTGGACAGTAAATCCCACCTTAAAGAAAAGGAAATGGTCGTTCTTTAATATTTTGAGCGACTGCCATCAAGTGTTTGTATTAGGTTCTTGTGTGAGTTGAATGTCCCACATTGGAAGATTGGTGTAGATGAGTGTAGTAAATAACCTTAAGTAGTGGCTTAAGCCTTCTATTGCCATTTAGTTTTAGGATAGAAACTCATGTGCTAGAGTGGGCTTGAGCTCTGTCCTTGGTGTTCTCCCCTGACAGCTTGTAGTAAATTTAGCATCACTGGAAGTAATCTTGGGGACCAGTTTTTGCTTTTTGGGGCACATGCAAATTTTCCGATATTCAGTTAGAATTGTTCAAATGCGGATTGTGATTGTAAACTTGGGTCAGCTTGGGAGATGTTCTTATTGGTACCTTGAGTTCATACTGATCTGAGACGGGTACCTTGTGTTTATATTAAATGTCTATGAAGTACGCTAAGTGGAGGTCAGTCTACCTAGAGGGAGCTGGATGGTTTGTGTTAGTGAGCAGGTTACTATTTGCTTTTTAATCATAAAGCTAAGTTGGAAACTTTAATGTTTCCGCTGTCATCTGTTCTACTTATTGAAGGGTCAACTTACGTTTTTTGGTTGAATAATTAAAGATTGTGAGCTTCTATGTCAGCCATTGTTGTTAAAGGTCCTATACGTGTGGGCTATTTTGAGATTCCCTATATAGTATATTAGTATTTGATGCAGGGCATCTACAAGTTTGTTTGATTGTGAGACAGGATTAAATGGTCCTGAGACTCCGTTGTAGACTATTCATGATTTCATTCTATGCTTGTTGATGCAGTTCACTGGGAAAACCACGGAGATTTTCAGAGCAATTTCTGAAGGAAGAAAAGGAGAAGCTTAATTACTACCGTGAGTCTGTTAGGAACCACTATACTGAACTCCACGTTGGAAAAAGAGAAGGGCTCCCAACTGATTTAGCCCGCCCTTTGACGGTGGGTCAGCGTGTTATTGCTCTTCATCCTCGGTCGAGAGAAGTTCATAATGGAAGTGTACTCACAGTTGATCATAGCCGATGCCGGGTTCAGTTTGACAGGCCTGAACTTGGGGTTGAATTTGTTAAGGTACTTCTATTTAGCATCACTGAAAGTGTCCTATAAATTTAAGTGGCAGCTTGCATTTGTCTTTTATCATCCTATTTGTGCCCCAAAGTATACGATTCTTATATAGTTTTGTATGACTGTATATTGCACATGGTCCTTGACTACTTTCAGGTTGCTGAAGCCTGATATAGAGCTTGAGAAAACCTAGTTGTACATTCTGGAAGATTTAATTTAATCTGCAAGTCACATTGAAGAAATTCTTAACTGAGGAGAAACTAAAAGATGCCAGTTACGGAGTTGAGGATTTTTTTAGACAGGGTAGCTTCCAAAAGGCCTTTTTAGCTCTTCACTAGGTAAGAGAATCCATGGGGAAACCTGCACACATAGACCCACTTACAACAGAGAATAAGAAAAAAAATAAAAATAAATTAGAAGAAGATGAGACAAAAAGAAATTGAAAGAGAGACTTGGGGTGTACATGTTGAGAATTGGAGTTCATACCTGCAAGTTTAAAATAATGAGAAGATGCAACAGTGTATTAAGAGGTGGAAGGAATATCCTCAAGTCTCTCTTGCCAATCTCATTTCGAAATCTAAGGCACCCCTGAATGTGTGTGCTTTTGTTTGGACCTTGTACGAGGCAAGTTGAACACTCATAACATGACGCAGCAGAGACCTTGACCGGTTTCGCAGGATGTGTGTGTCCTGTGTCACCGTGCTAGTGAAGCTTGTTTGCATTTGTTTCTCCATTGTGATTTTGCTCGAACTTTGTGGAGGATACTTCTTAGTGTGGGTGGAAAGTGTCATGTTTTCCTAGTGTCACATAGTTTGCTGTTCGTTCCAGTTCAGAGAACATCTGCGGCAATGTAATTCGCTACCTAAGAAATTTTTGGTTTGCTAGGCTAAATTTTGTGGTATGATTTCCGGAGTGTTTCTTTAATTTGATAGTGTTTGTGCAGAAATTTTGCAAATATCTTGTGAGACCTTTTTTTTTTCTTCTTCTTTTCTTTCTTGTTCTTCAACTTGATAGTGTTTTCCATCTTCATTAGAATGGAATAACTCCATTCTTTGTCATAAGCTTAGATAGAATATGTCGCTAATTTCAGTCAATTGGGTCGCTAGTGAACTGCAACTTGAAAAGCACAAACCAATTTGCAATTGGAAAGGGGGGGGGGGTCAGTGAGTTATGTACACTACTTGGTCCTACTATGATTGTTCACTATTTGCTGGGTTTTGGACGTATGTTGGGTTGGGGAGGGGTAAGCGGAGTAAGTTTCTATCACGCTAACATCAAAGCAATACCTTTCTACTTCTTTGGATCCTGAGACTTCCAGATAAAACTAAAAGCAATGGGAGGACAATTTCCGTGGGTTTGTTACGAGTACTTATAAAATGAATCAGAAGAAAACAAAGCAGACTGTCTTCGTGTTTATGCAAGCTTTATATCCTCATCGGTCTTCATGTAGTTTCTTTGTATGTTGTTTCTACAGGATATTGATTGCATGCCATTAAATCCTATGGAAAATATGCCCACATCTCTTAAGAGACACAATATCACTGTTGATAAGTTCTACGAGGCTTTAAAGCAGTTTAAAGTAACTGAGAGATCAGGTGATAGTGCAAAGGAAGAGTTCATAAACTTTACTCCAAGCCAAAAGGTGGATAATGTTCATGGCCCCTCAGACTTTGCTCCGTATTTGATGAATAATCTGTCAAAGCCGGCAAAGGTAATTGATTCTATTCTCCTCTATAGGTTATCCATATTGAAGCAAACCACTTTCACTTACATTTATGCTCATTGGCAAATTGTTCAGCCTCTTTTTATTCCTAAAGGTTCCTTCCGCTCACTGGAGAGTGGAGAGGCATAGGCAAGTCACCTGATGTTTGATCCACTAGTGTATATATTATATTTTTGTTGTTCATGTTTGTCTTGCTGTGAAATGGTGTTAGTAGATGTGATTGCACTGCCTTGCAGTGTCTGATTGTTTTTTCATTGGGATTAGACTATGTGATCTGTAGTCATGTGCCTAAGCCTCAACTGTCCAACAGCTATTTCTGATAAAAAGAAACATATTGAATATGCTCTAATTGACTGGTTTGAATGAATGGAGGCTTAGAACCTTCTTCGACTTGGTCAGCCATATGCTGGTCACTTTTCTTTTCTTGGATGATCTTTGTTTGATGCAAAAATTACTCCAGAATGTGTAATTCATTGTGCTATTGATCCATGCAAACAAGCAAGATGAATTATTTGTGCTATATAAGACTATATCTTGCCAAGAATCTAAGTTGAGGTAGGTTGGCTTTAATCTACTCTCTCCGTCCCATGTTTACGTTCACAGTTTCCTTTTTGGTCTGTCTCATTTACGTTTACAGTTCCTTATTAAGTTTTTGCTATGAAATTACTCTTCGCCCCTCACTTAGAATCTGCTTAGTTTTCATAATCCATCATTTAATTAAACTAACCGAAACTATTAACTTAAAGTAACCCAACCCATTAAATCCCCTTCTGCTTCTCCATGTCTCTCTCCTCAGACCATCTCCACCACCACCATAACCCCCCCTCTCCTCAAATCACAAACCAGCACCACCAAAACCCCCCTCTCTCCTCAAATCACAAACCAGCACCACCAAAACCCCCTTCTCCCTCTCTCTCCTCAGACCACCAGTCATTACCACCATAACCACCCCCATCTCACTTTCTCTCTCCTCATATCTCTATCCTGTACCACCACCACCACCACCACAAAACTCCCCTACTGGCTACCACCCAGCCGCTGTTCCTCCCACGCGCCACTGATCTTGGAGTTCAATTGGTTCATGTCGGCCTTCTCCTCCACTCGCCGCTTTCCACTCGCCTTTCTCCTCTCGTCCTTCCGCATGTGGGCTGTCCGCCGTGGTAGCTGGTGGTTTCGTTGTGGCTGTAACTGGTGGTTGTGGGTAGATCTGAGGTGAGAGAAAGAGATAATGGGGCTTATGGCGGTGGTAGTTTAGGTGGAACTTGGAAGAAGAGGGGGATTTGAGGAGAGAGAAAGAGAGAAGGGGGGATGGTGGTGGATCTGGTTTTTCTGAGGAGAGAGAAAGGTGGTGGTGGCTGGTGATATGAGGAGGGAGAAAGATGGTTGTGGTGGTTGGTGATCTGAGGAGAGAGAAAAAGAAGGGGTTGGTTATGGTGGTGCTGGGTAAAAGGGAGGAGAGAGACTGGTTAGGGGGGTGGGGGGGAAAGAATGAAGCCAAATTAGATAAGGGTATACTTGGAAAGTCAACACCAAAGTTTACTCCCATTAAATCAAACTGTAAACGTAAAAAGGGGATGGAGGGAGTATGTTTCAAGTCCAGGATGAACCGACTATTCTAGGGATTCAACTCAGGTATCATAAAGATACTTACACTTCAGTAATGATGGATCCTGGGGAAGAGGATTTATTGGCCCATGTGAACTGCTTGATACCCAGTGGAGGTTCAAAATACAAGGTCTTTATGCTTCTAGCTAGGTATGAGAATCTTTATGAGATTGTCACCTCTACGGATCCTACCAGACCATAAAAACTTTTTATGCTTTTGAGTAATTATGAGTACTCGTATGAAATAAAGCAGCTTCGCCTGTGTAGATGCTCAAATGATTGCTTATGCTGAATGTCCTGTTATATTTGGAAATCTCATGTATGGAAGTCTGTCCATTTGTTTTCAACTGTGAAATGAATAATGATACCCCTTCATGGGTACCAATCTTGTAAACTACTGTTTAACTTTTTCTAACTTTATGGGGGTAGAGGACCAAGAATCCCCCTATAATGATTTTATAGTTTGGCTTTAATAGGATTACCAACCATCTGTGTCAAAGGAGGAAACTGGATTTAGCTAAGTCTCCTGATGTTTGCTTGCTTTGCCGGGCTAGCCTACATATTGGTTTGCTAAAGGATTACTATACCTGTTCCGTTATCCTCCCTGAGTGGTTTTTTTTTTTTTTTTTTTTTTTTTTTTTTTTTTTTTGTGGGGGGGGGGGGGGGGGGTTCGAAAATATAGAATAGGGAAACATGAGTGACGATAATTGGAATAGTTCATCACCGCTTTGAAGTAGATTAGTAGGTGGCGCACCTTAGAGTATATTCATACTTCACATAGTTTTTTAAAATAGTTCTTAAAGGACAGATAATTGTCTATAGAAAATGGATTGACTTATTCTATTCATTCATTCATACATGTATCACTCTGTCATACATTCATTCATATTGCTCGTTCATGCATTCATTCATCGATTCAGTTTTTTGTCCAACTATCTTTAAACTGTTTTCATAGTTTTCTAAAATTTGGTTTGTGGATCTATCAAAAACCAGCTCTCTATTAGGCGACTAGCTGGGGTAAGCCTGCGTACGTTTGGACCTCTCCAGACTCAGCCCTCGGCGGGATACTTCCTAGGTGGTTATTGTTGTTCTTGTTGTTAATATGGCATACTCTTTTAATCCACTTCATTTTCTTTATTCATGGAATTCAGATTATGATTAGGTATTTAGGTATGTTGCATCTGACATATGCCAAAGTGTCCGAAGTAGATTCCCTACCATTATATTATCGTTTTTTCCAAGGCTTCTGTATGAGTACTTTATTGAAGATTTAAAAGTCTGATTAACATTGTTTTGGTTACATGAGCCATCTTAGTCTGTCATTGATGTGATTCTATAATCTGATCCTGATGCTTGGGGGTGGGCCGGTGGGGGCAGGAAGTTGGGACATAGAAGGAGAAGTTATTCGAGGGAAATGGGAGTGAGAATATTTAGAAAACAGTTCATCAGCATTTGGAAGTAAATTACTAGTGTGGCAGCTTCAAGTATACTCATACGTACGTTATATTCATTTAATATAGTACTAAAAGACCTGAGAAAATTCCTGTTCTGATATGGATTACTCTCGCTTCCATTCATGGGAACTCAGATATTGGCTTGGTTGGTTTTTCGTGTGTCTGACTCATTTGCCAAATTGTTGAAACAGTGAATTCTGCTATTTTTTTATGGTTCTTGTACTTGTGGGTTTGAATTGGTGTGTTTGAGCGTGATCATCTATTAAAGAGTCCAGAGGTCTGGTATGGGTACTTTGTGTAGACTGAAGAGTTTAAATGACAAAGTTTTGGCTACAATTTAGTTTGTTATTCATGTGATACTACTAATATGATGCATTTGCATGAGTTCTTTTGTTGATTCCAATTAGCCATATGAAGGTCACTTTAGTTGTACGAAATATATATGCTTAGTTTGTAACTGTAGATTTCACCAGCTGATCCATAACCCCTGGTGTGATAGTTTATTTTTGGCTCTTTTGTTAAGTGCTCTATGTCCAATGCATATGTTTGATGATATTCTAAGCTCATTTTGTCTTTTCCAGGACGGTTTTGTAAGTCCAAGTTCACATGTAAAGGCTAGTCATTGTGAAGATGTTAGCCCGCAGCAAGCAATGACTTCTCATCAATCTGCTTTGTCCCAGATGCAAGCAAAGGAGGCAGACATCCGTGCTCTAGCAGAACTCACACGTGCTCTTGATAAAAAGGTAGAGTATATTAAGAGTTCTCTGATTTTTTATTTTGTTTTGCATGGATATATACTAACCCTCTTCTCCAGCTGCCTTGCTAAAGCTTTGGATTGTCATCCGATCTTCAAACTGCTTTCTGTGTTTTAACTTGTTCCCCAAGTAATATTTGTTTATCATTAGTTATATTGGGATGATGTGAGGGCATTTTTTTAACTGAATGTCATTCAAGGTCAGTCCTTACAAAACCTGAGTACTTTTAGAAATCAATAGCACTACTGAAACAGAGTATTCGTCAATGTTAAGTTGAAGATGTCACTTTTGAAGATCTCCTACTTGGAAAAAACCACTCTGCAGATAAGTTTTTAAGTCTTTTAAGATGCCTTTCTCCTTCCATCTGTAAACATTCAAGAGTTTCGGTCTGTACAAATCTGTGAGCAGCACCAACAAGGAGGGAACTGAAACGATTTTGTCATGTCTGGTAGCTCCTAGTATCAATAATGAACGAAAAGTGTGATAGTGTTTTATTTTCCGCACAGTACTAAGATATTCCCTTGTTCTCATATAAGTGTCCCTTTGGAGGTTACTTGGTACACCACTTAAGAAAATGACTTTTTTTTAGATAAGTAGAAATTTTATTAAAACCAAAAGAGAATTACAATGTAAGAGGACAAAGAGCCCTCACAAATCAAGAAACTAATCATAAGTCTCCCCAATGACGTTGAACGTCCGTAAGAGGCATCCCCTTAAATGCCCTAGCTGCTTTAGCCCAAAGGGATGCCAAATACACCACTCTATCCCAAGCAAGATCAACTGGCCTATACTTTTCAGAAAGTGATAGACGTAGACAAGTTGCGCCAATAATTTCTCTTAACTCCTTTCTCTCTCCTCTATAGGCAATATTGGTGCTTAACGCCATCAGATTTGGAAAAAAGAAAAAAAAAACGGAAGGGGAATATTAGAATCTAATATGTTGTAGTGAAAATCATAAGGACACTTATTAAAGAACTTCGATGTGTTGCCAAAAAAACACTTACAAGAGAACGAAGGGAGTATAATTTAATTGACCCGACTAATTCCTGAGAATATGCAGTCACTAACTACTAGGGGCTCTGGTTATGCTGTAGAACGCAACTATGCTGTTGCTAGGTATAAGTGAATGGAGAAAAAAGAAGGGAAAGAAAGAAAGGGATTGTGATGTCCATTGGTTGGTCCATTGAATAGGTTTAATAAAAATTATTAGGTTCCTCCATTTCTTTGTATTCTTTATTTATTTGATTAATAAAATTTTCTCTTATCTAAATAAAATAAAAAATATTAGGTTTTTCTGAAATTGTTTTAAAAATATTGGAAATTCTTTCTAAGCTAGCATGCTTTTCAAATTAATACCAGTGAGGTACTTTTTGCAGCGAATTCCAATGACAGAAAGTGACATGGCACTACTAGATTTGTTTTATACCCAAATTTCCCTAAGGATCTAAAAGAACATTTTTACTTATTATTTCTGATGAAAGATCAAGAAATGCTAGGGAATTAACCTATACCGTCTTTCAGGGGTAAACTAGTGAGCACTTGGTCAAAAGAATACGCAAGAGTCGGGAAGGACAAGAGTGTCCCCAATTAGTCATGAAATTTGCAACAGCCTTAAACCTCTCTAAAACAGTGTAGTACTTCCACATTGTCAAAAAAATGAAGATATTAATTATTGTCAATAATAATATCCTCTATTTTGCAGAGGGTATACTATTCCCCTCAAGTACTTTTCAATTGGACTACTTGACGACTTCAAGTTATGATTTACTCGCTATTCTAGTAAAATAAGAGTGTTTGGGTTTAAATGTTAGGTTCTAGTATAAAATTTTGTTTTACTAGAATAGTTTACTGTCGGACATCTTAGATAAAGTATGTGTTAAAAGAGTTAGCCCCTTCTATGGTGGCTCAATTTATTGTTGTATTATTCACATGGATGGCCTCTCAGTGTAATTGTATGTTCATTTGATTGGTCATGAGTAGGCTAATGATATTTTTTTTTTAAAAAGAAGGAAACGAAAAGATAATGGCATTGTTATCTCACGAATGAATTTCCTTCCTTGTATACCTACCCTACATAAGAAGAGAAATGCTACTTGAAAGGAAGCATCACCACAAAACATCTTCATTGTGATTTTGAACGGAATGATAGAAAGCAAAGGAGACTAATTATTAGGGCATGCTTCTGCATTTCCTCTCTTCTGATGTCAGTTTTTTTTGTGTGGTTGATTTACCTTTTTATTTGGTCAAATAATCCCCATTGCCACGTTTTTAAGAAATGAGGGTATCTCCGTCATTTGATTTTCTCCGGTCACCTCGAATTCAAGGTTTCCTTGAAAGTTAAAAAACTTGTTGCCTCATAGATATTATGTAAAGGTCATGTTATCTCACTGGAATTATCCAATAGTTCATGCGAACTCTTTGAAAATTTCCCTAAAAATTTAAGTTTCCTGGATTACACATTTTGTTTCAGACTTCACAATTTTTTTGCTAACGGTCTTGGTTCGTGGTCAAAACAGTAGACTTGGATGTTTCTTTTCTGTGCTCTTTTTCTTTTTCTTTTTTTATTATTCTGTAGGACATAATGTTAAATGATGATAATCGTTTTACTGAACTTGAAATTTTCTTTACCTTTACACTTGTGGATTTGTGCCCAACGGTCTCCATCTTGTTTGTCATTGCTAGGATTTTTGTCATTCATATATTTGTTATTGCAATCCAAATCATCGATCTTGAAAATCAATTTGTCTGGCAATGCAATTATTCACAGAATGCTTTAGTGACTGAGCTAAGACGCATGAATGATGATGTTTCTGAAGACTGCTCTCTCAAAGATGTGGATTCTTTCAAGAAACAATATGCAGCAGTGCTAGTGCAATTAAATGAGGTTTTGGATCAGGCATGTCCCTTTGCTTTTTGTTTCCCAACTTTAAAGGGAACAAAGAATAGATAACGATGATCTGAAGAATAGAGCACATTCTTGATGCATCTTTCAAACTACGTCTAGTTACTATAATATGTGACTGCTTTTAACATTTGTTGGTTTGAACTGTAGGTTTCTTCTGCGTTGATGTGTTTAAGACAGCGCAACACCTACCAAGGGAACCCCCCACTTTCCTGGCAGAAGCCAATGGCCAACTTAGACGATCGTGCTAGCCTTATTGGCAATTTCAATTGCTTGCCCAGTGATTCTCAAGAGTCAGGCTCCCATGTTTATGAAATTGCTGAAACCTCTCGAGTAAAAGCCCGAAAGATGGTAGATGCTGCAATTAAGGTAAATCATTTAGTCTATCCACCCAGTATCTAATATAATTTGTATCACGTCTCTGCCCATCAGGAAAAGGCAGCTATAATCTGTTCTGTCTGTAAAGTTTAGAGTTACTGCTGAAAGCATCAGCTCCTACCTGTCTCAACAGTAATGATACATCATTGAAATAAATGATTCACCATTACTAAATCACTGCCGCTACTCCGTCTACTCCTTAATACAAGTCATTTAACCCGTGCGGGTCAAAACTTGCCAACTATGTCCATTGATTTTTTATAAACAATTACTTTGGTGTATAAAAGGAATAATGGTAAGGTGGTACCTTAAATTTGCTATAAAAAGTACTTCACTACTTCTTCGAGGTTATATTTTTAATATTATTATGGAGAAGAAAATTTGACCTGCAAAAGAACAATTTTGTTTTTCATTTCTCCATTCATACTTAATCAAAAACTTGGATAAGAAAACTCAGACCATCTACTCCTCAGACTTCCCCCAAGCACTGCTCTTCTTCACATCTAATACATCCAACCACCTCTATGGCTCTGGACAACCTATTTTTCAGTTGAAGTTTTAGTGAAGAGCCAAGAAAAGAGAGGAAATAAAACTAGATCTTTTCAGTATTGCTCCATGATCTTCTCAACCATTGTAATTCTCATTAATAAATGTTAGTTTTGATTTTTGAGTGAAGTAATTAGTGGGTATAGATATAGAGAGAAAGGCGCTGGGAAGAAGACTCTCCTCATACCAGTCAAATTAGTAGGAGAGAAACTTAGGGGTAGTTGGAGGGGTGGAAGCATTTTACGTGGCTCCATGATCTACGAGGGCTGATTCGAGGAGATGGATTGGTGAGTCTTCTGGAATATTTTCCTGTAAATCTTTTCTTCAACAGTTGGGTCCCCCAGCACAAGGGCCTAAGTTCTCAATTGCGAGGTGGTTGTGGAGGGTGAAAGCTCCTGCCAAAGTGAGGGTTTTTGTGTGGGCTTTGGTGTTGGACAGGATTAATACTAATGACTTGCGTCAGCGGCGGAGGCCGAATACCGCCCTGTCACCAGATATTTGCCTTCTCTGCTGGGCTAGTGGCGAGTCCTTGTCACATGTCTTCCTGTTTTGTGAAGTTGCACAGAGTCTTTGGAGTAGATTTTCTGGCTTCATAGGTGAGGTGTGGGAGTACCCGGACACTGTCATGGAGTTCTTCCACGCAAGGCGTGTGGGCTTGGATGGAGCAAGGAGAAGAAGCTGCTCTGGAAGAGTGCTATTTTTGCACTACTTTTGTGTATTTCATTAGAGAGGAATGCTAGTGTATTTTCTAATATTTCTATATCAGTTGATGGGTTGTGGGACAGGGTAGTCTACTGAGCCTCTTTGTGGGCTAAGGCGGCTGGGTGTTTTCGGAGTTATCCTGTTACACAGGTTATGCTTCATTGGGCTGACTTGTAAATAAACTCCCTTCGAGGACTCCTTCTCCTCTTAGGTGTACTGCTGCTTCTACTTTCATTAATAATATTTTCTCTTTATCTAAAAGAATTATTATGAAGAAAATTAATGGTCAAAGTTGTGTATTAAAGGGTGTAAAAAGTCAAGAATGTCTTATATTAAGGAGCGGAGGGAGTGCATGTTAATTGTGCTCTTCATTAGCTAGTATGAGCTTTTGCTTTATGCATCAAAAATCAGTTTATACTTTACATAGGCACCTAGTTTGTTGCCACTCTATCTTGATGGCTACTTGAATCTTGAATGTCATGGTTGCTGTATCTGATTGTTGCTCCTCTTGACATCTGTCCCAGGCTGTGTCATCCCTAAAGGAAGAGGCAAATTCGGTCGAGAAGATTGAAGAGGCGATAGACTATGTGAATAATCGGCTTTCAGTTGATGATTCTAACATGCCAGTGCAAGCCAGTCAAGTTAATGGAAGTTTAGCTCGTCAAAATCAGCTTACTTCATGCACTTCAAACCTGGTGGCTTGTGATCAAGCACATATGTCCAAGTCAAATGGGGCCACTGTTGAATCTGAACCACAAATTCCTTCAGACCTTATCACAAACTGCGTTGCCACGCTGCTAATGATTCAAGTAAGCCTTGAGGATCTTTTTACCTCACATTTTACATTTTGCACTACTCATATCATAGCTGTCGTCATTTCATCAGTCCATAAACATTTCCCTGCCATACATGTGAAGTATACTGTGATTGCAAGTGTGATACACTGGCTATTTTGTCTAAGTTGAGTGGACAACATGCTAACAAGTTGACTTATCAAACCAAAACCAAAATAATCAGGCCTTAACCACTCGGGCAACATGGATTTTTCTGATGCCAGTTAATAAATAGTATCTGCTCAGGGTTTGCTTTCATGCTAGGAAGGTCTGATCAGATTCCATATGGCTAGGTAAGCCAACCATGGGGTTGGTACTTTTCTCCCCAGCTTAATTTCCTTCATTCTTCACCCATTTATTTTTTTAGCTCCAGGGGTGCTGGTTTCTAGTGTCTTTCCTTTTGCAAACAATAAAACGTACGGAATATTTTTATTTTTTTTTTTTGATAATTAGAAGCCTTTTATTAAAAAAAAAAAAATCAAGCTCAGAGTTAAGCAATATACAGAGCTCAAATTCCACATCTAGGACTAGCATCATACAAAGCCAACACCGCCACCCTCTAGGATGGGTTGAGTGTGGCAATGCAATCATGTGCTTAGATGGGGAGCAAATAATCAATTACTAAACATCTCCTCGAGAGCTCCTATGGGAAGGGGGTTGTTACAACCATGCAATAAAACCACTCCTTGTAACTCCATGCTATGCTAATCCGTTGGCGATGATGTTGGCACTTCTTGATGTATGGATCATGGAGATATTTGGCCATTTTTTCTTCAAAGTCCTGATGTTATTAAGGATGAAGCGGACATTCAAGGGCCGCCGCAAGGGCATTTGACCAATTCACTGCATTTGTTGAGTCTGACTCAATGATAAGCCTTATGGAATGAATTGTCTTCTCTGTTAGCAGTGAGCTGAATAGCTTGATATATCGCAAAGTCTTCGGCTGCGCTTATCGCACTTTAGGGAACTTGGATTGGAAAAACACAATGGAAGGATTCATTCCAATCTTATCAAACACTACCAATACCTCCCATAGTCCCATACATTCCTAATCGATGCGTCCCCATTCCATTTGAAGACTCCAGCTGATGGTGGTGACCATGTCACTCTTCTTAAGAGCTGCACGTTCAATGGATAGTCTTAAACAGGTGGGTGTTCTGACTATATCTTCAGGCAAGTAAGGGAAGTCATCGTCCCAGGCTTTCATCCACCACCCAATTCTCAGTCAAAGCAAGTCAAATAGCCCATGTGCTGTGGTAGTTTTGCCATCAAAAATTCTTGTATTTCGTTGTTTCCAAACCGACCAAACTAACACAATATAAAAGTGATCCAAATCTTCTTAAAATGTGTACCTGAAACCATGTGACTCCACTGATCATAAAACGCCATCATGGAGCATGGTGCACACCATTTTACTTTCCAAATATTGACCCAATGATTCCAAAGTTCCCTTCAAAAATCGCAGTGGATCGTAATAACGTTTACATTTTCTTCATCAGAGTCACAGGGGACGCAAGAAGTACTAACAATGCATTGAAAACCCATTCTTGACAGATGATATCTAGTTTTGAGTCTCCCCAAACAAGCAAGCCACATGAGTTTTCTACGTTTGGAGGAACTAAAATGTACAGAAGTTACCAATCCTTTCTTACTACAATAACCTATTCGTTGATAAGCTTTCAGACTTCCATTAGTGGGTTCTATGGTCCAAGCTTTTATCAAATGGGTGCAATGGAATGTCAATGGCTCAATAAGAGTGAGCTGAATGTAGGAACTCCAAAGTCCAAATGATCGAAAAAGATCAGTCTTATTATAGAATGACATACATATCTTGAATTTTTTTCACTCAGAAATTATGATTCTATTCAGTTGCAAGATCCAATAGTGTTGTCAGGGACTTGCAAAATCATGTTCCCCCCTCCACCCTGTTTGTGGGTGAGTTGCATCTGTGTCTTTCTGTAATAAATGAACCAGTAATTCTACAAAAGACAATGGCATCTACTTCCTCTCCTTCACCCATTCCCTCCTTCCCATTTTAGGTAAAATGTCATCACAAACTTCAAAGAGTATGTGACGCTGACACCAAAATCAGAATGCCAAGTATTTGATAATAACATTGGGGGACTAAATCTAGCCACCTCTGAGAAAACGCTCTTCACTTAATTTCTCATTGTGTGAATATTTTTTGTGGTGAAAATCAGAATGGTTCCGTTTCCAGTTGCAAGGAGTACTTTATAAGAAATGTTACGATCAAGTTTCAAGAATCGGCATCATAATTAGTTCCCCATTTGTCTGGGCACTTGCGTAATATGTCGAAAGGATGTTATGATGACAATTGTAGTTCTATGATTGTACTAAAATCTGATGGTTAATGCTTGAGCTTTTCTTGAATGTCTTTAAGCAAACTGTAAACTTCTACTCTGGAGTGCATTCTTTCTTTATAGCTCGTTGTTTGTGATTGAATCTACCATGTATATTCTTCTATTCAAACATCATGTAAATTCGAGGTGTGTTTTAATGAGGTCTAACCCGGCTTCTCCCTTTGGAAAATAAATTGCAGAAATGTACTGAGCGTCAGTTCCCGCCAGCAGATGTTGCCCAGATATTAGACTTTGCTGTCACGAGTTTGCAGCCGTGCAGCTCACATAACCTTTTGGTATACGCAGAGATACAGAAATGTATGGGAATCATTAGGAGCCAGTTATTGGCACTCATACCTACATAACCTCGTTCGATATCCACTGTAAATGTAAAGTGTGTAGAGGAAATTCATAAAGATGTGGCTGCATAAGCCCTGGAACCTTTGAAGGGTTCCCTATGCATTATAAATCGCCTCAATTATATCATTCTATACTATACGGAAATCTATGTATATACAAATATTCATTTGTGCAATTCAGCCCTTCTGTATTTATATGATCTCCTCTGTCCGAATGGACTTGAAGTTGTTAGCTCACAAAAACATATTAAACTTGCTAGTCCTACTACTAGTCTTACTATTTCTTTCTTTTTTTTTCTTTTTTTTTAATGGATATAGTCTAATATTTCATCAAGGCCTAATTTATATGGAGTAGATTTTGTTTTTTTGTTGTAAAACTCGCGATTTCAAGTTATTTCTCAATTTATCTTGAGTTTGTAGTTCAATTTTTTTATTTATATTTTTTTTCCTCAAAGGAGGGCGGAGCTTTAAATATCTAAAATTTGTTCTACAGTAACTTTGTTTCTTATCCCGAAAAAAAAAAAGTACCAACAAACTTTGCTGGTACTTTGTTTCCTACCTAATATAACAGAGACATTGCTCCGAAGTACGTTGAGACCAAAGTTGGGCAAAGCTGGTGAGCTACAAACATGTCCTCAATAAACATGATTGAATTTGACCCTTGTATCGTAATCATTTGCGCTCAGCAGGGCCTTGCATCATTCAAGTACTGTGGGAATGATTTCGGGGGGTTGTTCCTTTGAAGTAAATGATGAAGGACGTCCAAATCGACATCTAGAACATGGCCCTTTGAATCGCCATGAATGGGGATGTCTCAAGCATAGCCATCAATTTCGCCAAGCTAAAAAGTGGGCAGAATCTCCAATTATTGTCGCCCCAAACTTTAGCTACAGTCTACCCCATTTCATCCTCTCTAATTTGCCACAAAGCTCATCAATGAGGGGATGGTCAGTGGCCTAGTTGTGTAGCCGAAAACGGGTTCACTGAAGTCTCCCTCGGGCTGCACAGGCTCCTTCCCTCGGCGTAGGGGGGCGGGGGGGGGGTGTGCGCAATTCCTTTACCAAGTATTAATCATCACATTGGCTACAAATCATTCCTAAAAAACAAAAAAACTAAATTTAGCCAAGGACAACAAAAGGAACTGTTACCAAAATTGGGATTCATTTGCTGCTAATCAGCTATCAGTTCAACACACGATATGACAATCTGGGAACCAACCCAAGGGATCTTTGACGAAAATTTCTCTATTAGCAATATCTCCAAGAAAGAAAAAGGATCCTTGGACATACTGTTCATGGACAAAGACTACTTGCAATCTATCCAAATGCTCACTGTATGGAAATTATCCTTTGATAAGGGAAAAAAAAAGACAAGTGTATGAAGACTTCTGCATCATTGCCATTTTCCATTGATTGCTTTAGATTTGCTCATCATCCCGCACCATAATTAACTCTACAGGAATGGGCTAAGATTAGATTAAGAACCTAAAAGAACTTGGCTTCTCCAACTTCTTCAACCTTATTGATCCTTTGCCTGCCATTGTTTCTTGTTCTTCTTCTGCTTCTTCTTTTTTCCCTTCTTTTCTTTCTTTTGTTTCTTCTTCTTTGGCTCAGTCACATACTCATCGTTCCACAAAATAGCCTGCCAAAGATTCTATCAGTTAAAAGGTATGATGAAGAAACTAATGAGTGCTGATAGCTTTTCAGAACGACTGGCACCTCGGAGTCATCGAAGGAAGCAACATGTCGGATAGTCCGCCCAGAATTTGAAGTCCCACCTGTACATTTTAAGTCCCATGATTAAATCCATACGGCCCCTCTAAGGAGAATTATAACAGGATTGTAATATAGTAAAATATCTAAGTCATCGTGTAATCGTCCATGTATTCAGAGAGGCACAACATTCTCCAAATATGCTGAGCTAGGAGCTAATAGCATCTAAGCATGCAACTGGAGAATGTACAAGTGAAATAGATAAATCTGTTTAGCCAAAATAAGCTGGAAAAGCAGAGTATCCAGCACAAAATTTATGTGCATCGAGGGTGAGGAAATTATTTACAAGATTTAGATCCCACTGCCTCGGAGAATTAACACTTCCTACTGCTTTTAAAAACAGTTCCTTTCTTTGTTTACAATGAAGATGGAAGAAGACCCTCTATCGTCGTCAAATTTTCCCAAAAAAGAACTAAA
Source organism: Tetragonia tetragonoides (assembly GCA_038025085.1). Classification (NCBI taxonomy): domain Eukaryota; kingdom Viridiplantae; phylum Streptophyta; class Magnoliopsida; order Caryophyllales; family Aizoaceae; genus Tetragonia; species Tetragonia tetragonoides. The sequence continues at coordinate 31,388,590 of CM076152.1, read as the reverse complement.
CATGCCTAACAAACCGAAAAACTAGAAACTAGGAAGTTTTGGAGTATCTTTTAAACACTAGTTTACAATTACATGGTAGAAAAGGAAAATGAGTGCTAGCTTCCCAATACCCTCTTGTCACCTTCCCTGGCCGTTAAACCAAGGCACTAAGATGGGCCAGGTTTTGTACCTAAACAACAACTTTACAAGCAGAAAGATGGGCCAGGTTTATTCAAACAGGCTTGTTTTAGAATGAGTTCAAGCTACATGCAAGGCCGCACATCTGTCAGATGAAGCCAAGATTTTAAAGTTACTGCATAATATGGACTTGAAAGAAGACAAATCTTCGAAGAAACAATTGCTGGAGCTCAGCGAAACGAGCTTCATTAGTTAAATATCTTGAAGTCTTGATCCATGTCACGTATAAACCATTTTACTTTAGATTGCTAGGATCTAGCTTTTGTGACATCTTCCAAGAAATTTTTATACATGCTACAGGATAAGCATAATCATCAGAACATTTGGAGCAAGAGGCCAAGAGTTTTCGAAATGAAATACCATCATTCTGGCCTCGCAATGAACAAAGTACAACGTCCTCAGCTAAATCATCAGTATTGTTCATCACACGGAAAACAATCCCTGACACAAAGGCCCAATTGGTCTTGTGGGTGGAACCCAACACACCTCACTCATATGCACTGGGGAAGATATCTTCTTTATCCTACCTTTCGTATTACCTTATAGTTAGACAAACAGTAGCACCTAAAGTAGCCTTGTCCTAACTATAGAGTTACACACAGTAGGGAAGAAAAAGTCAATTGTGCGGAAATAATAAACCATAATACACTTCTTTGTAAACAATAATAAGGAAAACCTATGGTGCAAGACTAGGAAAACCTATACAAGCGACCCGAGGAAAGTCAGAGAGCAGCTGTGTTGCAAATCTGTTTTGCTGATACAGAAATCCTATATGAAGAGAATGCAAACTTTGACCTTCCCAAGGAAGAGCACTACCTCAGAGATCATTGTGCAAAAAAATAAAGTTCAAGCTTGTGATAGAGTCCAACATAAAAGAAGCTGAAATGCTATTTAAAGATTTTGTAATTTGAGTAGTTTGGAGTTTAGCTGTGTCTGTATTATGTTCGTGCTAGCCGCAGATGGTAGTGGAAGACCTCAATCATCTCTAGTGTTAACAAAAGGGAGGTCCATCTGTTGCTGTTTCGAAGTAATGAAAGATCTGTGCGTTACCGCTTACTGGCCTTGCTTCGTAAATAAATGAAATTTTTCATCAATTGCCACCAAAAAAAAATTGATTAGGTCCGCTAATATCTATAAAGAATGAGTTACAACAGTACACACTCCAAATGACTCTGCCCCATCTAGTGTCTATGTTATTGTTACCCTCCTCCCACTCATAAATATTTTTCTTTCACGATTGCACTCTCATATCAGCTTACATATTCCTCTTAACACTTCCCCTTCAATGGAGCTTGGTAGTATACTCATATGACATACCTCGCTCATACAATTCCCTTAATTATAGACCCCAACAGGCAACAGGGAAGTTAGATTAAGAACTCACTACCCAACACACAAAAGACCTATCTCAACAAAAGAATCGTTTTCCAATGCAACAACAGTTTCTAATCACCACCCAATTAATTTGTAAACCAAAATCTTACATAAAGCAATGTATTGACCTATTATAATCTTGAATAACAAGAGAATGGTCACTGGATCAGCCACACGATAAGTGACTTGTTCCTCTATGCCAAACTTCAACGACGCCCCATTTGGTTCAAAAAATGGTACAGGTTTGGGATGACGAATCAAACCTCTTCGGTTTAAAATGACTACGGGGAATTAAATAGCATTGTGATCACTAATGAAGTAATGGTCGCGGTACCGACATAGTGTACTTTCGCAGGGAATGAAAAAAGGTTTGCGTCTATCACTGTGCTCTTTAGTGGTCTCTGTAAGCTCAAAAACCGCTACAACCGGGGCCGTTATGTAGTATAGATTCCATGCAGGAACACCAAACCGTTAAAGCTACTTGGCTGGTTTCTCTTTAACAATCTCTCACTGCCAGCAGCACGCCATCGTCCCTCGCAACATGCACCATCCTCCTCTTCTTCCACAAAAACCCATTGTCGATACCCGAACAAGCCCAAAGAATTGGGGCCTCGGAATATATTAGCATAAACATTTGAACCTACTGAACATCTGAAAGCAAACATGGTGTAACCTACACCAACTATATGGGAGGAAGATTGATTTAACTTAAAGCTTGCAGTAAACGGAGTCCATTAAGGGCTCATAGTTTCACACGCATAGTACTTAAATATGAAACTCATTTGAGACATAAAATAAGCAACACAGGAATGTTTCAGGTTGATTACTCACAGGCATTTACGGTCTCTTTTGCATTCTTCACGGCTAACTCAATAAGTTCAGGCTTCAAGGTATCCAGGCCACCAGGTTCCTGAAGCTTCCTCTCAAGAAACTTCGCCAAAGCAGCTGCCTTGTTTGTTGTTAGTGGTCCACCAGGATGAGCTACCCTGATCCAAAATGTGATTTCTAATTCAGCTTTGTTATATTGTAACCAGGCAGACATGATAGCAACATCGGTAAATATGTTATTCATTTTCACGCCCCCGCTACAAATATAAATTAGTCTTACCATTTAGTGCAACCTAAAAGCTTCTCAAAGTAACCTACAAATGACTTTAGGACTTCAAAGGCATCACATACAAACGATCTTCTAAGCACCTATACTGACCTATCTTATTCAATCAAACTCTTCACTAACTATGCTCTATCTCCTTCGATGCCTCCCGTTCCAAGGCGATCATGGACAATGTCTTTATTACTCGAAGAGATATCTAAGGCTCCGAACACTCATGTCACCATAGGCTGCCTAAGGTTCGAACCTCGTGTGAGCCAGTAGGGTTATGGCCTATGGGTCAGTTTTTGTTTAGCAGTTTGTGAATAATGAGCTCAGTAAACGTAGTAAAAAAATAAAAACAACTCCAATACAAGTAAACAGCATTATTCAATCTATCACTCCTAAGTCCTACCTTCTAATATTAACCACACAACAAAAAATGGAAAAAAAAATACAACTTGATGGGGGATTTTTGGTACATCAGAAGCAACGATAGTAAAACAAGCCATTCCAACAATCCTATTGAGTAATTTGATTCATTCTCAATTTCAAATTTCATCTCTACCCACAAAGTAGTTTTTGATTTTGATACAAACCCACAAAGAAATTGATTGAAAGATTGATTAATTCACTACATTGGAATCGAGTATATTGATAATTAATATACGGGAAGGTTGAATAATAATCAGAGAGATATACCTAGGGAAGCAAGATGTAGAAGATAAAGAAGGTTTAGGAGGGGAAAGAGGAGCAAATTTGCTGCCTCTCAGCGCCTTTCTCTCCTCATCCGTCAGATCTTCTGTTGATTTCACCATCTTTCTCTCTCTTCTTTACCTTGTGTTTGTGTGGATTTGAAATTGAAACTACCAAATTTGACTGGCTGTTTATGAGCTGCTTATATATAGGCTTTATAATGCAATGACAAAACGTCGTTTTGGGTAGCCGTAGAAAGAAAATCATTCAAGCCTCATGACATGGCTAGTGCCTCGTGGCTCGGCTTAGGCACGCTATAGACGGGTCTGTGTCCGGGTGTGCCGAGACCCATGACCCATTCTGGATTGCCTAGGGTTAGTTCGGATTTCGGAGATAATTTGGCTAAAAAGATATTTTATGGGTTGATTAACCACGGCTCATGATAAGTTTGTCCCGAACAATGGTCGAGAGTGGTGGTCTGAAATAACGGGGCTTTTTTGTTCTACTTTGTCGTTAGCCAATTTTGTCACACTACTCTATATATTTCTACTCTCTTGATTTTCTAAGGGTTAGTGCTCAACGTCATTTTTAGTGATTTTTTCGCAAAAATTATAAATTTTTGTTTGATAATCTTCAATTCATCTTAAAAGAATAGGACTAATATAATTAGACTTCTTTTTCAAGCATGTTCTCTCTCGTTATAGATCTAGTTCGTATTAGTTAATATATGTTTGATTCCATTTAAATTTTCGATTCCAATTTTTTATGGCTTTATTAAGTGAGATCTAAGTACTGTAAATGTTACTTATTGCTTCTTTGATATTATAGTTTTGTTCCTCGGTTTTCATTTTCTGGTTTAAGTCTAATGAATATCATAAAGGTGTTTATTTAATAATTAAGAACTTACACTACAAGAAAAATTAGTTTGGGCGAAAAATTTTGAATAAAATGTGCGACGAAAAAAATATTCGTCGCCTCTGTGTAACTAATGCGACGAACATAAATTTCAATGTCGTTTGTGTCATTTGGGCCACGAATTAAACCTTTCATCGCCCTTTAACCGTGTTTGTTCCACGTTTCTTGGTTATTCGTAGCCCTAGCTTGGGCCACCACTATATTCGTTGCCCAAATTATTAAAATTTGTGGCTCAATATCGAAAATTAGGCCCGGGCAAAAATTTTGGGTCCAATTGAATTTCGCTCCTCTTCTGAAAATTTCATTTTCGCGTTCTAAATTCTAGCAAATCTATACTGACTACAAACCGCCCCCTCCCCCTCCCCCTCAACACTCCATCTCACTTCCTATCAAAAAAAAAAAAAACACGCTCCATCTCCTTCTCCATCTCACTCTCTCTCTCTCACCTGCAATTTTCCATCACGCCCTCTCTCTCTCTCACCTGCAATTTCCCATCACCCCCTTCTCTCTTACCTGCAATTCTCCATCACGCTCTCTCTCTCTTTCACCTGTAACTCTCCATCTCGCTCACCTGCAACTTTAGTTTCGCATCTCCAGTTCGTTTTCACTGGTAAGTAGTCCCATACTTTATATATTAATATTACCCTAAATTGAGCAAATTCATGGTGAAAAAAAAAATGACCTGTTGTTCTTTATTTTGCCCTCAATTTCCCAAATTTTAGCGAAATTACTGCTTATTGTTGCCCTAAATTTGACCACTGTTCAAAATATAAATACATAACATATAATTCTTCGTTTTGCCCTAAATTAAACACATCTAGATCAAACCTTCTCTTCTCTCTCTGTGTTAATATCGACCTGGAATTTCAGGGTTTGTAATGTTCGAATAATTTGGGGGTTTTAGTGATTTGCTGAGACAAATTGTTGAGAACTGCGAAATTTCATGGTGTGAGCCCTAGAGTTCACTAATTGTAACTGTAAATTAACATATTTTATTTACATGTCTTTGGGATATGATGTTGTACCGAGATACTATGTTGGAACCCATATGTGGAAAAATATTTATGTTTGCAAAATTGGAATCTGACTTGTGAAAATACCTCCATTTTCCTAAAATTCTGATTTAAGAAGCTTATTCTCTAGATGCATTGGTTTGTAGGGAGCAAGATATTAGTTGTTTCTTTGTGTGTTTGCTTAAATCTCTCAATTTCTCCAGTTTGTGTTTAATGTAGAACTGAAATTGGGGGCTTAACTCTGATGTTGCAGAGAATTAAAGAATCTGTGTTTGGTTTAAAACTTGCTGAAAAAAGATTCTATTCTATAGGATATTAAAACATTTTCGATCGGGTAATGCAATGGATTCAGTATCTTTGCTCTCTATTTCTCTCGTTTCTCAGTTTGCTTGCAGTTATGTAAATGTTATATGTTTGCTTGATATAGTTTATTGGTGTGCTTTTTTGTTGTAGTTTACTGGTGTGTTTGCTTAATTCATTGTTGTAGTTTTTATGCATATGCTAAATTTTAAACGTGTTTGTTGCTGTTTTTTCTTTTTATCCTTCTATTATCACTTTATGCTTTGTTAGTCAATGTTTGCTTCTTCATTTATCTTGGAAAAGAAAGACACGGTTGACAACTGAGAAACCAAAACTACAAATATCTATTATTTGTGACTAGCTATTTTTGCCAAAGAAATAATTAGCTTACCCGCTTTATGCATGTTCTTGGCTATTGTGACTTTCTGATGACGTGTATCATTTACATGCATTATTGATTACATGTTGTATGAGTTAATCTAAGTTAATGCAAGTGTAGGCTAATAAGAATTCAAAATGTGATTATTGTATATTCATTTGAAAAGAAAATAAGAATGAAAGTACATTTTTTTAGGTGAAAGTTTGATATACTAAGTATATATGCCTCTATTAAGTAATAAGGTTTGCATTATTTTATTTTCCAGAAATTTTGATTTCCACTTCATATTTTACTATAAGTGGAGATCAAAGTTGGATAAATTGTAATGGATTAAAGGAAAGAAGAAAAAGAAAGATATCTAGATGGTGTTAGTGAGTTCCTCGACTTTGCCTTTAGAGGTAAAGAAGATGGAGCGGAGGTCGTTTGTCCATGTGATAATTGTAATAATTTGAAATGGCTAAATCGAAGCACGATACAATATCATTTAGTTGGATATGGTATACTAAAGGACTATAATCCGTGGGTGTATCATGGGGAACAAATAGTAGATCATAGTGATAAACATGAAGATGGATATGAAGGAGAGATGTCGAATAGTGAGGATGGAGATGTGGATTATTTTGCTTATGATGACATGGCTCCATTAGTTTGTGATGCTATGAATATTGGGAGTTCTAGTGCTCCTAATATTGTGGATGATTGTGAGGAGAATGTGGAATTTGATCCTAGGAGGGAAAATGATGATGTGCATAAAGGGTTTGTGGAATTGATGAAAGATGCAAGCAGAATTGTATCTAGGTTGTAAGACATTTAAGAGGCTGGAATTACTTATCACCTTGCTACACATTAAAGTGAGTAATAAATGGAGTGATAAATCATTCACAATGTTACTAAAGGCATTGCATAGGGCATTTAATTATGACAAGTGCTTCCCTGAAAATTATTATCAAGCAAAAAAGTATAGGGAAGCTTTGGGGTTAGATTATGTAAAAATTGATGCATGTGTCAATCATTGCGTTTTATTTTGGAAGGAGAATGCACATAGAAGTGAATGCCCTATATGTCATGCTCCTAGGTGGAAAGAGACAAGTGTGCAAGGGGATATCCATAGTGATGGTGAAGATGGTGTGCAAAAGGCAACAAAGATACTGCAATTAGTCTTGCGTCATTTTTTATTAATTCCAAGGTTTCAAAGAATGTTTATGACCTCCAAGATGGCTAGACATATGCGGTGGCATAAGGAGGTACGCCCCGATGTTGAAGGGATTTTGAGACATCCAGCGGATTCTAGGGCATGGAAACATGTAGATGAATTATACCCTGATTTTGCTTCTGATTCACGTAATGTACGGTTGACTTTGTCAACTGATGGATTTAATCCCGGGGCTCAAATGAATAGTAGATATAGCATATGGCCGGTTTTTTTGGTGTCTTACAATTTGCCACCTTGGATGTGCATGAAGAGTGACAATATGATGTTATCTTTATTGATTCCAGGCCCTAAAGCCCCTGGAAATGATATAGATGTGTTTTTACAACCTCTAATAGATGAACTTAAAATTTTATGGGAGGTTGGGGCAAGAACCTATGATGCGCATAGTGGGGAGATATTTACTATGCGCGGGGTGTTGTTATGGACAGTGCATGATTTTCTTTCTTATGCTAATGTGTCTGGTTGGAGTACTAAGGGGTATCTTGTTTGTCCTGGTTGTCGTCAAGGTACAGAATCCCATAGATTACCTCATTGTCGAAAGTGGTGCTATATGGGTCTCAAGAGGTTTTTAGATCCGGAACACAGATGGAGAAGGGCCTCTTTCAGTGGGAAGACAGAATGGGGGCTTCACCAGTTCCACTGAGTGGAGGTGATATCTTGGAGTAATTAAGTGGGGTCGAGAATGTCAAGTTTGGCAAGGATAATGGCAAACGCAAAAAGGTGATCGGTATTTGGTTCTCCAATATAAGAATCTTTTCACTACAAAAAAAATGTTATTTCTCCACACTCAAAAACTGGATTTTCCACGCTTATAAAAGTGGAAAAAATCAATGTGGAGACTTTTCACGCTTTTTGGTGTAACATTTAGCCACACTTTTTCCTGTGGCAATTTGTACTTTCTCCACGCTTTTCAGTGTCGTATTTTTGTCAATCATTTTTCGCTACTTCAATGGCTGGAAATTATTTACCTCGTTCAAAAGTGTGGAAAAATATAAGTCAAGCCAAAAAAAAATGTGCTCGCATCTAACTTATAAATAAACGTGATTATACTGAATATACGCATATTGTAATACTCCATTGCAACTATATATATTTTCATTAAAATAATAACATAGACACGAACATCCATAGATGACATAATTCATCTACACTGTAAAAATCTTGCAACAATCTTACATACATTCACGTCTTAAAAGGAAATTATAATTCTACAAGAGGTGATTTCCACCCTAGCAACAAATAACAATGTTTCACTGCATACTAGACAAAATAAGCCCGTCTCAAAAATTTTCCATCACCAAAGCGAGCGCCTTTTGAGTCTTAACATGCCAGAGGTCCCAGAAATCTATCCCTTTCAGGCATTTTTGACTTATCACATCCTGTAAAATTCATACCGAAATAATTTTTCACAATGATGAACAATTATGCTACTTAAACTAAGCTTATTTTTTTTTTATGCAGTTATTAATGTGCCAATAAAAAATACTTGATTAGTAACCAAGTAAGCATCAAAATACGGTTATCTCAAAACTGCACATTGAAGGAATATTTGCTGTCCAATGGCGCTAAACGGTCAATAAAGGCTAGTCCCACAACAGCATGCGCAAAAAAAAAAAAAAAAAAAAAAAAAGAGATTTACCTGAACAAAATATGGTCTCCCATTGATTCTGCACATTGCAGCCGATACTATCAAATTAGCAGCAGTAGATTCTCCCCCGAAAAAAAAAAAAGCAAGGCCATGTACCTTCTAACAGTTAGGGAGCCCAGCACAGAGAGCAACAAAAAAGAACATGGTACATATGGATCATAAAAGAAATTGCATAAATCTTAAATATAGAATTAAGAGAAGGTAGAATCATGATGAAGAAAAAGTCTTACTGCAGAAACGTAAGAATTTATAAGTTACAACCTCCAAACTATCATGGAACTTCAGGACTTTTCATTGTCTTCTCTCATACGTACTCCTGTAGAAAGAGAATTCAAAACGTGCACATATTTAGTCTGTGTATGCTCAAAAGTCAAAAACCATAGGATACAACGTTAAAATGCACAAACCTGTCTCGCATCAGCTAGAGATCTAAGCCCATGATCCACAAACTTCTCATTAGATTCCATTAACCTTTTTTCTTAACCCCTCCTAGGCACCTGCATAATGAAGCATATATACAATTAACCTTTTTTCTTAACCCCTCCTAGGCACCTGCATAATGAAGCATATATACAATTAACCTTTTTTCTTAACCCCAAGAATCTGCATAATGAAGCATATATACAATAACAGTACTTGTCTCTTCCCTATTTCATGCCTTGCCCCAGAGTAAATAGTTCAGGGGGGGCGCCTTTGCAAGGGTTAAGATAGCAGCAGTTTTAGCAAAATAGAAGTGGACCAGCAGCACCAAAAGGTTCTGAACTCCTGTTTACTCAATTGAAGCACTAAAACAGGACCCAAATTTTTGTTTGCTCAATCAAAACTAAATATGGATAGCAGAAGTAATAACATATACTACCATACTAGTGTGCAAAACCAGAGCTACGCAGAATCTGACGATAACAAAATGAGCAAAACCAAAGCATCGAGATCTTAAGGACTAAGGTCTTTCTTGAGAAGTAATAATACTAGATTATGAATATGTGAAGTATGTAAAGTATCTAGGATTGTCTACGGACCGTATTCACATAAGAGTTTGAAGTCTAAGATTTATTTACACAATACAAGAACAACTTGACAAAGCAAGACCGCTTGACTCAAAAAATTCACAAGCATCCTCACAAGCACCCACCAAGAAATTCACAGCCATCCTCACAAGCACCCACCAAGAAATTCACAGCCATCCTCACAAGCACCCACACTAATATCCTCGAAAATGTATTTCCAATTACAAGTAACATATTATCAAATTTCTAACATAATAAAACAGGTTGAAAAGCAAATGATGCTAAAATAGATAAATAATCACTTTTAGGCCATAAAGCAGAAATACCTATTTGAGATGCACTAATAAGTCATGAACTGTGAAGAGATTAAGATGAGAGCACTACCGTTTGCATTATCTAAGTCGTCACTATGTTGAATAGATATTGTATAAGGTATCTCTGATTCTTAGTTGGAAATTTGAAGGTAAAACAAGTCTTTGCTGTCTTTAAATAGTATAATCAGCACACACAGCACATTGCAATAACGGCTAGCTTCACAAACAGTACCAAGCTGCAGCAAGAAGCCTCATGATAACAACACCCTCGTACAATAGCACACATCAGCAGCAGGAGCCGTAGCTTCAAGACATATATCACAGATACAAAAACAGATGCTCAAAGTTTCTGAATCGGCTTTTCACATAACAGACTTTCGCCTTTATCACCGAAAGCAGAATTCAACAAGGACCATATGGTAGTTGCTGATTTTGTGCGGTCTAAACATGTTCGCCAACTCATCATTAAGTGAGCACAACAAAGACAGAACACACAAACAAGCCACTCATCATTAAGTGAGCATAACCGTGAAGATATTAAGATAAGAGTACCAGCATTTTCACCATCCACATTGTCACCATGTTGAGACGCTTCCCGGATATCAACATATTTTACAGCAGCAGCCAGCAACAACAATAACAAACCATCAGAGCAGCAACATAAGCATCATACAGCACTAACCTCTAAAGAATCTTGTTCCAGATCAGATTATTGACAACACACGTGCAGAAATTGATGCTCAAGTTTCTGAATTGGTTTCGCACATAACAGAATTACAAAATAATCACCAAGAGAACGCAGAATTCAAGTAGATGCTGGTTGTGTGCGCAGCATGCGCATTAAGCCTATTTTGACACCAAAAGAGCATAACAAAAGACAGAACACACCTCCATAAATGACATATGTTTTTCAGGAATTGCACATGTCTATTACTTTAACATTCACAGCAACATGCACACATTAAAAAAGAAAACGCAAAAGTATAGGAAGACAAAGACATTTGTTAGTATCAAATTTTGTGCTTGACATGGAATTACAAAATATATAAATCAGAATGGTAGGAAAGTGACTAACAAGTAATAAGAAGCAAAGCCAAATGAATGATGACTATTAACTTGAACTCTTCACTACTAAAATGATCCAATTGAACCAAGAAATTCACTTCTTCAGTCAAATATAACATCCTGCAACCAGAGAAAGAAACCCAGATGCTCTATTAAAGGATCATGAAAGCCATATAATAACACTAACTATTAGCCTCTAAATACAGAGCTTAATGCCTTTTCTTAAGAAATCCATTTGGACAAACAAGGTTTCTTGCTGATTTATTTATGTGACATTAAGAGTTGTTCTGGTTTGGGAAAGGAGCATGTCGTAGAAGGAGATAACAAGTGGCGCCAATGACCCACCGCTAACTCTCAGTTTGGTCCTACATTTTTTTAATCAAATGGAAATATATTTCATTAACCAAAATATGAGTTATGAGTACAAAGCCTGATTGATGGACAACCAAATCAGGTAAAACATCAACAAAGCCTAAAATAGTACGCAACTATCTATATCAATCACAATCGTGCCACCTTTTACGAAGGGTTCACAGAGGGGCGTATCATACTAGCAACATAGCACTAATACAGGAAAACTATAAAGGGTAACTTTTTAAAGAGCTCAGCTTAGCACACAAATTAGGGAACTTTACACCAAAAAGATGCAAATCCTGAATTATCTGTCTAGTGCATAGTTGCACTGTGAGGTTCTTTTGTCGGAATCGTCTGAAATTTCTTTCTTGCCAAATGGAGTAAATAGTAGCAGCAAACAGGCGGCAGAGGATTTCAGAAGAAGCCCTGTGGTCTTTGAACCTGGTAGTAGCCCATTGTATTTTTTGTTGCCAATCGTTTAGTTGCCTACCTTCACCATACCAGCTAAGAATACTCCCCAGAGAGTTTGGGAGTAAGCACACTCAAAGAAGAGGTGATCCATAGTTTCCGTTTGACCAGAATCACATAAAACACAGCCTGCAGGGATTTTCATTCCCCAACTCAAAGTCTCAAACACTCAACAGTTTTTAGTTTCTTGTGAAGGCGAAGCCAGAGAATGAATCTATGCTTTGGGATCATACCTCTCATAAGTATGATTCTTTTCCAAGGCACTGTAGGACATAGAGGTTTGGTCCTACTTTTGCTTGTTGTAATTGTATAAAATGCAAATAAAATTAATAAAAACAGGAAAGAAATCTAAATTATAAGCAAAGTAAGAGAGTATGTAGCACAACCCCTTCACGAGAATCACTAGTGAAATTGAAGAAAATTCAGAACTGAAACAACAACAACAACCCAGTAAATATTCCGCCGAGGGCGGGGTCTGGGGAGGTCCAGATGTACGCAGCCTTACCCCTAACTAGTCGCCTAGCAGGGAGGCTTTCCGGAAGACTCACGAAAACAATTTGATTTTTGAAATCAGTAGGAAACAGACAAAAAGGTGGATGTTAAAACAAGTGAATGCAATAATAATAATTAGATAAATAAATAAAATAAATAAACAAAATAATACCCAACAAACAAACAAACAAACAAATAAATAAATAAAAACCTACACCCTTAAAGTAGTGTCATCTATGTGGATCCTACTACGCCAAAGTTTCCTATTAAGGGCCAGATCCTCGGTAAGCTCCAAGAGGGTCAAATCGTTCTTAATCACCTCACTCCAACTCTTCTTAGGCCTCCCTCTTCTTCTCTTACAATCCCTAAGTATAATCTTCTCGCACCTCCTCACCGGAGCGTCTGGAGGTCTCCTCACGACATGTCCAAACCACCTGAGTCTCGTTTCTCGCATCTTACTCTCAATATCTGTCACCCCAACCTTGTCAAGAACCACTTTGTTCTTGACCTTATCTATCCTAGTTAGGTTGCACATCCAACGAAGCATCCTCATCTCAGCCACCCACATTTTGTGAACATGGGCCTGTCTAATCTGCCAACACTCAGCACCATAACATAGCTGGCCTAATAGCCATGCGATAAAACTTTCCTTTTAATTTGAGTGGTATCTTGTTGTCGCAAAGAACACCTGATGCACTTCTCCACTTTTGCCACCCTGCTTTGATGCGATGAGCAACGTCATCGTCAATTTCTCCGTTGCCTTGGATGATCGATCCTAAATATTTGAAACTCTCCCTCCTCGGTACCACTACGGTGTCAATTCTTATCTCTAGGTCGGACGCAACCTCAGACGCAACCTCAGACGCAACCTCACCCCCTGAGAAGCGACATTCCAAGTACTCTGTCTTTGTCGTGCTCAGTTTAAATCCCTTTGCTTCCGGTGTATCCCTCCAGAGCTCTAACTTGTTGTTAACGCCTTCTTTTGTTTCGTCCAATAAAACGATGTCGTCTGCAAACATCATGCACCATGGCACTTCTCCTTGGATACTCCTAGTGAGCTCATCCATAACAATTGCAAATAAGAAAGGACTCAATGAAGAACCCTGATGCAGTCTTGTGTCAATCGCAAAATGGTCTGAATCCCCTCCTGTCGTCCTCACTCTAGTCCTCACACCTTCATACATGTCCTTAATAACTCGTATATAGGCGACAGGGACTTCCTTAGCTTCTAAACACCTCCACAAAACCTCCCTGGGAACCCGATCATAGGCCTTCTCCAAATCGATGAATACCATGTGCAAATCCCTTTGTCTCTCTCTGTAGTATTCCATTGAGCGTCTAAGCGAATGTATTGCTTCAGTTGTGGATCTCCCTGGCATGAATCCAAACTGATTCTCTGAAATAGGTGTTGTCTTCCTCATCCTCTTCTCAATCACCCTCTCTAATAGCTTCATTGTATGGCTGAGTAGTTTAATGCCTCTATAGTTATTGCAACTTTGTATGTCACCTTTATTCTTATATAGTGGAATCACCGTGCTAAGTCTCCACTCATCTGGCATCTTACCCGACTTGAGGATCACGTTGAAAAGCTTAACTAACCAATTAAGGCCTCCTTCTCCTAAGCTCTTCCACACCTCTACAGGTACCTCATCTGGTCCCACTGCCCTACCACTCTTCATCTTCTTCAAAGCACCTCTAATTTCTTCCTTTGTAATACGCCGACAAAAGGTGAAGTTACGATATTGCTATGAAGTGCTAGGATCCCCTAGAGAGATGTTGTTGCCTGCGTCTACAGTAAACAACTCGTGAAAGTATCTTTGCCACCTCCTCTTGATGTTGACTTCATCCACTAGAACTCACCCCGCTTCATCCTTTATACAACGCACTTGATCCAAGTCTCTTGTTTTCCTCTCCCTAGCTCTAGCCACCCTAAAAATGTCTTTTTCTCCATCTTTGGTTTCTAGTTGTTGGTATAAGTTTTCATACGTCTTACTTTTGGCTATTGAGACAACTCTCTTAGCCTCCTTCTTTGCTAATTTGTAGCTCTCTCGATTGGTCTCCCTCTCCTCCTCAGTCCTGCTATCCCTCATGGTTTTATAAGCAGCTTTCTTGCTCCTCAATTTTTGCTGTATGTCCTCATTCCACCACCATGACTCCCTCTTGCAACTCACAAGTCCACTTGAAATCCCCAAAATTCCTTAGCTGCTTTTCTGATAGTACTCGCCACTCTATTCCACATTGAGTTTGCATCTCCTTCTTGTCTCCACGCCTCGTCAAACTCTATCTTTGCCTTGAGTTGACTCTCGAGACTTCCCCTTAGATTCCACCATTTTATCTTGGAACACTTTGGTGGGCTTCTCTTTCTCCTCCAACCTCTAAAAATAAGGTCTAGAACCAATAAATTATGTTGGGTCGACAAACAAGCGCCTGCTAGGACCTTGCAATCCTTACAAATCTGTTGGTCACCTCTCCGAACAAGAATATAATCAATCTGCGTCTTAGTCGTGCTACTTCTGAAAGTGACTAGATGCTCCTCCCTTTTGTTGAATAAGGAGTTGGCTACCACCAGATCATAAGCTACTGAGAAATCCAAAACTGAGGTCCCTCCATCATTTCTAACGCCATACCCAAAACCTCCATGTGCACTAGAATACCCGTTTGCAGTAGCTCCTATATGCCCATTGAAATCGCCCCCTAACAGAAGTTTCTCAGTAGAGGGGATCCGCTGAATCACTTCGTCTAACTCCTCCCAAAAACGACGTTTAATTTGGGCTTCTAGACCTGCTTGGGGTGCATATGCACAAACCACATTTAAAATCTCGCCTCCTACTACAATCTTAAGAGACATAATCCTATCGTTGGTCTTTTTCACCTCCACAACATGTTGTATAAGTTCCTTATTAACCAAGATACCCACCCCAATTTTACGCCTAGAACACCCTGAATACCAAAGTTTAAATCCATTTATCTCCCTAGCTTTAGATCCTGTCCACTTAGTCTCTTGTATACAAGCAACGTTAATCTTATATTTCTCCAAAATCTGAACTAACTCCAACGATCTACCCGTAAGTGATCCAATATTCCATGACCCAAAACGCAATCTATCAATACTAGCTTTCCTCCCAGCCCTAGAACTCACCAAAGAACTAGCCCTTACTCTACCATCGACATTTAAGGTCGCCACTTAACTGCACATACAACATACAACAACCCCGCAAAAAATAACAAAATAGAAGACAACACAGCAATAACAAGACAAAAAAATCTGGTACTGCTTGACCCACACAAATAATATTAATTAAGTAACAAAGAGAGGTATTGCCTAAAATAATATACAAGGTACTAGTGAGTATAAATTACTAAAATACAAGCACACTGAACTAATGATGCAGAGGTAATGAATAACATATAATCCTAAACTCCCACTACAAACAAACAAATGGAATGAAATAAAATAATGGGTAACTTCTAAACTACAAACAAACAAAAGAAATGAAATAAAATAATGGATCACTTCTGAAATGGAAAAAGTCAGCAAAACAGAAGAGGAACAGGCTTTTACGTGACAAATGAGCTGGGCCTTCTGACACAGTTAGCGTTAAGTAGGGTGGGGGTAATAGACCGTCGATCTAAGACCGACTGAACACGAACAGGCAACAGTTTAGGAGGGAGGGTGGTCGCCGGTGCTCACCACGGCGACCTTTACCTGTCTCCGGCTCCGGCTCGCTTGCCCGGTAGAAGACGATCGCCAAGTCTGATCCCCTTGCCGGTCCACGACCTTCGCGTCTCTGTAACGGTGGCGGACGACAACTTGACGTGACTGGCCGGTGATGCCCGCTTGCCGCCTAAAGCCGAGAGCACCTCGACCTGGCTGTTGCTGGCGCTTTGAGCCCTTACACCTAAACACGCCTGATGGACCAGTGAACCAGACGTGCTCCGGCGAGTCGGGACGACAAGGTGGTTGACCGGCCGTTCACTAGGTGTGAACGTGATAGCAAGGAACCACGAGAGAGAGAGAGAGAGTGTTGGTAGAGAGAGAGAGCTGGATTTAGAATGCCGAATCTCTTTCGATTGTAAAATTTCTCCAATATTTAGGGGGTTTGAAACCAATGGTTTTATCAAAATTCTGATGTTTTTCAGTAACATTGGGTATTAATAATTTAATACAACAACTTTAAATTCATGCTGTTGATGTTCTTAAACTTTACAATCTGACGTTGTTAAGCTGAGATAGAGATAAAATTCAGAACTGAAATTGATTACAATTCACAACCAAACTTGAGAAAATGAAATTGATAAGGCGAAATCACAAACCAAACCTGAAATTGACGAAAGAAAGTGGAAAAACATAAAACAGAAATGCATATTCAATGATAGACAAGAACGATTCACCGAAAACATTTAATGGACTGGCAATATTTCTAGAATGAATTAGTGAAGATGAGATGGGCACCTGTATCTAAAGTATTCATGAGAAACTTGTATAATTCTTCAGCAAATAGACGAATAGAGCAAAATTGGGTGAGATAGGAGGAAGGATAGACATTGATAGATGATCAATAGAGAGATTGACAAACCCTAGAGGATCTCCAATACCTCTTGTACACTATATAAAGCTCCAATTGGCAGGATTTCTAGACTGTCTGATTCGATTCTGCATCAGGATCGACTAAGAACTCGGATCCATAGCTATGGAGGGAGGGAGAGGGGTGGTGAGAGAGTGGGAGAGAGAATACGGTTTGAAGAGAAGGAGGCACCAGATGAAGGCTTTTCTTTTTTTTCTTTTTCTTTTGATGGGAAGATGAAGGCTTTTCACTCCTTTTCATTTTATTATTTTATTTTATTTGTTGTTTGTGGAAGAAAGTAAGGTGCTTAGGCACGGGATTCTAATTTTTGTGAGTTTGCTAGTGGCTTTTCACGCTTTACAATGTAGAGAACACGCCTTACATTTTAAATTGTGTCGAATGTCACTGTTTTTTTCATCTGAGTTGACGCTTTCAAAAGCGTGGAAAAAAAAGTGTCATATATTAGCCAATTTGTTGTAGTGTTTATGAGCTTCCCTATTGGATACATCACTTGTTTCCACACAATATAGATGTAATGCATGTCATGAAGAACATTGTTGAAAGCATAATTGGGACATTACTTGATAGTGGTGGAAAGAACAAGAACTCGTTGAATGCTCATTTAGACCTTCAAGCAATGAAGATGCATGAAAACTCGAGGCCACAATTGGTAGGAGATAAATACCGCATTTCTTTAGCACCATATAACTTGACATTGAGTGAAAGGAGGCAAGTAGCTACATTGTTGTCAAAGTTAAGTGTTCCTGATAGATATTCATCCAACATTGCACGATGTGTCACCCTTCAGGATGGAAGGATATCGGGAATGAAAAGTCATGATTGTCATGTCTTTATGCGAGATCTTCTCACTCCGGCATTCTTTGGTGTCTTGGATGAGAAGGTTCTAGAGCCTTTAAGGGAACTTAGCTTGTTTTTCAAACAATTATGCTCTAAGACCTTGAAGGTGGAAACTTTGAAGCAAATGGCGAAAAACATAGCTATAACCCTTTGTAAGCTTGAGCGGATATTTGTTCCGGCATTCTTTGATGTCATGGTGCACCTTCTTGTACACTTGGCTTTTGAAGCAATGGTTGGAGACCCAGTGCATTATCGATGGATGTTTCGATTTGAAAGGTAATATGACTAGTAACCTTCATTTTGTTAAATTACTTTTATGAACATACTTACATTATAAGATGTTTTGTAGGAAAATGCGTATATATAAATTATATGTACGTATAAGGCTCGCCCGGAAGGGTCAATTGCAAAGGGTTATATAGAGCATGAATGTCTAACATTTTGCTCTCGGTACTTGTCAAAGACGGAGACACAATTCAATCGCGTGGAGCGAAATGAATATTTGGAGTTGTTCTCTCTAACATAGGAAAACTATTAGGGAAGGCAAATACCAAGGTCTTAGACACTGAGGATTAGAAGAAGGCACATCACTACGTCTTAAAAAATTGTGACGAAGCTCAACCATTCTTTGAGTAAGTATTCACCACCCCTCAAGATTCCTATATTGAGACATGTTTTATACATAGTTTTATTTAATGAATTTATCTTAAAATATTAGTGAATATGAGAATAGCTTGGACCATGACCAGCGAGGTTCGGACTTTTGCAAGTGGTTCGAGAATCGAGTAAGACAATCAATACATGAGCAAATAAATACACTTCTACATTAGAAAAGCATTAGTTAATTTTACTGTTTCTTAATTTGATACATAGGTTACAGAACTTTGGGATAAAAGGGATGAAACAGTCACTGAAGAGCTATTTTTTTTGGCACATGGACTGATGAAAAATGTCATTACCTATGAAGGATATGTCACAAATGGCTTTAGGTTCCACACTAGAAGACGACAAAGAAAGCGTAAAACACAAAACAGTGGTGTTGTGGTTAAGGGGGATTCAAAAGTGGTGGAAAAGACTTTTATGGTGTTCTATTGGAGGTGATTATCCTAAAATACGATGTTTTGGAAAACGGGAGATGTCCTAGAATTGTGTTATTTAGGTGTAAATGGTTTGATGTGTATAATGATGGGAGAGGGATAAAAAGAGACAGATTTGGAGCTACATTTGTTAATTGGACTCGTAGGTTGCAAACCAATAAACCATTTGCATTAGCTTCTCTAATTGAACAAGTATTCTATGTTCCCATTCACAATCAACCACACTGGAAGATGGTTATCAAAACAAGTCCCCGTAACTATTTTGATTTCCCTAACGATGATGACAATGATAATAATGAATCTTTATGGGAAAAAGATGATATTATGGCTGCTAATGTTTTAAACGTAGAAGAGGGGAATGATGAAGAAATTCCGCTTGTTAGAGATGATGTGGAGCCAAACCTAGTCGATGTTGATGTCTCCCAACAATTTGTGCTTAATGATAATGATAATGATGAGGAAGTAGTTGAGGAAAATGAGGAGGAAGAAACCGAATTTTCAGATGGGGAAACAAGTATCTATTCCCTTGATAGGGAGCTTGAAGTAGCTGAATTGGAGAGTGATTCATCGGGTAGTGATTTCATGCATTGAATATGTGCTTGCCATGATCTATGTGCTCCTAGGCTTATGTGCATATAGTGTTCTGTTTGCTATTGTACTGTAAGGAGGTTGAATGTAAGTTTCTTGCTCTTTAGCTATAGTCTGTGGTTTATGTTCTGTATATTGTTTTCTGTAATTATGTGTTCAGCTGAGTCACACTGAATTTATTGCAACTAACCTATTTTTCTTTCACTGTTAATTGTGTGCAGAAATATGGCACCCAATGCATCTTCTTCTCGGCAACTTCGACGACATGAGCAGTCTTCTGCCACTCAAGAAGCTAGTATTCAACAACAGGGAGAAACACAACCTCGTCTAACATATCGGCAGAATCGGAGAGCAGTTCAAGCACTCAAAACTAGTTATTTTCATTTTATGAGGTTTAAATAAAAATCTGTATTTTTCTGTTTTCATGATTTTGCATTGTCAATGAGCAGGGTCTAAGCGTGGGCCAACTACGTGTAAGAAGTATGTTGCCCGGAGGCAGAAAGAACCGGAGGTCAAGGTTAAGGTAACTTTTTCAGAAGAATGAGTTCATTTGTGATTGTAGCAAATTGGTGAAGGAGTACTGCCCATTAGATTGTGAGTATGATTTCATTTGACACTTACTCCTAGTTGCAAACTTGCATTGTGTATCTATCACATTATCTCTATATCATTACTTTTTATAATGCAGGAACTGGAGTAAAATGGATAAGACAACCATTAAGAAGCTATATGACAAACTCAAGGTCAGTATATCAGGTCTATATGACCTGTAGAATCTGAAACAGATGCATTCAATTACTGAACTACGCCATCTTTGCTTGAATTTGAAGAAATTGATCATGGTCATGGGCTGGATTCATATGAATCATATTTAGTAACTGCATTTAATCTAATGCCTTAAATATGCTGGTTATTTATGGTTGTAGGGGAAATATGATTTGCCACCAATTCTTTGTGGCAAACCAAGTGATGACGCATTCCAATTTCAATGTTCTAGTATGTATAAAGGGTGGCTCTATAGGCTTAAGGAAGAATTATTTCCAAGCAGTAGAGAACAATCTTTGAGAAATAGACCCCCTAATGTAGAGCGTGAGACATGGAATTGGTTGGTTGATTATTGGCTGCGAGAGAAACAAATAGTAGTGCTTAATGTACTTATACATATTGTGTATATATTATTTCATTTCTAAATATTGTCGACTCTTGAGCGTGTAGGACATAAACGCAAAATATGGACAAAACCGTCCAAAGGAAACTACAACATCTGCAAATGGGGCAAGGTCTACAGCTAGGGTTCTTGATGACATTGTAAGTAACTATTGGCATGCTTTTCCATGTTAGCCAACTATAGTTAGCCAGATTTTCTTATTTCTTAACTATTTCATTGTTCTTTTAGATGAATGCTCCACCAACAGTTGTCTCCCAAAGCTCAAACACAGATATTGAAGATCTAACCAACCCTCTTGATGCACATGAAATAGAGGAACAACCTGTGTACCTTAAGCTATATGAGAGGACAAAAAGGTATTTTGCTTTAAATATGTGTTGTTTGAATATGTGTATTATGTTAATATTATCTTATTGATATCTTCATTCGTATTATGCTTCAATAGACAAAAAGATGGACGATAGGACCCAGATGCTAAAGCTAACTATAATGCACTCAAAAAGCTTCACGCTACTGAAATTGAGAAGAATGGGGAAGACAACCTCACTGTGCAAGAAGCCTTCACTGATGTCTTGAAGACAACTCTAGGCTACATAAGAGGACTTGGGCTTGGGTCTCGCCCAAACCTTTTTTTCTTGTGGTGTTATATTTATGTTTGTTTCTTCTTTTTTCTTACAAAACCTTACTTATAAATTTCAACAAGCTTTGAAAACTAAAAATCAAAGGTTCTAAGCAACTATTGTTAAAGGCAGTTTTTTTATTATTATTATTACTAAATACTGATATATATTCATTTACTTAAGTTCTTTAAATCATTACAGTACATTAGTACACTAGCCGAAGCTAGCTCACAGAAAGACAGCCTAGATGCCAAACAGATTACAAGTCCCTTTAGTGAACCAAAATGTAAACCATCTACAATATTGCATCTATAAAAAAAAAAAATTGGGTGAAAGTATATTGCATACTATAATTAACTATATACTAAACACTAAGATTAACAGTAGGATAATTGGTCTTTGGGACCATCAATGATGATGCCAATGATATCATTACTATTATAAGCTAGATGAGCTAAGAGAGGAGGGAACGCAAAGGTCCTGGGAGACTTTCCTCTCTTGAAAAGTCTGAGCAGCCATGGAGTGTGAAACCATATTTGTCTGGCGCTTGGTGTGATGAACAGAAACAGACCAAATTTTCTGCATCAGCCTACAAATATCATTAATCACAACTCCTAAGTCATGGAAAACAGCAGAAGATGGGTCTTTGATGAGGTCTAAGATAAGTTGTGCATCAGTTTCAACCTCTAGCTTGTCAAAGTTTCAATTCCAAGTACATTATTACAGCCCTTCCTTGAGGCTCAATAAATCAGCAGCAGCTGCGCTTGAAGAATAAAAAACTAATAGAATAGCCAAACTTCCATAAACCTTTGTGGTCACGAATAATACCCCCACCCGCGGCAGATGTTGGATTGCCTTTAAAGGCACCATCAACATTGAGTTTGAAGTATCCTTGTGTTGGCGGTTTTTAGGAGCGAACTGGATCAGTAGCCTTCACAATGTTGTGCCAATCTGAAAAGTTGAGAAGTTAGTGGAAACATCCATGCAAATGTAAATAAAAAGAGCCATAGGATAAATCACTTCTTGCTCAAAAATGCCCTTGTTTCTAGCGCACCAGATGTGCCAAAGAGCGATGCAAAAAGTGGCAGTCCAGTCATGTGATTATCTGAGATTGTAAAGGATCCAATTTCTCCAACTAGCATGGTAGAAAACTTCAAAATCAATATCATGGTAATTTTCAAAGGTTTTAGCCCTAATGATAATAGCAAGAGTGAATCACAGAAAAAATGTGTAAATGCTCTTCACAAGTTGAATCACAAAAAACACATTTGGGGTTGAAATCACGAATGATACTAGCAAGACTAGCATCCCTGGTGAGGATAGAGTGAATTCAATTCCAGAGTAGCATTCAAATTTTGAAGGGAACTTTTAATTCCAAATCCTACTCCAATTGATGTCACTAGTAGCCAGTTTAAACTGATTAGTAGAGAGTCTATATGCAGACTTTGTACGGAAAGCACCAGCTAAAGGTAGTTTATTTGATAAATATTGGGTTATTTGCGTCCTATATTGACCAATTGCGCGCAGGCAGATCTGATTTTTTGTTTGCTTAACCTTTGTTGTGCTTACTAATAAGTGTGCTCACCCTATAAGTCTCAAAACAGGACAAACTATCAATACCTGGTGTTCATCATTTCCGTCCATGATTGATATACTACAAGTTGGAATGCATATTGCAGCGGTGGTCGTGACTGTATGATGGATAGAGTGAGAACTACATATGCATTAACGAAATTAGAATTTGCTTTAAATGGTTTCATATTAAATTCTAAAAAATTTATTGTTTACTCTCTCGGGGTCCATGGAAATCAAGAGAAAATGTACTTGTGTTGGGGACAATTAGCAGGGGCGAAGCCGGATTTTATGAGTAGGGGCCGAAATTTACATTAAAAAAAAGTGAGTAAAATTTTTTATTTTAAAAAAAAATATTTACTATTTAATATTCCATGGTTTTTCATCGAAGCAAAACCATCAATAATAAAGTCAAAATCATCATTGTAATACGATGATGAAAAAAATAGTAATTAAAGAACACATTTTTGGCTTCGAATAATAAATAATAGGCTTAATTGAAAATGCAAATATGCTAATTAGTGTATGGAAAATCAATATACATAATAAATACATCCATTATATTAGATTTTGAGAAAAAACAAAAACAAAGCTTACATTTTTTCCCTACTTTAAATATTATAAGTATAACTTTTTTTAGATTGAATAAGTAAAAAGTAATAATAATAATTGGATCAATATTACAAATAGTGGTTTCGAATTGTATATATATCTCCAAAGAAAATCTCAATTCAAAGGTAAAAAAAAAAAAGAAAACAAGGAAAAAAGTCGCCAGAGTGGGGTTCGAACCATAACATCCCAACGCGCTCTTCAGGGAGGACCACTTTGCCACTAAGTCAGACTTATTTTCTTCTTTACTCTATTTATCTCATTTCTAGCAAAAACAAAATAGAAACATTGGGTTGGGCTACAGGGTCAGGCCTACACCAACCCCCAGTGACTTCGCCCCTGAAGTGGGAGCGTAGAATTTTGGTGTGAAAGGGAGAAGAGAAGATGTGGATAAGGAACATGAGTGAGTAAGGAGAGGCAAAATAAAAAATGAACCTAGGCAAAAATGAACCTCAAACACAATACCATTTAAAGAAACAAAAATATTTCTATGGGACAAACTAAAAAGAAAAGTACAAAGATTTCTGTGAGTCGGTGGGTGTAATAATTTTTAGTATAGGTACGTAACACACCTAACCTAACTTAACTTATTATGAGTAATAATGTTGCAAATCTTATCATACCACTATAGATATATGTCAATTAAATATAGTTTCTTTTGTTCAAGATACAATTATTTGCTAAAACTAATAAACACATGACAAATTTTACATTTTGTTATAGCTAGGACACACAGCTTTTTATGATCTTTCAGTGTTGTCGACTTAACCGTGCCAATATTTTAAGCGTTAATATCTGGCTTTGAAATTAATGTGAAAGTAATTGTCCAAATATTAATTATCAATTTTTCAAAATCTATTTGCTGATAGGTCATTAATCAAACATTTTTTACATTTTAAGGTCGTAAGAATAAATAGTGTGTTGTTGGATTCTATTGGAAATAACATTCCATGTATAGCTGATAAGGTGACAATAGTGTTTGGCGCTAATGTCATGATATTTGTTGTTGGATGTCATTGAAAAAAATATGCTTCTATTATCTTCCTAGATAAAACTTGTTGATTATTTATGTGTTGTTGTCATGATATTTGTTGTTTAGTATTCTTTAATTTGTAGTTTGATTAAAAGAGATTTAGTTGGTGGAAGCCGATTTTCTCAAGGTTTACATCATGATGTGGTTGTCATATGTAAACTATGTTGTAGTTATCATTTATCCAAAGTCATTTGATATTTTTTTCAATGATATCTGGTAATGTCGAGGTTATCATATCAGTTTATGTTATCAAACGTAAACTATTGCGTGGTTGTCATATCAGGTTATATGGTAGTTATCATTTAATCCAAAATCATTTGGTACTTTAACTCATATCCCTCAATTTATAATTAATTGCCACATGCATTAAATGTGATTCACCTGTAATAATTAAGTTAAAAAAGTGACAACATTGCCACGTTCAGTTCTATGATCTCCAGTGTTGTACAATCTAGTCTCCCTCCATTTAGTTTAGAACCTATTGTATCTAGGGGTCGTTTGGTTACTAAAAATTAGGGCTTGACTATCGATTTCGCATCTGCAACCTTTTTCCGACTGTTTGGTTGTCGAAATACAACTTCCCAACCCGATACGCGAAACCGTCAAGGAATCGGTTCTGAACCCCCCCCCCCCAACGCACCTCCGGTTTCATTCATCATTTTAAAACTTCTAAAACAATTTGTATTTCACCAGTAAAATATTTATGCAAAACCCTAATAAGATGATGCGCAAAATATTTGAGAAATAATAAATATGTTAAATGCAAAACGTCCAGATTTGTTGGTCTTTGAAAACATGGTTCACAAGGTTGTTCCCCTGTTCTCTTTGAACCTTTATGCACTTCAACCTTTGTGTATGTTCGTCCCTTGTCAAGACCACTTCGAATCCAACCTATAACACTCAATGCATAGTACATGAAGTCTAATAATAGAAATACTAACTAAAGTAATAGTCTTCATGTCTCATAAGGATCCAAACATCTTCATGAGCAATCATGCATCAACGCTTCAACTTCTTGAATCCTTCAAGTAAACCTGCCATCATTGTTAGTTTACGAAGATAATGATTGTTTGTCTGTTATCATCAAAACCAAGAACCCAACAACTTTCCCCTTTTTGATAATGACAAACTCGTGTGCTTATCTGAGCTAAATAACAACTAATCGAAACACAAAATAACTTAAGCGCTTACCTTAACATATCATTGTTGTGAACCTACCAGTAGAACCAGGGTTCACGACTTCATTCAAAACCAAACCTGTACTTTTGTTAGCTTACATGTGATAAGTCCAATAGTTTGTCAATCCTAAAACCAACTCAACAATTTTCCCTTTTTTGATGATGACAAACTATTGTGTTTATCTCAACAATATAACAATGAAATACAAGCTAACTCATGCACTTACCAAACCCGTGAACCAATCAGTAGAAACAAGGTTCACTAGTTCTTCAAGAATATTGCGCTCAAGTATATCAACACTCAACGACCACTAATGAGAGACAGAATCAAATATCTTTTGCAAAACATTTTAATCACAAGACTAATAGAGAATCAATCTAGAATATTAATCATTTTAGAACAACACCATATATGAGTAGAGTTATCAAGACGCTACTTATCCATAGCGAATAGGGTTAAAAGAGAAATATTAGAAAGAAACTATTCATGATTATATCAAACCTAAATGCAAGCACACATTACTTCCCTCTTTTGGCATCATTTAACAGTCAATGCATGTAAAGTTGTATATACAACACAAAGATAGAGTCACAAATCAATATGTCATGCCCATCACCACCGGGGTTTAAGTACTTGAAGATTCAAAGACGTATAGTAGCTCAAGCTTAACAATCTAATGATACGGGTCGTCCTCAAGACCTAGTCCACAAGAAACATTCCATTATCAAAAGGGTTAGACAAGAAAATCAAAAACAGTCTCAATGGATTATAGACCAAATGACAATCGAAAGATATATAGCCAAGAATAAGCAAAGGTTTATGAGGGGAACAAGGTTTAGAAACAGGGTTCAGGCTATGAATGAATATGCGAAAAGCTTGGTGATCGGTCATATGAAGAAGCTTTTGATATCGAATAGTTTGGATTTTCTCTCTCTACTTTTACATCTTGTGTAAGATTGGAAGGTTCGATATCCACGTTGCACATTAAACTCATCAAACTTCCTATACTCCTATTCCAACCACTCAATCAAAATACACCTTTTGTTGCTGCCATGTGAGCCATTCTATGGGAATAGGATTCATGTCATTGGTCCCCCTCAAACTCAAACCCCCATAACATATATTCTCTTCTTCGTTCCATACCATATGATTACCAAGTGAATGTAACATCTCCAACTCCATCCTCATAAAGTGACTCAAAAGATGCACCACTATTCAAAGTTACTTGCAATTGCCTCTTTCTTGTAGTTCACAAAATCAATATTGAACACATATGGAAAGTACCTTCTACCTATAGTAAGTAGATGTAACATGGCTTGATGAACAAAAATTATCAACCGGTATGAAGAGTATTGAAAGAAAATTTCATAGGAGAGGTTTTCATTTTTTTTTTTCATATGTTACAAAAAAATAAAACGGTAATAAAACAGTATATACTATGAAGCCATGTATATATTGATCTATGCATCTCCTTCTCTCAATGACGAACATATATATGAAGCAATTTACCTTAGAGTGTGAACTCCATGATATCAATGTGTTGCATCCTACAAGGTCTCCATTATCCTCCACAACAACTGTTCCCCCTCATGCATCCCAAAACTTGAACATTGGTTCCCCCTTAAATGATGCTTGATTTATTCAGGAACCTCCCATTTACAAACAAGAAAATGAGAGAAGAGAGAGATAGGAAAGTAAGATCATGGTTGAGGCTATTAGGAAGGCTTTGTAGGAAGAAGGCTTGCTACTGCTCCATGGTCTGTTCCTGTGACTTATATTTCGGACAATAAGGCACATATCATTAGACAAAAGCGAGTCCTTTTAATCTCTGTCAAGAAGTTATGCCTATTACGGCAAGCTTGCTGGGTTAGACATACAAACATTAAATGTACACTATCCCACAGCATATAAACACAATCATATAAATGACTCTTCTAGTCAATCATTTGAGAAAATAATGTACACATGCAAATAAGTGATTTTGATCATGTCTAGCTCTACTCTAACTTTCTCAAAGCAATCTCTACTCAATGGTTTCATAACAAACTCATCCAAATGATTCTCAGTCTTGCAAAAACTTATTCAAACAAATCAATTTGCCACATAGTCTCTCAAAAATGATGTCAAGTATCAACATGCTTGGTTCTTGGAATTGAGCAAAAGATCTCTATAAGCTTATGGCACAAATCAGCAATATATTCATGTATTCCACAGTGAAGATTTATGATTGTGAACCATACTTGAAGAACATTACCTTTTTTTATGCTCAATCTCAGTCGAAGCAACATTAAGCTGGTAAGAGATCAACAAGCTGTCTAGAAGGAACAAGGTCTCCTTCAGTTGATGTTGCTCCCCCTGTTTAGCTCAATCGATAAGGATCTTTGCTTCCAGCTTCTTGATTGTTCATGCTGGCGTTTTGTTTATTTTCGTCCATAAAATTGGAGAAACACGGTCTGTATCTGAAAACCTTGTTTCCCTTGTCTCCAGTATCAGTTCTCTTTCCAATGACAATGAGCAACAATCACAATATAGCACAATTATGAAGAATTTTGCTAGCCTTTTGACCAAAAATAACAATTTCAGGAATGTGAAGGTGACTTACCCAATCTTACCAATGCACAATTCTCACCTATCACAATTCCATTCTTACGACCATTAGTGAGAAGATTTATTCAAATCTACATGTAGTGCAAGCAACCCTTATTTTGGATCATAGGTTTCCTCCTCTCACCTAGCCTGCAAAACAAATCAAGTCTTGCTCGTGGGTACCCAAACAAGATTTGGTCCCTTCTTAGGAAAAGTAGAGCAAACTCTATCTTTTCTCATCCAAACAAGTTTCACATGTTGATTGTTCTTATCATAAGACTTTGATCTAGCAAGACATTCATAATGATAGTGACCTCCATTACCACAATGCCAACAAAGTCTATTGTAATTCAAACCAACATACTTATTCCTAGAAGTCCAATCATCCTTTTTTTTTTCTTCTTCTACCTAGGCCGCTCTTATTCCTATTATGGTGGTCATTAAGTCATTTCAAAGCTTCAAAGGAACTGGTCCATTTGTTAAGATGACCTAACTCCCTCTCAGCCTTGTCCAACTTTTCTTTAAAGTCATTAACCTTTTCGAGTTCAGATTCCAATTGAATTCTAAGCCTTTCAAATTCATATCTTAACTCATCATTGCAGGTTTCATCAACCACATAAATAGTTACAAGCTTCAAATTAGATTTCTTTAATAACTCAAGTTCAAGAGTAAGTAAGGAAGAATCATTCTGCAGTTTAGACACTGTTCCTTCTAAACTAGACACTGTTCCCTGTAAATAAGACATTGTTTTCTTAGATTCATGTTTTCATCTTTAAGGGCCTTAATCATTTTCCCATATTACTTTCGTTTTAGTTAGGCCACTTAAATCACCCTGCAGATCAGAATAGGCATCCAAAATGTTTCCTCTTTCAGTACTTAGGATTTCATACTCATCCATTACAAAAACAAAGATTTTAAGAAATTTATCATTAGTCCAAGAAGCAACTTGATTTTGAATATTAAGAATACTTACCTCAGCTTCTTCAGGTTCTCTCTCTGAATCATTCATTGCCATCATTGCGATATCAGCTAGCTCTGACTCTGGTTCATCATCTTCTTCACCAGAGAAACCAGCAATCCTATATACCAACTCCTTCTCTCTTCTCCCTTCTCTTGAAAGTGGGTTGCACTTGAGAACTAGTCAGTGGAGGTTGTTCCTTCTTTTTTAGAGAAGGTTGTTTCTTTCTTTTCAAAGGAGGTTGTTCCTTCCGTTTCAAAGGAGGTTGTTTCTCTTTGTTGCAAGCTTCTTTCTTAGAGCTAGATTTCACCCACTTTTATAACTTTCTCGCAAGTTGGATAAGCTCTTTCTCTCCAAGGTCTAAAGCATCATAATCGTTGTTATTTACCTTGAAAGGAGAATACATTGTTTGAAGCACACGGATGTAAACTTATTTGTAATTCATGAGTCATCAAATTATCAATAAGTTCCTCCACGGACAACGTCTCTAAATTCTTAGCTTCTTAGATGGAAGTGACCTTGGGAACCCAACCAATTGTATTTGCCAAATTTCTCAAAATTATCCTAACAAGCTCTTCATTGCTAGAAGACTTGTCAGGGGATTTAAGCTCATTGATAATATTGGTAAAACGAGTATACATGGTCGTTTTTGTTTCATCACTATACAAAGCAGACAACTCATATTGTTTTAACAATAAATCTACTCAAAATTGTTTTACCTGAGTTGTACCGTCATGAGCAATTTTGAGAGTGTTCCAGATTTCTTTAGCACGATCACAACCATAATACGATTGTATTCTTCTGGACCAAGGGCACAATGGAATAACTTGATGGTTGTTGCATTTTTCTCCATTTTGTTGGTATCAGTTTTGGACATTTGCTTGGTGGCTTGAGGACCATGTTCCCATCTTTATCTTTGTACTCAATCACAAAGTCCCCGTCGATGATGATATGCCACAACTCATTTTCGTTAGATTTGATGAAAATCTCCATTCTCCTCTTCCACCATGTATAGAAATCTCCATTGAAATAGGGTGGACGATGGATGACTTATCCCTCTTTCATCTCACAAGGTGCACTCAATTTTTGTAATATTCACCCAAATTACCATCCTTAGTTATGGACTAATTCCTTTATAAATCATAAGTTAATAAAGGTATAGAGCTATTAAAGACCTTTTGAAGTATTATAGCATGCTTTGAACTAAATCGTATTGTTTCTCTTGAATTAAGGCTTAATACGAACCCGGTTTCTTAACCTTTAACCCATTATCTATTCAAACAAATGCTACCATTGGATAGAACTGTGTTTCTACTATAATAATAGGCTTTAATCATGCTTCAATAGCCATAGAAACGACCCTAGAAAAGTCACACAAAGTTATGCAGTTCCAGCAGCAGCACATCAGCACATAGGTCTGATTTAAGCATCGTTTTAAGGGCTCTAAACACGAAATCTTAAGCTGTAAGCAAGCCTAGTTGGACAACCTACCTCTAAGCTACAATAGTAGCCCACCATATCCTTTAATGTGGCATGAAAACCGGCTAACAACAAAGCTTTCCCAACCGACCTACACCACCGACTTAAATGGCGTCTTCTAGGACGTTTTGTAGCCGACTTTGGACGTCCTTATCTTCTGAGTTTGCATGTGAGATTTGGCCAGCTTCTAGCTCTATAAAAAGCCCAGAAACTCAGTCATTTTCCCTGCAGTTTTCGAGTCTCTAAGCCAGTCAAAAACCTCATTTCCCCCAACTGTGCAGTTTCACCCGTAATATTGACATCTCTGCACTTCTGAGTCATTATCTTCCAGAATACTTATGATCATTGCCTCCTATTACCCTTGTTAGAAATATAAGACATGAGGCTTTGATATCCAAGTCGTGGTTTCTATATACAATGTCATTTGGGGTTCCAAATAGTCCATAGAATCCGAGCTTTTGTTCTGCAGAACAACCAGAAAAGCTGTTTAAGCTCTTTAGTAAGTTTCTTTTGATATATTGGATCAATTAAGTTCTTATAAGGCTATAAGTACTCACTTAAGCTATTTCAATCCTAGGGGAGTGTGGTGAAGGGGAAAGTGCGAGATATTAAGCAATAGAAAACAATACCTTGAGCGTACGCGAGGTAACTGTTATGTCCACCCCTTGCTAACTTTTATTTCGTTTTCAACTCTATGTGCTACATGTTATGTATATGATTTGGATTTGATTTGATTTATAAAGAGACTTCATAAGGATCTTTAAAGTATTGTTACAAAAGTACCGTTGTTTGTTTGTATTTTCAGAATTAAAGAAGTCAGAGTTGGTGCTGAGGAGATAACAATCAGAATAATGCGATCATGGTTGTGCTATATGTCTTTATGTGCTATGTGCTTTTGTGTAAAGATATTAATCACTTAAAGTGAAAGAATGGCATGTGGGTAGAGAAGCTCATGGTAAAGTACCTCCATGAGTGATGGACATTCTGTACTCCAGAGGATCGTTCTCGAAAGAGAACCCTCCAAGGAGAATTCTGTTATTCTGTATATCTGTGTCGTCCTTAAGGTCATGGTTTGATCGGCCATGAATGTCCTGAGGTAAGGTACTCCGAAGGACATACTCTACGGTAAAGTTATCTCCGAGAGTACTTAAGGGGTATGATCATACTAGACGTTATCTGTTATGGCTGATTTATGAGGGAAAATATGTTCCCCGGAGGGAAGACGCTCCCCGATAGTAGTATACACATGGTAAAGCATCTCTATTGTTGTATACTACCTTGTTCACTTTTCCCAATGCCATAATAAAAGAATTGGATTATGAAAGTAACAACGGGATGATGATTGGGTGGATATTGAATTATGTTCTGTAATCTGTTATCTGTAAAGTGGTGATCGTCAAAAGCCCTTGTTTTGAAAGTAAACTCTGTTTCAAACAAAAAGTGTCGATTTCAAGATTGTTTAATCCTATGTGCAAACGTTCCTAAGCCAGGAGTACTTAGGAATTGATTTACAAGGTGGAGTGAAGTTACTCAGCAATCGCTGATTTTACCCCTGTTCTCTCCGTTTACGGCGAGGGCAGTGTTTGTGTTTTAACGTTGTTTTGCAGGACTGTCTTTTGGGGAAAGTCGGGGCTTTTGCGAGAGCTCGCCACTTGTAGCTGGTTATAGTGTCGTTTGTAATATAAGCTCGTCTGTAAAACAGTTATGTTTCAGTTTAATAAAAGTTCACCGTTTGATATAAATAGCTCACTAGTGTTGTTATGGTTAATCATTCAGCCTTGTATTTCCTCTGTTTGGAAATACGACGATAACAGACCCAAATTAGGCTTCCGCAGTTGCTTTTTCATTCTTAATCAAGATTAGAAAATTTGGGTTGTTACAAAATGATATCAGAGCAGTTTGCTCCTTGATATCAACGCAATGATCATCATGGTCAAAGCGTTAGTTAAACCTGACTTAGGGTGAAATGGAATAAGCAAGAGTTAGGTGTTTAAAATGAAATAAAACCTTATAAAGCCGTGGACAGGGAGTGTAGAAAGGGGTCTGGGAATGCTCTGTTTTTTCTGTAACTGATTATGTGGCTTGTACATGCATATGTGTTAGATGGCTGATGAATGGAACTTGAGTGATGAATTGCTACATCCCTTGGAGTTACAATTTGCCCCTGGTGGTAATGTCACTGTACGTGTAGACAATATGATAAGATACATGTTCTATTATATCTGCACTGCCGAGCCTGGTCCCTTGTCCCGCACAGAAGTGCAAGCTTATGTCCTGATGAAATCATTGTCCAATGAGACTCCTTGGGTCAAGTATAAAGCTTTTAGCTGTGAACTTTTAAGGAGATATATGCCAGATGGGCTCGATCCACATGAGAATTTCATTAAGCCTGAATATATCCAGTGGTCTAAGACAATTGCAGATGTGGTGCATGAAATCTTTGTCATTGATATATATTGGACTTCTCTTAACTCACGAGATCCTACTGATATACCGCAATTAGTGGCTGATCTGCATTTGGAAGATATTAGGAACCGTACTCCAAGTCTTGCAACTCAACGTGACCATGTGATAATAGTAGTCAGTAGTGATAGTGAGGGTGATGATACCAGTGAGGATCGTTTCATAATAACTATAAGTAGTGACAGTGAGACTGAAGATGAAGAGGTAGGGGACAATGTGATTGCAGATCCAGTGATTCCACTTTATTCATTTGAAGGTCTGAACTGGGGATGTGTGCCCTGGGCTGATGGTGGTGACGAGGAGATTGTACTGTACCTAGGGGAAGAAAGAATAGAAGGAAAAATACGAGCCCAACTTGCTATAGGATTGGATGAAATAAGTCTGAACCAGCGAGGATATGTGAACCTAGAAGAATTTATGACTGTAAACCAACTAGCTGAGATACTTTGGATCGAGGATGGTGAAGTAATAGAGGTTAGCTCGGATGAAGAGAAGGAAAACTATGATGCAGACTCAGAAAAGGACCCGTAGGAGATACCTTTATGGGATGCTCCGAAAGTACAAGCAATGGTAAGTTTTGGAGTAACTAGATAACAGAAGAAAGGAAACTTTTGAAATACAATCGGCTAGTATTTACCAACTAGAAATTTTGTACAGTCTGGTTGGTATACTTGTGTGTTTGTAATTATGTAAATATATGTATCTATGACCTAGTTCTAGTATGAACATGTTTTGTTGTACAGCGGTTATGTATTAGCTGGTTTTGATTGTAAAAAGCGGAATGTACTACGAAACTAGGTTGTATTATATAAAAGTACTGTTATATATGAAATATGTGTGTTTTGGTAACTGTTTAATTGATGTATTAACATCTAACTATAGTCAAATCTAACTCGAGCCAACTATTTCAAGGATGGCACAAGGAACCAGAAGCCGAAATGAAACTCAACAGAGGGGCAACATACCCTTAGAGGAGAGAATGAGCCATATAGAGACATTGAATGAGAAAATTATAGAATTCATAGAAAAACAGGTGGAACATATGGGAAACAACAATACTGGACCCAGAAATGATCAATCTGACATGCTTAAAAAGATCCGATCCTATAAACCTAAAACCTATAGCGGTAAGACCGATCCTGTTGAATTTGAGGATTGGATAAGAAACATGGAAAAGCTTTTTAATGCTGTAAATTGTCCAGAGGAATGGAAAGTGGACTTTGCAACTTTTTACTTAGAGGGAGAAGCAGATTTCTGGTGGGATACAGTGAAGGAAAGAGCCGAAGCATTAGATTTTACTTGGAAAAGTTTAATCGAAGCCATGAGGGATCAATTCTACCCACCCGCTATGAGGAAAATGAAAGAGTCTGAATTCCTACACCTAGAACAAGGAAAGATGTCTATAGTTGAATATGCTGCAAAGTTTATGGAATTATCTAGGTTTGCCTCTGACTTGGTACCTAATGAGAAGACCAAAATGAACAGATTTGAGGAAGGCCTAAACATTGACATTCAAGAGTTTGTCAATAGTAAAACTTTGCTAGCTATCAGGAAATGTATGACCAAGCTCTAAACATAGAAAGAATTCGAAAACGGAAGAGTCAAGCAACTGGGAGCTATAGGCATAGGGAGAACCAAAACCAAGTCGAAGAATTTACAAAGAGACCAAGGTACAATCCGCAATATAATCCACCTCAGATTTTTCACCGAAACATAAACCGACCCCCACCTGTGAGGAATTTCAATTGGGTATGTAGGAGTTATGGTAAAGGTCATAGAGGATATGATTGTAGTGGAACCCAACGAGTTTGTTTTAGGTGTGGAAACCCTAACCATCAGGTAAAAGATTGTCCTCAAATGAATCCCATTACTCGACCAAACCTAGGGTATCAGAATCGTGGAATCATGAATAATCAAGCTAGACCAAATATGGGAAATGCAAGAAATGGAGTTGGTCTGAATCAAGGGCAAAATCGAAATCGAGTGCAAGGTGGGCAGATGTATGTCATGAACCAAGAAGAAGCAGATATGGAAGGCAATGTAGTTACTGGTATATTTCTTGTTCACTCTATTCCTGCATATATTTTATTTGATTCAGGAGCTTCCCATTCGTTTATCTCTAGCTCATTCCTTAAGAAATTAGGATCTCTATCTCCGCCAATCGCCATAGACATTCCCATAACCATATCCAATGGAACTGTTATCTCTTGTAAAAACATATATGAAGATTGCTCCATTAACATTGTTGGTACCGAATTACCTGCCAACCTTATCCAGTTCGACTTGGCCGATTTTGATATCATATTGGGTATGGACTGGCTTAAGAAGTATAAAGCTAGGATTGATTGTCATGAACAAAAGATTTCTCTTAAAGGACCTCAAGGGAATAGGATCTCTAATAAAGGCATAGTAACCAAACCAGGAATATAGATAGTCTCCTGCATGAAAATGACTACCTACCTGAGAAAGGGATACCAAGGATACTTATGTCAAGTTGTGGACACCAACCATCTTGAGGATAAACTATCTGTAATCCCTATAGTAAACGAATATCCTCATGTATTCCCTGATGAAATACCTGGTTTACCACCTCCGAGAGAATTTGATTTCCACATAGACCTTGTTCCCGGAGCCGCCCCCATTTCCAAAGCACCTTATAGGATGGCGCCAGCTGAAATGAAGGAACTAAAAGCCCAACTCGAAGAGTTACTACAAAAAGGATACATTCGGCCTAGCATATCACCGTGGGGAGCCCAGTACTCTTTGTGAAGAAAAAGGATGGAAGCATGAGGTTATGTATTAATTATAGGGAGTTAAAAAAGTTCACTATCAAGAATCGTTATCCTTTACTCAGTATAGATGATTTATTTGACCAACTGAAAGGAGCCGGCGTCTTCTCAAAAATTGATTTACGGTCAGGGTACCATCAGTTACGAATTGCAGAAGCAGACATACATAAGACAGCCTTTCGAACCAAATATGGCCATTATGAGTTTTTGGTCATGCCATTTGGATTAACTAATGCTCCAGCAGCATTCATGGATCTAATGAATCGATACTTCAATCCCTATTTAGATCAGTTCGTGGTTGTGTTTATAGATGATATTTTCGTTTATTCTCGAACTTGTGAGGAACACGAGGAACATCTACGGACTGTGCTACAGATATTAAGAGACAATAAACTATATGCTAAACTAAGTAAATGTGAGTTTTGGATGGAAAAAGTAGCATTCTTGGGACATGTGATCTCCAAGGAAGGTGTAACCGTTGACCCTGAGAAAATAAGAACTATTATGGATTGGCCAGCTCCGAAGAACGTATTTGAGGTCAGAAGTTTCTAAGGTCTAGCAGGGTATTACAGAAGATTCGTTGAAGATTTTTCAAGGATTGCTCAACCCATGAAAAATTTGATAAGATGAATCACGAAATTTCAATGGACCGAAAAATGTGAGCATGCATTCAACGAACTCAAAAAGAGATTGACCACAGCTCCTGTTTTAACCTTGGCATCTGGAGAAAGTGGATTTGAAGTATATAGTGACGCATCCAAAGAAGGATTAGGGTGCGTACTTATGCAAAATGGAAAGGTAATAGCATACGCCTCAAGACAACTAAAACCATATGAGGAAAACTACCCGACACACGATTTAGAGTTAGCTGCAGTTGTCTTTGCACTGAAACTGTGGAGGCATTATCTATATAGGGTGTCTTGTAAAATCTTTACAGATCATAAGAGTCTTAAGTACATTTTCACACAGAAAGAGTTAAACATGAGACAGAGAAGATGGTTGGAACTTCTTAAGGACTATGACTTGGATATTAACTATCATCCCGGGAAAGGGAATCGTGTAGCAGACGCTTTGAGTCATAAACCCCGAAAGACGTTAAACTCTATTCTAAATGTACCCCATGAGTTATACGAAGACTTCTGTAGGTTAAGCATTGACGTAATAAAGAAGGAAGAGGCCTGGGGAATGTTAAATGCTATGACAACGGAATCCAATCTTTTTGAGGAAATTAGGCAAAAGCAAGATTTAGACCCAAAGCTAAAAGGGATAAGAGAAGCTGTTAAGGAGGGTAGAGCAATAGACTTTAAAATTCATGAAGATGGGAGCTTAAGAATCCATGGAAGATGGTGCGTACCAGATGAGATTGATTTAAAGGAAAAGATTCTGAAGGAAGCCCATAATACACCATACTCAGTACACCCTGGGATGGATAAGTTAATCAAACATTTAAAACAACATTTCTGGTGGATGAGGATGAAACGAGATATATCTAGATTTGTGGCAAGATGTCTTGTATGTCAAAAGGTCAAGTTTGAACATGCTAAGCCCGCAGGGTTGCTACAACCTCTAGAGGTACCCGAATGAAAATAGGACTCAATTTCTATGGATTTTGTTGTTGGATTACCTAATACCAGGACAGGAAAAGACAGCAAGATTTATGCCCATTAAGATTACATGGGGACCTCAACAGTTGGCTGAAGTTTATGTTAAGGAAATAGTGAGACTACATGGAGTCCCAAGGACCATAATTTCAGATCGAGACTCAAGGTTCTTGTCTCATTTTTGGGAGAAACTACAAGAAGCATTCGTAACCAAGCTAAATTTCAGTACTGCTTTCCACCCAGCTACCGATGGACAGACAGAAAGAACAATTCAAACATTAGAGGACATGTTGAGAGCTTGTATTATGGAATTTCAAGGATCGTGGGAAGAGAGACTACCACTCATTGAATTTTCTTACAATAACAGCTATCACTCAAGTATTAAAATGTCTCCATACGAAGCTCTATATGGAAAGAAATGTAGAAACCTATTATGTTGGGACGATATTCGAGAAAGTATGCCTGTTGGTCCTGAAATGATTCAAGAAACTATGGAGCAAGTGAAAATAATTCAAGCAAAGATGAAAGCAGCACAAGACCGACAGAAAAGCTACGCTGATTGTAGAAGAAGGCATGAAGGATATGATGTTGGAGAGAAAGTTTTTCTAAAAGTCTCCCCAACAAAAGGAGTCATGCGTTTTGGGAAAAAGGGAAAACTAAGCCTGAAGCTCATAGGACCATATGAGATATTAAGAAGGGTTGGTGAAGTTGCATATGAATTGGCATTACCGATAGAATTGTCACGAGTACATCATGTGTTCCACATTTCACAATTACGGAAGTACTTATCAGATCCTTCTCATGTGCTACAACATGAACCTCTATACCTGGATAGCAATCTAACCTATGAGGAATAACTAATACAGATTTTAGATAAGAAGGAGAAAATTTTAAGAAACAAAGTGATACCTTTGGTAAAGGTACTATGGAGAAGTCAAACATCAGAAGAGGCAACCTGGGAAGTTGAAAAGGACATGAAAGATCGATATCCCCAGCTTTTTTACTAAGGTACTGCATGTTATTTAAGTTTCGAGGACGAAACTCTTTTAAGGAGGGTAGAATGTAATATTCACCCAAATTACCATCCTTAGTTATGGACTAATTCCTTTATAAATCATAAGTTAATAAAGGTATAGAGCTATTAAAGACCTTTTGAAGTATTATAGCATGCTTTGAAGTAAACCGTATTGTTTATCTTGAATTAAGGCTTAATACGAACCCCGTTTCTTAACCTTTAGCCCATTATCTCTTCAAACAAATGCTACCATTGGATAGAACTGTGTTTCTACTATAAGAATAGGCTTTAATCATGCTTCAATAGCCATAGAAACGACCCTAGAAAAGTCACACAAAGTTATGCAGTTCCAGCAGCAGCACATCAGCACGTAGGTCTGATTTAAGCATCGTTTTAAGGGCTCTAAACACGAAATCTTAAGCTGTAAGCAAGCCTAGTTGGACAACCTACCTCTAGGCTACAATATTAGCCCACCATATCCTTTTATGTGGCATGAAAACCGGCTAACAACAAAGCTCTCCCAACCGACCTACACCGCCGACTTAAATGGCGTCTTCTAGGACGTTTTGTAGCCGACTTTGGACGTCCTTATCTTCTGAGTTTGCGTGTGAGATTTGGCCAGCTTCTAGCTCTATAAAAAGCCCAGAAACTCAGTCATTTTCCCTGCAGTGTTAGAGTCTATAAGCCAGTCAAAAACCCCATTTCCCCCAACTGTGCAGTTTCACCCGTAAGATTGACATCTCTGCAATTCTGAGTCATTATCTTCCAGAATACTTATGATCATTGCCTCCTATTACCCTTGTTAGAAATATAAGACATGAGGCTTTGATAACCAAGTCGTGGTTTCTGTATACAATGTCATTTGGGGTTCCAAAAAGTCCATAGAATCTGAGCTATTGTTCTGCAGAACAACGAGAGAAGCTGTTTAAGTTCTTTAGTAAGTTTCTTTTGATATATTGGATCAATTAA
Source organism: Tetragonia tetragonoides (assembly GCA_038025085.1). NCBI lineage: Eukaryota > Viridiplantae > Streptophyta > Magnoliopsida > Caryophyllales > Aizoaceae > Tetragonia > Tetragonia tetragonoides. The sequence continues at coordinate 31,348,936 of CM076152.1, read as the reverse complement.
GTTCTTATAAGGCTATAAGTACTCACTTAAGCTATTTCAATCCTAGGGGAGTGTGGTGACGGGGAAGGTGCGAGATATTAAGCAATAGAAAACAATACCTTGAGCGTACGCGAGGTAACTGTTATGTCCACCCCTTGCAAACTTTTATTTCGTTTTCAACTCTATGTGCTACATGTTATGTATATGATTTGGATTTATTTGCTTTATAAAGAGACTTCATAAGGATCTTTAAAGTATTGTTACAAAAGTACCGTTGTTTGTTTGTATTTTCAGAATTAAAGAAGTCAGAGTTGGTGGCGAGGAGATAACAATCAGAATAATGCGATCATGGTTGTGCTATATGTCTTTATGTGCTATATGCTTTTGTGTAAAGATATTAATCACTTAAAGTAAAAGAATGGCATGTGGGTAGAGAAGCTCATGGTAAAGTACCTCCATAAGTGATGGACATTCTGTACTCCAGAGGATCGTTCTCGAAAGAGAACCCTCCAAGGAGAATTCTGTTATTCTGTATATCTGTGTCGTCCTTAAGGTCATGGTTTGATCGGCCATGAATGTCCTGAGGTAAGGTACTCCGAAGGACATACTCTACGGTAAAGTTATCTCCGAGAGTACTTAAGGGGTATGATCATACTAGACGTTATCTGTTATGGCTGATTTATGAGGGAAAATATGTTCCCCGGAGGGAAGACGTTCCCCGATAGTAGTATACACATGGTAAAGCATCTCCATTGTCGTATACTACCTTGTTCACTTTTCCCAATTCCATAATAAAAGAAATGGATTATGGAAGTAACAACGGGATGATGATTGGGTGGATATTGAATTATGTTCTGTAATCTGTTATCTGTAAAGTGGTGATCGTCAAAAGCCCTTGTTTTGAAAGTAAACTCTGTTTCAAACAAAAAGTGTCGATTTTAAGATTGTTTAATCCTATGTGCAAACGTTCCTAAGGCAGGAGTACTTAGGAATTGATTTACAAGGTGGAGTGAGGTTACTCAGCAATCGCTGATTTTACCCCTGTTCTCTCCGTTTACGGCGAGGGCAGTGTCTGTGTTTTAACTTTGTTTTGCAGGACTGTCTTTTGGGAAATGTCGGGACTTTTGCGAGAGCTCGCCACTTGTAGCTGGTTATAGTGTCGTTTGTAATATAAGCTCGTCTGTAAAACAGTTATGTTTCAGTTTAATAAAAGTTCACCGTTTGATATAAATAGCTCACTAGTGTTGTTATGGTTAATCATTCAGCCTTGTATTTTCTCTGTTTGGAAATACGGAGGTAACAGACCCAAATTAGGCTTCCGCAGCTGCTTTTTCATTCTTAATCAAGATTAGAAAATTTGGGTTGTTACATTTTTGCGGAACAAACTCAAGGTGTTAACCTCTTAATGAGCAAGCAGACTGTGATACCAACTGAAGGGTGCACTAAGGAACTCTAGAGGGGGATGAATAGAGTGACGCCCACTTTTCGCAATAACACAGAGTTTTGTTACGTAAGAACAGTGATGAGAACAACGTTGTGAACATTATTCCTATGCAGCAAATTAAGCACAATACAGAAGACTAAAAGTAAATAACACAAGCCCTTTTTTAACATGGAAAACCTCCTAGGCTCAATAAGAGTAAAAATCATGACCCAGTCACTTGGGATTTTGTCACACTACTTCTCTTATTAGTAGAGCCAAAACAAGATACAACACAATAACCTAACACCGTTACTGATGCGATGTCAATCCTTCCAAGTCACACACAGGCCTGAAGGAAGCTCTACACTTCTTACTAAGCTAGAGTTATTACAGATTACCGGATTATTTGTCCTACAACACGCTTCTTTACTAAGCAAAATAAGACTACAATGAAAACCTATTATGCAATTAGTACGCAAAGGAAAGACTCAAACGGATCTGACAGGGAACAGGGTCCAAAGGTTGTTCTCAGCATAATGCTTGACTGGACGACTTGGATGTTTTGAACATGATTTGAAAACTCTGTTTGCACGTCAAAACTCTCTCAAGGCATGAAGTAAATTGAGTCTATACTCCACCTTAAATAGGGGAGGTGAAGGCTCAGTTTCCTTGTAGGTTAAAATCACTTTTCAAAAGTAAAACTCTACAAACTCGTTTTGCTTTATAAAACCCTAATGAATAAAAATTCGTCCAACACATTTTACAAATGACTTTGGCCAGCTAATAAAGGTATATTATCAACATATAAACTCTAAAAAATAAAAGAGATATTCCATCAGATAATGCTTTCAATAACAAATAATCCTTGCCCCTTGGCCATAAAGTAAAAGATAATATCTTCTCCAAAATAAAATCTTTTTCCAATCTGTAAAATCGACTTTCCATCATTTTAAAACTTCCAAAACAATTTATATTTCACCAGTAAAATATTTATGGAAAACCCTAAAAAGATAATGCACAAAATATTTAAGAAATAACAAATACGTTAAATGCAAAACGTCCAGATCTGCTGGTCATTTAGAACATGGTCCACAAGGTTGTTCCCCTGTTCTCTTTGCACCTTTATACACTTCAACCTTTGTGCATATTCGTCCCTTGTCAAGACCACATCGAATCCTACCTATAACACACCATAGTACATAAAGTCTAATAATAGAAATACCAACTAAAGTAATAGTCTTTATGTCTCATAAGAATCCAAGCATATTCATGAGCAATCATGCATCAACACTAACAAGTGGCGAATCTACATGATAGAAAGGGTAGGCAAGTGCATACCCTCTATAAATAAAAATTTTACACTTATGAAACAGTAATGGTGAAACGGCCCAGCGATTGAGCGAATTATTATATGATCACAGATGAGAACGCAGGTGCAGCACCCACTAGGAGCTTTTCCTTTCTTTATCTTTCAGTTCTGTTATCATTTTTGTTTTGGGCTGAAATTTTGGCCGTGCAAGTGTGGGCTCATTTCCTATTTCTTTACTATTATATACTCACCAAATGCAAATTAAGGAGGTGTGGTTGAGTGGTAGAGACTCATCCATCCTTAACCAAGGTCGAGGATTCGAATCTCGCCTTGGGCATGGAGCAGCTTTAAATTCCTTGGACAGCTGTCCCACCCTTTGAGGTGCCTACAAGCCAACGCGGGAGATAGTCACTGTGGTCAACGATGGATACCCTTGGTCGTGAACCAAAAAAAATATACTCACCAAATGCTTTATCATCTTAAAAATGTTCCTATTTCTTTAGTTCTATACCCACCCAATGCTTATCACCTTAAAAATATTTTATATATATATAAATATATTTTTAAAATTATTGTGCATATCTTATTTACAAATTCTGGATCCGCCACTGACGCTAGCTTCAACTTCTTGAATCCTTCAAGTAAATCTGTCATCATTATTAGTTCACCAAGATAATGATACTTTGTTATCATCAAAATCAGAAACCCAACATATTTGACAAATTATGATACATGTATGATGTATTTATGATTAGATTATTACTCTTTTTTAGGAACACTCTAAATTATTAGATATTTTATCTCTGATTTATTAAAAAACCGACTCCCTTAGGTGGCGGCAAATTATGATACACGTATTTATAATCGCATAATTAACCTTTTTAGGAATACATTAAATTTTTAGATTACTTATATTTTATTGTAAAAGCGACTAGATTAAGTGGCGGATCCTATTATATTATAAGCATGTGGGCTTTTCTCTTAAAACGTAAATACAATATCATATTGGTAATGAGAATAAATACTATACTAAATTCTTGCTAAATGGTCGACAAAGCTACATTCTATTTCAACCTTACAGCCATACACATTTGAAGGGAAAACTAATGCATGCAAGATGAACCAAAAAATTGCCATGGATGGGTTAGAGATTTCCAGAACCCAAAAGAATAATAAAGAAAAAAGGAGATAGCAATATTAAGGCTCTGTTTGATTCACCTTAATTTTACTTAAATTCAGTTTAGTTCAATCCAGTTCAGTTCATGCGTAACTTTAGCCCTCATATAACTTTTTATTCCGAAATAATTTCATGATGATAATTATGTCATCGGAAAGATCTCAAATCATACTTTCAAATGAGTCCAATATTGACTATTTTTGGACAAATTTTAAATGGTTAACGGTCAAGTTTAAAAAATCAATTCAGTTCAGTTCAGTTCAGATCAGTTCAATTTCAGATCAGTTTTATCCAGGTGAATCAAACGGAGTCTAAGTGCTATACGCAAAACGTGTGTTATTTAGAGGGAGGGAATAATTGGCTTGTTTGAGCTAGGGTTATATAATGAATGATTCCAAAGAATAATGGTTGAAGCCTTCCATAACCCAAAAAATAAAAGAAAAACCAGATATAGGGGTGCTTACATAGCAAATTGGTGCAAAACGTGTGTTATGCGCGCGGAGGGAGGGAATAGTTGGCTTGTTGATTGAATGATTCTTGAGGATAAATGGAAACAAAAAAGATGGAATGTTTGAAGGAATAATTTTTTTATTTCTTCACAAGTCCGAAAAATCATAAAATCTTTATATTACTGTTTGACATAAAATGAGTAATTTGTCTTGTGTGGACTTGATCCACCGTGAATCACAGATATTAGAGTGTAAGTATTTTGAAACATGAATCGTATTTTTATAAAAATTTAGTCCATTAGTCAAACATGGATGAACTCTACTCAAATTTTCTTCAGCCAGATATCATAATTAATGTTTTGGCAATTTATGATACATGTATTTATGATCAAATTACTAAAAACCGTTTTTTAGGAACACTTTAAATTATTATTAGATGCTTTATTTATATTTTATTTTAAAAAATGACTCGCTTAGGTGACTACAAATTATGATACATTTTTTTATGATTAAATTATTACCCTTTTTCAAGGCACACTTTAAAATTGTAAAATTATAATCCAGAATCAACTAACAACGTATAGAATAACTCAACTGGTCATATATAAGTTTAAGGTAATTAAGGTCATAATTAAAGTAACTATTGCTTTTCCATTTGGGACACATGTTCATTTGAACACAAGAGTGTTATCTGTGCATCACACGAGCACTACTAATAAGTAGGGTTGAGCAGAAATTTCGGGTATCTAGTATCGGTTAATCGGAATTGGTTTGGAACTAATGGTTCTGGAATCGGAATCGGTCTAACCAATTTCAATTTCAATTCCCAAAAATAGGAACCTGTACCAAACAATTTCAATTCCAATTGGTGGGTACCCAGGAATTGGTGGGTACCCAATGGATCTAATTTCAATTCTAATTCCTAGAAATTGGGAAGCGGTGGATCCAATTGCAAATCCGGATAATGCAATACCCGGTGGCTACCCGATTGCGCTCAACCCTACTAATTAACTAACAACAAAGTATCATGTTCGCGCAAGAAATTGCAAAATGCAGTGCACTAAAGAGGGGCCCTATGACCTTTACAAAATCAAAGGTACAAAATGTTCTCATTTAAAGCCCTGTTTCATGGTAGGACAGTCAAGTAACACTTTTATTCAAAATATAACATATTTTGTATATCTTTTAGTCTAAAAATAACATTTTTTATTCAAAATGTAACCGTCATCTCACAGTAAAACTGTCTTATATGGATTTTTGCGGTAAAGCTAGAACCTTTGTGCCTTTTTCCTCATTATAAATACCCGACGATCTATACCAAAGAACACCACTGTTTTCATTCCCCGAACCTCACTAGCTTCTCACCCACCCAAAAATCAAAGACTAAAGAACAAAAGAAAGTGCTTTCCAAATAATGGTTCCAATGCCCATTATCCCACCCATTAACGTACCTCACATCATAGATGATGTCCAAGAACTTATCAGAAACACAAAGCCAACAAAAATTCCTCATAGATTTGTGAGGGACATAAATGAGAGGCCACTACTACCTACACTTCCTGAGTTATCATCTCCTAGTCATGACATTCCTACTATTGATGTTTCAAAGATTTTCAAAAATGGTAGTTTCAATGAATTTCAGTGTGAAATCTCTAAGTTAGCAACTTCTTGTGAAGAATGGGGTTTTTTCCAGGTACCAACTATGTGTTAACCAATTTCACACCTATTTTTGTTACTTAGATTCCTAAATAGGATTCTCTTATGTCTTGTCAATTATGGGTATCTTGGGTTGACTCAGGAAAATGAAATAAAGTTATGTCTAACCTTTAATGTTTAACACGTTAGTTAGGTTTCAAGGATAGAAAGAAACAACTTTTTTGCTTTTAGTTTTAGACTTCTGTGGTAGCTACTTTGGTTTAAATAAGAAATATAGTACATGCCTAATGATGTACTAACTCCGAATGAGCTATTAGCCATTTGACTTTTGAGGCCAAACTTTACAAACTTTTACTTTATTAAGATTAATCAGGTCAAAATACAGATTTCTCGTTAGTTAAGGTTTATACATGTTAGCTAGGTTTAATTTGTGAAAAAAATATGAAAATTTTCAAAATAAAAATAATCTTCTTAGATTCATTTTGAGTAGTATTCTCACAGTATCAACTTTTATATAATTTTTATAATTATATAGTTACAGGACTAATTGTCAAATTGTTATCTTGAAGACAATGTAAAGTCAAATGATCGGGTTCATCATAAATAGATTGTTAGTACTCTTATTGATTTTACAACGCAATTAACTAGTGCTCCTTTTAATTATTGACATAGGTGATAAACCATGGGATTGATGTGACTTTGCTAGAGAACATTGAAAAAATGGCCATGGACTTCTTTATGCTACCTATTGAAGAAAAGCAAAAGTACCAAATGGCACCAGGGACTGTTCAAGGGTATGGACAAGCCTTTGTCTTCTCTGAAGACCAAAAGCTAGATTGGTGTAACATGTTTGCTCTTGGTGTGGAGCCACATTTTATAAGGAACCCAAAACTATGGCCATCAAAGCCAGCAAATTTCAGGTAATACATATTCCATAATATGCAAAAAACTTATTATGTGCCATTTTATAAATTGACCCATTTTTTATTTTTTTGTAATGTGCTTTTATGTAGTGAGACTATTGAAAAATACACAAGTGAGATAAGGGAATTGTGCCAAAAGCTATTGAGATGCATAGCAATGAGTCTTGGCTTAAAGGGTGAAATATTTGAGGAAATGTTTGGAGAGGCAGTGCAAGCTGTAAGGATGAATTATTATCCACCATGTCCAAGACCAGACCTTGTTTTAGGACTTAGCCCCCATTCTGATGGAAGTGCACTTACTATATTACAACAGAAGAAGGGTAGCTCTGTTGGCCTTCAATTACTCAAAGATAACAGATGGGTCTCTGTGCATCCCATTCCAAATGCTCTTGTGGTCAACATTGGAGATACCATAGAGGTACTAATTTCTTACTCTCCCTCATTGTTATGTATTGGGCACACAAACTTCTACTCTATAAAATCCCTATAGTATTCACATGTGACCTTTCTCATAGATTATGTAAGAAATGAGGTAACAACCAGTTATTCTTATGCTAATTTTTTGCAGTGAAATGATCTTATATAAGACCTTCACTCACCTTTTGTTCCCGATATGGCGTAAACTACGTGGTAATAGCTTAATGTTTTATGACTTATTATTAACATTAGTAAGTCTTGTGTGAGATCAACTCATAAAAAGATGGGGTCACTATTTAGATATATGGGGGTCACTTATTGTAAGCAGTATCCCTTGTTTCATTAAAAAGTGACCCCCGTCTCACCAAAAGTTATGAAAAGACCGTCTTATAGAAATTTTTTGCTAATAACATCGTCCTTCGTAATTTAGGTGCTTTATTGTTGAGTGTTTTCTCGAGTAACATCAATACAACAAAACAAGACTAACAATAAACAAAGGAGAGACTATGAAGTTTTGTGAGATGGATCTTTCAAAAATAAGGATCTATAAACAACCTATGAGGCTTTTCTATACTTCCACTTATTTCGACTCACTCACACACATGCGTGATCTTATCATTGATAAGTTGAATTGAATATATTTACCAAATAGTCATACAAGATGATTTTTAAATAACATACCTTGCTTTGCTTAGATCATGCATGATGAACAATGGGAGAGGAATAGTACATAAAGTTGATCGAGTCACTTACAAGTTACATCACTAACTAATTCAGTTGACACTTTAGTTCCCCCCTCCTTCCTCCCTCGCTCCTTTTCCTTCATTTTCCTCCTGTGGTGGGGGTCTGGTTTGAGGGTGGGGCATGAATAAAGGGGGCATTAAGTTCATACACTTTTGTTTGTTAATGCATATAAAACAACAAAGTCCCTTTTTCTTTGAGATTTTAAAACAAAAGGTATCAATAGTTGAGTTGACAACTATACCAATTTATCAAATCAAATTCGATAAATTTTATAATACTTAAACCTATTAAAGAGAGTATTAATAACATAAACAATGTTCCAACTGAATTAATTGGTTATAGGTGGAGTAATTTCTCTAATTATAAACATTTCAAGATTCTATTTTTTCACCAATGCGGAAATAAAAGAACACTATATATAGTAGTATGTGTACTATTTTGATATGGAAATAACAGTCAATTTTCTATATTAGATTATTGTATAGGAGAAAACATTCACACGTTCTTAACACATTGGTTTTTTTTGTCTAATATTACTCATAACTCTTAGTTATAGTTAGACAAGCACAAATGACAAGGTATTTATTGCAAATTAAGAGGTCTTTCATCCAAAAAAGAAATCAATAATTTTCTTAATATTGTGGGTGGGAGTATATATTTCCTCAATTTAATTTGCTATGCCTTATTAGACCAAACTACTTGTCTATTAAATCAAATAAATCTCAAAAAAAAAACATGTCAAATGGTTTTTCAGGTACTTACAAATGGAAAATACAAGAGTGTAGAGCATAGAGCAGTGACAAACAAACAAAAGGACAGGCTCTCAATTGTCACATTTTATGCACCAAGCTATGAAGTGGAACTTGGACCAATCGAGGAGTTAGTGAACGAAAGCAACCCTATTGAGTACAAAAGGTATAATCACGGAGAGTACAGCAAGCACTATGTCACAAACAAGCTACAAGGAAAGAGAACTCTAGAGTTTGCTAAACTTAGACCAATGTTGTAAGATACATGCATGCACTGACATTGCACCATTAGGTACTTAGTCAAAAAAGTAGCTTTTGCTGGTAGACAAGGTGCTACTAAAGAAGACCAAAAGACAAGTTGAAGATTGTATGATATAGACTAGACTTGTATGTATAAGATCATGCATGTGATTATAGCTACCACAAGGCTTATGTAGCTAGTGAATAAAATTTGAGTGCACTTCTCATATTAAGATTTAGGGTGCGTTCTTCTCCACTTATTTTCACTGATTTTCACTGATTGAGTAAGATCCTCCCACTGATTTCCACTGATTGAGTAAGGTCTATCCACTGATTTCCACTGATTCGATAAAGTAATTCCACTGATTCTCATTGATTCAATAAGGTTCTACCACTGATTCTGTGAGGAGGAATGTGGGTCCTGACTCCTGCCACTGATTTACACTGATTGAGTAAGGTCCTGCCACTGATTCTCACTGATTCAATAAGGTGTTGCCACTGATTCTCATTGATTGAGTAAGGTCTTGCCATTGATTTCTACTGATTGAGTAAGGTCCAATAAGTGAAAAAGAACACACCCTCAATTTTCATTCGATACATATTCCATTAGTTTCATATTAGTTCGTTCATTATTCATTTTTATATTTTTCTTATTAGTTCGTTTATTATTGATTTTTACGTTTTCTAAAGTAGCAAATTTTGGGTCATGATATTACTTTCTTACCCATCTTCCTTTTCTCACACATTCAAAAATTTGAATTCAAAATATACAACTAGACCTGGAAACGAGTCGGGTCACTCTGGGTTCGGATTAACAGCAGGTCGGGTCACTATTAGATTGATCATTTCAGTTGTTTAGCGGGTCGGTCGCGTCATGGGGCGAGTTTTCGAGTTAGACAACTCTTATCTCACAAGATCGAGTCTCGGGTCGGGTCATTTCGGGTTAGGGTCATTAACAGGTCAAACTTTTTTGGGTCGGGCCTTAAACAGATCGAGTTCGAATCGGCTTTTAATTTGGGTCAAATTTTATCAGCTCTATACACAACAGATTGTGGCCTCCACTAAGGGTTTAAAAGGAAGAAAAGAAATCACGTGAACTTGTAATGGTCTTTGTGCCATTTAGAAATGTATAGATAAATATGAAACTCAACTAATGTTATATCCTTTTGTATTGTTATAGGGATGGGGTGGGGATAGTTGGTGTTGTTCCCCTATTAGATACCTTCTTCATACCCAGCTAAAAATAAAATCAAAATTATAGTAATTCTAAATATAAAATGTATTGGCTCAATTTGTTCAAATGTATCTTAGTTCTGCTATTTGTAATAATGACACAATTTGCACGTTTATTGGGTTTGTTTGTTTAATGTACTGTAATTGTGAATTTGAGGTTGTGAAGCACATGTTTTCATATGTCTAACTGTCTATAAAGTGTCAACAGGCTTTGCTTTATATATACGGGGATCAGGCGGATCAGGTGGATTTAATGTGGGTATTAGGTCTGTTTAGGGCGGATATTAGGTGGGTATGAAAATTGAAATTTATGAATACCCGCTGAGTAATTGGGGTGGGTGTAGTTTCCATCTCATACCCACCGAGGCGGAGATGGTTTGAGATCTTACCAATGGAAGGGATGGAACGGGCGACAGATTAACTGTAGCTAGATAAATATAAGTATGGATATACCTATATCCACCCTACCCCACTCCATTACCATCCGTAGTTGAAACAAATTCGCTATGACGCCAAAGGCCTAGGCTAGGCCAAATCTTTTTTTTTTTTTTTTTGATCAACAAAAACATTGGTAAATATTTTCCAATATTCCGGAGCTGGTCCCAGGGTTAAGATTTTGCGCTCCTTCCAATCGTAGTTGTGGGGGATCGAACCTTGGCCCTCCCTACCAAAGTCTTGCCCTTGGCACCACTAGACCAACCCACAATTGGTAATCTTTTTATTTTTTATGTGTTCACAAAAGGAGCAAGTTCCAGAACTTTTTTTTTCTTTGAGGGGTACAAATTCCAGAACTTATACAACTGTAATTTCGCCATGTTTAGTTCTTGCCCACCGAAGTCTCAATTTTCCCCCTTTTCCCCGGTTCATACTAGGGGTATTCATCATTGATTGTAGTGATTATTTATTCGAGTTGGTTTGTAGACACCTTAAATGGTAAGACAGATGGCCAAGGGATTTAAGGCTGCTCCATATTCAATGCAAGATTCGAACCCTCGACATTAGTTAAGGATGGATGAGTCCCCCTACCACTCAACCACATCCCTTTGTTAATCTTTTTCCTTATTTTTAATAATGAGTAAGTCTTGTATGAGACCAACTCACAATAAAAATGATCATTATATAGAAATGTAGGGGTCATTTATTATGGATTGTGACCCTTGTTTCACTTAAACATCACCCATATCCCATCTAAAGTTACGAATATTCCGTTTTATAAAAAAATTCGTGTTTAATAATTAGGATAGCTCAGTCTATTTTTCATGGGACCTTACTATAATCTTAAACCAAAATATGGTATCTCAATGGATATTTTTTTAATAATAATATGATACTGTTAGCTAGATACGACCTAGAATGTGATTACAGATCCCACGTTAATCACATTCTAGGTCGTATCTAGCTAGCAGTATCATATTATTGCCCAAACTGGAATTCAAGCTATAGACGTATCTTTGTCATGATTGCCCAAACTGGACGGCCTGGAATGTTAATGATATTAATAATTGATGTGCCCATAGAGTTCATTCTAACAAATTACTTATTTAAGAGGTACTCCATTTCTTATACTTCTATATAGGTTCCAAAAGAGAAAGTTCTCAAATGGAATTGGTTGTGGGATTAAATTTTATCATGACGAAAGTGGTGACTTTAATTCTCGTTAAATCTTTTTACTGAATATGTCTACAAGATGAATTTTACTTGTTAGCTTGCCTGATTTATATGATTTCCGGACGGTTGTATGTATACGATCAGTATTTATCCAATACACACTGCTTTAAAAGTAGTTAGTTGCGGACTTTGGGGTAAAAAAAAGTTTCAAGAAGGAAAAAGACAAACTAAAAGGTTGATATCAATCAAACATATAATGACACTTTCAATACACTTTGTCGTGCATTCGCCACCCTTCAAATAATAAAGAGATTCATTCTACATTTCATGATGGAGAAAAGAATGCACCTATATATGTAGGGTCACCCACAATCCCCAAAAATATAATACTTCTCCTTTGTCGTAATTGGACAATATTATTGGTGTTCCGTAGTCTTAGGGGAAAGTAGCCAAACTTTTCGCTAGTGGAAGTGATAAAGGAACTAGTTTGTCAAATTGTACCTAGAATATTACAAATTTTCTCCCAACTTGGAGCTTGTTAAAGGAGAAGTTGATGCTTGCGATTGATTTTGGCCTAGGGTCTATGGAGAACAATTATTAAGCTACTCTTTAGAACAACAAGCTATTTTTTTTTTTTCAAACAACAAGCTATTGTAAAAAGGTTCATGCAATTCATGGGTTTTCTGGACACATTTATAGATTGGTATTTTATTTTTTTTGGGTTTTAGAAGAGCCACAAAGATTTTAATAGGAATCGGAAATCAACTTTAAGGAGATGAATGTTAATGACAATCTAGCAGAATATACAAACTAAATAAAGTATGTATTTTCTTTTGTGGTAATAACATTTTTGTGAGTCTACTTGAACTTTAAAACAATAGTGAAACGCGCAAAAACTAAGTGAGTTTTTACTAGAAAATAGTGTTTTTAATTCAAAGGGTCAGTATTGGTTAAAAAATGGTGATATTTAATCCAAAAGGGTGAGTGCCATAATAGAGTGATATATTGACTACCATGTCACAAACTAAATATTTTTTTTTTTCTGTGGTAGTAACACTTTGTGATGCTTGTCTTGCATTAGTTTATCTTAAATTAACAAAAAAGTGAAGTGCATAAAAAAAAAAAAAAAAAAAAAAAAAAGTGAGCTTACTAGAAAATAGTGATTTTTAATCCAAAAGGGTGAGTTTTTGCTAGAAAATGGTAACTTTTAATCCAAAAGGTTGAGTTTTTACATATTAGAATACGTGAATGGTCACACTATCACCATCCCTATTTAGTCCAAAAAAATAATTGAATTTTGGTAGAAAATAGGGTAACAAAGGGGTCAAAAAAACTTTTATAAGACGGTCTTTTTGTAACTTTTGATGGGGCGGAGGTCACTTTTCAATGAAACAAGGGTCACCAGTTACTACAAATGACCCCTACATTATTTCTAAATAGTGAACTCATCTTTCTGTGAGTTGGTTTCACTCAAAACTTGCTGAACAAAGGGAAAGGCAATTCCAATAATTAAGAATCGATAGGTCATCTACGAGGCCGCCTCAACATGAGACTAGTTGTACATCCAAGCATGATATCAGCATGACGTTATGCTTGTTTGAGGCGCCTCACGTTAAGGCCACCTTAGACGAGTTTCTGTGTTTAAGAATTAATGTTTTATTTTTTTGGTTTTGAAGGAAACAGAGTTTATAGTAGTGTTGGTACTCTAGCAGTTTGATTTGATATGCTTAAATAACTCTAGAAGTTTGGAAAATCTCCATAAATATATATTCTAGCCATTTCTAGTAGTTTTTTTTTTTTTTAAATAGGTAAGGAGAAGTGATAAGTTAGGAGGACCTCTTTTCGAGGTGGACTGCTAACACATCCTCATAGAAGATTTTACTCAACTCAGTGTCCTGGGAGATATGCTAAAAGAGTCCCTCGATATGCTGGTGTCCTAACTTTGACATCCAATAAGCTGCACGGTTACCTCTGAAAACATAATCTACAATAACCGGCCATAGTGGGACTAGGAACCGTCGTGCATCAATAATGAGCTATGAGTGAGTGAATTTGCCAAGGTATTTCAATTTCACCTCTCGTGGCTTGAATAACAATGAGATTGTCCCCTTGAATATGCAGCTTTGAGAACCCCATTTCGATAGCCTTCTTAACAATATCCCTAAGAGTTATAACCTCAGCTACCATAATGGAGGCATTACCAATGGCCTTAGCTCCCGCTCCTAACAGAGAGCCTCCTTCTTAACAGCATCCATCTCCCCTTGTCTTGACCCATCAAAGTTAACTTTAACGTAATCAATAATATTAGGTTTCTCCCATACCACCCATTTCCTGACCGGGAGCTTAACACAATCCTAGCTAGAGCTAGCCGAAAAGACAGATGGACCGATCCTAGTTTCCCACTCAAAGAAACAAGACTTAGCCCTTAGCCAGCGTACAACAACACCAAACCGTTGGTTCCTAAAACAAACATTGTCACGTTCAACCCAGAGGCTCCAGAGAATCATCAGAACTTTCGATTTATCATTTTTCGAGCAGTCCTGAGTATGACGGAGGAGATCGAGCCAGGAAAGAAGGTTGTAATTCGGGGGAACACAACCCAGCCAGCCCGAATTGTATGCATAATCCCATACTTGCCATGTGGAGGGACATTCAATAAAGAGATGGCCTAAATCTTCAATCGACGAGTCGCAAAAAGGGCATGTGGGATCAAGGGGAATACCTCTTTAACTAAGGATACTTCTGATGGCGAGGGATTTATGACAAATTTGCCAAGCAAAAACACGAACCTTAGGAGTTATTTCAATTACATAATAACATAGTGTTTAAGATTTTTGGTTCACAACCAAGCGTATCCAACGTCGACCACAATGACTATTTAACTGTGCTAGCTTGTAGGCACCTCAAAAGGTGGGATAGCTGGCCAAGAAATTTTAAAACTGCTCCATACCCAAGGCCAGATTCGAACACTCGACCTAGTGTTTTTTTTTTTTGGTGAGAAAACATTGGTAAATATTTTCCAATATTCCGGAGCTGGTCCCGGGGTTAAGGTTTTGCGCTCCTTCCAATCGTAGTTATGGGGGATCGGACTTTGATCCTCCCTACCAAAATCTTGCCCCTGGCACCACTAGACCAACCTACGATTGGTACCCTCGACCTAGTGTTTATTATTCATCTTTTGCCCTCCTCAGTAGTCATATGTTGCCCAAAATTTTCACTTACTAGTTTTTGTCACGGGATATTCAGTATAAAAAAAAAAGATAGTAGTATTTAGTATATTAAAATTTTAAAAATCATTAAGTATATTTATCATTTATGCTTCATTTCTCTACCTTGTATGTGGAAGGTGTCCCAATACAAGTTTTATTTTATTCATCATTTCTCACTTTTCGTTTCCATGTTTTAATTATATTAATCACGATAATTTTAAGATATGTTACCTAATATTCTGAATAATTTAAGTTTGAAAAGTTTAATATTATTGGTTCAAGTTTCTAGACTTGGGTTTTTTCCTCATTTTTTATTCTTAGTTTATTTAAAGTTCAATTACGTGTTGACTGTATATTAAAAAAGCAACTTCTTTTCTTAAAAACAAAAAGCGCTACTTCTTTGTTGAAAATTTTGATCCAAAAATAGTTGTATTACATTCATTTTTTTTTTTATCCTCAATCACTTTTTACCATGAACGTGATATATTTGTAGACTATATGACTATTTCTCTTTAGAAAAAACATTACATGACTTAGACTACAAAACAATCTTAAAAAAGAAAATTGTTATGTGGTCACAAATTTCATAAAAAGGATAATAAATTGTTAAAGGGGTTTGGTCTACCCTTGACTAAAAAAACCTAAATGTACATGTCAAAGAAAAGGATATTAGGCTTGATCTCAATCTAATCTAACGCCCAAAATCGTCTCCGAACATTAAACTTTTCCTCGAGTACTAGCCATTTATAAATTTTGAGTTGTTCTTAGTTCGTTTGTACGTCTCTTCTTCTTTTCTTTTTTTTTTTAATGTGGGACTAATATACTATTAAATAAGAAACATACTAAAGGTTTGTTCGTTTAAATTGAGAAAAAGACATTGTACTAAACTAAACTAAACTTATTTAAACCGAATTAAATTTCTTTGAGCTGAACAAAATTGAGGTAAATTGATTTTGTTCATCTTGACTTTTAACCATTAAAAAAGTGTCTTTTGAAGACTTTTCAGTCCTAACATCCAATATTAAAAAAAATATAGTACTTTTTGTTCCCTCTTTGTTTAAAGATGAATAAACAATAATCTTCCTTTTTACCTCATATATGGTTACTTCTATGGGCCTTAGTTGATTTTAAATTTGTATGAGGATTGAGAATTGAGATTGGAGATTTGTGTGGGAGTTTCAAATTAAAATTTTAGCAAATAAAAGTTATTGTAACAAACAATCCTATAATTAAATAGTGCTTTTAATTATTTCCTTTTTTAAAAGTTATGTAATCTTATCAGTTAAGATTGTTTCCTATTTTGTTGGTGTTCTTTAAAAATGTTAATATATAGCGGTATCGTATTTATCTTGCTTTATTCCTTTTTCTCTCTCTTATTTTTCCTTTTTTTTTGTGTGTGAATTAATGTGCTGAGAGCCTTGTGAAGAATGTATTAATGTGAGAGTTGTCTTCCGTACGAAGAAACTACATTCGTATTTTAATAGATGCCCCTGAGTTAGTAAGAGAGAACAAGTAGCCACATGGTTGCTATGAGATCAAGAAAGAGAGAGCACATGAGTGCTACGAGTAGAGATAAGCTAGGGAATTACAAAAAATATATAGTTATTACACATCCGTAGCATGTTGATCATGTGACATTTTGAATGCATTTAAAGTTATCATCTCTACTCTCTTTTTTTGGCAAGGAAGATACATGATAAAATAAGGTAGTTCAACTGTTCAGATGGAAAATGATCTTGTAGAAAAGGGAGTTAAAGTGAAGACCTTTTATTATTGGTCATCCAATCTGCTATCCTATTATCTTCGGAGAAAATTTGGTTAATGATAACTGAATTATATCTAGCAAGCATTCGGAGTGCGTTAACGATGATTACATTGAGAATTTTCCACGGGTGACAAGGTCTCCTTCTATAGCTTAAATGACAATCTTGTTTTCTCTTTGGACATGGATACTATTAAACCCAAGGTCAAGGTCTTTTTAATTCTTACATGTCGTAGCCTCCACAACCATTACAGATGGATGGGCTAAACTTCGTACTCTTGTAGCTAGTAGGGTCTCGACTTCATTATGAGTAGAAAAATCTGCAAACTTTTCAATCCTTTAAAGAACTATCAAACTTTAGTTTAAGATAATTGATGTTCGTTGCGTCCCATCTAACCAAATACCGCGAGAGCAAGGGTTTTGTTATTAACATAACAATCATCTTACCATTAAATCCAAGGTCAAGGACTTTTCATACTGTCTATTCCCAATTTCCCATTAACAGGTAATGCAACCAAAAAGAAAAGGCAAAAGAAGAGTAAAAGACCACCAAAAGGAAAAAAGAAAACACCAACCAGCAAGATCATCACCATGAATCCATAAGACCATCAAGCATAAGCGAAGAGTTATTACTTATTACAAAGATAGAATATGCTCCTCAGGGTACAGAGTCCCACATCGATGTACGTATGCATAGCTTATGTGCAAAAGGAAAATAAAACTACGCTTCAATTCTCATTACAACTCATACCTTTCTCGGCCTTTTGGCTAAGATCAAGTGTAGTATCTGTTCTTATCAGTTTAATATCTGATACGTGGGCCAATGGCCCATAATGATATTAAATTAATTTTTTAAGGGAGAAGGCTCATCAAGGTAGCTTGCTATCTGGGCTTTTGGGTGTCGCCTATGCGTTGCACTACTGCATGGGTTTGGCACGTCCCACTAATTCATAGTTAAAATCATTTGTTTTATTTTTTTTCTTGTTAAAAGAAATGTGCGAGTGAACAGCTGATATATACATTGATTCCGTCAAAGTGCCGACAGTTATAAGGTATAAGGGGTATGGGGTATGGGAAATCAAAATCCATAACCTTGTCTTACAAATTATTTAGAAGTAAGTTTGAAACTATTAAACTACCACTTTTGATGGTAGAATTTTTTGTTTGTTAAGTAACCTCTTAGTATACCCAAGAACCTATTTCTAACCCAAATAAAGACCTCAAAGTAGCTACTTTTGATGGCCTATAAAAAAAGGACGGAAACTCCCTTTGTTCTTATGTTATCCCCTCTCTGAACAAGCCCATCCATCCAGGGTGTTTTGAAGGGGGATCGATCGAAGTATCCATTAAATACTTTTAGATGCATCGAAGAACCATTGGAGAGGTATATTAAGAATCAACAAGGGCTTTAAGATGAAGAACAGCTTCAATAAACTTATTATTAATCAACAAGTGCTTTAAGTAGTAAAATTATCAATAATCAAAAAGAGCTTAAGTAATAATACTCGTACAAAAACCATCACCAGTTCCTATATAACTACAAGCCAAAATAGCGTATGTTTCAAACAGGTGTGTAATCGAGCCGAGTCGATCCCGAACCAGGCCGACTCGAACCTAGCTCGGCTTAGTTTGGTTGGCTCGGCTCGGCTCGGTTTAGGCTCGTGGCTTGACTCGACTCAGTTTGCCTCGACTCAAATTCAAACTCGTCTTACAAACTTTATGAAAATAGATCAATTTAAAACTTTTGTTATTGAATTCGACTAAAATTGATTATTTACGTTTTAAAATGAGAAAACCCCTAAAAAAAATGGATTTCCATAAATATTTAATGTCATATTCAAATAGAGGGAAAAATCAACTCAATCGAGCTAGAGTCCACTGAGCCGAGCCATATATAGCCAGCTCGGGCTCAACTCATAAAGTATTCAACCCGAGTTCGAGCCGAGCTTTGACCGAGCCAAGTCCGAGCTGACAAGATTGGCTCGACTCATTTACAGTTTTACACCCCTAGTTTCAAGTATCAAACGAGACCTTAACCCCATCTTTTCTTATAACCAGACTACGATCATATTATACAGACATTTTTTTGTTCATAAACCATAGTGTCGTATAGAAATCATCAGGTTAGGGAAAATTTCCATAAAGGCCATTTTTCTATGTATCAACACATCATGGCCATTTCTAAATTGTCCCACATCGAGTAAGTTTACATTGAATAAGGCAAGCGCTGACGATAAAATCAAAGGGACAGTGACAAACCAACATACTTACCTGGACGGGGTCAATGGGCGATCATGCAGGCTCATGTCCTAGGTTGGTGGCTTTCATTGCACTTAGGAGGTGCACCACCCTAAGATCTCCCAAGTGGGAGAGTCTACGTCATAATTTGTGGTAGTGGGGGCCTGCGTTCGCGCGGCCCCTGCCCAATATTATACTCATATTTTCTGATGTATGGAGAATAATACTTCTACAGTTGAGCCGACTTGGTGAGTCCTCGGCTCGGTCAAAGCTCGGCTCAAGCTGCTGTCCGAGCCGAGCTCGAGCCTACTATGACTCGACTCGGTTGGCTCGATTTAATTAATAAGTTTCCTCTCTATTCGAATAAAACCATTAGATATTTTAAGAGATTCTTATTTTTTAAGGTTTTTTTTCTTCATATGAGAACGTGCAAGGGAACATTATAATCAGATTCAATTGCAATTATTTTAGATCAATTTTTTCTTAAGTTTGTAATGATGAGTTTGAATTTGAGCCCAGCCAAACCGAGCCGATCTGATCCACAAGCCTAAATCGAGCCGAGCCCGAGCTTTGATTTTTCTGACTCGGCGACGAGCTTCGACCCGAGCTGAGCCCGAGCCAGGCCTGGCTCGGGCTCGACTCGGCTCATTTACACCCCTAGACACAACATTCAAGTGGGTTAGTCACCCACTGGAATGATTTCCTCAAAAAGGGCTAATTTAAAAATTATTACCCAGATTAGATTGTGTTAGAAAGTACTTCCCATGAGGGTGTGCACGAAGACTCGAGATTTCACGAACCATAATATATTTATTTTTTCGCTCAGCAGCCAAAGTCGCCAAGGGAGATAGCGGTTTTCACAAGGCAAAGTCGCTAACCAACAAAGCGACTTAAACATGTAAAAGTCGCTGTCCCTGTTGACGACTTTGTTGACGCCTTCTCGCTCAACCTTCCCTATTTGGCACAAGCAAGCCTAAGTCGTTGTCTGCGACAGCGACTTTAGCAAAAGAAAGTCGCTGTTGTGGATAGCGACTTACTTCAATGAAAGCCGATGTCCCGGACAATGACTTATGCCTGTCAACGGAAAAAAAAAAAAAAAAACAAAAAAAAACAAAAAAAAACAAAAAACGCAAGCCTCGTGAAATCCTGAGCCTACGTGGACACCTTTTTGGAATTTTTTTTCCAACCCAATCTAATCTGGATAATACTTTATAATTTAACCCTATTTGAGAAAATCATTCCACCTAATAAGTCAATAAAACATTTTCCTTTTGAACTAAAAAATATTGTTTTTAATTGTTTCACGAGACGTACCTTTGGTATGTTCTAAGGTTTCATATTTTTCCTTGGGTATCAGTGCACTTAATGCCCGATATCTTGGTAATATAGTAATATTGATTTTTTTTTGTTGTTGCCATATTGTAATTTATTGAAGCTAAAATGACTACAATTTACAGATTTGGGGAGTAAATATAAACTGAACTTACTAATTTATAATTTTCATGGGAAGCCTACCCAGGCTAGTTGGGTTCTTTTATTTGGAACCAAGCCTACTCTTTTTTTTCTCGTCGAGAAAGGAAGCAAGTGAATGCCGATCGAGCCATTCCATGCTATATCATGTTTGGACTCTCGTGTTCGACATCGAATATATCAGACTAACTGAATGACTAAGCAATACTAACGCCGTCAACGTAGCATTAACAAGAGGCTAGTGCATAGTTCCTAATAGCCAGCAAACAAAAGGTATGGAGGGAATAGAACCAAGCCTACCCAGATCATAGTTTAGTGCAAAAATTATTGCAACGTAAAGCAATTTCCAAGAGACCATGAAGTGCAAGATTTTCCGAACCTTGCTACTGTAGTTTTAGATTAACAAATGTTGTAAATTCAGTACTACTAGTAAATAAGATGCTCTTCGCCTCTTCATAAGCTATGTTATTTAATACGAGCTTCCAACACAAGCAACGACAATCTCATTGGGTAGCTAACCGATTGAGGCACGTAATACCCAAAATACCTAATTAATATTAATATAGCATTGTTGGGAGCTCCACAAGGGAAGCTCCCTTAGAAAAATAAACGTATGCTACTTGAATGCGGTGAGCACATGGTATTCTTTAGTAAAAGGCGAAAGAATAGTTCGCTCTGTGCTCACTGCATGGCTGCGTGAAGAAAATAAAATCACTTGAAAGAATTAAATATGGAGATTCATAGGTTGGCATTCCCTTTTCCATCGATATGGGACTTAAAATAACGACATGTATAGTATATCTCGCTATAACCTAGGGTGAGAAATGTGAATGAGAATGCAATTCAATGACGGTTTTATGCGTAGTAGTGGGTGGTCATGTACTTGTAGAGATGACATCGAGGCGCGTACATGTGGGTTGCGCCTCGTATTCATTCCAATTGGGACGAGGATGGGGTGGGGATGGTTTTGAAAAAGCAAAACTTTCGTAGGAATGGAGCGAGGATGGTCTGTGTCGTTGTTGCTCAGTTGGATATCCGCCTAATACCCACATAAAATAAAAAAGTGTAAACTTTGTAAATATAAAATATATTGACACAATTTGTTCAAATGTATCTTAGTTTTGTTGTTTGTGTTTATTGAGCTTTTGTTTTATTAAATATACTATAATTGCGTTATGCGAGTATTAGGTGGATTTGAGGTGGGCATTAAGTGGGTATGAATATCCGCTGCCTAATTGAGGCGGGTGTAGTTCCTATTTCATATCCACTGAGACAGGATGATTTTGGAAATATTACCCATGGTGGGGATGAGGCGGGTGACGGATAGGACGTAACTCGCTAGGTGGGTATGGTCGTATGGGTATGGATATACCTATATCCACCCCCGTCCCACCCCATTGCCATCCCTCATGTGCAACCCCAATTCAGATTAATTTGCTGAGTTTAATATGGTTATTCACATAAAATAAAATAGTTGTAAGTCAATTTCACCCTTGGAATTTGCTCTAAACTATTATGCACTCCTACACGTATTTATCTATCTATGTGTCTGATGTGGACGCTTTTGTGGCAAACAATATTAGGAAAGGCAACAAGGCATCAGCAGTAGATTCACCTAATTAGAATCTTATTCTATTTACTATAATTGTTTATTTGTTTTCTTAAATACTTCAATTTTATATTCAGTAAAATCTAGATCTTGTCATTTAGGATATTGAGATATCTTTCCTTGATGAGTTAAGATCCTAATATATTTTTGGATCTCTTTCTCTTGTTATTGCAGCCTTTAAAAAGGCTTAGTGTTTTCAATAAAGAGTAAGCAATTAATTTCTCAAAATTCAGTCTTGAAAGGGGGCTCTGTCAAAGACAAGTCTGCCTTAGACTTCGAGCGGGGGCTCTGTCAAGGATGAGTCTGTCCTCACTATAGGTTCTCAGAAATATTCCTCCTTATCCAGACTCGTGACTAGATCCTACGCTAAGGCACATAACAACATGGTATCAGAGCTTGGTGTCATGGGTGACGGGAATAATTTGGCAGCCAAGTTGGAAGATTTTATGGACCAAATGTCTACACGCAACGTGCATTAGAAGAGCAAAAGGCACAACTGACCCTTTTGTTTCGGAAGGGGTCTGTTGGAAAGCGCAGGGGGACAGAGCGGTAACAGCAGTGATCGCAGTGGCAGTTTGGAAGACAAAACTGGATCGCAGTCAGGGGGATTTATGGTGCCACAGTACTCCAAAGTGGAGTTTCCTACTTATGATGGCAATAATGATCCTTTGAGATGGCTGAAACGATGTGAGAAATTCTTCAGCAATCAAAAGACAGCTGAAGGAGACCAGGTGGGCTTGGCCGCGTTTCTATTTGTTGGGTGAGGCACAATTGTGGTTTGAACAAGTGGAGCAGGAGGAGGTGGAGACACCACTGGATTGTGGCCGTTTTAAGCACATTTGTCACGTGAGATTCGGCCCACCTATGAGTAATACCCCCCTGGGAGAACTCGCCAACCTTCGACAAACCGGGTTTGTGGAGGAACATCAACGTTAGTTCCAGCCATTATTGGCCAGGACTTCTGATCTTAAACCTCGCCAACAAGTGGACCTCTTCACCGCTGGGCTGGTAGATGATCTCAGGATTGATGTTGAGATGCAGCAACCTGGAAATCTTGGAGTTGCCATGAATATGGCTCGATCATTGGAGCGTAAGCAAAGGGTTTGTCAGCGGTCCCTAACCTCGCGAGCCAGGATGAATTGGTCTGGTTCCATATCAACCATCAATGGGTCTGTTATCTTCTCTCCAGCAAAAGCTCTAATGCAAAGGGAGGGGGACAAAGTACGGAAAAGCCAGTTAGGAGCAATAGCGGGGTAAAATCTTCCTCACTGTTTGTCAAGAGGCAAACACGAGCAGAAATGGCTGAAAGGAGGGCCAAAGGATTGTGTTATAATTGTGATGAATCTTATGCAGTAGGACACAAATGTAAAAGGTTATTCCTCATTGAGGTTCCAGAAGTCGAAAGTGAGCCAGAGGAAGACGATCCTAAGATTTGTCTTCATGCCATTAGTGGGATCTCTAATTCTTCTACCAAGCGGTTGTTAGCGGAGGTGTCAGGGGTTACCGTTTTGATACTAATAGATTCAGGCAACGCGCATAACCTTCTTTATGTAGGTTTATTACCAAGTTTGGGATTGGAAGTATTTAAAAGACCAGGACAACAAGTAGTTTTGGCAAATGGGGAGTGTGCAACTAGCATGGGAGTCTGTAAGTCAGTATCAATTCAGGTTGCAAATGACATATTCTAGGCTGATTTATATATTACCCCATTAGAGGGATTTGATGTGATTCTAGGGGTAAAATGGTTGTCTACTCTAGGCCTAATTTTGTGGGACTTCAGCACTTTGACTATGAAGTTTGTTCTAAATAAGAATGAGGTTTTATGGCGAGGACAACCTCTAGGTGCACAACCAGTTGAGTATATCCAGGAAGCATATTCAAAGTCTGAGCTTGAGAACAAGCTCAAGGCCGAGAAGGGAAGTGATGATGTGGACGCTTTTGTGGCAAATAGTATTAGGAAAGGCAGCAAGGCAGTAGCAGTAGATCCACCCAATTAGTATCTTATTTTGTTTCCTTTTTCTTAAATACTTAGATTGTATATTCAGCAAAATCTAGATCTTATCATTTAGGATATTGGGATATTTTCCCTTGGTTAGTTAAGACCCTAATATATTTTTGGATCTCCTTCTCTTGTTATTGCAGCCTATAAAAAGGCTTAGTGTTTTCAATAAAGAGTAAGCAATTAATTTCTCAAAAATCAGTCTTGAAAGGTGGCTCTGTCAAAGACAAGTCTACCTTAGACTTCGAGCGGGGGCTCTTTCAAGGACGTGTCTGCCCTCACTATAAGCGCTCAGAAATATTCTTCCTTGTCCAGACCCATGACTAGATCCTACGCTAAGGCACATAACATTGTCACTGTTTCATTGATTTCATTTTTTTATTTTTAATTAGAAAAAAATATTACTAAAAACCGGACCCTAACTTCAAGACTATCACAATAACAATCAAATCAATTGTTCTTCCAGTTTAATTTGTTAGCCATATAAAAGAATAATAATAAAGACGTTGTTAATGAAGACAAACGATTCACTATTCTTTGATTTTGAATTATGACAGGGAAGGAAATGATTAGTTAAACTAGTTGTGAAGTTACATATTGGCATTGTTGTTTTAAATTGATGGACAGACATTTCTAACCATTTACAATAGAACAAATTAATTAATTATTTATTTTTGAAAATACTTTTTACTTATCTCAATCTTGTTCTTTAATTTTTATTTGGAAAAATTTTCAAAATATTTGACACCATTTTTTTTTTGAAAAATGGTAAGCATTTGTATTCCATCTTCTACAAGATATCAATGAGGTAACCCTTGGTAATATCCTAGTACAAGTTACAGGGTACAACTTGTACAAAAAGTAGAATAAACAAAACTGATCCTGTATACGTGAACTGAAGCACCTATATAACATCCTAATACAAACATGATATTAGAAATAGTTTGAATAACACATGATCAACATATACTAATTTATTTCATTTATCAACATTTGACAGCTAGGATAGAATATTTCTCTCTCTAGGTTCCATGCTCTCTCTACCAGTGCATATATGTTAGCCCATTTGCTATCTTGCTCTGAGTTCATGGTTCTGAAGAACAAAACCAAGAGAGTTGACGAGAACGAGGGTGAGGGTAATGAAATTGTAGTCCACACAATAACACGACTGAAATAATGATTCCAGATAATTTGCATAGCTTGGAAAGGCCCAATTTGGATAGGGTGGTGCGTAATTTAGATGATGAATTGAATGCGCCTGAGATACTGACACCAGGAGTACAACATGGTTTAGTACAACATATTGAATTGGCAAGGGAAAAAATCAACTCAGGGTTGTCACAATTGCAAGAACAGACGAAATCATGGGGTTCCTGTGCTGATGAAGTAGCAGCAGCCGAAAAGGCTGATTTGAACAGCTAACCCTTCTACTTGGGAAAATTTTGATATTAAAAAATGAAAATGCTGGATTTCGATTGGAATATATTGAACCTGTGGTGTTTGAGGGAAAACGAATTGAAATTCACTTAGATGATATAAAATTAGATCTTGAATATTGGGGTCAAGCCATAGTATGTTATGTATTAGGTGCTCGTCCTCCTATAAGTGTTTTTAGGGATTTCTTCGGAGAATATGGGCTAATAGAGGCATGAGGAAGATGGCAATGATGAGCAATGGTGTTGTACTGGTTAGGTTTGATTCTGTCGAGAATAGAGATGATATCTTGCAGGAGGGGGTATTTCACTTTGATAACAAACCATTGATTGTTAGGCCATGCTCAGCAAAGATTAACTATGCCAAAGAGGAACCTATGTATGTTTCTATCAGGGTGAAGTTTTCAGGGTTAGATATCAAATAATGGAATACAACTGGTTTGAGCAAGGTTGCTAGTCTTATTGGGAGGCCTATGGTGGCTGATAAAAACACTAAACTAAAGGTGGGAATAAATTTTGATCGTGCTTTGATTGAAGTAGACATCGAATCTGAATTTCCAAATAAGGTCTATTTTAAGAATGAAAAGGGTAATGTGGTTGAGCAAATTGTTGATTATGATTGAAAGCCTACAGTTTGTGCTTTTTGTCATCAATATGGACATATAGAAGAAAATTGTAGGAAGAAGCACAAATTGAAGGGTGCTCATAGGGAAGCTGCACCTGTGCAGCCTGTGGTAGCCACTAGAATCCAAGAAGGATTGTACAGCAGCAAAGGAACCTTGAATGGCAACCTGCAGGGAGAGGTAGAGGCAGACAAGGGGGTAGGCAGAATGGGTAGAGGAAGGACTGGCAGGCAGAATGTTGGGTAGCAAAGACAACATGTAGAGGTGATAAGGCCTGAACCCTACACAATATAGGGAGACAGTGGAAGTGACTCCTCTTTATAACTCTTTTGCTACACTTAATAATGAAGAAGATGGTACAACAAGTGAGGAGATACAGCAGGGTGGGGAAAGAATCATACCACCAAATAGTCAGGGATAACTTACTCATTTGGAATGTGAGACGTTTCAATGAGCCTTATAAGGAAAAAGAGGTTTCTCTTTTTTTCAAAAAGAATAAATTTGGTTTTATGGCTTTTGTAGAGACCAAAATTAGACAATTTAACTTTGAAAAATGCAAAAAAGTTGTGTTAGCTGACTAGGAATCCTATATAGACCTAAATGATCATCATTTAGACAGGATTTGGATTAGATGGTTGCCTCATCTATTTTCTGTGAATGTGCTTTACTCCTCTGCACAATTTAGCACTTGTCAAGTGACTAATTTAAGGATTACTGAGTTTTGTATTTTGAGTGTTATAAATGGTTTAAAGGAGAAACAAGAAAGGAAGTGTTTATGGCTGAACATGAGGGATTTTGATAATGTGATGAGGCAACAAAATAGAGTTGGTGGTGCAGTTGTAACTCATGCGAAAACTGTGAAATTTAGAGAATGTGTTGACAAGTGCTTGTTAGCTGAAGTAAGCTGGTCTGCCAATCAGTTTACGTGGAATAATAGGCATGAAAATGTAATGAGGGTTTACTCAAAGATATAAGGGGTTTTTGCAAACTGTCAGTGGATGCAACAATATGATCAATATGCTATGAGATTTCTTCCTGAAGGGGTCTCGGATCACTCACCAATCCAAATCACATTTCAGGGTAGCAATCAACTAAGAAAAGGCAATTTCAGATATTTCAATATATGGGGTAAACATCCAAATTTCAAAAATATTGTACAACAAGTTTGGGGAGGAGTTAAAAGGGGCACAAAAATGTTTCAGCATTGCAATAAGCTAAAAGTTGTTCAAAGTTCTCTAAAGAAACTGAACAAAGCAGAATACTCAGACATTCTACCAAGAGTTGAGAAGGCTAGGGATAGTATGGTTGCAGCCCACTATAACTGTCCTGGTAATGTACAATTACATCATGATGTAAAAGAAGCAAGACAACAGTTTTGGGACATCAATTTTGCTGCAGAGTCATTTCTTAAGCAAAAGAGTTAATGAAATGAGTGCAACTAGGTGATGACAATACTCGATTTTTCCATGCCATGATGAAACAAAGATATCAGAGAAATAGAGTTATTGAAGCAGGCCAATGCAAAAACCCTTTGCTTAGTGCCTAAGGTACATAATCCTGAACTTGCATCTGATTTTCGTCCCGTAGCTTGTTGTAATACAATTTATAATGCATCTCTAAGGTGTTATATGTAAAGACTTGCTAGAGTATTATTTGGCTTGGTGTCTTTGAATCAAGGAGCTTTTGTACCTAATAGGTCAATAGTGCACAACATCATGGTGTCAGGACCTTATTAGACATTATAGGAGGAAGAATGCATCAGAATGGTGTTTGTTGAACATTGACTTGAGAAAGGCGTATGATAAAGTACATTGGGATTTTTTGGCCAAAATGTTGATAGGATATGGCTTTCCACAGAATTTTATTAGTAACTGGGTAATGAATTGTATATGGAGTGCTAGTTTCTCTGTGAGTTTGAATGGTGAATGCAAAGAGTATTTTGAAGCAAAAAGGGGAATTAGACAAGGAGATCCAATATCTCCTTTGATCTTTGTTTTAGTAATGGAGTTTATGTCTAGGTTGTTGGAGATTGTGAGCACAACCAGGGATTCCAGTATTATCCAATGTGCAAAGCTGTGAAACTTAATCATCTCTGATTTGCAGATGATCTCATGACTTTCTGTAAAGCAACAAAAAAATCATTGATTAAAATAATGGTGTGGTTTTCCTATTTCTCTCAAGTCATTGGATTGAAAGTAAATAAGGAAAATTTTCACATTTATACTGCTGATGTCTCTACCTCTGTGAATAATGACTTACTGCAGATGTATGGGTTTAGAGAGGGCATGTTTCCAATAAGGTATCTGGGTGTTCCACTTTCTCCATCTAAGTGGAGTAAGCTAGATTGTGCTAGTTTGGTATAGAAGATAACCAAAAGATTGAACATATGGGCATCAAATAACTTTTCTTATGCTGGTAGGAACAGTTAATTAATTCAGTCCTCATGTCATTGCATGTTTACTGGGCAAGTTATTCATATTGCTTGTTGGTGTGGTGAAAGCAATAGAGCAAAAATGCAGAGAGTTTCTATGGACAGGTAATAATGAACAAAAAAGAAGTTGTTTGGTGGCATGGGATATTGTGTGCAGGCCTAAAAAGCAAGGGGGACTCAACTTAAAAAATTGCATGTTGTTTAATTATGCACTCAATGGCAAGCGTATATGAGATATGGTTGCCAAGAAGGATAATATGTGGGTTCGTTGGATTAATGGGGTTTATCTAAAGAATGAAGAGTGTTGGCATTATGTTCCTAAAGCAGATAGTAGTTAGGCTTGGTTAAAAAGCCATGTTTTCACATGCATACAGAGATTATAACCCACGGTCTTTAAATGCAAATGGGGAATACAGTATGAAGACTTGATACAATTTTCTGATGGTAGAAACAACCAGTAATTTGAGACATGCAAATCTTATTTGGGGTGGGTTAACTATGCCAAGAAATAACTTTTGCCTTTGGTTGTCTCAAGCAAAGAGATTGCTTACAAGAGACATAATGCAGAGAATGAGTTTCTATTCAAGTGACAACAAGTGTGTATTATGCAACAATCATGAGGAAACACACGGGCACGTTGTCTTTGAGTGTAAAGACCTAGCCAGGATGCTGTGCAAGATCCAGACATATGGAAGGCTTACTGAATTGGATAAGCAGACCAAAAGGAAGCAAGTTTCAGAAAGCAGTATTTGCATCAGCAGTGGAAGCTCTAACATACTGGATATGGAGAGCCAGGAATGACATATGCTTCAGAGAAGGTACAATTATAGATGCTTATATGGTACTGCAGATCAAAGCTATTGTGAGAGCTCGTATTGAAGGCAGAAGATCAACAAAAGTCACAAGTGCAGAAAGGGGTTCATTGCCAGAATAATGTAGGGTGTCCTCTACTGTTGTTTTTTTTATTGACTTGTTTTGGTATTGTTAGGTTGTTATGTTGTCTAGGTTGTTTGCGCTTTGATGTATGGTAGAGCTTGGGACTAGCAATGGATGGGTATCCTACATAGTAGATGGCTTATTCGATACTAGTTCAGTTAGGTTGTAAGGTGACTTTTCCAGATTAATACAATGCTATCTTTAACAAAAAAAATAAAAATAAAAATTTGGCAGCTAAAGTTACAACTAACTTTGCCAAACATAGTCATTATATCCGAGTAGAAAGCTCATTCTCCTTATTTTTATATCTTCTAATGCCTCTGTATATTATAGAGATCAAGTTGTTTACTAGTTTTTTTGTGGTGGTTACATATGTGAATATTTGAGACAAGTGTCTCTGCTTTAGGCATATCCAGATATAACCACTGCCACATGGTAAACCGTGAGAGGCATAAATCTTTTACTTTAAAAATATTTCAACACAACATTGTCTCTTTATCCACTCTAGCAATAGCCAAATTTTCCGCCTTCTAAGAAGAAGAAAAAGGATAAATTATTCAGATATCAGTTTCTTTTAAAAAAGAAAGCCTCAAAAATCTTATATTTCCCAACTTGTTCTTAGCTTCCAATAGGCTATTACCCAACTTCATCTTAAATGTTTTCACTAAGTCGACTTTTATAAGTTGGCAATATTGTTGGAGGCAAAATTGAAGCCAAGCTAGCAGAATATACAAACTAATATATTTTTCGTGGTAAATAACACTTTAGTTATGCTTAACTTGTATGAGCATGTCTTAATTTCAAAATAAAAAGTAGAGTGAGATGTACACACAAGAGTGAGTTTTTACCAGAAAATAGTGATTTTTAAATCCAAATCGGTGAGTTTTTACGTAGTAGAGGGATTGGTTACTCTATCACCATCCCTATTCCCCCCTCTCCTACAAAGAAGGGGTAAGTTTACTAGAAAAAACGATACGTTTAATTGGGTCTCAGCAGAACAACTAGAAAGCCAATCCCATTTAAGAATTATTGTTTATTTGTTTGGTTTTGAAGGAACTACATGGGTTTTATAGTAGGAGGTGGTAGTTTGATTTATGCATAAATAACGTAATTATAAAATATACTCCTTCTGCTCCTAATAGCTATCATGACACAATGTAGTCATGTTTTGCGTAAATTATCCATCCTCTCTGGAAAAAAAGAGTAGTCATTTTTTGCCCAAATTAAACTTTCCACATATACCTCCTGAATTAGTAAGAGAGATAATGTGAGTGTTGTGAGAAGAGAGAGAGAGCACACGAGTGCTATGGGGAGAGAAAAAAGAGAGATTAACAAAAAAAAGTTATAGTTATTACTCTTGGTATTATGTTGATCATGTGACATTTTAAATGGATTTAAGGTTTTCGTCAACTTGGGACCCTTTTAATTGTTACCCTAAAAGAAAAAAACTATTGCACCCAAAAAACGACAAAGGAAAAAAAAAAAAAAAAAGATCAAAATAATGGTACTATGTTTATCATGTGACCTTTTGGATAGATTTAAAGTTATCGTCAACTTGAGAATATTTTAATTATTACCCTAAAAGAAAAAAAAACTAATGCACCCAAAAAACGACAATGGAAAAAGAAGAGACCAAAATAAAAAAATTAAAAAAAAAACTCCAAAAAAAATTCAACCAAGATCATAATCACCATGAAGCCATGAGACCATGAAGATATAAGGCAAGAGTTTTTACAAAGATAAAAGGGAATGCACTGAGGTCGAGAGTCCCACATCGATGTACATATGAAAAGCTTATGTGCACTAGGAAATATATAATCACGATCCAATTTTCTACTCATACCTTTTTTCAGCCTTTTGGCTAAGATCAAGTGTAGTATCTGTTCTTATCATCTGATATGTGGACCAACGGCCCACAACGATATTAAATTAGTTTTTTAAGGGGGAAGGCCCATCAAGATAGCTTGCTATCTGGGCTTTCAAGTGTCGTTTATGCGTTGCACTATTGCATGGGCTTGACGCACCCCACTAATTCATAGTTAAATACTTAACTATGAATTAGTGGGGTGCGTCACAAGGCACGGGAAATTGAATCCATGACTTAAAATCCTTATTATTTGGGAGTAAATTTGAAACGATTACACCACCACCTTTAATAATAAAAATTATATGATTTTTAAGTAACTTCTTAGTTGACGCAAGAACCTATTTCTAAATAAAGACCTCATAGACTCACTGTTGCTACTTTTGGTGGCCTATTCCTCCTATAAAAGAGGATTGGAATTCCCTTAGTTCTTATGTTATCCCCTCTAAACAGGCACATCCACCCATGGAGTATCCATTAAATACTTATAGGTTAATGGATACTTCATGGGATAGTGGCTTCCATTTCACTTAGGAGGTGCACCACCCTGCTAAGATCTCCCCAAGTGGGAAAGTCTACGTCATAATTTGTGGTAGTAGGGTCTAGTGTCCGCGCGGCCCCAGCCCAAATATAAAACAAGGTTTCCTCAGTTACCCAGTGCCTCTTTTAACAAAGTGATGTGCATTAGTTACATTACATGTTGGATGTAGAAGTATCATAGTTTATCTGCTAAGGTTCATATATATATTTTCTGATGTAGAAAGTACCATGGCTTTAATTTGAAGCAGTCAAACACTGCGTACTACTCCTAAATTGTAGCGTCCGATTATTAGTGGTTAATAGTCTACGGCATAATTTGTGGTAGTAGGGCCTGTGTTGGCTCGGCCCTTGCCCATATCAGCTAAGTGGTTTCATTAGTTTTTTTATTACAAGGACATATGTAATAACCCGCAAATCATAAGCATTGTGTATGTAATCCAACTTATCTTATTAGCTAAACAAAGTTTCATCAATTTTCCAATGGTTCTTTTATTTGAAAAAATGATATACATTAGTTGCATTAATAACCCGCAAACCACGCACATGCATCAGATACATCAACCAGTAAGTTTTTATTCTCCAGGATTTCCTTCATGCTGGATTGTGGGCTGGACACTTACCACTTTTACTTTCACCTCATCCTTTGTAATATAGTTACCGTACATGCTTGATGTAGAAGTATCATAATAAACTATAAAGTATTTGCTAGGTCATATTTTCTGATGTAGAATTACCATATTTGCTAAGGTTTCATATGTTTCTTTTTTGAGTAATCAGTGCACTTGGACGAGATCATGATATGGATTATATAGTAATAATCTTTTTTTTTTCAATTGTCATGTAATATAATGAAATTACTACAATTACAGATTTATGACACAGATAAGCCAAGCAAATATAAACTGAACTTACTGGGGTAATATTTTTCTTGGGTAGGCTACTCAGGTTGTTTTCTTGGAACCATACCTATCTACTCATAGGTTGTCCTCCGTAACTTGGCAAGGTGATTTACTGAAAGAAGTGCAGAAACTATCCCAACCTACTATAGTAGTATTGTTTTTGTAACAAATGTTGTATTTTCAAGTACTTTCTCCATTTCGAAAAAATTTTAACATTTATTTTTGTACGGTCTATAATACACTACTTTGACCATAAATATTTGTATTTAAAAGAAGATACAAATTATAAAAAAATTATTTTTCAAAAGTACTATTTAAAATAAATTTAACAGTATTATTTTTATATTGTAAATCCTTATAGTTTTTCTTAAATTAATGATCAAAACGACATCATTGAATAGCAGCCAATTGATTTGAGACACATAACACCCCAAAAACTGGATTAATTTTCATATTGCATTGTTGGAAGCTCCACAATAATGAAAGCTTCCTTCAAAAATAAACATATGCCACTTGAATACAGCGAGCCCACGGTATTCTTTAGTAAAAGGCGAAAGAAATAGTTCGCTTTGTGCTCACTGCATGGCTGCGTGAAGATTACAAGAGTAGTTGCAAAGAAATAAATATGAAGGTCCTGAGGTTGACATTCCATTTTCCATCAATGTGGGACTAGTCAATTGCGGTATAAGGCCGAGAAATGCAATTCAATTGCGGTCCACTGCTTAATGTGAACGCCCAATTCAGAAAAAATTGTTGAGTTTTATATGGTTATTCACATAAAATAAGATAGTTCTATTTCAATTACACCACTATAATTTTTTCTAGACTACTATCCACACAACATCTATCTATCTATCAATCTATCTATCTATGTTTCATCGTTTCATCGAATTCATATTATTATTTTTGATAAAATAAAGACCATTAAGAATAGGATCCTTAGCTTTAAGGTTGTCTTAATAAAATAAAAAACAATTACTCTACCAACTTAATATAACAATCTGATATAAGAAAAACAAAAATAAAGCAGTTGTCAATGAAGACAACAATTCACTATTTTTGGCGTTGAATTATGACTAAGCAAAATGATTTACTAAATTAGTTATGAAGTTACATATTGTCATTGTTGTTTTAAATTAATGGAAAGAAATTTTCTAACCATTTTCCAAAATAAATTTAGTTATTTATTATTTTTCAAATTTTTTTACTTATCTCTATCTTGTTCTTTAATTGTTTGAATATGTTTCTTTAATTCCAATATTGAATATGTTTGGATTAGTTTTAGATGGTTAAAGGTCAAGTTGAAAAAATAATTTCAATAGATAAGTTCAAATATGCTCAGTTTAGTTCTATTCAAATAAGTTCAGTTTAATTCAAATCAAAAAAAATTCGGGTGAAAAGAAGAAACTCAGAGTCACTTCTTATGAGCATACTACAAGGGTCGGTAAATTTTCTCTTTGTTGTGTGGACTTCTAATTTGACAATCTCAAATGGCTATTACATAGCATGCTGCCAACGTTTTTTGAAATCGAGCTCAAACTCGAGGTCTATAATGTTTTTTGAGCTCGAGCTCGGCTCATTTCAGTTCGATAAGAATTAAGATTAACAAGACGAATTCGGGTGCTAAACAAGTCGAGTTTGAATCGAGTATGTCCGAACATTTAAATTTAAAATAATATTTTGATAATTTCTATATGCATAATGATCTTATTAATATGTTAAAAAAAAATAATCAAACTTTTAACTAATTTGACCAAGCTTTTAATGAGTTGTTCGCGAACGTAATGAGTCGAACACAGTCCACCTCAAGCTCGGCTAGTTTATTAATATTTTAAACGAGCTTTGATCGAGATTTGATCGAACTGCTTGTTCGCGAAAGGTTTCCCGAGTGTATTGATTCTTTTTCTGGCCTAAGCACATAACTATTGTGAGTAGAGAGAAATAGGGGGTAAGTAGTGTGTACTTTACTTGCCCAAATTTAGTCTTCATAGTATGTTGATTGTTGGGTTTATGGTTTTGATGATAATAAGAAAGTGTCCTTATATTCGTTGAACTGACAATGATGGCACAGTTACTTAAGGATGCAAGAAGTTGAAACGCTTGATGCGTGATTGCTCATGAAGATGTTTGTATCCTTACAAGACATGAATACTATGTAATGTAGTTAAGTGCATGTGCCAATAGTCTTTGTGTACTATGCTTGACTAGTTAGCAAGAGTCTAAATTGGTCATGACAAGGGAACAAGGTTGTGTAGAATTGAGTGCATGCGTATATGAGTACAGGGGAACAACCTTGTGAACCCTGTTCTCCGTGACCAGCACTAAAGCTTGAAGGAACGAAAGGGAAACAACGCTTTGGATCCTGTTCCTTCTACCTGTGTATCTGGATTAGTTTTGCATAATGTCGTATTTATTATTTGTGTGGATATTTGTGTATTATCTTTCTAGATCTTCACACAAATATTTTTCTGAAGAAATATTAATTATTTTGGAAAATTGAGTATTGCAAAATTGTATTTTAAATAGAAAAGTATTTTATTTTGAAAATATATTATCTTGGAAAAGTATTTTACTTAATGGCCAAGTTTATATTGTTTAGGTAAGTGAATTATCTTTTGGAATATTTCTAATTATCTTTTAGAGATTATATTCTGATAAATCACTTGTTAGCTGGCTGAGATTTTCTGTTTAATTAATTTGGACGTTTTATCATCTAGGTTGGTTTAAGGAAAGGTCTTTGATCTTTACCTAAACTCTATCCTATCTTTTGAAAACTCTATCTTTTATCTTCTGAAAAGATTTAACCTAGATTAATTGAGTTCCTACGCCTACCTATATAAGGCTCTTGATGGACTCAGTTGTCTCTTACGCTTTGCGTGCATTATTGAGTTAAGAATCATCGTCCAAACCAGATATGTCCTGTGCTTACATCAGAATAACCTTGCGCTCGGTTCCCTGTCCTGGTCAGTTTGAGTCTTGCTTAGATAGGTCATTGCATATTAGGTTTTCTGTAGTCTTATTTTGCTTAGTAAAGAAGCGTGTTATAGGACAAACAATCTGGTAATCTGTAATAGCTCTAGCTTAGTGAGAAACGTAGAGTTTCTTCAGGTCAGTGTGTGACTTGGTAGGATTGACAACACATTAGTGACGTGTGTTGTGTGTTAGGGTACTGTGTTGTATCCTATCTTGGCTCTAGTAATAAGATAAGTAGTGTGACAAAATCTCAAGTAACAAGGTCGTGATTTTTACTCCTATTGAGACTAGGAGGTTTCCATGTTAAAAAAAAGGTTTGTGTTATTTACTTTCTATCTTTTTCTTTGTGCTTAGTGTGTTGCATAGGAACAAAGTCCACAACGTTGTTCTCATCATTGTCCTCTAGTGATAAAAGTCTGTGTTATCGCGAGAAATTGGAGTCACTCTATTCACCCCCCTCTAGAGAAACTTAGAACACTCTTCACTGATGATCATGTATAAACAAAAGAAATGTCCGAGAATTAAAGTTCAATGGCAGCTGCCTAGAAAAGAGTATTGTAAATTCAACTTTGACGGCTTCAAAGAAAAATCTCTCAATGGACTTGTAGGATTTTGCACTAGAAATAGGGGACAGTTTTGAGAATCCGTCTCTTTAGGAGCAAAATAATGCGGTAAAAGTTCAATTTTAGTAGTGGGAGCTATAGGGCTACGAGAAAGGGTCAGAAACACCAGAAGTCTTAGCATAAATGACATCATTATAGAAGGAGATAATTTGACCGTCATCGAAGCAGTCAAAGTCGAATGACATGTTCCGTGAGAGATAGAAAACCTCATTATTAGATACTGTAAAGGATTTACATTTATTTGATGGAGTTGAAGCTAACGTGGTAGCTGATATCATGGCCAATGTGGGGCATAACTCTACCATATGCCTTTCCTGGTGAAATTCCCTTCACCATGATCTTCCCAACTTCTTGGCAGGATGATATCTATCACGGGTCATTTAGTCGTTCTTCCTCTGTTAAAATTTTTTTAAAAATATTAAAGGTTCTTTTATTTATTTTTTTCGGATAATGGTTAATTTCAGTCCATATCCTAAAAAGATGCCGATATAATATTCCTGAGCAAAAATATGATACACACTATATAGGTGTATTATCATGATACAATTAGTACAATGTTTTTGCCTACTATAAACTTCCATTATATACAGAGCAAATTATCATTATTCGAAAATTATCATAGGAATACCTAAGAGGTGTTGGCTCATTGATAAACAAGTTACAACTTAGACAAACCAAGCCATGGGTTCAAACCTTTTGGAGAACACCTACGCAAATTAATTAATTCGTGAAATACCCGAGGTCGTGCGTTAAGAGGTGTCCTTTAGCCACGCCCAAAGAGAGAAGTAGTTCCTATTTGCCGAACCTAAAAAAATTACCATAGGGATACTCAACAACAAAAAAGAAAATTACCATAGGGATAAAAGCTCTCATGGAAGCCAAGTGTTCATAGGGACGTTACTTTTTAATCATGTAAGCTTTTGAAAGGATTTAAAGTCATCATCTTTATAGATGCACAGTCAACGTGGGAACTTGTTCCCTTAAAAGAAAGAAAATTAAAGTATAGAAGAACTGAAGAGAAATATAAGATGAAAATACCAACCAAGATCATCATCATGAATCCTGAGACCATCAAGCTAAGGTATAATGCCAAGAGTTATTTGAAAGATGGAGTTTGTTCCTCATTTTAAGAGACTCCCACATTGATGTGTGTATGTGTGGTTGATTTATAAAAGAAATAAGCACACTCCAATTCTCATTGCAACTCATAACTTTCTCGGCCTTTTGGCTAAGATTAAGTGTAGTATATGTTCTTATCAGTTTAATATTTGATACGTGGGCCAATGGCTCACAACAATATAAAATTTATTTTCTAAAGGGAAAGGCCCATCAAGGTAGCTTGATGTATAGCTTTTGAGCGTTGCACTATTTCATAGGCTTGGCATGCCCTACTAATTCATAGTTACAAATATATATATCTTAAATTATGTTTATGTTTGGCAATTCGTGTCGATAGATTGGGTTTTTGGTCATATTTTGTGTTGGTGGTAAAACACATGGGAAATGAGTTTTATACGAAACATTAGTTATTTAGGAGTTGGGTTTAAGTTTTTGTCAGTAACTTCAACTATACCTTTGAAGCGCGTTCTCTCCAGTTTTAGTTTTTTTTGAAATAACAAGAAAGCCGGCTATAAATAACCATGAGTATAATAACTCAATTAGAATAGTAATAGCCGATTAGAACACTAGTAACAACAATAAAGAAGAACATTCAGATAAGGAGTTGTTGCCGGTTTCATTCTTCAACAGCGTCTTCTTTAATCCCGTTAAGAAGACAATCGACGACAAGATCCGAGAGCATTAACATTGGCACCTCCACTGCTAGAACAAACCTGATCAGAGTGGTCAACTATTTCAAGGAAGGGTAGTGAACAAAATAAGAGTCGACTAGAAAAACTTAACCAATCTAACAGCCATCAGTAGTCGCAGTAGCAACATCTTCTAAGTCTTTTAACTTCACCTTCTAAAAGAGCAAATGTGATTTGCTGACAGTTGAGTCTTAAATTTGGCTTTGGAACCAAATAGCTCAATAATTCCCATTTCAGCATCAACTACAGAACGTCACATACCACCCAAACAAAGAAAGTGTAAAATCTTAAAATTTGATAAAGGACTAAAACAACCTATAATATATTTTATGGTCTTCCCAAACACCCTCGAAAAACAATTAAAAAAAATCTTACTACAAGAGCTTTAAAGAATCAACAAAAGCTTTGGTGAATATGGGGAGCCGACAGAAGAACTCTCTAGAGAGAGAAATGCTCTCAAGAACCCACGAACCTCCCGATAAACCGCCCCCAAACCCTAGCCACCACATCGATCCACCATTGCAAATCCACCCGAAATCTGCCTTTTCTAGTCTCAATCTTGTCTTCCTCAGCCCAGATCTTCTTCCTCTCAGCACTAATCACGCTTTTTATGGGCTAATTCGTGCTACTGTTGCTAGATGTCAATGGACGAAGGCGGCGGTGCTCCTTTGTTCTCTGGCTTCATCCCATGATGCTTGCCCTTTTAAAGCTCGTTTTCTCGTTTCTGGGTACCTCAAAAAGCCTCGGCTTGGGCGAGTTTGCGGTCAATCGTTCTTTTTGGCCCCTAATCTCAGAAAGGCGGTGGAAGCTTTGTTGCCGAGTCCTTTTCGATTCGCTGCAAATTGTTGGAGGATTGGTTTCCATAACCACTATGTCAAGCTAATATGGATTTTTACAAAAGCAATATCTCATGTTGAACCCGAGATTTTGATCTACCTCCTGCTACGGCTCACTACTGAAGGTGATTCTTATCTTCTCATCTTCCCGTTCAAACTTCAAGAATACAAAGTTCAAAGGCTCGGCTTGATTTTACTTGGGCATAGCTCCACCTGCTATTTTGGTACTATCTATTCCCCATCTAAAATGTTGTTGTCCTACCCCTTGTTTAGCCGTGTTTTTTCTGGGTTAGAAATGGTTGTGCTTCTTAATTATTTTTTGTGGATTGCGTTGTGGTTGGTGGATTTCTGGGTGTTTTCCTTTTCACACACTGCATATTTCCATCTCTTCAGCTTTTTTCCCCTTCAAATTGTTCCTTTCATCAGTAGATTTCTCAAGTTGGAATCCTTTAGTTTCCTTCTCTTATCCTTTTTTTTCCCTTTCCCATATTCACTCCTATCTCTAAGTCCTGGTCACTCTTTCAGAGTTTATGGTCATGGTGATTTGGGAGTTTACCTCTCTCATCCCCCATCTTGCTGGTTATGGCACTCTTATGCTTACTTGTTCATTGGTCTTGATTTTGTTAAACATAACTTCTCTGTCATTCACCTTGAGTGGACAACATTGGTGATGGACAGGCCTTTGGCCATGGACAAACTCATGAGGTGCCTCGGTTTTACATATGAAAGAGTTTACTTCTCTTGGATGGATATTTCTTACAGGGACTCGGCTCTAGCTCTTTTGAGTGATAAACTTACAATTGACAAAAATTTTCTTATTGTTGTTGTCGTTTTTATACTCTTTATGAGCTGGGTGAATGATTTAGGGTGTCACTTTACCTTATTATGGCCTCTGGATGCGGTGTTGTTTGATCTCAAGTTGCACTTTTTTCGTTTGTATTACTTGAGAATTATTTACCTGGATTGGAATTGGATATTGTCTATTTCTCATACTAACTGTTCTTCTGCACGATGTATGGCAATTTTTATTTTTGGACAACTCAAGGTTGCTTGTACTAAGTTATTCTTAGTTCAATTTGTTTTGCATTTTACTTGCTGGCCTATAGTCATCCATTTCTCTTGCTTCAATTTAGTCATGAAAATCGTTCATAATCTGGGCTATTTCCATGAGGTTAGTGAGGTGAGACATTATGATTGGCGAGGAAATGGGCCTCCTTCAAGGGTGTTAATTTTGAGCTTTACATGGTTCTGTGATATGGAATTTTGTTCTGTATGTTTTATCATGCGTCTGGGTTCTGTTGAGCGCTGTTGTTGTCACCTTTTTTGCGTCATTGGGCTAGCTACTATCTTCAGTAAACACAGATTGTTTGATGGTTTAATGGAAGGAGTGTTAGTTAATGCTATTCACTTTGGGCAGGGTTGTTTCTTCTTATTTGATTTCTGTATTTGTTTGAATTTCTTAGGATGGTATAACTCTCAGGTTGTTGCAATGGGCCACTTTTGGTGTCTTGTTAATTGTTTAGTAATTGACTATTCTTATTGGTCTTCTGGTTGTTGGCATCAGATTGGCAGAGTTAGCTTTCTGTACTTGGAATGTGTTATTTTTCTTTTGCAAATTGCCATTACCAACTATTGCACCAGTTGTGCTCCATTGATTTCATGTCCTTTTCCAACATTATTGTTGCTTATCTGGATGGGTTGGTATTGTCCAAGAATTTATGTTCTCTTAGTAGACTACATGGTTACGAGTTCCTTTAGAGTCATTCGAGTGCCTTCAACGGCTAGCTCGATGGACTGGGCTTCTCCCATGGCCAACTCACGTAAACGATTGTGTTCCAAAACAGTGTGGTTGACACTTTCCCCAACTTGGATTTCGCGCCCGAATGCTTGCACTTCTGATTGTATTTTGACTCTTTTAGATAATGTCTTAGCTTCCTTTTGCAAGTATCTTGTTGTGCGGCATTATAGGGATCCTTGTACCTGGATGCCTTTAGTCTTAGGACCAGTTGTTTTGGCCACACCCTCTCTTTTTCTTTTAATTAAATGAAGATTTTATGTTGGAATGTTAATGGAGCAAAGAAAGCTCAAGTGGCTAGTGAAATTTGCTTTCTAAGAAAATTTATTCAACCTGATATAATGTTCATATTAGAAACTCTTACCAATACCACGAACACTACAAGAATAATCCGAAAATTGGGTTATTCCAACTTTGAGTATATTAATCCCGTCAATCACTCAGGTGGAATTTGGGCACTTTGGAATGAAAATGATATTGAGATAAAATTACTCCACAAACTGGACAGAATTGTCACGTTAGAGGTCACAGAGTTATCTTCAGGATATAAAAGTGCTATTTCAGGTATCTATGCACCAGCTCAAGAAGGACAAAAAGATCCCTTTTGGACCCAACTTGAATATCTTAATTCAGTCATTACTCTTCCTTGGTGTGTAATAGGCGACTTTAATGAACTTCTTTGCCCGAATGATAAAAAAGGCGGTCCCGCTTGCCAGCCCTCGCGTTTTGCAAGACTTAACCAATTCTGTGGGATGCTTAATTTTGACTCTATCCCAGTTAATGGTTCTCCATATACGTGGCGCAAAAAGTTTAATGGGATTTTACTCTTGAAAAGCTCGATAGAGCTCTAGGTAGGGAGGATTGGCGTCGTATGTTTCCTGATAGTATTGTGAGACATCTCTCTTTTGCATGTTCAGACCATGCCCCCATTGTCCTAAATACGTGCCCGACAACTAGCACTAAACCCCGACCCTTTAGATTTCAACCGTTTTAGACACAATATTTGGAGGCCGAAAAGATTGTTAAAGAATCTTGGTCTTCTTCCTACTCAGGCTCACGCATGTTTTGTATTACATGTAAACTTAAAAATTTGAAAGTTAACTTCAAGTAATGGAATCATTCCTATATTGGTCATATACATAACAAGGTTAGCTTAAATCACGAAAAGTTGAAACATGTGGAAAACAGGCTGACAAAATGAGCCAAATAACTCCAATCTTCACGCTACGCTTGATCGACTAATTGCTCAAAGGGAAAAACTTCTTTTGTTTTCACAAAAATATTGGAATGTTTACGCAAAAAAGAAATGGTTAACTGACGGGGATCGCAACTCGTCATTTTTCCAACGTATTCATAATATGCGGGCTCAACGAAGAAAAATATTTAAAATAAGAGAAGGTTCAGGAGCATGGATTGAGGAGGATGGTATGATTCGGGATCATACTACCAAGGCATTTAAACAAAGATTTAAAACTGATTTTCCAACGGATCGCTCCTTGGATCTCTCTGATATTCCAATTTTGGTCAATGATAGTCTTAATAAAGAACTTACCAAGCCCTTTACCAACGAAGAAATTAAAAATGTTGTCTTTCAGATGGACCCCTCAAAAGCTCCGGGTCCTAATGGCTTTGGTCCCGGAATTTTTCAAGCTTACTGGCACATTGTCGGAGATAGCATTTGTGAAGCAATAATAGCATTTTTTCATAGTGGAATAATCTTAAAAGAAATTAATCATACATTTATTACGCTCCTCCCTAAGGTTAAAAGTATTGAAACTGTTAATCACTTACGACTAATCAGCCTCTGTAACACGTTAACTAAAATTATTTCGAAAGTTCTAGTTAACAGATTACGTCCTGCACTTAATGACATGGTTTGCCCTCTCCAAGGCGCCTTTATTCCAGGCAGATCAATCCACGACAACGTTTTGCTTACTCATGAGATCATGAATTACTTTAGGGTCACAAAGAGTAAAACTGGATGGCTTGTTATAAAACTTGACATGGAAAAGGCTTATGATAGAATCGAATGGGACTTTCTGATTAGGTGTCTCGAATCTCTTGGATTTTGCAATACTTGGTTTCAATGGATTAAGCAATGTGTTACTACTGTTTCATACTCCATAATGATCAATGATGAACCAACCGCCCCATTCTCCCCTTCCTGTGGCCTTAGACAGGGCGACCCACTCTCACCGTACCTTTTTGTTCTTTGTATGGATGTCTTACTTCGTCGTATTACCATTGA
The DNA here is from genome assembly GCA_038025085.1 of Tetragonia tetragonoides. Taxonomy (NCBI): domain Eukaryota; kingdom Viridiplantae; phylum Streptophyta; class Magnoliopsida; order Caryophyllales; family Aizoaceae; genus Tetragonia; species Tetragonia tetragonoides. The sequence continues at coordinate 31,305,733 of CM076152.1, read as the reverse complement.
AAGTCAACAACGAAAATCCGGGATTGGAATCAAAATTGCGCCGAGAGCTCCCGTCATCCCAGGTCTCTTCTTTGCAGACGACAGTATTCTTTTCTGTAAAGCCAACAAAGAATCTTGCAGCAAACTAATGAGTATCCTTAACTATTTCTGCAACCAATCGGGACAACTTATCAACCTTCATAAGTCAACCGTGGTTTGCTCCAAAAATGTCACGCAACCAACGAAACAGATGATCAACACTATTGTCCAGATTCCTATCAAACACTCACTAGGACGATATCTTGGTTGCCCAGTTTTGGATAAGCGTGCCTCGAAAGCCCAATTCGCAGATATTGTTAACAAAGCAAGAAGTCGTATGGAAGCATGGGTTGCTAGCTCGATGTCCAAGGTGGGGCGTGTTGTTCTCATTCAAGCCAACCTAAAATCTATTCCTTCGCACACTATGCAATGCTTTCAAATCCCGAAATCTACTTGTAAAGAGCTTAATAAAATCAATAGGGATTTTTTTTGGAAAAGTTCGGGAAGCAATGGAAACTTTCCCCTTATAGGGTGGGGGAAGATTTGTCAACCTAAAGTTGTGGGTGGCTTGGGGCTTAGAAAATTAGAAGCGGTCAATGAAGCTTTTTTGTGTAAACTAGCGTGGAAAATTTTAACTGAACCTGATAATATCTGGGTTAAAACGGTCTCTGCAAAATATCTTCAACATAGTGGACTTATGGATTGTAAGGTCCAAGGTTCCCAGTCATGGGCTTGGAAAAAAATCCTGCACAATCGAACTCTCCTCAGTAAAGGTATCCGGTTGAAAGTTGGGAATGGTTAACATATTCATTTCTGGACGGATAACTGGTGCTCTAGTAAGCCGCTTGTAGATTTGATGGATATTAGTCAGCTTCCTTGCGAGGTCCTAGAATGGCGTGTCTGTGATGTGATTACCCCTCTCAAAACTTGGGATTTACAGAAATTAGATAGTCTTGTCCATCGAAGCAAAACACCTACACCAATTTGAGCCAAAAGCTCCTACACCCGATCAAGTAAGGACTACAACACCAATAATATCCAAATAAAACACACATGATCAAAACCACAAGGCTAAACAAACACCTCTAAATGACCAAACCAATGAAGAATGGACCCAAAACCCTAAACCTTCAAGGGGGAAAGAAGAAACAACACTATCTAAGTCACAAACTCAAAACAAGGTACAACCTTAATCCTTAAAGGTGTTCAACCACTTGTAGGCCTTAGAAGAAGGCCTTCTTTGCATAAATGCGGATGACTCTTTTTTCAATGTCTAATAACCCATCTTTTTGTAATTCGTACAACTTCTTGAAGTATTCGTCATCGGAAGAGTTTTCAACAAGTTTCAAAGCATCCATTAGCCAACCCTCATCATCATCAAAGTCAGGAGAATCCCAAGGAATGGAGTACTTATTATGAGCCATGGCAGATCTAATTTCATTTGATTCCTCCACCATCTCGCTAATATCGATACCATTAGGTAACTCCTCTACCTCAAACACACCTGAGAGATCTACTGAAGCCTCACATAAACTTCCAGATTCACAGGTTGGAGTCGCTTCGGAAAAGAAAATCACTGCAACTCTAGGGGTCTTCTTCGTCAATCTTTTCGACACACCCAGAAGAGGAGGAAAAGAATCAACTATATCCACATCAAAGTGTCCCAAAGAAGATTCCTCGGACACAACCCTCACACTAGATTGACCCAAAGGAGGTCCTTCAAACCCAACCTCACCTTCACCTTCACCTTCCTTGGAATGATTAGAGGCACACCAACCGATAGATATTGGGTTGAATATTTTAGTAGGCTCTGGAGAAGAACAAAACCTACTATTTTTCAGTAAAAGCATTTCATCAACACCCATCTTAAAGCTATTCTCCGAGTAGCAAACATCAGAGTCATTCTTATGGAAAACTACTAAAAACTCGTCCCTTCCAAACTCCTTAGAGAGAGATGAACACGCCCGCGGAATAGAGGTTGAATCATCCACATAATGAAGAATAGACCTCGACTCAATGTTGCTAAGATCTCTATTATTGAACACAAGCAAGTCTAAATCAAGACACTCACTTCCATATCTATCCTTTGGGGTCTCTTCAACTTAAACCTTTTTAGATTGGCTAGCCACTTGAAGAAATGTATTAATGAATGTTTTCCAAGGATTAACAACATCATGACCCGGAACAAAAACAGAATTTTTTTTTTTCCCTCACAATCACACTCAATTCCAAATACCACCCCCATTGATTAACACCCAAATGAATACTCCATATTAGGAACCCACATTTGCTTTGATGATTGAATTCCACTAGTTTTGAACAAGACTCAAGTATACCACACACCCAATCAATTAGCCAAAGGGAAAATTTAATCCACCTATCACACCCTTTGCTAAACTCTTTCACCAACAAACAATTATCAAACAAATCCAACTCAAACTCTTTACCCTCAATTTGAATTGTAGACATGCTGAAAAACTCACAAGCAACACGAATCCAAAGAGATACAACACACAAACAAACCCAAACCTGCCACGCAAATCAATCGAAACAAAAGCCAACAACAACAACCACCACTACCTCAAGCTAGCAGATTACCATGAAAAAAAGGTAGAAAACAAGAATTAAACACCACATACCAGAATTTGAAGGAAAAGGAAGACAATAAAAAACCCACCAGCTACGGAAACTACGCCACGAAATTGGCCAGAATTCGAAGACAGGGCGGCGTTCACCACCGATCAGGGAGAAGGGCAAGAGGGGAGCAGAACACAAGCAGGGATATGGCTGGTTTTGGGAAGGAGAGAGAGACAAAGTGACCGCTTGGGAGGAACCAGCGGCGACCACCGGAGAGGCGGAGGTGGCGGTTCTGAATGGGTACAAAGGTGTAAACCATCGGTTTTCAGTACTAATCATAACGTGCAGAGCTCATCACATCTTAAAATCGTGGATCAAAAATTAGTTAGGTGGGACAAACCACTTTTAGGACATTGCAAAGTCAATTTTGATGGATCTTGCAAGGATGGAAAGGCGGCAGCAGGATATGTAATCAGAAATGAGGGAGGTATCTTTTTGGGCGCCGGGGCTAGACAAGTTGGGTCAACATCAGTATTAATTGCAGAAGCAACAGCACTTAGGGATGGTGTTAAAGCCGCAGTCAAAGTGGGGCTTGACAGACTACAAATAGAAGGCGACAATTTAACAGTCATTAAGGCCTTAAGAGGAGAGATTGAAATTCCATGGTCGATATATGCATTAATCATTGATACACGTAGGTTCTTAGCACCATTATACCCAAAAGCTGTCCAACACATATTCAAGGAAGGGAACAGAGCAGCTGATTGGTTGGCCAACTTCGGCCATCTTTGTGACACACCTAGTTTCTTTGTCGAACCGCCCTCACGAGATTTGAAACAGATTCCTTATGAGGATATACTAGGAGTTACCCTCGAGAGGAGGGTCTCCTAGTTCTTCCATTACTCTTACCTTATAAAAAAAAAAAAAAAGCTTTGGTGAATAAGTAAATATCAAAACCATGACCAACTTCCTTATAAGTCTTTAAGTCAAAATAGCCTAACTGTTTGTAATTAAGTATCAAAAGAAAATCTTAAGCCCCTGTAATAACCACGCTACAATGATGTTGTTGCATTGGACTCCCTGCTTCGCTAATGCATCGGCTAACCCATTTTCGTCTCGATACTAAGAACTTAATCAAAAGAAAAGTTACATGAGTAGATCTTATGTTCCTAATGTCTTGAAAAGTTGTGAAAAAAGAAAAATGTTTGTTTCTTTGATGAACTTTGCATGAATTTTGTTTATATCAAATATTATGAAGTTGCTCACTAGGTTTTTTAGGGAAAAATTTCTTACGAAGCCATGTTTATGATGAAGTTACCTTATTGAGCACCATATCATGACTAACTTTTGAAGTTGTAAAAAAGTACTAATTCTAAATTGCAGGAGATGAGGCTTTTATTGAAAATGTCCCACATCGGCAAGTTAACAATAAAAAAAGCAAGAGTTGACAATAAAAGCAAGGGGACATTAACAGAGCAACATACTTACCTGGACGGGGTCAATGGGCGATCAAGCAGGCTCATGGCCTAGGATGGTGGCTTCCATTGCACTTGGGAGGTGCACCACCCTAAGATCTCCCCAAGCGGGAGAGTCTACGTCATAATTTGTGGTAGTGGGGGCCTGCGTTCGCGCGGCCCCTACCCAATTTAAAATAAAATTTCAACAGTTAGCAATAGCTTTTGTAGTTGTGGTTCGTTCTTTTAGTAGTCAAACAACTACTAGGCCTAAATTGTCTTGTTCCGTTATTGCTAAACATGGATGTTGAGAGTTTTAAGTAGTGTTTCTCAACCGTGAAATAATATAAAATGTCATGTTTCATATTTTCCGGACACATCTACGTCTCCATTTTGGCCTTTGGGTAGTCAAAGCACTTAATGGACGAGATAATGATATTGATATTTTTTCGGAAAATTTGCTCTGAATAATACAAAATTTCATTCGTATGCTGAAAATAATCTCACCTTGCACTATACAATACAATAATCCCAAGTTGTAACTTGTGTACCAATAATGAATTTGTAATAACCAGCGTCAAGTAACCGTTACTTTCGTGCTAAATTACCACTTATACCCTTCTTTTATTTGTTATTGCCCCTCTCTCCTCTCCTGATTCTCCCCAGTCACCACCCCTTTCCTCCGCCACCACCGGTAAACCCCCTTCATAAAATTCTCTCCCCAAATGTCACCAATTTTCCAATTGACCACATCCCAAATATTCCCAATTCTAGTAATGACCACTCACCCAACAACTGAAAATTTTCCATTAACTCCCCTTAAATCCAAAATTAGTCCTCAAAAACATAATTCTCATTTTCATAATCAAATATTAGTTACAAATTCAACAACAAAGAGAGACAGAGAAACAATATGAGTTTGAGGCCCATCAGAATTGCAGATGTGCAATTTGCCACTAATTAAAACTCAACAAAGTCACCTCAGAACCATTCCCACTATTCATCCTTCATATGGGTTCGCAAATTAATTTGGGGTTTTGGATAGTTACAACAAATTTTCCAAAATTAAAAAGGGAATGAATTAACTGAAGATGAGAATAAAAATGAAAATAATAAAAATAAATCTGGGGGTTTTGGCCTGTTGGGGGTCATTGGCTCATTGCTGGTGAGTGATAGGGAGGAGGGCTGAGATGTGGTGGTCGGATTTTGTGGTGGTTTTGATTGGTGGAGAGAGTAGGGGAGAAGGTGCGTGGTGGGTGGTCGGGTTTCTGGACTGAAGGGAGGTGGCGAGAGATGGTGGTTGTGGGTGGCGTGATGGTAGGAGAGAGGGTGAGGCGAGATGAAAGGGTGGGATAGATGATGTGGGGAAAGGTAAGAAGTGAGGTAACTGGTAAGGAGTATTTGGGGCAATTACAAAAAAAAAAACCTCCAAAAAACGCCCAAGAGTGACGGGGTGATAACGCCGTCCAGGCGTGGAGCATTTTGAGCACACAATTTACAAGTTGGATTATTGTATTGACAGTAATGTGAGATTATTGTCAGCACACGATTAAAAGTTCGTATTATTCAGAGCAAATTTCCTTTTTTTTTTTTGTCATATGTTTGTAATATAATGTACAATGACAGATTAGTTAAGCAGATATGCCAAGCAAAAAGAATCTGAACTTGTGTAGACATTATCCCAACCTGCTACAGTACAGTTTTATTATAACAAGACAATCTCAATATAGCATTGTTGGGAGCTCCACCAAGGAAGCTCCTTTCAAAAGGCTGCGTGAAGAATGTAGAAATAGTTGCAAGAATTAAATATTAAGGTCCATAGGTTGGCATTACGTTTTCCATCGATGTGGGATTAAATGGTCTGCATATATCTCCTATTGTTATTCATGGTAATATGCTTTGATTGTTTAACCAGAGTATTAGATTGCTCTTTAATATAGTTATCAGACAGAGAATGATTTTTGTGCAAAACTGAAGAGAACATGAGAATCTGCGGTAATAAGAATTCATATACAGATAAAACCTTCTTGTTGCTGCGCAGCATCTTCAGCTTGCTTAACCATGGCGCGCGCTGTACCTTCAGCAGTAACATGCTGCATAAATAATCAGACTGCTAAGGTCCCCCATGAGCAGACAGTAAAAGAAGGGAGTGCATATCAAGTATAATAACTATCTTTGTTTCATAAAATCCTAAACGTTTGCTTTTTGAAAGTCAAACTTAACGTACTTTGACAACTAATTTATGAAAACATATAAAGATTCACAATATGAAATATAAGTTTGTTAGATTGATTTTTAAAAGTACTTTCAAAAACTCACATTTTTATAATTTTATTCATATAATTATAGTTATTTACGGTGAAATTGGTGTCTTGGAGACCGTGAAAAAGTAAACGTTTAAGATTTTATGAAACGGATGGAGTATTAGTCACGGGTACAGGCTTGATGCATTAGTTATCAGTATTTGCTAAGGTTAATATTTGCCTAATTTCATATTTTGCAAATTCATTTACATCTTCTAGTCAGAGCACTTAATGACCGAGATCATGATATTGATATCATGCATAGGTGATATGTTTTGTCATATAATCATGTAAAATGACTACAATGACAGATTTGTTAAGCAGATATGCCAAGAAAATAGAAACTGAACTTGATTAATATTTTTTCTTGGGTAGCTTACTCAGGTGATTTTTGGTTTTGGAACCAAGCCTACTCAAAGTCATAGGTTATAAGGTGTTTTACTGGAAAATTATCCCAACCTGCTATAGTATAGTTTTATTTTAACAAATGTGGTAGTTTTAAGTACTAAAATTAAAACAATCTCATTAAATAACCAACAGCATATTAATCAAGATAGAGGCCAGAACACACAAAAACCTGATTCAAAATATTCATATGGCATTGTTGGAAGCTCCACCAGGGAAGCCCCTTTCAAAAATAAACGTATGCAACTTAATTGCAGCGAGCACACAGTATTGTTTAGTAAAAGGCGAAAGAGTAGTTCGCTCTGTACTCACTGCGTGGCTGCGTGAAGAATGAAGAAATAGTTGCAAGAATTAAATATGAAAGTCCTAGCTCGGCATTACCTATTCTATCGATGTGGGACTACATAGTCTGCATAGCAGGGCAACAAATCTGAAGATAGGAATGCAAATGGAAATATGAGCTCACCATTTCATTGCTGTAGTCATGGTGATATGCTTCGATTCTTTTATCAGAGTAGATTCCTCTATCATATAGTATGACTTAAGATACCTTATCTATATAAAGATGATTTCTGTGCAAAATTGAATAGAACATAAGAATCTGTGGTTCGAATTCACATACAGACCTTCTTGTTGCTGGCGTCGTCTTCAGCTTGCTTAACTGTGGCGTGCGCAGTACCTTCAGCACTAACATGCTGCATAAATAATCAGATCACAAATTAGTCATGGGATTTCGAAAAAAAATATCAATAATTTGAATCTGTTGAAGATATATGTCCGTCGAGCTTTTCTGTTAGCTTATTAGCTAGTTAAAGTTTGTTATGAGTTTGTTAGACTAGATTGTCCTTGCATCTTTTAGCTCAGCTGTTTATAAGCTGATAAGCATAGAAACTGTACATGTAAGAATCAATGGGTTCATTCTACACTGGAAGTAGTGCAGAGAAAATTTCTCCTCTTTTCTTCTCTCTAAAACACATTTCTATTTCATATGAAATTGCGCTTTATTTGTTAATCAAAGCAACACCTAACTAGCAAAACATCATGTGCTGTATCCATATTATGATCAGAATCTATAGGAAAGGCTTTAAACAATCAAAAAGATAATTAGCTAGCCTACACACGTCCCACTAATCCTCTAGCTATCTCATCAATAGAAACCCAAAGGTGTAGGGCACGAATATCGGAAACTGTTGCAGAAAATAGAAACTACAGCATGCATGACAAACCAGGAAATGACTGATCACACATCGCTCACAGAGATGATGATATAACCTTGCACTGTATAGTGGTTGGGCAAACACGTACTGTTATTAGTTGATGAATGAGACATGAAGCAAGTAATTACCGATAAGCCAAGCCATTTGTTGCCGATGCTCAAGACACTTATAAGCAGTGGTTGTCCTCGTCAATCATATATGAATTATGCAACTAAATTAAGGTCCCTACCATAATTATCACTATCAAATGACCTATCAAGTTGCCCTGATTTTATCAAAAGAGTTGAAGATAAAATATATGGGTAAAAAAAAGGTTTAGTCTGTCAGACAACGGCGCGACCATCCCAAGCCCACATCGTGGAGCTGGGAACGATCCTCTACTGCACCAGTGACTCGATGAATCAAAGGGTGGCTGTTAATCACGCTCTGATCACACGGTCATAATTCATCTTACTTTCCTGTCTCCTTAGAACTCAAGGATACAGAGGTACGAGCCTATAGAACATGATTTTAACTACAGATAGATATTAAAATAAGTAGCTCCTAACAAATAGTTCACCTGGAATGCTGCCTGATAATTTGTTCATTCCCGAAAGAGTTTTCGTAGACTGGCCAAGTTCTGAAATGCCTGAGGATCCTTCCAGTGATAGAGTTGTTCTTCAACTTCAGAAGTTCAGAGAGTTTTAAGGATGCCTAACCGCCGTACCGATCATTCGGGGGAAGGCGGGACACTGCGAGGCCGGAGATCACTGAGGGAAGCTCACCACTCAAGTTGTTGTCGTTACGCTTTATGATATCAGCCAATGGGAAGTTCAGAATTCCAGCGAGTCAAATTGGTGCTGTTAATACAAGTGTGTCAAGCCGGCTTAGCTGTCCTATCTCGGGAGCTATATTGACCCAAAAAGAGGAACAAAAGAAATGTTGAAAGAGGTCGCTTGACCGCATTCATCACATGAAATTATTACTGAAAACGAGCAAATGTTCAGTTGGGGATGAAGATTGTTTCGGTTCTCGTAGCCCCGCCGAGCCCTGAGACCCAACCAACGATGACTTAACCTTGAGACGTAGCTCGAGTTCTGCATAACAAGGTAGGCGCAGGCCATATGATCATACATAATTTCTTTATTTGAATAGAAATCCCAGCTTGGCCTGAGTGGCTATTCAAACACAATGGGGTAGGCAAAATACAGCTCAATGGTATTAGGCCCTACTTCAACTTGAAACAATGATTATTTGTATCATTGTACAAGTAAAATCAATTGCTAAAACAAGCTGCATTAACGCAACTGCTAGAAATTGAATTAAAAGGAGGAAAATTTACGTGGTTTAGATCAAATTCAATGAGCAAGCTGGATAGAGTATTTGTCAACACAGAGTGTGTATCAATATGGCCTTATCTATCTGCAACTTCTCTGCGACGTGGATTGTCAGATCACTGTCCTCTGCTTGTCCAGTTAGAAGCTTATAATTGGGGACCTAAAACATTTAAATTCCTTGATTGCTGGCTTGATGATCCGAAGTTTATGAAGATGGTGGAAAAGGAGTAGGGTGAGGAACTGGACAAAGAAGAGCTTGTGGTATCTCATGTGGGGGAGAAACTGAAGAATCTGAAAAATAAGATAAAAGAATGGAATAAAGGTGAGTTTGGAGATATGGGGGAAAAAATAGAAGAGTTAGAAAAGGCAATTGAGAGATGGGATAAATTGGCAGAGGCAAGAGCACTGGATGGTGATGAATTGCGCAAACGAAGCTGTGACATAGCAGAGTTGTGGAGATGGTATAAAAGGAGAGAAACTTATTGGGCACAGATGTCACGAGTGAAATGGAGAAAAATGGGGGACAAAAATACAAAATTCTTTCATGTAATTGCTTCGAGTAGGAGGAGAAAAAATGAGCTGACCAAGCATACACTGAAAGGTAAACAATTTGAGAGGACCGCAGACATTAAACGTGTGACAGTGAAATATTTTCGAAAAATTTTCACTGAGGAGTATGGGTCTAGGCTTTTTTTGAGAACGTTGATGTTAAGAAAATCTCAGAGGAGGAAGCAGAGATACTGGTGGGGAAATTCAGTGAAGAAGAAATAGAGAATGCAGAGAGAGATTGTGATCCAAATAAGGCACCAGGGCCTGATGGATTTAATTTTAATTTCATAAAAAAGGCATGGAAGTTACTTAAGGGAGAGGTGATCAAATTTATGAATGATTTTTAGGCTAAGGAAGGTTCCCAACAAGCATGAACGTGGCTCTAATTAGCTTGATTCCGAAGATTGATTGCTCGCTAGAGCTAAAAGACTTCCGCCCTATCAACATGATAGGGGCGTTATATACAATTCTTGCAAAAGTGTTGTCGAACAGAATGAAAGGGGTGATGAACTCGATCGTCGAAAATACGCAGTCAGCTTTTATAAGTGACCGTCAAAGCCTGGATGGTGTACTTGTTGCTAACGAGATCAATGACTCAGCCAAAAGGAGAAAAGAAAAAATCTGTATATGGAAACTGGACTTTCATAAGGCGTATGATTCTCTATCCTGGTCATTCCTTGACAAGGTGATGGCGAGCATGAATTTTCCTCAGCAGTGGCGACAATGGATTCGGTGGTGTCTAAGTTCTGCCTCAGCTTCAATCCTGATCAACGCGTCACCTACAAAGCCATTTAAAATGGGTAGGGGATTGAGACAAGGGGATCCCCTTTCCCCGTTTTTATTCAACTTGGCAGCGGAGTTCCTTAGCTGCTTATTCTCCAAGGCAGCTAAGAAGGGCGTTTTACGTGGAGTAACCCCGGCTTTAGGGGTCCTCCGTTCTCCCATCTTCAATTTGCGGACGACACCATCGTGTTTTGCCCCGCAAAGACGAAGTACCTAGATGTTGTTAAACTGTTGCTAATTTCATTTCACCTTGCTTCAGGGCTCAAGATTATTTGTCATAAATGTTCGCTGATTGGAATTAATGTCGAGATGAGTTGGGTGGAAAAATTAGCTGAAGAGTTGCATTGTCGAGAGGAGAAATTGCCAATAGAATATTTGGGGCTGCCTTTGGGAGCTAATCCGCGAAGCATGGAGTTCTGGAGACCTGTGATTGAGAGAATGGAAGGAAGATTAGCATCTTGGAAGGGCAAGCTATTATCAATAGGAGGTAGATTAGAACTCATTAAATCTGCTCTGAGTAATCCGCCTCTTTATTATTTGTCTCTTTTTAAGGTGCCAACAGGAGTCCTAAAAAAAATGATCAAACTCCAGAGAGATTTTTTGTGGTTGGGAAACTCCGAAGGAAAGAAGGCTCTTTGTATGGTAAATTGGAGCATGATTGAATATCCAAAAAATAGAGGTGGTTAGGGAGTGGGTTCCGTAAAGAATTTCAATGTGGCACTATTAAGTAAATGGGTATGGCGTTTCTTAGAAGGAGATGGGGGACTATGGCGAGATGTGGTGAAGTATAAATACAAAATGGAAAGTATATAATCTGTTGAGGATTTTCCTATTTTAAAGCAAGGAGGAGTTTGGAAAGATATAGTTAACTGCCTTATTAATAATTCTATTGTGAAAGAGATTTTTAAGCAATGGATACTGCGTAATATTGGGAGAGGCAATTCCACAAAACTTTGGCTAGAGCCGTGGTTGCACGCTGAACCCCTCAAGCAAAAATTCCCAAGGCTCTTCTCGATATCGACTCAACAAAATTCCAACATTGAAGAGAAGGGACTCTGGGATGGAATGGAGTGGATTTGGAGCTTCTGCTGGAGAAGAAATCTTTTTGAATGGGAGGAACTACAAAAGGCTGAATTATTGACAAGTTTAAAGGAAGTAACATCTAAACCCTGGGGCTGATGACAGAGTCATGTGGTGATTCAGTAGTAAGGAGAATTTTCGGTGAAATCAGTGAGAGAAAAGCTTAAGGAAGCGGGAGAAACACAGGTTCATGAAGCAATAAAAGGAATTTGGCAAGGGTTAGCTCCTCCCAAGATTGAAATCTTTGTTTGGCTAGCTTGCTTGGGTCGTTTGAAAACAAAAGATCGATTGATTAGAATGAGGGTACAGGGGATTCCTAACCCAACGTGTGTGCTTTGTGGTTCGGAGGATGAATCTGTGAACCATTTATTGATCCATTGCAGGTTTGCGAACAGACTATGGAGTAAATGACTCGAGGTATGGAACTTACAATGGTGCTGTCCAGCCGACATGATGGATTTTTTTCAACAATGGTGTTCATTAGTCTCGGGAGAACATTTTCGGAAAGTCTGGATAACTTTCCTGTTTGTGGTAACTTGGTCAATTTGGAAGGAGCGCAACAATAGGATATTCTGTGAGAAACGCTGCTCGGAGGATGAAATTTTTGATCTGGCTTTGATTCGTCTTGGCTGGTGGGCTAAGAGTTGGGACGAAATGTTTCCGTACACTCCGCAGGATGTCTTAAATAATCCATCGTGTTTAAAGATCAGAACATTTAAGGCAAGTATGGTGGTAGCCTCCTAGGGGCAGTGTCAAATGGAACGTGGACGCCTCGTGTAAAAATGGTAGATGTGCAGTTGCAGGAGTTTGCGGGAATAGAATGAGAACTTCAGATGCCTATTCTCGGGTCAGGTCATGGTAGACGAGATCAATAAAGCAGAAGTACTGGCTATCTTTCGAGCATTAGAACTCACAATGCAAAAGTCTTGGATCTTGCACTTTGACATAATCATAGAGTCTGACTCTAAGAATGCAGTTCTGTGGAGTAATGCTGCACAAGGAGGACCATTAGGAGTGCGCTTTGCGTTGAACTTTATTAGAGCGATCAAAGGTTGGTGGCCAAAAATCAAAATTATTCACAAGCCAAGGAGTGGAAATGAAGTTGCAGATCAACTAGCTAAACAAGGCTTGGAGAGAAAAGAGGAATTTCTGGCGTGGTTCTAGAACTGCTACTGTGCTAAATAGTTTCTGGAGTTCTTTTATTTTTAGTTCTTTTCTGATCTTACTGTTATGTAGCCTTGTATGGGTACCTCTCAGTGGTAAAGGAAATCCTCTCAATCTCAACCCTTCCTAGAAGGTGGGGAGATTCTTGAGGATGGATACTTGTTGGGTGTACAATTTGGAGAACTTTGTAAGAGATTGTAATTTGGATCTCTATCAATAAAAGTGTCTCCTCAATTATCAAAAAAAAAAAAAATGCTGCATTAACATAAGGTATATAGAAAAGGTTATCTTTTTTTCTTTTTTGATAGGAAAACGTTATAGAAGAGTTAAGGGCGATAGTGGTTAACAGATTTCTAGTTAAAATCTGAAAAATTCATAAATTTAAACTCAAAGTGTCTTGTCTAATATTACATTTAGATGGGAATGCTCTGATTAACATTACAAAGAGACCATAAAGCTAATCGATCAATATTCATACTTTCTATTTCGAAAAACACAAGCCCCATCAAGCTCTTTTCACTCTAGCATTGGAAAGTACCGTGCTTTATCAGAGGTTCTGTAGAAGAAATTGACAAAAACATCTCAATAGTAGGCGAAAATCCCACCTTAGTTGTGATATACTCTTCAAAATATTATTGGTAGTTATCATAGGAGAAATAGATGGAAATAACACAGAAATTTACCAGTTGCGCTTTTACCACAAAGTTATATTATTCGCCAATTAAATAAGATTCCCTGCCCTCCGGCAAAAAAATTTCGGCGACAGGAATGACTTGGCATTGCACTTTGAACAAGAAATTTATAGTCGATAAAATTAGAGAGTAACAAGTGAGCTTAGAAACCTGGTAATGAAACTATATGTGAACAGTTAATCACCAACTAACAAACACACATCCAAAGCCAAAAACTTCATCTTACTAAGTAAAATTGAGTATAAAAAAAATACATACATATAAATAAAAAGTAAAAATTCTCAAGAATAAAAGAACTCAAAATGTGTCAGTATTTGAACAAGAAAGCAACAATTGGGACGACAGGGGGAGCTAAGGATACCTGAAGTAATGAGAGGGCAGGGAGCCAACAATTGCCAAAGAGCTTTTCTTTTTTTACCAAATGAGGAAATGAAAAGATTAAAATGAAATTTCGTTGCACAAAAATGGAATAAAGATAACCTTGTTACTAACTGTCTACAAGCTAAGTGTATCATTGAGAAGAAGAGGAAAATCAGTTTCAAAAAAGGGTCTCATATTTAGAAAGGATTAGGCAAAGTTTAGGACTTATTTTTTAAGAATACCCAGTGAATGGTTGGTAATGAGAAATTTATTTTTGTTTGGTTTGATAACTGGTTTGGCTTGGGTCCCGTCGAGGACCTCCTTTTTGATCCCCTACTTGAGCATGAGTATACCATGAGAGTTAAGGACCTTATTTTTGGGGGCAAGTGGTGCTTCAATAACATTTCCTTTAATCTACCTGCTGAATATATTGACAGCATTGACAACTCCCTCTCCCTGTTCATGACAATCATGATTTTTCCTTTTGCAATCTTGCTCACAAAGGGAAATTCAGTATTGCTGAAGCTTATGATGACTTCATGCAGCTTAATGTTTGTGATGATGATAATCTTGATTGGATTTGGAAACTGCCTTGCACCCCTAATATTCAGGTCTTTGTTTTGTTGGCTTGGTGGGATAGAATTGCTCACAAAACTACTCTTTTTGATAGACAAATTGTGAATGATAATGCTTGCCCTATGTGTAATGATAGCTATGAAAATTCATTGCATCCTCTTAGAGATTGTAGCTTTGCACGTGAAATTTGGGATACTATACCCCTGCCTGACACCTTCTTTGCATTACCCCTCCAAGAGTGGCTCAAAGTTAACCTTCTCTCTACTTCCCGTGACAATTGAATGTCTTCGTCTATTTGTTTGGGGATGCGTCTTTGGTATATCTGGCTTAGGAGAAATAGATTTGTTTTTGAGCAAAACCTGATTCCTTGGGAAGTGTGGGTTAAAACCTGCTGAAATAAAGCTTGGGAGCTTGCTGCCTGGCATAATCCCTTTCAACCAAAGAACCTTACCCAGGTGATTCAAGTGGGCTGGACTCCCCCTCCCTCTGGTTGGTTGATGCTAAATACAGATGCAGTAGTAGCAAAATATTCTAGTTATGCAGGTAATGCTGGGGTTTTCAGAGACGAAAAAGGCTGATAGCTAATGGATCTTCAACGAAGAAGCAGGTGATCCTCAGTTCTTCATGCAGAATTGTGCATTATAAGAGAAGGATTACAACTCGTAGTTCAACTACAATGGACACATGTCATTCTTAATTCGGATTGTCTCCAAGTGATTGTTCTTTTGAACAACAGTAATGGCGCTATGTCTAACTTGGCTAATATTATTTTGGACTGCAGGAGGTACGAAGGACTACTAAAGACAGTGATCTATGAACACAAAGTTAGAGAGACGAACAAGCTCGCAGATATTTTGGCAAAAACCTGTGTGGGAGATGATTTTAGGCATGATGATGTAATTAAACTTAACCACCCTCCCCGCTTTTGTACAAGTGTATATGTTGATGACCTCAGAGGGAGGACATTCAAACCTTCTTGTAACCTTACAGTAAGCTAATTTAAAGGATGGAATCACATTAACCAAAAAAATAAAAATAGAATAAAGAACTAGGACGCAGGGAGCACAAGAAATATAGTGTACTCCCTCCGTCCCAAGTTTATCTTTACATTGGACTTTTCACGATCTCCAAGACACTACTTTTACCATGAATATTTATGGTTTCATAATTATAGAACTTATAATAAGATGATATTATGAAAATACTATTTAAAATGAATCTAGCAATGTTATTGTCACATTGTAAAACTTTGTAACTTTTAACAAATAAGTGGTCAAAGCTTATAAAGTTCAATGTAAAGATAAACCTGGATTCCCATTTCAGACAAGTAATATTCAGTTCAGTGTTGCTGAATTCAAAAACATACTTTTTGTGTCACATATCAAGTTGTGTTCAATTCACTTTAGTGGTGTCCAGTTCAGTTAAGTGGTGTTCAATTTAGTTCAGTTCTGATAAGTTTAACCCTAAAGAACGCACCCTCAAGAGGGGTGAATTGAGTTTATAAGAGTTTTTCGATTTTTTCGCGGATGGATTTATCAATATAAACAATATCTGTTAACCTAGTAATTACTATCTTGTTACTAGCAACGCCATTTAACAAAGCAATAAATAAACAAAAATAGATTTTTACGTGGAAACCTTCTTGCGGTCCACCAACAAGTAAAACCACGACTCTCGGGGATTTTCCGAATTCCACTAAAAATCGTAAACCAAACTCAAGAATAATAAACCATAATCTACTACTGAGCCGTACAACCTGAATTTAATCTCGAAATTGAAGTTCCAAACAACTCATTAAGGCAGTCATATACTATAACAAATAAATCTTACAAGAATGTTTCTTAGCAAGCTAATGTGGTACAATGAAACATTATGAGAAGAGCAAGCTCGAACAACTACGGACATATTTTTTAGACTAGATTCCAGTAGGTTCCAGTTTTCTCTACTTTTTTTTCAAATTTTTCCAGTTTTTTTCAGTTTCCAATTAAAAGTTTCAATTTGTTCCAGTTTTCTCCAGTTTATTCTGGTTTGTTCCAGTTTTCTCCTGTTTCTCCAGTTTATCCCAATTTAATATTTTAGCATAATAAATATAGTAACTAAGTATGCTTTATCTAATCTATCAAAAAAAGAAGTATTATTTATTTAAATATTAATAAATAAATATATATTGCATATATATTTAAATCACTTTTGAAAAATACCCATTTTTATTATCTACTCCATCTGTTCCACATTGATGTACCCATTGTAATAATAATAAAAAATAATAGTAGTATTAATAATTATAATTCTAGTAATAGTAATAATGATGATGATAATAATAATAATAATAATAATAATAATAATAATAATAATAATAATAATAATAATAATAATAATAATAATAATAATAATAATAATAATAATTATTATTATTATTATTATTATTATATTAATAAAATTTAATAAAATTTATTATTATTATTATTATTATTATTATTATTATTATTATTATTATTATTATTATTATTATTATCGTAAAACTATATTCCAAATGATAAAAAAAATACATAAATGCAAAGGTTTAAATTTTCTCCAGTTTTTTCCAGTAAGTTTCAGTTTTTCTCAAATTGTTCCAGTTTCCAGTTAAAAGTTCGAGTTTTCTCCAGTTTATTCCAGTATCCAATTTTCAGTCTAAAAGAACATGCCCGTAGTGCACCGAGATAACAGTGGATGGAACATGAGTGGAAATTTTGAGCGTAACTGTTAGGACGTCTCTTTGAAATCACTAAATTAATATTCACGTTTTTGCTTTGTGATTCCATAAGTTAAAAAGGTTTGTGTAATTGTCTTAGAATGGCAGCTTAAACCACCTAGAAACCAATTATGATTAGAATACGGTAGTTTATTTTCCAAGCAAAATATGAATTCCATAAAACAAAGAATTCTAATCCTACTAGACTTCTTTGAAAAAGATTTTCTAAATAAAAACTTTATATTTAACAATAAGTACTAAAAATATATCTCTAAAAAACAATATTAATGAGGTTAGTTTTTTTTTTTTTTTTTGGGTATAAAAAGAGCTTTTTATTACCAAATATTAACCAACCAAAAGTTCAACTCATACAAAGCACAAATGGGAGCGATATAGTACAATACCACCTTCAAGGAAGGGTGCACTGTAGTAATACCTCAAGCCATTGTGCTAGTTAAACATGCAAACAACCTAATATCACTTGACTTAATTTCAGAAAACCCTAGACTATCAAACCTAATACGCAGAGTGGCTTTAATCTGTGCTGCATCCTGCTTCTGTGTTGTAAAAATCATTCTGTTCCTGGCAATCCAAATGTGATAGGATCCTGCTGCGCAAAGTGCATTAAGGGCCAGCTTTCTCTGTTTGCTCCCTTTCCTCTTGTGAATCCAGGTAGGCCATCTGCTGTATTCCTTCGGCCACAAGGGTATACCCACCCAGGAGCTCATATATTGTAGGACTTACTGAGTGACTTTACAGGAGAAAAATAAGTGTGAAACACTCTCTCTAGCCTCTAGACACAGGGGACAAGCATCATCTAGCACATGAATATTCATTGCAATCAACCTATCTCTGGTAAGGAGCTTTCCATGCATCACCAACCACAAGTAACAAGCATGCTTTTGGATATTGTATCTCCCCCAAGCAATTCCACAGTGTGTAAAACGATTTTGCTCCCCAATGAGTAACTTGTATCCCAGCTCAATAGTATAATTCCCATGGTTGTCTGCAGGCCAGGTATCCCCATCAAAAACACCATCTGTTGCTCCTCTCAGCTTCATGACTTTTCTCCAGTACCAACTACAATCTGCAGGTACCTTGTATGCATACAGATCACGCCCCTTCAGATAGATAGCATGTATCCACCTCACCCAAAGGCTATCCTTTTTGCTTGCAATAGCCCATAGATGTTTGGCAACAACAGCTTTGTTCCAAAGCTTGCAATTCTTAATATTGTGACCCCCACATTTCCTTGGTTTACAGAGTGTATCCCAAGCAATTAAAGGTATCTTGTGTGTATCATGTGTCTGACCCCATAAAACGTTTCTGCATACCCTTTCAATACTCTTGATCACAGCTTGAGGGAGGATAAAAATTGAGTTCCAATATACATGCATAGAATATAATACTAAATTGATAAGCTGGGCTCTCCCTGCCATGGATAAGTGCCTTGATGACCAACAAACAATGCGAGCAGTGATTTTATCAACCAAAAATTGACAGTCAAGTTTCGACCATTTTGTAGGTGAGAGGGGCATGCCCAAATATTTCATTGGGAATTTACCCATAGAGAAGCCTGTCAAAGATGCAATCTGGTGTCTCTCACTTTGATTTACTCCTCCCACATAAACCTGAGACTTTGTAGTATTTGCTGTGAGCCCAGTGGCAGCTGAGAAGTGCCTAAACCCATTCATAATACATCTCACAGAGACAACATTCCCATGGCAGAACATCATTAGGTCATCAGCAAATGTCATATTCACAAGTTTCATACTTCTGCATTGAGGATGAAAGTGGAAACCATTCTTGTTGCATTCAACTCTTAGAGATCTTGTCAAATATTCTATGACTAACACAAACAACAAGGGGGAAAAGGGGTCCCCTTGTCTCAACCCTTTCACACCCTTAAATCTCCAATGATGCCTACCATTGATATTCAGAGTAAAGCTTGTAGTGGAGACACACACCATTACCTAAGCTATAAACTTAGAGGGAAATCCCAGGCCACTCATCATTTCTTTTACAAAATTCCAATCAACCGTGTCATACGCCTTCCTAAGGTCAACTTTCATCATGCATCTAGGGGATATATTGGCTCTATTGTACATACGTATCAAATCTTGTGTTATCATAATGTTGTGACCAATATTCCTTCCCTTAATAAAAGCACCCTAATTTTCATGTACTATGTCAGGTAAGACATCTTTCAACCTACTGCAAAGCATCTTAGAAATGACCTTATACAAGGTATTACAACACGCAATAGGACGATAATCACTAGCTTTCATGGGATTATCCACCTTAGGCACCAAAGATATAACAGTAGAGTTGAGTTGAGAGAGAATTTTACCAGAATTGAAGAAATCCAAAATGGCAGCAGCTATCTCATCTCCAATTAACTCCCAGGTAGCTTTGAAGAAACCAGCACCATACCCATTCGGCCCTGGGCATTTGATTGAAGGAATAGAGAACAAAGCATTTCTCACATCCTCCTTGGAGAAAGGTTTCAGTAGGTGGAGCTTGTGTTCAGTCTGAAGCTTAGGGCCAGCTTGCACAATATCAGGATCAATGCAAATATTTTTGGAGCTTTTAGACCCCAACATACCATTATAAAAGTCACAAAATGTTTGTATGACCTCATCATAGTCAGTGACCAGAATATCATTCTCAGTATGAACAACAGAAATTCTGTTTTTATGAGATTTTTGCTTGATCACAGCATGAAAATAGTTAGTGTTTTGGTCACCATATTTCATCCAGTCAATTTCACTTTTCTGCCTCCAGAAACTTTCTTGTGCACTGGAGCATCTCCTGAATTCAGCAACACTCTCTTTTTTAGCAACTTGTAGCAACACATTAGATGGATCAGCATGGAGAGCTAGCTGACATTTTTCCATCTCCTCTCTTGCAGCCACAATTTTACACTGTATATCACCATATCTATCCTTATTCAATTTTCTAAGAGGTGCTTGTAGCTTTTTAAGTTTCCTCATAACACCAAACATCTTACACCCTTTAATGTAGCATCCCCATTCATCTTCGACAATGCCAAGAAACTTGTCATCCTTGGTCCACATGTCAAAAAACTTAAATGGTTTGAAACCTTTCTCAGGATATTGGAAAAACTGAATAAAGAGAGGAGTGTGATCTGATATCCCTTCAGGGAGCATATAAGTAGTTGTGTCAGGGAACTGTGTAATCCACAGGTCATTAACAAAAGCCCAGTCAAGCTTTGAGAACACCCTAGCACCGTGCTCATGCCTATTGCTCCAGGTGAATCTGCTGCCCACTCTTCTCATTTCCACAAATTAGCAAGTGGTCACACAATCATGAAAATCTCTAATTTCAGCAAAAGAGACTTTATTACCCCTAATTCTTTCATCAACAAACAGAACACTGTTTAAATCTCCCATTATTACCCATGGCAATGCAACAGAAGCATTTGTAGACTTCAGAAAATCCCATAGATCTTTTCTTTCTTCAATGGTGTTGTAACCATAGACTATGGTGACAGCAAACATCCTTTGAGTGGCTTTATGTGTCACACAACAGTGCACAACCTGAGCTGTAGCCACTTCCACACTAACATGAAAGAACCCAGGGTGCCACACCACCCAGATTCTCCCTTTAGGGTCATAATCTGAATTGACAAAAGATCCCTAAGTAGGAAACAATTTATTCTGACAAAAACGAAAATTATTTTTTCGTATTTTTGTCTCCACAAGGCTAACAAACCCCAATTTATTCTTCAAGCAGAAATGGGAGACTTCATCCTGCTTTGTAGGGCCATTGAGACCCCGCACATTCCAAACTGCTAAATTATCCAAATCCATTTGCTACAGATAGCAAAGGATTCCCACCAAGTGCACCTGCTCCAAGTATCTCAACATTTTGGTTCTCACAAACTGTATCACCATCTGCTGCAAGAGCAGCAAAAGGATTGCTAATCTGAGGACCCTCCTTTTGAGTCTGAGCTTGCCTTCCAGTTCTGCTAGGTACAGACCAAGCATTAGCATTTGCAGGGGAAGCAAGGTCTTCAACCTGCTCCAAATGCTTAGGAAGTTCATCCAGTTCATTGTCCACCTCAACATGTGTCATTTCCACATTATTCTCCACAGCAGCCTGAACCACAAGAGGTTGCTTAGGCCTCCACACCTTAGGGTGTTTTTTCTTGCATTCTGCTTCTGTATGCCCATACCCAGAACAAAAATCACATAGGATAGGCTTCCATTCAAACTTAATCCTCTGCTGAATTAAATCTCCCTTATCATTTTCAAAATGCACAAACTCTGGGACAGATTTTTGAATCTCCATATCAAGTAGTATCCTGGCAAAACTAACCCAGATTTACCCTCAGTGGCCTTATCCGCCATTATTGGTGTACCAAGGGTGCTCCCTATCTTACTGAGTGAGCTGGCACTCCAATACTTCCAATCTAACAAAGGCAATTTAACCCAGACAGACACTGATTCAACCGTAAAATCATGTTGCATATCCTCAGCCCAAGGGCGCACAATTACAGGTTTCTAGTCAAAATGGCTGATCTCGGATTGAATAACAACATCACGACTTGCAACAGTTGTGAAACGAACCACAACCAACCCATTACTCATGCGGATAATTTTATGAATACCCAACTTCCCCAAAATTTTGCGTATGAATCCACTAAACACAGGAAGGGGAGGATTAGCTCCTAACACTTGACAAACAACAACAGATTCCCAATATTGCAATTCAGATTTCACATCATCAAAATCAAGTTTACCCACAGCTATATCATCTTTATACTCAGGGGGGATAAAATCAAGCTTACATCCAGCATTTCTAAGCTTCGAAACATCAAAATGTTCCCAAGGGTTAACACGAATTGGGTTACCTGATTGAAAGGAGCTTTCACACAATTCCACAATTTCTGCCCACGATTGAGTTCGCCGAGGTTCAGCCACCATCGCCGGAGCGTGATGGTCCTGGTACTGCTTCCATCGGGCTTCCTCATAACTCTCACTAATATTCCCCAGAGCTTCCTCTAAGGTTGATTGTAGATCACTGTCAAGGTTACGAACAATTCTAGCCGAGTCCGACGAGCTTGCCGGCGTTCGATCCACCATCGGAGATTGGTGACTCACCGTCTTCTTCTGCTTGGGAGGGCGTCCCCTCTTCCCTCCGTTACCCATGGAGGCGCACGTTAGGTAGGAAGCCTAATCATGCACCGGGAGAGAAAACTTTCTCCCCAAGCCTTGCTTTTAATGAGGTTAGTTTGCAAAGCTAAAGTCTTTAAAATCGTTTTAATAAATAGTTGTATGAAAACCGAGTACTCATAATACAATAGAACTTTTGCACGCGTTCAAAGTTTCCTGACTGTTACTCCCAAAGTTATCCGCCCATAATCTTGATTTCTTTCCAACTTGTCAACTGAATATGAACTTCTCGTACCTGAAGTTTAATAGTAAACAGTAAAACTTCAACTTCCAACTTCATTCACGTTGTTCTTGAATCGATCTTCATTGCATCATCATTAAGATTATCAAATCACAAAGATTTTGATTCCGTTCTTGATTCCTTGGATATACAAAACTTAGCTAATCAATATATGTTAGCTTGATAAATATCAATTATTTATCATTATCAATATCATCCAAATTCAACAAAAATGGTTAATTTCAGTCTTGTTTAAAAAGATTGCAAATGTGACACCTCCGAGCAAAAATATAATGTACAATATATGCGTACCAACACGGTACCATTAGTAATAAATTTGTGTCTACTATGAACTTCCTATACACAGCAAACTAATATTATATAAAAATTACCATAAAGATTGTTGTCTTGTGGCAGCCAAGTGTTCATAGGGACGGTACTTTTTAATCATGTAACCTTTTTAATGGATTAATATCATCCTCTCTGTTTGTAGATGCACAATAAGCATGGGAACGTGATCCCACATAAACAAAGAAAACTAAAGCAAAACTAAAGAGCATAATAAAAAGAAAATACCAACCAAGATCATATCACCATGAATCAATATCCTAAAGATGGTATATGCTCCTCGGGTTAAAAGAGTCCCACATCGATGTATGTATGTGTGGTTGATGTGTGAAAAGAAAAAAAAGCAAGCTGCACTTCTCATTGCAACTTATAC
This sequence comes from Tetragonia tetragonoides, assembly GCA_038025085.1. NCBI lineage: Eukaryota > Viridiplantae > Streptophyta > Magnoliopsida > Caryophyllales > Aizoaceae > Tetragonia > Tetragonia tetragonoides. Next base: position 31,282,366 of record CM076152.1, on the reverse strand, counting down.
CTTTCTCGGCCTTTTGGCTAAGATCAAGTGTAGTATCTGTTCTTATCAGTTTAATATCTGATATGTGGGCCAATGGCCCACACTGATATTAAATTAATTTATTAAAGGGAAAAGCCTATCAAGGTAGCTTGCTATCTAGGCTTTTGAGCGTCGCCCATGCTTTGCACTATTGCATGGGCTTGGCGTGCCCCACTAATTCATAATTTAAATTATTTCTTTTTGTTACTTAATTTTTTTGGCATGGTAAATTGGGTTAATAGATTGGGTTCAGATTTCTCATTGTAATTTCAGGTGAGGTATTACCGGGCTTAGTAATTTTTGACCCAAAAGTTGTATGCTATGGTTGGAAGAACTTATAAGTCGTAGGTCCAATAGCACAATTTAAATGCTTGTGACATAACAAAAAAAGCCAGTGAACACACAACTTATTGATCTAGTCTAGGGTCTTTCCAAGGACACTCCCATATAGAAATCTTATTAAGTACTCTCGAGAAACAATAAGAGCTTTAAACAATCAACAGGAACTTAAGGGCATGTTCTTTTCAACCGGTTTTCAGTTTTGCCCAGTTTTGTCTAGTTTTCCCCGATTTTGTCCAATTTTCACCAGTTACCAGTTACAAAATACAGTTTTGCCCAATTTTCTCCAATTTCTCCCAGTTTAGCCCAATTTTGATATTTTGACATATAAAATATAATAATTAAATATAAAATATATTAAATCAAAACATAATAAAAATTTGCATCGAATTTGTATTTTTTAACAACAACAACAACAACAACAACAACAACAACAACAACAACAACAACAATAATAATAATAATAATAATAATAATAATATAAATAATAATAATAATAATATTATTATTATTATTAAAATTATCATTTTTTTCTTCTTCTTATAATAATAATATATAATATTATTATTACTATTTTATTGATATTAATATTAATATTAATACTATTACTACTAGTATCTTGTTATTATTATAATATAATAATTATTATTATTATTGATGTAATTATTAATGATATTATTATTATTATTACTATTTGTTATTATTTTATTATTATTATTATTATTACTATTATTATTATTTATTACTATTATTGTTATTATTATTACATATTATTTTATTATTATTATTATTATTAGTATTATTATTATTATTTATTACTATTATTGTTATCATCATCATCATCATCATCATCATCATCATCATCATCATCATTATTATTATTATTATTATTATTATTATTATTATTATTATTATTATTATTATTATTATTATTATTATTATTGTTGTTGTTGTTGTTGTTATTACTCCTATCATCATCATCATCATCATTATTATTATTATTATTATGAAAACAATCAAAAATAAAAAGTATCCAGTTTATCCCAGTTTTCTACGGTTTCTCCCATTTTTTACCTGTTTGACCTAGTTTCTCCCAATTTCACCAGTTACCAGATAAACTTTCTAGTTTTCACTAATTTTGTCCAGTGTTGCCCAATTTCTCCCAGTTACCAGTTAGCAGTTAACAATTGAAAAGAACGAGCCCTAAGTGAATAAGTAATACAAAAACCATGAACAAGGCTAGGTGTGGCAGAACTAGTTGTACCTATCAAATGCTAATAAAGGAAAGAAATTAGTACAAAACTGCTAAAGTTTGTTACGAAATGCTAATAAGTTTGAAGGGATAATTTTCACAAAACTAGTTGTAGTTGTAGACTAAAAGTAATCTGGCAAACTGTTTAGAAGCGGAGAGTAACAAAACCAAGATGCGAGCTTCAAGCGGTAACTTTTATTGAAATGCTAGTTATTTGTGCCAAACATAGCCCAACTCTCATAAAAGCACAAGTCTTTAAGCCAAAATAGCATAAGTATTTCAAGAATCAAAGGAGATCTTAATCCATCTTCTACGATAACCACGCTACAATCATGTTATTACATTACTGAACTCTCTGATTTCCTAGTGCATCGACTAACACAATTTCATCTACATAACTTAATTGAAAGAAAAATTTCATGAAATAGTCTACAGAGCTTATTGTCATTATGTCATGTCGAAGTCATTGACATATTAATTGATTGTTTCACTGATAAACCTTGCACGAATTTCACGTACCTTAACATCAAATATGATGAAGTTGCTCGTTAAGTTTTTGAAGGAGATACTCCTCGCAAAGCCATGTCTATGAAGTTATTAACGATATATTGAGCACCATATCAAGCAGACTCATGTCCTAGGATGGTGGCTTCCATTGCACTTAGGAGGTGCACCACCCTAAGATCTCCCCAAGTGGGAGAGTCTACGTCATAATTTGTGGTAGTCGGGACCTGCGTTCGCGCGGCCCCTGCCCAAAATAAACCTAAACAAACTTAGTTACAGTACAGACAGAGTACTTGGTGAGGTTAATATATTCTGATGTAGGAGTACCATTTATTTTCTGGACACATTTACATCTCCATTTTGCTCTGTAGTCAGAGCACTTAATGAAGATCATGATATTGATATAGTAGGGTGATTTGTTTGTCATAGCTAAAATGATTACAATAACAGATTTGTAAAGCAGATATATGCCAAGCAAATAGAACATGAACTTGTGTAATATTGTACTACTATTAATCTTGGGTAGCCTACTCAGGTGCTTTTTGTTTCTGGAACCAAGCCTACTTATATCGTCATAGGTTGTTAGGTGCTTTACTGGAAAGAAGTGCAAATTTCCGAGACGTGCTCTAGTATAGTTATCAATGCGAACTTGAATACAAACATAGACGATCTCATTGGATATCCAACAGCATTATCGATACTAAAGCACCCAAAATATTAAAATGGCATTGTTGGAAGCTCCACACAAGGGGAGCTCCGTTCAAAAATAAACGTATGCCACTCAAATGCAGCGAGCACACGGTATTCTTTAGTAAAAGGCGAAAGAATAGTTCGCTTTGTGCTCAATGCGTGGCTGCGTGAGGAAGGTAGAAGTAGTTGCAAGAATTAAATATGATGGTCCATAGGTTGGCATTACCTTTCCCATCGATGTGGGACTAGATATCAGGCAAAGAAATCTGAAGATAGGAATAATGGAAAGGGAAATGTGAACTCACCATTTCGTTGTTGTAGATTGCTCTATCATATAGTATGACTTAAGATACCTTTTCTAAATAAAGATGATTTTTGTGCAAAACTGAAGAAAGCATAAGAATTTACATGCAGACCTTACAATGGCGCGTGCTGTATGTGTCTTCAGCTTGCTTAACCATGGCGCGCGCTGTGTCTTCAGCAGTAACATGCTGCATAGATAATCAGATCGCAAATTAAGCAGAAAGACATTCCAAACACAAACGCTATTTATAATAAGGTCCCCCTACTCCCCCATGGTAAGCAGCCAGTAAAAGAAGGGAGTGGAACGATAGCAGAAAGCAAAAAGACTGCTGAGTCTGCTTAAATAGGTTTGAAGTCTCGAGGGATTTCGGAAGAACAGATGAAATACCGATCAAATTAAGATATCTGCCCCGCGACCTTTTCGCTTTTAGCTAGTTAGAGTTTGTTATGAGCTTGTTAGAGTAGCTTCTCCTTACATTTTTTAGCTCACCTGTATATAAACATAGAAACTGTACAGCATAATAAACGAGGAAATGATTTACCTACCCCGACTGAAGTGAATTATGATGCCATTTGTTGCCGATGCTTAAGAGTTGAGACACGTATGAGCAGTGGTTATCCTCGTCACTCATACATGACTTGTTCAACAAATTAAACAAAGGGCACTAATGTTATTATCAATACCAAATGACATAACAAGTATTTCAAGTATTTAGTTGCATTAACTATTCATACTTCAAATTTTCCTGTACTTGATGGCGAAATGAAGCAGCTAACAGGGGTTTCCAAATTATAAAGCCCATGTAGTCCTTTATTTTTAGTATTCTTGGGAAAATTAGAGACACCTTTGTGTAGAAGTTTTCGATGTCAACGGTAAAATGAAGGAATTCTCACACTTTGTAGGTGATACAGACCTCAAGTAACTTAGGCTCACTACTAGAGTGCAGGTACTGAGAAACTGATCTACGCATGTCCCTCTTCTATGTACTCTTTAACCTATTTCTTGGTTTTTTTAAGAAAGAAGATTTTGCTTTCAACATATTGGCAGGAATTTTCCCAAATGGAACTTAACTCTTTCCTTATATATTAAGTAGCTGTTTCTTTCAGGGTGTCAGATTCAAAATCGCTTTCATAGTAATGCATTTGCCCCATTCTGGTTGAAAAAGATAACATCCTTCAATAAGGTGTGTCAATCTGTTCTTCGCACTATTGATCTAGCTGACAAGATAATCATCGGCAATTTTTTTTTTTTTTTTTTTTTTTTTTGAGTCTATGTCTGATGACTGATAAAAAGTCCTCAACACTTATAAGGGAACTTGTAACATACCAGAGATATGTAAGCATACTCTACTTTGCTATTTAACTACTGAGTTTTGATAGATCTGCATGTAAGATGAGCTTATTAAGGAATGAGGACAACAAAAAGACCAGTAATTGAGCAATCTTACAAAACTAGTGTGACTCTTCATTTCACCTTAAGTTCCCGTGTCTGATCCTTGACACTCCGACATGGGTTATGGAGTATGGACGCTTGACACTTCATTTTAGGCCAAAATATCTCAGGATTACAGAAAATGGCCGAGTCTGACACCTAGACACGTAGCAGTGTCCGACACTTGTACCCGAGTCCGAGTAACATAGGTGTTTACTACTCATGAAAATAAGTCCCACTATCCAAGAAACCTTAGATATAGTGATAAAAGGAAAGTAGAAACACAATGGTACAGCCACACATCATTAACTCACGAAAGCAGGTAAGCCAACTTCATCTAAAGGCAGAAGAAACCTCTGTGCAATAAAGTAGTCATGAAGACAGTGGAAGAATTTAGAAAGCTACATTACCATAACCCTTTGGTTTGTCGGCCTTTCCACAAGCTCCCTCGACATGAACTCATCATACCTGCACAAAGAAATCATTCAGAACAATAATTTAGCTTCCAGTTTGAGCTCAAGTAATAGCAGCCTCATAAGCTTTCCATGAATCACAAGCGCAGATGGCGAATAAAGGATCAAACCTAACAACAAAGGCTCATGGTCTGAGTAGCAATTGAAATGAAATGTGCTAGACATTATACGGCTGAATGAGTCAATGGGAGCCCTAGAACAGATATAAACCATGAGGTCATTTTTAGTTACCAAGTTACTACTGAATTTTGAAGTTTTCACTTCCTTTCTCTCTAGCATTGGACAAGAACACTGCTTTCTCAGAGGTTCTGCAGTTTATCCTTGAAGCCCGAATCTAGGCCTAGCCGCCTAGGACACGTACACCAGCAGGACTACTAGCAGCACCACGCGCTTTTTGCCTTCTGGTCTTCAGTCTAGTGTTGATTAGTTGGATGACAGTATGGCAACTGCAAAGTAGTTTCTTCGTAGATGCTTAAAACTTTACGAGCTCCATCTTCACAACTTTGACAATGTCATGTGTGCCATTTGAGATGGGAAGTGTCTTTGATGACATATTTAGCAAACAAGTTCTTGCTAAGCTAATCAATACATAGCCTGATTGTATCAAAAGAGTTGAAGGTAAAATATATGGGTAAAAAAAGTTTGAGTCTGTCAGAAAAACGTGCGACCATCACAAACCCACATTGTGGAGCTGGGAACGATCCTCTACTAGCAGCACCATGCGCTTTTTGCCTTCTGGTCTTCAGTCTAGTGTTGATTAGTTGGATGACAGTATGGCAACTGCAAAGTAGTTTCTTCGTAGATGCTTAAAACTTTACGAGCTCCAGCTTCACAACTTTGACAATGTCATGTGTGCCATTTGAGATGGGAAGTGTCTTTGATGACATATTTAGCAAACAAGTTCTTGCTAAGCTAATCAATACATAGCCTGATTGTGTCAAAAGAGTTGAAGGTAAAATATATGGGTAAAAAAAGTTTGAGTCTGTCAGAAAACCATTGCGGAGCTGGGAACAATCCTCTACTGCACCATTGACTCGATGAATCAAAGGGTGGCTGTTAATCAGAGCTTGGTTTCCTGTCTCCTTAGAACTCAAGGATACAGAGGTACGAGCGGAGTAGAAGAGTACGACCTTACTTGAACAGGATCTGTGTCAAAAGTAAGTTCTTGCTAAGCTAATCAATACATAGCCTGATTGTGTCAAAAGAGTTGAAGGTAAAATATATGGGTAAAAAAAGTTTGAGTCTGTCAGAAAACCATTGCGGAGCTGGGAACAATCCTCTACTGCACCATTGACTCGATGAATCAAAGGGTGGCTGTTAATCAGAGCTTGGTTTCCTGTCTCCTTAGAACTCAAGGATACAGAGGTACGAGCCTATAGAACAGATCCTGTTCAAGTAAGGTCGTACTCTTCTACTCCGACTCAGTGTCTTAAAAACATATTCTTCACTTGCTGGTTTATCAATGTGGGACATTTCTGAAGGTTTCTGAACCATATAAGTACTGTACTCCAGTCCTAAGTTTTCTCCAAGATGCAGAAACTTAAGACGCATGAACTTACTGAAACGAGCAAATGTTCATTCGGGGATGAAGTATGTTTCAGTTCTTGTAACCCTGCTCAGCCCTGAGACCCAACCAACGATGACTTAACCTTGAGACGTAGCTCGCGTTCTGCATAACCGTGGCAGCAGCAGCCATAAGAAAAAATTAAAAAGGTCAGTGAAACTTCAACAAGGCAGGCGTAGGCCATATGATCATACATAATTTCTTTATTTGAATAGAAATCCCAGCTTGACCTGAGTGGCTATTCAAACACAATGTGGTAGGCAATATACAGCTCAATGCATGATATTAGGCCCTAGTTCAAATTGAAACAATGATTATTTGTATCTTTGTACAAATAAAATCAATTGCTAAAACAAGCTGCATTAACATAAGGTATATAGAAGAGCTAAGGGCGATATAGTGGTTAACCGATTTCTAGTTAAAATCTGAAAATTTCATAAATTTAAACTCAAAGTGTCTTGTCTAATACTCTATTACATTTGGATGGGAATGCTCTGATTAACATTACAAAGAGACCATAAAGCTAATCGATCAATATTCATACTTTCTATTTCGAAAAACACAAGCCCCATCAAGCTCTTTTCACTCTAGCATTGGAAAGTATAGTGCTTTATCAGAGGTTCTGTAGAAGAAATTGACAAAAACATCTCAATAGTAGGCGAAAGTCCCACCTTAGTTGTGATATACTCTTCAAAGTATTATTGGTAGTTATCATGGGAAAAATTGGTGAAAATAACACAGAATTTCACTTCGTTACGATTAATAACACAAACTTTCACCAATTGCGCTTTTACCACAAACTTGTGTTTTTCGCCAATTAAATAACATTCCCTGCCCTCCGGCCAAAATTTTCCGGCGACTGGAATGACTTGGCATTGCACTTTGAACAAGAAATTTATAGTCGATAAAATTAGAGAGTGACAAGTGAGCTTAGAAACCTGGTAATTAAACTATATTTGAACTGTTAATCACCAACTAACAAACACACATCCAACCATAAACTTCATCTTACTAAGTAAAATTTAGTACCCCTCAAAAAAAAAAAAAAAAAGTAAAATTTAGTATAAAAAATACATCCATATAAATAAAAAGTAAGGAAAATTCTACATGATATCCCTCTACTTTTGGCTTTTTCATCTGGTACCCAAAATATTTTTCTGAATCCAGTTGGTATCCTTGTACTTTTAAATATTTTTGTTCCGTGCCCATTATACCCTTATTCCGTTAATTATTCCTTTTTGTGATGACGTAGCAACTGGTTTATATTTTTTCCGTTTGTTCTTATACTTCTGTTATAACAATTGGACCAAACTACCCCCTCTCTCTCTCCTCAAATCAAAAACCACTGCCACCAATTCAACAAAAAAAAAACACCACCACCACCACCAAAACCCCATTCTCCCTCTCTCTCTCCTCAAATCACCACCCATTACCACCAGTGCCCCATGGCGACCTCCTAGCTTCTCAAAATAACCCAACAAGTGATCACATCACAATGCACCAATATAACCCAATAATCACAGGCCTAAGCAATCAATCAGCATATAATCACAATGCAGCAATTGTTTTCAAAGAAATCAACCGGTGATTATAGATTGATCTAGGGATTACTTAGATCTCCTCAATTGGTTATTGAGGAATTTTCTGGGTTGTGGGGGTCAGCGGTGGTGAAATTGTGGTGGTGAATTTCTAGGTTGTGGGGGTTGACAGTGCTTGTGGGGTTTCGAAAATGGGGTGGTGGCGGAGTGAGTTGTGGAGATACGAGTGGTGGTCAGATGGGAGGACGACGATAGTGGGGTTTGTGGTAATTGAAATGGTGTTGTGGGTTTGAACTGGGCTGATGGGTCTCCAAAGTAGTAATGCTTTATGGGTTTTCGTGGGTGGTGCAAGTTTCTGATTTGGGGTGGTGTGGTGGTTTCTGGCGGCGGTTTTCGTGGGTGGAGCTCGGGTAGTGGTGGTTATGGAGGTTGGGGTGTGACTAGAATAGGGGCGGTTTAGGTGCGTGGGTTGCGGTGGCGATAATGGTGGTCAAGTTGGTAATTGGGGGTGGGTTGTTTCATACATAATTTATTGCTTTTCATTAAGGGTAAAATAGGAACGAGAGAAACAGATAACGGAAAAAGTGCATAATGGACACGGAGCAAAGACTTTTAAAAGTACAAGAATACTACCTGGATTTAGAAAAATATTTTGGGTACCAAATGAAAAAGGTAAAAGTAAAGGGATACCATGTGGAATTTTCCAAAAAGTAAAAATTCTCAAGAATAAAAGAACTCAAAATATGTGAGCATTTGAACAAGAAAGCAACAATTGGGACGACGGGGGGGTTCCAATTAGTGGCCTTGTGATTTTAACTTTTCCAAATAGTGCCCAAAATATTTTTTAAAATACAGGACGTACCCTTGTCCTTCATGAAACATTTACTCTGTGTCATTATTTATGCTTTCCGTTACATATTGCTGTTAGGTGATGACGTGGTTGTATGTTAATTATTATTATTATTATTATTATTATTATTATTATTATTATTATTATTATTATTATTATTATTATTATTATTATTATTATTATTATTATTTCATTCAAAGATATTACTTATATTTTGTGAAATAGATAAATAAAAACAAAACCCATTCAACTCCTTTCTTTCTCCTATCTTCTCGCTCCCTCATCCAATCCTCACGCCATTGTTGCCCCTTCATGCAATCAAGCATAGGATAAGGTCATGGTTGTTAGAAAAATACTACTGTAAAGCCAAAATTAAACAAAGAAAACAAGAATGAATGTGGGCCGAATGATTTAGTGTAAAATAAAATTGTTGTGTCGTGGTACGAAGGCCACTGCCTTAGAAGCGATTTCGCCCGGACTAGTGCAGTCAAAACAAGGCGTCGTCCCCCAAGGTTAGCACAACGCTCCTCTATTCCGTGCACTCGGAACGGAAGAGATGGAACTCTAGAAAACAATACTGCTCAGTTGGTTTTAGTGGAAGAAAATCGGTTTTGTTGGTATCTCGAACTGATACAACATTCAGCAAATAAATAACCAAAGAAGAGGATTCTGTAACTGGTGTAATCAAGCCAGTCATTAAACCATGGAGGAAATCAAGGGATGCCATTAAAACCAAATCGTAACGTTTTGTTTTGAACAACTGAAGAGTTGGATTCGTAACTGACGAATCTCATAAACCTGGATTCTCAGTTACGACCCGGCCCAAAAAGAAGGCCCACCACACCGCGCACGTGTCACGAACCGGACGGACGGATGGCGGCGGCGGCGCGCGCGTGGGAGAGTCTCCTTTCCAACTCAACTAAACCATATTAAAACATTGGAGTATATAAACCAATGAACCTTTTGTAAAACTACCAATGTGGGACAAAACCTTTTACTCACAAAGAGAAACCCACTTGCAAATATCTTGAAGCTTGGCATTCTTTCCAACAATGGTTGCCGAAGAGAAGCGATTTCCAAAACGCAATGACTGAGTTGAGTGCACTTGTCCATTACAGAAGAATAACCGGCAATAATTGGGCCAGGTTCGAAGGTGACGTAAATTTCCGGCATGGATTCGCGCTGCGAAATCAAACCCTCGATGAAGGCTCTCCGTGTGGGGCCTAGAATTGTTGGGCCATTTTTTAGGACAGTAACGTAACTCGATGATGACATTGGCTGGCTGCCTGGCCGTGATGGGTGTGGGTTAGGGTCTGGTGGTTTGGGGGGCCGAATATTGAACGAATAATTGGGTCTTTGGTTAAGGTGAGGTCGTCGAACAGAGCGGAAGTTATTTGAGGAGTTATGTTCGTTGTTTACGGCGGTTGCTCCGTCGTGAGTTGGCAACGGAGAAGTTTGTTCGTCTCATGGTTGGAGGAGATCAGAGAAAAGAAGAGAGAGGGGTTGATGAGGGAGAAAGCGGAGTAAGGTGATGCAGGGGATTATTTCCCACAAGCTAGCTATCAGATTCTATTGATATCAGCTAGGGGAATGTATGTGCCACGTCAGCAAGAGGTTGTTACAAAAAGGTCGTTTGCAGCCAGAAGTTTATTTGTTTTGTCAGAATTATTTCCATTCCTTTAAATACTGAGCATAGCTTTGTAAGAGAATCATTCAGAATATTAACACAATCTTATCTCTTAAACTTCTTTCTCAAGCTACCTTTCAATGGTGATTTCTTTGAAACTCCATTAATATTAATGAAAAGCTCAGTAGTTGTTCTTGTTGTCCCCAATTACTCTGCTTCATTTCTCTGTTATTACTCGAGTTTTAGTTAAATTTTCGGTTTAATATTCTATATGCATCATTGGTATCGAAGCTCTAAATCCTCTTGCCTGTGGATTTAACCCAAAAAAACTCACAAAATGACTGGAGCCTCTACACGCCAAGATCAGGTTTCTGTTCAGGAGATGGAAGAAGCCATAGCTAAGCAACTAACTGAGTCTAGTGCTCAGCTATCAACCCAGCTATCAGCTCAGCTGACATCAGATTTTAATTCCAGGATGGAGTCAATGGCGGATAACTTCAGGGCTATGATACCGGAAGCTCTAAGACAGAAAAGAGCTCACGGATCAAGTAATCCACCAAACCCACCTCCACCCCCACCACCCTCTCCAATACACAGTGATCCTCCCCCACCTCCACCCCCACCACCCCCTCCAATACACACTGATCCTCCCCCACCTCCACCCCAAGGAAATCATGAACTGAGACATTGAGGGTTATCTACTCGGTTGTTTAAAATTGAGTTTCCTAAATTTGATGGGAAAATGTTAAGGGAATGGGTATATTTATGAGCAATTATTTGCCTTGGATAATACTCCACCAGAATCTAAGGTTAGATTGGCTTCAATTCATTCTAAAGGATTAGCTTTGCGTTGGCATTCTAACTATATTAAAGCTAGATTTAATCAATTTCCTGGTTGGCCTGGGGACATCTTGGACATAACAAATCAATTTGGGACTTTGTTTGATGATCCAATGTCAGAACTAGTAAGTTTTTCTCAGACTGGTAGTGTGCAGGAGTATATTGATGAATTTGAAGGAATTTTGTCTAGAGTTACATTACCCTAGGATCATGCTTTGAGTGTGTTTTTATCTGGCTTAACCCAGCAAACATAGCTCCATGTGAGGATGTTCAATCCTAAAACCATGCAACAAGCTGCTCATCTGGCTAAGCTACATGAAGCTTCATCTAAACCTAACCCAACTCCACAAAAGAAACCCTGGCAACCCTTACCATCTCAATCCCAAAATTCCAGTAACCACTCAACCTCTAGACCTCCCTTCACATCCAAATTCAGTCCATACTCAACCCAAACACCACAAAAAACCTTGAACACCACACAGAAGCCCTTGATTGATAAACCCCCTAAGCAATTGTCTTCTGTAGAACCGGAAGAAAGGAAGAAGAAGAATCTTTGTTTCATCTGGGGGGGTACCTTATACACCAGGCCACCACCTCACTCATAAGACAACCAGGTTGTTCCTTATGGAAGGGGAGAGTGTGAGGAGGTAGTAGAAGAAGCACAGTTGGATGTTGACACTGAAGAGGAGACAATAATTATTGGAGAGTTTCCCCACATATCCATGCATGCTCTATCTAGTTCCTCTAATTATCAGACCTTGAGGGTCACTAGGTTTCATAATAAGAAGGCCCTGCATATCTTGATTGATAGTGGTAGTACTCATAACTTCTTGGATGAGGATGTAGCTAAGAAGATTGGCTGCAAGTTTGTGCAAACTAAACCACTACCAGTGTTTGTTGCAAATGGTAGCTCCTTAATTACCAAAGCAGAAAGCAAGGACTTCAAATGGAGGTTACAAAACACAGAGTTCCAAGGGGACTTTATGATATTGCCTTTAGCATTTTGTGACATGGTCTTGGGAGTACAATGGTTGCAAACATTATTGGGAAGAATTGTGCTAGATTTTACAGATTTAACACCGGAATTCATTTATGAAGGGAAGAAGCATGTCCTAAGGGGTGCTAGCAGGCCTACAGTCAAAACTATGACTGGAAAGCAACTGGAGAAGGTGATGGACTCCCAACCTCAACTGTGCTTCTTGCAGTTGGGCCCTGTGACAATGGAAAATCAAGTTAAGCCATCTGAATTTTTTGCATTACAAACTTAAGCATCAGGGACATTACCTCGGGAAGTACAAGGGTTACTCAATGAATTTGAGGATCTGTTTGAAGAACCCAAGGATCTGCCACCTCAGAGAGAAGGGTTTGATCATAGGATACCCTTGCTTGAAGGGTCACAACCTGTCAACAAAAGACCTTATAGGCACCCTGCAATGCAGAAGAGTGTTATTGAGAAGTTGACTCAAGAAATGTTGGATAATGGAACAATTCAACACAATACCAGACCTTATGGAGCACCAATAGTGCTTGTAGGGAAGAAGGATGGAAGTTGGAGACTGTGTGGATTATAGGGACTTAAACAAGCAAACTGTGAAGAACAAGTTTCCTATCCCAATTGTGGAAGATTTAATGGATGAACTTGGAGGGGCATAGGTTTTTTCTACGCTGGACTTAAGAGCTAGATATCACCAACTTAGAATGAGTATTGCAGACATTTATAAAAACAGCCTTCAAAACTCATTTTGGGCACTTTAATACATGGTGATGCCTTTTGGACTCACTAATGCCCCATCTTTATTTCAACATCTCATGAATGCCATATTCAAGCCTTTCCTAAGAAAATTTGTGTTTTGGTCTTTTTTGATTATATTTTGATATACAGCAAAGGGTTACAAGAACATCTAGAACACTTGAGAGATGTCTTTGAGTTAGTCAGGCAGAATACCTTGTATTTGAAGGGTAGCAAGTGTTCTTTTACTACTGACAAGGTGGAATACTTAGGCCATATAATATCAGGAGGAGGAGTGGCAACTGATCCTTCTAAGATCACTGTAGTTTCAAATTGATGTGCCAAAAACTCTCAAACAGCTGAGAGGTTTTTTGGGGTTGACTGGTTATTATAGAAGATTTGTGAGAGGATATGGTGTCATTGCAAGACCCTTGACTGACCTGCTAAAGAAGGAGGTCTTCATTTGGTGTGAAAGGGCCACTAAAGCATTTGAGAAGCTTAAACAAGCACTGGTAACAGCGCCTACTGTCTATGCCAGATGCCTCTGGAACTGGTATTGGGGCTGTATTAATACAAGCACACCACCCTGTAGCTTACATTAGCAAGGCTTTGGAACCAAAGCATCAGACATTCTCTGTGTATGAAAGGAAACTCTTGTCTGTCTTATTTGCAGTGAGGAAATGGGAGCAGTACCTTATGGGAAGAACCTTTGTTATCAAAACAGATCAAAAGAGTCTGAAACATTTGCTTGAACAACAAATTTCAACTCCTCTGCAGCAACAATGGCTCTCTAGACTGATGGGATTTGATTATACCATTGAGTATAAGAAAGGAAAGGAGAATATAGCTGCTGACTCATTGTCCAGAGTACAAGGGTCAGAGATCTTATGCATGGGTTTGCAGTCCATAACACGTGATTTGCAAGCTCAGATTAAAGCTAGTTGGGCAAATGACATAAACATCCAAAGCTTGATAGCTAATTTGGAACTAAACCCAAATTCACATCCTCATTACACTTGGCAGAACAAAGAGTTGAAGAGAAAGGGCAAGCTGGTAGTAGGCATGTACAATGACCTGAGACTCACTATCCTGAAATGGATGCACAATTCATCTATAGAAGGGCATTCATGTAGGGATGCTACCCTGCACAGATTGAAAACATTGTTTCATTGGACGGGTATGAGAAAAGATGTGCACCAATATGTGAGAAACTGTGACATATGTATGAGATGTAAGCCTGACAATGCAGCTAGCCCAGGCTTATTACAACCTCTTCCAGTTCCCAATGGGCCTTGGCAGAATATCACTATGGATTTTATAGAAGGATTACCATCTTCCTTCGAAAAATCCCTGATCATGGTAATGGTTGATAGGCTATCTAAATATGGTCACTTTATGGCCTCATCTCACCCTTACGTAGCCTTGCGGGGAGCACAAATGGATAATGTTTTTAAATTGCATGGCTTGCATGATTTAATAGTATCTGACAGGGATAAGACCTTCATAAGTGATTTTTGGCATGAATTATTCAATATACAAGGAGTTGATTTGCTGATGTCAACTGCATACCACCCACAAACTGATGGCCAGTCAGAGGTAGTTAATAGAGGAGTGGAAACTTATTTGAGGTGCATGAGATGTGATGTACCCATCCATTGGTCCAAATGGCTAGGCCTAGCTGAATGGTGGTATAATAGTAGCCACCACACTTCTATTGGCAGAACCCCTTTTGAAGCTTTATATGGGTATCCTCCTCCTATTCATCTACCTTATCTGCCAGGAGAGTCAAAGAATGACACTGTCAACAGGAGCCTAGAGGAGAAGGAAGATTTGATGAGGTTACTGAAAGTGGCATTTGGAAAGAGCCAAGCAAGGATGAAACAGATTGCTGATAAGAAAATATCTGACAGTGAGTTTCAGATGGGAAATGAGGTGTACTTAAAACTGTAGCCATATAGGCAACATTTTGTAGCCATGAGGGCAAATGAAAAGCTGTCTCCTAAATATTATGGGGCATATTGGGGTGATTAACAAGATGGAAAAGGTTGCATATCAGTTAGCACTACCTCCTGAAGCCAAGATACATCACACCTTTCATGTATCTCAGCTGAAGTTATGCCATGATCCAGTGCAAACAGCTGCAACATTACCTAATTTCATGAGAGACCCAAGCTATGCACCTGAGCCTTAAGCTATCATTGATAGGAAGCTGGTGAAGAGGGGAAGACATGCTGCTACTCAGGTTTTTGGTCAAATGGAAAAATAGGCCTATGGAAGACAATACTTGGGAATTTTATCATGATCTTGCTCAAACAATTTCCACAATTCAATCCTTGAGGACAAGGATAGTTTTAAGGGGAAGGCTCTAATGCAGGGGATTATTTCCCACAAGCTAGCTATCAGATTCTATCGATGTCAGCTAGGGGGAATGTATGTGCCACATCAGCAGGAGGTTGTTACAAGAAGGCCGTTAGCAGCTAGAAATTTATTTTTTTTGTCAATATTATTTTCATTCCTATTCCTTTAAATACTGAGCATAGCTTTGTAAGAGAATCATTCAGAATATTAACACAATCTTCTCTCTTAAACTTCTTTCTCAAGCTACCTTTCAATGGCGATTTCTTTGAAACTCCATTAATATTAATGAAAGCTCAGTAATTGTTCTTGTTGTCCCCAATTACTCTGCTTCATTTCTCTGTTACTCCTCGAGTTTTAGTTAAATTCCTGGTTTAATATTCTATCTGCATCATGAGGGTTTTGGGGGAAGAGTACATATAGGGTAACAAAGGAGAAAATCAAGATCGTGTACAATACATGAAGCTCACCATTGTTAATCTGGAATAGAGAGAAAGAAGAGTTTATGAAGGAGAGAGAAAGGTGTTGGGTGGAATTTTAATTTCTATTTTTATTAATTTATATCAAAAAATAAAAGTGAATATCTTTCAAATAAAAGAATAGTAATAATAACAAAGTTCTATTAACAACCACGTCATCAACTAACCGTAAGATGTAACGAATATGTTAAATAATGGCACGGAGTAAACGTTTTACAAAATACAAGGGTACGTCTTGGATTTGAAAACAAGTTTTGGGCACCATTTGGAAAAGTCGAAACCACAAGGGTACCAATTAGAATTCCTTTTCTTTTTACCAAATGAGGAAATGAAAAGATTAAATTGAAATTTCGTTGCACAAAAATGGAATAAAGATAACCTTACTACTAAATGTCTGCAAGCTAAGTATACCAGTGGGAAGAAGGGGAAAATCAGTTTCAAAAAAGCGTCTCATATTTGGAAAGGATTAGGCAAAGGTTGGGACTTATTTTTTAAGAATACCCAGTAGATGGTTGGTAACGGGGAATTTGTCTTTGTTTGGTTGGATAACTGGTTTGGCTTGGGTCCCCTCAAGGACCTCCTTGTTGGTCCCCTACTTGAGCATGAGTATACCACGAGAGTTAAGGACCTTATTATTTGGGGCAAGTGGTGCCTCAATAACATTTCCTTTGATCTACCCGCTGAATATATTGACAGCATTGAACAACTCCATTTCCCTGTTCATGACAGTCATGATTTTCCCTTTTGCAATCTTGCTCACAAAGGGAAATTCAGTATTGCTGAAGCTTATGATGAATTCATGCAGCTTAATGTTTGTCACGATGATAATCTTGATTGGATTTGGAAACTGCCTTGCACCCCTAATATTCAATTCTTTGTTTGGTTGGCTTGCTGGGATAGAATTGCTCACAAAACTACTATTTTGATAGACAAATTGTGACTGATAATGCTTGCCCTATATGTAATGGTAACTCTGAAAATTCATTGCATCCTCTTAGAGATTGTAGCTTTGCACGTGAAAGTTGGGATACTATACCCCTGCCTGACACCTTCTTTGCATTACCCCTCCAAGAGTGGCTCAAAGTTAACCTTCTCTCTTCTTACTGTGACAATTCAATGCCTTGGTCTATTTTTTTGGGGATGCGTCTTTGGTATATCTGGTTTAGGAGAAATATTTTGTTTTTGAGCAAAACCTGATTCCTTGGGAAGTGTGGGTTAAAACCTATTGGAGTAAAGCTTGGGAGCTTGCTGCATGGCATAATCCCTCTGGTTGGTTGATGCTTAATACAGATCAATGCAGTTGTGGCAAAAGATTCTAGTTATGCACGTAATGCTGGCGTTTTTAGAGACAACAAAGGCTTATAGCTAATGGGTTTTCAGAGAAGAAGCAGGTGATCCTCAGTTCTTCATGCAGAATTGTGCAGTATAAGAGAAGGATTACCGCTCGCAGTGTAACAACAATGGACACATGTCATTGTTAATTCGGATTGTCTCCAAGTGATTGATCTTTTGACCAACAGTAACGTTGCTATATCTAACCTGGCTAATATTATTTTGGACTGCAGGAGTTACCAAGGACTACTAACGACAGTGATCTATGAACACAAAGTTAGAGAGACGAAAAAGCTCGCAGATATTTTGGCAAAAAACTGTGAGGAAGATGATTTTAGGCATGATGATGTAATTAAACTTAACGACCCTCCCCCCTTTTGTACAAGTGTATATGTTGATGACTTCAAAGGGAGGACATTCAAACGTTCTTGTAACCTTACAGTAACCTAATTTAAAGGATGGAATCACTTTGACCAAAAAAAAAATAGAATAAAAAACTAGGACGGAGGGAGCACAAGAAATATAGTGTACTCCCTCCGTCCCAACTTTATCTTTACATTGGACTTTTCACGGTTTTCAAGACACTACTTTTACCATGAGTATTTATGGTTTCATAATTATAGAATTTATAATAAGATGATAATTATAGAACTTATAATAAGATGATATTTTGAAAATACTATTTAAAATGAATCTAGAAATATTATTGTCATATTGTAAAACTTTGTAACTTTTCACAAATAAGTGGTCAAAACTTAAAAAAATTCAACTTACAGATAAACCTCGACAGAGGGAATAATTATTTACTTTTCATAGTATGTTATTGATCTTAATGTAAGGTTTTTTTATTATTTATTTTTAAAGATTGTTCTATTCAAGGATGGACTTAGGGTGCGTTCTTTATAGCTTACACGGTTGGTTAAGTTCAGTTCAGGTGTCAATTCAGTGATTTCCATTTCAGTCACATGATATTCAGTTCAGTGTTGCTGAATTCAGAAACATACTTTTTGTCTCACATAATATCAAGTTGTGTTCAATTCAGTTCAGTATTGTCCAATTCAGTTAAGTGGTGTTCAATTTAGTTCAGTTCTGATAAATTCAGCCCTAAAAAACGCACCCTCAAGAGGGGAGGATTGAATTTAGGGAGTTTTTCAATTTTTTCGCCGATATCAATATAAGCAATATTTGTTAACCTAATAGTTACTATATTGTTACTAGTAACGCCATTTAACAAAGCAATAAATAAACAGAAACAGAATTTTACGTGGAAACCTTCTTGCGCTCAACCAAAAAGTAAAACCACGACCCTCGAGGATTTTCCGAACTCCACAAAAAGTCGTAAACCAAACTCAAGAATAATAAACCATAATCTACTACTGAACCATACAACCTAAATTTAATCCCGAAACCTAAAACAAATAAATATTACAAGAATGTTTCTTAATAAGCTAATGTGGTACAATCAAACATTATGAAAAGATCAAGCTCGAACACCTACGGGCATATTTTTCTAGACTGGATTTCAGTTAGTTCCCATTTTCTCTAGTTTTTTCCATTTTTTTTCCAGTTTGTTCCAGTTTCCATTGTTCTTGTTTTCTCCAATTTCTTCCAGTTATCTTCACTTTGTTCCAATTTTTCCCAATTTAATATTTTGGCATAATAAATATAGTAATTAAGTATGCTTTATCTAATCTATCAAAAAAAGATGTATGCTTTATCTAAATAGTAATAAATAAATATATTTATTGCATATATCTTTAAATCACTTTTGAAAAATGCCCATTTTTATTATCTGCTCCATCCGTTCCAACTTGATGTACCCATTCGTGGATAATAATAATAATAATAATAATAATAATAATAATAATAATAATAATAATAATAATAATAATAATAATAATAATAATAATAATAATAATAATAATAATAATAATAATAATTTATTATTATTATTATTATTATTATTATTATTATTATTATTATTATTATTATTATTATTATTATTATTGTAAAACTATATTCCAAATGATAAATAATACATAAATGCAAAGGTTCCAGTTTTTTCCAGTATTCTAGTTTTTTCCAGTTTGTTCCACCTTTCAGTTAAAAGTTTCAGTTTTCTCCAATTTCTTCATGTTTTCTCCAATTTATTCCAATTTCCAGTATCCAATTTTCAGTGTAAAAAAACATGCCATAGTGCACCGAGGTAACAGTGGATGGAACACGAGTGGAAATTTAGAGTGTAACTGTCAGGACGTCTCTTTGAAATCACTAAATAAATATTCACGTTTTTGCTTTGTGATTCCGTAAGTTAAAAAGGTTTGTAACCTTGTCGTCTTATAATGGCAACTTAAACCACCTAGAAACCAATTATGATTAAAATACGGTAGTTTATATTTTCCCAACAAAATAGAAATTCCATAAAACAAAGAATTATAATCTTACTAGACTTCTTTGAAAAAGATTTTCTAAATAAAACTCTTATATTTAACAATAAGTACTAGAAATATATTTCTGAAAAACAATATTAATTAGGTTATTTTGCAAAGCTAAAGTCTTTAAAATCTTTTTCATAAATAGTTTGTATGAAATCTGAGTACTCAAAATACAATGGAACTTTTGCACGCGTTTAGAGACTGTTACTCCTAAAGTTACCCACCCATAACCTTGATTGCTTTCCAACTTGTCAACTAAAGATGAACTTCTCGTACCTGAAGTTTAATAATAAACAGTAAAATTTCAACTTCCAACCTCATTCCACGTTGTTTTTGAATCGATGTTCATTGCATCATCATTAAGATTATCAAATTATTATTTTTTGTTACTTAATTTTTTTTGCATGGTAAATTGGGTTAATAGTTTGGGTTCAGATTTCTCTTAGTAATTTCAAGTGAGGTATTGCCAGGCTTAGTAATTTTTGACCCAAGAAGTTGTATGCTATGGTTGGAAGAGCTTATAAGTTGTAGGTCCAATAGCACAATTTTAAATGCTTGTGGCATAAAAAAAAAAACACCAATGAACATACAACTATTGATCTAGTCTAGGGTCTTTCCAAATACACTCCTAAATAGAAATCTCCATAACTACTCTCGAGAGACAATAAGAGCTTTAAAGAATCAACATGAATTAAGGGCATGTTCTTTTCAACTGGTTTCCAATTTTGCCTAATTTTGTCCATTTTTCCCCGGTTTTGCCCAGTTTTTGCTAGTTATTAGTTACAAAATACAGTTTTGCCTAGTTTTTCCCCAATTTGACCCAGCTTCTCCCAGTTTAGCCCAATTTTGATATTTTGACATATTAAACATAATAATTAAATATAAAATACATTAAATCCAAACATAATAAATATATGCATTGACTTTATATTTAATAATAATAATAATAATAATATATTATTATTATTATTATTATTATTATTATTATTATTATTATTATTATTATTATTATTATTATTATTATTATTATTATTATTATTATTATTATTATTATTATGGTTTTTGATTACTTATTCACTTAGGGCTCGTTCTTTTAAATTGGTAACTGCTAACTGGTAACTGGGAGAAATTGGGCAAAACTGGACAAAACTGGTGAAAATTGAAAAGTCTACCTGGTACATGGTGAAAATTGGGAGAAACTGGGTCAAACTGGTAAAAATTGGGAGAAATTGGACAAAACTGGATAAACTAGAATTTTTTATTTTTTATTTTTTTCATAATAATAATAATAATAATAATAATAATAATAATAATAATAATAATAATAATAATAATAATAATAATAATAATAATAATAATAATAATAATAATAATAATAATAATAACAAATAATAATAATAATAATAAAATTAATAATTACATGAATAATAATAATAAAAATAATAATAATTATTATTATAATAACAAAATACAAGTAGTAATAATATTAATATCAATATTGATATTTATAAAATAATAATAAGAAAAATATTATTTACGGCTAGGTGTGGCAAAACTAGTTGTACTTGTCAAATGTTAAAAAAAGAAAGAAATTAGTACAAAACTGCTAAAAGAATGTTATGAAATAATGCTAATAAACTAGCTGTAGCTGTAGGTGAAACTTTGAAGGAATAACTTTCACAAAACTAGCTGCAGCTGCAGACTGAAAATAATCTGGCAAACTATTTAGAAGCGGAGAGTAACAAAACCTAGATGCGAGCTTCATTCAAGCAGTAGCTTTTATTGAAAGCTAGTTGTTTGTGCCAAACATAGCCCAACTCCCACAAGTCTTTAAGCCAAAATAGTATAAGTATTTCAAGAATCAAAGGAGATCTTAATCCATCTTCTATGATAACCACGCTACAACCATGTTATTGCATTACTGGACTCTTTGATTTGCTAGTGCATCGACTAACACAATTTCATCTACATAACTTAATTGAAAGAAAATTTTCATGAAATAGTTTACAGAGCTTATTATCATTATGTTATGTCGAAGTCATTGACATATTAATTGATGGTTTCACTGATAAACTTTGCACGAATTTCATGTACCTTAACATCAAATATGATAAAGTTGCTCGTTAAGTTTTTGAAGGAGATATTCCTCGCAAAGCCATGTCTATGAAGTTATTAGCTTATATATTGAGCACCATATCATGACTGAGTTTTGAAGTAGTAAAAAGTACTAATTAATAATTCTAAGTTGGTGGAGATGACTCCATAATTAAAAATGTCCCACATCGCCAAGTTAACATTTAAAAAAGCAAGAGTTGCTAATAAAAGCAAGGCACACATACAAAGCAACATACTTACCTGGACGGGGTCAATGGGCGATCAAGCAGGCTCATGTCCTAGGATATATTAACCTCGTCTGTACTGTAACTAAGTTTGTGGACACATTTACAACTCCATTTTGGTATTAGTCAGAGCACTTAACGAAGATCATGATATTGATATAGTAGGGTGATTTTTTGTCATAGCTAAAATGATTACAATAACAGATTTGTAAAGCACATATATGCCAAGCAAATAGAACCTGAACTTGTGTAATACTGTACTATTATTAATCTTGGGTAGCCTATTCAGGTGTTTTTTGTTTCTGGAACCAAGACTTATATCGTCATAGGTTGTTAGGTGCTTTACTAGAAATGATTACAATAACAGATTTGTAAAGCACATATATGCCAAGCAAATAGAACCTGAACTTGTGTAATACTGTACTATTAATCTTGGGTAGCCTATTCAGGTGTTTTTTGTTTCTGGAACCAAGACTTATATCGTCATAGGTTAGGTGCTTTACTAGAAAGAAGTGCAAATTTCCGAGACGTGCAAAAAGTGCTCCAGTATACTCAAGAACTTGGGTTATCAATGCTAACTTGACTACAAACAAAGACAATCTCATTGGACATCCAACAGTATAATCAAGATACTAAAACACTTGGAAGCTCCACACAAGGGAAGCTCCCTTCAAAAATAAACGTATGCCACTCAAATGCAGCGAGCACACGGTATTCTTTAGTAAAAGGCGAAAGAATAGTTCGCTCTGCACTCACTGCGTGGCTGCGTGAGGAAGGTAAAAGTAGTTGGAATAATTAAATATGACGGTCCATAGGTTGGCATTACCTTGTCCATCCATGTGGGACTAGATATATAGTCTGCATATATTGCGCTATCAGGCCAAGAAATCTGAAGATAGGAATAATGCAAAGGGAAATGTGAACTCACCATTTTATTGTTGTAGATTGCTCTATCATATAATATGACTTAAGATACCTTCTATAAATAAAGATGATTTTTGTGCAAAACTGTAGAAAACATAAGAATCTGGGATGACAATTCACATTGCTGACCTTCTTGTTGGATGTTTCTGGCGGCATCTTCAGCTTGCTTAACCATGGCGCGCGTTGTATCTTCAGCAGTAACATGCTGCATAGATAATCAGACCGCAAATTAAGCAGAAAGACATTCTAAACACATAAGCTATTTATAATAAGGTCCCCCTTGGTAAGCAGACAGTAAAAGAAGCGAGTGGAGTACTGTATACTATCTTATGGAATCAGACAATCAGTTACTAATAGAGGAAAACGATAGCAGAAAGCCAAAAAGACTGCTGAGCCTGCTTAAATAGGCTCTAAGCCTCGAGGGATTTCGGAAGAACAGATGAAATACCGAACAAATCTGTTGAACATATCTGCCCCTCGAGCTTTTCGCTTTTACCATAGTTTCTTAGAGTAGCTTCTCCTAGAGTGCAGGTAGTGAGAAACTGATCTACGCGTATCCCTCTTGTATGTACTCTTTAACCTATTTATTGGTTGTTTTAAGAAAGAAGATTTGCTTTCAACATATTGGCAGGAATTTTCACAAATGAAACTTAACTCTTTCCTTATATATTAAGTAGCTGTATCTTTCAGGGTGTCAGATTCAAAGTCATTTTCAAAGTAATGCATTTGCCCCATTCTGATTGAAAAAGATATCATCCTTCAATTAGGCTTGCTTAATCTGTTCTTCGCACTATTGATCAATCTGACAAGATAATCATCGGCAATTTTTGAGTCTATTTCTGATGACTGACAAGAAGGAAAGTCCTTAACTCTTATAAGGGAACAAACTTTTAAGTTATAACATACCAGAGACATATAAGCATACTCTACTTTGCTGTTTAACTACTGAGTTTGATAGATCTTCACGTAAGATGAGCTTATTAAGGAATGAGGACAAGAAAAAGACCAGTAATTGAGCAATCTGACAAAAGTAGTGTGACTCTTCATTTCACCTTAAGTACCCGTGTCAGGTCCTTGACACTCCGACATGGGTATGGACACTTGACATCACTTCATTTTAGGCCAAAATATAGTAGGGATTACAGAAAATGGCCGAGTCAGACACCTAGACACGTACCAGTGTCCAAACTCTTGTACCCGAGTCGAGTAGCATAGGTGTTTACTACTCCTGAAAATAAGTCCCACTATCCAACAATCCTTAGATATAATGATAATAGGAAAGTAGAAACACAAAGGTACAGCCACACATCATCAACTCACGAAAGCAGGTAAGACAACTTCTAAAGGCAGAAGAAACCTCTGTGCGATAAAGTAGTGATGAAGACAGTGGAAGAATTTAGAAAGCTACATTACCATAACCCTTTGGTTTGTCGGCCTTTCCACAAGCTCCCTCGACACGAACTCATCATTCCTGCACAAAGAAATCATTCAGAACAATAATTTAGCTTCCAGTTTGAGCTCAAGTAAGCTTTCCATGAATCTCAAGCGCAGATGGCGAATAAAGGATCAAACCTAACAACAAAGGCTCATGGTCTGAGTAGCAATTGAAATGAAATGGGAGTCCTAGAACAGATAAAACCATGAGGTCATTTTTAGGTATCAAGTTATTATTGTCTAGGATCAAGACTTTTACAATCATTCTCATTGAAGTTTGAAGTTTTCACTTCCTGATTCGATATTCAATAGTAGCATCAGATGTATGTTTGCTAAAACTACCTCCAAAAACATTAGCTACATACTTTTCAAGAAATATAAGCCCCGTCAAACTCCTTTCTCTCTAGCATTGGACAAGAACACTGCTTTCTAAGAGGATCTGCAGAAGAAATACACAAAAACATCTCAACAAGTGATACACTGGAAGCTGGCCAATCACGCTCTGATCACACGGTCATAGTTTATCCTTGAAGCCCGAATCTGGGCCTAGGAAACGTACACCAGCAGCACCAAGCGCTTTTTGCCTTCTGGTCTTCAGTATAGAGTTGATTAGTTGGATGACAGTATGGCAACTGCGAAGTAGTTTCTTACTAGATGCTTAAAACTTTACCAGCTCCAGCTTCACAACTTTGACAATGTCATGTGTGCCATTTGAGATGGGAAGTGTTTGGTCAGTTCCAAGTGTTTCCCTTTATTCAGTGTTTTGAAAATATTAGCAACTTGATTCTTAATTTCATACTCCATTATTTGTGCTAAAATGGCCACCATCATACTGGAGCCAGCACCATCACCATCACCGGCTTTCAGTCGAGCAGTGCAGAACCTGACATTCTAAGAGGAATAGTTCCATTTAGAGAGTTCGTTCTGCCGTTTGAGCGACTTGCAGGAACCAAGGTCTTGCGGAATCACACCAGAAAAGGAATTGGAACAGTAATTTTATTGCCAGCAACATCAAGGAAATTGAGTTTTGAAGTTATTTCCACACACCTGTAAAGGCTGTAATACACTTAAGCAAGAATTGGACCTGCCATTCTATTGTGGAATAGATTGACAAGTGGAGCTTCTTTAGCTGAGAAAAAACATTCATGTATCATGCCTGTTACTGCAATAAGGGAAATATCATGTTGCATCAGGTTGGTTAAACTACACAAGCTGGCTCGGATACGAACTATGAACAGGTCTTCTAATTTCTCCAACTTACAAATATTTGATGGGATCGTGGCTGTAAGATTACAGCGCGCGACCCATATCAAGAACTTGAAGAGATATTAAGAGTCCCCATTCATTGGGGATGCCGCCTTTAAAGGCATTTAAGTATGCCACAGACAAGTATTGAAGCTTCGACAGCTAAGATAAACTTGGAGGCAGTCTGCCAGTATGCCAAGCGTTTTAGAGCTTGGGATAGCGCAGTTTAATAACCTGGGTTCAAGTCTCATTTCCAACAAAGTTGGAGGTTACTTTGCCGTTCAAAAACAAAAACAAAAAAAAAAAGAAAAAGAAAAAGAAAAAGAAAAAGAAAAAGAAAAGAAAAGATATGTGGATGGAATCTCAGCTGTGAAGAAGTTTTCTCCTAGATGCAGAAACTTAAGACGCATAAAATTACTGAAACAAGCAATACGCAGTTGGGGATGAAGATTCTTTCCAGTCTTGTAGCCCCGAGCCCTGAGACCCAACCAAGGAAGACTTAACCTTTAGAAAGTAGCTTGAGTTCTGCATAAACCATGAGTCCATGACAGCAGTAGCAGCTATAAGAAAGAAACTTGAACAAGGTCGTAGGCCATATGATGGGGATCTTTCCTATGCATCTCTTTTTTTTCTTTGGTCAGTAAGAAACAACCTTGATTAACTACGTCATGGTAACTTTACAAGAGCATTCAAAACTGCTCCCATTGAGATCGTCAACAGAAACAAAAATGTGTATCTGTTGGTCATACATAATTTTGTTATGTGAATAGAAATCACAGCTTAGCTTGAGTAGCAATTGAAACACAATGTGGTAGACATTATACAGCTTAATGTAAGCCCTAGTCCAGATTGAAACAATGATTATTTGTTTCTTTGTACAAATCAAGTCAATTGCTAAAACAAGCTCCAGTAACATAAGGTATATAGAAGAGTCAAGGGCGATATAGTGATTCTCTGATTTCTAGTTAAGATTGGAAAAATTAATAGAGGCTTCTATACATACAGATACAATTACGAAAACAAGTTCAGATGATTACGGAAACAAGTTCAGATGATTATGAAAACAAGTTCAGATCATAAAAGCAAGATAAAACAAAAACCTAAGCTGAAGCACAAAATATTACATTAAAGTTAATTAAAGCCTGAACTGTGACCCTGGCAGGCCTTCAAGGCTAGGAAAAATAACTTGGAAGTTTATACATCAATACTCCAGAAAAAAAACTTGGAAGTTTATACATCAACACTTAACAGACTTTCCTCTTAATGCGATGAAAAGGGCAGATGAGAAGAATCCGGCCCGACATATACCCCAACCCGGAAAGAGTTTCAATTTCTTCAAATTCAAGTTTAGAACAAAACAAATTGAACCTCTAATTTGAGGTTGCAGAGAAGTAATTTTCACATGCACTACCATACTACTGTAAATGAATTGAATTAAGCAGATTTCATGATTCAAGCAAGCTACTGCTGAACTGTAATAATCCATAATATTAGACATAAATCACCTACAGCTGAACTGTTAATCACAAACTAACAAACATACATGCAAAGCTATCACCTACAACTCGGTAATAGTTCAAGTAAAGCTAAGCATAAAAACTGCATCTATTTAAACTACATCTAAGCATAAGCTAAGCATAATAATTTGAGTATAAGTTATAAGTCTGCAAGAATTAGAAAACTCAAATTGTATCAGCATTTGAACATCAAAGCAACAAAAATGGAACAATAGTGGGAGCCAGGGAGGGATGCATACCTCAAGAGATGGAAGTGAAGACATAAATCAAATTGTATATCAGTCTTGAGTATTATTTATTCACAAAAATGAGGCGGCCTCAAGGCTAGACGGCTCAGTAGAGGTGAGGCGACCACGTAACAGACCTGTATGTGTTTATTCTATATTATACTTCCAAGTTTTAAAAAATCCATGGATTTAAAAATTAAGTTGAATTCATTAAAAATAAGAAAAAGAAAAAAAAACAAAATATAACGTCACCCATTGGCGCCCTTATTCAACAGAATGAGAACCAGGTGGTTATTTACCCTTTTTCCTTCTCTATATAACCAACTAACCCCAACAGTCCAACAACACCTTCACATTTCCACTTCAGTCACCAAAACCAATCCAATTTCATATCAAACCCAAATTCCCCATTTTCCCTCCAAGAACCCCCCAAAACCATTTTCTGATTTTCTCTCTCCTCCAAACACCATGGTCAAGAAACGCCCCTCCCCCACCACCACTCCCGGTGGTTCTTTCTCTCTCCTCCGCCGCTCCTCTTCCGCCCCACTCGACCCCCCCAATCTGTCGAACCCGTTTCTCGCCCCTCCTCCACCACCACCACCGTCCACCACCTCCCCTGAATCACTCACCACCTCATCAGGTCCCACTGGCCTACCACCTCTGCCACCTATCCCACACAGTTCTCCCCTCTTCCGCACCATATCTGATCCCAGCCCGTTTGTCTCTCCAAACAAACTCATCAGTGCTGACGTTTCGAGACTTGATTCGAAGTCCCCGAACTCCGGTGATAATGGGTCTGGCTTTAATGGCTCCGAAAGCCCTGCTTCTAAGGTGGGTTTCTTTTATTTCATCTTTTTCTTTTTTTGTTCATTAATTAATTTGATTTCTCACAAATTTTGATTAATTTTGGTATTTTTTTCATCGGGTTTTTAGAGACTAAAAAGGATGAGCGAAAGAGTAAAGGAAATGAAGCATTGGTTTGATGAACTAATCAATGAAAGTGATCAAGATTGCGCATCTGAAAAGGTTTCTTTTTCTCCCTCTCTGTTATTTTCTTTGATTTCTGTTAATTTGGGTTGATGATTAATTAATTAATTACTTAATTAATGGAATTTATTTAATTACAGAGTGATAATGAGACTGAAGAAATCGAAGGTCAGAAGATTCATGAAGAATTGCAAATTGCTGAAGAGGAGAAAATTAAGGCAGTTGGTGAAGAAACAGTGAGTGCAGAGAGAAAAGGAGACGCCATTAATGTACGGTTCAAGTGTCCTTGTGGAAGTTCATATCATATTCTTTTGTTGGGTCAAGATTGTTATTATAAATTGCTTTAAATCAGATAATAATAAAAAAATCACTTTCTTGTGATTCTTGGTTTTTTTGGGTGAATTTTTTCTGATATTTGATTAGTGTGCAAAAGGGTAAGTAGAGAAATTACATTTGATGATTTCTTGGGTTGTTGTTGTTTTTCTTGAACTATCTAGTTAATTCTTGTAAATGATGAGAGAAATTAAGGGCATTTTTCTGTTTTTTGTTTTCTGTTTTTTTCGCTTTTAGGGTGAGTGATTGTAAGTGAGATTTAATTGTATAGAGATTTTCAGTGGGTGTAGGTTGATCAAATCTCATTTGATGATTTTCATTTGTAAAAACTCATTGATTGGCTGAATTTTGGATGTATGTGGTTGTTGTATTGATCATACATCACATTATTGTTTAGATATAATTTGGTAATTTGTGGTTTTGTGGTTTTTTGGTGGGAAATAATTTGGTAATTTGGTACTAGGAGTAGTATACATTTGGCAAACAATGGTGTGGTGAAATTTTCTAGCTAAAATAAATAAATAAATAAATAAATAAAATAAAATATTGGCAAACAATGGTATGGTGAAATTTTCTAGCTAAATTTTCTCCTTTTTTATTTTTATTTTTATTTTTGCCTTTTTTATCCACAAATCAATCAACCATGAACACATCTAAGAGAGCGAAAGATATCCCTTTAGCTTCCTACAAACCCTATTGTTGATCAAAATCAAGTTCAAGGCATTCACTTGATTGAGTTCAATCTAGGTTTGGGTTCAACCCTTTTCAAATTTAAATTTATTTTTCAAACCTTTTAAAGTTTTTTCAAGTATGTTTTCACTTGATATTGATTATGATTGAATTAGTTATTATATTGCTTGGATTATATATATTAGGCCCTGTACTCTTCAACGGAATGCTGCGGGACGGTGAGGAACGGAACGGAACGGATCGGCGCGGCGCGGATAATTCAAAAATATGTGAGACAAAATGAAGTACAGAATGCGGCGTGAAACGGAACGGAACGGATTGGAACGGAACGGAACGGAATGCAGCATGGAATCGACGAAAAGAACAGGGCTTTAGTCTGTAAAAACTAATCTTTGTACAAATAAACCAATGGCATGCATCAAGTAATCACTAAGATCACAATTTTAGTTCTAACCATTTCAAATATTCGATATTTGTGCTTTTTTATTCATTTAATCAAGATAATCCATGTTAAAAGTAACGAATTTTAAATAAGTAGTCCGTATGATGCAAAGGCCTATTTAATGAAGCTAGCGCCTCGGACACCCGAGCTATAGATGACCGATAAATAACTATTGATGAATACTCCAGATTTTGATAATACTAGATTTCGTGTCCGTGCGATACACAGGTTATTGTTTATCATCCTTCGTTATTAGAATCAATTTAATAATTTTTTTAATCATATCAATATATACAGTTGGATAATAGGAGTAGTAAGAAACAATAATAATTTTTTTTATCAACCAAAAAAACATATTTAACAGAGAAATTTTATTTTTAGTGAATATATAATATTTTTTA
The DNA here is from genome assembly GCA_038025085.1 of Tetragonia tetragonoides. NCBI lineage: Eukaryota > Viridiplantae > Streptophyta > Magnoliopsida > Caryophyllales > Aizoaceae > Tetragonia > Tetragonia tetragonoides. The sequence goes on along the minus strand of CM076152.1, from coordinate 31,252,067 downwards.
GGATAATAAATATTATACTTATGTTACTTATTTTTATTAAAATAAAATTAAACTAGTTTTAATTTCTTTTTAATCACCCATGTATTTATGACTATTTATTACCTATTCAATGCCCCCTTGGTGAGAACTCAATTATACATGTATATATTGATTGGTTATCTTCTACTTTTATTTTTTATCAAGGAAAAGAGAACTTGTCATTTATGAAATGTCATAATATATTTACAAATACAAATTTTTCTAAACAAGTGCAAATCTAAAATAACAATATGAATATATTTTCCAATACTATTGCTTGTATTCGGTGTCTTGCACGGTTTCGTCGAATTTATGGGTGCCCACGCGTTATCCCTTCGATCGAAGATAATCACCAAAGGTGTTACATACAGGTTTTCGGAAAAAGAGATTTCCTTGATATTGAAGATCCAACTTGTCTTCCCATCTAAATAAAATAAAAAAGATCCAACAATCTAAATAGGATCTCATCAATCTAACCAATCTAGAAAATCTCACATATTGTGAGAGAAAGACTCTCTTGTAGAGAGAGAAACCAACTCTCACAAAAGGATAGACCTTCATACTATAAAAACATACAAAAACACTAATACACAAAAGAAAATACAATAATTTGAGGCTTACCATTAGTGATTGCGGCCCTTTAAACAAGAAAAAGAAGATGAAAGTGGAAGGCGGTTTTTTGTTTGGGGAGAGGGAAGAGGACGACAGTTTTTTTTAGAGAGCACAAATAAAAAACGTCATCTTCTACTTAATTGTTGGTGCCGAGCACTTTTCCAACCATGTACTCTTATTTCTAAACTTCAAATTTGTGGTTCATTGACATGGAGTTATATACTAAGTTTTAATATGAACTCATCTTATATGAGTCGGTTTTAACGGAAAAGAAATAGTGAGGCATATTTCATTCACCTTATTTTCGTTAAAGTTTGGTATGGACGTACTCCATGTGCCTTCATGACTAAGGTCCTGTTCTTGTCAACGAAATGATGCGGGACGGTGAGGAACGGAATAGAGCGGAAATTGCAGTGCAGTGAGGGACAGAACAGAATGAAAATTGTAGCGCGGTGCAGAATGGAACGGAAATTGCAGTGCGAGACGGAATGGAATAATAAATATAACTAGTGTGGTGCAGAACGGAACGGAAATTACGGTGTGCTGCGGAACGGAAAGAAAATTGCAATGCGGTACGGAACGAAACGGAAATTACGGTGCGGTGCGGAATGAAACGAAATGCAACATAGAAACGACGAAAAGAACATGGCCTAAATCTCATTATTTATCAAAAAAATTATTTTCCATCAAAATCTAAGGACCAATTTGAAAAGTTATAATCCACACACTAATATCTCCAAATCCTAGTACGTGTTTTTTATAGGTTAATAAGATTCTATTATGCCTAACGATATATGCACTTCGGCTCCGTTTGATTCACCTGGAAAAACTGAATTGATTATTTAACTTGACCGTTAACCATTTAAAATTTGTCCAAACATATTCAATATTGAACTCATTTGAAAGTATGCTTTGAGATTTTTCCAATGATATATAGTTATCATCATGAATTTATTTCGAAATAAAATCTTATATGAGTGATAAAGTTGTTACACATAAACTAAACTAAATTGAATTGAATAAAATTGAACTGAATTTAAGTAAAATTAAGTCGAGGCAAACATAGCCTTAATCAGTTAAGCTAGTAGCCTAGCTAGTATATTCGTGACGGTACAGGTTAGAGGGAAAACGGGAGAGTGGAGTGGGAAAAAAGAAACAAGGATGGGACAGACGCACTAAGAAAAATAATGAGTTGGTAAACTAATAAAATTGTCTTACCAATTATTGGGAAAAAAATAATAAAACAACTTCGTGGCAAATTGGCAATGAAGGTAATAAGTTGTACGGATATATAGATGTAAAGCCAATTCAAGCTAAAAAGTTTCAAGATTTGATCGTTCAACTGCCACTAACATGCTTTGGGGCAACAAGATTATATATGCTGGGAACTAATCCCACATATTGAGTATATATAATTATCACACTAGCTACATCATGCTTCTAGTTGAACAAGAATTTAATCATCCTCTTGGTAATGGATGTGCTACCATTACTCCCGGTGTAGTATACACACTTTTATAAGTGAGGTGTCAGATTCTTATTGTCTAAAAATCAATGGTTGGTATGTTAAAAAAAACAAATAATACTCTTATGCTAATAACTTTCGATAAACAATTTGTTGTAATTAAATAAGTTTGAACCTTAATATTTCCTTGAAAATTTGAATTTGATGCGAGTATGATAATTCAAAGCATGCAAATTATCATCACGTTTGGGAATCACTATTAACTATTAAGATTAAAACTATAGCATAATTATGATACTAATGGCACTTAATATGAAATTGATAAGGACCAATAAATGTTTACTCCTATGTTTTTTAATGACAAGTGAATATCGAATTGGTTTTGAGCAATTGGTAGAAAAGTTATTACCAAACTATAATGTTAAACATATATGGTGGTTACATTAATGTTGGTAAACACTATACAAATGCTATGTCGTAGCTACTAATTACGTGATATATATATATATATATATATATATATAATGGTTCAAAAGTGAGTATGGGCTGAACATGGTTTGTACTTGACATGTTTATCTTAGATCGGGTCAACAAGCAGGTTTGGAAAGGATTAATGGACTGGGTTTTTATAAATCAACAAAACACCTTGTTCAAGCTTACCTTTAGTCAAAAAGCTAGTTATACTGGAACGTTCCGCCCATAAATAAGTCTAGTGAGAAACATTATATAAATAAAAATATATAATATAGTATCATAAATGATATCCTAAGTAAAAGCATATCATTTTCAGAAAATATCTCAACTTCTATAGATTGTTATCCAACCTTTGAGAAAAACCAATACCCAAAATTAATGCCTAAAACAAAAAAAAAAGCTTCTCCCTTTCCCAATTACAGATCCGTATGACAAATACAATCATTTCTCAATTGAAAGAACACTACACCAAATTAACCCTACTAATAAATCTCCTATTATTTAAATTCTTCCTTTATATTCAAATTAGAACTACTAATAAATTAACAAATTAAAGCATCTCCTAATTAACCAAGCCACTTAGATTGATTTTCATGGTGAAAATTAGCAGAAGAAGAAGGAGCTTCACCTTGATGAGTATTATTATTACCATAATAACTTGGTGGTAATATTGTAGTTGAAGTAGTCACAATAATATTACTTTCATTTTCCCTTTCTTTATTATTATTATTATTATTATTATTATTATTATTATTATTATTATTATTATTATTATTATTATTATTATTATTATTATTATTATTATTATTATTATTATTATTATTATTATTATCACCTTCAAACTCTATACCTTTGCAAGTACCTCTTCAAAGAAACACCATAGTCATCAAACCCTAAGGTTCCTAGAGCCCAACACACGTCGTCTCCGTTAACCGTCTTCCGCCTCTCCCTCCGGCACTTCTCCAATGCCTCGCTCGTGACGAAGGCGATGAACTCCGATACACACTCTTGCATGGTCTCCTTAGACTCTTTGGAGATCTTGGCGTTTGATGGTAAGATTTGCTTCATTATTCTTCCTACGTTGGCTATAGGAAGTAGCCTATCTTGATCTCTAATAACCCAATTTTCGTCTCCTATGGTGATGTTATTGCTTGTGCTTGCATTATTATTTTCCATTGTTTGCTCTCTCTCTCTCTCTTTTTAGATCTTGGAATCTCTCTCTAGGAGTTGAGATGAGAAGTGGTAGGCTTTGTCGGAAACAAAGAAAGCTACCCTCCTTTTGTTTTTAAGTCAAACAACATGTCATGACTATTATATGGATAATCACTTGAACCAACTAGTTTGATTAGTGGAAAGTTTCTTTAGCTAATTGCTTTAATTAATTAAAAAATGAGCTCGAAAGTAGTGCTCGTTGTATTATATATGCAAAGATTTGTAGGATTAATTGATACGTTTATAGAGATAGAGGTATGTCTTTTTCCATTGAGCTGAACTTCATTGAATTGAAGTGAATTAGATTTTTACTGAACTAAATTTTACTGAATTGAGCTAAACTGCACTGAACCAATCGAACCAATGTACTAAGTAAGTAATAAATAATACACCCATTGTAATAACTACTCCTTTTTTATCTCAAAATATCTCGTTTTACAACTCCAATGCAACGATAGTTGCTCATTTTATTTTCCGAATTACCCTTGTGGTTTAGTTACTAATTTCACTTTTTATTGAACATAATTCCAATTAATACAAGGGTAATGTTGTCAATCTATCAAATTATTTATACTACTTTTAGAATTCAGAAAATTCTTAATATGTGTTCGTAAAACTTAAACAATGGTTATTTAGAGACGCTAGGAGTAATAATGTATCGAATATAATACACTTTGATCAAAATTAACATTTGACAACAACACATCTTTTATTAATACTTAGTATAAGTACAATAGTATGTTGGGGGCAAATATTGAACATACAACCATATAACCATACAACCTAACTACTAGAAGTTCCTCAACTACTCCTTTCTCAATTCTCATGTGTTGTCATAAGTTTAGGCACATAGAATAAGGTTTCGTTCTTTTCATTCAAATAAAATTGAATAGAACTTAATTAATTTAAATTCAACTAAACTGATTTTCAACTTGATATTGAGTTACTTATCGCTTGTAAAAATCTCTTTATTATCAAGCTCATATGAAAATATTATACATCCAATTTTTTGAATTATTTTGAATTTATAATATTGATAAAAAAAAAGTTATTTAACTGAATACATTGAGCTAAATTAAAATGAGCTTCTACTAGCTAATAGAGCTGGATTGAATTAACTAAACTAGACTGAACTGAATTAATATTAGGTGAATAAAAAAAGCTAATAAAGAACAAGATATCATGATTTCATGGGTAATTCCAATTCATTGAGACATCATGTTCTTTATTTTATTATCGCATGTGCATTATTGCGACATACTCCCTCGTTTCGAAAAAACATTAACATTTATTTTATAAAGGTCAAAATTCACAAACTTTAATCATTGATTTACGAAAAAATTATAAGAATTTACAATGTACAAATACTATAGTTATTACATTCTTTTTTAAATAGTAACTTTGCAAAATCATATTTTTTGTAAGTTATATTTTCATATAATTTATGTCAAAGTAATGCATTGTAGACCGTGAAAAAGAAATGTTAAGGTTTACAGATAGAGTAGGATACAAATACATCATGTTCATATATATGAGAGATACCGGTTTATTATCCTAGATGTTTAATTACGTGCAGAGAAATGCTTTCACCATCGGCATACAATTATATTCCTTTTGGCTTCTTGAATTTTACAACAACATGATATTTAATTTGGAATTACATTACCTAGCTTGATCGATGGCAATTTACTTTTGTCGTCAGTGCTTTTGTTTCCAATTTATTTGTTGGTGAAAATACCCAATAACAGGTGGTTTTCTAGAATCCCCATTACCATGGCCCAGCTGCCTAGCTATATATGCTCAATTAGTAAGGGCTTTGCATTTTGATAGGTGTTGTTTTAGAATGTTTTCAATTGGTAGTTCTAGAATTTGGCTATATACTTTTTGATTCTATAAGTAATTTTCGATCTCAAGAATATGTGTATGAGGTTTTATCATATGTTCTATAGGTGTTATTGTCTTTCAAATAGGTGTACTTAATTGAGCGACGCTATTTTTCTAATACTAAATAATCTTTAATTATCGGAAAATAAATCTAGTCGAAGTCGTTTCAGGTATCTAGTTTAGTACAAGAGGGATGGTTATATGAACTCCGATATTACTCTAATGCGTATATTAAAAAAAATTTTATATTAATGTATAGGACCCAGTCAAATCACCAACTTGCTTTTGCTAATTAACCCTCTCTATTTATCATTAGTGTTACATTATGATTGTTTCTACTGTTCTTAGTGCCAAATCACTTTTAAAAGCAGTCTTTGCATCCCACGACTTTGAAAGCTTCTTATTGTTCCATTTACGAAAGTTTCAAATTCAAGACAACTTAAATCCTCCTCACTTTTGTTAAATGATTCATTACCAGTCTACTTGGAAAATGTTGCCCCAGGATTAGGTTACGATTAGACATGTTTGATTCCTCACATCATAGGTTTTGGTCATCATTTTAAGTTGAGTTGGCATTCCTACTCCTTAATTATGTGATCCTACCATGTACTAATATATTATTAGTTTGTTGGCGCGTGCATTGCATCGTATTTAATTTCCACTCGTCATTTAAAATTTTAGGTGGTGTTTACTAGCTTGCAATCAAATGCTTGCAATGCAATTATTTTATAAGGTAGTTGTGAGGTGGAAAATGAAGGAGGGGAAGGAAGAGGATGGGAAAAGTAAGGTTGATTACATCACTCAAAGTAATCACCATTACATGGGAAAAGTTGAGCAATTGTGATTACATTGAATGATGCAATCAATCCACCTTTTCCATCCCTCTCCTTCACTTTTTACCCCACATTTACTCTACAAAATGATTACATTACATTTGATTACAAGCTAGTAAACGAGGCCTTAGTTTAATCTTTAATACTATCAGCGAATATATTTGAGTTAGATAATTTAAATTAATTAATTAAGTATATCTTGGCCTTGTAGTTAAGACTGAGGTGTCTGGAAACATATACAGTGACAGAGTCATGCAGTTCTTTTTCCTTTCTCTCTCAAGAAGTCCTAGCCCCCTTTCTCTTTCACTCATCTAGACTTTTTTGCATTTGGTTAGCCTCTCGATTGTTGTTTTTTTTGCTTTTGATCTAGTTTTTAAGTTTGTTTTTTCTTTATGGTTAGTAATAAACTCTCCTTGGTGAGTGATTATGAAATTCTCCGCGTTCGTCGGAGGATCGCCGAATTTCTGTTTTTCGGTTCGGTTTGATGAATCAAGAAGACAAGTTCAATCTACTATACATGCCAAGGAAATTTGTTCTTTCAAATAGTTGCAGCATGTTTCGAGCTTGCCTCCGATCGTAGGAAAAAGGCGGTGGCCTCCCGTTTACTGTATAGCATTTTCTTTGCTATATTAGGGCATTGTTAATTATCGACGAAGCTGATCAAGATGCCGATTTATTGCAATGATGTTTGGATTGGTAGTCACTTATCGACGAAACTGATCAAGACACCGATTTCAAGCAGTGATGGTGAGAGTCATATTCAGCTTCTTGTATTAGATTTATACTTGGTTATATTAGATCTATATTTGTTTAGAAATATTCATCATATAAATGAATGATTTTTCTTTCCTTCAAAAAGAAAAAAAAAAAAAGACTGAGGTGTCTGGTATATTAATTAAGTCTCAAGTTCGAATCCCCCATTCATATATATATATATATATGTGTGTGTATTAAATTGGTCTTTGTGTCTCATCTAAAGAAAAAGAAATTAGAAGATAATTTTAAATAATTGAGGTGTAAAGTTGTATATAATTATTCATGACAACAAAATACTCTACACTACTCCAAGCAAATCCTAACATAACAATACTGAAGTGTGAATGTTCACGTCCATGTGATTTTGGGCAAAACCCACACTTCTTTAAATTCATTTGATTGAACGATTTCATCATCTTTTTCTCTCTCAACGAATATTCAGGTAATTATTTGTCGTTATTTATTACTATAATTTTAGGACTTGCCTTCAACTTTATTATATGTTTTGCACAGAGCCTCCCAAATATATGAGATGATCCTATTTAAATTAAACTAATTTTTTCTTCCAGTTCGATAAATTATTAGACAACCTATACTTATTGAACAAATTCAGCTTATCAATGTTATTGAGTAATATATACTTTACCCACCGTTTTCTTGAAAAGTAAATCAATTACGTACTTACATGCTAATACTATCATAAAAAGAAAAATTTGTATAACATTTTCACCGTAATTTTAGTGAAATAATAATCAAATTTTAATGAAATAAGGGTCACTACTCGTAATAAAATACCTCCCTGATTTCATTTTGTTGTGAATTGGCCTCTACAAAAACCTTGCATTGGAGATATTCTTAGTTAAATATCAATTGAATTATTATTTTTTTATCACAAAGCATTAAGGCTCTGTTCTCCTCGGGTTAAAGTTATATAAGTTCATTTCAGTTTAGTTTATATGTAATCATTCAGATAATTTTTCATTTCTAAATAAATTTATGATGATACTTTCGTATGAGTCTAATATTAAATATGTTTAGGATGAGTTTTAAAGGATTTAAGATCAGGTTAAAAAAAACTTTGTTCGATTTTTTCCCAATTGAGAAAAACGGGGGCTAGCAATTAGGCTTTAGTGTACAACTTACTCAGTATTATTGTTTTATAACCGAAAATGGCTATTCTTACACCCAAATATGCTATTCCTATCCATTTACTCTTTCTTTAGAATGTTTTATGAACAAATAATTTAGGAAAAATTACATGAGAGTAAAAGATCAAAAGAGTTTGTGAATGGTGATCAATTCACATGGTGATCAATTCACATCATGATATGCTTACATTTTGGTATTAATAAGGTTATCCATACCCTAATAATGAACAATAGGTTTTTAATATAATTACAGTGGGTTGACCCCATTTGGGGAGAAGGAATCAAGTAACATTAATTTATTGTAAAGATTCCAATCTGAGCATTTGTTCTCTCTTGTTTTTGTTAGCTTTGATTTGGAATCTGAATCTGGAATTAACTAAGTCTCATGGGTATAGAAGTACTAAAATAGGCACGATCGTTTTGGGATATTCGGCAATAAATAATGTCAACAATATAGGCTTTATGTAACGATCAGGACAGAACAAATATACATGGTTTTGTTAACAATATGATTTTGTTTTCTACAAGTTGTTGATGGTCCAACAATGGTGGATTAAAGTCTTTATTTAGTAATATGCACTTATTATATTACCGACTCCTTTCCTTGGTGGGAAAAGTATAACAATATAATAAGTCTTACCTTATTTGAGACTAGTAGTGAGTTTTTGTGAAGTCTGAAGATGAGGTGGGTGAACAAGTGGTAAGTATTTTAACTTCACTTTTAAAATGGAGTGGTCATAGATTCAAATTCTCATTTATATAAGGAGAATAAAATTTCTTCTACTCTTCTTTTCAATGGTCATAGGGCTATTGCATATATCCTTGTAGCAAAAAAAAAAGGATGATTGTGTTCGTGTGTTGTTCGGTTCAACGTATCACAAATCTAAACACACAATGACCCTAAAAAATCCATTTTCGCGTCTCGGGTCGTAATTTCAGGTTCAAAATCTCATTTTCTTCATATCGGATTGGGGTCGTTCTTTGGGTCAGTTTTTGCCAGCAATAGAAGTAAGGGATTGCTCAATAGTCTGAGGAAAATAATAAAAAATAATGAAAAGCAAAAGTTTTGATTTGTCTAATAGATTAGAGATCCATAAGGAACTCTCACTATGTTAACTCGTTAAATGTTCAACAATATATATATATATATATATATATATATATATATATATATATATATATATATATATATATATATATATATATATATATATATATATATATATATATATATATATATATATATATATATATATATATATATATCATGAAAGATCGACAATTTTGATTCGCAAGGATAACTTCATTTATTAATTTGAAGTAGATGATAACTTAAGAAGTAAAAAATTTCAAAAACTTGTAGGAGACGATTTTGTGTTCAGATCAATTATATGTCAAACACATGACCTATAAACTTGTTCATCTTCTCATGTTCAAGGCACATCCATACATTTATCCCTCCAAACCCTTCAGAAAGCAACAAAACAAACTCATCATTCCCACTAACAACTGGACCACCATGCACTGGCTTTCCAAACCCAAAATCAAGGTCACCAAATGGAAGCTTTGCCCAAGCAGACACATAAAAGTTTCCATTTCTAGTATTAGGCACACCATTGTAAATTTCCAGCCAATCAATAGCAGATCGCACATACTCTTCCGTTATCTTTTCTTTCCCTTCCTTAACCAATTTGACACTAAATGAAATTGGCTTCTCAACCAAATCAGCAACTTTTGAAGTTGCAAAGGCAGTGACAACAGCATTTCCAACAAACCCTTTTGGTAAAGGTGGTGAAATTATTGACCTTATATCCATTGCAAAGAGAACAGTTGAGATGTCATTAGGGTCCTCAAAAACTGCCTTTGTCCTTGCCCTCCAAATGTGAGCTACAATTGCTTCGAAACTTGAGCATGTTGTAGAGGCCTTGGCTTTAAGGCTACTTATCATTTCTGTATTGAAGTTGAAGAGTTTATGATCATACTCATATTTCTTAGCGAAAACCAAAGGGGACGGTGATGATTCATATTGTGTAGTAAAAGATGTGGCTAATGAAGATATCTTTGGCAGCATTATATACTCTGTGTGGTTGAACTTGATCATAGGGGGACTTCTTGCTTTAAGGCTTGTTCTTGCATTGTGTAGAACTGGGATTTTTAATCCCTCACCGCGGCATGTTGAGGCAAGATTTAAAAACATCTCACCAGCTGATTTTCCATCAAGGATCCCATGATTCGTCGATAATCCAATTGAGAATCCTCCACATTTGAATCTTGTAACCTGCAAAATTGCCAAAGTTTTGCATAGAATGTAATGGTACTCTATACATGCATTAAACCGAAAAGGTAAGGCTGGTAAAAAGCAAAATATAAGTTATAAAACAGACGCTAAGTGAGAGCAATAAAACAGACACTAAAGTCATTGTGAACCTGAGTGAGTATAAACTACAAATGTGAGTACACTATTCCTTCAAAATCATTAGCATCTAACTAGCTAATTAATCAGTAGAAGAGAAGTGAGGAATAAATTGCCTGGATGGTAAAGAGTGGTGTTTCGGCTAAGTTCTTATAGAGCCCTGGTCGATGAATGAAATGGCTGAATGTCATATTAGGAATAGAGAGATCTCCAAGGTCCCCTACCATAAGCCTAGATTTCGCACTAACAAAAGCGACACCAGCATTGTTGCAAACGAGTTCCAACCGGTCTGTCTTATGGTTGAAGTTTAGTCTACCAGCCATGAAATAGTAAGGGACTAGAATCTCACACACTGCTTTCTTAATTTTCTCCGATATTTCGCTTGTTAACGAGGTTTTCTCTTGCTGAACTTGGAAGAAGAAAAGAGTTTCAACTGAGAAAGCCACTGCTTGATCAACATTTGAGAGGAAAATGGTTTCTTGGGGCAGTGGATTTTGGGGAGAAACTAATGTTATTGGCTCATCTTTCACTATATCTTGGTCAGTTACTGTAAAAGTGGTTTCCATGGTCTAAAGTTTTATGTAAGTTGATATTTATGATTGATTAGAGGTTTGTTAAGTAGTTACAATATATATGGTGGTGTTAAATTGGTGATGTCTTAGATAATGTAGGGGTTGAGGTTGGTAAGGAAATGAATTGGTGGACTTTTGGGGTGTTAAAGAATTGCAACATTCATAGTTCATGAGATCCTAATTTGTGGGCATGGATTCCTCATTTCTTTCATCTAGGGAGTCAGGCAGAGGTATATTAGGCAATTAAAAGAGCACAAAAGACATGACAAGGGAAATTCAAGCTTACTATGTACTGGTAGTGATACTTATGAAACAGTCTTATACAAGACCTTTCGGGACCAGTTTAGATGCACATATCAGCTAGTGTTTTCTCCTACTCCATATAGTCTGTCTGTAAGACAAAAGTAAGCATTGTAGGAGGAAACCTCGTTCTTTTTCTGTCCATATCTCGTCAGTCACACAAACAAGAAAATTTGCCAAGCTAGAGTTAGTGATCATATCATAAGATCGATCTCAAAACTTTTTCCAAACAAAGATTCTCAATCAAATTTCAATATGATTAATGTAGGTCACTTTCACTCTGTCAAGAAGATCACAATTACAATAACCACAGCATCAGAAATTAACTTAACAAAAGGGCGATTAGTTAAGACATTAAGGAGGAAAGATATGGCTCAAATTAACTTTGCACACAACTGAATAAACCAGTTTCTTTATCTAAAACAGGATTTGCAGCAAAAGGGAAAAACTAAAACAATACAATCCAGTGGCTCTCCTTTAAGCCAAGACAAAAGAACAGGTAATCCATCAGTTAACACCAATTAAACTGCACCATCGAAAAGAAAAGGAAGACAGGGGAGGGTTCTGCAAAAAGAAACACAAGGGGTTTCTTTTGACCACAGATTGTCACATAATAATAAGAGTATCATGCTTAATTATCAAAAACAAAAAAATCATGCTTCAAAAGAGAAAAGTCAAGAGTATCCATTCACAAAACATGAAATAATAATCCTTCTGTCTTCTTATTCCTTTTCAAATATATAAACACCTTGCTCACCATGTAATAGATTTCTCTGCTAATTGAAACAGTGATCCAGGTTTGAAACTTATGACCAGGCAGGTTTTCATAGATGTGTAACCAACAGACAACAAATGTTTATCCTTTGTTTGGTCTAAATTCATCCGAAAAGAGCGAAACAAATGTGTAAGCTTGATAGAAATAAACAAATATTGCATTGTGTCAGCCACTACTGGATAAAATAAGAAAACTCACTCAACAATACTGGTCATGTGGTCAACTAAATTGCTCAGCTACGCAGGTAAAGCACAACTGCTTAATTCTGTTCTGTTTGGCCTTGGCAATTTCTGGGTGTCAGCTTTTCCTCTCCCGGCCCTAAAGCTCTAATTGAGGAGATAGACAGATTAAGCGGAGATTTTTTCTCAGGTAATGAATCTGGTAAAAAAAGGATACACTTTATGAAATTGGAGCAAATATGTAAGTCTTATGAGGAAGGTGCGGTTAACATCAAGGAAGTTTTATCATGGAATAAGGCCATGTTTTTCAGATGGGTATGGGTAATTGCATGGGGTTCACACAACTTACTGGGTAAGTGGATTCATAAGTAATAACCACCTGCATCGTTGTACTATTTGGCAGGCTCAAGAGAAGTCCACAGATGCATGGATTTGGAGGAAATTACTCGAACTTCGAGACATGCTTGTAGATAAATGTGGGGCGTTGAGTTCAGCACAAGAGAAGACGAATATATGGGTTGAGCGGGGTATATATAATGTCCAAGAAGTGTATGACATATTCAGACGACATGGCCAGAAATGTCGATGGAAAAAAACTGTTTGGGATCCTATGAACATGCTTGCCAAGGCATCGGGTCATTACTTGGCTAGGAGCTTTTAGTAAGCTTGCCACCATTGACCAATTTATGCAAGACATTGAGAACTGTCAGCATCGGTTTTTTAGACGCCTTGTATCTAATGAAATTTGGAAGGGAGTAGTCACTTGGATAGGAATTCACAGGAAGGCAATGGGTTTACAACAGGAACTGAGCTGGTACAGAGAGAGAGTAAAAGGTAAAGCTGCTGAGCAAAAACTCAAACGTGCTGCGTTAACTGCTACTGTATACCATATATGGTGGGAGAGGAACAGTAGAGTCTTTGGGATTGGACAGAGAAGTGTGGACTTCATTGGTGCTGCTAGCAGGATGCAAACCAAAGATGGAAACTAGGCTCTAGTGATGTGACTAAGCAAAAGCATTATGCTCACAAACTTCCATCTGTTACCATTTTAATCAGCATCTCAAAAGAATAAGAATATGTCTTGCAGAATGTGGATACAGAGCCTACAAGCCAAAAACCTGCACCATATATATGCGCACAACATACGAATCATGAATCAAAACCAGTCATCGGAGAAGTGTATCTAAAAATTAAGATTCTAAGAACCAGAAACAAAGACTGAGTTCCAATTAACTTTTCAGTTTTTTATCCCCTCAATATTTCAAAGGTTCAGAGGTCTCACTGTTTCTCAAGCTGCATAAACAATCAATTTAACCTAGAGGGGAGCTTAAATGTACCATTACGCTTCGTATCTGATTCAATATTTCAGTGCCCAAGACCTTGTACTCTCACAAAGTTCATTTTATTTCATTACTAGTCATCTTGGTTTGGACCAAATGGGATTAGCTTTCAATGAACATAACAAACTCTTTTCACATGTTGGTCATAGATGCAATTTATGAACTAGAGAAAGCCAACTTCACAGGAAAAATTCATGCTAAAAGATAAGTACCAAGAAAGCCTTCCAATCATACCTAAATTATTTTCCAATGCCCTGTAATATCCACATAAAAGAAAACGGGAAACAAGAACTAGGCTGGAACTGGAAATGCTTATACTTTCTAAAACTAATTGGCTAATGAATACTCACAAAGTCAATTCTGCTGGCTAGAAATGAATGGATCTGCAGGAATACCTCTAAAGCAGCTGCTGTCTTCAGTTCACTGTGTGATTAACCGTAATGCGCTCATAGAACTTCATATTCAGATCACATAAATCTTTAGGTACAACAAAATGGTAGTAATAATCACTAAAAGTGATACGATTTTTAAATCACCATCTCGACAAACATAAACTATGTCAGAAAGCAGTCTCACAGCCGTGTAACATGGAGAAGCTTTAGCGATCAAAGTCCAGTCATCACTGACATCAAAAGGCTTGTACAGTAGTACTCTGCTTCACCAGAAGATAAATCATGTTTCAATGTGGGATAAGAAACCAACTAAACAACAAAATTTCAGGCAGCATTCAGAATTCAGACCCCAGCTAGGAGCCCAAGCGAGGATGACAGCCAACAAGAGCTCAACATCATATCAAACATTTTTTGTCTATGTACACAGGCTTCCAGAGCACTCAATATGCTCACTAGACAACTCAGCAGTCAGCTATACATTCATAGCCATGAATCAGCTTCGACATATGAACGGCCATTCTTATTGAAGAATTTGTGAAGAATCTCAGAACTATAAAGTCAATTTATGCACACGTCAGAAAAGAAGTTCAGACATTTGACATCATAGGATCACCTCCTTACAATCTCTTGAAAAATATGAAATGTCACCAATGGCCCAGCAAGTAGCTGACCTCACTGAAGGGACTATATTATATGCAGCTTTTATCAATCAAAATTTACCATAAATTAGAAGAGAGGCACTACAGCTAGATAGGATTCAAAGAACTAATAAGTACATACTTACACAGGAAACAAAATGTCAACTGCTGCTGCTGTTTTTAGAGAGAAAAGAAGACGAAACAAGTTATGCTAGCAAACAATTAAATCATGCAGCTCTCACCTTTCAGATGAAACATTAGCAATAAACTAGAGGAACACAGAAAATGACTTCTAGCCAACATTACCTCTATGCTGTCTTGTCAGAAAATTTGTTTGAGCATCATTTAGAAAATTTGTTTGAGCGTCTGTTAAAAATGAAAACAAGTATGACATAGAGCCAGGCTTATGCAAACATGTAACAGACTGTTATCTCGTTCAATCAGTTCCTGACAATTGAGTCTTCTTATCTCTTTTGCACATTGTTTCAAGGTTTTCCCCCAAAGTTCAAACCAATTTTACCGCAAAATTAAATTGGGAGCAATTTGCCAGTTTTGACTTTTGATCGATCAAATTTGGCTCAGTTCCCGACAGTAGAATTATATAGTAATCTCTATACCACTATTTATTATCCCTATTCATTCGAAATCTACACCAATTCTCACAAAACTAATTTGGGAACAACTTGTCAGTCGGGTATATCAGCTGTTCAATTGCCCTCACAGCAGAACCATCTTATCTCTTTTGTCAGAGTTTATTAAGGCTTTCCCCTTGAAACTCATACCAAATTGCCACTAAATCAAATCAGGATTTTGGTCCAACTACAATTTCCTGCCAAAATATTGATTATTGCGTAGAGCACCAACTTTAATTTATCATCGCATTCCCAATTCCAAATGAGCACACAAGTATCCTAACACACCATTCATCAATGGAGTTATGGAGACGTCGAATTATGTTAAGTACACAAATTGACATAAGTATCCCTGTGAAACAAGTAACTAGCAGCTCTCACCTTTCAGAAAAGTTTACCATGAGCTCGAGGAACACACAGAATGACTTCTAACCTACACTACCTATCTGCTGTCTTAACAGAAGATTTGTTTGAGCGTATCTTATCTCTTATAACAGAAACAAACAAGACATTAAGCCAGGCTGAGGTAGACATGCAACAAAGTGTTATCTCATTCGATGAATCCCTGACAGTAGAGTCTTCTTACTACATCTCTTTTGCACATTTTGTCAAGGCTTTGCCCTAGAAAACAATCCAATTTTACCACAATTAATCTCGGAGCAATTTGCCAGTTTTGATCAATCGTGTTTGGCTCAATTCTGGACAGTAGAATATATTCTCATCTCTTCACTACTGTCTATTATCACTATTCATTTGATCTACACCAATTTTGACACAATTAGTTTGGGAAAAACTTGCCAGTTGGGTTTATCAGCTGCTGCCTGCTCATTGCCTCACAGTATAACCATCTCTCTTTTGTCACAGTTTATCTGAAATTCATATTAATTTGCCACAAAATCAAATTGGGATTTTCTGCCAACTTGTTGATTATTGCTTAGAAAATCTAAACTTTAACTTATCATCACAATCCTATTTCTAGATGAACACCCAAGTATCCCAACACACCCCTCATTATCTACTTCTCACAAGAACACCACACAAATATATTCAGTACATTCAAGCATTGGCGATCAAAAAACAAAAGTACATTCAAGCATAATATACCGAAGAGTAAACACAACTACAGCAACTGCATCAACAACAACAAAGTAACCCAAAAGCAACAATCTTTTCATTTCTCAAAATACATCAGATAATCCAACATTAATTAACAACCACGAAAACCACCACTATTCTAAAAATGCACCTCTAAGGCTCTAACATTGCAACAAAAGTTTACCCCAAAATATACCAAATTACAAATTCCATTTCTTTAAGCAATAGAAATCTTAGCTTCAGCTTCTTGGGATATTGGTCCAGTTACAATTTCCTGCCAACTTATTGTATATTGGCTAGAGCATTATCATCAAATTCCCAATTTTGAAGGACTACATAAGTATTCTAACACACCATTCATTATCCACTTCTGACAAGAAAATCACACAAAATTTCAGAACATTCAAGTATTATATATTCCAACAAATAAACACAACAAAATAACCCAAAAGCAACAATTTCTCATTTCTCCAAATACATCAGATAATCCAACATTAATTAACAACCACAAAAACCACCACTATTCTAACAATGCACCTCTAACATTGCAACAAAAAAATGTACCCAAAATATACCAAATTACAAATTTTGCATTTCATTAAGCAATAGAAATCTTAGCTCCAGCATCTTCAAGCTGTTTCTTAGCATCTTCAGCTTCTTCTTTAGAAACCCCTTCTTTCAATTTCTTAGGCAACCCTTCAATAAGGTCCTTAGCTTCCTTAAGTCCCAAACTAGTCAAAGCTCTAACAGCTTTAATAACAGCAATCCTAGCATTGCTAGGAACCTCATCAATGGAGACATCGAATTCGGTCTTCTCCTCAACAACAGCGGCAGCCTCAGCGGGGGCGGCGACAGCGGCAGCAGCCGGGGCGAAGGAGGCAGCGGAGACCCCGAGCTTGTCCTGGAGCCAGTCGACGAGGGTCCGGGCTTCCTCGAGGGTGAGGCCGGAGAGTTGGGTGCCGAGAGTTTCGATTTTTTCCGGGGTTTCGACAGCGGCGAGAGGGCGGACGTGGGTGGCGCGTTGGTGGTGGTGGGAGGGGATAGAGTGGTGGCGGAAAGGGAATTGGATGGTGGTTGTGGTGGTGGTGGAGAGAGAAGATGGGTGGGATGGGAGAGAACGGAGGTTGAGGGTTGTGGTGGAAAGGGATGAGGTTGCCATTGTTAGGAGAGAGAGAGAGAGAGAGAGAGAAAGAGAGAAGGGGATGGATAGGATAAGAGGGAGGGGAAGAATGTAGAGAGTGGAGAGTGAAGGAGATTTGGGGGAGAGAAAACAGGGGCCGGTGAGGTGAGGGGGTATATATACATATCAACATTCAGAAAAATAAATTATTAAAAATAAAAATTGTTTAGGTGATTGAAATGTTGCATAATGACACCAATGATGTTGAGTATTTGCATCTTGCGTAGTGGTAAAGTGTGAATCTATAGTTTCCGAATATTAAGAGTAGTACTTGAAACGAATCTATAGTTTCCAAACATTAAGAGTAGTACTTGGAACGCAATATTTTTGGGTTCGATTTCTGACGATTGTGTTTGCATATTTTGTGACTAACTCCTCTATAAGAGCTCAAGGCAGGGTTTATGGGACGTATAAAGAAAGCGTAATCCTTTGATGTTAAGTATTACAAAATCAATGTTTTACTTTTTTGGTGGAACAAAAAAAAGGATGTTTTCTTTTTAGTTTTTTCGGGTTTTTTATAGAAACTACCAGGTGTATGCCCCATGCATGCACGAGCTTGTAGTTTATCATTAGAACATATGTTTTGAATGCTATCAAGGAAATAGGTTAATGATTTATCAATACTCTATATGATAAATAATATAGAGTTACCCGTACAAAAAAAAAGTTGTGATATGTGCAGTGTAAAGTTGCTTATGTGACACGCAATAACAATTGTTTGGATTTAAATGGATAAGTTAATTTTATATTTTTTTCATTCTTTAAAATATTATTCTAAAAAGTAGTTAAATGATAGATTCACAATTACCATATTGATATATTGTACCAACCGATATTTTTATATATTCGTGTGCTTATGTCGTCCATAAATTTATCTACCTAGCTTATTAATAGCCAATATACTACTATTGGTTCTTATCTCTCTTTGGTTTATACTTTTTTTTTATGTAAATTACTTATGTGTCATGTAATGTGTTATGGTAGCGGTTGTTTTAATCCATGTAGATAAGTTAATTTCTTATTTTTTATACTTAAAAAGAATTTATCGAAGAAAATAGTGTTTAAACCTACCTTATTCACATTAATTTACCAATTTACCATATTGCTCCATCTGCATGAATCATGTATTTTTGTTGGGGTATGGATCGAATCACTTTGAAGATTGAGATGCATAATACGTGAATTTATCCGTTAGTTTTAAAGTTTTTATGTATTTATTACTTGTGACTATTTTCGCTTATTAAATTCGTTGTATCTAGTTTTTAGTATATTTTAGTTTAAGTTTAATAATGTTCATGTATCCTAATTTAAATAGATAACATGGTTCATGTATCCTCATTATTTGGTTAATCACATTGAATTTAAAAGCATTATTAATGAAGCATTTAAAAATCAAAAAAATGTTGCATTAATTCTTTGACCAAAATGACATGGCATCCAATGTGGCGCTTATGTGGATGTGGATGCCATGTGTCGATGCAACAGTATGTATGATCCAACTTTATATATATATATATAGACACACACACACACACATTAATGTAGCACAATGGAGCATGACATTAATGTGGTTGAGTAATAGAAACGTCAATCTTGATTATTTTTATTTCTTGATTTGTGAACACGTCTTTGAGCATTTACTATTGATGTGTTATGGTATGTGCTTGTTGCTTTACATTTTAACTACATGATTTCGGATGACATTGTGAAAGGAAAAGAAGGAACTTAGAATGTCCTCAACAACCATATGAAAAAGTCATCAGACTAAGTACATTTGATTTCTGATAGAATCACTCTCTACCTCTACCATCACATGATGAAATGTCATGGGTGTTAGTAAGTTGTGAACCGAATATAATAGCATTTATTCGTTGTCATTGGATTATCATACTCTTTATCAAAGCTCATTCGTAGCACTGGCGACTCATCAGTGAAAAGACTTATAATGCTAATACACTTTCTCGACTTACCAATTCTTTCGGCAATAACATTGATTTTCACTTTGTTTCATGTAACTGCAGGTTCCACTTGGACCTTAGGTTAACCTAACGCCCTTAACAATCACTTTTTAACATATGATGAGATAATTGCTTTCCTGCACAAAATTTTCAGATAGTCTAATTGCAATTCTGTTGCTATGCTGGGTACTTATGGGTCACAAGCAATCTTTATGAGCAGTCCTACGACCCTTAAAAAGGTTCTAAATAAGGTCAAGGACTATCTTGGAGCCCTATTCGAACCTACTCCTCCACCTCCAACTTCTTCGTCGAAGGTGGACACATATCAACAATGATAGTTAATTTCAAGTGATGATAGACACTTAAGAGAACACCACACGACAAGCATATATTGGAACTTCGAAAGAGCTAGATTATATGAAAATCTTAAAAGTACTTTATTCGATCAGATCAGTACATATATTAATGTTCGAATCATAAACATGTAAAAAAAAAGCAATTTATATCTCAATTGAAGGCGCCATTGCTAGGCACTGCTACAACTGCTCGAAGAGCCTATTGTTAATCTACTCCTAAGATACAATATGCTACTCTATTCTATTCTAAACTTTGTGACTTCTTGTCAAAATGAGATCCGCTGTCTTGTTCTTCTGATTCTTAAGTATTTATAGAGCATTGGAATAACTATCTATAATCTTACAGTTCTCCTCTTTGAACACCACTTGGTCAGTCGTCCAACCGCTTCACATTTCCTACTTCCCCTCAACTTCGACATCTCTCTGCTTTTCCATTAAATCAACTACTCTTCGTATACACAGATACATGCTTTTCGTTTTTGATTGGTATCCAATCATTATTATTTTGAATGGTGATAGTAATAGTTTACCATCACCAATCATGAATCGCCAAGCATCTATCCACTCACTATTTTTTCCTTTTTCGAACAGCAGGGTAAGTCCGTACAAACGCGAGAACCTTTAAAACCCTACAAATAAGTCAATCTTAGAGTTGTCACTGTCTACACGACGCGAAGTTACCGAGATAAATACGAAAATGACACAACACGAACTCAAATTACCAGAATGTGACACGATTACACCAAATTGTCTTAAAATATAATTATTATCAATTTCATATCAAATTTGTGCATTTTGAGAACGACATGAAATCAAACACGACACGACCCAACACGACGTATTTGACAGCTCTAGTCAACCTGGATGAAAGGATCAAGGAAAACCACAAAAGACTCGGGTTTCGAACACATAGTTGATCTTGAAATCACAAGCAAAGGCACCAGCACACTTAATAGGCAGGAGTATAAGGATATGTCAAGCTCAACTAACCAAGGATCACCATCTGATGAAATGAGCCCACTGTCATCATATACAAACGAAGAAGCACATTTATCATCCATTGGTGCGCATACCCTAGCCTCGGCCCACCCGAAGAAACGGGCGGGTCAAAAGAAGTTCAAAGAGACTCGCCACCCTGTCTACCGTGGAGTCCGCCTGCGGAAGTCCGGTAAATGGGTTTGCGAGGTCCGTGAACCCAACACCACAAACCGAATTTGGCTAGGGACACACCTCACTGCCGAGATGGCGGCTCGTGCCCATGACGTGGCCGCCATTGCTCTCAAAGGCCGTACAGGCCGCAAGCTCTGCCTCAACTTTGCGGACTCCACGCGGCGGCTGCCCATCCCGGCCTCATCCGACATCAAAGACATTCAGCGGGCAGCAGCCGAGGCTGCAGAGTCATTCCGCCATGTGGCTGGCCCCTACACGCCCTCTTCCGTAGAAGGGCCCGCCACAACGATAACCAGTGGGGTGGCGGTGAATGAGGTGGAAGTACAAGTGGTAAGCGAATGTCAGCCACAGGAATTATCAGAAGATGTTTATTACTACAACATGGATGAAGACGCGGTATTCGACATGCCAGGGTTGTTGGCTGAAATGTATCAGGGAATGATGCTATCTCCTCCTCCCCTGCATGCCACTTCTCGAGGGTTTCTGGTCTCCTCAAGGTTCAGGTATCGCCTCGGGGCTTGTCGAACCGCCGGGGTGGCCGCCATTGTGCCAAAGTTTGGGACATTGATTGGTCGAGGTGGGGAGGGCTGTGACTTTAACGCGTCTTGCACCTCTTTAACAACACCTTCCATGATGGTTTTCTGCATTCCAGCAAGAGCTCGGAAGAGGTCACCTTCATATACGATCCCTTCGATGATCGGCTGACCGCTTGGAGTCAGCGTTGTGGTTCGATGCGCCGGAGGGGCCATCGGCCTTGGCACCAACGGGTCCGCCGACTGCGTGAGGGACCGCCGGGACGGGCTCGTCAGTTACGTCTTCTACTTTCGTCATTCTAACCCTTCGAGGGTGGTGATGTGTTGGCGTCTGTATTTCAGTACTCCCCACAGACAGCGCCAAATGTTGTGGGAATTTCTTCGTACACTAGGAGTACTGATACTAGCTAGGGTTGTTCATAAAAAATCAAAACTGAAAACCGTACCGTACCGAAAAATAGGTTACCGTACCGAGAAAAAAAAAATCTCGGTACGGTAACCGTACCGGTAGTAAAAAAAGCGATTTTTCGGTAATGTACTTGTTCGCGTTTTGGGCAAAACGGTTACCGAAAAAAAATGCTGAAATTATTAATGGGCGGCCCATTCTTATTTTAAGCCAAAAAATGATAAGAAAAGGCCCTGACTTAAGGCCTAAGTGAGAGAAAGTAAACTGATTACTCCTCCTAGGGTTTCATTTCAGTCGTTCCACTTCAACACTTCTCGACTTCTCCTCTTTCTCTCTCTCAAATCTCCTTCTTCGTTCTGATTTTCTGAACTTCCCAAGTTTCCATTCTTCTCAACTTCTCAAGTTCTCACTCCAAATCAATCAATCCAAACTAAAAATACGCAGCTTGTCCAGATACGGGTTAGTTACATCTCTATCTCTCTTCTCGTTTTCTCTCTCATACGCAGCTTGTGGTCTTCTTCTTCTTTTTTTTTTTTTTTTTTTTTTCCTGATTTCAATTTCGTGATCTCACTAACTTTCGTGCATTTTGATTTTGTTGTTGTGGTTGTTTCAATTTCAATTTCAGTTTTTTTGTGGTTGTTTTTCGTGCATTTTTAAATTCTAGGTTTGGCTGAAATTTTAGATTTTGGGTTAGGAAAAAAAAATGAAAATTTTGGAAGCTAAAATAGCTTGGTGTTGAATTTGAAAGAAAAGTTTAGATAGTTAGTTAGTTACTGTTATTGTAGAACCCTAACATTTATGGACCTTATTTACATTTTTTTTGTAGTGAAAGCTGAGAAGAATGGCATCAAGTTGTGCCAACAATAATATGAGGCTGAATATATGTGACGACTTAACCTCTGAAAATGATGTTGAATCACTAGAGGATTTGATGGAGGAGCAAGGGATGAAGGAGGAAAGGGAAGAAATCATGAAAATTCCATAGTTTATAGTTTTTTACTCTGTAATATACAGGAATTTATGTATGTTTGTAATTTAGCAGGAGTGTTAAAACGCTTATTGAAAATGTGATAAGAATTTCAATGCTGAATATTTTTGAAAATTATTTAGGTTAACCGCGTAATCATACCTATTATAACGGTTAACCGAAGTTCGATTACCGCTCATTTTTGGTACGGTACCGGTACAAGAAATGTTGTACCGAGATTAACACCCCTAGTACTAGCTGCTGATACTTGCAAAATTAGGATACGTCACTAGCCCGGAGGGGTTTTCCGGGATCCCCACTCCGTTGCTTAAGTCAGTATTCTCTCTCTATCAGGTACAATGTGATTTGTTTGATTGAAAGTAGTTGTCCTGTTCAAACCTGAAATGAGGGTATTTATAGGCGCGGATTTCACGGGTACTGGGGCAATTCCTAGGTGACACGTGGTATCCGTAGATAGGGAAAGTGTCTAGGACCAGTTCTTGCTTGATACGTGCGCTTACTAGGACGAGCCCTAGAGGGGAATGATCCATTGGGCCTAGCTGGATATTTTGGGTTGTGTAGCAATGACTACTTGTTGGGATTCAGGTTAGATGTTGCATGTAAATCTTGTAATTACGTGGAGTAATTATTTGTGGCATTGAACTAAAGATATGATTAATATTCGTTCTATTGGGATATAGTCTATCGCTATTTGGATCATGTTTGTAAGCATGTTGTTTCAATAAGTTAATGTGATTTTGACTATTGAATTGGTAAACAATAATATTGGAACCTGGAAAAGATATATTGTTATTAGGTGGTTGTGAATAGGGTGTTGATGCTTATTCATGTGAAATTATTGCCATCAGAATTGTGAACTTTAATTGTTCATTTGTAACTATTGAGTAGTTACTTGAGATGCCAAGATATGTGTATTACTTGTTATGTGATCACCATATAAAAATGAATTGAGAGTTAAGATTTCTTTGGTAATAGATTCATCGAAGGATGCGAATGGGAATTGTTATTTGAGATATATTGGGCAGGTCTATGTCTACGAGTCATAGCCCCAATGTAGTACTTGTATCCATATATGAAGATTGGGCAAGTAAGTTTTGTGGACGAAACAGTTCTTCTTGTAAATCTAAGGGTTGAGAGAGGGTATGCATGTTTAGGAACAGTTGAAGTACTTCTAGGAGTAATCTATACTCCGGGACAGTTGATCCCTCTTTTTGCTAATGTGCACGGGACTAAGATCCTATTGAATCGATTGTGGTTTGTTTGTCAATTCATGCGATTCTCTTCTCTCTAATGAATTTGGCTAATTGATAATAATAAATATTGGATTCATCATTTCGTATTGATGCGTGTCCTTAAATTGAAGCATGTTGTATTTTATTTCTTTAAGCATGATTATTTTATTATTAAGCATGATTGGCTTAACTTGGAGATTTAAATGAATTATGTGGTTATAAATTACTCAGGGTAGATGATTGGTTGTTTTTCTTTCTACTTGTGTTTGTTGTCCATTTCTCTTCAATGATGGGCCTATGATGAACCTATATGGAATTAGTCTATATGGGGGATTAGATTGACTGGATTTGTAACTCGTGTTGGGAGCTAGTGGAAGGGCGACTTAAGAAGATTGTATATCTTCTAAAAACAATTTATCTTTATTGTTTAGAATTTGGTTTTGTATTATTGAGATTTTTATTGTAATGAGATTAATTCTCTTGCACGAGAATTAATAGTTTAATATTTCTTTATCTTTTGGATTTAGTTGTTTTAAGTCTAGTTTGGAAATATAGTTATTATTTAATTATCTAACATACTTGTTGGAATATAAACATTTTGGTTCTTTCTAGCCTTGTATTTGATATGGACATTAATACGACGGTAACGCTTCAAATTTCTAGTGTTTTTCCGCTGCAATTCGTAATTTTAAATGGTTTTAAATTTGACGGAAATTTGGGGTATTACATTTTGGTATCATAGCGTATGTTATTATCCATATCATACGTTTTGAATTGTAAAGTATGTCATTAAGACGTATTTATAGGTGAAAAACTTAAATAGACTTAAGTTATGTGAATATAAGCTTTGTAAGCTGAAATGAGGTGGTTTATTTTTTATTTTTTACTTGTTTTGGTATTATTTGAAGTACTCGAGTGAAGTACTAACGTGTTGTTTCCCGCTTGCAGATGACTCGTTCACCCAGAGATCCACGAACACTGCAATGGAAATGGGACATGCGCTTGTTTGAATTCGAAAACGAAGCGTGCATGACTTTCAAGGTGTTAATGACTACCATGGAGATACGTCTACCTTGAGGTCACAACACATGAAGGCGTATGTTATGTACAAGGCTTTTGGACATAAGCAAATTTAAGAGGCTTTCAGAGACAAGCTACATGACGAGTGAGGGCAATCCTACGACGCTGGAAAACTGTTCAAGGAAAGTTTCGACTCTATCTTTAGACGCGCCATGCGTTGGATGAAGGAGTACTTCACGAAACATCCTAGCATCATCGACAAGATCGACGAGATGAAAGAACTTGCTTTAGTTGAGATACAACTTAATTAAATTTCCACCACATCCTGCGAAGGAGGATAAGGAGGAAGTGGTCGACGAGGCCAATGAACTTGAAATAGAGTTGTTTAATGAGCTTGACGAGGGTCTCAAGGTATTCTACCAAGAGAAACTCCAGGAGAGGCACGCAAAGAAGCGCAAGGTCACGAAGAAAGCATGATATTTGATTTATTTTTGTTGGAGTAAACTATTTGAGACTTGAATTTGGGCGTACGAGCCATTTGTTTTGACATTATGATTAGAATGTTAATTTTTACTTTATTCATACTTTTGTGAGGCTTGGTTTGACAATCACTCATTTTTTGGAAACAAATACTTGACTATTTGATTTATATATGGAATTTTTGCAAGGAAATGTGTTATTTTACTTGCTATTTGAAGCATGAGTATTGTGAAAGCGCCTACGTGAAAAAGACATGGATGTTTCAGTGTGATTATGATTCGTTTATTTTTGAGAAAGAACAAAGTCTATTGAAACCTTGAACTTGCTAGTACGCAAGAGTGTTGAAAGACCATGCTTGAAAGCAATAAGAGGCTAGAGGCCTAATTGGCTATTTAAAACGTATAAATGAGTCGATATGTATATGTTAGATGTTGTGAGTATCACACCTGAGCGTGATATGAATCCGACATGTAGTATCTTTTGATCCAGGATTTAAAATTAGAGATGGTCTGACTCATTGAAAGATTTATGAGTAGGGTTATGAATTGAGTGGATTTTGGGTCATGATTACGAGATTAAAATGCCAAACACTCCAAGACTTGTTCATTTATATATTTCAATCCTCAAAACAAATTTGGTGTGATGGAAACACCTAAAGCTGGCAAAATCTGATCTGACCCGAACCCGACGCAACTCGACCCGAAAAGGGTCAATCTGCTAATGATCCGAATCCAAAACTACTCGACTCGAACCTAACCCGAGACTCTAAGTTTGTGAGACAAGAGTTATTTGGCAGGAAAACCTCACTGGAAACCGACTTGCTAAAGACCCAACATACCTAACTCGATAATAACCGAACCTGCTTATGACAATCAAACCTAAATCATTTGCCAGATTTGAAAAACACCATAATTATGAGAATGTCGTGTTTCACCATAAGACGATTGTATACAAGAATTTGTGAAAAATGAAAAGAATAATCCACACTTCTTTTCTCCCTTATTGTAAATTCTTCAACAAAAAAGGAAAAAAAAAAAGTGAAGTCTGGTGACATGTTTAGATGCGAAGTGTCGTGGTCCGCACCACGACAGCTCGGTAGCAGCGTCATGGACACTCAATGCTCAGTCATGAGTGTCGTGGACAAGCACCATCGACTAGTCAGCTAGGTTGCGACTAGGTGTTATGTCCGGTCACAGGCATCGGGCTCTGGAATGCCCGGACAAAGTGTGGAATTCGTCGGACAAGGATGAGCGCAGGACTTCCTTGGGGGATGAGGAGGTCCACAGCGGAGTCGGTTGATGAGGAACAAGGTTCGAGCTTCATCGGAGATTGAGTATGAAAGTTGTGCAACTTTGATGTTCACTCCTGTCACTTGGGCTGAACCATATAAGACTCTTTACGGGGTAGTAGGTGTTTGAGCTCTCCACCTCCCCTGGGTGCATGGATGGTTGGCATATATCATGACACTTAAGTGAGCTTCCCCGGAAGGGGGCAGGCTTGATGGCATGTCAAAGGACATCGTTGAGTCTCTTCGGAATAAGACATCCCGAGGACATTACCGAGTAGCCGGCGGGCTCGGTAGTGTGCATCATGCACCGAGAGGAGGGTCGTTATTATTTTGAGACGGTTGCGGGACGCTCTATCTGTGAACCTTATATCAATGGATAAGATCCTCCATGAGGGATTTCGGAAAGCGCGGTCAACGAGGGGCCGTGTTGCATTAGTGGTACTCTCGGATTCCGGCACATCGGTACCATAGGATGGGCGACCCCGTGGGAACTTGTGGGACTAAAGGGGATACTTCCTAGTATTCCTATGAAGGGAAGGATGTCCCGGGAAGGTTGTCTGCTTGGTGAATAGGACACTACTCGATGAGGCATCGATGGCCGAGTCGGGGACAGTGATCCATAAACGCGAGGTGCACATTCATAGGTCGGCCTCCTATTAACTCAACGGGAGCGAACATGACTCCCGATTGCTTAAAGGATCGGGAACTACTCGGAAGGAGCTTGAGTGCTCGGGACGAGGATAGTTGCCCGGACCATCGAGACGCGCGCTCCGGACTTGACACGTCCGAGAGTACTTTGGGACTTGACAACTCCCCGGCCACGATGAGGCGAATAGTGATCATGACCGATGAACGGAAGGAGCACTCGATAGGAAGCCTCGAAGCCGGATGGCGTTCGAGGGCCGTGTCGCAAAGGAGCTTGCCAGTGAGACCTGTGTCGGACGATAATGAACAACGTTGTCCGCACAAAGGATGTGATGGTGTCAAGTCATGGGTTGAGGTCGGAAACAGGATGTTCGGTCGGGCTAGAGTCAGGACCAGAGTATCGGCACTAGTACGCGACGAGGGTCTGGAGTATGAGTCAACCATGATGCGGGATATCTGAGATGACCGGTTGGGCGAGTGTCGGGCTGAACAGCCGACACCGAGAAGCGACCATATCTCGGGACAGGAACAACAGTGAAGCGAGCAAGCCTCGATAGTATGAGTCGAGTTGCGAAGAGTTCAATGTGAGTCGGAATGGACAGAACCTCACGTGAAGGCTAGTCAAGACTCGGTGGAGTCTTGATGCCGTACGGTCATTCCGCAGCGAATAATTTAGGACCGTAAAAAGAATTTGTGAAAAATGAAAAGAATCCACACTTCTTTTTCTCCGTTATTGTAAATTCTTCAACAGAAAAGGAAATTTTTTTTGAGTCCGGTGACATGTTTAGATGCGAAGCCTCCCACGTCGCTCATCTCAAACCACGCCTGTGTACACCACGGTCACCATTCACCTTCACCACTAGGGATGGCAGTGGGGTGGATACAGGTGGATACCGCCCCGCATCCGCTTCAGTTGGGACGGGGATGGGAGAGTGCTAGGTGGGGATGGGGCGGAGATGGTTTTGATAAAGCAAAACCGCCGTTGGGATGGGGCGGAGGTGGTTTGCCTTCTTCACTCAGTGGATACCCATTGGAGCCCCGCTCCACCTTATACCCGCTTACCCGCCTCGCCTCATACCCATCTGCCCTGCCTCATACCCACATAATAATAAAAAATGTAAAACATGAATATATAGAATCTTATTTTACCAAATATATAAAATTTTCTACTGCTATTACTTATCAAAAAGCTCAAATTTTTCCGTGTAAATTATCTTGGGTGAATTTGATGTAGATTCAGATGTGGGCTTCATTTCTTTTCGGATGGGTATAAACGGATATGGATATCCTCCCGATAAATGGAGCGGAGGTGGATACCCGACGGGTAAGTGGGGCGAGGGTGAATTTGGGATTTCCGACCAGTGGTGAGAATGGAGCGGGTAGCAGAATCAAAATATCCAGATAAATGTGGGGATGAATCAACCTATATCCACTACCAACCCGCCCCATTGCCATCCCTATTCACCACCCCAACTCCCAACTTTCCCTCTTCTCTCCCCTTCTCCTTCCCTCTCTCTCTCTCTCTCTCTCTCCCTCTCTCTCTCTCCTCTCGCTCTCAAGCCCTAACACTTGTTCCATTTCATCTAACACTTGTTCCATTTCATCTACCTTGTTTTTCTTAGAGAGTTAGAGAGAGAAATGGGTCAGGCATTTCGTCGAGCAGCTGGTAAGCTACGAAATACAACCATTGACACTTCTTCATCATCAGCAGCAACCCCATCTCGGTATCAAAACATCATCGAAAACCATAAACCTCCAGCAGTTCCTCACGACACCGGTGTTCACATTCATAAAATCGATGCTAAACCTGGTTGGTATTCTTTTATCAAATGTCTGTGTTTTTTCGATTTTGTTTCAATTTCACTCTAATTTAGCTTAACCCAGTTTCATTTTCGATGCATTTTGCAAAAGATTGGTGCTTTTGACCCTATTCTTTTATTAATGTGTGTTTTGTTTAATTCTGTTTAATCATTAATCAAATTTAGCAAAAAGCCCAGTTTCATTTTTGATGCATTTGATAAAACAGATTGATTGTTTGGAACCCAATTTGGGTTTTGTAGTCTGGGAATTGATTGTTGTTAGATAAATTATGTTGTTTCTGATTATTGATGAGCATGGTTCTACACTTCTACTTAAATGTATTCTTTTGCTCAAATGTTTGTGTTTTTCAATTCTGTTTCATCATCAATCAAATTTAGCTCAGACCCACTTTAACTTTTGATGATGTTGAACCAAATTTGGGTTTAATAGTGTAGGAATCGATTGTTATTAGCTAAAATGATGTTGTTTTGTAATAGAAGAGGATGGTGCTAAAACTAATGCTGGAGTAGCTGAAGAGAGAGATCCACAGTATGAAGCTATGTTGAATCAAATGTTGGGGAGAATCAGTACTAAACCTGTTGGCAAGTCTGAAATGGGTGAGGTCAGATTCTATTACCGCTTTCTATGTTATTGGTTATTTGATTTGTTATATGTTTTGTTGTGTGTTTAAGTATGCCCATGCCATGACATATGGAATTGCTTCAGAGTTGTTGAGATAGTGGTACATTTAGGCTATCATATGGATCCAATTTAATGTTAATATTTCATCCCCATGAAGTTTGAGGTGAGATAGTCGTACATTTAGGCTATCGTATAGATCCAATTTAATGTTAATATTTCATCCCCATGAAGTTTGAGGCTAGGATGATTTGCCAAGTATTTTGACTGTTATTATGAGAACATCTAAGTGGATGGAGAGTATTTTGTTGAGGATGTGGATAAGATTCTCTAAGGTAAATTTTGCCACTTGCTACATTTAGCATTGCTATTTCTCAAACAACGGAATTTCTGGAAAGAGATTGGCAGGGCAATGTGACAATCTGTTTGACAAGAAAAATGGATGATCTGATGACATTAATATATTGTCTGCAAACATTTTGTGCATGGATTAATGCATCACCTTTGCCTTCCCTCTTTGATTAGTACATGAGAAGAACAGCCCCAAACAAATTGATGCATGGGGATGATAATTGCTAGACTCTAATGCTCAATTGTAACGTGCTATAATTGGCCGATTTACAATTGAGGTTTAGCCCTTTAGGATGTAACCAAGCCAATTTGAGCAAGATGAGGGAGACCCTTCTCAATCTTCTGCTCACTTAGTTTCCACTAGATCTCCAGTCAAATGTGAAACCTTGTGCAAGCTTGTCTTGCTTAAATTTTGTTGCTCTTCAGTCACTTGGGTTTTGATTTATATATGTGAACCACTTACATCTTATAAATTGAGCTAAGTTCACTTTGTTAGCTCACTTTTTTGTCTCTCTTAATGTCCTATTAATTAAACTATAAAACACATGGCCATTTACCAATTAGTTTAAATAGTATTTCCAAGTCAGACTTCTATAAATGGCCATAGAATCTTAGACCTTCTGTGAGATAAAATGCAGCACTGGAGATGATCTTTCGATTGATTATAGATCAGTTGATACTGAGAGTGGCTTGCAAGATATTTTCTATGTATAACTGTATAAGCTTGTTCTCTTAGGCTTGGTTTGGTTAGATCCTTTCTAACTTTCATCGAGGGCGCTATATTTTGTAATTTTCTATCCTCCTTCATAAAATTTTATTTTCTTTAAAAAATCTATCTTTGTGGTGAATTTTTTTTTGTGTGTGTGTGTTTGGGTGTGAGACTATGTTGCTTGGAAACAGCCGGAGTATGTGTTTCTATGCTCATGAAACATAGATAAAGATGCAAAAATATCGATATGAAACAGTCATAAATCATAAATGTTTTGAGGAGGCAGACAACTTTTTTGTTGGGAGGGAATTGCCAGCTACATAAGAAGAAAACACCCATGAGAAGGCACCCCCCCTCCTCTCTCCTCCCCAAACAAAGAAAATAAGACAAATGATGAAAAATGAAGTATCTACCAACACCCAAGACTCCACCTTGCTGGGCAGCATCTTTCCCTGCTGCTAGTCATACAGCCAAATCTGTCATATTTATTGACATTTGAAAGATGCTAAGTTGCTAACCTTTGAGGCGCCAATGTTGGAGAAGGGAGAATCAGAAGTTAGATCTTTAGATTACTCGAGAGTGGTGACTATCATGGTTGTTTTCTTCTCGCCAACGGTTAAAGAGAGTAGAGATGGTTTGCAAAGAATGATGCTTTAAAAATTGTGTATGAGAGGGAAGGGGAACCATTGTTTTCCTGTTTAACAAGCTTACCATTTCCTCCGTTTGGCTTACCATATCCTGTATCTTCTTTCTTACTTAGCTTAGTGCAACATAGAAGTTGAAAGGTAGGAAGGAATTTTCCTGGGCTACCTAGTTAGCTTATATTCACAAGAAATTTATGAGTTATCCATGTATTTGAGACATAATAGCTTAAGTGTTATTTGAAGCTTGATATTTCTTCTAGAGTTTGAAGAATGACATAGAGCCTCAAATGAAGGTATTCACTAAATGTAATCTTAGTGATCCCATGTGGTGTGGGAAAGAAGAACTAATCTCAGTTTCTAGTGACGAAATTGCATGATAAAACCGACTGTTTAGCGGGACATAGGATTATCTCAGGGTGACCAATTGCAATCTCGTGGTTTTTAGCATTTGTGTCCTCCCTATCTTACTTATACCGAATCAACTTTGAACTATGGATTCAATAGTCACTTGAGACTTGACTCAGTCAACTATGGATTTACTAATGACTTGAGTCTGGTGGACCTCTTCACAAGGGAGAATGATTATCTACTGGAACCAAGAACATGGAGTTATTCAATAAAGTGCTTTCGTCTTTCAGCCTAACAATCATGGAGAAGCACAATGATGATTAGTGTTAAATGCCTAAATTTACCTCGTAAAGTACAAATGTTCTCGAAAGAAAGAAAGTAAATCTCTTGGCTGGTCGTCGGAATGTAGAGGAGTGGCAAGAAGTGCAAGGAAAATCATGGTAGGGTACTGTAGAAGGGTATCATTGGTGGGCAACGTTAAGGATCTGGGTCATAGGTGGATATCGTAAACAATGGGCGCCCTAGAATGAAAAGTTTGCTTAGCTAGTCCAGGATTTTATTTTCCAAAAAGAATATGCCGGGAGTTCTGCAAAATCAGGAGTTGGTTGCTGGCTCCCTTTTATCAAGGTGAAGAAGTTGTTAGCAACTTCTCTACTTAGGCTTGATGAGGAGGGTGCAGGGATATGGGCCCAAACCTCACATGAGGAGTATAATGTTATAATTAGGGTATGCATTGCTGACTAAAGAGGGTTTGTGATGAGATGCGTTGGGGTTAAGCAGGGCTTGTGAGGAGAATATTCTGGGAGAAATTATGGGCGCAGAATCCTACCAATGTGTAAGCTGTTTTTGTGGAATCTTTGAGTAATGCTTTGGTGCCCTTGGTGGTAATGGTAATCTTTGGAAAGGAGGCTTGATGGTGGAGGCTTGATGGTGAGGGAAGAGTGGTCCTTAATTTTTGTCACGATCAAGAAGAATATATTAATCACTAGTCCGGCAAACGGGTGAGGAAGTTTTGAAAAGCTTGTCTTTGATTGTGTGGGTCTTGGACACATGGACCATGCTTCTAGAAGGGATAAACAATAACAATTGAAGCTGTCTTTCTTTGTAGCATCCTTGTCCTCGATTTTGATTCACATCAATCAGATAGTTTTTAGGGTTCGACTTTGATCAGGTTGCTATTATAATCTTGGCAAGGAACTTCATGGATATAGAATTTCATGCCATGGAAATCACAACTGAAAGAGATAGGGAGGTTCACCCTGCTAAGACATCCAATTTTGTGCTTTGTGGTGATCATTCTGATAGTCCTACAGCTAGTCCTATTATTGATTGCTTATGGAGGGAAAACAATCTTCATGTAGGCTGTGCCTGGGTAGTGGGTAGTGTATGAGGGCCGCCGACCTCTATTGGGGATAATGTAAAGTCTAAAATTGTGTCTTCAGAGATCTATGGGAAGACTATTGCATGCTTGGAAACTATGCAGTTTCTCGTAAAGTGCAGAGATGCTTTGGAGTTGTTTTCATAAATAGCGGGTGGTATCACATCCAAGATGGAAAGAGGCTCTGCAACTGGGAAACTGCCTTTTTCCTTTAGTTATTGCTCTATTAAAAGACAAGTACAAATAATATAGTCCAAACCACGAGCTTGCTAAAGTGAAGAAAGGGTGTGCTTACGTCGTATATATTAAATTTGTGCTGGACATTGGCCCAAAAAGAAAAATGACAGAAAACGTGAACTCTTCATTTATTGTGCCTGTATTTTGCTCTTGGATGCTCAAATAATATGACACTTGGACACTGGAAAATAGACCAGAAATAAAAGAAATCCCACAGAAATAGCAAGGAATAATCATTGAATGTGCACCCGTAACTGATCCTTGTCCTTAAGTCATGGTTACATAGAGCTAAGGATAAAATATTGCCAATGTTATTTTATTCTTGGCTTTTAGTTTACAGCCACGATTTATTGGCTAAGAAACAAGATTGGCTTCTAAGTCATAAAGACACAAATCCTTTATTTAGCAACCTGATTATTAATTAATGATGAATATCTAGGCATTTATTGATTCATTTGATATATGGAGTCATTTTAGAGGACAAGGATCGGGTACGGGTGTGGATTCAAGGATAAGACTTTGCTATTTTCAGGAGATTCATTGTTTATCTTCTTACCTAACCTTCTATTTATGGTCTAATTTGAAGTGTCCAAGTGACATTGCATTTGAGTGTCTAAGGGTACTTTAGTAAAAATGTATGAGTGATGGACTGACGGTAACACAGCAGTTGGATGTAAGTGACATATCATTTTCTATATCTTGTTTTAATTAACGTTTAGGAGAAAGTATCACACTTGCAGCCACGTATATTAGTATTGGGAAGTAGAAAGTTTGGATTTGGGGTATCAACGTGGGAACTGGAAAGGTTACATATACCAATAAGATGAGTGATCCTGGTGGTAAAAGAAAAACATGTTGATCTGAAGCATTCTAGTGTTCTAGAGATCTGGATAGCTTGCTTTGTTAGTAATTCTTATGGTCAATTTTTTTTAGCTTTCTTTGTCTTCCTGTGCTCTTCAATGATAACTCGTGGACTTCATTAACACCTATATCTATATGGGGCTCGCTTGCTGTTATAACTGTATTTTCAGAAGAACTCCCCTCTCTACAAATAAGGCTTTCTGTGTATGTTGTTGATGATTGGATGTATTCTAGTACTTCTGTTGTCTTTGTAAATTCAGATGTTGTTAGTTAGTTTAGCTCTCTCTTGTTTGCATCAGTCATTCAATACCATGGGCAAATGTTAAATCTTTCACCGGCATTTTCTTGGATAAGTAAGAGAGAATATTTTACTATTTCACATGCCACAATAGAGAGTCTCCATGCTCATACTTATGAAAAATACCAATACTGTCATGCACGGATTGTATTCTGGTAATTCATTTACAGATGTTCGAAACACTAAGAAAGTATAGAAAGCTGAAAAAGGAAATAGGCCACTAGGTCTAGGAAGTAGGCCAAGTTCGATACTTCAAGAGCATGAATGAGCCAATCTCAACACTCATTCCTTCCCTCAGTTTGGGTTGCTGGAGTTTTGATTCTATTATCTAGAACTGTCTTCTTTCAGTTATACATTTATAGCGTGGAAGATAGCAGGGATAGAACAGTCCATGCCATTTTATTTTCTGATGCTGGTTTTGGAATAAACTTCTCTTATGCACTTTTAGTATCTTTAGCGTCAACTTCTAAGGTTTTCATGGCCTTATTTACAATCTTTATCTTAGCTGAACGCAGAAGACAATAGCTCAATCCACTCAGCAGGAATGCCATTATCTAAATTAATTCTTGAACCACAGGTGAATAGGTGATTATGTCACCTTTTCCCCATAGGCTCACTGACAATTTGCTGGCCGTGTTTGATAAAATTTCCTATCATTATTGTTATTTCTCCTTGTGAGGAGCGGAAAGTTTAGGAGACGTGGTTTTGGGGGGGGGGGGGGGAGGGTAAGTTGTGGCGGAAGTGTGCTTGTATGGGCATTCTGTGGTGTATTTGGCTAGAGCGGAACTCGAGGGTCTTCTCCGCTTTTGAAAAGACTGGTGATTGTGTTTGGGATCATATTGTTTATTTGGCATCTGTTTGGGCGAAGGCAGCTGTGGCCTTCAAGGGTGTTCCACTTATCTTTGTTCAACTTCATTTGGGGAAGTTGTAGATATTTTTTGTATTCATTTGAGGACTTCTTTTCCTCCTTTTTGTATTCTTTCAATTGATTGATTAATAAAATTGTCTCATCTAAAAAAAAAAAAGTTTATGAGTTAGAACAATTTGAGTGGAAGTGAGAAATTAGGAAAGCAAATGATCGGAATAAACAAGGTGATGGAAAGTTATGACCTCTCATCATTTGGATAGTAGTATGCTTATATAAAGCCACTGTAAAAACATGAAATCACTAATTGAAAAATTTAGCAAAAGAATAGTTTACATACTTTGTACAAAGCCATTGGCGAGATTGCTATTTTTGTGGAAGAGTGCTATTTTTGCAGTATTTTGGTACATATGGTTAGAGAGGAATGCTAGAGTCTTTTCTGGTATTTCTATGACAATTGGTGTGTTATGGGATAGGGTAGTTTACTTAGCCTCCTTGTGGGCTAAGGCTACTGGGTGTTTTCGTAGTTATCCGGTTTCACAGGTTATGCTTCACTGGGCTGACTTGTAAATAGATTCCTTTCGAGGACTCCTTGTTCTCTTAGGATGTAATACTGTTTATATTACTCTTAATAATACTTTCTCTTTATCTAAAAAAAAAAAAACAAAGCCATTGGCGAGATTTGTAGTTTCTTTTGATTGCTTATGAGGATGCTTTATCCTCTTTTTTGTATTCTTTACAGAATTGATTAAAAAAAATTTCTTATCTAAAAAAAGAAAATTTAGTTTATATATTCTATTGAAATCCTCTAGTTTCTATTGGAGAAGTATTGTTACTTGTTAGCCATTCCTTCTACACAAAGGGAGTATTATTCCCCTGGTAGTTTGGTGATCTTTCTCAACCAGGCGTTCCTTGCCCTTAACTTGAAACCTTCGTGTTGCTTTCATATAGATTTCTTCTTCACGATCCGCAAGAAAGAATGTTGTGTTCACATCTGTTTAACTTCTAATAGTTAAAACAAGAATTATTCAGATTGAAGACATGTAACCACAAGCGAGAATATCTCTTTAAAAGTCAATACCTTTCTCTGGTTAATTCCTTTCACAACTAGTCTAGCTTTATGCAAAGGCTTTGAAGAAAAAGCGGGTGTACAAGTTCAAGGATGAATGCAACAACTCACAACCAGAGTATAACAGTAGACCGGTTGTGAAATAGTTTAACTAAAGAAAAGGCGTCGACTTTGAAAAGATATTCACAATTGTGGTTAAATGTCTTCAAACCGAATAATTCTTGTTTTGTTGTTGGAAGTTGAGCACATGTGAAGACATCCTTCCATCATGGTGGCCGTAAAGAAGAGATCAGCTGCCCGAAGGTTTTCAAGTTTAGGACAAGGAAAGCCTTGATGGCAAAGATCGCCAATCGCAGAACTAATACTGTCACTCTCTATGCAGAACCAAGGCTAACAATACGTCTCTACAATATAAAAGGCTAAATTGTGTTTATTTGAATGTCTGAACTAATGATTTTAAGTTTTACAACGGATTTATGAGCGCATTAGTATCCAAATTACGAGATTTTATAACTTTCAGTTTTTTAAACCTCTCACCAAAATTGTAAAGTTATTTTCATCATTTTTTGTCTCTTCTGGTCATTTGCTTTCCTTATGTGTCTCTCTCACTTTCTGTATATTTTTTCTGACTCCGAAATTTCCTCTCCTCACAAGTAGGAATCCTAACTATAGTCATCGTTCAACATATTATGAGAGGCTTATAATGTGATAATATGAGAGCCATTCTGTGGTG
This sequence comes from Tetragonia tetragonoides, assembly GCA_038025085.1. Lineage (NCBI taxonomy): Eukaryota > Viridiplantae > Streptophyta > Magnoliopsida > Caryophyllales > Aizoaceae > Tetragonia > Tetragonia tetragonoides. The sequence continues at coordinate 31,214,141 of CM076152.1, read as the reverse complement.
TATCTGGTTGGAGAGAAATTCGAGGGTGTTCAGTGACTTTGGGAGGATTATGGAATCATGTGTACTTGGCCTCCCTTTGGGCTAAGGCTGTAAGAGTTTTTAAGGGCGTTCCACTTACTGTTGTACAGAGCCATTGGCGAGATTTGTAGTTTTCTTTTGCTTAGTCATGAGGATACCTTATCTTCCTTTTTGTATTCTTTATCGATTTGTAGTTTTCTTTTGCTTAATCATGAGAATACCTTATTCTCCTTTTTGTATTCTTTATCGATTTAATAAATAAAAAAACCTTATCTAAAATTAAAAAAAAATACTGCTGACACAGCATGTATTATGGTAATTGCAAATCGGAATAGGATGGGTAAGTCGAGAATTTAGGTAATGTTTTCTAACTCTGACACCTTATGTGCAAAGAAAATCTGAACAGCAAGGAGAGGAGTGGGAAATAATTGTCTGAAGAAATGATTGCCAAAATAAGTATATGGGCACTTGGGCCAAAAGGATGTCTCTCTCTAGTTAAAGCTTCTCTAAAACTGGGTTAGTTTCTCAATAATCCTTGTTCAAATTCCAGGAGAGGTTACCCAACTGATCAATGCAAACCAATGCCTGCATGGAGAATTCGTACAAAACTGTAGATGTCAATTGTTATAACAATCAACTCATAATAGTCTACCACTTTCGAACATCTTTATGTAAACTTCTAATAGGTCTCTGCATTGCAAGTCTGTCATTTCCTTACCTTGTTCAAACAATCAATTCATAATAACATAGTCTGAATTTCCTTATGTAAACTCTTAATAGGTCTCTGCATTGCAACTCTGTCACTTCCTGGCTTCATTCAAACTTCAATTTAACTTGTTAACTAGTAATAGCTTTCTGAATAATAGTCTTTAGTTCAAGAACTCGACAATTGATCACTAGCCTAGTACCCTTATATGTTTACAAACTGTGAGCGACACATCTGATATCTGTTTATAAAGTTTAATGTGACTTCTCGAAAATTAAGGGTCACTTCCAGTCTTGTGGAAGTAACAATTAGAAATACTCTGGCTTTATGTCCGGTGTGTAGACAGCTAGAAGCACCGTCAATCATATAAAGTATAAAACTTTGCACAGAATTTCTGTTGTCCAAACAAAGTACAACTAGGGTGGTAGAGGTGGCACTGTAAAATTTGTACTAACCCGTTTGGCCAAGCTTCTCCCGACGTTTACTTATCCCTCTACATTCTCCTCCGCCATCCCTTTCTCTTCACCTCTTTCTCCGCTTTTGAAAGAAGTTGAAATGAGGCCAGAAGTAGAAGCTACAAACGGAGCTTCTATTCTAGTCCCATTTGAACTTCCTAAAAGTTCAATGTGGAAGATGCAGAGAAAGAGGGTGGCGGTGGTTGTGGTGAAGAGATGTAAGGGACAGAAGTAGAAGTTGGTAGAAGCTTGGCCAAACAAGTAACTCAAGATAGTTTGGAAATTTCTCTGTTTAGATAAAAGAGAATTGGTATTAATAAAACTGTAAGCTAGAGTTACAGTTACATATGTGCTTAGTTTCTTTGGACTTTAGTAATCGCGTAGGTTTCAGTAGCTCCACCTGCCCTAGAAATTAAGAAGGTAAGTAAGTCACCCTATTCCGAACAAGTTCAGGTGACAAAGGACCCCTAGAAAACATATATTGCATTCCACTTAGCCAAATACGCCACAAAATTTCAAAGAAAGCATTGCCACAGTAAAGCAGCCATGCAAACCCAATGCTCTCCTGAAAAACCAAAAAGCTTACAACAAATAAACCGTGTCATGTTGCAACATGACTCACTATTAGCACTACAAAACGTAGACATAAGGAGAGGAGAACTAGGCACCTCTTGTCTCCGTCTCTACAACATATCATTTTTAGTGATTCTCCCCAATGCAAGCCAACAAAAACTCACACTTTCAAGTTTCAAAGCTCAGCTAGTAAGACCTCTGAGAAGTATTCCAGAGATCCCAGATTCGAGTCCCCTCGGGACTACTGGAGGTTTTCCTGGTCGTTAACTTGAGGGCCCATGAAATTAGTCAAGCAAAGCTTGGACACCCTTACCTTCCATAAGAATGTAGCAATAAGGAGAGCAGAAAAGCGCAAAGGTGATTAAGGCATGCCGAAGAGTCATGTAGCCACCTCTAGAAAAGTATACTCTACTTCACCCATCCAGCTTCCAGAAATAAGCCTAATGACCGGTTCCCAGAATGACTTCAAGGGTGGCTTCCAACCAAGTGGTACTCCCCAAGTAAGTGGATGGCCAACTTTGAAATTGGCAAAGTAGCAAACTGGAGATATGGAGAGTATCATCTGCAGTAACAACTCCCTTCTACACTACACTTTGAGAGATCGACATGACTCTGAAATCATCTCAAAAGTCTGCAGTGAGGATGTTATTAAACTTTGCAACATCAACAGTCCAAAATAACATCATATAATCATATTATCTGCCAAGTGTTCTAAAAGAAGAAATAAAAAGTCATCTGTCAAGTGTAGATGGGAAAACGCTGACCCCCTCCCTTCCCACCTTACATCCCTCCGTCACCCACCTCAAAGCCCCTCTGTACTCAGCACATCAACGGCAATAGTAAATAGGACAGGTGACTGAGAAATCATTTTGCTTTCTTTTTAGTTTGGCAGTTCTCGACACGTTGATGATTTATGCTTAATTGTGGAGTTCAATGGTGGGAGGACCATAGCCTTTGGACCTAACATAAATGTCTTCCTTGTATACCAAATGCCTACCTATTCATTTCTACCATTTGTTATTATTATTACTTTTTTTTTTTCTTTTTGTATTCTGTTATGCTTTCCATAAAGGTTGGATATGTAGAAGTTGTCAACATCCCTTAGAATTGAAGCATTATTGGCATGTCAAAGTTGCAGATATCTTGACTACTAGGCAGTAAAATTGTTTTGCCTTTTAATGCAGATAATTAAATGCATGGCTTCATGTCTGATAATGTCTTCTTTGAATGCATTTGAATCCAACTTAAGCAATTACAAGCAGTACTATTTTACATGTGAGTGCTGGAAGATTAAAATAATGTGTGAGTTCCTTCACATTTTACCATATGAAATAGAATGAGATTGAAAGCAACTTGAATACTTGTAATGAAAGAATGCATTGTAGTACTCAGTTCGTTTAAATGAAGCAATTGTCTATTCATGTTGCAGGCTTTCGTGGTGCAGAAGTCAAAGAGACCCTTGCCAAAGGAACGAAATACTAGTCCGGATTCTGGACATTACGAAGAAAGGCCTGTTGCTGCAGGAACATTGAATGTGGCTCAGCTCCGCCGCATAATGCTTCTGCATCAGGGCAAGGCTGAGGATCATGATGGCCCGGTGGACGCAAAAAAGATAGCTGAAACATTCCGGTTTGACGCAGAACAACTTAAAAGAATATTCCAGTTTGTGTCACTGCCACCTGAGGAAAATACTAACAAAACGAGACATGAATTGTGACGAATGACTTCTTATACATGTTTACAAATGAGTGGTTGCTCTAGGCTATGTTAGGTTCTGGTGAAGTTCTATATGTGCTTGCAAAATCTACCTACAGGCTACATCATGAAACAGAGCTACTATGGCGAATTTTGTACGGGAATTGTATGCTTTCTGAAATGATTGTAGTATACTACATTGTTCTCCGAGGTTGCCCACAAATGAATAAATGAGTGATGATGTAAAGAATTCTCATCTTTAATGGTAGTTCATCCTTATTGTTTATAATGTGGTGTAATTTTTGATGCTATGTTAAAAGGTCCCCTGATTAGTCTATGCAATTCCTCAAATAACATCTGCATGTATTCCTGCCTTCTTCCAGATCATAAATGCTCACCAGAATATCCACATTGCTGTCTTATAGGGTAATCCAGCAATGTAACAACTGACACTCTAGTGGACTGATACGGTTAAGCAAAGATGTGCCTTTATTTTTATTTTATTTTTTTATTTGTTTTTTGTGTGATAATTAGAAGTCCATTTTATTCAATGGAGGAAAAATGGAGCCGAAGCTCACACACAACACACCCTATATATCGAAGCTAAACACGCGCGATTAAGCATAGAAGTGCTTGATCCGACGAGGGAGTTTAGGTGGAGTACTAGCCTGTCAGGGGATAAAGATTCTCAAATAGCGATTAAGCAAAGAAGTGCTTGATCCCTTCGTGTTGCATTAGCCATTTAGCAGCAAAGAAGTGCTTGATCCCTTTGTGTTGCATTTAGCCATTTACCACTCTTGTCTTTCATATCACTGATTAGTTGGAAATAGACAAGTATTATGGATGGCTCTCTGGCACAATAACAAACATCAAACGCTATGAATATCCAGATTCGAAGGATGCGTATTGCTTAAGCCATAAAAGATGTGAGGGAAAACCATGAAAAAATTCATAGAACATTTGTAAACTAATTACAAGTGAAACACATTCAGCGCCTGTGGAAATTAATAATGATTGACGGGACAATGGGCCAAAGTACCAAATACTTTTTGATAAATGATAACTACCGAATAACCTCCAAGGTTAGACAACTACTGCATAACCTTTGAAAAAAGAGATTGCTAAATGTAAATCTCAAATTGCTAAACGAGGGGGCGGGTGGTTGTTTGCCTAACGAGGGGCTCCATGGGCGAGGGGCTCGTTTTCGGGTGGGATGAGGCGGGCAAGGGGGAGTTGAGTCGGGGTTGGGTTGAGAGGGCTGAGATGGGGACGGGGGGCTTTGCGGTTTTTTTCCCGTTATTTTTTCTTCTCTTTTTTCATTTCAATGCGTCAGGTCCCTGCTAGGCCAGCAAGGCAACAACACCACCCACCGAGGTGCCTGACCGGCGAACCATTTCCACCCTGGCGTCGTGGAACCCCACCCCGGTGTGTCTCTCTCCTCCGCACCCATTTCTCTCTCCTCCTAGCCACACAAGGCACCGAGATGCGAGCCACCCAAGCCACCGAGCCACCAGCCACACGCGCCCCATAACGGCCTAACCCCCATGCCCCACCGTCAGCAGCAAAGCAACCACCCAGTAAACCCTAAAAAATGCATAATTAATAGAGTCCAGATTCAACTTTATTAGTCATCTGAATGTCACCATAATTTCATAAAAATATTGTCTCATATCATCCGATTGATTAGATTTTAGGTGGTCCATGTCATCAATTGCAAGTTTTGAGACAACAAAGCATAAGTATGAATAGAGGTGAAAGTTTGGACTTTGGATTGGATTATGGCTTAGTTCAAATCCAATTTAAAAAAATTTGGACACGAAATTTTGAGTCCAAATCCAATCCAAACTAATTTTGGACTTTGATTTTTGAGTCCGAATCCAATCCGAATTATTTTTCGTAATCCAATTCGATCCGAATAATCCAATTTTTTCCTAACTCTTTACCTTTTCTATAACAATGTCCATTACTTAACAAAAATTCATCGATAAGATAATAATACAAATATCGAAGTTTACTACAAGTCTACAACATTCATTATAAAAAAATGCAAATTATGTAGTTTCAAAGGTGCTCGGTAATCCCCGCTTAGTGTACATGGAGAAGACAAATGTGTAAAAAGATAGCAATTGGACGAGTAGCTGCTAAGGCGTGACTTGAGTGAGTTGTCTGAAAGGATCTTTCTCTCTTAATTTATGCATGCATTTTATTGTTGCCTTCAATCCCTTAGATTTTAATTTGTTGATTATACTATTTATTTTGGGCTAGTATCATTTTTTGGATTATATTTTTTTATTTATTAATTTATATCTAATTTGGATTGGATTATTGGACTCCGAAAGGGTGAGTCCGAATCCAATCCGAAAATCTAAAAAATATTTTTTTTGAGCCCGAATCCAATCCGAAATCCAAAAAGTTCAATCCGAATAAGTTTCACCCCTAAGTATGAAAAGGCTTTCTTAAAAATGAAAAGGGTAGTTTCAGAAGTATTGCAACAATAAATTTGCGTTAAATAATTTAGGATTTACGTTAAGTAGTTCCGTTGGAGAATAGATGATACCTTATGTATGGGCCAAAATAGCAAAATTGGGCTCTCGCAAGGCCCAGTCCAAATACAAAGAGTAAAAATGCACCATATCCTCCAAACATGTCCAATAACAAGACGCCAATCCACGAAAACCCTAGCACTTGGAATGAATACTACATGTGTCCTCTCGCAGCTACCATGTTTTGGGGCATATTGCACTATAAATTCCAGTGCCCCAGCTACGAACAACCACTATTTTCGAATAAAAAAACTACATTCTTATTGAGATATTGATTGATTTGATCATTTAAACGAGGATCCCATAAACTGCTCGGGCTAACTTTGTCTATTTTGCATGTCATTCACTCACGGAAATACCTGTCATATTAGAGAGTAAGTGCGTGTCTCAAGATAAGTCTTACGTCACTCCCCGGACGGATAGAAAAAAACAACAAAATACCTTACGTGGTTTTATATTGAAACTACCTTATGAAACAGAAAACTAGATTTTTGCTAACTACATCTCTGTTTAAATCAAACAAGGAATTAAATATTAGTTTCATGTGTGAGTAGAGTGTTCCACGTCGAAAGATTGATGTGAATGACTTTATTATATAACATTATTGGGCTACTCCTCTTATTGTCAATTGGTTTTAGATGCAACTGCACTTAGTTTGTGTGTTAGAATTTACTAGGGCGAATCCAACATACCATATGATCCATGAACATCTGGCAATATAATTATGAACAACTCTATATAATAGCATAGGCATAACAAAGGGATTTCTCAACTGACTCGAGCGTATGAGAATACTTGGTGGACGGGAAGTCTAGCAAAAACAAAATTGAACTATCAACAACAACCAACAAGATGTTTCAAATCAAACAATATTCCTCTAACATATCATTCTCATTCTCTCACATTTGAGAACAACCTCTTTGCAGAACGATTGAAATATCTTTCTGAAATTTTGAAATGAAGATTAACATGGTATCAAAATATTTTTAACAAAATTGTTGATAATAGCTTAAGTTAGATTATGGTATGTTATCAAGAAAAAACATAAGGATACTTATCTCAACCCTTTACCTCCTTAAAAAAAATCCATGTAATCTACCTCATTGAAACCGATGGAGAAAGAAGGTGATGAAACATTGACATGACCCATTTTTTGAATTCTTGAGGAAAACATAGCCTATCAAGCACCTCCTCAATAAATCTCATCTCACAGTATCATAAGTCTATCAAAGGTTAATTTTTCAGTAGACACCTAGCTGAAATGTTATTACTATTATAGTGGTTATCAGATACTGGCACACCAAGACCTTATCCATAATGGATCTGTCTTTTACAAAGGCATTCAAAGTTTGACCAACAAGCACAGACAACACCCTATTCAATCTATGACAAATCATCGTAGAAATGCACTTGTACAATACGTTATAACATGCTAGTCTAAAATCACTAGTTTTTGTAGGCTTTTCCACTTTTGGAATCAAAGATAAAACACTTTTGGGAGTGCTCTACTTGAGAAGTCACACAAAACTAAAAAGAAAAAAGAACATGTACCGATCTCCTAGGAACCTCCACCTGCCGCGTGGACCAAGCTAAACTATGATGCAAATTTTGACATTAGTACACTAGCTGCTGGTATTGCAGAGGTTTTCAGAAGACATGATGGCAGCTGGATGTTTGGATTTGGGAGAAGACTAAAGACTCAGAATGTGTTGATGACAGAATTCCTAGCCATCACAGAAGGATTGAAGGAAGTGAAAAGAAGAAACCTAGCACACGTGTTGGTGGAGTCAGATTCTAAGAAAGCTGTGGAACTGGTGCATCAGTAAGTTAACTCGTGCATTTCCAGTCATGATGCCTTTTATGAAATCACTCAATAAATATCACGTTTTTCGCTCTATGATTTCGTGAGTTATAAAGTTTGTAACCTTTGGTTTATAAAGGCAAACTAAATCACCAAGAAATCAATTAGGATTAAAACACAATAGTTTATTTTTCAAGTAAAATAGACTTTTCATAAAACAAACAGTTATAATCCTACTAGACTTATTTTAAAAAAAATTTCTGAATAAAACTTTTATATTTAATATTGAGTACTAAAAAGATAATATTGAGTACTAAAGAGATATTATGTAAACAATTTTAATTAAGTTATTTTATAAATAAAAACTCTTTAAAATTGTTTTCATAAATACACGTATAAAACTTACGTACTCAATAATACTTGGTAACCCACATACTGTTTCAAGCTGTTACTTCATCTGTTACCATGTGTACCTTCGATTCCAACCTCAATGACTCAAGCACGACTTCTCTTACATGAAGTCTAATAAAAACAAAAAAGCTCTAACTCCAACTTCATACCATGTTGTTCTTGAATCAATCTTCAATGTATCAACATTAAGATTATCAAAACAGAACGTTCTTGATTCCGTTATTGATTCCTTGTATACAAAACTTAGCTAGACAATGTTAGCTTGATAAATATCAATTATTTATTATCATTAAAATCATCATAATTCAACACTTTTCTAACCTCCACCACCCTTTTATAACTCTTGCCCTCTCCTACTCCATGATATCAATGGAGATTTTTATCACACCATAAACATAATGAGGATCAACTTGCACACCTAAGCAATATCTAATCTGATGACAATGTCTTCTGTGTATGTATCCACACTGAGATTGACCTGATATCAGAAGATTTGCAGCAACATTGTGTTAGAAACAAAGCTAATGATAGAACAAACTTATCTCGAACGAAAGTCGTGGCGTGATAAATCACTGCCCTAAAGTCGAATTTGCCCCCACATGTACACTAGGGAATTTCCGGCAACCGACCTCCAGGGATACACGACAACCAAAGCTCCGGTGTACTACGGTGCAATGGTTTTGAGAGCAAACTGAACTACTGCCAAACGAATCAGAGAGAGGGTATTTTGTGTGTCTGTATTTTTTGTGAAATGGGAAGTCTCCAATATATAGAGGAAAATAGAGAGAATCATGATGGCAAAGACAATTAAGTTGGAGGTCATCAAATGGAGAATATCAAGGGAATTTATATTTGTAACGAAAGACAATAAATCTTATCTAGTCAAACTTAATCAATGTGGAGAATTAAGGAGTCATCCCATATATGGGTAACTAAACTGCTTACCTCTTGTAAGCTACCATTGTGGGACAATAAGATTGTCCAACATCTTTTCTTTGAAGCAAATATTCCAACAATCCCCCACATGATTCAAAGGAAATATAGAAAGGAACAAGGTTCGAATTGCAGTAGGAGGTCGAACGTTATGATACTAATGTCTTGTGGACTTGAATTAGTACCTTGTGCTTACAAGTTTGCCCAACAACCATTTAGGTGGAAAAAAATTCCTTGAACCTTCACGGTATTTGTTCAGTATAAACTGTGCACTACTTTAACCTCAAAATCAGATTTACTCTCGCGAAAAATATATATACATTAGCCCCTTACGTGCCTGGATATTTCTGTGAACGCTCTAGAGAGTCATTAGCCCAATTGCTCTCAAAGGGGGGCGGGCAATTCCCCCACATTCACATAGGTGAGTTCATCAAGTGTGTACTGTCTCACACCACCTTACAAGGCTATGAACTCATTAAGAGCTAAAAAGCTCAACCTCACACACATGACAGTATACGAAAAAATACTACATCATTTTATAGAGGAATGGGGTTTGTAGTACATGACTGGAGTTGTTTTGTGATTTCGTTTGACCCATTGAACCTGGATATAAACCAGGTTGGGTATCCATCACAATTCACTCCCACTGGGCTAAAGCCCCATTCCTAGTGCTGACTCAAGCACTATCTTTCCACAAAGGCCTTTGGAAGAGGATTTGCAAGTTCCTCTCCAACTTAACACACTCGAGTGATATCACATTATATCTGATCAGATCTTTCACAATTCCATGTCTAAGGCGTACATGCCTGCTCTTTCCGTTGAAAGAAAGAATAGTTGTGGGCTACTCTATTAGGCACTTGACAAACATAATTGACAAACACAATTGACAATCACAATACATGGATACTAGCGGAGCCGGTCTCCCCCACAATGGAATATCTGCAGGCAAACGTCTTAGTCATTCGGCTTTGTAACCTGCCACATTCTTGAATAAAAACTTAGATTCCATTGTGAAACATTGCTACACAAAAATGTTTGGAAGCTTTCCAAAATATAGCAGCACTAGGAAGAGTATTTCATCATTCTTGCAGATTCAGTTGACATGAAAAATTCCTTCAAACATAAGGAAAATTCTTGTAATGCAAATTAAACCCAGATAAATAGTACCTTACAAATATTTTAATAAAATAATCAAAGTATTCCTATAATCAACGATTGGGCTTATGAGTATATCTACTCAACCTGCATACGTCATCTGCTATATTTGGTATGGTATAACTCATCAAAAACGTAACAATATATACCCCTTGTAATACACTATTACCTCTATTCTTTTCTAACTTAATGTTAGAATTATAAACGAGAGTAGAATCAAAATTGACTAATTTTTTTTCCTTAAATTCTCAACTTTATGAGACTGATTCAAATTCAAACTCGCAGAAGTTCTAGTGATTTTAATGTATTTCAACATGTCTCTAAATCATATTCCATGATAACATGCGATCAAATCAAATTTTAGAGACAACACCTCAACAAGGAGAAAGACATGATATTCACTTATACAAGTATATATGTTATTAACTTGTCACATAATTTGCACCAATATACCCATCAAACACGACAAAGATGTCTATCAAAATGCAAACACAAGTTAATGTATAGCATACTAATTCAATAACCCTAGCATACACAAAATAAAAAAATATTTAGAACCTTAGTTGTTCTTATGTGATATGCTATTATAAGTTCCTCGCATAGAGAATATAAAAATAATGGTCTCTTTCAATATATGATAATTTCATATATAAATAATATGGTTTTATCTACCACAAACACATATTGCCAAAAATTAGCTTATCATTTCCACATTGCATATAAGCTATACAAGAAATAATAAATGATTTCACTCAAATCATTATTCTTATGCTCAAGATGTCTCTATAATTATACGTAACATTTTACGAGTATAAAAGAAATATACATAGACATTCAAATATCTTAGCTAGGTCTCATAAAAAACCCACAAAGATTTCGGTAAACTAAATTTTATTAGTTAAACTAAATTTTATTAGTTACCCCCACATATTCTCAATATGTATGTATATTAACTCATCAATTTAATTGTAACTCCTTTAAAGACAATGAAAAATATTAAATTCCACAATACAAAGAGAGTTGATTAATCGGGTTCAATCAAGTTATTCATAAGAAATGCGAGTATGCAACTATACAAGAGACATACAAGAAGACGTTTCACTTTTCTCCATTAATAACAATCGTTGGTCATTTAAGAGTAAACCGTCATTTTTCCACACATGACATTTCCTTGACCATTGTCATATCACTCTAGCCTCTAGGCATAAACTGCCAAATATATAGACACCAAAATACCATTTTTCCAAACCCAATTAGTGCATGTATATAAAATACATAGCCATATATTTTAACACTAAACAAAGTTAAAAATATACGTTACTCTTATAATACCCAATTGCCCATCAATCACGATAAGAATTTAAGATGGTAAAATGTAACCTCTCACTACCTATTAAAGTAACTTTAATGAATTTATTAGTGGCACATTATAGGATATGAATTATCCACAATTAATTAGAAATTGGTTACAAATCATCCCATATCAATATTGCGGACTGCGGAGGATATAACACAATAACCAAATTGATTAACAACTATAAAGTTCAAAAAAATAAAAAAAATATCCCACACACTCTGTACATAACAAGTTTGAAGATCAGTTATTGACAATTTAGACTTTGGTTCACGATAAATAATCTAGCACTTTGTCTTTACAAGGAATTAAAATTACCTGGTAAATCACTCACCTATCCATTACGTTAGAGTAACAAGATATTGCATAAAATACAATTACACTCCATAGCTTTGTCAGATAGTCAATAAGGTCACAAACCAAATAATACTTGGGTTAAAAATTTATAAAGAGAGCAACTGAGCGACTAGTGTCTATGTAGACCATACTATACATTTGGAGCAAAATTGTGTATCAAGTTTAAGCATAAAATTACCATTGAGGCACTAATGAGACCAACAGAACAAACAATGGTGGAGTATGAAAGTTATTATATAACGGTACATAATAAATAGGTCATAAAATAAAGACAGTCAACTACTCCAAACGTAAATTTATACACTAAAAATTCCAAAACTTCCAACTAATCACTACCAGTATACAAGACAATTGAAATTTTCAGGAGCATGCAAATTGAACAGCACTCTCTCTAAAATGAAAATTGAACCTTGAAGAAATTAAGTTGCGAAAAACGACCACATCATTTTTCAGTATATATATCTACCACTTCATTCTTTAATATAATGCGTCGGAAGATGCATTGTCCACTTTGTAAACCAATAAAATTAAAGGCAATGTGTTACACTGTATTAGTATATATTCATGACACTATGGGCATAATATGGAAATGTATAAATTATAATATCCATGTACCTCAATCTTTTCACAGCCTATCAAAAACAAAAATAAAAAATTACTAAAGTTTAATGAAGATAGCATAAAACAGTGAACTATCAACCACAAGAGGTTACTCGCAGCAGCCATAGCATCAAATTACATAAACGAAAAGAAAAATAAATCCAAATTGGCAAAGTAATAATTCCAAACTTTCTCCCGAATCTAACAAACATATTTGATTTAGACATGAGGACCGAATACTAAGTCATTAAAGAAAAATCGATAGCAAATATGATTCCATCACCAGCCATAGTTGAAAACGAAATTCGACTTTAGAATGTTAGAAACAAAGCTAATGATAGAACAAACTTATCTCGAACGAAAGTCGTGGCGTGATAAATCACTGCCCTAAAGTCGAATTTTCCCCCACATGTACACTAGGGAATTTCCGGCAACCGACCTTCAGGGATACACGACAACCAAAGCTCCGGTGTACTACGGTGCAATGGTTTTGAGAGCAAACTGAACTACTGCCAAACGAATCAGAGAGAGGGTATTTTGTGTGTCTGTATTTTTTGTGAAATGGGAAGTCTCCAATATATAGAGGAAAATAGAGAGAATCATGATGGCAAAGACAATTAAGTTGGAGGTCATCAAATGGAGAATATCAAGGGAATTTATATTTGTAACGGAAGACAATAAATCTTGTCTAGTCAAACTTAATCAATGTGGGGAATTAAGGAGTCATCCCATATATGGGTAACTAAACCGCTTACCTCTTATAAGCTACCAATGTGGGACAATAAGATTGTCCAACATCTTTTCTTTGAAGCAAATATTCCAACACATTGATCATTCTACGTTAAAAGCATGGTATCATCAGCCTGTGTTTTGCATCATGCAGCACAAAATTAAATACTTGTAGGGACCTTTTGAGGAAACTCCAAGTACTTCCACGAACCTGTTCGTAGATCAGGTGATGAAGATTAGTCTTAACGCAAGAGTTGATGGTTACGTTATACGTTACGTTATACTCGTATGTTCTTCAAATGCTTGAGTAGTTACAATGAAATAGAACATTGTCTCATCATATATCCGTATCCCGTATGTCAAGAGGGAATTGTTGTTTTCTTGCATAAGCTTAGCCCAAATATCTCCGCGGGTGTCATTTAATGATATGAATAATTGTTACATTTTGCACAAAAAAAATATTACTTTTTAGACAAAAAATGTTACATTTTGAGAAAAAAGTAAAAATGTATTACTTACGATCGTCTTACCATGAAATGAAATAATCTTACTCATTACCTATTAGTTTAGAAGGTGTTTGGATCCTCTACTGTTTTATTTCTCTGTTGTCCTTTATTCTCTCTATCTCTCTCCTCAATTTGTTTAAATTAAAAAAATATATCCCTTCCATCTAAGGGCCCAAAATGCACCCCCGGCCTCCAATCCAAAGGTGAAGGTTTGAAGGACAACACTCTATTATTCTTTTCAGAACAACAAAGGATCCTTCCCCGTTTAGAAGTGTTCTTACAAGGAGTTGGAATTTCATCTTTCTACTTAACAAGGAAGGTAGTTAAAAACTACACAACCAAAATCCTTTAATTGGTCTGTGGAATTGAGCGCACTAAGATCTTTCAAGGTAAAAGATTGATTCGCAAATATAAAACGGCACAACAAATGTCTTAAATATATACAAGAAAAGATCGTTATTGTAGAAGGTAGATAAAAAGTTGATTCGCAAGATAAGCGGCACACATAATATATGCACAAAAAAATAAAGGGAAAAGGATCGGTGGGAATAATCTCGCAAAGCAAATTTAAAGTTTAGGCCATCAACAAAGCAACAAATACCGACATTCCTAATTTTATTAGAAAAAGAAAGTGATTTTGTAAAAGTAAATGGTTTACATGCATCCAAATTTTTATTACATTGGAAAGTATACAGAGGCCATTTTTTTTTTTTTTTTTTTTTTAAGATGGTAAGATGGTCTCAGCAGCTTTGGGGTATGGTAAAGGAAATTCCAAACTGTTGGGGATGAAAATCGAACCCCTGTCTGAAAGGTGGAAGGCGGGAGTAGTGAGAGTAGTGCCACTGCACTACACCCCAATTCTCACATAGGCCCAATTATATCTTAGACATTTTTTCTTTTAGTTCGTTATAGACTTATAGGTAAAGCTGATAGTCAGTAAGAATTAAAAGGTCGAAAGAACAAATTAAAGCCCGAATGTTGCTTGTTTTATAGTTTTTTTTGCTCGTCTGAATGTTGTTTGTTTTATATGAATTTCATAGGCCTTGTTTGGATACCAGATTGTTGGCCAGTTTTTTGGGATATTGGATTGTTTGACTCAATGACAATCCAATTACTCAAAAAAATGGTGTTTGGTGAGGAGCTTTTATGGTAGCTTGTTTGTCCAAATAATCTGCAAAATGAAAAGCTGCACCCCCCTGCGTTTCACCTCAGCTTCTCATGGATAATTAGCATATTTGACAATTATATCCAACTTCAGCACATATTTACAAACAATACCGTTGCTTCTTTTTTTGTAGATGAAAATTGAAATGGGCCAATATCCAACTTCAGCACATGTTCTTTTTGAGGGGAAGGGTGGGTTAGTACGTAACAGGAGGGTGATGGGTTTTATTTTATTTTTCTTTTTTTGTATAAAATTAAATGATGGATTTTTTATTGTAAACATTTTTGGGTTAGACCATTGATAGCTCAATATTAATATTACAAAAATAAATCAATACATAAAATCTAAATAATAATAATAACAATAATAAAAAAAATAAAAAAAATAAAAATAACAACAACTACTACTATCATTATTGCAAGAGCAACAAAATGTCCTTTTTGGTCATTTTACATCATATCAGCTACTAAAAATCAGCTGACTTTACCAAACATCTTTAACAATCAGCTTACATTACCAGCCAGTCAAACCAGCTAATACAACCAGCTGACTGCAACCAGCTAACCAAATCAGCTATCAGCTACCAGCTACCAGCTGCGTACCAAAAAGGCCATAGTACTTCACGATTAGGGGTGAGTAGAAATATTGGTACCGAGTTTCGGACTCAAAATCAATGGTTTCAACCAATAAGTGGTTGGTGCGAGTGGTTTGGCACTCTCATCCCTTAAGCAAGGTCGAGGGTTCGAATCTTGTGAATGGAGAAACTATTTAGTGGGAGTACTTTACCCCTTCGTGGGCCAACCCGGTGCGCACAAGATTAAACTTGACCCAAAAGGCTTAGGTGAACCTGTAGTTAAACCAAAAAAAAATCAATGGTTTCAGAAATGCAACAAAACTAACGGAGCCAATCACACTTCCCCAAAATAGCAATCGATATTAAATAACTCTCAATTCTAATTCTTGACTTTTCAGAATCGAAACCAGTTACATACCCAATATAAATCAATTTCGAACTCCAAATACCCAAAATTGGCGGATATTTGAAAGTCGATTCAAACTTAGCTAGAACTTTCATTTCAATATTCAAATAATTCGATATCTACATCAGACTTCTGACTTCCCGTTCGCACGTCAGTACATTAGTGTTAGCTACCCATAATTTAGTGTTAAGATGTTTTGGAGAAATAGTTTCCTATATTCTAGCTGTTAGCTTTGGAGAGTTATGATACATATATAGGATTCTTTGGATTGTTTCTTAAAATACAGGATCTCAACTTGTATAGGGTTGTACAGTTGTACTATATATATTCTTTCAATGGCTGATGAATATGACTAAGGCTCTGTTCTCGTCAACGGAATGATGCGGGATGGTGAGGAACAGAACGAAACGGAACGGAAATTGCAGCGCGGTGCAGAACGGAACGGAAATTGCAGCGCGGGGCGGAATGGAATAATAAATATAACTAGTGTGGTGCCGAACAGAACGAAAATTACGGTGCGGTGCGGAACGGAACGGAAATTGCGGTGCGGTGGAGAACGGAACGGAAATTGCGGTGCGGTGCGGAACGGAGCGGAATACAGCATAGAAACGACGAAAAGAACAGGGCCTAAGACTCCGTTTGATTCATTGGAACTGAACTAAACTGAATTGATTTTTTAACTTGACCGTTAACCCTTTAAAATTCGTCCAAACATATTCAATATTGGACTCATTGAAAAGTATGCTTTGAGATCTTTCTGATGACATAGTTATCATTATTAATTTATTTCAGAATAAACAGTTATCATTCCGATAAAGTTACACATGAACTGAATTGAATTTAAGTAAAACTAAGGCCCTGTTCTTTTCGTCGATTCCATGCTGCATTCCGTTCCGTTCCGTTCCGTTCCGTTCCGTTCCGTTCCGCGCCGCATTCTGTACCTCATTTTGTCTCACATATTTTTGAATTATCCGCGCCGCGGCGTTCCATTCCGTTTCCTTCCAATCCGTTCCGTTCCTCACCGTCCCGCACCATTCCTTTGAAGAGAACAGGGCCTAAGATGAATCAAACAAAGCACCTTATACCTAATATCTACACTTAGTGAAACAAAAAAACATGAAATTCAGTTATTATTACTCCCTCCGTTTTTCTTTAGATTTCCTACTTGCTTTTTTGCGGTCTCCAATGTAGTACTTTGACCATCAATATGTATAAAAATATACATGAAATTTTTTTAAAAATTTGATAGTTTGAAAATACATTTTAAATGGAATCTCATTCATATACTTTCAAATCATAATTCATAGAGATTTTTTTATATATTTAAGGTCAAAGTTTACAAAGTTTGACCTCAAAAAAGCAACTAAGAGGTTTAAAGAGAAATAGAGGAAGTATTATTTTTTTTTTGTTTTGAGAAAGGCCATCCAGTTATTATTGAATAGGCCTCACATTCAGGTAAACAAGTTGGGTTTGGATTAAAGTCAGCATCAATTTCTGTCATTGGTCAAACATGGCAAAAATAATGTCAAATGATAACTTTTTATTCCAAACTTTAGAAAAGAATTGAGTTTGGGTAAATTTAAGTGGGATCGAGTTGGAATTGTGTTTCTCTCGCGTTGGGGTTATAAGCTATTACAACAAGGCCTTCAGTGGCGTCTGGGCTCTGGACGCTCCATAAACTTTTGGTTAGACCCGTGGTGCTCCCCCACACCTCTGCGTAATCAAATCCATGGACCATTAACTATGTAGGACACTAGCCTCTGTCCAGCCTCCGTGTACACCCCGTCTAACACTTGGTCCTCAAACAAACTATCCTTTCACCTCCCCCCTACCATCACTAGAAAGATAGTTAGCATATCCCTCGCCACACAAACGGAAGCACCAGACGAACTCTCCTGGCCGTATACCTCTACGGGACAATGCACAGTAAAATCTACTTATCATCTACAACACTTCAACTAGACTTAATAACGTTGATAAAGGGTAGAGGAAAGTTCATGCGATGTAGCACGTAACAAAGAAAAGGCCATTGGATACGGTCAAGGGCTTTTGAAAGGTCAATTTTTGCCCAAAAAAACGTTTTTAACCTTTGATTTTTGCATTGAGTGGATAACTTCTTGCGTGATTATGGAGTTGTCAGAACAGCGACGTCCGCGTATGAAAGCACATTGTTCGAGAGAAATAAGGTCATCCATAAAAGGTTGGAGACGTTGGACCAGAATTTTGCTAAAGATCTTATAAATAGTGTGGCAAAGGCTTATGGGACGGTAGTCCTCAGGTGATAAGGGATTATCATTCTTGGGGATAAGAAAAATGAGGGTTGAGGAAAGGTAAGATGGGAGTACATGCTCTGTAAATATAGATGTAAACAGAGCAAGAAGATCATGTTTAATTGTGTCCCAAGCTTGTTGGTAGAAAATAGCCATCTTCACCAGGAGTCTTGTGGGGAGCAAGGGAAAAGAGAGCGGCATGTATTTCCTCAAATTTGGAGGTGAGATGAGGATGGAGTGGGATGAGTTAGGCAGGGTTGGAATATCTATGTCAGCGCAAGGAAAGTTGTTAATGGAAGGGGTTGCTTGAAACAGATTAGAGAAGTGATTCTGGAGGATGGTGGCAATGGTCCAAGGGTCGGAGACCCAATTGCCATTGGGTGCAGTAATACCATTAATACGATTTTTCCGCCTTTGCATCTTTACATATTGGTGGAAAAATGCCGTGTTACGGTCTCCGTCCATTAACCATTTATAACGAGAGCGGATTTTCCAGTAGTCATGTTCATCTTGGAGTATGGATAATAATTGGGTATTAAGTTCTGTTTCCAATTGTCGAAGTCTAGGTGAGTCTGGGTAAGAATGAGAGTTTTGGATGCCTCGTATACGAGCCTTGAGGTTATTTTTTGTATGTTGTAATTGTCCATATGAAGAGTTATACCAATGAGATAACTTTGGTAGAAGCTCCTGGAGCTTAGAATCCAAAGTAGAGGAAGGATTATTGAAACTATTCCAAAGACGTGAAACTTCTGGCAGAAAGTCGTCATGCTTTAACCAAAATGTCTCAAAACGTTTGTGTGGGTGGTTTGAGTGTGAATTTCTCAAAGACATAAGGAGAAGAGGATGGTGATCTGAAGTGAACTGAGGGAGAGTTTGGATGTAAGTGTCTTGTTCCATATTAAGCCAACTATCATTTGCAAAAGCCCAATCTATTTTTTCAAAAATAACCTGGTTTGGGTCTTGACGCACGTTAGTCCAGGTGAAATGAGGTCAGACAGTGTGAACTTCGTGGAGATTACAACTAGTTAAACAAGAATGAAAATTGTCTATTCTAGTCATACAAGGAGGTCGACCCCCCCTTTTGTTATGTGTATATAAAATTTGGTTGAAATCCCCAATTATAAACCACGGGAGATTATGAGATGCAGCAAATTCGCTAAGATGTCCCCACAAATTATTTTGAATAATAGGATTGGGGGAAGCATAAACGGCAGACAATAACCAAGGGGGAAAGTGAGGTACTTCAACACGTGCGTCGATGACCTAGTGCTCTGCACGTGTTACATGCAGATTAACGCGATCCTCATGCTAAAATATCCAAATACCTCCTGAGTAGCCTTGAGGGTCTTGAGTACAGTAGGCTGTAAAGCCAAGAGACTACCCAAGTTAGATGCAACATCTTCCACTTGGGGTATTGGTACATGGGTTTCCAGCAGAATAAAGACATCAGGTTGTTGACTGTTGATGAGTTCCCGAGCTGCTCGACGGAAAGTAGTACGATGGGATCCTCGGACATTCCAGGCTAATATTGTGATGGAAAATCTTGCAGCCATAATAAGTGTTGTATTGACTAAAGAAACCGAGGCTAAAGAATTATTCATCTTCGTCGATGGGGTGATTGTGACCGAGGAGCTGCGATGGGAGAGGGCCCAGTTGTAGAGTGGACCGCTATCTGGAACATGTGGGATGGTCCTTGCCCGCAGTATCTCACCGGAGAAAAGGCGAGAGTAAATTGGCCTATTATGATCCTCGTGTCGAAACGGATGAAAGCGATTACGCGATTGTTGATGCCGAAACTGAGGTTCAATGCGTCGTCGTTTGGCCATATAGAGTGGTAACTGTAGTTTGTGGTCTCGTGAGACCCGGGGGGTGGATAGAGTACCTGAGCAAGTGGGATTAGGATCTGTACTCAGCCCTCTGGGCGCTCTTGTTGGAGTGGAAATAACATATGGGGTTTGCGAAAGAGTCCCACCAGCAATGGTTCCACAACTAGGCCTTTAGTGGCGTCTAGGCTCTGGACGCTCCATAAACTTTTGGTTAGACCTGTAGTGTTCCCCAACACCTATACAAAATCAAATCCATGAACCATTAACTATGCAGGACACTAGCCTCTATCCAGCCTCCGTGTACACCCCGTACAAAACTTGGTCCTTAAACGAACTATCCTTTCACCTCCCCCCCTACTATCACTAGACAGATAGCTAGCATATCCCTCGCCACACAAACGGAAGCACCAGACGAACTCTCCTGGTCATATACCTCTACAGGACAATCATCTACAACACTTAAACCACCAACCTCAACCCAATCCCTTATGGCACAACCTCTAGCACACTTCAAGCCCTCCACGTGCAACGTTCTTCTTGTGGAAAGCTGCACATAATCGCATACCAACTAAACAAATCATTGTGGGGCCTCACTGTTATGACACGCTTTGTCTGAGATGTCTCCTAGAACCAGAAACTCCTCTCCACCTCCTGGCCACATGCCCCCGATCAGCTGAGATATGGTCTTTTTTAGGGCTCACTATCCACTCTACTACAATACAGAGCTGGATTACAGTCAATCTTCAGGTTACTTCAACATTTCATCTTTGGGCTTCCATCCCTTGGCCCCATATCTTCATTGCTACCTGGTGGAATATTTGGAAGCAAAGAAACCAACTTTGCTTTGAAAATGTACCTTGGTCTTCACCCAGATGCATCACCCAAATACATAACCAAGTGACGGAGTTCTGGTATTGTGGTCCTACTTACAAAATCCCTCGCTGTCAGACTTACATCCCTATGTGTTGGAAGGCGAAAACTGCTGCACCATATCTCATCAATGTTGATGGTAGTGTCAGCTCTAACCCTGGTGATGGAGGTGCTGTTGGAGTTTTGCAGAAGCCCACTTGGTCAGTGGCATTTTGCTTTCACCATTTACAGACCATATGCAACGAACACGCATATGGAACTCCTGGTCATACATCAAGCTCTTTGTCTAGCATGGACCATTGGTTTACACTTCATTGAAATCCACACTGATTCACTTATTGCTCTCAATATGATTCTGAATACTTGTCACACTCCTATTTTTTACCGTGCTCTTGTTCTTGATTGCAGGTCATCCCTTGAACGACCTTGGCAAGTGCATATCTAGTACATACTTTTCGTGAAGGCAACCAAACAGCGGGTCGCTGAGCGCGATATGCACGTGAACTTGGGCAGACTTCTTCGATGTTGTATATCCCGCCCCCTTTTATAACTTGTTATCTCTTTTTTGATATAGTTGTAACTTGGTATCTCTTTTTTGATATAGTTGGGGCCACTTGTGACCACCTTGTAAGTAAATAAACTCACATGTAATTTTTGTTTATATATATACATCGCGTTTGGTTGAAATAAAAAAAAAAAACTTGGCATAGGCCTATAATATTGAGTGACTCACTAAGGTCATTAACAAGACGTTCTAGTAGCACAACACGTAATTTGGAATTACTTGGTGACTTGTAAGTTGTAAGGCGGTCGTAGACTTTACCTTCATCTTGACTCAAACTTCCACAACCGTAAACTTCCATTCTTTTGCCACCGAGTATTTCCGTCCTTCTCTCTCTTTCCTATCCACCATCCCTTTCCCTTCCACTCTTCTTCCTCTCACTTTCCTGCTCACTTTCTCTCTCCTCTCATACAAACCCCCAATATTCCTCATCCTTAAATCAAACCCCAAATTTACTTTACTTTTCATCACTAAAAAAAACAAAATGGATCACCAAGATACAACAACGCTAGAACTCACAATTCTTTCAGCTGATGATATTAACAAAGTCAATCCAGTGGCGTGTCCAGGATTAGAAAAATAGGGTGACAAAATAAAGTAAAAATCATCGATACATATTACATCAAAAAAAGTTCAATATCAAACCGTCATACAATTCCACATTACAACTAATGGGGGTAGAAGAAAAAAAAACAAAATAACCAAATAAAAATTACATTTGTTCTCGACGAGTCTTCATATTTTGGAACCGATGGAGCACCTCATCATTGGTTACTTCATTAAAGACATCCTTCTCTACGAAAGTGACCAAACAATCATTCAATAATTGATTGCCCATACTATTCTGCACTTTGTTCTTGACATATTTCATTGAAGAGAATACTCTCTCCACACTTGCCGTTGCCACCGGGAGAATCAACACTAGTGTTAGAAGCAAATAGACTTGATCATACACCACATGCTTCTTTGTCTAAACAAGCTTTATGGAAAGCTCGTTAAGGTTTTTCAATTCATCAAATTTCTCATCATTCCTCATATCCACAATGTAATTCTCAAGTTGAAATCCAAGTTTCATCAAAGCAACACTTGAAAATTCGTTAGGATAAAACTCGGCAAGTCTAACCAATTTTTTCTTATCAAAAGATGAAAAAGAATCAAGAGGACTTAAACAAGCCATACAAACAAGCAATTCCATGTTTACCTCGTCAAATCGGTTATTAAGCTCTTGAAGTTGGTGATCAATCACTCTATTGAAGACATCAATATGATAATGATGTTCATTTGAGATGTCACTGAAAAAACGCTTTGCTCTTCCCCGAGAAACAAATGGAGCAACCATATCTGGAATTTCAATGTCATGTTTACCACAAAATGCATCAACCTCAATTTTAAAATCTTTCCATCCATCCTCACTTAGTCTTAGGTTTTGCAATCGCTCCTTAGTAATACGAACTAGCATCATTGCATTAACAATATCTTGATCCTTCCTTTGCAAAGCAACACTCAAGTCATTTGTATATCCAAATATAGTCAACATCAAGTGTGCCATGAAAATGAACTCATAAGATTCTAACGAAAACACAATGGACTGTGCTTTCACTCGATCTTCTGGATGTGAACCAGTCTTCCCCACTTGTTCAAGCACACTAAGAATGGTAGGATACAAATCAATCACATTTGCAAGTGTATCAAAATGTGTTCCCCAACGGGTATCACAAGGCCTTTTCAACCCAAGTTCTTGATTTTGACCCTTTCCAGTTTCGATTTCACCCAATTCTAATTTCTCCACAATCAACTGAGCTTGTTTCACTCGAATCATATCTCTTCTCGTACAAGAAACTTCAATTACATTCAACAAAATGGCAAGTATGTCAAATAGCCAACCACAATCATTGTTATTTTTAGCAACGGCAACAAGTGTCAATTGAAGTTGATGAGCAAAACAATGAATGTAGTAAGCACAAGGGGTATCTTTCATGAACAAAGTCTTAAGACCATTGATTTCACCCTTCATGTTGCTAACCCCATCATAACCTTTCCCACGAATCCTAGAAGGACTCAATGAATGCTCCATAAGTAATGAGTCTATTGCACTTTTGAGTGCCAAAGAGGTAGTATCACTAACATGCACAATACCAATAAATCGCTCCATTGTTTTCCCCTCCTTATTAACAAAACGCAAACAAAGAGCCAATTGTTCCTTGTGAGATACATCACTAGACTCGTCGGCTAAAATTCCAAATAAACCAACAACTTCTTCTACAATGCGCTTAGTTGTTTCATTGGCACACGCATTTATTAATTCCTTTTGAATAGATGGAGCAATCATTTGATTATTTTTAGGAGCATTATTCAATACAACATTTGCCACATCTTCATTATTCTCGGCAAACCACATCAAAAGTTCTAGAAAGTTTCCTCTATTGCTTGAATCTTCACTTTCATTATGGCCACGAGATGCCAACCCTTGGCGCAAAAGCCATCTCAAACATTTAAGAGAAGCAAGCAAGCGAGCTTTATATGCACTTTTGATCTCAATCGATTGTTTATCAAAATGGGTTATGATGGATGCTTTAGAGTTCTTTAGTGCTAAATATTTCTCCATAGCTAGATTATGAGCACTCTTAACCAACCCAACATGAGTATCAAGTCGTTTGGGTTTATTCCAAGTCTTAAATCCTCCACTAACAAAGGCCTCTCCCCCCGCGGCATGAGTTGCGGTTTCATTCTTAAATAAGTAGCAAACAAAACAAAACGCAACATCATTTTGAACACTATACTCAAGCCAATCATATTGTTCAAACCAAGATTTACTAAAACGACGCGAACCCCCAACTATTCTTTGCGGAAAATCATGACCCACCGGTCTACAAGGACCTCTAGATATATATGCTCTCCTCACCACATCTCGATCTTTAGGAGGATACTCCATGATACTTTTTCTTAATGCAGGATCATGTGGAAGGCTATCAACATCATATTCAATTTTCTCTTCACTATTATTAACATCAAATTCAGTTTGAGTTTCATTTTGAGTTGGAGGTTGATTTACCGAAGGGGAAGAAGTCTTGTGAGACTTTACTTTGCTCCAAAAGTTTTCTAAATTTCCATCACCCAACTTCTTTTTGATTGGTCACCCATCATCTACAAACTGAATTAACATATACACAAATTTGAATTTAATTATATGAATTATGCTCAAGGAATAAAATAGAGAAAACAAAAAATAACTTCTATGTCCAATCTCAGTGTTAAATGCCTAGAGGTATCACAATTAACAAATACTTTATTCTGGTTACAAATTAATTCCATTTAACAAAGAAAAAAGCTACAAGCAGTAATCCACAAAAGTTAAAACTAAGAACACCAACACAAGCCAAGCAACAAAAAAATGGAATCTACAATGAACAAGAGTACTTCAATGAATAATACCCATTTTCAAATGAAATTAGCACAACAAGTTAACAAACACCTCTAAACATTTATTCAATTTATGAATAATCAATTCACAATATTACTCAAATCAATCAAATAACTTATGTTTCAAACCCTAATTTCAACTTATTTGATTCAAATAACCCCAATTACTCAAATTCATTCAATTTCTAAGTTCTAACTCAAAACCCACAAGTTATAATCTATACTAGCTATGGAGAGAGGGGATTAAGAGAAAGAACTAAAGAGGTGTACCTCAACAAACAAAAGAATTGATTCGCACTTTTGCAGAATTGCAAGAGCCTTGGTGTCGCCGTCGCCGTCAAGCTTCGCCGTCAACTCGTCAAGCCAAAACTCCGGCGCCGGTAGGCGGTAGCCCAGTAGTCCGGTACTTTCGACTGTCGATGGGCCAGGCGAGACTGCGAGAGTTGAGAACTTGAGATGGTGAGGGGATGAGAGAGAAAGAGTTATGTCATGGGTAATGGGTTTGCTTTAGTCTACTGATTTGTTTGAGGACCTAAGTCAGTAAGTCTCACTTGCAAATTATTTTTTTTTTTAAAAAAAAAAAAGAAAAAGAAAAGTCACAGATTTGTTTTTTCAAAAAAGGGGTGACCACTGTCCCCTCCTGTCCCCCTTTGCATGCGCCACTGAGTCAATCTCTTCTCTAAGATGCAACTCTACGTCGTCGTTTCACTTCTTGACACAACCCAAACTCTTCAGAACCACAAAACCTCCATTGATAAACAAGGTCATAAAAACCCAACATGGAATTACACCGTCAAGTTCACCGTTGTCACCGACGATGCCATTCGACATAACCGTCTCTCTCTCCTCTTTCAGATATTCTGTCGCCGGAGTTTCCCTGCTAAGGATAAGCTCGTTGGAGACATCGTCGTTCCGGTGTCGGAACTCGTCTCTGGTGGCGGTGGACGGAGTTTTGTGAGTTACCAGGTTCGGAAACCGTCGGGGAAGCCGAAAGGGGTGCTGAACTTCTCGTTCAAGTTCGGGGCGGAGAAGATCTCCGGCGGCGGCGGCGGCGGTGGTGGGAGCGAGAAACCGGTGTTTCCGGAAGTGGGGCCCAGTACTGGGTACCCGACCGTACAACATTATGTGCGGTCAGTACCCGAAACCGGACATGGTGTGGGGCCTTAGCCCCCGACAACGGCTACTGGGTATCCAATTTCGGGATATGGGTACCAGATGCCCTTGTCGGGGTATCAACATCCCGCTCAACAAGATATGGGTACGGATATGGATATGGATATGGATTTTCGCAAGTGCAGATGCCACCTAGGAGGAATAATAATTTAGGGATGGGAATGGGGCTTGGGCTATTAGAGGGTGCCTTGGGGGGGACTTTTGGTTGGAGATATGGTATCTGATGTTGCTTTTGATGGTGGATTTGATTTTGGTGGGTTTTAACTTTTAAGTTTAGATTGGAGTTTTGTTTAGGGATTATGTAATTATGCTAAAATGATGATGAAATTTTTTGATTGGTTTATTTAGGTGGTTGAGTTTGAAATATGTTAGCTTAATTTGGTGGTGTATACAAGTGCCTAGGGGTTTGTATGTTACCTTTTGATGTGGGTTTGGTCTCTAAATGTAACAATTTGTTAATGGATTGATATAATTTTGGGGGAAAAGCATTTACAATTGGAAATGTGCATATATAGGAAAGAAACTATCAAAAACAGTTTTTTATATGCAATTTTCAGTGTATTTTGGTGTATCACACCTAGTTTGCTATAGTGGTCACTTAGATATTAGATTCTGAGTAGGCTATAAGTTCTTAGTTCTTACCTATGTCATATTTAATTTCTCGCATTTACCCATCTATCAGTAGTTCAGTACTTTGTAGTGCTTTTGTAAATTTAGAGAAGCTAAGGTTGTAGGTGGTAACGTTTTACAGCCAATAACAAGCTAGTGAGTTACTTGACATGTTGAAGCTTGTAAGATCGAAATTCCTTTGCTTATTGTATGGTAGTGTAAGAATCCTCGCCTTTCCGGTGCGTTTTCGATTTTTGGTTAAGATTAATGGTTCTTAAATATGTGCCACATGCGATTCAAATTAATTATAAAGAATAATAATATGCAAATAAGAAACCGCCACCAACTTTTAAGGAAACAATTGGAAATCAACAAAAGTGCACCCCAATTCCTATTGGGAATTGACTCATGCCCATGGGGACTAAGTATTGAGTTCTGGGATGTAGGTACGAAATAAAAAAAACGAATCTCATCTAAATCGCCCGCATTAACGACCTCTACTAAGCTTATCCATGTCAAGTATTTATTTATGCTAGATGGTTCCATACAAATCCGGTCGTCCAATGATCCTAAATTAACTAGGCGGGTTAAGAACAACCAAATTACCTACGTTATCACTTTGCAAGATTTATATCCAATTTACATGCATACTATTGACAAGCATAAACATGATATAAAGCATTTGACGCTCCAACCTACCAACTTTGCTAAACGCGCCACGTATTGCATATGCACATCAATAAAACCGTTAGTATCTTCAAAAGAATAATAATAATGCAAAGGTGTTAACTTTATGCTAAAATAAACCTAGGAGGCTACTATATGCATGCAAAAACTATGAAAAGATGCAAACTTGCATAAACTAATAAAAAGACGCAAACTTTATATTAACTAATCGAGCATAATTATATACAAAATCAAAAGCATGCAAATTTATTCAACCATAATCAAAAGCTAAATAAAACATGATTAATAAACAATAAAATAAGAAATTTAATAAAGAATTAGGCCCTCAGGATGGTTAACCTGGACGTTCTGTTCGAACGGGACTAGTAGAATTTGAATTGCTCGTTGATCTTGGTGCTATGCTAGGTGTATTGCTTGCTTGAATCTTCAGATTTCTGAATTCTCTTTGATTTGGGAAAATATGTGCTCTCAATGCTCTCAAAATTCTGAACTGACTGCCCTCTGCAAAAGAGGGTGAAAGGGAGTAATTATAGAGTTGGGGGACGGAATTAGGGGCCTAGGACGAGAAGCCCGGCGCCACAACTCGGCCCAGTAAAAAAAAAGGGTTCAGCGGCTGGCCGCTGGGGCCAGCGGCTGGCCTAATGGCCCCCGCTGTCACGCGCTGGCCACTGAGCAGCCTGCGAAGGCCGCCGGGCCTGATGGCGGGCGCATGACTAGGGTTTTTGACTTTTTGTGCTCTGTAAATTACGAAATTTCCCTTGGGCTGGCCCAAGGGGCCGAGATTGAGCGGTTTTGACCCAAATCTTCGAGATGCGATATCTCTTGATCCAGGAACCTGATTGAGGCAAGGTCAAAGGCGTTGGAATCCTTATAACAAGGGCTATCCAAAGACTGAGGTTTCAAGGAATTTGTTCTAGATTTCCAAGCAATGTCCTTTTCTACTTACGTCCATGTTAATCCATTACCTTCATCATCGGGCGTTGCGGTGTCAGGGGATGAGAACCGATTAGCGTGTCTACAGAAGCCCCCACTTTGGCCGAGCTTGTAAAAGAGAAGGTCAAAGTATTTGCTAAAAATGCCTGCAGTGTTTTTTTTTTAAAATGCTTTATGTTAGAAAGAAGAAAAGATAGACTCCTGACCGCATGTGGTCAGGGTTACCTATTTTGTTTAAAGAGCGGTGCGTTGCTCTGCTTTCGGATACTGACATAACGCTAATTTTGATAGCCTCATCGTCAAAGAGCGTTGTGTTGCTCTGCTTTAAATTGTTGCCAACGTGATGTTAATTTTGATAGCCTCAACGTCAAAGAGCGGTATGTTGCTCTGCTTTAGTTGTTGTCGACGCGATGCTAGTTTTTGATAACTTCAACGTCAAAGAGCGTTGTGTTGCTCTGCTTTAGTGATGCCTGTGCTTGGAAAATTATGCCTGCAAAAAAAATACAATGAAGTGCCTGTGCCTGTAAAAAGTTAGATATAAGGCTCGCGCCTGCGAAAATAGATAATGCCGGGTCCCTAGGATAAGAAACCAAGCTGTGGGAGAAAAAAGAGTCATTTTGGGCGATATATTCAAATCTCCCGGGCTTCCAACGGTCGAGAAATGCCATTCCGCGCGAAATTTAAACTCGTGGGCCCGCCCCGAGGGGGCAAACGCAAAATCCGGTTCGGCGGCCATGCGGACGGCCGCGGAGCGCTGGGCGGCCTTTACGAGCTAGTTCGGCGGCTAAATACGTCGTGCGAAGGCCATGAGAGGGGCCACTAGGCCGGGCGGCTCAGCCGCGGAGGCTGAGCGGCTGGGCCGCTGAGCTTGGGCGGCCCTGAACCTGGCCGCCGGGCCGGTTCAGAGGCGCAAAACGGGTATTTTCACGGGGAGCGAAGTTTTTTGGGTCATTTCTTCCCCAAAAATTCGAGACTCTCTCTCTCTACCTCCATTATTGCCCAATCTTCATTTCTTGCTCAAATTTGCTTCTATCTGCTTGCATTTGCTTGGTTTTGCATAATCTTTGCATAATTTGAAGTTTATTTGTGATTTCTCACAAATATGGGGTGAATTTGAGAGTGGGTTTTTAAAACCCTTGGAGAGAGAAAATCCCAATTTCTCCATCTTTGCTTGTTGATCTTTGCTAGCTTATTCATCCTTCTTCATGGCTCCCAAATTGGCGAAGAAGAGGAGTAGAAGGGCTGAGGTCCGGGAGGAGGTTGAAGAAATTAATATCTTCACCAAAGCTTTTCCTTCCCTTGTCAAGCCTTTCAAGAGGAAGCCTAATGTGGCTTTTCCTCAAGATAGGTACACACGGTCGGATAGGATGCCCGACATCATTTGGGATCGGTCGGAGTTGCTATTTCGACCGGGGACTCACTTGAGTTCCCGTGCTTCCAAGTTTGTGGTAAGCCTCAAACCTTGAATTCATAGTTTTGTGCATTGAATTTTAGTTTATATGCTTTGCCTTGAGTAGAATTGTGTAGAAATTGTATGCAATTGTCAAGTTTGTAGCGCATGTGATCTTGCGCGGCTTGAATGAACTTAGAAACATGCTTAGGATTTGAACATTTGATTGAAATGTGAACCTAAGAGGTAGCGAATTTGATCATAGGAACCCGTTGGGAATTTGAAGCCCCATGGTAATTATGGTTCTTCGGTGAGACTTTTTAAGACTTTGTCTAAAGAGGTGCAAAGTGCGGTTTTGGGTGCGGGGGTTCGGACCCCTTTTGAAAGCGGCGGACTCGGTTGAGCGAGTCAAGAGGTGCATTGTCCGCTTTTCTTTGGAGCGTTTTTGGGATACAACCAACACGTTCCACTTCCCTAATGGGGAGATGATGATCACTCCATCAGAGTTTGCTATGTTGTCTGGGGTGCCTTACGTGGGCACGCCCATTGTGTATGACGTTTCCATTTGGAAACGTAAGACTGAGATGGTGGAGTTGTTTGGCCCTTGGGGGAATACTTGGGGTCACCATTATCGTCCCTATAGCGAGCTCTATGCCGCTTTGACTGATGCGAGGTACAAGAGGACTACCTCGGTGGAGCAGAAGGCGAGAAAGTTTATCGCCTATCTCCTTGCCACCACCATCTTTGGTGACAAAGGAGAGCGTATTCATGCTATTTACCTCCCCAGCTTGCTGGATTGGGAGGGGGTGAGAGAGTACAACTGGGGGTTGTCGGGCTACGCCAATCTCTTGAGGTGCATGCGGTTTGCTTGTCGCGTGAATAATGAGGGATACAAGAAGACGACTCTTCCTCCCGTCAGCTTGTGCGATTTTTGAAAGGCTTGCAGGTGCGTGGCCTTTCTCTTCTTTATCCACTTCTTGGGCTAACAAGGCCCCCATTGACGTTTCTGTGACCGTAAGGTAGAGGATTAGAGACATGCCTGGAATGGGCGGTACTAGAACAGGTGGTTCGGATAAATAGGCTTTATTTATGTCAAAGGACTTTTGGCATTGCTCGTCCCATTCTGTCTTTACCTCTTTTTTGAGTTTCTTGAATATGGGCTCACAAGTGATAGTTAACTTGGAGATGAACCTGCTAATGTATTGGATTCTTCCTAGGAAGCCTTTTATTTCTTTTTCCGTTTTCGGAGGTGGCATGTCTATTATGGCTTTGATCTTGGATGAATCAATTTCTATCCCTCTGGTACTTATGACAAATCCTAGAAGTTTGCCGGATGTAACTCCGAATGCGCACTTCTTGGGATTAAGCCTCATATTGTACTTCCTAAGCCTGTCAAAGAACTTTTGAAGTGAGGGTACATGCCCTTCTCTGTCTTTGGACTTTATGCATATCATATACGTACACTTTAGCCTCTTTATGCATCATATCATGGAGTAAGGTCGTAGCGGTTCTTTGGTATGTGGCTCCCGCATTCTTAAGCCCGAACGACATTACCTTATAGCAATAAGTGCCCCACTGTGTGATGAAAGTGGTTTTCTCTTCGTCCTCTTTGGCCATTAGGACTTGGTTATATCCTGCGTACCCATCCATGAATGATAGGAGGGCGTGTCCAGCGGTGTTATCTACCAAGACGTCTATATGAGGTAAGGGAAAGTCGTCTTTTGGACTTGCTTTGTTCAGGTCCCTAAACTCTACACTCATTCGGACCCGTCCGTCCTTTTTTGGGACTGGGACGATGTTGGCTACCTAATCGGGGTAGTTGGCCACTCTTATGAAGCCTGCTTCTAGTTGTTTTTGGACTTCCTTCTTGATCTTAAGAGCCCACTATGGCTTCATTCTTCTTAGCTTTTGTTTGACTGGTTTGCAGTCGGGGTTTAGCGGAATGGTATGCTGAGCAATTTTGCGGTCTATGCCTGGCATGTCCTTGTAGGACCAGGCGAAAACATCCGTATAATTCTTTAGGAGTGTTACGAATTGTTCGCGTTCATTAGGTGTTAAAGACAAGCCTATCTGCACGTGGCGAGGCTCATCATTAGTTGCAATGTTTATTGTCTCCGTTTCTTCGACTATTGAAGTCTTTTGCTCATGTTCGATTAGTGCTTTAATAACTTCTTTCGGCAATTCCATTATATTTTCTGAATTATTAGCGGAGAGGCAATCCGAGTAAGCAAAATCGACGTTCATAATATTAATAGAAGCGGACAATACATCAATGAGGTCATCACTAAGGACCTTAGCAGGAATAGACTGGAGTGGACTACCCAAAACTTCTAGGATAACAGACTCAGAATCAGACTCGGACTCGGAATCAGACTCAGAATCGGAATTGGGCCCTCCTGCAGGACCGTTGCGGATGGTGAACTTGTACTTGGCTCCCTTGACCGGAGTCCAATTCATCTTGTGCTTCCAGGTGGTGCGGTCGGGCCCGATTGGGGCGATCAGCTTGGTCGTGTCGAAACCTTCATTAAAAAGCACAGTAAGGGGAAGTTTGGTAGTGGTCTCGTCGTACTGACGATGCTTTCGCCAAATAAAAGCCCAAAGTCGTTGGGTGCCATGTCATTAGCCCAATCTTTAGTGGATTGGTCCTCATTGGTAGGTATGGGTGTGTCTTCGCTCATGAGGAAACAGTTTTGAAATGACTCAAAGCCTGGCATTAGGATCCCGTTGATTGTGTATGGTTCAGGGAATCCATAGTAAGGATATGGGTCGCCTTCCTGAAGGAATTGCCCATTGAGGGTGAGGGGGTAATGGTCCATGTTGTGTGGAATCGATTTGTTAGCCGCACGAGCTCTTTTCTTAGCCATCACTTTGGATATGTAAGCCCTAACTTCTTGCCTTGTGGGCCTATAGCCTAGCCCAAATAAGTCATTTTTGATCTTGGTGTTCCAAAAGGCTTGAGCTACCTTGGGATGAGGGCCCAAAGTGGTGCCTGGGAAGTGGCATTGCTTTCTGAGTAAAGCATTCACATTGAGTGTGGGCTCTATTGTTTCTATGAAGGCTATCTTCTCAAAACCCCATAACTCCTCGTCTTGCTCATTATGCTCTATATTTAGGACTGGAGCTTTCTTAATCTGGGCTATCATAGTATCAGCGCAGACCTCCAAAGTGGATCCCGCCAGGGACAGTTTCACCTTTTGATGTAGAGTTGAGGCTACAGCATTTAACCCGTGTAACCAGGGCCTTTCCAAGAGTAGGTTGAAAGTGGCTGGAATGTCGATCACATGGAATTGGA
Organism: Tetragonia tetragonoides; assembly: GCA_038025085.1. Lineage (NCBI taxonomy): Eukaryota > Viridiplantae > Streptophyta > Magnoliopsida > Caryophyllales > Aizoaceae > Tetragonia > Tetragonia tetragonoides. The sequence goes on along the minus strand of CM076152.1, from coordinate 31,181,128 downwards.
CCAGTTTCTCGATGGGCCCAATATTGATATTCATGGAGAAGGTACCCAATACGTTTCTTTTGGAATTATCGTAGGCCCTTAACCCTTGTGCGGAATGCGCGAGGTTGTTGCAGTCTATTTTGAGGTGTTCAGCAGTCCTCAAGGGGCATACATTTACAGCCGAGCCATTGTCGACTAAAGTCATAGGGACTTGTCTCTGTTGACAGATTACAGTAAGATAAAGGGCTTTGTTGTGGTGAATACCTTCGGGTGGAAGGTCTTTGTCAGAAAAGGTGATGGGCGTGGATGACTTTCCTTGGATCAGGAGGTTGACTACCTCTTCAGGAGTGGCATTTGGAGAAATGGTGGTCGTGTTCAAGGCCTCTAGCACGGCCCTTCTATGAGTGATAGAAGTGGTTAACAGTTGCCAGATGGATATGTCGGCTTTTGTTCTTTGCAGTTGCTTGAGGATATTGGTCCCATCATCTTCTTTCGTCATTTCCCTTTGGGCCGAGTCCCTATTGGGGATGGCTACAAGCTCTGCGGGTTGGATTTGAGATGGATTCATATAGATGTTTTCGGGCCTGAATTGGCGTCCCGATCTTGTGAGATAGTTTAGAGCTTTGTCGTCTTCTTCCTTTTCATCATCAGAGATATCATACCAGGCTTTTCCGTTAGCTATGTCATGGACTTGAGGAGTCAACACATTTTCTGGATCAGTGTATGCCCCATTATCTTCCTCATCACTATCCCAAAGGCCGCAGACGTCCAGCGTGGATCTTGGGCTTGGGTATGGTAGTATGGCCTGTCCAATAGGTGTGATCAAATAGGAGGGATCAAACCCTTCTTCTATGTCAATGGCAAAAGAGTTCCCAGGGGATTGTTGTTGTTGCTGGGTGGTGGTGCATCTTTAGGCAGTGGTATTGTGCCGTTGTCAAACAAGTCTTGGATTTTATCCTTGAGGGTGTAACACTTTTCAGTGTCATGCCGACGCCCCCTATGGTATTTGCAGAATGCGGACTCGTTCCAATATGGTGACCTTTTCTCTACAGGGGGATCGGGGGTAGGCCCAATCGAATGTAGATAGTCTCCTTTGATCAACTTATCTAGAGCTTTGACATAAGTCATCCCGAGGGGAGTGTACCTTCTTGGACGCCTATCAGATATGGCGTTCACTTCATTTCCTCTACTCGTGGAGGTATGGTTAGAACTGGTGTATTTCTTATCCTTATATCCACTTGTATTGTTATTGTAAGTGACTTTGTTCTTCCCCCTTTGGAGTTGGTCATCTTCAATGGCCATGCCCACTTCAGTTAATTGGGCATAGGTGGTTATGGGTTGAAACTTCATGTGTTCGCGGTATTCAGATGCCAAATTCTGGACTAGCATTCGGATTTGATCCCTTTCAGATGGGCGATCAATCATTTCGGCTACTTTAGTCCTCCATCTTCTCACGAAACTAGTGAACCCTTCCTTGTCACCTTGCTTGGTGATGTCCAGCTCTCTTAATGTCATGGGTGGCAAGACATTGTCAGCATATCTCTGGAGGAATAGTGTTGATAGATCTTCTCATTTTTCCAACTTTTGGGTGGGAAACTTGAAGAACCAGGCCCTGACAGCAGGATCCAAGGTTTGGGAAAAGAGGTAAACATACAGCTCTTGTTCAATGCCTCTAAGGCCCAATGCAGTAGTAAAAGCCCTAATGTGATCTTGTGGATCGTCGGTTCCTTTAAATGTGGGAACTTCAGGCATGGAGAACTTAGTGGAAAATGTTCCCTTAATGTGGGGAGCATAGCCCTCATTGATAATCATGTCGTTGAAGGCCCGACTCTTACCTAGGACAGATTCAAGCCTGTTCAGCTTGGCCTGAAGTTCTTGTACCTCTTTAGTGGAGGGTTCGGCCTTTTCCCCATCGGGCTTGGGCTCATCATCATCTTTATTAGTGGGATCCAACTTGGCGACACGGGTTTCCATATCAGTGAATCTAGCATTCATGGCGACCATTTGGGCTAAAAGGTCATCCATCTTTTGGTCAGCGGTTCTCTCGGCGTCTCCAGACATAGCGAACTTAGGCGAATTGGATGGTGAGGTTTGAGGTGACAGTGGCGGTGTACGAAGGTAATCGAGCCAAACAGGGGCCACGAACTGTGTTTGTGGTGAAGGTTCGAACGACAACTTGCGGACTAACCTCTTGCTGGACTCGTCTCTCTCCCACTCCCTAGGACCAGGATCTCTACTTCTACCAATTCTGGACATAAAAGGCCCGTTTAAGAAAATAGAAAATAAATGGGAACCTCCACATAATACTAAAAGTTTTAGTTTAAAACAAATGTGGGAAGAGAATCTAGCATTAATCCTCAACATGGTGATCTTTTGGGTAAGACGCGATTTTATGTAAATAGCATATTCTAATCAATGATCTTTCGACTCTATTAGAATTATAAATACTCTAGACTTGCATATGGGATGAAACTCCCCAATTTTAGAAAAAGAGAAATACTGTTGACTTGCATATGGGATGAAACTCCCTAATTTTAGAAAAAGAGAAATACTGTTGACATGCATATGGAATTAAATTGGACTCTTCTTTTTTTATTTGGTGAAAGATCATTGACGGGAATATGTTATTTTCATGCAATCTAATTCTGATGGAAAGGAACGTCTTCCTAACATGGTCACTAGCATTGTCGGAGTCATGCAGGGATTCTGCTTCCTAAAAAGATAAGATCCTAGGCTCTATTTGTAAACCTGACCAAACGTACAAGCAAACAAAAGGGAAACCTTCCCTAACCAGGACTCAAGAAAAGAATCCTAAGGGGGGATCTAGTCCTAATATTCTATAGAAATTAATCACATAGCAAGGAAATAATTAATAATATGGCAAATAAAGCAATTAGCACTTTGATATGGACTATGAGACATAATGCAATAGTTTGGTACAATCTATGGTTGGATAAGATAACCCATGACCGGATGAGTTTTGTCATCTATGGGGTGCATAGTAAGACTAGACGTACCGTTTTACACATCTCGAATGGAAACATGTAAATGACATGGGGTGGAACACGACTATGTGCAAAGGTAATTCGAACCGAGTGGGTCACTGGCCTAAGTCATAGACAATGTTCCAAATGGTAGATCCTATAATAGTGTGGTGATGTCTTTCGACATCTTGCAAAGATAATGCATGCAATATGAATGATATGGATGCAAAAAGGCAAAGAAAATAAACACGTACGGTAATTGAACCAAATAGCTAAAAATAAATCATTGACATGGATAAGAGTTCGAATTACATCCTCTTATTAAGTCCCCAGTGAAGTCGCCACTTTAAGAACCCTCGCCTTTCTGGCGCGTTTTCGATTTTTGGTTGAGGTTAATGGTTCTTAAATATGTGCCACATGCGATTCAGATTAATTATAAAGAACAATAATTTGCAAATAAGAAGCAGCCACCAACTTTTAAGGAAATAATTGGAAACCAATAAAAGTGCACCCCAATTCCTATTAGGAATTGACTCATGCCCATGGGGACTAAGTATTGAGTTCAGGGATGTAGGTACGAAATAAATAAAACGAATCTCATCTAAATCGCCTACATTAACGGCCTCTACTAAGCTTATCCATGTCAAGTATTTATTTATGCTAGATGGTTCCATACAAATCCGGTCGTCCAATGATCCTAAATTAACTAGGCGGGTTAAGAACAACCAAATTACCTACGTTATCACTTTGCACGATTTATATCCAATTTACATGCATACTATTGACAAGCATAAACATGATATAAAGCATTAAATTAACGCTCCAACCTACCAACTTTGCTAAACGCGCCACGTATTGCATATGCACATCAATAAAACCGTTAGTATCTTCAAAAGAATAATAATAATGCAAAGGTGCTAACTTTATGCTAAAATAAACCTAGGAGGCTACTATATGCATGCAAAAACTATGAAAAGATGCAAACTTGCATAAACTAATAAAAAGACGCAAACTTTATATTAACTAATCGAGCATAATTATATACAAAATCAAAAGCATGCAAATTTATTCAACCATAATCAAAAGCTAAATAAAACATGATTAATAAACAATAAAACAAGAGATTTAATAAAGAATTAGGCCCTCAGATGGTTAACCTGAACGTTCTGTTCGAACGGGACTAGTAGAATTGGAATTGCTCGTTGATCTTGGGTGCTAGGCTAGGTGTATTGCTTGCTTGAATCTTCAGATTTCTGAATTTCTTTGATTTGGGGAAATATGTTCTCTCAATGCTCTCAAAATTCTGAACTGACTGCCCTCTGCAAAAGAGGGTGAAAGGGAGTATTTATAGAGTTGGGGGACGGAATTAGGGGCCTAGGACGAGAAGTCCGGCGCCAAAACTCGGCCCAGTCAAAGAAATGGGTTTATTGGGGCAGCTGGGGCCCGCGGTGGCCGCCGAAACTCAGTGGCTGGCCTAATGGCCCCCGCTGTCACGCGCTGGCCGCTGAGCAGCCTGCGAAGGCCACCGGGCCTGACGTCGCGTGCGTGACTAGGGTTTTTGACTTTTTGTGCTCTGTAAATTACGAAATTGCCCTTGGGCTGGCCCAGGGGCCGGGATTGAGCGGTTTTGACCCAAATCTTCGAGGCGCGATATCTCTTGATCTAGGAACCTGATTGAGGCAAGGTCAAAGGCATTGGAATCCTTATAACAAGGGCTATCCAAAGACTGAGGTTTCAAGGAATTTGGTCTAGATTTCCGAGCAATGTCATTTTCTACTTACGTCCATGTTAATCCATTACCATCATCATCGGGCGTTGTGGTGTCAGGGGATGAGAACCGATTAGGGTGTCTACAGGTAGATGACCAGAAATTATGAAAAATTGCAAAGGAAGCTTCCTCAATCAAGGGCCGAGTTCGATCTTATATCAGGAAGACGGACTTCTATATATGTGTGGTCTGCAAGCTAAAGTGTTGTCAGCAGCATTCCATTGCTTGCCGTACCTTGTAGCAAAGCTAGGAACATAGCACCATTACTGAAAATGTCAAAAGAACTGAACAAATGTTGTTGCCTGCACTTGGTACTGTAGGAGGAGATGTAACTCGTAAGGTATGATGATGATGGGACTGGATATATAAAGATAGGACATACCCTATTTTACTAGGGTAAAGTTATTGCATTGTATGTCGAAACATATGAACTGTTGGTATTTGTTTAGCCTCTGATTAGGCAGGATGAGACTAACAAAACTAGGTGGTCCTTGGCATCTATATACCCTGATTCATTCAGTAATCTTATGCTTGTGGAGCGCCATTTCAGTTACCAAACGAGCGAGTTCTGATCAGCTGATAATTGTGAAATCGAAAGCCTTACGTCTCCATGTCTTTCTTCGTCTTCCCACTGCTCCTGCACCACCTGGCCTGTTTCTGCTGCTCGAGCGCAATGTCTCTGCCTGCCTGTCTTGTCAAATTCACCTCTTAAGGGGTTGTTTGTTCAGAAATTTGTTGCTTTTCCTAGAACTAATCTTGGTTTCAGTACTGATGTTTGCAATAGTTTGCGCGCGCTCTTTGATTTGGCAGCTTTTCAGCCACCACAAATATTAGCATGCTTCTTGAATCTTGCCTATTCTGGATGACTCCAGCGCCACTTTAGTGAGTCCATAATGGTTGTATAAACGCCTACGGTAGTACATATAATCAGAATGAACATCTAAATCACATAATCAAAGATGGAAAGGCTAAAAGTTGATTATTCTTAATGTATGTTGAGTACTTGAAGCCTACTTATGCAAAAGGCTGCTGATTTTCAGATTCCTAAGGTCACTGGAAAAGGCATGCATGTGTAAATAACAGTTACATACAGTAAGGAATGTGGGTGTACCGAAACTACTTTTCTACTTCCAGTTATGCAAATTGATAAGGCCAGGGGAATGTTAGATGGAGAGTGAACGGAGTCAAAGGACGCTTCCCCACATTTTCACAACCAGAGGAAGGGACTGCTGATTCCGAGTATGGTCAAACGGGTCGACCCATGGACATGTCGAGTTTGACACAATCACGTTGGGCTCAAATCGGGTTAGTTTTTGACAAGTCGAGTTATAGGGTTACAAGATTATACTCCTACTTACCCCTATTTCACCCCCTCAAAATATTCGGGGGCCTAATAGTGAAATGCTTAATAAATGAGAAAATATCTGAAGATGATGGCGTATAATTCACTGTTAGTAGTCATTTTATACTCCAAAAGATGTGATTAGGATTAAGGACCCATAATCATAACTTAAACATTATTATATATGTATTTAAAAGTCTATCAGATTATGATTGGCAACTTTTACCATGAAGCATTTTGCTTAGCTTCTTCCTTTTCGTTGTGGTAGGGGAACTGATACGAATGAAACATTCCAAGTGTTTTAAGGCTTTATTCCCTCAAAATCAATGTTATCTGATGATGCATTCAATCTATTTTATTAGCGCTATGTTAAAAGCATAAGGATCCTAATATAGATAAACAAAATCATGCTTCGCTAGCTATGTAATGTTCTGTTTTTAGGAAAATTCTCTCTTCAGCTTTCAGATCATCATAACAAGTGGAAGTGGCCTGGGATATTTGAGCCGGTGCTCTATCTTGACCTGCAATGTAATGTGAGTTTGCAACTTAATGGAGTATGGAGACGATATTCAAGAAAAACAGAAATAAACTTATCTTGAGGACTCATAATGTTACACAATTGGAGAGATTAAAGAAGAAACATCAACATATAATTAAGTAAAGTAGGTTTTTTATCCTATTGTCAATTGATTTTAGCCTTTTAGGATGAGTATAAGTAGTCCACTTAACTTATTTTTGTTATGTTTTTTTCATTAATTCATTCGATGTGGGACACTAGTATTCACTCTCATTAAGAGCTCATTCGTTTCAAACGTAACTGGAAGAAATTCAATACATTAATCATAATCTCAGGATTATGATACTTCATAATCCCCTCTCTCTCTTCCCCTTCCCCTTCCCTTTCTCTCTCCTCACTTCACCCTCACCAACTGCACTCTCTCTCCTCCCTTCCCTCCACCGGCGCCGCCCCACCACCACCACCACCTCCCCGGCCACCGTCGTGGTCGGCGCTGGTTGGAGACCACGACGGTGGCCCCGCCAGCCCAGCCCACCCCTCCCCAAATGCCGCCCCACCACCACCACAACCGCCTCACCGCCACCTCCCCGGCCACCATCGTGGTCAGCGCTGGCCCGAGACCACGACGGTGGCCCCGCCAGCCCACCCTCCCTTCCCCCTCTCTCTCCTCCCCTCACCCCCAAACCCTTATTTTCTCTCTCCTCACCCTCCACCACCCCACCGCCCCTCCACCCCCGCCCCGGCCACGGCTGAGGTCGACTTCGGCCGTCGACGTCAGCCGTGGCCTCCCCCAGCCACCACCTCCCCTCCCTGCCCCCCGCTGGAAAAGTAATCTAAAACCTCAAAAGAATTCGAAAATCCCAGCCTAAAAAAATCCCATGCAACGAAACCCTAGGTCGAGTTTGATTTAAATCGGGGCAGGGTGAACCCTAAAAGGGCAAGATTGCAAAAAATAAAAAAATAAAAAAAAAAGAGTTGGCGGCGCGTGTGTTCACGCGCCGACGACTGGGCGCGTGATACACATGCGCCTGCTCGGGATTAGGCAACCTCCTAATCCCGAGACTAGGCAATAATTTGCGGAAGAAATTGGGTAAAACTAGGTAAAACTTGTCAAAATAGAAAGTCTAACAGGAAATTGGAGAAATTGGGTCAAACTAGTGAAAATATGGAGAAACTGGAAAAAATTAGGACAAACTAGAAATTTTGTATTTTTTGATTGTTTGCTTAATAATAGTAGTAGTAGTAGTAGTAGTAGTAGTAGTAGTAGTAGTAGTAGTAGTAGTAGTAGTAGTAGTAGTAGTAGTACTGGATTCCCATCAAAAAAAAAAAAATAATAATAGTATGTCAAAATATCAAAATAGGCCAAAACTAGGAGAAAGTGCCAAAGTTGGGTCAAAACTCAAACTGACTAAATTTGGGCAAAATTGGGAAAAATGGGTGAAACTCTATTTTGTAATTGGTGAAATATGGCAAAACTAAAGGCAAAATTGGACAAAACTTGAAACCAGTTGGAAAAAACATACTTTAAATATCTATTTTAGACTAAAGCGTGGAGCAAACTACCAAGAATAACCTTTTGAGCCCAGGATTGACTGATTACAAGTTGGAACCATTCGTTCTAGGATACACATCCTAAAACAACCAATATCACATCTACCAACAATATACAACTCAACTTGTAACGAGGTACTGATCAATACTACTAAAATACTAAAATTAATACAAATAATTATTGTATTAGGAATCTCACAAGACATGCTGATGTTACATTGCTACGTGACCTTCACTTGTGGCCGGGCAACAGAAAGATTAACCACAAAAGGCCCACCCAACACTTTTTAGTGTATTTCTTGGGCAACATGTATACAGAAATACTACTATATTTTTCTTTTTATGTTCTTTTCTCTATTTTTTTTTTTGTTTTTGGTGTTTAACACAAGTTGGGATATCACCATAATAAATATACCATTGATTAGGTTTCTAATCATCCGCTTAAACTTTTGTTAAGTTGGTTTCAACTGATATATAATGAGCATTTTTTTTTATCATGTATCTCATCAAGAAGGCGGGACAAAGTATTGATCAAAAAACAAAAACGAAGGCCTGACAAAGTTTATTGAATCGTTACCTGACCTTCAAGGGAAAAAAAATGCTTCTTGAATTGTTTTTGGAGTTTCCAAAAATGTAAATGGAATTAGTAAGGATTCTTTATCCCACTCTTTTTTCCTGAAGAGTATAATAATAATAATAATAATAATAATAATAATAATAATAATAATAATAATAATAATAATAATAATAATAATAATAATAATATTATTATTATTATTATTATTATTATTATATATTAAATCACTTTTGAATACCCATCTCAAATTTATGTACCCGTTTGAGCATAATAATAATAATAATAATAATAATAATAATAATAATAATAATAATAATAATAATAATAACAACAATAGTACTACTAATAATAATAATCAACAACAACAATAGTAATAGTACTACTAATAATAATAACAATATTAATTGTAATAATAATAATAATAAATAATATTTAATAAATAATAATAATAATAATAATACTAATTAATAATAAGTAATAGAAATATTTTTTTTTTATATTTACTATTATTATTATTATTATTATTATTATTATTATTATTATTATTATTATTATTATTATTATTATTATTATTATTATTATTATTATTATTATTATTATTATTATTATTATTATTATTATTATCATCATCATCGTAAACCTCTATTCCAAACTGATAAAAAAAAATTCATAAATGCAAAAATTTAAGTTTCAGTTTTTTCAGTAAGTTTCAGTTTTAGTAAGTCCCAGTTTTTTCCAATTTGTTCGAGGTTCTTCCAGTTTCCAGTTAAAAGCTACAGTTTGTTCCAGTTTCTCAAGTTTGTTCCAGTTTCCAGTATCCAATTTATAGTCTAAAAAAACATGCCCTAAAGCCCTGTTTTTTCGTCGTTTACATATTGCATTTCATTTCGTTCCAATTCGTTCCGCATTCTTTACTTAATTTTGTCTCACATTTTCTTCCAATATCTGCGCCGCATCATTCCCTTCCATTCTGTGTTGTTCCGTTCTGTTCCTCTCCGTCCCACATAATTCCATTGACGAGAACAGGGCCTAAGTACTATCTCCTGTTCCAACCCCTTATACATTTGATACATTAACTTTTAAATTTGATTTATTATTAAATTTGGATAACTGGCTAAATCATTAACCGTCAAGATGTAGTCAGTGGCGGAGCTAGGGAGTGTTAAAGGAGACCCCTTGCTCCCCCACTCCCACCAATATTCAAATTTTTTATGAGAAAAAAGAAGTTTTTTATTTAGTAAGTATATTATTTTCTTATTTTTTTATTTTTGCTCTCCCATTGCCACTCCTCTGGCTCTGCCACTGAATGTAGTTAGGATAGAGACTAGCGGGATCGGAGTAAACAAAATTGGATATAGAATCTGGATTGAAATGGAGCACACATAAGGCTATGGACAAAAACAATGGTTCAATCATGATCTCAAGAGTTGGAACTTTCCTACTCCTCTCCTTTCTCTTCCTTTCTCTCTCCTTCCTCACCACTCTCTCTTCTCCCATCTCCCCCACTTGCACATCTAATGTCACCCTATGATGAAATTAGGGTCCTTCCTAATCATGAGATTAGGGAAGAATTTGTGGAAAAAAAAGCCTCTAAAAAGTTAAAAACACAAACGTACATGAAGACACGGCATCCAATTGGAAAGTTAGGGGCCAACTTCACGTGACCATACTTCACCCCTCAACGGACGAAGATTCATGCAAGCGAGAAGTCACTGTACGTGCCCATAACATTGGATGAAACACCCCTTCCACACATTTTTTATCTAAAACAACTGAAGTAGCTAGAGAGATCTTTTCTTTTGTTCAAAGGGAAAAGAAAAAAAAGATGAAAAAGGTCAAAGATTCACAGGATAAGCAAAATCTTTTCTTTTGTTTTTGCAAGATAAATATATATGGAATAAGTTTTAATCGTCCAATCTATATTGGACATTTGTCATTTATTCTCCAAATAGTATGGAACAAAATTAATGTTACTAACTTACTATATATGCAAGTATAATTTGTCACGCACGGCTTATATTAGAATCTTCCACTGCAATTCTTGTTTGGTTTAATATAATCTTAACTTTTTCCAAAGTCACAAAACTTCATTTGCACAAATTATAACCCCGCCGTTTAGGGACGATAATCCATTTTCTTTTTTGTCATCAAGAAGGAAGGTATTACAAATGAATACGATCAAGACAACACCTATTGTTATGGCATGTTCGAACTCTTGTATTCAATGGTGAATATAAGACTAAGACTCTATTCTCTTCAACGATGGGATGCAGGACGGTAAGAAATGGAACGGAATGGAACGACACGAAAATGAATGAAATGCGAGGTAAAGAACAAAACAGAATGTCGTGACATAGATAATGGAAGAAAATGTGAGATAAAATGAAGTACATAACAAAACGGAAACAACGTCAAATGGAGCGGAACGAAACGGAATGCAACATAGAGACAATCAGACTAAAATAACATGACCTAATTGAACAACCAGCACAATCACTTGTCTTGTCAACATACGTAGCATCATCAAGGGATAAGTATATTTTTTAGAAGCCAACAGATTCAAGACCGGTAAGAATAGATGAGAAATAGAGCACATAACCTTGATTTACCAAACCATTTAAGCCTAAGTTTGGAACCATTTTTAACTACTACCAGGGGTAGAGAGTTTCCGTTTTCTTAGCAAACACACTCCTTTGTCTTTTTATTGAATGACAACAATTGGGTAGATAACAACCTAAATAGTGAATGAAAACTTATACCGGACAATACTTGTATAAAATCCCACACAAATCAGCTCAAATTACAAACCAGAATCACCCTACACAATTATTACTATACACACCAATGACACCAAAAGTCTCTCTAACCTAATTAGCATCACAATCAAAACCACTCATCAACAATCACAAGACAATTAACCAAGCTAAGACACCAAATCCCTAGCTCTCACCTATTTGACAAACAAAACCACAAATTACAAATCAACTAAGTACACCAATTAAGAAAGCCATCTAGTATATATATATCACACTTGCACCATATATATATGATATAACTAGATGTCCCTAACTTCAAACATGTTACGGTTCTTGACAACAATATCATACATATGAATAGACTTAAACTTGCGAAAGTCTCTTGGCAAAGAAATCAAGTGAACCGTGCACCTCTTGTGGAATTGAAGCAAGTCCGGGTCACCACTATTGTACTTCTCCCATCCTAAACCAACAAGCTTAGGCTCGAGATCGACGTAAGAAGTGATCACTTCATTAGTAGGCACATAGATTAGCACCTTTCGTCGTCCTCCTGTCCTTCCGTTCTCTAAGGAATCCGCCCCCGGGTTCTCCACCAACCGGACCACCCCGTTCTTGAACACCCACACACCTGACATTGTCGGCTTATCTAGCGAGGAAATCTGTTAAGGAGAAAGAGGGATATATATAGTTATGGATATAGAGTAAGAAATTAGGTGTAATTTTGTTCTAAATATTTATAATATGATTGATATTATGAATATTTAGCTAAGCTTGGAGATTGAAGTTTTGAAGATGAAGAGGAGCATGCATGGGCTTTTTATAAAGGGCCAAACTTAGGGATAGGAGAGGTGGGCCATGATGGGCCGTCATGGCGTGTTTGGGTGCAGGGATAGAGTGGTGGGGGCCCGTCAAGATAGAGGTATATAAATGATGCCCTCGCTTCAAAAATCTTTTTTTTCCCCTTTTTAATTTTTTGGATTCCCTTTTCTTTCTTTCCTTTGGTGGGAAGTTGGGAATTAATTATTAGGTTTGCGAAATCATTTTATTTGGAGGGTAGTAATATTTAGAAAAATTTCCTCTCTTAAGTTTAAAGACTTATAGGATTTTTTACGGACAATTTTATGAACAGAGTCTGATATATTCTAAGTCTCTAACCATCAGATTACAGAAGAAAGACATTATAAGATGCAATAGTTCTAGAGGTTACTAATGCAGACGCTAAAATGAGATTTTAATTTCCTTTTCTCCTCATATATTTTCTATAATTTTCCATTCCAAAACCACCCACAATATTTAGTTAGTAGTGATTGACCAAAATTTCGCTCACCACGGGTGACATATAGCAATAACATCACTCTATCAGATGTTGATGTTATCAAATAATTTTCAACGTGTTATTATATCATTAGTCACAATTACGAATAGTTTGGTGGTTTAGAATCACTCTCTCATATATAATAGTTTAAGAAGGTTTAATTGGATTAATGGGAATCTAAATTCTCTTTTTATTTGAGCCCATCTGTCCTACCCTTGAGAATCCTTTTTGAGAGGCAAAATGCTATTCAAAAGGGGAGGAAAAAAACCTCTTTTGAATTTTTGAGACTTTTCTAGAAAAGAAAGTATTAATACTTAATTAAAACAACCAATGCAAGAAGAGTGTGCTTGGGGACGTAGGCATCAAATGTTAGTACACTACGTATATGCACTATCGACATTGTAAATATTCGCATCAAATTGAATGGGTTTGTCTACAAAACTTTGTAAGTGAAAGTGATAGTTATGATCAAGAAGGGGTGCAAATACAAAAACTTTGAACAATATAGCTGACGTGCAAGGAAAAGTTATTCTCCTTGCCAAACTAGAACTTTCTTGGAGCTAAGTTATAATAATAATATTCTATATATGTCCCATGCTAGCTACCATATTAAAAATATAGTATACCTCGCAAGAATTATATTAGTGCATGCATATATGCCTGATGAGGCTTTTAAATTTAATTTTTTATACTTGAGCTAGATTCTATATATATCTATATGATTAATGGTGTTTTATTTGAAGTAAACAACCTTTTAGTGGACAGTTTCATCTTAGATTTTTGTAAAACGGCGGCGGAAATAAAATGGGATTATGTTTCCTGTAGTTGCTCTCATGAATTCTATCAGGACCTTTATGGAGGAGTTAGTTGCAAAATATGTGATATAGCAGTCAAGAATCGAACATGCTAGGACTATGATATCCCTTAGTGCTACCCTTTTAGATTTGCCATTTGCCACTGCGTCATTACTTCGAGGGCTGAATAACATAAGTACAAATACTTATTCAGAACTTGTTTGGGAGTTGGAGAACGGAGGGGAAGGGAGGGGAATGAGCGGGAATTAAAAGGTTCTCCTTCTTTGTCAGCTTTTTAAAGAGGGGAAGAGAGGGGAATGAGAGGGAACAATTCCCCTCTGTTCCCGGCCTCCATTAACTCAATTTTCGTTCCCCTCAAATTGGGAGGAATAGAGGGAAAGTAGAATTTTTAAATAACAGCGGTTTGTTTCCCTCCATGCCTCTCCATTCTCCTTATTTAAACACCTAAATAAGGTGAAATATTTTCCCTTCCTTTCTATTCTCTTCCTCCTCATTTCCTCCCCTTCCCACTCAAAACTCCCAAACAGACCGTTAAAATCATTATTTTATATGCTTCTTTTATATGCTTTTCCATTTCATCCATATATATCTATAGGGCCCAAAGCAGGATTTTTCACTTGCTTCCTTTACAGGAATGGGCAAGGCATGGCATTTGGCATGAGATATTAACGAGCTGGCATATAATTGACGATGTGTAGCAGTTTGTGGTAGTTTAATTGTATCTTCTTTTATTTCCTTTTTCAAATTATTCTCTTATAGTCAATAATGGTGACTACGCGTCGTCGTAGGGGCAAATATGCATATGTAAAATGGGGAACTCAGGTCCCAAGAATGTGCTAGCTTCTGAGCCTCTAGTGTTGTCCCAGGGAACGCAACTACGCAAGAAAATAAGAGGGCCAGTTGAATTGTGTTACAACTAATTTGCAAAATCAATCTATCTATCTATCTATCTATCTATTTATCTATCTATGTTTCCCCTAAATAGGCCTCTCTCTAAGCCGCAAACTTTTTCTCTCTCTTTCCCCCAAAAAAATCCTAGCGCCTTTTTGGTTCAGCGGCTGCTATTAGCAATTCTTTGCTAATGGTAAGCCCCAATTCTTTTTGTTTCATTGTTTTGTTCTATTATCTAGTTTTATTATGTCGAATAATATCAGTCTCTCCATTAGTGAGGGTTAGTTTGTCCCATATTATGTTGGGTTCGGCTGTCTCTCACTTTTTGAGAGTATTGTTAGTTTTTCGTTTTGTTGTTCGTATGGTGCTTTGGTGGATCTATTCTATCAAGAGGTGGTCTACTATGTCGAATCGAAGCATTCAAAGCTATAGCAGAGGTTTCCGCGAAGAGGCTGTAATATGGAAAATAGCGATCAAATGGAAGCCGGTCGGAATTGTTGAATCTCTAGTGCTACATAGCTTTTTCATTCGAATGTATTCTGATGTTTTAGATCTATTTCTTGTTGAATTCAACCCTTCTTGTAACTGCCGTATGGCTTTCAATTAATGAAATTTATTTTTCCCTCAAAAAAAAAAAAAAAAATCTACCTATCTATTTATCTATATACTAATACTAAAGAAGCTGCTAGAAAGAGAAAAAATAGATTAGCCATATGTCAATTTTTTATAAATTTAGGCATGTGTTAACTCCTCATGAGTTTTGCTATGACATTTAAATTAGAAAAGCATTAAATAAATTTAAAAAAAAAAATACAATCCCTCCATCCCACGTTTGATAAATTACAAAAAAAAAAAAAAAAAAAAACAAAAAAAAAAAAAATAGCCTACCAACGTTTGTTTCTAAAAAAAGGGGTTGATCCAGCTAACTGCCCAAGCCACGTTTGAATCTGTTAATGAAAAAAAAGAGTAAATCTAGGAAAAGTAACTAAAAGTTGAAGAATCCTCTCAATTCAAGACTACCTGAGTATAAGTTAGTCTTTTGCATTTACCATCTCCTTTTTCTCTCAAATTGCCTCTTTTCCATCTTCACCACCTCCATGGCCATCCTACCTCTCCTCCATACTCCCTCCTCAAGCCCACATTCTTATGCATGTTGTTGAAAAATATATAGCTTGATAAAAGTCTCTCACTACAAACCTTGAGGATTATATATTTTTATCCCGTTTGGGATCTTAGGGTTCCTCATTTTCTCTCTTTATATTGGGGAGATTACAAAATTTATGGTTTTTTTTTTTTATTTAAGAATTTTTTGGGTATTCAATTACTTGAATTCAACTTAATGAATGTATGTGATGCTTATGCATGTCATCTGATTTATGTTTATTATCAAAGTTTTTGATTAATTATATATACATTGAATACATGGATAAATTTAAAAATTAAAATTGTTTTTTTGCGGGCCAGTAAGGGACAAATAGAATTTGTATTGGATGGGTAAGGAACCACAGGTACATGCTCACTTGGACATCGTCTAGTTTTTTTTGTTTTTTTTTTTTTGCATATAACTACAGATTATATAATAAATATAGATGAATGTTGCCATGATGGGTTTTCTGAATGCTTGAAGTTGAAACTGATCATGTTGTCTCTCAACGGTAGATATTTGAAGTTGATCATGTTGCCTCAAATAATACCGGGATAAATCATTATTTCGAAAAGAGGAAGAATTACTCAGAGGCTTGGTAACATCTTCTTTCTCACAAGGAGTATTATTTTCATTTAATTTTATGTTTGTTTATCTTCACCTGTAGTTTTATGGACTGAAATGTTTCTGTTGTTGATCATCATTACTTTATCAATGGGTTAACTATTTTTTTTAAGGTGAGATAGAATATACGAAGCTGAATTGCTCACCCGATATATTGGATATGATTGATGTGAGGTTAAGCTGTTCTGTGTACTATACTTCCTTAATGCCATGCTATGATTTTGGTTTTAAGCAGGTCAAGGATACATGAACATACGACATAGATGATTCTTGGACAAATAAGGGAAACAAATGAAAGGCTCGGTAATTTCTTCAAATTGCTTTTTGTTTACAAAGATTGTGGTCATACCTGAAGTATGCTTCCAAGAGGGATAGAGACAACTTTTACATTAGAGTTGAATGGAGGAGAAGAGACATTCTGTAATGTATGGGCCTTATAGACTAATGTTATAGTGGTATACTTTTTTCTTGGCACGAGAATGCAACGAATACAATTTGGGAAACAAACTCCTACAATATTTTTGATTAAACTAAGATATACTATCATGATGAATTCTGGTCCAATAATAATGTGTCTCTTTTTTACATAAATAATGTATACTTAATTTGGCAGTGACCTCCTAACTTTATAGTGCTTTATTGAGGAATTTGTTGAGTTTACTTCTGCACTCTATTGATTTATAAATTTGTATATTTACGCTTAATGATCATTACTTATTGTAATTAAGTTTGCTTCTTTTTCTCTCTTTTTCTCGGTTGCATCAAATATTCGATTTGATTGAACTCACAAATCCAATCAGCACAAAATATACAATGAATGAGAGAGTATTTAATCTGTTTATTGTTTTTGATTGAAAACATGTATCATTTATCAATCAATTGCTCAATCTAATGAATCTAACTCCCAAAATAATGGGTAGCAAAAGAGTCAGTCATGCCATAATATAAGTCACTATATAAGCATTTTTTATGTATTCATTTAATATTATAGTGTGTGCTTTTGAAATTCAATGTTTTTCAATGTGGATAAAGTGTAATTTTGAAATTCGTTTATGGATTGATTATAAAAAAATCTCATCATGTCTAAATAATTACACTTTTTTGTTTTTTGCAAAGAGGTGTAACTTTTGCAAAAACTACTACTACAACTCATTAAAATTTGAGTTGGTTGAACTAGTAAAACATTATGGTAGGATGGGGATATCACCTAGAGCTATGATTAAGGTTGATGTCAAAAAAGTCTATGATTCCCTTAGCTGGAAGTTTCTGGAGAACGTCTTATTGGGGTTTGGATTTCTAGCAGATTTTGTGGAGCTGATCATTTTGTGTGTTTCTTCTGCTACCTATTCCTTGAATATAAATGGATGCCCCAGGGGGTATTTTCAAGGCAAGAGAGGGTTAAGACAGGGAGATCCGATGTATCCCTATCTTTTTGGGCTGTGTATGCAATATCTTTCTAGGTCTTTGAAAGATATTGTTGATGAGCCTGAGTACCATTCACATCCTAGGTGTGCAAGATTGAGTTTGACTCACCTAGCTTTTGCAGATGATTTATTAATAATTGCAAGAGGGGATGTCAACTCTATTGAGACAATTGTTGGGAGATTTCAGGATTTTTCAGATATGTCTGGTTTGCATGCAAATAAAGATAAAACTGCTGTCTATTTTGGAGGTATAAGGCAAGAGATTCAAAGTCAGATTTTACAGAAAACTGGCTTTAGTGCAGGAGTGATGCCATTGAGATATTTGGGTGTTCCATTGTGAACTTCAAGGTTGACCAAACACCTTTGCAGACCTTTACTGGACAAGATTGCCATGAAAACTCAACATTGGGCAAATCAATTCTTGACCTATGCAGGGAAAGTGCAGTTGCTTAATTCTGTTATATTTGGTATTCAAGCTTATTGGGGGGCTATTTTTGTATTCCCTAAGGAAGTCATTAAGGAAATGGAGAAGTTATGCAGAATTTTTTTTTGGGGCTGCAGAAATGACAAGAGGAAATGTATGATGGTTATTTGGCAAAAAATTTGCAGACCAAGGCATGAGGGTGGTCTGAACATAAAGGAAATTCTCATCTGGAACAAAGCATGTATATTGAAGAGATTATGGTTCATTGTTGCAAACAAGGACACTGTTTGGGTCAACTGGACCAAGGCTTATTATCTGAGAAATGAAGACATATGGCACGTGCAGGGGAAGCATCAAAACTCCTGGCTCTGGAGGTCTTTATTGCAAGTGAGAGATGATCTCCTGTGCAGATGTGGTGATAGCAGAAGAGCTGAACAAACTATGAGAGAGTGGGTTACTAATGAGAAATTCAAGATTGGTAAAGCTTATGATTTCTTGAGAAATGCAGGGGACAAAGTGCAATGGCACAAAGTGGTGGGTGAAATACTGACTGTTCCTAAGCACATGATCATCACCTGGTTTGCAACACAGAACAGGTTGCCAACTGTGGAAAATCTCCTGAAGAAAGGTTTGCAGTTCCCTGATAGGTGTGTCCTTTGCACGTAGGGACATGATACACAAGCTCATTTGTTTTTTCAATGCCCTCTAGCTGCTGCATAGAGGTGTCCATGGGCCGTGCCGTGTCGGAGTTGGGCCGGGTTCTCAGGTGGGCCGGGCTTCCTCGGAGGGAGGCACTTCTTTGGCACTGCCAGCACCGTGCCGTGCCGGGCCTGGGCCCCGGGCCTAACTAGGTGAAGCATGCGGTTGGACCGCCATGAAGAGAGAGAGAGCAGCCATTGAAGGGGAGAGAGAAAGCTAGAGGGGAAAGATAAAGGTAGAAGGAAGAGAGAAAGCAGCAACAACCATTAAACCCAGCTGCCATTGAAGGAGGGGAGAGAGAAAGCTAGATGAGAGAGACAAGCTATAAGGCAGGTCGGGCTTCCTCGGAGGAAGGCACTGCTTTGACACCGCCAATACCGTGTCGTGCCCGTGCCTGGTCCTGGGCTCTCTCCTCGCCGGCACAGCTTAGGCTCTTGGCGGTCCAGTCAGGGTGGGCTTGGGCCTAGCCCGGCCCACTGGCCACCTCTACTGCTGCAGTGTGATCTGAATTGTTGCATTGGTTGGGAATTACAAGAAGGCACTGGAGTCTGAGGAGGGAGTTGAAATGGATGAAGAAGTATTGTAGGAGGAAATCCCCTCAACATAGAATGATTAAAGCTGCTTTTGCAGGGGCAGTTTATGAAATATGGTGTGAAGTAATAGAAGGATGTTTGGGAATCAGGTGAAGAATGCCCAGCAATTAGTTCATCAGATTCAAAGTCAAGTGTATATCCGTGCATATGCTGTATATCCGAATAAACAGATAGTGCATAGTGTTACCCAGTAGATATAGTGCATATATAGCTAGATAAAAGGCAGAATTTACTTGTAATTAGTTTACAATGGAAGATTGTATGAGGGGGTGTGATCTTAGGTTGTCTAATTGGCAAGCCTATATGTATGTTTGTTGCTAGGGGTGCCACATTGATACCCTTTGGAAAATGGAAATATATGCTAACCTTTTTCCAAAAAATAAAATTGAGTTGGTTAAGGGTGCACTTCAATGGAACATAATTAAGTGAAAAAAATATGTATACTAACGGCAATTTATATATATTTGATTAATTTGATTAATAATTTTTATAACATCTGTGCACCGCATGGGTCAAAACGCTAGTGTAAAATTTAATCAAGTAACCACAATTAATTTTACGAGAAAAATCATTTTTTTTTTCTTTGTTGGTGGTTTTGCTTTCTGTTCCTTACCCTTTTGTTTATTCCTTATTTACTTTTCCATTACATGCACTCTTGCACAAAAATAAAAAATAAAAAAAAAACTTTTCGAAAATGTTTAAAAAATAAAGGTTTTTGTGGCCTTGTGGGTCTCTCGAAAACAGACTCTTTACTAGGTGACTAAGGGGTAAGGCTGCGTACATCTAGACCCCGTTCTAGGCGGGATATTTACTAGGTGGTTGTTATTGTTGTTGATGAAAATCATTTGCAAACAAAAGACGAAAAACCTTGGCATGAAGGACTTCGATCTAACTTAATCTTATTAATAATCAGTACTACTCAATTAAGTTACCTCTAACTCAATCCACATACTTAGGCTCCGTTTGATTCACTTGGATAAAACTGATCTGAACTGAACTGAACTGAAGCGAATTGAATTGATTTTTTAAACTTGACTGTTAACCATTTAAACTTTGTCCAAAAATAGTCAATATTGGACGCATTTGAAAGTATGCTTTGAGATCTTTCCGATAACATAATTATCATCATGAAATTATTTCGGAATAAAAAGTTATAAGAGTGCTAAAGTTACGCATGAACTGAACTGAACTCAATTTAAGTAAAATTAAGGTGAATCAAACAGAACCTTGGTAGCTCTCCTAAACCAATGATTCAACAATTCTTCTAGATCTATCTCCCTAATCAACTAACTCTAAGTGACTATTACAATCCTTTCACTATGTTTACATTAACAATACTTCTGAATAAGCAAATTAAAAGGAACAATTAGATCTTATGACTGAATCATTGGATATGAGGAACTTATATTCGTAAGCAACAGGACTTTAAGGAACTCACACTTGTACTCTCAAATGAAATGTCGTTTACGTTAAACTAGTACAGAGTTGTAGAATTGTATTTTATACAACGAGGAACTTCTCCTTTTATAAGCAACTAAAACATTTCTTAATTAAATGATAATCAAGCGCAAAGTCAAATCAAAATCCTCCTAATTTGACTAAGTAAATGTCGATTATACTCATAAGAATAAGTCTACTTATTTCAGCCAAATAAATTTAGGGTTCCACAAAATAATTCTTTGATTATTTTAAGCCCAAATAAGATACTTCCTCCTTACTAAAAAAAATTAACAGTGTCAAAGTTTACGATATTTGAAGATTAGTCTGTAAGCAAAAATAGAATTTCACAATGTAAAAATAATTTTTATACTCATTTAATAAAAGTTTTGGAAAATGGTGAGTATATTCCATCATCCAAGGGCATTCCAATGTGGCATCCTTAAGTAATCACAAGTTACAAACATTCCTCTATCTACCAGAGAAGTAGATAGCTCAGTTCAGTCTAACAAGAACAAAAACATCTATGTGTACAACATCCCCTAAGCTATACAAATGACTACTGTAAGAAACTCCCTATCTCACTATCTCCATACATGTTACGTAGCCTAATACACACTATACGTTGTATGTAAGTAACAATCTGCTACACAATTCTTCTATGGCCTCTGAACAAAATATTATTCCTTTCTCGCCAAATTTCATAAATTGTTGCTACAAGCGCCAGTTTCCCTGCACCTTGTTGAATTCGCTTGCCTCTCTGTTTCTTCACAAACCATTTAACTTCTCTAGCCAAGCTCCAAGGTTGTCTAGTGTGTCCCAGCCAGAGGAGATCTGCTGCCAAACCTCTCTAGCTACTGGGCACAGGAAGAAAAGATGAGAAGTAGTTTCTGTTGCCTGGCAAAACAAGTGGCACCTGTTGATAATCACCATCCCTCTCATGCATATGTTATCCTGAGTTGCCAAAGCATTGTGTAATGCAAGCCACAAAATCACTTTATGACGAGGAACTAGCAGACTATCCTTAAGCAGAGGAGCCCAGTATACTCTAGCATTCTTATCATGTAGCTGCTCATATGCTTTGCTGATCTGGAACTTCCCAGTTGCACCCCAAGAATCAACCAATCAACCATTTGCTGTGCTGAACTGACATAGCCACTCCTGGCTATTAGTTCATCTCTTAACTGAATCAATTTTCTCCACATCCAAGAGTTATTTTGTCCAGCTGAAACCTGCCAGATAGTGTTACGCTTGAGGTAGTATTGCTGCAGCCATTGTACCCACAAAGAGCCTCCATGCGCAGCTGCAACCCAGATCCCTTTACTAATTGCAGCTTTATTCCAACTCAACAATTCCTTTATATTCAGACCTTCCTCCCTTCCAGGCTTACTGATTTTTTGCCAACTCACAAACACCATTCTCCTGTTTTCATGGTAACCTCAGAAAAACTCTGTACATATCTTCTCAATCTCATAAATCACTTCACTGGGAAGAATATACACAGAACTCCAAAAAACTTGTATACTAAAAATAACAACATTAACAAGCTGTTGTTTCCCCACATAGCTGAGAAATCTAGTGGTGTAGTGGCTTACCCTCTTCTTAATCTTGTCTATCAGAGGCCTGCAGAGGCTAACAGCCAACCGAGAGGATGAGAGGGGGACCCCAAGGTACCTGAATGGCAGCTGGCCCTCTGTGAGCCCAATAGCATCCAGTACATCTTGTTTCAGGAAGTTTTGCATGCCACCAAAAGAAATGCGGGATTTGGCATTATTAGCATGCAAACCTGACATCAAGGCAAACTTATGAAAGCGCTCAACAACATGACAAATAGAGCTACAATCCCCTTTTGTGAAAACCAATAAATCATTTGCAAAGCAAGATGATTTATTTCAAGTCTGGAACATTTTGGGTGAGACTTGAACTGGGGAGCATCAGGTAATTTCATAAACATCCGAGACAACATTTCCATACAAATCACAAAAAGGTAATAGGAGATAGGATCTCCTTGCCTTAGCCCCTGCTGACAAGGAAAATACCCCATCAACCCTTCATTGATACTGATAGAGAATTTAGGAGAGATCACACAGACCATAATCCATCTAACAAACCCCACAGGAATTCCAACAGTTCTCAAAGCATTTTCCAAAAAGCCCCAGTTGAGAGAATAATAGGCTTTCTTGATGTCCACCTTAATCATAGCTCTCTGTGATATATTTTTCCTCCCATAATGCTTGACTAATTCATTTAATAAAAGTTATTCACGATCAAAGTGGTGTCTTAGATACCGTAAAAAAGCTAAGTGTCAACCTTTTTCGGATCGAAGAAAGTATTTAATATATGTATAATATTTTGCACAATAATACCAGCTAGATTTAGAGTTCAAAATAAAATATGGTATTTGCAAGATAATAACACCTTAACCAAAAATCCATAAAAAGACAAAATCTTCTATCAAAATTTTCCTCAAAAATCGGTTTATAAGATGTAGGAAAATCAATAAATATATACATATAAAGGAGGTATTTTTCGGGATCAATGAGTCATGTCAGTTGCCACCTAAGCGAGAATTTTAAGAGCGGGTCACCTAAATGAAGATAATGACAAAAAATAGTTGGTGTAAAACATTTAGGAGTTTTAAATAATGACAAAAAAAAAAAAAAACTGGTTTAAACGTTTAGAAGTCTTAGCGTCCTTGTTGTTTAAGATTCTTGAGATGTTAACTTTCGTCAAATATTCAAAATCCTAAATAATATTTTTCATACATCTCAAAAAATAACAAAAATTACACCATCAGATTCGAATAGAAAAATACTTCATAATGAGATGCATTTACAATATGTTTAAAACATATGAGTAAGAGTATTAAGTTATGCTGCCACATCATCAAAGAGCATAGAGTGATGCCACAATTAAAATGAGACATGCCACCTAAGAAAAGTGCATATGACGCACCACCTAGAAAACTCAATAAAACCAAAAGTTTATCATAATTTTCATAAAAGATAATTATATCACCCATGTCTTTGGTGTTCTGGTTTTGGCTCTTACACTAGTGTCCCGTAAAACGCCCTTTGAAGCCTACCAAGGACCTAATAACTTACCTCGGGGACGTGACATATCCCCTAAGGGTGTCTCGTGCAATGTGGTGCAAAAAAATCTACCTTCATTACGGGGTCTCCTGGAGGCTCAAAAAATGTGGACAAATAGCCTTCGTTTTCGGCTTCTAAGGGCTCGAGTTTCATTTTTGCCCAAATTTCTCCGGGGGGTCAATCATGACTCTGGAAGATCCTCAGTGCCCTGTGAGGGACATCCGGATCCTGAACTTCGATATCACTCATGTCTTTGGTGTTCCGACTCTTACACCAGTGTCATGTAAAACACGCTTCTAAGCCTATTAGGGACCAAATAAGCGACCCTGAGGGCCTCCCATGTCCCCTAGGGATGTTACATATGATGTGGTGTGAAAATATCCACCTTCATTCCGAGGCCTCCCAGAAGCCTTGAAAACGTGGATAGCCTTCGTTTCCGACTTCCCGGGGTCGGGTGTCATCTTAGCCCAAACTTCTCCACGGGGTCTATCATGACCCTAGAGTACCCTCGGTGCCCTGGGAGGGACATGCGGATCCCCTAACGTCGATAAGACCCATACCTTTGGTGGTTTATCTCTTACATCAGTGTCCCGTAAAACGATTTTCCAACCCTGTCAGGGACCGGATAAATGACCCTGAGGGCCTCTCATGCCCTCTATGGGTGTTCCATGCGAAAATATCCACCTTCGTTCTGGCTTCCTGGAGCTCAAAAAACGTGGATTATATAGCCTTCATTTTCGGCTTCCCGAGCCCCGGGTATCATTTTTTCCCGAACTTTTCCTAGAGGACCCTCGGTGCCTCAGGAGAGACATCTGGATCTCCGAACTTCGATATCACCCATGCCATTTGTGTTCCGGTTCTTACACCATTGTTCCGTAAAACGCCCTTCCAAGCCTATCAAGGACCGGATAAGCGACCCCGAGGGCCTCTCATCTCCCTAAGGGGTGTTTCGTGCGATGTGGTGTGAAAATATCCACCTTCATTACGGGGCCTCGTGGAAGCCCAAAAAACGTGGATTATAGCCTTCGGTTTCGGATTCCCGGCGGATTTCATGTTTGCCCAAACTACTTCGGTGGGTCTATCATGATCCTAGAATACCCTTGGTGCCCCAGGAGGGACATCCAGATCCCCGAACTTCGTTATCACTCATGCCTTTTTGGTGTTCTAGCTCTTACACCAGCGTCTTGAAAACGTCCTTCCAAACCTATGAGGGACCGGATAAGCGAACCCAATGGCTTCCCATGTCCTATAGAGGTGTTCCATGCGATGTGGTGCGAAAATATCTACCTTTGTTCCGGGGCCTTCTGGGAGCCTAAAAAGCGTGGATTAGAGCGTTCATTTTCGGCTTCCCGGGCAACGGGGGTCATATTTGCCCAAACTTCTCTGGGGGGTCTACCATGACCCTAGAGACCCTCGGTACCCCGGGATAGACATCCGGATCCCCAAACTTTGATATCCCCCATGCCTTTAATGTTCCGGCTCTTACACCAGTGTCCTGTAAAACGCCCTTCCCAGGAACTGGATAAGGATCCCAAGGGCCTCCTATGTCCCCTAGGGGGTTCCGTCCAATGTGCTGCGAAAATATCCAACTTCATTCCGGGGCCTCCCGCATGCCCAAAAAATTTGGATTATAGCCTTCGTTTTCAGCTTCACGAGACACAGGTATCATTTTTGCCAAACTTCTTCCGGGGGTCTATCATGACCCTAGAGTACCCTCGGTCCCTCGGAAGGGACATCCGGATCCCCGAGCTCCGATATCACCCATGCCTTTGGTGTTATATTGTTATGTCTTTTACACTAGTGTCCCGTAAAACGTCTTTCAAAGCCTAACGATGACTGGATAAACGACAACGAGGGCCTCCATGTCCCCTACGGGTGTCCCGTGCGATGTGGTTCTAAAATATTCACCTTCGTTCTGGGGCCTCCCGGAAGCCCAAAAAACGTTGATAACCTTCGTTTTCGGCTTCGCGGGCCCCGTGTGTCACTTTTGCCCAAACTTCTCCGGTGGGGTTCTATCATGACCCTAGAGACCCTGGGTGCCACGAGAAGGACATCCGGATCCCTAAACTTTGATATCCACCATGCTTTTGGTGTTCCGGCTCTTACACCAGTAGTGTCCCGTAAGACACCATTCCAAGCCTATCAGGGACCAGATAACCAACCCCGAGGGCCTCCCATGTCCACTAGGGGTGTTCCGTGCGATGTGGTATGAAAATATCCACCTTCGTTCCGGGACTCCTAGAAGCCCAAAAAACGTGGATTATAGCCTTCTTTATCCGCCTCGCGGGGCCGACGTGTTATTTTTGCCTAAACATCTAAGGGAGGTATATCGTGACCATACAGGACCCTCAATTCTCTTGAGGGACATCCGGATCCCCGAACTTTCATATCCCCCATGCCTTTGATGTTAAAGTTGTTACACCAATGTCTCGTACAAAGCCATTCCAAGCCTTTCAAGAACTGGATAAGCATCCCCGAGAGCCTCTCATGTCCCCTAGGGGTGTTTCGTGCGATGTGTTGTGAAAATATCCACCTTCGTTCTGAGGCCTCCCGGAAGCCCAAAAAGCGTAGATTATACCCTTCGTTTTCGGCTTCATTTTTGCCCAAACTTATTCGGGGGATCTATCATGATCCTAGAATACCCTTGGTGCCCGGGAGGGACAATCGGATCCCCGAACTTCAGTATCACCCATGCCTTTGGTGTTATGGCTTTTACACTAGTGTCCCACAAAATGCCTTTCAAAGCCTAACAGGGAAGGGATAAGCGACCATGACGGCCTCCCATGTCCCCTAGGGGTGTTCCGTGCGATGTGGTGCTAAAATATCCACATTCGTTCCGCGGCCTCCTGAAGCCAAAAAACATGGATAGCCTTTGTTTTCGGCTTCCTAGGGCCCAGGTGTCATTTTTGCTTAAACATCTCCGGGGGGTATATCATGACCCTAGAGGACCCTCGGTGCCTTGGGAGGGACATCTGGATCCCCGAACTTTTATACCGCCCATGCCTTTCGTGTTCCTGCTCTCACACCACTGTCCTGTAAAATGCCCTTCCAAGCCTATCCGTGACTGGATAAGCGACCCCAAGGCCTCCCATGTCCCCTAGGCATGTTCCGGAACCTTCATTTTCAGCTTCGGGGGCCAATGGTCTTAGTTTTGCCCAAACGTTTTTGGGGGGGTCTGTCATGGCCCTGGAGGACTCTAGGGGTGCCTCTGGGTGGGTCATCCGGATCTCCGAACTTCTATATCACTCATGCCTTCGGCGTTCCGACACTTAATTTTGGTGTCCCGTAAAAACTCTCTTACAAGCCTATATATGAGGACCCGATAACGAACCGTGAGGGCTCTTATGTTCCTAAGGGTGTCCCGTGCGATGTAGTGCAAAAATATCCATTCCGGGTAATCTTTGATAGAGGAACTTTATAATAATCTTTGATAAAAGAACTTTATAACAGAGTATTCTCAAGTTCGTTAATAAAAGGTTAATAATCCTTTCATAAGCACTCGGTTATATATAGATCAAAGTTTACAGTATGACTAATCATAATAAATAGAACTATTATGCAACAAACAATGTCATTTAGGGGTAGGTACCTCTAACTTTTATAGAGGCACCACACAAGCCAATGAATTGATTTTTTTTTTTTTTTTTTTGGGTCAAAGGCTATTACACAGCCAGTGAATGACTATTACCATTACTTGTGGGGATCCCTCTCCCCAACACTTTAAAATTTCCCTAAACAAATTAAGAGTCAGGCTGTGGATGAATCTCTCCAAAATCCGCCTTGGTGTTGTTCTAGTTTTATTTACCAGTTAACCAAAAGCACCAATTTTTTTTTATTACAACAAAGTTAGAAGCGAGGCAACCCACCGTAAAACACACGGACATGCACACTCGTATATTTAAAAGATAATCAAGGTCTTTTCAAATACTTAAGCTAAACTCAATTAGGTGTACAACAGATTAGATCGTTTTAACAATATATTTGAGTTCTCTCAAAAAAATCCTAACCCCATTTTTCTTTGACTCATCTTGGGGCTACCACCGGCATTTTTGCCGGTGGTTAGCCCTCCGTTGTTGTTTCCTTGCTTTCGATCTAGTTTTTTAGTTTGTTTTGCTTTATGGTTAGTAATAAACCCTCGTTTGGTGAGAGATTGTGGAGTTTTCCGCGTTCGTCGGAGGGTCGTCGAATTTCTGTTTTTAGGTTCGATTTGATGAATCAAGAAGACAAGTTTAATCTGCTATGGCAAGGGGATTTGTTCTTCCAAATAGTTGCAGCACGTTTCGTGCTTACCTCCGATCGTAGGGAAAAGGCGGTGGCCTCCCGTTTACTGTATAGCATATTTTTTGCTATATCAGGGCATTGTCAATTATCGACGAAGCTGATCAAGACGCCGATTTCTATCAGTGATGTTTGGATTGGTAGTCATTTATCGACGGAGCTGATCAAGACACCGATTTCAAGCAGTGATGGTGGGAGTCATATTCATATTGTTATTTTAGATTTTTACTTGGTTATGTTAGATTTATATTTGTTTAGAGATATTCAACGTTGTAGATGCCGAATGACTTTTTATTAATGAATGAATTTTCTTTCCTTCAAAAAAAAAATAATATATTTGAGCTATGTGGGAGGCTTAACCAAGTAGATTTTCCATTTTATGACACTATAAATATTTAAGATATCACACCAGATAATTGGGATTATCATCTCACGTAATATATTGAACGACAAATTAACCTGACTACAAAGAGTTCCCTTGGCTACTTCATCCATTGAGATTGCTAATCACAATAATATGGATTTATTATCATTATGTTTTTCTCTTCTACTTCATTCTAGCCTGAGCAAGGAGATATAACTTTTTTTTTTATCAGCATAAAGAAGGCATTGCTCAAGTTTATCACCCACATCCACCCGAATAAATTTTCACCTCTACTCATCCACCTATCACCCGCTAAATAATCCACCCGAATCCAATCCATTCACATCCATGGGTGGATCGAGTGCTTAACGGGTGATATATAACAATAAAGAAAAAATTATCTACTTGAAACGAGATGAGAAAATTCATCAAAGTAGTATTTATTTTGATAGCAGTGAAGATGAGAGGTGAAATGATAATGCTCTATATTTACTAATTGAATGGAATAAGAAAAATGTAGAGATGGACAGAGGGTTATCAATAAAAAAGAAAGTTTCAACAGAATGATAAAAAATTGAGGAGTTGGGTTTGAACACTACTAATTAACAATGGTAAATTAGAAATAGGAGAAAACTGTAGAATCAAACATGGCCAAGATATTTTGAAAATAATATAGATTATTATCAACATATAAATGTCTATTTTATATGTATATTCAGCATATTATATAATTAAAATAAATTATACATGTGACGGGTGGATGAATGGATTGATTCGTGGGTGGAAAATAATCACCCGAATTCCACCCGACTCATCACCCGATCCACCTATCATTCGTTTAATCACCCTTTTAGTTAGATTTTCATCCATTTATTGGGGATGGGTGCAGCGGATATCCATGAATGTAGGTGACATTACCAGTCCTACTTATAAGTTTTAAGTGGGGTCCTGGGGTTTAAATTGGAAAAGTCCACTTTAAATTGAACGGCAAACACCATGCTGAGAAAGGAGGGGGTGAATGCCAAGAAGTTTTGATTTTAATAAGGTGTTTTAGGGCCAAAAAAAAATTAAAATTGGGTGTTTCTCACAAAAACAGAAATTTAATAGGAAATTTTTGCAAATATTCCTCCTAAAGCTCTTCACAAGTGCATTGGTTCATTTATATATAGCTCTAAAAAGAAGATGCAAAGCTGGTTTTTGTCCGCGCATCTCAATTTTCACCTTCTTCATGTATGCTTTGTCTTTTTGTGCTTTTCTTCATGTTTGTTTGCTCAACTTCTGCAAGCTCTTGGACTATAAATGTTCTGTTGAGGGCTTTTATTTTTTGAGGAAAGTGCGTGGCGAATCATTTCAATTAAGTAAGGTGCGTTCTTTTCCACTTATTTTCATTAATTTTTACTGATTGAGTAAGGTCCTGTCACTGATTTTCACTAATTCGGTAAAGTCTTGTTACTGATTTTCACTGATTCGGTAAGGTCCTTTCACTAATTCAATAAGTCCTGCCACTAATCTTGTGAGCAGGAATGTGAGTCCTGCCACTAATTTTCATTGATTGAATAAGCTAACATGGATGGATTCACAATATTAGTTGTAGTTGTAAATGCAAATTTGAAAATAATCTGATAACTTGTTTAATAACTGAGAGTAAAAAAAACTAGGCAAATTTCAAGGTCTATGTTTTATTGAAAAACTAGCTATTTATACCAAACATGGTCATAAAGTACTCACAAATTCGCCAGCTTAGTTGATTCTTGTACAGTTGTACGTAAGCCAATTAGACAAATACACACTTTTGGGTGTTCTTTGCTTTCCCTTTAATTGTTTAATTATGGGATACTAACTAGTAGGCTCTGGTGATAAAAAAAATTTAGTAGGCTTTAAGCCATTACTGCAGTGGAGATGTACATGGAATCTGGTTTTATTGTACAATAAATAATGGCTCTTGAGGTAATCCACATCCACATTGTGTTAATAAGCCTTTGCCCCCACAAGTTGCCCAAAACGAACTAATGAAAACAATAATCTATTGTGATTCCTGCGCTCCCAGTTAGGGATGTTTATTAAAGGAGTAAGTCTTGTATAAGATCAACTCAAAAAAAAAAGGATTACTATTATTTAGATATATATGTGTCACTTGTTATGAATCGTGACTCTTTTTTTACTTACTAAAAATGATCCTTCTCTCACCAAAAGTTACGACAAAATCATCTTATACAAGTTTTTGTGTTCTTAAAAACACAAAAACAATTTAGTAAATAATGTGACTTAGCTGATGATTAACTAAAGATGAACGAGATGTTTTTTTTTTTGTTTGAACTTTGTAGTTAGAAGTTATTGGTGCGTGGTTTATTTAATTATTATTTTTGTTTTTTTTCAACAGAAAAATGAACTTTGTATTAATTTAGGAAATCATATTTTATAAGTTCTCCGGAAAATTAGATTTGTTAATAGAACCATTTTCCTGAAGAAAAAAAAAACAAGAAAAATTAGAAACCCAACTATATTTGTGGAGAAAATTTTGACCTTATAAATTTTGTTTTTAAAAGAAAATCCAATCTTATAAGACAATAAAAAAGAACACTTATTTTTCCTATTAAAATGTGACATTTTTATGATACTTGTTAGTCCAAAAATAACACATTTTGTTCAAAAAATTAAGAACGCGTCTTGAAAAAGTTTTGTCTAAATGATGAAGCTGAAGATAATTTTCCTACAAACAGAACATTACATAGATAACAAAGAATGATTTTGTTCATCTATATTAGGACCATTATGCTTTTAACTTTGCACTAAAATAGATTGAATGCATCAGATAACATTGATTTTGAGAGAATAAAGCCATAAATCACTTGGAATGTTTCGTACGTATCAGTTCCCTTACCATAACGAAAAGGAAAAAGCTAAGCAAAATGCTTCATGGGGAAAGTTACCAATCATAATCTGATGACTTTTGAATACATATATGTGTTTAATTCATGATTATGGGTCCTAATTGTTAGAAACAAAGGCTAATGAAGGAATAAACTTATCTCGAACGAAAGTCGTGGCGTGATAAATCACTGCCCTAAAGTCGAATTTGTCCCCACGCGTACACTAAGAATTTCCGGCAATCGACCTCCAGGGATACAAGACAACCAAAGCTCCGGTGTACTACAGTGCAATGGTTTTGAGAGCAAACTGAACTACTACCAAAGGAATGAGAGAGAGAGTATTTTTGTGTGTCTATCTACAACTTGGAGGTCTATATTATATAAAGAAGATAGAGAATAATAATAATCACAATGGAATAAATTTAGAAGTAATAAACGGAGAAGATTAAGGAAATTGATTTCTGTAACGAAAAGCAACTATTATTTTGTGTAATGGAAAACAATTGATCTTCTCCAGTCAAACTTGATCAATGTAGGGAATTAAGGAGTCATCTCATATATGGGTAACTACACAGCTTACCTCTTGTAAGCTACCAATGTGGGACAATAATATTGTCCCAAATCTTTTCTTTGAAGCAAACATTCCAACAATCCCCCACATGATTCAAAGGAAAGATAAAAAGGAACAAGGTTCGAATGGCAGTAGGAGGTCGTACATTACGATACTAATGTCTTGTGGACTTGAATCAGTACCTTGTGTATACAAATTTGTCCAACAACTATTTAGGTGGAAAAAATTCCTTGAACCATCACGGTATTTGTTCAGTACAAACTGCACACTAGTTTAACCTCAAAACTAGATTTACTCTCGCGAAAAAAATATATACATTAGCCCCTTACTTGCCTGGATATTTCTGTGAACGCTCTAGAGAGTCATTAGCCCAAATGCTCTCATAGGGGGCGGGCAGTTCCCCCACATTCACATAGGTGAGTTCATCAAGTGTGTACTATCCCACACCACCTTACAGGGCTATGAAGTCATTACAAGGTAAAATGCTCAACCTCACACACATGACAGTATACGAAAAATATTACATCATTTTATAGAGGAATGGGGTTTTTAGTACATGACTGGAGTTGTTTTGTGATTTTGTTTGACTCATTGAACCTGGACATATTCCACGTTGGGTATCCCATTGGGTTGAAGCCCCATTCCTAGAGCTGACTCAAGCACTATCTTTCCACAAAGGCCTTTTGGAAGAGGATTTGCAAGTTCCTCTCGAACTTAACACACTACTCGAGTGATATCATATTATATCTGATCAGATTTTTTCACAATTCCATGTCTAAGGCGTACATGCCTTCTCTTTCCGTTGAAAGAATAGTTGTGGGCTACTCTATTAGCCACTTGACAAACACAATTGACAATCACAACACATGGATATTAGCGGAGCTGGTCTCTGAAGGAATTTCGAACTACTAACATGATCATACATACATAATAGAAATTCGATTAACCCAGAAAAATATGTGATTACTGTAATTAAATATCAAATCGAAATCCTACCTCACTCCTTGGTCGCTGGTTGGATGAACAGTGGTTGGGTATGGATTAACACGTCAGATGTCGTACCTGAACTGGTATCCACACACAGGCTCGAATCCACACGTCAGTATGCAAGTATAGCGATCCCGTTTATAACCTCCGTTCTCCCCTTACTCTAATGACACACAGTTAGGGTTTCATGAAAACTAATTATCACGTATATTCTAACTGATCAGGAGTCATGATATATATAGGGAGGCATGAGGGTTAATTAGGTTAAGTGTGTGATGGGCCTATTCCAAATTAGACCCTTCTAATAAAACGAGCATGTTAAGTGTGCGACCCTGTTGGTTTACTTAATGTGGCAGTAAGTCCAAAACTCTTTTCGAGCCTACAAACCGTAATTTGTTTCTAGCAAAACATTACGATTACCCATATTAAGTAAAGATCGGTTTCCATAGTCCAACCAATAATGCAATTATTAATTCTTATTATGATTAGTTCATAGGGCAAATCCAACAATCTCCCACTTGCACTATAGCTAATCATACACCGATGATCCCTTTGTCATGTGATACCTAAATTGACCATAAGGAAGGAGTAGTGTCATCCCTATATAGTTCAATTATGACTTTCTCGATTCCGCAGTTTAAACTGTTTAAACAAACGATTGACTTTCAATCCATTTGAGTACGGCCATGCATTTCACAATTTTAACTCATCGAGGGGCCTACAGATATCTTACTCCCGTTATATGAGAGTGACAAATCTCATCTGGCTCACTTACATTCCTCTGCATGACTTATAACACATCATTCAATTATCTTTATAGTCATCCGATTAAGGATTAACGTTTGACAATATCAAGATATGCTAAACATCATGTAGGAAACCATGGTGAGTTCAGGTCAAAGAATCAAATTAAAAGTTGCATATGAAAAACATTGATGACACTTATATAACAATCCTTTCAATGTTTCGAAATGGGTCGGTCCAATACAATGTTCTCTAACATTTATCCATGTGATCAATTTCATATCTCATAATTATGACCTGTGAAACTTAGTCATCAATCAATCCACATAATAGTCTCAATAGTTATCAAATTCCCACAAA
This sequence comes from Tetragonia tetragonoides, assembly GCA_038025085.1. Taxonomy (NCBI): domain Eukaryota; kingdom Viridiplantae; phylum Streptophyta; class Magnoliopsida; order Caryophyllales; family Aizoaceae; genus Tetragonia; species Tetragonia tetragonoides. The sequence continues at coordinate 31,147,022 of CM076152.1, read as the reverse complement.
TAATGATAACTGACTACAGACAATTTTAGAATAATTATATTTATAACAATAGAGTCTCACAATCAAGTCACATACTTGATGATCTACATCATATTCATTGTTGGGACAGTAATAAATAAATCAAACATAAGTCACAAGATAAACCTCCCACTAGGATAGAGACCAATCATTCATGAATCTAAGTCCTTGTGTAATAGTATGACGCTCATGCTTATTTTGTGGTAGAGGCTTAGTCAACAGATCAGCAATGTTCATATCCGATGATACTCTGCACACCTTGACATCTCCCATTTGTACAAAGCTTCGTATCAAATGGTAACGTTTGAGTATATGCCTAGTTTTCTGATGATCCCTAGGCTCCTTAGCCAGTGCAATGGCCCCATTACTTTCACAATAAAGGTCCATTGGATTCAAACTATTAGGTATCACCCCAAGTTCAATGATGAATTTTCGAATCCACACTGCTTCGTTTTCTGCTTCAGAAGCAGCAATATACTTGGCTTCTGTTGTAGAATCATCAATTGTATCTTGTTTGGAACTCTTCCAACAAACTGCTCCTCAATTCAGAATGAATACAAATCCTGACTGCGATCGGGAATCATCATTATCCGTTTGGAAGCTTGCATCAGTGTAACCACTTATAGTGAGTTCCTCCTCACCACCATAGACAAGAAAAACATCCTTAGTCCTTCTTAAGTACTTGAGGATGCTCTTGACTGCGACCCAATGACTTTCACCTGGATTAGATTGTTACCTACTCGTCATACTCAAAGCACATGCAATGTCAGGACGAGTACACATCATGGCATACATGATAGATCCTGTAGCAAAAGTATAAGGAATTCTACTCATGCGATCTCGCTCATATTGTGTCGAAGTACACTGAGTCTTGCTAAGAGTTATGCCATGTGACATGGGAAGATTACCTTTCTTGGAATCTTGCATGTTGAACATTTTCAACACCTTATCTATATAGGTACTCTGGCTTAAGCCCAAGAGTCTTTTTGATCTATCATTATAGATCCTAATCCCCAAGATATAAGTTGTCTCTCCTATGTCTTTCATTGAGAAACACTTTCCCAAAAAGGCCTTGACTGACTTAACTGTAGGAATATCATTTCCAATCAGTAATATGTCGTTCACATATAAGATCAAGAATACCACAGCGCTCCCACTAACCTTCTTGTAAACATAAGGTTCCTCTTCGCATCTAAGGAAATTAAACTCTTTCATTGCCTCATTGAAGTGAAGATTCCAACTCTTGGATGCCCGCTTCAATCCATAAATAGATCGCTGAAGCTTGCATACCTTTCCTCTTGGTGATGTGAAGCCCTCAGGTTGTGTCATGTACACATTCTCTTCTAGGTTTCCATTAAGGAAAGTTGTCTTCACATCCATTTGTCATATCTTCTAGTCATAATATGCAGCAATGGGAAGAGGTATCCTAATGGATTTATGCATTGCGATGGGCGAAAAGGTTTTATCATAATTTATCCCATGAATTTGATTATAACCTTTTACCACCAATCGTGCCTTGAATATATAAACATTCCCATGCATGTCAATTTTCTACTTGAAAACTCATTTACACTCAATGGTTTTTATGCCATCGGGTGGGTCAATCAAAGTCCATACTTTGTTTTCGTACATGGAATCCATTTTAGATTTCATGGCTAGAAGCCATTTGTCGGAATCTGGACACATCATTGCTTCCGTGTAGGTCGTAGGCTCATCATCCTCTATTAATAATATATGACGATGTTCAGTCACCAAGAAACCATATCTAATGGGTTCTGGGCGCACTCTTTCAGACCTACGAGGGGATGATACCACAGGTGCAACTACTACAACATCTTGTAAACTACTTTGAGTCTCCTCAGAAATTGGAGTACTCTCATGTGGCTCTCGAACCTCTTCGAGTTGCACTTTACTCCCACTGGTTCCTTTAGAAAGAAACTCTCTTTCTAAGAAGACACGGTGTCGAGCCACAAACACTTTGTTATCTATGGGATGGTAAAAGTATTTAGGATATCCCACAAAGGCATTTATCAGATTTAGGTCCAAACTTATCAGAAAGTAAACGTTTTACATCAACCCCAAATCTTTAGAAAAGTCAAGCTGTGAAGTTTTCCCGTCCATTTCTCATATGATGTCTTTTCTACTGATTTTGATGGACTCCTATTAAGTGTGAACTCTGCTGTCTCAAGAGCATATCCCCAGAAAGATATTGGAAGACTAGTAAGGCTCATCATAGATAGAACCATGTCTAACAAATTTCGATTTCTCCTCTCCGATATACCATTCCATTGTGGTGTACCTAGAGGGGTGAGTTGTGACGCAATTCCACAATCTTTCGAATGACTATCAAACTCTTGGCTTAGATACTCACCCCCTCGATCTGATCGAAGGGCTTTAATCTTTTTTCCAAGTTGATTTTGTACTTCATTCTGAAACTCCCTAAACTTTTCAAAGGATTCAGATTTATGCCTCATCAAGTAGACATAACCATACCTGCTGAAGTCATCAGTAAAGGTAATGAAGTAGTGGTAACCTGCCTCCTCTAGCAACTGTGCTTAATGATCCGCATACATCAGTATCTATGAGGCCTAATAAATCACTTGCTCTCTCAATGTGACCAGTGAAAGGTGCCTTAGTCATCTTGCCTAATAAACAAGACTCACATGTTTCAAATGACTCAAAGTCAAATGAATTTAAAAGTACATCATTGTGGAGCTTTTGAACACGCTTATCGTTTATATGTCCAAGACGACAATGCCAAAGGTAAGTTGGGTTAGAGTCATTTGATTTGAGCCTCTTAGTAGTTATGTTATAAACTGTAATTTTAAGATCTAGAATATAAAGGCCATTTTTCACTGGACCGCTACCATAAAATATATCATCTTTATAAAAGGAACAACATTTGTTCTTAATCACAAAGACAAAATCTTCAAAGTACAAGACTGAAACAGAAATAATAATCCTGCTAATGGCAAGTACATAATAACAATTATTGAGTTCTAAAACCAATGCAGATGGCAAACTTAAATAAAATGTTCCTACAGATAACGCAGCAACTCTTGCTCCATTTCCAACGCGGAGGTCCACTTCACCTTTTGCCAAAGTCTTACTTCTCTTTAGTCCCTGCACATTTGCACAAATGTGAGCACCACATCCGGTATCTAATACCCAAGAAGTAGAAGTTGAAGAAGTAAATACATTTACTTCTATAACATAACATTTACCTGAAGTTGAATGAACACTTCTCTTATTTTTCTTCAGATCCTCCAAATATTTCTTGCAATTCCTCTTCCAATGCCCAAGCTCATTGCAGTAGAAGCACTTGGTTTCATCATTAGGACTAGACGAGGGTTTGAACTTAGGCTTTCCTTTGGGTTGATTCACAATCGGACCCTTCATGTTAGCCTTTCCCTTGTCCTTAGTTTGACCATGTTTCTTAAGTTGGGCCCCCTTTCTAACCATTAGAACATTGGGAGTTGGGTCCTTCTTGACGTTTTGCCCAGCAGTTTTAAGCATCCCATGCAGCTCAGCCAATGACTTGTTAAGATTATGCATATTATAGTTCATAACAAAAGCATCATAATCATTAGTCAATGACGCTAAGAAGATATTAGTAGCCCAACTCTTGACTCATTGGGGAGCCCAATTTTTCCAAGTACTCAACATAACCAATCATCTTGATTACATGAGGACTAACTGAACTTCCTTCCCCATCTTGCACTTAACCAAGTCAGACACAGTGTTAAACCTCTCAGTTCATGCTTGCTCCTGAAACATTCCTTTCAGGCTCACAATCATCTCATAAGCCTCCATATTTTTATATCACTTCTAATAAGCATTCCTCTCAGCATGATGAGCATTGGTAGTGGGAGCCTTCTTGGGGACTGGTTTCTCAAGGACATATTCCTTTTTCTCTTGTTTGAGAACAATTCTCAAGTTTCGATACCAGTCCAAAAAATTAGTTCCATTCAATTTCTCTTTCTCAAGGACAGATCGCAGTGAAAAAGAGTGTGATGGTGTAGGGTTTGACATTACCTACAACAAATGTACAAAGATTTTAATGACTTATTTCATAAATATTTCGTTAACAATTTAACAAAATAAATCCACTATATTAATGTGACAAATATCCCTATAAAATATAGTGGAGCCAAGATCCATATTTCCTAAGTATCAAGTAAGTTTTGGCTTATCGCTTTACACTTAGTTATTTAGGTAAGTAACCCTTTACTAATCGTATCCTATACAACTCCTGGTTGTTGGGATGACATCATATGTCCCGGCTCCCAACTCTATGCCTCAAGGCCCAAAACTGTTTTGATAGCCTTATTAAAGTAAACCAATTTACACATATGGATAACTGTTACTCATCCTAACAGACTTGAGTAATTAAGGATGCTCTACTTTGGCAGACACATTTTAATGAACCAAGTCCTAATAGGTGTATTAGATTGAAAATGCATGAAGTTAACTTAATATTAATAAGGGACGTGATTGTTTATATGGAGTTGAGTTTCATGCAAACATAACAATAAATATAATCAACAGTAAATAAGCAGAAGCATAAATAACAACACATGTGATATAGTATGGCCCCCTAAGCTATGGTGATCTAATCTCCACACTTTGTTTCTTCCATATAGAAGCTGGATGGTCATCTCCATGATATCCTTTGACCTTCATGAGCTTGATCTTACAATCAACTATATCATAAAAGTTACACTACTACACTAGCAATAATCTAATTATTACATTCAAAATAACGACACGCGGGTCGTATTTAATAATTACATTCAAATAAACGACATGCAGGCCTATTTTAAACCAAAATAAAATTATGGGCCATACTATTCACCATACCATACCATTCAACATCATGTGAACTAAGATATCATATATCAAACATCAAAGATTTGTAATGACATAAATATAAAACATCATTCGCACAAACAAGTGGATCCATGCAGGGGTCAAGGGGGCGGCGCCCCTCGCGACGGTCTCACTTGTCTATGTGAACCGTTTAGTGGGGAAACTGCTAAATACGATTAATCTCATTAATCGTGAACCCTAGGCTAATCGTATTAACATATTTTAGGGTTTTGCCCTAGTTTGTCTATGTAAATTCGTTAAACAGTAGCATACAGAATTACAACGACTTGTATTCAAACAACATGTTATTGGTAACATACGAATCTTAAAATATAAACTATTCATACGAACATGCTTTCATAGAGATAAATACTAACATGCTCAGATCCGAATATTAGAAAAACAGAAAACGAATCACACATAAACATGTATTATATACCTATCATGATTTCGAACTTACTCATATATCTACCATATATCATATATTCGAAGACACTAAAACACAAGCAACTCTGATACCATTGAATGAATTTTTAACTACTAACATGATCATACATGCGTAATAGAAATTCGATTAACCTAGAAAAACATGTGATTACTGTAATTAAATATCAAATCGAAATCCTACCTCACTCCTTGGTCGCTGGTTGGATAAACAGTGGTTGGGTATGGATTAACACGTTAGATGCCATGCCTCAACTGGTACCACACACAGGCTTGAATCCACACGTCAGTATGCTAGTACAGCGATCCCGTTCACAACCTCCGTTCTCTCCTTACTCTAATGACACACAATTAGGGTTTCGTGAAAACTGATTATCACGTATGTTCTAACTGATCAGGAGTCACGATATATATAGGGAGGCAGGAGGGCTGATTAGGTTAAGTGTGTGATGGGCCTAATCCGAATTAGACCCTTCTAATAAAACGAGCCTGTTAAGTGTGCGACCCTGCTGGTTTACTTAATGTGGCAGTAAGCCCAAAAATCTTTTCGGGCTCACAAACCGTAATTGGTTTCTAGCAAAACATTACGATTACCCATATTAAGTAAAGATCGGTTTCCATAGTCCAACCAATAATGCAATTATTAATTCGTATTATGATTAGTTCATAGGGCAAATCCAACAGTCTCCCCCACAATGGAATATCTGTAGGCAAACTTCTTAGCCATTTGGCTTTGGAACCTGCTATATTCTTGAATAAAAAACATAGATTTCATTGTTAAACTTTGCTACACAAAAATGTTTGGAAGCTTTCCAAAATAAAGCTGCACTAGCAGGAGTATTTTATTATGAGTGCAAATTAATCTCCAATTAATAATACGTACATTTCAAATACCTCAATTATCTAATCACTGCATTCCATTGATCACGATTGGGGTAATGGGTACATCTACTCAACCTGCTCACACCATATGCTATATTTGGTATGATAACTCATGAAAAACATATCACTCCCAATACTATTAGCATATTCCTCTTGTGAAAAACTATCACCTTTTATTTATTTTTAATTGAATGCTAAAATCATAAGGAGTTTTCACGAGAGTAGTGTCAAATTGACTTAAGTTTTTTTTTTTTTTTCTCAACAAATGAAACTGATTCAAACTCAAACCCACAGAGACTTCTAGTAGTCTTAATGTCAACAACGAATTACATCAGCTTTACCATTATCTTTCATATCAAAGCATGATTTCAAGAAAGTTTATATTGTGTTTATGACATCAATACTTTTACTAAAATTAAGTATATCATCAACATGAAGACAACTTGTAGCACATTCATTCTCAAACATCTGAAGAAAGTTACATGTGGCAATTTAATGAGTATAAAAAGATATACACATATTACACATCCTAATTATATTTGATTATACAAAACACCTTAAAGGTTTCAGTACACTAATCTTAATTAGTTATCCCCACATTCTCAAAAATCAGGGTTGATCAAATTATATTGAGAATACCAACCGGCTTTCGTTCGAGATAAGTTTATTCCTTCATTAGCCTTTATTTCTAACATTATAAAGTTGAATTTGCCCCCACGCGTACACTAGGGAATTTTCGGCAACCGACCTCCAGGGATACACGACAACCAAAGTTCTGGTGTACTACAATGCAATGGTTTTGAGAGCAAACTGAACTACTGCCAAACAAATGAGAGATATAGTATTTTTGTGTGTCTATCTTTTTGTCAACTTGGAGGTCTATAATCTATAGAGAAGATAGAGAATAATAATAATCACAATGGAATAAATTTAGAAGTAATAAATGGAGAAGATCAAGAAAATTGATTTCTGTAACGGAAAGCAACTATTATCTTGTGTGACGGAAAGTAATCTTCTCTAGTCAAACTTGATCAATATGGGAACTTAAGGAGTCATCCAATATATGAATGATTACACAACTTACCTCTTGTAAGCTACCAATATGGGACAATAATATTGTCCAAAATCTTTTCTTTGAAGCAAACATTCCAACACTAATCTCATCATTAGAAGTAGGAAAAGACTACTAACAGTGAATTATACGCCACTATCATCGGATTTTTTTTATCATTTAGGAGTACATTATTTCACCATTAGGCCCCGAACAGTTTGAGGGGTGAAATAGGGTATATAAGAGCATAAGCTTGCAAATAATATACACTAGATCTCGTGTCTGTGCGATGCATGGGTTCTTGTTCATCATCCTTTGTTATTAGAATCAATATAATAATTTTTTTTAATCATATCAATATATAAAGTTGAATAATAGGAGTACCAAGGAACAATAATAATCTTTTTCACATATTTAACAAAGAAATTACATTTTTAGTGAGTAAATAATATACTTTTTTTAGGATAATAAATATAATACTTATGTTAATTTTTTTATTAAAATAATAAAAGTATTTTTGATTTCTTTTTAATCACCCATGCATTTATGACTATTTATTATATATTCAATGCCACATTGGTGAGAACTCAATTATACATATATACTAGATTTTATGCCCGTGCGATGCACGGGTTCTTGTTTATCATGCATACTCCGTTATTAGAAGAAATATAATAACTATTTAATCATATCATTATGTAAAAGTTGAATAATAGGAGTAGCCAAGAACAATAATAAAAAATTTATCAACAAAAAATAAAATTAACAAAGAAATTACATTTTTAGTAAATGTATAATTTAATTTTTTTTTGCATAATAAATACAATACTTATGTTACTTATATTTCTTATTAAAATAAAATAAAAATATTTTTAATTTCTTTTCAATCACCCATGCATTTATGGCTAGTTATTACTTATTCAATGCTTGGTGAGAACTCAATTTTACATATATATACTAGATTTCGTGCCCGTGCGATGCACGGGTTCTTGTTCATCATCCTCTGTTATTAGAATCAAAATAACAATTTTTTTTAATCATATCAATATATAAAGTTGAATAAATAGGAGTAGCAAGAAACAATAATGATCTTTTTTACACATTTAACAAAGAAATTAGAATTTTAGTGAACGGGTTCTCTCTCTAGACTTAGGGTTTCTCTCGGGTACACCGAAGCCATGGCTAAGAATCCTAAACATAGAGGAAGACCTCGTAAAAATCCCCAAAAATACAAAAGAAGAACAAATCACAACAACAATCATCCAATAAACAGAGTTCGGGGATGAATTCTGAGATAAATCACTTTCCACAATCTAAGGATGCGAAACAGATAAAATCAGTTGATGAGCTACAAGTGATTGAACTGTTGATCTTTGATCTTCAATCTCACTCCTCTCAGAATGGCACTCCCCAAAGGATTGAAGATCAAGGGCAAAACCTTAATAGTTCGACAGCTACGAAGAAACAACTATGGGAAGTTGCGATGTCAACCCCCGAAAGAGGAGATGGAGCAACACCTGCGCGTGACTGGCACTTGAAATGGTTCCAATTCTGGAACAAATTGAGCCAGTGAATGCAGATTCGAATGAGCCAATTGAACCAGTTGCTGTTCCACACAACCTTGGAATAGGTGATCCGTTGCAACCTCTGCCTAGTCATCAAGGTATGACCTCAATCAAAATCACCTTTGCTGATATTTCTGATGAGGTAGAATACTGGAAAAAAGCCATTGTTTGCTATGTGCTTGGATCTTATCCACCGTTGGAAGTAATTACTGGCTTTTTCAATCGCATATGGGGAAAATTTGGGGTTGATAAGGTGTCAAGTTTACCTCAGGGACTATTTTTAGTTCACTTTACAACTTTTGAGAATTGTAAAAAAGCATTGAATGATAATCAGGTAATGTTTGATAACAAACCTGTTATAATGAAAGCCTGGACCCCTATGTTAGATTTAAGGAAGGAGAAGTTGGATAAGGAGCCCATTTGGGTGAAGATACATGAGCTGGATATTAAGTACTGGGCTGAAGATAATATGTTTCGTATTGCCTCGCCATTGGGCAGAGTTAAAAAGGCAGATGCAGCCACAATTGATAGAACACGACTTGGGTACGCAAAACTTCTCATTGAGGTTTCATTAGGCCAAAAATTTCCAGACCAGATTTACTTTGAGAATGAATGGGGGAAATTGATAAGTTTAAGGGTCACCTATGACTGGAAACCCACCATTTGCTCTGCTTGCTCTGGCATTGGTCACCTTTCTGAAAATTGCAAGAAGAAGGCAATTTCAGTAGAACCTGTTAAAACTAAATGGGTCTACAAACCAAAAAAGACACAGGCTCCACCAACTCTTGATGCAACAGGTTTTCAGGTGGTGAGGAGCAAAGCAAAAGGGAAAGAGCCTGTTGTGCAGCAGAACCCTACCATTCCAGTGGGGAACTCTTTTGCAACCCTTTTTAATTTTGAGGAAAGCTCAAACCTGCAAGAGGCGGCAAGACCTTGCTTCTAGGATCCTACCTGATGCTAATACTACAGAACCAAGTAGTAATGCAAATATTGCTGAACCAGTAATCATTCAGACTTCAGTTCATGGTGCGGGGGACCCACCCCCTTTGCACCATGGATAACATATGCAGCTGGAATATCAGGGGCCTGAACAATGCCAAGAAGCAAAATGAGATCAACTGTTTCCTTCATCAGCAGAAGATTGGACTGGCAGGCCTCCTGGAAACAAGGGTAAAGGCTAAGAATTTATCCTTAGCTACCCTTGGGGTGTTTTCTGAATGGAGTATCACAACTAATCACACTTGTCACCATAATGGTAGAATATGGGTCATCTGGAAGCCCTCTATTTTCTACGTTAATGTCAAAGGTATGTCTGGACAACACATTCATTGTGAGGTCACACATCGAGGTATGAATAAATGTTTTGCTTGCACTTTTATTTATGCCTACAATGATGATGCTCAAAGAATTCCTTTAAGGACTGATTTGTGCACTATTAGCCATACTTTGGTGTTGCCATGGTTAGTCAGTGGGGATTTTAATAATGTTCTTGGGTTTAAGGATAGGCTGGGAGCCCCTGTGGCTCTAAATGAATTTGAGAAATTCAGAGATTGTCTGAATTATTGTGATCTTCAAAAATTTAACTCATCTAGGTCCTATTTCACATGGAACAATAAGCAACCAGGTGATAGGAGAGTCTTTACTAGGATGGACCATGTCTTTGCAAGCTCTGAATGGTTTGATGAGTACCCTAGCACTGAAGTGAAATTCTTGCCTGAAGGGGAATATGATCATTGTCATGTTGTCATTAATATTCACAAAACCTGTGTGGCTGGAAAAAGGCCTTTCAGATACTTTAACATGTGGAGCCAATGGCCTGAATTTTTGCAAAAAGTTCAGGAGGGTTGGAGTATTGATGTGAGTGGTGTTCCTATGTACCAGTTAGTGTCTAAAATGAAATATCTGAAGAATATCTTCAAAGACATGAACAAAAAGGGATGTGGTGATATATGTAAAGATGCCATAACTTCCCAAAACCACCTCCTTATTTGTCAAGAAGAGCTGCATAAGGACCCGATGAATATGCAGTTGAGACAAACTGAGCTTGAGGCACTGAAGCAGTACAAGATCTTGAATCAAGCTAGATGTAGCTTCCTCAAACAGAAAAGCAAGCTCCATTGTTTACAAGCTGGAGACACTAATACTGCAGCTTTTCATCAAAGCATCAGAATGAGGAAACAAAGTAATACTGTGTATTCCATCCATGATGAAGATGGTCAATTGAAACATAGTCCTGATGATGTTATGCAAGCTTTCCTTGATTATTACAAGAACCTCCTTGGTGCTGCAAGTTCAACTAGGGTCTCTGTGAATCAGGACATTGTCAAAAGTGGTAGAGTGGTTTCTACTGATCAACAAATTAATTTGTGTCAGGCATTCACCAAAGAGGAAGTCAAAAATGCACTTTGGTCCATCCCAGGGGATAAATCCCCAGGACCTGATGGTTACAGCTCACAGTTTTATAAAGATGCTTGAGAGGTTATAGGAACTGATATTACAAGTGCAGTTCTGGATTTCTTTGTTCATGGGAAGCTGCTTAAACAGATTAACACCACTACCCTCACTTTGATCCCTAAGAAATCTCACCCTACTTCTGTCTCTGATTTCAGGCCCATAGCCTGTTGTTCTGTTCTCTATTAATGCATATCCAAACTTTTGTGCATGAGACTCAAGGTAGTGTTACCTGATATTATCAATGAAGTTCAAGGAGCTTTTGTGGCCAACAGATATATAGTGCAAAATGTTCTGATTGCCCAAGACCTGGTAAATCATTATAAAAGACAAGCCACCTCTTCCAGATGCATTATGAAAGTGGACCTCAAGAAGGCTTATGACAGCATAGAATGGGGTTTCCTAGAAGAAATGTTGCAAGCATTACAATTTCCTGCTAAGTTCATCAACTGGGTCATGGTGCTATGCATGGCTTCTTCCCTGGAAAAAGAGGACTCCGACAAGGGGATCCTCTCTCCCCTCTCCTTTTTGTAATCTGCATGGAATATCTGTCACGGGTACTAGGGAAAGTTGGAGACATGAGTGGATTTACATATCATGCTAAGTGTAAAAGCCTCAACCTCAATCACTTGTGTTTTGCAGATGACCTCTTAATGTTCTGTAATGGTGACTATAATTCCATCATGCTCCTGCTCAGAGGATTTGAAACCTTTTCTGTCTCTTCTGGTCTTACTGCAAACAAAAGCAAATCTGATGTGTATCACTGTAACATGGATGAAGCAGTGCTGAGAAGAATTGTCATGATATCTGGGTACCAGGAAGGTAAACTGCCTTTTAAGTACCTTGGAGTTCCTGTTTCTGCCACAAAATTGAAAATTGCTGATTGTGACATCCTTGTGGAAAAAAATAATCAGTAAGATAAGAGGGTGGGGGGCAAAACATCTCTCCTATGCTGGGAGAGCTACTTTGGTTAACTCAGTTCTACTCACACTTCACACCTATTGGGCAGCTATGTTCATTCTTCCTAGAACTGTTCTGCATAGAGTAGTTGTTGTTTGCAGGAATTATTTATGGGATGGAAAAGCCATATACACAAGAACCCCTCCCATAGCTTGGGATTTTGTCTGTAAATCCAAGTCAGAAGGGGGTTTGGGGGTGAAAGATTGTTTCAGATGGAATTATGCAACTATGGGGAAATATGTCTGGTGGTTGGCATCTAAGGCAGATTCCCTTTGGGTGAGATGGATACACCATATATATCTCAAGAGGGACAGCTGGTGGGAATACCATGTTACCCCATCAGCGAGCTGGGCCTGGAAACAGGTATGCATCAGTAGAGAAAAGTTTAGAAGTGGTTACTCACAGTGGTAGTGGATAGGCAATGCTACTGGGAAATACACTATCAAAAATGGCTATGATTGGTTGTCTGCTGCTGCTCAGAAAATTCCATGGGCAAAGTGGGTTTGGAATAGGCTAAACCAGCCTAAACATGCCTTCATTGCGTGGGTTGCTGCATTGGATAGACTGCAGACTAAAGAAAGAATGAAAAAAATCAATTTTTGTACTGATGACTTGTGTCTTCTATGTGGTACAGCTACTGAAACTTCTCACCATCTCTTCTTTGAATGCCCATACAGCTTGAAATGTTGGGAGAGACTCAAAACATGGCTGCATATTACAACTACTCATGTTGATGTATGGAAAGTGCTTAAATGGACAAGCAGGAAGCCTAGCTTTGTTAATCGTGTGCTGTGTGCAAGTGTTGTCAGCCTTATCTACCACATCTGGCGGTGTAGAAATACAGCATACTGGGAACATTTGGTGATTCACCCTTCCGTGATATTTCGCAAGTTGAAGTTTGACATGAAGGCTAGGATTATGGCTGTAATTCCTTGGAAAACATCACAAAAAGATAGAGCTTGGTTTAATGCTTTATGAATTGTTTGTTGTTTGCTTGTTTTTGTAATGTCACTCTCTGAATGAGAGTGGAAAACCCTGTAAGACAGAAGGGTATGCCCTTCTTTGCTTGTAATTCTTCCATTTTGGTAATAAAATTAATTACTTACCAAAAAAAAATTACAATTTTAGTGAATAAATAATATATTTTTTTAGGATAATAAATATAATAATTTTTTATTAAAATAAAATAAAGTATTTTTGATTTCTTTTTAACCACCCATACATTTATGACTATTTATTATCTAATTATTATCATCTTGGTGAGAATTCAATTATACATACATACTAGATTTCGTGCCCATGCGATGCACGGGTTCTTGTTCATCATCCTCTGTTATTAGAATCAATATAATAATTTTTTTAATCATATCAATATATAAAGTTGAATAATAGGAGTAGTAAGAAATAATAATAATATTTTTTTGCACATTTAACAAAGAAATTACAATTTTAGTGAGTAAATAATATACTTTTTTAGGATAATAAATATAATAATTTTTTTATTAAAATAAAATAAAATTATTTTTAATTTCTTTTTAATTACCCATGCATTTATGACTATTTATTATTTATTCAATGCTATATTGGTGAGAACTCAATATACATAAATATATTGATATTGACTAGGTTTTTATCCCCGTGCTTCACACTGGCTCGTAAAATAATTTTATGAATACTTTCAATAATATAATGCTATATTTGATGTAAAGTTATTAATATTATTATTAAAATTTATTTTATTTTATTTTTGCAAAGATTTCTATCCATAGGATACAAGCAACATTCTAATTCTTGAAAATGATATTTTTATGTCACCTTCATTTGTAATGAGATTGGACTAAACTTAGATAGATAATGAAGACAATATATGTACACTAATTTTAATAAGTAATTCAAATGGAAATAATGAATAAACTCATTTTGCGTTAACGGTATATGTGCACTAAAATTTGATAGCACATGCTCATTTTATTTAGCACAACTAAAACTATGTGACAAAGTTAAGCACATGTGGCGTCTAAGTGTCATCTTTACACGGACATTTCCTCTTATATGATGCCTACGTGTCATAACCACACGGAAAAAACCCAACTTTTATAGGACATACACATATATATCTCGTTTTGAAGCATTTTTCAAATCCAATCCAACAGAGTCAGATTTATAATTTTTTGACTTACGTTACTAAAGTTATTTTATTTTGTAATTTAGAAATATGCTAATAAATATGAATTAAGTCAACTAATAATGAGACATTAATAATGGATGATGTGTCATGATACGTGGCAAGTCTGTGCTTACTTGTCGGCTTACGTGTCATGTCCACACGACGTGGCTCGCCTATATGGCGTCCCACGTGTCAGCACCACACGAAAAAAGACCCATATATATATATATATATATATATATATATATATATATATATATATATATATATATATATATATATATATATATATATATATATATATTTCATTTGTAATGCGTTTGTTGGAGACTTTGAAGATTACAACAATGAATTAATACTTTTTTACTGTTACAAACTACTCAAAGCATAACAAATAACAAGAACAATAATAGTTTGTAAGTCATGTTAATAACACTTTCCTTAAGACGGTATTTGTACCCCACAAGTGTATGTGAAATGTTAAGTGTCTATATAACCCGGGAGTGTCGAAAAGCAATCCCTTCCGCTGGTTTTGAAAATGTGGGGAAGGGACCTTTCACTCTCCATCTAACACTCTTATGAAATTTCATAACTGGATTAGAAAAGTAGTTTTGGTATACCCACATTCTTCACTGTGACTATTAACCCGTTCAAGATCACGGTCTGAAAATCAGCAGCATTCTTCATATATATAGGCCTGAAGTACTCACCCTCAAAAAAAAAAAAAAAGAAAAAAAGCCTCAAGTACTTAACATACTACATAGCAGGCAAAATATTAGATAGACGTAACTCTGTTATTATCAGCCATGTTTTCCGTGAAGGTAATAGGATAGCCGATTCGATGGCAAATAACTAAAATAAGGGCCTTCATTCTAGCTTCCCCTTACTACCTTCTTCGCGTGCAAATAGGTCAGGCACAACCCTCGAGAGGAGGAGCTCCTAACCTTATTCTCTTTCTTAACATTTAGAAAAAAAAAATTGAAGGATAATTTGTAGCCTTCCCCATGTTTTATATGTGCTGCAGGCGTTTATACAACCAGTACAGCATAAAGGCTAAGGGCTACCTCAACATCTGACATCATGATTTATATCGACCATGATAGGGAATGAAGTTGAAACAATTTTTAAAAAAAAAAAAAGGGAATGAAGTTGAAAATGTCTATTCAACAGCTTTTTGAGATGACTGGTATGAATGAACTGGAAAAAAGTAACAGATGGAAATCATTTTTTCTTTTTGGCAATGTAATAAAATGTTGAGAACATTAGCTTTACAATAATGAGAAGACTGTAAAGTAAGAGTGATACCCATATCAGCTATGTATATATCCTATGGTAGCACTATCTGTAAGCTCAGTTAGTCTGCTATACTACATCTAAGAACTCTCAACTTCTCAAGACTAAAAAGTCGTTCTGCATGAACTTAAACATGTTCGGGAACAGTTTGCGCCTCGTGTGAGTTGCTGCAATGAAATCCATGACATACGGAGATCCAGATTATAAGGATCAGAAGCAAGAAGATTCCTAGTACGGCCAACTTTATTTTCATGTTCTGGTACCATAGTTTCCTTCTTATTTGTGTTCCTTGCTTCTTGAATTGCTGGGCCTGATGAAAATTGAAATAAAACAAAAAGAAAAGAAGATAGTTGGAACGTTAAGCGAAACTGCTAGAAATATTTCTGAGACAACACAATGAGCAAACTTACAGAAGAGCGTAATTCTTCAGTCTTGTCTGCAAGTGTAGCAAGATTTTCTCCTCTGTCAAGAGCCTAGAGGAAGTATCAAATAACTTAATGCAGGAAAACAAAACATATGAAACACCAAAGAAGATCAGCCACACTAAAATGTAACAAAAAATTGGCAAACTCACTGAAGGAGCTCAATCAAACAGGAACAATCCTTGTCCTAGGGAATTGCTTCTTACATACGTCCTCGATTTTTACTGTTAAAACCATTTTCAAACAGATACGTACAAAACTTGCCAGTTGAACCACCATATTTTTTTTATTTTTTTTATTCAGTTTAATGCCAAAACAGAACATTTAATCACATACTAAAGATCATAGTATATTTTTATTTTGAGTTTCAGATCGATTATCAATTCAAAGAGATATGCGACATAGATCATGCCTTTTCCACAATACAAACAGGCCAGGCAGACACATGAGCCAATATAATTATGGCACATCCAAAGTTTTACCAAAAGCACCTGATATAATCTCGTTTGTTACTTCACTAGTTCACAGGGGGAGAGTGAACAGGCTCATGGCACTGAAAACGAGAGCCCAAAAGCGCAATATTATACAACGCCGAACTAGAGAGGATCGTGAGTTAAGTGGTGATTGATTCTTAAATCTTAGGGACAACATCTACTCACTGCAAGTCTGCACTTGTCTTATTAGGGCTTACATACATTTTTAAGTATTTGTTTACATAAAGAGAGACAACAGAAAACTCACAGCTTAACCAACCAGATATGCCTACAAAGCTTTAAGAAACACACCTTGTCAATGTTCTCCAACATTATACTCTTCACATCTGAAACCTGGGCCTTCACTTTAACTAGCTTATCGATCTCTTGAGCATGATCAATTATATATTGCATCTGCTTTTTCAGGACGGGTCTGTGTAGACGATGAGCACACAATTATGCATCAGCACTGCATACACCCTAATACATAATGACGAAATAAAATGGAAGTATATATAGAATGTTTAAGAAAGTTGTTCGACAAGCATACCCATATTCCTTGTTGAGACTTTTAGCCCTAGCTGTATCTGCCTTACCACCCCCATACCTCTTCTTAAAATCTGCCTTAACACGTTCCAAAAATGCAATGGAGATCTGCTTCCCAACAGATTCTTTTGCAACAACACAGTAAGCTGAAAGTTAAGGAAACAATAGGTGGTCAGATTTGCTGCAATGTAGCTGGTTTCAATTGTTTTCTAGAACAAGCTGCTTTCTAAAATTAGCAAAAAAGGAAATACAGATGTTACGAGTATTTGTCACCTATTTACAAAGTTACGTACTAATACGACCCTTCTATAATGAGTTTGATCAATGGGGCTTTCCTTAACACAAGGCCATTAACTAAAGCCATTGTATGTTTCGTTCGTTATATACATCCAGCATAATTGGATTGAAAGGCAACAATGGAATTCTCTGACATCTAAACCACTGGGTGGAACCACCAAGGGATGCAACATCACCAAGAGTTATTTGTTTATGTCAGTTAGGACCTTTATCCGTAGAAAGTGATGATCAAAATAATCCTAGTTATGTAGGAATGTAGAAACCTCTGTATTCTTTTCAAGCTAATAGCTCGAGAATTACTTGTTCAATTTCACCTCAAGTACACATATTGGATATTTGACACTGTGACATGGGTATGGACACTTAATTCTTCAAATCAGCCTTAACAATCACAACTTTTCAAAAATGGTCACGTTCAGGACCTAGAAACAAACGTGTTTGGACCCTTATAGCCAAGTCCGAATAACACCAGATGACAATACTAAAAAGTGAACGCGAATAATTTCATCTAGGGAACGTTTAAAATGCTTAAAACAGGCCAGCGATTGAACAAGTGGAAACGAACATAGGGTAGGTAAACTGGAAAGGTCCAAAGTAATGTCAATGCTACTAAAGTTTAGTTTCTAAAGGAACAACCTGTTACATCTGTACTTTTTGTTACATTCCAGGTGATTTCAATCTTCGAATGTTTATTAGGTGCTATACTTTCCAAACCCCTGATTATATGTGTTGAAATTGCAGATAGTTGAATGAACATATGTGATTTTGGCAATTTATTCAGCGGGCTTACCATATCAATTAGTACTCCAGCAACAAAGTTAACATTCTGAAGGACGTTTTTCCTTAAGACAAACAAAACAATTACTAGGTCCTAGTGTCCTACGACCGACATGATCGAGAGATCACGTATTGTGCAGTATTACCCTTAACAAGCAAAGCAGAGAAGTAGCTCCCAAATTTCCTCAGAAAGAACATTTTCAATAAAAAGGCTAAAGGAGTAGTATTAGTATGTGTAATGAGACATAGAATGCTTCCTTAGTTCCTTGTACATTTCACTATCCTTGGACACTCGAGCACAATTTGTTAATATAGTTAGAAATGCTATGATTTTTTCCCAAACATCCAAAACTAGTAAATCTGAATTTAAATCCAGACAGGTTTGACTATTAGCCTCACATTCTCTGAATTTATGAGACTCAACAAGTTTCAATGTCGGTACCGAAAAAAACAACATTTTATGTTTTTCCTTTTCTTTTTCTTTAAAGAACAATGAAGCTTAGTCCAAGTTATAAATGGATTATTGAAAAGCTTTTTGATCTCTTGGGGAAACCAACCCAATGAGCCAATTTACAGGATCTCTAACTAGCTTATTACAAATACTCCCATTATGCAGAATTAAAAATATTATGTAGGGCAAATAACAAAAATAAATTGCAATAACTGAATTGCACAAAGAAATTAGAAACAGGGGAAACCCCTTGATCTGAGAAAATGCAATATCAAGTACCAACATTACCAATCCTTAATTCTCAGACTTCATTCACAAATCAAAACACTCCAACTTAATTAACAGTACACAATAACTAAACCCACCCAAGTAAATTACTTCAAATACCCACAACCAAATCTGATCAAACCAATCACAAAATCACCCAAAAACATGAAAATAATAAACAAAAAATAATAAAAAAAAAGTGGACAATGGTAATAACTAATAAGATCATAAGAGCTTACAGTAACCATCTTCAACCAAGAAGCTGAATGTATGATGATCACAATTGTAAGTGAACTTGTTGTTAGAAGAAGGCAATTTTTGAAGGCATTGAGCTGCAATTGCCGGGAAATTGCCTGTGAATTCTGTGTATTCAGCTAGCACCATTGTTCCCCGTGCTATGAAGCTGTATATGAACGATTCTTGCCCCATGTTATTGTTTTCTCTCTCTCTCTGTGTTCTATCTACACTGATTCTAGCAGACGAGGAGAGAGAAAGAGAGAGGATATCTAGGAAGATAGGGACAGCTAGTATGTTTAGATTCCTCGTTTGGAGGTGTGGGAGATGTATTGGTATTTTTATTGCGTCACTGCCAAGATTTGGAATTTTTGTTGTTATTCTTTTCCTTCTCATAAATTTTTCTTTGGCATGTTCATTATATATATGGAAATGATACGAGAAAAAAATAATCTAAGAATTAGAGCTTATCAAAAACGATCTGGGTTGGACGCGGGTCGGGTCTTATGTGTTTTTTGGGATTATAGGCCTTGTTTAGTAGCTTGCAATCAAATGTAATGCAATGCAATTATTTTGTAGAGTAAATGTGGGGTGAAAAGTGATGGAGTGAGAGGAGAGGGATGGGAAAAGTGGGGTTAATTGCATAATTCAATGTAATCACAATTGCTCAACTTTTCCCATGTAATGTTGATTGCTTTGAATGATGTAATCAACCTCCACTTTCTCATCTTCTTCATCCCCTTCCTTCATTTTTCACCTCATATTTATCCTATAAAATAATTGCATTGCAAGCATTTGATTGCAAGGTAGTAAACACCACCATAGAATGAGTTGACAAGCAGGTTTGGACTTGGACCTTGCAAAATTTACTCTAATAATCTGTCTGTATCCGTTTATTTTTTGGGGCGGATGGACTGACCCGTCCTTGATCCGCTTTACTAAGAAGCACACTGATTTTGCTGGGAAATTTTCCGTTTTGAATTTTAATTGTTTAAGGTAAAACAATTATCAGATCGCCCCAAACGAATTGCACAATTAAATTTATTTTTCGATTAAACACAATTAAATTGACCCAAAAAAAACTTAAAAATGATTGTAGAATCGAAGCAAATGCTTTCTCAGTTCCTAAATCTCTTCCCCAATTTCCTTTTACATTCGTTCCAAATTCTCCTACCCACTACCTATTTTAGTAAAATTTTGACGGGCGAAAAATTCATTTATCCTTACTTTTTCTTGTCATCATTACTTTTCAACCACTAGTAACCCACACACTCTCTCATGTTAAAGTAAGGACAAATAAGAGATTTTTGTTCCAAAATCAACACCCATTAAATTTCATGCAAAAAGAAGTGGATAGTAGATTTAGGAACGGAGGGAGTAGTAAATAAATAAATAAATGGCTTGGGGTCTCTAAGACCTATACTATTTCTATAATCGAATAACTATAGGGCTCAGCCCTCTTTTACACAAAAAAAAAAACAAATAAATGGCTTAAGCTGGAAAAACTTGATCGCTTTTCTTTTTCATTTTTCGAAAGGCAAGACAACTAGGTAATCCGAGGGTTAATCTAAAATGTTATTTACCAATAAATTGGTAATGGACTGGTCAAAAGGAATTTACCAAGTTTGAACTTCAAGCACGTTACAAGAGTGACCCACATGGGCCAAATAATCAGCTACTCCATTAGCTTCCCAGAAACAATCAAGGACTTCAACTTTGTTCAAAAAGTGAAGATCCTTTCTAGTATCAATGATGATATTCTCTATCTCCCAAAGAATATGTCATTCTGCTCAAATTGCCTTGATAATAGAAAGATTGTCACCCTCAATAGTAATGTTCTTGAAACCTTTCGTGCGCGCCATCTTTACACCTTCACAAATACCAATCGCTTTTGCCATCAT
Organism: Tetragonia tetragonoides; assembly: GCA_038025085.1. Taxonomy (NCBI): domain Eukaryota; kingdom Viridiplantae; phylum Streptophyta; class Magnoliopsida; order Caryophyllales; family Aizoaceae; genus Tetragonia; species Tetragonia tetragonoides. The sequence continues at coordinate 31,125,954 of CM076152.1, read as the reverse complement.
TATTGAACCCATACCACAAGCCCGAGCTACCATCCACAATGCTTCGCTCTTATCATCCCGTAACACAACACCTGCAGCCAATTTTGATCCGTTTACTTTAGATTCATCAAAATTCAGCTTAACATAGTCCTTCCGATGAGGAGACCAGAAAACATTATGTCGAGGCCCCTTCCTTATAGGTTTCTTATGTAAAGCTCCACTAATATCAAAATCAAATTGTTAATTCGATAATGCTTCCCATTCATCGTTACAGACTTTAACTGATATTGTTATTTGGATCGGACTAGTAGAAAAGTTATCAAATTGTAATTTATTCTGGGCGAATCAAAACATCCACGAAGTTATGATTAACATTATAAGACTCTCTTCAGAGAGCTTTTGTCTAAAGCAATTAACACATCCAATGACCGATATATTAATGTTCACATCTAAAGGAAAACTAAACCCCACAAAGAGTCTGTACTTCCTAGGGGCTTGTAGGAAGGCTGGACAGTTGAAAAAAAGATGGAATTTATCTTCACTATGATGGTTGCAAAAGACACATTCTTGAGGTATGAAAACATGACTTTGTTGGAGACGATTCTTTGTAGGAAGGCCATCCAGACACAATTGTCAGAGAAAAAGTTTTTATCTTTGGTGGAATATTAATATCTCAAATCCACCTAAAATCACATGATTCTTTGTACTGGCTTTGAAGACCCTGTGCAATCCAAGTAGACGACTTACAAGAAAATTTTTCAGTACTAGAAAACCTCCCAGTAAAACTTATCCGGAACATCATTGTATGGAATAGGTATGCCCAAGATATCTTTGATTGTTTCATTATGGACCATCCTGGCAAGAAGTGATATGTCCCAACCCCCCTGACTTGAGAAAAAACACTTACAAGAATAGTTATGTAACGACCCGGAGTTTACATCTCAATTAATTAGTGCTTAATTGAGCTCAAAACGGCCCAAGATCAAGATTAACATAATAAAGCATTGTATTCCGGATCATTACAGTCATACCCGTTTTAGAAAAACGGATACAAGGATAAAAGTGTTTACATAGTTTAAACAAAATATTAAAACATTATTCTAATATGGTGACGTCATTTCTTAACCCCCAAGTAACTAGTATTATATTATGCGTTCCTTCCATGCATGCACTTGAATCCATCCATTGCTCCAAATTATGCCCTAATCATCATGTTCAAACAAACAACAGAAAATTAGCGAATGCTAAGCAATTTCACCCCATTTGCATAAAAATAATAATACTAAAATAATTTTAGGAAACTTACTTACATTTTCCCATCTCCTCAAATCGCTTTAAAATATAGATAAATAATAAATGAAGTGCTTGGTCACATAATATCCAATATATAATATATTAGTAGCAACATGTTACAACAACAATTAGTAGCAGCAACACACAACAACAACAACAATTAACACCAGCAGGCAGCAACAGCAACATGTTTAAGAGATGAAACACAATACGAAAATCGAAACACACATGTCAAATTTCATTCTGTTTCACTACTGCAAGTCAATTACAAAATCAATAACTAAAACAACCGCAAAAACAATAAGTAAGTCCCAAGAGATTCAAAATTTTTGAACAAACTATGTGTAAGAGAGATTATAAAACCGAATTCCAATTAGGATACAATAAACTGATGCAAAATAATAGAAGAAGAAGCATGTACTTACCTGCAACCCTTGCCAGACACTGCGGGCTAGGGTTTAGACCGAGGATCGACGACCTTAACTCGGCCAACGGAGCGATCGAATGAATTGACTGTACCGTCGCAAGAAGAAGAGAAGCGGTAGAGCAAGGTGTGGCTCCGTCAATTTGCACCGCCATCGTCAACCGGGCCAGGATTGATTGCAAGGGGAGAGACGAAGGAGGTGCGATTGCAGAGGAGAGAGAAAGAGAGAAGGAGCCAAAGAGGCACTCAGCTTTTTTTTTTTTTTTTGGTTGCATTTTGTTTTCACATGAGTTAATATTTCACTTAAAAAGCTCCGTGTCACTATGAGCCGTTAGATGAAGATCCAAGGGTTTATATCTCTACTTCTCATCTCTCATTGAGAAGGCCTTTTCTCATTTGATATATATATATATATATATAGTAAATCATCAATCATATATAATCAACAATGTTTTAATCCTAGTTATCTAGTGTTAGTGACTAAGTTTCAATTGAGTTAGGTGGTAGGAAGCGCATGATTGTTTAAGGCTCACAATCCCTTAAACCATCTTGTCATTTCTCAATTCAATCATATCTCAACATGCATGGACATTATAGTCCTAAATTCATCTCATATCATACTTGGACTTTAGTGTCCCATTTTCATTCATATACTTGGGTTATATACCCACTAATTTGTAGTGCACACTTTCAACATGCTCTTCAATTTTCCAAGGGCGCTAGACTTGGAAGCTACCACAATTATCTTTGTTTAGTGATCTAATTAACACTCTTTATTACCTTCTTATGTTGGGATCAAATGATAACTTGATATACCCCAACTTACAACCAATATTTGTACTTGTATTTGTAAAGTCTATCCATAAGATCAAGTAACCATAATCTCACATATTTAATCAAAATTTCAGAATTTTACATCACTTCCAACCTCCATAAGACCGAAAATAAACCACACCAAAACCATCATTCTCATGTACAAAATTAAACCACACAATCACATGTTTATACTACCACCTATAATTCTCACAACAACATCCAAACATCATTTCTCAACCAAAAGAACAATAATCCACCAATCCTTATACATGGACCAACATCACGAATCGAAACATAAATCACTTATAAAAATGTCAATCAAACATTTTTCATCCAACACAAACCAATCGGTACCCACAAACAAAATAAATCCCAATCTTCGACTATTTTCTTTTAAAATCCACAAAATATTTTATATATATTTGAAAAGGGGATAAATGGACATGAATATTACCTTGCCTTGAAAAATCCTAAACTTTTCCTCTTCTTCCTCCTTCTTCACAACTCGACACTAGTACTAGTGCCTTAAACAACAATTAATTCTAATTAGTACTATATTTAAACAACAATCTAATATTAAAGATTTATTCCCAAAATTCTTGTTTTTGAGTTCAATTCCGAGTACCAAGTCCTATTTCTTCATTCTCTTCCTCTCGGTCTCAATCCAAAATTATTTAGGCATTTTTTCCATTCTTCCATTATTTTGACATTAGGCTTAAATTAATTAGATTTTGCCTAATCTCAACTCAAATGGACATGCAAGCACATGAGGGTTTCGGTTAGGTCAAGATTATAACAAGATCAATAATTTTTCTTCATGATTTCACAAGATTAAAAATAGTTCCTCTTGATTTTGGGGTTTAGATCAAGGATTAAAAATAAACTAAAGATTGAACTTTAAAAATGAAGTTGAGAGGTCATGGACATTACCTTGAATGAGCTTGAGTTTCGAAAATGAAGAGGGCTAGGCTGAGAGTGGATGAGTGACTCTTCGTTTATAAATCAAACATTAGAGAAAATGGAGTTTGTGAGATTTTGTGCTTGATTAAAAAAAAAACTGAATTTATAAAATGAATTTGAAAGATTAAAGTGGCTATTTTTCTTACCTTCTCTTCCTCGTCTCTTTAGGCTTCTCTCTCTTCTCTCTCTACTTCTCTAACTTTTCTTCTTCCTCTAATGTTTTTATGATGGTAGGGAATGCTTTATTTTGGAAAGAAAAATTCAGAAAAATGTTGGGGTAGTAGGGGTGTAGGCTTGCCGTGAGAGTGCAATGAGCGAGATGACATTTTGCTTGCTCAACTCAACCAAATATTTGGGAAGAGTAAAAGATTTTAGGGGTAATGATTGTGGGTGGGAAGACTTGATTTAATTGGGTGTGTTTCTAATTTGGAAAAGCCAATCAATTTGCTTGATTTAACCCCTTAAATTTCCTTCTCTTTTCCTCTTCTTTTCTTCCCTTTTCTACCCGGTTTTCCCCTTCTTTTATAAGCAAAAATCTGAATTTTGCTCTTTCTTTTAATTGCTAATTTAGCATGTGCTTTTCATGTGCATAAACAATATACATCATCATTTTACTCATGCAAAATCACACACCTAATACCAGGGCCATGCACAATACCACACACCTCATATATGGCGCGGCAATGCAAAAAAGGATTTTATTTTCTTTTATTTTGAGTTAAGCTATTTTCGGCAAGTGTCACCTCATGGTACACTTGTCTCTTTTTAGTAAGTCAATATTTTTATTAGGCATAAAATATTAACTCAAGTCATTTCAATGAATAGTAGAAGTTTTGTAAGTTGAGATTCATTCACCAAGTTAAACTTTCGGTAAATTAGTATTTTAGGGATTTTGATTTATAATTTTAGAAGTTTAATTATGCTTTAATAACTAATTGTAACACTATAAACGAATTTTAGTTTAGCTAGGAATTTTCGAAAGATTATAAAAGAAAATTTTATTTTAACAATTAACCATCCTGCTAATGATGAGTTATAATAATTTAATTGTTCTAGAAACAATTCATATAATTCACATATAATAAAAGAGTTTAAAATTTAATCTATACTTATTATGACTTAATAAGGTAATTAAAAAGTCAGGCTCTTATAAGTTAAATAAAAAAGAGGATCATCAAAATTTTCATCATAAAACATGTCAATAAGAGGCACTTGAGAGACCCAAATATAACTCCAGAACATTATGGTTTCCTCATCTCCAACTTGCCAACGAATGCTCTTTTTAAATAAGTCGCGGACTTCTAAAGGATAAGACCATTGCCAGGAATTTTTACTACCATTTACATAGTCTAAAACATGACAATCTTTTAGGTACTTGTTGTTTATCATTCTAACCCACCTATTTTGCGATTTTTTTTCGTATTTTCCAAATAAGTTTCATTTGCAATAACTTTATTGACTGTCTTTGTTTTCCTTAACCCCAGACCACCAAGCGTTTTTGGTCTACAAACTTTATCCCAGGCAATTAAGTTAGTTGATTTGGTATACGGATTTTTATTCCACAGAAAATTTCTATTATCTTATCTAAGGATTGAAGGGTTGAGGCTGGAAGAGAGAAACTTTGCATTGTGAAAACAAGATTAGCTGATAAATTAGCACGAATTAAGGTAGTCCGCCCAGCCTGGGAGAGAGAATTAGCTTTCCATTTTGTAAGATGATTTTGCGTTCTTTTCACTACATTTTTAAAAGTCGAGTTATTAACTCTATCACTAATAACAGACAGCCCAAATATTTGTCTAAACAAGAAGAGTGACCAATCAGCAGAATGCCTTTGAAAGAATCAATTGTTGGCCTATTGATGTTGGATGTGCACTGAAAATCACACAAAAGCTCCTTGGACCGGATGAATAAGTTTATTCAAAAATTCAAAACCATCTTTAATCTATTAGTCAAAATTTTAGAAATTATTTTATAAAGAGAAGTACGGAAACTAACAGTCTTGAAATGATTGGCAACAATAGGATTATCAATTTTGGGAATGAGAACTATAAAAGTTAGATTTATTTCTTTCAAAAATTTTCCTGAAAAGAAAAAAAAGCTTTAAGCGCCTTAATAACAGAGGAACCAATAATATTCCAATAAGTTTGGAAGAAAATAGCTGGGAACCCATCAGGACTCGAAGATTTATGAGGAGCTAGCAAAAAGGCAGCTTCTTTATTCTCATCATCAGTTACGTCTTGGGTAAAATTAGCATTATCTTATTGAGGACTAATCTCAAGGCCTAAATCTTGAAGATCCACGTCAGAAAGGGAAATGCAATTATTATCTTTAACAAATATTTGCTTGACTTCTTTACTAATCTCATCTCTAATGCTATTAGTATCCGTAAAATGGATTCCAGCCTTATTTTGAAAAGTAACTATCTTCTGCCTATTTTTTCGAATAGTTGCCTTCCTTTGAAAATATGCAGTATTTCTATCACCAAGAAGCAAAAAAAATTCTCTGGATATCTGGAACCAGTAATTTTTTATTGAAATTGATTTGTTAAGCTTTTTTCCTTAGTAACTTTTCTTGTTAGCTAATTAACCCGGACTGAGGGGATTAGTACATAATTGACTTTGAACACTGATAATCTTTCCTTCAACGTTTTTAAGCTATCTTGTAATATTATTATACTTCAGTTTAGCCAAATTCTTTGAATGCTTCTTCAAGTATTTAAATTTATTTGTCACTTGGTACAATTGTGAACCAATATACTTTGTAAGCCATGCTTTTCTCACAAGTGACTCATAATCATGGTGTTTAATCCAAGCAAGTTCAATATTAAAGGGGGTGGGGTGAAAATGCGTTATGAATTCAGATGAAGTATAATTGGACAATGGTTTGAAGAGCTGAAATCATGATGTGATAAATGCATGAGAGGACATAAGCGGAGGCTAGAAGGAGAAACTCACACTCTGTAAACGTTCAAGCACATTATTATCTCTAGTTTTCTTTTTTCTCCATGTAAATGAGCTACCTTGAAAAGGAATATCTAACACATTTGCATTAAACTTAAATTTGCACAATCTGTCAAACCTACTTTGGGATGGAGAAGCACCACCAAGTTTTTCAGAAGAAAAACCAATTTCATTAAAATCAGCCATCAAAATAAAAGGTTGTGATAAGGAATTAGTGTACTATAATAAGCCAGACCAAAATTGTTGCTTTGTGAAGTTTGTGTAGGAGCATAGCAAAAGACAACAATAAGGGGTGGGGAATTAACATAGTCGTTAACAAGAACTGATACAAAACGCACATCTTATAGATAACTTCAACATGAACACATTTTGACTGCCACATAATCCAAGTACCACTTGAGAATCCTACACAAGGGATAAAATGAAAGCTACTAAAGTCAAATTGATGCATAGTAGTTACAGTGGGATCATACTGGACTTTTGTTTCAACTAACGCAACTAAGTGAATCTGGTGAAGCTTACAAAAGAGTTTAATAACTTCCTCACCAAAATTCTTTTTTCCCACCCCTCTCACATTACAAAAATCAATTTTATCCATTAAAAACACTTTTACAGAAGCCTTCTTGGGATCTGGGCATAATTCTTAAGACTTTTAGGAACACCAGCATTGACATAAATCCTAGCAAACCTGAGACCTTTTTTTGCTGCAGTAAAGTCTTCAAATTTCACAAAGGTACCCAAATCATAAAGTTTAAGGATAGCCATAACAGTTTCAATAGTGAAAAGCTCAGCAGTAAATCTAGGCATTCTAATCCAGAAATCAACACGATTAATCTTTTTAGAAATATGATTACAGTTTTTCTCTCAAGGAGTAAGCACAATTAAGGAGCTGAGGAGCAACCTAGTATGGTCTCTCACTCCAAATTGCAAGCCTACAACTAACATTTGCAAAGTTAAACAACAACCAGCCAGAACCCAAATCTCGATAAATAACCTCATCCTAGACAAATTTTTAAATCATGTTGAGGCTTTAACATTAGAGCTTTAAACTCAATTCCTTTACCTAGAAAATTAACCAACACTCTATTACTAGAGAAACCATTCATATCAGTAGGTACTTAGTGGCAAGTCATACAACAAAATTCTTGAGTAGATCACCAGACAAAGAAAATCAAATGTAGCAAGTTTAGTACTGGACTCAGCATCTCCAAAAGAGCATAACACAAGTTAACAATTTCATTGGTAAGATTCACTGGGGTTTCATAATCTGAAACCTTCTCCAATACCATAGACTTGGAACTACGAGAGTTCAAAAGGCAAAAATAGTAAAAGAAAATCAAACGTAACAATTTACTAAGAGAGAAATGAAGAGGGAGAGATAGATAAGGTGCAAGAATAAACCTGCAAGGCATAAGTCTTAAATAATCGTCAAGAGGGCTTACCAAACCAGTTAAAACCAGAGGGATGTATGCACAAAGCATACTTAGAAGACACCATCATACTTGAAAGTAGTGGTAGTAGGCTAGAAACATTGTGCTAGATGTCGTATCAAACCGGAGATAGAGGCAAATGTCTCTCAACACCAGAGGTGAAGGGAGAACAACAAGAACATTAAAAGCCCACAGCGAGATAGGACAACAGCCATCAGCAATAAACAACAGAACAGTAACAATACCCACAAGTGATACACCCATGGGATGAAACCAAGAACCCCAAAATCAGGAACGAAAAATAATTTGACCCAAGAAAACCAGAGCCCACAATATCAGAGAGTTCGTAACCAACAAAGAGACTGATAAACCAACGTTTACAAGCGGCCACTTAATCCCCAAATTGGAGCTTGAACAACCACAAATTTTATAAAGAGAGTAGCAACTCCCAAGAAGAAATCCCAGAAAAGGCACAAGAGCTAAGATTTTGTACTGAGGGCGAGATCTAGGGTTAGAGAAATTTCTCCCCAAATTGGCAAGATTAAACAATCCAGTTGAATCAAAAATCATAGGAGAATGAGAGCACTTAGCAAGGACATAGAAATACTGTGTATTCCATGATTGAGGCTGAAATTGGGTGAGATTATCGATCTTTTGGCTAAGCGCAGATTAGGGTTTGAGCTGTTTTTGTAGATCTAATTGTTGTAAGAATACGAAGGAGAATAACCAACCTCAATCCATTAACAAATGAAATAGATAAAATTGAACTAATTTGGCTTGAAATTTCAATGATTTTGTAGTTGAAGGAGGACACAATTTGGGGAAACTTTTTGGGAGGAATGGATTTCTTGGACGGCTTTTTGCTCTCTTTCTCTCTCTTGTTATTCTCTCTCATCTTTTCTCTTAAGTCTTAAAGTTGATACCTCATAGCTGAACAACTTGATAAAATCATTGTTCATGCTCGTAGTACCAAGTTATGATAATTAAAATCATTGTACATGTGCTTAGATGCTCTTAATACCAAGTTAAAAGGCAAATTATAACATGCATGTACAGTTTCATGTAGCTGCCTAGACCTAGAATATTTGTGCGACAAGCGGCTAGCATGACATGTCTCCCTCCATAGAAAATGCTGCTGCTTAGGCAACTGCCTAGACTCGAGTCCACGAAACACCAATTGAGCTAAGCACCTAGGATGACCTATATAGTTGGATGGGTTCCATCCTATTAAAGGTGACCGATTTGCATCGTGCCCAAACGTATCATTCTCCCTTCCATCTAAGATAGAATTGTGTTATTTTCCACTTATTTCAATTTATCCAATCAAATTAAGAAACTTTCCTGATTATATTAGATCAATAGATACTACTTACCCAATCACATTAAGCTACTTATTCGGACAAATAAATCATCGTGAAAATAGCTTGAAAAAACACTCCCAATTAATGGTAAAGGAGGCAAAAAAGAGTAATTAGACTTAGGCTTCAAGATGCAAAGAAGTTCATGGTAAAGAGCTTACAACTAGCATATCATAAAAACTCTATAGACTAATCATGTCGGTATTTCATTAATGTAGAGAGAAATTAATTAATCGATAAATTAATAAATTATTTTAAAGAGAGAAAATGCAAAAAAAAAAGCCATTCATGAGCATAAAGCGATGATTAATAATCTCAGTTATCGTAATTAAATTGATGTCAATTGCCTAATGGAAAATTTGTCCAGATGTCAAAAAGTTTAGAAACTTTTACAACTAGTGTCATGAAAATCCTATTGATGATGAAATTGAAAAGGATCCTAGAAGGTAAATTCTCAAATATAGTGACAACTACACCTCAAAATTCTTTTATTCTTGTATCAGAAATTGAGAACGCAACATGAAAACTTTTAGATACAATAAAGGAAATTAAAGATGATATGTGGTTATAGAGGTTGTAATATAGTTGTAGATCCTGTGCATTGGGCTAGTCATAGTGTAAGACAGAGTATTAATTTTTTGTTGTTAGTTTTTCATTACCTTTTATTTAGTTTTTCATAACTTTTTATTTTGTTCCTTATTGGGTTATCTATAATTGGGGTTAGGATCGTCTCTATTAACTAAAAGAAATGGAGATCCTCTCTTTTAGTTTACTGAAAGAGATTCGGCCCTCAATTAGATAAATGGAAGCAAATGAAATGGAGAGAATCCCAACTTCTTGAAGCAATTTCTAACTACTAACATGAACAAACATGCATAATAGAAATTTGATTAACCTAGGAAAACATGTGATTACTGTAATTAAATATCAAATCGAAATCCTACCTCACTCCTTTGGTCGCTGGTTGGATGAACAGTGGTTGGGTATGGATTAACACGTCAGATGTCGTGCCTCAGCTGGTATCCACACACAGGCTCGAATCCACACGTCAGTATGCTAGTACATCGATCCCGTTCACAACCTCCGTTCTCTCCTCACTCTAATGACACACAGTTAGGGTTTCGTGAAAATTGATTATCACGTGTAACCCCAACTGATCATGAGTCATGATATATATAGAGAGGCAGGAGGGTCGATTAGGTTAAGTGTGTGATGGGCCTAATCCGAATTAGACCCTTCTAATAAAACGAGCCTGTTAAGTGTGCGACCGTGCTGGTTTACTTAATGTGGCAGTAAGTCCAAAACTCTTTTCGGACCCAAAAACCGTAATTGATTTCTAGCAAAACATTACGATTACACATAGTAAGTAAAGATCGGTTCTCATAGTCCAACCAATAATGCAATTATTAATTCTTATTATGATTAGTTCATATGGAAAATCCAACACTTCTATAATTTGTGTGTATAATTTTGTTCCAAGCCGTAGTTTTTGGGTGTAACTCAATTTTTTGTCAAAGTGATCGAATCATTTCTTAGTCATATGTATGTTACTAAATCATATCGTAGTGATAGACTTTTAGATTTGAACTATCCCAAATTCAAGTGATTTAGGCTCCGTTCTTTTTAGTTGGGAAAAAACTGAAATGGATGGAATTGATTTGAAATGAAGTGAACTAAACTGAACTAAATTGATTTAAATACCTTGACGTTTAACCATTTAAAATCCGTCTAAATATATCTAATATTGGATTCATTTGAAAGTATACTTTACAATCTTTCAATAAGTAGTGACATAAGTGTTATCCTAAATTTATTTCGGAATAAATATTATCTGATAGGTTACACATGAATTGAATTAAGCATAATTGAATTAAAGTGAAAAAAAAACTAAGGAGAGCAGGGTTTTAGAATGAATTTATTTTTTAAATTTGACTTTTCAACATTTATAATTTGTCTAATTCCTTTCAATATTCGGCTTAATTGGCAATGTGCATTGAAATTTTTACACTTGACACTTGTATCATCATGAATATATTAAAATAAAAAAATTTATTTAAGTGATAAGTTACTACATGAACTGAATTGGGCTGAACTAAATAGGGTTGAACTGATTTAAGTTGAACAAGACCAAAAATAAGATTTTGAGAATAGATCCTACATGACCATATGTTTCTACATGAACTATACGTGGGGAATAAGTTCAGTCGAGCTATATTCGTAGATTTTTCTCTTAAATTTTATTGCGTATAACGGTGTATTTTTAAACTGGAAGAACTTAATTGAATTAAACACTATTGTACTGAATTGAACACTATTATACTGAATCGAACAACACTAAATTAAACTGAATCGAGCAAATAGAATATGTGGGAGAATATGCCTTTGAATTGAACATCACTAAACTAAACTCAACTTTATTGAATTGAATCGAACTGAATACCACTGAACTGAATAAAATCACGTACGACTAGAAGGCAGAATGTGGTTAGAGTCTTGGGACATAGAGTGACACATATCAGGAGACAGAAGATCCGTGTTGCTTAAAAACACACCTTAATTACCCTTTTATTGGGTGGTACTAATATGACGAGTGTTGTAATTTTCCCACATCTAAATATATATATATATATATATATATATATATATATATATATATATATATATATATATATATATATATATATATATATATATATATATATATATATATATATGCACGCTGCTGTATTGACACGTGTCATGCCACGTCAACTTACCCAGTCAGCATCATATCCAGTAATTAATGCTATGTCCTGTAATTAATACAATACATGCATGAACCTTAGAATCCAATTAAATGAGCATACATGAACATAAACTTCATAAATACGGTACATGAACATAACATAAATTATACTAAAGACTAGGCATAATGAAATAATGGGTAGTAGTCCATAAATAATTTTTATTTTAAAATAAATGATGAAAATTATGTATCGGTAATCTTTATACATACATCTCAAATTTCTAAGTGATTTCAAACCTCAGTTGTATAGTAGAGAGCCATTGTTGGGAAAGTACATGATTAAACACCATGGAGATGGAGAAATATAGTATTGGTAGAATTTGTAAATAAGATAATTGTAATGATAATTAATTTCTTCAATAATTATTTGAAAATTCTTTTTTTTTTTTTAAAACAAAAGAAGAGAAAATCAACTGTTATCTCCACATCGATTTAAACAAGAGTTGGATAACAAATGAATGACACATAAGAAATTTAACATAAAATATGATGTAAACCTACTATAGTTAAAATGCTCATAAGATATGATGTAAACCAACGATGGATAAATAAAAACTACTCTTTGTAGAAAGTTATGGATATACGTAAATACATGAAGGTATACATATACTAATTTGATTTGTATATAGTATGTCAAGACGGTAGTTATGAATTTGACACTTAACTATGAAATTCATTTATCTATTTGGATCAAGCAACTATTTCATGCATGTCAAATAAGAAAATTTAAACTACACATAGCGAAAAAAATAAGAGAAAAAAATAAACATCATACACATCATAATTTTGATTTTGTGTAACTCTATATTACTTGCTATATGCCTAGCTAATTGATAAATCATTCTTAATTAAAAATTTGAATAACAATATTGTAAAATATATTTTCTAATGATAATTTACAAGCCCATGCATCGCACGGGGTATACATCTAGTGGTATAAATGAATGGATCACCATTATTTACAAGATATTTTCCTTTGTGCATAGTAAATCTTGGGGCTATAAATACCCCTATTTGGTGTAAAGTAAAATGCAACTGAGTGAAAGCAAGAAGATCAATTAAAGCTTTACTCATACTTTTAGTCTCCCCTTTTTTGAGCTATCTTTTAACACGTTATCAGCACCACCTAGCTCCAAAACCTCAAATAGGTAAAATACAAACTTATTCCAAAATATTCTAAGTTTTGAAGTAGTATGCTCTGTAATTGCTGAATATAATTCGGATCCTCTACATCAGAAACTCAAAACTAGATTACTAAATATTCTAGCCATATAGTTTTACGTTAGTTTGATACCACTATGAGTCAGCAAAGTAATGGGATCAACATTGTCATAACTGGTATTTACCACTCACCCGTATACCTCATCATTGAGCAAAACCACGTACCTTTCGGTACCGTTCTTTACCCGAATATCATACCCCCAACCACAATCGAATCTCACGTCGACTAGTAAGTCAACATAAGCAGAAGCCTCCCGAGCAAATGAACCACTACCACCACATCCCAAGTGTCACGGTCCGCCTTTGTCTGTTAGGCGCGCTCTTATCTCCTAGCAGCAAGAGTGCCAGCCGTACAAAGGAACGTCGATGTGGTGTCCGTAGACACGAGAGGGAGAGGGAGGGACGGAGTTAGTGAGAGGGGTTGGATGATGAAAGTAATCAACACAGTTTAACAACAACAAGCATTGACATCAATACATCGATATGGAGGACTGCTTCCCCATAACGAGTCTTAAAAGATTTATTCATTCTGACAAGAGTATACATCAAGAGTGTATAACTTTCATACTCGACATCTATTCCTAAAAGTAAAAGAACTAGAAAGCTTAAAGACATGTCCAAGGGTCAACACGCAGGAAGCGCCTTAGAGACATGTTACAATGCAAGGAAAGTAAAGGAAAGCATTAAAATACAAGGTGGTGTAGATGGAACCTAACATTCTCCCCCACTGGAGTTGTCGATGCCCTCGTCGACATGACAAAAGGTTAGTTGTGGCTAACTCAATCTGCAGAAGTTGTCGGTGGCGATGGCTTCATCCTGATGTTGCCGCGTTTGTTCTTGTTGCGAGCAGGATCTGCTAGATCTGGATGGTAGGGCTTCAGGCAGCTCACATGAAAGACAGGGTGTACTTTCATCCAAGCTGGACACTCTATTTTGTAAGCAACTCTTCCCACCCTTTTTGTGATGAGGATGGGGCCTTCATATTTGCGGATCAGTCGCTTGTCCCTTTCTCTGAGAAATCGCATCTATTCGGAGTTCATCTTCATCATAACTAAATCTCCCACTTTGAACTCAAGTGGCCTCCTCTTCTGATCCGCCTTCTTCTTTTTGTGTTTGGAAGCTTTCTCTAAGTACCCACGAGCAATGTCGGTATTCTGCTTCCATTCTCGTGTGAACTCATAGGCTTTTCTGCTCTAGCCTTTGTATGGCTCGGCCAGGGTGTGTGGTAGCAGCGGTTGTTGTCCCGTCACAAGCTCGAAGGGGCTTGTGTTAGAAGACGAGCTCTTCTGGGCATTGAAACAAAGTTGGGCCACATCCAAGAGCCTAACCCGCTCTTTCTGGTTGGCACTCACAAAGTGCCGGAGATATTCTCCGAGGAGACAGTTGAATCTCTCAGTCTGCTCATCTGTTTGGGGGTGGTAGGCTGAAGAGATGTTAAAATCCGAACCAAGGAGCTTGAACAACTCACCCCAAAACACGCTGGTGAAGCGAGGGTCTCGATCACTCACTATGTTTCGTGGCAATCCCCAGTACTTGACAATGTGCCTGAAAAAGAAGATTGTTGTCTCCTCCCCTCCACTGGCCTTTGGCATGGGAACGAATGTTGCATACTTCGAGAACCTGTCAACAATCACCATAATCGCCGACAATGGCCTCACCTTCGGCAGCCCGTTGATGAAGTCCATGGACACACTCTCCCATGGACAGGTCGGGACTTTGAGGGGAACTAACAAGCCACCCGGCCTCTGTCGATCCACCTTGTCTTGTTGGCAGACGAGACATGTTCGAGTATAACTCATCACGTCTTCCTTCATCTGCGGCCAGTAGTAACCCTGCTTCAATAAACTCAACGTTCTTTGCCACCTCGGATGTCTCGTCCAGAGGGTGTCGTGACACTCACTAAGTAGCTTCTTCCGGAGGCCCCCGGCTCTCGGGACAAACATTTTGTGGCCCTTATTGAAGACAAGGCCCTCTTCGATCCAGAATCGTCTAGTCTTTCCCTCTTGGACTAGCTCCTTGATGGTCTTCACCATCAGATCCTGATCTAAGTGCTGCTTGATTTGGTCGCGGACTGTCGTGGTCACGTTGCTTGTTGATAGATGCCCCACGAGTTTGAGGGCAGCTAGGTCAGCTCGTCGGCTGAGAGCATCCGCAACTCTGTTGCTGACTCCAGGTCGATAGATGAACTCCACATCAAACTCTGCAAGCAGTTCTTGCCACCGAGCTTGCCGACCCGTTAGTTTTGGTTCAGTTAGAAAGTGACTTGCTGCCGTGTTGTCTGTGCGAACAAGAAACTTCGACCCCAACAAGTAGTGTCTCCACACCCTTAAGCAATTAACGATAGCCAACAACTCTTTCTCTTGAGCTGCGTACCGCTGTTCGGCCCCATTCAACTTCCTACTCTCATAGGCGACCAGATGTACCTCTTGCAGTAGTAACCCTCCGAGGGCGAAGTCTGAAGCATCTGTCTCGACCTCGAAGGTTTTGGTGGTATCTGGAAGAGCCAATACCGGTTCCTTTGTCACAACTGCTTTCAAATTCTTGAACGCTCCCTGACGGTCCTCAGACCATTCCTAAACTTGATTCTTCTTGAGTAAGTCTGTGAGCGGAGCGACAATGCCAGAGTACCCTGCAATGAATCGCCGATAATAATTATCAAGGCCAAGGAATGACCTCCAAGTGTTCGAGGTGTTCTTCCATCGTCTTGCTATAAACCACAATGTCGTCCAAATAGACCACCACGAACTTGTCCAAGTAACCGTGGAAGACATGGTTCATCAGGGTACAGAAGGTAGCGGGAGCATTTGTCAATCTGAATGGCATCACTAGCCACTCAAACGCCCCGTACCGTGTGACACAATTAGTCTTCGGCTCGTCTCCCTCTGAAATCCGGACTTGATGATACCCCGATCTCAAGTCTAACTTCGTGAAGTAGACAACTCCTCCGAGCTGATCGAACAAATCCGCAACCAACGGAATGGGGTAGTGATTCCTCACTGTGACCTTGTTCAGCGCCCGGTAGTTAATACACAACCGAAGACTTCCATATTGTTTCTTCTGAAATAGCACTGGGGCTCCATAGGGAGCCTTGGACGGCCGTATGAATCCAGCTTCTAAGAGCCCATCCAATTGCTTCCTCAATTCTGCCAACTCCGGAGGTGCCATACGGTAGGAGTTTCTTTTCGGCAAGGTCGCTCCCGGGATCAACTCAATCTGGTGGTCCACCAACCTAAGAGGCGGGAGGACTTGAGGTAGATCCTTTGGCATAAGGTCACTATACCCCTCGATGAGGGTCAACACTTCGGGTGGGGTAGTCTCCCCTTTGCACTCTTCTTGTCTCTTCAACCCCTTTCCTAGCTGCATCGCTGAGAGTAAGTGTCCCTTGCGACTCTCAGTCTTCATATTCGGGCCCGATGCTTTAATGAGACAAGGGCTTTCTCTCATTAACAACAACGAGCTCAGAAGGGGCATGGGAGCCGCTTTCGTAGCACGAAGGAAGTCCATCCCCAATACCAGGCAGAAGTCGTCGAGTGGCGTTACCGTGAAGTCCAGTCGGCCACTCCATTCCCCAATCCTTACAGGTACTCTGTTAGATATCCCGTGGATGGGTTTGGCTTCCGACTTCACAACTTTCATACTACCCCCTTCACGATCAATCTTCAAACCCAATCTTTTGGCTTCGGTTCCAGCCACAAAGTTATGGGTTGTACCTGTGTCCACCATCGCCCGTGTCTTACGCCCGTTGATCGATAGATCGACGTACATAAGCTCAGTTGATTTGGGTTTCGATGGGGTGGTTCCCTTTCCGAGAGCACACAACATGCGAACAGCTCCCACTTGCGGCACATCCTCCTCTTCGATGTCGTCGCTTGTGTAGGTATCATTCTCATTGGCACTGTCGGACTCCACGGACATCTTAGAGAGATTCTGCTGGAGTGCGCTCAAGTCCCCTTTGTGAGGACACTCTGCCATCTGATGCGGCCCCTTACAAAGGAAGCAAGCCATCGGTCTCTTCATGGAGGGAGATTCAGTTCTGTTGTCACGGTTGAATGATGCGCCCGGACCTGCCCATGTTTTCCGTGGGTCACTTCCTCCATTGCGGAACCTGTTGTTCCCACTGCTATTTGAACCAGTCTATGAGCCAGTCCCCACTACTCGGTTTACTACCGGAGTAGGTGGGGTGTCTTTCTTCGTGTTGGGATCCTTCCCGGTCTGGTAGTCCATGAGCCATTCAGACGCGCTCATGACCGCGGCCAATGTGTCTAACTTTTGTCGCGTCAACTCTCGTTGTGCCCAGTCTTTCAACCCATCAATGAAGTTGAACAAACGATCTTTGTCATTCATGTCTTTGATCTCGAGCATGCACGTCTAGTACTGCTTCACATAGTCTCGGATGGACGCAGTGTGCTTTATCGACTTCAGCTTTCGTCGAGCGATGAATTCGGTGTTCTCCAGGTAGAACTGATCCTTGAGTTCCTTCTTAAAGGCTTCCCATGTATCTATCACTAGAGTTTTCGCCTCAATCTCCGCATACTTCGTACCCCACCACAACTTCGCATCACCCGCAAGGTACATCACTGCAGTGTCGACCTTATGGTCGTCTTCCAGTCCACTGACTCGGAAGTATTGTTCTAGGTCGAAGAATAAATTGTCTACTTCCTTGGAGTCTTTAGCTCCACCGTATGTCCGAGGCTGAGGAGGCTTCAACCTTCTCGACCCCGACACACCACCATCGTTAGCAACGACACTCGAGATCTTAGAGCATTGATCCCACAATGACTGTAGTTGACTATGGATATGGTCAAACTCCTCCGGCAAGCTTGCGGAGGACATCTCGTGCACCTGGGCCTCTAGTGCGACGATCCGGGCATCCTGCCCGATCACGATTTTCTCTAGTACTTCCATGTTCACCATGGCTTCCGTCTCTAGGAAACTTTTCGATGAGCGAGCTTCTCTCAAGCTGGGCTCTGATACCAAATGTCATGGTCCGCCTTTGTCTGTTGCAGAACATGAGGCGCGCTCTTATCTCCTAGCGGCAAGAGTGCCAGCCGTACACAAGGAACGTCGATGTGGTGTCCGTAGACACGAGAGGGAGAGGGAGGGACGGAGTTAGTGAGAGGGGTTGGATGATGAAAGTAACCAATACAGTTTAACAACAACAAGCATTGACATCAATACATCGATATGGAGGACTGCTTCCCCCATAAAGAGTCTTAAAAGGTTTATTCATTCTGACAGGAGTATACATCAAGAGTGCATAACATACTCGACATCTACTCCTAAAAGTAAAAGAACTAGAAAGCTTAAAGACGTGTCCAATGGTCAACATGCAGGAAGCGCCTTAGAGACATGTTACTAGGGAACTAGAAAGCGTAAAGACATGTCCAAGGGTCAACACGCAGGAAGCGCCTTAGAGACATGTTACAATGGAAAGACACTAACACTAAGCCTGTTTTTATAAACCTGAAAAGCCAATCCAGTAGAGCCGAGGCTCGACCCTTGTCAAGATCCAGGTCCGTCCAACAAAAGAAAACGAGAAAAGGAAGAGGGCGAGATTGGCTCTGCCGAGATCACCTAATTGCTTGCCCCAAAGAACCCGAAAATGTGAGCCACCACCATATACGGTGCGGCTCAAAATCCGAGTCATTATCTAACCCACAAAATCCAAATGAATAACCACCAAGATAGGTAATAATTTAGGCTCTATTTGATTCAACTTAATTTCACTTAAATTAAGTTCAGTTCAGTTCAGTTCAGGTCCAATAAGTTCAGTTCAGTTCAGTTCAGGGTCAATAAATTCAGTTCAGTTCAGGGCCAATAAGTTTAGTTCAGTTCAGTTCATTTCATTTCAGTTATTATTATTATTATTATTATTATTATTATTATTATTATTATTATTATTATTATTATTATTATTATTATTATTATTATTATTATTATTATTATTATTATTATTATTATTATTATTATTATTATTATTATTATGTTGAGATTTCTATTCAGTCTTGCCAATTGTCAAGGACTAGAAATGCGCCTAATGAATGTTGTGACTGCTTATTGTACGGGTCACTTGACACAAATATCTACATGAAAGTCCCTGAAGGATTTAAACTGCCTAAAACCAATGATTCGAAAAATTATGATTTGTACTCAATAAATTTGAGTAAATCATCATATGGTCTAAAGCAGTCAGGGCGGATGTGGCATAACCGTTTAAGTGAATACCCTCTGAGGGAAGGTTACAAAAATGATGAAATCTCCCCTTGTGTTTTCATCAAAAGATCTAGATCCGGACTCGCCATCATAGCTGTATATGTTGATGATTTGAATATCATCGGAACTCCTGATGAAATCGAAAGAACAACCCAATACTTAATGAAAGAGTTTGAGATGAAGGATTTAGGAAGAACGAGGTTTTGTCTTGGTTTGCAAATTTTTTTTTTTTTTTTTGGACAGCTTTAGAAAAACTTCAAATACATAGTAAAGAAGAAACACTAAAGATCTCACTTTAAGAGCAAGATCTTGTGTTTCCTATGTCTAAATTAACATACATATGAGGAATACTAAAATTATGCGGAACAAGTAAAGGCTTTTTCAATGCTGGGCTATCAACCTCCACCGAGTAGACCGAGTTCTTCATTTGACCTCAACCCTGGACACTCTTGTGGTTGTGGGTTAAGCGGTGCAAACTTACTGCAGAAAACAAATCGAAATTTCGCTTCCCACCTATAATAGTCCTGCGAGAAAGGAAACGCATATGAGTAGTAATTGTGAGGTAAGAAGCAACCCTTCGTGCTCGAGACCGACGTCTGGGTTTTGCTGAAAAGGTGAACAAGCCAGGTGCAGAAACACTGGTCATGGGACAATTGTGAGAGAAGGTTGTACAAGGATCCTTGTCACAAGAAGTCAAAGTATCCAGAATGCCTTTGAAGTTGTCACCAACATATTCTACCACATCCATTAAGTCCACATCCACTGAGTTCTTAGCACCAACATCCTTGACCAATGAGTCTAAATTTGGCTTGAAGGTAGATGAAACATGAATGGCAGAGGGGTCTGATGATAATACACTAGAAACCTCTTGTTCTGTTGAACTATAGTCCTCCTCCTTACTGTGTAAGTGTGGTTTAAGAACTCGGACTGTCAAAAAAGACAACCGGGATGAATGGTGATAGGAAACTTCTTCGCCTTTGACAAGCTTAGCATAAACTAATTGAGGAATTTTAAGGGACCGTTGATGATCCTTACTGTTATAAAAATTTATGTTTCGTTCCTTAGCAACCTTTGTGACAGGACTCACTTTAGGTTGTGATTCAACCTCCTTAGTGGTCATAGACATCTTCTCTTCAAGAAGAGACGGAAAAGATGTGTCCATAGAACAAGATGGAGTGAGCGAAGTTTTAGTGAGAAAACTCAGCTCCTCTATGGACATGTGACAGCTTGAGGAGGATCCACATAGATCATCATTCATCATGACAGATTTCTTACCCTTCTTTGAAACCTCAATAGTTTCATCACTTTGCAAGGGCCTTTTACCTTTCGCTAGCAACCCCGAAGAACTAATATTTTTGGTGTCACAAGGCTTAGGTGCACCATTCCCTTTGCTTCTTTGTTTCATGTTCAAATCCTCATCTGACTCAATATTTCTAGTATGGGACAACTTCATCAAATCCTTAACTTTTCCCAATTCCCTTAGAACATCCCTATTTTTAGGATCCACGTCAATCGCTTTGGTAAGATCACAACAAGCATCCACTAATTTATTCACCTCGAACAATGCCAATGCACGTCTATAAAGAGCTTTGACGTTAAGAGGCTCAAAAGCCAAAACAAGTGAACAGAGGTCATGGACTTGCTCATAATTAGACAACTTAAGACCGCAAACAGTTAAATTAAGATTCAAGGATAGCGCTAGATCACTAAACGTGACTTCATCATCTCTACTCATAGGCATACAAAAACAAAGAAATTTAAGGGCTTTGTCATATGTTGCAGAGGCCATAACCCAATTTCCTTGTTTGTACCAAGAATTACTCTTTTCTTTTAATCCTTTAACAATGGATATAAGCTCTGCAGGACTTTCCAAATTGGAGATAAATTGGACCATGCCCTTATCATAATCATTTTCAAGATGAGTACATATAATAGCGGAAAGAAGAGAACTATAATCCATGGCACAAAACTAGATCACAAAAGCACCAGCTAATTCCTCAATTGATTCACAAAAACAACCAATATAAAACCCACAATGGGCAACAGTCAACCAGCAAAACAAGCCCAATCACAAACTAGAAAAGATGATCAAGCAGTACAACTAAAGCAAGAAGCTAACTAGCCTGAAAAGATTGCCCACAATCGTCAGAAGAGGTAAACAATTCAGCATTCCACTCTTATCAAATGCAAGTTGAAGGAGGAGAACCTCTTGCATGTGTGGGAAAACCTCGAAGAAACGGCAATCCAACTTAGTGAATCAGCAATTGGGGCTCGCCGGCAACCGGGGCAAGGTTCTGATCGCGGCTCGGCTGCCGGTGAGCAGAGTCGATGGCTGGAGGCTACTGTAGAAGGGCAGAGAGAGGAGCAATCTGGGTTTGCAAATTGAACATCTCAATGATGGAATTTTTGTCCATCAATCAAACTACACCCAGAAAGTATTGAAAAAGTTCTACATGGACAAGGCACATCCACTACATTCTCCAATGGTCGTGCGTTCTCTAAACCCTAAAGATGATCCATTTAGACCACGAGAGGAGAATGAAGACGTTCTTAGACCAGACGTGCCATATTTAATTTGAGTGCAATCAGAGCTCTAATGTACCTAGCCAACAATACAAGGCCAAATATTGCATTCTCGGTGAATCTCTTAGCAAGATACAGTAATGCACCAACAAGGAGACATTGGAATGGGATTAAGCACCTATTTCATTACCTTCGTGGAACGATAGACTTGGGATTATTTTATCCCAAATGTGCAGATTCTACACTTATTAGATATGCAGATGCAGGATACCTGTCAGATCCCGACAAAGCTAAATCTCAGACAGAATACATATTCACTTATGGCGGTACTGCAATCTCATGGAAATCGACCAAACAAACCTTAACCGCCACTTCATCAAATCAGGCCGAATTAATTGCTTTTTATGAAGCAGGAAGAGAATGTGTATGGTTGAGATCTATGATCCAGCACATACTCAAGGAAAGCGGTTTGAGAACGATTAATGGCATCTCAACTATAATCTACGAAGACAATAGTGCATGTGTGACTCAAGTCAAAGATGGTTACATCAAAGGAGACAGGACAAAACACATTGATCCAAAATTCTTCTCCACCAATGATCTAGAGACAAATGGGACGATAAGCGTTGAGCAGATCAAGTCATCTGAGAATCTTGCCGACTTGTTCACAAAAACATTGCTACCCAAGAAATTTGAGAAACTTGTGCATGGAGTTGGGATGCCTAGTCGCTGTAACTTATCCTAAATTCAGGGGGAGCATTTATGCATCACAAGCATTGTACTCTTTTTCCTTTGATCAGGTTTTTATCCCACTGGGTTTTCCTGACAATGTTTTTAACGAGGCAATACGCGTATAATACATCACAATAAACGCTGTACTCTTTTTCCCTTGCTTGGTTTTATCCCACTGGGTTTTTAAAATCAAGGTTTTTAATGACATAACTAATACCCCTGTAATTATCAATAGTGATTCATTCAAGGGAGAGTGTTGTAATTTTCCCACATGGTATAAATGAATGGATCACCATTATTTACGAGATATTTTCCTTTGTGCATAGTAAATATTGGGGCTATAAATACCCCCATTTGGTGTAAAGTAAAATGCAACCGAGTAAAAGCAAGAAGATCAGTTAAAGCTTTACTCATACTCTGAGTCTTCCCTTTTCGGAGCTATCTTTTAACAATGAGTTCATTATCCTTTTTCACCCTTTTGTTTCTAGTATGTTATCTGTTCTTTTCACTTTTTTGATTTGTTTTGATAGGAGAAGGGAAGTATGTCCTTTTTCACTTTGGATTCAAGCTCAAACTGTACTGTATAAAACTGTAGTAATTACTCCACTAATTAACGTGCCAAGTGGGAAAATGCTAGATTCTGGGCAACCAATTTGAGTATTTGACCAACAAAAACCTTCTGCCAGTATCGCCTATCATCGTCGTTCCCCCCGCCCATTCAAATTTCAAAATCACTCTCTCTCTCTCTCAAAAACACATTTTCCATCTCAAACACTGTTTTAGATAATCAAAATCCCAAATGTGAACTCAAAATCGGTGAAGTTCACATAAACCCTAGAAACCGTATCTTTTCCCTTTCGATCGAACAAGCAATGGCAACTTCTGATTCTGCTTCTCCCTCCGTCTCGTCCACTGCTACTCTCTCTCCTTCATCGGTAAGATTATTCTGTATATCTCCCCTCAATCTACAATCAAATTGAAGAATTTTACTAAACTTTTCGAAAACCCTAATTTTGGATTTTCACACATTTCTGTGATTCTTTTTTGCAGAAGAAAGAGAATGTGGTTCCATCACAATCCAAACTTGCTGTACGTACATTTTTTTTTAAAGAACTATAGTTGTGATTTCATTTTGATTTGTTGGATAATTTTTGGCATGATTTTGCCGTTTGTTTGTTTTAGGAATTGAATGAATCGAGAACAGAGTTGCTGAGCAGGATTCAGGGTTTGAAGCAGGTGAATTTCTCTCTCAAATTGCTGGTTTTGAGCCATTTTTGCCTGTTGTGACCTGATTTTATGAATTGTTTTGCGAAATTGAGTAGGATTTGCAAAATTGGAGGTCCAAGTTAGATACTCAGGTTAAAAGCTATCGCAATGTGAGTTCTGAAGTTCTGTATTTTATGTTATTCGCTGTTAGTATATATCCTTTGGGTAATTTCATTGATAAATATTAACTTATAGATTGGAAAATAGATATTAATCCTTTGTGAATGCTGGAAAGTCTTCTCTTCTGCTTGATTGACCTAAAGGGAATTTGTGATTACCAAACGTAAATTGATTTTTCGTATGTAATTGTCTTCAATGGTACTGATTTAGTATTGCCCGTGTTTGTGAAATGCTTGCTTCAAATAAGAAAACCCATCCATAGTGGTTGAGCTATGTGAATTTATTTTATTCGATTTTGTTATTAGTATATCGGTAAGATCTTTCCTTCATTAAAAGATTAAACCTCTAATGTTGTTGATGGAGAATTAGAGATTAATTCGCTGTGATTTCTGGAGAGTTCCGATGAACGCCAGACATCTCTTCTGCCCGATTGACCCAAAGGCAATCTGTCATTTGAAAAATCAATGAGACACCTGATAGTCATAATTGTTTTCGATGATACTGATTTAGTTATTCCGTGTTTATAACGGCTTGCAAATGAGGAAAGTCATCCATGGTAGTCAACCTATTTGAGTTGCTGTCCTGAAACTTCTCATGCAAACCTCCTTCAGTTTGTGTTTAGTCAATCGTATGTGTAGATTTGTTCTTTGGTGGTTGATTAATTTGGAACTGTGCAATATATATGCAATATTGGTACAACATGGGGTAATGGTATGAGAATAATACTCCAGGGGTATGCAATGGGCAGTATCTATAGCCAATACCTAGTAGAAGCTGTTTAGTTGGTCAAATTTAAACCAATTCTCTCCCCTCCTTTTTTATATTTGTTATTATTTTATTTTTTTCTTTGCAGTTCATCCATAACTAGCCTTTCTCCTCTCTATGACTCTGTGTTCTAGCTATCTCTATGCATACCCCATCCTCCTCTCCTGGTAGTCATTATCTGTGAGGTCCTCTTTGAAGTTTGAAATCCATGCATGATCTCTCTCTATGTGTCTCATATAGACACGAGAGCAGTGGAGGTGGACGTGGAGGTCTTCAATTATTATTATTTTTGGATATTTCCCTATGGTGGAATTGTAAGGGGAGGGGGGTTGCATGGTGCGTGTTGGGGAAGTAAGCCGGGTTATCAAGGAAAGGAGAGGAAGTGGCAATGCTTGACGAGGGAAGCGAGTGGTACTGGGAAAGGCAGTGGTGCGGCTGTCAAAGAAGGGGTGAGGAAGTAGCGGTTTTTGAAAATGTTGTTGGTCGAAGTTATGGGTTCAAACTTCAGTGATAAAGATTTTCTTTCCCTTGTTAATTCCACCAGTATCAAAACTAGAACCATACATTGAGGAGTTCACTTCAGGTGCTGAAAGTTGTAGGCCCCGCAAGAGGAAGAGAGCTCAAGTAAATAGAGGTTCTATATTCCGTGCCTGCCTGTCATGCTGAACTAAACAAATTGTAGGTGGTTATTATCATTTTCCTCTCTCTCTCTCTTTCTTTCTACCTGAGGAAATAAAAACAAACTAACAAGTGTGATCCGCAAATTTATAAGATGCTCATATTTCTTATTTATTATGAAACTAAATGAAGTGAGCTTTCCACCCTATTTTGGTTCTGCAATCATTTGTAACAGTTCACATAGTAGAGGGTGAAATAGGTTTGATGTTATCATTCAAAAGCCACTTAACGTAAGTGGAAAATTATGTTCTTTGCATCCGCTGAGAGAAAACCCAAGGCAAAATCACTATGATGGTTTGCATGTAATAACTTGGATGGCTAAATACCAGCAATACAGACTAGGAATTGACTACTAGTTCAACTCATTGGCGAAATCCCGTTGAATGGAAACTAAAACCAAATTGCCTCTAACCCATCCTTCCAGTTTCCTGATGTTGTGGTAGATGATGGAAATCAGAGGGATAGAAAGTGTCAAGAATTTGGTGATAACGTAACTCAGAGACCAAAAATAATTAGGGTATCCAATTATATGGCGTTTGAATTGGTGAATTTCCCTCATGACATAGGGGTTTTAGCTGTAGCAAGGAAATCGGGAATGACTTGGGTGGAGTGGTAGTAGCAGGGAAGTGTTAAAACTAATATTTGGTTCATCGTTATTGAGCCTAGTTATGTTTACCATGCCCCAAATTCATGAAGGAAACCTTGAACATATGAAAAACCAGAAGGAGAAGAGTTAGAAACTGCTTACAGGCATGAACTTCAGTTGTCTTTTCCAGTTTTCCTATCGAGTAGATGAGTACCTTACCTCTTGCGACATCAACCTATTTACAGTTTTGTCAGTTGAAACTCTTAGATTATAGGATACATTACTTCCAGACTTTTTCAGGCATACCTGAAGAGCCAATTACACGATAAAAAACAGGGAATTCTTTTATTCTGTTACACCACTTCCTGCTAATTCTAACTCTAGGCATAGGTGGATGGATTATCAAATATTAGATGCTTGACTTCAGCTGTCGAATGGTAAAAGCTATACAATCAGCAGAAGGAACTCTCTTTCTGGAAGGTTTTTGCAACTGGCAAAGGCACAAGTAAAATAAACTAGTGGCTAAAATATACTTCTGCATCTGCTTTCTTCTTCAAGAAGTACCATGGTCTTTGAACTCTAAGTACCATGGTTTGGGACCCAGTAGCAAGATACAAAGACAGTTTTTTTTCTTTTTCTTTTTAGCATGTCATTTGGACAATGTCATTGTCACATGACTACATGAATACTTGGTTGAGTGAAGGCAGTAATATAGGCTATTCTGAAACTTTTTCTAAGGCAATCTAGTCTTGAAATTTTCATAATTTCGTCCAAGCATAATTTCAGCTACTTATAAGCAACATTTCCTATGATTATGTGTTCATATATACTTCTGACCAGTTTGCATTTGGAATCAGCAAGTGTTTTCTTTAATGCCATTGCAACATTACAATTCTGATGCAATACTTCCAGCTGTTTTTCAGGAGCTAACAGAACTCAGAAAATCTCTAAATGTCGAAATGGACCAACTTCGTTCAGTAAGTGTTGAGTTGCTTCTGTATTTTTCCGTTCACTCGAAGTCCATCTTCATATTTGTTAGGAATTCATTCCACCTGCCTTTAGGAAATTCAAGATCTGAGAACAACTCTTCAGCAGCAACAGGACGACGTTTCTGCTAGTTTAAGGAACTTGGGGGTAAGCAAAGTCCTGATTTTATAGCTTAGAATTACCAAGGACCAAAGTAATGACTATTGGGGAAACTTTATAGCTGCAGGATGCTCCAAAGGATGCTGGAGCAAGCTCAGTTAACGAGGTTGATGGCGAAAATAATAATATTGAAGTGAATCACTCTGAAAACCTAAATGGTGAAACCAATGCCGAAGAAGAATCTGCAGTGGAAGGAAATGACACAGAAGTTCATATTTCATCAACAGAGAAAAGTGGCAAGGAAAGTGAGCACTAGAAATCTAAATGGATGATATGGTTGTACTTTTCTACTAGTTCGAAGGCGGTTTGTATACTTGATCTATGTGATCTATATGCTTGAGTTTATTGTGACTACGCAGCGCTATGCTACAACAGCCGCTCATTACTGGCTGACCGCTGATCTATGCTGAAATTACTCTGGTACTAGTTTTGTGGTGAAATGTATGTGTATTTATGTGGAAATATAATGTGCTTTACCATCACGTCGTCAATCACCTTGACTCCTATATATATGCCAACATGGAGCCAAAAATCAATAGGCCTGTTATTGAGCATGAAATCATGGGAAAATATATGGTGTATAGCTCAACTCAACAAAAATGAGCTTGTCTAAGGCGGTTATCAATGTACCTTGTATCCTAGAGGCTCCAAGCTCAAGGTTTGGAACTCTCATATTTTATCTCTTGGGTTTTGGCCTATGTAGTTTTGGACTTTTGGTGGTAGATGTGGGACTGGGAGTGGGGGGTTATTTGTGCCTCGAACTGTGGCCATGTGCGAGATGAGTTGGGTGAAAAAAAGTGGTCTCTAGTCTCTAGGCTCTCTACTATAAGTCTATAGAACCCCTCAATTTTTTTCAAGAACCCAAATTTCCCTCACAAATACTCACCTTCCCGACTTCAAATGATTCGTAAACCATGAAAGATTTGGATGGCCCGGTTATTAGTGTATAGGCCCAAAGTAGCAAGAAAGAAAAGAAAAGCACAAATGTTTACAAATGTCAGCATGGGAGTAGGGACTCGTTCATCCTTAACCAAGGTCGAGGGTTCGAATCTCGCCTTGAACATGGAGCAGCTTTAAATTCCTTGGCCAGCTGTCCCACCCTTTGAGGTACCTACAAGCCAGCGCGGGGATAGTCACTGTGATCGACGGTGGATACCCTTGGTCGTGAACCCAAAAAAAAAAAAAGTGTCTTATTTGAAAAAAAATAGAATGAGAGAGAAAGTCTGGGGAGCACGATAAGGCGAAAATCTATTTTGCGCCTTCCACCATTTTTCCTTCTTCCTTGAGCTTCCAAAATGGGAATAAATGGCAAGGAAAATAAGCAAAATTCTTCTAAGAACTGAAAGATTTCTTAGATTCGAGTTCTGGTAGAAGTCCAACGCCGGTTTGTGAATCGGTTGATGAGGAAAATGACAATATCGAGTTTTCGGGCACTTCTCATTTGAAAGGGATTCTTGGCAAATTGGGAAGAGCAAGGGGGTAATAAGGTGGCTCCCCTGTTGGAGATGGTTGCAACACAAGACCAGGTGAATACTCATGTCTCTCAGGCTTCCATTAATGCTTCTTCTCCGTTGATTGAACCCCAAATTCCTATAAATGAACAAATTCCTGAAAATTCTGCAATTATTGTTAAATCATGCTTAAAAATGAATTATGTAACTCTTTTATTTGTGACGAGAAAATGAACAAAACTGTATTTTATAACTGGTAACTAAAGAAAAATGAAATTTTTTTTTTAAAATAATTAGGCAAAACTGAAAACCAGTTAAAAAAAGCATATCCTAAAACTTAAAAGTTAAGATAAAACAAAAATCAAATCAAATAAGTTTAGTTCACTTCAATTCAAATCAGTTTATATCCTGTTTTTTTCCACCTCAAAAAAAGGGAGTATAGGCACTCCCAAATAGTAGCAGGGATTATTAACGAGCAATAAAAGTAGTAGCAGGGATTGTAAATTCATTCTCACGATACTCTTCGAAAAACCCTCTCTTTTTTTGTTACTATGACTTCAATTTTGGACGCAATACTTTGGATACTAGCTTTTATATAGTCAAGACAAACACCCAATATCTGGGATGTTGCGAAGGATGAGTAGTATATTGCAATTTGATTCTGAACTTAAATATTGTCTCACGGTTCTCAATCCTTTGCAAAAGGGGAAGAATAAAAAATACACAAGAGAAGGGTTCATGGCTCAAGAAAATGTAAAATCAAGTAGATTGCAGTATGTTGGAGATCTCACAACAAAATTAAGGCATATGTTTTGAACCACTTAGGATTAAAAAAAGGGTAATTTTCAGGTTGTGATTATTTAACATATATCGGACTAGCCATTTTTCTGTTGAAAAATTAATTTAAAGTTATGATAATACTATTTTAAACAAGTTTTTGTGTTCCTAAAGGACTACATGATTAACACCCAATTTCGTATGAGGTGATCTCAAAGTAAGGTCTCTCATACAAGCATGATATTGACTTAATACATACTCTTTTGTCCATACTCCATAACTTTATCAATGTTTCAGTTTAAATTGTCTCAAAATATTACCTTTAATTTTTTTTTATAATTAAAGTATTATTGAAATTCAAAGGCTAATATGATAATAGCATCATTAATCACTCCTTTCATCATGTACTTCAAGGTCAGCATAAACAAATCATAATTTATTGTGTTGCTTCATTGATTTTTAAGGGTTGTCTTGTTATATTATTTTGGCTTTCATAGGTCTTTCAGCCTTGTATTATTGTGTACTTGTGGTGTTGTAGAGGTGTGCTTATTATGGTTTTAAGGGTGTTTGAGCTACTATTCTTATAGCCGTTTTGTGCTTCAACTTTAATAGGTATATGAACTTCGATTACATGATGTTTTAAGTTTAGGCTTATTTTTTCTTTCATTTAATAAAATAGACTTCTAATTATTATAAAAAAAAAAAACATCACTATTTATTGTGCTTTTTTTTTTATGTCTTCAAGCATTGACATAACTTGTTGGGACTTTACTAGCTACTACCTCCGTTGCACCGATACTTTTCAAAGGTGCAGTATCCCGTATCCGATATCGATACTTGTAGGATATTTGTCCGATACTTGAAAATACTTGATCGGCAATTTTAAGACATGTTTATCTAGCGTATCTATTTTTCATCTTAAAAATTGTAAAATATACCTATGAAAGAGATGTTTGAATTGTTTTCATTCTAATTTTCTTAGTTATTTTCATAATATTAAGATTTAGTGTCAAGATTTTTGAGAGAAAGAATCATTTTTACATATTATATTGTTTAATCATTACACGTATCCGTATCCTATTTTTTAGAGATGCAGTATCCCGTATCCGTATCCGTACCCGTCTCCGCACCCGTATCCGTACCCATACAACCTAGACTACTACACAAGAGATAAAATCATGCACAAAAAATTGGATGACATTACAATAATGTTATGGTGTATCTCCTCCAACTTGTAGTCTAATTGTATAATTTAATTACAAAGATATGGAAATATAATTCCAGTCAATTTAACACACATCAAACTTTGTTTATCAACAGTCGACATGTACAACATAATAGAAGTAAAATTCAGTACAGGAAACATTTAAAACTACATCAACATGATCAATTGATGAGCAATAACTTACACAAAAGAGACCAAGGATCAGAGTTAACTTGACATGACTCACAGACACCCACATTGCCTGACACTTGATAATATGCTCAAGCTCAACGCTGGAATATCCCGACACTTGATGGTGTTGGGAACATTTGAAGCACCCACAGTATTCTGGACTTGGTGGTGTTGAGGACGACCCCCTCCCCCTTCCCCAAATCGGCCCCTACAACTTTGATTCTACCATCAACAACTCATATACATTTTTTATTTGAAAAAAGAAAAGAAAAGAATATTCGAGTTTGTACCCTTAAACTTACAATGATCAATATATATTATTTTTTGTTAGATAACATGGTTGTCCAAGCTTTGCTTGACTAATTTCATGTGCCCTGAAGTTAACGATCGGTAAAACCTCCAGTGGCCCTGAGAGGACTCGAACCTGGAACCTCTGGAATATTTCTCAGATGTCTTACCATTTAAGCTACCCCCTCAGGGTTGACAATAATCAATATATTTTTGGAAATTAAGTTGGTACTGTTGAACTAAATCTACAACCACAGATCAACTAATATTAATCTAGCTAGTACACGCATAAATTAATTCTACTAACTTGAAGCCATAGGAGAAAGAGCACCGCACAACTATCTAGGTTTGGTAGTCTTCCATACACTGTGAGCAATATATGCAATAGGGTGGTTAATTTGAATTGAAGGGGTTTATATATATATTGCCACAATAGAGATCCATTTATCTGAAGTTTGGGACAACCTAATAATAAGTCTTAATTGGATTCCTACCACCGTTGGAATCCTAATGGATTTTGGCCTAACTGAATATTTAATGGACTTGTATTATTGGCCCACTTAACTGAATATTAGCACTGAACTGAATATCGACTACTTGAGTCATGGTCCACTTAATTACAAGTCTAACAAGTAGCCCCATATTTGTTCCCAAAGTTTGCATTATAACCATTTTTGGTAATTGCTCTTAAATTTACTTTTAAAATGATATTGTAACGTTGATTTTTTGTTTTATATTCGGATATTATCCCGTCAAATGCCTATTAAATTAGCCTTAAATGAATAATACATACTACACAAAATAAAGTTTTTCCCATCTTTATCTTCCACTAATTATATACCACAATAACAAAAAATGATATACCAATGCCCCATTATCAATATGGTAGTAGAAATAAAGTTTTGACAACCATCACTTATAAATTTATAATAGTGGTCAATGAGTTAACTTCTGACATAAACAAAAGGGTATCAGTTGGAGGTAGAATTGAGCTTATTTTTTCTCCCTTTCTATTTTGTTTAATTTAAGGCTATTTTCTTTTCACTTATTCAATATTTAGTTTAGCTCATTTCAGTTTAACGGGGTTCAGTTCAGTGAACGATTTCCTCATAAAGGTTCATTTTAGAAAATAATATTCAATTTAGGCTGGGTTACAAAGTAATTCTCAGGATGGTGTTCACGTAGGCTCGGATAAGAACGACTCAAGTTTTTTTTTCGGCTGATAACCACAAAGTCGCTATCAGGGAGAGCGTTGGCTGAAAACGGAACACGCTATCTAGGACAGCGTCTTACAGTAAGTCGCTATTGGTGAGAGCGAGTTTTTTCGAGTTGAAACGTAAGACAACGACTCTTGCTGCTGCAAAACCAACCGGAAAACTGAAGCTCTTTTTCACTTCTTGTACTTCAGTCAACAACCCATGGCACTCAACATATGCCCAACGAACAGGTGACAATCAATTGAATCCAAAAGCAATCAATCTACATAATAAATTGATATAAATTCCAACAATATAAATACATTGAATACAATAGAAAGGGTGGGAAAAGACGGCCACGGTGCCGTGGTAAGGGGCCGAAGAGCCAGAAAGAGAGAGAAAGCGAATTTGTGATGGGCTGTTCAGACTTCAGAGCACCGGCAGAGGTGGCGTGGGGGGGCAGTGACGGGCTGACCGCCGGTGAAAGATGTTAACAGATAGCAATGGGTTGGGCGCTGCTTTGATTTGAGAAATTTACCCACTAAGTCGCTAATCCAGAAAGCGACTTTGATATGTCGAAGCCGCCTACGTGAACATCGACTTTATGGTTGCAGCAAAAAAAAAAAAAAAACTTGGATCGTTCTTGTCCGAGCCTACGAAGTCGCTAATCCAGAAAGCGACTTTGATATGTCGAAGCCGCCTACGTGAACATCGACTTTATGGTTGCAGCAAAAAAAAAAAAAAACTTGGATCGTTCTTGTCCGAGCCTACGTGGACACCATCCAGGGAATTACTTTGTACCCAGCCTAAATTGGGTATTACTTTATAAAATGAACCTTTATGAGAAAATCGTTCCAGTTCAGTGATGTAATGTGATCTACGTTTTCTATCACAGATTACTGGTTCATTTTAGTTCATTTCATTCTTATTCAATCCACTCAAATTCAGTTCAATTCAGTAAAAAAGAAGACACTCTAAATTAATGCTAAAATAAAGGTTGGTGGTAGTCACATTAATGATGTTAGCCATAGCTCCTTTATTCTTTAGCTAAGTCTAGGGACCAAGGTTAAAGCTCTCCATGTAAAGACGCAAAACTTTACTGTTCTCTCTCTAAGTCTTTTTTATCTTTCATAGTTTCATTAACAACTAACGTGAACAGCCCACCCACGAATCCAGTGAGAATCCCAATGAATGAAAACTCAGTCAGATTCACTGCTAATCAAAGGATTCAAAGTCATCATAAAAGGAGGCCCCTCTTATAAATATATGTTGGCGCAATGATGGGTTTGCCATTTAGATTTTGCATTATTATTAAATTCACAATCATAAGGGAAAGGAGGGGCAACAGAAAGACCTTAATCATTCATTCACTGCTTTCAAGTTTCAACTATAGAAGATGACCACTATTATTGCATCATAGGATGAATAACTGAGCCCCATGACCCACTGTTCAATGTAGTTAGCTTAGGCATTCAGTAGGAGGCATTCAATAGGAGGCATTCCTTTTTCTTTTCTTTTTTTGTCAAAAATAAAATATAATACTTTCTTGAGGTTATAAAACATAATATATAACTATTGGACGGTGATACCCATACAATCGTTGTATGTTACAACGATTTTGTAGGCCACTCAGATCTTGACACGTGTCAAGTAAAAAAAGAAAGAGGAGGGAAAGGACGTGAAAGGAGAGGGAAAATTTTGGGAAAAAAGGGGGGAAGGTTTATAGAAATTGCGCCCAAATATCCCAAAAATAACTTTCACCAAAATTTTCAGAAATTGATTACTCCGGCGACAGAACTCCTGCGACCGGAATTTATGTTCTTGGTGGTCGAAAATTGCAGATCTACATAAGTGCAATAGCTAGGTTTTCGGCGAGGAGTTTGATTTTTCCGGCCACCGGAAAACCTTGGTAACATTTTGCTATTTTACATGAAATTGAAGCTGTTAAGATGTGCGATTTCATGGACAACGTCATGGACGAGGAACAAATCATTAGAGTAAGTGAAATTTTGCTCCAATTAAATATTTATTTGCTAGATTATTAATGTTTTACTTAGAAAAAAAATTATGCATGTTAAAGCCGTAAAATTGAAATAAACATATACCTAAATTGATCGCACTATTAGAACTGTGATCTAAAATGTGGGTGGCCCTTATTTGTTGAGCTTATTTGCTTCAGTGAATTGAGCTTGAATTGCCATAGATTTTGCAGAATAAAATGGATGGAGAGAGAGAGAGAGAGAGAGAGAGAGAGAGAGAGAGAGAGAGAGAGAGAGAGAGAGAGAGAGAGAGAGAGCATGTTTCGTATGTCTGGAATTAATTGGTAACAACCACAGTAAAATGATTGGTGGCAATATAGTGTGGTAGAAAATGTCAATAGCTAAGTTGCATTGTTTGTTATGCTATTTAAGTAGTAACAACAATAATGATGGTATAGAGAAAAACAAAATTCATGCATAGTTGCTTGTCATGAGGTAGTTATCATAGGTACATTGGGTAACTTTATTAGTAACAACGTAAAAGTATTGTAAACTAATCAAGCAATACTTCATTGCAGAATTTAGAAGACGATTTGGGTGTAACTATTGACTCTGATGAGGAAATAGATACAAGGGACCTTGAAAAGTCTCTGTCAAAGGCTATTGTTGTCGTAAATGGTGATGAACAAAACACAAGAATTGAGGAAAGTGTGGCACCAAGGGTAAGTGATGAATATGATGAGTATTTGGATGAAGAAGCCAGACATCAGAGATGAAAAGTGAAGGTCACAAGGCTATATTTCCGTACAGTCCAAAAAACTTCGGTGAAGATAAACTAATCCGGCGAGGTGGCCTAAAAATAGGCAATTTCGTGGATGGAGAGAGTGAAACCTTCTTACAGCATATTTTATCAGTAACAAACACAAATATTTTTGATACCAAAAGATTGTCCATGTTAGGGTCATAAGAAAATATCATAATCTAAGTCGCATTGGTAAGGTATGTTAATTTTATAGTAACAACAATGATTGTATTGAAGAGAGCACAAAACATGTGTAAAAGAGTGACATGAGTTTTCTTTCATTGTTGGAGTAGGTACATTTAATAGTAACAACCTAATTTCTAATCAGCTCATTATATAATGGTCCTATTTCTAACCACTAACTAATAGTCGTACATACATTTCACTAGTTGTTATCCCCTTGCTTCACATGGTCTCCCGCAATATCTTTACTAGTATTTAAAGTTTAATTGTAAAATTATCAAAATATTTCATGTGAAATTATGTATATCATTTGTAAAATAAATTTAAAAAAATTTACAAAAATGTCTATACATAAGATGCATGTAAATTCTTGAAATAGATACAAGTTCTTATTATCTTCAATGCTAATGAGACAAGAAAATTTTAATCTACAATACTACTATATAAGCATGAACTCTTGGCAATCATATAAGACTTCAATCAACATTGATGTACAACGATAAAGCATTATTCATCCCTATAATTACTGCGGATTTCATACTATAGCATACCACATGTAATGACGCAGTTATATGTAACCCAAGCTATAACAACTATTGTAGAACAATCCAAAAAACTATATTTATTAAATATTTCGATTATCATCATTATTAATAAGATTGATTCAATAACGTGTTACAATGATCACCATTAGTAATAAGATATCCAATGCATTACAATGATTATCATTAGTAAAATGATTGATTCACTAATCAAATATGTTACAATGATCATCATTAGTAATATGACTGATTCACTTATCAAATATGTTATAATGATCATCATATTAATATGATTGATTCGCTAATCAATTGTGTTTCAATGATCATTATTAGTAATAAGAATGATTATTCATTGACCAATACATTACTATGATCACCATTAGTAATAAGATTGATTCATTAATGTGTTACAATAATCATCATTACTAATAAAATTGATTCACTAATTCAATATGTTCTAATGATCATCATTAGTAATAAGATTGATTCAATAACGTGTTACAATGATCATCATTAGTAATAAGATATCCAATGCGTTACAATGATCATCACCTGTAAAATGATTGATTCACTAGTCAAATATGTTACAATGATCATCATTAGTAATATGACTGATTTACTAATCAAATATGTTATAATGATCATCATTAGTAATATGATTGATTCACTAATCAAATGTGTTACAATGATCATTATTAGTAATAAGAATGATTATTCATTGACCAATACATTACTACGATCACCATTAGTAATAAGATTGATTCACTAATGTGTTACAATGATCACCATTACTGATAAAATTGATTCACTAATTCAATATTTTATAATGATCATCATTAGTAATAAGATTGATTCAATAACGTGTTACAATGATCACCATTAGTAATAAAATATCCAATGCGTTACAATGATCATCTGTAAAATGATTGATTCACTAGTCAAATATGTTACAATGATCATCATTAGTAATATGACTGATTTACTAATCAAATATGTTATAATGATCATCATTAGCAATATGATTGATTCACTAATCAAATGTGTTACAATGATCATTATTAGTAATAAGAATGATTATTCATTGGCCAATACATTACTATGATCACCATTACTAATAAAACTGATTCACTAATTCAATATGTTATAATGATCATCATTAGTAATAATATTGATCCACTAATTCAATGCTTAACAATGAGATACGATACGAAACACTATATCCAAACTATCATTGGTGAATTCATACTATACCCTATCACATATGATAGTGGAGTTATTCATAACACGAGCTATTCAATTTTTCTAACTAAAATGAGAAAAGTTAACTTACTTA
Organism: Tetragonia tetragonoides; assembly: GCA_038025085.1. Classification (NCBI taxonomy): domain Eukaryota; kingdom Viridiplantae; phylum Streptophyta; class Magnoliopsida; order Caryophyllales; family Aizoaceae; genus Tetragonia; species Tetragonia tetragonoides. Next base: position 31,088,752 of record CM076152.1, on the reverse strand, counting down.
AGTAGGCTTTCCATTAACATTTATGTTAATTATTTATTAAATTACTACTTAAATGAATTGCATGAACTATAATGAAATAAACATTACATTTTACATGTATAATGCTCACACTTCCATTTATATATTTATTTTAGGATACCCTAAACCCTAAATTCTATACCCTATACCCTATACCCTATACCCTATACCCTATACCCTTAACTCTATAAATTACACCTTACAAGTTATTTTGTTGTTCACTTATTTATTGAGGAACAACAATGGATAACATAATAAACATAAAATTTCATTCACGTAATTTGTAACCTAATGCAAAATTCTCCAGGAACAAAACTTGACGGATCAAATTACGTACAATTGATTTGTAAACATACTGTGAGTAGACAATAGATCATATTGCCAATAGCAGTTACTTTTTATTAGAAACAAGTGAATGAAAATAAATATGAAATTGAAGATATTTTGAATGATAAATCCCAAGAATTTGTTGGAAAGATATAATTATATTTTGTTCTGCTGTCACTAAAAATCCGTCTTTTATGTTGAGCAACAACTTTCTAATAAAAGAATAAACTTTTGTTCCAGGCCATTTCCACTACACTCATTCTCCCCATCTTTCATATTTAACCTTTCTACATGTATGGGTATGTTTTCTTTATATTACTAAGAACAATTACTAAGAACAACTATGACCATATATGTTACTCACATGTCATGCTCCTTATGATTTTAGTAACAAATAGATGACATTCAAAATTACAACGACTTTTTGACTAATAATTTGAACAAGGTCTCTCTCTCTCTCTCTCTCTCTCTCTCTCTCTCTCTCCACAACACCTCAACATCATGAAATACAAATGCAACATATATCCTGAAAATTCCTATTGTACATTTACTATGAGAAAATTTGCTGCTTATTTCACGACGCTCTCACAGAAGAGAAAAAACGCATCAGCTTGCATTCCCCACCAACACTTTATCAATCACACAGCTTCATTGTGCCATAAATAACGTCAGAATCTATCAAATGTTCTAATATGCAATTAGTCATTTTTTTAATAACAATAATTAATTACACTTTCAACAAAATTACAATAAGGTTTTCCAATCAATTTTGCCACTTTCATTGAGATAAATAACCTGGCAGCAGTGACCATAACATATGGGATTTGTCTATATACTAGGAACAACTAGGAACCTAAGGATATCTATCTCTGTCATCTCTTTACACTTTGAAAGAACACAACTTAACATTATTATTAGTAACAAATACCTGTCATTTAAAATTTATATACAGTGCCATTGGACGCAAAAAGCTTCTAATTTTTGGAACAACCATTGAAAAAACATTAATACTCATCGCCGTCAACGAGCGCCTTCGATTGGTTGTGCGACCTCATTTCTTCGATGCAACCATCTCTACCGCAACTTATATCACCGGTCGGCAAAATCTGTCAATTCCTTGCCGGAGATTTTGATGTTTTCGCCTGAGATTTCGCCGTCTCCTTCTTCTTCGTATGAAATTAGGATCCCATCTCGACAGAGATTTGGCCTTCTAGATCTGAAAGTTCCGAGTGAGATGGGCTGAATTCTAAGTTTTTCAGCTCATATCGGAGTTTTTTTTCGCCCTCGCCGGAGTTGTTGCAGTTCGCCGAGTAAAAATCAACCCTAATTTTCCCTCCCTAAAACTCTTATGCCTTTTGAATTTTGAACAAAATCTGTTTGAATTTTGAATGAAATGTTAATCAAAATGTTTTAGCTTTATTTTTATTGTCTTTAGCACCCAACCAATGACAACATGACACCACATTAATGAAATTGTTGTAAGATACAACAATTGTACCAAGTTCATTTTCCATAACTATTGTCTATAGACTAGGTGGTCGTTTGGTTGAATGTGGAAAGTGCAACTTCATGAGAACTGGTATTTCTCATGAAATAGAACTTCTTAGTAAGTAGGTAATGTTGTTTGGTTGGCAACGGGAAGTAGAACACCCTGCAGGAACTCATTTTAAGGGAAGTAGAACTTTTTAAAAAGTGTCACTTCTCACGATTTTGTCAACCAAACAACTTTGCACTTTTCTACTTACCAGGAAGTTGCGCTTCCCACATTACTCATTGTCGACCAAAGAACCACTAAATAGCAGCAACACAAAGACATATTCATATTTGTATGAGCTGGAGATAGGTAGCGCAGTGATGATGTCTGCCGTGGCGCATCTCCCACTTGTTATCAAATATCAATAATAAGTTACGTTCAAGTCTCATTTTCCACAAAATTGAAGGGTTGCTTGCTATAAAAAAATTTCAAAACATCAAATTTGGGCGTCCAAATAGGCATTATTTAAGCTCACACAGTATTTTGTTTTTGAGCAAGTCAGACCGACTCACAAAAAATAAGATCACTATTTAGAAATGTAAGGGTCAATTATTATGAATCGTGACCCTTATTTCACTTAAAAATAATCCTCGTATTACTGGAAATTACGTTTTTGTGTTTGTTACTTTCCATCTTTTTTCTTCTCGAACTTTCTCCCATCATAAAATATAATAGGAAGAAGGGTTTATAGAGAGAAGTGAAATATGGAAGAGTGTTCCTCTTCACCCCCTTACTATAAATTCTTGTCAAGAGCACTATCAACTTAGTACTTTTTCATATTAATTTAAAACAACATGATTTAAAATAGTTTCTAAACAACAAAACTTTTGCAAGATTGAGTCCAATTGTATAAAAAGCAAGTTTATTTTGTTGTTGTCCATTAAATTAGCCTACAATAAAGTTATAGTCAAAATCTGACATCAAGTATATATCATCAAAAGTATGAATTGCTTTTTTGTTAAAAAAAAAAAAGGTTATGCATTGCATAAAAGTGTCACAAAAATGCTGAAATTAGAACGTGGGATTCAAAATTTTACACCACCTTCTTCATTTATTCCTGACAGTAAAAACCCCACTGCAACCCAATAACTGTGACTAGTAACTACACTACAGCAAAGCTAACTCATTAACTTCTCTTCTCACTAGTAGCTCATCACTTCCAACTCTCCTTAATTTAGTCTCTCTAGTTACTCACCTCTCTCTCTCTCTCTCTCTCTCTCTCTCTCTCTCTCTCTCATGGCTACAGGAGAAGCTACACAGTCTCTGAAATGCAATGTAAGTCTTTGCTTGTTTCATGTTTCCAAGGTTATCTGCTTTTTCATTAGGGAAAAAATATTGTCCAGGAAAATGTGAATAGTTGAAGTTTTTGAAGAATAATAACCATTTTCTAGGAAAATATGTTATTTTTGCAAACAAAATGTAACCAAAAAATGAGGAAAAAAAGTAAATGTGGCCAAAAATAATGAGATTTTCTGTTTTCTGCAGACATGGGTGTTGAAAGTCCCTATTCACTGTCTTGGTTGTAAGAGAGAAGTCAAGAAGCTTCTTCAGAGCATTGAAGGTACTCTCTCTCTCTCTGTCTCTTTAGCTAAATTATTTACTCTTATAGCTAAAATGAAAGTGGAAGCTATATGAATTATCTGTATTACTTCTGTTTTTAGTTTCTCTGTCAAATTTGCTGTTTTATCTCTTTTGAACAAGTGTTCTCTAAGGTCTTGGATTCTCTCTATTTTCTAAAATGAATGGCATGATTTCTATGTACATGCATATTTTCAAAATCATGCATTTAGCTAAAAAGACAGGAAACACACAAAAAAAAAAAAAAAAAAAAAACATAATAATAATAATAATAATAATAATAATAATAATAATAATAATAATAATAATAATAATAATAATAATAATAATAATAATAATAATAATAATAATAATAATAATAATAATAATAATAATAATTAGTCACTGTTTATTCAGGGAGTGATAAATCTAGTTCCATTTGGAGAAGGGGGGTAAATATTACAGGCTGATATTTGGTTCTGAGAAGGGGGATTGAATCAATTTTGTGTACAAAGGTGAGAGTTGTTAGTGGGAGGAAATGAATGATAGAAGAAAGAGTGTCTCAATAGTACAAGTGTGAATAGAGAATTAGACTACATTATTTGTTAGATACATGAAACTGTGGACATGTATGAGTTGCTGGAAAGTTTTCTAAGCCAATGTTGATTTGGTAAAAAGGTGTGAATGAACAAGTGTGCATAAGAAAGGCAGCAGTGATAAATAGTCTATTCCCCACCACAATTCCACCAACAGCTACAAGTTTCCTGACACAAGAATGTGTCTAGCTGTTGGACATTAAAATTTTGTATTCGGATCCTCTCCATTTTTTAAATCGTGGCGGCTTCCATTTCCTAAATGGATGGTTAGATTTCCTTTTACCGAATTATTATATTCACCAAATTTAAAGAAGCAAAATAAAAGGAGGATCTAACCGTCCATTTAGAACATGAAAGAAAGAAGAAATGGAGAGGATCCGAACTCGAAAAGAGTAAATTTTGTGTGTTCTTTGGGTTTTGGCGTAACTTATGTGAATTACAAGTCTCTAATGTCTGAGTGTCGAATATGTGTCAAAGATATGAAACGGGGAATCCAAGTTTGCACAGCAGGCCATTCCTCCGGTTGTCTTCACATCATTCAAAGATCCCTTAATCTTGCAGTTCTTGCTACAACATGCAAAACTGGTTACAGAAAAGTACCTTTGATACACCCACATTTCTCACTGTGACCATTACCCAGCCCCAAATCAACAGCATTTCACATTCCTTTTCTGGTGATTATAAAAATCAACAGCCTGCTTCATAAGCAGGTCTCGGATCATCCATATATGAAGAATAAATCCTTTCCATTTTTGATGTGTAGTATCCTGATTTGGATGTTCATACTTACTGTATGTGCTGCAGGCGTTTATACAACCAGCATCGATTCACAGAAGCAGCAGGTCACAGTTACCGGAAACATTGACTCAGAAATCCTACTGAAGAAGTTATCAAAAACAGGCAAGCATGCAGAGATTTGTGGTGGAAAGTCAGCTGACAATGCAAAGAAAAACGAAAAACAAAGTAACCCGAAAAGCTCCCAAAACAAAGAACAGACTACTACAAACAGTCCCGAAGCCAAGACCATCTCTAAGAAAACCAGCAACCCAGAGAGCAAAACTATGAAGAAAACCACCACAGAAGCGAATTCGGACAAGAAGGGCAGCAACAGTCCTGGAGCAGCAGAAGCAGGTAGTGCAGGAAACAGTGGGAAGGCGAAGAAAGGCAAGGGTCAGAAAGGTAATTGTGGCGCTGGCGGAAATGGAAATGGCGCACCCGCACCTGCAAGCACAAGATTACTGAATGCCAATCAGGGTAGATGTCAAGGACCTCCTAATTCAATTAGTCTCAGCTCTACACTTGATCAGCTTAACCCCATCCTGCCTAATCAAGGGTTACCAACAGTTCAGTTTCTGAATTACAATGCAACTTACCCTAGTAAAATAGGGCATGGAATTTCTTATCAAATCCCATCATCATCACCTTACATCTCCTCCTATAATACCAATGAGCAGCAGGCAGAGTGCTACCAAGTGCAAGCAACAGCATTCAATTCTTTTGATATATTTAGTGATGAAAACCCTAATGGGTGCTCTGTTATGTGACCCATCAAAGGATGATCCTTTTCCTGACTTTTTTTTTTCGGGCTCCGCCAGAAAACTAAGCCCCACCAGTGCTACTCTCTAAAGCACTTGTGTTTCCTTTGATTTTGTAGGACATGGGTATCTTTTGATTGTTACTAGTATGAATGTGAAACGAGGAGCAGCTACTGTAAATGTAGAAAGTGAGGATAAGGCTGTCCAGAGCATTTTGAGCTTCTACCAGTTTCTAGTAAAGCTTCATGTTCAGCGTTTGCCTCAACTGTTTTTACTCCCCCGTCCCCAAACCCAACCCCGGATATCTTGGCTAAGGGTGAGCAGTAGCCCACCACAGTACCAGACCCCAAACTAGAAGTCACATATTATTGCATAAACTAAGGGCCATGGCGCTGAGTGGATCCACTAGCACATGCATCACACGTGCTGACGAGTAGGTGCCCGTGGTGCACGTGCACCGGTACATTCATGTGCACCGCGGTTCCATGCAATATAACTTGACTTCATGTAGGTCTAAGCGAAAGGAAGGGAAACTTCAGTCACAGTCACAGTCGAAGTCCTCAAGACCTCAACACATATATTGAAGCGCAAGAGAGTTGAAACCAAACCCAAGAAATCACAAGTATTTCGTGTCTAGCAAAAAGTTGACATGAGAACCGTTGTCAAAAGATAAGGTCTATCTGTTTTGACAGGTACTAGTGATAATGTAGAAGATACATTGGCCTAAAACATGGAAAAATTAATCTTTCAATTCAACTTTTAAGAAATACATGTTCTAAGTTATTATAATATTGTAAGGTATTACAGGTCCAGGAAGGTCAAAAGTCTCAAAACCTAACGAATGATAGACGAAAAATTGTTATACTATTACAAGAAAATAAATACCTGTTGGAGATCACCTTATAAATCATATTTCTGAAAAATACGTTTTACATTAGATTTTTAGTTTTTTCAAATCACTTGAAAGCTATTTTAAGTACTATAATGAAGGCACTTTTTGGGCAAAAAATTGTTTAAAATGACATAAACCTGTTCCATGTACCATTGTACATACCCCCTTTTTTGTTTTCTTCAAGAAAAGGAAGGGCTAGGCACCGCCCCAGGCCTGCTTTTGAACAGCTCTAATACAAAGGTATAGTACGAGATGATGAACAAATGCCTAAAGTGTCATGTATCAACAAAGAGTTTGGAGTGTCTACAATGCAGCCACTAACCAATGCAACCGGGGAACCGCCAGCACCATATTTCCAAACTAACAGCACGTATGTTTGGCTTGTCGATACACGTAATGTTGCAAACTTGCAGACCACTGTTTTCGCTAAAATGCAGTTCTGATTCTGAACTTTGTAACAAAATGAAGTGATTTATGAAAAAAGAATGTGAATTTTTTTAAACCAAATATTTATTTTGCATATTATTTAAGAGAAAGATAGAGAGCATCTTCAATGTAAAAAAGGGATGTGTCAATGTTTCTGACATAAATATGAGCGACAGCAGCAGGGATGGAGGAAGAACCACCACAAATCTTTGTAAGTATAACATGCTGCACCAACTGTTGTGATTTAAAATAGAAGGCACGCTGAAGCAGAAACAATTGAAACAAGCATAACATAAAAAGGTAAGACAATATGAGATATTAGACCATTGATCAGCACAACCGCTTGCAGAATTTCATTCATTTCATCAACAAATATTGACAAATATGTTGTACAAAATTCAATTATTATGCAAGTCATAGCAAGCCTTCTATGACAAAGAGCAGAAATCCATCATAAAGGCAAATACATAAGAAACAGATATAGACACAACATGGCTTCTTACCATAAAGCAAGATAAAGCCTTCACCTACACATTATCGTCATCATCATAACTATCACCATCACCATCGCCAAAGCTGATTCTGCTCATTGACCCGGAAAGAGAGCGAAAAAGACGAAACAACTACTCTTCTGCCATTCAGCTCTCTCCGAGATGAATATCTTCGAAAACTAGGAGGGCTATTAAACGCTTCCTAACTTCCTCCATCCAAGTCTTTCAAGATAAACCCAAAATTTATATTTACATATTTCTTTACCTGTCATGGATGAGGCTAGGCATGAAATTCACAAACATGTTGATGCTTTTGATGTACGTTGATTCGTTCCAAGGATGATCACAATAACTGTCACATCATCATGGTATTTCCTCCTCCTTCCAGGCGGAATATTCATGAGCTCTTCCATGCTGAATCCTGCCAGTGGACAAATTACAAAAATCAGAGGCATAGAAGCTGCACCAAATATAACACAAATTGATATCTCCAAGAAAATAGACATGCATTAACATTAAACTTGATTGCAGCACTATGACAATAAACGCACAATATTAGAGACAATCGTGTGGCAGGACATGGCTTCTGAGTTTGGAAGTAAAAAATGAGTGAAGGGCCAACAAATGGTTCCCCCAACCCCCTCCCTGGCCCCCCTGGCATGAATGGCTGTGGCACTTCGAGTGTGAATGATGCGTTGGCCTTGACGTAGCTAGGGTCAACATTGGACTATTGAGGATAAGAGCCCCCACGATTTGATCCTATTGGTCCTTGTTGCTATGATATATGAAGAACCAATGCAACTAAAAGCTTAAGCTAAACGGTGAAAGCCAGATAGTCATTTATCTCCGAATACCATGGCAAACGTTTGCATTTCTTCTGTTTAAGCATCAGTGATCTCTAAGCTTCTCCCCTCATATACATGACAAAGTAAGATTAGCTTTACTAGTCTTTCCACCATAACTGGACTACAGAAGCCATCTTCTTGATAATATAAACCACTTCAAATTTTAAATCTGCAGCTAATCATTCCGCTAGTGAAGACATGACAAATTGGCAATATGACATTTTCTACAGTCTAGTCATTCAGTGATTCCTTCACTGAACCTATAAAACCCGGTGGACATAGATAAACCGTATCACAATCAAATGCAATCTGGCTGTATAAAAACATTCCAGAAAGGATCCCGCCAAGCCGGGATGTCCAGACTCCAGATATACGGAGCCTTACCCCTTAGCTAGTAGAAAGGTTGTTTCCGATAGACCCACAAAAGAGTTTTGAATTTTGGAAACAGTTTGGTGCAAAATAAATAAATCAATATGTAAATAAATAAATGAAAATAAAGCAATAGACAAAGCATGGAAATAAAAGGGGCACAAGTAAGAGGTACAAGCAATCTGGCATTGGAGCAGAAAGTGGATGTAAAAAGACAATTACAAAACAAAAATTACCTCTGAATACATCACACCTAATTCTATGATAGGTTCATAGTTGTTTGGGTTCACATAGAGCTACTTTGAAAGATTTACAGGACTAAGAACTTTGTTCAACCAGAAGAGCAAAACATGTGGAAGAGATCTGCTATAAACTTTAAGTTCCAAGTTGTCAAATCATAGGTGTACCTATTTGCCAGCTGGTTATTCTCTAGCATTTAAATTATTGATACAAGGATATAACTACAGTCTACAGGAAAGTAGGGACCAAAATGGAGTCTTTCTGGAGCAACAAGCTGACTATGACTGCTAGTGCCCGATCAAAAGCAAGCAATTCTTAAACCAACAACAAAAATATTACTTAATCGACTGAATGAAAGGGTAGACACAATAACAAAACTACATACCCGCACAATCTGCAGCTCTAACCACAAGCTGCTCTAGCAGATGCTTTGCTGGATCACCAGAAGGATTCATCAATATATATGATTGGACCAATCTTACCACCTCTTCGTTGGTAAAGAAGTCAAATAAACCATCACTACCAAGTATAACAAAGCGATCAGATTTTGAGATTCTGTGAACATTAACACATGGACTTGTAGAGACGTAAGGCGGACTTATCAAATTACGGACTCTAAGAATTCCCATTAGTGCATCATTCAACACTTTCTGCAAAAACAGAAAAGAGAGTTAGAGGTGCTAATGCACACAAAAAGGGAATATAGACACAGTGCACAATTAGAAATAATAACTAAATCTCAATATCTAGTACACAGTGTCTCTTCACTTGAAACTTTAGACAATGACGAATCAGAAAACTTTGTTCTTCTGTAAATATGTTGTTTTTCAATCATCATGTATGAGATTGTCTAGTAAAAGCACACACGAGAAAATGTTTTTTGGCTTCTTGCCAAACTAAATTGACAATACAAAAACTCATAGAACACACTTCCAACATATGATTTACAATAAGAATGAGGAGAATCTTGCATATGAACTAGCGGACACCCTGGTTGTTCTTCTTGGTCATAAATAGTTACTAGATACTGGTTTCAAGACCAACAAATAGCACCACAAGCTACCATAAGCAATGCAAGTTTGATTTCTCCTCATTCACATAGTCCATAAAAAACTCCAAAGTCCAAAGAGGACAAGGATCCTAGTATTACTCCATGACAAGGACACTTAATCATGGAGTTCATAGAACATGGGGATGTAAAGTCAAATCATATAAACTCTCGTCAATCACACCCCTGTTGCTACACATACCCTTCCACTCACAAAAATATTAACACATTAAATCTCAAAACGTTCAAATGCAATAATAAGTTAATAAATTTGCTTCTGAGTCAAAAGCGTTCCCTGTATACCATCATGTTATATTGCATTAACCAAGCTTTTTTCTCACAAATAGCAGTCAATTGTCATACTACACTACAATCATTTCAATTTTTAGACTTCTTTAAGTGAGAGTAAACACACTAACCTTCTTCAAGTATCCAACACCAAATGCACGAGTGACCTTCAATTTTCCTTTCACTTTTCCAGAGGAAATTATTGCAGGATCATCAGGATGACTTAATAAAAGTTGAGATCTCTCAAATTCATTGTCAGTAGTATGAATATCTGTAAGCTGGATAGCATTTAATCTTTCAGCATCTCCAATACTACAGCTACCGCCATGTGTCGCCACCACAACTCTACTATCGCCTAAGTTCATGGTATACAAGTCTTTCCCAATTAGCAGCGCAGCCAGAACACAGGATCCAACAGAAACTATATCAGGGCGGTCTTCCATTTCTTGCTCAACCATGCCCAAGAAGTCAATCTCAGCTTGACTAAGAGCTCTTTGGAGGCACTCTAGCACCCCTTGTTTGAATGAATCAGATGATATATCGACCTCACCCGTTGATCCACAATCATTCTTGTCATTGTAATCACCATAGTTGCACACGTTCTTATTACCATTTATTGGATAACATTTCCCTAAATCAGAAACATAGCCATCTCCTAGGACATATTGGAAGGACTCATCTGAGGTCAAACAATGAGATAACCCAGCAACATCCTCTTTCATATCCCAATTAAATAGGTTGAAGTTCATTAAGAAGGTATCATACAATGTGCCAGCTAAAAAATCTGCCGCATCTCGACCATTAAATCCATCATAAATAGCACAAAAGAGCCATCCATCTTCTTCAGAGCAAACAGCTTGAACTCTATCTTCACCTGCAGCTCCTCCAGCAACTTGTACTTCAAGAGCATTTAAAAAGCCTTCACTTGGGGAATGAGCACTCATAGACTTGAGATATGAATCACTTTCAGGAGAATCACCTGGAGTAGATGGACTACAGCTTAAATTTGACAAAGTACTCTGCAGGGAAGATGATAGTATATCCACCTTAGATGAAAGTGATGGAGAAGATGGTATCCTTTGGAATGACTTGGGAGAGTCCCAGCTTGGTAATATCTCTGAGCCTATTATGCCACTGCACATGTTTGTGTTTGCCAATGTAGTATTAGCACTCAGGGCAGCTCCGGAAAGACAAGAGAAAGATCGACTAATCCTTCTAAGCCGAACCCTAGGGAACATTTCATATCCATCAGAATCCTCGAAGGTACCTTTCTTGCCGTTACATTGGTAACCGAAGCTAACTTTAATTTGACCATCAGTAGAGTTCATTGTTTCTTGAAACATTTTCCTGAAAAGAAAAACATTCAGAATTTAGTGTTTGTCCCAAGGAAACATACTGTACAAGATTTTGAAACATTAAACTTCGTCAACAAAATAGATTATTCATATTATCCAATCTTCAGCAAATCTAATAGTGGATGTAGCTAATAGTAAAAACTTCCGAGCAAACTATAAGCCACAGATACTTTGCTGTAAGACTTGTATCCCTGATAATTATAACGCTCCCTTCAACTAATTATTACAAAGAAATAGCCATCACAAAATGCAAACAAAGAACCCAAGCAGTATGTCAAGTTGATGAAATGAGAACTTTCCAATTATAGACATCATTGCAAAGCATCACTAAACACAATCCAAATATTACAAGTCCAGATAACAGCATATATGAACTCGGGGAATAAGTATTACAAGCCAAATCACTAAACACCTACGTGTAAACTACATCACCTCATGGTACTTGGAGAAACATAAAGAAAAATACCAGACCTTGTTCTTGATATCATTCACATCAGAACAAAGCCAAATTGTGATAAAACATTCACACAATCTCAATAAATCATCTACTTAACTAGTAATTCTCTTTGTTGTCATTAAGTCCGTCAAACGAAATAAATGAAACTATGAAGTTCAAGATAACTTCAACTTTCAACGTTTCGACACTAGCTCCCTAGTGAATACTTCATAGGCCTTACTTAACTTAACTAATGACCCATAACTTGGTCGTATGATCTCAACAGAACACTTCTTCACTCCAACAACAAGAAGTTGAAACTTCATTACACTTTGATGACAAAGCCTCGGTGATAACTAATCAAATATGAAGGAACTTGTTTATCAAGCTTATAGTGTTCTTCTTTGATTTCAACCGGTCAAAATGTAAAAACTTCCTAAATATTTTCTAACACTTAAATAAAATAAAAACTACGAGATAAAGAAAAATAATTATTTCTGCGGAGAAAAACAATGGTCAAAGTCAAATCAGGAGATTGAGATTTTGATGAAGGGAGTAACACGGAGAAAATTTCTTCTTTTTTACTGACACTCAATCTCAGGAATCCTCTTTCTATCCCGGTACAAGGTCAGTTAATGTGTGCAAGTATCATTTTATCTGTTTAAATACAAAGCAAAAGCAACCATTAAGTGCATCATGTCTAACTAGGATGCACTGCTGCAGATTAAGGAATTATATCAGCAGCAAATGATACTGTACTTGTCATTTGCCAGCGGAATGCATGCTTCAGGACATCCAATCATTAATGATACTCTACAACTAGTGGCAAACAACAGTATTCATGTTATTCCTGTTCATGAACCATCACCGTATATTTTAGTAAGTTAAATTATTTCTAATAGTTGGTGGTAAAGTATATTTTATGGAGTACCGAGACAAAGACTTATTAGTAAGAACATGATTAAGAATGAAAGGAAAGAAAGAGAATGTAAATGTTTTACAAAAGTTAAAGGAAAAAGAAAGCAGTTTTTTGCATTCATATTTTCAGGTATGATACACCATACCAATTTTGTTGACCCATATTGACTGAAAAAGAACTGATGCACATGAGAGTAGCATTTGCACATCCTATACCTTTTTTTCATTCAATAATTAAATAGATCTCAAGAACATTTCATAAAGCAACTTGCCACCAATATTTAAGTCTTTACTAGTACAAAAGTAATGAGAAGATGAACACTTTGAATCACAAATATCTTCGTCGGTCCAATAGAAGCTCATCAAACAAAGAGATAAAAGCTCAAATCTATAATTGCCAATTCTATGATAGTAACCAACCCAAAAGCGGAACTATAGCCAAATATACATTTTCACGCCTAAACCGAAAACTTAGAATTGAAGATAAGTGCAATACAAGCATCACATGGACAAAATCTAGCTGCAATGTTGCCAGATACCACTGGATGTGCAACTCTTTCTTTTGACAGGCTAAACGCTAACAAAGATCTGTGTAATTTTTTCTCACCTCAGTTTGCATATCAGATACTAAATAGTAAATCCTATATTACTTGGACTCTCCATTTCCACCTCAAGTACCTCTGCAAAATGCTCAATACACCAACATGGGTATGGACACTAGACACTCCAATTTCGGAAAAGAATGTCAATTTCACGCACGATTTGCCTAAATACGAAATCTAACACTCGACACATACTTGTGTCAGAAACTTGCAACCGAGTTCAAGTAGCATAGACCAAATCACAATAGACATCATGAGATTCGCGGATTAGTTGAGGAAACTACTTGATGTGCATTCTTCAATCTAATATCATCTATGCAATGAAAGCTAAGTAGCAGGAGTAAGCCGTGCCACCAGAAAGTGGCATTGGAGCAATATACAGAAATGACCACATCTACCATAAGGTCCATAACAGCATGAAGTCAAGACTTCAGAAAGAAGAAATGAAATACTAAAATACAATAAACAAATGCATTTTCACAATCAGCACAGCCAGCAAAGGAATAAAGAGAAGAACAAGGTGATAAGAAAAAACATGTGAAGAACATCATTGACATTAAAAATGACAAGTAACACCCCATGGTCAGCTTTATAGACCCTCTTGTAACCCCATACACTCTCTTTATGCACAATTTGGTCTTGAAGAAAAAACACAGTTTTATCTAATACGTAGTACTAATTGGTAAACTGGGATTTTTACATGTTCTAATCAATAGTCAATAACAACTAAAAAGCTTCATTCAATTGGAACAAAATAAAGTGAACAGTAAAAAAGAATATAATCAAATGAAGCTCAACCACAAAAAATAAAGGGATAAGAACCCAATAACTTGCCAAATTATCAAACACCCAGATCAGCAAACACCACAAATAATGCAAATTAAACACAAAAATGAAATATTTCAAACAAAATTCATCAACCCACCTGATATTTGTTGATTCCTTATAGACCAAAAGCAAAACCCAGATCAGAAAAACTATAAATTACAGAAAAGCAAACGCCAAGCAAGATAAGAGGGAGTGATACAGGATGAAGAAGAGCAACAGAAGTCAGAAGTGAGAGAGAGAGTTGATGAAAGAATCTTAATCTTAAGGAGAAACATGAAGGGTGTGATTATATGACTATGGTATTTTTGGGTGGATGAGAGAGAATTTTCCAATTTCTACTCAAGAAAACTCTCTCTCTCTATCAAAGAACGAAAGATAGATACATAGATGTTTTGTTGTAGTAGGCTGAAGCTGACGGTATTTTAGGAAGAGCTTCAACTATTTATTAATAACTTCGTCTAAGGAAAAAAAAAAAAGTGTTTATTTATTAATAAATAAATTTACAAAAAATCAGAAATCTGAATCTGATTCACTTGCTTACGTAGGCAGGAGACTTTTTTCTGTTGGAGTTTTATGGGCCACTTTTGGAGTTTCCTAATTTCCAACTCATTTTTGTTTCATTTTAATATTATGAAAAAATCAATAAATGAAAATGACTTGAAAGAGACGTGGTTTGTCATAACCTCATAAGTTGTGGCGATTATGTGGTCTAATTATTTGCAGTACTTTCGTTGGATTTTCTATGGATTTTTTATTGAGTAGATTATTCATTGCCACTAACTATGAAGTTTGTCCTTTTATTATAATTTATGCCTACGTCACTTGGGAATTCAAAAAAGAAAAAGAAATAAAATGGCAATAAATAAATCACTAAGTTTCTTGTATGTATTGCTTTTAACCTTTGTTATCAAACTTATTATAGTACATGAGTTCAATTTAATATGGCAAAAACTTAAATAGGACAGAGTTACACATCAAGGCACATAACACTTTCTACATGTTAGTGACACTTTTTAAATAAAAAGTGATACTTTTTCAAACATTGCGGATACTAGTTAGTGAATTTTTCGAATAAAAAAGTGATACTTTTAGATATCAAAATGAATATAAGTCGTGTATAAGATCTAGTGACCCATCTGCATAGGACTATAATATAAACTTATTTGACTTAGGACCTCGTTTGCTCAATCTAAGAATATCATATGAGCAACCCAATCAAGGTCCTAAGGTAACTCTTCCCTTCACTTAACATACTTAAGATTGTTTACTGCCTTTTCGGCTCGCGTTTACAATTATATTGTTATGAGGATGTGCTAAAATATATATAGAGAGAGAGAGAGAGTGAGAGAGAGAGAGAGAGAGAGAGAGAGAGAGATTTTCAATGGTTTCTTTTGATGGTGCTCTAGGCATGATCTGCTATAAGCGGAATAAACTGGTTTTCAAGTACATTATCCTCAAGATAGTATTATCTTGAGATCATAATAAAGTTTAGAAGGGACATGTCTATTGCAATCTAACCTCAAGCAAAGGTATTTCAAACATTTTGTAACCATAAGGATCTGCAGTCTCACTTTGTGTGTCAATTTTTTTATCCTAATTTCTTTATACGGAGTACATTATTTGACATATCAGCTTTTGAATTTAATTTATTATTTGTTGGGATGCAAGACAAAATTACAGATGGTATGGAAATGATTGGGATAGAGAATGATACATAGAATGAAACAGAGAATCCGAATTGTTTTGGAACGATTGCGAAACATGTTCACATGGAGGGTAGTTCAATTATTCACATCTTTTAACGGCCAAATAGTGATTTCAGGTGACTTTAGGAAAGAAAAAGCTCATAGGTATTGTCATTGAAATTTAAAAAAAAAAAAAGAAGAAAGGAAAAAGTATATGTAATTCTTGGTTGGTTGATTCGTCGTGGATCATATATTGAGATAAATTTAAAGGACGAGGATCACATCTCCATATAATAAACTTTTCGCATTTATACATTATATTATTTATATATATTTATCTGACACGTTAAATATTTTACATTACCTTTATTATTTGTAGGCAACTTAATATATATCAAATATTTACAAGTATAACGCATGTAAATGCGGAAAACAATATATGAGAATAGGTTCCTTATCCATTTTAGCCTGTTTTACACACACCAAGTATATGTTATTGTCTTCGTTTTCCGATCTCCACATAAATAATAAGATGGATTTACATATCTTGTGATCGTTAATTTGTTATCTCATATTTTCCAACGCCGACCCGCCACTTCTGCCCGGAGAACCACAAGTGCGTGCGGATGTGAAAGGGAAGAAAGGGACTATATAGAGCATATAATAGCAGGTAAAGAAAAAAAGGGAATGAATATGAAAGCAAAAGGGACCGCATTGAGCTTCATAATCATATTTTTTATAGATCAAGCTAAGCATACGTAGTATATACACTTTTAATGTTACGTTGTAAGTATATTCTCTGGAGAAGTTTGGACTTATGAGTACCATGTACTCAGCACCGTTCCTGTCATTTTGTAGGCCCAGGGGCAAAATATAAATAAGGGGCCATTTATAAACGGAAAATCTCTTAAATAGGGCGGGGCAAATTGCCCCTCCCCCCATAATATTATCATTATGCTATCTCTTTTATATTTCCATGTATGACAATGACATATAAATTACAATGACCTAGCAATAATATTTGATGGCCTGACACTTTTTTTTTTTTGAAAATTTATGATATTTAGTGTGAAAAATGTGAAATTCGAATCCTCGACCTAACAAAGAATGGACAAGTTCCTACTATTCAACCATATCGATCACGTTGGTTTTGCTTTTTCACAATTTGATAGTTTTGATTGAAAATTTAAATGACACTTAAAACAAACGGAGGGAGTATGTAAAATTAAAACATGAAAAACTTTTCTTGGAGGCAAAAGAAAAAAAATAAATTAAATAGACAGATCACTAAAGTCTTAAAAACATTGGGGGAAAAGGGAAACAAATTAAAAGAAATTTACAGGAAGACAATAAAGTAGTCCAATTAATGAAAAGATAATTAAAGTCTTAAAAACATTGGGGGAAAAGGGAAAGAAATTAAAAGAAATTTACAGGAAGACAAATGAAGTAGTCCAATCAATGAAAGCAAAAAGATATAGAATGCACTCTAGCAATCCTCGAACAAGCGCCTAGCCCAGCAATGCAAAGAAACTCGTAGCACCTTACCAGTACACTAATAGTGACTATTTAACACAAGTGAGTAGTATATTATAATTGATTATAGCCCATCTTTGGGCCCTTGCTGATTGTGGGCCCTGGGCGGGTGCCCTGACTGCCCTCCCCCAGAGCCGGCTCTGCATGTGCTATGAAGTCGTTCTAGCTACTTAGCTCAACAACACTAGACAAATGATGGGGTGTGATTGATTGGATAGGGATCCATTCATCATTTTACTTAGGGTCGAATATTCGAATCTCACCTTAGTTATGGAGCAGTTTTAATTTTTTGGTCAATTATCTCACACCTTTTAAAAGGTCGAACATTCGAAACTCACCTTGATTATATATAATGGAGCAGTTTTCAGGAAAGTGCTCACTTAGCTTGGGAAAGTGAACCCTCTTGACCACATAACCTATGAGTTGAGGAGAAAAAAAAAAGAAGAAATACTCAAGATAAAAGTGAGTGCACCCTCTCTAAAAAAATTCTGCACTCGCTATTGTGTGTCAGAGTGTGATCGGGACAAAGTCCTTCATCGTCATTCATTAAATAATAATAATAATAATAATAATAATAATAATAATAATAATAATAATAATAATACTTGACACATCAGATTTTAAAATTACTTTTCTATCAAAATAGAAGCATGAGTGCATGAAAAAATTACGGACGGTCAAGATATAATTGAAAATTTGAAATAGAGAGTGATACACAAAATGAGACAAAAGATCGATCTATTGTGATAATCACTAGCAATACAAACAATAATGATTACGTTGACGATTAACAAATTAAACAAACAGAAAAGAGAAATTGCATTACATAATGATACGCCAACTAACTCAAGTCATATATCATACTAGTCCATCAAAAAAAAATGATAAGCCAACTAGCACATACATCATACATGTTCAACTTGCATAATTGTAGTCATTCTTGGTTTCTTTTTGTCATACTAGTCCAATTTTGTGAGCAACAATGAATATATACACGGAGTCATTCAGTATTACACTTTCTATATCCAATTATATGAGAGTACTATGATGTATAGTAATAGTATGATGATATGATCTTACTTACAAGTTGGCCAAAAAAGCCAAAGGCAAAGATGTAAACAACTCAATGAGATTGTAGGGTCATGAAAGAATGATATTAAGAGGAACTTGACTTGGTCCTAATTCCACCACGATGCTAGAAAAGGGTTTATATGGATGAAAATTAATAGCACTTTGCATTTTGCTAGTTGTCAATAATGTTCTCCTATTGATATCATAAATTCTCCAAAAATCCCCACATCTTTTATGACCACCACAAGGTAAGTTTAGTTGAGTATACTCGAAGAAGTAAGCACAAGTCATGACCACGATTTCTATTCCTTTTGGCTTGATGTAATATTTGATTAGGACTTGTAAAAGTATTCGAGATTCAAGTCAATGGTTCCATTTTCTTATTCCTTTTATATCCCACCAAGAGGTTTGATGTTTGAAGAAGGATGACATGGAAATTACAATGTACTATAATTGATTAATACTCTAGTGATTTATATATTTAAGAAATTTAGGATTATCTATTAGCCAATTTATAGTAGGTTTTTTTTTTTTTTTTTTTTTTTTTGTAGAGAAAGGGAGGGCTGACGCCCAGTTACATAGTATAGTATGAGGTGACTCGATGTCTGTAGCATCATACAACAAAAGTAACCAAATGTCGTGTGGTGGCGCGTCAAGAGTATGTTCTCCCAAAGGAAATATCACAGCAAGATTAGAGGACCAGTCTGCACATCATTTCGCAGGTTTATACGTGTTACCCGTGATCATTATTCTTAAAAGATCAGACTGTCTACAATTAGATTTATACCAAGAAAGTTGTTTCGATTTTTCAGGAAAAAATTCTATAGCTAATTTCCGCAACAGATTCGCATTCTTTTGTAGTGGCAATATGAAAAATAGTGATTCAAAGGAAGCCATTCGAAATATATGAATGTGTTATATGCTGGATATATAGATCTGTCATACACTTTTTGGTCTTCGACCTCCTCATTCAACTTCTCGACCCAAACTTAAGCCGTGAAGTGCAAAGGCATAGGGAAGCATGACTACAAGACCCACTCGTTGAGAAAGTCCCTCTACTAAATTTTAGTAAATACATACTTATTTTTCTTGTATATTTTTTGATACGAGGAACCCTCAGTCACTACTTTTTGAGTCATGTGCACCGGATAAATACCGAGTGTATGCAATAGCCTGCAAACCACACACACCAGACAAGCCAACAAGATAAATCTTGTAGACAGGCTCAGCAAAGAGGCCTAGTGGGAATTGAACCCATGACCTTTGTTATGAAATTTCAACCCCACGACCAACTCTACTACCCCTTTCAGGGCTATTTTCCTTGTATTTAGTATTGGGAAACTTGGTCCAACTTGCGCAATTTTGAATTTATTTTGATATAGGGCCGGGTATACTATTCACTCACGCGATGTCGACCTTGCCACACTCGAGTTTACACACACTAATGGCTTATTAACCACCAAATTACCAAAAACAAGTCAACATATCACCAACCCTGCCACAAGGGAAAAAAATGGTTAGGAAAAGGACGAATGTTAGAATAGGTGTACCAAACTGATTTGGTCAGTCCCAAAGATTATCTGGCAGAAATAGAATGCGAAAGTAACTTGTTGCGTCGTGAAGTTAACCACTGCCTTAACACAACACCCTTACTCGTGTGTACTCACGAGAAAGGATTGGAATAAAACTCAAATTGCTCAGAGATAATGGAAGATAGTAAAGAGAAAAAATGATGATGGATGGTGTTCTCTTGTATATTTTCCAACAATATGGACAAAGCTTTTATAGCCAAAAGAGAGGTGAAACTTTCCAATCATTAGGAAATCAAATAAGGTAATTAGTGGAGAGAGAATCAAAGAAAACAATGACATAATATCACAATATAAAGATATCAGGCTGAAGGTTAGGTGTTGTTATATCCAACAATGCCTAAATTGTAATCTCAGAATTACAACATAATTTAATCATTTTCTCTCTTGCTCCTCCCATCCCCACTCTTTCTCCTTCCACCCTTGCCCATATTCTCTCCCATCCCCTCCCTTCTGGTGCCACCTCACCTCCACCTCCCCGAGCACCGTCATGGTCGGCGTTGACTGGAGACCACGATGGTGGTTCCCACCAGCCCCCCCTCTATCTCCTCCTCTTTTCCCAAACCCTTTTTTCTCTCTCCTCACCGCCCACCACCCCACTGCCCCTCCACCCCTGCCTTGGCCACGGCGGAGGTGGTCTCCAACCGTCAACCTCAACCGTGGCCACTCCGGCACTCCCTAACCACCACCTACCCCTGGAAAATTTTTCAAAAACCCAAAAAAAAAATTCGAAAATCTCAAATAAATCGAAAACTCACGAAACGAAACCCCTAGATCCAAAATGGTACAAAATGGGGCAGGGTTAACCAGAAGGGCATGAATCGACATGAATTCAAGGGAAAAATTGCAAAAAAAAAAAAAAAAAAAAAAAACAAAAACAAAAACAAAAAAAAAGAAGAAAAAAAAAAGAAAAAAAGTTAGGAGCGCATGAAAATTCACGTATCGAGTCGAGCGCCCGCTTATGATTAGGATCCCACCTAATCCTGAGAGATTAGTTAAGAATTTGCATATATTCAAAAATAAATTATTATAATAGTACTCACGGATCTCATTAATTCCATGGTTTCAGCAATTAAGATCTCGCGGATTGGGTGAAACCAAACTTAAACTCGTAGCATTGTTTCCAACAACGAAGAGAAAGGGAAAACTGACAAATAAAAACCATAATGAGACTATGGGTACCAATGTTATACGAAAGTATATACTAGTGCTTGTTTTTTTTGGTGCAAATACATACTACTATATACTATGGGTACCAATGTTAAACGGTTTAGGACCACGACGTCATACATGGTCATGAGCAATGTGTCTAAGTCTCTATTCACTGTTACCTAATAATATAGTCACAAGCATCGCAAATCACTACCTTAAAATGAGGGGAAAAACTACTAAATGACCGATATGAGCTCTTGAGTATTGAGTCATTCACAAATGTCTTTTAGTACTGGACTTTCAGACATGTATAGCAAGTCAAAAACTTCTATTTGTACAAAATTGCGTAACGCAATTACATAGAGCTTGGTACTTAAAAAGTTTCTGGAACACGATCACAGAAGTGGTATCTTTGCAAATTATCAGATCAAGCACTGATATTATAGAAAACCTTTGTCATTCCTTTCTTTGTCCGAATTTGCGATATCTGCAAAGTAACATAGAAAGATAAGTTAACTTCAGTAGACAACTTTGAAGTTAAAATCTTCTATCAACTTTGTGAAGTAGAAAAACGTCATTATATAAAAAGCAACAAGCATGAACAAAGCTTAATGTCTTCAACTACTTATATAAGGCGATCACATCGTGAGACGACGGTTACATTTTGATTGAAAAGTGTTACTTTTGAACTAAAAAGTATCAAAGGAATGTTACATTTTGAACAAAAAAGTGTTACTTTTATTGTCTTACATGAAAAGGCCTTACGCAAGACCTTTTGGGCATAACCTATTTCCATAGGAATGGACTAGCAATGCCTCTGCATTGAGAACAATTTTCTGATGTTTTCTAGCTCTTTCTCTCAAAGTACACAGGCTCAGTTTCCTCTTTTGTATAATGATAAGGTAATGGAGATCCCATTTACTCTGAAACAGGGGATGTTATATAGTTTTAGATCAGAAAGGCAAGCACGGATGTCATAAAGCAGAAAGACCTTTCAAGTTTCTTCGTTGTGTTGTGTATATGATAAGATGCCTCAATGCTAAGGCAAGCAAGGACCTCGATGGCCCAGCTTCGAACTTGTTCAAAATTTCGAGTAAGGTGAAGAGTAAAAGTGTGCAATAGAGGACTACAAAGTCCTTCACTGAACGAAGTCAACAATGCTCACTTCTTCAACAAAGCTTGGCCTATAAACTATAATTAAAACTGACCCGTTGGACTCAACATTTGAAAGTATGCTTTGAAATCTTTTGGGGTGATTAAGTTGCACATGAACTGAACTGAATTTAAGTGAAATTAAGTTGAGTAGAACATAACCTTATTAATTACTACGAGCATCTCCAATGCTACAAATCTTAAAGGGCTTTTTATTGTCGACACATTATTACAACTAAAATCTCATTTATACAAACCTCTATGTTGTAAAGCTATAAACCTCTAAAAGGGTTTTTGTATGTGATACATTATAGCCTATAAACCCAGTTTGTCTAGACAAACCGGTCAATTGGTACAAACCTGAAATTTATAGGTTCATCACTATGGAGAGGAGGTTTTTATAAAATATTTTTTCTCCACAAATCTCCCATAAAACCTATGACTAGTTTATTGCTCACAACCTGTTTATTGTCTAGGGACTAATGTGTCCATAGTGTGCTTTAACTTTAAGCAAACTTATATAAGGTCAGTCACTAGTAAACTGTGGCTTGCATATATAAGCATCTAAATTATCTAAAAAGGTACTGTAATATTTTATTATTGCATGTAAAATTGGACAATTTTTTTTTATGTAAGGCGGCCTTAAAGTGAGGTCTCTCATACAAGTATATATGATATCATACTAACGTCATGCTTATATATATAGAGGTAGTCTCACCTTTAGTCGACCTCAGCATACATGATTTATTAAAAATTGTATACTAATATGTGTATACAACTATTATTATTGCATCTAAACGGTACGCGTTAAGTATTAGTGGCAAACTGGCAATATAAGATACATCAAAACTAGCCAGTATTTTCAAAGGTTTAATCATATCAAAGGTTTAAGGCTTCTATATTATTCTTATGGACCTCTATGGTATGAATTGTAAAAGGTCAATATGGGATTACTAACAAAATCAGAAATTAAGTCAAGTAGCCCCTCTCTTTAATCTCTTATAATATATAGGACAATTTTTAAATATTGTATTAAGAAAATTTACATCAAAAATTTTCAATAAAAATTTCAAGTGGAGTGAGTGAAATCCACTCTTTAAAAAGTAATCTAAACTAATGCCACTAAATATTTACTACAGACCTCGTAACTTAATTAAAAATCATCTTCAACCTAAGAAAAGGGTGAAACACCATCATCATTTACGATTGTTTAAAATTTTCTAGTTTTCAGTTTAACATATTAAATATTAAAAAATTCAAAAAAGCATCATTGTCTCTTACGATTTCGCAAGCTCATAGCTAACATATTGAATTTTAAAAAATCATCATTGTCTCTTTTTTTTTTTGAGTGAAAGACCGATAGTACGGTCATCGATCTTCCATTAACTTTTCTAAATTATGCAACAAAACAACATGAACGTTTAAAGGAAAATACCTATCCCAAAATCGACTACCTACCTTCCATAATTACACATGCGCAATTCGTGGATAACACTATTACCTTTAAGATTAACAAAAGAGAAAAGACCAAGACAAACTTCTAAAAGAATCAACTAAGACAAGAACATCCTCTACAATTAAAAACATAATATTAGACCCACAAGACAATTGACAATTTACTTAAAGTATTGAACACAACTAAGCTATCAGTTTCCATAATCACTTCCTTGAAGTCATAAGCTTGCACTAACTAATACATACCAAACAATATAGCTTTGGCTTCTGCAACATCAGTATCCCAACACGCATTGTCTCTTTTAGTTCAGTTTAATTTCATTAATTCATTTCAATTTTTTTCAAGTAAAAAGAATGGAGCCTAAGCCATCTTCAACCTAAAAGAAAAGTGAAGCACCATGATTAATTATCATGGGCGTTTAAAATTTTCTAGTTTAACAAAGTATCCTTGTCTCTTTTCCATTTTCTATTCTTGCCTATAATTTCTTTTGGGTAGAAATGACAATGGATTGAATTCGGAGCGAACTATGATAAATCCGAATTCGCTCCGAATACTAAACGGATTCTAAAATCACATCTGAATCCGAATAACCTCCGATTAGGGAGGATCCGAATTTGAAATTATTGGCAACCTCCGAATCCGATCCAGATCCGATCCATTTACTTGACTCATTTTCAATTTTATATTTATTTAAATCTGAACATATATAAGATATACTAAATAGCTAATTCAACAAAAATAAATATGGTAAATATATTAAGGATTTAAGATACAAACAAAGGTGAACAAATATACTTAATTCAAATATTTGAAAGATGTAGTGCTCTTTTTCTTAAAAATATTAAAAATATATAGTTTGATATTCGGATCGGATTCGGAGGTGGATCAAATTCTGGCGGATTTCACACAACATCCGAATTCGCTCCAAATCAGATTCGTATTCGGAGTTTGCTAATCGGATTCGGATTTTTTGTTTCGAATTCGGTTCGGGTTTTTTTGGCCTAAACGGATCGGGTTCTGACTTGATTGCCATCCCTACTTTTGGGTGATAATGGAATAGCCCAGCTGTCTTTATCAGTTGGTAATGCTCGAATCAATATCAAAGTGATAGTGAGTAGGGCGTCTGGAACTTCAAGTATACTCTATCGCTGTCACACTTAGTAGGGCGTCCGTTTCATGATCCACATTGTTAGATATTGTTTTTATCAAAATTGGTGAACCGTCGATCACATCAAATTTTTTACGATCCGGATCGATCAAATATTAAAATTGAACAAACTTTATTCAATTTTTTATTTGAACCATAAGGTGAACAACCCTAATGAAATCAAGCGTCTAGAACAGCGTCTAGAACCTTATTTATCAAATTCAAACTAACTAACAATCAAAAGATTTAAAACTGGTTATCATTTGATTCGATGATGTAAGATCGTTGAAAATGCTAAAATGTGGCCTTGGCTTAATGATAAATAAAGTCGAATAGATATATTTAGCATCACTTGGGCTAGTTTTGAGTTTTTAGCTTCAAAAAAAAAATAATTAAAAACTAATTTTCGAAAACCACAAATTATTCCCGTTTTTAATTTCGAAATTAAAGTAAACAACTATAAGGAAAAAAGATTTTCTAACTCCAAATACAATTATTAAAAGTAGATGAAAAAATTTTGGTACTTAAAAATTGCAAGCATTTCAAATGGACCCTTATTTATTGGTTATGTTGTTGTAATGTTTTTATTCTTTTTGGTAAGATAAGCCAAATGTTGGATACTTGGATTATTATCGTCAAGTTTTTCAAAACAAAAAACTGTATTTTTCTGAGTAAAAGTTCGTCTGTCTCCCATGACTCATGAGCCATGATCCCCAACCCTCACTGACATCAGTCCACTAAGCAAAACCCCAAACCCAGAAATCTCTACCCATTCTCACTCACTCTCACCACCCTCTGTTCCTTTTACATCTCTCTCTCTCTCTCTCTCTCTCTCTCTCTCTCTCTCCAAAATTTGAGCACACCACCACCAACCCACCTCCAGGTAAGTGATCTGAAAAGTTTCCATCTTTCAATCTTGTTCTGTACTACCAAACTTCTATCTTTGCCACCTTTTAAGTGTTGTTAAACATGTTACTTGTGGGATTGAATTTGGATGTTTAATACTAATGGGAATTTCAGATTTTGTGTGCTTGTTTTTTTGTTGGATTTTAGCATATATTTTGAGTTAATTAGTTCAAATTTCAGAATCTGTAATTACAATGTTTAAATCAAGTTCAAAATGTAGAATGTTTGCTTAAATTATGTATCAAAATTCAGAATATCTGTTTAATTTTGGTTCAATATGGTTGAGTAAGTAGTTGCTCATTGTTCTTTGTTTTGTCTTATTCACTGAGGCATTGCTTGAATTGTTGTGAACCTTGTTGAATATGTGAAGCTTAGTAGTGGTAATAGTGGGTTTACTAGTACTTTATCATCATGTAATGTTACTAATAGTGATAGACTAGTTTATCTTAGTTTTGTTCTTCAATTGTAAGATTTAAGTGTATATGCATAGCTATTTAGTTATGTTTTTGGCTGAGCCTGAGCTTATTTTGATATTATAGAAAGTAATAATTTTTGTTAAAATGTGATTTTTTATTTGGAAAAGATGTCGAATTATCGTTTGCTGTTTGATATAAATTGTTTGCATCTTTTTACCGTATAGTATCCTGTAATTTTGGATATACAATATACTTTATGCATATCTGTATTCACGCCTGTGCAACCTAGCAAACATATTAGCTTACAATATGAGATTGGATCACATGAACTGTCAAATTTTTGTTAGATTGTCTTACTATAAGTGCAGTAATGGTTAACATCCTAAATTTTCTCTTATAAAGGGAAAGGATAGGTTCTATTGGAATTTTCATAGTTCATACTCCCTCCGTTTCTTCAAGATGTTTACACTTTATTTTTCAAGGTCAAAGTTCACAAACTTTGACCATGAATTAGTGAAAAGTTACAAAGATTTATAATGTAAAAATGCTTTTATTGGATTCATTTTAAAGAATACTTTTGAAAAACTATAATTTTATAATTTATATATGCATACAATTATAATTATTTACGGTCAAAGTGGTGCATTGGAGACCGTGAAAAAACAAATGTAAACATCTTCATAAAACGGAGGAAGTATTAAATATGCTCATTAGGATTGTTTAGGTACTAATAGTCAAGAAAACTGAGAGGAAAATATTGATAGCTTTAATTTGAATTGGTTTGGAGTTGAAAATGACTTCATATAACTGAAAACAATTGTTGTAAAGTAACTCAATAACTAATTGTCGAGGAATATGAATTCAACTTTTATGAGTTAATGGTTTTATTATACTCTCTTTGTCCCAAAACGTTTGTTCACTTGTTTGAAAATTGGGACACTATTGAAGATTGTGATATGAGAATGACTGATTTGTTGTTTTATCATCATGCTTTTAGTAGTCACTTGGTTGGCTTTAGAGAACATTGAATATTTCATTTCCTAGAAAGTGTGAAAATGGTGAGTTATTTTATTTGGTTGACAAAAGTTAGCAAAACGAGAGAAGTAGAACTCTTAGAAATATTCGCTTTCCACAAAATGAAGAAGTTGCTTAACTACTGTCCTTAGGTAAGTAGAAGTTCTTGTTAGAAGTTGCTTCTCTTGATGGCAATCAACTTCCTAGGAAGTCAGTGAACTGTGAAAGTATTTGCTATTACCAGCCAAACTAGAACTTAGTAATTTGTTTGTAAGCATTTAAGATTTTCCTTTTTGTAATGCTATTCTATTATTCATAGAAAGTTTATTAGGTTCTGTGATTTCTTCATCTTATCAACTTTTCTTTTTCTCTTTTACTTTGTTATATAAATCAACCTTGATTTCATTATCTATTAGATAATTATATGCTCATGCTACTAACTAGGCCAGGTGTATGACTCTTATACAAGAGGTTCCAGTTAATAATATAATGAATATATTACAGGACAGGCACAGAAGCTTGACGGAGAGAGGGGATGTTAAAGACTGTATCCAAGGGCATTCCGTACATGTTTCTGTCCGTGGAAGAGTGAAAGGGTCTGGTCCATGCGTGCAGCTGAGGGAAAACCGCTTATCTCATAGTGGTTGGAAAGACTGAATCAGGAACTGTCATCCGTGGACATATGCAGACAAACTGAGTTTCAGTTGGATTAGACTATCAAGTGTTCTAAGTGTTCCTCTTTAAGCTTATAAGAGTAGATCAGACATAGACGCTGCCGGCCGCCAGGGAAGTAAAAGAGACAGGTGCCAATAGTAGCAAGAGGGAAGGAACTAGGAAGGATCAGGACGAACCATTTGAATATGAATATTGAACTGAAAATGAATGTGAAAGGCAAAAGCCTATTGGTGCTAGTATTCATACAAATGTTAGGAGCAGTAGTAAAACAAGGGGACGCAGCCATAGGAGTGAATTGGGGGACGTTGTCGCGGCATAGGATGTCAGCGAGGACGGTGGTAAATATGTTGAAGGAGAACAAGATCCCAAAGGTGAAGCTGTTCGATGCGGACCCAGAAGTTGTCAATGCCCTACGGGGAAGCGGCATTCAGGTTATGGTCGGCATTCCCAATGATATGTTGTCTATTCTCAGTTCATCTCCCCCTGCCGCCGACTTGTGGGTTCGGCAGAATCTTTCCGCTTATATCTCTGCTAAACCTCCTGCCGATATCAGGTCTGCTTTGCTCCTCCCTCTATCTCTTTCTCATTCTTCTTTCTTTGTGTGTGCCGGACTCCGGAATTCTATTCACCGATTCACATGTGGGTTGGGTAGTATATTTTTAATTATTTACTGAACTAGTACTAGTGGTTCCGTTCTGCTTTTCTTTAGAAATCAGCCTCTAGAAAAAAGTGGAAGTTACAGGCAGCCTCTTTTGTCTTTGGAAATTGATGCCCTTGGTTTCTAGATGAAGATTTCAACTCCACCTGTAACAGTGCATCATTATATTTAGGAAAGTGCAGGAATAGCAGCTGATGTTTCAATCTAGTGTCCATTACAGAATTTAAAGGGCATTCAGCACTTTAGCAGTAATCCAATTGTTATGAACCACTTACTGTTTGGCCTAAACAACCCGATGTTAGGGTCCCCCCTACATGCAATTGACCTGATCTCATTCACCTGCTAGGTTGATCCAAAAGAAAAGAACAATTTGGGTAAAATCAGATGATTTTCACTCGCAAATATGTTCTGTCTGGCTGGTTGTATGATTTTAGTAAGCCGCAGGCGTATGGTAGTCGTACCACTTGAGGCTCATCTCCAGAGAAATGGGTATAAAATTAGCGACTGCTAAGTTAACATAACTAAACTTAATTAACATGAACAAACTAAACTAATTAGCTACTAACTTAGTACATCTGTTAAATTTCAGATGACAAAATTAAGCTAACAGATCAAGTAAATGCAATGAGATAGTTAATATAATAATGTGCAATGTGATTATGATGTGAAGTACTAGAAACATATTATTGTGAATGGCTATTCTATTCAAGATAAATCTACATGTAGTAACAGGGAAAACCAGGGAGTCAGGTAGAAAAGTGCTTGAAGGGTGAGAGTTGAGCAACCATGGTTGAGAAATACAATGATGGCTCTAGCTTTGCTTGAACAACATAAATCCAATTCTTCTTTCGCTGTATAAGCATAATTGACAGCATATGATATTGTAGTTCCTAAAACAGGAGAACTTTAAGAGCTGCAAAAAGTTTAAACAAAATTTGTGCGGAAGGTTATTTTTTTCTTCGGGAAGAAATAGTGCATCAAATAGATTAAGAAATTAAATAGTTATTACAGATCCCAGAGTCAGAGTAAAGTAAGTTAATCAACACCATCAGGCGAGCTTAACAAAATACTGTTAGAGTTTGTTCCTAGTCTAGCAAGCTTGCCCAAGCTATCAGCAACCTCATTACATGCTCGGCCTTTATGTTCAATCTTTCAGTTCTTCCCAATAAGCAAATCCCTGCAGTTGAAGACAACATTCAGATAAATGTTCTTAGAACACGAGTCATTAAAAATTAAATCCACTGCTTATGATGAATCAGATGAAAAGATCATGTTTGTCCAAATGCTCCTGCTCAATCAATAAGGCTTCTCTCAAGGCCAGAAGCTCAGCCATCAAAATATGATGAGCCTTTACTTGTCTCGTGAAACCAATGATCCACTTTCCAGCATCATTTCTCAAGCAACCTGCACTTCCTGCAATGGGAGAAGGTGGAGCCAGGGAAGCATCCGCGTTGAATTTGAAAACACCCCGGTCAGGGGAGACCAGGAGACTAGTGCCTAGATGGTTTGGTGGGGGTAGAGGAAGGGTTGGTTCGTAGAGGCTGGGCAGATAGAAGATCTGTGATGGGAAAGAGGATGGACTTAGCCAAGGTTTATAGGTGGAACAAATCCTTCAAAATTGGTTTTCTCCTACGTTTCCAAGTTTTTCAAGTGACAAGGCCAAAGTCAATAGACCAAGGTTTAGACTCAAAGGATTTTTTACTTAGCAAGTTAGATTTAAGTCAATCCTGATATTGATAAAATTAGAGGTATCACGAATGTCAAGTTCACTCCTTATGTCACTGGCCATGGGACAGTCCCTCAGAACATATTAAGTATCTTCCATATGACCAGGGGAAAAATTGCAATCATCAGAATCAGAGATTTTTCTTCAAAAAAGAGTCATCACATGAGGCAGTCTGTTATTAAAAGCAAGCCATACAAAAAACTCGATTTTAGGACGAATTTTGAGCTCCAAATTCATTTTGTGTTATTTAGACCCTCATCGTTAGGATAGTCTTGATCAAGTCCTTATGAGCCTCAGGAAGCCCAAACTTCTCATCAGCAACATAAGAGTTAGTTCTAAAATCATTTTGTGCAGAAGTTTATCAAGTTACTAGTATAAATACTTATTAAGTGCTGTTGTTGTGGGCATTAGTCCTAGTCTGATGAAGTTTTTCTAAGAATAGATGAGTAAATAGCAAACATGTTAGGCTACTACAGATGTCAAGCAAAAGGGAAAGGGAAACAACCTTGCTACCATGTAATACTACCTTATTGAGGAATTCTCCCCAAAAAATGACAAGGATACTAATAGCGTACTAGGAGGACTCAAACTGTAAATATGTAATATTCTGTTATCTATGAATATATGTGCCAGGGCTCCCACCTGGGGTGAGCCAATTACCACATTATTCTCTCATAAATACAAACTATAGGAATATGCAAGTTAAACTTAGAAACTTTACACTGAAATTTCAATAATTAAAATGTGAAAGTTGATTTAAGCAACCAAAATTAATTGGAGGTGATTCCCAAACTAATCTATCTCTAACCTATTGTCACTTGACCAGAAAGAAGAACATAAAAATCATTGAAATTGGAGGAACAAGAAAATTAAAGCTAAGGTCCTTCACTCAAAGTAGTTTGATCCACTTTTAGCCAATGGTACACCTACTACCAACTTCCCAAAAGAAGTAGTAAGCAAATTGCAGCATCTCTTTTTCATTTGCTGTTCGATCCGCTTGCTTGCACTTGCACATGATCCGATTGTTATTTTAGTTGCTGAATGATATGTGACACGTGTTTGCTTCTTTGTCTGTAAGTCTTCATTGCCTAGATAGGTCTAGTGATTGAAATACCCAACATAAACAGTAACCCATTTGCTACTCATTTTTGGAAGTAAAGGGTTTTCATCAATTTGTTACTATTTCCTTCTGGTTCTGTATTATCTGCAAAATTCATTAGAAATAGTGTATATGAGAACAACATAGATATTCAAGTGTAAAAGATATATCCATTTTTAAGCTTAAAACTTATCGTCATCCTGCACATTCTTAACTCATGTTGAACTTGAGAAAATGTGGATGCTCCCCACCCCGGCACCCCCCAACTCTTAGCTTGACAGTAGCAACTTATTTTGCAGTTTTTTGGACTTCCACTGTGCCCTCGGTGACTGGTTTCTAGTCAGTGTCTAAAACATGTCAATTTTTCCAAGTTTGAGGATGTTAGAGTCTTACTAGTCTTTGTCTAGGTACAATCATATGTTGCAAATTGCATAATCTTAGAGAGAGAAGCTCTGAATATGAGAATTTGGATGTGTTGTCTGCTGGCAATGATAGAGGGAAAAAACCCAACACTAGTTCTATATGTGAGAAACTAAGGACCACATTTATTCACCTTTCTGGCCCAAGAAAAACCTTTATTTCACGATTCTTGCTTTCTGCATTACTTGATCCTCATTAAGCCTGTGGATACTTCACTACTGCATTATCTCTGGAAAATGTCTGACTGGAGATCTTACTATTGTAAGTTCTTGCAATTTAGAAAGAATCACTACATAACAGAGTTATGGTGAGAGATTCGAATTGGCTTTAGAATTGAAACAGCATTTTTTCTTCATGCTGATACTCTCAATTTTTTTCGGGTATGATAGCTCTACGAAATTTTCCTCTAGGAAGCACTAAATCAGTGCAGGCGTTTGGCCTTGTGTTGCTGTATATGCTCAGTTCTGAACTTCTAGTTAGCTGCTTGCTTACTTAAAACCTATTGAATTGCGTAGTTGTTTCTATATTTAAGTTGCTGTATATGTTCAGTTATGAACTTCTATTGCTGTTTTCTTGCTTTCCTGAAACCCATGTTTGAGTTGGGCATCGAAGTTTAATACATATCCCTCTGTCTACTTCCAATTCCTCAGGTATGTAGCAGTTGGGAATGAACCCTTCCTCGCTAGCTACGCAGACCAATTTCAGCCCTATGTCGTGCCAGCACTGCTCAACTTGCAGCAGTCATTGGTCAAAGCAAATCTTGCTGGCTCTGTCAAGCTAGTGGTCCCCTGTAATGCTGATGCATACGAGTCTACAGCACCTTCTCAAGGAGCCTTTCGCCCAGACCTGACCCAGATAATGACTCAACTTGTTTCTTTTCTTAGTTCCAGTGGCTCGCCATTTGTCGTCAATATCTACCCATTTCTGAGCCTTTATGGAAACTCAGATTTTCCTCAAGATTATGCCTTTTTTGGAGGGTCAAACCATCCTGTAATGGATGGATCAAACATCTATGACAATGCCTTTGATGGAAACTATGATACTCTTGTTGCGGCACTAAACAAACTTGGGTATGGTCAGATGCCCATAGTTATTGGGGAGGTGGGTTGGCCTACAGATGGAGCCATGGGTGCAAATCTCACTGCTGCAAGGGCTTTTAACCAAGGCCTTATAAATCATGTCCTAAGCAACAAAGGAACCCCGCTGAGGCCGGGTGCCCCTCCAATGGACATTTATCTCTTTGGTCTACTCGATGAAGGTGCAAAAAGCACACTGCCAGGGAACTTTGAGAGGCACTGGGGGATTTTCTCTTTTGATGGGCAGGCAAAGTATGCATTGAACCTTGGTTTCGGAAATGGCTTATTAAAGAATGCAAAGGATGTCAAGTATCTCCCAGCAAGATGGTGCGTTGCGAATCCATCAAAGGATCTCTCTAGCGTGGCAAACCATTATAAGCTTGCTTGCAGTGTCGCCGACTGTACCACACTTAACTATGGTGGTTCATGCAACAGAATTGGAGTGAACGGGAACATCTCATACGCATTTAATAGCTACTATCAGCTGCAGAAGCAAGATATCAAAAGCTGTGATTTCAATGGGCTTGGGATGGTTACTTTTCTGGATCCATCTGTTGGAGGATGTCGATTTCTCGTCGGTGTCACAGACTCTGATTCTTCTTCAAGTCCTGGGCAGTGTAGCAGGTGGATAATTATCTGGACATTGATTTTTGTTGCGGTCTTTACTATTGTGCTCTAGGATCTGAAAATGAAAGGGATCACACAGGAGGCTTTTTTGCCCTCTTTTAATGTCAGAATATGTTAAAAGTCCAATTTTGCATTTGCCAATACATGATCATAGCAGTAGGTATCCATTTTAGATTATCTTAGTGATGAAGGTGGAGTTAAGAGGTGTTCCCATAGTGACTGAGATAACTAGGAATTTCGCCTGTTTATAGAAACTTGATTACACGGATTGTATTAGTCTACAAGCATTCCACTGTATATGCCCACTTCTTATTTCAGAAAAGGAGCTTAAATTTGTGTACTTGGTAATCAACATGTTAAACACTATAGTCTGATGTGGTTTGTTTACCGTTGATTTGTCTTCTTACCCAATCAATCAACTTCATGCTGCCAGTTTTTTTGCTCGTCTAAAAACGGGTGCGAGTGAATGGCGACCGAGGCACCTCCTGCTACATCATGTTCGGACTCTCGTGTTCAACAGCGAACATATTAGACTAACTGAATAACCAGCGCAAGCACTGCCCCCCCCCCAATGTAGCACAAACAAGGGGCTAGTATAGTTCCTAGAAGCCAGCAGACACAAGGCATTGGGGGGAATGGGGATTCGAGCCCATGACCTTGTCTTACCAAACCACTTGGGAGTAAGTTTGGAACCACTAGACCACCACTCTTGTTGGTAACTTCATGCTGCCAGTTAGGGTCTGTCTTTGTATACCATACCAGTTGGGGATTTTATTAAGAGCATAACCCGCATGTGAGTGTTCCATGTGGGTTACTCCACATAACACTAATTGATTTTAGGATGGAACATCATTGGGCTTGTATGCAGTCTACTCTCTTACACATACGAGCCTACTTGCTAATCTGTTAAGCCAGATTTGATGCTGAATGTCCCAATTTCTTGATTTCTTGATTATCCAACATGGTTGCACAAGGGTGTTAGCATTCATCAACTGAGTCCTTTTGACCTAATGTGCATGGATCCATAATCTGACCTTGTAATTTACCCATAAGCGTTTGCAATGGTTTAGAACACTCCTTATAACATGTAGGAATTTTGTTCAATGATCATCTCTAGAATGCAACCTCAGTACATTATTTATTTGTTTTTTGGTAGTAAAGGGCATTAAGTTAAAATTTGAACAGTACATCATTATTCATCCTTTTTTTTTTTTTTCTGTGTCCACTGTATTATTAAAAATTATTAATCTACTATGATGTGCTTGACTCTTCTTTTTTTTAATGATAAAATGGTGATAGGTTGACGCTATGAGCCAAAAACACACATTTTAAATTAGAGATTTTAATAGGGATTTTGGTATAACTATTCTCTAATTTTGCTAATCCACAGGATCAGCCAAATATATGTACCAAAAAAAAAAAAATCTTGCTTCATAACATGTGTGATTTCCTCAAATATACATCATGCACAAACTAATTCCCAAATTAGCTTCGGTTCTAAACTATTTCCCCACATATACACCACGTAGGATCGGAAAAGCAAAGCCGCTGTGGCCCACAGCGACTTTTGCCGAAAAAAATAAAAATAAAAATAAAATCGAAAGGCAAAATAAAAAATTCGCTTTAAGGCACAGCGGCTTTGCCAATTTTTTATTATTATTATTATTTTTTTTTTTTTTTTTTTTTTCCGGCAAAAGTCGCTGTGGGCCACAGCGGCTTTGCTTTTCCGATCCTACGTGGTGTATATGTGGGGAAATAGTTTAGAACCGAAGCTAATTTGGGAATTAGTTTGTGAATGATGTATATTTGAGGAAATCATACTCATAACATTGCTAAAAGGCTAAATTAAAGTATAAAAAATGTAGTACAAGCATTCAACTAAGTTTGAAGATTACTAAAGGATTCATAGTCATCACATCAATATGATCACATTGAATGTATGATTGTGGTAAAATATTCGTAACATTTACAAAACTTGTAACGACAAGTCAAATGATATTCAACGGCAAGACAAATGATATCCCTTCCGTTTTGTTTTTTTTTTCTCTCTTTGCTTCTCCCTCTTTCCATCTCTCTTTTCTTCCTCTTCCCTCTCTATTCTCTTTGCTCCTCTCATGGCTCCCCAAGCAATGAAACACACATCCTCTAATGTACACCAACATAAGATGGCAATGGCAAGACGAGCCCTTAGATCCCTCATTTTAGCCCTTTTAGCCAACATTGCATTGCCTATTACAACCATCATCCTATTCGGGTCAGGCCGAAGGTACCATGCATTACAAGCAAGACCTATATGGTTTGCTCCACTTTGGTTGATCCATATATGCACCTTGTGCTCTTCTTTTTTAATGGGTCTCGCTGCTTGGCTCGTTTGGGCGGACGGTGGGTTCCATACCCAACCTGATGCTTTGTCCATTTATGTGGCTCAAGTGTCTCTCAGTGTTACGTGGTACCCTCTTGTGTTGGTCATGGGCCTAGCACATATTGGGTTGGGTTTTTGGGTCATCAATTTCGGGGCCCTCATTGCTTTGTTACTCCAAGTTTGCAAAAGTTAATGGGATAGCAGCCGAAATTGTTAAACCTTGTATATTATGGCAGGTTATCTATTGATTGTTACTATGAAACTTTATTTTGTTTAATTTTCTAGATTTTTTGGTTGGATAGGAAAGTTTAGAATCTGAGTTACAAAATTCTTCTTCTTTTTTTCCTAATGTTGTACATGTCTCATTTTTGTGCACATATCATAAATTAGCCTCTTCTAGGTGGACTATTTAATGTGTACGTATATATGGACCTCCCACTTTATTACTTTGATATTTTTCTGGACTATCATGTTATAGGCTCACAAATCGAAAATTGGACTTCTAAAATATATTTACACTTTATCTTAGCATTTTAGGCTTAAAAATATGTGTTTTTCTTTTATCTTTGTCTTCTTGTTTTATACACATTTAGTGTCTTATCTCTCACTTTCTTCTTCGATGTGGGACTTGTATCAAGATATTTGTTATTTCTTTCTTCCTTACATTCTCTTCATATGTTTTAATTAACTTAATTGTGATTTAGGGTCAAGGCCATGCAATATGCATTATAGTATCCCTTTATTTGTTTCTAACTAACGTTATATATTACTTTTTAGGGTTAGAGACTTAGAGCTTACAAACGTTAACCATTAATTTGTGAAAAAGTATAAAGATTTACAATATAAATTTTATTTTTTTAGATCCATTTCAAATACTCATTTTAATTTATTATCAACTTAATTCACTAACTAAATCATGTTTTTATAATTATTTATATTCATATACTCAGAGTTGTGTGGTCAGAGTAGGGTCTCGAAAATCACAAAAAGTTGTATACTAACAGATGGTTGATGATTTTCAACTATATAGTAAGCTAGCATACATGCTGATAACCTCTCGTTAATAATTCAATTTATTATCAACTTAAGTTAGTGTCCTTAGTTAAAACATTATCAACTTAAGTTTGTATAACTTTGGCCTCAGCTAAAAGCAATGCCAATAAAAGTTATGTTTACTCTTACCTTTGACTTTGTATTTTTATACCTCTTTTGTGCTTTATCCGTCACTTCCTTCTCTGATGTGGGACTTGCGGTCATCAGCAATTTGTAATTGCTTACTTTTTAGTTTTAGAGTTGTTATTCATTTCTTTGTTGCTTTCTTAATTTTATGCTATATATATTTATGATGGTGAATTCAACACAATTATGATTAATGATTTCATTATATTTGCTACATAGACTCCTTTTCTAATACTCAAATTATTATTTTTATTTCAGATTTAAATTTTTAATTTTGTGGAAAATCTTTTGATTTAACCACTCATCAATGACATGCTACACATAATGTTTTACTTTTCTGTACTTATATTGATTATACTTTATGGAATTTTTTGTCACTCTCTTTTCTTGATAACTAAAAAAAATCATTATATTATTATTATTATTATTATTATTATTATTATTATTATTATTATTATTATCACAAAAATTGAATTAAAAGGCGGTTTATTACATTGGTATTAGAGAAGTTTAATATGACTGATTTTTGAAAATCATCATATCAAGCTACCAAAAGTTCACCTTC
The DNA here is from genome assembly GCA_038025085.1 of Tetragonia tetragonoides. NCBI lineage: Eukaryota > Viridiplantae > Streptophyta > Magnoliopsida > Caryophyllales > Aizoaceae > Tetragonia > Tetragonia tetragonoides. The sequence goes on along the minus strand of CM076152.1, from coordinate 31,050,939 downwards.
TGGATCTTAGTCAAAGGACCAATGAAGTAGTAACTTGCTTCATCGTTAGAGCTTTGTTTTATACATGTTTATTGCTCACATTCTCTCTTCTTTCTTCAATGTGGGACTCATAACAAAGTAGTGTATGCATCTATGTCATTAAATCATTAATAACGTAACATAAAAACATATCTTACAAAAGGAAAGTAATTCCCCTCAAAAAAAAAAAAATAACAACAAGAAAATCTAAGAAATCTGCGTAGCCTATAATCATGGATCAATACAGAAAATATTGCATAGTAGATAGTTGGCACAGATGCTACCACATAATCATCCATTCATTCCTTTTTTTTTTTGGTTGATCACCCATTAAATGGTTTTTTGTACGATTACATGTTACTAAAATCATGTAGTCTTTGCTTGCCTTCTTTAATGTTTTGATGAATTGGTCATGATTTTGTTTCCTTTAATTGTCCCAAACATTTTGTAATTACCACAATTTACTTAGTTGCCAAAATTGGATTAGGCATTATTACCTTTTAAGTTTAGGCGTTTATTTTTTTCACTTTCTTTTTCTTTGTAATTATGAACTAATATACTGAGAGCCTTGTTTGTGAAGATTTCATGTAAGAGTTGCCTTCCGTACGAAGAATACATTTGTATTTTAAACAGGATTTGAGATTTTTCATTTTACTAATGTCAACAAAGGACCACATTGAATATTTTGAAATTAAGGTAATGCTTGGATATCTAAAGAGGAAGCGTAATAGGGAAGAGCATAAGTAAACTTGGAGCATACTTGTATTTGATTTTCTTTTCTCCCGAAAATAATATTGTTTAAGATGCAAGGAGACGTTTTAAAGACAATTATTTGTGTGATGTTCCTAAATGTTTTATTGTGCTTCAAAGCTTAATTAAAATAGAAAAACGAAAGTACCTAGAGCCAATTGTGATAACAATGGATGTGATTTCCTCCCTTTAGCTAGAATTCAACTTCTTTTTCTCTAGATAAATCTGTCTTGCCATCCTCACATTAAGCTACTACAAGACCCAAATACTCACTTTTGATTATGAGTATTAAGGATACTATCATCTCACTCACATTTGAAAATTGATGTTTGTGAAAGTTCTCCATAACAGTACTTTTTTAAAACTATTTATATGGGACACACTGAAATTTCACTGAAATTTAGATCTTATTCATTTTCAAAAAAGTTATATTTCAGTTACAACATTGTGCATTGTGAACTAAAGGTAAAGTGCATGCATTTTTAGGGAAGATATTTCTCCTCCATCCTACCAATTGTTGTTATGTTTGGTATTTAGGGGTCACAAGTAATCGTAATGGGTAATTTTACGGCCCTTAAAAATGTCCTAAATAAGGTTAAGGAATATCTTAGAGCAGGTCGCTCCCTATTCGAACCTACCCTTCCCCCCAACCCCCTGTTGACGGTGGACATGGATCAACAGTGATAGTCAGCTTCGAGTGCTAGTCACTTAATAGAATTCCACACCTATGCACAATTTGACCAACTGTTTGACCTTTTTGAAGAGTTGATTATGCTATTCGATGTGTGGTTCAAAGTTGACTATCACGTTGGTAACCTTGCTATTCGACAAGGTTATTTAGGTGTAGAGTTGGGATCGTGGATACCTTTACTGTAACGAGGAGGGTGCGAGGAGAATTTGAATACTAGTAATTCGGGAAAAGACATTCATTCGTTTGATTGATTGTAAACAAAGTACAAACGGGAGGATTTGATCGATGAAGTATGGTACACTAAATTACGTTCAATCTACTCCTATAACACTACTACACTAATGACTATATATATTACTCTATCCTACTCTTAGGAATGAAACGAAGTGAACGCATCTTTGCTGTGAGATTCAATCTGTCATCTTCTTTACTCCGTCGATCCTATTTATAGGAAAATAGGAGAGTCATTGGTCCATTAGTAACCTCTGGTAACCACCAATTATTCAATCATGGGTGGATATTTTTCAACCACTATCACTTCATGGGGTGGAGTTTAATTGGGTAGTTTTTGTAGGAAATAACTACAAGGGGTAGTGTTTTAGTGGGTAGGTGTAGGAGATATTGAAAGTTGTCATATTCAACCACTATTTTTTTTAAACAATAATATATTTTTTAAAATGTATTTTTTATTCGAGTTATCGGTCATTCGAAATATCCCGATAGTTTATTTTTGAGGGTAACACCAATGCAAAAGAATTTTCAAATTGACCAATTTTCATATCCATTACATGATAATTTAAAGGTTGCACTGATCAATCAATAATCCATCTTTCTCTTAACGTACTTTTCTCTCTCTTAGTATTTCTTTACTTGGACTAATTGATTGGGACAATCAATCACATATTGAAAACAATTAAATGTCCTAATTAACCCAATTAGTAGACAAAGTAATAGAGGGGTAAGACACTAATGTAGTTAGGAGCTTATACTCTTGAGGGTAGCTCCCATCGCATCGGATAATATAAAATGTCTAAAATCTAAAGTCAGATGCGTAGTCCAATCTTATTTCCTTTAATTTATTTGTCATCTCACCAGTTGATCAATTTCCCACCCGATATTTTTGACTAATTATATGCATTGCAATCTTTTAAAGCATTTTTGATAACCATCATTAACTGAAAATAACCCATGAAATATAGCTTCACCTCTAAATAACAAACAAGAAAATTTTATTACTATCGCCAATAATAATGTTAATACATCCTAAGTATATTCCACAACTAAGACTAGTTATAAGGGTTGTAATCTCTGCTACAAGAATTGATGTTATTGTCCCCAAGTTATAGGGGTAAATGAACTAAAAATCTCATCGAACAACTCGAGATTGAGGTCAAATAACACTCATTCGTGTTTGTTTATTCGATAAAAAACAATGCGAGGATGAACAAATTTCAACGCTCGATTAATAGCTAAATTTGAAGATAAATAAAAATTCATTTACTTATGTTCGTAAACAACTCATTCATTGACTTTATTTCGTCTAATGTTCGTTTAAAATCCGTCTATAGCTCAACTCGTTTGATAGGTTTCAATTAATTTTAAAAAGTTTTAACATAATTTCCATAAGCTAATGATAATCTTCTTGAATCATGCATTTGTAATTTTACTCGACTTTGTCTAGCTAACATTATAAATTGAATTATCTGTGTTATTAAATGGTAATCTTGAACAAGTTAAAACTATCTTATTACTTTATTTGAGTCAAAAACAAGCAAAAGACTTATTTTACAAGTTGGAGAACTCGTTTAGGAGCTCCACATGATTAAACTAGTTGAATTTGAGTCAAGCCGGGACACAAAATTTGTAAACGAATCGAGGGTGAATAATTTTGAAGTCCAAAATTAAAGTGCAACTAAGTTAAATACGTTTGAACCCCTAGAAAAAAAAGTTAAGCTTGAACATAAGAAATGAGAAACTCAATTGATTCAGCCATACCTAATTGTGTAAGAACTCTCTCTTTCACGACAATTAAAAATTATAATTGCTTTTTAAAAAAGATATGATGATTATTGTATTATTTAGGGATTAATAAGATAATAATGAATTCACCACCAACTTTTAGGGAAATAATTGAAAGTTATTAATGTGCACCCGATTCTGATTGTGAATTATGACTCATATAACTTAACAAGAATTGAGTTTGGGGTATGGGTACAAAAAGATACATAAATTTTCCTTAACAACCACTACTAATCCTATCCCTATTGATTTTTAATTCACATTGCAAGGTTCCAAAAAATCCGCGTATCCAAGATCCTAAATTAACTAGGTGGTTGAAAATATCAAATTACCTAAAGTATCACTTTACACATCATTATCCAACTGCATGTATTCTAATTAACAAGCACAAACCAAAACAAATAAAAAGATGAACAATGATAATCTGTGTAATAGCCATTGATTTCATGGTTCATAAGAGTTTAACTGGTTTGATGGTATTACTCATTCACCAAGATGTATCTCCTTTTCCAGGAAGTCCAAACTTAAAAAACATCACACTTAACTGTGTTTGGCTGGAAGTAGTAATAGGATGCGTGACGCCTAGAAAGTTTCTCACGGACATGCAAGTGAGGACAAAGCAACATGAAAACATTTGTGATGTGTGTGAGTGAGTTCTCAACAATGGAGTTACATGTCCATACTAAGTTTTGACAAGCTGCTCTAGCAACTGGCCAAAATGACGTCCAATAGCATATTTAGCTCTAGATCCTCTTCTTTTTTCTTCTCTTTTTTTTTCATCGCTACATCAAAATTAAAAACCCTTATTTTAAATTTTTTGTGTGTAATGATTTGCCAACATTGTTGGCCCGTAACACTCGATTAAAAAGTGCTTTAGCAAGTTGTTGAGATGTTAATGTGAAGGAGAATGATACATCCACTGGGTAAGAGAGAGATAGATACAAAGGAAATATGGGTTACCCACCCACTGGGTCAACCAAACATTTTCCAAATGTGAATATTCAAATACATTACACGAAAATTTTCCAACTTCAGAGCAACGTAATACGGAGAGAGGGGAGGGGAAGATAAAGAAACAACTGTGATGATGTGTGGTTGGGAGAGTGGATGTAGCCGATTAACTCAAGCATTGGAATCTATTTTCGCAAACTTGTATAATATCGTCTCACTGTAACAAACAATGACTTATAAACCAACATGATTTTTTATACGGAATGGTATATTAAAATACGGATACATCTTTCCTTGATTAAGACACATATAATTATTCCAGTGAAGTCACCCTAAGACAACAAAGACTAATTGCATTTGACTACTTAAAATACCTAACCAAAATTTTGAAAACAAATATCAAAAATTGACATAACAGCTTACAAAGTGTGTCTACTACTGATTAAATTGTGTATTTTAGTGTCTTGATGATGTTTCTAGATAGTTAGTCCAAACCACCAGTTGTATCTCATGACTTATTGGTTGATGAAATCTCTATCTTATTAGCCAAAAAAAAACAAAACTTTCATATACATCCTACCTTTCATTTGCTAAAGCCGCCTTACAACACCGACTAATTTTGTTTGACTACTCAAATTAATACCTAACCAAGATGTTATGAAAACAAATAATCCGAATTGACACAACAACTTACAAGTCAACATCACATGTTAGAAAGATGCCTCTTCAAAAAAAATAATTTATTTTAATTTTATTTTTTGAATTTATTTACAGTATTTTTTAATAAAAGATGCCATGCAATCCATGGACAGCAAAAACACATACAAAGATACACAATTACAAGCCTTCTTTAATATGGTCAATTATTACTAACGTGTTTTCGTGCAAGAACTATGCCATAAACTATACCACTCTCACATTTTAAAATTCCATTTTCCTTCACCTTCCTCTTTCCTTCCTTCTCCTTCTTCATCTCCACCTTCTTTGTTCTTCTTCTCCCTCCATATTCTCTCACCTCTTCTCCGCTCACTCTCTCTCTCTCTCTCTCCACCGACAACAAATTCTTGTAGAACACAAAAAACCCAGAAAAACCCATATCTCCAAATTTTTCAAAAAACCCAAAAAAAAACCCAGTTTACCAAATCAAGAAACAACCCAAAAGAACCCACAAAAAAGATGCTAAACTGTTGTATAGGGCAACGAAGAGTTGCCCAAATCAAGAGAGGTTTTCATGACATGAAAGTTACAATCTTTTGCCTTGTAATAACCATTATCATGATCCGTTCTATGATAGGTGCTGGTGATTTTGGTACCCCACAAACTGACATATCTCTCTTAACCAATTTTCATTCTCGCCGTGTCCTTGAAGATTCTGCTTCTCTTGACACAGATGCTGACGTCAAATCGGACACGGATGACGACACTACTAATCCTAAGAGCTATGAGTCTCTTGATATTAGCAAGATCCTTGTTGATGAAGAACCTGAAGATTATAAAGACCCAAATGTGCCCTATACTTTGGGACCCAAGATCTCTGATTGGGATCAACAAAGAGAAAATTGGTTGAAAGAAAACCCTGAATTTCCCAATTTTGTCCAAAAAGGGAAACCTAGGGTTCTTCTTGTAACTGGGTCATCTCCAAAACCTTGTGAGAATCCGGTAGGTGATCATTATTTGCTTAAATCAATTAAGAATAAGATTGATTATTGTAGGATTCATGGGATTGAGATATTTTATAATTTTGCTTTGTTGGATGCTGAAATGGCTGGGTTTTGGGCTAAATTGCCTTTGATTAGGAAATTGTTATTGTCACATCCTGAGATTGAGTTTTTATGGTGGATGGATAGTGATGCTATGTTTACTGATATGGCATTTGAGTTACCATGGGAGAGATATAAAGATGTGAACTTGGTTATGCATGGTTGGAATGAAATGGTTTATGATGAAAAGAATTGGGTTGGTTTGAATACTGGTAGTTTCTTGTTGAGGAATAATCAATGGGCTTTGGATTTGTTGGATGTTTGGGCACCTATGGGTCCTAAGGGTAAGATTAGGGATGATGCTGGGGCGATTTTGACTAGGGAACTTATGGGTAGGCCGGTTTTCGAAGCCGATGATCAAAGTGCAATGGTGTATTTGTTGGCTACTCAAAGGGATACATGGGGTGACAAGGTTTATCTTGAGAACGCGTATTATTTGCACGGTTATTGGGGTATTTTGGTTGATAGGTATGAGGAGATGATTGAGAATTACCACCCGGGGTTGGGTGATCATAGGTGGCCTTTGGTTACTCACTTTGTCGGTTGTAAGCCGTGTGGTAAGTTCGGAGATTACCCTGTTGAGAGGTGCTTGAAACAGATGGATAGGGCGTATAACTTTGGGGATAATCAGATTTTGCAAATGTACGGGTTTACTCACAAGTCGTTGGCTAGTAGGAGGGTGAAGAGGGTTAGGAATGAAACGAGCAATCCGCTTGATGTTCAGGATGAGCTTGGTTTGCTTCACCCGTCGTTTAAAGCTGTGAAGGTATGATCTTGACCATGATCAGTTGTTAGAAGGTTGAGATGATACTGCCCTGCTTTTAAGCTTTTGTTCTTTGTCATAGATACATGTTATTCATTTGTTATGTGCCTTTTGATCTTGATATGTAACTTTGTTTTTTGTTGTAGTTACTGATGATTGTAAACCAAGGTCATGTTGTCCAATTGTTAATGTTAGTATTGCTTCCATTATATTGATTCAAAGGAGAAGAATAATCCAGCTTGTCGAATGGCAATTATTTTTGTTGTTGTTGTCTTCTCCGTACTAGCATTTTGGCTATTGGCAATTGAAATTGGGTATATTTCTGCGATGTTCTCTTTTGTTTGCATTTCAATGGTTTCTCTTAGCAAAATGCAAAGATCTGTAATTCCCATGGTTTCAGATTGCAATCATTGTAGTTGTAGTTGTAGTTGTAGTTGTAGTTGTAGTTGTAGTTGTAGTTGTATACGTTACTAGACATAGAGGGTAGCACGAAGAGTAATCACACACTGATTAAACTGACAGTGAAAACCTGAGTTTGAATTGCTGAAATTCGGAAAATAGTTCATCTTTTCTATACATGTACACTTTATCCACAAAGATTCTTGCGCGAGTCGCATGAAGTTTTCTGTTTCATAGGATGGTCAAAAGACTTTTTTGTGTTTTTGTGTTTTCTGTATCGTGTATTGTTTCCATGAAAACATAGCTTGCATAGCTCTGCAGTCATGCATAGTAAGCCACATAATGTACTCTTTCTATTTCATCTGAACTGCTTTTTTTCCAAGTTTGCTACTAGTTAGTCCCATCGAATCAGACTCAACTTACTAACCCCGTCCGTCGCTGTCAGATTGTTAGAAAAGAAGAATATTGAAAATAATATTGTGCCTTTGAAGTGTTATATCACTGTTTTGAGTAACTGATATGAGGTCACCCTCTCACCAACATTTTTTCCATTATGGAATACTACTTGCATAGTTGCATATAGCCTATATGCGATATTGCTTGTATTTGTTTTATTAAAGTTATGTTGGGATTGAAGGACCTACCTAATTTTAAATTTCACCCTAAACGTGCAAAACTGTTGCACCCTTTGTTTTACTTAAGTATCTTTGTTTGCTTGAGGTAAGATGATTTTGTGTTGTCAACTGTTGTTGCATTTTTTATTTTTTATTTGATTAATTTGAAATTTTAAGGACATGAATGAACAACTACAAAGCTTGGTACTTGGTAGCTTAGCAATACACCAAGAACACTTGCTCACACATAGCATCATTCAACTGTTGCATCAGTTACTTTCAGAATTTTCTAGTTTTCTTGAGTTGAATAATGCAAATTTGACCAAGAGCTACTTTTGTGTGGGGGGGGGGGGGGGTTTGCCCAATGATGTGAAATTGGAGATTCTTGACATTCTGGGTGATCATGAAAGTCATTTACCATTTAGGTATGTGGGTGTGCCTTTATATCTTTAAAAAAGTTGAGCACCATACATAATTTAAGCCTCTCATTGACAAAATTGTAGCAAAGCTGACAATTAAGTTCCTGTTGTTTTCGTTGTTTCCATGCTGCATCCCATTCCAATTCGTTCCGTTTTCCTCTGTTTCGTTCCGTGTTCTGTACTTTATTTTGTCTGACATTTTCTTTTATCATCCGCGTCACGCCGTTCCGTTCCGTGTCGTTACAATACGTTACTTACTGTCTCACACCATTCTGTTGAAGAGAACAGAGCCTAAACATCTAGCATAATTTTCCAAGCAATATCTATACTTGTTATGATGAGTTGCAAGTTGCAACATAAGGATATACCTTGCATTTGGTATGATTTTTCAGTTGTTTTTCTCCTTTCATGAAAAATCATGAACATTTAACTTTTTGCTAAGACTATAAAACAGGGGTCAGGGTACAATAGCATCATTTTTGCAGAATACAAAATCAAAATTGAATGCTGCTGCATTGCTCGTTCTGATGAAAGGGATAGTTATAGTAGTGAGGCTCTCTGAATTGAATTCTTGCGCACATAAATGGTGTATCAGATGCAACATCCTATCCTATTGAAATGTCAATGAAAGATCGGCATTAAAGTAGTGTTTATGCTTCATTGAAGATACCAGTAATTAAGCAAAGCAATGGTATTAAAGGCTAATACCGCAGAGGATGAACTTTCTCTCTACTCGTCTATAGCCATCGGAGATTCACCCTTTCTACCCCTGGTGGACTGGGCTCCGAGAGCTATCCCGAGCTAAGGGGGTTTGATTCCCCGCTGCGTCTTTTCAATTTGTATAATCAAAATGCAACCCCCTGATCCTTCTTCTTCCTTGGAAAGCACCCCATGTTCTCTACTCCCCTGCCATAACAATTTAGTTCAAACAGTTCTTCCTAGATGGCACCCCAATTTTAGGCCTAGTGAAAATCCTTTTAACTATGTCTCTATTTGGGTGCGATTTCCTGGGCTTCCAATAGAGTATTTTGATAAGTCTGCATTATATGAAATTGCTAGAGTAATTGGAAAACCCATTAAGCTAGAGTTTGCCACAGACACAGTTGGTAGAGGAAGGTATGCTAGGGTCTGCATTGAGGTGGATTTGGGCAAGCGGCTTGCAAGAAAGGTCTAGGTAGTGGATGCATGGCAAATGATTACTTGTGAAAATCTTCATTCCCTATGTTTTAATTGTGGTCGAGCAGGACATACGAAAGATTTGCGCTCCTTCACGAAAAATACTAATGAGGTCACAAATAACATGAGTAGGCTTAGTGTTGCTGCAATGGAGGTCTCTCACAGCCATTCTTCCATAGTTCAGACTACTAGTAATCCCCAATGCAGATTGGGCAGTTTGAGGGGTTAACACCAAAACGTGGCAAAGGAGGACGTTTTAAATACCAGTACTAGCACAGAAATAACTCCAAGGCAGCTACATTTAATCCTCCTATTAATATTAGTGATTTTAATTTGCTTCGTGATGCACAAACACTTCCCCAGAATATCTCTAAGCTTCCCTCAAGCCCAAAATCAAACCAAAATGAACAACCTTCCTCTGCATGGAAGACCAATGGAGCCAAACAACCAGAATCCAACCCTCAATCCCTCTCACCAAAACAATCCCACCATCACGCTGAACCTTTTCCCAACATTCCCGACACCGGACCTTTTGGAGATGTTGTCAAAGCCATTACTCACTTACGACCAAATCTCTCTGATCAAGGAGACCATGCTCCTCTTTTTCTGAGGCCAAAGCCAACTCCAAGAATCATTCCTCCACCAAAAAAACTTGCAGAAAATTTTCTTAAGGTCAGAAAGGCAAGGGGTGAATCTTTCAAGGCCACCAAATCTAGCAACTTGCTATATCTTTCACGAAGAAGTGAAAAGTGTGAAGCTAGAAGTGGACTTTCAATTTTTTCACCAGAGGTACCCGAATGTGCAAGTTTGGGCAACACCAATGATGGGCCAAGCAACATCATCTCAGGCTCAGGAATTACAGGCGAGCTCCTCAACAACGATATCCGACAAGGGGAAGAATGTGATGATCACATCCCCACCTCCCCTCCAACCTGTTAAAATGAAGATTATACTTTGGAATATAAGAGGTGCCTCTAATCACGAGTTTTTGGGCCATGCAAGGAGCCTGATTCACGCCCATCGATCTGCTGTTCTCATTCTACTTGAAACCAAGGCCCATGATTATCGTGCGCGTCAAGTAAAGGCTAGTTTAGGTTTTGAAAAGCATCAAATTATTCCTTCCCTAGGGTCCAGGGGGGAATCTGGTTATTTTGGATTAATGAAACCTCATAAGTGATGTTTGCTAATCCATCACCTTATCACTTCCATACCCTGTTTAAACTTAAGCCTGATAGTCCGGAAGTACTGATTACAGGCATGGATGCGCCTAGTAATAAAAGAGTTAGAGATGACTTTTGGAAAGATCTTAGCATTGATCCTCCTCCAACTACCACACCTTGGCTGGTGGTAGGAGGTTTGAACGAAGTCACTTCTGGCTCAGAAAAGATGGGAGGACGTCCAGTTCGTCCTTCACAAGGGAGTGCTTTCAAAGAATGGACAGATAAATGTGATCTCATCGACTTGGGTTTCAATGGTTCTGCTTTTACTTGGACCAATGGAAGAGAAGGTGTTGAGCTGAGTCGTGAACGACTTGATCGTACTTTGGCTAACCCTAGCTGGATTGAATTCTTCCCAAAAACCCAGGTAACGCATTTGTCACGCACTTTCTCTGATCACTGGCCTTTACTTATCTCACTGGATTCGAAATTTGAGCATGTGAATCGCCCTTTTCGTTTCAAAGATGCTTGGACTTTACATCACGATTTTAAAAGAGTGGTGGACTTATCTTGGTCCCCTGACTCTAAATTTGGGGTTGCATGTAATTATTTCATTGATAATGTTAAAAGATGGAATAAGGATATTTTTTGCAGCCTAACTCACCAAAAAAATCGAATTCTTGCCCGTTTGAATGGAGTGCAAAAAACACTCTCTATAAACCCTAATACTTTGCTAATTAATCTTGAAAAGGAACTCATGTTTGATTTTGATAGCATTCTCAAAATGGAAAGAGTTCATTGGGCTCAAAAGACGGGAACTGATAGATTTAAGTTCAAGGATGGAAGTACTCGATATTTTCATATACTGGCAAAAATCAAACATGCAAGGAGTAAAATTGTGACTTTAAAAGATCCTAATGATAATTGGATTACTGAGAATGATATGCTAAAAAATATGACCAGAGATTTTTTTGTCAATATTTTCACTACTGGCCATAACACTCATATAAGAGAATTAGTAATTTTCAATGTCCAATTACCTTTGATGGTGAAGATGTGGAGAATTTCATGCAAATACCAAGCTCTGATGAAATCAAAAGTGTCCTCTTTCAAATGGCTCCACTCAAGTGTCCAGGACCTGATGGTATTCAACCACTTTTTCATCAAAAATATTGGGAGTCGATGGGTTTGCATGTTTGTGAATTTGCTAAAGATTGCTTCAAAAACGAATTCATACCTAAAAGTTTTAATTACTCATTTCTCACTCTTATTCCTAAGAAAGAAGTTCCTAAAATCCTAGCTCAATTTAGACCCATCGGTTTATGCAATACTATTTATAAGCTTGTGACTAAAGTTATTGCTAATTGAATTAAACCCACCCTTGACAAGATCATTGGATTCTCTCAATCCAGTTCATTCCAAATCGGAATATTGTGGACAATATTATCATAGCTCAGGAAATGGTTCATACTATTAAAAAAAGCAAAAAAGGAAAAAACCTTATGAGTCTAAAAATTGATCTAACTAAGGCCTTTGACTCTTTGGAGTGGGGTTTTATTCGCGATACACTTTTGGGTTTTGGATTTCCAACCAACATCACTAACCTTGTTATGAATTGCATTACAACCTCCTCCATATCTGTTCTTTGGAATGGTGAGATTACCCCCCTTTTTCAACCATCAAGGGGAATTAGACAAGGGGACCCCCTTTCCCCTTATCTTTTCATCCTTTGCATGGAAAGACTTTCGCTTATGATTAATGAAAAGGTCATGCTCAAGCAATGTAATCCTATCACCATTAGGAAAGATTTCAAGATTTCTCATATTTTCTATGTTGATGATGTTCTTCTTTTTGGAAATGCAACTCTTGGAAATGCTTGGAATATGATAAACACCTTAACTGAATTTGGGAAAAAAATCAGGGTTGTTTATTAGTAAAACAAAGTCTAAATTTATCTTCCCTCCTAGGATGCATCATAAGCTTAGAAGAATTATTTGCTCTACCTACCACATCCCTGATTCTACTTCTTTTGGAACTTATTTGGGTGTTCCCATTGCACCCAATAAGCTCAGAATTAGGGATTATTATTGGCTTCTAGATAAATTAAGCTTCGCATCCAGGGTTGGCAAGTTAAACTTCTGAATCTATCTGGGAGATGTACTCTCATCAAATCTGTCATTAGTAGCTTCCCCTCCCACATTATGCAAACCACTCTTCTTCCCGTAGGTATAATAAAACCAATTGAACAAGCTATACGTTGTTTCCTTTGGAACAAGGTAGATTGTGCTCACTACCTTTCTCGTATCAAATGGGAGAGTGTTTGTTTACCTATGTCTTATGGTGGTTTGGGTCTTAGAAACATGCATCTTTGGAATCTTTCTTCCATGGCAAAGCTTAGCTGGCATTTTCTCCACTCACCTACCCAACTTTGGGTTCAACTTCTTACTGCAAAGTACCTTAAAAAATCAATGTTTCTTAATTGTGACCCAAATCTGTCTTCTTCACACATTTGGAAGGATATTTTAAAAGGAAAAGAGTTGCTTTTAAAGGGCTTAAAAGTATGTGTTGGTGATGAAAGGGACACCTCTCTTTGGTATAATTGGTGGGTAGGACATGAACCTATTTATCAACAAATTAACACTCTTATGCCTCACGGCGTTGCTCATTGGAGAGTTTCTTACATAATTGACACTAAACAATGGGATAAGAGACATTGGAAATTTTGTTCCTTAGAATATAGTTGATAAAATTGCTCGCATTCCTCTGCCTATTATAGAAAATGTTAAGGATTCCCTTTACTGGTCTTTTGACAATAGTGGAATGTTTTCGATAAAATCAGCTTATAGATTGGCTTCATCTCAACTGAATCTTACTCCTACAAACAATATTAAGTGGAAATATATTTGGAAACTTAAGGTGCCCTTCAAAATGCGCATGTTAGTTTGGAATTGCTTCCATTGTATTCTTCCCACAGCGTTTAATCTGGCAAGATTGATAAGCACTTTCAATCTGAGATGCATTATATGTAATGCTGCAGATGAGGATCATATTCATATTTTCAGGGACTGTATCTTGGCTAAATCTGTCTGGTCCTTAACTCTAGACAATTCAAGCACCAGTGAAATCCACAATTTTCAGAACTTTAGCTGGATGGATTGGCTAAAGTTTAACTTCAGCCTAGATAAAGCCTGGAGTGCCAAATTCACTATCTCTATTTGGCATGTTTGGTGTGCCAGGAATAAGGGAGTTTTGAACAAACTCACTTCCACCCACGAGCTTTGATCAATCTAATTAACATGGATTATGCTACTAATTTGATGGCTTTTCAGATTGGGAGCAGCATCCACACAGCCATTGAACCAGTAAGTACCTGGAAACCTCCAAGGAAAGGATTTTGGAAGCTAAATGTTGATGGGGCCTTTAAAAAGAATCCTTGCACTGCTGGTGGTGGAGGTGTCATCAGAGACGAATGTGGGCTATGAAAATTTGGGTTTGTTTACAAGTTTGAAGCTTCAAATGCAGCAGCAACGAAGCTCATTACTTTGAGAGAAGGACTCCACTCAGCATGGAATAGGGGAATCAAAAAACTTGAGGTTGAGACAGATGCTCTTACCAACCTGGATCTCATCAAAAATCCCAATGCAGCTCTGTTTCATGAAGTGGGTGTTGTTATCAGTGATGTGTGCAACATGCTCAAGAAGAGCTGGACTGTTATCCTCTTGCATACCAAAAGAGAGGCCAACATTGTAGCTCATGCTCTTGCTGGACAAACTTTTGAAGAAACTGGACCAGGACACACCTACTTTTATGTTCCTACTTGCGCCAAGTTTGCTTACAACACGGATCTACTCAGCCTTAAGTGGGAAAAGGAAAGGGAGATGCAAGCCTAAACAGAGTTTCAGGCATCTATCTTTCCTATCTGATGTTAAATACTACCTATGCCCTAGTGTAAGCAGTCTAATATTTAGCTATGTAGTGAAGTATATAGGCTTCAACTATCTAGTTTGTGTAACTACTGTAAAGCTATATTTTGGGAATGCTCCTATCGGATGCATGTTGTATGAACCTTTTATGAAATATATATAATGAAGTAAGCCTTTAGTAGTAAAAAGTTAAAGGCTAATGGGTGCTTTAATATTCTAATTGGATAGTTCCCAAAAACTTATCTCTCTAAAATAAAAGCTCCTACCTAACTTTCTCTACCCAATTAACTCACGCGTGCTTGATTCAGTTGGCTCGCGGGCGATTTGGACAGTCTGTTGCCTTCCTCCAGACGTCGACGAGCTGTTTCTCTTATCCTTTGTCAAGATTATTGCATCATCTCTCATCCTTTTCTCATGTACCTTATCTGGTTTTATAGTGTGTGTGTTTGTAGTTTGCTTAAATGTTGGGTTAGATTTACTTCCTTCTTGTAATTATGTGAGAGCTTTTGTAATTGGGGTTCTTTTCTCTTTCCACTGGTCTTGTATTATGGATTCATTGTCTAAATGGGATGAACTAAGGGGGGATCTTGTCTTTACTCACTGTGAGGATGAAGATGATAATGGTGATTTGGGGCTACTAAAGTTTCTCTCTAATTTAGGTAGTCCATTGGAGATTTTATCACATGTTAGAAGTTTTAAAGAGGTGGGGAATTATCTTTTCAAGCAGGGTAAGTTTGATTGCGCCGCCGAGAATTATGTCATGGCCATTAAGTTGTTGTTCTATGTTTTAGCAAGCGATGTGGATGATTTGTCTGATTTATTTCATTTGGCTTTTTCTCTTAACTTGAATGAAGTTGCTTGTTCTATTAAATTACTGAATTATGTGAGTGCTGGCCAACTTTGTTCGATTGTATTATTTTATGATCCTGAGAATGTTAAAGCGTTATATCGGAGGGCTGTTGTTGCCATGGCTTTGAATGAGCCCAGACTGGCCTATATGGACCTTGTTAAGGCCTCTAGGATTGAACCTTTTAACCAAGAGGTGTTGAAGAAGTTAAAGGAGGTTGATAATTTGATTCAGAATATGGTTTATGGGGAAAGTAGTTGTGTGGGTTCTTTTGATTCGATGGGAGGTTCCAATGGGAATAGAAAGAAGGAGCTTGGCTCAACCAAGTCCACTAATCAAATTTCTGAATGCACCAAGGTAAATTCTATGGAGATGGTGGCTTCCTCCATTGGTGATGCGGAGGAGGTAAGTAGATGTGAAAAGGGAAGTGTAGTATGGAAGTATGAACAAAATTTGAAGATTGTTCCCCCACAAAACGAGGCTAAGTTTGAGATGGATTTGGATACTCGGTTAATGGTTGATGAGTTCTCATGTCAGGTTTACCCTAATATTGAGTCAGTGGCTAGCAATAATGCTTTGTAGACACCCTAATCGGTTCTCATCCCCTGACACTGCAACGCCTCATGATGATGGTAATGGATTAACATGGACGTAAGTAGAAAAGGACATTGCTCGAAAATCTAGACCAAATTCCTTGAAACCTCAGTTTTTGGATAACCCTTGTTATAAGGATTCCTACGCCTTTGACCTTGCCTCAATCAGGTTCTCGGATCATGAGATACCGCGTCTCGAAGATTTGGGTCAAAACCGCTCAATCCCGACCCCCTGGGTCAGCCCAAGGGCAATCTCGTAATTTACTAAGCACAAAAAGTCAAAAACCCTAGTCACGCGCGGGCCTCCAAGCCTAGCGGCTGATGCTATCAGCCTGGCGGCTAACGCGTGATAGCGGGGGCCTTCTGGCCAGCCGCTGGCCCCAGCTGCCTTCCGTCTGGCCGCTGGGCCTGTTTTTTGGCTGGGCCGAGTTGTGGCGCCGGGTTTCTTACCCTAAGCCCCAAATTCCGTCCCCTAACTCTATAAATACTTCTTTTCACCCTCTTTTGTAAGAGGTTGGTCAGTTCATAATTTTGAGAGAATTGAGAGCACATATTTCCCCAAATCAAAGAGAATTCAGATTTCTAAAGATTCAAGCAAGCATTACACCTAACCTAACACCCAAGATTGAAGAGAAATTCCAATTCTACTATACAGCTGAAGAGTCTGGAAAGGCGCGGGACCCCTATGACGCCATGCCCTGCAAACCGGGAAGTCTAACTCCCAGCCCGTAGGCGCCATATCCGGGAAATGCTCATCAAAACATGAAATTAAGCACCGCACACTTAAATCATGCAAATCACCAAAACAGATACAAAAAGCAAAACGCACCTGCAAGACCTTCCAAAAACTGCACAAGCTCATGGGAGGAAGAGTCGACTGCTTGTACCCCTCATCATTCACGCGGCAAGCAAACCGCATGCACCTCAAGAGGTTTGCGTAGCCCGGCAACCCCCAGTTGTACTCTCTCACCCTCTCCCAATCCAACAAGCTCGGGAGGTAAATAGCATGGATACGCTCCCCCTTGTCACCAAAGATAGTGGTGGCAAGGAGGTAGGCGATGAACTTCCTCGTCTTCTGCTCCACTTAGTTATTTCTCTTATACCTCATATCCGTCAAAGCAGCGAAGAGCTCGCTAGAGGAACGGTAATGGTGACCCCAGGTGTTCCCCCAAGGGCCAAACAACTCCACCATCTCCGTCTTACGTTTCCAAATGGAAACGTCATAGACAATGGGCGTACCCACGCAGGGTACCCCAGTCAGCATAGCAAACTCCGAAGGAGTGATCATCATCTCCCCATTAGGGAAATGGAACATGTTGGTAGCTTCCCAAAAATGTTCCAGAGACAAGCTGACAATACACCTCTTGACTCACTCAACCGAGTCCGCCGCTTTCAAAAGGGGCCCAAACCCCGCACCCAAAACTGCACTATGCACCTCTTTAGATAAGATCTTAAAAAGTCTCACCGAAGAGCCATAGTTACCATGGGGCTTCAAATTCCCATCGGGTTCCTATGATCAAATTTGCAACCTCTTAGGTTCACATTTCAAACAAATGTTCAATCCTAGGCATGTTTCTAAGTTTGTTCAAGCCGTGCAAAATCACATGCGCTACAAACTTGACAATTGCATACAATTTCAATACAAATTCTACTCAAGGCAAAGCATATAAACTAAAATTCAATGCATAAAACTATGAATTCAAAGTTTGAGGCTTACCAGAAACTTGGAAGCACGGGAACTCAAGTGAGTCGCCGGTCGGAAAAGCAACTCCGATCGATCACAAACGATGTCGGGCATCCTATCCGACCGTGTGTATCGATCTTGAGGAAAAGCCACATTGGGCTTCCTCTTTGAAGGCTTCACGTGGGAAAGAAAAGCCTTGGTGAAGATATCAATTTCTTCAACCTCCTCTCGGATCTCGGTCCCCCTACTTCTCTTCTTCACCAATTTTGGAGCCATGAAGAAGTATGAGCAAAGCAAGCAAGAGCAAACAAGCAAAAATGGAGAAATTGGGATTTTCTCTCTCCAAGGGTTTCAAAAACCCACTTTCAAATTCACTCCAACTTTGTGAGAAATCACAAATAAACTTCAAATTATGAAAAGATTATGCAAAAGCAAGCAAATGCAAGCAAAAAGAAGCAAATTTGAGCAAGAAATGAAGATTGGGCAAAAATGGAGGTAGAGAGAGAGAGAGAGACAGAGAGAGAGAGAGAGAGAGAGAGTCTCAAAAATTTGGGAAAGAATGACCCAAAAATTCGGCTTCCCAAAAAATACATCCCGTCTTCGCCTTTGAACCGGCCCAGCTGCCCGGTTCAGGGCAGCCCAGGCTCAGCGGCCCAGCCGCTGGCCCGGGCGGCCCCTCTAGTAGCCCCCGCACCTCCATTTGAGCCGCTGAGCAGGCCCGATAAGGTCCCCCAGCGATCAGTGGCCCTGCGCATGGCCGCTGAACCATTTTTCACGAGTTCAAATTCCGAGCGGGATTGCATTTCTTGACCGTTGGAAGCCCGGGAGACTCGGGCATGTCACCCAAAATGACTCTTTTGCCCCCACAGCTTGGTTTCCTGTCCTATGGACCCGGTATTATCTATTTTTGCAGGCACAGGCCTTCCATCTAATTTTTTTACAGGCACAGGCACTTTATTCTATTTTGCAGGCACATTTTCCCAAAAACACAAGCATCACTAAAGCAGAGAACACAACGCTCTTTGACGTTGAGGCTATTAAAATTAGCGTCACGTCGACACCCTTAAAGTAGAGCAACACAACGCTCTTTGACGTTGAAGCTAATAAAATTAGCATCACGTTGGCACCCGCAAAGCAGAGCAACGCAACGCTCTTTGACGACGAAACTATTAAAATTAGCATTGCGTTGGCAAGCACAAAGCAGGTAACCCTAACCACAGGCGGTCAGGAATCTATCTTTCCTTTCTTTCTAACATAAAGCATTTTCGAAAAAAAACACTTCAGGAATTTTTCGCAAATACTTTGACCTTCGCTTTTAGAAGTTCGGCCAAAGTGGGGGCTTCTGTAGACACCCTAATCGGTTCTCATCCCCTGGCACCGAAACGCCCGATGATGATAGTAATGGATTAACATGAACGTAAGTAGAAAAGGACAATGCTTGAAAACCTAGACCAAATTCCTTGAAACCTCATTCTTTGGATAACCTTTGTGATGAGGATTCCAGCACCTTTGGCCTTGCCTCAATCAGGTTCTCGGATCAGGAGATATCGCGTCTCGAAGATTTGGGTCAAAACCGCTCAATCCCCACCCCCGGGTCAGCCCAAGGGCAATCTCGAAATTTACTGAGCACAAAAAGTCAAAAATCCCTAGTCACGCGCGCGCCTCCAGGCCTAGCGGCTGACGCTATCAGCCCGGCGGCAAACGCGTGACAGCGGGGGCCTTCTGGCCAGCCGCTGGGCCTGTTTTTTGGCTGGGCCGAGTTGTGGCGCCGGGTTTCTTACCCTAAGCCCCAAATTTTGTCCCCTAACTCTATAAATACTTCTTTTCACCCTCTTTTGCAAGAGGTTGGTCAGTTCATAATTTTGAGAGCGTTGAGAGCATATATTTCCCCAAATCAAAGAGAATTCAGATTTCTGAAGATTCAAGCAAAGATTACACCTAACCTAGCACCCAAGATTGAAGAGCAATTCCAATTCTACTACTCCCGTTCGAATAGAACGTCCAGGTTAACCATCCTGAGGGCCTGAACTCTTTATCAAATCTCTTATTTACTGTTTATTGATCAAGTTTTATTTAGCTTTTGATTATGGTTGAATAAATTTGCATGTTTTGGGTTTTGTATATAATTATGCATGTTTAGTTAATATAAAGTTAGCATCTTTTTATTAGTTTATGCAAGTTTGCATCTTTTTGTAGTTTTTGCATGCATATAGCAACCTCATAGGTTTATTTTAGCATAAAGTTGATATCTTTGCATTGTTCTTCCTTTGAAGTTACTAACGATTTTATTGATGTGCATATGCAATATTTGGCGCGTTTAGCAAAGTACGGTAGGTTGGAGCGTTAGCTTATTGTCCTTATATCTTGTTTATGCTTAATAATAGTATGCATATGAATTGGATAAAAATTGTGCAAAGCGATAACATAGGTAATTTGGTTGTCTTTACCCCGCCTAGTTAATTTAGGATCTTGGACGACCGAACTTATATGGAACTATATAGTATAAATAAATATTTGACATGGATAAGCTTAGTAGAGGCCGTTTATACGGGCGACTTAGATGAGATTCGTTTTGTTTATTTGTACCTACACCCCCGAAGTCAATATTTAGTCCCCATGAGCATGAGTGAATTCCCAATAGGAATTGGGTGCACTTTTTGATGGTTTCCAATTGTTTCCTTAAAAGTTGGTGGCAGCTTCTTTATTTGCAAATTGTTATTCCCCATAATTAATTTAAATTGCATATTGACGTATTATTTAAGAACCATTCATTCCAATTAAATAATCTCGATCTAGACGCCGGAAAGACGAGGGTTCTTACATGCTTGTTTCTCAGATTGCAATTCTAATCTCTCGAAGCCTTAGTATCGGTTTTCTAACCGAAGGAGGCGGGGCTCCATTCAGATTTCTTCATCCACCTATCAGTTGCTTGCGCCAGGGCGAACAATTAGATTTTATAATTCATCCCAAGGTTCGGGTTGTTGAGCTAAACAAGAGAAGGGTAAAGAAGGATGACTTTGTTGTTCGAGGTGTCAAATTAGAGTCAGGCACTCAAAGCACCCCGTATCTACCATGTTAAAGTGTTGAAAGAGGTTCATCCTCAATAGAACTTGGGGATGAGGGCACATCGAGTGAGAATGTTTTTCGGTTCTTATTTGAGGCCAAACATTGCTCTTCGTTTCGTTTGGCAAGCTTTGTTGTGACGTCCCGACTAATAACCAGAAGAAGTTTGTTTCAAGATCAAGAATCCCTAGGAGTAGGTATCATGCTTTACCTTCCTTTAGTGAGATTTGTGGTTGCAGGTACCGACTCGGTAGTAAGAGGAAGAGTCTAGCATGTCCTCGTGAAGGTGTTATGTGTTCTCCAATGAAGAAAATGGTCCTCTGTGTTTTTGGTGATGATAGTCATGTGGTGTCCATGGTGTCTCCTACAAGGTCTAGTGTCTCTGCGTACCCTCCACAACTTTGTGACATGCTCGCTCAATGAAGAAGTGGTATTGGCGGTTCGCAGGAGGTTAGCAAGGATGGAAAAGGAGCGTCCCATGACTCAAAAATGGGACAGCCTCATGAAGTCCCTGGAGGTCAAGTTGAAGATGCGCATGTACTAGCAATGGCTGGAAATTGTTTTGTTTCATCTTTTTTTAGCTAGTTCATTTTATGCCTTGTATTTGCTTTCGTCCAAGAAAAAAAGCCTAATGGGCTAATGTGTCATTGTGTCTTTGGTCGCAAAAGAGACAGTTCTTCATCCTAGTCATACTCATTGTAACAAAAGTTTTGTGCATTGTGATCACAAAGCTGCGATTGTCATATGGAGCAAAGATCTAGTTGTTTAAAAGGACTAGTATATAATAAAAAGAGCTCTTACCAAAAAAAAAAAAAAATAACAAAAAAAATTTAAAAGAGAGTTGTTTAATTGCTGGACTATGCAAGTATCTCCAATGTTAGAGATTCAAAAGGTTTATATGGTTGTCAAATCATCCTTTTTAAAACCTCACTTCTACAATATGTATTTCTCTATCCTAATAACTCTTTAGGTTTGTAGGTTAATCACCATGCAAAAGATATTTTTTAACTTAATCACTAGGTGGATGCTCGTGTGTTACATGGAATATAATTATATAATAAAATTAATATAAGGTGATTATTAATCTCATCGAAAAATCAAAGTATAATTGTCACTTTTAAAAAAAATATTAGTATTATATTGGATAAATATTAATATATATAATCCATTTAATACCCATATAATAAGATTACTAATACTTTAAAGGGAGCTTTTTATATAATTTAAAATCTTATCACCAATTTCAATTAATTTTTAATTAACTCACTCATAAGTTACATGATCCAAGAGGTCATAGTTTCAAAGTCCTTTATACTTGATGTTGGTGCACCAAATCACCAATACTCTTATGTTGATATAAGTGTACAACTAACTTTTCGAAAGTACGATCCTTGTTCTATGCTATAATCATGATAAATGTGTAATGTATACATAGTTACTTTCAAAACATAGAGAAGTTTAAGACTTAAACCTTAGAATAGCAAAACAAATTTTAATGCTTGTTTGACTGTTTTTTTAAACTTGTATACATTAATAATTATAGAGTTGAATTGAACATAAGTTAGACCCCTAAAGAACATGGGAGATCACTCTATTACATAAAGTAATAAAGGTATACGTGATAATGGTCAAGTTTCCTATTAAAGATTGGATCTAGAATCATTTTAGATTCATTCTTTATTTCTTTATTCTACCAATACTCTTTTTATTATATTATACCACAGATTCTTGCCTAATCTCATGATTAGAAAAGACCATAATCTCATCATGGGATGACATTAAGTGTGCAAGTGGGGGAGGGGGAATGAGAGGGAGTGGTGAGGAAGGAGAGAAAGAGTAGGGAGGTTCCAACTCTTAAGATCATGATTTACCATTGATATTATACTTTGAGATTGCTTTTTAAATTTCAATAACTAATACATGTATGTTTTCTCTCTTTTTATAATAAAACTCTTTAGTTATGTCAAACTAATTATTGTTTTAATGAGAAAACTAATTACTTTTCTAGGTGGACGCATCATACATTGTAAAAATTATGCATCTTTTATGTACTCATACTTTATTTTTTTCAATCAGTAAAACAAAATACAAATGAGTCTCATTTTAAAGGATATTTCGTACTCTTTCCAATGGTGGAAGGAATTTATTTTGGTAAGCGGTGGAAGTAAAGTTAGATGCTAGTTAAAATCTAATAGTCTACTCTTTAACGATTTAAGAAAGTACAACTTTAGTATATATTTTATACCAAAATGGCTAATAGTCTACTCTTTAACGATTTAGGAAAGTACAACTTTAGTATTGTGGGGCCAGATTCTCGGGTTTTCTGGATTAGGACCCGGGAATCGTCGCGTTACATACCAAAGGGCACGTCCCGCGGAAATCGAACAATTGAAAAGGGTCAATTGTCAAGGAATCATCATAAAGTTCAAAGTCGTCACCTTGTTAAATGAATATAAATAAAGGTTCGTTGTCGCCACCTTGTAATGACCCAAGCAAGGACAGGTTCCAAAAGGAAAGGGTTTTATAAAAGACTTAAAAGAAAATCATTTAAGAAACCCAAAATTGACTCCATTGCGATAAGCCACGAAAATTCTTGTGGCTGGTCTTCATATGCAAAGATTTGGGTTCAGGGTCTAGGTTAGAAGGTGCGGACGTCACTTGGACCCGTCTCCTCCTCCGTACCGTGTACGGGCTCTTTACTAATACGTCAAATCCCTTTGAAAGAGTCGAATTTGGTTACATTATGCCTTGTTAAAATGAATATAAATAAGGGTTCGAAGTTGCTACCTTGTTATGAGCCAAACAAGGATGAGTTCCAAAAGGAAAGGATTTTATAAAAGATTAAAAAAAAAATCATTTAAGAAACTCAAAATTGACTCCATTGCGATAAGACACAAAAATTCTTGTGACTGGTCTTCGAATACAAAGATTTGGATTCGGGGTCTAGGTTTGAAGGTACGGACGTCACTCGGACCCGTCTCCTCCTCCGTACGGTGTACGGGCTCTTTACTAGTATGTCAAATTCCTTTGAAAGCTTCAAATTTGGTTACATTATGCCTAAAAATAAAAACACATAAGTTCACATTGGCAAACAACATGTTTGCAACCCCCCTTCTTCTGGTTGGTTGAAATTTAATTTGGAAGGTTCATTCCTTAGAAAACCTGGGCCTGCTGGTTGTGGCGGGATTTTAAGAGGATGTACAGAGAAAATTTGCATTGTCTTCTCCGGTAAGCTTGAGGTTATGGATTCTAATACTGCAGAACTTCATGCATTTAGTTATGCAGTTGTTGATTTACTAATGAAACATCCAAATTGACCGCATTTTCTAATAGTCTTTGAAAGTGATTCTTGCAATGCTATTAATTGGGTGCCGAAGAAAGATGATAGACTGTAGAACTAGTGGCGTATATTCAAAAAATTGGACACTCAGTTATATCAGTAGATGGTGTACAGATACAACATGTTATTGGAGAAAAGAATAGTGAAGCTGATAGGTTAGCTAAACAAGGTGTATATAGGGAGGATAACATGTTAATATGGATTTGATACTACCATAGTACCATGTATAGATTGGGGGTTATTCTTTTGTATAGTCGGAAACATTAGTAGAGATAGTCTGAATGGAATAGGTAGGGTCTTACCGGGCCTAAGAACCTTTGTATGATTACTTTGTGGCAATTAGTTGCCTAATGAAATGATTAACTTGATGTTAAAAAAAAAATAACATATTTGCATGCAAATCAAGGCAAATGCCTAAAATCGATATATTCACATATGGACAACGGGCTTGGATACGCTTATACTGCACTACGTACCAATCATCGTAGGACTTGAATCTACTTATGGATCAAAGCCCTAATCGTAGTTCTTGAATGGGGAATTCAGTCATTAGACTCTTGGGTGCCTTTAAGGTGAGTGTGTTCGTTCTTTCCCATTAGAGGGATATAATCGAGAAACTTATAAAATGACTCGCTACTAGAGGCGAATTGATCCGAGAAACCTCCCACTCCTCTAGCATGGAGCAAGAAAATGGGATAATTTGTCTATTCCTTCGAGGCGTTCAACCCAATAACATCTGGTGATATACGGGGATCAACCCAATTGCTGGCTTTAAGTTTAAGTATTAGACTTCTCGAAAATATCCGTTCTTCACTGAGGTTGGATAAATGAATGATTTGAGTAGAGTTTGGTTATGGGTTGAGTGAATAGTGATTCGAAAGAGTCTTAGATAGAATTCCCCGAGATGGCCCAAAGTCAAATAAGAGAAGACGATCAATTATTCATTTTTTTTGCTCATGATCAATTATTCATTTACATTCGATCATAGGTAGCAATTTTCGACCGTGGGATAGTCCAATAAGGATTCACGTCACTGGGGAAATGTCCACTAGGGATTGATGAACGAAATCGATTTTGAATAATGGTAGGTGAAAATACCCATGATCGCATATAAGTGAATAAGTGATTCAAACCTTGAATTTGATTTTGGGCCGGTTTTGACATAAATGAATATACCGGTCTTTATTAACAATAATCGTATAACTATGCAAAATCGCATGGTTAAGTTAAACAATATTTTTTTATTATGGTGAGTTAAATTATTTAGTGGAAATATGCATATGCAAATATGTACACAAACGAATTTATAATGGCCTTAAGGAGACGAATTATATCATTGGAAAATATATACATCAAAATGATACAAATTTGTACAAGTCCTACAAAAATAAAATATCACTCGATCTTGATATCCATTTTTACTCTGGGGCTCGAGATTGGGTCCCGTCTTCGAAAGATCAGAAAACCGATGTTAAAATTGTTGTTTTTAATAAATTAATCTAAAAATTGATTATTTATAGCGCACTCTCAGGAATTTGGACAAGGGAATAGTCCAAACTTTTCGTTTTATTCATGAAATTATTTTTAAAATAAACTAGACTCATTAAAAAGCTAGACTGGAGAGTTTCTTATTTTTATCTTTTCATTTGATGATTAAACAAAAATCCTCAAATGATGAGAGGAAAACTGTTTTTGTGCAAGTCTGGACAGAACTTCGAAAAGTCATAACTATGTCCTAGAGTAAGAAAATGGAGTGATTCCAGGCCTAACCCGTGTCATTTTGGGTCCTCTTTCTACTATAAAAATTTGGAGTTGATACAGTTCATGAGTAGGACATTTTCATCAAATTACAAGCTTCTGGATTGTAAATTCAGACTTGCGGTTTTTCGATTTAACTGGAATTAGTTACATTGATTTAGTATCCAATATTTACACACGTAAACAAATTATCGAGAATTATCGTGGATGTTAAGACAATTAATGAAATCAAACAAAAGTCCAGCACTTCGTTCGTTATCTCAATGTTGACGGAAACATTTCTCTCTTGGCAGATCATTGCTCAATTTTGTTTAATTCTTTAAAAATACATTAGAATTCCAAATCGAGTAATTCCAAAGTTCAAAATGGTCCAAATCAATTCTAGTATCCAGTATAAGAGTCACTTTACATTGAGGTAGTGCAAATCACAATGTTATTTAGAGGTTATTGAAGGTTATCAATTCTGGACATTAGGTCGTTTATCCATTTTTAGGATTTTTTTATACTCATTATAACTTCATCATTCTTATAAAGTGTCAAGTACATACATTAAAGCCTGTTAAGAAAAATTATGAAAAATTAGTATTGTCCGTAAGTGAGGTAATTAGGTCATTGTTTAACAAGTTAAAAATGTCCAAAAGTCCAAACTGTCCAGCATAAATTCATCAATAAATATATCATGGTAAATTTGTTACTTGTCCAAAATATGCAAACACGGTCTCTTTAGAACCGCGGAAATATCCTTTACAAATTGTCCAGAAATGGCTTAAGTCTAAATCATTTATTTTCACAAGTTATAGTTCATTTTATCCTTGAGGATCAGATCTAAACACCTCAACTTTGAATCATTATAACTAAATAATTAACCATTAGATCTTGGTGAAACTTATGTAATTTCAAATATAACAAACCAAAATTTTATTTAGCATTACTTTCACTCAGATGTAACCATGGATCATCCACAAAATATAAAGAGAGTTGATACTTACGAAACTATTAAAAATCTGAGATTATCACAGCAAATAATTTTTTTTTTTTTTTTTGGAAAGTAAATTTGATTTATATTACTTCCAAAGAAAGATGTTACAATAAGCACATAATATCTCGAAAACCCTACAAAATACTCATACAACCTAATAGCAACAAACCTGCTTTTTGTATGCAACTACCCCTAATTTCCCCTATTTGTAACCTACCTTCTATGAAGGGCAGTTAGCAAGTAAGCAAACTAAAGGGACAATTTTGCTGAATAAGAGAGGATAGGGTTACAGTCAATAATTATCTAAGCACAACACCTCTACATCACCCTTAGCTAAGAGAAATAATTAAGTATGCTCAACAAAGAAATTCTGTATCTTTTCATTCCTGGAAGCTGCAGCACGCCCATGCAAAGCTAGGATAATCTGCTTCATGATATGCTCATTTGTGTCTTTTTTGTCTTGAAAAATTCTCGTGTTCCTCTCCTGCCAAAGGTGCCAGACTACAGCAGAAACACAAGCAAGCGGTGCCCTGTGCTTTACCTGTCTCCCTTTGAAAGTGTCACAGATTTGCTTGTACACATGAGGCCATTGCCACTAAATTGGATTCAGCTACAGCCACTGAAACACTCTACGCCACAGCTGTGATGCAAACTCACATTCAAAAAAATACATGCTGAAATGATTCTTCTGCAGAAGAGCATAGGCAGCAGATGCTTGGGCCTTCGAACCCAATTTTGAATAGGTTACTCCAAATAGGTAATCTCTCCTTGATACACAACCACAAAGTAAATTTCCATTTAGGGTGAGCTAGGTTGTTCCATACCAGATTTCTCCAATACAGTTTCTGCAGGTCAAGGAGGAATTGTTTATAAACTGCACTGATCTTGTATTTACGGCAGTTACTAACAATATGTTGCAGGTCTTCTCTGGTATCAAACACTTTCTGAATGATCTAGGATGCTTGTTGAGGTCTATCCATGGTCTAGAAGTTTTTATGTTTGATGTAATATGCATTGATCCGTCTAACCCATAACTTCTCCTTCTTGTGTTGGATGTCCCAAATAAGTTTCCCAAGTGATGCCTTGTTCCATAATTTGAAACTAAGGATCCCAAGGCCACCTTTGGCAGCTGGAATACATAGATCATCCCATGCTACTAGAGATCTTCTACTTGGATCAGCTGCACCTATCCACAAGAATCTTCTACATAGCTGTTCAACATTGTGTGTAATAGCAACAAGGATTTGAAAGAATTGAGTCCAGAAGTTCTGCATAGAGAATACCACAGACTTAATCAATTGTAACCTCCCTGCATAGGATAGAAATTTGGAGGTCTAGGATTGAATTCCCTCAGTCACTTTCTGAATCAGAGGCTCAAAATGACTATTTTGCAATCTTTTGAATGTGAGGGGAATACCAAGGTATCTGAATGGCAGGGAGCCTTCCTGCATACCCATACTAGCAATAATATCTGTTTTTGTTCATCATTGACACCTCCAAAATATAGCTCAGATTTGCTCTCATTTGTTTAAAGTCCAGAGCAGGCAGAGAAAACCTTGAATCTCTCAAATAGCAGCTTAACAGATGCATGGTCTCCTTTGGAGAAAAGTATGAGGTCATCTGCAAAGATACGATGGACAAGGGAAAATTTCTTACATCTGGGGTGGTGCTTGAACTCTTTAACTCCTTGCAGTCCCTTCAGACACCTTGACAGATAATACATGGCTATGACAAAGAGATAAGGAGAGAGGTGATCTCCTTGTCTAAGCCCTCTTTTTGCAGAGAGGGGGGGCATGGGAGAGCCATTGAATAAGATAGAATAGCTCACAGTAGAAATGCACATCATAATCCAGTTCACAAATCAGATAGGGAATTGCATGCCAATAAGGCTTGCTCAATAAATACCCATTCTACTGATTCATAGGCTTTTCTGAGGTCAATCTTCATCACACAACGAGGACAGATCCCTTTCCTACCATAATGTTTTCACAATTTCATGGATTAGGATTATATTATCACATATAAACCTACCCTCAATAAATGCAGATTATTCCATAAGAATCACATCATGTAATACAGTGCTTAGCCTATGAGCAAGAGCTTTAGACAAGATTTTATACAGGACATTACATCATTCTATTGGCCTTTAATCACTCACATAGGTAGGACATGATTTTCTTAGGAGCTAAAGTCACAGAAGTACAAGAAGTACAATTAATAGCTCTCAACATATTACCTGATTCAAAGGTAGTAGAAATGGCCTCAACAATCTCATGTCCCATAGTGTCCCAGGAGCTCTTGTAGAAAGTAGCAGTAAACCCACTCGGGCCAAGAGCTTTGTCATCACTTATCTCCCAAAGGGATTTTTTTTATTTCCCGGTTAGTGAAAGGCTCACACAATGCAATCTGTTGAGCTACTGAGACTACAAGGCCTGCTTGCATGATAGCAAGGTCAACAGCTCTAGACCCCATCTTATTCATAAAAAAAAGCTCTGAAATTCAGTCTTCACCTCCTCTGGTTCTTGTAACTTGACATTATCAGTAGTATAAATAGACATAATTTTATTATGTGCTCTCCTACTCTTCACACATGCGTGGAAGAATTTGGAATTGTCATCTCCTGCTTTGAGCCAGTTTAGTCTAGATTTTTGCCTCAAATTGAGCTCCGCAGTATCTCTCGGCTTTTGAAAGTTGTCAAGAGCTTTGCTTTCTTTATCAATAAGTTCAGAGTTGAACTTATCAATTTCTAGGAGCTCCTAGATATGCAACAATGATTGCTGAGCCTCCTGAACTTTCTTCTCCAGGTGTGGCATATATAAATGTGAAGCCTTGAAACCTTTTTTCAGATTTTGATGCTTTTGCCAAATTTTACACATAGCATATCCCTGACCCTCATATTTCCATACACTAACCACTACCTCTTTATATCTAGGCTGAGAAATTCAAAGGTTGAAGAATCTGAATGGCTTTCTCTCCTGGACAGGCTCAGGCATAATAGTGAGAGAAGTAGGGGAATGATCACAAATGAAGGGGGCCAGAAAATCAGCTTCAATGCTTGGAAAAGTAGTAAACCACTCAAAGTTTCCCATAACTCTATCAATCTTACTATAAATCTAGTAAGATCATTGTGTTTGTTGCACCAGGTATATTCCATTCCCTTAGACTTGATATCTTCAAGGTTGAGCCTGTAGCATAAGTCTTGTAACTCACCAGTGCTAGAGAGTTGTTCACCTGCTTGCAGTATTTCAGATATCTTAAGTATAGCATTGAAATCGCCACCAATTAGCCAAGGTTCAGTAATATTGCAACCAAAACTCTCAATAGTCTCCCAACACACTTTTCTCAGATTGACATCATTTTTAGCATAAACTAAAGTTAACAATAAATTTATTCCAGAATGAAATAATAATCTTGTGTGCACAAACTTATCAGAAGCAATAATAATCTGAACAGTCAGAACTGCAGGATCCCAAGCCACCCAAGCTCTGTCATTTGGTGGTTCATTACGGTTGCAGTAGTGATTCCTGTTGCTGCACAATCTATTACCAACTCTATCAAACTTGTTGATCTTCACTTTTGTCTCAAGAAGAGCTACAAAGCTAGCTTTATTCTTTAAAATTTACTTCTTCACATCTCTAAGCTTAGATGGTTTATTTGTGATACCCCCAATATTTTCTATAATTATTATATTAATTTATAAATGATTTATAAATAACTTTGGAGATTAAATCGTATATTCATTTGAGGATTCAATTTATTCAATTAAAGCCATAATAATATTAATTATTATTATGGGACTTTCATAATTTATATTTATTTATTTGAGGAGTTTAATTAAAATGTTTTATATATGAATAAGAATTATTCATATAGTTTTAATTAGCTTTAATTAGCTTTTTAATTCAGAAAAATATTAATTAAATTTCTAAACCTAGTAGTCTTTGACTTGGGTTGACTGAGGGCCTATATAAGGAAAAAGGTGAGACAGTTGATCAGTTTTGCAAACTGAGCCAAACCCTCAAACTCTCTTCTCTCTCTCTCACCGTCCACTCTCTCTTTCTCTCCTTCGCCCTCTCTTCCTCTCTCTTCGCGTTTTCTCTCTCCTCTCCTTGCCGGAGCACCGGCGACCATCACCACCGGCCATGGTGGCCAGTGGGTGGTGGTGGTGATGAAGGGTCTGGTCATGGGCCCCATGCATGGGTACCCATGACCTAGACCGAGTTTTGAAGTTAGGGTTTCGTTTCTGTACTTTTCGTAATTATTTAATTGATTTTCAGTATTTTTGATTTAATATTTATATTTTTCTGTACTCGTTCGGAATCCGAATTTGGATTTTCAAAAGCCTATATTGGTTGGAATAAATCAAAGAATTTAATAAAAATATCATAATGAGATTTCGTTACTTTTTGTATTTTTGTATTTAATAAATACTGATTCGGTAATTATTTTTAATTAGGACTTAACGAGCAAGCGTGATTATCGTTGATTGGTTGGAGCATACTTACTGTTGGTAGCGTATTAGTGGTAAGCGTTCATGCCTACCTTCTTCCAAAGCTCCATCAAAACTATTTTGATGTGTTATGTGCTAATTGGGAATTTGTTGTGAATTTAATATGCAAAGCATGATTAAATTATATCGTCGTTATCATGAGATTTATTAAGCATGTTTACCGCTGTAAATACGATTTATAATTAGCATGTCGATGTTTCATGTTTTGAGAATTAATTAGTCCATATGATGATTGTTGGACAATTATTGAATGGTGAATTATTAGTATTATTATGTTATTAAATAAGTGCGAATTGGTATGGGTATTATTGAGTGCTAGTGAGACCTATCTATTATTGATTGAATGTCTTTGGATGATTGTGAATTTTTGGATATCGTGTTACCCTGCCGAAGTGCTGCCGAAATTTGGCTAGACATTACTTGTCATCATTATTGAATTATCGTCGTTATTGAATTAAAGCATATTTAATTCTCATCGTATTGAATTATCGTTATCGTCATTATTTACTATTCATTGTCTAGAGCATGAAATGAATTAGTAAGTCGTGGTCTCGTAGTACCACTTATGTAAACCAATGCAAATTATGTGAATTGAATTAAATGAGAGTAAGAGTCCTAATGGATCCCCAGGAGTAGTCGAGCTATCGGGATTGCACCTAATGGTGTAGTTCAAGGGATGAGTGATTCCCAAGTTACTTATGGGCACCTCGCAGTGTGTCTGGGACGGATCATTCCCCATTTATTAAGTCCTATAGGCTCGTATAATTGTACTAGAGGTAGTGTGCACACTAGAGTCATTAAGTCCATGCCGTGATTGTATCTTCGATAAACAGTATGGGTAATCGCTGTTTTATAAGCTCTCTTACATCTCTCTAATCAAGACGGATTGTCTATGTCGTATTTCGTATGATCACTATACAAGAATTGTGTTGTAAAAGAATGTCGTTATATGTATGCTTGATTATCTGCTTATGTGCGTATGCAAATGAATTTCAATGATTGTTCTAATACCTCAGGTAAGGTTTGCGAAATATTTTTACTGGGTACGAATGACATTTATTCAGTTTATCTGATTTTTGTTTCTGTTCTGTGTCTTTTCTTTTCTTCTGTATTTTTATTTCCGTCACGGAAACCATAGTGCAGGTTTAGATTGATTGAGGACGTACAACTTGGAAGGTTAGAGTTGGCGTCAGTTTATAGAACTGTTTCTGTTGGATTAGATCGTGGGATTATTTATTATTTATTTATTGGATTTGGTTTTGCCCTTGAAGGCCAGTTGTAATAAATTTGGTTAATGATTTTAGCTCACTATATAGACAACTATGATAATAACTGCTTAGAGTTATTAAGTTCCTTAGAAGCTCCTTTTGACGCCTAGTCTTTTCTTTCTGCTTAGAATTTACTCCTTAGTGATAAATGTTGCAGTAACTAACCCCTGGGTTTGTGACGGTTCGGCGGCGATATCGATGGTTTCTTGAAAATCGTTGTAAATTCGGGGGTGTTACATATGGTATCAGAGCCCTAGGTTTAAAAAGGTTGCTTAGGATTAATAAATGAATTAATAAAGATTAGTTTCATATTGGGAAAAATAAAATATAATTAAAGTCGATGAGCGTAGTAGTCCTAGAAGATAGGAATTATTTGAAATCACTTTGCTTGTGATTTATAATGTTCTCATTGTTTGATTGTCTACCTGTAGATGGTAAGGACAAGAAAGACCGCTAGAATGACGACTGCACACCAAGGGGCACGCGCCTTAGCCCATCGTGCACCACTTGCCGCGTATGTTGCTTCATCGGATAGTGAATCGACAAGAAATGACGCGAATGTACGCCGCGGACCCGCGCAAGACCGCGATGCGCCCGGACGGTCGCGCGCGCCAAGGCCGCACAATAGCCGCACGCCCCGCTCCTGTACCTGCACCTACTACTGCCCCAGTTGCCGCACCTTCTGCGAAAGTGGATGAAGAAGAAGATCCCTCTGAGCATACCGCGCCGGAAGAGCATGATGACATGCCGGAATTGGAGGATATTGGTGTTGAGAGCGACAACAACATTGCACCTACTGTTGCACCTACTCCTGCTGCGGAATGGTCTCCTCCTGTGGAACCATTCTTTGCTACTGATGCTGAGCTCGAGGATATACGTATCTACATACGACGTGCTTTTACTACGATCGAGCATTATCAGTATGAGAACCGCACGAGGCTACATGAAGGCTTATGGGTAGAGCTACTGCTGGCTGGTCTGCCTAACATCCATCCTGTAGATTGTCTATGTCGTATTTCGTATGATCACTATACAAGAATTGTGTGTAAAAGAATGTCGTTATGCGTATGCTTGATTATCTGCTTATGTGCGTATGCAAATGAATTTCAATGATTCTTCTAAAACCTCAGGTAAGGTTTGCGAAATGTTTTTACTGGGTACGAATGACGTTTATTCAGTTTATCTGATTTTTGTTTCTCTTCTATTTCTTTTCTTTTCTTCTGTATTTTTGTTTTTGTCACGGAAACCAAAGTGCAGGTTTAGATTGATTGAGGAC
The DNA here is from genome assembly GCA_038025085.1 of Tetragonia tetragonoides. Taxonomy (NCBI): domain Eukaryota; kingdom Viridiplantae; phylum Streptophyta; class Magnoliopsida; order Caryophyllales; family Aizoaceae; genus Tetragonia; species Tetragonia tetragonoides. The sequence goes on along the minus strand of CM076152.1, from coordinate 31,016,981 downwards.
GTACAGCTTGGAGGTTAGAGTTGGCGTCAGTTTATAGAACTGTTTCTGTTGGATTAGATCGTGGGATTATTTATTATTTATTTATTGGATTTGGTTTTGCCCTTGAAGGCCAGTTGTAATAAATTTGGTTAATGGTTTTAGCTCACTATATAGACAATTCTGATAATAACTGCTTAGAATTATTAAGTTCATTAGAAGCTCATTTTGACGCCTAGTCTTTTCTTTCTGCTTAGCATTTACTCCTTAGTGATAAATGTTGCAGTAACTAACCCCTGGGTTTGTGACGGTTCGGCGGTGTCGAGTCGTGGAGAGGGACGTTGATGGTTCCCTGGAAATCGTTGTAAATTCGGGGGTGTTACTTTATTCATGTCTCTAACATTCCAGACGAGGATCTTCATTGATGTGCATTTTTATCAGGAGGAGCCTTGTTCCCAGGGCTCACTTCTCTAGCCAGTTCCTCAGCATAATGCTCAGTTTCAATGTCCTCAAAGTCCTACACATCCTCATTTTGCAAAAAAGTAAAAGAATTATGCACATCAACATTGATATTCTTAGTTCTAGTCCCTTGCATTTGTTGTCGTCTCCATTCTTCCATAGAGATTTGTTGAGTGTTCAGGGCCGCAATCTCTACAAATAACTCCATCTCTGGTTGTGAGGCTTCATCAGTGTCAATAATTGGAGTAGCATGGCTTGTGGTTGCTGCAACTGTCTTAGTAGTAGTAGGACCTGTTGCAGCTGCAGTTGTGGCTACTGGTTGCCACTGGGCTACCTGTCTACGCCTCCTTCTCCTTCTTCTGACAGGTTGTTCAGCTTAAGGACTCACAGGGTTACATTTATCCTACATGTGGCCAAACTTTCTGCATTTTTGACAGAAAGATGGCTTCCACTCATAAGTCAGTTTTTGCTTAAACATACTCCCGTCATCATCCTCAAACCATATCTCATCCTTATAAGGCACTCTTATGTCAACCTTAATCAAAAGTCTAGCATAAGATACTCTCTCAAGTTCAGCAGTTACCTTGTCAACATAAAGGGGCTTACCAACACAGCTACCTAGACGACTAAGAGAATCCATAGACCAGCAGTGTAAAGGTAAATTTGGAAATTGAATTCACAAATGAATGTTTCTATAATTTGATGGATCCATCACAAAATCCGCAGACCATTCAACAAGAATAAATGGTTTAGCATTAAACGCATAAGGGCCCCTATTCAAAACCTCATCCATATCCTCAACAGTTGAGAATTTGAAGATAAAGTAGCTCTCTTCATGAAGATAGCATTTAGGTAAATTCACAAATTTCCAGTATGAGGCAATATAATTCTCCATCTGACTAAAATAAGGTGCATCACCTTGGACAAACCCAATAATTGCAGAATCCCATTTTTTAGATGCAGATTCAATTTCAGTTTTTTGCAAGTTTTGCCAATTTTCCCCCCTCTTTTATAGTGGGAGGTATGTATTTCAATTTGTATGAATCATTGGCAATGCGATTATTAGTCACATTGTTTACAGAATTAGACTCAGGTAGAGGGTTTACCCCATTCGCAGTAGCAGGTGCAGCTATTGGTTGCACCGGTGTAATGGCGGGCCTCGAGGAAGGAGGGATACTTCCAAAAATAGGCATTGAAATCCCTACCGCTAGTGTACGTAGTAGCCTCTTTCGTGAAAGGCGACACGCCTGAGCCAGGTGCAAGAACCATAATCAGCTACCTAACTGCTCTTGGGTGAAGATTTTCAACAAAATCCTCAAACCATGGGACACCTTGCGAAAGAGAGCTGTAATACCCTAGGTCTTCCAGTTGTGGGTCTTCTTCTTCTTCTTCTTCTAATGAAAGTTCTTGGTATTCAGGAATAGATGGAACCGAACCCAGAAACTCACTGAAAGGAATTGTAGTACCTCGTGAAACTTTTTATTTCTCCACCAATGGCTTTGGTGCAAGATAGTCATCTTAGCTTATCCTTCACCAAGAGGGCATTTCTAGAGAGAGAAAAAGGCATTTTTAAGTCAACAGGACATTGCTGATTATTTACAACAAACAATTATTGCTCCTTTAAGGCCATTATTTCGTTTGATATGCAAAATGAACATTTTTTAACATTTTTGATGAAGAATATATCAAGGTGGTGAATATAACAACACAAATAATAAAAAAACACAAAGTTAGCACTCACTAAAAAGAGCTTCTTTGTTTTTGTTTTTTTGTTTGTGTTTGTTGTTGTTTTTTTATTTGGTTTTTTTTCTTGATTTTTCTTAACTTCTAAAAATTCTAACTCAAGACTACTAGAAAGTGAGGAGTAGAGATGGAATAGGAGAGAAAATAACTTACAAAAAATTCACTAAGCAAAGGCCCTTTGTAATTGGGAACATAGGAGGTATTTATAGGCAAATGTAAGGGTGGGGGGGATTAGGGTTGTGGGTTAAAAAATCAGAATTTTAAGTTAATAAAAAAACTAACTATAAAGTTAAAAGAAATTAAAAATAGGTTGTTAGGGGGCAAGTTTAGAAGTCAACCTTAGGTGGATGGAAGAAGTAATGAAAAGAAAGTAAAAAATAAAAATAAGATTCTAATAGAGGTTTGTTCAAATGGGGTAAAACTGAGTCAAAAAAATATTTTGTGATTTTGTAAAAGTAAAACAAAATCAAAGATAAAACAAATACTAACAAGAGAGAGAGAAAGAAAGGAAAAAATAAAGAATTAAAAAAAATGCTAATTGTTTGTTTGGGAATGGGAACCCAGCATTAGAGAGAGAGAGAGAGAGAGAGAGAGAGAGAGAGAGAGAGATGGTTGGGGTGGGAGTCCCGCGCGGGCCAGAGGGAGAGAGAGAGAAAGAAAGGAAAATGCTGAAAGGAAAAAAAGGAAAAATAAAATAAAATAAAAAAATGGGAAAGGGATAGGGCCTTACTTAGACGGAGGAATGATAATTTTTGTTTAGTTTCCTTTTTTTAAATTTCGGTGGGGCTCACTAGTGAGACAAAATCTGAATTTTTCTTTTTTTCTTTTCTCCTTTTCTCTTTATTTTGTTATGAGTTTTAGTTTGGTTGATTATAACTTAAAAGTGTCCCTTATTTACATTAAAGTGACCCAATTTTTTCACCAAACAAAAAAAAGGTGACCCAAAAGAATGACCCTTATCTACACTAAAGTGACCCATCTATACACTAGAAGTGATCCCGTTTAAATTGAAAATGACCCACATTTAAATTATAATGACCCCCATTTTTTGTAACCAAAAAAAAATGAAAAATAAATAACTAAAACGGAGTCAATATTTTGGCGTATACAAATGCCCCTAATTGGCCAATTTCGTAGAAACGATGACCAGTGACAAAAGGACATTAAATTTTGACTCGGGGCAGTAAAAATCAAACACAAAACGATTCTTGAAGTAGTTGTACAAAGTCATAGTCATCGGTTTATGTGATTGTCTAAACTCTCAATCGATAAGTCGTGGTGTAACTGATTAAACAATTTTAATCGATTGAGTCTGAGCGTAACTATTTAATGTCTTAGCTAATAGGTAGCGGCGTAACTACTACGAGTCTTAACCGAAAGGTCGTAGTGTAACTAAGTAAACAGTCTATGCCGATTGAGTTCGTGCAAGTGTTAGCGTAGCTCCGGTGAAGTCGTAACCCTATAAATCTTGCGTGCAGTTCGCGGCGTAACTATCGAATAGTCTTAATTGAAAGGACTTGTGCAACTCTTGGCGTAGCTACCGAAGCCTTAACCGACTTTTTTTTCTCTTGGCGTAGCTCTTACAAAGCCTTAACCAATTTTCTCTTGTGCATCTATTGGTGGTGTAGCCTTTATGAAACCGTAACCGAAAATCTGAGGTCACAAATTTATTTTTGCCTCACTTCTTTTTGGGATAACAAAGTTCATTTTCTCTCTCCTCTTTTTTTTTTGATGAATTTTTTATTTAGTAGAAATATATGTTTGCATGCATGCAACATGAGGATAATTTTTTTTTGGGAAAAATCCCTCTAAAACTTAAAATTCATTTTCAACATCAAAGTCAATTTTTTTCGGAATTTTATTTTCATCACTTTCTTTGATGATTTTTGTTTTTTACATTGAAATCTTTCACAAATATGATATCATCACTTCTTGAGTTAAACCTTCATGAATAAGTAATAAGATGTTCCCCAAAAGGGTTAATCACACTACTAATCCATATATTTGAGTTTAAACACATGGAGACAAGTTGTCATTCAAAGGCTAAAAAAGGAATGGATGAGTATTTGGTTTTGAATATATGCTTTAACCAAATTGGGAAATGAATGATGGTTTTATGAAGTTGAACACTCCATCTTCTTCTTTTAAATGGAGTAGATTGCAAGAGTGTAACTCACACCTTTCATAATTCATCTTCTTCATCTTCATGTTTATCTTTCTTTATTTACTTAGCCAAATTTCAAAGTTCAACATCATGTTTCCAAGTAATGATATTGATTCCAATTTCAAAACTCTACTTCGACATGTTGTTACTCAAGCCAAACCCAAAGAAAACAATTCTTCTTCTCTTTTTCTTAACTCACTTATTCCTTTCATAAGGTTCTCCATAAATTGGGGGACCTTATAAAATCATCCCTCAAATATTGGGACAAAGATGATCATGTTTTTAGGTTTGAGAGGGGGGAGTTTTGTCCACTTGTTGAGGAAATTGAATAGCTTCTTGGTTTAAACAAGAAAGGCTTTCTCATAACTCCAAGCACAAATAGGGCTTATCAAGATAGCTTAAACACCCTCCTATATTTACCTTCCACTATCTCTAAATATCTTCTATTAGGAGATAGTGTTCTTCTTCTTCACTTGGTTAAAAGATTCGAACCCGAGAAGCTTGATTTCCGAATGAGTGGGAGAGTTTCTTACAACCAAGCTAGACTTGATGCAAGTATCTTGTCCATGATAGGTCTTTTTCTCTTAAGGGTGGATAATTCATTATGTAGTGCAAGGTGTATCAATCTTGTTAAAAAAAATGGTTTGGAACGTAGATTAGGCCCTCTTGTTCTTGAGGAGACCTTACTTGGTCTTGACAACCTTAAGGATAATCCCAACTGCTTCATGAGGGGTTGTCCCTTAGTCTTATACATTTGGTTGTGTGAGAAGTTCTAACTCATGAAAACCTCCTATAATCAAATTAAGGCCAAAGAGTACCTTTGAAAGAGGCAAATTCACATAATACAAGATTCATGAGTTGAGTGGGACTTGGGATAAAGTCTTTTGTGGGAAAATTGATTGGGTTCAAAGTTTCTTGAACCTTGGCAAACTGGTTTATTCCACTAAGGGCCACAAAGGTGTACTCCTACCGAGTATAACTCATGTCACATTCTACCTTCCTTGGCGGTGCCTTCGCCAAATTGGCCTCAAGCAATTCATGTCGAATCTTCCTTCACAAATTTGCTACTCAAAACCGGCGAGGTACTCCGATTTTTGACACATGGCATCAATTTGGGGTCACCCTTTGGTTTTCCAAACTTCTCCAATACTTCATGACGATATTCCCGAAGCCGGGTACCAAGCATGATTGATTGACGAAATATCAAAGAGCGGAAAACTTCATATTGGTGAAAACATGCAAAACGGGCCAACTTGGGCCTGTTGAAGGTAGGTATGGGCTGGTTTGGGCTGCTGGTGGGCCGGGTCAGGTGGTTGGGTGGGTCCCGTGGACCGTGGGGAGGTTTTGGGCAGCGGTGGTGGCCCCTACAGTGGCTCTGGCGGGCTGGTCGTTGGAGTCGGGTTGGTTGGCAGGCTGCAGGTGGGTGCTACTGGGCTTGGGACATTAGGTGTAGGTGGGTCGTGGGCTAGAAGTAGTGAAGTAGGAAGGGAAGTGGTGATGGATGGGGGTAGTAGTACTTGGGCTGAAAAGGAGGCAGAAGGGAATTGGGTTGATTATGCGGAAGAGGACAAAGAAAGCAAGTGGGTTGATGGAGATGACTCATGGACCAGAAATGATAAGGGAATGAGGAAGATTGAGCTAACAAGTTGTGAGTGAATTTGGGCTAAAAACAAGCTATGAGATTAGGTGTGAGTTAGGTTGGGGTTTGTTGTTTTGTTGTTTTTGTTGTTTCGTTTCTTTTTTTTCCTTTTTTGTTGTTTTCGTTTTGTTTTCTTTTTTGTCTTTTTTTTAACCACCCTTCTAAAAGAATTAAAAGGGAATTAATGAATCAATGCTCTAAGGTAGATGAGAGGAAAAAGAAAGTTGCAATTTTTTCTCATTTCCTAATTTTGTAATGAATGCCTAATTATTAGAGGAGGATATTATTTGTGGTGAAACTATGTATCTCAATATTTTTATGTACAAAAATATGATCATGATTATGAATGCATCACAAATGATAAACAAATGCCCAAAACATTTAGATCGCCAATTTAGAATCCAAACCAATATTAAACCACTTATTTTTTACATTGGCAATGAAATAAATTAAGAAAAGGAAATAAAATCCCTTTCTTTGTGAACTCTCCTTTTTCTTTATCTCTCTCTTTTTTTTACTCATTTTTTGTTTGAACTCTCCTTTTTCTATTTCACTCATTTTTCATTTTTTTTAATTTGCATTCTAAATATCACTTAAAGACAAATATACCGTCTTTTGATCGAATCCTTGCACATTGCCGACATATAATCACATTGAGAATCAGATCGAGCGTAGTTCGGGCCTGCCCCGAGGGTCTTTGATTTTGATGACGTTTTTTTTCGTCATCGTAAATTAAGACTATTACATCAGTTGATTACAAAAATAAAATTTAAGCATAAAACTTCTTCAGCTGATCCAAGTTCGTGAAACTGGAAAATTCATTCCCGTCGAGGTCGGCTAACTTGACTGCTCCGGCAGGGGTGAGCTCCTTAACTTTCACAAACATACCGATCTCATTGATCTTAAGAATAGTCATGACAACTTCCATACTAAACAGTTCAGTTGGGTACCTAGGGATTTTAATCCAAAAATCAACACAATTTATTTTCTTAGAAAGGGGATTGAAATTAGCTTCCTAAGGAATCAACACAAGAAGTTGTGTAGCAATATGGTAAGGTCTTTCTCTCCAAATAGCTAATGTATCTTGGAGGTTGTTAAAAGTGAACATAAACCACCCAAAACCAAGATCACGATAGGAAACCTCATCCTTCACAAATTTTCAGTCATTTTGAGTTTTTAACACAAGAGCCTTAAAATCAACACTTTTTCCTACCCTTTTTCCCAACAGACTAGTACTAGAAAAAACATTCATTACAAAAACAACTTGAGGAATATCAACCACAACAAACCCCTCAAGAAGAGGAGCAGGTAACATGTCAAATTTAGCATTATTAATACTAGGCTCAGGCTCACCAAAGGGGAAACTAGCATAACTCATATCAATAGTCTCAATGGTGAATTTTCCTGGAGTTTCTAAGTTAGAAACATCCTCCATTACCATAGTTTTGAAGCTACATCAAGCCATGCTTAGTGAACATGATTTAAAATAAAAACTTGAGAGAGAACTGTAAGATAACTTGGGAGAGAGAGGGAAATGGTGCAAGAGTAAACTTGCAAGACATCAGACTTAAAGAGTCGTAGTGTGGGTTAAGCTGAATACTTGAGTACAGAGAGCAACACACATACAACAGTAGAAAATTTGACCATAGTACAACTTCATAGGAAGGTAGATCGAAAAACATACTACTTGCACTTCCTTTAGAGAGGAGAGTATAGGATAAACAGTCTCTCACTACCAAAATTGTGGAGAGAACAGTTAAGGCATTACATGTCCTCAAAGAGAGAGGACAATAAGCTAATATACAAACAAGAGAGATAGAAGTTTTACCCGTCAATAACCGAGCAAAAGTTAGAGACCAAAATCCCCTACAAAAAAGGAAGAGACCCAACTTGAGAGTGAAACAAACCCCACTAAAGCATCAATATAAAATTCCAATGGAGTTGGTGAGATACAACGAACAAACGAGGCCACGCAGACCAAAAATTTGTACTGAGAGTAACACAATTTTCGATTAAATAATCATAATCCCAAAAATAGACTCAACAGATTGGACACAATAGGAGTGGTTGATGAAAATTGTGGCTTAAATGAAATTCCAGGGTTTGAAAAGAAATTCCCAAATTTTGCAGAGAGAAAGAGACATGTGCTTAAACAATAGAGAGTACGTGAACAAAAACAAGAGAGCTTGGAAGTATATATATCTTGAGAGGATTGATCTGGGTTAGTTCTCAAGAAAAGCTAGAATTAGGGATATGAATAGTTCTCGCAATATTTTCACTCAATAGTGCAATTCTTGGATTGTGAAGCTTGATGTGGGAAATTAGGCTGAGAATTAAAGAAGAACCGGGGATGATTTCATGAGTAAGGCTGTCTAGTTCTCTAATTTTGTGATGAATTTGGGGCTGAGATAGGAAATCGTGGGGCCTAGGTTTCTTTCGAGGATTTATCTCCACTTTCTCACTCTGGGTTTTCTCTCTCATTCTTTGGCTTGATCTAACTACTCCATCATGCACAAGCATTATATTGATAATGCAATATGTTGTACATATCCCATGAATAAAAGAAAAAAAATTGCGCAAAAGACTCATATCACTACAAGAAAATTAAGGTTTAGTGGCAATTTGTGTTGTGGCAATAAATATTATTCCATAATAAAAATAATACAAGCGGCAAAATGGAAATTGCCACAAATTTTTGGTGGAATTTTTGTGGCAATTTCTAAAATATGCTACATGTAGAGTACTTAAAAACATTTTATAAAGGAGTGATACAATGATGAAAAAAAAAGAAGTTGTCACACTATGGGTAATAACATTAGTGGCAAAACAAATATCCCCACATTATCATAGCCATTATGTGGCAATTTGGAGAAAGTACCACAAGTCAATATATTATACCATGAGTTGTGTTCGCTGCTCATATATAGGACTCAATTCACTTAAAGAGTTAATGCAACAAATTGAATGTTTTACATGCACTTTGCAAGGTATTGGCCATTGCAGCTTCTCATTGACCATAAATTATTAGCCCTTTTGCTTGCTATCCTATGCTTCATATTTGAACTAGCTTAAATTGGAGAGAGAGAGAGAGAGAGAGAGAGAGAGAGAGAGAGAGAGAGAGAGAGAGATTGGCGGGAGGAGATGAGGGGTATGTGCAGTGGCACCTGCCATGAGAGGAAGGAGAGAGGGAAGTGTGACTTTTTGCCTTCATCATTGTTCGCTCGTATTCGTCCCACATCGACAAACAAGAATCGATTTACTTCCAACTTCGATTATAAATGGAACATGTGAGTTAATTGAGGGATGTTGTAGATGATGGCATGATTACGACTATCATCAATTGGGCTGGGCCTTATCAAGTTTGCCTAATTTAGTTTTCAAACATTAATTATTTCAAAGCTTGTTATAATGTTATAGCATTATTACCTAAAAATTTAAATAAATACGGCATTACGCATTTTAATTATTGCTTCTAAATGCTTTGTGGCAATTTGCATTTGCAACTATAAATTTTGTGGCTAAGTTAAAAATTTGCCACAATAGTTTTTGTGGCAAAATAATTTTTTCCACAAAAGAGCATATATATTTTATTTTTTTTGGTGCAAAAGAGGGGCAAGCCCCAAACAAACAGACAATATATAAACTAGGAACTAAACGTGGCAAAGTCACTCGTATTACATCTTCATAAAGGATATATCTAAGAGCGGACAGAGCTTCCTCCAAGAACACAATTGTTTCATCTTGATCACACCCTGCATTCGCAAGCCAATCTGCACTTCTATTTGCTTCACGAAAACAATGAGATACCCTTACCTCCCAGTCTGTGTTACGGATGAGCCTACAACACTTGTGTACCATAAATACAGCAGGACCATTACGGACATCCTCACTTACCATCATCTGAATTACCATTTGAGAATCCAACTTCACCAATAATTTGTTCACGCCAAATTCTCTAGCCATAGTCAGGCCTCGTAGTAAAGCTAAATTTCCGCCCTCATCACCGTATAAATTCCATAATTCTCACTAAAAGCACGAATCATATGCCCACTATGGTCACGAAGTAATTTGCCCTCTCCAGCCGGACCTGGGTTTCCACGTGAACCTCCATCACAATTAAGCATAAACCACCCCTCCTCCGGTGCTAGCCACTTGATAAGAGCCTCCGTGCGACTAGTCGCTCCATCACGCCTAGCCTGCTCAGCTTTGGCCAAGGCGTTTTCCGTTTCTTCAATTTTCGATGGAGAAACGCTGTAGGATATGTAAGAATCTCATTCGCTCTCCCAAAAATTCCATAGTTTCTCTACTTCCATAAGAACTAAATGGTGATTGAGAATTTTAATGGGTCATCGTCATCATAAAAAGGGTCAGTGTTATCCAAGTTATTAACGACCCATTCCGTGATTGTCATAGTCCAGAATCGCGAATTTGGACTTGTTGTACCCATTTGACTCCACACTACTCGTGAGAATGGGCACTGCCTTAGTATATGGTCGATCGTTTCCTCCCGTGCACCACACCGAGGATATCTAGGATCATCATATATATCGGACAACCTTGTACGCATTGATGAGGATGCGATGATGTAGCACTAGCCAAAGAAAAGTGCAAATACGTTGTGACACCGGAGCACGCCACGCAACGTCCCATATTTGATTTACATTGCTGTCCAAGGGGAGTTTCATTAGCTTAAGAGAAGATTTAATGGTGAGTCCACCCCCCTTGTCCACCACTCCAATAGAGAGCATCATCTGCCTCTTCGTCTTGAATGAGCCTGTGAGACGCAATCATCTTGATTGCTTCAGTGGGTAGAAGATGAGAGAAGTCCTCCCACTTCCAATCCCTTCCTTCATCCTAGTATTCTTCAACAGTTCTATCTTTATCAGCCAAGGTGCAAGGGCCATGGACGAGAGCGGAATATCCGAAACCCAACTGTGATCCTAGAAGAGCGTTCGTTTCCCATTTCCAACTGCCACCCGTTAGTCCTCTCTCACAAATTTATCATTCTCCACAATTCCCTGCCAAGTATGAGACACATTACTCTTGGTTGCAAACATGTCAAGATCACATCGACCCTTGCAATATTCGGTGCGAAGGACTTGAGACCAAAGAGAGCCTGGTTCAGCTAGCACCCTCCACCCAAGCTTTGTGAGGACTGATGTGTTTGCTTGGAGCATTGATCGAATCCCAAGACCTCCCTCTTCTCGTTCTTCTTGAATCATGCTCCAAGGAACTAAGTGAAGCTTGCGTTCCTCCAATGTTCCTCCCCACAGGAACATGCATGATTTTCTATCAATGGAATTACACACTCCTCGAGGAATACGAGCAAATTGCATTGAATAATTTTGTCAAGGATGACAACACAGATCTTGTGAGAGTCGTACGCCCCGAAAGTGAGATACATTTAGCTTTACAGCCACTCAAGTGTTTATACACCTTGTCAAGGACGTGGTGGAACGTGGCTTTGGTTACTCGCCCAGTGATAGTGGGCATGCCAAGATGGAATCCCAGGTCATGCGTTTGTTCAATTCCCAACACCTCACTCGTCTCATGTGCTAGTGCTTCACTGACATTCGCAGAGAAGAAGACTCGCGACTTCGGGTAGGAGACTAGTTTGCCCGAGGCCCCGCAAAATAAGTCAAGGTACCCTTTGATCAATCTAGCCTGCTCGGGATTTGCTTCCGCAAAGAGTACTATATCATCGGCGAAGAACAAGTTGGTAATACTAGGTCCCCCACGTGACTAGTAAATGGGTTTCGAAAGACCACTGTTGACAGCTTGCTCAATGATATGATTGAGGCGTTCCATAGACATTACAAAGAGGTAGGGAGATAGAGGATCCCCTTGGCGAATTCCTCGTGTTGGAGTAAACCCATCCGTGAGCTCGCCATTCCATAAAATCTTCATAGAAGGTGTCGTGATACATAGCATAATAACATCCAAAAGAAGCTTTAGGATGCGCATCTCCATGAGTGTATCTCGAATGAAATCCCAGCGGAGACGGTCATATGCCTTAGCCAAGTCTATCTTAATAGCCATATAACCTACTCTTCCCTGTTTTCTCCTCATAGTTTGCAAAGCCTCTTGAACAATGATAATATTATCAGTGATCTGACGCCCTGGGACAAAAGCTCATTGTGTTGGAGAAATTATGTAGGGGAAAATAAGTTTCAATTTGTTTACAATAGCCTTTGTCACGGTTTTATAGAGAACATTACAAAGGCTAATTTGTCTAAATTGCGATGTCAACTCAGGGTGATCCACCTTAGGTATGAGGATGAGGTGCGTGTCATTCAACCCAACAGGAATTGAACGTCCTTGAAATTTTTTTATTACTGTGTCACAAAAGCTCTCTTTAATAATATCCCAGTGTCGCTGAAAAAATTGAGCATGGAACCCATCGGGCCCCGGGGACTTGTAGGGACCCATGGAAAAGATCACGACCTTGATGTCACTCTCAGTAAAGGGGCGGGTCAGTTAGTGGAAGTCACTCGCCAAAATGGGAGGGAAATGATCAGTAGGCACGTCCGAGTGAGCCCCACGAGCAATCTCAGTCGTGTAGTGGTCACTAAAAAAATTGACCATCATGGTTTTCACATTTTTAGGTTCAGTAACCCAATTTCCAGTATCATTTTTCAAATCCTCAACTCTATTTTTCTTACGTCGAAGAACAGTTGAGGTATGAAAATAGGTGGTATTTCGATCCGCATCCCGAAGTGATTCCATTCTTGATTTTTGAAATCATAATTCCTCCTCCTATGTGAGGACCTTATTTAATTCTGATCTGAGTCTTCCCTCTAGCTATAGTAAGTGACGCTCCCCGCTCACATCTAGCTTTTTTTGAACTCGCTCGATTCGTGCCCAGAGGTTTCTTTTCCTTCGAAATATTCCAAAAATGTTCCTATTCCATTGTTGTAGATCAGTAGCAAATTGCGTGAGGAATGGAACAATTGGGACATCATTGCCAAGTATTACGCACAAAGTTAAAGAATTTTTCGTGGGAGAGCCAAGAAGAAAGAAATCTAAAGGGTTTAGGTCCCCTTGGAGGAGATACAAACCCATCAGAATTAATCAAAAGAGGTGAGTGATCAGAGTTGATGGCGGGTAGATGGCGAACCAAGGCTTCATCAAATCGCAGTCTCCAAGACGAATTACAAAAAGCTCTATCCAACCTTGCTCCTTGTCGAGTTCCCTCGTTACGACCACGAGTCCAAGTAAAGCGAGGCCTAATATAGCCAAGATCAAGAAGAGAGGTATTTTCAATTCAGTGGCGAAATAAATCACATCTCCTCTGCATCTCCTGGTTACCACCATGTCTTTCATCGAGAGATATAGTATCATTAAAATCCTCCGCCAACATCTAGGGGAGGTTAATTGAAGCAGCCAGTTGAGATAAATTTTTCCAAAGTTCACGTCGCCTCACACTATCAGGGCTAGCGTAAACAGCAGAAAAGAACCAAGGGTCCTTTCCCCTTCTCACAATTTTAACTGTAATATGCTGGGAGTGATAAGTATGAACAGAAACATCAACTTCTTGTTTGTGCCGAAAGAGCCAAATACCACCACTATGTCCCTCTGCATCAACTCTCGTTAGTGGTAAATTGGTAAATATGAAAATTGTCACAATAACGTTTTGTGTTGCACTTCTTGTGGCAACCTTGTGGAAATTTTTTATTTTTTCACCATAAAGTTTTGTGACAATTTTTTGCTCTTTAGTGGCAAAAAAAAAAAGTGCCATTGATCCTCCTTTTTTTGTAGTGTGTGTCCATAATTGTGCAAATATGCCGTTTTCAAACACAAACTGAAAAACTTATAAAGGTGATTGTTTTTTTAGAAAGACGATTTAGTAATTAGAAGTATCATACCGTAACTATAAGTGATAGTACTAATATTGAAATAAATAATTTATTTTTCACCTTTCGACTTAGTTCATTTCAGTACAGTTTAATGATTTCTGTCACACTTTTACATTTTATTATTCATTTAATTGCACCACGGTTTGGTACTAAACTACAAATCTAAACTAGACTTGAAGTAAAACAGCAAAAAAAAAAAAAAAAAAAAAAAAAAAAAAAAAAAAAGACTTGAAGTAGCCTCCCTCCTTTCTTTCTCCTCCTTCTCTCTAGAACCCTAACCTTTACTAGAACATATTTTCAGGCCGGGAGGGCCGATTTAGGCCATTCCCCACCTGCGATTGATGATTTTTATCACGTTTAATCTTGATTTCTAACTTTTTTCGTTCTGAATTGAATAAGATCTCTCCCTTTGTGGAGTTTTTATGGGTCTACTTATCTTCCTTTCTATAGGATTCTTTTTTTACCTAATGTGCGATTGATTGTTAGTAGAAACAATATGAATTTGGGAACCGGATATACACATGATTGACATAATCATACAGAGGTTTGTGGGCAAGCGATTGCGTTACTTATGGTGAAGATCTCCACTTTCGTGAAAGATGAAGATACATCAAGAAAGTACATGATTACTATGCATGTTGGGAGTCGCACTTGAGTATTCTAGTATATTGGCTTGTTAGCGGATTTTTTTGTTGTTTTTATTGATTTAGTATGTTCTAAGGTTATTTTTATCGTAGATGCCGTATGACTTTTCTATGAATGAAAGTCTCCTATTCCCCTCTCAAAAAAATAAACTAGACTTGAAGTCCAATGGTGGTAAAACATTTTTGATGGTCAAGTCTAATGGTAGTAATACTAAGTCCTAGTCCTAATACTAATGAAGGACTATAAATCTAAGGAAAATTTCACTTAGGTGCTCTGAGGTTTTGAGTATTATTTTTTAGGTGTTCTGAGGTTTGCATAATTTCACTTGGGTGACACTACGTTTTGCAAAGAATTTCACATAGGTGACGCTAGATAACGGTGTTAACTCTCCGTTAAATTATATATCTAATTGTAGTAATTAATGTTAGTAAACTAACCCATTATTTTTTCTTTTCTTTCTTAAGGTAACTAACAAGCCAATTCCTGTAACTCAATTCCCCCCAAAATCATTTGACCCCACGTCACCCATAATTTCCCACAAAATATCTCACTTTTGGAACCTTTCTTTTCTTTTACAATTCATTTCATTCAAAATAGTGAGGAGCAGGTCTTTTTCTTGCCACTTTTCTAATTTTTTTTGGGATGTGTTTTCTCGCAATTTCTGGATGAAGTAAGCATATTAACTTTGGAAATTTTCTGGTTTTTCTTTGAGATTTTTTTGGAGTTTTTAAGATATTTTTTTTCGGAAATCTGGTTTTTCATAAATCAATTGTTGCAAAATAAATAAATAAATAGATTCATAGTTTAGCACGTTAATCAATATTCGGGATCATCAAAGATAATTACCCTTCACACTTCATCAAAAATTAACGAAAGTTAGTCTCCATTATCACTTTTCACCTATATAAAATTATTTACCAAACCTCATATCACCTAAGTGAAATTATTCAAACCTCAGAACACCTAAAAAATAATACGTAAAATCTCAAAACACCTAAATCAAATTTTTCCTAAATCTAAAATGGTGCATATTAATGATAAACGATCCCATGCAAAGTCTGTAACAGACTTGAATCAAAAACCTCACCATTTTCGGAAGCTTTAGATACTCTTTTTAGTTTTTACTCTCAAAAAGGCCTCTCTCTCTTTCTCTCTCCTATTTTCCCTCTCTTGTTGGCGGCTTTAAGGTTTTAGTTTTTTGAAACCTCTCTCTCTCTCTTTAATCAACTAAACCCCCATAAACCCTAATTCTCTCTCTCCACAACAACAATGGAGCCTTCAAAGAAACCACAGCTCGAGTTCACATTATCTTCAGTCTCTCACCTCCCACTTTCTTCTTCAACAACCTCTCAATCTTCTTCTTCTTCTTCACTATTTTCCGCAAAGTTCTACGTTGATTCTAAAGTTGCTGAGCTTCGAATTCGCAACGAAACCGAAACGAATAACACACCAAATATTGATCTTCTAACAACTGAGGTAATACTCTAATTTTAACAAATGTTGTTAATTTTTGGTTTATAATGGTAATTTAATTATATTAATGTGTTTTTTTTTTGGTTTTGTGTTGTTTTCAGTTATTGAAATTAAGTCCAGTTGACTCAATTTGTATAAGTGAAGCTTCTGAAACTGATAAAGAGGTATGCTTTATTGTTTTCCTGTAATGGGTATAAAATAAAGTTACTAAATTTTTGATATACTTGATATGTTGAGAAGCTAGGTGGCTTAATTTATTATAGTCAGAACTGCCTGTGTTATGTTTGGAACTTGTTTGTTTGTTAGTTGAGATATGGGTTAGGGTTGTTGTGTGAGAATAAAAGCGAGTTGCGAAAATAACTGTGTTTGTAAAACAGGAATCGTACTCGAAGGGCATCACCATCCAATTTAGAAATGAGGAGGAAAGCAAGGCCTTTCATTGTGCATTTAAACAATGGAAGAAAGAAGCGATTGTTCAAGGTGCTATGATACTTTATACTGTAGATCAGTGGAAATGAATTTGGTATTTGTTGTTTAGCATTTTCGAGTTAGTTGAATTGGCTGCTTGTTCTTTTGTAGTTATGTATGCATTTCGGTTTACTGTGAATGATCTTGTTTGGTTCTACTGATTGGTTTTATTATGCCCCCTTCCGGAAATAAGAAAGGAAAAGAAAGAAAGAAACTTTCAAGTGGTTGGACTTGTGAAGAGGTAACAAGGTACCCTTGCCAGTGAAATTGGCTTGCAAGTTGTCTTTTCTACTAGAGGGATGGATGGGGGGTTGTTCTTTCTCATTGATTCCCAAGGGTGTAAAAGTGCGAAGGAATGATGTCCTGAACTCTTGATTGGGTGCACCTTCTTCTTTCAAATTGATGATCACTTCCAATATTAAACTGATTTAATATTATCTCTAATATGCTGCAGCTGGACACTCCAATTACACACATCATGCAAAAATGCCTTGAAGATAGCCAAATCTGACCCATTGAACAGTTGACACCTTTTTATACTTGCTCCATTATATGCTTTCATTCCACACCCTATGTGTGTGCTCATATAAAATGACACCTGGATGCTCCGAATTAGATGAAAAAAACAAACATGAATTTATAAGTATTCCCAGACTTCCATAGACATGTAAAAAGAGGAAACTTCTTAAATCTGGATGTCTGAGTAATATAGCCCTTCATAATAATTTGATTTTAGTTTGTATATGGTTAATGAAAATGCTGGCATTTGAGCTTCCAATGTGCAAATATGGCTTCTATACACATCTTGTTGTGATCTATATTATCATTTTCTGTCCAAAGGCTTCAATTATGTAATAGGCTGCTTGAGCCGGTTAAATCTTTTCATCCTTGGAGTGAAGAGGTCAGGTTTCTGTGTCATGGTGTCCATGTCTTACTGTTTACTATTTTCTCTCCTCTAGGCGACAGCGTACCAAAAGCTTTTTCCCTTTGTTGTGGATTCTATGGTGTTCATTATATCCATACCAAGATGACTTATTCAAAATATTGAACATAGCATGGGAATAAGCGTAATAATGATAAAGGCTCTCTATCATATCTAAGAAGTTTCTACCTACTTGTCTCTGTTGCAGGAACCCAGCTACCCAATGGAGTAGTTGCAGCTCCAAAAAGCAAGTTTGATGTCAAAATAGAGGAATCGTCTGCGAAGATGTATTTCCATTATTATGGGCAACTTCTACATCAGCAAAATATGATGCAGGACTATGTGAGGACAGGTTATATAGCAAATTTCTTTTAGTTGTGTGCTTTTGTCTCAGTTGAAGGATCTACTGTTTCTTATTTTTGAAATCCTTTTGGCAACTCATGGGCTACTGTAGTTAGGAAGTAATCAAGTCATCAATATATGTAAGGCAGAGTATTCCAGTAACATTCTTAAGCATTTTTGCTACAGGAACCTATTATGCTGCTGTCATGGAGAACCGTGCAGACTTTGCTGGGCGTGTGGTGGTTGATGTTGGGGCTGGTAGCGGTATCCTATCATTATTTGCTGCTCAGGTGAAAGTGGAATTTTGATTTGCAACCATTGCGGGGAGCATGGAAATATACATTTTTGACACACTGAGGAGTTTGTCCAGGAACATTTCCTAACTGATATATTTTGGACATCTTCTTGTTTACCTTTTGGGCCCCTTCAGGCTGGAGCAAAGCATGTTTATGCTGTAGAAGCATCTGAAATGGCAGATTATGCTCGCAAGCTTATTGCAGGGAACCCATTGTTGGCCCAAAGAATAACGGTGATTTTGCTTAGTGTTTTATCTACAATTGTTCATTCATTTGTCTTTTTGAGTGTCAGATTATGTCGCAGAGCTAAAATTTCTTGCCATTTGTAGGTTATAAAAGGTAAAGTTGAGGAAGTGGAGCTGCCTGAGAAAGCAGACATACTGATTTCTGAGCCAATGGGTACCATTACATCCTCCTATATACCGCCTGTACTCCAGATACTATAATAGCTTACATTTACACTTTATTATAACTGTGTATTCTTCTAATCTGTAAAAGTAATGAACTAGAAATTCTTTTTTCTACCCTGAAGGCACGCTATTGGTGAATGAAAGGATGTTGGAGTCCTATGTCATAGCACGCGATCGGTTTCTTGTTCCCAATGGGAAAATGTTCCCTGGAGTTGGAAGGTGAATTCCTGGATATGCTATGTTGCCCTCTTTAAAATTTACTCTCAAGTCTCAACATTTATATCTTGTAGCTTTTTCTTTGTTATTTTTAGTAGACAAAGTCAGAGCTTCTTGGTTCTTCAATGGGATTCAAGCAAAGAGATTCTTTGTCCTTTTCTTTTTGCATTGGTGGCAGTTTTTATAGTGTTATGATCTTGAAGGGGGATGAAATTGGTAGCTGTGAGTGTATTCGAGTGGGGAGGATGAGTTGTTTGTACTTTTTGTAGTTCTTCAATAATACTATTTGTTTCTGTAATGTAGATCTAGAAAACTTTAAGAACATGCTTAGTTTTTTTTTTGTCTTTTTTTTTTTTGTGAGCGTATAGTTAACTACTTAACTTGGGCAAGGCATTGATGTTTGGAATCCTCTGCTCTACAAGTTGCTCTCTGTTTAGGTGTTTGGTCCACAATTTGCTTTTTACTTAGGGTTTCTTTGGGTGTTAGTCTTGATCTCTTTGAGACCTTGTTGATGAGAAAGTGTCTACGAGGTTAGATGGCTGGAAAAGGAGGTCGGAGTTAGTTTTGGGGCGGGCATATACGGTTCAAGCACATGTAGGTCTAGGGTTGGTGAATGTTCAACCGTAATTGAGAATTTTAGGGTTCTTGTATTCTTTACAAGGAAAAAGGTAGTCTTTTTCATTCTCCCTTCAAATGTAGTGGTAGGCAGTACCCCGAACCTTGGGTAGCCCCTCCCAGAAAATCCATAGAGATAACAGCTCAATCTTCTGTGGAACTGGTCAGGTTGAAGTAGGCCACACTTTTTCAATTGTGGCGCTGACATGCTGAACAGTTCTGCAAGGTACCAGGCTTCATACCTTTTCAATGAAAATCCTATCAAAGACGTAGGTTTTTCTACCACCTTCATGTGTCATATCGGTGGATAGGAAAGATACGTGAAGACGTGTGTAGGAGATATATCTTTCCTTAAAAAAAAGGTCAGCCCATCTCGTACAAGTGTACAACTCAATCTGACCCCATTTTCCTGGGAAGCTAGGTTCCTCGCTGAATAGCCTCAAAGGTATCAAAATAAGAGAAAGAGACTGTCTCGTTTGTGTGGGTAAGCTCAATAGTGAGGAGACTTGTGTCCTCTGAGTTTATGGACTTGCTTAATTCTTGGTATTGTTGTTGATCGCCCTATAATAGATGCTTTCACGTGGTCTTGCCTTGAATAGATGCCAGTATTGTCTTGTATTGATCATCTTCTTTATACATTTTTTGGGATTTATGTAACTTGTCGGAGATCGCTTGGGCCAGAACTCTTGTAGCTTGTGGCTAGTTGTGTTGCGAATAGACCTTGGCTTGAGATGAACAACTTCTGCTACTTCGTGAAATATTGGTGGACAGTTTTCTATGTGTCCAGTTGTCATAGTTTGATGCCTAAGCAGAAAATTAAAGAGCTGAATCCATATCTTTTTGGGAATAGTAGGAGGATGGAGAATTTGGAGGCTAAGGATAAGTCCTTTATTGACAAAGAAGATGAACTTGAAAGATTGGAGGTTAAGAAGGAGCTTTTGTTAGTGAAGAGATGGGTAGAGGCAAAGGGCTATGCTGCTATGCAGTATTGGATTGAAGGAGACTGCAATACTAAGTTCTTCATCATGTGCCAATAATAGGATGAACTTCCATGCTGTCTGGAGTACCAGAGTGGAGGCTAACTCAGGAGTGCCGTTTTCAAAGGCAAAAGCGGTTGCTGATTTTCGTATGAAGCTTTATCCCCAGAATCACTTTTGGATGGCTTATCTTTTGAATTTCTTAAAGTACGATGGTTAGAGCTGGAGAAGTCGTCTAAGAAGAGGAAGTTTGGAATGCTGTTGATAAGTAATGTAGATAAGTCTCCATGTCAGGAAGATTCTATAGTGCATTCTTCCAACACTGTTGGCATTTTACCAAGAGATGTTAGGGATTGAATTCCATTCTGTGTCTTTGATACTAATGTATTTTACCATTAAAAGCTTCATCTCTAAAGTGTCTGGCGCGCCTATGACATCAATATCTTTAGATAATTAGATCCATTAGTTTGCTTGGTACTTGGTAGTCTGAGATGACGCATTTGGCCATTGGTGGGTCACTTGGATGAAACGAAACCATTTGAGGATCAAGCTTCTTCTACTTCGGATTACTTCGTCTTTGAGGCTGACAAGTTGGAGTAGAAGTGCATATTGTGAACTGCACTTCTGTTTTTTTGATTTTGTGGATTAAGTCCTACACAATAACCTGGTCCTTTATGTTATTTTATTTTTATTTTATCTTTCCTTTTGTACATGGGTGACACTGTGACACCCACTTGGTCTAAATTACTGATCAGAAAAAGCAAATGAAAATTCATGTGAACTATCTTTTGCCTAAGTGTTGGGCTCAAGAATTCTTCTTGACTCTCTTCTGGAGTGTGCTTTCCATCGTGGATGAATATTACTATTTGCTATATCTTTTTCTCCATTCATGTTTTCGGTTGAAGTGTTCTCTTACTGTTATCTCTGATCATTGCTTCTCTGTCTACTTCCATTTGTGTAGAATACACATGGCGCCATTTAGCGATGAATATTTGTTTGTTGAAATTGCTAACAAGGTATGCATTTCAGTTCTTTTATGTACTGTATTCCATAGGCTTATCGATATCATGCTCTGTGCGTAACTTTGATTGCAAGATGTACTTAGCTGGATAAAGCAAAAAAAGAAACAGCAAACTGTTGGTGTGTTGGTATTCTGAAATTGCTGGAAGAGTTTGCCATTGTTTCTAATCATCAATATAAATAATCTTTCTGCGGTATAACTTCGATACCAAACCTGCTCCAAAGTTCTAAAGCCCTTCTACTCCCGTGTATCCCTCCTCTCCCACTGTCTGTGAAGTAAAAAACAGAAATCTTGACAAAGGGTCATAGCATTCTTGAACTTGCGTGGATGCTTGACACAAATAATTAATTAAATCAAGATGCTTTGCTTGGGTTTGCGTGGTCTGCTAACTTGTGTTGATGTAGGGTCAGAATATATTTGGTTAGAATTATAACAAGATATCCTGCACTAGTTGCTATAAGAAGACTATCCTGAGCCAAGGAACATGCATGAAAATGCTTGCAAGCATAGCTAATTGTGGATTGTAGCAGTAAAATAACTATGAATCCCTGTACCAAAATTTAGACCAAATATTGCTTTAAACTTCTACACTCTTACATCATGTGTGTAACCATGAGCCATGAAGTAGATATCATAATGCTTTCTCCTATAGTAATGATTGTTTCTTCAATCTTCTGATTTCTGACATGCTATCTATCTGGAAAACCACAATCTGTCTCCCCTCAACAAAAGCACTCTGTGCCCTCGAAATCGTCTCAGACTGGACAGCTCCAAGCCTTATAGACAACACCTTGGTGACGATCTTATAGGCACTGGTAACCAAGCTAATAGGCCAAAAGTCTCTCACACTAATGGAACGATCCTTCTTAGGAGCGAGGGTAATGAAACTTGAATTCATACTCTTCCCAATAACCCCCGTAGCATGGAACTCGGTAAAAACCCCAAGCAAGTCCTCCTTAGTCACCTCCCAACAATCCTGATAGAACGCCATAGTGAACTCATCCGGCCTAAGGGCCTTCTCCCTATCCATACTAAACACCGCCTCTCTAATCTCACCCAACTCAAAAGGTCGTTCAAGCCAGGCCCTAAACTGAGGCGCAATCGGAGACCAATCCAACCCCTCAATCACAGGTCTACCAGTCACTT
This sequence comes from Tetragonia tetragonoides, assembly GCA_038025085.1. Classification (NCBI taxonomy): domain Eukaryota; kingdom Viridiplantae; phylum Streptophyta; class Magnoliopsida; order Caryophyllales; family Aizoaceae; genus Tetragonia; species Tetragonia tetragonoides. Next base: position 30,994,613 of record CM076152.1, on the reverse strand, counting down.
CCTCCGCCAAAAGACCCTTATAGAAATCCGTAATTTCTTCACTAATCCTGTACGTATCCTGCACAATCACCCCCTCCCCCATCTCCAACTCCCTAATATAACTCTCATCGCCCACCATTCACCACCTTAAAGAACAGCCTCAAGCTAACATCCCCCTCTTTAGCCCACCGAACTTTCATCTTTAGCCTCTGACTCTGCTTCTCCTTCATCAAAACCTCCTCTAAGCTATTCTTCAACTCCACACTTCTCCTCTTAAGCTCCTCATCATATCCCCCACACTCAAAGCCTGATCTGTCACCAGTAGTTCCCTAAGAATCTCTCCCCCCCCCCCCTTTCTTTTAGTGGAGCCAACGAGGTATAGGTGGGGGTAGAATGGAGTTTGGTTTGGATTGTTGTATAGAAAGAATCTTTTAAGTTTAGTATCTGTAGAACTAAGTATGCTCATCCAAATCATAGACTTCTTATATTAGATTTGTTACTAAGTGAAAAAATTGAAGTTTCAACTATAAAAACTAGTGGGCTAGTGACTCTATTTAAGTATTAACTAGCCAAGACTCTAACATAAACCAGTATTTTATTTGCGAATTCCCACAAACTGCAGGACTAGTTGCCTATTGATGGTAGATGTGTCCTCAATCTCCTGATATCTACTCGTAGATATTAATGGACTAAAAGGGCGTTTGGGAAGTGGGAATGCGATTGTGTGACTATGGGGATGGGATTTGTGTTGAGGGGATAGGGAATTTGTATACTTAGGCATTTGGTGCTTTTTTATTTTGCCCATCACTAGGACTGATTTACTATTTCTTAAAACTTTTTGGGTCACTTTAGGAACAAAATTGAATTGTCATCTTTGGAAGCTAAATAAACTCTTATATTTCTCTACTGTATAAAGGTCTCTCGAAACCTTTTGACTTGCTTAGATAGCAATATGGACGAATCTCACCCACTTACTAAAAGTGGGTAGCTATTCACAACTTTGTTGAAACCTGCAATATAGATAAACCTCTCCCTTTTTTTTTAATGCCTACAAACATTGTTACGGGCTATATCGCTGTCTCTTCATTGATCAAACAACAATATAGCATGTCTCAATGTTAAATATTAGTATTATTATTAACCGTTTTTAAAAAAATTATCAAACAACAAGATATTTCTTTATCTCAATTCCATGATTAATGTTAATTGGCTATATGTCTTATATATATTTTGCGTAACTTGAGGAACCATATATGTTTTGAATATCTACTCGAAAAAAGGTTATATGGTATAAGAGAAAAAGTACTGAAGAATCAAGAGACTGGTTGGTTGGGAAATTTACGGGGTCAGAAACAGAGTCACATAGCCCATTACGTTAATAGGTGTTTAGTTAGGTGAAGCAAAGTTCATTCCGTTACTTGGGTTAACAGATTCCTTTCAATTGATACCCTGATTCCCTCTAGGTATGGGATTCAAATAAAATGCACCCCTCTCACAATGAGATAACCAGAGCTACGATCTACTTTGCCGCCATCCTTGAGTACTCTTAGGTACCTTGAATTTCTCTCTCCTCTCTCACAGGTGGTTGAGATGTGGAGGGTTGTATTTCTGATTTTCTCTCCCCCCCCCCCCCCCCCCTCTCTCTCTCCTCCGAAATTTGGCTACTGCTTATGCAGCCTCTGCTCTAGCACCTATGAGCTCTGTGTTGAAGACTAATTGGTTCCTTTCTTTGTCCAACGTCGTCCATTTTTAGCTTCTCAAAGCTGAGAATTCCAACAATGTTACGGACTTCTCCTTTTCTTTTTCTTAAATTTGGAAATCTTGGTCTCGAATCTTCGGTAAACGTCAGAATTTAAACCTAAAGATTCTTATCTGCTCACTATTCTTTTCTTAGAAAGCAGATTTTATCTCCTAGATTTTAGTGGAAATATTGCTTTTGATCATCCCAACTTCATTTTGAGTAAGATTATGGAAATTGTCAAGCATTTTTTATTTTGCTAAAACATAAAAGAATTATATTGTTAAGAGTATTATTTTTTGAATTTTAACGTAATTCAGGACTTACAACTCTATTTACATTCTCTAGAATAAATCGTTGGGTTTCTTTATTACCCACTTACATTAACTGTACATCTGTACCTGTTTCAGTGGTAGTCTGATGTGCTACCTTTGTCTTCCTGATAAGACCCATCTTTTCATGCCTGCTATTTTATTTAGCTTTTTCCTCTTTAATCCTAAGCTCCAGTGTTGGCTTTGGAGCGTTTGGACATTCTATATTCTCTGTTGATAAAAGCAGTGCTTTTAGTGTGATACTTTGAATGCTGCCTTTGCATTTTTGTTCAACTGTTATCTATTTGATGGAGCTGCCCTGTCTTCTGATTTCTTAATGACGAATAAAAGGTTTATTTTCTGATTTTCCCTATATGCTTATGAAGACTGTCGTATTAAACAAAGACCCATCTTTGATTTCTAGTACTCCCTCCATCTCAAAAAAACCTGAACCTTTGCTTTTTCACGGTCTCCAAGACCAGTTTGACCGTAAATAACTACAATTATACGAATATAAAAATTATAACAATACGATTTTTTTAAAGTACTTTTAAAAGTGAATCTAACAAAAGTATTTTCATAATGTGAATATTTATATATTTTCATAAATTAATGGTCAAAGTTTGTTAAGTTTGACCTTCAAAAGGCAAAGGTTCAGGTTTTTTTTAGACGGAGGGAGTATTTTGTATGTAGGCGTGTGTCGAAGTTGAAAGTAATATTTTTCTGCTTAATTTGACAGGCACTCTTCTGGCAGCAACAGAATTATTTTGGGGTTGATTTGACCGCGTTGTATGGATCTGCATTTCAGGGTTATTTTACACAGGTACTTACCTTGGCTTCATACGTTTTATTTGTATTTCTTATCTTTGGATTAGCATTATTGAGTTTTGATTTTCTGTGTTGCACATTATTCTGCTAAGCACACTTGGAGTGTCCACTGTGAGCTATGCACCTATGTAGAACATTTGGCACTCGACCCCTCCCCCCCACCAAAAGAAAAAGAAAAAAGAAAAAACCTGCAAGCTTTCGTGCATTGTTAATTTAAAATATGAGTTCATGGAACAGTGAGTGGTCTCTAATTCTTATGTGTTTGTTGCCTCTAGGTTCCTCAATTAGTTGGTAATTAGCTTGTGACTGTTGAGCATGTAAAATGAAACAGCAGATAAATTGCCTCTAGGTTCCTCAATTAGCTGGTATCTAGGCTTGTGAGTTGTGAGCATGTAAAATGAAACAGCAGATAAATTGACATAAGTGTGGACTTATCTTGGTGGATGCCATTTACATTATAAAGATAAGAAAAGGAATAGGAGACTATCTATAATTTCCTTATAAATGGAACTTGGAAGCTGACCCAGCTTTTGCAAATTGATGCTACTAAGTTACCATGTATGATTTCCAAAATAGCGGACTATCTATAATTTCCGTATCCACCCATTTCTACTGGTGGTCTACTTCGTGTTGCCCTCTGCAATTCTGTCAGCATTGAGCCTCACAGTGTCTTTTTGTTTGTCTTTGACATGCTGAAGATTTTGTTTGCCAAATAGGCTTTCAATGTTTTATTTGTGATGACCTAAATGCATATGCTATGAATCTATGCAATGCTGGATTATATCCAGCCCACACTAGTGCTCTTGCTTAGAGTTTGTTCCTTACGAAGAGGAGGATCTCAGTTGTGGAATGAGGCTGTTGGAACCAACTGAAAGTTTGAAAAACCTTCCTTATTAGCTGGACATCCGTTTAAAGCTATGTGATGGATTTTAAACACGTTTTTCCTTGTTTCCTTTTCTCTTTGATTGTTTTTTGCCAAAATTATAAAATGTTTATGCATGTGGTTATGATTAGTTGGATTTTCTGCTGAATATTGTCTGTTGTGTTGATTTTCTTGCAGCCTGTGGTAGATGCTTTTGATCCAAGGTTACTTGTGGCACCAGCTATATGTCATGTGATAGACTTTGCTTCGATAAAGGTGCATTTTGTTCATTGAACACAACTTTTATGTCTAAATTTTTTCCACCTGTGATACTTTTGTTTTGCTAATTTTTAACTCATCATTATCTACTTGTCTTCTTTATCTGCTATGCTCAGTCCACCTCTTCCTTGAACTCAATCTGGGGATCGAAATCCTCATTCTAGTCCAACTGAATCGAGAAAGTTCTACTTGAAATGGCAATTGTGTTTGAAGAGCCATTTCAAAGGTTTCATAAAGGGGTGAAATGAATTACTTACAAGTGGGGTACTTGGGTTTAGTGCATAGATTAAACTGCAGACCCTTTACTTTTTAGAATTAGGAAAAGATAGATGTTTTATTTGTTCCTCTTACAATTATCCCACAAATCTTAGAGAAATAAAAATATTTTTTAAACCACGTGATATATTTCTTACCGATTTGAATTGCTTAAAAAATAATAAACTGTATAGTATTTTAGAAAATTTAATAGCCGTTTCAGTACCATGGTCGTGTCCCTGTATTTTTGGTGGATGGCACTTCTCTGTATGTGCGCTGTCAGTCTCTTTGCAACCTAGCAAGAGGGCACTCAGGGATGAAGTTCATTTGTTATATATACAATGTTTTGGTTGGTCTTGGTATACTTCAGGATGCTTTTTCACTCTCATTGTGTTTTTCTTTTTTCAAACGCCAAAGACATGTTTGCTTTCATGTTCGTTGTTCTTGACTTTGTGGAAGAATTGTTTATATCTTTGCTTCTTTTTTTCCTTTTTTTCTTCTGCAGGAGGAACAGTTGTATGAAATTGACATTCCGTTAAAATTCACAGCAACAGTGGGCACAAGAGTGCATGGATTAGCTTGCTGGTTTGATGTTTTATTTAATGGAAGGTAGCTAGCCAAATTTATAGCTCTTGTTGCTTTGTATTTGAGCTTTAAATATAATAGTGGCTAACTACTTTAATTTTTTTCCATGCAGTTCCGTTCAAAGGTGGCTCACCACTGCTCCTGGGTCACCAACTACACACTGGTACCAATTACGATGTGTTCTCTCTCAGCCTATTTATGTCATGGCCGGACAAGAAATTACTGGATCTCTTCGAATGGTTGCCCACAATGCTCAGAGCTATACACTAGATCTGACGTTGTCAGGTTGGTCCTTTCTCTCCCTCCATTATTGTTTTGTTGCTGGATTGGATTGCTTTAATGATCTCTACTCACGTACAGCTAAAATGTGGGGTGCTGGTGCTGAACAAGGAGGAATCCTTCAAACTTCTACTGGAAAGATGGAGCTGAAGGAGCCCTATTATAGAATGTCGCAACCACAAATACAACCTCAGGCCTACTCAGGGACTCAAGATCAGCAACCGCAGCAGCTAATACAGCCACAGGTACCAAATAGCAGACTAGTAAGCATTAGATATTTCACTCAACGTCCTGCCAAAGCCACTGCTACAATATACATAGACATTTGGTGTGATTATTTTCTTCTAGATTACAGCAAAGGAGGGCCAGATGTCCTCCAATTTTATTTAGAATAAAGTAATCACACTAAATATTTATGCATTTTCTTCTAAATATTTGAAATAAGGAGTCTGGGCCGGGCCAGGTCAGTCTTGATTAGCTTTTACTGTCTCTCTTTGGTGAGCGTTGCTGCATATTTTCGTTACTTCTTTCCTTCTTTTTCCCGCTGGTTTATATACTCATGTTTGCATGTTTAGTTTGCCTTTCAATTTGGCATATTCCAAGAGGTGATTAACTGACTGAGTGATTAGTCTTTGGACTTTTAGGTGGTGATTAACTGACTTAGTATTTTATCTCTTGGAGTGTTAGGATTGGTCGTGTCTTCCACACCTTTTGAGTTCCTTACAACAAGAGCATACGATTTTAATATAGCAAATATTCAGATTTATCCCCAGTTTAAGAAGTTCAGACCTAGTATATTGAGTTCTTTGTTTATCATGCTACTCTCAAATTCAAATTTCATTACTTGAGGTGCCAGCTGGTGGCTAGAAGATTTTCCCGACATATTTTAAAATATAGAAAAGGAGAAATGAGTACAAGTGCATATAACTTTGTTTGACATACAGAATCCGTAATAGCTTATGGTAATCAGTTTTGGCTAATGACTTTGTTAGTCTATACTCGCCTTTGATGGAGAATGGGACAAATTACATTATCACTAAGCTCTGTTTAGATTATAGTTCCTTACAAACTCAACCTCCGAGCTTCACATAGGCCCATTTTACTTGTTCAGTTGGGAGGTGGGGTGAAAACTCAAAAGGTTCTTCGTGATGCTTCTGAAGGCATAGCCAATGATGGTGGTGACAGTATAGTGGTTGTTTTTGGTCATTCCGAACGATGAAGACCTCATCGAGCTCTCACTCTACTTGTGAATCTGAAAGGTAAATAGTGAGTATAAATAACTTTGTTAAAATTGAGCTAAAGAACTTCTGTGTTATCTTTCCATCTTTCCCCTTGTTATGCTATTAGGGCGTCAGGGTCAGTTTGCACCTAGCTCAGCCCATGATTGCATTATTTCCTGTGCCAGCATCTCTTGAGTCTGGGTTGAGCATTATTCACCAAGGATGGCCACTTGACTAGTACTATAGCCTATAGGCCTCCTCTTGACTGCCAATGTTGAAAGGAGAAACAAAAGGAAAGAGAGGGCCTGCATTAGCGAATGCCTAATAAGGGAACTGAGTGCTGCTTTCTCTGCTGCTAAGATTACAGCATGTGTAGATTATTCTTGAATCTATGCCACCACTGGGAAAGTTCGCTCAGTGTTTTTGACGCTATTGTGCAAATTTGAAGTGATTTTGGCTCTAACTTTAACTTTTGGGTCATATTTTGTTGGTGGCCCTAGTGATTGAGGTTATCATGCATTTACCTCACGCATCTAAATTTTCCTATGTCATCTCACTGAGGCTCTGTGTCTTGTGATCTTTCATGACAGGATATGAATATCCAATCGTTGGATCTTGAAGGAGCTGAGTTATTACGACAAGAATTAGAAAATGCAGATGTTCAAATCCATTAAATGCTGGAATTCCCAACCCTCAAAGATTTGGTCCATTTATCCAATGGAGCAAACATAAGGTCAAGGGTGTGGCGATTTTCATAAATATGACCAATCTATTGTACCATAGGGTGGAACATCCACAAATTTCAAGTGGGGTGTTTGCAGTTCTGCCAGCCATGGTCCTCCAGGCAAAATATTAAATCCCCAGTGAATGATATAGAAAATTCTTTGCTTGTGGGTTAGCGCTGGATTGTGTAAAATATGAGCTTAGATAAGGGCACATTGACCAACTTGGTATGAGTTTTCGATGTCATCTTCATATTATGTTGTGCAATATGTTTCAGCTCTTCTTATTTATTAGTTGTGAACTTGGGAGCTCAATATGCCTAGACGCTTAGAGTGAGCTTAGCAAGACTCTTGCCTATCTACACTACCCCTCATTTTCTGGGTACAACACCCATCAACCTTCACCTTTCCCCAGCCAGTCAGCCACCATACGGCAAGGCAGCAACCAACAGTTAACTTGAAGCCGGTGCTGCGTAGTGCATGGCGGCCGGCTCGTGGGGCTTATGGCCTACCCTTCTTCATTCCTCTCTGTTTCCCCCTTCCCCTTCCTTTCCACACCGTTTGTTGACCAAACATTGCCATGCTTGCTACTTGCAGGCTTGATATCCATTCTTCATCTTTGAAGCCTTTCTCATCAAATCCATCCATTAACGCCTTTCATTTTACTTTATCCTCGTCAAACTTTTCAGGCAACCACACAACTACTGTATCGTTAACCAACTTCCAAGTGTCATATCCACTCTTAAACTAGAGTTTGGTTCAGACTTCATTTTGTCATCAATATATATATATGTAAAATTGAGTTCTCACTAAGTATTGAATAATTAATAAATAGCCATAAATGCATGGATGATTAAAAAGAAACTAAAAATAATTTTGTTTTATTTTAATAAGAAATAAGTAACATAAGTATTATATTTATTATTCTAAACAAAATTATAAATTCACTAAAAATGTAATTTCTTTGTAAGATATGTTTTTTTTTTTTGATAAAAAGATTATTATTGCTCTTTGCTACTCCTATTATTCAACTTTATATATTAATATGATTAAAAAAAAATTATCATATTTCTTCTAATAATAGAGAGTGCATGATAAATAAGAACTCGTGCATCGCACAGACGTGAAATCTAGTTCTATAAGGAAAATTACAATGTACGAATCCTACAAAAGGCAACATTTGATCAAAGGATTACAAACCTTTTTTTTTTTTTTCCATTGATAAGCAGTAAAACGGTAGGGGCCCTCATCACGAGGGTAACACTCCACCGCTGATCAAAGGATTACAAATTAAGATTAGCACAATGTCAATTATTGGTATTCACCGTTAAACTATGATATTGTTAATTCTGATAATTCACTTACAGGAAGGATGCTCCTGCCAAATTTGTCAGAAGATTTTATATAACTAACAAAATCCTACAAGAAAATTGCCCCCCTTTTTTTTCAATGCTTCGTCAAATAAATCATGAATGCCGAGTTCACAGACAAATAGAAACCTCAAAGAGCTTGAACTGTTGAGGGAGATGCAGCAACAAGTATCAATGGGGCTCTTAAGTCTTAACATCGTCGAGGATTCATTTGATCTTTGGTTTCAAATTTTCCCTTTGTGAAGAACTCTTCCATTCTACGGCCTCTCTTTAACTCTCCGTATATTCCATTTAGAAGACTAGCACAGACATTTGAGCTTTTCTTTAACTAACTGACACCGGCAGTAGATGGAAGAGCTATTCAACAATCTGCCTGTATCTGAACTTGGAACCGCCATTAATAGACTGAAGATCATGATCACTCATCTTCAACCGACTGTTAATTCCTCAGGTAATGGAAAGAACAAATGTAATCTAGTAATGAAAATCCCTGGATTAAAATCAGTAAATATACTACGAAGTACATACTTGAGATAGAATCCTTGACTAACACCCACCATGTCTTCGTTATTCTGTGATACGTGGTCTTTGATGCGATCTTGCAAGAAATTACAACGTAGGGGTCCTGAATAATCCAAAAAAGACTCAGTCAATATAACCACATATGCTCCCTTGCTAAGTTGAAGAGGGAAAGAAAACCAACTGCAAAAAAGCCTACGAAGAGGATAGGAAAGAGGATAAAAGAACAAAGATCCTAAGAATCCCCATTTTCCTACCAAAACCAAACAGCAACAGGATTTGCTTGACAGCGAAAATCTCGCTAGAGACAGATCACAATTGATCAAGGAACACAATATAAGACAGTCCTACATATCAGCTGCAGAGCATAAATAGCACAAAGGGCCAACAGGAGTCTTTTCTTAATTTAATGTTTGGGATACATGACTCTGAATTCTGACTCTGTAACCAGTAATAGCAGATTGTTTAACAATAGAGAAAGGGGTGCAGACAACAGGAATTTGGCAACAAAAACATTGTATGAAGGCCGGGTATGTTATGAGATCATATTTGGATCCATTATACTTCCAGCTACGCGTTCTTTTATCATGCATGTGCAGACTAAGAACTCCAGATAGATGTATAATCATCTATGAATCATTCGTTATGGTATCAGAACGTAGAAATGGAATCTAGTGAACTACATTGGCCACCGAATAGAATTGTGAGGCTGTAATCCTATTGACTTGGATGTAACCAGAGCAACAACTTAAACAGCTAGGATCTCTTTTGCACAATTAGTGAAGAAGGGATAATTTCCAACAATTCAGTAAGATTTAATACTATAAGTAACATAAATATTTTCCTTTTCGTAAATATTCTCAAATTTACTTTTATGTCAAAAAAAGTTATTAAGGTTGTGCACCAACCAACACTGTGATTCATATCATACTGTGATTGGCCTCCTGCCTTTCAAAATTGAGCAGCAAACATTAGAATAAAAGATACTCTCTTAAACCTCCCTTTCAAAATATTTCAACCACTTTCTATAAATAAAGGGCGCAGTAAATTACAAGCCACATAATATGTCACAAGAACCAGAATACTCAAAACACTAATGCAAACCCAAAACTACAAAGTAACTTCTATTAGAATGAGAAAAAGACACGACCAATTCATTCAAACAAGCATGTAAACCATATAGATGCACAAACATTTCCTTTTATAATAGGTTCCTCAAGAACAAACCTGTAGACCTTTCTTTCAACATGATTGTTATGTAACAGGAGGCAGGAGGCGCTCCAAAGAAAAGGCAGGTCCCTGTGAAAATGCTTGCGCCTTATAAGCCAAATAAAGTAACCACCCTAGGTGAGTGATCAAGGTAGAAAATGAACATTGAGATGGTGATCAAGTGTGGTATGACCAGATACTGTGGTTTCGACAGAGATGAAGATGAGATCAGTATCAGATTTTCTTGCTAATAGAATATATGGCACTTTACTTTTCAATAAACTAAAAAAAAGGCTCAACTATGAAAGCTTCTCTCTTTTGATATTGAGAAACTAGTTGCAGCAATTAGCCACGTACTCACACAGCAGAAAGCATATCATGTGAATGTTAATAATTGTAGATTTCATTATCCATATAATATGCATGCTAATTGTTGTCTCTAATGTTTTTTTGTTACCTTCTTCATCTTTGAAGACATGGTTAAGGCAAAATGTAGTTTGTGCTATAGCAGCTATGCATTTATTCACCAGTCTCAAGTGGCTCTAATAATAGTTCTTGCAAAGGGAAAGAACAAAGAGACAGATGCCATAGAACTTATATTAAGCCTTTAGGATGACACACTTCGTTTAGTTAAGAAAGAAATCCTTTCTTCAACCAAAAGAATTCTAGAAAAACAAATCAAAGAAATAAAGAACAAGCAGCAGAATCTTCCACAGCCAAATCTTCCTCCCTTAAGAAAAATAAAAAATTACTTTCAGTTCTAAAGCCTTCAATATTGTCTTTTTCTCCGAAGCTCTGATTAAAATTTTAAGTTCTGCATTGATAATCCAGTACCTTGGCTAGCATCTACAGTAAAATTAAGGTGGCTTATGAAGAACCATCCAAGTCACATTCTACAACAAACTAGCTAAGAAATGAGAATTGGAATGAGAGATTAAAATGGGAAAGAATTACTTCACCTTCTGAATAAAGCTGCATATGAGCCTCTTAGGTTCTTGTAGTAAATTCAAGAGGTCCCAAGTTCGCGTGCCCTCGGGGCCACTGGACGTTTTCCTGGTCATGAACTTCAGGGCCCATGGGGTTAGTCAAGCAAAGCTTGGAAACCATGTTATCTGAAAAAAATATAAATATTAAAGCTAAGAGAGGAAAACCAAATCAGTTGAGATGCAAATAAGCCATTGTCAAGATGTCAGACACATATCCTTCAAAGTAGGACCATTTTCAACCATGTTGTCATCTTCATCACTAGTGGATATACCACGAGAAGAAGCATTCTCTATGTCTTCCCTCTTCACTAGGCAACTTCCTAACACTGGGAAGCCCTTGCCTACTGATATTAAGAAACAACCAACATATTAACTTCAGTCGCGAATAGTCATGAGACAAAAAAAGAGGGGGGGGGGGGGGGAAGAGAGGTTATACTCTTATAGTGAGAATGAGAACAAATAAAAAGAGACCAAAGGGAGATAGGAGAAAGGAAAACAGCAGGGTAACCTCGTGCAGATAAACTTCAATGGATGACGACTAAATGTCCATAAACAGGGACGAGGACTACAGTTCTTTTTATTTTTTATTGACTCCCTAAACACTAAGCCCTCAGGATATTTTCATTATCTGGAATTGGCAACTGGGTTGCATTCTGCCCGCAACCCAAGTCGAGATTGAGATGTGAGAGACGGTCTACCATTCTATCACTCACTATCCATGCATCAATGGTAAGAATTCCTACAAATGAAGAATAAAACAACATATGAAATTATATGCAAACCACTATCTAGAAGACATGGCAGGGCAGGGCACACTATGGTGTGCCTGCCCTTATGTCTACTTGAGTCATGTATCATCATTTAAATTCTTTGGTTTTCACTTTTAATTGCCAACCAATGCATTCCAAGTTCAAACAATTAGTTACTTTTATTTATATTGTCCTCAAGTATCTCAACATTCGATATCTGATTTGTAAACTGAATACCTCTGCACACCCTGTTCAACACTTGAACTCCTCCCAAAATGTTAAACTCTGAAGTATGCACACTGTAAATCAGACACCTAAGGTCACGACCAATGAGGCAATAACCACAAGGCACAAGGACCACCCAAGCCCCAACACTAAGACCCTACCTTTAAGGTGCAGGAGCATATGATACAATGGGCGAGCAAGCACAAACCGAACTAGAAATCACTTATCACTATTTTTTCAAATGAAACCCACAAAGCTAAAAAGTCACTGGTCGAATTCATGCCAGGACCGAGGGAAAAGTGTAGCAAAAGAGAATGTTAACCAGGTAACTTTTTTTTTTCAGATGTGAATGACAGCCTGATGAAAGTTGATTCATAAGGAGAACCAATGTGGGATTGTAATTAACACAAGATCAAATTGTTTACTTTTGGGTTTGCACGTAAAAGACATGTGTTTAACTAAGGTTTGAATTCTCTGCATTGGTTGCGATCGCAAGAGAACTGCCGCGACGTCGACTGATACCGGTGATGTGTATCAGGTCGCAGCATGAATTTTGGTATTGACCAGTACGGGCTCTACCGGTCATGAATCAGCCACATACGGCGTATTGGCCGTATCGATCGCATATCGGCCATTTCGAACACCTCCTAATGCACCAGTATATCGCTTACTGACAACACAAAAAGCTGTTATGTCATGGCCTATACGTCGCATATCAACCAATATTTGATACCATACTTTAACCTTTTTTTAGATAACATGGGTGTCCAAGTTTTGCTTGACTAATTCAATGGGCCCTGAAGTTAACAACCAGGAAAACCTCCGGTGCCCTGAGGGGACTTGAACCTGGGACCTCTGGAATACTTCTCAGAGGTCTTACCAGCTGAGCTACCATACTGGAACGTTTTTAACTCCAAGAAGTATCTCCTGCTTGCTGTTGATCTTCAACATCATTTTTTCATCCCCAAAACATCAAGATAATCCAACAAAATCAATAAAACATTTCAAGTATCAGCCTCATTGGTCAAAACCCTACACAAAACGTAACTAACAAGAAGTATGACAACATGATCACAAGGTAGCAAGCAAACATAAAAACAGCATAGCATTCCTTCATACAGCCAAGGCTCATTAAAAGGATTAAAATCATCGTGAATATACATGTCAATCTGATTGGTTTTCGTGTCAATAACATCTACCCTCCATTTAATCATATTTATCGTGTCAGGATGCCCTGCTTAGAATACTTAAGATACCTTAAGGATGTGAATCAATACCACTTTTCTAGAATTAGATATACAAAAAAGCGCAATCGTCTGCAAATTAAAGAACATCAAAGCCACACAAGCGAGAATCAGCAATGTGTACTTCAATTGAAGTCCCATTGGCAACTGCTCCTCGAATCGCAAGGTTAATTATTAGCCCCTATTAACTATTGTGTTCCGGCCTATGCCAAAAGAAACCTACACTGATGGCAGCAAAAGATCCAGTGATAAAGCAGACGAAAATGGGGGGGGGGGGGGGGGAAGATTTGAAATTCACGATTATACAGTGAAAAAGAAAACGTGATTTCTCAATATCATCATACGCTATTCAGGGTGTACGATGCAACTTTTACATCTTTAGGCAAAGAAAATGAGCATACAAATTCTGTATTATAAAGAGCGATTAACATTCTTTCACGACCCAACAGAATAATCTGCAAATTAATGGATATGTCCCACAGGCCACATACAGAAATCAACAGGCTGAGTAACAAACTGTTTTTGCAGGATTTCATAATCCAGGACACATATCACAGATTAAATTAAAAGAAAATCACACATCTATTGAATTGACATTCACAAATCAGTATCCCAAAGGGCAAAAGACTACGTTCACAGATCGAAGATAAATTATCAGTTGAAATGATCTGTCAATAAATCTAAGCACAACATCACCCTAGACCAAGATGTCCAAATTTATAAAGAGAGACACCAAGAAATGGAGAGAGAGTTACCTGACACTGGAGGATCACTTGGTCGCCTATGCACCAGTTGCTAGATGTGGGTGAGGGAGCAACTTAGTAGGCGAGGCAGGTTATTGGAGCAGCCGAAATCCGACAAGCATACTTAGAAAACTGGGATGGGTGTGGGAATTCACTAAAAACCCACTAGAGGAAAACCTGTTAGGAAAGTGGGGGAAGGGATTTTTTTCAAAAAAACAAAAATTATAAAAATTGAAACAAACACCCCTCAAGGTTTTGTTTTTTTTTTTTTTTTGAAAAGGCAAGAAAGCCGACCAATAATGGCCAAGAGTCCCAAGACTCAACACATCGAGGTAATGAATTACATATTTCCCCCATTCTCTACCTAAATACCAAATCACCCCAAAGCTGATGATCATTGAGTAATATGAACTATGAAGATGTTTTTCTCGCAAGCATATTAGATACTAAATCGCCAAAAAGCTTAAAGAAATAAAGAATTGTCTTTTGGAGGTCTATTCTGAAGGGTCTGAAACTCTTCAAATTAAGAGCTTTGCCAAAATAAGAACATTGACAATATTGCAACGTGCACGCGGTTGATGTTAAGTTTGTTTCATGTCAAATTAACTTGATAAATAAACTGAGGTTCACAAATACGTTTTTCCTAAGAGTAGATATCTCAACATATAAATGCAAACCCTTCATCTATAGCTATCTACAATAGTTCAAAAAATGCATCTTATGTTACAGCTCCAAAATAATAACAAATGAAAGAAGTAGCTCGAAATCCTAGAAGAATGATGTCTCTTATATGTGACTTTGTTCACTCATTTTTGTACACACATATGGACACATATCAGTTAAATGCAGCTGACTACGCAAATGATATCGAGAACATCCCAGGAATTATTTGGTGAGCCTAGCCATGAACTATCGAGCTTCATACTTATGGAGCTCAATACGAATTCTTCCTGTGGGCTAAAAAATAGAAGGATATACCCTCCGTTAAAGTACTAGAAGCTGTACAGTCTGAATAATTACCGGACATCATGGAGATGGTCACTTCATGGACCATGCACAATTCAAGTCTCCTTCAACCTTCTCAGTTTCCATATTCAAGATACATATATTTGCAGCTTTGAAGCCCCATTAGCAAGCTTCACAACAACCATGTTTCCCCAATTCGCATTCAAATAACATCATACCAGATCATCTATCTTCTTCTTCGAATTCTTCAAAGTCCGATAAATCATCATCGTCGTAATCATCCTCATCATCATCCCAGTCTTCATCTTCTTCCCCATCAAAAAAAGCCGAGCTCCTCCTAGCATTAGAATGTCCACTAGAAAGAACAACCTCATCAACAACTCTATCCAAATCAAGCCCACCCTCAACACTCCCATCAAAGCTCGAAACTGAAAACCGACCATCATCCATATCCAAACCCTCTTCTTCCCAATCAACCTTACTCCTTCTCTTTGGCACCAAATCCTTTTCATTCACCTCCCCCTTCTCCACCCCAATCCAAGGCACCCACAAATCAGCATGTCGACCCAATGCTCGATCTTGATCACCAATCACAACCGTCCCCAAATCCGCCTCCCTCGCCTTCCTCAACATATCCTTAAAATCCGAATCATCCGAAATCAAAAACAACCAATCAATCCCCCTACTCATAGAATGCAACATTTGTCTCTTCAATGCCCAATCAGCAGCTTGAGGCTTATCCTCAACTGTCTTAACAAACACACCAGCCCTTCTCAACTCTTTAGCTAGCCCATACCCAACTTTTGGAGTAATCAAATCCCTAGCAGCTTCTTCAAATTTATAATTTTTATCCAAATATCTCTCTTTAAACCTTTGCCTTTTCTTACCCTTCAATTGTTTCATCCTATTAAGTTTCTTTTGCCTTTCCCTTTCATGTAATTGCTTAAAATGCTTCTTTAAATCCAAATGGGTCTTACATTTTCTACCACAAACATTACAAACATAAACTTCTGAAGGTGTAACAATACCTTTCCTTTCAAGAATATCCAGACGACGTCGTTCACGGCGTTCTTCAAGGACCCAACTTGGGAGATGAGAGAAAGCATGGCGATTTGCATAAGCTGAGATATCAACCACTAAACCAAACTTTTCAGCTACCCTTCTAATAGAAAGAGCTGCCTCATATGGTGGGCCACGTGGCGGTTTGTTGTCTAAATCCCACAAGACTACAACTTTACTTTGTTTTGGTGCAAAAAACCCATCTGGGTTTTGGACCATATCAATGTCTGATGAACGAGATTGGAGAGAAGAAATTATGAAACATGGGTTTTTTAGGGGGTTTGAAATGGAGATTAATGAATTGTTTTTGGTGGGTTTTTTGTGATGATTAAGGGGGTTTGGGGAGAGGAAAGAAATGGGAGAAATTGCATTGTGGGATGAGAGAGATGAGGAGAGAGAAAGTGGTGGTAATGGTGATGGTGGAGCTCGGAGAGGTAGGAGCATTGTACTGTGATATGAATATATGATATCAGATGAATTGGATAGATGATGATTAGAGTGCATTAATCTGAACAGAAAAGGTTCTTTGATTTTGGGAAGAAGGGATATAAAAAGGGATATTAGTCTATTATATAGGGTGTTACTATTTACCGTCCCTAAATTACTACCTATCGCCCCCCCAAATTTCAGTTTTGCCCTTTTTTAAATTTTCACTCATCCTCTCCCTCTCTAACTCTCACACCAATTCTCCCTCTCTACCACCCACTCTCATACCACCTTCATCAACATTCACTCAAGCAACGGCTGCGGATGTCTGCCGGCGACCAGGAAGTGCCGTCGACGGTGGCTGAGGTAAAAAAAATTTGCGCTTTTTTTTTGCACGGTCGTCCGTGTTTTACAACCGGACCATGGTCCAGGCGTCTGAAATTTCCGCCTAAACCATGGACAGGCCGTAAATTTCAGAGGCCTAGACCATGGTTCAGGCGTCTGCTACAGGCGACTCACCCTTGGGCGAGTCGAGATCGACAGACGAAATTATTATTATTATTATTATTATTATTATTATTATTATTATTATTATTATTATTATTATTATTATTATTATTATTATTATTATTATTATTATTATTATTATTATTATTATTATTATTGTTGTTATTATTAATATTGTTTCTTCCATGGTCCAAATGGAAATTTCAGACGCCTGTCTCTTGGTTCAGTCGGTTTTGATAGACGTTTGAATTTAAGATTAAGCTAACATTGTTTTCGTTGTTTTCGTTAGGTTCCTTTGGAGCGGTTCGGTGGTGATGGTGTTGATTACAGTACGCATTTCGTCACTGATGAGTTATTTGATAGTGATACAGATGCAATTAATTGGGCAAAACAAATTGCCCTTACTATCAGGTTTGAGTTGATAATTTCGTCACACAAGAAGAATGGAAGCGTAAAATTGTTAAGATGCAATCGATGTGAACGCTACAGAGGGGAATTAAGAGACTTAGATACTGCTGCTCGGAAGAAATCGAAAACAAAGGCTTGTAAATGTACGTTCCAGTTAAGAGCTCGGCAAGTGTATGGGTCCAGTAGTTGGATGATTGTCACATTGCCAGGGATTAGGGGTACGCACAACCATGACTTTGCTGTGTTTCCTGAGGGATATCGTCAGATGAGTGGTCTTAGTCCTGGGTCAAAGAAACTCGTTCGTGACATGACTTCGGCACAAACAAAGCCATGTGCTATCTTGGCCGCTATTAAGGAAAAATTTCCCGAGGACAATGCAACTAGACGGCATGTGTACAACCACAGAGATCGTATAAGGAAACTTGATTTTGAAGAGAGAGATGTCATTGGTCAGTTTCATCATTTAGCTGTGGAGAATAAGTACGTACATTGGACAAGAGCCGACCGAGCTACTAATGAGGTAACTCACGTGTTCATGGCACACCCTATATCAATTCAGTTACTTCGGTGTTTTCCTTGGTTGATTGGCTTAGATTCCACGTACAAAACAAACAAGTATAAGATGTCGTTTCTTGAGATAGTGGGGATGACTCCAAGCAATAAGAACTTCCTCATAGCTTATGCCATTATGAAGGATGAGACTGAGGCAAGCTATGCGTGGGTCTTAGATAAGTTGAGGATGCTTATTGGAAATGATGTACACCCAACAGCAATTTTGACCGATCGTGAGCTAGGGTTGATGAGACCTATTAGAGAGATATTTCCCGAGAGTGCCCATTTGCTCTGTACATGGCACATTAACAAAGTCGTTGAAGACAAAGTGTACAGACTTTGTGGAAAAGATAAGCGCGGCGCGCAGAGGTTCAAGAACGGGAGGTGGAAATGCATCATGGAAGCTTCCACAGAAGTTGAGTACGATAGAGCAGTGCGTTTGATGAAGGATAGCTGGAAGAATTACTCCTCAACTGGAGCTTTGGACAATGTTTGGAACAAGGTCAACAAGTCAATCGAGTCACAAATAACTGAGATCAAGTACACACTTGAAGAGGGCAGAAGACGAAGAAGTGTGATGTACTCGGGTTTCCCATTCAACTATCTGACCGGGTATGTTTCCCATTACTGCTTAGAAATATTATGGGCTGAGCTGAACAGGATGAGAGAATTGAGTCACCAAGTATTTGATCGTTGCGGTTGTGTATTGAGATCCACTCATCAGATCCCGTGTGCGTGTGAGTTGAAAACGGCCACGGATACGGCCACGCCAATTAGCTTGAATAGTGTCCACAAATTTTGGCGAACACTCGTTATTAGTGATGATGCAGTGGAGATAGCTATGCTTGACATGACTGAGCATCCATCTGAGGACCATCGATACTTTCACTCTCTCGTCGACGAGGTTAACTCAAGCGACCCGGCAGTTGTGCGCAACATATCTGTCCTTATGAATGAGCAGCTTCATCCTGAGGAAGCGAGTTACGTCGAGCCGGAAGCGAACACGACAGTCAGAGGTCGACCGAGAGGGAGTTCCTCTATCAGACGTGATCCTAGTTCATGGGAGTACTCCCAGAGGGGTCGTGGTCGCCCTAGGTCATCCAGTTCGACCCGCGGGCGTGGTCGTACCTCATCCTCATCGAGTAACGTCGTGCGGAGTACTGGTATGAAAACCCATAATTTATTTATTAACATGTACATAATGTTGTTAATTACTTTTTGATAAGTACTATTAATGACTTTCTATTATATTGTCTTGCAGCTGGACACGCAATAGATATCACTGAATTCTATCATGTTAACAAAATTCCGGGAATCATCATACCTTTCATTGAAGGATATCTCGATGTGTTTGGGGATGGTAATTGCGGTTTCCATGTCATTGCGGACTACATTTTCGGAGACCAAGAGCAATGGCGATTGACGAGAGTTTGCATTGCACACGAACTCTTAGCTAACTGAGCATTGTACGAAAACATATACGTTGAAGGGGTCGACGCTGGTTACCGCCGTATTATGTGGGACGGAGGTGCGTGTAACGATGATCACTGGATGATAGTAGTTGAGGATTTGTTCCCGATTGCCAACCTCTTCAATGCAGCGATTATGCTATACGGATACGGCAGCGGAAGGGGGTTATATTCTTGTTACACAGTGCTACCGTTGCAAGCACCTTCGACTGCTACACGTCCAAGTACGGAAATTGTCATAGCTCATTTAGGGGATTCGTACATGCATTATATCCGTCTGAATTTAGCCTCAGATTTCCCTGTTCCTCCGATATGCGCAGCATGGTTTACTTCCCGTTCTGATAGTGTCGCTGGTTGGGAGCAAATGTATGTTAGGCGAAGAGCACATTGGGATCGTTTAGCGAGGTCGACGTAATTGAATGTTTTGCGTGATTGTTATATTTTTCTACTTATATCATTGTCACATTTTTGTGTGATTGTTATATTTTGCATGTTATATTTTTTCGTGATTATTGGAGGTAAATAAAACAACAAATTACAATAAAACAAAAAAGGTGAATAAGAAACAAGAAATTACAATAACACAAATAAATAACAATAACAATGAAACTCTTATATAAATATATAACAAATTCATCTAGGGTCAATACATCATTTGGAAGCCCGCCAATCTCTCATAAACTCGTCCATAATCGATCGAGGACCTTCCGCTTGCTCCGGAGGAAGCGAAGTAATGACAGACTCATGTGCGACGGCTAGACGATTCACCCACTGCAAAAACGTAACAATGAGTGTGAGTTCAGAGATATGTAATATGTAAAAAAAATATATATTTTAGTTTAGTTAATCACTTACATAATCGCTGTTGGATCGTGGAGGAATCACAGAAACAGGTGCTGCATCGTCACGTATCACCAGAGGGTGGGAGTGACGGTAGTACCATGCGACGTAGTCATCCGTACATGCTGTGGGATCTGGCGTGGATGCCTGAAACTCTTGGAGAACAAGCTTGTAACATCTCGGGAACATACACCAGGCATCAGATGATACTCGTACGGGGTAGACAACCTTGTACGAACGACTGCTCCATGACCTGATCGCTTTCTCTGGCCTAGTGATCGGGAAAGGGATACTCTGTACGTACCCGATTTGTCGTAAACAACGACCAGGCATGTACGGTTTGATAATATCCCGATACCGTAGCCACCCGATGAATATAGTCCTCGGTACAGATGCAACCGGGTTAGAACCGTACGGCAGCCACACCACCTACGTAGAAATTTTCAAGTTACGGTGAAGTAAAAAAAACATAGCAAAGGACGAAATAAATCATGAACACCGATAACTGCATGACGTACCTCTGACGCTCGCAGCTTATCCAATCGTCTACGTAAGGAGCACAGTCGACCCACGTCCTTGCCCTCAGCCTGGGCACTCCATACGCACGCACGGGGAGTCTCGTCCCCGACAACCATCCGCTCCCGATGAGGTCGGAAGCAGGGAAAATACTCGTATATCCATGCCTGGAGGAGAGTTAGGCATCCGCAGATGCCCTGAGAATCCCCCCGACTAGCTATACCGAGCTGACGATATAGGAAGGCGAGGGCAGCAGATCCCCAAGAGAAGTCACGCGCCGTTCCGACACCGTCCCTCACCTCCATCACGCAGGAGGGTCTAATACGGTTACCACTCTTGTCGACAAACAAGGTGGATCCAATAAGTAACCACATCCAAGCTATCGCCTGGATGTCCTCCACTCGGTCCTCCACTCGGCAAAGCTCAAAAATCGACTCCGTGAGGACCGCACCGCCCTGCCATTAGCTAAACAGCAGTTCATCTCGGGTGACCCCGAGAACCTCCATGGCCGTCGCCTGCAGCTTCCCATCCCGTCCCTCAATGGAAACGAGATGTCCCTCTACAGGAATCCGAAGAATATGCCATACATCGTGCAACATGATCGTCATCTCTCCGAACGGCATGTGGAACGAGTTCGTATACGACTGCCACCTTTCCACGAATGCAGATATCAGGGGGAAGTCAATATGTCTGAACATAATGTCTGCCAGGAGTGATAACCCAGTCCCCTCGATCTGGGCCTTCACCTCGGCCGACATCTTCGCTCGCCACTCACTCAGCCGCTGACAGACGCTGAATCGGTTCTGACACTTCAAGAGACCCCTCATCTCTCCCTTCCACATACGAAACGCTACGTGGCCCAGGAAGCTCGGTATGACGGTATCATCCGCCGGCCCACCGGGCACAGGCTCTGTAACAAGCCACGTAGTGTCGTCCTCCGCTCTAGATCGTTTGCTAGTACTGGACGACCCAGTACTAACAAACCTACCGCCTCTGCCCTTCACCACGTGCCAATCTGAGGATGATTCGACGCCAATCTGATCATCGTCCATGGACTGATCCCCGGAGTAGAACTCGCTAGTTTCGTAATCGTCTTGCTCAGCAGTCATCTCCCTCATCCGAACTGCCTCTCTCTGTCTCCGTACAGAGGCATCAATCCCGCGCGTCCTCGTGTGACGTGGTCCTGAACCAGCTAGTTCACTAAATAACCTCGGCACCGATTTACCGACTCCTCCCCTCTATCATTTCACATTTTTAATTAATTAAACAATAATCAGTAATAATAATAATAATAATAATAATAATAATATTAATAATAATATTAATAATAATAACAATAAATAATAATAATAAATAATAAATAATAATAATAATAATAATAATAACAATAATAATATTAATAATAATAACAATAAATAATTATAATAATAATTCTAATAATAAACAATAATAATAATAATAATAATAAATAATAATAACAATAAATAATAATAATAATTATAATAATAAATAATAATAATAATAATAATAATAATAATAATAATTAATAATAATTATTTAATAATAATCGTCTGTGACCGGCGACTCACCCAAGGGTGAGTCGTCTGCCGATCTCGACTCGCCCAAGGGTGAGTCGTCTGCTACAGGCGACTCACCCTTGGGCGAGTCGAGATCGGCAGACGACTCACCCTTGGGTGAGTCGCCGGTCACAGACGACTCACCCAAAGGTGAGTCGAGATCGGCAGACGACCGACAAAAAAAAAAAAAAAAAACAATCAACACAAATTCAATTCATGGTCATGGTCATGGTCGCGATTCAATTCAAGGCAAAAAAAATTCAATTCAAGGCAAAAAAAATTCAATTCAAGGCAAAAAAAATTTCGAAAAGTTACCCCCCGCCACGATGCTCATGGTCGCCGCCTCCCTCGCCGTCGAAGCCTCTGCCGCTGCCGCTAACCCCTGACATTCCATTGTGATGGTGGTGGTGGTGGTGGTGCCGTGAGTGGTGGTGGTTGCCGGTGTGATGGTGTGGTGGTGAGGATGAGTGAGAGTGAGTGAGGAAGGATGAGTGAGAGTGAGTGAGGAAGAGAGGAAAGATGAGTGAGTGAGAGTGAGTGAGGGCAAAATTGAAATTTGTGGGGGCGGTAGGTAGTAATTTGGGGCGGTATTTAGCAATTCATATTATATACTCATTAAGATTTGAAAAGACCACATTTATACACACTCGGATCTGATATACTAACTGCAAAACCAAACATGACTGTTTTTGGGGTGAGCATAAATGGATTTTTCAGACTTGGATCCATCAGGTACCCACCAATTACTAAGTACCAGATTCATATTAAAATTTAAATTAGTATTTTTCAAAACCAAATAACCAATATAAACATTGAGCCTATTCAAGATTCCTTTTAAAAAAGATACATGTAAATTCACCAAATATAATCAATTAATTTGAGTCGTGCATCTTGTGTAGTTTATATTGTATCGCTTTATAATTCATCCATAATTATTTATATAATTAGAATTTTCTTGATACTATTACATGGATACTTATATAGAGACACTAGGTAAAGTATATACTGCTTTTTATGGACCAATTTCATTCCCACCAAACAATTACTTCCATGACCACATAATAATTCCACATCAAATCAACCCAAATGTCATGTTCACTGAGTAATCAGCCACAAATTATTCTTGTGAAAAATTGTCAAACTATTATCCTCACAAATCATGTCTACTGAGAGATTTATTATGTATCTTGTAAAGTATTAGCCTAAATTGCCAAAAAGTTCTTGGTTCAATTAACATATGGTTCTATAACCAAAATTAAAATTGTTGGACTCTTAGGTCACTAGGTACCAATTCGATTAGAATTGGTTGATATTGATTCCTACTTTGGGGAATTGATTTCAATACTGGGTACCCGGATAATCTGCTCACTACTATTTCTAAGAGTATGGCTTCTTCAAAACAAAAACAAAAAAGAAAGAAAGAATAGAAATATGAGGAGTAGGGCTTCTTCTATTTCTTTATTTTTTTTGGGTATCCAACTACTTTCATATACGGGTATTATTTATCATCATCCAACGCACCAAGAATCTAAATGGGGTACTATATCAAGCGGGGATCCACTTTTAACCTTTGATGTTAGCGCCCACTTGGCAAAAAGTGTGCTCAAGTGACATTACATCAAGGAGTTAGGTTGCACCGAAACTTGTGAAAGCAATGTGTGGATCCCGTAGTCAATACTTGTAGAATACCAATACTTGGGGATACTTGATCAAGGAGTACTTTCTATACATATTTATTTTTTCTTATTTATTTTTTATAGTAAATATACTAAAACCCCTATGAAAATACGGTTGAATGGTTTTTAACTCACATTGTTTTAGTTATTTCCATCAATGTTTCTCATACTCTCCGACGCGGATCAGAGTGTCACATCCTCAAATATAAAAATTAAAAGATACGAGGATCCTGCTACAAAGATACGGGGATACAGCAAAAAAAAAAAGGTTTAATTGCCTAAGTAAGAGAATTCCCACGTGATAGAGACAACTGTCAGCCTCTTTAGTCAACTGTCAAAGTGATAAAAAAACAGTTGGGTCCCAGTAAGTCCTTTTTTTATAGAAAATATTAATAATAAATAATAGTGGGCCACGAAAAGTGATAATAAAAGGTTAAGGAAACTGAATTTATTTCTTATTCATCGTTTTCAGTCGCTTTCTCTCTCCCATCTCTCTCTCCTCTCTCTCCTCGCTCTTTCTAAATCAGACCATCGACGGCCGATGAGTGTCCATTTATGACAAGCGACCTCACCATTGGATTCGCCTCTCCTGTGCGACCAAAAGCCCTCTGATTTTGGCTTGTATCTTGTTCATTGAAGGCTTCGATTTGTAGATTTAGGGTTTCGCAAACTCTAGATCTAAAATCAAAATGCCATGAAATTGGCTTCTGCTCAAGGAAGAAGAAGATGTCCGAGGGTCGTATCCCTTCCCCTGGTGTCAACGCGTATGCTGTGTCGGGATCGGCGTCGTATCGTGTCAACACGCGACACATCATCAATTAGCCGTGTCGGAGAAACATTGATTTCCATAATATTAAGATTTAGTGTCTAGATTTATTAAGATAAATTCTTTTTTTATAAATTATATTATTTGATTACTACGCGTATGGATCCATTGTTCTTCCAGCTAAACGGCTGTACTAGACGCACATCCAACACATTTGGTCTTTGCACGACCAAACTCTAACTTTAGGACATTCATTGAGATTCACGATGTCAATCGATAATAAACCAACTCTATGTTTAGTTAGTAAATCATAAGTTGTTGGTGCCAATTTCACCTCCCCCGATCATCAATAACACTTTATTTACCTGGCTACGTGTGTGCGTGCGTACGTTTGTGTGACATTCCAAATACTAATTTTTTCTTGAGAAGCGTGCCAGGCCACTCCCTTGTGATCCTGTCCCTATCCCTTCCCCTGTTGTTTACCCTCTTCATCTCTTGTATAAGATATTAATGAATTATGTTCTGGTATAATCACCATAGTAGATCGTCTGTTGGCTTGTTGCTAGCTCCCTTGTGCAGCATGGTGAATCCATAACGTCTATACAACTGCCAGTGGCTTTCTATCTTGCTGCATTTTTGCTACTTGTTGTCTCTTGGTTAATACTACCTCCTTTTCTGAAAAATGGTAACATTTACTGTTTGAAGGTCAAACTTTACAAACTTTGACCATTAATTTCGGAAAAAATATAAAGATTTATAATGTAAAAATACTATCATTGGATTCGTTTTAATTAGTACTTTCAGAAAATCTATTTTTTATATTATATGTATTCATATAAACACAAATATTTATGGTCAAAATAGTACATTGCAGACCGTGCAAAAGTAAATGTTACCATTTTTCAGAAACGGAGGTAGTAGCATTTATTCGGGTATTGTACAAGCTTCGGTACGTAATTGTGCTTTTCCTTTACAGTTGTTATCATGCCCCAAAAAACTGAGAAAAAAAAAGGAGCATCCATTCATATTGATCAATGATCAGCTTGTTCCACATTACAGGCACTGACTGGCAAGCATCAATTTGTGTTGACCGAAGCTTATCTTGTTTTGTGTTGCCTTCTCAATCATGATTAGGCCTGGCAATGGGTGGTGGCCGGCGGGTATCCATGAACCTGCTCCACCCGCCCCAAATAAATGGGTGAAAAGTTCATGATAGGCACCTCAATACATAGTGCATTCTAAAAATCATTACATACTCAATGCCACACAGAATGTGAAGTAATCTGGCAGTTGTCAAACAAGGTAACTTCATAAACGAAAAAAACTTCATAGTTCACATATTTATATAGCCACTCCATATAGCAAAATCTGAAGCAGATGTCAACCGACAAAATCTCTCAACGTTTATTCCCAGACCTGCGTTTCAATACCTATGCATTGTCTTGTACACTTCGTTTGAAATGCAAACATTCATAGTACATGGCCTTGAATGAAAGTGACATCCAAGAACAGGCTGCATCATGGGGTCTCAAAATATAATCATTACCTTCTACGACATCAAACTCCATGTTTGATTAAAAAGCAAAACAAGCAGGTACCGTTTGATAAAAGTGAGTTGGCCAAGAGGAAGTAACAATTTCCGCAGATGCTGTCTAAGTAAACCATGTGAAGGACATAATCTCAGCTAAAAAAATCACACAAAGGAAAGAGACAAGATCTAAGTTCTTAAAAGCATCTTCAGAGAAGATCCGGGCTAGAAGATCCGGGCTGCTGCTTATGTACATCAGTGCTTCTGAGTGGTGCTGCTATCGGCTAATGACTCATCGTGATTTTGATTATGGATTGACCGTGAAGTGCTGGTAGATTAGACTCGCAGAAGTTTTGCCATGACTCTTCCTTCTGATCTTCTTTTTCAGTGAAAGACTTGTATACTGACATGATGATACTTCGAGCAGCTTCTCTTGCTTCTGGAAGCTTGTCATTTAGCAAATTAGCAGCCACTTGAACCAGTGGAACCAACCCAAATTCCTCCAGTTCTTCAAGTCTCTGTAGTTATAAAAGATTCATTTGTCAGTTTGCACTTTGCAGGTAACAGGAAAACATAAAATGATATTACCAATATCAGTGAATTGTATGTACCATTTTGGAGACACAGTTGGAAATGGATATTGCTGCTTTAGCCCTAATCCTTAGGTTCTTATGGCTGACGTATGCCTGAAGTTTACGGAGCAAGGGAAGAGGAGTAATAGACTGAACCATTGAACTTAAGGTCTTCTCAGCTTCTTCACACACAAACCGCTTGTCTTGAGATGCTTTCAGCAGCAGTTGCAGCAGCTGTAGACACCACCCACCAACAAAGTTAATCAGCTTATCTAAGATAAATAGACTGAAGCAGTATCATATAGTAAATACAACAAGTGTATACCAGATTAAGCTCATTTCACTTGAGTGAGTTGATCTCTGAAACTAATCTATTATCATATACTTCAATCCAATTCACTATTTGACAGATAAAGGAGATGCAATACAACATCAAGACGCTTCTTGGAGTTATGACCGTACTAATAACTTCAAAAACATGTAAATGGTCTTCATTTATGCGGTATAAACTTTATTCTTTCAGATTTTATGGGGAGATCTCTTTACTTCATCCCTAGTTCGTCATAAGCCCATAATTCATCTTGATCTCTCAATTTATAACTTGTCTTCAATCTTTTCAAGAATTAATGCCCATAACCTCTGTTGCCCATCTAAATTAACTCCACATTGTTTACCTCTATGGCTAATCCAAATACTCGTAGCCAAAAATTACTACTAAATCTCAGGACGGATGACTGGATTTCTTTTACCTTTCCACCTAGCCCAGTTTCACTCTAGCTCTTATCTTACATACTAGCACCAGTGTTAATAATAGAAGTAACATAATTCCATTTCACCGGTGTTTTTTATAAAGAGGCACTATGGTAAGCTACAGTTGTGTACAGGAAGGGAAGTGAGGAAACTTATATGAAATATTAACAATTGAAGTCCTTCTGTGAAAGAAGTTCAAGTAGAATAAAGTGATCACATGCTTCAAGAAATACAAACATTATACTTTGTACGGAAAGCAAATACAGATGGAAGCAATTCATTTATTCGACAACTAGAAACAATATCAATATGATGCATGAAACGCTTCTATATAGTTTATGCATCCCTGGAGCCTGGAGGTACTTAGAAATGAAATAAAATTGAGTGCTCATATGTCCCACAAAGTGCAGTATGAAACTGGCAATCAAATGTCTCCTGGTACACAAACTAAAGAAACAATGGTGCACCGTCAATATGAATGAAAATTCTACATTTACCAAGTCAATATGCCTTTTGTGCACATTGGCACACATATCTTTAAGTTTGCTACATATGTGGGTGCATATGAAGCACTGTACATAAGTCATGAAATCAGCCAATTTGGTCCCCAAATTCAAGCACGGAAAGTAACATGACTTAAAAAATGTATTAAGTGCTGGTCCTAATAAGTATTTGATGGCATGCAGTGACAGTGATGAACTAGAAAAGGTGAGGTTTACTAATCGCACTAAATCTAGTTGTATCTTACAGTTGTGTCAAACTGTGAATGTGTACATACAAGGACCAAGTACAGTACACTGATCTAACCATCAACCGGGGGTTAGAATTAGCAGAACTCTTGGGATTATGTATGACATTTTACCAGTTGATTTCACATTTTACACTGTTCATTCTCATGATAAGATATACAAAACTCATATTTTGGAGGGGGGACAGGGGAACACGAAGAAAGGAAAAGAATCAACTGATAGAATGTCGTTATGAAGTTTATGGACTACATTTTATGTCACTTCATACATGAACAGCCTGAGAGGCTGTGCACAAGAAGCCTTCAGTTTGAAAGACATCGAGAATTTTCCGGATTTTAGTTCAAGATTGGATTGGGGTAGTGATTCATGAGACGCATAATAAATTAGAAGATAGGCAACTTAGCAGACTGTTTTAATTTTCTGAATACTTCACTTTTGTGTCCTCGATTAACTCTAATTAAGGTTTGAAAATCAAAGGTTTGAACCCATAAAAGTTTATCGTAGCTAGAAATGGAATATATGACTATGAGGGCTTTTCCTTCTGCTGGACAAAAATCCCTCGCGCCATTTCTCAGTGAAGTATCTATAGCTCAGAAGCATGATTAGTGATGATAAACTTGCATAGCTGCCTCAGATTTGATTCAGGAACAATGAGGCAGGAAGAGTGTGAGCTTCTAGACACTTGGTATTCTGAACATGGATGCTTCCCTCTTACCCATCTATCTTTCTATCCTAGATTGCAAGCTTGTATTAAGAGGCTAATACCCACATTTATGTTTTCCAGTTTAGGGTGCCTGGTCAGTAAAGAATCCACATCGTAATAATAGTTATATATCACTATAGTTCTATAAATGCCTATGCATAAGTATATATATAGTGGTCACCAACTGGTCTTATGATTTTCAAGTGAAGGCAGGATAGGGAACTTCATCCATAAAAAACATATCCAAGAAACTACAATCATCCAAGAAACAATTCCAATCTCATGGTGTTGTGGTTTCCCACGAAATGGTACATCTCCAACTGCGATTGATCTAGGAGTACTAGGTCCATTTCCGACCCCGTTCACTCCCTAGAAGATGTAATAATATGGGCAAATGCCAAAGGGGGTTAGGCAGGGTCGTTACCAAACTATCAAATACACCAGGTGCATTGGGCTCTGACTCCAGCTCCAATAGCTTATCACGGTATGCAGTGAAGATATCTGCAGCTGCCATAATTGATGTCTTGATCAAAGCACTCCTTGGATTCTTCATTGCCTTTACTACCACTAGCATAACCGGTTCTCTGATGGCCAAAACAATTGATTAGAAACCCGTCAAAAAAATTGCACTTGAACTTGAACACAACCTTTAAAAAAGTTGAACATGACCTAAAGAATCATAGCAGCATGGGTACATACGAAACTGGTTTACAAGCAACAAATAAAAACAAGCACATATAAATCACACATTAGTGATACATTTCAATACACACAAAATTATTCAACCCCAAACCAAACAAGTCCCAAGAGTTCAGCAAAATTAGTCATTCACAAACAACATGAATACCCATGAAACTGATTTAGTGATTACAAGCTACAAACAATATAAGTGAACAACAAACAGCACGATTGTTTATACATTGTCAATACCCACAAAACTATTTACCCTCAAACCAAACAGGTCACAAAAGGTTAGCACAAACTACGAATTTCTTGGTATTGCAAAGAAATATGAAAAACAGAACTAGAACTTACAATAATGGAAGCAAGAGAGTGGAGTGGTAAATAGCAAATCGCCTGGTATCATTCAATGACTCACAAACCTTAATCCAATCCTTTGATTCCAAACCCTGAATTAAACCCTGCAAAATATAACACACACCCAATTCAAAATCAGATCCAAATTTTCCTTTATTATCCCAAAATTAAACAAAAACCCCCATAAAAATATAAACCCACCAATATTATGCTTCAATATCAAAAACCCACTTCCCCAAATGATCCTATTTCACTGTTCTTCAAGAATCTCAAAATTCTACAGACCAAAACAATCAAAATATGAAACCAACCAAGATCATGCTTCAACATCAAAAACCCACATCCCCAAATGGTCCCATTTCACTGTTTTACAACAATTCCAAAATCCAACAGACCAAAAGTATTGAACATTAAAGCGATAAAAACAAAAACCCACGAATATTTTGCCTTAACATCAAAAACCCACATCCCAAAATGGTCTCATTTCACTTTTCAACAATCTTAAACAAAATTCAACTGATACCAAGTATTGAAATCTAAAGTGATAAGAGACAAAGAGAGAGAACCTGAATCTGGGTATCTGGTTCAGGTAAGGGAGTAAGGCCTTCAGAAGAGATGTAATCGATGGTAACTTCAATGGGTGGAGGATCATCAAGCGGCATTGCCATTTTTGGAGAGAGAAAGAGAGAGAGAGAGAGAGTTGAAATTGAATGAAAGAGAGAAGAGTGAAAGTGGACCTTGAAATTGAAAATGGTTGAATGAAAGTGGGAAAGCAGTGGTGGTAGATTTGACCGATGTAGCAGTAGTAGTAGTAAGTACAAAAATTCAAAATTTAAATGTGCATAAACCCCAGGCATGGGTCGCCGACTAGCTGGCCATCTTTTTTATTATGGCAGGTAATCATCCGATCCTCTTGCTAAAAATGTCCAATTATTTTGAATGGGCTCGAATATTTTGTAGTCTTTACTACTTTCTCTCAACAACTAAAAAAAAAAAAGTGTCTTTTTAGTTCTTTACTCTATGTTCTTCTCTTTTCTGAAAAAAAGCAATTGTGTAAATCCAATTCATAAAATAGGGTCATTATTTAGAAATATAATGATCACTTATTATGAAGAGAAACCCTTATTTTACAAAGACTGTTTTATTATGTGAAAAATTAAATATTGTTTTTTATCCAAGGGAGGCACTAAGGCCATTACAATACATTTACATACAACAGGAAAAGGGGATTCGAACCTCGGACCTAATATACCGAGGGCCTCAGTCTTTACCATTAGGCTAAGACTTCATTGGCGTGAAAAATAAAATGTTGATCATTTGTGATTTTGGTGTAATATTTACCAAGTGATTTATGATTTTGAATCTTTTTATTAGGTATATAATTTCACGAACGATTTTTTATAAATGGATTACTTTAGAAAATAATACCCAATTTAGGGTTGGATAGAAAGTATTTTCAAATAGGGTGTCCACGTAGGATCAGGTGCAATAATAACTTCTTCTTTTTTCCGCGTTGAACAGACATGAGTCGTAATTCCGGGTAGGGGGTTTTATACGACAAAGTCTCTAATAGCTACAGCGACTTACAGAGTCGTTATCCCAAGTAGCGACTTTGGCATATAAAACCCGCTACCCGGAATAGCGACTTTTGTCCTTTACTATTCGTTGCTCGTCTTCTTGTCAGATGAAACACGTCGTTGCGGTTGGCAAGTTTGTCCGGTGAAAGTCGTTGTCGCTGATGAAGACTTCGTGGCAATTAGTGACAAAAAAATAATAATAATAAAAAAAAAAAAACAAAGTGTTTGGTTTTGTTCCCAAGCCTAGGTGGGCACTCTCTTGGAAATACTTTCTATCCCAGTCTAAATTGAGTATTACTTTCTAAAATAACCCTTTATCTTAAAAATTGCTCTAATTTCACCTTTGCATTACTTCTATATATAAAATGAGAATGTTAGTTTCACCAGAAGTTTCCAAAACTTCATTCCATATATTTGTTCACTTTCTCCATGACTAGATTCAAATTTTGATATGTCCTCGTTTATATTACCAAACAACGTGACATTTAAGCATATAAGACCATTTAATTACCCCTAAAAAGAAAATACCCGTGCAAATAATTAGGAAAGAGAATCAAAGAAAGGAGAATCGGAAAACAATTTAGGCACAAAGAGATTCATTTAGACAACCGTGTAAATTAGGAAATAAAAATTTCAAATGGAGAAGTGAAAGTTAATGAAAACGACATGAAGGAGAGTATAACCATTAGGAGAATATAAAATGTACTTCTCTTAAAAAATCTTTTATAAAGTAAAATGTTATGTTAGATATCCTATCTCTAACTAGTTTTCTACAATTTATAATAATCAATGGTAGTAAAGGATCGAAAAGCTATCACAATAAATTTTGGGTGGAGCGAATCTATCCTCTAAGGTTTGGTAGATAAACTAGAGAGAAAACGAGAAGGGAGGGGAAAATGTGATAGGCATAGGCCTTATCCCATAGGTCCGCCATACAAATTTTTGTGAATATATCAAGGTATAACACATAAAGTACTCTTTAAATAATAACAAGTTACTTAAATAATCTTGCAAAATTGCATTGATGTAACACATAAAGTATTCTTTAAATAATAACAAGTTACTTGAATAATCTTGCAAAATTGCATCCCACAAAAGTTCACATATATACTACACCTCAAACTAAATGTTTCTCTGTTTTTTGCTTACTAACTATAAAGCATATCCAACATGTACACAGAAAGGTGAAAAGTTTCCGTTTAAATTAGTTCACTTCCGTCCAATCTGATTTAGTTCATATGAGAACTTATAACTCAAATAATTTATTTTTCCAAAACTCATGATTATAATTGGGTCATTGAAAATTTTTAATGCACATTTTCAAATGAGTACTATATGGAATATGTTTGGTCGATTTTAAATGGTTTAATGTAATGTTTAAAAAATTAATTAAATTTAGTTGAAACTTTTTAGTTCACTCCAATCTTTTCATGAAAATAACTTACCCAAAGTATCAATAATCGATTCCCTAGAAAATTGCATGAGCCCCTTAACCACTGAATGTAGAATTTATTTGTCAAAAGTGAAGCTCTTACCTTCTATTTAGTATTGTTATTTTACTACAACTAATCACATATTTAACATGGAAATCCGACTAGCGGAAAAATAAAAAAATAGCGGCGGGATTGATGAAATTTCAACTTTTTAGCTACTTACTTTTTAAATTTTTATTTTTAATTATTTTACCTATGAAATTTATTTCGACGCCAAGTATGTAAGAAATTTCATTTTTCATAGCTAATTAGTTGCGGGGAAAATCATCCACTAATTTTAGCTATATGGAAATTTTTTGTACCTAATAATAAAAATTCGCAGCCAATTAGCTATGAAAAAATAAACATGTAAATACATTTTGCAACAAAATACCAATTTTTATTAGTGTTCTTTTAAACTTTATTATTATTACTACAAGGTCAAAGAAGGCACATATTAATTTTAAAGAATAAATATTAATATAACACAGCTACACGTGCGAATTACAAAATACACAATATTTTATAATTAAAAAAAATCATATTTCATTAATTTCCATATATAATTCTACCCAAACAAGAGACAGTTGTGTTAAGAGGGTATTTCATCATAAAAATGAAAATCAAATCATGGATGATATAACCAAATTTGGCAAAAAAAATCTTTTTAATTGTACATATCCCTTGGTTGGTACAAGGGAGTTCAGAATGAGAATAATTTATAAACAAAATAATTAGTTTGTAAAAAATACCATTTTAAAACAAAAGGTTGAAATGTTGACACTTATTTTTATTTGGCAACTTTAGAAGTTATCAAAATTTGTTCATCCCCACCCCACTGTAAATGAGAATTTTAGGTTCCGTATATCCACACTTTTGATTTACCATATCTCAAATTTGTGCAACAAATAAAGAACTTTGAAACACCCATGATTCTCATATCTACTAATTCAAGTCAATTAGAACCCAAAATTTATTGGGCAAGATGATAATTTCCGAAAGAAAGGAAAAGTTTGTAATTATAATGAAGAATATCTCAACTTACTTAGCAAGTTCTAGTGGTTTCCCAAATAATTTTTAATGAGAGAGAGAGAGAGAGAGAGAGAGAGGTGTGATCCTATGAATATATGTGTACTGTACGAACAATTATTAATGACCGTGAACCTATGAATATAATCGAACTGTACGAACAACCATTAATGACCGTGAGATCGAATAATTACACGGTGAGATTTGATTTAAAAAGAATAATAAAACTGGATAGAAAGTGGGGACCCACCTAATCAGCTACTTTCCCCTGTCGCTGCGAATTCAGTACATGCTTTTGAACTTACATCCCCTGCCTAATCACCTACTGTCATGTTGTGAGTGTTGTAGCTTGTGATGTCTCTAACTTTGTCCTCTCTCACTTCTCTCTTTTCATGTTTTTTTGACTTTGAATTCTCTAAATCAAAAGGCAAATATGTCCTCAAACAGAGGGGCCATGTTAGGCGCGCGTGACCCATGAATTTAAATTCAGAGAAAATAGATGGACAAATCGCAGCCTTTGATTACGAAATGAACGACCTAGATTTTTAGTTCGTACTGTGCGTACGGACTACGGTAACAAACTAATATATATATATAATAAGATGTATGAACTATTACAAACTAATAGTTAGATAAAAAAAATTAGCTGAATAATACAAAATGATGAAGGGACTTCAAATGACAACACCATCAAAACTAATCACTCTCCTATTTGTTGCTCGCTGCTCGACCTCTTTAAAGGATTATTTATGATTATGATTATTGAGTATTTTTACTTATTGTACGTTTTGAAGTAAATGATTATGTGTTATGTGCGAAAATGTGGCGTGAGTGAGGATAAAGCGCCCCCTTCGGGAGCTAAATAATTTTCAGGGTACTAAGAGAATACTCAGTTTTGTTGCTGATTTTTTTGATTATTTTAGGATTGTTTTCGTTGTTTATGTTGTATAAATTTTTATTATTTCTTTCTTTCTTTATTTTTTGCTAAACTATTATTTCTTTATTTATTTTCATTTTTTTTTATGAATGAAAGTTTTTTTTTTTTTTGAAAAGGTAATTTAATTTTCATTTCCAAAAATATGATGTAGCATTACAGCACACCTCTCATTCTACAACCCATAATTGAGAGCTATAAAGCATCAGCAAAACAAAATTGTCCACGCAGGGACATACTGAAACTTAACCAAGAAAAACAAGAATTAAAGAGGAAAAACATTATGATTCTCTTGGAGCAAGTTTTTAATCTTCTCATTCCCTTGGCTCTGCGCCCGCGCATGAAGTTGATTGACCAGCTGCCTAGTAACCTCTCTCATTGTGCTTCTCTCCTGCTTGAATATCAGTCTATTTCTAGCATGCCAAATAGCATGACCAGTAGCAACTAAAACTGTCCTTAGTAGCATCTTCATGGGGTTCCTGCCTACTGCAGCACCGTACCCCCAATCAGTAACTTGATCCCAAGAGGTCCCTTGACAACAATGTTTTGAAAACCAGACCGGACATCGAACCGGTCAGCCAAGGGGTTCGATGGTTCAACTGGTTCGACCGGCATCAAAAACCGGATGACGTCATAATTAAATAATAATTTTTAATAATTTAATTAAATATTTAGTGATGTAAAATAAGGTAAAAAAACCAACAAAACTTACAAACACTGAACTGAGTTGCGTCCCACATCGATGAAAGCAAAGAAATTGGCTTTCAAAGGGGATTATAAATGTTCACGTGGAGATTCCTAAGCATAGTTGTCTCATAGGCATTAAACTATTGCAGCATGGACCACCTGGGTTGCTTTTTAGTGGCACAATGAGCAATATTCAATTTTAAAACTTGTTCAATTACTCTTTCGGTTCAACCGCGGTTCCCGGTTTTTACCGGTTTTGACCGGTTTAGTTTGTTGCGGTTTTGAAAGCTAGATCGAACTGCCCAACCTTCCGGTTCGCGGTTTAACCGGTTGGACCGGGCGGTCTGGTCCAGTTTTAAAATAACATTGCTAGACAAGAGCCCCCTGCCCATTGAATCATAATCTGCAATAGTTCAACAGAGAAAGGGCACTCAAAAAACAAATGGTTATGAGTCTCAGCTGCAGAATCACACAACACACACTTCTCATCAGTTACGTTACCAATCCCCATCTTCAACAACCTGTCTTTTGTTGGGAGCCTCTTCATACAAATAAGCCAGAGGCACAAGCTCTGCTTAGGTAGATTCATGGACCAGCACAACTTGGTCCAATTTACAGCAGGCAACAGAGGTAGTATGCTTCTATATTGCTTGCTGATAGTATAGTTCCATGTAGCACATACTACCTCTCTCAAGTCTTCTCTATCATCAAACACCCTTTTTATCATCCAGGAGCTTTGTGCGGGGCTAGGCATATCCCAAAGTCATTGTGCTTGATATAATAAGCCCCCAACCACGGGATCCATAACTTTTCCTTCATACTGTGGATGTCCCATACTAACTTCCCCACAGCTGCAGAATTCCATGTCTTCAAATTAAATAGCCCTAGTCCACCCTTAGATTTAGGGATACAGAGTTTTTTCCAAGCCACCAAAGCTTTCTTTGAAGGCAAATTAGACCCAGTCCACAGGAAAATCCTACATACCCTCTCAATGTGTGCAATGACAACTTGAGGCAGCATAAAAACTTGTGACCAGTAGGATTGCATAGAGAACACCACACTCTTTATAAGTTGAAGTCTCCCTGCATAAGAGAGCATTCTACAGGTCCAGGAGTTCATACGCTCAATAATCCTATCAATAATAGGCTAACATTGGGCAACTGATAACCTCTTAGAGGACAAGGTACTTCACAGGCGGAGAGTCTTTAAATTACATAGTGCCCTGCATGATCTCATCTTGCTGAATCTCAGTCACACCACCAAAGAATATTTCTGACTTGTTAAAGTTTGCAGCAAGCCCAGAAGCCTCAGAGAATTGGTTAAAGCAAGCAAGCATGTGAGTAATAGAGCTGGAGTCACCTCTAGAGAAAAGCAGAAGGTCATCTGCAAAGATACTGTGGCATAACTGAAACCTAGCACACTTAGGATGATACTTGAAATCTCTCACCTGCTTCAACTGGTCCAGACACCTAGATAGATACTCCATGCCAATAACAAAAAGATAAGGAGATAAAGGATCACCTTGTCTTAGCCCTTTCTTAGCCTCAAAAGGTTGAATCAAAGTCCCATTATAACACATTGGGTAGCTAACAGTGGAAACATACATCATGATGAGCCTCACAGACCTGGCAGGAAAATGCAGAGAGTATAACATTTGCTCTAGAAAAGGCCACTCAATTGAGTCATAGGTCTTCCTAAGGTCAATCTTAAGGAGACACCTAGGGGATAGGTGCTTCCTCCCATAATGTTTGACTATTTCATGAGCTAAAATGATGTTGTCACTAATCCTCCTCCCCTTCACAAAAGCAGATTGCTCATCATGAAAAATGGAACTCAAAACTGCACTGAGCCTATTTGCAAGTACTTTAGCAGCAATTGTATAAAGTACATTACAACATGATATAGGCCTAAACTCACCCACTTTAGAAGCATTAGGTACCTTAGGCACCAAAGTTATGGTTGTGCAATTTAAGCTTTTAATCATCTTCCCCTTATGCAACATATCAAGAATAGCTTCACATACCTCCTCATGCACAATAGGTCAAGCTTTCTTGTAAAACCCAGCTGTAAAACCATCAGGCAAGTCCAGGTGACTTATCCTCATCCATCCCCCAGAGAGCCTCCTTGATCTCCTTACTAGTGAAATCTTTAGCAAGGATAAGTTGCTGCTCAAATGAAAGCACTGCCCCCTGCTACACAACTGAACCGTTTAAAGCTGGCAAAGTAGCTTCACATGTCGCCATCAGCCCTGAAAGAACTTAACAAATTCTGCTTTAAGTTGTTCAGGTTCTTCAATCTTAGTCCCAGCTTCATCATACAAGTATGTCACTTTATTACTAGCTCTCCTGGCTTTAACAGCTGCATGGAAGAATTTGGTGTTCCCATCCCCACATTTTATCCACTGCAACCCAACTTTCTGACGCAAAGAGTACTCCTATGCCAGCACCAACTTGTTCAGCTTACTAGATATATCTCTTTCCTGCTCAATGAGAGAGCCATTAAAGAGATCATCCTTTAGACTAGTCCTGATACCTTCCAACATACCCTGCAGATCACCAATTTGCTTCTCCAAACCATGGAATTGTCGAGCAAAAAGTTTAAGGCCATCTTTTACTTGTTTGAGTTTGTGCATAACTCTAAACAAAGGAACTCCCCTCCCATTATAAACCCAGTTATCCTGAACCACTTGCTGAAAGTTTTCATGTTGTGCCCAGTGTGAGAAAAATCTAAATGGTTTGCTACCCTGTCTCACATCAGCTTGTATTGTGATGATACCTGCATAATGATCAGAAATATCATTTACCAGGTAATCTACATCAGCAAGTGGATAGTCACTTAGCAAGTTGACATTGCCAATGACCCTATCCAACTTATTATAAGCCCTACTAGCAGCTTCATGTCTGTTGCACCATGTGAATCTCCAACCTTTGCTTCTTATATCTGCAAGCTCCAGATCATAGAACAAGTTTTGAAGTTCATTGTCTCTAGTGTGTCTGCCATCTTGGCTAATCCTCTCATCATCTCTCAAAGTTGCATTGAAATCACCTCCTAGGAGATAAGGGAGCCCATGAGGTGAGCTATGTCTAAGGAAATTCCAACATCTAACCCTCCTTGCAACATCATTTCTCCCATAGACATCTGAGAATATGATAGTAATTGCAGAGCCAATCCATTTGACCTCCGCAGTGATGCATTGGTCCATCTCAGCCACATTATTCACATGGACTTTAGCAGTATCCCAAACCAACATTACTCTGCCATATATACTGCAGACTGATGGTTGCAAAAAACCTCCCAAGTAGCACCCAGGTTATTCCTAAGCTTGCTCACATTATTAACTTTTATTTTTGTCTCAAGTAGTCCAGCAATCTCTATTTTATGTCTCTGCAGAAATAGCTTGAGACCCCTCTGCTTTGAGGGTTTATTGAGTCCTCTCATATTCATGAAGAGGCCCTTCATTGATCACTATGGCTTGTAGCATTTTTGGAGGGCTTATGACCTGCCTCCAGTTGTTCTTCTTCAGTCTCATCTTCAATTGTGAAAATTGTTCCATCAGGAAGAGCTTCAAAGATCTACACTTTGCTTGTGCTGGCTAAGGCCTCAAAGGGGTTTGCTGTAGTCATAACAGGGTGATTCACTGGTACTGCATGTGCTGCAGGCACAACAGATTGACCATTGTTCTTAGATTTCACCTTCTGCCATCCTTCTTTATCTTGCACAGGCTGCACATGTACAGTAGTTTTAGCTACCCATTTAGTATGAACTTTAGCTTTCCCCTTCTTTTGCTTCTGATATGTATTTTTCTCATTCCTCAAGCCTCTCTCCTTACCACATTCATCACTCACATGTCCAAACCTGAGGCATTTAGAACATAACACAGGTTCCCAATCATAGTTTACCTGTTGCTTGAAAGTGACCCCATCCCCATCTATTACTGGCAGTTCATGCTCTAATTCCTTTGTGATATCTATCTCAACCATAATCCTAACATAGGATATCATGCCCTGCTGTGAGGTTACCTGATCAGCCATGACTGGCTTCCCCAAATAACTGCCTATTCTACTCAACGAGTCAATAAAAGGTCAGAGAATCAATAATAATTGTGGAAAAGTGAATGAAAGATTTATAGTCTCCTATTTACTTATTCGAATGATTTCCTCATAAAGGGTTAAATCACAAACTATTACCCAAATTAGGTTAGGATACAAACTATTTTCCATGAGAGTGTCCATGTAGGCTCGGAAATCACACGGTCCGCGATATTTTTTAGGTTCAACTGGTAGAGTCGTTGTCTCGAAGGATGCTTTTCACAGGTAAAACTCGCCAACGCCGAAAGCGACTTCAGTGAGTGAAAGTCGTTGTCCACGTTGGCGACTTTCATTCTTGCGCATGTCTCCACTTCGTGAGGAAACCAATTAAGTCGCTAATGCAGTTGGCTGTTTTATCTGACATAAGTCGTTGTCCGTGATAGCGACTCTTTTGGCTTATACTCGCGGTTACTGTTAGCGAGTTAGTCCTGCAAGACGGAGAAAATCACAAGGTTCAAAAAATGTCAAACCTACGTAGACACCCTCATAAAAAATAGTTTATATCCTAACCTAATCTAGGTAATAGTTTGTAATTTAACCCTTTATAAGAAAATCATTCGACCTATTCCCCTCCCCAAAAAAAAAAAAAAAACACATTGCAAACATTTTCTCACACTGAAATTACTGGGACTTGCTAAATGCAAGGAATAAAAGTTCTAAACACAAGGTGTGTTGACTATTTTACCCTTGCTCATTCAATGTCCTAATTTTCCCAAAGTCATTTTCTGAACATCCCAAACTCAAAAATTCTCACTACTGTAATTTATTTAACTCACTCACCAGCTTTACTTACTCCATTATACTTTAATTAAATTTGAAATTCAAGATCACAATGGATGATGAGACATTGATACTAGTAAACAGAAGATAACATTTTTCTACTTGCTGATAATATTTTACGGTTAACTTATCTATCTCTCGTTGTAATTTGAATAATCTTTTCCGATATTATTGAAGTTAGGCCATACCCAAATTTAGGCCTAAACACAACCGGGCTCTAAAAATATTTGGCTCAAATAGACCTTGGCCGTGAGAATTTTCTGGTCTAATTCTGGGTCGACCATAAATTTCACAGGGCCTTACTGTAGCTAAGCCAACCTGTTTTTAGGGCTCAAAAAGTTTCGAGTTGCAATGCAAAAGGTTATACTTAGACATACATCGTGCCTCAAGATGGGCGTAAAACTATATATTGTGGTTCATCTTCATTTCGACCAAGAAGAAATTAAGTTCACCTTAAGTTGGGCCATGAATTTTTTATGGTCGAATGCAAGTAGGGCCAATTGGACTATGGGCCTCAGAGATCGTTGTGTTCAATCATAATAGTTGGACGGCGACATTCTTAGAATTTTGGGGGCATCATTAACAAGGAAACAGTGAGGGAATCAATACATGGAGAGAGAGGGATAGAAAGATAGGAGAGAGATAAGAGCTTTATGTATGGCTACAACTTCAATGAAAAGCAAATGGCAAGGGCTTGGGGCTGTTTGTTATTGAATGAGGGAAGGGGGGAGACAGTGAAGGAAAGGGGAGTTGAGTGAATTAGAACAATTAATAATAGGGGTAAAATGGGAAACACATCCTGTATTTAGAACTTTTGTTCCCTACATTTAGCAGCTACGAAATCATTTGATCGCATTCTTTAAAAACATCCCCCCACTCCATCCGTTCCCCAACTCCACCTTCAATACAAATGACAACAATGTCACTCATTTTCATGCTCTCACAGTAACCAATGGAAGAACAGCAACATCAACAGCAACAACAACAATACTCAACAACAACAACAGCAACAACAACAACAACAACAACAACAACAACAAGACACCACCATTGTTATTCTCTCAACCACCATAACCATCAAATTACCATGACTATACCCACATCACAATCTCAGCAACACTCGGATAATCATAATCATAATAATAATAATGATCGAGGGGGCCTTGAATTGCGAACTCTCGAATGTAACCTCAATTCTCTTTGCGATCACATCCAATTAGAGGGCTTCAACAATGGTGTCTTTTCTGATATTGTTGTTCAGGCTATGGGTTCTACTTATCATCTCCATCGCTTGATTCTCTCTCGCAGTTCTTATTTCAGGTAAGAAAAAGTTTAAAAGAAAAAAAAACCCATTTCATTATTGTGAATTTGGATGTCTTTCGTTGGGTTTCTGAATTAGGTCGAAATTTGTGATTGCCATTATGTGAATTATGAACCCTTTTGGCGAATTTTGATGGTTTTGAGTGAAATTGGAAGTGGGTTTTGATTGATGTTAAGGTGAAGGGGTTTACCAATTCTATGATCATGTGGGTTTTCTATTGGTAGGGATTTCCTTAGTGTACCAACATGCTTTGAGTCTGTTTGAGAATTGAGATCATGCATTTAATCAATTGTAGTGTTAGGTTTAGTTTTTCTAGTAATAGCACATTGATGACGGTGATGATTATAACTTTGTAAGGTGTTAGCTTAATATAGTTGATACAGATAAATCATTTCAGTGATTTCAGTTCTATGAAAGCATTTGGTTTAAGTAGGATCAACCTTTCCATTAATCCATTGTTCTGTGCCCATTTTTGGCAGAAGCCCAGTAAAGGGAACAGTGTGAGTGAGAAGCTTATGTTGGTTAATGGTTATAGTGTTTCTTGGTCTCCTCTAGGAGTGTCCTTGTTTGGCATGTACCTGAGTGGTCAAAGATTTTGATTCAGCTTTTTTTTGGCGAAATTATGTGTATTTTTGTCTTTAATTTGTTGGAATGTTTAGGTGTTATTACTTATTAGTCATATGTAAGAGAAATGGGTACTTCCTTGTAGATTGAAGAGTCCAAATAAAACAGGCTGGTAACAGATGAGAAAACAATTCAAAGAAGTGGTACTGCTTGAAATTGTTAGTTTTTATTTGCTTAGGGAAAAGCTTCAGTACTTTTTGGCTTTGGAATATAATGGACTAAAGCAAAATGGCTCATAAAACTGTCGGCACTTCTTATTTATTATGAAGTTGCCGATGGTCGTTGCACTTGGGATCTCGGATCAAACGGAAACCACCTCTCTGTGAGACTCTTACTGGGGTAAGGCTGCGTAGAACCAATACCCCTTACCCTGCCTAGACGGGAGCCTCTTTGGAGGCACTGGGGTAATGTTGATGTTGATGTATTTGCTTAGAGAAACAGAAATAATTGCTTGGGCTGGTCTCAGGAATTTATTTAGTCGAAAGTATTTCCATGAAGATTGACATGCCTAGGTGCTAAATGTCATACCTAGTAGGCTAGTAATAGGAAATAGAACAAGGAACTGAATGCCGATTTCTTCGATGTGTTTCCATTCTTTCTCTTGAACATCTAAACATCCTTTGTTAACTTTAGTTTGTATAGTACGTTGTGACTTGTGTTTTATTGTACATCTGCTTATCAGGAATATGCTTCATGGTCCTTGGAAAGAAGCCTCTGCTCCAGTTGTGACCTTGCAGATAGATGACAAAAATGTTAATGTTGAGGCAATTGCAGTTGCCCTGGCATTTCTTTATGGACATCATCCTAAGCTTAATGATGATAATGCATTCCGAGTTCTTGCTGCGGCATCCTTTCTTGATCTTCAGGTATTTTGCCATCATAGTTAGAGACTTTAACATATAAGCAGTGGTTTGATGCTCTATATGTGCTATTTCAATAATTGATGACTTTGTAACAGAATACTGGTTTATTGTTCTTTGCGTGTCTTCATAATACCAATTAATGCTGTCTGTTTTTTCTCTTGCTACTTCTACTGGTCTTTGATATTAAACTTGTTTATGCAGGATTTATGTGCTATTTGTACAGATTTTATCATTACTGAGTTGTGGACCTCAAATTTCTTAGCCTATCAGGTTTGAAATACTTGTGAGCTTGTTGTATTTGCAATATTTAGTATGCTACAGTGCCCCAATTTAAGTCATGTTCTTATGACAGGTATTTGCAGAGCATCAAGATTATGGTATATATGGGGAGAGAGTTAGAAGCGCTTGTTGGGGCTATCTTTGCCAGAGTGGTTTTATGGAATTGAAAGAGGTAGGAAGTTCTTCTTTTTCTTGAGTATCTGATTTATTTATTATAATAATTATTTATTTTGTTTGATAAGAAAACTTTTTATTAGATGGGAAGAAAGAATACAATGAAAGAGGGTACTTCAATTTGGGATGGAGCGAGTATTTGTTTGTTGACAACGGCACTATTTCCCTTTTCCTGTGAAGATTTATGTGAAACGTCATTTTACAACTACAGGACTACTTATATTTTCTTTACTTCCCAATTTTTAAGATGTTTGAAGATCCGGTTTTCTGCGGCATATATTTTGACCTCCCTAGACGGATAGATCTCACCAGTGGCATGCCAATGCTAAACTGAATACTGGTTCCTGTTGTAATGTTAGTTTAGTGAAAGAACAGAAAAGTTATCTTTTAGAAA
This sequence comes from Tetragonia tetragonoides, assembly GCA_038025085.1. Taxonomy (NCBI): domain Eukaryota; kingdom Viridiplantae; phylum Streptophyta; class Magnoliopsida; order Caryophyllales; family Aizoaceae; genus Tetragonia; species Tetragonia tetragonoides. The sequence continues at coordinate 30,950,186 of CM076152.1, read as the reverse complement.
GCTTTGCTAATTGATATTAGTTCATCAAACAAACCCACAGTAGATAGGCATCACGGGTGGGTAGTAGATATGATAAAAGAATTCTCAGAATACTGGCTTACAGCTTCCACTGTTTTCTTTCGGGTTGAGTGTGCTTCTCTTGTTCAGCTGTATTATTCATTAACAATTTCCCATTTCCAAGCTTTTATGCAATGCATTTATCTGCATGTCATATGCATATAGTTGGAACACAGAAATGGACTTGGTAACCTACTCGTAGTCTGTATTGAATGATTTAGTTGTTATACACTGCGGCCTTATAGTTTAGAATGGCCTGGGTTCTATTCAGTAACAATGTGATCTTGCTGCTTCCAGAATTTGAGGAGGTCATGATGTATGCTGCATAACCCCTAAGTAGTAGGAGGTTGTTTCCGGAAGACCAACTAAAAGCGTTTTGCGGGAAGTATGAAAATGTCCACTTAAAAAGCATTAGCAATTTTTGAGGCGAGTGGGAAGTAAACAAAAATGATATTAATAGTACTATTAGGTGTAGTAGTATTAATAATATCGATAATAATGATAAATCGTAGTAGTATTAATAATAATTGATTAATTAATAGTGTTATGGTATCAATGGTATTACTTCCTTTTTTTTTTCTTTTTTTGTTTCACGGTTGGCCTTGATTAAGGATCAGCCAAAGTTGGTGATAAAAAAGAAAAAATTATTTGGCTTCCGGTCAACAATTGAGATCACTACCTGTGCTATACATGATTATTTTTGTTTTAGATAAAGATAAAGTATATATAAATGAAGCGTCAAAAGTACAAGGAGGAGGACAAGATGTCCTCTACGACCAAAAGTTACAGATTAGCCCAGTTACGCTGAATAGTAGTAATAGAGTAACTCCTAGATGCCCATACAGCTCTAGCCCATAATGAAGCTAGATAAGTTACCTTATTTCACAGCAAATCAGCCAAAATGGTCACCCCATTGAAAACCCGGGCGTTCCACTCAAGCCAAAGACACCAGAATATTGCAAATACAACATTGCGCCACAAAATTCTCCTCTCAAAGAGCCTGCTCCAGATGCTACATGCAAAGTCACATGTAAAAAACATATGAAACGTTGTCTCACTACTTGCCGGCAAAGTAGACAAATCTCAGGCGAAAGAACTACCATAGGTCTCCTCCTCTGGCGTAGATCATTAGTATTCAATCGGTCTAACGCTAGGATCCACACAAATGCCCTGCCCGCACCTTAAGAGTCACCTTCACCTTCCAAATAATATTAGCTATCGGAAATTGAGAAAAAGACGTACCCAACAGCTGAAGGAACGACTTACAAGAGAACTCTCCAGTGGATTCACCGTCCCAACTCCTGGAATCATTACAATCAGGAAACTGAACCGTCTCCAAAAATCAATGGTAGTACTTCTCTTGCAAGTCCTTTTTCCAGCATCTGACTTCTACTCCTCACAATTCTTCTTTCCCTCTTAGTTCTGTCATTTGGAGTGCCAAGGTTCCCTTGAAGGTGCCTGCTTTCCTTTGGACTGTGGGTCTTGATAGGGTTAGCACTTAGCATCACTAAGCGGCAGAGACGGAGGCCTTGCGAATTGCTCTTGCCTGATATTTGTGTGATGTGTTATAGGAGTGGGGAGACAAATGAGCATCTAATCCTGCACTGTCCCTTTTCTTGGTGTTCCTGGCAGCGTCTTTTTGATATTTTTGGAGAAAGTTGGATTTCTTCTTCGAGCTTGCTAGAGATGTTTCCGATTGGGTGAGATGGTTTGGGCCAATGAAGGAAGGGAAGATACTCCGGATATGTGCTATTGTTGCTATAGTTTGGTGTATTTGGATAGAAAAAGATTAAAGGAGTTCACAATTAGTTTGTTCTGATGGATTTGGTCTTGGATAAAAGTAGTTTACTTAGCTTCTTTGTTGGTCTTTACTCTTAGGAATTTCCTAGGAATCCCTTTGTCAGAATGCAATGGGATCGGAGGGGCATATAGTGATTGCTATTGGGGGAGGACTACTGTTTTCCTTGATACTGTGATTTGTTAATAGTGCAATTTTTTTATTTATAATTTTTTTTTGATTGCTATTATTTGTAATACTACCAAAGAATATCTGCAGAAATAGGTAATTATGTAAGTTACCGAAAGGAGGAATTTAAGGGGGCAAAATTTAGATACAAACAATAGCAATCAATCATAAAGGCACAAGTGAAGACTGAAGAGGAGTATAAGTTAGGGATCATCTAATATACCCACACAGTTACATAACAAGGAAATAAAAATAAATGATATGTGGCAGCGGAGGAGACCGGGGTGGGTTTTGTCTCCGAATATGTGTGTGCTTTGAATCAAGCTAGTGAGACTGCCATGCATTGTTCTTGCAGTGTGAGTTTGTGTGGACTTGTTTGCGGAGACTTCTTGGTTTGAGCCTTTGAGGGGAGAGCAAGTTGTTTGTCCAGCCACTTTTGTTCAACACCTGCAGACATGCTATCTTGGTTAAGGCGGGGGCAAGGAGGCTACTAGATAGCCTAGATTACTATGACCATGTGTTTTTTTCACCATTTTTTGGTGTATTTTGGCTAAAGCGGAATGCTTGGTTTTTTTCAGAAACGTCTAGGCTTGTCGATCTTGTATGGGATCAAGTGGTTTATTTGACGTCTCTTTGGGCTGGCAGCTTTTGAAGGGGTGCCCCTAAAATACGTTCAACGTCATTGGGGAGATTTGTAATTAGTTTTTATTTTTTTGAGGACTCCTTGTCCTCTTATGTTGTATTGTTCTTTCTATTTTAGAAAAGTTCTCTTTATCTATGAAAAAAAAAAATAGAAACTATAATTTGGGGCAGCGGAGAGGGATGGAAGAAAATGAAATACTCCATCTGTCTCGGAAAAATGATAACATTTACTTTTTGAAGGTCAAACTTTACAAACTTTGACCATGAATTTCGGAAAAAATATAAGGATTTACAATGTAAAAATACTATCGTTGGATTCGTTTTTGTTAGTACTTTCGGAATTTTTTATTTTTTTAATAGTTTATGTATTCATATAAACACAAATATGTATGGTCAAAGTAGTGCATTGGAGACCCTGCAAAAGTAAATGTTACCATTTTTCAGAAACGGAGGGAGTAGAAACTTTAATCTGGGGCAGGGGAGAGGGATGGAACTTAGAGCTCCTACTTAGACTCTTAGAGTTTGCACTCTTCTGTATGAAGCCTAGAGCCCTAAAAGGGCAATGCCCTTAATCTCCAATATTCTAGTCCTCGTTCTTTTTTGCTATCAATTAAATTATTTTCTAAACATTCCCAAACCATCTAATTCATACCTCTCGGGTTACTCCAACACATCCCACTCCCACCTTATCGAATTGACATCACTCCTAATTCGCCCTGCTGTCTACAGGTGCTACCGAAACTGTCATCTCAGACATTGCATGCACTGCTCACCTCGAATGAACTGTGGGTACCTAGCGAAGAGAAACGGTAAAGTGCTTCTCAAAAACCACTTTCCCCCTTTTAGCATGTAGATATTTGTGCAGCTGGCTGATATTGTTTGTGTCTGAATGTGAAGGTTTGAATTGGCATTACTTACATTGCTCAAGAAAAGTTCTCTCGTGAAGACCGAAACAAATGAAAAGCAGAGTTCCAGTGTTGAGAAAGGAGTCATTAATAGTCATGAAGTGCCCAAATTAAAGGGGAAGAATTTAGCTGATGCCTGCTGCAGTAGCGATCTGGAAGCTGATCCAGGACGTGTAAGTTCAAAATGTTACTTCAATGGGCCTATCATTGTTGAAAGTATTCTGGTTGAGTTTGCAGATTCTGTTCATCTGTTGTTGACTTTTTTCATGATTCTTGACACCAACCAACAGGTGCATCAAGTTAGTAGTGAGCCAAATCTGGGAAGGGGATACCCTCCCAACTTGGTCCAACCTGCCCAGCTTACTGATTCGTTCTCTGATTCCGATAGGAGTAGATCCTCATCGTGTGTCGGAATGCCAGTTACGTTTGCTGCTAGTGGACAGGGGAGTGACGGTGCATCTGTAGAAGGACCATCAGAAGAAAGCATATGCTACCATTTTGATAACTCTAACTGGCTTAAGGAAAATGATTCTAGGCTATGTTCTTCAATTAGCTCTTCCTGTAATGATATCATGCCTGATGAATGGGGCAGAAATGACTTGTCTCTTTCATGGGGTGGCAGGATTGTGGGAAGAAGGCAAGTAAAGGTCTACGGTAAAGGAAACTGTGGGTTAAGAGGTGAAGAATATGAAACATTCATCAATGTCTTTGAAGGGGGTTCAGTTTTGTACTGCAACGTGTCTTTTGAGGCTCTTCTAAATGTGAGAAAGCAGCTGGAAGAATTAGGTTTCCCTTGCAAAGCAGTGAATGATGCTCTTTGGCTCCAGGTTTGAATCTTTTTTCTGGAACTTATTGTTAGTGCAATAGAAGTTTTGAAATACTTTTAGGATCATATCTTAACACGATAAAACTCTATATACTTATAATACCACTGCAAACATACCTTCTGAAAAAAAGGCTGCATTTATGAAGGGAGAACACAGCTTGTAGTGAACTGTTTTATTGATAGTGAAGAAGTCAATGGTTTGTGTCTATAAATAGTTTTATTTTATTATCATTATTTTTCAACTTTTAAATCTGGTTTCAGTACTGCGTAATTTTTTTATTCATCTGACTCCTTTGTATTCTTGGTGGGTGCAAATTATGGATGTATTTTTATTAGTTATTTAATTATATATATTTTTAAATATATATTTCTCATTTGAAAGGCAAATGCTTGAGGAGCTTGTACTCTGTCTGCACTCTGCATCCCATTTCTCATGAAGCTATAATCAGAAATGCCATTAATAGTATTCACCATTTGACTGGCGCAACAAAAGAAAATGAATCCAAATGATTGTGTTGGGAGCCTCAACTCAAAGAAATTTACGGCATTCTTATCTTACTTACAGACTGGTCTGGGGACCAGAGGCTGATGTGAAAACTCAACACATGAAGGAGTTAAGTATTTTTATATATATATATATATATATATATATATATATATATATATATATATATATATTTTAAATTAGAGGCAAAACCAGATTCGATTTGATTTAATCAAGCTTTTCATAAAATGTAACGAATTCTGAATTGATTGGTGCAACAAAAGAAAAAGGTTTCTAATTGAGGTCATACTACATCGTATTTTGGCTACTAGCTAAAAGAAAGAATCCATGTGATAAATATCTGACTAGCTTTACCCAGCTAATGGGGCACCGCTTTTGTAGATCCAGGGTTTGGGAGGGGAAAGGGATAAAGTTGCTATGACGCAATGCTTGCATAGCAATTTTATGGTGCATTTGGTTAGAAAGGAAGGCACAATTGTTCATTGGGGTTTTTGTTTCTCATGAGATGGTTTGGGATAAGGTTACATACCTAGCTCTTTATGGGTTTTGGAAACAGGGCATTAGGAGTTATACTATTTCTGAGCTTCAACAGAAGTGGCTAACTTATACTTTGTGGAGGACACCTTGTCCTCTCCCGCCATACTTTTGATAGTTGTTAATATGTTCTTTCTCTTTGTCTTTGAAAATAGTAAGATCTAACCAGGTTTTGCTTTAAGAAGGTAAGGTCTGGACTACAGAATGGAGCCTTGTTCAAAGCAAATGTTTAAGTGGGCTTCCCAAACCCTTCCTAAAAGGTGGAGGAAGTGTCCTGCACTGATGCTGCTATATTTTAATAGTCCTGTACTCCTGTTCATTAGGAATTGGAGTTGCGAGAGCCATTGTATTTTTTTTTTAGTTTGTTATTTAAGCTCCTAAATAAATTTGTAGGATCATTGTCGAAACCAGCAAAAAAAAAAAAAAAACCTTATCTAAAACAAATACTAGTAAATTTCTCATTCCCCCCCCCCCCCAGTTTCCTTCAGCATAGTATAATTGAAAAGCAAAGGTGCTCCTTAAGGTGAGGGCATTTTTTGGACTCTGGAGCTGGATAGGTCAACACAAATTATTTGAGGCAGAGGAGGCCTGGGTGGTATCGCTGCCAGTTATTTGCTTTCTTTTCCGGGCTAGAAATGAGACAGCTGCACATCTTTTCCTTCGGTGAGAGGTAGCCCTTAGCATGTGGAGTAGGTTGTTTGGTATTTTCGGAGAGCTGTGGGGTTTCCTCTCGAGGCATATTGCAGCTTGTGGGCTTTTGGGTGGAAGGAGAGGAAGATGCTATAGCGTAATGCTTTGTTAGGGTTTTGGTGCATTTCGATAGAGAATAATGCAGGGGTGTTCATTGGGATTTTAGTTCCTCCTGTGATGATTTGGGAGAAGGTCACCTACTTAGCTTTTTAATGGGCTAGGGCTGCAGTAGCTTTTAGGGGTTATACTATTACTGAGGTCCAAGGGATTTGGGCCAATTTTTAAATTTATCTTTTTGATGAAATAACTTGTCTTTTCTTGTTGTACTGTTTACACTTATGGATATATACACTTTCTTTATCTAAAACAGTTGATAAAATTCTTACTAATGCACATATTATGTAAGGTTTATTATGCTATCTTATGGTGTATTATTTGGTTGGAGAAGAATGCCCGGTCATTCGCCTATATTCGAGTTATTAAGGATATGTATGAAGGAGTGAGGACTAAAGTCAGGACTACGGGAGGGGAAACTGAGCAATTTTCTATAGATATTGGGTTACATACTCGCTGAGTCCCTTTTTATTCGCAACCGTTATGGATGAGCTCACTAAGACTATTCAGGGGGATGTGCCTTGGTGTATGTTGTTTGCTCACGACATTATTTTGATAGACGAGACTAGAGAAGGTGTTAATGCCAAACTCGAACTTTGGCAGGATACACTAGTCAAAGGGATTTAAGTTAAGTCGGACAAAGACCGAGTACTTGGAATGCAACTTCACGAGAGATGGGGTTGCCTCGGATATGGAGATTAAGATTGGTACTGAAGTGGTACCGAAGAGGGATTGTTTCAAATATCTTGGTTCAATCAGGGCAACGGTGAGATTGATGATGACGTGACTCATCGTATCAGAGTAGGATGGCTAAAATGGAGGAGTGCAACAGGTGTTCTATGTGACAAGAAAATTCCGCTAAAACTGAAAGGCAAATTCTATTGTACAACCATCAGGCCAGCTATGTTATATGGGGTGGAGTGTTGGCCGGTGAGGCAGGTGCAAGTGCAGAAGATGCTTCGTTGGATGTGCAACTCTACAAGAAGAGATAAAATTAGGAACGAAGTGTTGAGAGGCAAGGTGGGAGTGACCGATATTGACAACAAGATGCGAGAAACGAGGCTTAGGTGGCTTGGACATGTGGGGAGGAGACCTTGAGATGCCCCGGTGAGAAGGTGTGAGAGAATTATACTTAGAGACTGTAAACGAAGAAGAGGACGCGCGAAGAAGACTTGGGGAGAGGTAATCAGGCAGGATTTGACCCTTCTAGAAATTACCGAGGACTTGACCCAAGATAGGAATTATGGCGTAGTAGGATTTGTGTAGAGGATCCTAGATAGATTTTGGTTTTTGCAATGTCTAGTACTAGAGGTTGATTCATTTTGTTTATAGCTTGTAGTGTCTTCTTCACTTTAGCCTGTTCATTTAGTAATCTTTTGTGTTAGTATGTTTATTGCTTTAATTCTCTTGCCCTTTTGATCATTCTTTATTGCTTTATTTATTAAAAAAAAAAACCTTTTGCAAATGTATTTAAAATAAATAAAAAAAAAAAGTTTTTGTGGATGTTTCGGAAACAGTCTCTCTTCTAGGCGACTAGTTAGGGGTAATACTGCGTACATCTGGACCTCCCCAAACCCCGCCCTAGGCGGGATACTCACTGGGTTGTTGTTGTTGTTGTAAGAATGCCCGGTCATTCAATGGGTTGTTAGCTTCTCCTTTGCTGCGGAGAAGGTCACCTACCTTGCTTCTTTGTGGGCTAGAGCTGTGGGGGCTTTTCAGGGTTGTATAACTGAGATCAAACACACTGGACACTTTTGTAAATGCTTATTGTGGAGGATGCCTTAGGGTGTGTTTACTTCACGAGAAATTTTTCCATTTCATTTGCTAAAATTTTGTTAGAAAATGTTTTCCTTCAAAAACACTGTCGAAGAATTAAAAAAATATGTTCCACTAGATCATTGCTCCACTTTTCTCTTTTTGTTCACTCACTATCGTCACTCTCAACCCCACCCAGACTCTCTCTCCTCCATCTCTCCATTTCAATCTGGAAACCTTTGTGAAGTTAGAAAAATGTAGAAAACATCAAATTGATGTATTCTAAGTTGCCAAAATCCTTTGTAAAGTTAGAAAACAGGAAAACCGTGTTTTCTTAGCAATGTTTGGAATAATTTGCTCTTTGGAACACATTTCCTACTCCCCCGTGTTTTCTGTGAATTTTTTTCTAAAAAACAAGTGAAGTAAACACACCGTTATCTTCTCTTCTCCTGTAAATTGGTGTATTCATTAATACAATAACTTTTTCCTTATCAAACAAAAGAATAAATTTCTTACTAAAAAAGAAAAGAAGAGCCTTGTTAGTTACTAACAAAAAAAGAAGAGCCTTGTTATTTACTAATAAAAAAAGAAGAGCCTTGTTATTTACTAATAAAAAAAAAGAACCTTGTTATGTCAATGCCCCATATAACGGGAACTCTTGATGCCCATGCAAGTGACTCTGCCTGACATTTTTGAAATCACACATGGATGTATTGTAGATGGGGTTACTGACAATAGATATAAAACTCCATAGTGAGTAGGTACAGTTCAAAAAATGGAACCTCAGAAATTGCAGGAACTCATTGGACAACGATAGTTACACAACTGACAATACATAGTAATTAAGCCTGCGGAAATGGGAGATCAGATCTTTGTCTCTCATTTATGTGTTATTTTGGTATTCTAGCAAGTGTGTAATCTTCAGATGCACACATTTAATCCTTTTTTGAAAAAAATTGTTTGTATCGGTGATTCTTTGAAGTGCATGCTTCACCATATCATGAAAGGCATTTCAGGGTGCAAGTAAAATAGCGAGTACACCACATAGGATTTCCATGATGCTTGATACATTTGCCTATCTCGAAACACCTGGTGTTAAAAATCGTAGGACAAGCAATATTTTTTTCTTTTTTTGTGTGCTTTGTTTACCTCTCGTGCTTCTATTATCTTTGTTTAATATGTTGTCTTTTTGTAGATGCTTCTCAGTCAGAGGGTACAACAAATTGCTGCTGAGACATGCAAAAATTGCTGCCTTTTGGGTATGGCATGTGCGTGCAGACAGCCATTTGCCTTTTCACATGGTGTTGCAACTACTGGTTACTATATGCAAGGTCCTGATCAGCATAATCCACCTAGCAATATTGGAAATTTATATGTTGCTGATTCTGCTCAAGGAGATGGAAATGGTGTTTTTAGGCCCGTAAGAGTACATGTTAGAGGTTCGAATGATGGACTTGCTGGTATTGGACGTGGAGGTACATTTGTTCCCGCTGCTGCTTGGCCTCCTACGCGATTTGTATTTTCCCGTATGCCCTTTGGCGTGGGAAACAGGAATGGGCAGCAATCTCTTGCTAATGATGATCCAGAACTTAGACCTGATCAACATGGTGAAATGTCTGGAGACAGGTTAACTGCTTTAGTTGGACTGAGTGATGGTGGAAGAAATACTACTAATGTTCATGGAGGACAAACCGAGAGGGGTTATGAGATGGACGTTAGAAACAGCTTCTTTGGAACTTCTGCTGCTGGACCTAGTGGTATTGGGCCCCAGATGGCAGAGTCTTCAGACCAAGACGATGATTTTCAGTGGGATAACACCGATAATTCTTCTATATCATTGGATATGAAGACACCTCTAAGTCACTTCCCACCATTTCGCTTTGGGTGGGTTTCCTTCTCGTCATTTTCACAGTCCTAAGTTTTATCTTGTGTCTTAGACCTCTTGGTCCTTGGGTAGGGGTATCTATCATATGTTTGTGAGTCTAGTAATATTACATGAGTTCAAGGTGCCACTTTATTAGCTTGTGTAATACAGTTATATGTTCTTAGCTGTTACTTTGAGCCCTTATTTTTTATTTTTTTATTTTTATGTTGAGGTTATCTGTAGCTTTTCATAGATTTTGAATGTAGTGTTGCCTACCATTCCATTCCCCTGCTTGTCAAGGTGTTTGAGTTGCTGCATATTTGATCTTGTAGCATTATACAGTATCTAGGCATTATCATCTTATATTCATGGATATTTAATTATTATGCATGTCGATCCATGTCTAGATTTTTCTAATCTGTGCTTTATCTTCCTCCTATTTTCCTAATTAAATGGTTTGCTGCTGGTTCACAGGGTAGAATTCGAAGATGTACATCGACTCTGTGATGGCCAGGTCAAACACTCAGCAGAAGTGTTTTATGCGGGTTCTTTTTGGAAGGTGATCATTATGTTCTGGATTTTTCATTTTGTAAACGTTCATCTATTCAAATATCTATCGCCATGTTGTTTTTGTACTTTATGCTTATTCAGTTTATGTATATAATAGATCAGCGTTCAAGCTTTCAATGACGAAGATCCTCAAGGGCGTCGAACTCTCGGTAAAACTTCAGGATGCAGGAACTTTGAATTAAAATATATTTCTGAAATTATGAACAAGAAAAGTAACAAAAATGTACAAAAAGTTGTTTTTTTTGATATTCATGAAACACTGGGTGGTAACTATTCCATTCAAATTAAATTAAGAATGGTGTCCCTCTTCCATTTCTCTTTTTCTGGTTTTACAGGATCCATTTTCTGATTTATGGCTTGTTTTCAGGCTTATTTATTCATCGTCGGAAGGCTGAAATAACTGATCCTCTGAGGAAGGTCAGCCTGTTTTTTTTTTGGGTAGTATGCATTGCCATGGCCATTCTAAGCTTTCTGTTCTTTTTTTTTGGGTTTGTGTAAGTACATACTACATATGTCTAATGGGGTTCTCATGTTTGAACATGGGTTGTCTTCCTTCCTAGTATTCAACTATTCTCCCTGTTGTTTTCTCATTCACCCTTGTCTGGTCATAATGCTGTGTGACGAGCCACAATGCAGTTATAAGCCTGCTTCATGGTTTAATTATCTCGCGTTATACAAAATCTATCAAACTGAACAAAACCTGCGCTGTTATGTTGATATATGTAGCTGAAGTTGGATGCTTCAGTGGGTGGTGGAAGTTATAGACTTTGTAGTTGCCGATTTTGTCACTGTAGCAGACCTTTGGATGGAGATCGACTCATGAATAGCATCTCTATTCAAAGTAACTAATGCCCATCACTGGCTATATTTCAAACGCCTCCTGTTCATTCTAAGCTATTAACTCTTAAATCTAAATTTCTTGAAAATAACTTATGCATATTTTCTATGAGGTGTAAAGTTCATTCTAAGCTTCCTTGAAGCTCTTTTCTGAACAAAAAAGTGGAATCAGCATTGAACAGCCATAAATATGATGCATTATGTTAATTTTCTTGTATCTTTATCTTAAATATTCGGTGGCATTTCATCGACATGGCCAAGTGACTTTTCCAATGGTATAGGCCTTGCCCCTTATAGCCTTAAATGCATGTTGGCAAAATGCCAATGAGGCAATGAATGAAAGTGACTTTGTGGCATAAGATCATTCGAAGCAAGTATGGCATGCAGCCTAAGGGGTGGGATGTAGGGGTTGCCCAGGGTACTACACATGCAAGTCACAGTGTCACATAGTTCACTGAACCCCCCTGTTAATTGCATTCCCAAATTGGCGTACCGCGTATCGGGAACACAATTCGCTGAACCTCTCCCAAGTGCAATGCACAACTTAGGTAGCGAACACGGTCCCATACCCTGTCCGTGTACCGAAACATACCATGTACCATGTGACACTGCTCTGGAAGTTTGTGTCACAGGTTGCTTCGTACTTTTCCGTTCGTGAGGATTAAACTTGGGAATGGGATGGGGATCCAATTTTAGGAGGATACTTGGATAGATGAACAACTGTTGCGTTTGAATTTTTCTAGATTGTTCTAGCTCTCAGGTGCTCCATGAAGCTACTGTTTCCTAGTTTTATTCTTTTGTGACAGCTTTATGGAACTTGCATTTATGGAGGCCTCCTGAAGATTGGGAGATGGAGGAGCTTACTTGTTTGCTAGGATTTTTGGAGTCAGTGCAGCTTCGGGATTGTGTTATTCTAGGAGGTGGATTGTTGATCCTTCTAGGGAGTTCTCTTGCAGATCTTTTCTGCAATAGTTGGGTTTGCCATTACAGCAGCTTGGGTTCCCGATTGCAAAATGGTTGAGTAGGGCATGAGTACCTCTTAAGGTACCGGTGTTTGATTGGAATTTGGCATTGGATAGGATTAACACAATGACTTGTGCCAAAAGAGGAGGCCGACTACAGCCTTGTCTACTGATAAATGCGTGCTCTGTTGGGCAAGCGGTGTGTCCTCTACACATGTTTTCTGGGGTTCCGACTAGTGCGGGCTTTTTGGACTGGGCGTTTTGCAGTAATGGGTTTGGATGACCTTGGGCGTACACAGCCACCATTATGGAGTTACTACAGATTTGCTTTGTGGGTTTTAAGGGGAGGAAGGAAAAGAAGTTGTGGCAGAATGCTGTTTTTCAGGGGTTATGGTGTATTTGGCTGGAGAGAAACACTCGAGTCTATTAAGAATTTAGGATACCTCTATGACTGTTGATATGGTGTGGGACAGGGTCACCTATTAAATCTCTTTGCGGTGTAAGATTGCTGGTAGTTTCGTGAGTTATTCTATTTCGTATATGTTATCTGTCGTTGGGCTGAATTGTAAATAGACTCTTGATGGTGGATTTCTTGTCCTCTGCTGTATTTTTGAGATTTCATTGATATACACGTTCTTGTTATTACAAAATCATAATTATTATCAGCGAACTACAGTGAAAGGCACATAAAACCTACATGGTTTTGATGTTGCGCATAAAAAATTCGAAGATAGAACCTCTTTTTTTTAAATAGTGATGTACATTTACATCTTGTTAATTTCAGGTGCATATGTATGTGGACTCTCGTGAAAAGGTTACAGCTCGCTATCAGGTAAACCTCACCCCCATAAGCATCACGTTTTAACCTTTATGTCAGCTGAAACAATCCTGCACCTCACACACCTGTCCTTCTCTTGGTTAGTTAATCTGCCCATCAAAGCGGGAAGTTATGGTATTTGGAAGCTTTAAACAAGCAGGTACCCTTTTGCCAAAAGCTCCAAAAGGCTGGGGCTGGCGAAGTGCGCTTTTTTTTGATGAGCTTCCTGATCTACTTCAAAATGGATGTTTAAGGGTTTCTGCAGTTGTACAGCTTGTATAAAGAAGACACTATAGGTATTTTGACACGTTTTTTCTCATAGTTGTACTATTTACAGGCTCAAATTTTTTTGTTCTCCCTTTTGTTTACCTTTTCTTTTCAGATTGAGCGTATCCATAAAGGTCTGCTGGATAAAAGGTCTATTAATCTTGCCAAACCTACATTTTTTCGCAGGCATTCTGCAACGGAGGTGAGAGTTTTGCATGCATTTCCTACAAAGGAGAAAAATAGCATGTTGAGGTGTTTCACATTTTCATTGTCCGCTTCATGGTATGGGTATGATCTCATTGCCCCATAAGCAGCATCTACCACTACAATATCAAGCAGATCAACAGTTTAATTTTTTGATGCTTAAGATTACGGGGTTTCACTAAGGGAAGCTATATGCACTCGTTCCTTCACCTCTTCCACTTGCACTATGTGGAGATACCATTGGAAGAGGTTTGAGTTTGAAGAGCTATTAGCAGTTTCCTTCAAGATGAATCCAACTGTCAATTCTCGATACTAACTAGTACTTGTTGCGTTTAATACAAACAATTTCTTAACCTGTATAGCATTGTTTGGTGAAGTGAATTCCTACGTCACCCCCTATAAACTCAAAATTTAGCCTCATATTCGTTTCTTTGTTGGTCTCAGTGCTCATCTTATTGCTCGGCTATCGCTTGTTCCTCTTATAGGCTTATACTCCCAGTATACAGTATTTTTTTCGGCCCTGGATTCCATGGCCCCATGGCAGTGGTGGTTTCTTCGTTGCCTTTTGTTTATTGTGCTCAGTGAGGAGTTGCAGAGAAGTTGGTTTCCTTGCAACTCTTCACTTTTATTTCAATCACTGCTGTTTGGTGGCCTTCAACAGCCTTAATCTTTTGGGATCCTTTTCTTGTCACTTTGCGCTCTCATTGTTGAGATAGCTTTGCCTGTCCATCTTGGAGAGCTCACTATGGTGAGCTTGTAGACGAGGAGAAGACCTTTCAATGGGCCTGATTAATGACTAATGAGGCAGTAATATTTGCATGCATTGCGGGTTGCCTCATCCAAAATGGCTTCGACGGTGAGGCTTTTGTTTGAGAGATTATTACATGGTTTGGGACTAAGCTTTCAATCTCATAAAATTGGTGGAGCTCATTTAGATCTCCAAAAACTTAAAAATGTAAGGGTTGGAAACATGGTTCGGATCATTTAATAACTTTTCCTTTTTGTAGCAGAAATGTGTGTTCAATTTGATTGTTAGATTAAGATGAAGATTTCGAAGTGCTACTATTATATATTACTCTTTTAGATGTTCTACTTCGACTTTGTTTTCATCGACTTATGTTTAAGATAATTCACTTCAATCCATTTTAATTCAATTAAGTTGTTTATAAACATTTCACTAAAATGAATTTTTTTTTACTCCAACTGAAACTATAAATTGTTGATGCACCTGTCATTGAAAATCCATGTGTACTTTCTAAAAACATCCCTAACCATGACACTTTAAGGTGTCAAGTGGAGAAAGAGTATGTGTCAAATAAGGGTTACCATTGGGGGAACGGTGTCAATGAGTGATTTTTTTTCTCTCCTGGGTCTTCATAGAGACTCCTCACGCTAGAATATGTCTCGGATTCAACAAATAAGAGTTGGACATCAGTTAAAAAAAATTGGTCGTTCCACTGAAAACGACAGCGTTTGGAGTTGTGAAGAAGCAAAAGAAGAAAAAAATGTCTCGTGATAGCTTGTTTTTAACGAAAAAAAACTAGCCTTTTTCAAACGGCTATAAGAAAAATCAAAATATAAAAACTATTACTGATGCTCTAAAGGGCTAAAAGGTCAAATTGAAAAAATCAATTTAGTTTGTGCAGTTCACTTCAAATGAGTACTTGGTCCAGTTCTAAACATTTAGTTTTATCCCTTAGGGCTGTCGTTAAGAAATAATTTCTTCAACACCCAAAACAAGCAGGTTAAATAGCATTAACTAGTAGAATTAAATTATAAAGTTGTATTTAATACATCTAGTAAATAAAATTCACATTTAGGTTAATTTTTATGCAAATCTCCATCTCCATCACAATCACTACCGCAACCACAGATCACACTTAAAATCACAGTCGCCACCGCTACCCCCCCGCTACTATTCCTAACCCCACAACCACCATCGCCACCCTCACAGCACCATTGCCAATGAACACCATTTTTTTTTTTTTTACGATTTGATATGACCACCACTCTTTGCCGATGGAAAATCATTTCCAACGGCGGAGAATTCTGGTGGTTGTGATTTGTGAGAGAAAGAGGAGGTAGATAAGGAGGCGGCAAATCAAGAAGAAGCGGTCCGCGGTGGATGAAGGACATGGTGGTGGTGTATGCATAGGGGTTAGGACGGGTGGCTAGCTTGGACGTGGTGGCTATGGCTCCTCAAGGGCTGTACAAATTGTACACTAGTGGTCTGACTCCACTAGAGTTCAATGAAGAGAGGAAGGAGAGAGATACACGGGTATGGGGAAGGGAAAATTGGGAATGATGGTAGAGTTGGGTGTAATAAATGGGGAGGGCCATTTTGGTAGTGCAAGTGTGAAAAACAATTAAACACAAAAAAAAGAATAACAAAATCCAAAGCTTAATTAAATGCTTAATGACAGTCCTAAGGGCTGTTGTTAGCATTTGCCTTAAATATATTGTTCTTTTGTGATGGTGAGGGTGATTTGGTGTTTGTATGGAATTGAAGACTTTGTGGCAATACGATGTCCTCTTTTCCTACTTTTTTCGAAATTGTCATATACTAATCTTGTGCGATTTCTTGTTTTATGTGGTTTCTTCACATCTAATTATAAGTTTATCTCTATTGTGTTTTCTTTGTTTATTTTAATGAAAAATAGTGATGAGTTAATACTTAATTCATTACAAAAAAAAAATCACGGGCATCTGAAAAAATACAATCCAAAACAATCAAAGGACCTCCTTCAATGCTAGTCATACTCCAGTACTAAGAAAATCAAACAGATTATGAGCCAATATCTTTATTACAATCTCTTTACATGACCACACACAAGAATTAAACTCCCTAGTAAACAAAAATAAATCTATGTCTACAATTTGGAAAAGCTTCCTTTTGCATCATGAAACCAGTTGAACAGAATAACTTTCCATCACAATATCTCTTCCATTACATTGAGCAAGTTATTTATGGATAATAAAAGAAAAAGGTATCAAGCCTAGGTCAGTGGCTTGGCTCCTCTACCCCCTTCATTTATTATTGGTCTATCCATTCATTGGGAGAAAAGAGAGAGAATTTTAAAGCCTTTCTTCCCATTACAGATCTGGAATTTGTTTGGGATTGTCTCTCCCAATCAATCTTTTGAGCCTTCAATTTGTAGATTGGGGATGGCATTTCGACCTCTTTTCTAAGTTTTTCATTTTCGGTATTTTTTCGAAGAATCTGATGTTATTGTCTCATGTCGAGCCTTGTCGGCGACCTTCAAGTCATGGTTCCGATCTAGGTTGATTTCGGGCTTATGTATGAAGAATTTGGGGTTTTTTGGGTTTAAGATCTGAAAAATCTAAAGCAAAAAAAAATAAAAATCAATTACTGGTTTGGTGTTTGAGGATCCTGATCCTCTTTGTTTCTTGATCTCTGGAGCTGAAGAACAAGATAGAGTTGGGAAGATGAAGATGGTCCAATATTTGTATCAATTTTTAGATTTCTTTTTTATTTGTTCTTAGCTGTAGTTGTTTCATCTAAGTCCTTCATTAATCTGTTAATGAAGGCACTTTAGGTTAATCTCCAAGGGAAATTACCTGGTTGTCTTGCCTTTTCAAAAAAAAAAAAAAAAAAAAAGTGGCTTGTAAACTAATAACTAGTGGGTTGCTCGATATTCAGTCAATACTTGTTCGATAATAAATGAGCTGAGTACTCAGTCGTGAGCATAGTCAGTACAAGCACCAATTCATTGCTCGTTTAATAAACGAGCCAAATGCTCCTATTCAGTTCGTTTGGTATTATAATCGGTTATAATACTTTCAAAGCTAGTATATTAGCGAACAACTCGTGAACATACTTGATCAAAACTTGTCTAAACTCGTTTGATAATAAAAATGTCAATCACAATTACCAATATGATACTCGTTTACTAAACTAGCCAAGTACAAATACGATAATACTAGGCTCAGCTCAACTCCCTTGCACAATTACACCCCCCCCCCCCCAAACTAAGCCGTCAAATGCACCACCGTACCAAGTATCAAGGGTGGTGCTCTAATGGTTCCAAGCTTAATTCCAAATGGTTTGGTAAGGCAATGTAATGTATTTGATTTCCCATCCCTCAAGTCTTATAATTGGCGACTTCTAAAAACTATACTAGCTCCTTGATGATGCTACGTTGACATAGCCAATGTTTGCGCGGGTTGTTCAGTTAATCTAATATATTCAACATTGAAAACGAGAGTTCAAATATGATATAGGAAAAAATGTCTCGATCGCCCTTCATTCACACATTCCATTTTTTTTCCTCAGCAAAAAGTACCAGGTACCAAACTATCAAGAACTCAAGTCAAGTACCATACTAGTACTGTCTAGTAGTAGTATACTACCAAGGAGCCGAACCGCGACTTTGAAGCACCATCTTAGAAAAAGAAAAAGAAAAAGAAAAAGAAACGTAGTAATAAGAGAAAAGAAACGTAGTAATCAGAAGAAAAAATAATAATAAAATAAAAAAGAGAGAGAAAATCTTTTGAAAACCCCCAAACAGGAAATAACCTCGAACGTCATTCTTCCCCATCCGTCAAACTTTCTAGTTTCTACTCTCTCTCTCTCTCTCCGCTGTGCTGAGTTTCGACTTTCGATATTCTGAATTCGACAACCTCTGTTCATGTTGTTTCAAGGGTTCGTACGACATCAAATGCACTTGGTTCAATCGACTTACCGGTAAAATCTCAATTGGGTTTTCGAATTTCTTTGATGATTCTCTCATTAGGGTTTATATCGCTATATTATGTGTATTATCATTGTCTATGACATTCGGTGAATTGGTGATTATTAGGTAAATAGATGCTGTTGGTGTTTGGTTTCTGTCAATGGGTGCTTTAACTAGTAATCGTAAACGTAATACGGATGAATGTTGGAAACTACACAGTCCATCTCCATCGTTTAATGATAATATTGATAATTCTCAGAATTATTGTGATTTTAGTCAATTAATCGATACTCGTTTATCGAAAAAGCCTAGGGTTTCGTCTGTGTTTGATAGCTCTGTGAAGGTGGGTTCGAATTTGAATTTGAATCTACCATCACAAAGTAGTACTGTTTCGAGGTTACATAGGTATCCGGAGCCTACTGGGAAGCTTCGGAGGGAGGTTCATGCTCCTTGTAGGGTTTCTAGATTCGGGTTTTCGTCTAGTTTAAGTAGTAGTAGTGGGTTTAGGAGTAGTAGGGTTAGTGGGTCTTCGGAAAAGGAGGGGCGAATGGGGAATGCACTTAGGCTTGATATATTGAGGCTGAAGTATGAGCAGGCGAAAGAGCGGGCCTTTAGTGTTTTGCAACATGTATCTGAGCCTGAGCGTAAGAAAGAAGATGTGGGTTTCGATGATTGGAGAAGTGATGTGGAGATTATTGAAGATGGAAAAGGAGTAAGGTCAGGGGTTTGTGACGGCCAAAGAGTGGAAGAACCTGATGGGTTAGCGATACTGCTGGAAAGTGAGAAATCGAAGGGGAAGGCATTGGAAAATGGAAATATATTGGCTTCTTCCTCAGGGTGCACTGAGACATTAAATTCTTTATCGCTTGATCGCAAAGCATATGAGGAGAGTGTGTACAAAAAATTGCTGGAGAATGTAGAAAGAAGTCATTCCAATAAGCTGAGGAGTTTGAAGTTTGAAATTGACTCAGAAGAGGCTAGATGGCATTCTATACGGGCTTTGCGGTCTTTGAGGAAACCAGAGGAGGTGAAGAAACCTGTGGAGGTGGGTTTTGTTTGCTATGGCTGTTATACATTTCTTGTCTATTTATCATAGAAGACAAATTGACTCTGTTGCTATGACTGTAGGATTCATATCATAAGCCTTTTGTGCCTCTCACAGCAGAGGAGGAGAAAGAGGTTGCACGTGCCTTCTCAAATTCTAATAGGTACTGTCTCAAACTTGGATCATCTAGTATATAATGGAAGCTTAGACTGGTATAACAGTGTTGTTTGTTCCTCTGCAGAAGAAAGGTTCTTGTTACTCATGAGAACTCTAATATCGAGATTACAGGACAAATTATGCAGTGTTTAAGACCAGTTGCATGGTTAAATGATGAGGTGACTCCCATTCATCCCTCTTAGCTCCATATTTTTTACTGACAGAGTTATGAGCTTATGTCAAGCATGTTGCTGACTTATCACCTATGATTTACGTACTTTCTGCTGCAGGTCATTAATGTATACCTTGAACTATTGAAAGAGAGAGAAAGAAGAGAGCCAAAAAGATTTCTGAATTGTCATTTCTTCAACACTTTCTTCTACAAGAAGGTTAGTTTTATTCTCTTTATTGTCTTTTTGTTAAGCTTGTAATTATAGTCGTCCTATAGTTTCAACTTTCTTTTTTTTTTTTTGCTTAAAAAGAGTACATCAAATAAATTAGCTTGTCACCAAGCGAGAGCGCATAACGCCTACAAGATCCAAGTCATAATAGCTTTTACAAACCACAGGAATAGTACTAATTTTAACTAAACTATTCAGTGTTACATCAGTCTTCATTGCAAACTTAGCAAGGCTATCCGCTAGCTCATTTTGTTCCCTAAAACAACCAAGGATCTTCAGCTGCGCCGAGTTCCTCATCATTCCCCTACAATCGGAAATCAAGTTAGATAAGCAATGCTTTTTTGAGCTGGTTTTGAGTAATAAGCTCAACCGCTTTATGACAGTCTGAAATGATATTGATATTGTGGTCATTGCTGTCCTGCAACAGTGTTAGTGCTTCTCTAATAGCTAGTAACTCTGCTGTCAGTACATCCTTTGCTCTTATCTTCATGAAGAACCCTTCTTGCCACACTCTGTCATGCCCTCTGATTACACCTGCTATAGATGCAACATGTTCCCTTCCATCAAAGGAAACATCCACATTCAAATTCATCTGTTTCCAAATGTTCCAAATGATGAAAGAAAAAAGGATGGGCCATGGGAGAGAGTCAAATGTGCTGGTAGAGGTAAGGTTGTCATAGAGCCACTCTTTCAAGTTATCACTAAAGAAGGTATGAGATAAGTCAAAAGTTTTCCATAGAAGAGAAGTGTTTGGACAATCTCTCAAAATATGTAAAATATTCTCAATGCTATGGTGACATAATGAACAGGAAGAGCTAGGCATCATTCCCCTTTGTACAATTGTACAATTATGGGCATTTTTATCAAACGAGGATATCCATATAAAAAATTGGATTTTTGGATGAGTAGGTAGTTTCCATATCCAAGAAAGATCTACATCATTACAACCATTTTTAACCAAGAGATCATCAGCTTTTTTTGCATTGAATTTCTTATCATCAGCAAGCAGACAAACAGGGAAGTCATTAGACTCATGCATGGGAATAGGAACAGTTAGTATTGTATCTTTAACAAATTCAGGAAGTAAGTAAGACAAAGCATCGAGATACCAATGACCAGCCACTATGTACTCAGCAACTTTTCTATTCAAATCACCATCTAAGAAGGGGCCATGGATAAGACTTCTAAGAGGTCCTAGTCCAGTCCAATTATCATTCCAAAACTCAATATCTTTACCATTACCCACAATCCACATTGAGTTATCCTGAAAAAGTTGCCACCCTTTCTCAATATTTTGCCAAATGTGCGATCCATTTTTGAATTTTGTTGGTTGTTTTTTCCTCCAAACATTTTTGCTCTTAAGCACTTTATTAGCCATAGTTTCAACTTTCAACTTTCATTTAGTCATTTAGAGGATACTCTGAATTAAATTTTCGCTATTGCAGTGGCAATTTTTTTTCAACTTTCAGCTGGATTTACCTACATATGCTATAAGATAATGCTTCTGGAATCTGGATACTTGTTGTATGGGGTTTATTTGACACTCATTGTACTATATTTCACTGCTCATCTGCACGTAACAACATATCAAGGTTGTGGCATTATCTTGCGCAATTTAAACCGCTTGTTTATCCTTATGTCATGATGTTGGGAAATTTTAGCCATATTTCTATTGACATGGGCTTTTATACTAAAATTTCCTGTTTCATTGCTATCATATCAACCTTGATGGTTCTATTTCTGCTGTATTGCTTTCCTATTTTTGCAAACTCTTTTTTAGCTTCAGACTGTAGATAGGTTTTGCTTTGTATGTGGCTCTTACATGGTCTTCTTCATGTTCATCAGCTTCTAAACCCATAAAATAGCCCTAAAGGCACTTTGTTACAGTATGTTTTGTTCCTTTACCCAACAAAGTTAACCTGTAGATGCTCTAATATAATGGCTATTCTATGTGCACTCTTCTTCAAGCATCATGAATGGCTTCACCATATTTATGAAGCCATCCACAGTGCAATTAGGAGGTGAATTCTTAGCCTCCGCACTCTTCAAATACATCAGCAAACTTTAGGAGAGAGCACTTTATTTGTCTGTGGACCTGCAACCTTTTTATCCAAAACCAGTCCTTAGAAAGATTTCACCACATAAGGGACTTTGAATTTCAATATGAAATTGGCTGTGTACCCAGAAACTGAAAGCTGCTAGTCTTCGCTCGCTCCCTGTTCAGGGTAGAATCCATTACCATTGAATGCCTTTGTCAAGCACGGGGTTATGGCCGAAAGCGGGAGCTTTTCCCTACTGAAAGTGCAATTCTTTTTCTCCGAAGATGTTTTACCGTAGTGGGAGCTCCAAATGGTTCTCGCTCCGAAGACGTTTTACCGTAGTGGGAGATCAATGAAATTGGGCTTACTTTGGAACTACTTTATGTTAGAGGAGTTCTTGTCGTTTCGGCTTCTTCTGTTTTAATAAAATAGCTGAAGAAATACACGAAATCATAAAGTACTATATGTACCAGTTGCTTGTTAATATACTGCACCACGGATATAAGTGATATCAAAAGTTTAATAACTCACATCAAATGCTTTATACGTTATAATTGATATTAGGTTTTTGATATAAGTTAAGGCTGGTTATTAGAGATAAACATAAGTCTTTTGATGTTAGTTATGAGGCTTTTGATGTCACTTATATCCGACGCACTTTCAATCTAGTTTGCCACAGGTGCATGTAATAACTAATTCATTCGTGCCCAATGTAACCTATTCTTCCAAGTAGCTAATGTAACTTGTTTCCTAGATGAATTGGATGCTGAAATTATCATACAAACAAGGAAAAATGGATGGTAACCATCTCATATATGGAATACCACGTCTTGCATGTTACCACCTTTTACTTCCACATCTCCTTTAAGAGCAATTGCCTCCTTGTGTTGAATATGTGTATCTTGTCCGAGAGGGGAGGATGATATCAAGGTGAGTATAAACATGTTATATGTTTGATTTGGTTTTAGTTACCAATAAGTGTATGTGAGAAATATTTCAGGGTTCCAAGTTCGAGTCCCCTCAAGGCCACTGGAAGTTTTACCGGTCGTTAACTTCAGGGCCCATGGGATTATTCAAGCAAATCTTGGACACCCATGTTCTTAAAAAAAAAAAAGTTGCAATGAGTGTATGTCTAGTGTCTGAATTTATCTAGTAAAATTGCCAAACTCACTATATTGCTCAAAATTACCCTACGTTTTGCACTTTACTGTACTTTCTTCAATATTTAACCCAAAATAGAACTGAAAGGGGCGAGTCACAAAGGTACTTGCTGCTCAGTTTTAGATATTTGTTTGTTGTACTCTTTCCCCCTTCTCCTCCCCCCACACACACCCCAAAAAAAAGACTGCTCCTTTTTCTGGAATTGGCTCTGTATAGTTTACTGTCAAGCGACTGTATCATTGAGATTTCAGAAATTCTTGATTGTGGGTGCAGCTGATTGGTGGGGGCAATGGCTATGATTATAAATCTGTTAGAAGGTGGACCTCTCAAAGGAAGCTTGGGTATGGACTGATGGACTGTGACAAAGTAATGAAACCTTGCTCTAGTTTGGTTTCTTTGTGAATTGTTTTGTGTGTCTGCTGATTTGAAGTTCAAATGTCTTAGATTTTTGTGCCTATCCACAAAGAGGTGCATTGGTGCTTGGCGGTCATCAACAAGAAGGACAAGAAGTTTCAGTATCTGGACTCACTGGGAGGAATAGATCCGCATGTTCTGAGTGTTTTGGTATGTGGCTATTTATAGTTCATTTGTTTGCCCGTACGCCAAGGACAGACAAATATTTTATGAAAATAAAAGATTGCCAGTGTGGGTTTTAAGGCTGTGCATCCCTCTTTCTCCCTCTTTCTGATTAAGATCAGTGATTTCACTGTGTGAATCTCATGCTCCAGTTTTTATACTTTTAGCCCAATCTATATAAGTGCTGTTTAGGTTCAGGGAACTGTACGTCTCACTGCTGAAAATACAGGTTCAGACCTGTGCCTCCAAGTGAGCTGGATATTCCCCTTCTCCCCTGAGGGATGGAGGAGGATTATTCTCAAGAATCCATATATGGGGCCATATCCTTAATATACTGTTGAAGAGAAAAACAAGAATAAAATATGAAAGATTGTGCTAGCACACCCAATCATTCTTGGCTTTTGTACATGGTTATTCATCTTCTGACATCTTAGCTTTGATATATGAAATGCGTTCTGATGCATGTTTGTCATACTTGATACTTCAATGCTTTATTTGTTTTCATGTGAGTTTGATAATTTCTCTTCTACTTGTTTATTTGTAGGCTAGATATTTTGTGGATGAAGTGAAGGACAAGAGTGGGCAGATCATCGATGTTAGTTCATGGGACCGTGAATATGTAGATGATCTTCCGGAACAAAAGAATGGGTAATTACTAACTTTGCCTCGGCAGATAGGTTTTACTTTTTGTTATCACAGCACACAAGGTTCACCTATATGCTTTATTGCTTCTTATTATGCACATCTCTGTTACCTGGACTCGGCAAAAATGGCTGAGTACCCGTGTCGACACTACATGACACGAATACCGGTACGAGATCCGAGTCCAGCGCGTCAATTTACATTCCGACACGGCAGATTGCAGTGTTAAGCAGAGGAGAGAGAAAGATCAAAGGATGAGAGAGGAGAGAGAAAGAGAAGACTGAAAAGATGAAAGAGGAGAGAGAAGGTTCAGCCTTCCAGGTGATTCGGCATTGCTGGATCGCTGATACTTCGCCATTGTTGCTCTTTCTCTCTCGTCTAAGTCTTCTCCATTTCTCCTGAGTCCTGACTCCTGAGCTGCGCTAATAGTTAGAGAGAAGTAGGGTTTACACTTTACCCTTTGTCGTGTCTTTTCTCTCTCACGTGCGTTTTAAGTAGGTCACGTGAACTAAAATTCTGAAGTCAGGGAAAAGTTTTAATCAAATCTAAGTGGGCCTTGACACTTAAGGCCCATACAGTTAAATAAAAACTAGTATGGCTTTTGTCTAAAGGCCCCAATCAACGAAATACAGTACTCTGATCACTATTTTTCAACTTAAAGATAAATTATTATTTCAGAAGTCTTTATAAATAAATGAAAAAAAGGATAAATATTTTGTGAATAAAGGATCCCCACACCCGTGTCCAAATTTAGGACAAGGTCCCCGTGTCCCAATTTTTCAGCCAAGGCGAGTCCGACTCTTGGATACGCACCCGTACCCGAGTCCATGTAACATAGATGCACATTAGGGCACACTTTTCTTTTCCTGGGAACTATACATGCTTGTTATTTCTAATATTACAACCTTTGATGCTAGTGTTAATAGTTAGGGGTAAGGCTACATCTATGATACATGTTGATCTCACTAGGATTTATGTCGAGGATCACACGAGGAATCTTTGATCTCTCTAGAATCATCAATGTCGGGGTTCACACTGGTATTTTTGTTTGTTCATTGTGCAAATTTCATATATGATAGGGTTTCGATGATTGAGTGCTGCCGCTTGGGGGAAAGAAAGAAGGAAGATTAAGGTGTAACTACTAGTGGGGAGGGAGGGAAATTTAAAGTAGACAGAAAGAGGAGAGAAACAGAGGGGGTAGAAAACTAGACAAAGTGGAAACCTTGAAACGGAAATTTCGGTGTAATTCATAACATTCAATTATGGTGATCTATTGCAACTATTGGTTTCTACGCTGAGTATACCATAATATCAGTAGTTGATATAAAACCTCCGTGTCATCTATGCTGGTCCTGGACTCATGGTCTCCTGGTTTGTTCCAAATACCCACTGTGAACCTGGCAGGGTATTAGGATGCAACCTTACTCCTAACTAGTAGAGAGGCTGTTTGTTGAGAAACTATATGTCGATCTATTACAGGATAAATTGTTAGACTTGGAAGGTGGTGACTTCAATTTAATGAAGAACTGCTTAAGCACATCTTTTTTTGGATACGTTACATATCTTGAGTTTTGGATTAGACTATTCCATTGGCACAAGTTCATGGGAGTAGCTCGTTCATTTGGATCAGGGATTCAACAAAACGGCTTCCTCTTTATGTTATGCTGAAATTCCTTTGCCCTCTTTTGACAGATGAGCTACAGCTGCTTACCTTCAACTTTTTTGTGATTTGTATTGTTCGTAGAAGCTTGAAAGTGATTTATGTTCTACTTTGAGCAGGTTTGATTGTGGGGTGTTTATGATCAAGTATGCTGACTTTTACAGCAGAGGTATGGAGCTCCAGTTCAGCCAGGTAGGTTTTTCTGGGGTGTTACTGCGTTTTCATTTCTATTTAGAATTGCATAGATTTCAACCTTTGTTATATGGGAGGAAACTGGAAGAATCTTTAGGAAAAATCTTTCTCTTCATATGATGATTAGCAAGTTTTGTCCACTATTTCCAGTGGAGCCAAAAGCTTCTTTACTTTCTGGCTTCGGAATGCAATGGACTAAAGCAAAATGGCTCATAAAACTGTCGGCACTTCTTATTTATTGTGAAGTTGCCGATGGTCGACGCACTTCGGATCTCGGGTCAAACGGAAACAGCCTCTCTGTGAGACTCTCACAGGGGTAAGGCTGCGAACAACCGACCCCCCCTTACCCTGCCTAGGCGGGAGCCTCTTTGGAGGCACTGGGTTAATGTTGATGATGATGTTGATGATTAGCAAGTTCTTTCCTCTCAAGAAAGTCTATTATCCCAAATATACTTGTCTCCATCTACTCGGCTCTTTAAATATGTTGCAAGCTAACTTGGATAGCTGCTCTGTTTATTTTACTCGTATCATTCATCACAGTTGAAGAAATTCTACTTTTCTTGGAAGAAATCTCCTGATTTTGCATTTCCATGTATCCTTCTTTGTATGTAGGAGAAACGGTGCATCTGTGTTGTTTTAGGATTCAATTTACCTCTTCCGTTTCTATGCAAACATTGATCATAACTAGAGTCATGTTTATCAATCTTATAATATTGACACACTTTCTTGTACATCCTCATTTGTTTAGTAAATTGCTTTGCACCTCCTATGAGTATGATGTGTTTTTTACGTGAACGAACAAAGGACTTGGGAGCAGGACATCAGTCGGCAGTTATCTTTTCTGCCATAAAATCTCAGAAATCACCTTTCCCTTTTCCATTTAAGATGATGATTTCCCTAAACATATAAACATATATAATGTATGCCAGATTATGCTGACATTATTCATTTGCCTTCCATGATAGCACATGTTCTCTTTATATAATGGTAGGTAAAATTCAGTTGTTAATAACACAGTAACATTGACAACGCGTAGTCTAAGTCTTGTCTTAAAATCTATGTATACTTCTTTAAAGTGGTATGAATTTCATCTTATGATATGTGTAAGCCTTCATGTTTTTGACTTTTCTTTTTCTGTTCTTTTCGTCTTAGGAAAATATGCCTTATTTTCGACTTAGGACAGCGAAGGAGATTTTGAAGCTAAGAGCCGATTGATGATCTGCATAATCCATTCCTGATGGTTGGATGTTGCTCTATTGGTGTTGCCTTTATCAGCTCCAGATGGACAAATAACTATTCAGAGAAGCATCCATTTTGTCTGAGAGACCAATTTGAGCCATGGCAAATCTTGGGATATTTGATTGGACTGGAAACTGGAAAGTGGCAAGTGAAGAAATATACGCGAAGTTGCATTATGAGGCAGGCCTGATTTGTTTGTATGTATAGATATATACTCTATAATGTGGGTGCACTCTTGGCTTATAAATCTTTGTCAAGAGTTGATGAGGGTCTTCTCTCTCTCTACACCCCTCTTATTAAGATTTGAGAGCGAATTATGAGCTCTGGCCTTCTTTTGTGGTGGTTTCTCAAATTAAAATTTAGTCTTTTGATTTCTCATCAGTTGCTAGTTTAGTATCTGTAGGACGATTTACTTGTTCTCAAATCAGAGTTCTAACTTGTAGAAATGGTCTCAACGTTACCTTGTGAGCTTCAAGGGTGGTTTCGTGAATTTTTTTCATATTAACACACACAATGTAATGACTCGCATCGGACATAATCTTATCCTTAATAATATAATAAGCTATATAAAAATGCCGAAGTCTATCATAAAGAAGGCTTTCACAAAACACAAAAATTCATAAGATGGTTTTGAGACCATGTTAATATGTTATGTTTTGAACTAAAAGGTTTACTTTTGGAACAAAAAGTGGAACTTTAATGCTCTTACAAAGAAACTTTTGATCATCTTGGGTCCTGTGGAATGCTAGTTGCCTATTTCTTCTTTGCCTTGCGTTTTCTGTTGGAACTTTGTTTTGTGTAAATCCCCCCAACCCCTTTTTTCTTCCTTTTCAAAGTTGGCCACTTCTAGGATAGATAACCATTTTTGAAAATTTCACATGGTTTATGATATATCTATATTAAACAAAAAGAAAGCATTGGATTTATTAATAGTTATAAAGTTATTGGAAGTATATTGATATGAGAGATGATACATGTCTTATGAGAAGATATAAGAAGATAATTTCCTGCTTCTATATAGCTAATCAAAATTTAACATTTATATGGAGTGGAAAAATAAAACTTTTTTTTTTGAGTAAAAGGAATAGTAAAGCTTTTGACTACTCTTTAAATGACTAAAGAAGACATGGAAAACTATCTTCTAGTGAGACATAAATTATTAGGTTTCAATAATTAGAAAAGAAAATTAAAAAAAAAGAAATGAAGAAACTGAAGGGGCATCCTAATTAGAAAGATGAAATATTGTAGAAGTTACCTTGTGTATATAACAAGTACAAAAGCACCGAATTTCCTAAAAAAACATTGAGCAAGTGATTAGGAAGTATTGGGTTGGGTGGGTGGTGGGGGGGGGGGGGGGTTCTAATAGAGGGGATGAAAAGATATGGGGTGGGGTGAAAAATAGGGGCGGAATCAGAATATTTGTATTGGGGGGATCGACAATTACTAGTATAATATCCTATTACCCAATATAAGCGGTTGAAGTTTGACTTTTAAATTTTAATGTCAAATTTTGTCATTATACTCCTATCCTATTAAAAAAGTTATCAAAAAAATGTCTTGATAAATTTAATAATATAATTTTTTTATACTCATTTGGCCAAAAAATTCGTGTGACTATTAATTCTGAACAATAAAAGTTTACTTGTCACACCTCTCTCTTTTTTTTATTTTTTTTATCCAAAATTCAAAGTATTTGGCGATATATATATATATATATATATATATATATATATATATATATATATATATGAAGATATACTAAACGATTAACGAGCAGAGATCAACCAAATTGATAGGGAAAAAAGAAAAAAGAATTGTATAAATTAGAAATGTAATTGAAATGAAATGACAAAGCATAACTATGATTATTAGCCTGGGCCTGGGCTCCCCAAACCCCCTCAGTTCCGCCACTGCTCATGAAGCTCTCGGATGAACATCATGAGAGTCTCATAAAGCTCACGAAGAACTTCATGAGGGTCTCATGAAGCTCCTAATTTGCGAAATTTTTGTTATGACGACTTGCAAAAACTTTTTCTAGGGCAGTTAATACTAAACAATACCACGAATGAGACTATATTATCTCAAATTCATCGCCAATTTTTTTTTTCACGTACTATATATCATCCATCATATCTCCAAAGATGTTGTCATTATCCTCCATCATTAAATTGTATTCAATATATTGAATCCAATAAAAAAATAGTTCTTTTTGATAATTTTTGAGTCTATTGAGAAATTGTGAAGAGAGTAAAAAAGAATCTCTCTACCTTTCATAAAATATATGTCAGGATTATTTTAGGAAACTTAGGATAAAAATTAATGACATTTAGTAATTTAATGGTTGCATGTAGCACCACCCTTAAATTCTTACTCCATGTCACATTTTAATTTTTGGCGTGGAACTCGCCATTTACTTTATGTCTCACCATTTTTCAATGTGGAATTCGCAATTTTTATGTAAAAAGACTTCATTAGTGTTGTACTTCAGTAAGTATGGAGTAGCTTGTAACATGTCTTTGCCACATTATTGTTGTCTTTTATAAGTAAGAAGTCGTAATTCTTGCCTTGTGTTTATTGGCTTCTACGAACTATACTAACACTTTATTGGTGCTACATTGACGAAGCCAGTGTTTGAACACGAGAGTCTAAGCGTGATGTAGCAAAGGGTGCCTCAGTTGTTATTCACTTGCACCTTTTTTTGTTTAATCTAGCAAAAACAAAAAATGGTAGTTCTTGCAAAATATTTCAGGTCCCACAATTTTGGTACCCACGCCCAAGAAATCAAATATAACAAGAATTGCTGAATTGTCAACCAAAAGGTAATTCTGCTCACCTATTATTACTGTGGTCGATACGAAAATTACATGAGAAATTGAGAACTCAAAAAATTAAAAATAACGAACTGAATGGTAAAAATTAAAGACATTTCTTTCACTTCCCATACTAAAACAGAAGTGTCTTGTGAAATAATTCCTCCCTCTAACCGTTCATCAACCAGGCTACAAACCCGTATGCATTGATGGGAACATCACACCACACCTTCACCGAAATAATACAATTGAATACACTAATATCTGTTCCACTACATTACACAAATCATTCTACGCCAGTCGTTAAGGCAGAAGCTCAAATGAGACCCAAACTTGCAGGCGGTTGTCATGTCACTGGTCTCTCACTGCAAGGCAATGGAGGAAAAAGGAACTATGTCAATGCTAAAGAACTCTAAAAGTGTTAAGATATGAAGTTAGTTGGAAATAGGAGATTACAAGGCAGCACCAGAAGTGCAATTCCATGATCAGAGATACAATATGGTTAGTGTGGAACCCTTTTCCGGCTAAGAATCTCCTGCTCTTTAAGTCTATGCTGGAATCTGGCAAGCCGAGCCTGTAAGCTAACCAGACCTGCGGCCTTCCGTGAGAGAACAAAACTTAATTGAGTTACGTAGTTGTCAATTAGACTCCCTGGTTGATCAACTTCTGCCAACAGCTTCATTTCCTGTAGCAAAGTAAAGTTGATCCAAGTTGTTACAAATCAATCTTTGAAACTTGAGAACTATTGTGTAAAGATTGAAAGTTACAGCGCAAAATGCCAGGTATGTTGCTCATGCAGTTAGTCACGAGCTACAGAAGGTAAGTTGCAGTAATGGTTTCCTTAAATCATCCTAACATTGCAAGCTACACAGTTTGCACCCATTTGCAAGTCCCAGGTTCCCACTTCACAACAGTGAAGAGCATTGCACAACAGAAAGTGACAAAATGAAAACAAGCTCATCACTAGAAATAAGGCCAAAAATAAAAAGCAGTAAAGCTGCTTACTTCACGAACAATCTCCATTGTATCTTCAATCTCTTTCCGGTGAGCAGCAATTAGCGCTTCTTCTTCCTAGCAATATTCAAAAAGATAAACTGCTCATACATACAAGGTCTAAGAAATGTCAAAAACAAACAGCATACAGAAAACAACAAACATTCACTTCTCAAGTAAAAGAGAAAAAGAAAACACAATAGGACATGAAGTATCTCCAGTTTATGTGGGCACTGAACATTGAGATTGCTCATGGAAAACCAACCTCAAGTATTGCGTCAATGTTTCCATTATTGAGTGATGATTCAGGCTCATGACGCCGTGATGTAACATTGTTTGGATTTACACTGCCCGTGCTTTGAGGTTTGTGGGTCGTCGTTGAAGAATCAGGTCCACCACCCTCCTTTTTAAGCCAGTTTCCTAGTTTTTCTGTTCTTTCATCCCTACTTGAGATTTTTCTGCGGGGAGGGGATACCTTCTGAACATTCTCTGCTGCATCAGCTGAATTTTGAGCATATGATGAATGAGTCTTTTGATTAGTGGCAACACCATACATACTTCTCATCTCAAGTTTATCCCTATCAACTGATCCAGAAGCAGCACTATTTACATCCCTTCCATTGTGGTTGTAACTTGAAGTACTACTGGAGGACTGCTTATCATAGTCAGGTGACGGGTTGTAAGCAAAGTTCTCCGTCTCCACAGCCTTTCTATTGGCTACCCCTCCTCTAGCTTCTTGCTCCTGCACGTCCTCCACTTCTGCAAAACCTTGGGTAGATGGTAATGACAAGGACTCCTTGTTTACAGTTGGCATGGAACTTGAAAGTGGGTCTTTTTTCGCATTCCCACTCTTTGAAAGACTTTTCACCCTGTACACTCATTACAATAGTAGATTTGCATTAAGATAATGGTATATACTCTATGGTAAACAGGTTTGCAAAGTTTGCAGAAAGTAACAGTGAATACCTATCAGCATATCTCAACGTATTAAGGGTGTGTTCACACGAGCCTGCATTTGGAGAAATGCAAGATATCATGACCGTCTTTGAATTGCCGACAAAGGAGTCACGAAGAACTTCAGTAAGTTTACTCCCTCGAAATGGAATATGAAGCTGGTCATTGTCAAGAGCACGAATGCACTCTTTCAGAGCCAAAAGGCTTTTATTAATTTCTGCTCCCTCGATTCTGAAAGAAGCCAAACAAGCAAAGGATTAAAGATGAGTAAACAACATCATATACAGCGTCCTTACTTTCTGTGTCATGTAAAAGTTCAACATGTACACGGGACACACAGGAATCAACTACGGAACATCAAATATGAGACTAAAATTTATTTCAAATACCCTGATGCACAGACAGGCGAAAGCAGCAAAACTTTCTGTGTCAAATAAATTGCTTCCCACGCGTTAAGCGAAAAGTCGTAAGCTACTATGTTTTACACTACTATCTTCCTCAAGGGCCCACACATTTACATATCCTTTGTTGGAAAGTACAATGAATATTTTGAATCTTTCCCACCTTATTCCTTTGTTTTCATGCTTTTCTTCTTTTTTGTCTTACATTAGATCTGACAATAAATGCAATTTAGCCAACATTTGGAACAATTGCCACAGATCTTAAAGGAACTCAGGAATCTAAGAGGATTATAATACTATTGAAAAATAAACATGTCCTGAAAAGCCAATGAAACCAAAAAGCCCTTCTATCTCTACATACATCTCAAAAAGAGGCAACTAGAAAAACCCTGAGCTAAGACCTACGGCGATGCAAAATATACCATCTTATCCCACACCAAATCTGAACCTTGTTGGTGTAAACTAGGAAGCACAAATACGGCACTCAGCCTGCATTTCCCGTGTCCGTGTTGCCGTTTCCATGATTCCTTGCATTTTATAATGGGTATGGTGCCATGGCCGTAAAATGATTCTTCGCTTTGACTTTCCAGTACCAAATGCATTTTTCAGGGGACCGCAGTCTCAATTCTGATGTAACTTTCCCCCTCCCCTCCAAATTTTTGGCACCTCCATTGTGAACAGACACACCGATCAATGGTATCCTGTGCACAGATGATGTTTACCCTTTTTTTGCACACTTGGTGTTTCAGAAAACGACTGGCGGAAGAAAGGAAAGAAAAAGGTTCCCATAGAGAGAGTAGTTACCTTGTTTGTCTATCATTATCAGTCGTATCTGCGCCTCTTTCACTTCCTGCTAGATCAATGAAGGATATCTTCCCAACAAGCTTTCCCCGATTAGGTTCATTTGCATCAATGTTTCTCCTGGTATCCTTTATTTCAATGTGCTTCTTCACAACAAGCTGAAGTATAGCATGTGATCTTGAAGATTCCTCATTAGCACCTGTAGAGCCAGTACTTCTAGACGCATTTCCCTTCTCAATATACTCTTTAACAATTTGCACATCAGAGACTTCAAATTCCTGTAGGCCAACAATGCAAACTTGCTGCCGCCCATCTTCTCTCATACAAAGTTTCCTACAAAAAAAATATGGAAATTTGCTTAAGTTTGTGCTCCGTGTTAATGTACACAACCCTACTTCATTACAAATGATTACATCTAGTCCAGCTTCTATTGCAATTATTATAGAACTGCATAAATTCAACAACATATATGCTTTCAGCTTTAACCGCCCATAATTCTTTCTTTTTTCTTTTTTGGCTATGGTGTTGGGGGGCAGGGGGAGGGAGAGGGGGTAGCATCCATAATTGATGCTTCAACACCATTCGAGATAGAAGTTGGTGCTGCACATTAATACAGCATGTACAGCTGAACTGTATCTGAATTAAAGAATTTTTAACATATCCCAAGACCCAAAACATACTGATCTCTAATATACAGCTACTTAACAATTCCAAAAATAAAATAATAGGAAAATAATCCTGAAATATCTGATAAGTAGTTATGTAAGAATAACATAAGGAATTTTTTTTTTTCAAGATCCATTGAGCAAGGTAAGCTAAAGCTAAAAAGCTATATTGACAGTCATGCCAATCCCAAGATGAAGAAATGGAAATAAACATTCACATGAATAAATCATACTTTCTGTCACAAAG
The DNA here is from genome assembly GCA_038025085.1 of Tetragonia tetragonoides. Classification (NCBI taxonomy): domain Eukaryota; kingdom Viridiplantae; phylum Streptophyta; class Magnoliopsida; order Caryophyllales; family Aizoaceae; genus Tetragonia; species Tetragonia tetragonoides. The sequence continues at coordinate 30,915,995 of CM076152.1, read as the reverse complement.
AAGGTCGAACAGTTTCCCTCCATAGATCTCAAAATAGCTGAGCCATAGTTTGAATCTCTGATTACGATAAAATGGTTGATGCAATAATCTCATAAGATCTTCAGCAGCTCTAATAGGTAACGGTTTCATGGTGAATGTTTTACCACTACCTGAAAATAAAAGATACATGAATTACTTACCACATTATGGACATTCAAACACATATCAGTAAGCTCACCAAACAGGTCATTCTCATTGTCCATCTAGAGCAAAATGTTTGCCTTTTGAATGATGATTGAACTCCCAAATTGACATAACCTAGACACTTTTTTCAGCCCCTTCCTCAACCCCCTCCCGGATATTAAACTCCATATCGTGTAAATAGCAATCTGATCCTTTCATACACATAAGCCCGAACAAGGTGACTACTGATCACCAGCTCTATACAGGGAACCCCAACTGATCAAGACATACAAGCTTTCCTCTAATGTTTATGATCCAATACAGAAAAACACAAGCTAACTCTCATATGATGCTCCAAAGACAAAACACTTCAGACGTAAACGCCTGGCAAAATACTTTTTTTTTTCTTAATATAAATTTATTTCATCACAAATTCAAAATCAGTTACTCAGAACTCTACTCTTAACCAATGGGTGAGAGGCCATTAGTCACTAAAAGTATGTTTTTCATATAGGAGTAGAATTAACAAATCAAAAGCTATGCAACGTAGAATATTTACAAATTCCAATTTGAGAAACACCACAATCCAAAAAAGTATGTAGAGAAAAAAACTCATCGCACCAGTTTGACCATATGCAAAGCATGTTGCCTTAGTGCGCTCAAATATGGTTGGAATAATTGGCTGAACAGTGGACTGGTACACCTGAATGAATAAAAAAAGAGCGGCAAAATTAAGCTAAAACAGAATAAGCGTATGCAATTACGCAGAGCACATCACCAATAAGGTTTAAAGTGAAACAAACCAGAACAAAGCGAAAAAGAATGATTATTTCAACAAAAAGTACACGAAGTGGATTTACCTCGTCATTTGTCACATGCTCATCTAGGACAGCATCAAAACAAAATTCATGTTTCTCAACATATGCTGTTAAGTCCACCTTTCATACAACCAGACAAAGTCAGACCATTTAGAATTTTTTTAATAAGAGAAGAATTTTTAGGCATGAAAACCAGAAAACAATTGCAAAAAGTAGCAAGGCAGCTTAATCAATAAAAGCCAACACGAAAGTGTCAGCCAGCAAGAAAGTGTCACATGAATTTCAACTTCTTAATTCTACATACCTTCAGCTTAGGCTCATGAACAGTCAAACCATTGTCTCCGACAGTCACTATATCTTCCTCTTTCCGAGAAAGCTCCTTCTTATTCAAAGGTCTTTTGCGCACCTGTACAAAAACAATGCAATGTTTTCAAAAATGACAATAACACCACAAATGTCTTGGAAGGTACGGTAAAGGGTTTCTTGAGATGAAAGATAAACACTGCTATGAAAGAAAAACCAACACGTGATTAACCCGCGTCCGAACCAAACAATCCAACCCAATATCCGGAATAAAGTGATGGAACTTGACCCAATTCAAAATTTACATGATCTGATCCAAGCAGATCCTAAGTTTTCTACATTTTTATAGACTCAAAAGAGCTTAAATAAGCATATGAACAACAAACCCACATGTGACCAGAACTGACTGAACCCAATCCAACCAGTAACTGAACAGATTACTTTGTAAAATGATTATAGCCTGAACCCATACCGATCCGAACAACCCAATAGTTAGGCCTAACTAATGCAAAGTCATTGTATATGCCAAGTCTTTCAAAGTCTTATCAAGTGTAAGGAAAAAGTAAAGCATAACTAATTGCATCAACAACCTGCACAATCAGCTATAATTCTGCCAACTACCAAGTGCCTATATCAAGTTCGATACTAGGTCATTTCCAATTGTAATGCTGCTTAAATTTATAGACAGATTCAGAGAACACACAACTAACATTTTCCACTATATCTCACTACAAGTTGTCATCAAATTTATTGTTCCCAAAAGTGACACTTTTTCAAAATCTGCGTGAATTCAAAACGACTAACTTATCTACTAAAGGTAACAAGCAGCTTATGCTACTAAACAAAAATAAAACGTCAGAGGACATATTGTTTTACATCTGTTGTCATGAAAATATGAAGAATTTTGTAACAAGCTTCAACTCTTCACATACTATGCAAAGTCTGGATTCTGTAATAGCTACATCAACATGCACAAAATCAAGTCTTCTCTTCCTCTATCACTCGCCACAAATGGTGTAACTGTAAACTAAGTGGTTACAAGAACTAAAACTTCTTCACTAAGATTTATGGTGTGGAGATACGAGAAATGATAGGAGTGTGACAGCATTATTCAAGCATAATTAGTTTTCTCAAAACCTATGTTGCTCAAACTCGACTAAATGTCATAGTGTCCAATGCCCATACGACCATACCAATGTCGGACTCCACCAGTCTCGAAACTTCAACGTGTTTTTGACTTAAAATGGGAGTGCGCAGTGTCCATAGTAATGTCGAAGTGTCAAGTATCTAATACGGGTACTTGTGGCAAAATGAACATCCCGAGCAACATAGCTCAAAACCATATAAAACAAATACTCGAGAAAAATTATCACTTGGGACAGTTATTTGGAACCATTTCCCAAGTAAACTTGTTTTCCAAAATAATTTCCAGCCTAGACTCGTTTGAAAAGTAAATCCCACCATGGTATTTGCTTATGTAGATTTTAGGAACATCCGGTTTTCTTTCCTTTTTTGTTTTCTTTTTTGGTGCATTAAATAGATTAAAGTCGCACTCTTACTAACACGAGACCCCTGCGGTGAGCAAGTTCACTGCAACCCAAATTCTGCTGACAGACCTCCATTGATTACTTCTACTACACAGTTCATTCATACCTCTTGTAAAATCCCATATAGGCGATGGATTCCGTGGGTTTCTAATTTGACTTCGCAAACTAATTCCAACTACTTGGAGTACATCCATTTCCTCACATTGGAATTATCGGAATTGTCGTTTTGTGTTAGTGAAAAGAAAAAAAGTTAAAGAAACAAAAGTGTTCTTCTCCAATCTCCATTTCAATTCAGCAAGCGATCTCAAAGCTTTTAAAAGGCACTCCTCAAACTAGATCTCCGGTTGTTGAGAATCGTGATATCCCTAATTTGTCGGGTCTTCCTGATAAAAATTTTCTTCGCAGAACCAGAAGAGTAACTGGTTCTATTTCGCTCTCCACAGTGAGTGACCCTCTTGGGAAGCGACTTCCCCTGTCAAAGTCACCCTAACCAAAGGCGACTTTGGGGTGGTCAAGGCAAAAAAAAAAACATTAAGCGGTCTGAAGGACTTCAAGCTTGTGATGGGAATTCTTTTTGAACCAACTCTAAAGTAAACTAGGAATTATTTTGCAAAACAAACGTCATTAACATTACCCCAGAGCCTTCAAAGAGGCTCCCGCCAACCTCATTTTGCAAAACAAACCTATATCCGAACACAACTAACATAACAATCAGCCTTCTTTTTCTTGTTCTTGAATCCATTGAAATGATATGACAAATCTAATTCTTCGCCCCAAGAATTCACAAAATATAGTCAATTGGGAACAGATTCAGAGACATAGAGAGGGGGACGACCAGAGATCATGCTAAAACTATTCAGATCAATAATTCAAAATAAACCCTCACATGGGCAACTTTTTTCTCAACTTCAAAGTCATAATGAGACTTGACAGCATCCAAAATGGACACACATCATCACTTGGTAACAACAGTGTAGCAACACAAATTAGATGAGAAAGCTACATTAAGCTGACTCATCAAAGTCGGACTCTTTAGAGCATTGATTTGGAAACTTAAGATGAGAGCGTGGTATTAGACTCTAGTTTCAACAGTCTGACTATAAGAGGTGGCTTAAGAACATTGATTAGCCTCAAAAAAGAAACTCATGATAAGCAATGCACACACACAAGTCATAAGTTTAGAATGTACTTTTCTAGAGCACTTACAACAACTCTGAGCTTGGCCACATTACTTTCCTTTGAACGGGTCTCTTTTTCAACCCCACTAGATGAGTCTGCATCAATTTTTGATTGCCCCCTTTGTTGTTTGCTGCCTATCAAATTGCTGTCATCATCAAATGATGTTGTCGATCCAGGCATGAAAGGAGACGGTTCAAAGGGCTCTGAGATCACATGCTGAAAATGTAAAATCAATAGAAATGGAGAGAGGCTTTATAAACAGACAAATAGTTACTATATAGTTACACAAGGGAGTAAGAAAGAAACAGAATCAAATAAGAAGCATGATCTTTTTATCCTCCAAATTCTAAAACAACAGTAATTAAATAGCTTCTTAACTAGAAACACACGGTTTAAAGAAGAGGAAATGCATGGTTCCAGGTCATTGTATCCACCACAAATACAAAAACGTACAACTTAAATTTTCCTAGGACACCCAAATGCACATTTTTTTAAGAACGGCATCCAAATGCACATTACCAGAGAATATACCTCGGATAAAAGTTCGGTGTCATCCATAGCATGCAAATCCAAAAGCCCAGCTCCAAAATCCCCTCTGAATTCAGGAGAGTAGAAACCATCGGCCGCAACATTCTGGCCAGTAGGAGTATACGGCTCAGAACCAGATTCCCCATTAAAATTCAGGTTTCTCATTAGCTTAAAAAGCCTCTGCTTCTCTTCAGTAGATTGCGCACCGTATCCCTTAAACACCATGCAAAGATTACCCATATAAGCTCATCAACATACAAAAGCCACCATGCACATGATGACATGAGCATGCAATATGAATAAGTTCCACCCTTCAAACAGACATTACCCACAACTAAAAACCCCACTTCCCCGAACCCTCCCCCCTAAGGATAGAATAAATGCACAATTCTCCATCAAATCCTTCGCCACTCAAAACTCAAAAGCAATCAAAAACACCATGCACATTAATGTACAATGTGAATAACTCCCACCTTTCAAAAGTTCTATTGGACCCACACCTACAAACCCCATTTCCTCAAACCCCCTCTCCCCAACCCTCCCTAAGTGGTGAAAAATATGCAAAATCAGAAATAAACACAATGATAACAAAATGCAATAAAACATACCTGCATGAGAAGATTGGGCATGTGATTAGAAGAAGGAGAGGCCAGATGCTGCAAGCCGGCGGACTGGAGCCAGCGAGCCATTACGGCATCGCCGGCATCTCCGGCACCGCCACCGGGGTCATCATACAGAGCAGTTACCGCCGCAGCAGCAGCATTGCTCTGTTGCATCTGGCCACCCATGTGGCGCTGTGACCGCCGTTGGGGCGCCAATTTCGATGATCTAAGTAATCAAACCTTTCCAATCACAATCCATAAACACAAAAATGTCAGAATTTCACCAATCTAATGTAATATTATCATTAATAATCACAAAAAATGCATGTTGACAAAATTGAAAACCTTAATGATCAGAATATCATTGAAATTATAATTACTACTTACAACAAGGTGGAGAAAATTCGAACTCAGAGCAAACCATGAAGCAACAGGTAACTCAGTGTTACAGAAATTTTTCTTCCAATCACAGAAACTCAAATCCAGTCGGTTCGATTCAAGCGCGAAATTTATAATGTCGCGAAAATGCGTCACATTCTGAAAAAGAATACCAAAAAAAAATCAAGAACAAAAGATTCGACAATAAACTTTTAAAAAAAAATTAATTGGGAAAAAGGGAAAAAGATTTACCAGATTCAGTGAGCAAAGAAAATTTCGTTATCACGATCTAATCCACAGGAATGCAATGAAGAACCGTAAATTCTATAGATCTAAAGAACAAAATTGGATAATGCGAAGAACCCTAATTTCGATTCAATTTGAGAAGGTGCGAGCGAGGGGTGCACGAAGGGGCAAATTTCGCGAAATTTCTCTCTCCTTCTTTCTCTCTCTGAACTTTGCTTCACATATGATATTATACTTTTTCTCGATTTAGGGGAAAAATTAATCAATTATGGTAGTTTTTGAAATTTACTGGAAATATAAACGCCTAAACGGCTATTTTGCATGGTACAAAAAGACGAATTTACCCATTTAAAAGAGTCTCCAAATGTGTGATAAATACTCTTATGTATTTTAGTTGAAAATGTAAGGTTGATTGTTTTAGGTTGCTTGATTAGATGTAGTAATTACTAATTAGTTTGAAATTGTTAATGATTAGGCGCTATTTTACTTTCTTGATGATAATCATTATTTTACTGTTTTTTTTGTTTCGATTTTTTTTTTTTGTTTTTGTTTGGATGGCAAATGGAAAAGCAAATGAAAGGTGGGTGTCTAAATCTTTACGTTACTCAAATGGTGGACTTTTACATATATGTCCCTAAGTATTTGAAAAATGCTGTGCAAGTAGTTTAATGTTAGACCACTTTCCGGTTAGAGTAGGGAGGGATTGCTTTTTGGCCTTTGGGTGACAAAATTGATAATGCAACCACGTGAGATCTAAATAAAAAGAATGGGAAGATCAAATAAATAAAAAGGGAACTTCCCAATTTCAATAGTACCAATTGGTAGCGGTAAGGAAAGAAAACTGGGTGTTTAGTAGACGAATCGAAATCGGCAGAACTAGTACGACTATTTTCATTCCAATTCCTAAAAATATGAATCTATATCAATTTATTTCGGGTTCTAACTTTTCGAAACCGAAAGTGATTGGATATAAAGAGTAAAAAAAAAATATTACATAATTTATTCATTATTAGAAACAAAAGATGGTGATTATCTAGTAATATTAAAGGTTTACAAAACTATATTTGTAATTTTAGTGATTTAATTATTGTACTTAAAATTTTAATGATTGTAATTGTTATTTAAATTTTTATTTACCATGTTAAGTGTTTGGATCGTAATATTTGATTTTAATTTATTGTATTTTTGGGGATTAATATTTGTTGGTATCATATTAAAATGAATATTTTTATCATGGATTATTTGATTACTAAAATAACGGAGGTGGATTTTAATGTTGAACAGGGAACCTATTAACCATTTAGTACCTAATGGATCCAGTTCCAGTTCCTAAAATTAGAAACTATTATCAATCGATCCCCATAATTTAGAAATTGGAGGATCTAATTTTAATCTCTTATAGTGCAGTACCCGATGGGTACCAGGTTGTGGTCACCTCTACTAACTATCTCTCCAGACAGTGGTCAAGGTTTTTTTTTAATTACAGTTGGTATCTTGTATTTATGTCAAAAGTTTACTCAATGCCACTATAGGTAATTGTTGTTAAATTTGCTACTAAATTGATAATGTGGCACTGATATATTAATTGTCCTCATTTTAGTAGGCAAATTGTAACAACCCGATAATACCTCTTTAATACACATAATAAACAAAATACTTGGGATGATACTTAGAGAAGTCAAGAATGATAGATCAAGATAAACATAAGAATTGAAGAAACCAAAAGACTTATATATATTATAAAGATCATAATTCAAGGTATATGTTATCTTACAACTCAAGGGGATCCATTGATTGGTGGTTCTATTTAATGATGACATAACAACTAAGCTAGATTATTCTAAGAGATCTTTTATTCTTGGCAATCTGACATGTCCGATTATAAACTGCACGTCATCTATATGCACATGTAAGTGTATATACAAAAGAAGAAGAGAAAAAGAAAACTTAGCGTATGCTAAGTAAGAACACTCCACTTTGTCAAAACACTTAGGTGATGAAAGTACACTTAGCAAGTAGCACGTAACGATAATAGTAATAATAATAATTTCACATAATATACATGTCAAAGACAAATAGAGCAAGCAAGTATCTTAAGAGAATTTAAAGGGATTGTCTTTCTATCTTAATTTGAGAAGTTAGCTTGTTTTAAGTTAGCTCCCATATTAAAGTTAGGTGGCATAGAAGTGCAAGCTCGAATACGAAACACGACGTAGTGCGACATTACGAATAATAATTTTTTGTTATTGTCCGGACAAGACTACTGTCCTTGGATGGTGATAAGATAATCACAAAAACTTCTATAAGACAGTCTTTTCGTAACTTTTAGTGAGAAGGGGATCAATTTCAATGAAATAAGAGTCACTGCTCACCATAAGTGACGCCTACATTTATAAATAGTGACTCCATTTTTCTGTGAATTGGTCTCACATAAGACTTACTATAAAATAATATAGATTCAATGATAAAAGGGCTAGCTCTATGGCTATTGCCTCAACAAATCAATATCATAAACTAATGTGCACAGTAAAGAGTCATGCCTTCAAAGCTTCCAACGACCCTTTTCGAAAGTCATGCTACAAACTAGATGAATTAATCTCAATCTCATAATAGAATAATATAGCTCGCTCATTGGCTAGATGATAATAGTAATATCTCAATATAGAGAAATCTCTCTTTCAAAATATCATAATCTCAAGTTTAATTGTCATAGGCATATATAAGCTTTGTAGAGTAAAAAATACTTCATTCTTATTATGCATAATTCACTTTTCTTATGGCAGATTGATAGTAAAAATCAGATTTTGAGTATTTGTAGTTATCTTCAAGCTCTCACAATGAAACCTGAAATATATAGATCAAGTATCTTAAGTAGCTCATGCAATAGTATATATAAATCAAGTATACCATAAATAGCTCATGAATCAACATGTAGTTCATTATATAAGTCACCTAGTAGCAATTAGCATGCTATTGAAGGGTGTAATGATTTAATTTAAATAATTCAAAATATAACTTTCTAATTTATATGTTCAAGTACTTATGTTCCATACTCATGATCATCACAAATCAAATGTAAATCTTATAAACATGAAATTGAAGAGAGTAATGATTTAACGTTTTTTTTTCTTTGTACTTATATCGTTAATCATTAACACATATAAAAGGCTTTATGTTTCATACTAAATACTTTTTTACTTTGAATCCAAACATTTATATTTGACCGGGGAAAGCAATGGCGGATCTACAAGGGAGAAAGGGCAGGCAAGTGCACACCCACAAATATATATAACTAGTTACATTCCCGTGTGATGCACGATTTGTGTGTTTATAACATCTAAAATATTTTTATTGGTACAAACTTGAAACAATTTTTTTTACCTATATCACATCTTGCTATGAAATAATCTCTGAACTTCTCTATTCTATTCTCAAATCAACTTTCTTACTTTCCTGTTTGATTCTAGTTGCATGCCCCGCGTGATGCACGATTTTATTTAAATATATTTGGTTCCAAATAAAAATATTTCATTGTAGTAATTTATTAGATACATTCTCTAATAGACATATATATATATATATATATATATATATATATATATATATATATATATATATATATATATATATATATATATATATATATATATATATATATATATATATATATATATATATATATATATATATATATATATATATATATATATATATGGTGCCTAATAGAAGATACATGCACCTATACTAATACTAATTGAAGATACATGTACCTATACTATGACATTATGCTAAGAATTAAATAATACCAATAGAAGATACATACACCTATACATCTACACTATTTGATCGTGTTCAATATTTGCTCATATGTCAAAACTTACGTGTCAATCTAGCAAGAGTGCACATTCCCCGTGCTTGCACAATTTATTTAAATTTTTTTTGTTATACTATTTAAATTGGGTAGTAAACTTGATAACATACGTTACTTTAAAAAAAACTAGTTTTATACCCATGCGATGCACGGTTGTTTCTAATTTACTTTTTTTACTACATATAATAATAGTAATAAATTATTATAGATCTAACAAATAAGAGTTAAAATAAATCATTTTTCTTATTATCATTTTTATATGTTTATGATTTTTTTTTTTTTTTGGAGAGAAACATGCCTAGATTGAAAGAGTCTGGGAGGCAAAATAAATAAAAAATAAAAAAAAAACCCGGAGAAAAATGAAGAAATATATAGATTTCACATGTAGTTTTCTAAACAGATAATTGATTGAGAAGATTATAAATTTAGGGGATTGCTAAACGTAAATCAGCAAATTACTAAACGCAAATTACTTTTCCCACAATGCCCTTGCCAAATTTCACAACATTTCTCTCTCTTCTTCCTTTTTCTCTATGTTAGCTATCCCTTTCGTTGTCTCCTTTCTTTCTATGTGTACCAGACTTACAACTAGCTTTTATGATCTAAAACCTCCATAATCAAGAGGTGGGCTTTGGGGCAAGTTGATCAGCAAATTGGGGTGGTGGTAGGCTTCGGGCTTGGGTGGTGGTATGCCAGCGGGAGGAGAGAGAGAGAGAGAGGAGGGGTGAGAGGATGACAGTTGTGGCTTGTGGGCGTGGGATTCCGGCGAGAAGGTTGCCTGCGATCGGTGGGATTTTCAATTCCGGCCTCCACCGCCCTCTCCTTCTCTGGCTCTCTTTAGTCTCCACCCGACCTCTCGTCTCGGTTGGATTCCAACAACACCCCACCCAGCCATAGCCACAGCCACCAAGCCACCAATAAGTCACCTGTAAACCCTAAACAGTGAATAGTTAAAATAGTTTCGATTCTACTTCTGATGAATACATGAATACAATCATTAATGGTGATTTGATTGGATTATTCATAAACATATTACTCATTGTGATTTGATTTTGGTCCTTAACAATGAATAGAATGAAAAAAAGTAGACAAATTTGAGAGAAAACAATTAGAAAGAGGAAGTTGCATTTCAAAATGAAAAGGGTATTTTAGAGAGTATTGCGTATAAAATATTTTCATTTAGAAATTTGAGATTTACATTAAGCAATTCCGTAAATTTATGGTCTATAGAGACGTGAATCTTTGAATTTGAAAATGAAAATGGGGAGAAAAAATAGGAACAGATTAACCAAATCTCCCAATGAAGCCATCATTGTAAATTAAACGTTAGTCATTAAGTGGAGTAATTAGTGGGTTGGAGAGAGAAAGACAGTAGATGAAAGAGAAATTATGGGAGATAAAAAGGGTAGGTTTGTAACTACCGTGTGAAATGTCCAGTAAATAGAGGGGGGAAAGTGTTAAAAATCGAAAGAAAAAAAAAGGGATCACTAAAATAATTTTACATTGCTGATGTCACTTTGGCTTTTGGCGGGAAAATTTTTCATGAGAGGTTGACATATGTACAATGATGATTTCAGCCGGTAATTATTTTAGTAAAAGTAAAATATAGATGTTAATAAATTGAACTTGGTGGTCTTTCTTTACTTGCAAACCATGAATTTTGAAACGAATATTAAAGATATGAAGACAATTCCGTAATCCGCATATTTCGTGCCAAAAATACTTTCATTCAAAAAGTATGAAACAATATTTGTTGGATTTGTCTTGAAAAGTACTTTCCTACTTTACTTATTAAGTATATAAATGAAAATTATTGACAAAATTCAACTTATAAAGGTATGTAATTATGGTTATTTTTTGGGGTAATGTATCGAAGCCTACATGTCAATATAGCAATTCTTTATATTTTCTTATATGCCCATGCGAGGCACAAACTTGTAATCATATTATGAAATATGAAACGTAACTAAAAATAAACCATACAAAAAGAAAATGTGTGGAATAACACTAAACTTAGTATGATACAAATTTTTAAGTACAACAACTCAATTGAGCAAATAGATATTTTTTGTGATTATTATATGCAGGTATTATTAGAAAAAAAATTAATAAAAATATATTTGTAAGATACATGTACTTGACTTTTGGATAGACAACATTATTTAATAAAAGAAAATATGTATTAATGTAGGTTCATACATGTTAAATAAAGATGACATGGCAAGCTATGTGAATGTGTCTTACTTATGTGGATGTCCACTTGTCCATCAAGCAATTGTGCACATCCACTTAAATATATATATAATAGATAATAGATTATAACACTTATGAATCAATAATGATGGAAACGACTCAAGTGGTTAACCCAAATCTTAACATTACCACTAATAGGTTCAAGGTTCAAAACCCATTGGAGCTTTCTTTGTTATTTTTCTTTGATTTTTTGTTCTCATCTCTTAGTTCTATGTTTTAGGACTTAAGCATCCACTAAATCTTGATCACCTTAAACATATTTTATAATTTTTTTTTCTTCCCTTTAAATTATTGTGCATACCATATTTAAAAGTCTGGTCCACCATTAAGGGAAAATGGGGTCTTATATTTTTTTCATGTGTTGTATAAGATGTTATTTTGTTTGCGTGGTCGTTGCTCTCCACTGGTATGGTTGCCTATGGAGTACTTTGTACTAAATAAATAAACTCCCGAAACTATACTCCCTGTTACTCCGATAGTACCTAACCGCAAGTAAAATTCTTCATCTTCAGTGCTTCTCTAATGGTATGTTCTCTTTCCGTTCCAGAATAAATTGGTAACTTTATGTAGTCATACTTTGCCCCAATTAGCCAAATTGACATTTAAAAAGAGAGCTCCATACTAAGTTGGCATTTCTAATAATTCCGGCGACAGATTGGCATATTTATCTTTTGACTCGGTCACTTAAACCCAATTATGTCGTAGGCGGGGAATCTCAAATCAAAATTTGAATTTATTTCACTTACTGCTGATTTATTGCATCTTTGCTTATTTGGTGAAAAATTAAAAAACATAAAAAAAAAAGTTTTTAAAATCCCAAAAATCACAGATGACGGGATACACTTCTTTTTCCCATGATTCAACAACAACAACAACAACAACAACAACAACAACAACCCAGTAAGTGTCCCGCCTGGGGCGGGGTCTGGGGAGGTCCAGATGTACGCAGTCTTACCCCTAACTAGTCGCCTAGAAGAGAGACTGTTTCCGAAAGACCCACAAAAATCTTTTTTTTTTTTTTTTGTGGAAATGCATTTGAAAACGTTTTTTTTTTTTTTTTTTTTTTTTTTTTTTTTTTTTTTTAAAGCAGTAAAAAATGATCAGAAAGGCAAGGGAAGTAAATCAGTAAACATACTAACACAAGATTCTACTTACTGAGCAACATAAAGTGAAGGAGACGCTACAGGCTATAAACAAACTGAATCAACCTCTAGTACTAGCCAATGCACAACCCTAATCTAACGCGGATCCTCTACACGGATCCTGCTACGCCATACTCTCCTATCTAGGACCAAGTCCTCGGTAAGATCTAGACGGGTCAAAACCCCCATCTACATTCTTACCTCGTCATTATTGTTCTACTGCTTTGGTTGCGAAAGTTATGTGCGTTTCGAGCCATACTCGCCTTAAATCTTGCAAGAACCTGCTCGATTATGCTCAATCTACCAAATCCCATACTCAATTGCTTGGAAGTGGACTCAATTGATGTGAATTGGTTTTCAATTGTTTTTTCCCCTTTTCAAAACAAAACCTTAACTTTATCTATCTTAAATGACAGTTAGAGCAACACCTCAACCCGCCAACTCAGAATAAATACTAACCCCTCTAATATTTGATTTTAAGATATTAGGTGAAATATTTATTAGATGCCCAGAAATGCAATAAACAAGTAGTAAATGTAAGAAACACACAAAATGACCGGAGATTCTCCGCCGACGACTTAATTGAGTTTAAGTGATTGAGTCAAAAGGTAAATATGTCAATATGTCGCCAGAGTTTTTTAAAATGCCAACTTGGTCTAGAGTGTACTTTTAAAATGCCAATATGACTAATTGGGATTATACTTTGTCATACCTGTTAATTATTCATTTCCAAATATTTAATTTTGAAATGTTTAAAAGAATTTGGGCACATTTAAGTTAGTATATATATATATATATATATATATATATATATATATATATATATATATATATATATATATATAAATGAGTTTATTTCGTGTTGCCACGACCCATAGAATACCATGTAAATATCTAAAATTGTGTAGACATGATACCTAAAATGTCAAGTAAGCGCCAACTTCATGATGACACATATGCTGCCATTAATCAGGTTTACCACCTCCTTCTCCTTGACACAAAACACCGCCAAGTCCAAACCCACCCACGAAATTCCGACCACCACAGGTTTAACTCAACCAGCCACAAAACCTGCCACACCACACCGCAACCCAGAAATAACCACGCAGCCTCCACAACCCCGAAATTGACCACCCACAGAAAAAATAATCGATTTTGTAGACTATAATTGAGAGCTTGAAGCTTTCATGTCTATTTATGGACTACAATTTTTAACTTAAGATGAAATTAAATGTTGAGCTGATTGATTTTGGGGGGAGGAGGTATGACGGAGACGAAGGCGCAAATTAAGCTCCGGTTCAAGATAGCAACGGGGAAATATGTGGTGTGCTGGAAATAGTGCAAATTAAGGCTCCATCACGTTAATGGTTGACGTTTGTGATTCCTAATTTCACTAAAAAGAAATGAGAGAGAAGTATTATTTTCCCCTAATTTCACTTTTGTTCGTGAATTTTGATCGTTATCTCAAATTTTGTTGCCCAATAATTTCTCAATTTCTTGGAACCCTTGAATTTTACGTGAACATCTCGTCTTCTCTAATTCACTCAAGAATATTGCTGAATTGTTTCTTCAAACATTATTTATTCGTTAGATCAAGCGCATGAATTGCCAGTCGCTACCTAGGATTTTCGTTTATTGGAAAATTCGATGTGGTTTTGGACAGAGAATGGAGCAATAATGTATTTCCTACAATCGCAGTATTCAGTTCTTGGGTAAGATAATATCTTTCATTTATCTCTCTCTCTTACTTGGCTAAATAATGTATTGTTTGTCTTCCCTGATTATATGAAGTTTAATGAGATCTTACTCTGTCCAAAAATGTCATACTGTAAGTTAAGGCATGAATTGGCAACAACCTATTAAGTATATGCACTCTTAGCCAGAAACTTACTTATACATGACAACAGCAACAAAAAGGAGTGTTGCTGCTCGATTTCAGTTCTAATTGGGTGTGCTTTAATTCAGTTGGTGAAAGTTGTGTTTGGGCGCAATCTTTACGGGTGGAACTGTATTTCGATTAAATTGAGAACCAGGCTAGAGTTTCATTGATTTTAGGCAGCCTACAATTGCCAGCTTAGGAGCTTAGTACTTCAAGCCTTTTGATATCAGTCATATCACTAAAGTTTCTTTTATGTTACTTAGTAGTTAGTCAAAGTTAGTGGGTTAATCTTACTGTTGAATTAGAAATTATTTGTCGATGGCCTTTATACTAGGGTAATATTTGATGTTTTCTTATTTATTAGGTCGAATTGAACTACTATATTGGGCGTATTTCATAATTAACTCTACAGGGATTATTTTTATCAATATGCGCTGCTTGAGATTTGCTGTCATAAATTTTCGTTTGGTTTGCTCGTGTTTTTTGTATTGGTCTTTCTTTAGTTTGTTGCTTGAAGTGGTTGCTGTCATTTTGTGTTTGTTGTCCTCAGTTGTGTGGGACACATTTGATTTCTGTGTCTGTATGTATACCTGATATCACTCCTGTATTCGGTCAACATATTGGTGTGCTTTAGTTTTTTTCTACAAGTTTACAGTTTGGATTACTTGATTCATGTTGTTATTATTGTAGGTTAATATGTCTATGGGATGGGACCCTTACTTCCTAGAGACGTGTCTATTGATCGCCCAAAGACTCTTAATAAGTCTAATAGTCAAGAACACAATTGTTTGGTTAGGTTCTGTGTTGCCGACAGAAGCAACTCAAGCAGCTGCAGTAGCTGTAGCAGCAAGTAAGCAGTTCCAGGAGCAACCATTGATCTAAGGCTATTGGTTAAAACAAGGTGCAATTTCCATTCATTCAAGAACAAATGCAAGGTAAAAACTTATAGTTATATGCGATAAAATAAAGTATTCCTCTTTATTTTACGCGAAAAGCTATTTTCTATTATTATATTTGGGGAAGTGAAAGATTTTCTTTTTGAAAGATGGTCCAGTAGTGAGGAGTATCGTCCCCCAACCGTGAGCTTGAGAGTTTGATTAATACGTCGACATCTGCCCCTCATCCAAAACCAAAACAAAAAAAGAAAAAAGAAAAAAGGATTGCTTAGGTCAGCCTTCTCATATAACCTGATCTTCTCTTAGTATCTCACACCAACAACGAAAAGGACTCCTAGTCTCCCCGTGGGATTAGGCAGGCAGAGCCTGGAGACCCACATTACCAGGGGAAAAAAAGTTGAAATATATTACTCTGGGGAAAAGCAGTATTATATTTTAGTTTAATAGTCTGTAAAGGTAACAAACTATATGCTCTGAGGCCAATGCACATTCTCTAGACCTTTTCATCCGTTTTTGGTACTACAGAACAGGTCTAATGGAGGTGATGAGAGTTCATGGAGTCAATGGATGCAAAACAGATAGCAATCATGTAATTGAAGTGCATAAAACACTTCGAATAGGAGCTGCACTCGAATAGAAGCTGCACTAAACCGTATCATCAAGTAGATAAACAAGGTTATGCAAGTCATTCAATGGATATAGACTTACGGCATATGATGCTTCTTGCAAATGTGATAACATGTAAGCTCCCCATATTTAATATTTTCCTCTCCACAAATGTAGGGTAGATGTAAAGTGTCATACAAATCTTCAAAAGATAACTAAATTGTTCTATGTTTGTGTAATAGGGGGAGGTATTGGCAGTTACCAGAGTGGGGGATGGAAAAGATAAAGGAAGGTGTATTGATGCTATCTTTTGAGAAAACAGGAGATCATCTATATAATGCGTCTGTCAATAAGATAAGATCAAAGAAGTCACTGAATGCATCGTCATGGGAATACCTATGCAGATTGGCACAGGAATACTTAAAGTTAGGCAGAGGTATGTTCTCAAGCACTTATTGTGGTATGCTTGATTTATACCCCACATCACTCCACATTGACCTTTTGGTGTCATGGAATTTATAGATGGATCATTTATACGTCTATTTTGAGATTGTCAAATGTCCTCTTGGGTCCTGTTACGGTAATAGCTATAGTCTGTTTGTTCTCATATTCCAAGTTCTCTTATTAACCATAACTTTTATTGTTAAGTTCATTCTCATACTGAGATTCGAAGTGGTTCAATCCCATCACATAAGTGAACTTTCTAGATTAGGAGGAACTAGGAAGCATGAGGTGACAACTTGAGGTGTCGTTATGTGTTAGAAATGTGAATCTGGTTGAACGACCTTAGGACGTGCTTTGTGCACCACTTATCTGTGGGGATGTCACCTGGATTGAAGAATTTTGGCATTGGTATTGACATTGGCATTGGCTTTGGAATGTAATGGACTAAATCAAAATGGTATATCAAATTGTCTGCACATCCTTCGTCGTCGCGCATCAGATCAAGGATCAAATGGTAATAACCTCTCTGTTTTCAATAGGGTAGGGCTGCATTATGGGTGTAATCGAACCGAGCCCGAGCTAGACCAGCTCGGGTCGGTTTTGTTGGCTCGGCTCGAAGCTGCCGAGCTGAAAATGATAAGGCTCTAGCTCAACTCAGTTTGCATTTCTGGCTTTGCTCGACTCGGTTCGAATTCAAGCTCACCATTACAATGTTAAAAACTAATTACATCAAGTCAAAGTGCTTGCAATTGAATGCGACTAATAAGTGATCCTTAGCACATTATAAAATAAGTAAAACCCAAAACAAAAAAACACAAAAAAAGATTTCTATAAATATTTTATGATCTTATTCAAAAAGTGGGAAAAATTGAGCCAGCCGAGCCTGAGGGCTCATCAAGCCGACTCGACTTAGTTACACGCCTAGCTGTGTATAGTCACCCCCCAACCCTGCTTGGACGGGAGCCTCTGAGAAGACATTAGGGTTATACTAATGTTTGTATGACTTCCTATTGAGACACCAGTACCGTGTATGAGAAATCAAGAGAAGGTTTTCCATGCAAGACACACCACCCTATAGAGACCAAGACAACTTCGTAGACTTTTTTTCAGAGGATGGCTGTGGACCATTCTGGTGAGGATAAGGTGCCTTTTTCAGAGGCTACAATAGTTTTCCTAGATTTATTCGTTGTTAAAGACTATATTTGCTTCAAATGCTCAACTATGGCAAGTAGTATACTGATTACAGTCTACTTCTCATAGGATATGTTGTGGGATGTGAAAAAGGTTTCTAACAGAAGCTCAATAAAATGGAATTAACTATTAGTTTTCCATTTTTAATTTAGCAAAACCATGTTACTTCCTCATTTTAGCAGGGTACATTCTGATATTTGATTAACATATGGATTATTTGTTTATACTCGTTCAGTTGTGAGTTATAGTTTTTAGTGTTAAAGGGTTAAACACTGCGTCTAGGACTAGATTTACTGTGATCTTAGGCAAGATGATTCAGTTCCCTGTACCCAAACATATGACTTGCAAATACTGGCTTCTTCTGTACTCGGGTATGAATACAACTTGGCTCCTAGTTAAATAGATAATCAAGTAAAAGGTTCTGAATTATATGAAGACACGACAATATGTTCAATGACATTAGGGATGGCCACTGGTTAATAGAAGCAGATATTGCAATGAATCAGAGATGGCAACTGACAATATTCTATATTTTGTTTCAATTAATACCTTGTATGTCATTTAAGATCTAAGACCTCCACTTGTTATTAATGTTGAAACTCACCACCACCAGATTCTTAGTTTTGATTCAATCTTTCAATTTTTCAAAATATTATTATTTTGTTCCTTTCTCCAGAATGGATTCGTTGCCGGTTCTTAAATATGCATCAGATCCTGTACTGTCTTGATTGATTAAGTTACTGTTCAGCAATTTGGGGAGCACGCTACATCAACTGACTCTTGAGGATTGACTGATCAAGGTCAAAGGTTTGTTGAAATATGGTGCTTTTCAAAGAATTCTGTTAAACATATTCCCTGGGTCTAGATTCATTTTACTAAATAATTTCTACGTCATGCATTAATACTTTTTATCTAGATTTATGTACTAGACAGTGCATGTTTAGCTAATTGAAATGCATGTATCAGTTGGGTACATATACAGATATATACCCCGTGGCAGGACCATCATTTATATGTCGATAGTATCCCGTGATCCTCAGTCTATTTATTGTTAAGCTAGGGCGCCCCTGTCTTTATGCCTTCCTGTTTCATTTCATTGCAGAATTACTGTCGTTGCCATTCAGATTCACCATCCTGTTGCTGGGAGTTCGCAGCTGCCTGGTTTCTCACTCCTATGGCCTATAGCCTATGGGTTGTTGGTATAACCCTTCATGCAAGGTGAAATTATCATTGCAAGTAAAGACCTCCACTAATATGAGCATAGCCAAGCCTGCAGTACTCAAAGTGAAGGCAATCACTATTACACTGCCATTGGGAATTATCCATTGAAGTAATTGGAATCGCCCGAGTTACCCAAACAATCATTTTTGCAAGAGGAAAAAGGAAAATTTGTTGAACCAAATATCCTCAATTCGTATGATTCTCAAATCGATCTCATCCTGTGTACTTCCTCCATTCCAAAGAAAGCTTGAATCAAAGATGCACAGAAGGATGACGTGAGGTAAATATTAAAGAGGATTAGCTGGGATGTTAGATAGTATTTGAGGGAGGGCTACTGCTATTGGAGTTTCTTTGGCTACATCAGAATTCAAATGCCGAAGTGAATCAGCTGAAGGAGCACTGAAGAGTTGATTATGTTTTGAAATAATTTCTGGCAATATTGCATGCTGGGTTGTAAATGCAGTAAGTAAGCTGAAGCTTGTTCACTAATGATGTTATATGAAATCTGAAACTTCAGACATTTTGATTCATATTAATGTTGTGTACTTTTCATACACCACTAATTTATCTCAAGTCTTTGGGTTGTACATGCATTGTAATAAAGGATCTATGAGATCTCTTATTTCGACCTTGGCCGTGTTGTAATCATTCAAGGAACAAATGATATTCACTTGTTCACAGTATGCACATGTTTTTATAGATTTTGTATATAGTAGTACATTTTTGACAAAACAGAAACACAAACTCAAAAAACTGCAAATTTTTACATATATGGTCTGTTCTGTGGATTGTAGTATGTTAATTCTTATCGAAAATGCATATTGCAAAATGAATAAAGTATGATTGCTAAAAGCCTTAAAACCTAGATAGTCGTATTTAGTCAGCTAGGATGTGAAAATATCCACTCACTTGAGCAATGATTTTGAAGATAGTCAACACTAATATAGATGTTGAGATCAGTATTGACAGTAATAATTTTTGGAAGGAAAAAAGATTGAAATTTGGTCAAATACCTAATTATAAATAAATGATGCAATATTATTATGTATATTAATCTTGCTTTAATCTTAGGCCGAATCGTAATTAATATTAATTAGTCACTTAGCAAGCCGGGTCGTTACACTTTTCATACACCACCAATTTATCTCAAGTCTTTGGGTTCTACATGCAACCTTATGAAGGTTCCATGAGATCTCTTATTTCGACCTTGGTCGTGTTGTGATCATTCAGGGAACAAATGATATTCACTTTTTCACAGTATGTACCTGTTTTTATAGATTTTGTAGATATAGTAGTACATTTTTGACAAAATAGAAACACAAACTCAAAAACCTGCAATTTTTTTACCATATATAGTCTGTTCCGTGAACTGTAGTATGTTAATTCTTACCGGAAATGCATATTGCAAAATGAATAAAGTATGATTGCTAAAAGCCTTAAAACCTAAATAGCCGTATTTAGTCAGCTAGGATGTGAAAATATCTACTCACTTGAGCAATGATTTTGAAGATAATCAATACTAATATAGATGTTGAGATCATTACTGACAGTAATAATTTTTGGAAGGAAAAAAGATTGAAATTTGGTCAAATACCTTACATTTAGGACGCCAGACATGTAACTCATATTGTGACGTTTTTAGGAGAGATTATTATATGATTTGACCAATACTCCCATCTCGCTCTCACAAAAGAAGTGGATCTTGCTTTTTTAGAGTTTGATCACCTAACACTGCAAAAGTTTAAAGTTGATAGGCATAACTGCATAAGAAGATCAAAGACCATTTTGTAATAAACATGCATATGAATCTGGCACAATGTATAAATATAGCGGAAAAATGTACACAAGATTGTGGCCCTAGCATTAACAACCTGAGGAATATATTAGCATAGAACAAACAACATAATACATATTGCCCATTGACACATCGACTGAATTGCTTGTTAAAAACTTCTAATTGACCCAAGTTTTTCTGTAGAACCTATAATGTTTCAAATCATATATCCCTATTATCATGTACATTTTAATTATTCATCCTTATTTCTTTAACATCTCTTTGATTATTAGATACTCTTTTTCATTCTACACTAATGTTGATCTTAACTAAATTTTAATAATTAACACTATTCATCATTCATATTCGATTGAATTATTATTTTTATTTTATTTAGGGATTTATTTAGTAACCATATAAGATATATCATGAAATCAATAATTCTTGATTAAAGAAAGTACAAATAATAGTCAAAAGTCTGAAGGTTGAACTTCATTTCTAAATGTATGTGAGAAGAACTTGAATCTTAGAACCATTAATGTTATCAAAATTGAACAATACTCGAACTTCAAGTGCATTTTTTCATAAAACAAAATAATTTTTTTTTTATAAAACATGTTGATTTAAATTTCGACCACCTATTTGTAAAATTCTAACTTCGTTCATGTTAACAATATTAACATCAGCTAAAAGTGAAAGAGATATATACTTCTATATTATTAGTCCTATATATGACCACTTTCTTCATCGTTTTTTTTTTGACCAAAGAATACAAAGTGTTTGTTATAAGTAGTTGTATGGAGAAGCAAAAACCTACCATTCCCTAAGAAGACATTAAGGGTGACCCCTTCCCTTAGGACATTTATCCTTGTCTTTTCAATTGCATCAAATTTTCAAATCTAATAAAGACACTCACATATTTTTCGATATACCCTTCATAATCTTCAAAAGCTATTCATCGCATAGATTAAAGATCAAAGTCATCTACAAAAAAAACTTAGGAAGCTAAGTGAAATTCATGCAACTTGCCAAAAAAAAAAAAAAAAAAAAATCTGATTATAGTAAATGTAACTATATGGGAACCAACTTGAAAATTCAATTTTGAAGGTATAATACTCCACTTATTTTCAGCTTGCAAATCGTTTTTTTGCGGTTTTTGATCCGAATTTGACATTTTTCCCCCCTCTTAAATCAGTAAATACTATTTGTCTTGGTACACATTACCAAAGAAGACACCTATACCAATCACAATGACCTCTTTGACGGGTAGGGACCACAAACCCTCAGCCAATATCTACAAAAATATCAAAAAAAAAATCACGAAGCTTACCATAGTACTATCCCGTTTGTTTATCTGCCGCCTATTTAAACCAAATATCATCCCAAATTATAATTTTTACAATTTATGACATTCATGAATTATTTTTGCCATCTTTGTTCTCAGATTTTTTTTAAAAAAAATCATATGGCAAGAGTTTTAACTTTTGACTTTTGACTCTTCCCTCAAAGAAAGGTGACTAGGGCTAGCCACGAGCTGAGTCGAGCCGAACACTGGCAAGCTTGGGTTTGGCTTGTTTCAAAATTCCCGAACTCGAATTCGAGCCGAACTCGGTTCGAGCCATAAAAATTGAGCTGAAGCTTGGCTTGATTAAAAATTACCGAACTCGAGCTCGAACTCGAACTTTTATCGAATTTGTAAACTCTTCTTTACTCTTTCAATAAATGTAGAACATCTCAAATATTCCATGATATGAAATCGCCAAATGATATGAAAATAATTTATAGTTCATTATCCTAATTGTCTACGACTAACAAAGTTTATTCACCCAATGAGAACGCTAATTAATTTTACGAAAATAAATGTTGAAAAAGTAAAATGGCAAACAAAATAGATATTTAAGATAATTATTAGGAAAAAAAACATTAATTATTTTAAATTATTCATGAAATTAGAAAAAATGTAGAAAGAACGTGTTTGTTTGAGGCTCACGAGCTTTCAAGCCGAACATCATGAAGCCAAATAGTTCACGAACAGTTTGACTTGTGGCTACCCCTAAAGATGACCAAGAAAAGTGTGCTTAACAACATAACACCACACCACACCACACCACACCACATTAGTACTTACTACCCTAACCATCAACCAAGAGTCCAACAAGATTTCAACCATGGTTATTAAATGAACCTCAGTTAAAATATCCCCCCACCCAATCACCAAAACAAGGATATTTCACAACAGAGAAGAAGAACAGAGCATAAATCCCTTCCCGCCCATTTTGTTTTCTCTCTCCCTTCCTCATCAGCTTAAATCTCCCTCACTTCTCTCTCCTCTCTCATCATTTTTCTTCTCTCTCCACAAAACAAACCGAACAAACAATCTCTCTCTCCTTTCTCATCATTTTCAAGAATTATTTTCTCTCTCCACAAAACAAACCCACTCTCTCTCCTCTCTCATTCACACTCTATTTGTTTCTCTCTCTACTGGTAATTCCATTAAGTTTTGTGCTTCTGATTTGATTTTCCTTGTTGATTTCTCTATATCACTCTCTAATTTTCTCTTTCTCTCTCATCAGATTCGGAGCCTCTTCTCTGTTTTCTTCTTACTCAAGGAAAAGAGGTAAGTTTCGAGAATTCTATGCTTAAATCGAATTAGAAATGTTCTTCCTATTTTAAGTTCGAAATGTTGAAACGGTACACTAATTTGTTCGTTAAATTCGCATAGAATTCGCTGTGATTCGATTTGATTCGTTTTATATTTTTACCTAATTATTCTAGTACTTTTTAGTGAACTGTTTCCGATTATTTTGAGTTTCTCTGTTTGCAATTGTAGCTACTGAATTTAATTGCATAAACATTCTTTTGTATAAACATGTTGAATTGATACCTAAGATGACTTGTTTGATGTATAAACATTCTTTAGGTTTCTTGATTTTCTTTTCCTGGAATATTATTTTTCAATTCTGCAAAAAAATGAATATGAGAATTGATGTTTACTGTTTAGTGTGATCTGCTACGATTTTCTATTGTTTGAACCTGTTTGATGAAAATTCTTGAGAAATTTTGTATTACTTTTTAGTGAACTGTTTAGGGTTTAGAATCATTGGCTGTGATTTTCTGTTGTTTAATAATTCTGGAGTGCAAATTTTAGTACTCACCAAAATAGCGCACGAATTCCATCAGTTCCACACAAATTCGATCAGTTGTATGTTGAATTGATACCTAAGATGACTTGTTTGATACCTAAGATGACTTATCACTTGGTTGGATTTTATGTTGAGGTAAGCTGATGTGCCCATGGAGGAGTTCACCTGTTATAATTGTCCGAAGTTCTGCCACACCAAGAATCAGATCACAGACCACAATAAAGGGGTTCACAAACTGTCCAAGCTCAAATGTGGCTCTTGTGGAACCGTCAGCCGCTACAAAAATGACCTTGAACAACACAAAGAAAGATTCCACCCTCAAGTTGTGGCTCAAGCTCAACCACAAGGTCAACAAGGGAATAACTAACTGCTTCCATGGCTTGGAAGCAAAAAAGGCTGGAGAATCCTTTCAATTACTGGTAACTTATTGCAATTACCATTTTAAACAGAACAAGTAATGATTATTGATTAGGACACAGGCTAAAATATATCCTGTTGAATTTTCCAGGTAGATTCAATAATTGCTTTGTTTCCAGTGAAATTTTCTGGGAAAGGAGAGCTCGCAGAGTGGCAGGTTCTCCCTAAATGCCTTACTGTAGTTGAAACTAGCAGCCATTATCTTTCTATATCTTAGTGCATTCCTTACTCGAGTTGTTTCAATGCCATGACTGGAACCAAATTGCATTTGCAGCAAAAACTGGCACAGATGCTGTCTTGTTTGATTAAGACAGTCGAGGAGACTTTCAGTGTTGCAGTCTCTTTCTATGTGACTAACCAAGGTAATCGCAAGAACGAGCAGGGCAGGGAAGATCATTCTTTCTTTTAGCTGTTCTATATTTCCATATTCTCAGTGCTGAAGTGGTAATTATATGAACTATATTTGAGACCTATAACATACCTGACCTGCGACCTTGTTAAACAGATTGGTACTTGATTATTATTGTTTTTGCTAATCACTTCTTGATTATTTAGTTACTGAAACAACAATCTAATTCTTAGATTTTGATCTGCAGTTGTAGCTGATCCAGCTGGAAGAGTCTTTGTTACAGAATCAAAGAAACCTGCTGGTGGTCATGTACTTGCCCATGCATCAACATCAAGGTTGATGTCCAGAAAGGAAAAAGGTGAACAGCGCATCTGCAAGGTGTTTGATGGCCCCAATCTGCCAGAGGTGGAAGCTATATCCTTTCGCATTCACTTCCCTTCGATTAATTGGCTGTAATTTTCTGTTGTATAGCGCATGAATTCCATCAGTTCCGCACAAATTCGATCAGTTGTATGTTGAATTGATACCTAAGATGATTTGTTTGATACCTAAGATGACTTATTACTTCGTTGGATTTTATTATATGTCTTTAGTCTTTTGACTGCTCGTTCTTGAGTCTCTTGACTTTGGTAGCCTTGTTGATGCAATATGACATCTGGTGTGATTTGGCATGACTTCTAATTATTTTTTATTTTTTATTAGAACCTAATGCAGGGATGGACGACGATTTCAATTGCTAGGTTTGTCCTCGTCTGTTTGACAGTCAAAGAAGAATCGAATCGCACAACTCTTCAGTTCACAGAAAGTCTCAAATCGAGTGCGAGAATTGCTGGTCGAAGTTCCGCAATCGCGTTGAACTCGATAACCACAGACAGCTTATTCACCCTCCTCAACTAGCTCAAGCTCAAGCTCAAGCCCAAGCTCAAGGCCAACCCTGACAAGTCAAAGATGATCTCATTGCCTATCACTGAAAAGTTTGGAATGGATCCTGTTTCTGTCCTGGACAAGGTAAACACCAAACCCTGCTTCTGGCTATGAATATTCACTAGATAGGAGCGCCATGATGAAGCTAACTTGTTTGATGTATAATTTGATAGATAATAAATGCACGTGCATATACGTATGAGCATGAATACAACCTCCTCCTTTGCTTGGTAGCCATGTCTGAAGAAAATTTTAAACTACTGGTAAGTTATTGCAATTACCATTTTAACAGATCAAGGAATGATTAGGACTTAATTTCCTTTTAAAATTTCCAGGTTGCAAATTCAATAATTGCTTTGTTTCGAGTGGACTTTTCTGGAAGAGGAGGGCTTGCAGAGCGGCAGGTTCTCCCTGAATGCCTTGCTGTAATTGAAACTAGCATTATCTTTCTATTTCTGTAGTGCATAGATTTGAGTTGTTTCAATCCCATGACTGGAACCAAATTTCATTTGCAGAAAAAACTGGCACAGATGCTGTCTTGTCTGATTAAGATAGCCGAGGAGACTTTGAATGTTGCAGTCTATTACTGTGTGACTAACCAAGGTAATCGCAAGAACGAGCAGGGCATGGAAGGTCATTCTTTCTTTTAGCTGTTCTATATTTCCATATTCTCAGTGCTGAAGTGTAATTATATGAACTATATTTGAGACCTATAACATACCTGACCTGCGACCTTGTTAGACAGATTGGTACTTGATTATTATTGATTTTGCTAATCACTTCTTGATTATTTAGTTACTGAAACAACAATCTAATTCTTACATTTTGATCTGCAGTTATAGCTGATCCAGCTGGAGTAGTCTTTGTTACAGATTCAAAGAAACCTGCTGGTGGTCATGTACTTGCCCATGCATCAACAGTAAGGTTGATGTTCGGAAAGGGAAAAGCTGAACAGCGTATCTGCAAGGTGTTTGATGGCCCCAATCTGCCAGAGGTGGAAGCTATATCCTTTCGCATTCACTTCCGTTAGATTAATTCCTATTCTGAAGTTGTTCCGGCGACTTTCTGCCCCATGTCAGGAAAGTGTTTTTCTTTGACACAAACACGTATTTCAGATAACGCCAGGACCAGGCAGAATCGCAGATGCAAAGGACTGATTCAAGGCAACTGAACCAGAAAGATCCACTAGAAGCTCCCTTGCTTTTTCCAACTGCCAGCTTGTTGGCTAAGTTTCTGAAGTTGTAATAACATTAGTAGTGGAAACTGGGTGCCATTTTGTGCATTTGAAAATCAAGTAAGTGGAACATATCCAGTGTCCACTGAATTGTAAGTTGAAACCAATGATCTAAGGAGATTAGCAGGGTAAAGGGTTACAATAACGTTTGGATAAATCAGATATAGCTCAGTATTGTTGAAACTGCACTGATTTTTTGCGGAACATATATCAAACTCCTTTTTAGCGCAAGCAAATTAAAGTTCATTGGAATGTTGGTGACACATGATGAGCAAAACAAGCATATGCTACATCAGAAATCTAGCATGCCTTAGGTAATGAGACAATTATTTCCTAGTATGTTATAGTAGAGAGTAATTCCCTAGCTGGTATTTTATCAGGGTTCTAAACAAGCCCTTTAATCTGGCATATGTACTAGCTTGTGATAGCAATCTTGATGAGGCAGTCTCTCTCTTGACCTTTTTAGTGGATCTGCAAAGTAAACAAGTTAGGAAGCAGTGTCGGGCGGTCTCCAAAGTTGATGAATGAATCCACCTCAAATAAATGGAATAATACGTTACGTATTTCCCTTTTCCATCCCAAAGCAAATTCTTTTCATGAGACAAATCCCTAATTGCGCTGAACTGTACGTTTGCTTTCACAAGACTCATTTAAGACATCTGAAGTATATTTCTCTCCAGTAACTCCTGTCTTCTATTCCATTTTGCACCAACAGACAAAATTCAAGCAGTCTAGCCCAATCCATAGGGGATAGTTCTTCAAACAAATAAAGGAAGCCCTTTATAAACCTTTCAAAACTTCTTTGGTTTTCCAATGTGGGACACTAGCATTTCACACACCCAAAACAAGAAAGAGAAAGACCAAAGAACATAAGCTTAAATTTAAACAATGGCTTCCAAAATATGTTTGCATTACCAACACCTTCTATGAAGGGTTGGGAAAACGATTGGAAATCATGTGCTTGAGTGGTATAGGATAAGAACAATCAATCAAACTAAAACCACGCCAAAAAATCGACACTCCTATTAATCCCCTGCTTCGCTAAACCATCAGCAACACAGTTGGCACTTCTTGACTTGTGGACTACTTTGAAGCTTGGCCAGTCATTTAGGATTCTTCGGATTAAATTCAGCTCAAAACGAACATCCCAGGGTCCTCCTTGCCAAGAGTTGCACCATCTAACCCAATATCAGATTAAGGAAACAATAGTTTCCAGATACTATATGATATTATATGATCTCTTTAATATATGTTATTGATTATGATATTATATGATTTGTTTAGTGTATATTATTGATTCTACCTTCCTTCCTTATCTCATTGTAATCTATTAATTATAGGTAGACTTGACTTATTTTATTTCCTTTTACCCTAAGATTAGATTATTCTGTTTTCCTTTATTATAGGATTCTAGTGCGTGTATATAAACGTTGTTCTACTGATCAATGTATTAAGCTTTTCAAACCATTTCATTTATTATATTTTGTTGTACGTGAGACTCGTAAGGTTTCTATGATCTGTGGGTCAATGTATCTCTTTTCATGAATATGGATTGCTTTATTTGTTTACTGTTAAGAACTTCTTTCTTTGTAGGTGTTAGGGTATGTTCAAGCTTAATTTACTATGACGGACGAGAAAGGTGCCAAGAAGTGTAAATAATGTTATCAGTATTAGTACCTTTATAATGCAGATTTCCTAACCACCATACTTATCATACATATATGTTTCTTCTGTGCCTAGGGAAAGTGAGAAGATTTCTCTGAACATCGTTGGTCTAGGGACGGATTCAATCAGCAGTATCCTAGATGTTGAGTTCTACGCTACTGAATTGAAGCAAACCGCAGATTCTTACATTCGAAGCAGAACAAGAATGCCAGGGTGTGTGCTAACTTGTTTAAACTATGGGCCATATCACTCACCTGAGTCACCTGACCATTTTTCACTGTCTTGTTGGATACAAGCTTGATATTCAGTTCACTGAATTTGCCACCCATCATCAAGACAGAAGTATTTTGAATTAATAACTGACAGTTAATAAGTCTAACTGTTATGGATTAGCCTATTTTGAGACTTCAGTTGACCTGATTGAGAAACAAGCAACGGGAATTATACACAAACTTTACATCATGTTACTGTACATGTACAACATATTTGTGCTGGGCAGGGCTACTTTTACCTATGAAAGAATCAACAAGACCTCAATTTTCTTCATCGGAATCAAATGTTTGCCGCCTTCTTAGAGATTCTATTACATCTGCAGCTTTATCTGCCCTAGATAGACCACCTCCCTGTGTAGATTTCAGTCTAGGTCTATTAAGAGAACTCTATGGTGGTGTTAATGCTCCTCGGTTTACTTCCTTTAGTACAGACCTAGCAACAGCTGCAGCTGCTACATCCGCCATTGCGGAAGCCACCTTTGAATTACTCTGCAACTTTGACAATTTACTCTTCTCATTTGTAGCCTGAGCTGCATTTGGAGTATGATAACCATCCGGTCTCTGCATCGTTGCAATGGCCTCTGCAGCTGTTGATTTGGCCTTGACGGTTTCATATTTCTGCATGTATAAGCTCTTTCTGTAACTGTTTATCTGCTACCAGCATATCTTCGCTCTCGTTCTTGTAGTCCTTGAGAAGCACACGAAGACACTCCATGAGGGAGCCAATGAGAGGGCTGTTTTTGCTCTCTAACAAGCGCTTTAACTCTATGAATATGGGAATGGTGTTTTGGATAAGACCCTTCTTGACTGCTTGAGTTATTGCTCTTCCTCTTGCAGCTGCTGTAGATCCATCTCCCCCTTCTTCATCCATATCGGGAGAAACTGATGATGTTACACGATTTGATAGGAGCCTCATCTCTTTGCAGGTGAGAATTCGAAATGCATCCTGCAGCAATAACACGCAGTGAGTCCTGCTACAATAACAAGATTGTAGATTAATTTTCAATCACAAAACTCCAGACTGATTTCCAACCACAAAGGTCATTCAGAAGCACGGCACAATCTTCTTAAACATGAAGGATGTCTAGCTGAATTGTGAACTGATGGATGATTCAAAACATTGCCTATCAATAACATTTGAAAGACTGAATGAATCATACTATTTGATTGCATGATATTTAACGAACAAACTTGATCATATCCAATTGAAGCATTTTGTATTTCTCATGACAAGTTGAATTAGCCAAACTTTAAATTTTTTACCATCATGCTAACCTGTAGTTTAATGCAAAATAAATAGAGCCCAGGAGCCTAGAAATTATGTAGACATCTCAAGATTTAAAGCTTTGTAGTTACATTATCACGAGTGCATCTTTAACATGACTTGAGTTGGTATCAGTGTCACCTGAGGAGGCCCTACGAGGAATTTCATAATAATGCTACTGACAGAGTATATCCCTAAATCAGGATTCATGTGTATATGCAGAGGAAAGACAAAGAACTGCTTACCTGTATTACAGACTGCCTAGTAACATCATCTATGCTGAGGATACCGTCTGATGTAGCAGCAAGGATTTCAGCGTAAATTTTTGCAAATGTCGCCAAAAGGTGCTCTGGAGCCATTTTTTTTTGATAATTAAACTTATTTTATTAATAAGAGAATGGAGCCGAAGCTCGAATGACAAAGAGACTAAACTCCACACACCCAAAACACCAAAGCACACCATAAACTCTCGAACCTACGCTCAATACCCCCAAAGAAAAAACATTGCCACACAAAAATCAAACCAGCACCTAGAAACAAAAGAAACAACGCCCAACACACACCCAAAAACCAAAACAGCCACGCCTACAAAAAAAAAACTCCGGAAAAAAGCTCTCAGCTTCTTGGAGAACCGAAACAAGAAAATGAAAACTCACCCACCAAAAGAAGTCCACCATCCTAAAAAAGACCCCTACAAAAGCTCTAGATAAGTTGACCCACCTTCCCTTCGATGAAAATTGCACTCTACTTAACCATTCTTTGCCTTCACCCATTCCTCCTCCTCTTCCGTGAGAACTTTATCAATTCTGCTCTGGAGCCATTTGCTTCAGCAAAGAGACCTTCTGAACCTTGACTTCTCAACATTCCCTCTGATAACAAATAACATGAGAATTTGGTCACCAAATGTGTATATACCTAAAATAGCACAATAACTAAAATCTACTCACCTGATTGAGAAAAGTTTATTCTCAGCTCTTGAGCTTTGAGATTTCTTGTTTCCCATATGACCATGACAGTAATTTAGAACAAATACAGCTTCTACAAAACTGTTGCAAGCTAGAAGTGGTGCTTTGGCTGAATCAGGACATAGGAGACGGGTCAAATCTCTCAACTTACATGGAAATGCATACAACAAAGGCATGCGGGCAAGGGGGTGGGGAGACGGGGAAAATATTACCTTTCAGTATGTTTCCAAATAGAAAATCCGCAAGCTGCCTGATCTTTTCTGATTCATCGACAAGGGACGATAGAAATCGCAGGAAAAGTATCCCTCTCCACTTGACATAATTGGTCTGCAAATCAGAAATGTCACTAATATGCTCTAATTTGATTGCAATATTATACAATCACACCATATCAAGAAGTAAAACAAACCTGCAGTAATCTGGAGAGTAGGATGAATGTTTGCCTTCGAACAAGTTCACAGGAGTCACAAAGACACTTACTGATTTTTGCTATGTAGCTGTTGATTCCAACCATGGTTATGTAGCATAAAAGTTGATAACTTGATATAATAAGAATGTATTTACAGGCTTACCACTCAACCAAGGCAGTGTAAAGAACACAAAAATCAGCAATCATTACGATGATATTGTTACGAAGTGCAGCACAGTCACTCTTCTCAAGCTCCTACAGCAGCATGTGCAGAGTTTGTCATAAACATATGGAATTTTGGATTGCTTTCACACACACTGGTATCATGGCATTGGTCGAGGAATTCATTAAGGATCCATGTTGAAGCATTTCATTTAGTAATGCAATCTTAAAAAGCTAATTTAATAATTCATAAAATCAGTAAACATTTCATCTGCAAAGCATACACTTAAGCCACAGAGGGAGAAAGGATTAAGAAACTTTCAGTTCACCTAACTGGTTTTCCATATCACAACTTCCTTGTTAGTCTTCAACAATCAAAGAAAATTCACTGCTTACTAATGATCTGAATTATGATATTAACAAGTTATTGTCGATGAAAAAACAAACAGCAGAATCATGATGAAAGAATGCAATGACAGATAAGCAAAAACTTCAATAAATCAAGGGATAGATTTTAAAGTTTCTAACTTGATACAAGTTTCACTATCAGGAGAGTCCCTGAGACATTCTCAATTGTCACATGAACACTCAATTTCTATGCCTTTATAAACATAAGCTGCACAATTCAGCATACCTGTACAAATAATGGAATATATCTTTTTGCAAGCTTCCCATCAGCAAGGCAAATCTTCCCCATCGTGAGCCATGCCTGAATATACAAAGAAGGAGCTTTCTGCTTTATAGAAATTGTAGACCCTGGTAACTTATCTGACCTTGGCTCATGAGTTCCTGAAGTAATCATGCTGTGCAAAACCGGAATGATGGCCTTCAAGTCTATGGATGGGCAAATGATGACTAAGGAACCTATGGTATAAACTGCTGTACTAGCTTGTGATAGCAATCTTGATGAGGCAGTCGCTCTCTTGCCCTTTTTACTGCTGGTTCGTGGAGGTGTTAAAAAGTTGTTCTCTTTATTGGCTTCTTGTTCTTCTGATAGGTACATATCTATAATGTGAGACGTTTTACAAAAGAGTTGACCAACCAAGTCAGTAATAAGGACATCAGCCTCCTGAGTATTCATAGCCTTCCTTCTACACAATGTTTTAAGTGCTTTGACATGAGCATTTACCTTCCATCATATGCGAGGTAACAGTTACAAACATCAGATGGGGTAGTTGAGCATGTAAAGTTTAGTGGATCTGCAAAGTAGACAAGTTAGGAAGCAGTGTCGGGCGGTCTCCAAAGTTGATAAATGAGTCCACCTCAAATAAATGGAATAGTACGTTACGTATTTCCCTTTTCCATCCCAAAGCAAATTCTTTTCATGAGACAAATCCCTAATTGCGCTGATCTGTTTGCTTTCACAAGACTCATTTAAGACATCTGAAGTATATTTCTCTCCAGTAACTCCTGCTGTCTTCTATTCCATTTTGCACCAACAGACAAAATTCAAACAGTCTAGACAGTAGACACCACAAGATTTAAAACAATAAGACAAGCCATAGCTACACCCTTTGTGAATGTAAACATAGTTTCTAATTATAGCACTGAAACTCCAGAATGGGATTAATAGAAATAATATACGAGGCAAGCAATCTTAGTCTCCACTATCCAGGTGTCGCGTACAAAAACAGAACGTTCAGGGATTAGATAAGTTGTACAGATATCAGTTCAGTGAGAGAACCAATAGTTGAGACATTGACAGCTTGCCTTAGACAAGAACTGAGCTTGACCCCTTTGACTACTCACAGGCTCACAACACATTGAAATGTGTAGCAATATATACCTCATTGAAATGCATGTTGAATCCCTCGATGCGTTTCAGTAGATCGTGAGCCAATTCTGCTGCAGGTACAGGGGGCAGCTCTACAGAAACATTAGAGAGTTTGATTCTATGCCTTCAACAACATCACGGATAGTATCCGCTGCAAATGAGGAGTTCAACTTATTTCTGTGTGCATCCTTGTCTAGGAGCTTCCATTTTGGCTGAAATAATGAAACTTCTGATAGAAGCAGCCAAGCACCAGGAGGGGCTGTCCAATTCTCTATTGGCAAGGAATTGGATAACCAAAGAGATTCTGATGTTCTTATGATACTTTGAAGGGCAGTTGCAATCTTGTACTTCAGTTGTAGAACATCGCGACAGCGTGTAACTCTTAAAATTTCCATAGGCCAACTCAAGGCTGGGCACTGCTATAGCAATTATGTTATGTGACAACCAGAATAAATGTAAATACTAGAGCAGGATCTCACTAGTGTACTTTATCAACTGCTCTCCTATTGTACCCAGAGGTCTTACCATCAGGGTAGCATTCTATCACCATTTTCTGCGATAATAAAATATTGGTAGCATTGGAATCTGTTGGGACATCTAAGATCTATTGTCCAACCTATATGTTGTCACTTCTTCCAAAACTGGAATTTTAAGGTCCAAAATTTTACGGTTTTAAGCAACATGTATTACATATGCATGAGCTAAAGGTAATAAACATTAGAGATCCTAAGTAAAGGTACCTATAGCATAAAAGATGAACCAAACAGTATCCTTACCTCAGAAAGAGCTGAAATAGCCGCTTTCCTTATGCTGACAAGTGGATCCGAACAAACCAACCCCAACGTCTTAAGAACATCAGGAACCAACGAACCACCAACAGAGCCATCAATATGGTAATCAACAAGAGAGCAGCCTTCCTAACTGCTGCTTTTTCCATTAGCGCACCTCTTCTGTAGAAGCTTGTTAGCCCCACCATCTTGCCCTTTATTGAACCTTAATGCCTTCTTCAACATCATACTTATCACCTGCTGATATAACCCCCACAAGTTGTGCCAAGCTTGACAAAGCACGAGCTCGAATTCCTGCAACAGAATCAGAACAACGGTAAATCAAACCCGCCAAACACCTCAACTTCCACGAATCCTCTTCTTCTTCATTACAGTCCATTTCCCCTCCAGTTGGGTCTTGTACTAATGTAACAATCTTCGGAATCAAATCAATAGCCAAATATTCAAGATGTGATTTGTACCTTGACCCATTTTCATAGCATACTCAATAGACCCAACTTCATCATGAAAGTCAATAGCTTAAACAATTTCCATTATAGACTCAACATCTCTGAAGATTCTGAAATTCCTCGTTGTCCAGCTATAGTATATCACTGCAGCAACCACAGCAGCTGCAACGTCTCTCCGATCCTTTCCTCTTGATCTTTTCAGCTTCTGCATCATTTCAGGAACATCTCCTTGGACACTTCACTGACCCATTTAACCCATAGCGTATCTTTCTTTGCAGCAAGATTCTAAATATGCTTTCCCACCGCAGCTTTATTCCACAGTCCACTATTCTTGATATCCTGTATAAAAAGATTGTGTTGTGCTTCTGAAATGACTCTTGTGCAATAAGCATGATGCAGAGGAGATGGTAGGCTCTCGTTAAGCTTCACCAGATTCTGCTGATATGGATGAAGTAAGGGGGAGATGGTGCAGGATCTACAGCAGTTGCAAGAGGAAGAGAAATAACTCAAGCAGTCAACAAGGGTCTTATCCAGAACACCATTCCCATATTCACAGAGTTAAAGCGCTTGTTAGAGCGCAAAAACAGCCCTCTCATTGGCTCCCTCTTAGACTGTCTTTGTGTGCTTCTCAAGGACTACAAGAACGAGATCGAGGACATGCTGGAAGCAGATAAACAGTTACAGAAAGAGCTTATCTATGACATGCAGAAATATGAAACCGTCAAAGCCAAATCAACTGCTGCAGAGGCCACTGCAACGATGCAAAGACCGGATGGTTATCATACTCCAAATGAGAAGAATAAATTGTCAAAGTTGCAGAGTAATTCAAAGGTGGCTTCAGCAATGGCAGATGTAGCAGCAACAGCTGTTGCTACGTCTATACTAAAGGAAGTAAACCGAGGAGCATTAACATTGCCATTGAGTTCGCTTAATATACCTAGACTGAAATCCACACAGGGAGGTGGTCAATCCAAGGCAGATAAAGCTGCAGATGGATTAGAATCATTAAGAAGGCGGAAAACATTAGATTCTGATGAGAACTTCTGATTGCAATGAGTTGAATGGAAACCAGGGAAGCAATACTCCAGCATTGCAATTAAAGAAAAACAAATACAACACAGAAGAAGCATTTAAATAGCAACTACCAAATGTAAGCCATTGTCAAGGAGTTCAAAAGAATGGTGGTTAGGAAATCTGCACTTTAAAGATGTACCGACTTTGATAACATTATCTACACTTCTTTGCACCTTTCTTGTCCGTCATAGTAAAGCTATTTTCGGGCAAGATCTCTTGGAATCTCACCCCAATTCACCATTGTCCCTGCCTGAAAAAACACCTTTTTTTTAGTACTCAATGAGATTCCAAGAGATCTTGCCCAAGAGATTGTTGGACATTTGGAATTTCATGAAGATTGTGACAACTTTAGACAGGTTTGTTCTGGGTGGAGATTAGCAGCAAAGGAAACAAGCAATTCTAACAAAACTCACCGATTTCCTTGGCTCATGCTCACTGATAAACCCGAAAGTCCATATTGCAGATATTACAGCCACGCCAATTCCATGGTGTGCAAAATTGATCTTCCTCGTACACTCGTTAAGAGTGGGAGCCACAATGACGACCACAACGAGGACCAAATCCGAAAGTACTTCTCCTCGCGTGGCTGGATTATCTCGGTGACCCAGAGCCGTAAGATTACTCTTTTCAATCCCCTTTCAACGAACGTGATTAAGCTCCCTAGTTTGTCGGTTGATGAAATTGAATATGCTTATGGTGAATGGGAAGATTGGATGCACTCACAGCTTTTCTTCAAATTTATCCTGTCAAAAACCTCATTCTGTAATGATGATGATGATGATTTAGCTGTTGCGATGATTTTTGAAGGCAATCGTCGGCTTGCCTTTTGGAGACGTGGGCAAGAAAAGTGGATAAAGCCTACCTTACAATTTAGTTGGATCGAGGACATTTGTTTTTTCCGAGACGAATTTTATGCCATCAATGATTTACAACAAGTTGTTGCGCTAGGGAGCAGTAAGCACCCACCAAGAATAGTGGCCCGACTTAAATTTAAGAGCCCTTGTACCTCACAATGGTTTTGAGCGCTGTTATCATCTTCTAGAATGGGTACGAGGAGGAGGATCGACATTGCTGGTGATTGGAAAGGATGTACAAGTAGATGAACTTGTTGGGCATAAGTCACGGATGTTTCGAGTATTTGAGTTCAATGTTGAAACCAGAGCTCTTAAACAAATAGCGGGCTTAGGGAATAAAGCTATTTTCGTGGGTATCAATTCTACGTTTTCTGTTGTTGCATCTAGACGTGGTTGTGAAGCCAATTGCATTTATTTTACGGATGATTATATGTATTATTCCAATGGAGATCAACTTCGGCGAGAGTGATATGGGTGTCTACAGTTAGGTAGAAGACAAAGTCGATCCTCTTCCTTATCAAGGTCCTTTGTGTAAATGTAACATTACCCCACCCTTATGGGTTGAATAAATTGAATAGTGTCTTAGCTTGTATTTGGGTTAAAATTTTGTTATTCATTGTAGTTTTGATAACCACAAAAACTTGTTTAAGACTGTCTTATTGTAACTTTTGGTAAGACGACAGTTTTCTTGAAAATACACCATGTCAAGAAGTAAAACAAATTTGCAGTAATCTGGAGAGTAGGATGAATGTTTGCCTTCGAACAAGTTGACAAGAGTCATGAAGAGTGAAGACACTTACTGATTTTTGCTATGTATGTAGCAGCTGATTCCAACCATGGTAAGTAGCATAATGGTTGATAACTTGATGTCATAAGAATGTATTTATAGTCAACTAAGGCAGTGTAACAAACACAAAAACTGGCAATCATTTACGATGATATTGTTACGAGGTGCAGCACAGTTCTCTTCTCAAGCTCCTACAGCAGCATGTGCAGAGTTTGCCATACACGTATGGAATTTGCAATTGCTTTCACACTGGTATCATGGCATTGGTCAAGGGATTCATAAAGGATTCATGTTTAAGCATTTCATTTAGTAGAGTCTTGAAGCATTTCATTCTTGAAAAGCTAATTTCATCAGCAGAGCATACACTTAAGCCACAGAGGGAGAAAAAAATTAAGAAAATTTCACTTCACCTAACTGGTTTTCAATAGTACCATGATGAAATAATGCAATGACGGATAAGCAAAAACCTCAATAAATCAATGGATAGATTTTAATATTTCTACCTGGATACATGTATCACTATCAGTAGAGTCTTGAAACATTCTCAATTCTCGCGTGAACACTCAATTTCTATGCCTCTATAAACATAATCTGCACTATTGAGCATACCTGCAAGCTTCCCATCAAAATTTTATGGGTTTGAGCAACATGTACTACAAATGCATGAGCTTAAGGCAATAAACATTAGAGATCCTAAGTAAAGGTACCTATAGCATACAAGATGAACCAAACAGTAGCCTTACCTCAGAAAGAGCTGAAACAGCCGCTTTCTTTATGCTGACAAGTGGATCCGAAGAAGCCAAAGTGCCACTTTTGTAAAAGCCGTATTTGTTCTAAATGATTGTCATGCTCATATGGGAAACAAGAAAACTCAAATCTCAAGAGCTGTGAATAAACTTTTTTCAATCAGGTAAGTGAATTTTAGCTATGTTTTTATTTTGGGTATGTATATATACATTAGGCGACATAAGTCTCATGTTATATGTTACCGGAGGGAATGAAGAAGTCAAGGTCCAGAAGGATGCATATATATGTCTCTTTGCTGAAGCAAATGGCTCCAGAGCACCTTTTGGCCACATTTGCATGAATCCGTGCTGAAATCTTTGCTGCTACATCAGACCGTATCTTCAGCGTAGATGATGTTGCTGAACAGTCTGTAATACAGGTAAGCAGTAATCTGTTTTAATTTGCTTCTGCATATAGGCAGAAATCCTAATTTAGAGGTATATTCTGTCAGTAGGATTATTATGAAATTCGTCGTATGGTCTCCTCAGGTGACACTGATACCACAACTCAAGTCATGTTAAAGATGCACTTCCGATAATGTCACTACAAAGCTTTAAATCTTGAAATGTATATATAATTTCTAGGCTCATGGGCTCTATTCCTTTTGCATTAAACAACAGGTTATCATGCATGATGGTAAAAATATTGAAGTTTGGCTAATTTAATTTGTCATGATATGATCAAAATGCTTCAATTTGATATGATCAAGTTTATTCGTTAAACATCATGCAATCAATGCAAATAGTATGATTCATTCAGTCTTTCAAATGTTATTGACAGGCCATGTTTTGGATCGTCCATCAGTTCACCAGTTCAGTTAGGCATCCTTAATGTTTAAGAAGATTGTGTTGTCCTTCTGAAATGACTTTTGTGGTTGGGAAAATCAATGTACGATGTTGTTCTTGTAGGATGCATTTCGATTTCTGACCTGCAAAGAGATGAGGCTCCCGTCAAACCCTGTAACAAACCAAGATCTGCTGACATGGATGAATAAAGGGGAGATGGATCTACAGCAGCTGCAAGAGGAAGAGCAATAATAACTCAAGCAGTCTAAAAGTGCTTGTTAGAGTAGAGCAAAAACAGCCCTTCTCATTGGCTCCCTCATGGAGTGTCTTCAACTCTTCATGTGCATCTCAAGGACTACAAGAACGAGATCGAGGACGTGCTGGTAGCTGATAAACAGTTACAGAAAGAGCTTATCTATGACATGCAGAAATATGAAACCGTCAAGGCCAAATCAACAGCTGCAAAGGCCATTGCAACGATGCAAAGACCGGATGGTTGTCATACTCCAAATGCAGCTCAGGCTACAAATGAGAAGAGTAAATTGTCAAAGTTGCTAGGTCTGTACTAAAGGAAGTATACAGAGGAGCATTAACACCACCATTGAGTTCGCTTAATATACCTACTCAGGGATTCCGATAAAGCTGCAGATGTAATAGATGTGAATCGTGCCATCAATATACGGTTCAATCAATCTCAAATACGATGACAACGAAAAACAATCATCCTGACGATTATTTTCAAATTCGTTCTCGAGTTACAGCGTTTTTAATTTACGTAGAATATATTTAATATTTTTTCGGTAATCAAAAAAAGACCTGCGCCTAGTATAAGCGCAAGTCATAAAGACCTGCGCCCAGTTCGGGTGCAGGTACACCAGCAAACCTGCGCTTAAACAAGGCGCAGGTATTGAATTGGTATGTGATGGGCACTGCCAATTGTGGTGGTGTCGGTTTCTTTGGTCTCATGGGCACTGCTCCTCTGCTTTGCTTTTGGGTACATAAAGTAACTGCTTTATTCATCATCTCTCAAGCTGTCAAGCATGATTTTGGGTGTCATTGATTGATATAATTTTTGTTTTTCATGTGGGTTGGATGTTTTGTCATTGAACTTTGTATTTTTGTTCCATTTTCATTCGTGATTGTTGTGTGTGTTTGTGTTTTTAATTTTTTTAAGGGTATTTTGAGTAGTTTATATTTAGAGGTGTGGTATTATTTTAAAAGAGGTGTGGTATTATTTTAAAAGAGGTGTAGTATTTAGCTCTCCCAATGATAATTGTAGAAAGTAAAAATAAACTTAGGAATTTAGATGTCAATTACTATGAGAATTGATGTTTGGATAAAAGGAGAAGTTCCCCCTAAGTTTCCTTGAGTTTCCAAGTGTCCGATGTTTCTGACATGGAAAAAGTGACCTGAATAGAGTTGATCTAAATATAGATAGATCAGATATAAATCATAATAACAAAATGTTCTGATAAACTAACAATTTTTAACAACTTCATTTTACATAAAGTTAACTTGACTGCAATTACTTAAATGCATTTAATAAAAATTGTAATTCCTATTTAATATGAGCCCAACGAGCAATACAAGCTAACTAGCTAAGGCACTGCACTACACACTGCCTAATCTGCGAACTACATTTACGCCTATTTAATCATTTCAACCCATAAGGGTGGGGTAATGCTACATTTACGCGAAGGACCTTGATAAGGAATATGATCCATTTTGTCTTCCGTCAAACTGTAGACACCCATGTCACTTCCACCGAAGTTGATGCCCTCGTCA
Organism: Tetragonia tetragonoides; assembly: GCA_038025085.1. Lineage (NCBI taxonomy): Eukaryota > Viridiplantae > Streptophyta > Magnoliopsida > Caryophyllales > Aizoaceae > Tetragonia > Tetragonia tetragonoides. The sequence continues at coordinate 30,875,069 of CM076152.1, read as the reverse complement.
TCATAATACATGTAATCATCCGTAAAATAAATGCAATTGGCGTTACAACCACGTTCATCATCAGATGTCACAACTGAAAACGTAGAATTCATACCCACAAAAATAGCTTTATTCCCCAAGCTCGCTATTTGTTCAAGAGCTCCAGTTTCAACATTGAACTCAAATACTCGAAACCACCTTGACTTATGCCCAACAAGGTCGTCAACCTGTACACCCTTGATAATCACCAACAATGTCGATCCACCTCCTCGTACCCATTCTAGAAGATAATAATAATGCAAAGACTCAGCATCGACAGATACAAGGGCTCTTAGATTTAAGGCGGCCACAATCCTCGGTGGGTGCTTATTGCTCCCTAATGCAACAACTTGTTCTAAATCATTGATGGCATAGAATTCTCCTTGGAATAAACAAATGTCGTGGATCCAACCAAATTGTAAGGTAGGCTTTATCCACCTTTCTTGTCCACGTCTCCAAAAGGCAAGCCGACGATTGCCTTCAAAAATCATCGCAACAGCTAAATCATCATCATCATCATTACAGAATGGGGTCTTTGACAAGATGAATTTGGAGAAAAACTGTGAGTGCATCCAATCTTCCCATTCACCTTCAGCCGATTCAATTTCATCAACTAACAGACTAGGGAGCTTAATCATGTTCGTTGAAAGGGCATTGAAAAGAGTAATCTTACGGCTCTGGGTCACCGAGATGATCCAGCCTCGCGAGGAGAAGTACCTTCCGATCTGGTCCTCGTCGTGGTCATTATTGTGGCTCCCACTCCTATCGAGGGTAGGAGGGAGATCAATTTTGCAGACCATGGAGTTGACGTGATTGTAATATCTGCGGTATGGACTTTCAGGCTTATCAGTGAGCATGAGCCAAGGAGGTTGGTGTGTTTTGTAGGAATTGCTTGGTTCCTTTGAAACTGATCTCCACCCAGAACAAACCTGCCTAAAGTTTTCACAATCTTCATGGAATTCCAGATGTCCAACAATCTCTTGTGCAAGATCTCTTGGAATCTCACCCCAATTCGCCATTGCCCCTGTGCCTGAAAAATGACCATTTGTTTATGACTCAATAAAGATCTAATCTAATATTTATATATAAAGATGGCATAATCCGCAAGCATATCCGCATATGCCACATCGTTGATTTAATTAAATTTTCAATTACATTTGTTTCTTTTAGATAACATGGGTATCATAAAATGCCTGAAACTTCATGATTTCCACTTTATAAATTACGTAATATTTGTTGACATTCAATTACGTAATTTAGTCAAAAAAAAAAGGATCCTATATTTAAACTGTACAATCGGGTGGAACATACCATAAAAACATAAAGCGCATACATACTACTAGTGTTACACCCTTGATTTTCTAGCAAAATAAATAAAAACAAACAAACTCGAGCCAAAAATCCCTACACATCAATAGTGGTATAAACCCTTACCATAATTTTAAGATCACCAACCACCATTATAGGTAAATTCAAACAACACAGAAACTACCATGATTATCATTTTTTTTTTTAAGATAACGATCATGATTATCAATTTATTGCTAGTAATCATACAGCAATCATAACATCAGAGAAATATCAATCTAATCATCCGGGCATAGTAATTTAGTAAACAGTCCATTAAGGTTACCTTCAATTCGATCCCCAAAGCAATTAACGAGCCAATCCTTGAATCAATCAGCAATTATCTATATGCAAAAAATAACAAGAAAATCGATTAATAAGGGAACCCACAAAATCGGAAGTTAAGAAATACCAAACCCCTAAAATTGAAACTAAAACTAAAAAGAATTAGTCCAAAAGATTGGCGGGTATAAACCAGCGAATTGGGTCGGGTCAGAGCACCTGGTGGTCGAAACAACAACAATAGCAGTGACAAAACAGAGGCAAGTTGGGGTTCTCGCGCACCAAGCATAAGAGAGAGAAAACGCCCAAAACAGAGGAGTAAACTTGGACTTTCAAGAGGGTTTCTGTTTTTTTAATTTTTTTTTCTTTTGGGGAAATTTGGGAAAAACGAAGACTGTAAGAAATAAATAAGGAGAAAGAGGCGGTGGAGTCACTTGGGTGTAGACTCTAGAGTCCAAATCCATTAGTTTTTTCTCTGTTTTTTTCCAATAAAGCCCAAGCACAAATAAGTAATAACTACAACAATAAATCAACACACTTTCAAAATAAATACTTTTTTTTTTCTTTTTTGGAAAATGGTGAGTATTTCATTCCATTATCCAAAGGATACCAATGTAGTATCCTTGGGTAGAAATTTACAAGAGTGTGGAATACCAAGGTGGTATCCATGTATATCCAACATACTTCTCCCATCCACAAAAGAAATGGCTAGCTGACTAATAGTCTATTTACAATTTGTTCTTCAGTAAATTCAGTGGTTTGTACATCTATCACAGTTTTGTGAGAACCTCCTAAAATTCTACTGTTCCTTTCTGTCCAGAGGAAGTACACAGCAGCAGTGAGTGTAAAAGACTAACGAAAATTATTTCAGCAAGAATTCAGGGGTGTATGGATGGGCTTATTGGGAGGGAGCAATCAGCTTTTGTGCCTGGAAGAAGCCTATTTGACAATGTAGCAGTGGCACATGAATTAGCAAAACACTAAGGAAGAAGGGACGTGTCTCCTCGAGCGATAATCAAGGTGGATATTCGTAAAGCATATGACTCACTAAATTGGGAATTTTCAGAAAAATCCTTGCAAAGTTTAGGATTTCCTCCTATATTTGTGAGATGGATTATGATCTGCTCAGGAGCCCTAAATTTTCCATCTGCATCAATGGGACTCCTAAAGGATACTTTGAGGGGAGAAGAGGATTGCGACAAGGAGATCCGATATCTCCGTTTTTGTAAGATAAGCTCACAGGCTGGTTTTTCATGGCATCCCAAATGCTTAAGACTGAAGCTCAACCATCTATGTTTTGCAGACGACTTGCTTGTATTTGTAAGAGGCGATCTTCCTTCTGTGCAACCTGTTCTTAACTGCCTGAAATATTTTGTTAATAAGTCAGGACTGGAAGCCAATCCCAGCAAGACTAACATCTACTTCGGTGGAGTTAGAGATGAGGTAAAGAGCACTATTCTGGATGCTACACGTTTTGTGGAGGGGGCTTTGCCTTTCAAATATCTAGGGCTACCACTTAACTCATCCAGGCTAACTAAAGCTATGTGTCAACCTCTACATGATAAAGTGAAGCACAACATAGACCACTGGGCAACTCAGTTCTTATCATATGCAGGAAGAACACAACTCATAAATTCAGTCGTATTTGGCCTTCAAAACTTCTGGTGTACTGAATTCCTCTGCCTCAAACTGTATTACATGATACTGATAAATTGTGTAGAAATTTCGTATGGGGAAATGCTGAATGGAAAAGGAAGCATTTATTTCTTAGTTGGAAAAAAATTTGCAGTGCAAAGAAAGATGGCGGGTTCAATGTTTAGGAGGCGCTAAGCTGGAACCAAGCTCTAATAATGAAATGGTTGGGTAAATTGGAATATAAGACCAATTCTCTTTGGTCAGATTGGGTGCATAAGTACTATTTCCAGAAAAAATCTATCTGGGAGGTGCAATGTAGACAAGGTGACTCCTGGCTCTGGAAGCAAATGTTGCATACAATAGATGATTTTGCAAACCTTGCTGGGGGTAAAACAAAAGTTGATAATCTGTGCAGAATGGAATAAGGAAGGCAGGTTGGTGGTAAAAAAGGCTTACAAGTTCTGGAGGGGTAAAACAAATCCATGATTTTGGTTTGGGATCCAGCCTCAATACCGAAGCATGCACACATCAAAGCTCTTGCAGCTCACAAAGCACTACCTACTATTGATAATCTGTGCAAGAGGGGATATATATTGGTCAATCGGTGTGAACTGTGCCACACCGCTGCTGAAACAGTTGACCACAAATCTTTAAATGTCCTGTATCTGCAAGCATATGGAGACAACTGCAAAACTGGATGGGAGTTCCTATACTTGGAGGGAGCTTGCACCAGAATTTGAGGAATTTCCATAATAAATACTTCTATTTTATAAATAAGTACATCGCTTTCTGTAATTACAATAAAAACTCGGGGTACTACAAAATTGCAATGGGATTGGGCTTTTGTTTCATTTAGTATTATTATTTTCGGATTTTCAATCACCCATTTTTGGTTATTTTGCAAACTGTAAGTCTGTAACCGTATCTGATAAACACAATAATTTTAGTAGTACGGTTATTGCACCATTCTTTTTTTCCCTCACCTGTACAGTACAAAAACCTTTTTTTCAGTTTTCTGAACAACTCTATTGCCTGGAATGCGGGAAGCTCAGGTTCTTTCAAGGGGGACGCGGGCGAGGGAAGAGAGGGAAGTCCTTAAACACTTCTGTTAAAATTGACTCTACAATGTGAAAAACATTGGGTAGCTTAGATGCTCACGTTTCATAGTACATCAATCTCAACTACGAATACGCGCAGAATACCATCATATCTTTCGTTATACCAAATTTAGGGTGCATGTAACTGGTGTTCATCTGGACGAATTTCAGTCCGGTCCAATTTCCTTTTCTTGTCCTTCTAAAGATTGTCTTTGTGAGTTATTGTGCTATTTTATGTATGTACAAATCTGGCGACCCAATTCTCATGTTATACTATGTTGTCATAGGGAATGGTGAGAAGTCAAGGTCTAGAAGGACGCATATAGATATGTCTCTTTTGGCCACATTTTCAAAATTTTATGGAGAAATTCTTGCTTCTACATCAGACGGTATCCTCAGCATAGATGTTGTTGGGCTTGGGCAGTCCGTAATACAGGTAAGCAAGCAATTGAGGATGAGGTGGGAGCACAAGTGGTAAGTGCCCCCACTCTCACAACCCAGTGGTCAAGGTTTCAAATCGTTATCTATGTAGGGAGAATAAAATCTCCTCTACCTAGGGAGGGTCTCCTCCTCTACTTGGACCCGTCAGCCCATCAACTTGATGGGCTGACTTGCCCGACGCGTGTGGTTTGCGGGCTAAAAAAAAAAGCAATTCTAATTCTCTCCAATAATGCATATGTTCATCTATGAATCCTAATTTAGAGATATATTCTGTCATTGCTCGTAGTGTGTTAACTTTTAACTCTTTCGATGTGGGACACTCACATGTGGGTTATTCTCTTAACACTCCCCCAACTTTTAACAATTGGGCCCATTAAGAGAGTGTTTATAATAAAGGAGGTTCCAATCCAAAACCAATTGGCGTTAGGTGAAGTAACCCACTAACTTATATCATCTCTTCCATTCTTTCGATGTGGGACATTCACATGTGGGTTATTCTCTTAACATAGTTTCTACTTAGGTGACACTGATAAATGATACCAAGTCAAGTCAAATTAAAGATGCACTTCCGATAATGTAACTACAAAGCTCTAAATCGAGAAATGTATACGAGTATATAATTTCAAGGCTCCAAGGGTTCTATTTCTTTTGCATTAAACTACAGTTTCGCATGACGGGAAAAGTTTAACGTTTGACTAATTGAACTTGTCATGAGAAATACAAATTGCTTGTAATATCCCGAATTTTTCTTAACCTCATTTAATCTGAAGCCCATTCTGGGTAAGCAATTCACAATACGGCACGGGTTCCCAAAGAATCATATATCTTGGTTTAGCCCTCAATCTCCCTTAAAAGTTTAATCACACCATTAAGTCCCTTTCACTAGGCAGATATCTCAATTTTAGCTATCACTTTAATAACTACCATCTAGCTCAAACATATAATTCTAATCACATACTATTACTTAAAAGGGAACAATTTAGCAGAGCACTAGTATACAAATTAGCCTATAATCAGTAATCATATATAATGTAGCAAAAATTAACAAGAAGAAGAATATAGCAACACCAATTATACATCCAATTTCAAAAGATAGACATAAAGGTTTACCTTTCAAACGAATCCACCAATTGAATTCAAATAACAATTCACCAATTGAATTCAAATAACAATTCACCACAACCCAACAAAGACGATCAGGGGCTCGAATAGCAGGCAGCAGCAACGACCGCGCGAGACACAGAGGAGGAGAGAGAAAAGGCAGCGAAGATCGACCTTCAATCGTGGACTCGTGGTGATGCGTTGTTGAGTAAGCGCTTAAGAAGAAGGAGAAGGGGGTGGGGGGGGAGAGAGATAACAGATGAAGAAAAAATAGGCAACACTGGGAAAGGGAGTCGGTTTAGATTTAGTAACTCCGTTTATTTAGTAGTACTCCCTCCAGTACATAATATAAGTTGTTTTAGAAAACCGTTCGTATTAATACCGCATTCCAATTTAAACAATACTATATCTCTTATAAAATATTGTCAATATTGCCTTTCTTTTAATTTTAGGGTGTAATCCCCTTTTCCTACCCCAACTTATAATAGTTCTCTACTTTATCGTCATACAACACTTATTGCAAATCGTTTAACAAAATCAATGTTAGATCAATATGACAGTCGTACAAAATCAATGTTAGCTCAATCTAACCGCCGTAACGAAAGTTATTATGAGTTATGTTTAGTTCTGAACTCACGTTCAATTAATTTTCAAATTTGCACATTTTTTTTTTACGAAAAACTATAAGATATGCACTAGATCATATAACCATGCGCCTAATTTACGCGCAGGAGTAAAATACATGCGCTCCAAGAAGACGCAGGATTCTAACAGCCACGCCCAATTTAGGCGCAGGTTTCTGATAGTCACGCCCAAATTAGACGCAAGTTGCATACGCTACCATGAGCTTTTGAAATGAAAGGTTCATATTCAGATGTTTGGGTATGTTTCTCAACCTGAAAGTCAGGGTCAAAAATTATTATCCTTATTAAAATGCATCTTCACATGGTGATATACTACTAATTCTTATAAAGTAAGGGACAGAATGTACCAACAATACCAAACTAGCCTGATCAAAAAAAAAAAAAGAATACCAAACTAGATGACTTTCTCATGCAAGAGGATTAGTAAGCACATTTTTGTTTAGCCAATGAACTTTAGTTTCTTCTCATTGGTTAAATTACATGCGATTGTGTCTGTGTGTTTGTCTAATTGTCTTGGGTGTGAGGTTGAGAGGAGGAAGGGGATGTATGGTGTTGTTTTATTTTTTTTATTCGTTTAAAGTTAGGGGTATTTTAGGAATATTAATTTTTATTGTATAGTATTGTTTAATTTGGGGTGTAGTATTTAGCATCATCCTACTAAGACTTTCAGACCCAACGTTCCCACAATATAGCTGTACAATTTAGGCAATGAAGATTGGGCAATTGGAAGAATAGTGATGATAAGGTTACAAAGTCAAGAATGGCAATCGCAAGCTTTATGATCCACCGTAATGATATAAAGATGGAAAAGATTGCATAATAAAGCCAATTATGCGTATATTCTTTTTTATTATAAGAAAAAAGAAGTAAATTACAGGACGTTTAAATAAAGTAAACAGGTTCGTATATATTTCTTAATTTTTCTTTGATAAAGAAAAAACTAAAAGAAAGTGAGATTTTTTTTTTTTTTTGACTAAAAAAAGTTAGGTAGTATTTGGATAGAAGTATTGATATATCATCTCGCGACGAGAGTCCCACATATTGGAAAAGTAATTGAGAGATTAAACAAAAGAATATGTATATATACCCATCTTGGCTTTTTGGTTGTGATCAAGTATTACTCTATTCATTTTAAAATTTGAATGACATTTAAAAGTATGGGAAATGCAACTTTCTTAGAAGATATAATTTCTGAACTAAAATTTGTTCTACTTCCTGGCACTTCCCAGTTCCCACTAATTAATGTTTGGGCCAATAGCACACAATCATTTCTTAACATATACTTTCATCCAACATTTCTAAATTAAAACAGATACAATCAGATCAATGTTTTACGCAAGAGGTATTGGCTCATTAGTAAACAAATTGCAACTTGTACACCAAGTCATGGGTTCAAACCTCTTGGGAAGCACCTACACAAATTAATTCGTGAAATATCTATGGCTGTGCGTTAGGAGATGCCCTTTAGCCACGCCAAAGAGAAAGTTCCTCTTTGCCATACCAAAAAAAAAACATATACTTTATGTAGACATACTTGAATCAAATACAATTGAGCTAAAAGTACATCAAGGTCAATCTCTATTGTGTACAAAGTGCCCAATGTAGGGTAAATAATTTTTAAGGGAATAGTATATTTTAAATATTCTTTTCATTATTACGTTGTATCATATTTAGGTGAAATTTTGCGAGTCCCACAATGGAGAAAAAAATGAGAGGGGAAACTAAAAAGATATTTCGGCCCACAAGGGTCAAGTACTTAGGGAAAATTATAAGGCTCTGTTTGATTCATCTTAATTTTACTTAAATTCAGTTCAGTTCAATTCAGTTCAGTTCAGTTCTTATGTAACTTTATCACTCATATAACCCTTTATTCCGAAATAACTTCATGATGATAATTATGTGATCGGAAGATCTCAAAGCATACTTTCATATGAGTCCAATATTGACTATATTTGGACGAATTTTAAATGGTTAACGGTCAAATTTAAAAAAATCAATTCAGTTCAGTTCTGTTCAGTTCAAATCAGTTTTATCTAGATGAATCAAATGGAGCCTAAGTTTTACGACCATTTGCATGACAATAATCAAATGTAATAGATATTATATTACTTTTTTTTTAGAGAAGTAACACGTGAAACCAATTATTGATCCCTCAAGTATTCTAGATGTTGACGTAATAGATAGTACTCCCTCCATCCCACAATTTAAGTCGTTCTAGAAAATTGGTTTTTTCCCATATTATAAGTCATTTTAGAGTTCCAACAAAGCATTTATTATTTTTGCCCATTCTACCCTTAGTTCACATTACCTCATTAATTACTTACATTTTAACTAAACGCAATTTTGTGAAAACCACCTGAAAAGTTACACCTTTTGTCCAGTACCCTGAATTTTTCTTATTTGTTCAGTACCACCTTAAAAGTTGATTCCGCTTTGTGAGTCACCCCTTAAGTGATTTACGAGCCAAATTCCTTACTTTGCTTCCCATTTTCCCCTCACGCATACTTCACAGCTTTTAATTTTTCTTGACTCCCCATCCATGGCTTCCCTTTCTCCCTAATTCCCCAATTCACAATTCCCCCTAATTTTTTCTCTCCTTCACATCCATGGCTTCCCTTTCTCCCTTCTTCCCATCTGAGGTGGTGGACTGGTGGTGATGGGGATTAGGAGTGAGAGTGGGGTTGCTGTTGGTGGAGATGTTGGTTGTTGTGGAATGAAGGGAAAGGTGTCTTCTTGTTTGAGAGGTTGACGAGGGAGAAGGGGAAGTCATGGATAGGTTCATAAGGGAGAAGGGGAAGTCATGGATGGGGAGGAATGAAAATTAAAAGCTACTACCTTCGTCCCGGGTTCTTCCTTACATAAGAAAATGGAACGGTTACCAAGGAGACTAAACTTTTATACACATATTCCCAATATACCCTTAATCTCACCCTTTTGTCCTTCTCCCTCTCTCTCCTGTGAACTAACCCACCACCACCAGCTTTACCTTCACCTTCACCACCCCCTTCACCAACACCTCAAACACCTCCACCACCCTGAGATAGTGAGATTCCCCTCCCACCACCGTCACCTTGAGATCCGCCCCTTGAAATTCAGAAGAGGGAGATAAGAGATCAATTTCGTGGGGTGGGGTTTGGAAGGGATTTCGTGGTTCTTGGCGGTGGGGTGGGGTGGGGTTTCATGGGGGTTGGAGGTAGGGTTGGGTTTCATTGGGTTGGGAGTGGGTGGGTTTCAGGGTGGTTTCGTGGGTTGGGGTAGGTTTTCGGGGTGGTGGGTTTCGTGGGTGCGGGTTTCAGGTTGGTGGGTTTCGTGGGTGGTGGGGTGCGGGTTTCGGGGGGGTGGGTGGTTCTCTGGGGTAGGTGAGGGTTTTTGGGTTGGTGGGTTGTTGGGTTTTTGGGGTGGGTGTGGGAACTGGTGGTGGTGGATGGTGGGGTGGTGGGTTTGCTGAGGGGTGGGGTGTGGGGACTGGTGGTGGTGGGCTGGTGGGTTTGCTGGTGGTTGTGGTAGGGATTTGAGGAGAGAGAGTGTTTTTTGTCAAAGAAAATTGTAAGGGTATTTTGGACTTTTGTTTACTCAAAAATTGCTAAAATAGGTAATGTAAGGAAGAATGCGGGACATCCTAAAAGGGATAACGTAAGGAAGAACCCGGGACGGAGGGAGTATGAAGCATACATGAGGGCAAAATGGGAAGAAAACTAATTTGAATTTGGCCCGAAAAACATTTAAGGGGTGACTTACAGGGCGGAATCAACTTTTAAGGTGGTACTGAACAAATAACAACCGTTCAGGGGGTATTGGACAAAAAGTAGAACTTTTCAGGTGGTTTTCACCAATTTGCGCTTTAACTAAATACAAAGTCAAGGGGTAAACTAGTCAAGTTTAATTATTTTTGATAAAATTGAGAATATTTAATAACTTTCTTAATTCGTGTGTAAAAACCTTAAACGACTTATATTGTGGAACGGAGGGAATATTAGACTAGGTTACAAGTCTTGAAAGTTTCTTTGTGTGAATAAACATATTCGACATTTATGACATATTATTGTTGAAGGATAATTATTATTATGAATTTTAAAATCTCAATATGATTCTTATTTATATTTTTTATAATAAATAATCCGTGCATTGCACGATCAGAAATTAGTTTATGACACAAATTTAAATGTTGAGCTTATTATCTGCAACTCTAGAGTTATTAGCAATACTTTACACAAAACAAAATAGAGTTTTTTGCTTAAAACTACCTTCAGTTTAGCACTTTTTGTTTAAAACTACCTTACTTTCGCAACTTTGTGAGAAACTACCTTGTTTCCTTTTTTTTTGCCAAAGACTACCATTTGACAGAAAAATGACTAACAGGGTTAACTTTGAGTGTAAACTACCATATTACCCCTCACTTATGTTAATTGACTGAGTCAAAATCATTTTATTTCCCCCCCTTTTATTCCCTTTTATTTTCCCCCTTTTTTCCCCTATTATTTCCCCCAATTTTTTCCCCATTCTCTCTCCTCGATTTCTCTCTCCTCAAAGTAAAAATCACAAGGGATCATCAGATGCTTACAACACTGTTGGCTAGAAAATTTGCACTGTTGACCACATCCCTAGCCACTTTGACAATAACACAACTAGTGAAGCTTGACGCCTCCTCTCTGATTTGTTGAACTAGTTCTTGAGCCTCCAGACTGACTTTGTTTTCACCTCGTAAGAAATTGATCGCCATTGCTGAATCTGTGAGGAACACACTACTCACTTCTTTACCCTTTGCCCATTGCATAGCCTCCTTAATGGCCACACATTCCGCTAGAATGGCAGATTTAGCATAAAAACTTCTCGTGCCTCCTCCCTCATTAGTTCCCGTACTGATATTACCACCTATCCAAGCAGCACCGCCACTCAAATCCTTCCTCCACGAGCCATCTGTTTTAATTAACCAATCCGGGTTTGAATTATGCGCCCCGCTCAGGATACATCTCTTCTCTTCCTGATTCTTCACGCCTGTTTTTTCCCTTGCGTCCATCATGTTTTTACATTCCATTGCCTTTCTATTCTTTTCCAAAATGTGCTCAGCCCTTTCCAATATCAGCATAGGGTTAACTGACAAATCCCTGAAAATTTTTATCATTCCTCACAAACCATATAGCCCATAAAACTGCCAGGAAGTATTTCACCAAATCCAAGTCTCCCCTATTTTTACTCAGATATATCATTATGTCACAGAACCAATCCTGCAATTTAACAAAATTATTAGAGTCTGTTCTTAGAACAATCAAACTAGCAGCCCAGATTCTACTGCTAATCTCACAATCCCTAAAGAGATGTGAATCCACCTCCACTTCTTCGGGGGGGTTATGAACAGAATCTGCAGAGGATTTAGGCAATATTTGGAGAATGACGTTACAGGATTTTAATGTCTGAGAATGAGGAAGGCAGTAAGACTAGAGGAGAGAGAAAGTGAGTATCAGAGAAGATATAGGGAAGGGGAGAGAGAGGTAAGGGGTAACTGTTGATGTGCAGATTCAATGCTGCTCTTTGCCGTAAACAGAAGAGATGAGAGAGAGAGACTAGTAGTAGTTGGATTGAGGATGGTTGATTTTATTTTATTAAGCAAAACCTTGAAAAATGGCCGTAAACAGAGGAGATGAGAGAGAGAGAGGTAAGGGCACGTGAGGGGCACGTGTTTTTGGTTCATAAATAAAGGGTATTATGGTCAAATCAAGTTGTTCACACTCAAAGTTAACCCCGTTAGTCATTTTTCTGTCAAATGGTAGTCTTTGGCAAAAAAAATGGAAACAAGGTAGTTTCTCACAAAGTTGCGAAAGTAAGGTAGTTTTAAACAAAAAGTGCTAAACCGAAGGTAGTTTTAAGCAAACCGAAGGTAGTTTTAAGTAATATAGATTGTCTTACGGGGGTTATTGCCTAGCCAGAATTTTCAAACCAACACTAGCTAGCTTTACTTTTTACGGTTCTACCCCTTCCCCTTCACAATTAACAACGCCAATGTTTTGTTAAGGTCCATGTTCCTCCTACAGCAAGGGAGTTAAGTTCAAGCAGCCCTTGCATGACGCAAGAACCATGTATTGTGGTGGATCCTAATCCTCAAATGGAGGAGCAGGATTCGATTACCAGTATTGATCAAACTAGTATCATTAAGGATGTTGAGTTGGAGGAGGAGGTAGCAGAGAGTGTTGTTGGTGGTGTTGAGACTTCTTGTGTCTCGCACGGTATATTGGATGTTTCCCCAACTTGTCATGTGCCTTTTCTTTTCTTAGCCAGTTCCAAGTCAAAGCCGAGGATAGCCAAGCCCTTCTCAGCTCAGAAACAACCAACTTACAGTCCTGCCCGGAGCTCAGTGCGACGCTACGGAGGTTCTCACTATTTTAACGATCTAACTGCTACTTCTAACAGGTTTTACACTCGCAGAATAAGTGTTGGCTCCAAGAGGAAGTCTATGTTTTGTCTTGCTGATGGTGCGTGCAGCTCCCCAATGAAGAAATTTGCTCGTCTTAACCCCTGTTATGATATTGTAAGGTCGCCTACAAGGTCAAGTGTCTTGGCGTGTCCTCCATTACTTTGTGACGTGCTCACTCAAGAGATGGGAAGCATTGGTGATCCGCAAGAGGCTAGCAAGGAAGGAAGAGGAGTGTCCTGTGACTCGACAAGCATGGGACAGTCTCACGGAGTCCCTAAAGGTCAAGTTGAGATACGCATGCACTAGCTGTAATGACTGTAAATTGTTTAGTTTATCGTTTTGTAGCTAGTTCATGTTATTCCTTGTATTCGCTTTTGTCAAAAAAAAAAAAACAACGCCAATGTTTTGGTTAACGACCATAGTTCAATTTTTCAATAAGTGCTATTGAGTCTGTTTACAAGATTTATCTTTGTTGATTTGCGTGGTGTGTGTGGTTTGCAGGTAAATGCATACACTTAAGTTTAATTCAGTATATACTCTAAGAGTAGTGATTGCGGGTTGATCATATCATTGTGTCTGCTGGGCTTCTAGAAACTATACTAGCCCCTTGTTGGTGTTATGTTGATGGGGCTCGTACTTGTACTGGTTGTTCAGCTAGTCTGATATGTTTGTTATTGAACACGAGAGTCCAAACATAACTTAATGGGGGTGTCTCGATCGTCATTCACTTATACCCTCTTTTGCACAGAAAAAAAAAGTCAATGTTTTAGGCGGGAAATCACAAATTTTAACAACCACCAAGATATATAAAAAAATAATAATAAAACAAATAAATAAAAACTGATAATCACACTTCACACACAAACAGTCAGCCCCCCAAAAAAATACTCCGTAATGTAATAGAAATTTCATAGGGTTTGAGATCTCTAGAATCCCTTTTTTAAGAAAAAAGACAAAAAGAAAGAAAGGTAGAGAGAGCAACAGCAAAACCCTAGCTTATCTCTTCAGAGTTCAGCCGCCGTTTAAGTTTTTTCTTTCCTTCCATTATTCCATATCTCAGCTATCATCCTCCCTTTCATCTTTCAATCAAGCTCTATGCTAGTTTCTATTCAAGAGTCCTCCTTTGAATTTTGCTTTATGCAAGCTTTTTTCAACCACCATGGATGATTCATCTTCTTCTTCTACTTCATCTTCTTCACTCTCTCTTAGCTGCCAATTTTTACCTTTCCCTTTTTCTCTCTCCTAATGTCCAAGTCCTTTCTCTCTCTTCTTCACTACATTCGCGGCTCTGTCAAGTGCCAAAAGCCGGGCCGTGGGGCCTGAGGGAAGAAAGGTAGGATCTTGAATGATAATGATGATGATGGTAAGAGAGAAGAGCTTAAATTTGATTTTAAGATTGATAAGTTGAGGGTTGTATACTTGTATTGGGTTTGGTTCATTTGAGTAGGTTTCCTGATAGTTTGAAATCTTTGGTACAAATTGTGGCTGAAATTCCAGTTTTAGGGTTGGATATATGTTATGTGGTAATATTGGTAATTCTGGGAATTAACAAAAGTTCTGGATTTTTGTGGTTGTATTTTAAGGCAGGTTTTGAGGCATTAGGGTTCAATAAAGGGCAAGATGGTGGGGCTAACAAGCTTCAACAGAAGAGGTGCGCAAATGAGAAAGCAGAGGTTAGGAAGGCTGCTCTCTTGTTGATGGCTGTTGTTGGTGGTTCGTTGACGGGTGTGTGTGGGGTTTACATGCTATTGCATACACTCGGGGTTTATCCTGTACACACTCAAAGAGTAGTGGCTTTCTGGGTATTTTTGTGGAATTAACAAAAGTTCTCTCTTGTTGATTACTATATTGATGGTTTTTGTTGGTGGTTCGTTGGATCCTGATGTTCTTAAGACGTTAGGGTTGGCTTGTTCGGATCCACTTGTCAGTATAAGGAAAGCGGCTATTTCAGTTCTTTCTGAGGTAAGGCTACTGTTTGGTTCATCTTTTATACTATAGGTACCTTTACCTAGGATCTCTAATGTTTATTTGCTTTATCTCATGCATATGCCATAAATGTTTCTCAAAACCATAAAAGTTTGGACCTTGTAATTCCAGTTTTGGAAGAATTGATAACATATAGGTTGGACAATAGATCTAAAATAGATTCCAATCTTTTATTGTTGCAGAAATATCCAATCTTTTGTTCGTGCAATATTATATTATCGCAGAAAATGGTGATAGAATACTACCCTGGTGGTCTGACCTCTGGGTAGAATAGGAGAGGCGAAAGCAGTTGATAAAGTACACTAGTGAGATCCTGCTCCAGTATTTACATTTCTGGTTCACATAACATGATTGCTATAGCAGTGCCCAGCCTTGATCTGGCCTATGGGAATTTTTTGAGTTACACACTGTCGCGATGTTCTGACAATTATTGAAAGCTGTCGCAAAGTCCTTATAACTTCCAACAAAATTGACGCTACAATCTGAATGGGCCCTTGAGAAAAAGATAGGTTAGCTTAAATGCTCACCTTTCACAGAACATCAATCTCAACAACTAATAAGCACAGAATAACAGCATTCGTTATCCAAAATCTAGGGTGCATGCAAGTGATGCAAGTGGGTGTTCATCTGGAGAAACTTCAGTCCAGTTCATTTTCCTTTTCTTGTCCCTCTAAAGATTGGCTTTGTGAGTTCGATTTTCTTCAGTGCATATTTGTTCTGATTCTGTAGTACACTGGCTTTGTAGGCACTCAGAACATTTGCTGATAGAAGTGTCATCACTGGGTTGTGGCTTCATTTTTTTCCAAGTATGATAACAAGAAGAATGTGAGAATTTGTTTATGGAACTGGTCTTAGTTTCTAAAGCTAGGTCTGCAATATTCAGGGACGTCTCTACAGTTCATAGTTCAAAATCAAGCAAATAAATTTTGAGGAAGAGCTTACAACTATATATCCAGAAGGAGTTCTGGATCTTGAGAGAGATCTGTGATGGGGAGGTAACACCTTGGATAAAAAAGATATGCAGAAGTCTCGGAAAGAAGAAACGACTGAAGTCCAAGATTGCAACTGCCCTTCAAAGTATCATAAGAACATCAGAATTTCTTTGGGTATCCCATTCCTTGCCAATAGAGAACTGGACAGCCCCTCCTGGTGCTTGGCTGCTTCTATCAGAAGTTTCATTTGTTCAGCCAAAAGTAGTTGTTTGGGAATTCCTTCTTCATCATTGGAAGCTCCTGGACAAGGGTGCACACAGAAATAAGTATAAGTCCTCATTTGCGGCGGATACTATCCATGATGTGGTTGAAGGCATAGAATCAAATTCTGTTGCTGGGGCTGGTGATCTTGTTCTGCTGTTGCAAACAATCTCTAACGTTTCTGTAGAGCTGCCCCCTGAACCTGCAGCAGAATTGGCTCACGATCTACTGAAACGCATCGAGGGATTCAATATGCATTCGACTGAGGTATATATTGCTACACATTTCTTTCACCTCCTTCAATATTGGTACTTCATTGTTTCTTAAACCTTCAAACCCTGCTCCTCCCCAACCCCGCCAAACCCAAAAACAGGAGAAAAAGAAAAAGAAAAAGAAAAGAAAGGTCAAGAGAAATGTTCTTGCCAAAAGGGGGGTATATTTCTGTATTATGATGTGAGCCTGTGAGTAGTCAAAGGGGTAAAGCTCAGTTCTTGTCTAAGGCAAGCTGTCAATGTCTCAACTATTAGTTCTCACTGAACTGATATCTGTACAACTTATCTAATCCCTGAACGCTCTGTTGTTGTACCCAACACCTGGATAGAGGATACTAAGATTACTTGCCTCGTATATCATTTCTACTGATATCATTCTGGAGTTTCAGTGCTACAATTAGAAACTATGTTTACATTCACAAAGGGTGTAGCTATGGCTCGTCTTATTGTCTTAAATCTTGTGGTGGTCTAGTGTCTAGACAGCTTGAATTTTGGCTGTTGGTGTTAGGTTTCTTGCAAAAGTTCTCAAGATGATAATCACATTATTTGTTTTAAAACCAAGGCCAAACAACACGGAATAGAACAAAGGGACTTCAGAGTTGAAAGACGGGAGTTACTGGAGAGAAATATACTTCAGATGTCTTACATGAGTATTGTGAAAGCAGGGATTTGTCTCATAAAAAGGAATTTTCTTTGGGATGGAAAAGGAAAATAGTTAAATGTATTATTCCATTTATTTGAGGTGGATTCATTCATCAACTTTGAACACCGCCAGACACTGTTTCCTAACTTGTTTACTTTCAGATCGACTTTACTTGCTCAACTACCATATGTGATGTTTCTAACTTTTACCTCGCATATGATGGCAGGTAATGCTCATGCCAAATCACTTAAACATTGTGATGAGGAAAGCTATGAATACTCAGGAGGCAGATGTCCTTATAACTGACTTGGTTGATCAACTCTTTTGTAAAGCGCCTCACATTATAGATATGTACCTATCAGAAGAACATGAGGCAAATAAGGAGAATACTTTATTTACACCTCCACGAAGCAGCAGTAAAAAGGTCAAGAGAGAGACTGTCTAATCAAGATTGCCATCACAAGCTATTACGGCTGTTTATACCATAGGATCCTTGGTCATCATTTGCCCATCCATAGACGTGAAGGCCATCATTCCGGTTTTGCACAGCATGATTACTTCAGGCACTCATGAGCCAAAGTCAGATAAGTTACCAGGGTCTACCAGTTCTATAAAGCAGAAAGCACCTTCTTTGTATATTCAGGCATGGCTCACAATGGGGAAGATTTGTCTTGCTGATGGGAAGCTTGCAAAAAGATATATTCCATTATTTGTACAGGTATGCTCAATAGTGCAGATTATGTTTATAGACGCATAGAAATTGAGTGTTCACGTGAGAATCGAGAATATTTCAGGACTCTACTGATAGCGATACATGTATCAATTTAGAAATTTTAAATTCTATCCCTTGATTTATTGAGGTTTTTGCTTATCTGTCATTGCATTATTTCATCATGATACTGTTGTTTGTTTTTTCATCAACAATAACTTGTTAATGTCATAATTCAGATCATTAATATGATTTTGAATTTTCCTAGATTGGAGAAAACTGTCTAGGAAGTTGTGATATGGAAAACCAGTTAGTTGAAGTGAAATTTTCTTAATTTTTTTCTCCCTCTGTGGCTTAAGTGTATGCTTTGCAGATGAAATGTTTACTGCTTCTATGAATTATTAAATTAGCTTTTTAAGATTGCATTACTAAATGAAAGTCTTAAAATGAATCCTTAATGAATTCCACAACCAATGCCATGATACCAGTGTGTGTGAAAGCAATGGCAAATTCCATGCGCTTATGGCAAACATTGCACATGCTGCTGTAGGAGCTTGAGAAGAATGACTGTGTTGCACTTCGTGACAATATCATCGTAATGATTGCTGATTTTTGTATTCGTTACACCGCCTTGGCTGACTTGTAAGCCTGTAAATACATTCTTATGACATCAAGTTATCGACCTTTATGCTACTGATACTGACCATGGTTCGAATCAGCTGCTACATAGCAAAAATCAGTAAGTGTCTTCGTGAGTCTTGTCAACTTGTTCGAAGGCAAACATTCATCCTACTCTCCAAGTTACTGCAGGTTTGTTTTACTTCTTGACATGGTGATTGTATAATATTGCAATCAAATCAAGAGCATACCACTGACATTTTTGTTATGCAGACCGATTACATCAAGTGGAGAAGGATACTTTTCCTGCGATTTCTATTGTCCCTTGTTGATGAATCTGGAAACATCAGGAAGCTCTCTGATTTTCTATTTGGAAACATATTTAAAGGTAATGTTTTCCTTCTTTCTCCCCCCCAACCCCTCGCGCCTTTGTTGTAAGCATTTCCATGTAAGTTGAGGGATGCTGACCTTTCTCCTACGTCATCTTTCAGCCAAAGCACCAGTTCTAGCTTACGACAGTTTTAAAGTTGTATTTGTACAAAATGACTGTCATGCTCATATGGGTAACAAGAAATCTCAAAGTTCAAGAGCTGAGAACAAACTTTTCTCAAACTATGTAGATTCTTGTTATTGACCTTATTGTGCTATTTTAGGTATATACAAATTTTAGGTATGTACAAATTTGCTACCCAATTCTCCTGGTAAATGTTATCACAGGAAATTATGAGAAATTGAGAAGTCAAGCTCTAAACGGATGCATATAGATATCTCTTTGCTGAAGCAAATAGCTCCAGAGCACCTTTTGGCCACTTTTTCAAAAATTTATGAAGTTCTTGCTGCTACATCAGACGGTATCCTTAGCACAGATGATGTTGCTGTGCAGTCTGTAATACAGGTAAGCATTTCTCTCTCTCTCCGATGCATATGTGCATCTAGTAATCCAAATTTATAGATATATTCTGTCAGTAAGATTATTATGAAATTCCTCGTAGCGTCTCCTCAGGTGACACTGTCAAGTCATGTTAATGATGCACCTTTTGGCCACATTTTCTAGTAATTCTTACAGGTCCATTGACTCCGTTCTATAAAATCACACAACTTTTTTGATGAAAAGTCCATGTCTTCTTCATTACATTAATCGATACAAGCCCCTCTCATTTTTGGTCGGCTTAGCTACACTGGTATCCGCTATCCAGGCTGAAAAGCCTGGTCGTCTTTACCATCAAGCCCCTTTCATGTTTTGATGATAAGAATACGCGACAAATATAGACTACTGGACCAAATTCTAACAAAGTAACAGTT
Organism: Tetragonia tetragonoides; assembly: GCA_038025085.1. Classification (NCBI taxonomy): domain Eukaryota; kingdom Viridiplantae; phylum Streptophyta; class Magnoliopsida; order Caryophyllales; family Aizoaceae; genus Tetragonia; species Tetragonia tetragonoides. The sequence goes on along the minus strand of CM076152.1, from coordinate 30,855,372 downwards.
GGGTCATCAAATTAGCATGATATACTTACAAATGCTTGACAAGACAAAACAAACAATATTTCCTCTTCTTCAATCCCAGACATAACTTGATTGTTGTGGCGAGTAAACTGTAATCTCTATGTGTTTTTGTACTTGATGATAATTGTATTCTTGAATGAGGAAAATAGTTGTATTTGTTGAACCTTTTTTCTATCCTGTTTTTATTTTCAGGTTGCTTCTTTACAAGCTCTGGAGGATTGAGGAGCTATGAAAATCACATCTCCGTAACGAGTTAAAACTAGTGCCTAGGGTGGACAGTTCAGGGGAGGTCTGTGGTGCAACTTTCAAGGTTGGTGCAGAGGCTAAGAAATCCACTTTCGGGCATACCAAGGGTTGGAAACGCTGCTGACTGGTTGTCAAACTATTGATGACTGCTTCCAATGCCTGGGCTTCAGTGTCAAAATACGCAGCCTTTCATTTACAACTAATGACTATGCCTATCATTCAAGGCTTGTTGAGAACCCTGATAAAATACCAGCTAGGGAATTACTTTCTGCTATAACATACTAGGAAATAATTGTACCATTACCTAAGGCATGCTAGATTTCTGATGTAGCATATGCTTGTTTTGCTTATCATGTGTCACCAACATTCCAATGAACTTTAATTTGCTTGCGCTAAAAAGGAGTTTGATATATGTTCCACAAAAAATCAGTGCAGTTTCAACAATACTGAGCAATATCTGATTTATCCAAACGTTATTGTAACACTTTACCCTGCTAATCTACTTAGATCACTGGTTTTAGCTTACAATTCAGTGGACATTGGATATGTTCCACTTGATTTTCAAATGCACAAAGTGGCACTCAGTTTCCACTACTAATGTTATTACAACTTCAGAAACTTAGCCAACAAGCTGGCAGTTGGAAAAAGCAAGGGAGCTTCTAGTGGATCTTTCTGGTGCAGTTGGCTTGAATCAGTCCTTTGCATCTGCGATTCTGCCTGGTCCTGGCGTTATCTGAAATATGTGTTTGTGTCAAAGAAAAACACTTTCCTGACATGGGGCAGAAAGTCGCCGGAACAACTTCAGAATAGGAATTAATCTAACGGAAGTGTATGCGAAAGGATATAGATTCCACCTCTGGCAGATTGGGGCCATCAAACACCTTGCAGATGCGCTGTTCAGCTTTTCCCTTTCCGAACATCAACCTTACTGTTGATGCATGGGCAAGTACATGACCACCAGCAGGTTTCTTTGAATCTGTAACAAAGACTACTCCAGCTGGATCAGCTATAACTCCAGATCAAAATGTAAGAATTAGATTGTTGTTTCAGTAACTAAATAATCAAGAAGTGATTAGCAAAATCAATAATAATCAAGTACCAATCTGTCTAACAAGGTCGCAGGTCAGGTATGTTATAGGTCTCAAATATAGTTCATATAATTACACTTCAGCACTGAGAATATGGAAATATAGAACAGCTAAAAGAAAGAATGATCTTCCATGCCCTGCTCGTTCTTGCGATTACCTTGGTTAGTCACACAGTAATAGACTGCAACATTCAAAGTCTCCTCGGCTATCTTAATCAGACAAGACAGCATCTGTGCCAGTTTTTTCTGCAAATGAAATTTGGTTCCAGTCATGGGATTGAAACAACTCAAATCTATGCACTACAGAAATAGAAAGATAATGCTAGTTTCAATTACAGCAAGGCATTCAGGGAGAACCTGCCGCTCTGCAAGCCCTCCTCTTCCAGAAAAGTCCACTCGAAACAAAGCAATTATTGAATTTGCAACCTGGAAATTTTAACAGGAAATTAAGTCCTAATCATTCCTTGATCTGTTAAAATGGTAATTGCAATAACTTACCAGTAGTTTAAAATTTTCTTCAGACATGGCTACCAAGCAAAGGAGGAGGTTGTATTCATGCTCATACGTATATGCACGTGCATTTATTATCTATCAAATTATACATCAAACAAGTTAGCTTCATCATGGCGCTCCTATCTAGTGAATCTTCATAGCCAGAAGCAGGGTTTGGTGTTTACCTTGTCCAGGACAGAAACAGGATCCATTCCAAACTTTTCAGTGAGAGGCAATGGGATCATCTTTGACTTGTCAGGGTTGGCCTTGAGCTTCGGCATGAGCTTGAGCTTGAGCTTGAGCTGGTTGAGGAGGGTGAATAAGCTGTCTGTGGTTATCGAGTTCAACGCGATTGCGGAACTTCGACCAGCAATTGTCGCACTCGATTTGAGACTTTCTGTGAACTGAAGAGTTGTGCGATTCGATTCTTCTTTGACTGTCAAACAGACGAGGACAAACCTAGCAATTGAAATCGTCGTCCATCCCTGCATTAGGTTCTAATAAAAAATAAAAAAAAATTAGAAGTCATGCCAAATCACACCAGATGTCATATTGCATCAACAAGGCTACCAAAGTCAAGAGACTCAAGAACGAGCAGTCAAAAGACTCAAGACATATAATAAAATCCAACGAAGTAATAAGTCATCTTAGGTATCAAACAAATCATCTTAGGTATCAATTCAACATACAACTGATCGAATTTGTGCGGAACTGATGGAATTCGTGCGCTATTTTGGTGAGTACTAAAATTTGCACTCCAGAATTATTAAACAACAGAAAATCACAGCCAATGATGCTAAACCCTAAACAGTTCACTAAAAAGTAATACAAAATTTCTCAAGAATTTTCATCAAACAGGTTCAAACAATAGAAAATCGTAGCAGATCACACTAAACAGTAACCATCAATTCTCATATTCATTTTTTTGCAGAATTGAAAAATAATATTCCAGGAAAAGAAAATCAAGAAACCTAAAGAATGTTTATACATCAAACAAGTCATCTTAGTTATCAATTCAACATGTTTATACAAAAGAATGTTTATACAATTAAATTCAGTAGCTACAATTGCAAACAGAGAAACTCAAAATAATCGGAAACAGTTCACTAAAAAGTACTAGAATAATTAGGTAAAAATATAAAACGAATCAAATCGAATCACAGCGAATTCTATGCGAATTTAACGAACAAATTAGTGTACCGTTTCAACATTTCGAACTTAAAATAGGAAGAACATTTCTAATTCGATTTAAGCATAGAATTCTCGAAACTTACCTCTTTTCCTTGAGTAAGAAGAAAACAGAGAAGAGGCTCCGAATCTGATGAGAGAGAAAGAGAAAATTAGAGAGTGATATAGAGAAATCAACAAGGAAAATCAAATCAGAAGCACAAAACTTAATGGAATTACCAGTAGAGAGAGAAACAAATAGAGTGTGAATGAGAGAGGAGAGAGAGTGGGTTTGTTTTGTGGAGAGAGAAAATAATTCTTGAAAATGATGAGAAAGGAGAGAGAGATTGTTTGTTCGGTTTGTTTTGTGGAGAGAGAAGAAAAATGATGAGAGAGGAGAGAGAAGTGAGGGAGATTTAAGCTGATGAGGAAGGGAGAGAGAAAACAAAATGGGCGGGAAGGGATTTATGCTCTGTTCTTCTTCTCTGTTGTGAAATATCCTTGTTTTGGTGATTGGGTGGGGGGATATTTTAACTGAGGTTCATTTAATAACCATGGTTGAAATCTTGTTGGACTCTTGGTTGATGGTTAGGGTAGTAAGTACTAATGTGGTGTGGTGTGGTGTTATGTTGTTAAACACACTTTTCTTGGTCATCTTTAGGGGTAGCCACAAGCACACTTTCTACATTTTTTCTAATTTCATGAATAATTTAAAATAATTAATGTTTTTTTTTCCTAATAATTATCTTAAATATCTATTTTGTTTGTCATTTTACTTTTTCAACATTTATTTTCGTAAAATTAATTGACGTTCTCATTGGGTCAATAAACTTTGTTAGTCGTAGACAATTAGGATAATGAACTATAAATTATTTTCATATCATTTGGCGATTTCATATCATGGAATATTTGAGATGTTCTACATTTATTGAAAGAGTAAAGAAGAGTTTACAAATTCGATAAAAGTTCAAGTTCGAGCTCGAGTTCGGTAATTTTTAATCAAACCAAGCTTCAGCTCAATTTTTACGGCTCGAACCGAGTTCGGCTCGAATTCGAGTTCGGGAATTTTGAAACAAGCCAAACCCAAGCTTGCCAGTGTTCTGCTCGACTCAGCTCGTGGCTAGCCCTAGTCACCTTTCTTTGAGGGAGGAGTCAAAAGTCAAAAGTTAAAACTCTTGCCATATGATTTTTTAAAAAAAATCTGAGAACAAAGATGGCAAAAATAATTCATGAATGTCATAAATTGTAAAAAGAATAATAAAGTTATAATTTGGGATGATATTTGGTTTAAATAGGCGGCAGATAAACAAACAGGATAGTATTATGGTAAGCTTCGTGATTTTTTTTTTTTTTTTGATATTTTTGTAGATATTGGCTGAGGGTTTGTGGTCCCTACCCGTCAAAGAGGTCATTGTGATTGGTATAGGTGTCTTCTTTGTTAATGTGTACCAAGACAAATAGTATTTACTGATTTAAGAGGGGGGGAAAATGTCAAGTTCGGATCAAAAACCGCAAAAAAACGACCTGCAGGCTCAAAATAAGTGGAGTATTATACCTTCAAAATTGAATTTTCAAGTTGGTTCCCATATAGCTACATTTATTATAATAAAATTTTTTTTGTTTTGGCTAATAGATGGGTTCCATGAATTTCACTTAGCTTCCTAAGTTTTTTTTGCAGATGACTTTGATCTTTAATCTATGCGATGAATAGCTTTTGAAGATTATGAAGGGTATATCGAAAAATATGTGAGTGTCTTTATTAGATTTGAAAATTTGATGCAATTGAAAAGACAAGGATAAATGTCCTAAGGGAAGGGGTCACCCTTAATGTCTTCTTAGGGAATGGTAGGTTTTTGCTTCTCCATACAACTACTTATAAAACAAACACTTTGTATTCTTTGGTAAAAAAAAAAAACGATGAAGAAAGTGGTCATATATAGGACTAATAATATAGAAGTATATATCTCTTTCACTTTTAGCTGATGTTAATATTGTTAACATGAACGAAGTTAGAATTTTACAAATAGGTGGTCGAAATTTAAATCAACATGTTGTATAAAAAAAAAATTATTTTGTTTTATGAAAAAATGCACTTAAAGTTCGAGTATTGTTCAATTTTGATAACATTAATTGTTCTAAGATTCAAGTTCTCCTCACATCCATTTAGAAATGAAGTTCAACCTTCAGACTTTTGACTATTATTTGTACTTTCTTTAATCAAGAATTATTGATTTCATGATATATATTATATGGTTACTAAATAAATCCCTAAATAAAATCAAAATAATAATTTAATCGAATATGAATGATGAATAGTGTTAATTATTAAAATTTAGTTAAGATCAACATCAGTGTAGAATGAAAAAGAGTATCTATTAATCAAAGAGATGTTAAAGAAATAAGGATGAATAATTAAAATGTACATGATAATAGGGATATATGATTTGAAACATTATAGGTTTTACAGAAAAACTTGGGTCAATTAGAAGTTTTTAACAAGCAATTCAGTCGATGTGTCAATGGGCAATATGTATTATGTTGTTTGTTCTATGCTAATATATTCCTCAGGTTGTTAATGCTAGGGCCACAATCTTGTGTACATTTTTCCGCTATATTTATACATTGTGCCAGATTCATATGTATGTTTATTACAAAATGGTCTTTGATCTTCTTATGCAGTTATGCCTATCAGCTTTAAACTTTTGCAGTGTTAGGTGATCGAACTCTAAAAAAGCAAGATCCACTTCTTTTGTGAGAGCGAGATGGGAGCATTGGTCAAATCATATAATAATCTCTCCTAAAAACGTCACAATATGAGTTACATGTCTGGCGTCCTAAATGTAAGGTATTTGACCAAATTTCGATCTTTTTTCCTTCCAAAATTTATTACTGTCAGTACTGATCTCAACATCTATATTAGTGTTGACTATCTTCAAAATCATTGCTCAAGTGAGTGGATCTTAGGCCACTATCTTCTGTGCATCTTTGATTCAAGCTTTCTTTGGAATGGAGGAAGTACACAGGATGAGATCGACTTGAGAATCATACGAATTGAGGATATTTGGTTCAACAAATTTTCCTTTTTCCTCTTGCAAAAATGATTGTTTGGGTAACTCGGGCGATTCCAATTACTTCAATTGATAATTCCCAATGGCAGTGTAATAGTGATTGCCTTCACTTTGAGTACTGCAGGCTTGGATATGCTCACATTAGTGGAGGTCTTTACTTGCAATGATAATTTCACCTTGCAACAGAAATTGAAACAATAAATACAAAAAATAAATACAAAGAGCTCTCTTATTTATATTTTGAGAATTTGGGTTAAACCATATTCTTAATCTAGGTGGCATTGACTTTGTATTATGTGGTATGGGGTAAAAGTGGCCAGTTCTCCCAATCTCTCTCTCCTACACGCCTAAACTTTCTTTCCTACACGCGTGTTTAAATTAGCAAGCTCTTGTCCCCTGATTTAATTACCCATGTCCTGTCCTCTCATTTAATTACCCATTGCCCCCTTATTTGAAATCAGTCATCTCTCCCCTACCCTTACTCTCTCCTTTCATAAACCGTGTTTGAAAAAGTGTTTCCTTTGTGTTTGAAACCCTCTTCACTTCACCTTCACACTCATCACTCCCTTCACTCTGTTCACTCTCAGTCTGTTCACTCTCTCTTTACTCTCTCAGTGAAGCCTGGAATTGTGGAATTCGCAAGAGGTTGTAGTTTAAGGTTGACAAAAGTAGATCTGTTGAAAATTGAAGAGGAAAGCTGAGGTGAGGTCTTAAAATATTAGCAATTTAGTGTTTTGGTAACATTGGCTAGGTTATTGATATTTTGTTGTAGCGAAAATATTAAGTGAATATGTTAAATAAAATTATAGGGTTTGTTAGAGAATCGTTTCCAAACAAAAAATATTTTTTTTTCTTATCTAGAGCTGAAGTTAAATGAACAACAATTGTAGTCTTAAATGTGAAATTTTGATTTGTTAATTTGAGATCTGCTAAATCGTAAATGTTCATGGTTTTACAGTGTAATGAAACCCTAATTGTCTTTTAGATATGTTGTATGTTTAGGGGTGGTTGTATGAATGATAGTTTAATTTTTTTTAAAAAAGGGGGGTGATTGTATGATTTAAATTGTTATGCTGGCTATTTTTATTATATGTAGTTGAGTATAGTGATATGTAAAATTTTGCAGTTTTTTGTGTTTGTTGTTTCTGTTTTGTCAAAAATGTATTGTATCTACAAAATCTAAAAAAACAGGTACACATTGTGAACAAGTGAATATCATTTGTTCCCTGAATGATCACAACACGACCAAGGTCAAAATAAGAGATCTCATGGATCCTTTTTAAGATTGCATGTAGAACCAAAAGACTTGAGATAAATTGGTGGTGTATGAAAAGTATACACAGCATTAATATGAATCAAAATGTCTGAAGTTTCAGGTTTCATATAACATCATTAGTGAACAAGCTTCAGCTTACTTACTGCATTTACAACCTAGCATGCAATATCGCCAGAAATTATTTCAAAACATAGTCAACTCTTCAGTGCTCCTTCAGCTGATTCACTCGGCATTTGAATTCTGAAGTAGCCAAAGAAACTCCAATAGCAGTAGCCCTCCCTCACGTCATCCTGATTGTGCTTCTTTGATGCAAGCTTTATTTGGAATGGAGGAAGTACGCAGGATGAGATCGACTATGCAGAGCTAGGTGTGTAACTGAGTCGAGTCGGCTTGATGAGCCCTCCGGCTTGGCTGGCTCAAATTTTCCCACTATTTGAGTACGATCATAAAATATTTATAGAAATCTACCCGAGCTGGTCTAGCTCGGGCTCGGTTCGATTACACACATAAATGCAGCCCAACCCTATTGAAAACAGAGAGGTTATTACCATTAGACCCTTGATATGATGCGCGACAATGATGGATGTCCAGACAGTTTGATATAACATTCTGATTTAGTCCATTACATGCCAATGCCAATGCTTCAATACAAGTGACATCCTCACAGATAAGTGGTGCACGAAGCACGTCCTAAGGTCGTTCAACCGGATTCACATTTCTAACACATAACGACACCTCATGCTTCCTAGTTCCTCCTAATCTAGAAAGTTCACTTATGTGATGAAATTGAACCGCTTTGAATCTCGGTATGAGAATGAACTTAACAATAAAAGTTATGGTTAATAAGAGAACTTGGAATACGAGAACAAACAGACTATAGCTATTATTACCGTAACAGGACTCAAGAGGACGTTTGACAATCTCAAAATAGACGTATAAATTATCCATCTACAAAATGATTGCATTGCATTACATTTGATTGCAAGCTAGTTTATAATCAGTTTTGCCACCCCACAGGAAGTTTCTGCATAAATCTTCAACCTGTTTTATCACCTTTTTTGGCAAAACAAAAATAGAGCCCCAGAAATTGTGCAGACTGAAAAGCACAGTGCTAATGAGTTGTGACTTGGCAGCATAAGAGAGGAACCTGCTTGCTAATCCTCTCAACCAACCCTACACAGGGATTCCCATGATGATGCATTCAGTGACTCTTTCGATCTTGTCATCCCCATTTACAGACTCTTTATATAGATGATCTACTGTTTTCTCAAAAGATGTTAGCATCAAATTCAATACTCTGGTAACTCCCAATGCCAATACCTCCTCCTGTTACACAAACATAGAACAATTTAGTTATCTTTTAAAGATTTGAATGACACCTTACATCTATCTCTATCCTACAATTGTGGAAAGGAAAATGTTAAAAATGGGGACCTTATATGTCATAACATCAGCAAGAAGCATCATATGCCGTATGTCTATATCTATTAATATTACATTGCAGAACCCTGTTTATCTCCTTGATGATACAATTTCGTGCAGATTCTATTCCAAGTGTTTTTTTTTTTATTGGTAAGATGTGAGCTTTGTAACCAGCTGTCCATATAAGCTCACCCTTTTGAACAACCACACATTTAAGTGCAGCCTCTCTAAGATTAAGTAGCTTATTAAAACACCAGGAATGCCTTTGAGTCAGCTGCATCTCCCAAAAGGACTCCTGATCAATGTACATCTCATGGATCCATTTCACCAACAGAACATCTGCCTTATTAGCAACACACCAAAGCAACTTCAGAATTAGAGCAGTGTTCAGATCATACAAATCTTTAAAACCAAGACCACCATTTTTTTAGGTTGACATGAATCTTTCCAAGCAACAAGAGCTTGTTTATAATCAGTTTTGCCACCCCACAGGAAGTTTCTGCATAAATCTTCAACCTGTTTTATCACCTTTTTTGGCAAAATAAAAATAGAGCCCCAGAAATTGTGCAGACTGAAAAGCACAGTGCTAATGAGTTGTGACTTGGCAGCATAAGAGAGGAACCTGCTTGCTAATCCTCTCAACCAACCCTACACAGTCAGCAGCAGCTGTAAGTGAACGAGAAGTCAAGGGAACTCCCAAATATCTAACTGACAGTTTATGAAGCCTCCTCCCTTACCAGCTAGTATCCAAAGCAGGTTCATAATCCCACACAAGTTGTTCACCCTCATATACACTTCACTGGCCCATTTAACCCATAGCGTGTCTTTCTTTGCAGCAAGATTCCAAATATGCTTTCCCATTTAACACATATAAAACAAGTGAGGTTCCAACCCAAAACCATATTGGTAATGGGTGGAGCAACTCACCTGCTTAAATGTATACCCAAGACCACTAAATATTTTCATGTGACACACAAACCCACTTCAACACCCCCCTCACGCAAAGACCCATCATAGGCTGAAGTGTGGACCAATTAAAGCCGACTATGGGCCAGTCACACGCGCGTGGGCTAAACAGAAATGCAGAACCAAGCCTGCTCTGATACCATGATAAATTTTAATAATTGGGCCTTAATAAGTGAGCACGCATATAAGACAAGTGATGTTCCAACCCAATACCAATTGGCAATGGGTGGAGTAACCCACCTGCTTATATGTATGCAACACCACTAAATGGGTGGAGTAACCCACCTGCTTATAGACCTCACCTGAACTGTCCACCCTAGGCACTAGTTTTGATTGGATACCGGGATGTGATTTTCATCCTCAATCCTCCAGAGCTTGTAAAGAAGCAACCTGGAAATAAAAACAGGATAGAAAAAAGGTTCAACAAATACAACTATTTTCCTCATCCAAGAATACAATTATCATCAAGCACCAAAACACAAACAGAGATCACAGTATACTCGCCACAACAATCAAGTGATGTCTGGAATTGAAGAAGAAGAATTATTGTCTGGTTTTGTCTTTGTCAAGCATTTGTAAGCATATCATGCCTAATTTGATGACCCAACGGTTACTTTGTTAGAATTTGGTCCAGTAGTCTATAGTTTTGCGTATACTTATGATCAAAGATGAAAGGGGCTTGGTGGTAAAGATGACCAAACTTTTCAGCCTGGATAGCGGATACGACTATACGAGTGTAGCTAAACCAACCAAAAATGAGAGGGGCTGGTTTCGATTAATGTAATGAAGAAGACATGGACTTTTCATCAAAAAAGTTGTGTGATATGGACTGCAACACAGTGATTTTATAGAATGGAGTTAATAGACCTGCAAGAATTACTAGAAAATGTGGCCAAAAGGTGCATTTTTAACATGACTTGACTTGGTATCACTTATCAGTGTCCCCAGAGGAGACGCTACGGAGGAGTTTCATAATAATCTTATTGACAGAATCTATCTATAAATTTGGATTCATAGATACACATATGCATCGGAGAGAAAGAGAACTGCTTACCTGTATTACAGACTGCCCAGCAACATCATCTATGCTGAGGTACCGTCTGATGTCGCAGTAAGGATTTCATTACAAATTTTTGAAAATGTGGCAAAAAGGTGCTCTGGAGCTATTTGCTTCAGCAAAGAGACATATCTAGCACCAACTGACAAAATTCAAGAAGTCTAGACACCACAAGATTTAAGACAATAAGCCACTCCAGAATGGGATCGATAGAAATAAAATACGAGACAAGCAATCTTAGTATCCAGGTGTCCCGTACAACAACAGAACCTTCAGCAAATACATAAGTTGAATAGATATCAATTCAGTGAGAGAACAAATAGTTGAGACATTGACAGCTTGACTTGGACAAGAACTGAGCTTGACCCCTATGACTACTCACAGTCTCACAGCACAATACAGAAATATACCCCATTTTGCAATAACATTTCTCTTGACCTTTCTTTTCTTTTTCTTTTTCTTTTTCTCCTGTTTTTGGGTTTGTGGGGTTGGGGGAGGAGCAGGGTTTGGAGGTTTCAGAGACAATGAGGTACCAAACTAAAGGAAGTGAAAGAAATTTGTAGCTATACCTCAGTTGAATGCATGATGAATCCCTCGATGCGTTTCAGTAGATGGTGAGCCAACTCTGTTGCAGGTTCAGGGGGCAGCTCTACAGAAACATTAGAGATTGTTTGCAACAGCAGAACACGATCACCAGCCGAAGAAACAGAATTTGATTCTATGCCTTGAACCACATCATGGATACTATCCGCCGCAATTGAGGATTTTAACTTATTTCTGTGTGCATCCTTGTCCAGGAGATTCCAATGATGATGAAACTTCTGATAGAAGCAGCCAAGCACCAGGAGGGGCTGTTCAATTCTCTATTGGCAAGGAATGTGATAACCAAAGAGATTCTGATGTTCTTATGATACTTTGAAGAGCAGTTGCAATCTTGAACATCAGTCGTTTCTTCTTCCCGAGACTTCTGCATATCCTTTTTATCCAAGGTGTTACCTCCCCATTACAGATCTCTCTCAACAGATCCAGAATTCTCTCTGGATATATAGTTGTAAGCTCTTCCTCAAAATTTATCGTGCTTGATTTTGAACAATGAACTGTAGAGACGTCACTGAATACTGCAGACCCAGCTTTAGAACTCTGGCTAAGACCAGTTCCATAAACAAATTCTCACATTCCTCTTGTTTGCTAGTCTCACTGTCAGTTATCAAACTTGGAAAAAAAATGAAGCCACGACTCAGTGATGACTGATGAGTGATGACACTTCTATCAGAAAATGTTCAGAGTGCCTACAAAGCCAGTGTACCAGAATGAGAACGGAAATGCACTGAAGAGAACTCACAAAGCCAATCTTTAGAAGGACAAAAGAAGGAAAATGGACCGGACTGAAATTCCTCCAGATGAACACCAGTTGCATCACTTGCATGCACCCTATATTTTGGATAGTGATGGCATGTAATGCTTATTAGTTATTGAGATTGATGTTCTGTGAAAGGTAACCTATCTTTTTCTCAAGGCCAGATCAAGGCTGGGCACTGCTGAAGCAATTATGTTATGTGGCAACCAGAATAAATGTAAATACTAGAGCAGGATCTCACTAGTGTACTTTATCAACTGCTCTCCTATTGTACCCAGAGGTCATACCAGCAGGGTAGCATTGGAATCTGTTGGGACATCTAAGATCTATTGTCCAACCTATATGTTGTCACTTCTTCCAAAACTGGAATTACAAGGTCCAAAATTTTATGGTTTTGAGCAACATGTATTACTTATGCATGAGCTAAAGGTAAAAAAATTAGAGAACCTAAGTAAAGGTACCTATAGCATAAAAGATGAACCAAACAGTATCCTTACCTCAGAAAGAGCTGAAATAGCCGCTTTCCTTATGCTGACAAGTGGATCCGAACAAGCCAACCCCAACGTCTTAAGAACATCAGGATCCAACAAACCACCAACGAGAGCCATCAATAAGGTCATCAACAAGAGAGCAGCCTTTCTAACCGCTGCTTTCTCATTAGCGCACCTCTTCCGTAGAAGCTGTAGAAGCTTGTTAGCCCCACCATCTTGCCCTTTATTGAACCCTAATGCCTTCTTCAACATCATACAATCACGCTTATCACCTGATGATATAATCCCCCCAAGTTGTGCCAGCTTGACAAATCGCGAGCTCAAATTCCTGCAATAGAATCAGAACAAAGCTAAATCAAACCCGCCAAACACCTCAACTTCCACGAACCCTCTTCTTCTTCATCACAGTCCATTTCCCCTCCAATTGGTTCTTGTACTGTTGTAACAAGCTTCGGACTCAAATCAATAGCCAAATATCTAAGATGTGATTTTACCTTGACCCATTTTCATAGCATACTCAATAAACCCAACTTCATCATGAAAGTCAAATAATTTTGACAATCTCCATCATAGACTCAACGGCCATAGCCCTACCATCAGACTTCTCAGGTGCCTTCATACACAGATACCCAGGAAATTAACCATCCCTTTCCGCAAAGAACCGAATTTCCCCCCATTTTAGCAATCTCATTAGTCACAAACACAAGTGCAAAAATTCTAGCCTGTGACTTTCCTGACAAGATCAAAGGTGAAAGACACTTCAAAACCTCACCAAAAAAAGCATATGCTACATCAGAAGTCTAGCATGCCTTAGGTATGGTACAATTATTTCCTAGTATGTTATAGCAGAAAGTAAATCCCTAGCTGGTATTTTATCAGTGTTTTCAACAAGCCCTTGAATGATAGGCATAGTCATTAGTTGTAAATGAAAAGCTGCATATTTTGAGATAAACGGCATAGCCCATTAGACACTGAAGCCCAGGCATCGGAAGCAGTCATCAATAATTTGACAACCAGTCAGCAGCGTTTCCAACCCTTGACATGCCTGTAAGTTGATTTCTTAGCCTCTGCACCAACCTTGAAATTTGCACCACAGACCTCGCCTGAACTGTCCACCCTAGGCACTTGTTTTAACTCGCCTGCATTTTTAACATGACTTGACTTGGTATCACTTATCAGTGTCACCAGAGGAGACGCTACGAGGAATTTCATAATAATCTTATTGACAGAATCTATCAATAAATTTGGATTCATAGATGCACATATGCATTGGAGAGAATGAGAACTGCTTACCTGTATTACAGACTGCCCAGCAACATCATCTATGCTGAGGATACCATCTGATGTAGCAGTAAGGATTTCATCATAGATTTTTGAAAATGTGGCCAAAAGGTGCTCTGGAGGTATTTGCTTCAGCAAAGAGACATATTTATATGCATCCGTCTGGACCTTGACTTTTCATCATTCCCTATGATAACATATAACATGAGAATTGGGTCGCCAAATTACGGATGGATTAAATCACTGGAAGAACTCTCTACAGAAATAAAATCGGATAAAGGAAGTAAAACAATCACATCTTTCACCCAATGTCGCATACCTGCACAAATAATGGAACATCAACGAGACAAATCTTCCCGGTTGTGAGCCATGCCTGAATATACGTAGACACTGGTAACTTATCTGACCTTGGCTCATGAGTTCCTGAAGTAATCATGCTGTGCAAAATCGGCCTCCAAGTCTATGGATGGGCAAATGATGACCAAGGACGGTACATATATTTTAGCCTAAAACTCCATTCCATTACCCGCTTAATCATTACCCCCAACCAAACGACCCCTAAGTATTTCCCTTTTCCATCCCAAGGCAAATTCTTTTTATGAGACAAACCCCTATTATGTTGATGTGTCTGCTTTCACAAGTAGGGATGTAAATGGATCAGATTAGGATCGGGTGGAGCGTCATCCGCTCCATCCGCGAAATCCATTTGTTCAATCCGCTCCATCCGTCATCCGCGAACCATCCAATCCATATCCAATCCGTCCGTCATCCGCGGATTAGTGGATGGATCGGGTGCTTAACGGTTTATGGACTAAAAACAATAATTAAAGCCAACTATAATAAAATTGTTAGTAATCAAACAAAACTTCAACACAATACAGATATACTCACACCCTTTTGCAAGAACATTTCTCTTGACCTTTCTATAGTTTTTTGCTTGAATTGTAAATAAAACTAATAATTAAGATAAATAAATATTCTTCAAAGTAATTGAGGCCGTCTATAATGAAAATTATAGAAAGTAAAGGTAATCTTAGGATTTTAGATGTCAATTAATAGGAGAGTTGGTGTTTGGATAAAAGAAAAGTTTCCCTAAGTTTCCTTGAGTTTCATATATATATATATATATATATATATATATATATATATATATATATTAAGATAGATCAGGTATGAATCATAATAAAATGTTCTGATAAACTAACAACTTTATTTTCCATCAAAAAATTAACTTGTAAGTGCAATTACCTTTGAAACATTTAAAAAATTTAATTCCTATTTAATATGAACCCAACGACCAATACAAGCTAAGACACTACACACTATTTAATCATTTCAACCCATAAGGGTGGGGTAATGTTACATTTACGCGAAGGACCTTGATAAGGAATATGATCGATTTTGTCTTCCGTCAAACTGTAGACACCCATGTCACTTCCACCGAAGTTGATGCCCTCGTCATCATAATACATGTAATCATCCGAAAAATAAATGCAATTGGCGTTACAACCACGTTCATCATCAGATGCCACAACTGAAAACGTAGAATTCATACCCACGAAAATAGCTTTATTCCCCAAGCTTGCTATTTGTTTAAGAGCTCCAGTTTCAACATTAAACTCAAATACCCGAAACAACTCTGACTTATGCCCAACAAGGTCGTCAACCAGTACACCCTTGATAATGACCAACAATGTCGATCCACATCCTCGTACCCATTCTAGAAGATAATAATAATGCGCAAGCTCAACATCGACAGATACAAGGGATAGGGCTCTTAAATTTAAGTCGGCCACTATCCTTGGTGGGTGCTTATTGCTCCCTAATGCAACAACTTCTCCTAAATCATTGATGGCATAGAATTCTCCTTGGAATAAACAAACGTCGTGGATCCAACCAAATTGTAAGGTAGGCTTTATCCACCTTTCTTGCCCACGTCTCCAAAAGGCAAGCCGGCGATTGCCTTCAAAAATCATCACAACTGCTAAATCATCATCATCATTATCATTACAGAATGGGGTCTTTGATAGGATGAATTTGGAAAAAAACTGTGAGTGCATCCAATCTTCCCATTCACCTTCAGCCGATTCGATGTTAGCCGATTCAATTTCATCAAACGACAGACTAGGGAGCTTAATCACTTTCGTTGAAAGCGGATTGAAAAGAGTAATCTTACGGCTCTGGGTCACCGAGATGATCCAGCCTCGCGAGGAGAAGTACCTTCGAATCTGGTCCTGATCATGGTCATTGTTGTGGCTCCCACTCCTAACGAGTGTAGGAGGGAGATCAATTTTGCAGACCATGGAATTGACGTGATTGTAATATCTGCGGTATGGACTTTCAGGCTTATCAGTGAGCATGAGCCAAGGAGGTTGGTGTGTTTTGTAGGAATTGCTTGGTTCCTTTGAAACTGATCTCCACCCAGAACAAACCTGCCTAAAGTTTTCACAATCTTCATGGAATTCCAGATGTCCAACAATCTCTTGTGCAAGATCTCTTGGAATCTCACCCCAATTCGCCATTGCCCCTGTGCCTGAAAAATGACCATTTGTTTATGACTCAATAAACATCTAATCTAATATTTATATATAAAGATGGCATAATCCGCAAGCATATCCGCATATGCCACATCATTGATTTAATTAAATTTTCAATTACATTTGTTTCTTTTAGATAACATGGGTATCATAAAATGCCTGAAACTTCATGATTTCCACTTTATAAATTACGTAATATTTGTTGACATTCAATTACGTAATTTAGTCAAAAAAAAAAAGGATCCTATATTTAAACTGTACAATCGGGTGGAACATACCATAAAAACATAAAGTGCATACATACTACTAGTGTTACACCCTTGATTTTCTAGCAAAATAAATAAAAACAAACAAACTCGAGCCAAAAATCCCTACACATCAATAGTGGTATAAACCCTTACCATAATTTCAAGATCACCAACCACCATTATAGGTAAATTCAAACAACACAGCAACTACCATGATTATCAATTTTTTTTTTAAGATAACGATCATGATTATCAATTTATTGCTAGTAATCATACAGCAATCATAACATCAGAGAAATATCAATCTAATCATCCGGGCATAGTAATTTAGTAAACACTCCATTAAGGTTACCTTCAATTCGATCTCCAAAGCAATTAACGAGCCAATCCTTGAATCAATCAGCAATTATCTATATGCAAAAAATAACAAGAAAATCAATTAATAAGGGAACCCACAAAATCGGAAGTTAAAGAAATACCAAACCCCTAAAATTGAAACTAAAACTAAAAAGAATTAGTCCAAAAGATTGGCGGGTATAAACCAGCGAATTGGGTCGGGTCAGAGCACCTGGTGGTCGAAACAATAACAATAGCAGCGACAAAACAGAGGCAAGTTGGGGTTCTAACGCACCAAGCATAAGAGAGAGAAAACGCCCAAAACAGAGGAGTAAACTTCGACTTTCAAGAGGGTTTCTGTTTTATTAATTTTTTTTTCTTTTGGGGAAATTTGGGAAAAACGAAGACTGTAAGAAATAAATAAGGAGAAAGAGGCGGTGGAGTCACTTGGGTGTAGACTCTAGAGTCCAAATCCATTAGTTTTTTCTCTGTTTTTTTCCAATAAAGCCCAAGCACAAATAAGTAATAACTACAACAATAAATCAACACACTTTCAAAATAAATACTTTTTTTTTTTCTTTTTTGGAAAATGGTGAGTATTTCATTCCATTATCCAAAGGATACCAATGTAGTATCCTTGGGTAGAAATTTACAAGAGTGTGGAATACCAAGGTGGTATCCATGTATATCCAACATACTTCTCCCATCCACAAAAGAAATGGCTAGCTGACTAATAGTCTATTTACAATTTGTTCTTCAGTAAATTCAGTGGTTTGTACATCTATCACAGTTTTGTGAGAACCTCTAAAAATTCTACTGTTCCTTTCTGTCCAGAGGAAGTACACAGCAGCAGTGAGTGTAAAAGACTAACGAAAATTATTTCAGCAAGAATTCAGGGGTGTATGGATGGGCTTATTGGGAGGGAGCAATCAGCTTTTGTGCCTGGAAGAAGCCTATTTGACAATGTAGCAGTGGCACATGAATTAGCAAAACACTAAGGAAGAAGGGACGTGTCTCCTCGAGCGATAATCAAGGTGGATATTCGTAAAGCATATGACTCACTAAATTGGGAATTTTCAGAAAAATCCTTGCAAAGTTTAGGATTTCCTCCTATATTTGTGAGATGGATTATGATCTGCTCAGGAGCCCTAAATTTTCCATCTGCATCAATGGGACTCCTAAAGGATACTTTGAGGAGAGAAGAGGATTGCGACAAGGAGATCCGATATCTCCGCTTTTGTAAGATAAGCTCACAGGCTGGTTTTTCATGGCATCCCAAATGCTTAAGACTGAAGCTCAACCATCTATGTTTTGCAGACGACTTGCTTGTATTTGTAAGAGGCGATCTTCCTTCTGTGCAACCTGTTCTTAACTGCCTGAAATATTTTGTTAATAAGTCAGGACTGGAAGCCAATCCTCCAGCCAATCCCAGCAAGACTAACATCTACTTCGGTGGAGTTAGAGATGAGGTAAAGAGCACTATTCTGGATGCTACCCGTTTTGTGGAGGGGGCTTTGCCTTTCAAATATCTAGGGCTACCACTTAACTCATCCAGGCTAACTAAAGCTATGTGTCAACCTCTACAAGATAAAGTGAAGCACAAGATAGACCACTGGGCAACTCAGTTCTTATCATATGCAGGAAGAACACAACTCATAAATTCAGTCGTATTTGGCCTTCAAAACTTCTGGTGTACTGAATTCCTCTGCCTCAAACTGTATTACATGATACTGATAAATTGTGTAGAAATTTCGTATGGGGAAATGCTGAATGGAAAAGGAAGCATTTATTTCTTAGCTGGAAAAAAATTTGCAGTGCAAAGAAAGATGGCGGGTTCAATGTTTAGGAGGCGCTAAGCTGGAACCAAGCTCTAATAATGAAATGGTTGGGTAAATTGGAATATAAGACCAATTCTCTTTGGTCAGATTGGATGCATAAGTACTATTTCCAGAAAAAATCTATCTGGGAGGTGCAATGTAGACAAGGTGACTCCTGGCTCTGGAAGCAAATGTTGCATACAATAGATGATTTTGCAAACCTTGCTGGGGGTAAAACAAAAGTTGATAATCTGTGCAGAATGGAATAAGGAAGGCAGGTTAGTGGTAAAAAAGGCTTACAAGTTCTGGAGGGGTAAAACAAATCCATGATTTTGGTTTGGGATCCAGTTTGGGATCCAGCCTCAATACCGAAGCATGCACATATCACAGCTCTTGCAGCTCACAAAGCACTACCTACTATTGATAATCTGTGCAAGAGGGGATATATATTGGTCAATCGGTGTGAACTGTGCCACACCGCTGCTGAAACAGTTGACCACTTATCTTTAAATGTCCTGTATCTGCAAGCATATGGAGACAACTGCAAAACTGGATGGGAGTTCCTATACTTGGAGGGAGCTTGCACCAGAATTTGAGGAATTTCCATAATAAATACTTCTATTTTATAGATAAGTATATCGCTTTCTATAATTACAATAAAAACTCGGGGTACTACAAAATTGCAATGGGATTGGGCTTTTCTTTCATTTAGCATTATTATTTTCGGATTTTCAATCACCCATTTTTGGTTATTTTGCAAACTGTAAGTCTGTAACCGTATCTGATAAACACAATAATTTTACTAGTACGGTTATTGCACCATTCTTTTTTTCCCTCACCTGTACAGTACAAAAACCTTTTTTTTCAGTTTTCTGAACAACTCTATTGCCTGGAATGCGGGAAGCTCAGGTTCTTTCAAGGGGGACGCGGGCGAGGGAAGAGAGGGAAGTCCTTAAACACTTCTGTTAAAATTGACTCTACAATGTGAAAAACATTGGGTAGCTTAGATGCTCACGTTTCATAGTACATCAATCTCAACTACGAATACGCGCAGAATAACATCATATCTTTCGTTATACCAAATTTAGGGTGCATGTAAGCTGTTCATCTAGAGGAATTTCAGTCCGATCCAATTTCCTATTCTTGTCCTTCAAAAGATTGGCTTTGTGAGTTATTGTGCTATTTTAAGGTATGTACAAATCTGGCAACCCAATTCTCATGTTATATGTTGTCATAGGGAATGGTTAGAAGTCAAGGTCTAGAAGGATGCATATAGATATAGGTCTCTCAAAATTTTATGGAGAAATTCTTGCTTCTACATCGGTATCCTCAACATAATAGCATAGATGTTGTTGGCCTTGGGCAGTCTGTAATACAGGTAAGCAATTGAGGATGAGGTGGGACTTGGGAGCATGAGTGGTAAGTGCCCCATTCTCACAACCTAGTGATTCAAATCCTCATCTATGTAGGGACAATAAAATCTCCTCTACCTATATTTGTAGTGAGGGTCTCCTCCTCTATTTGAACCCGTCAGCCCATCAAACATGGGTTGGCTTGCACGGTGCGCGTGGTTTGTGGGCTATTACATGCGTTCTTGTAGCCAAAAAAAAAAAAAAAAAAAAAACAAGCAATTCTAAATCTCTCCAATAATGCATATGTGCATCTATGAATCCTAATTTAGAGATATATTTGGTTAGTAAGGTTATTATGAAATTGCTTGTAGCGTCTACTCAGGTGACACTGATAAGTGATACTAACACCAAGTCAAGTCATTACTTAAAGGGAACAATCAGCAGAGAACTAGTATACAAATTAGCCTATAATCAGTAATCATATATAGATGTAGCAAAATTAACAAGAAGAAGAATATAGCAACACCAATTATACATCCAATTTCAAAAGATAGACATAAAGGTTTACCTTTCAAACGAATCCACCAATTGAATTCAAACAACAATTCACCACAACCCAACAAAGACGATCAGGGGCAACGACCGCGTGAGAATCAGAGGAGGAGAGAGAAAAAGGCAACGAAAATCGAAGGTTTAAGTAGAACTTAAGAAGAAGGAGACGGGTTTGGGGGGGAAAGATAACGGATGAAGAAATAGGGAAGAGGCAAGGCAGTGGGAAAGGGAGTTGGTTTAGACTTGCTAACTTTATTTATTATTATTATTATTTTTTTTTATGTTTTAGGGAATCCTAACTTTATTTTCTAAGTAGTCACGAAGTCAGGACTTACATTAAAAATACGAATTTGCTTAACGTAAATTAAAAATTACTTAACGTAAATCTTTTTTGACATAAAATTTTCAAAACTACCCTTTTTATTTGTAAAACAGCATTCTCTACTTCATTTTCTCCTCTCTCTCATCACTTCTTCTAGTCAATCAATATATCTTTTGATGAAATCTAAATTCTATTTAACATGGTTAAGAAATCTAAATTCTAAATAACATGGATGATTCTTTAGTGAAGACAATATTTTTGATCTAAATTAAATTCAAAATTTGCCTGATTGTCTTGCTGTTTCGAAAATAAAAGGTTCAATAATAATCATATCAATATATATATATATATATATATATATATATATATATATATATATATATATATATATATATATATATATATATATATATATATATATATGGAATTCCAAATGTCCAACTTTGATTATCTTGGATAAGAACAATTTTACTTGCTTTGGTGAGATTAGTGGCTTTCAACGATTGAGTTTTGCTTGTGTTTTTTGAACTAGTTCATAAATTTGACATTATCGATGCGATACCTTGAAAAGAAATATTCTATGTACTTGCCCAAACTAGATGTATAAGGTATGTTAAAAAAAAAGGCATTAAATACTTGTTTATGATGACTAGTAGTGTTACGTGAAAAAATTAAGGCTGGTTTTATGAAATTGATAAGCATGTGGAATTGTGCTGAAAAATGATTGAGAATTTCTTTTAACTTGTGATTAGTCCTACAAAAGTGCAGACTATCATCAGCATTTTGAATTAGGACTAGAGTATATAAGTCTACTGTGAAAGACCTCCAGATAATAGCTTTAATTGAGTGTTGCCCATACGTAGATGAATCAATGATGGTGTTCCTACTTTAGCAGTCCGGCTTTTCTATCTTCTTTGGTGTCTCCTTCCCTGTCCCAAAACTTCTTATTGGGCCACATAAGCAAACATATTACACTACAATTTTTTAATAAAACCGGCTTAATAGCCAAGTAAATATAGAAGGAAGTTGTTACTGCCCCAAATTTGGATTCTTTTCCTTTTTTTTTTTTTTTTTCTTTTTTTCCCCACTTTCTTTTAATTACTTTTGTTTATTGTCCACTTCCTTGTTTTATGTCTCCTTTCTTTATCAAAGTTTATTTTTTCACATTGTTCATGTCGTACAGCAAGAGATACTAGCTTTTAATTATTTTTGTTCATTACCCACTTCCTTTTACTTTCAACAAGTTTATTTTTCTTATTTTTTCATTTAAATAAAAATTTTGGTAGTGGAATAAAGTAAGATTAGAAAATAAACGTGTTATGCATACCTGAAAACTAATCTAATGTTAATGAAATTCGCCCAATTTCTTAACGTTTTTCTTGTAATATGGGCTAGATGATAGGTGAACACCTTGAATTCTGTTTATATTTGCGTCATTCTGATTTACCTTAACCATTGTAAAGTAGAATAAATCCACTTGAATCGCTAGATGTAAAAAAAAGTTCTATAACATCATCGTAACACAATCTAGTGTATTATAATCTCAAGTGCATTACAATCTCAAATTCGTTAGACAAAATACCAACAAAATAAAACTAAAAAACCGATAACTACAAAAAGATGTCTTCCCAAGTTTTTGTCTATCTTTCTGCGCTTCCTATGTACCTTGATCATTGTGAAATGAGGGCAAATTGATGTTTCTCATTTGTCCAGGTAGTACTTGGACCTAAAGAGAACAACAACGAATGAAGAAGTTAATAAACACTATATTAATTAAAGGGCAAATTGGTGAAAACCCCTAAGAAGTTTGGACTTTTTGGTTAGAACACCCAAATATTTTCAACTTTGGCCAGTACCCCCAAAGAAAATGAAAAAAGCCTTGTAAGTCCCCCCAACCTTGCTTTTTCGGCCACTTCAAAAAAAAATTGCCCCATTTTGCCCTCATGTGCTTTGCACGTGATCATTAATTGGAGTCAGCAATTAATGATCACGTGCAAAGCACGTGAGGGCAAAAGGGGGCCAAAATGTTTTAAAATGGCTGGTTGGGGGGACTTACAAGGCTTTTTCATTTTCTTTGGGGGTACTGGCCAAAGTTGAAAATTTTTGGGTGTTCTAACCAAAAAGTCCAAACTTCTTGGGGGTTTTCACCAATTTGCCCTTAATTAAAGGTATATCTTATAGTTCTTTACCCCAAAAAAAAAACAAATACATATCTTATAGTTCCAAAAAATATATAATCCCCTCTTATAGCAGCTTTGCACCGGAAAAAAATAAAACATACATTACCTCTTGTAATCTATATATTGCTTCACTTGACAAACTTTGCCCACGAAAATACTCCATAGTCGATGAATTCTGGTGGTTTTGACCTTCATTGCTTACCTTTAGTATAAAATAAAGTAAGATTAGGCAATAAATGTATTACATATATATTATCATAGATTTTATTTTTGAAATACCAAATATTAAGTTATAACTAAAAAAGACCAGTGAATGTTCAGATAACTGTAGTAACGGGGTTTGTTAGGTAACGATTGGTGAATGTCCCGACAATGATATAGGAGTTTGCTGGGTAAAGATTTGCGAATGATCCGACCACGGTACAAATGGAGTTTGATGGGTATGAGTATTCATATTGTTAACCTGCATGAACTCAACGATGTTTTGTTTTTATCTATAATTGTACTCATAGATGGTAGTAAGTATGTCAAGAAAATTAAGATACCACTTGAAGCATGTCTATGGGGACAAAAAAATAATTCTACAAGAGCATATTGTTAGACGTCACCTGAGCAAAACTTTGTACATATGATGGATCAAATCCAGTGTATGTCTCCAAGTTTGTTGCATATAATGATGGGCACTGTAGAAAGAATAAAATTGTCAATGTTAGTTGTATATAGTAAAAAAAAAAAAAATGTTGCGATCACAACAACTTCAACAAAAAAAAAAGGAAAAAAAAAAACCTGAGAGCTTTGTGTCAGGATTGTGTTTTGCTGATGAACATATATGTGATTGTGCTCATCCTTAGAAGGTGATGCCTTTTTCTTATTTCTTCTATTTCTTCTCGATGTATCAAGAGCATTTTTCATTCTTTTGCTTGACTGGGAACCAGATTTTGTCTTCAATTTTATACCTTTTATTGTCTTCTTTGTGCCACCGGGACTCACGACCACATTGTGACTCAAGTCACTTTTAGTTACATCACAATTTTCATTTTCAGATGCAAAAGATATATGCAATAACTCAATTTCGTTCAATAATTTGAGTAGGCCTTCTCTCACAACTTTATGTGTTTCTTTTGTTTCAGCCGCTGTTGTAACCAACCGAGTAGATAGATGACACAAGTTTGTATATCGTCTTCCCATCATTGCTTTAGGATCTGTATGATCATCACCTTCACAACTTTTTCTAATACCTCCTCTTTTGGCATTTTTTGTCCATCTTTTCAAAATGTATTTATCGGGAACCTTTGTAATACCTCTAGTAGAAAAAACTTTCAAAACATGGCAACACAGAATACCCGCAAACTCAAATTTCCTACAAGTACAAGATACTAGGTTCTCTGAGGCATCATATGAGACAATATGAGAATGACGCCTTTTATGCGGGGTAACTGTATATTTTGCCAATGTTCCAATTTCACCACAAAACTCAATATTGCAATCATAAGATTTACACAGTTCATCTTGAAAGAGTTTAAATACCTGTGGTGTATATATGCAAGCTACATCCTTCAAAATTTCCACTGGGAATGACAATGCCACTTTACTTTGATTTGTGTTGAAATCCGCAACCATCTCATTATATCTACGATCTTGTAGTAGACGTTGAAAGTGTTGAAAAAATCTACGCAGATCATGCTTATAACTCACATAGTTCTTGATGACTTTATTCATGCTTTCACTTCGTTGGGTAGTGGTCATATCTGCACAAAAAGTATCTCGCCCATAAACCAATGCCCACTTCTCTTTGATTTTGAACATCCTCTTCAACCAGTCATTACTTTGAAGATCATACTTCTCTAGCATTTTATTCCACGCATCTAAAAAATCCTCTTCATCTTCATAATCATAAACACAATTGCTAAAATCTGTCGAAAATGTTTTGAATTTTTCAAATACATGACTCAAATGAATGGCTGCATTTTAAAAGATATGCCAAATACAAAGTCGATGGTAAGTATTTTTTCACTAGGAAGCAAGTGCTTTATCCATTGCAGCATCTTGATCTGTAAGTATAGTTTCTGGTACTTTTCCACCCATGGCCCTTGAAATTGTATCAAATAACCACATAAATATAGCAGCAGTCTCATCATACAGTAAAGCAGCACCAAAAATAGTGGTTTGCTTATGATGGTTGACACCAACAAATAAAGCAATCGGTCGACCATCCTTATGCTTTCGATACGTAGTATCAAAACTAACTACATCACCAAAGTCTTCATAATCAGCCATTATTTTAGCATCAACCCAAAATATATTAGTTATCAAATCATCTTCATCCACTTGAATGACATAGAAGAAGTTTGGGTCTTCTAACTGCATTTTCTGTAAATATTCCAATACACCACCTGTGTCACCAAACCTTATCTCTAAAGAACGCTTGGTTTGTAAATAATTTTTATAATCAATATAAGTAAATCCAAGATTTTCACGGCCACCTGCTTGTTTTGCCATTAACTCAATACCTTTTCTTGGATCGATCCCTGAACTATCAGTCATATCTACTTGTGATGCTTGGGCCTTACATATCTTTCGATGTGATCGAAATAAATGAGATTTACGTGGACTTGCTAGATCATGTTTATGCTCGGCTACAAACTCAAAAATCCAATATTTTCCTGTTTGACGACGACTAATCTTCAATTTCACTGAACAACCACATCTAGTCTCTGGACGATGAGATTTATAGACATTGTCTCGTTTATCCGGTAATCTTTTACCCTCATATGAGCAAACAAATACTCTA
This sequence comes from Tetragonia tetragonoides, assembly GCA_038025085.1. Classification (NCBI taxonomy): domain Eukaryota; kingdom Viridiplantae; phylum Streptophyta; class Magnoliopsida; order Caryophyllales; family Aizoaceae; genus Tetragonia; species Tetragonia tetragonoides. The sequence goes on along the minus strand of CM076152.1, from coordinate 30,829,309 downwards.
TCTAATATTATACCATTGTAGTTATGAGACTTGCTTCTTCGTATAGAAAACCCAATTTTCAACGCATATGCATTGTAAAAGTCATACGCAGCAGTTTCTGTTTCAAACTTCAAACCAACTCTTCTATATTTCTCTTTATTTGGAGAGTTAAATTCACCCAATTCTCCACCCGAATCAAAATCTAACCGACGACAAGTTTGTGTTTGTTATTGTAAATCATTAGCTTCCATAACCTTTAATAACATAGTAAATTCAATTACTTTGTTTTCAAATAAAACATGCTGATATATAGTAATTAGTGGAAAGATAACTTATAACATGTAAAATTCAAATATTATACAAAGTTGTTCATACATACGAAAAAAATTATGATAGAAAAACAAATCACAAAACAAGTTATAGAATTGAACTATTGTATAGAGTACAAATAAATATGTATAAAAGAGGCATATATTAACATGTAGTAGTCTGCATCAGTTCAATGCAAAATTGAATGTGACTTACTGTAGTGGTGACGAGCAGAGTTGGATGACGGCCGAGGGTTTGCAAACACAGAACGAAAGATAAAAGAATGTGATTACAAGAAGGTGGGTATAATAGAAAATAAACTTGAATAGAAAAAAGGAAAAGTAAAAGGAAGTGGGTAATGAACAAAAATAATTAAAAGGTAGTATCTCTTGCTGTACGACATGAACAATGTGAAAAAATAAACTTTGATAAAGAAAGGAGACATAAAACAAGGAAGTGGACAATAAACAAAAGCAATTAAAAGAAAGTGGGGCAAAAAAGAAAAAAAAAAAACAAAAAAGGAAAAGAATCCAAATTTGGGGGAGTAACAACTTCCTTCTATATTTACTTGGCTATCAAGCCGGTTTTCTTAAAAAATTGTAGTGTAATATGTTTGCTTATGTTGCTCAATAAGAAGCTTTGGGATAGGGAAGGAGACACCAAAGGAGATAGAAAAGCCGGACGAGCCCATTACTATTTCAAAATTTAGTATTTTCACATGATTTTCCTAAATTGTATTCTTACTTCACCCTTTCCTTCATTTGGTTTTAATGATATCATTGCTTTTGCAACCATTTGATCACAATTAAGGAGACCCGTGCATAGCACCTCCACTAATATTTTTACTGTGGTTGGATGTCATCTTTATGTTACCTTGTTAACTTGTTTGTTTATCCCTTTTCCATATTTTATTTGTAAACCTTCCTTTTCTTTTCTGTTCTTTGTGTTTTTCACTTCGAATGAGAGTGCATTGAGGGAATAACAAAGTGTAAATGCTTGTCTCTCCTTAAAAGTTATAGGAGGGAGTTAACCACAAGTTTGGATTGGACTTTTTGAAACACCTCAGCAAAAACTACATTAAGACTCTGTTTGGTTAGGCAAAAAAACGTTTTTTGCTGGAGAGAATTTTCACCCAAAATCATTTTCAGTGCAAAATGTATTTTCATTCACATTTTTCTTTGTTTGGTCACAAGGTAAAACAATTTTCGTAGAAAAACAATGTTTCTTTAATATAGGTAAACCAAGGGGGTGTGATTGGGTGACAGAGACTTATTCATCTTTGACTACGGTCGAGGGTTCGAACATCGTCTTGGGCATGGAGCAACCTTAAATACATTGACCAATTATCCCACCGTATGAGATGTTCTTTTCGAGTAGTTTTCAATTTTGCCTAATTGTTCTCAATTTTCCCGAATTTTCCTCAATTGTCCTCAGTTTTCACTTACAGAATACCTTTTATTTCCAAATTTGCCTAGTTATGTCCCCAAATTTCTCAACTTCTCCCAATTTAACTCAATTTTGCCTAATTTCTCCTAATTTTGCCCAATTTACTCCAGTTTTGCCTAATTTACTCCAATTTTTCTTTTTTTAAATATATTTTTACATATTGCACATGATAGTTAACTGCAAAATATTAAATCAAAATAAACATATATTGATTTTTGCACCAAAAAAAAAATATATTTATTGACTTTGTATTTACAAGTATGTAAATTACTATGATTATTATTACTACTGTTATATCTAGGGCATATTAAACATGTAGATTCATATGAAATAAATTGGATTATGAAAAACCTGATTGAAGAACCAATGTTAATCTGAGCCCAACAAATGTTGTTGTCTCCTTAAGACGTATTTACTCCCTCTCGGTGCCCATAGTGTTGAGTAAATGCCTCCCATGATAGAACAGATTCATTTCTAATGAAAGTGGCACTTCAATTCATTAAAGCTTCATTGAATTCAACTAATGTCAATACTCAGAGATTTTGTAAGATAAAAAGAAAGTTTTGTTCTGTAAAAACAACGTTCTTTTTCAACAGAGCCTTTGGTTATATATACTTCTTGAGAGATGCAATTATCCCAAATCTCTCAATAAATGATATGTCAGTTATTTTACTTTTAACAAATAAATAAAAATAAATAAAGATAATACAATTTTATTTATTTATTAATTTTCTAATTCATACAAATAGGGATATATTTCCATCAACTACTACATACAAGATTTTCTAGTTTTCACCAGTTTGTTCTAGTTGCTACCAATTTTTCCCCAATTACTCTTAATTTGACCCAATTTTTCTCATTTTGTCCCAATTTTTTAAACTTACTAATAACCTTCATTTACCTCCAACTTCTCCCAGTTATCGTTATCTGTCACCCATTTTCAGTTGTAATGAACGAACCTTAACTCTGCATAGGTGAAGCGAAAAATGATACTCCCACTAAACTTACGCCCAAACCATTTCTCTGTTCACTCTCCTCATTAACAATTAAAAAAAAAAAACCCAAATTCATCCATTCATTTCTTGAATACAAATTCATCTTGATTTCTCGAATACAAATTCACCTTCATTTCTCAAATTCAAATGGCTCGTGGGTTTGATTTCACCTGTCATTCTTGCAAGAGAAAAACGTCGGTACTCAAAAAGCGATTGAGAATAGCAATCTGAGGATGCATCGAGATGATGAATATGAATGCAAAAATGTTGTACCCAATTTCATTTTGCCAATGATTTGGAAGAACATTTGCAAATCATTCACTTTGGTATGTATTCTTGAATCTTGATTGTTTCTTTTTTCCTTGATTATACAAGTTGTTTTCTGAATAGGAAGAAATTGCGTTATTTGCTTCTTCTTCTTTTTTTTCGGTAAATCGGAAAAAATTGCATGATTATTATTATTTTGGTAAACTGGAAGAAATTGGGGTTATAGCGATTTTTCTTGGATGGATTGATACAATTTGTTTTTCTCAAATTTTATTAGTAGCAATTGAAATTTGATGCAGATTCATCAGTTGAGGTTAATTTGAAAAAGAAGCCAGTTTAAAGGAAAGTCATGTGGCCAAACTCAAAAGTTGTTGTAATTGTTAGATAATTTAAAATCGGCAAAGAGACTATTACTCTCTTTTTCCATTGGTAAGGCCCATTAATTAATAATATTAACAATAAAAAGAAGAGTCTAAGTTATAAATTCTTCACAATATCTTCACTCTTCCAATGTGGGACAAATGCAATGTTCTCAAACTCTCCAACAGTAGGTGCTCTAGAAAACTACATTTTAAATTTATAACTTGTGTGTGTGCATTGCTTATCATTGTGAATATCACATGCATTTGCTAGTAATTGAGCTTTCAGTTTCTTTTTTTGAGGCTAAAATGATGTTCCCAAGACAATGTTCTCTTATTGTTAGGCTGTTGAAACTAGAGTCTAATACCCTGCTCTTATCTTACCATTTCAGTCAATTAAAGAACAAGAAGGCTGATTATTATGTTTGATTATAGATATCCTTTGATTTGCGTAACACTGCTGGTAAATTGACAAATTGTTATCATGAGTTATTGGACAATATATGGCTTGATTGGTGGTCATTTCACTAGATTCGCACGTCTAGAAAGTGGCTTTTTGTGGATCACAAAGTTTTCTTGCGTATAGGGCAAATTGGTCGTTGTGTGATATTGGTTTCTTTGTTAAAACAATGGAAGACAAATTATACTTTTGGGGAGGGGGAGTTGAAATATAGAGAAAATGATATTGCACTTATCTATCTTACTATTGATTCATGAAAACTTGAAAATGGGAGGTAGATTTTGGTAAAGATCATGTTCTCCGGTTAATTGGTTTATCAACCTATATAATTTGCAATCCATAGATGAATACTTGAACTCCAAAAACTTTTGCACTAAGAGTCTTACAGCAGGACCATCTATTGCAGAATATCCCACATCAAAATGATGCTAACGGAAAAGTTAACACCATTTCCAATTAACTCATAGACATTAACACGCAATTTGTGGGATTATTTTAGGACAAAATGATATGTGGGATTATTTATTTAGATAAGAGATATGTGGGATAATTATTGTACCACAAGGCAAATTTGGGATTAATAGTGTCCATTTTTCCAAAAAATAATAAGAAATTTCACAAAAAAGGTATTATAAACTCCTCTTTTAGCCTTCACCGTTTCCACAATTTCCATTAGCTACATTTATTTGGAAGTCTAAGGTCCCGTTAAAGGTCCGTGCTTTTGTGTGGACTTTGGTGCTTGGCAGGGTGAATACATATGATATGGTGCAGCGCCGGAGGCCTGGATGGTCACTTTTACCTGGGTTCTGTGTTATGTGTCGTCATGATGGGGAGCATTGTTTGCATTTATTTATTATGTGTGACTTCGCTAGGGAACTATGGAGCAGATTGTTGGAGGGGGAGAGTTTTGCGTGTCCTGCCACGGTGGGTGATTTCCTTCAACTTCGTTTTGTGGCAATGAAGCGAGGCAAGAAGGGGCGGTTGTTTTGGAGATGTTTGTGTATGGCCATCTTGTGGTGTATTTGGTTGGAGAGGAATTCCAGGGTGTTCCGTGACGTTGGGGGACTATAGATAATGTTTGGGATCATGTGGTCTACTTGGCCTCCCTGTGGGCCAAGGCGTCAGGGGTCTTTAGGGGTGTTCCACTTACCCTTGTACAGCGCCATTGGCGAGATTTGTAGCTTTCTTTTGATCCTTTAAGAGGATACCTTATCCTCCTTTTTGTATTCTTTATTGATTTAATTAATAAAAAAATTTCTTATCTAATAAAATAAACTCCACTTTTAGAGATCTGGTTACAAGAAAATTAGGATTAACATCTAATCTTTTGTTTTTGAAATTGTAAACCCGAGCAACGTCGGGTGCAAAAATTTCAACTCTCATTTATATATTCTTTTTCTACAAAGATATTATGAGCAAGTCTTGTGAGAGACAACCTCACAGTGGGATGGGGTCACTTCTAAAGAATAGTGAACCATATATCTACAAATAGTGACCTACGTCTCATCGTAAGATAGTCTCATACAAGTTTTTGTGAGATATTATAACATCTTAGAGGAAGCCAAATGCTCAAAACGTAAGCTTCATGGCATTTGCAAGTTTCCGCTCAAAAATTATTCACATGTATCAAGTTACTTTATAGACGAGACCTTTATTTTACACTTTATTTTACCTTATTTTAACACTTTACAATATGGGGACAATTGAGCATTGCACGACTATGTTCTTTTGTGATGCCAGTAAATAGTGCCTGACTATAAACAGGAAAGTTTTTTGTTTGCGGAACTAGGTTTCTCAGGATTTCGTCTAGTTGTTATTTAGCATGTAGTTTCCCAGTCTAATTAGGAAAGCTTTGTTTTATCTTTTGACGAGGAAATGCGCTAGTTGAGGCCTTAGGTATTTCAATTGTTGATCGCATGGGTAAGGAGGTGGCATTAGGTAATCAGATTATGTTTAGGAAAAGAAGGATATGCGAGGGAACTTTGAGCGCTTAAAGCCTGGCATAAATTATGATGGGCGCGGGTTAATGATAGTTTTTTGAATAAGCATTGAGTTTGTATAAGCTTATTCTCATAGGATTGGTTTTTGGTTTGGTTACGATCCTTCATTGAGGACGTTTTACTCGTGTATTCTCTCTATATATCTCAATAAAATTCATTTTCTTTTCTAGAAAAATTGATTTATTCGACGAAGATTCCAAGCTTTGTTATTTGCCTAGTATAGGTATAATTTCTCAACTATGTATCTATGTTGCTTTATTTTGTGAAATGAATTTGAGATTTCTTTGGAAAGAATTGTCAGTGAACTCCCATATCTTTGTGACGACCCCTTGCTTTATCGCGTAGTAAGTCTGGCAATTTAGACTTTCTTGATGACTTGGTTTAAATTTGACTCTTAAGTTCAGATCCCTTTTATTACATTCGTCGCTTGAAAATACTAAAACCACAACAAATTTACTCAGTTATCAATCCTTTGCTCTCAGTTGCCTTCGACAGCGACTCTCTAATCGTTCAAATCCCTTAAATTCATTGACAGAGTTTAGAATACGCATTAAAGTGGTAACAGAGATAACATTGTTCTGCATGTTCTTCTAATAGTTCTCTGCTTCCATGTAATGTTTCTAATCTGGAGAAAGGGAAAGAATCTATCAATGAAGTGTCACAAAATACAAACTACACAGCAAGTGAGGACAAGATATCGTTCAAGGAAAAGCTAGTTACAAATTAGCCCAGTTACGCTGGATTTTAGCAATAGAATAACCCCGAAGTGCCCCTGTAACCCTAGCCCGTAAAGATGCTAGTTCTATGAAATCTTGGTCACACTACATCTTCTTCCTATGCCCGAATACAATCAACCACTTATGGACAAACTAACTATAAGAGCCAAACTAGGACTCAAAAGCCTGAATGATGGAGATAACATTAGAAGACCCAAAATGAAACTCAAAAGCCTGAATGATGGAGACAAAATTCTTAATGGAGGAGAGCTCATCCATGAGAGAGAGATAGTATCAACCTGTACAATGGCTACCTCATACTGCTCCCTCCCAACCTGCATTCCCTTGACCGAACCCCTCTCAACTCCCGAAGGACCATCACATCAACCAAAGGTAAAAGGAAAAGGAGAAAGACAGTTAGCCTAGCTTACATCAACCTGTACAATGGCTACCTCAAACTGCTCCCTAGCTTACACCCATAGAGGCAACATTAACCCCAACAGGAAAAGAGGCAATGTGAAAACAGCTCATAATCCATCTATATTCTATTCCATCAAGAAGAATAAATTTCCGCACCATCACATTATCCAAAGAAACCCATCACACTTTTTCGTAGACCTTCTTAAAACCCTTCCCTCTATATGTCCTATCATCCTCCAGGCACCAACTCATTAGCAAATAGCAATCAAGACAATGTCCAAAATCTAATGCGCCTCGTCAAAAGCACCTTGAAGAAAAAAATCATTATCCCAATAAACCTACCTAATTTGTTTGCCGGAGCTTAAGTAAACAATTTATAGATGCTCATAACCACACTCACAGGCCTAGAATCACATCTAATGACCATCTTCTTTGGGACCAAACTTATATAAGTTAAGAAAGAGAATTTTATTAACTTAGAAAGAAAGAATACAAAAGCAATACTTGGTCTTCAAAGAAAACCAACCAACCAACCACTCCAAACCTAGAAGAAAAAAACCTACAACTTAATGCCTAACCTTTAAACTACGACCTTCATAATTAATGCTAGAATTTAAGCGCTCAGTCTTCGGACTACCCTTCTTCTTCCTCAAACAATTATGAGTACCAAGGGGAACCTCCTTTTCCATAGTGTCAAGGAGCTTGATTCCCATAGTCTCAATCAGACCTTGCCCCGCGCATCCGCCTCATTGTTACCAAGAGAGTAACTGGACAATGACGGAGTTGTCCCCACGATCGCAACCCCTGGCATCAACCTTCTTCTCCCATGTATTATCCCCCCTGGCATCAACCTTAACAGTTGTTGAACAAACCCTTGGTCCAAAGAACAGCCAGCCTTATCCTCATTAAACATAGTTGTACTTGGTAAATCCACAGAACTGTCGGACACATGTGAATCCTCCTCCTCCTTAAATTGGACATCGTATGATCGTCTATGAGCAAACTATCACCTCCTATGTCAAAATTATCCTCAAAAAAGGAATTGTCATCCCCTTCCCCTTCCAAACTATCCACATTCTCAGCTTGTATATTGGAAAAAACAACTTCAAACCCACCCATCGGTACCACCATTGAGCAAGGTCCATCTTTGTTCCCACAGGAACCAGCTAACCTATGTACACCCACCCCGGAATAAATCTGAGCAAACAAGTAAATGAAGAACCCTAATTTTCTCCATCTTTGTTAGGTCGCTGATTGTGGTAATGCAGTTTTGGATAGGGGGGGATGTTCCTCACTGATGGCACAGGAAAGAAGGCTACCCTCAGCGGATCCAAGGAAACCAATGACATAGGAAATGGGTCCACTCTTGGCTTAAAGGACGCTGTCGATGTAGGAAAGAAAGCCGCTCTTGATTCTAAGATTTCTAGGAAAAAGAATCGTGAGCTACAGAATTTGAAGTCGGATGTCAATTACGTAAGGCATGAGTTAACCCGTAGGAAGTAGACTTGTAGGCTGTTTTCTCTTTTAGGTTGACGCTTTTTGGGCTACATCTTTTTTGGAGGATATTTTATCCTCTGTCATCGTATTTTTTCTTCCCATCTAATAAATTTTTTTCTTATCTAAAAAAAAAAAAAGAATTCTCTCTCATGTTTTTCATCCCCCATTTGTTCCAGATTGGAGTCAAGACTCCTTCATTTAGCCCAATGGAGAAATTGTACCTTGCTTTGTTGACAGATCTTTGAAGAACATGGGGAAGAAAAAAATTATGGGGCTTTGTAAATAACGATGGGGTGGGTGGGTAATTAAATTTAGGAAGGAATTGTTATTCTTTCACTTCTGAAAATGAAATGGGGGGTAAAAAATGTGCCAAAAGTGTGAGGGCATTTCGGTCCCCTTGTGTAATGAATTGGCATGAAAATTGTAAATGGTGTGTCCAACATTACTAAATCATCTTATTAGGTGTATCAATGCAAACAAAAATTTATTAGGTGTATCACCACAAATTGCCTAACTTATTACGTGTATTCCAGCAAATTTATCTAAAAACATCTGTCCAGAAGCCTTGTTCCCTCAATACTGAATACCGCCTAACAGATCACCTCCATCTCAAATCTACATTCCAACCACTCTGCATTAGCCCCACTAATAGGACACCAGTCCACAGTTCCACACCGTCCACCATTGGCCAGAAAAAAGAAATAACTACTCAATGACCATATTCCTTATAAAAAGTAGTAATCTTGTATACATGCATACATATCATAGGAGGATGTGTGCAAGCAACTAGTACAAACACATTCCATACATATATAGATATATATATATGTGGGAGAGAAATAGGAGAGAGAGAGAAGACTAACAGACACCAACAACAACAACAACAACAACCCAGTAAGTATCCCGCCTAGGGCGGGGTCTGGTCCAGATGTACGCAGTCTTACCCCTAACTAGTCGCCTAGAAGAGAGACTAACAGACACCAGAGACACATAAAGACAATAGTTCACCTGATCTCGCATTTTTTTAAATAATTTAAGTGCATCAAGTGGGCTTATAAGTGAGTCTACAGATGCTCTTTCTTCATTATCTCCATCCTGCTTTGGACGATTGTGAACAATTTGCAATATCGTTTTACCCTTCTTCACCTTTCCTGCAATACATGAATAGTAGCGGGTAAGCATCAGCAAATCTCCCTTACACGGGAAAATGGTAACTCCTGGACAATACATAGGATATCATAATTATCACCACTAACTTCATCTACAAAAGGCATAGGCTTTACCAACTATGAACTATTTAAACTGTTATTTGCTTGTTTTCTTAGGCGAGGAACTGAGAGCTGGTGGAAGTGCCACATATCCCAGAGAAGGTAGAGCTCAATTGTCTCTAAGATCAGCTATAGGAAGACAGTAGCCAGACACATTGAATCATAAAAATATTACCACTGATCTAAATGAACTCTTCCTTCCATGATAAGAATAAGTGACAGAAAGAAAGCGGCACGAACTAAAGCCGCACGAACTAACATTTGGCCAGGAGTTCCTAGGTTTGAGTCCCCTCAAGGCCACTGGAGGTCTTCCTGGTCGTCAGCTTCAGGGGACGTTGGATTAGTCAAGCAAAGCTTGGACACCCATGTTATCTAACAATAAGCATTTGGTCAGGAACCTATATTTGCACTTTGGAGGGTCACTGTGTCAGGATGCTAACCCGGAAATCCTGACTGGAAAGTGCAGAGGAGCAGAAAGAACCAAGCGCAAAATGTACACTTTTGGCTGCTATAAATATGAAGCTAATCAACCAACCATAGTCTTCATACACAAAAACTCGTATGACGTGGCCTCAACGTGAGGCGCCTCAAACAAGCATGATGTCAGGCTTGGCTATAGAGGTGGCCTATGAACCCTCATAAGAGACGACCCAATCTTCATAATTGTTTTTATTGCTTCTCTTGTTTCCAAACTGCTGTAGTTGTCGAGGGCTTCTGTACATTAGTTGAATCAAAAGAAGTACCAAATCCATGAGTGCTCGATAATGTAAATTTATGACCCGCATAAAATTAAATTTCTAGAGCTAACACTACCTACTTTGCATTCATGAATAATACATTAAGGCATAAGCAGAGCACCAGGAGTTGCAAGTTGCAATACTAAGAGCCCAACCACCACATTATGAATTTGTTGCAAATTATCATGAAAGAAGATGAAATTGATGACATCCTTGAAAGAGGCTGGAGCTCTAATATAATTTGCATTTTTTCACACGACCGACCAGTCCTGAGAGTTAAGGAATGCACAATTCAGACGAAAACCGGCTTCCCGCAAAAAGCAGTTTGACTGCAAAAATGGCAGAACTTCTTATCCTCTGATACTTGACGGGGGGCTAATCTAAAAATATGGGAATGGGGTACCTAAAGTCCTGAGTAACTTATATTAAGCTGAAACTATTGCTACATGGAACATGGGTCGTGGGACGGGGACGGGGACGGGGACAAAATTTGATAGTAAGACTCGGAAACAATTAGGGGTAGGTTGAGTTGGGACGACATCATGACAGGAGCGTGATAGATAAGAGAACATTGTATAAAGAATAAAAAAGGAAGTAACCATGAGGGGGTTAGATCTATTCCAGAGGTCCCAGGTTCGAGTCCCCTCAGGGCCACTGGAGGTTTTCCTGGTCGTTAACTTCAGGGCCCATGAGATTAGTCAAGCAAAGCTTCGACAGCCTTGCTATCTAAAAAAAAAAAAAGAATAAAAAAGGAAAGTCCCTTAAAAATAGGAAACAAAAAGAAAATATATAAATCAAAAAAAAAAAGGAAAACTAATGTGGCTACATTTACTTGTAACCATGAACTTGTTCTCCATTGCCATGAATATTTCAATATTTCAGTAATTCCCGATGTCCATCTTATAACAAATACTCCGGCCATCCTGTATGTCTCCATAAAGTCGACAACAACTAAGCAGTAAAAGTGAACAAACAGCTTGCATGTTTCCACCATAAAGTCAACTGTTGACTCCTTTTTTCACGTCTCTCTCTCCTTCACCCTACCCCTAAATTCCTTCACGATGCTGCTCGGCCGAGAGATGCACATATGGCAACTTCAAAGGCGGATAGCCATCAGTAAACTGAGTCACGTTCCCAAGCGATCCAGGTCGCTCTAAACCCAGGCCGCTTTCAACCCGCGACCCAGGACGATCGACCACAGATCAGGTAACCCGCCTTCCCGATATCTATTACTGGAACACTCAATTAAATGAGCTTGTCTCAAGACATTATCAAGGCACCTTCTATCCTGAAGATCCCAAGTTCAAGGCTTGAGACACTCATCCTTCCATGGTTGAAGGCTGGGTTTGGTTTTCGTGGAGGGGTATGGGAGTGGAGAGATTATTGGATCCGGTGGTTACCACTTGAGTTGTAGTGGGCTCCGCCTCATTTTGTGAGAGGAGGAAGCAATAGTTCAGGACCGTACAATAATTTTTTGTGGGTGTACGGGGGGGTCGTTGGTACACCCAACTCTGGCCCTGTCCAAGACGGACTGGGCTTTTGGGTGAGAGATGGGCCGGATTGGGTGGATGCCCGTTCTTACCTTGATTTAAATAATAAAAACAAATAAGATAAAACACCTAAATCTGAAACACTATTTTTTAATGAACTTACTACAGAATGAACATTACGTAAATTTTGAGTTGTTTAATTTCTTTGTAAGTTGACAAGATCCTGTCAGTGATAGCTCTTCAGATAATTCAATAAATGAGGTAGCTGTATATGTAAATTACAATCATCTCAAAATGCCTTTAGCAGTACTGTGACTACTGTCAGCATTCAGCAGCCACACTCAGAAATCCCCCAACTTTTTGGTAAAGCCGGCAAAAAGCTCTGTAACTAAATTGTTAAATAATCGGATAAAAATCATCCCAACATGAAGGAATTCAACAAATAAACCATGTTTCCTCCAGCGTAATAAACCTTCCGCCAAGGCAATTACTGATTAATCCCTTTGGTTATAGCTGCCATTACTTTCCTTTTTAGCAAATAAGAATATACCCAATCATTTCTTTTTTAGATAAGAAAGAATATACCCAATCATATAAAAGGAAAAGCATACTGAAGCATTTACATTCATCAGCAAATAATTTGGCAAAGTAGAACCTTACCATTTACATATCCACATTTTAAGCACTTTGTTTCTGCTTTGGAGGAAAAACTCTTTACGATCTTTTTCTTCAGATCAATTTTCTGCAGTGAATCTACCTTCTGACTTCTCATCTTCTTCAGATACTCCTTACATTGTTTTTGCGGCAGAAGAATATGAGAACAAGACTGGCAAGTGACAAATAGGTAGATGAGGTTTAGATGACTTGCATAAGAAATAGTCAAATCAAGGTTCAGACAAACAAGCCATTATCTGATATTCTGAAACAAGATCAAAATATGTGTCTATCGTGTTTAGTAACTGCTATGTCCATTTTTTTCCGATAACATGGGTAACCCATGCTTTGCTTAACTGATCCCATCGGCCCTAAAGTTAACGACCAGGAATCCCTCTAGTGGAGTAGAGGGGACTTGAACTAGGACCTCTAGAATAGATCTCAGAGGTCTTACCAGTTGAGCTACCCCCTTAGGGTGAACCTATCCACTGCATATAACAACGCAAGCAAGAGCTTAATATTTTCATACTCGACTGCTGCATATCAAGACAAGAAAACATCCTGGAGAATAATGGCTTACAGCAAAGGCGTAGAAGGGAAAGCTCTTTCCAAAATCCAGACAGCTGATGCAGGCTTAACCAATAGCCATAAAACTCAGAATTCAAGAAACCACCTCTTTGATATATAGAGGTAATTTCACACATCCACATTGACGTCCCAGGAACCTATAAATGGCAGCATTCACATTTGGTGGCAGTGTTGTACATTTCACTCCAAATCTAATATGCCAAGATTTTTGGTCCAAGCATAAAGTTTCTTCCTTGTTTTGCGTCTCATCATTTACATCTATAGAACAAAGATAAATATAGAAAGAAAAAAGATCTAATTTCATGCTGGTACTTCAAACTTCAAAGTATTGGAATTTTCATTCCGGTACCTTATAGTTTTAGGAATTTCATTTTGCCCCTTAAACTTTTAAATATGTGTCATTCTAACCCCTGGCCCATGTAACTCAAGTCTATAAGTGTTAGATTGTTCGGTAGTTTGACATAGAACATCATTTTAAAAGAACTTCTCTAAATACTACCCGTATATAAGTATGATGTGGGTAATTATATATGTCATCGATATTGGTGTACTGAAACGAACCTGTGGATTGCACAAGCTCATAACCTAGTCTAACACATGTTACACATACAATTTGCAAACCATAGAGCCACCGTATACCACCTAATATAAATGTTAAAATAACCTGGGCACTGCACAAGGATATTTGCTATTGTATTGTTGAACAAAAAAAATTGAAAATATTAAGGATAAAAAGTGTACTAAATACACTTGTGAGTCGCACAGTGACAACACCTAGTATCTATATCAAATAAACGTGTTTCTTTCTCGAAGAGCAAAATAATTAGCAAAATTGGATCTGCTTCATCTGCCTCTAATGGCATCCTTCCTAAATCTTTTACCAATACCAACACAACCAAACTCCCCCACCCTCCAGAAAAGGGGGGCGGGGAATAAAGAGAAGAAAGCCAACAACCAGATTGCCTAAACAAAGAAAAGCCTGAATAAGGAACCACAAGATTGCTTTAAAATGAAACAAGGAACCATACATGCTCAAAGTATAATCCTTTCCATGTGGCTAACATTAATTTGGAAGGCGAAGGTGCCTTTGTAGGAATGAGCTTTTGTTTGGACTTAGACTTTAGGACCATTTAATGCTGATGATGTTCTTCAGGGAAGGAGACCAGGTTTGATTATTTCTCGGGACGTGAGTGCGCTATGTGGGCAAGGAGTGAGTCTTCCTCACATGATCTTCTTCATTATGATTTGAACAGTTTCTTTGGGGCAAACCGTTTGTGTCAGGGATTACACTGGCTCTTCCCAGCCACTGTTTTGAATGTTTTACAGGTTGTGAGATGTGGGGGGGAATAAAGAGAGGAAGCTTTTTTGGCGGAACGCTTTCATTGTGATTCTTTGGTGAATTTGGATAGAGAATTGCTAGAATTTTTAGTGGGAGAGCGCTGTCACCTGAGCTTGTTTGGGATAGGGTCACTAACTCAGCCTCTTTGTGGGCTAGAGCGGGAGGTACTTTTAGGAGCTACTTGACTTCTGAAGTGCAAAGGAATTGGGCGAATCTGTAATTGTATTATATACTCCTGGTCCTCCTTTTAGTTTCATTGGTGAATTTTTTTTCTTCTATCTAAAAAAGAGGAACCATACAAGCTAATATTCAAGCTTTTGATAGGACATGCACATGCTAATCAAAAAATTGCACATGCATATACATCAGGTGTCAAATCACATTCTCCAATTTCTTGTCCGCTACTACTTAATAGCTAGAATACGTCAATTCAGGAAACAACTTAAAAGTAAACTTTTATTCGATTAGGACTATTATTTTCACTATATTGATTTCCTTTATATTGTATTTCTACCTTTGGTTGCTATTCTCCTATCTGACTTTTTCTTTTATAGAAATTGATTATCAATGGGACTTTAACAAAAGCAGCTCTCTACATGCGCAGAGATAAAGTTGTATGCATCTTAACCAACCTGGACTACACTAGGGGTGGGATCTACTGCTTTATTCTTCCTGTATTCTCTTCATGCCTTGTTTTTGTTTTTGGCTCTTGTGCCATTACTCAATTAGCCGAACTCATCCCTCACAAAAATGGTTATGCTTGGACCTGAGGCATACATATCCTTCACACCAAAAGTAACTAAAACATACCTCACTTTATAACTATGTGTCTAGCGCAAAAAAAAATTGGAAGTTTACTAGGCTACTAGCGCAATGCTAATATAACTATGTGTCTAACCTTCTTCATTAAAACCACCTAATGCACAAGAGACATGGGTGATGGACAATTTCTACGCTTATATGCAAATTAGCTAAGCGTCCTTTAGCATATCCATAGAAATCAGATGATTAAGCAGAAAATGCTTGACAACTATGTAGTCAAATGTATTAATAATACAGCCCCACATCATACCTTGCAAATACTCTTCAAAATATCTGTAATGGCACCAATATAGCCGACATTGAAAACAGGTAGAGCAAGAGTCAGATATCCAAAGTGGCCAGGACACTCTTCAAAATTCGCATGACATGTCGCACATAAACCACTGCGTTTGTTTGGGGGTCCCTGAAGCAAACAAAGTTACCGAACCAGTGAGCATCAAATGGAGATGGTTGTTTATCAAGTGTTCAACAGAGGGGAAAATGTATATGTTCATCTCTTCCACTCTCTTGGGTTTTTCGTTTTATTATTGTTATTATTAGTTCAAGTGTTCAACTGCTGCAGAAATTTTGATACTCGATAACAATTATTTAACATCTGGTAAAAAAACCTACTCGTTTCGTCTCAAGTATCATCATTGGAGACTCCACAGATCTGTATAGCACTTCAATTGGAGCGAAGTAGATACTTACTAAATTTTCTTCAAAAAATTAGCCAATGTGTTTTAAAGGTGGGTCACTGTAGCACAATCAAAATGACTATCACACAAAATCTACTTTCCCTTAAATACTAAATGCTAAGAACTATCAATAATTCCTTTTTCATTTTCTTTTTTGGCTTTCCATCAAGTTGATAACTGAACAAATTTACAACAATTCACAACCAAAAAAAAAAAGAACATACTAAATTTCATCATCAAAACAGAAAAAGAGAGTGTACCATTTTAGGGTCTAATAACCCATTGGGAATAGGCTTTTTCTGTGTATCATAATAAGAAGCTCTAAAGACTTCAACTTCACCAATCTTAGTGATCTCAGAATCCGAATGCATCAAAAACTGCATACTTGTACTGCAATATGTACCAATTGTACCAAAAAAACACACAAACAAAAGAAAATCAAAAAAATGATCATACTGTAATTCGATAAATAAGTAAATAAGTAATCAAAAACGACTTACATTCGACGAGGGTCGTCATTCTCGACAAAAGGTTGTTTAGTGAAGCGCATATTCTCATGAGGTTTCATCATTGTCGAATTTATGGAGAGAGAGAAAAAAAAAAGTGATTGGTGACTTAGGGTTTTAGAGCCAAAGGGTTTAAGGAGCAGAATAACGAACTCAGTCGAGGAGAGAGAGACGGGCGCGAATTACGGTGTGGTGGTGAATGGTGATGATGAACGGCGGTGGAAGAGGGTGTTGTGAGTTGGGGTGAACACCGGTTCAAACCGGAATAGAGCGGAACCGGTCAGCCGGCGAGCCGGCGGCAGCCGTCCGGCGCTGCTGCAGTCGTGAGAGGTCAGATGAGTGGTGGCGCAGGTGTGGGCCTGTGGTCGTGGTGGACTGGTGGTGCAGGCGGCAAGGCGTGCCGGTGGTGCGGTGGACGGTGGTACTGGTGATTTGGTGAAGACTTGAAGAGAGAGAACAGAGAAGAGGAGAGAGTGAGAGAATAGAGAGAGAGAGGCGTGAGAATTGAGTTTCGAGTAAGTGAGGATTGTAAATTTGAAACCCTCTGATTCTCTGAGTCTGTTACTTTCATTTTTCTTTTCTTTTTTTTTTTTTTTTCTGGGCAAAATACAAAATTCCGTAATTGGAATATTCCGGTTTTTGACTCAAAAAAGACCGGAACCGGTATTATTGATTTGGGCGACCCGGAACCTTAACCGAAATTATTCAGGTCCGATTTTTTCAGTTTGATTCCGGTCCGATTCGGTCTAAAATTCCGATTAAGATCAGATTATGAACAGCGCTAGTTGTGACTGAGGAGAGAGAAAGAGCAACGCAAATTTTTATATGGACTGCGGGGGCAGTTTCATGATTTATCGGACACGCGGGGGTATTTTTGTAAAATGTGTGTCGCCCATTGTAAATATTTTTTTTTTTTGGAAAGTAAATTAAATTTTATTATTTCCAAATAGAGATATACAATAAAACTTTTAGTCTCCTCCAAAACTCAAATAAACTCTCATTAGTCATTAGTGGTTTCCTAAGAAACTAGCAGGAGTAGCTACAAACGGCGGCAGGCCCGTCCTTGAGGGGGTGTAGCAAAGGCGACCGCACAGGGCCCCAAAAATTTGGGAGGCTCAATATTTGTGTAAATATCTTGTGGGTATGGCTCAGTTTATCTGTAATGCTACAACAAAACTGCACATACACAGATTCTTACGTCTTCTCCAATTTCCAAAACCAGAGCACGCTTTAATAGAACTTTTACTCTTCCCTCTTTCTTCTCTCTCTACCAACTGTTAGGCAACCTAGGAATATTCTAGATTAGCATAATATCATAGAGATTGTGTAATCTCCAGTTTCCATAACACTAGGACTTTTGTACCTATAAATAAGGATCGATTACATCAATAATAATCAAGCATTCTATTCTCACATGGTATCAGAGAAGCTACTTTTCTGATAGCCTAAAACGCAAACTTCCGCTAAGCCGTCGGATGGAATACATAATCTATCAGGCGGACAACTTCTTTTTTTTTTTAATAATAGAATGCTTAATAATCAAGCATTCTATTATCTCACATGGTATCAGAGCGACTACTTTCGTGGTAGTCTAAAAACTCTATCTTCCGCTTTGCCTATGGCGGACCTTTATTTGTCCGCCATCGGACCAATGTTTACATAATCGTTCATCACCATCACCAAATTGTCCTACCTCTAAATCCTCCATATAGTTTCTACATTATAGTACCCACACTTAGCTTCATTAAATAAAGCATAGAGAGAATATGGAATTGTCACTTGTAATCCAACGCCCTCACAAACAAACAGCAGTCCCCGTCCCTCGCCGACTCCATGTTCGCCGCCGCTCAGATCTCCAGTCGCCAACCACCTTCCTCCTCTCAAGTCGTCCGCGACTCAGATCTCAGTCGTCGCCGACCAACCTCGACCGTTAGATGCGTCCCTCGCGGACTCCATGTTCGTCGCCGCTCAGATCTCCAGTCGCCAACCGCCTTCCTCCTCTCAGGTCGTCCGTGGCTTAGATCTCAGTCGTTGCCGACCAGCCTCGGTCGTTAGATGCTTCGCTCGCTGCCCATTCTTGGACCGTCAGGCCACCACAACTGCTCCTGCTGCCCCGATCACCGACCGCCTACTCTCATCGTCAGCCGTCTGCCCTCCACGAGCACCACCAGCGCTCGCTGCCCATTCCTCTAAATCTCCAATCTCTTTCCTCCAGGCCCTCACGGCCGTATCTTCTCTTTCCTTGGCCCTCAAACTCTTTCTATCTCTCTCTCTCTCCTTCTAAACTTTCTCGATCTACCCCTCTCTCTCTCTCTTGAATATTGGGTTTTGGGTTATTTTTTCCCAATCTCATGCTTTTTTTTGTATATTGCTGATTAATTATGATGCGGGTGGTACCTGGCTGGTGAAAATACGAGTTGTGAAGATGGGCGGATACGGATGCATAATTGTTCGTGGTTGGCTAGTTTTCAAGATTTCCATATATTTATTCCAGTGTTTTCTTTTTTTTAATTATTTCTTTTGTAACCTCCAATCTTATCGTTTGTTCATCTACATCTACGATTGCGGGGGAGTGCTAGGGAATATTATCTAGTGCAACCTAGGAATATTCTAGATTAGCATAATATCATAGAGATTGTGTAATCTACAGTTTCCATAACACTAGGACTCTTGTACCTATAAATAGGGATCGATTACATCAATAAAAATCTAGCATTCTATTATCTCACACCAACAAGTATCAGACTACTGGGCAAACCTAAAAACTCCATAATTATTGCTTCAATTTCCACTTTCATCTCCCCAAATATTTGATGAAGTTAATATATTTATACCACTCTTTTCTCTAAAATTGCTTCTCATCTATTTTTTTGAGGAAATAAGGCATTTTCAATGTTGTGCTCCATTTTTTCCTTCTCTATAAACGAATTTCTCAGTTTTTCAATCTGTAACTCAGCACGTTGCTTCTGCCTTTTTTGGGTTGCAAATTTTTGTTGTTTCTTAGTTGATTTCCAGATTTTTAGGTTAGCAAAATTGTTCCCTTTTTTTCTTATCTGTAAACAATAGCTAATGAGGGCATATATCTTGGTTGCACAACTCATGGACAATTGGGAACAGAGAAGTATACTAGATAATTCTTGTTGTAACTATGTAAAGATGCTAGTGTTTTTAATTGATATTCAATCAATATTATTTTTCCTTTTCTTTATTTTCTTACGTTTCCAGCTTTTAAATTGTCATTTTATGGACAAATGTTTTGGTTATCTTCCAATTTTTAATTTGATTAGCAAGAAAAAAACTTGCAATTTTTTAGTTGAGGTTGAAAATTTTCAAACTTTTGGTTGGAATGAATCATCAAAGAATGATTATGTTATGTAGTACAATACATTTTGTTATTGATGATTGTCTTTTATTATATTGAGGGCCTAATTTTAGTTTAGCACAGGGCCTCCAAAATGAAAGGGACGGTCCTGAACAGCGGCATCATAGCTCACTCTCAAATTACCTTCTAGGAAAGGTCTTTGATTGCGAGGCCACAATCATATGCCTGCTACCACCACATTATACATGATACCAGTGGAATTTGAACAACTTTTCGCACACAAAGAACTCTATTACAGGTTTAAATCAACAAAAGAAATTAAGATGAGAAACAAAGAAGTCTCTAATCTTCTTATTCTTTGATGAAGCTGCTCTCGCATGGATGCTGGATATCAACAGCTTCATGATTGATCCATATTGTTAGCTCTGTTCTGAAACAGTCTGTAGTTTCTTTCCTGCCAAAGTAGATAGATGACAGCAGATGCACTAGCTCTTATGGCTTTGTCTTTCACATGTCTCCCTTTTGCTACTTCACCAAGCTATGTGAACACCCTTGGTCAGTGCCACTGGATAGGGGTTATTTCCAGCCAATGGAACACTCTCGGCCAGACCTAAGAAACAAACTCACATTCAAAAAATAAATGTTGAAATGTTTCTCCGTTCTGCTTACATAAACAGCATATACTAGGGCATGCATGCCCATTTTACACAGATTTTGCCACAAAGGGAGCCTGTCTTTGATGCATAGCCACATAATGTATCTCCATTTGGGAAGAGCAAGTTGATTCCATACAAGTTTTGCCCTGGCTGTTTTGCAAACCAGGTGTCATGTGCTTGTAAGCTTTGCTAACTTTGTACCTGGGGCAGTTGCATATGAACTGATTCAACTCATCTCTGTGTTCAAACAACTTCTAAATAAGCCAAGAAGCTTGTTTGGGTTTTGCCATGGTCCAGAAGTCCTTAATTTTTTTATGTAGTAAGCATTCACCCATATGATCCAGAGTTTTCCCTGTTTATGTTGTATGTCCTATAATAACTTTCTAAGTGCAGCTTTGTTCCAGACATTGAAACTAAAAATGCCTAGCCCTCCTGTAGCAGTTGGTGTACATAAGTCATCCCAAGCTACTAAGGCTCTATGATTGGGTCAGCACTACCCCCATAAAAACCTCTTACACAATTTCTCAATGTTGTGTATGACTATCATGGGGATATCAGATATGAAATAATTGTGACCAAAATTTCTGAAGAGAAAATAGCACAACTTTGATAAGCTGCAACCTCCCAACATAAGAGTGAAATTTAAAAGTCCATGACTTTATCTTTTTAGTGATTTTCTATACCAGAGGGTCATAGTGAGACACTTGAAACCTCTTAGAGGTGAGAGAGACTCCTAGGTATCTAAAGGGAAGGATTCCTTCTTGTATTTTCATTATGTCATTGATGATCTGTTTGTTTTCAATTGAGACACCTTCAAAGTAGATTTCAGATTTGCTTTCATTAGCCTTAAGGCCAAAGTAGACACAAAAGAGTTCAAATTTCTCAATAACAGAGACACAGACTATGTGTCACCCCTCGAGAACATGACTAGTTCATCAGCAAAAAATACAGTGTACCAGGAAAAGTTTCTTGCATCTGGGGTGGTACTTGAAGCTTGGTTCAGACTGAAGATCCCTCAAGCATCTAGGCAAATAGTCCATTACAATCACAAACAGGTAAGGAGATAAAGGGTCTCTTTGTCTTAGTCCCTTCTTGGTAGAGAAAGGGGCAATAGGGGTTTCATTAAAGAGAATGGAATAGCTCGCAGTAGATTAACACTTTTTAATTCAGTTAACAAATTGAACAGGGAACTAAAGACCTAGCATGAATTGTTCCAAGAAAACCCATTTCAACGAATCATAGACTTTCATAAGATCTATCTTGAGAGTGCATCTAGGTGAGAGTCCTTTCCTTCCATAGTGTTTGATCAATTCATGAGCAAGAATAATATTGTCACCAATGAGCCTACCCTTTATGAAAGCATACTGCTCCATATCAGGGCCGACTTTCCACAAGCGCATGTGGAGCAGCTGAACAGGGCCCCCAAAATTATGGGGCCCATTTTTACTTTTTTTTTTTTTTTTTTTTGAAGCCCTAAAACTCTTTTAGTCCAAAGAGAGAAAAAAGGCACTTGTATTCACTATTCAGAGAAAGCAAGAAGGCTATGCGCCCCTTCCATAGTCTATTTGAATTGCAAACTCCATTAAATTCTCAATTAATGGAGGCAGTTATCTTCTTTTTTCCATAAATATTTATTGTATTGACTCAATCTTCTTTCCTTCACTGTTCGTCTCCTATACTCCTCCTTCCCTATCCTTCAAGAACTCCATTGAAGGTAAGTTTTGAGTAGATTTAAATCGTTATTTTTCTTGTTTCTTGTTTTGAATTTTGGCCATCTCTTTTTATTATTTGTTCTATTTTCTAATGGGGGTGAGAATTATTGTTTGAAAATTGTAATTTTTCAAGAATAACTATGAGGAATGGGTGTACTGATGTAACACCCCGATTTTTCGTCCAATTTAAAGCCATTTAAAATCACGAGATGCAGCGGAAAAACTCTGGAAATCCGAAGCGTTACCGCCGTATTTAATGTTCAAATCAAATACAAGGCTAGAAAGAAAAACAAGTGCTAGAAACCTCAATCCAACATACTAGATAATTAAGTATTAACTATCTTTCAACTAACTTAAAACAGATAATCCAAATGAACTAAAAGTATTAAACTTATTAATTCCCATGCAAGAGAATTAATCTCATTACAATAATATAAAATCCCAATAATAGCAAAATTCCAAACTAAACAATAATTAAATATTTTTAGGGTACGCCTCCTCTCTAGCTCTACTCCTGGAGCTATAATCCTGTCAATCTACTCCCCCATATAGACAAATTCCATATAGGTTCATCATAGGCCCACCATTGAAGAGAAATGGACAACAAACACAAGTAAAAAGAAAAACAACTAATCAGCGATGCTGAGTAATTCATCACCACATAATCCATCTCAATCTCCAATATTAAGTTCTCATGCTTAATCCAATAAACTAATCATGCTTTAAGAAATAAAGACAACATGCTTTAAAAATAAAGACACAATAGTCACCAAATAATAAATCTCATTATTTATTATTTTCCATTAGCCAAGTTCATTAGAGAGAAGAGAATCGCATGAATTGTCAAACCAACCGCAGTCGATTCAATAGGATCTTGAACCCGTGCACAGTGGCAAAAGAGGGATCAACCGTCCCGGAGTATAGATGACTCCCGAAGTACTTCTAGATGTTCCTAAGTATGCATACCCTCTCTCAACCCTTACGTTTACAAGAAGAATTGTTCCGGAGAACCACTCGCCCAATTACTCAGTATGGATACAAGATTTCCAAATCATTGAGGCCATAACCAATGGAACCACTCAACGCTACAAGTGACAAATTCTCATTCGCATCCTTTGGTGGATCTCTCACACAAAGAAGTCTTAACTCTCAATTCAATTCAATATGGTGATCACATAACAAGTAATACACATAATCTTGGCACTCAAGTAACACAATATGGTTACCAATTTCCGATGGCATATAACATGAAAGGGCATCTAGGCCTTAATTCAAAACCACCTAATCAATAGTCAAAGTTCATATTAACTTATTGAAGTAACATGCTTCTAACATGAATCCACATGCTTACTAACATGATACAAAAATAGCAATTCCGAACTATATCCAGTTGAACAATTATTAACATAATTTTCGTTCAATAACCAATAATAAAACATGCATCTCCTGACATGAAATATTAATCAAGTAGACATTGCTACACAAGTGAATTTCCAACATTATACATGCATTCACTATCATATAATTCTGTACGAATCATCACAAGGAAATAAACATCAATTATTCCTTCTCAAATATTCACAAGTCTAAATATGAATTCACACACCTAATTCAATACTAGACAAATGAATACAAATCCCCAAGCAATATGAATTATGACAAAGAGATTACATAATTCATAGAGACATGAATTACCTTTAGCAATAGGCAATCACACAATCAATAAACGTAAGCTCCTTACGTTTAAGCGCGGTCAACGGGTCCTAACAAATCCACAATATAACAATAGGCAATACCTTGACTTCTAAACCACTTTATTAAACTTTAAAGATGATGCAATACCCTTAATTTCATTAATTAAGTTGTTGGAAATTTCAGTTACTCATGCATGCTCAAAGTTTCCAAAAACGAATTTGCATCAACAAAATAGGAAACTTTCCAAAACCCTAAACAAGTCAACTAGTCAAAGCAAGTCAACACCCAAAACACCATCACCATCACCACCACCAGCGGGCCTCACCACCAGCAGACCCGCTGATGGGCCCGCCGGCAGGCGCCTGGCGGCGCACGACCGCCAGCGACGGCGCTGCAGCGCCGCACGGCTAGGCCGTGCTCGTGCAGGCTCGGCCGTGTGGCCCCAAAATATTTTTATTTTTTTGTTAATCAATTTAACAACCCTAATCTAATTAAATCTAAAATACATAAATTTCCAGATTTAATTAAATTATAAAGATCTAACCTT
The DNA here is from genome assembly GCA_038025085.1 of Tetragonia tetragonoides. Taxonomy (NCBI): domain Eukaryota; kingdom Viridiplantae; phylum Streptophyta; class Magnoliopsida; order Caryophyllales; family Aizoaceae; genus Tetragonia; species Tetragonia tetragonoides. The sequence goes on along the minus strand of CM076152.1, from coordinate 30,804,848 downwards.
TTTCATTCAAACTTGATTCAATTTAATAAAAATCACAAATTAAACCCTAATCATGATTCTATCATGCAAAATTAAATAGAATCTAACAAACCCTAGATAAAAATAAATTAGGGTTTATCATACAAAACTAGGGTTCATAAAAACATACTTTAATTGAATCAAAAACTTTTAATGATCAAAGGAAATCAATTTAGAATACTTACTTGAAAATTCAAAGATTTAAAATTGAGCAAGATGGATTGTGAAAAGTGATGAACTTTCTCCTCCTTTTTGCCCAAGGAATTTCGGTCGTGTGAGTGAAGAGAGAGAGAGAGAGACGTTTCTTTTTTTTTTGTTTGGTAAATAATCAGTTATGTGAGGACGTTGAGTATATTTAGGAACCCCCAAATCTACTCCTTCTTTACTAAACTGCTTCTTTCCTAAAACTCTCCTAACTTCCCCCCACTTACCAAAATTTTAGGAAACTAAATTTTGAAAATAAAATCAGCAAAATTGATCCCTATTTTCGGCTAGGGTGGCCGAAAATAAGGCCCATTGGTGCCTTATAATTTTCGGTCACTTCCGAAAATTATAGAGCCCAATCTCTTTTATCTATTTTGGCCCAAATATAATTTAATGAGGTCCAAAACTAAAACCCAATATTAATTAGGCACTCAAAATATTTATGAGCCCAATTAACTATTTTAAATACGAAATTGCATTTTCTTTTTAAGTAATTATTATTCTAAAATGAATAAAAATTACGGGGTATTACAACTGACGTTTAATTCATAAAAAACTTTTTTTCACTCTTTGTTGATTCTTTTTTGTATTAATTTTAATCTGGGTAATGGAAATTTGATACATTTAACCATGAGGAAAAAATTATGCACTTTTTTAGGGGCCTCTTTTTTTTCTTAGCATAGGGCCTCCCAAATCTCCGAGACGGTCTTGCTCCATATGTATGATACCATGCAGGACTGTACTTAGCCTATTTGCTAATGTTTTTGACAAAATCTTATACAAAACATTGCAACAAGCTATAGTCCTATAGTCACTAATATATGTTGGGTTAGGTTTCTTAGGCACAAGCGTAACTGAGGTGCGGTTCAAGAGCTTTCAGAATATTACCTGATACAAGAGTACTCGTGATAGTAATTTTTGAAAATTGTAATTTTTCAAGAATAATTATGAGGAATGGGTGTGCTGATGTTTAATTCATAAAAAACTTTTTTTCACTCTCTGTTGATTCTTTTTTGTATTAATTTTAATCTGGGTAATGGAAATTTGATACATTTAACCATGAGGAAAAAATTGTACACTTTTTTAGGGGCCTCTTTTTTTTCTTAGCACAGGGCCTTCCAAATCTCCGAGACGGCCGTGCTCCACATATATGATATGATGCAGGACTGTACTTAGCCTATTTGCTAATGTTTTTGACAAAATCTTATACAAAACATTGCAACAAGCTATAGGCCAATAGTCACTAATATATGTTGGGTTAGGTTTCTTAGGCACAAGCATAACTGAGGTGCAGTTCAGAACTTTCAAGATATTACCTGATACAAGAGTACTCGTAATAGCCAGAGTAATATCAGAACCAATAACATCCCAAGAGGTCTTGTAGAAGGTTGCTGTGAAACCATTAGGGCTTGACTGGTGCCTTATCTTCTTTAATCTCCCATAAAGCTGTCTTAATTTCTTGTGGTGTGAAATCTGCACAATGAGCAATCTATTACTCAACTATTAGTAAAGGACCATTCTTCATAATGTCAGGATCAATAAAGGGGATTTCTTCAGCACACGAGCCTATCATGTTTATGAAGAAATTCTGGAATTCCTGCTTCACTTCATCAAGTTGAGTAATTTTCACACCATTGACATTGTAGATATAGAAAATTTTGTAAACCAACCCTTCTACTTTTTACACAGGCATCAAAGTACCTTGTTTTTCCATCTCCTGTATTAATCCAAGCAAGCCTGGATTTTTGTTTAAAAATAAGCTGCTCTAGATCTCTAAGCTTCTACAAACTTTTCAGTTACTGCTGTTCTCTAATGATCAAATTAGGATTGAATTTGTCACTTGCCAATAGCTCTTGCGTAGCAAGCAGGTCTTTCTGCAGCATGTTGTAGTTTCTCTTCAAACTAGGGGCAGTACAAAGGAGAGTGCTTTATAGCTTGCTTGCCATTTTTGTGTTTTTGCAGCACACAAAACATCTTAGAACCCTGTCCCACAAAGTTCGAACTATCACTGATAATCTGTTTATACTCTGGAGCCTTGGTCCAAAGATTGAAGAAAGAGAAAGGTCATCTCTCTTTTTGGGGCTCAGGCTGGATTACTATGTTGGTTGGTGAGTGATCTGAGACATAAGGAGCCAAAATTTTTGGTTCAATGTTCGGATAAGTTGAAACCCAGTCATAGTTGCCCAATACTCTATCAATCTTGTTGTAAACTCGATCTTGTATTTCATGTCTATTGCACCATGTATAGTTCATTCCCTTGGATCTTATATCTTCCAAATTCAGCTTATAACAAAGCCTCTTGCAGTTCCCCTATGCCATAGAAGTGCTCACCAAACTGCACTCTCTTAGATGATATAAGTGTGGCATTAAAATCGCCTCCAATGAGCCAAGGCTCATATATATTGTTACCCAACCCTGCAATATCCTGCCAACAAACTTGTCTGACTGCTGCATCATTTATAGCATAGACAACAGTTAAAAGAAAGATAACACCAACATGGGAAGATAACCTCAAATGAGCGTACTAGTCAGATGCAACCAAAACTTACACATTTAATACAGAGGATTCCTAAGCAAACCATATTCTCCCATTAGGAGCTTCACTATGATTACAGAGATGTAACCAATTATTCATCAACTTACCAGCTACTCCGGTAAATTTATTCACTTTAACTTTGGTTTCAAGAAGTGCAACAAAATTTGCTTTATTTTGCAGAATGTACTTTCTTACCTCCCTCAGCTTTGTGGGCTTATTCATCCCACGAACATTCCATATTAGTAGCTTCATTGAGAATTTGTAAGATCCGGAGGCTCATTCTCCCATAGCATCTGCACTGCCACTTCTCACACCCTCTAAATTCTGTATATTAGACATTGTTTCAGAGTGTATACCAAATATTGGCTTGTCTTCAGTTACTTGCAGCATTGTAAAGGAATTGTGCAAAGCGATTGAGTTAGTTCCCAGTGCTTGCTTATGCTGCCATCTCAGTTCGTCTACAGAGAACAGATTATCATCCATCTCAGGTTCAAGTGAAGTATTTTCTGCTTCAGTGCTACTTTGTTCATTGCTTGCTATCATAGGAGTAACGACCTCAGTAGGCTGATTGGTAGCCCTTGGTTGCCATTGTGTAGCTTGTTTTTTCCTTCGTCTTCTGCGCATAACTTGTTGTGCATTATGCTGCTGAGTGTTGCATTGACATCAACATGACCAAACTTCCTACATTTCTGTCAGAAAGCTCGTTGCCACTCATATATAATTTCCTACTTGAACATTACTCCTTTCTCATCTTCATGCCAAACATCATACTTGTAAGGTATAGTGATGCCAATTTCAATTAATAATCGCGCATAGGACACTCTCTCAAATTCACCTATATATCAACATATAAAGGTTTACCAAGGCAGCTGCCCAATCTACTAAGGGAGTCCATAGACCAGAAGTTCAAAGGCAAGTTTGGAATTTGCAACTACTAAGGGCACATTTCTGTAGTTGGCAGGGTCCATTATAAACTTTGCAGACCATTCCCTCAGAACAAATGATTTAGCATTGAAAGCATATGGGCCACGATTCAATACCTCAGTTTTATCCAATGAATCGAACTTGGAGATGAAATAACCCTCTTCATGTAGAAAACGTTTGTTCACAAAGTTCCAATAGGTCTCAACGTATTTTTCCATTTGGCCAAAATAGGGAGAATCGCTTAGCACAAATCCTATTATAGCAGTTTCCCATCTCTTATTTGCTAGTTCAATTTCAGATTTTTGCAATTTTGTAATTGATTTGCCCTCTTTAATCATGGGAGGTATGAATTTTAATTTAAATGACTCATTAGCAATACGATTACCTTGAACCCTAGATGTAGGTTCAATTTCAGCAAGATTAATTACTAGGGTTGCAGGGTTTACCTCTGGTATTAACGCCGAGTCTTGGAGACCCATGGATGGCGGGATGCTTCCAAACGTCAGTTGACTGAACCCAGTAATTGGTATAACAGCTATCGATGGCAATATAGTCGATCCTTCTCCAGCTGCAGGCATCATCACTAATTGTCGAGCAACTCGAGGAAAATGGCTACCACCTGAGTCTTCAAACCCAGGGAGACCTCCCGATAACAGTCTTCAAACCCAGGGAGACCTCCCGATAACGAACTGTAAGACCCAGGGAGACCTCACGATAACGAATGCTTTCCGAGCCGAGCCCGATGGCTCACCGAACCGGCTCGACTCAGTTACACCCCCACATTCTTTTCAACTGAAAACTGGTAGTCGGTAATCGGGGGCAAATGGGGACAATTGAGAGCAATTGATGACAACAGAAAAGTATAACTGGTAACTGGTGACACCTGGGGACAACTGGGTCAAACTGGGAGCAATAGGTGAAAACTGAAAAATTTGTATTTTTAAGTGTTCTCTTAATGATGATGATGATGATGATGATGTTGTTGTTGTTGTTATTGTACTACTACTATTAAAACACTCAAATTCGGGGTAACTGGGGCAACTGAAAAGTCTAACTGGTAACTAGGAATAATTGGGGGCAATTGAAGACAACTAGGAAAAACTGAGGGCAACAGGGAATCAAGTGAAAAGAACATGCCCTAAATATTAAAACACAGTGGGACATTGCAAGTCGTGCCTGCTGATGACACGTAGGACGCCAACTAAGAGGATTTTTTACATGTGAGGATGCCACGTAAGCAACACATAAGCACAAGCTCGCCATGTAACATAAAGCATCATCAAGTGTCCGCCATTAATGTCATATCATTAGTTGAATTTATTACATACTTATTATTAGCATATGCCCTAAATATAAAATAAAAAAAAAAACAATGGGACATGCCCTAAATATTAGAACACAATGGGACATTGCAAACCTTGCCTGGTGATGACACGTAGGACGCCAACTAATGGCATGTTCTTTTCAACTGGTTTTCAGTTTTGCCCAATTTTGTCTAGTTTTTTTCAGTTATTAGTTACAAAATACAGTTTCCTCCAATTTTGCCCAGTTTGACACAGTTTTGTCCAGTTTTTCCCACCTTGATATTTTCACATACTGAACATAAAAATCAAATATACAATATACTTAATCAAAATTTAAAAATAAATATATGCATTGACTTTGTATTTAAACATGAATAAAACTCCTTGTCATAATAATAATAATAATAATAATAATAATAATAATAATAATAATAATAATAATAATAATAATAATAATAATAATAATAATAATATTAATAAATATAATAATAATCATATTTTTTATTAATAATATTTTTATTACTATTTATTATTATTATTATTATTATTATAATTATTATAATAATATTATTAATATTTTATTGTTATTATTATTATTATTATTAATGTAATAATTAATGTTATTATTATTATTATTATTATTATTATTATTATTATTATTATTATTATTATTATTATTGTTATTATTATCGTTGTTGTTGTTATTATTAGTATTTCTATTATTATTATTATTTCTATTATTATTATTATTATTATTATTATTATTATTATTATTATTATTATTATTATTATTATTATTGCTATTAAGAAAATAATCAAATATACGAAATTTTCAGTTGCTCCCAGTTTTCTCCGGTGTCTTCCAGTTTGACCTAATTTTCCCAGTTTTCACCAGTTTCTCACTGTTGCCACTTAGACTTTTCAGTTTTCACCAGTTTCTCCCAGTTAGCAGTTACCAGCTGAAAAGTACGAGCCGTAAGAGAATTTGTTCGTGTGAGGATGTCACGTAAGCAACACATAAACACAAGCTCTCTACATAGCATAAAGCATAATGGCGCCATTAACGTCTTATCATTAGTTGAATTTATTACATATTTATTATTAGCATATTTTCAAATTACAAAATAAAATAACTTTAGCTACATAACTCAAAAATTTATAATTTTTACTCCGTCAGATTGGATTCCAAAAATACTTCGAAATGAGATATTCTTGTCCTATAATTTTTGGTAGAAGTTAAATGGACAAGATATGTAGGGATGACAAGAGTTGAATTATATAAAATGAAAGGTAGTCTAAATAATTTTATTTTATTTTTCTAATTAAAAAATCATTATATATATTTCTATCTTCTATACTAAATACTAAAACACACTGCAACCTTGCTAGCCTCGTCATGTGTCACTCTTGTGAGGTATCTCCTACCTTTAGGATATCAGCTAGACCATGGTGGTTAGTTATCATCCTTATTATGTGGCATTTTCTGTGAAGTCACTGCTATCCTTTTAGTCACCACATAATTCACGTTTCCCATGCGGCGCTGATATGACCCTTACCATGTGTGGTAATTTCATTTGTTATCTGTCATTATACCAATACGTTGGTAGTGAATTAAAACTTTAAATAAAAATTAATATATTTATATCTTAATACTTAGTTAGTTATGTTCTCACTTTGAGTAGTCCATTTTTAAGTTACCATCTAGGTGTGAAACTTATTCGGATAAAATTCAAAGTCCAAACAAAACCAAACCAAACCAAACTGAATTAGGATTGGATTCGAATTCAAAAATTAAAATTTGGATTTTGAACTTTTGGAAATAGGATTGGATTCGAATCCAAAAATTAAAAGTTTTGGATTTTGGATTCGGACTCAACCCTTTTGAGTCCAAAATCCAAAGTCCAAACCAATTTTTTTTAAGTATTAATTTTTATATTTTAATATAGATATAAACTATATATATCTAAATAAAAATCCAATTATTGCTAACTCAATTAGCCCTATTTTTTTCGTCATTTCCATGCTATATTGCATTTCGTTCTACTATGTTTTGTTCTGTTCTATGATGCATCCCTATTGCATTTCATTTTTCCTCACTCATTTTCCATTGCCACGTTTATTCCATTTCGTTAAGTTGCAATTCTACGTCGTTTCTTATGGTTCCATTTTTAAAAAAGGGACATCTCATAAAATGCCAAAACCCTAGTAACATTTGCACCTTACTCTCTTTCTATCTCACTCAATCAGAAAATCACTCTCAACTCTCACTTAGACTTGTATATATACTCTAGTATGCCGCTCTCCTCAATTCTCCCCTCACTCTCGCATTTTACAGTGAAACATAAAGAATTTTGCGAAGACCTTGTAAAAAAATTGGATAAATCGGATTGGATTGAATTTTTGAAAATACTTCGGAGTTGGATTCAGACTCAAAAATCAGAATCCAAATTTAATTCGGATTAGATTTATTTGGACTCAAATTTACGAGTCCAAAATATTTCGGGTTGGATTTGGATTTGGCTGTAGTCTGAACCAAAGTCCAAACTTTCACTCCTATATTATCTATGAATATTTTGTGGAATTATTGGAGTGAACTTTTATGTTTTTGCCGATTTATATAACAAACAAATAAAATTCAACATATTAGTCCTTTCAGAATCTTTATTAATATACATACTACATGTTATGACGCAATACCTAAATGAAAGACTAACCCGGGGCATAGTCGGGATCCCAAAACTAGTTCACCTACAAAATCGGGTTTTATGAGAATATCGGTTGTAAAATTTATTTTTAGCCAATTTAATTTAGTCTTTTTTTTCTTTTTCTTTTTTGGCTCATTTCTTCTATTTTTTCTTTTCCGCTGTTTACTTCATTCAATTCTCACCCAACTACTGTACTTTACTTTTTCACCTTAAAACTTCCCCTTGTTTGGTCCGCGCCAAAAAACTTTAATCCACGACGACGATTTACGCCAGTCACGACTTAATATCGCCACCAACATACTGCCTCACACACCGTCGTCTCTTTCTCAAATCTAATCTTCTCCTTGCCGCTTCACTCTCTTTTATTTCCAAATGACCTGAAGAAACCCCATCACCTTTGCCGGACTATGAGGTATTTACCTCATTTGCAAACTGTTAAATACTTGCACATAGTCTTGGGCCACCATTAGGCTTTCAGCCCGCAAATTCTCCAAAAAAATGATGAAGAATTATGCAAGCAAATTTGCCATAGAGACAAAATACACAACTAAAACCGATTGGCCTTGCTTTCTTAGTTCCTTGGTATGATCGAACAATAATACTATGACCTCTGTTTCGCCTACAATCCCCAATAATCAAGAAACTCCATTAAGAAACAACTAAATAACCAACAAAATTAATAAATACAATGGCATGAACAAAGATAAAACTACATAATTGGGTGGAATTAGAGTCAATAGAGGCGAAAAGAAAAAATAGAAGAAATGAGCCAAAACAGAAAAATAAAAAGGACGGAAATAATTAAAATTGGCTAAAAATCGGTTTTTTTTTTTTTTGGCTAAAAACCGGTTTCACCACCAAAGATTCTCATAAATCCTAATTTTGTAAGTGAATCTGTACTTTTGTCATTTTTCTATACCTTAGTAACCTATTTCACCTTATACCTGATTGTCCAAATGATGTGAATTTTCAAACTTGCCAATATGCCAATATTTTAGGCGGAAAATACAAATTTAAACAACTAAGATCAAATTTGACAGTTCTTTCAGAAAAGAAAAAGATAAAATTTGAGAGGAGAGAGAAAACGTTGAAGCGTTACTGCCTAGCCAAAATATTCGAACCAACACTAGCTAGCGCCTAGCTTTACTTCAGCCCCTTCACAACGCCAAAAAAAAAAAAAGAAAAGAAAAGGAAAGGAAAGGAGAGAGAAAAACTCAAATTCTCATCAATGGCGGAAAACAGCATTACCAGAATAATCACAGACCTCTCAACTCACCAAATCCTCAACCGTGCAACTCTCTTAGACCTTCAAACCCTTCTCTCAGACAAAAATGCCGATGACCCAGATTCTCTTTGGGACGAAATCTCATCTCACAATCTCTCTCTCTCATCTCTCATCAACCCAATTTCAACCACCATGGATGATTCTTCTTCTTCTACTTCACTCTCTCTCTTAGCTGCTAATGTTTACCTTTCCCTTTTTCTCTCTCCTAATGCCCCCGTTTTCTCTCTCTTCTCTCCCATGTCATTTCTTTCTCTTCTCCACTGCATTCGCCGCTCTCTCAAGTGCCGAAAGCCCCGGGGCGACTCAAGTATCGAACAACGAGGCCGAAAGCGGGGTGGTGGTAAGGGGAAGAAAGCTAGGGTTTTGCATGAGGATGATGATGGTGATGGTGAGAGAGAAGAGGTTGAATTTGATATTAAGATGTTGTTTAATGTGCTTGATAAATTAGGGTTTGTATTGGGATTGGTTCATTTGGGCAGGTTTCCTGATAGTTTGAAATCTTTGGTACAGATTGTGGCTGAAATTCCAGTTTTAGGGTTTGAGTTATGTGGTAATATTGGTAATTCTGGGAATTATAAAAAATTGTGTGATTTTTGTGGTAGTGTTTTAAGGCAGGTCTTAAGGCCTGAACATGGTGAAATAGAAGTTACAATTGCTGAGGTTTTGAAGTGTCTTTCACCTTTGATCTTGTCAGGAAAGTCACAGGCTAGAGTTTTTGCACTTGTGTTTGTGACTAATGAGATTGCTAAAATGGGGGAAAATTCGGATTCTTTGCGAAAAGGGATGGTTAATTTGCCTAGGTATTTGTGTATGAAGGCACCTGAGAAGTCTGATGGTAGGGCTATGGCTGTTGAGTCTATAATGGAGATTGTTAAAGTTATTGACTTTGATGATCAAGTTGGTTTTATTGAGTATGTTATGAAAATGGGTCAAGGGAAATCACATCTTAGATATTTGGCTATTGATTTGATTCCGAAGCTTGTTACAACAGTACAAGACCCAACTGCAGGGGAAATGGATTGTGATGAAGAAGAAGAGGGTTCGTGGAAGTTGAGGTGTTTAGCAGGTTTGATTCAGCGTTGTTCTGATTCTGTTGCAGGAATTAGAGCTCGTGCTTTGTCAAGCTTGGCACAACTTGTGGGGGTTATATCTGGCGATAAGCGCGATTGTATGACGTTGAAGAAGGCATTAGGGTTCAATAAAGGGCAAGATGGTGGGGCTAACAAGCTTCTAAGGAAGAGGTGCGCTGATGAGAAAGCAGCGGTTAGGAAAGCTGCTCTCTTGTTGATTTCCAAATTGATGGCTCTCGTTGGTGGTTCGTTGGATCCTGATATTCTTAAGACGTTGGGTATGGCTTGTTCGGATCCACTTGTAAGCATAAGGAAAGCTGCTATTTCAGCTCTTTCTGAGGTAACGCCACTGTTTGGTTCATCTTTTATGCTATAGGTACCTTTACTTAGGATCTCTAATGTTTGATGCCCTTAGCTCATGCATATGTAATACATGCTGCTCAAAACCATAAAATTTTGGACCATGTAATTCCAGTTTTGGAAGAAGTGGCAACATATAGGTTGGAGAATAGATCTAAGATGTCCTAACAGATTCCAATATTACCAATCTTTTATTATTGCGGAAAATGGTGATAGAATGCTACCCTGGTGGTCTGACCTCTGGGCTCTGGGTAGAAAAGAAAAGCAGTGGATAAAGTACACTAGTGAGATCCTTCTCTAGTATTTACATTTATTCTGGTTGTCACATAACATAATTGCTAGAGCAGTGCCCAGCCTTGATCTGGCCTATAGGAATTTTAAGGGTCACACACTGTCACGATGTTCTGACAATTGTTGAAAGCTGTCGCAAAGTCCTTAAAAACTTCTGACAAATTGACACTACAATCTGAATGAGCCCTTCAGAAAGAGATAGGTTAGCTTAGATGCTCACGTTTCATAGTGCATCAATCTCAAAAACTAATTAGCACAGAATGAAAACATATCTTTCATTATACAAAATCTAGGGTACATGCAACTGGTGTTCATCTTGAGGAATTTCAGTCCAGTCCAATTTCCTTTTCTTGTCCTTCTAAAGATTGGCTTTGTGAGTTCTATTTCTTCAGTGCATTTCTGTTCTCATTCTGGAGTACACTGGCTTTGTAGGCACTCAGAACATTTGCTGATAGAAGTGTCATCACTGAGTGGCTTCATTCTGTACCACGTTTGATAACTGACAGTGAGACTAGCATTCAAGAAGAATGTGAGAATTTGTTTATGGAACTGGTCTTAGACAGAGTTTCTGGAGCTGGGTCTGCAATATTCAGTGACGTCTCTACAGTTCATAGTTCAAAATCAAGCACAATAAACTTTGAGGAAGAGCTTACAACTCTATATCCAGAAGGAGTTCTGGATCTGTTGAGAGAGATCTGTGATGGGGAGGTAACACCTTGGATAAAAAAGATATGCAGAAGTCTCGGAAAGAAGAAACGACTGAAGTCCAAGATTGCAACTGCCCTTCAAAGTATCATAAGAACATCAGAATCTCTTTGGTTATCCCATTCCTTGCCAATAGAGAATTGGACAGCCCCTCCTGGTGCTTGGCTGCTTCTATCTGAAGTTTCATTATTTCAGCCAAAATCAGTTGACTGGGAATTCCTTCATCATCATTGGAAGCTCCTGGACAAGGATGCACACAGAAATAAGTTAAAGTCCTCAATTGCAGCGGATAGTATCCATGACGTGGTTGAAGACATAGAATCAAATTCTGTTGCTTGGGCTGGTGATCGTGTTTTGCTGTTGCAAACAATCTCTAATGTTTCTGTAGAGCTGCCCTCTGAACCTGCAGCAGAATTGGCTCACGATCTACTGAAACATGTCGAGGGATTCAACATGCATTCAACTGAGGTATAGCTACGCATTTCTTTCACTTCCTTTAGTTTGGTAATTCACTGTCTCTGAAACCTCCAAACCCTGCTCCTCCCCCAACTCCCCAAACCCAAAAACAGGAGAAAAAGAAAAAGAAAAGAAAGGTCAAGAGAAATGCTCTTGCAAAAGGGGGTATATTCTGTATTGTGCTGTGAGCCTGTGAGTAGTCAGAGGGGTCAAGCTCAGTTCTTGTCCAAGGCAAGCTGTCAATGTCTCAACTATTAGTTCTCTCACTGAAATGATATCTATTCAACTTATCTATTTGCTGAAGGTTCTGTTGTTGTACGGGACACCTGGATACTAAGATTGCTTGTCTCGTATATTATTCTATCGATCCCATTCTGGAGTTTCAGTGCTACAATTAGAAACTATGTCGACATTGACAAAGGCTGTGGCTATGGAGTGGCTTATTGTCTTAAATCTTGTAGTGTCTACACTTCTTGAATTTTGTCAGTTGGTGCTATTTGTTGCAAAGGTCCTCAAGATGCTAACCACAAGATTTGTTTTAAAAGCCAAGGCCAAACAACATGGAATAGAACAATGGGACTTCAGAGATGAGAGACGGGAGTTACTGGAGAGAAATATACTTCAGATGTCTTAAATGAGTCTTGTGAAAGCAAACAGATCAGCGCAATTAAGGATTTGTCTCATAAAACGAATTTTCTTTGGGATGGAAAAGGGAAATACTTAATGTATTATTCCATTTATTTGAGGTGGACTCATTCATCAACTTTGGACACCGCTTGACACTGTTTTCTAACTTGTTTACTCTGCAGATCCACTTAACTTGCTGAACTACCCTATCCGATGTTTCTAACTGTTACCTCGCATATGATGGCAGGTTAATGCTCATGTCAAAGCACTTAAAACATTGTGTAGAAGGAAGGCTATGAATACTCAGGAGGCAGATGTCCTTATTACTGACTTGGTTGGTCAACTCTTTTGCAAAGCGTCTCACATTATAGATATGTACCTATCAGAAGAACAAGAAGCCAATAAAGAGAATAACTTTTTCACACCTCCACGAACCAGCAGTAAAAAGGGCAAGAGAGCGACTGCCTCATCAAGATTGCTATCACAAGCTAGTACAGCAGTTTATACCATAGGTTCCTTAGTCATCATTTGCCCATCCATAGACTTGAAGGCCATCATTCCGGTTTTGCACAGCATGATTACTTCAGGAACTCATGAGCCAAGGTCAGATAAGTTACCAGGGTCTACAATTTCTATAAAGCAGAAAGCTCCTTCTTTATATATTCAGGCATGGCTCACGATGGGGAAGATTTGCCTTGCTGATGGGAAGCTTGCAAAAAGATATATTCCATTATTTGTACAGGTATGCTCAATTGTGCAGCTTATGTTTATAAAGGCGTAGAAATTGAGTGTTCATGTGACAATTGAGAATGTCTCAGGGACTCTCCTGATAGTGATACTTGTATCAAGTTAGAAACTTTAAAATCTATCCCTTGATTTATTGAAGTTTTTGCTTATCTGTCATTGCATTCTTTCATCATGATTCTGTTGTTTGTTTTTTCATCGACAATAACTTGTTAATATCATAATTCAGATCATTAGTTTTTTTTGATAAATTCGCATTCTTATTAATAATGAAGGTTCATTACAAAGAATGCAAAGTACTATACTAGGTATCAAGACTCATCATACCCCCACCTTCTATGAAGGGTTTGGTATAGTGCAAAAAATCATCTACCCAGACATAGTACAGGGGCAGTACAGAAGACAGAAAAACATTACAGCAGGAAAATAAAATTAAAGCCCACGCCACAAAATCATCGTCTCTACTGAGCCCCTGCTTAGCTAGCCCATCTGCAATCGCATTCCCACTCCTAAGGCGATGTTGAACAGAAAAACTTGGCCACCTCTCCAAAGTACGCCTAACACAATTAAGGTCGAATCTTGCATTCCAAGGGCCTCCCTTTCTATCATTACACCAATTTACCGCATTAAGAGAATCCGATTCAAAAATTATCTCAAAGTTTGCCAACCACTCCTTTGATAATGTTTCCATGAGAGCTCTCTCAATAGCACAAATTTCAGCATGATTTATTTCAAGACATCCCACACGAGCAGAGAACAAACATCTGAATTTCCCTTCCCAATCCCTCAAAACTCCCCCTACTGCTGCTACTCCATCTTTAAAAGATGCATCCGTGTTCCATTTTAGGCATCCTTTCGCAGGAGCCTCCCAGCTCAACACGGGTTTCTGACTTGGAGCAGGACAGTAAATTTTCAGGCATATTGGTGTTAAGCTAACCTGTTGTGGTGAGTAGGGCAACCCCTCATCCCAAGCTTTGATCCACCATCCAAGCCTTAGCAACATAAGGACGAACATCTCTGCTTCATCACAGTAAGCAGTGAAGATCATTAGTAAGCAGTGAATTTTCTTTGATTGTTGAAGACTAACTAGGAAGTTGTGATATGGAAAACCAGTTAGGTGAACTGAAAGTTTCTTAATTCTTTCTCCCTCTGTGGCTTAAGTGTATGCTTTGCAGATGAAATGCTTACTGATTTTATGAATTATTAAATTAGCTTTTTAAGATTGCATTACTAAATGAAATGCTTGAACATGGATCCTTAATGAATTCCTCGACCAATGCCATGATACCAGTGCGTGTGAAAGCAATCCAAAATTCCATATGTTTATGACAAACTCTGCACATGCTGCTGTAGGAGCTTGAGAAGAGTGACTGTGCTGCACTTCGTAACAATATCATCGTAATGATTGCTGATTTTTGTGTTCGTTACACTGCCTTGGTTGACTGGTAAGCCTGTAAATACATTCTTATTATATCAAGTTATCAACTTTTATGCTACTTAACCTTGGTTGGAATCAACAGCTACATAGCAAAAATCAGTAAGTGTCTTCGTGACTCCTGTGAACTTGTTCGAAGGCAAACATTCATCCTACTCTCCAGATTACTGCAGGTTTGTTTTACTTCTTGATATGGTGTGATTGTATAATATTGCAATCAAATTAGAGCATATTAGTGACATTTCTGATTTGTAGACCGATTATGTCAAGTGGAGAGGGATACTTTTCCTGCGATTTCTATTGTCCCTTGTCGATGAATCAGAAAAGATCAGGCAGCTTGCGGATTTTCTATTTGGAAACATATTGAAAGGTAATATTTTCCCTGTCTCCCCACCCCCTTGCCCGCATGCCTTTGTTGTATGCATTTCCATGTAAGTTGAGAGATTTGACCCGTCTCCTATGTCCTGATTCAGCCAAAGCACCACTTCTAGCTTACAACAGTTTTGTAGAAGCTGTATTTGTTCTAAATGACTGTCATGGTCATATGGGAAACAAGAAATCTCAAAGCTCAAGAGCTGAGAATAAACTTTTCTCAGTCAGGTGAGTAGATTTTAGTTATTGTGCTATTTTAGGTATATACACATTTGGCGACCAAATTCTCATGTTATTTGTTATCAGAGGGAATGATGAGAAGTCAAGGTCCAGAAGGATGCATATATATGTCTCTTTGCTGAAGCAAATGGCTCCAGAGCACCTTTTGGCGACATTTGCAAAAATTTGCGCTGAAATCCTTGCTGCTACATCAGACGGTATCCTCAGCATAGATGATGTTACTGGGCAGTCTGTAATACAGGTAAGCAGTTCTTTGTCTTTCCTCTGCATATACACATGAATCCTGATTTAGAGATATACTCTGTCAGTAGCATTATTATGAAATTCCTCGTAGGGTCTCCTCAGGTGACACTGATACCAACTCAAGTCATGTTAAAGATGCACTTGTGATATTGTAACTACAAAGCTTTAAATCTTGAAATGTCTACATAATTTCTAGGCTCCTGGGCTCTATTTATTTTGCATTAAACTACAGGTTAGCATGATGGTAAAAAATTTAAAGTTTGGCTATTCAACTTGTCATGAGAAATACAAAATGCTTCAATTTGATATGATCAAGTTTGTTCGTTAAATATCATGCAATCAAATAGTATGATTCATTCAGTCTTTCAAATGTTATTGATAGGCCATGTTTTGAATCATCCATCAGTTCACTAGTTCAGCTGTGGCATCTTAATGTTTAAGAAGATTGTGCTGTGCTTCTGAATGACCTTTGTGGTTGGAAATCAGTCTGGAGTTTTGTGATTGAAAATTAATCTACAACCTTGTTATTGTAGAGGGACTCACTGCGTGTTATTGCTGCAGGATGCATTTCGAATTCTCACCTGCAAAGAGATGAGGCTCCCGTCAAACCGTGGAACATCATCAGATTCTGCCGATGTGGATGAAGAAGGGGGGGATGGATCTACAGCAGCTGCAAGAGGAAGAGCAATAACTCAAGCAGTCAAGAAGGGTCTTATCCAAAACACCATTCCCATATTCATAGAGTTAAAGCGCTTGTTAGAGAGCAAAAACAGCCCTCTCATTGGCTCCCTCATGGAGTGTCTTCGTGTGCTTCTCAAGGACTACAAGAACGAGATCGAAGATATGCTGGTAGCAGATAAACAGTTACAGAAAGAGCTTATCTATGACATGCAGAAATATGAAACCGTGAAGGCCAAATCAACAGCTGCAGAGGCCATTGCAACGATGCAAAGACCGGATGGTTATCATACTCCAAATGCAGCTCAGGCTACAAATGAGAAGAGTAAATTGTCAAAGTTGCAGAGTAATTCAAAGGTGGCTTCCGCAATGGCGGATGTAGCAGCTGCTGCTGTTGCTAGGTCTGTACTAAAGGAAGTAAACCGAGGAGCATTAACACCACCATTGAGTTCTCTTAATATACCTAGACTGAAATCTACACAGGGAGGTGGTCTATCTAGGGCAGATAAAGCTGCAGATGTAATAGAATCTCTAAGAAGGCGGCAAACATTTGATTCCGATGAAGAAAATTAAGGTCTTGTTGATTCTTTCATAGGTAAAAGTAGCCCTGCCCAGCACAAATATGTTGTACATGTACAGTAACATGATGTAAAGTTTGTGTATAATTCCCGTTGCTTGTTTCTCAATCAGGTCAACTGAAGTCTCAAAATAGGCTAATCCATAACAGTTAGACTTATTAACTGTCAGTTATTAATTCAAAATACTTCTGTCTTGATGATGGGTGGCAAATTAAGTGAACTGAATATCAAGCTTGTATCCAACAAGATAGTGAAAAATGGTCAGGTGACTCAGGTAAGTGATATGGCCCATAGTTTAAACAAATTAGCACACACCCTGCCATTCTTGTTCTGCGGTTTGCTTCAATTCAGTAGCGTAGAACTCAACATCTAGGATACTGCTGATTGAATCCGTCCCTAGACCAACGATGTTCAGAGAAATCTTCTCACTTTCCCTAGGCACAGAAGAAACATATATGTATGATAAGTATGGTGGTTAGGAAATCTGCATTATAAAGGTACTAATACTGATAACATTATTTACACTTTTTGGCACCTTTCTCGTCCGTCATAGTAAACTAAGCTTGAACATACCCTAACACCTACAAAGAAAGAAGTTCTTAACAGTAAACAAATAAAGCAATCCATATTCATGAAAAGAGATACATTGATCCACAGATCATAGAACCTTGCAAGTCTCGCGTACAGCAAACAACCATGACCTGAAATGACATAGTACTATAGACCGTCTATAGTAGTGCTCAGAAAATCAAGTTAGGATGAGAATTCGATATATATTCATGGCTTTTAAACAAAATATACTTTTGGAGGCCAAAATATACTTTCGGATCCTCTGTATTTACAACAGAGGATCCGTTTCTCTTTTCTCTGTCTCTCTCATCCAACCCCATAAACCCCGTAATCCAATGGTCCAGAAAAGAGGAAAACCAATCCAATGGTAAGATTACATGAAGTACACCTCTGCTGTTCATGAAGGAACAATAGAGGATCCTACCCCAGAAATTATACATCTGGCCTTTTGCTGAAGTAAATGTACTTGCGAGGAGAACACGAAAAAGAACTATTAGCTACTCATAGTAAGAGTCGTCTATTTTTTGGCATTGATTTTTTTTTCCCGCTCATTCAACATGAAATGAAACATTTATTATTAAAGTATATATATATATGAAGAATAGAGTCCCACATTGAAAGAAAGAAGGGAGGCAGGGAGCACACTATTTTACGATATTTTCTATTTGGTACGTTGTAATTATTATACATGTCAAGTCAAATATGATACTCTACATAGCGCTAATTGGTTTTAAGATCAAACTCGACTTGGACTCATAAATCATCATCTTAGGATTCCATAAGTTGCAAAAGGCTTATTAGCACCAAATGATCGGACAACAACCATCATAAATAATGAAGAGATGAACCAAAATCTCTTTTGCGTTTAGGCCACCCTTTAGGCAAACAAAGCTACGAGGGTTCCGAAATAGTCAAATAACCAACCATTACTGCCACATTCTCTGAGACTGTGACTTTTTGAGCTTTCTAGATAATTAATGCACCTTTTTTTTTTTCTTAGGCAACCATATTTGTTAGTACTCCTTCCTTTTCGAAAAACCTTAACATTTGTTTTTTGAAGGTCAAAGTTTACAAACTTTGACCATTGATTTATGAATAAATATAAGGATTTACAACATAAGAATACTATGGTTAGATTCATTTTAAATAGTACTTTCAAAAAATCATATTTTTTTATAATTTATATATTCATTTAAATACAATTATTCAAGGTCAAAGTGGTGCATTGAAAACCGTATAAAAGTAAATGTTAAGATTTTTCTAAAACGGAGGGAATAATTGTAATTTGCAAAAACGATGTTTTCCCATGTACTAGTAACTTTTACTTCATTCATTCCCTATTGTGTGCCCATGGAGGTGTGATCAGATTTGTTGAGAGGTTAAAAATGCCCGAGAAACAGATCGAAGCTCCTTTACTTGGTTTCATGCTTGGGACAAAAAGGGGTGTATGCTCTAAGCTGTGTATTTGCGTGAGAGTGTAACACTTCAAGTGGGCTGGAACTTGGAAAGCTCCTTGCAATGTGTCGTGGTCCGCACCACGACGGCTCGGTAGCAGCGTCGCGGACACTCAGTGCTCGGTCATGAGTGACGTGGACAGACACCAACGATTAGTCAGCTAGGTTGCGACTAGGTGTTATGTCCGGTCACAAGTGTCGGGCTCGGGAATGCCCGGACAAAGTGTGGAATTCGTCGGACAAGGATGAACGCAGGACTTCCTTGGGGATGAGAAGGTCCACGGTGGAGTTGATTGATGAGGAACAAGATTCGAGTTCCATCGGAGATTGAGTATGAAAGTTATGCAGCTTTGATGTTCACTCCTGTCACTTGGGTTGAACCATATAAGACTCTTTAGGGGGTAGTAGGTGTTTGAGCTCTCCAACTCCCCTGGGTGCATGGATGATTGTCAAACATCATGAAACTTAAGTGAGCTTCCCCGGAAGGGGGCAGGCTTGATGGCATGTCAAAGGACAGCGTTGAGTCTCTTCGGGATAGGACATCCCGGGGACATTACCGAGTAGTCGGGGGGCTCGGTAGTGTGCATCATGTGCCGAGAGGAGGGTCGTTATTTTGAGACGGTTGCGGGACGCTCTATTCGTGAACCTTATCAATGGGATAAGATCCTCCATGAGGGCTTTCGGGAAGCCCGGTCAACGAGGATCCGTGTTGCATTAGCGGTGCTCTTGGGTTCCGGGACATCGGTACCACGGGATGGGCGACCCCGTGGGAACGTGTGGGACTAAAGGGGATAATTCCTAGTATTCCTATGAAGGGAAGGATGTCCCGGGAAGCTAATGCCTGCTCGGTGAATGGGACACTACTCGATGAGGCATCGATGGCCGAGTGGGGGACAGTGATCCATGAACGCGAGGTGCGCATTCACAGGTCGGCCTCCTATGAACTCAACGGGAGCGAACATGACTCCCGGTTGCTTAAAGGATCGGGAACTACTAGGAAGGAGCTTGAGTGCTCGGGATGAGGATAGTTGCCCGAACGATCGAGACGCGCGCTCCGTACTTGACACGTCCGAGAGTACTTTGGGACTTGACAACTCCCAGGCCACATTGAGGCGAACAATGATCATGACCGATGAACGGAAGGAGCACTCGATAGGAAGCCTCGAAGCCGGATGGCGTTCGAGGACCATGTCCCAAAGGAGCTTGCCAGTGAGATCGGGGTCGGACGATGATGAACAACGTCGTCCGCACAAAGGATGCGATGGTGTCGAGTCATGGGTTGGAGTCAGCGACAGGACGCTCTGTCGGGCTAGTGCCAGGACCAGAGTGTCGGGACTAGTATGCGACGAGGGTCTGGAGTATGGGTCAACCATGATGCGGAATACCCGAGATGACAGGTTGGGCGAGTGTCGGGATAAATAGCCGACACCAGGAAGCGACTAGTATCTCGAGAAAGGAACAACAGTGAAGCGAGCAAGCCTCGATAGGATGATTTGAGTTGTGAAGAGTTCAATGTGAGTCGGAATGGACAGAACCTCACGTGAAGGTTGGTCAAGACTCGGCGGAGTCTTGACGTCGTACGGTCATTCCGCAACGAAAAATTTAGGACCATAACACAATGCATCACTCTCCGGCCCCTTGTTGACAATTTGTCTTGGATTTGGTTATACGTCATTTTTTTTTGATAGTTAGAATCATTTTATTAACGAAGCCAAAGCTCAAAGGACAATGAGTCTACGCTCCACACACCCATTACACCAAACCTAAGCACCCCTTGAGTCAATGTCAATACAATTTTTAGTAAAAATAACATGAAACATAACAATCCAAAATCAGACTCCGTTTAGAGTGGTTGCGAGTTGCAAGTTTTTGGTTTTTAAAATTTTTTATCTCCTTTTAGAAATTTTTTTTAGAGCTCAATTTTTTTACGTTTTTAGTTGTCTACTTTATTTTCGGAACCAACAACTAAAAAGTAGAAATCATAAATTATAGTCCCCAAATATTAGTGTTTAGTATTCGTATAAATTAAAAACTCAAAATCACATCGAGCAAGCGGAAGTCAACACACCCCGAACACACCAAAAATAACCAACCTTGCCTAGGA
Organism: Tetragonia tetragonoides; assembly: GCA_038025085.1. NCBI lineage: Eukaryota > Viridiplantae > Streptophyta > Magnoliopsida > Caryophyllales > Aizoaceae > Tetragonia > Tetragonia tetragonoides. The sequence goes on along the minus strand of CM076152.1, from coordinate 30,783,945 downwards.
AAGACTCTGGAATGATCCTCTTAACTTCTTGTAGATCACATTATGCAAATACTGCAAACTCAACACCCGAAACAAGAATTCCTCATACTAGCAAAATTCCCACGAGTACATCTCAAAGAGTTCGCACACCATACATGCGGAGATAGTTGCACTAAACTTAATTTCCTTGTTATATGTACTCCTTTTCTGCCTTGTAGGAAGTTATATCAGCCACACATAAACTTTTTTTGGTTTGTTTATTACTTATTATTATGATTATTTATTTTGTAAGTTCCAAGTAGATCTAGTTTGCACGCATGATGTCTCATCCAATTAACACAAAAACAGAAAAAACTTGTGTAGACTTATTAGTCTATGGTGGATTAAGGGACTAGATTTTTTTTTAAAATACATGTTCGAAAATATTTGCACTAGTGCTTTTGGTTTACGGTTAGCCAAATCCACACAAGACAATCTAACATTCACAAAAACTTATATAAGACGGTCTTATCGTAACTTTACTGTATTTTTTTTTATTATCATAATCTAAATAAGCTTGGCCAATAAGAGTTGCCTAATCCTTCTTGCATAATCGTCTAACAGGCAAATAATATATGAAATTAGGTCCTAGCTAATAGCTTCTAAGCATGCTTTTGAATAGCTCCGAAGATATTTTTGAGCATAGAGACACTGAACTTAATGAGTTTCAATCTCACCTCATCATAAACACGAGTGTTGAAAATATTCTTAGATGAGAAGTTTAAAAATAATATTCAATTTAAAATCATGCATAACTTTATAAAAAAAAAATACAAGTATTTGTATACAAAGCGTCAAGATTCAAGTTACATAGGTTCTAATTTTCTTTGAACTCGTCTTCTTAACTATGTTTAAGAAAAAAGGTATGTTATTTTCCTCTTATTTCAACTCATTCAATTAATAGAGATTACTTACCCGGTCAGATCAATATAATTTACCCAATTTGTAGAGACTAAAGACTACTTACTCCGCCAAATCAGATAGGTATTTATTACGTATTTAAATAAGGGACTGCTTACCCGATCAATTTCATAGACGACTTTTTACCCAATTAGATCAGTATATTTACCCACTCAGCTCGAATCACCTCTAAATAACAGCCCATGACCCTACCAATACCTTGCCTCCCTTAAAAACATTTGAATAGAAGTAGTCACTAGTCAGCCACATCCCCATTTCCTAGAGTTGCGCTGTCAAAATTTGGTCTATCCCGAAGTCTGAATCGAGAAAAATCGACAAGAAAATAAGTTGACAGCTGAAAAGCCCACTAAAAATTTACACAAAAATTCATTAAAACCGGGATAAACGAGAATAACAGACCGAATCTGCTAAAATAGGCATAAAAATGATCAACCCTAAAAATCCGACCCAAACACAATTGGAAATAACGATAGAAACTGATTTCATATCTTGAAAACCCATCAAACCCAAAAAAATAAAATCGATCCGACCCGAATCCGCTGAACCGACCCATTTGATGGGTGTACGCCGTTTCCCCTAAACAAACCAAAGTCACTCCTTCATTTTCCCCACTTTTCTTCCCTAAATACACCCCCAAATTCCTTGTCAAGACATTTTCACATCACATAGCCCTTCAATGCCATTTCTCCATACCTTCCCCTCAAAAGTCTTTTTAGCAATTTCCTTTTAATTTATAAAAGACACACACCGCGTTAACCGCAGTCTCTGCACCTGCACCACATCACCCAACCGTGTTCCTTTTTTTTTTTTCTTAACCCTTACTACTTATACACCGTCATACCAATTTACCAATACCAAACACCAAACACCAAAAACCAAAAACCAAAAACCAAACCCCACAAGTATAATTCTACACATACAAGTATACAACTCACTCTCACACACCTCTTTCAAACCAAAACCAACCAAAAATCAAACACATCAACAAATCTACACTGAACGAGCCAAAAAAAAAAAAAAAAAAAAAAAAAAACCAAATCTACACCAAAAACCCAAAAAAGAGGAGAGAGAAAATACCCAAGAGCAGCCATTTATCATGATAGAAGAAGCAGGTCATGGGCCACCCCATGGAATACTATTAGCAGTGGTAGTAGTATTGGTAGTATTAGCACCAGTACTAATTGGTGATGGTGAAGCCATAACTGAAGCCATTTCAGAGCTTTTAAGTCCAGTTGGTCTTTTACTTTTACCCATTATTCTCTTACTTACAATCCAATTTCTATCATCTGAACGTGGCTCTTTTGTTTCATCTATTTTCTCTTTTGGTGAACCTGACTCTTTTCATCGTGCTAGTGGCTCCCCTTTTGGTGTTGGTCTTGTTCTTCTTCTTGTTTTGTTTCTTGTTTATTATAGGGTTTCTCTCTTTGGTGGTGATGATGATGGTGGTGACTGATCAGATTCGTCATTTTCAAGTTAGATCTGATAATGGGAACTTTTTTTTTTTTAAATTATGTGTAATTTTTTTTGGTTTTGTAATTTGTGTTTTTGTTTTTTGAGATCTTGGGTTATTGTTGTTTGTTTTTGTGTATAGTGGTAGTTAAAATGGTGGAAAGTTTGTTGTATAATTTTATGTATGGGTTGAAGATGCATTTTAATGGAAGAATATGCAAATGCAAGATATCAATACAGATACTTATTACATTTTCTATGGGATTATTTACTGGTATACCCTTCTATGAACTCTGTTGTTCTTGCAATGTTAGTCTCTAAATTTTGAATCTGGCAATATTTCATTTTTCTTTGTAATTTATTGTTAATTTTGCTTTGAGTTTGGTTTTTGTTGTTTTGAGATCTGGGTGGTTGTGAATAATGGTAGTTAAGGGAAGAAGTTTGTTGTATTGTTTTGAGTTGAATGAGCAGATCAGTATCACTGAATATGCAGATGGAGAAAAGTAATCATAGTCAAATGTTTTGGAAAATTACTCATATGCCCTTCTGGTGTTCTTGGTGTTTGTTTCCTTTTACAGCAGGAGAATTTTCAAATTCTTTGAATCTGTTTGATCTTCACTATTCTCATTTGCCAGAGAAATGCAGTCTCAAAGTTTCAACTAGGAGTAATCATTTGTTTTTTTTTTTTTAAATTTTGCTATCCTAAAGACTAAAGTCAAGTAAAAAATAATAAACATTGCAAAAATGAACTCAAAAGGTAATCACATTTACAATTATAACTCTCAAGTTCAATTTCCCTCAACAAAAAAAAATAAAAATAGAAACTTCTAAGTTCGATTTAGGATTATTTAAGCTAGAAAAGTCAAGTTCAAGTGGAATTCTTTGGAATCAAATCTTAATGCAATCCCAATTAGCAAACCTTTTATCACCCCTAAACTTTTAATTAATGTACCTACTATACATCAACTTATAGAAGTATGGCATTAGGAATTAATGGATGTTTAAGTGATTATGAGTATTGTCTCAACTATGATGTTGAGGGTACGGTTCATATCGACTTTTGTGTCTTCTCTAAGCTCCAACACTAGGAAAGAAAAAAGGCATGGTATTTCATATATGAGTTATGCTTTAGTTGTTTAGCATGTGGAAGATCATCGAGGTTTGACAATAGTTGACCCAACTTTTTAACTCATCTCAAGTTACCGATATAAACTTGGGAAAGAAAATCCGAATTGCAAGGCGACGGCTAAATATTTTTTTGGTTCACAACTGAGGGTATCTACTGTCGACCACAATGATTATTTGCTCGCGCTGATTTGTAGGCATCTCATAAGATGAGACATCTAACCAAGAAATTTAAAATTGTTCCATAACCAAGACAAAATTCGAACTTTCAATCTTAGTTAAAAATAAATAATCCTTATTACTGAATCACACCTCTTTAGGTATTCGTCGGCTAAATATAACTACAATAGGAATGACAAATGAGGGTGGAATTGTCACTTGCAATTCGGTTGGAATTTCAGGTCAAGACGTGTGATAATGCACAACGTTGATATGGTGGTTGACTAACTAAGAAGCTACGGCAGCCAATGTGGTGGTAGTGATTAGTGAAGTAAATTCAAGTGTCCCTCTCCCTTTCTCACTGGTCACTAAAACGTATGCTCTTTTTGTCTTCTTATGGAGTATGAGTTTATGACTATTTATTGAGGCATTTATTTTTAAATTCTTCATTGCGATCTCAGCAATTTTGCACGTGGCTTCACATCTTCATGTCCCGGGGGATTGTATAATTGTATTGTACGTCCGCAATTGTGATGTGTGAGTGTGATGTGCTGCCTTTCCCATGGCTCTTTACAGTTTACACATGACATTGGTCCAAGTCCAACTAGTGGCCGTAGTGGGCTCACAATTTTTGAAATATTTTTAAAAGAATTATTTTTATGATGGGAAAAGGTCTATAGCAAAAAAAAAATTGTTTAAAATTGGCTGTGAACGTGAGCACCTACACGAAATAATTCACGGAATATCAGAGCTTACGTGTCAGAAGTTAGGAGGTGTACTTTTAACCAGCCCAAAATTAATTTTGATAAAAGTTGACTCACACCTGATTATTTGAACATAATAATTTGACATTAGCCTCAATTTTGATCTATATATGATAATTTCGATATTACCATTAACCTTCCCTAATCAACGCCAACCAGAAGTTAAAAGATCTTATAAGATTAACTTAACCCGAAATGGAATTCAATACAAAATATAAAAAAAAAAACCTAAATCGACTACTAACTTAAGATGACTCGGACTTCTCATATTTTTTCATTAGTTTTTATAATGCCAATGAACACCTTTCAGTTTTTTTTTTTTTTTAAATTTTAAAATTTTTTCATTCGAAACAACTTTTTATGAGGTTTTTCTTTTCGAAAGCCACCTGAACCTATTATTCCGTCAGAAAAACACATGAAATGAATAATTTATTAGCACTTCAGAGTTGAGTGCTTTTTGAATTTCTTAATTTTGATTTATCTAAGACTTCTACCATAGGTTTTATACCAAAATTTCACATTTAAACTTCTAACTGTAGCTCGATAAATTCCCTAAATAAAAAAAGTTTGAAAATCTTACTTAGAGTATTTAAGTCGGATTTATGATTTTTCACTTTAAGGCCCGGATCAGGATTGCTCTTTTTTAATTAACCAATCAACTCGAGCTGTATAAGATATGGTATTGTCCAAAATCCAACTTTTTCGATAAAATGATTCATTGTTGAGTCTGGACAAGACCGCGTACACCATGCCAAACATTAGACTGAAATCATATAGTCAAAGTAGTGAATTAGTCGATAAATAAACTAGTGGTTTTAAGCCTGATTTTAAGGTACTTTAACCAAATATTAATTGTATTACTGCTATAAATAAGTATTTAGTTGATTGTTTTTTTTTTTTCTAGTTTTCGGGTGGATCCAGTTGTTATGTGAAATCCTCTAAATTGTCCAATACAGGGTCCTTCCAATATGTCATGCAAACCGGATCAGACGACCAGACCAAATCATTTTTGTGTCAGCATGACTTGTGTGGACGTAGTCCACCGTGGACCAAGTAATTTTGAGGCGTGATTTCAGGTAAAGTAGGGGGTGGCTCCAGGTAAACTAATTTTAAGGGGTGACTCCAGGTGAAGTAAGGGGTGACTCCAAGTAAAATAGGGGGTGGCTTCAGGTGAAGTAGAGGTGACTCCAAGTATAAATTTAAAGGATGACTCTAGGTAAAGTAGGGATGACTCCACTTTTAAAGGGGGTGACTCCAGGTGAAGTAGGAGATGACTCCAAATATTGATCCACCATAAACTAAATCCACACAAGTTTTTGTATTCTTGTGTTGGTCCAAGGTCTGAAACTTTTCACGTTGCGGGCCACAGACTTCCAAACCGAGTCCGAACCACCAAACATCCCCAATCAAGTTAAGGGTCTTTTCCATCAAAACATGGCCCTGAGGTGATTGTCGAGAAAGTTAACCCCTCAAATAAAGTGATTTTATTAAATAAAAATAATACTCCATAGGAGATTTCTGGGGGAAAAGTTGAAGTCACTCACTATGTTAGGTAAGCTAATAAAGTGACTGATTTTATGGCCAATTTTGATCACTCATGCCCTAATTTACTATGTTGGTCGAACTCTTTCGACCAATCCCTTACCACTATTTTGTCACAAATTCTTACCTAATCTTATGATTAGGAAGGATTCTAATCTCATCATGGGGTGACATTAGGTATGCAAGTGGAAGAGGTGGGAGGAGAAAGAGTGGTGAGGAAGGAGAGAGAAAGGAAGAGGAAGGAGCTTCCAACTCTTAAAATCATGATTAAACCATTTGCTATTTTGTTAAGAGATTCCTTAGAATAATTCTCTCTAGAGAATTATCCTTACTTTCTTGCTTTTTCAAAAAAAAAAGAGTTCCAAATAAAGAAATCAATCACAATGAGAAACCAGCATAAACAAATTACATGACTTTAATAAAATTTAATAAAGTAACTAAAAGAAAAGAAGGAAATTGTTGGCCAACACGATTTTCATTTTTTGTTGTTGTGAAATTACAAGCATCTTCATCCATTTCATGGTCTACAACTATCCTGGTCTGAGTAGAGCCATCGCAAAGGAAAAGCTCTACCAAGACCAGAGAAAGCACTCTTAAGTCTCTAACCTTCCCTAGTAGGAGTAGCACACATAATCGTAGGATAATACGGCGTGCTTAAAACTCATAAACCGAATAAAGAACACAAAAACTTATATGAGGCCACAATTATCCTTCCTCTAAGTCTGGCCGTCCAGAACGTAGAGAAATTGGGTTTTGCCGATTTTTCAAAGAGATACCTGTACTGTGATTTATTAATCCACTAGTATCCTTCCTGATTATTATCCTGCAAAGAGCCCAGGCATTCGGTATACTACTCACGTGACGAATTGCATACAATACTAATGCATAAGCATTACAAAATATGAGTGTGACATCCCATTTACTCGGGGTAAAGAGAGGAAAAAAGAGTAAGGAAAAATATAGGTTCCTGGCATAAACTCGGCACCAAAAATATCCCTTGCCACCCTGGGGAAGCGCCGTCAGATACAGATGCAAGGGCCATAAGAGTCAATCAGATAAACTTGCATCAACTCCATTACTCCAATCGAACCTTTTTGCCCATTTTCACAAGCCAATATTATGAATCAGGGCCTCTGATCATGTTATGCCGTCTATTCTACTTTCCAGTTCGATTCAAGGTTAGCCTGTGAACATAAACACACTGCAGTCAACAACAATGCAAGTATACAGACAAAAATTAGTATAAGATAAATCACGTTGCACATGCCAAGGGCAACCAAGCGGTCGAGAGCCACAGATTATACTCACATCAATTGAGCATTACGGTTATAAGTCCCATTGACTTGTTCACCTCACAACTCTCACTATGCAACTGGCTTGCAAATTGAGGGATCATAGCTTGAAAGAAATACTACTCGTTAACTTGCTACCACCACCACTATGAATCCCACCATCAGCATATTTGGAGAAATTGAAATGTACACCAACCTTAGCCCTAACAGCCTTGCGGTTTTCAACTATAAAATTTTCCCCTAACAATCTCACAGTGCCGCGTTGTTGAGTACTACTTAAAGGTGATTCAATGGCAGGATTTGTTACTAGGCATTCTAACCGCTAACGCTGCAGTAAATGTGAACCCTTGCATCGCCACAGCCGATTATTCCTATTTTCTCAGGGGTAAGAAATCAGTGAAGCAAACTGTGCAAAAGCCCAAGTAGACCAAATCAGCCAAACCGTACTGCTCCGTATATGAGCATCTTCTTTTGTGTTTTATTTTTCTTGCTTTTTTAGTTTATTTGGGGGGGGGGGGGCACGAGCAGGTGGAGGAGTTATAAAGCAAATTGTACTTTCTACACTAACTATGAACCAGCAATTGCAGTCAATTCCTTTGAGCAAACATTATAACAAATAGGAAATTTAAACAACGTTTGCATTGGCTACAATTAATATAAAAAAAAGATTGAACATTGACAAGCCAACAACGAAACTATATCCACACATGCTCCTGCTGATGGTTGAGACCTAACAGAACAACTGAATGCAGTCCAATGCCAAAGGAAGAATCTATTTATCAATAAACAAGATCTCAAGCCTCTATTCAGTGCAGCTACGTCAATGCATTGTTTCACTGCCTAAAGACTTGGACTAGAAATCAATACTGAATGCCAATCATTAAGGTATCCCACCAAATATGTTACAGTTTTCTCTCATTTCAAAGTATATTCAGGATAACATTCTAGGCTATTATTTTCAAAGCTAAGTGAACACACAACGCTTTTTGATCGTTGTGAGTTTTCACTGAGCAGGCTTTTTCACAAAAATGAACATGAATCTCAATGGATACCAGATGAGCCTTTGATTCTCTAGCTCTGTTCTCTTCATCCTGCACACTCCAGGCACCCACCCACAACCCACCCCGGAGCCTCAAGAGTAAAATCTCACTAGTATCCGCCAACATTGATCTTATACATTATAATCCCACCAGTTCTCATCCTCTTCCTTTTTCCTCCTAAAACCCGTTTCTCAACTACTTCTTTCAGGTAAATTTGTGTGCACATCTACAACTGTAACGACCATGAATCCATTTTTTCCAGTTGGATGCAATAAATGTATTGCCAATTCTGTATATCCAAGACAAAATTCCCCTAATGTCATTCCATTTTTCCAGGTCATGGGCCTTTTAAATTCTGCAATGACTTAGTTCCCAATGGCAATGCTGTTATATTCCCATGATGTGTTGCTTCCAGTTCCAGCCACCAGCGAGTAAAACGTAATGGGGGGGGGGGGGGGAGTGCAAGAAATTGTAGAGATAGAACTATGAAGGAACGTAAAACATAGGCACACATTACAAAAGAAACCGGACTAAAAGCAGGCCATCGTGGTTTATCAGAAGTAACCTCGGTGCTGAATGTAAGGGTCCAACTACCAAACCAGTCCACACCTTAGCCTAATGTTGTGAAACCATTAGCTAGTTAACAATTATTTTTACCAAATACTTTTAATACATTCATCTAGAACAGTATTATTAATTTTTTTGAGTGGAAGAACAATATTATTAACAACATAGAATTAGCTTATCAGCTATCCACTAGCCTATCAGATAGTAATGCTAAAAAGAAACAAAACATAGCCTAAAAAGAGTGTTATCTACCAGTCAACTCACGTTTGAAGGACATCTTCCTTAATACGGGCCAAGATAGCAGTTTTGAGGAGAAACACAATAATAACAACAACATAGATGAGAGGAACAAGATATTAGCCTCATAAAGAATAGAGAACAAGTAGAAACTATAACATTCTCAAGCACATTCAACGCACCAACACATCAGGACACAGAAATTCTATCTGACAAGGGAGAAGAAAAGAAGAAGCGACTACTTGCTGACGCAGAGTTAGCAAGCATGAAGAACAGCAGCTCAAGTAGCTAATGTATTTGAAGGAACATTTCATATGACACAAACACCTGTTGGATCTAGTTGTCAAGAATATACTGCTCTCTGTTTTTGTGAATGCAACTGCTCAAGATCTTCTTCCCCGCCCCACCGCGCACCCAACGCCTCCCCTGCTTAGAATGATGTTCAACTGCTACAATTGATCATGTATTACTGTTCTCTGTTTTTGTTAGCACAACCACTCAAGAGCCTCTTCCCCCGGCCCACCATACACCCCTCCCCTCCTTAAGATGGTGTTCAACTGCTACAATTGATTCATGTATTACTGTGTGGTCAGTTATTAATATAGGGTGGAGCTAAATACCACTACCCACTTGACTAAATACCCCCCCCCCCTTTTAGCTTGAATTTCCATTTTTACCCTTGTTCTAAAATTCAATCTCTCCTTCTACCTTCTAATTTTTGCAAAGGGGTGTTAAACAGAACCTCCAACACCCTTTTTAGTTGTTTTGATGTTTTTTTTTTAAATTCATTTTTGTTCTGTTTAATTTATTTGTGTTCTTAGAAATTGAATGCTCAAAAGTGTTTGTTGGGCATGTTTCTGTAACATTTATTTTTGTAATTCAATTTAGGATTATAATTTCACAGATAAATACTACCCGTACATACATACTACAAGCCTTTCTTTTCTTTCTTTTTTTTGAGAAATTCTCTACATGCCTTTCTAATCTCAATCAATTGCACCCTTAAAAAAAAAATCTCCATTGCCATTTGCAAACCAGGCCCATATGCCTTCCTTTTCCCTTCAGCATATTTTCCTCCTATTGTTTGACAACTTCAAATGCTCATCTACATCCCAAAGAAATGTGGAAACTGGGCAAGATTTTGGGGGAGAGAAGGGGGTGTCGTATGGGAGGGATGACTCCCCCTGGTGACTGTTATGGAACTGTGTCGGCGGTGACCAGGGGGTGTCGTCCCCCGAACCCCGCACACGACACCCACTCCCTCCCCAAATAAAAACAATCACAAAGGAGAGAGAGAAATTACTGTGATTCTGCCCAAAATCTTCAAATCATCAAGGGAAAAAAGAAGAGTATTGCGCCTCAAGTTCAATTGGGAGAAGAGAAGGTGAGAAGGGGGGAGGGATTCAAGTGTGAGCCGTGGAACTGCAAATTCAATTAAAGATATGGCCATTGCTGAAGGTGGAGTATTGGAGTGAGGAAGGAGACAGTGGAGTTGGGGAGAGAGAGGATAGGAGGGTTTCTATTTTTTTAGCCTATATATACTAAGGGGTATTATAGGCAATTCAAGGCAAAAGGGGTGGTATTTATACAAGTGGGTGGTGGTATTTAGCACCTATGTTAATATATTATCTCAAAAAATCATTTAATACTTTGGTCCAAGCATGAATTGGTGAATTTATAGCCTTCTGCAACTCATGTTGTTGGTTTCCTTCTTTTCAAAATAAATAACAAAAATAATCGACTCCTTTTTCCAAATTTAAAAAATCAGCTTCAATGATGCAAATCACAAGGAAAGGAAAAAAGAAGGTCAAGACTTAGGCCCTGTTCTCTTCAACGGAATGGTGCAGGACGGATTGGAACGGAACGGAACGGCGTGGATAATTCAAAAATATGTGAGACAAAATGAAGTACAGAATGCGGCGCGGAACGGAACGGAACGGAACGGATTGGAACGGAACGGAACGGAACGGAATGCAGCATGGAATCGACGAAAAGAACAGGGCCTTAATGGCATAGATGTAGTAACTTCGGAAGCAATTTTCGACAATTATCAACGATACAAATGTTTCCGAAAACTACTACATCTATGCCTCGAATCTCAACCTTCCTCGTTCCTTTTCTTTTAATCTGGATCATTAGATCTAATATTACTGCGAAATTCCGTGAACACAAGACAGAAAAGGAAACGCCATGAATAAAACTGCCTGTTCAAAAAGCAACTTGGCCAACATATAACTATCCACATTATTTGCTGGAAAATCAAATTACTTCACCAACTTGACAATCTTCCTAGTAGTAGTGATAGAAACATTTCTGGATAAAAGTGTGTGAATTCATTTTCATTTACCCAGATAATGTTGGTTTGCAATTAGTTCGACAGTCTTACTAATTTCCCACCCACCCAACCCGGTTGGTAAGGCCTGGTTCATACTAATTATTAAAGAGCAACATTACCAAAAAAAAAACTACAAAGACTACAAAATCCAATATTTTTAGCTCCTAACACTTTCAAAATTACCCATAAGCCAACTTTATCCACGTTATACGTCAGAGTCAGATTATCAAATGCATTACTTGCTACACATGCATTTCTAATGCCCAAAAGACTTGTAAGTTGCAACAGAAGGAGCGAATAGATATAGTTCACAGAAGCAAACAGAGGCAATTTTAAAGGCAATTATAATTTTAGATATAGGCAAACAGAGGCGATTGTACCACCGCACTCAACATAAGATAATACTAACCATAAACGACGTAATAAAAATGAAGGTAAAAAAAAGAAAGCAACAAGCAAGTGCAACTTTTTTTTTCTAACCTTGTGCCACTCCGAAACTTTGGAGCTTATCACAATGTGGAGTTGGCAGATTACGACTCCATTGACGTCGCTGGAGTTCAATGTGACAGTAGCGACCAAGCAAGTTTTTATATTCCTGAATCACATTGTCTTCAATATTTTCTCTAGCGGCACTTCCTAACGGATAACTGCGATCAAAATCTGGTGATTTAACATAAAACTCCACCCCATAATTCTCAGTCGCCCTGGGAATTTGATAAGAATAGTTTCTTTGCAGAGAATACTCAGGCTCCGAGAAGGGCAAATACGCAAGTAGTAAGATCAACAAGAATGGTACCAATTGAAGGAACACCATCAAATTAGGCCCTCCGCCATTACCCTCTGTCCTTTGTTGAGTACCCGCTGCCCTAGTAGTCCTATAGACATGAGATGTATGAAACATGTTTGACTGACCAAAAAAGGCTCGGAATATTTCATCCGGGTCAAACTCATCATCAAAGAAGTCATTATTAGTCCTCCGCCTACGTCGCCGCACATTGTGCTGTTGGTTGTACTCAAAGTCTTCAACCAAACCAGTTTGATCATATTGCCTCCGCGAATCCTCCTCACTCAAGCACTTGAACGCCTTAGAAACTTTCTTAAATGCCTCTTCTGCACCAGGAGCTTTGTTCTTATCAGGATGAACTTTCAACGACAACTTCCTATAAGCCTTCCTAATTTCCTCCACCGAACACGCCTTCTCTACACCCAGCACTGCATAATAATCTTTGTTCTTATTAACCTGCCTAATCAACTGAACATGTTCCTCGGTATAATTCTTCTCTACACTCGAAGCCCCCTCATTTTTGACCGCTGAACAGCCATTCTGGCTCCTATCAACATGGTGTCCATTCTCAGAAGGGCCAGGAGCACCCGAATCAATTTTCTCACAAGCAGCAAGAAGATCATCAACAGACAAATTATGATTAAGTCTCTGAGCCATCTTTATGAATTTAAGCGCACGCTGTTTATTACCGGACGCTATCGCTGCTTTCGCAATACCAACACACTTAATAGCCTCATCCTTGTTACCATCCATGACTTTACCACTATCGTTCAACTCTCCCTAATTCAAAACGAATTTGAACTCAATCGAAGCCCTAGAACTCAAATTCCAGGACCCAGAAACAAAACAATCCAAACGATACGAAACCCTAAATATCGCCAATTCAACTATCAATCTCAAATTCACAATAATAGAAAGAGCGTAGGGTTTCTCTTACAAATCCAGAAAACGCAAATTCGCAGCTCGATCAAATATATGATATGTAGATCTGAAAGATATCATATGCCGATCAACTTTAACCTAAAATTCGAACAAAAGAGAATCTAAATCAGGGTTTTGATGGTTTAATTCAATTAGAGAAGTAAAGCATCAAGTGATGAAATTTTCCCCTAAAATTGGGACGAATTTAGCATAGATTGATCAGAAAAGTAGGAAATTGTTAAAATTTTCAGATCATAGATGCGAATTAGATTGCAAATTGGACTCACCTGAATATAACGAGGGCTTGTGATCGAAGACCGATCGATGTGAGAGAAAAAGAGAGAGACTAGTAAAAATGATATACTAGTCCCGCATGAAGAAGGAAGCCAAATAACATCTGGTTTTTATTAAAGGTGACGACGTCTATCTTGCAACCAAGCTATCACAGAGCGCCATGTCAACATACTATTGTACAAAAGTACGTCTTAAAGAAGTGTTTTACCTTTGCCAAAAAAAACCCTAAACAAAAAACAAACATTACAATAAAAGAGAGACGGAAGTGTTTTACCTTGGTTTTTTTTTTATTAAAATTGTGCATTTAAATTAAATTAAGTTGAAACTTATTTAGGACGTGGAGTCCTAGTACAATCAAGAGTATAAGTTGCTCTACAACAATTAGGTACATCATTGAACATCATACACTCATTACAAACAATGATCACTCGAATCTAATTTAACAATACAGTCTGCTAATTCATTCTACTCCCTATATACATGGAGTATCGTCTTATGCTCCAAGCTCATAATTAGTTCCCTGCATTCCATAACAACATTGAATAGAGGACTTTTGTTAGCATGTTCTTTTGTAATGAGCTGAAAGGCTTTCAATGAATCTGTGCAAAGTACAATTTGATCCCATTTCCTGTATTTGATGATTTTTAATGCCTCCCTAATAGCTATCAGCTCTGCAGTGAGTATACTCTATGCTCGGATCTTCTTGTGGAAGCGTAGTCTCTAATCTGCATTGGAGTCCCTGAAAACACCAGCAATTTTTGCAACCAAATTTGAACTATCAAATGCAGCATCTGTGTTTACTTTAATCCAACCCAGAGGAGGAGGGTCCCAAGTAACAAAGACTTTCTCCTTTCCCTTCTTCTGCTTACCTGCTTTCTGGTGGAAAGCCCAAAATTCCCAAGCTTTGTTCTTAGCATTCTTAAGCCAAATGTCAGCTGGAGGGGTGGTTTTGCCAAATGTGAGGTCATTTCTTTTCTTCCAAAGAAGCTAGATTAGGAAGGAGAAAAGTGTGGACAAAGGTAGGTTATCAATGGGTTTGGTGGAATTGAGGTTGTCATGGAGCCAAGTCTGACGATCAACATTAAAAAGAGGTATTAGACACATTCAGTTAAACCCATAAGCTAGCAGTTGTAGAACAATATCTTAGGATATGTAAGGTGTCCTCAGTATATGTATGACAGAGAGTGCAACAGAAATCTGGTATCAAACCCCTAACCGCTAAAGACAAGTTATGAGCATGTCTCTCATACCAGGAGATCCATATGAAGAATTGGATCTTAGGAAGGGTTTGCACTTTTCAAATCCAGCTAGTATCCACATCATTGTGACCTTTTTTAACCAAGATATCATAAGCTTTCTCAGTATTGAATTTCTCATCCTCAGCTAGCAAGCATACAGGAAAGTCACAACTAACATTTAAGGGAATGGGGATAGCTAGCACAGATTGCAACAAATCAAGGCGGAGCACATAAGAACAAGCAGAAAAATCTCATTTAAAGTTAATGCAACAGCTCAGAGTTCTGTTTATGTCTTCTTTTTTTAGGGGGCCATACAGAAGGTTTTTGAGAGGACCACAACCAGACCAATTATCTTCCCAAAGAGAGATAGTTTGTCCATCACCTACAATACATAAGGAATTGTTTTTCAATAAATCTCACCCCCTAGAAAAATTCTGCCAAATATGCGAGCCATTCTTCAAGTTAATAGCAGTTTCCTGTGATCAAGGTATTTGCTCCTAAGCACATCTTGAGCTAGGTTGTTACCATCTCTCATTAATCTCCAGTTAAGTTATTCATTAGCACATCATTCATGATCTTATTGCTCCTAATACCCAACCCTCCTCTATCTTTAGGTTTGAAGACAACATCTTTATTAAGCAAATGCAATTTCTTTTTATCATTTTCATCCCCCCCACAGAAAGTTAATAACAATCCTGTCTAGTTCATCTAACACAGCAGTAGGGAGTAACAGATTATTCATATAATAATTCGAAATGGAGTTCAAGGTAGCATTGATCAAGCAGACCCTGCCAGCTTTAGTTAGACATTGAGACTTCCAAGTTGCTAGTTTCCTCTAACTTTTTGGACAACGTAATCTACATCATATTTCCTAGGTCTATTAGGAGACAAAGGAAACCCCAAGTAGATGCCTAGATCCTTACTTGGAGATAGACCAAGCAAAGTCTCAGCATACTCAATTATCTCAGTGTTGGAATTGGGGGAGAAATAGATTTTACTCTTTTTCACAATTAATTTTCTGTCCAGAGATCGACTCCAGAAGCAGAACAAAAATTATCAAGAGTATGCAAAACACAATCCAAAGTGTCCACAGTGGCTTCCCCAAACACAATAAGGTGATTTGCAAACAGAAGATGGGAGATGGGGAGCTTATTTTTACCAACCAAGAAGGGAACCCATTTATCATTCTTACAACTATCGTGAATAAGTCTAGACAACATTTCCATACAAAGGATAAAAAGATAAGGAGACAGAGGTCTCCTTGTCTAATTCCCTAGTAGGTTTGAACCAATTAGTCATATTTCCATTCACTACCACTGAAGCATTTGTAGTAGTGACACAGAACATGATTAATCTAATGGAGTCCTCATCAATATTGAAGTAATGCAAGCAATGCTTAATGAAACTCCACTCTAGTCTGTCATAAGCTTTTACAAGATCAAACTTCAATGCAATAAACCCTTTTTTCCCTTTTTTCTTTTTCATAGAATGCAAAATTCCATTTGCAACAATGACATTAGTATCTGAACCACGACCACAGATGAAACTTTATTGGTTAAGTGAAATAAGTTCATGCAAAAAGGGCCTTAATCTAGCTACCAGGAGTTTGGTGATGCATTTATACATAGTTTTACATAATCCAATTGGCCTAAACTGTTTAATTTGAGTTGGTTTATCAACTTTAGGAATCAGACGTATTGTAATATCCCGAACTTTTATTAAATATAAAAATTCATTTCTTTTAGAAAAGCTATCGTTTATTTATTGAATCTATTATTTATTCTATTATTTAATCTATTATATATATATATATATATATATATATATATATATATATATATATATATATATATATATATATATATATATGCGCACAATTGCTTGATGGATAAGTGGACATCCACATAAACAAGGCACATCCACACATCCACATAAACAAGGAACATCCACATAGCTTGCCATGTCATCTTTATTTAACATGCATGAACCTACATTAATACATATTTACTTTTATTAAATTATATTTTCTCTCCAAAAGTCAAGTACATGTATCTTACAAATACATTTCATTAAATTTTTTAATAATAATACACGCATATAATAATCACAAAGAACATCTATTTGCTCAATTGAGTTGTTGTATGATTAAAAGAGCATTATAATAACTTAAAAATTTGTATCATCCTAAGTTTAGTGTTATTCCACACATTTTCTTTTTGTATAGTTTATTTTTAGTTACGTTTCATATTTCATAATATGATTACAAGTTTATGCCTCGCATACATGAGGCATATAAGAAAATATAAGAATTGCTATATTGACATGTAGGTTTCGATACGTAAGCAAAATATTCACATGTCATAAAATACTTAAGATGCATGTATCTGATCTTATTTTACTACTATTAATTATATGATCACAAATTTATTTATACAAATTTTACAACGCATAAGAATGTATTGGCTTTCAATGAATGATATACATGGTTGTTAATTAATTAAATATAATTTCACTGCATCCATTTGATATTTAGGGCATCCTCTTTTTTGGACTGGATACTGCAGAAAACTGCAGCAAAATTAAATAGTAGTAGTATGGAAGTAGTAGTGGTGGTGGTCTTTTGGACCGAATATAGAAGTAAATTGCAAAAAAAAAAAAAAATAATAAACAAATTTGGCTATACAAAATCAGTTGGCTTATATCATGATTAACAACGAATGAGATATTGTATATTTTTGGTATTTTGCCCTAAAATTGGTGTAATGTGGTAGGTTTGTACATATTAAGGGATCAAGAGGTTCATAGAAAAGTATTTTTGTATCCATATATAACACATGTGCCAAAGGTGTCTTGGAAGTTTATACCAACAAAGATATTTTATTTAATATTAATACACAAACATAACTAGTTATATTTAATGGGTCAATTTTTAGAAGTTTTGGTTTGGTTAATTATAATTGGATTTATATTGTCTTTTGGGTTTAAAAAAAAAGGGGGTCGTGAGTTGGTTTGTGAGAAAGGAAAATTGGGCCTTTTAACCTCCTCCTTCCATACGTTGCTTTTCATCGGTTTTAAAAAAAAAAAAAAAGAAGAAGCCCTAACTCTATTTCTTAGTTCTTTGTATCACGTAAAAAAAATAGAGAGAGCTTCGCTCTATATCTCTTTTACCTCCTTTACAAACTGAGCTCTTTGGGTGTTGATTTAAGTGAAGGATTCATCCTCTCTCTTCAATCCAAGTAAGTTTATTGGTCCTTATGTATTAAAGTTTGCATCTTTTACGTTTATGTTGTGTTTTGCACATATATAAAACTCTAGGACTAGAATATTGATGGGCTATTGACCTCGTCTTATAATTGATCATGTTATATTGGTTAGATTTAATGTTTATGCATCTTTAGAGTTAGTTTTGTTAATTTTAGTTTTCTGTGTGGAAGGTTAACCGTGTTGGATCAATTTAAGGACTTTACTAGTTTACTGTGTTGTGGGTATTAATGAAATTTGTGGGTTTATTCAACCAAAAAAAAAAAAAAAAAGGCGATTGATGGTTGTGTTTACGGCTGACTAGAGTATTGGTTGCAAATGATAACACGAGTTGATCATGATGAAAATTAATTTGGTAGATTTAGTAGTAGTAACTGTAGACACCAAATTTTAACTTGTATTTTATTTTTTACTATTCATTATTATTATTATTATTATTATTATTATTATTATTATTATTATTATTATTATTATTATTATTATTATTATTATTATTATTATTATTATTATTATTATTATTATTATTATTATTATTATTATTATTATTATTATTATTATTATTATTATTATTATTATTATTATTATTATTATTATTATTATTATTATTATTATTATTATTATTATTATTATTATTATTATTATTATTATTAGTGGTAGTAGTAGTATTTTCTTCTATGGATCATAGAATAGTTGGGTAGAGAAGGCTTGACCCAAAAATGGGTTAAGTTTAAATCCAAATAAACAAAGCCCAAAGTTACTAAACAAAGGAAAAAAAAAAGGAAAAAGATAAATAAATTCTGATATGTGGGCTCCACGAAATTTTTACAAAAAAATAAAGGTAAAATCCCTTTCCCCCCTTTCCCCTTTTCCCACGTTGATCTGATTTTTTTTTTTTTCTCTTTCTTTTCCTTCCTTCTTTCCTAGTCATCTCTCTCTCTCTCTTCCCTCTCCTACCTGCCAGCCCCCCTTCCCTCTTCCCAATTTTTTTTTTTTTTTTTTGTTTTTGTAATTTCCCCATTTAAACAAACCCCTTTTTTTCATTTTTGATTCACTTTGTTTTATTTCCTTAAAACTCATCCCTAATTTTACCCCCTAAAATCCCTATTTATCCCCTAAATTATTATTTTTTTCCTTTTTTTTCCTTTTGACCATTTGACCAGATTTCTTTTAATTTCTTTTATTATTTTCTCTTTTTTTTTGTTGTTTTGTTATTTAGTTAATATTTATTTATTTATTATCCCTTAAACCCTAACACCCTCTCCCCTTGTATTTCCCTATAAAAACCCCATTTTTCTACTAAGTAAATGGCCCTTTTTTCTCTCTAACCTCTCTCTAGTAAAAATTCTCCCAATTGTCTAAGTGTTCTTCCTTAGTGAAATTACTCTCAAAAAACCCAAAAAATACCCAAAACCAAAAAAAAAAAAACTCCTATCATCATCTCATCATGAACACCTAAAAGCTTTTTTTTTTTTTAGTTCATCTCCTTATAATTTTCTCAAAAAAAATAAATTTTCTTTTAGTTAACCCATACTTATAGTATGCTTTTATTATGTATATTTACTAGGTATATATATATATATATATATATATATATATATATTTCTAGTAAACTTATTATTTCTTTTGGTTGGATTTGATATGCTGAGGTCATGCACCCCGTATTTTTCACTCGGCTACAATTCTTAGGTAAGAGTTCAAGTGCCCACGCGAACTCGTCCTCATGGAGGACATAGATCGAGCCTTTGAGTGTTTTTGCGGTGAGATTGAGTGTTGTTTGATCAAAATAAATGTTTGAACAATGAATGTCACTTTTTCCTCTCATCACCTTTTTTTTATTGTTAATAAAAATGGATAAAAATGATCATTCATGCATGTAGAAGTCTCGGAATTTTTATTGGTTTCAATTTGTAATAACTCGGATTTTTTGGTTTAGAAGACGTAACTTTGTTTGTAGTGTGAGGAAAATCCAACGGTTAGAATTTGATAAAATTGGTACCATATGAAATTTCAGCTCAATAGCTTTGATTAGAGATAAAAACCATCGAAATCCACAGTTAGATATTTCCTATTCTTTTTTTGAAATCCAATTATCCATTTTAGACCACCGTAACTAGATCTATAAATGACTAATGTTTGGTTACTTTTTTGACCTAAGCTATTTCTAAGAACATTAAAGAGAATTCAATAAGGGTTCTACAGACACCAATTTTGTCCGATTCGGTTAAGAAATAAATTTTAAATGATTTTTCAAATGGAAAAGTAATTCTGAACTGGTAGATGTTTGTTTAAGTTTAGTACTTGTTAATAATCGGCTAAAAGCAACCACTTAGAATAATAATTAATTTTTGATAATTTTTGTGTTTGTTCTTTAGTGTGTCTAGTTTAATTTGTATTAACAAGATTGAGTTTCATCATGTACAAATAATGATAAAATTAACCAATCGAGTTAAAGTCCACAAACGTCAATGTTCACTAATCTAAATAATTACAGTGATCCATGCTTACTAAGTGTAAAATGAATTTATAATTGGATACTAGATTCAATTAGGACCAATTTAGACTTTTGAGTTACTCAATCTGGGCTTATAATGAATTTTCAATGAATTAATCAAAATCAAGTTCAAGTCTGTCAATATGAGTAATAATTTGTTAACTTAGAATAGTTTAGAACATTAGGTTTGTTGCACAGAACTTTTGTTTATTTTGGTAAAATAACTTATAATTGCGTAAAAAACTTGATAATTTGTCTATATATCAGTCTTCAAGTCTAGTTTAATACGTGTAAATATCAGACTTAGATCGCTTGTAATTAATTCCCAGTAATTCAAACACCAAAGGTGTGTCAATTGAGTTCCAGAAACTTGTAATTCAATAATAACTCGTCAACCATGAACTGGTTTCACTTGAATTTTTTACAGTGGATAGAGGATGTAAAATGAACCAATTTAGGCTTTAGAATCACTCAATTTGATTAAGAAATGACCAATTTATGAATTAAAGAAGTTCTGCCCAGTTTATTGTAGATTCGATTTCTTGCGACTTTGTAAATAAATTATGTTTAATTATCAAATAAAATGATAAAAATACGAACATTTCCAGTTTATTATTTGAGTGTGTCCCACTAATTATAAAAATAAATTTGGAGTCGATAAGTTTCGTTTGGATTGACCCCTTGTCGAGTCTTTCACACCGCTCTTGTAAATAACCAATTCTTTTAGTAAATAACCAATTCTTTTTGTAAATAGACCAATTCATTTGTAAATAAACCAATTCTTGTGACTAAGTCCAATTCTCGAAGACAAAGATCAAGACCGAGCCCCGGAGGCGCCATGTACATGAAGATCAAGTCTTTTCTCTTTTTTTAGGATTTTTAGACATTTTTTGTATTTTATTGTAAATACTCAAGTTGTAATTCGTTTATTCCGAGGCTTCTTAATTATATTTATACATTTGCATTCATTTGTTTTCACCTAATAATACAACTCGAAAAGTAAATAAAAAGAACTTCTCTCACTTGTGTGATATATTCAGTTGCTTGTTTTCAATAAAACCAGTATATCCGTTTATGTACAAACTCGACTCGAAATCAAATTCGAGGTTAGAATCAAATATTTGCTTATACGCGATCATGGGTATTCCACCTACCACCACATCAAATCACCTTCATACAAAATCGCATTCCCTAGTGGAATCCACGTTCCCCAGTGACATCATTTTCCTCAGTGGAATACCTATGATCGAATAAAAGTAAATAATCGATCGTCCCCTCTTATTTGGCTTCGGGTCATCCCGGGGGATCCTACCGGAAAGACTCTTTTAAGCCATTACCCACCAATACATACCCATACCCTATACAAATCATCCGTCTACTCATCCCTAGTGAATGTTATTTCCCAGTGGAGAACGAATATTTTTGAGAAGCCTATGCGTATACTCAAAGCTAAGAATTGGGTTGATCCCCGTATATTACCGAATGTTGTTGGGTTGAACGCCTCGAATGAGTAGGCAAATCTTCCCATTTGAACCTTTTCTTACTTCTTATAGGGAAGTAGGGGGTTTCTCGGATCAATTCGACTCTAAGTCGCGAGTCATCATATAAGTTTCTTAATTATATCCCTCTCACGGGAAAGAACAATCATACCCACCTTAATGGCATCCAAAGTCTTATTGACTGGACCCCCCAGTCAGAACTATGTTAGGGCTTTGATACAAGAGTAGATTCAAGTCCTACAATGATTGGTACGTAGAGCAAGACATGCGTATCCAAGCCCGTTGTACATAAACGAATATACCGATTTCTACATACAAGTGTGTTGTGTGACAATGTGTAAATATATGTGCTTTTCCTTATCATTTTAGGCATTATATAATATAATTCAAAGCTTTCAATTGGGATACAACGTATTAGAAAAAAGCCCGTACTCAGTACGGAGAAGGAGACGTGTCCAGCGACGTCCGCACCTTCTAACCTAGACCCCGAACCAAGATCTTTGCGTTCGCAGACCAGTCAAAGAATTTTCGTGCCTTATCGGAATGAAGTCATTTTTTGGGTTTCTTAAATGGTTTTCCTTAAAATCTTTTATAAAACCCTTTCGTTTTGGAACTCGTCCTTGTTTGGGTCATAACAAGGTGGCGACTTCGAACCTTATGATGATTCCTTGACAATTGACCTCTTCAATCGGTCAATTTCCGTGGGACGTGCCCATCGGCACGTAACGCAATGATTCTCGGCTCGCAACTCTGAAAACCCGAAAAATCAGGCCTCACAGTAACTAGTTAGGTGCATATAATTGATGTGTTTATATACTTGGTTGGATACTACTGGTGTTGAGTTTTATGGAGTATAAGTTTGGACTTTTATAGCAGACGTTTCTTTTAAATTTTGTTCAACTTGATAAGTACTTATTTTTGGGTAAACTTCATAGTGGCTTTAAACGTGACTAAAGATTAGGGATGTAAATGGATACTCCATCTGCAGATATCCGCACCATCCGACCCGAATATATGGATCAAAACCCGAATAAACGGATCCTTAAGAGGGTGGTGGATGGAGCGGGTGACGGATCGGGTAGGATTCGGGTGGACAGTTTCCACCCGCGAACCCGACCCGCTAAAACCATCCATCACCCGTGATGCGGGAGCAAGTGTGCAAAGTAAACAGAACAACCAAGGAACTAGCAAGAGAACATATATTCTTGTTTACATCGAGTTCCTTTGGTGGTTATGCATTAAATTGACTCCTACAAAGATAATTACATGGAGTTTACACACAAGATCGGGATTAAAGCTCTTATTATATGATCTCATTCGTTATAAGGATTCCCGTAATTTTGACAGCTTCTACACTGGTTCGTATTTTGATCATAACTCACTCATACTACATGGGATCGTGGTGATTCAAAGCTCTGTAGAAAGCTGGAAAAGAGATCTAAAACTCCTATCTTTTGAGTTTTCCCATATTCGAAACGTAACAGGATTTAAAAGGCAATTTAATTTACAGTGGAAAGCTGTTCCCACGGGTTTGTGCCTTGGGCGCTAGGTAATCAGTTGTTTAGTTCGATTTCGTTTAGTATTCCCTTAATTAGTTAGAATATGTTTAGGAGAGTAATAATCTGATTGTTATTAGTATTAGAAGTCCATTAGGTGTTAGGAAAGCTGTTAGTTAGTCCGTTTTACAATTGTAGTCAGTTTCGTAGTTAGTTTCCTATTCGGACTAGGATTAGGATTCCGAATAGCTTTAGATTTCCTTGTCTATAAATAGGGGAGAGCTTTGCTATTGTAAACTCGTGCTTTGATGATTAATTATTGAATACGTGAGTATTTACCCCTCAAACTGAGTGATTCAGGTTGAAACCCTTACGAGTGATTCGTGAGTTGTTCTTGAGTGATTCTTGAACAAGATCCCTTTGTGTGATACTATCAAAGGTTAATTTCCGTTTTGTTACTTATTTCACATCAACTTGGTATCAAAGGGATCTTGTTCAAGAATCACTCAAGAACAACTCACGAATCACTCGTAAGGGTTTCAACCTGAATCACTCAGTTTGAGGGGTAAATACTCACGTATTCAATAATTAATCATCAAAGCACGAGTTTACAATAGCAAAGCTCTCCCCTATTTATAGACAAGGAAATCTAAAGCTATTCGGAATCCTAATCCTAGTCCGAATAGGAAACTAACTACGAAACTGACTACAATTGTAAAACGGACTAACTAACAGCTTTCCTAACACCTAATGGACTTCTAATACTAATAACAATCAGATTATTACTCTCCTAAACATATTCTAACTAATTAAGGGAATACTAAACGAAATCGAACTAAACAACTGATTACCTAGCGCCCAAGGCACAAACCCGTGGGAACAACTTTCCACTGTAAATTAAATTGCCTTTTAAATCCTGTTACGTTTCGAATATGGGAAAACTCAAAAGATAGGAGTTTTAGATCTCTTTTCCAGCTTTCTACAGAGCTTTGAATCACCACGATCCCATGTAGTATGAGTGAGTTATGATCAAAATACGAACCAGTGTAGAAGCTGTCAAAATTACAGGAATCCTTATAACGAATGAGATCATATAATAAGAGCTTTAATCCCGATCTTGTGTGTAAACTCCATGTAATTATCTTTGTAGGAGTCAATTTAATGCATAACCACCAAAGGAACTCGATGTAAACAAGAATATATGTTCTCTTGCTAGTTCCTTGGTTGTTCTGTTTACTTTGCACACTTGCTCCCGCATCAACCCGTTTATATATATATATATATATATATATATATATATATATATATATATATATATATATATATATATATATATATATATATATATAAATACAAATTTATCAGACGCCTAACCATAAAATCCTAAATAACGCTACTTCTACTTTCACTCTTTCTCTCTCTTCTTCTCTCGAGCCAGACTCAGTCACTCCCATCTCCCACTCAGCCACTCTTTAACTGTCGCCGGAGTTCAGCAGCCAGCCGCCTGTCGTCGACTTGCCGGAGTACAGTTCTACGGTATACTCTCTCTCCTCTTCCTATTTCTTTCTCTTCGGTTGTTCGAATCGTCTGTAGTTGTTGGATCGTTCTAGCAATGTCGTGAAATTAGCATTAGGGTTTTGATGTTCTGTAATTGATTGAGTTTATTGAATCCTTCTAGTTCTAATTTGTGATTTTGATAAAGGTTCGAATGCTTAATTTTATGAGATATGCCCAGCTATTTTGTTGCGAAATTATAGATCGAAGGTTTTGGTTGCGTTTTTCGGATCAAATTGATTTGGTTTAGTTATATTGAATATTATGGTTTCGTTTCTGAACTGTAACTTTGAGTTTGAATTATGGGTTTTTCTTCAGAGGTTAGGGTTTCTGATTTGGTCATTATAGGTGTATTTTTCTGTGATTTGAGAGAATTCGTAGTTGTATTGCATTTTGGACTGCCACTCCCAAAAGATATGAAAAATATGAGGAAAAGGTTAGGTTTATGGAACTCAATTGTTCTAAGAAATTGATACTTGATTGTAAAACAAGGTGAAATTCTACTTTCTTGATGCTTCAAACTGCTTTTCCTTATCGAGAGGTATTTGAGAAGTTAAAGTTACAGAATCCTCGCTTGAATTTTGAAGTTCCAGAGTCGGAAGATTGGGATTTAGCTGAAATTATGTGTGAGAAATTGAAAAAGTTTCATAAAGTAACCGAGATGTTCTCGGGTAGGAATTATCCAACTGCTAATTTGTTCTTTGTGCAAGTTTGTGAATTTCAGTAAGCCTTAACAAAGTGGAAGTTAAGTTCTTGTGTTACAGTGAGTAGGATGGCTAAAGAAATGAAAGAAAAATTTGACAAGTATTGGTCATCCATGAATGAGATTCTTGCTATTGGTGCTATTTTAGATCCTAGAAACAAATTGGAATGTGTAGAATTCTATTTTAAGGATCTCTATAAAGATGAGGCTGATAAGGAAGTTGAACGGGTGAGAAACTTGTTGTATGATTTGTTGGATGAGTATAAAAGTGGTAGTGGAGTTTCGAGTATGGGTAGTGGTAGTGTACTTGGTAAACGCACTCGGTCTGACTCTTACTCTAGTGATTGTGGTGATGTTGGTAATGATGATGATAATGATAGTGACGATGACAATAAGTGGAGAAAGGTAAAAATGACTAAGAGAACAAAGGTGAATGTGAGATTTGAGTTAGACCATTATTTGGAGCAGGGTGCGCTACCTGAGAGTAATGACTTTGATATTCTTCATTATTGGAGGATTGACTCAAAGTACCCTACATTGAGAGCCATTGCTAAAGATATCTTAGCAATCCCTGCATCAACCGTTGCTTCGGAGAGTGCTTTTAGTATGGGAGGTAGAGTGTTGAGTCCTCATCGCTCTAGACTCCACGTGGACACAGTAGAAGCGTTGATGTGCATGCAAAACTGGACTCTTGGGGAGTACTCAGGTAAAATAGTATATTTGTTTACAAATGGTTGTATGATCTGTGTCCACATGACATGTTGCTGGCATAACATTGTTTTTTTTTTTTTTTTTTTCTTTTCTTTTGAAGAGTCAACTTTCAACAATGCTCATGCATGTGCTACTATCTTGGAAGATAATGATGCGGTGGAAGAGGCAAGTAGCGGTGCTAGCAACACTAGTGACATTGTTGACTTGACTACGGTAATGTTCCTTTGATTTTCTTCTTTTATCATTTTTTATTTTTATAGATGTAAGTTTCTAACTCTTTAATTTCCCCCTATACTAATAGGATACAGATGAAGAGATGGTGGATTTGTGAAGAGTCAGACAAATTGAAAAATTGAGTCCACTGTCTACTTGATGTAATAGATTAGTAGTCAGTAGGCTAGTTATTTGACATTCGTGATGTGAGAAAATATTTTAAATTGTTGTTTTGTGTGATTTGGATTTTATGTATAATACATTTTTCATATTTGGTTTGTATGAAGCTTTAATTAAGCGAGCGAAACAGTATTGCATGCATCCACCCATTGATAGATTTGATGCCTCCAAGTTCCCCACTAGGTTTGCTGGGCAGATCAAGAATTTCTCTTCTGAGGGTTATATTGATGGCAAAAATGATCGTAGGCTTGATGATTGTTTGAGGTATTGCATTGTTGCTGGTAAGAAAGCTCTTGAAACAGCATTTCATAAATCCACCATTTCATAAACAGTATTGTGAACAAATTGAAAAACAGGAGTATTAAAATCAAACATCACTAAACCGTTTATCACCCGATCCATCCGTTTAAACCACGGATGACGGATGGAGCGGATTAGGATTGGATGGTTCGCGGGTGATGGATGGAGCGGATGAAGCGGATGGATTTCGCGGATGGAGCGGATGATAGTCCACCCAACCCGAATCCGATCCATTTACATCCCTACTAAAGATGATTCTAAGCTCGTAAAATTCAGATTTATGGGTCCTTTGTTTTGTGAGTGTTATTTGAGCATATGCAAACATATTAAAATTCAATATTATGGGCATATTGTTTATATAGGTTTAAACCTTAGTAAGAGGTTTAGTTATTTGGTGATTTCTTGTAAATTTATTCTAGCGCGTTGTGGATATTAGGATTTGAGGCCACTCACTAGATCAATAGGAGCTTGCATTGTTTGTTTGGAGCATAGGAATCAAGGTAATTCTATGTCTACAATTTTACTCAACCCCATGAAAAGTTTGAGTATGTGCTAAGTGGTATATTGACTATGCTTGGATGGATTATTTTAAATTTTATTTGTATGGTCATTGATTTATTATTTGAAATGATTTTATGATGAATTAATTTATGGTGGATTAATTACATGAAAAGATTATATATGTTGGATTAACTATGTGAGATAATTTTATAGGAAGTATGGTTTGGTTGAATCATGGAATTTTCAATTATTATGGATTAAATTTATATTTGAATTGATATTGGTATTGGATTTTATATGGTGAGTAATGGATGGAATGTGATTGGTTCATGTGGAATATGAGTATATAGGAATTGGATTATTATTGAACTTTTGTGATATAACTGGTATGAATTATTGTTGTTGGTATGATCACGATTATTAAAAATATATTGAGGGTTAAGAGACCTTTAGGTAGAATTCCCTAAAGGTTAGACATAGATATGGTTAATACTTGTATATCTTGCGGGACTACGGTTTACGTAAGCTCTGTACTTGTTTTGACTCTTAGAACATTGATCCCATGAGTTTGGTTATATTGGTTGTCCAAATTGGACTGAGTACAGACGTATTAGTGGTACTCTATTGTCGTCCTTTTAAGCCGTGGAGGTTTTAGAAGGGGGTGTGCACACTCAGATTTTTGCTGATCAGTTGGTGGAAATATTTATGGTATGGATAAGTTGGAATCCCTTCTCCATTGGTGAAATTTTGTCTTGTCGTTCTTCCCTCTAAAAAAGATGGCTTAATGATTAATGAATAAATATATTATTGATGTGTGTGTGCTTAGTTCGATGCTATGTGCGTATGAAATGAATTTAAACAAAACGTTTTGGAAAATCCAGGTAAGGTTTTGCAAATGAATTTTACGGGGTAGAGTAGAGTTACCAGTTTTTACTGATTATCTTCTTTGTTTTCCCTCGTTTCTCTTCTTATATATTTTACAGGTGAGTTTGATGAATAAGCGTTGGAGTGAGGACTCTAGATAGAAGAATTGTTATTTTTCCTCGAGAACATTGTTTAAGTTGTTTTAGTTGGTTTAGAATTTGGGAGTTATTATTGTTATTATTAATTATGTTTTAAGTTGGACTTTGTTTAGCTTAAGTTGAAGATTAGTTATCATATTATTAATGTTGGTTTTATTTATTTTAGTTGTGGTTGGGCCTTGCATTTAATTTATAATGCGGCTTATCACCTTGGAATTTCCGTTTATTTTCCGCTGCAAAGTATTTATAAAAAAAAAATTAGGTCAGAAATTTCGGGGTGTTACAGTTGGTATCAGAGCTCTAGGTTAAGGTCAACACTAAATTATATTTGGTGTATAAACTAAGGAAAATGAAATTAGTAATGAGAATAGGACTATGTGAATTAAAATGTGCTACTAAGCCGACGAGTGTGGTTGTTCTTTTAATGGTCTTATAGATTTCTAAAGTGCTCAAGAGAGTACTAATAGATGTTGTTATATTACAAATCATCTGAAGATGGAAATAATGAGGTATATTAAATTGCTTACATGTGTGAAAATTATATGGAATATTGTGACTTATTTTATTCCAAATGGGTGAATGATAGAAGTTGTGGATTGGAGTATGCTTGAACAATTTGATTATTGAGTGATTTTGGCTCATCTTTGAGATATATGGAATTATATGAGTCTAAGTGGGGGTAATTAATACCCAATTATTGTTATAGGTTGTGAATGCGTAGATATACCTCGATTTATAGACGCCGAACACGATCTCAAACTCGAGAAGCAATGGCTAACCCCTTGGATCCCAATGTCTTGTTGCAACAATTGGCTGCATCCCAGGCGACACTCGCCGCAATGCTCCAGCAACAAAATGGTAATAACTTAGCTTCGGTCTCTAAGAGAATAGCCTCTCACCACCCGAGTATGTTTGAGAGGAAAGAGGATCCGACTTTACTAGAAGACTGGCAAAGAGAGATGGACAAGCTGTTTGCTGCAATGGCATGTCCAGAGGCACAGAAAGTGGAAGTTGCGACCCTCTATCTGAAGAAGGAAGCGGATGTCTGGTGGGTCAAGAATCGAGCAGTATTAATGGCAACTTTTGTTAACCAGCAAGGAGGAATGACTTGGGTTAGATTTCAGGAAGCTCTTTGGGCAAAGTTTTACCCAAAATATTTGAAACAGAAGAAGTACACTGAATTCTCCCAGCTGAATCAGTGAAAAATGTTTGTCCAAGAGTATGCTGCAAAATTTGATGAACTAGCACGCTTTGCTCCAAACATTGTTCCTGACAATAGATCGAGGGCTTTGAAATTTCATCAGGGTCTTAACTTTGATATGCAGAGAGCATTCAGTGGAGCCATATTAGACACTTATGAGGAAGCCTACAATAGAGCTTGTCATTTATCATCTATTGATGACCTTGAGGAGTCTGTGACTAATGGGAAAAGAAAGAATGAGGGTCAACACAATGGTAGTGAAAAGAAAGGGCGTATCCATGAAGGGAACCAAGGTAATGGACAACAAGGTAACAACCAGCAAGGTAGTAACCATCGTTACAATAACAATTACCAAAGGAACAATAACGAGAATATTAATGGAAACAACAACGGAAACAATAATGGGTAGAAATTTCAGAGGAGCAACAATGGTAACAATGGCAAAAGGCCAAGAGCCTATTTTTGCAAGAGATGTAATGAGAACCACCCAGGGACAAACTGTAATGGTGATTTGGTCACTTGTTTCGGCTGCAACGAGAAGGGGCATAGAGCTTTTGAATGTCCTAAGAAAGCCAATGGAGGAACGTGGCAAGGAAACGGGAACCATGAGAACAATAGCCAAGCCCCAACACAGGATAAGGGTAATTATCTACTCTAGTTTCGGGGACGAAGCCTTTTATATAGGGGAAGGGTGTAACATTCATATAAACGCATGCATTTGCATCATGGTTGCATTGATATGTTGAGAAGTTGGTCTTGATTTATAAGTTAAGTTGCATTGCATATGTTGAGAAGTTTGTTTTGGTTGTAAGTTTCGAGACGAAACTTCTTTTAAGGGGGATAGAATGTAATATCCCGAATTTTTATTAAATATAAAAATTCATTTTTATTAGAAAAGCTATCGTTTATTTATTTAATTATATTTAATGGGTCAATTTTTAGAAGTTTTGGTTTGGTTAATTATAATTGAATTTATATTGTCTTTTGGGTTTAAAAAAAAAGGGGGTCGTGAGTTGGTTTGTGAGAAAGGAAAATTGGGCCTTTTAACCTCCTCCTTCCATACGTTGCTTTTCATCGGTATAAAAAAAAAAAAAAAAAGAAGAAGAAGCCCTAGCTCTATTTCTTAGTGCATTGTATCACGTAAAAAAAAATATAGAGAGAGCTTCTCTCTATACCTCTTTTACCTCCTTTACAAACTGAGCTCTTTGGGTGTTGATTTAAGTGAAGGATTCATCCTCTCTCTTCAATCCAAATAAGTTTATTGGTCATTATGTATTAAAGTTTACATCTTTTACGTTTATGTTGTGTTTTGCACATATATAAAACTCTAGGGCTATGATGGGCTATTGACCTAATCTGATAACTGATCATGTTATATTATTTAGATTTTATGTTTATGCATCTTTAGAGTTAGTTTTGTTAATTTTAGTTTTCTGTGTGGAAGGTTAACCGTGTTGGATCAATTTGAGGACTTTACTAGTTTACTGTGCTGTGGGTATTAATGAAATTTGTGGGTTTATTCACCAAAAAAAAAAAAAAAAAGAGCGATTGATGGTTGTGTTTACGGCTGACTAGAGTATTGGTGGCGAATGATAACACGGGTTGATCATGATGAAAATTAATTTGGTAGATTTAGTAGTAGTAACTTTGAAATTAATTTGATATAATTGATGTGTTTATATACTTGGTTGGATACTACTGGTGTTGAGTTTTATGGAGTATAAGTTTGGACTTTTACAGCAGACGTTTCTTTTAAATTTTGTTCAGCTTGATAAGTACTTATTTTTGGGTAGAGTTCATAGTAGCTTTAAACATGACTAAAGATGATTCTAAGCTCGTAAAATTCAGATTTATGGGTCCTTTGTTTTGTGAGTGTTATTTGAGCATATGCAAATATATTGAAATTCAATATTTTGGGCATATTTTTTATATAGGTTTAAACCTTAGTAAGAGGTTTAGTTATCTGGTGATTACTTGTAAACTTATACTAGTGCGTTGTGGATATTAGGATCTGAGGCCACTCATTAGATCAATAGGAGCTTGCGTTGTTTGTTTGGAGCGTAGGAATCAAGGTAATTCTATGTCTACAATTTTACTCAACCCCATGAAAAGTTTGAGTATGTGCTAAGTGGTATATTGACTATGCTTGGATGGATTATATTAAATTTTATTTGTATGGTCATTGATTTATTATTTGAAATGGTTTTATGATGACTTAATTTATGGTGGATTAATTACATGGCCTGGAAAGATTATATATGTTGGATTAATTATGTGAGATAATTTTATGGGAAGTATGGTTTGGTTGAATTATGGAATTTTGGATTATTTATTTATTAAATTGATATTGAAATTGATATTGGTATTGGATTTTATATGGTGAGTAATGGAAGGAACATTGTGATTGGTTCTTGTGGAATATGAGTATATTGGAATTGGATTATTATTGAACTTTTGTGATATAACTGGTGTGAATTATTGTTGTTGGTGTGATCACGATTATTAAAAATATGTTGAGGGTTAAGAGACCTTTAGGTATGATCCCCTAAAGGTTAGACATAGATATGGTTGATACTTGTATCTCTTGCGAAAATGCGGTTTACGTAAGCTCTTAGGACATTGATCCCATGAGTTTGGTTATATTGGTTGTCCAAATTGGACTGAGTATAGACGTATTAGTGATACTCTATTGTCGTCCTTTTAAGCCGTGGAGGTTTTAGAATGGGGTGTGCACACTTAGACTTTTGCTGATCAGTTGGTGAAAATATTTATGGTATGGAAAGGTTGGAATCCCTTCTCCATTGGTGGAATTTTGTCTTGTCGTTCTTCCCTCTAAACAAGATGACTTAATGATTAATGAATAAATATATTATTGATGTGTGTGTGCTTGGTTTGATGCTATGTGCGTATGAAATGAATTTAAACAAAACGTTTTGGAAAATCCAGGTAAGGAGGGTTTGCAAATGAATTTTACGGGGTAGAGTAGAGTTACCAGCTTTTGCTGATTTTCTTCTTTGTTTTCCCTTGTTTCTCTTCTTATATATATTACAGGTGAGTTTGATGAATAAGCGTTGAAGTGAGGACGCTAGATGGAAGAATTGTTATTTTTCCTCGAGAACATTGTTTAAGTTGGTTTAGAATTTGGGAGTTATTATTGTTATTATTAATTATGTTTTAAGTTGGACTTTGTTTAGCTTAAGTTGAAGATTAGTTATCATATTATTAATGTTGGTTTTATTTATTTTAGTTGTGGTTGGGCCTTGCATTTATTCATTAAATGCGGCTTATCACCTTGGAATTTCCGTTTATTTTCCGCTGTAATGTATTTATAAAAAAAAATTAGGTCGGAAATTTCGGGGTGTTACACTTATCAAAAGTGATTAACCTCCTCTGGAAAGCACATATTCATAAAAGCATTTTGCACGAATTGAATCACATCAATACCAACCTTATCCCAACTTTTCTGAAAAAAATAGCATGTAAACCATCTGGCCCTGGTGCCTTTCGGGGCCAAGATTGAACATAGCTTTTTTAATTTCTAGGGGAGAGGGGATACCAGCTACATGGATCACATCATTACTAGCAGACAAAGCACAATAATCCATGATAGGGGTAGCCGTCAATTTAGTAGAAAACATATCAGAATAAAATTTAAGAATATGGGAAGAAATGGCAACAGGGTCACAGATTTCATTTCCCACATTATCAATAGAAAATCTATCTTAGATCGTTTCCTTCTTATTTTGAGTGAATTATGGAAAAAATTAGTGTTTCTATCCCCTTCAATCACCCAGTTACAATGATATTTCATTAACTAGAAAACTTCTTCTTGATCAAGTAGGTCACTCAGTTGATTATTAATAGAGCTTTCAAGATCATTTAAATGAGTAGACAAGGGGTTGTCACACAGATTCCCTTACACACCTTCTAGCCTAGCATACAAATGTTTTTTCCTATGGAAAATAATACCAAATGTATGCTTGTTCCAGCTCAAAGCTGCTAGGGCAAAATGTTTCAATTTATGGTGCACATGCATATCAACAAAAATCCAGTCATCATTTATCAATTGATCAAAAGAAGGCTCCAACAACCACATAGGCTCAAACCTGAAGGGTTTGTGTCCCTTAGGCAGGCTAGATGAGTCTAATTTAAGGAGAATAGGGTAGTAGTCTGAGGTATGGCGAGGTAAGTGTGTGACCAGACAATTAGGGAAGGCATGAATCCAGCTGACATTGGCAATAGCACAATCCAATCTCTCCATAATCAAACCAACTTTCCTTTTATTGGACCAAGTAAACTTTTGTCCCGCGAAGCCAAGATCCATTAGGTGACACATACCGAGGCAATCATTGAAAGCTTTCATGTTCCTTAGCTTAACAGGATTGCCCCCAAATTTCTCATTTCTATCAAGCATATCAAGGTAAATTCATGTTATCAGCAATAGTAATTAGATCAGACCATAGACACTCACGCACATGAAAACAGGGACTTCCATTTATTGGAGACATAAAAAAAGTGGGAATAGTTTTGTTTGAGGAATGTACCTGCACAATGCCATGTACCCCCTGTTTATTCTGCAAGACCACATCAAAACTCACTAAAGAGTTCCAAAGGACGAGCATGCCCCCAATGAAACCTTGTGGCTCCACCAAAAACCAGTTCTCAAATGGTACGATCTCAAAATTTCTTCAGTGAAAAAATCAATTAAATAATGTTGATGCGAGTTTCGAGGAGTATCAGAACTAAAACTATCATTGTAATGTAAGTTTCATTTTGAGTTCGAGTTTGAGAAATGGATAAAGTGATGAGGTAGCCGGGCATAAGAACTGAAACTCATACCCACCATTGTGGATGCTCTTAGGTTTTCCAATTCCAAAAAGCCACAAAAAAAGAAAAAAAAAAACGAAACAAAAAAGAAAAGGGTAAAAAAAATAAAAATACACCGCTCTTGCAATCTCTAAACCCCTTGCCCTTCACTCTCTCGTAGTCTCGTTCATTGCCCACTGCTCTGCTACTCAGCCACCACCACTACGCCGACGTCACATTCCACCGGCCAATCTCATTCTACCATTTCTCTCTCCTCATATACACAAAACCCTAATATCCAATCATACATAATTTCTTCAACAATAAGATTGTTTAACAAGCCCCAATGCCAGGGCCCACAGTGGCCATGGATCCTGTAGAGAAACAATCGTTGAAGAAACTTTCCATCAAATCCACCAAACGCGCCCTTGATTTCTTCTCTCCTCTTCATGGCCAGTTTCCTAATCCTGACCTTGAAAGGTACATTTTTTTTTCCCAAGAACCCTAATTTGAAAAAAACCCTAATTTGAAGACACCCTAATTTGGTGTTTTTATTTATTTATTTATTTTTTTTTTCTGTTGGTGCAGCAAAAAGATTCGGCTGAGTCACAAGGTATGTGCGATTTAGAGGGATTTTCGTTGGTTATTGAATGTTAGATTAAAGGTGTGAATGTGTTTAATTTCTTCGGAATTTGTAGATAAATTTAGATTGTGGTCTGTGGAGGGATTAAACTCGGATTGTGTGTTTTGATATTTTAGTAGTTATTGAATGTTATTAGCTGGTTGCATTTGTTATATTCTTTAGTTTTTATCTTGTTGGAATTGTTCTTAGTTTAGAGTATGGAGCAATTAAGACCAGATTTTGATATTATGGATTTTGATTATTGGGCTATTATTGAATTTTAATAGCTGATTGCATTTTATTTTACACAAAAACTTATACTATAAGACAGTCTTTTCGTATCTTTTGGTGAGACGAGAGTGGCACTTTTTGGTTAAACAAGGGTTATGATTCATAATAAGTGACTTCTACATTTCTAAATAGTGACCCTATTTTATTGTGAGTTGGTCTCACACAAGACTTGCTCTTTATTTTAACGGGAATTTGTAGGTAAATTTAGAGTATGTAGGGGTTAAGCCCGGATTTGGATAAGTTGGTGTTTAGCTGTTGTTGAATGTTAATATAACTAATTGCATTTGTTTTTTTGTTTTTCGTTTCTTTTGGGAATTTGTACTTAAATTTAGAGTATGGAGGGATTAATTAAACTCGGATTCTGGTATGATGGGGTTTGATTATGTGGCAGTTATTGAATGTCACTAGCTGATTGCATTTTTTTTAATGGGAGTTTGTAGATAAATATAGAGTGCGGAGTTCACGCTCAGGTTTTGGTATTATGGGTTTTGATTATTTGGTAATTATCGAATGTTAATAGCTTGCGTTTGTTTAATTTTTCTTTTTATGGGAACTTGTAGATAAGTTTGGAGTATGGTGGGATTAAACCCGACCTGTCTCAATCTAGTAAGCAAGAGCAAGGACGTTCGTCGTCTGCTGCTTCTGAAACCCTTGCCCTTCCAGGTACTTGTTTTCGCATTAGGGTATTGATGAATTCGTTGTTTTAGAGCTGGTTTGGTTTCGATGTTTTGTAGTTTTTTACTTTGTGGTTTTACCTGACTTGTTTTTACTGTCGGACAGCCCCAGGAGATGGACAAATAGGAGGGGTTTCAAATGCTCTAGTTGTTGGTCCAGCTGCACAGTCTAGACCGTATGTATTAGCATTTATTTTTCGTGAAATTAAACTGTGGTGGTTACTGAACATTGTAATCTATTTGTACCTTATGTGAATTCAAACTAACTGTGGTCATCTGCTATTGGGATATTTAGTAACTTGATCTGTATACTTGTGCAATTGCTTTAGTGCTAGACTTGAGATGAGTAAAGAGGGGGGAGGGGGAGCAAGGAGAAGACCTTCACTGTGAACGGTGAAGGTTCTGCAAAGACAAGGTCTGTAGGATGTATATATTA
This sequence comes from Tetragonia tetragonoides, assembly GCA_038025085.1. Lineage (NCBI taxonomy): Eukaryota > Viridiplantae > Streptophyta > Magnoliopsida > Caryophyllales > Aizoaceae > Tetragonia > Tetragonia tetragonoides. The sequence continues at coordinate 30,747,298 of CM076152.1, read as the reverse complement.
TTTTGGGAGGTGAGGGTTTGGGTTGAGGAGTGGTATCCATTACCTGTCTTCAGCCGCAGCTTGCTATCATCTATTTATCATTAGTCCCCAATTTGGTGATGGTGGTGGGGGTGCGGCCCGTGCGGGTCGCCTTTTGAAACAAGGAGAGAAAACAGCAGTGATGGTGGTAATTGTGAGAAAAAAAATGAAATAAGAGTAGAACAAAGCAGAAAAAAGAAAACCATAGCTTTGTTACTCGGGCTTATCTCAAGTACTTGAGTCGGCTACTCAGCACACATGAGTATGAACACTCCATTTTCAATTTGTATGTGCAATTTGTATGTGTTTAATCATAGCTATGTTATTCGGACTCTACATTTGTATTTGCCGGCCATGCTAATGCCTTTTTTCTTTCCCTAAAGAAAGATGTACTCTAATGCATTTACCTGGTGCTTTGTGTTAATGAATCTGCCTACACACCATTGTAGTTCTGTTTCTGATATGCTCTCTGCTTTCGTATGTTTTCAGGAATGATGTTGGTCCCAGTAAAAGCACTGCAGTGATTTCTACATCTGGCCATTCTGAAAGGTATGTAGTTTTACGCTTCTCGTTGGGCTTCGTTTGTTTGACACAGCTATCGGCTGTATTGATCATGTATCGGTTTTTCGGACACCCCTTAATGTAGTGGCATATCGCCAAATTGACAACTTTAGAACCAATTCGTCGGGTATTGCCCAATATCTGACCGTGGATAGAACCAAATAAATCACCTATGGGTCCTATATGCTTTTTTGAAGCTGGCAATGAATTTACACTTTTACAGCAAGTGATAGGTGAAAGTGGCCAAGACGAGGATGCTGAAATTGATGTTCTGTCATATTAGGGAAAGTAAAATCAGGTACAAAGGGATTTGGGATGAGGTACAATGCTGCAAGAAGTGATGGTTTGGGGAGGAGACACCGTAAGGCCATAGTGGCGTGTGTGAGAGGATCCATATTAAAGATCCCAGAAGATGTAAATGAAGGCTTAGGGTCAATTAGGTAAGGTGATCAAACATAACTTGACCCAAGTAAATCTGACTGAGAACGTGGTTTGCATAGGACCTTGTGACAAAGTAGGGGTTATGTATTTTTGGCATTTAGTAATTTTGTTTCATGAGGACTAATCTAGTTGTCTGCCATGCTGTTCTTCTACTTTCTTTTTTTTTTTTTTATGATCTCAGGAAGTAGGCTTCGTGATTTCAGTATGTGGAGATTATATATGAACTGGCTGTATTATCCAACAAATTAATCATTATTAGTTTAGGCAAATGTTGGCATGTATCCATGAAACTTCCGAGTTCTTAACTCACCCTTTGAACATGGAAGACGTTCATGTACAGACTTATGCAATTGCCTTGTAAACACTGTTGAGTTGATTGCTCTTTATTGTTTTATAATGCATCTTTTAAATAGTACTTAAAAAAATTGGTATATTGTTATACTTCATTGGCATGTGTCTTTTGGCATTTATCCTCTGGGTGTAAATCTAGGTTTTCGACGTCTGCACTTATGGAGCGAATTCCAAGTAGATGGCCAAGACCTGTGTGGCATCCTCCATGGAAGAACTACAGGGTGAGATAAACTTTGTTGCATTTTTGTCCACTTTATCTGGGTTCCAACTTGAGGAGTGTGTGTGAGTAGGATGCTGTACTTTGTTTGTGATTTTCATGTCATCTTTGTGATTGTATTAGTAGCAGATATTGAAGTTCCCATATATATTCAATGTTTTTTCATCTTGTCTGTTTTATTCTTGTACTTTATGCTCACTTCTTGAAAGACTGAAAATTGTTGGTCCACATATAAAGTTGGGATACTCTGGTAGAAATATCTTAATTTATTTTCTCAATGCAGAGGACAAAAAATGCATTTAACCAAATAATGTTTTTGGCCAGGGAAGGGGTCATTTGGTGTTTATAGTTGGAGAGGAATGCCCGGGGTTTTCAATGACATGGCCATCTCGGATGAGTTGTTGTGGGATAAGACCACTTATCTAGCGTCCCTGTGGGCTGGAGCTTCAGGGGCTTTAGGGATTATTCAATTACTCAAATGCAACATAACTGGGCTGCAGCTGTAGCTAGATATTTTTGGAAGACATCTTTACCTCCTTGGCTGTAACTTGTGACTCTTCATTAATATATACCTTTTCTTTATCAAAAAAAAAAAAATCTATACTTTTGGAGGTTGTTGTGACTAATGAGTGAGGATTAAGGTTTTCAATGGCTTCATTCAAAGTTTCTAACAGGACCCTTTATATGTCTTCCTCTAACTCCAAGCCTCTGCTATTTAATAGAAACGAGAGAGAGATATGGAGAGCATGTCTAATGCCTTAAGGCTTTGCTTTAGGGATTCTGCTGCAATCATTAGTGCATGTAGTGCTACAGCTTATGTTGATGTGCTCTCAGTCCGCAACTTTTCTTTGGTTGAGCAGTTTAGTATGATACTTGATAAAGATGCATTGATCTTGTTTGATTTCTGTTGTGTTTACCTGTTAACTTCTATTGTTGTGGTTGCGTCCGCTAAAATAAATCTAATTGTTTGGGATTAACTGGTGTGTGGAGTTGCTCCAACCTAGGTAGTTTCTTGGTCAAGGCATATCTGAATTTGCTCTATATGTACCTGTTCTACGTTGTATGTCTTGCGGATACATGAGAAAGCCTGTTACCATCTATGCAGGTGATAAGTGGCCATTTGGGTTGGGTGAGATCGATTGCTTTTGATCCAAGTAACAATTGGTTTTGTACTGGCTCTGCAGATCGTACAATAAAGGTATGAAACTTCTTTTTGAGCTATGTATGGTTTCTTGGTATTCTCTGAATTTTATATTCTATGTTCCGATTGTAGACCATGTGGATGTGATTTATTTTCCCCAAAGAGTGGAAGGAGCTACCTACCATCTAAACAATGACTATTTAGTTTTTGTTGGAAGTGGATGATCTAAAGAGTGATAAATTTGAGAAAATAACTCAAGTTGACTCGATTGTTTTGTGCTAGTGCCTAGCAGTGATCGCCAGTTCCCTATTGTCATTGTAAAAAAATCCATGCAGTTCAGAAGCGTACTTGCATGAGTGAAGTGAAGCTCCTAAAAGTAGGTGAATTTAAAAGTTGAAGATATTGCCTTGATGGGGAAGAACGAAGAATCATGTAAAAACTCATCATGTTAGCTAGCGATTAAGGGTTAGGCCTACTAAAGCGAATCAATTTTAAACTATATCAAACTAGTGAACTGGGGTGAAGACAATCTGGCAACTTGAAATAATAAAGTAAACTGAATAAATTGAAATTAAAATATAATATGTTGGAGACTAAGTCTAATGTTATTTCTGTTAGGATTTGCAGGAGCTGTCTTCCTTGCTTAGTGTTCTGGTCTTCTGGACACAACCCCATCTTACTTTTACAAATGACTTCCTAGTCTGGACAATAACCCCCTTTTCTCGTGGCCAACTTTATTTGGAAGTACATGGTTCCTCTCAAGGTGCAGGCTATTTTGTGTACCTTGTTACTAGGTTGGACTAAAACTTAAGATGGGCTTTTTTATTTGAGCAAAGACATTTGTAAGTATAACAAACTAGCACGGAACAAATTCTAACTATTTTAAAACCCTGTCTGATGTGGTGCATGGTCAACAATAGTGAGTGTATATCAGTGCAGTAGTGCACACATAAGGTAAGTGGTTGTGGGATGGTCTGTTTAATAGAACAGTTTTATTTTTCTTTTTTCCGATAACATGGGTGTCCAAGCTTTGCTTGACTAATCCCATGGGCCCTGAAGTTAACGACCTGGAAAACCTCTAGTGCTCTTGAGGGGACTCGAACCTGGGACCTCTAGAATATTTCTCAGAGGTGTTTAAAAGAACAAGTTTGATGAACAAAGAATATTATGCTGGATATTGCTAGAATGCTGGACTTGAAGGATTGTGAGAAGAATGGGGCAAATTTTTGGGTACTAATCAAATTATGGGATCTGAAGCCCTTTAACACCGGAACAATGTCTGGAGAAGGGAGGGCTAGTCAGGTAAATGCTCTCACTTGAAGCAACTATTTCTATGTTATACTGTAAGGTCTCTGAAAATTGAGAAATAAATTTAGTCATCCTCTGTTAGAGATAGCAGAAGAGACTACGAGGCATATCCGAGTTCATAAATCTGAAGACTCAGCAGCTCATGCATAATTGTACATTAGTCTATTTTGGGTTATTGCCCTACAGCAAACGTGTAAAGGAGGCCTTGATAGGTTGTCTTCCCTATTGAAGATCACTAGTATTTGATCTATTTGCTTCACTAGCTGTCTAGCTGAAGCAGAAGCTACTAGTTTTGAGGGATTGTACATCACTTTGGTAAAATGGCACATGAGAGTTGTGGGCTATTTAGCTCAACAAAAATGGGCTTAACAATAAAGGGTAGCAAGTATATTCCTGGAACGAGATTACACTAGGTGAAGGCATCTACACTGTCTAATGTAACTTTTAAGATATCAAGAAATCTTATCAAAACAGTAAGGAATAATTACAAGCGAAGGATAAGGTGTCACTGGAATAGTTCTATTGTAGGGATCGAAGTTTAATCAATGCTGGTCCCTGCCTATAGTCAGTCACATGATGTATCCTGCCGAGTGCCAACATATAGTTGGTAATGTTCTCTCTGACTGAGGAGCTAAGAAGAGACAAGTTGGAAATAAAATACAATCGGAATGTCAAACGTAGTTATGACTTCATTTTATATTTAAAACTGGAGGAGAAGCAAACTTTTCTCGTGTAACACCTAGAATCTCCTTGACGTCTCTTCAAAGTGAGTCTTTAGGTGTCCCACGAGCTCTGGAGAAGCTCCACCTGGTGAGCGCGCATACTCTTACGCCTTTGACCTGTTGCTGCTTGTTTGGACGAGCTTCAATTTGAGTTAGTTTAACCCTATTTGGGGCTTTTTGTGGGTTGATGATGGCCTTGTGGCTATGGCTGATTTTCGAGGCATTGCCGTCTACTTGTCGCCACATGAAAAATGAGTTAATATCAGTTTATATCATCCCCTGTATCCATGAAGAACTCGAGTGATGATGGTATTGGTATTGCTGAGTAGATTAATTTGTCCATTTGACTATCCTGGCAAGTTGTCATACTGCTATTAATCAGCTGCATGATCAGTGGCAAAGCTGTTTTGAAATCAGCAAAAAGAAAAAAATCACTCCGTGAAACCCCTGGGATGGAGATGCCACTGTTTTCTCCTCGAGGAATAGCCTAACTTGAAGTGTATACCTCTAGAGTTGTTATTGGTCTTTCACCACTCTGAGTTCCCTTTTGTACTTGGAAGATATAACCAGGATTTCACGAACGTGGCTTGGTTGCCGAGACAACAACTCAACTCCCTTTCTTCTACCCATTTTTCTTAACCTTAACAATACTCTATTTTGAAACCTATAAAACAAAATACAGATTGAAGGACTTGACCTTGACTAATACTGTTGAGCAGAATAGAATCCATCAGTCTATCTAGAGTGAGGAAGAAAGAGGAAGAGGGTGGATGGGAGAGAGAGAAAAGAGCCAAGAGCGGAAGAGAGACTGAGAGCCTGGGGGGGGGGGAAGGAAAAAACTTAAGAAAATAAGAGCTCCTTATCAAATGAGGAAGTGAGAGCTGAGACTGGATGGCCAACATCAAAGAAGGATAAATTGGCCTTCTGTCAGTATCCTAGGGAAAACAATGGGTTTTAAGCAGGTATTTGGTGACGGGAATGTTGCTGGTGATGGTTAGCAGAGAAAGACAGTCAGTGACACTCCAACAGTCGACAGACAAATTCGGTGACGATCATCTCGCTAGTAGCGGATCTGGAAGCTTTCCAAAAAACAGCAAATCTATGAGTTGTGCGAAGAAAGATAGACAAGCAGGCGCTCATGAAGGGGAAGAAATTTCTTCTACAAGCTAGAAGATATAAGGAATTAGCAACAGTGGTTCTCAGAAATCCAAGATCCAATAGTACTAAGATTGATGTGTAACATCAGAAATTTGATGACCAAGCATCTCCTGTTGATTGAAGATTCACTTATGATCCTGAGCTATAGAAGATTTGAAGTGAATTCCATTGGACTTCCCACATCTTTTTGGAGGGCCTAATATCAGAAGTAAAAATGTGTGAACTCCACCACTGATGGATTCCATGAGCAATTCACATTAAATGAATAAAGGGAGAGATGAAAACACATCATTTTCAGGTCCCAAGTGTAAGTTCTGTGGTACAGCAACCACAACGACAAAAGCCTAGTGAGTATTATCCCTCTGAGGGCGGGGTCTAAGGTGGTCCAGGTGTACGCAAACTTACCTCTAGCTGATTGTCTAGTAGAGATGTAGTTTCCGCTATGAATCTTTGAAAACAGTTCAAACCATTATGAAAGAATGTAGGAACGAATGAGTGAATGAGTAAATGGGTGAGAGAACAGATTAATATATGAATAACTTAAGAAAATAAATACACGAAAGGGGGGGGGGACGGCTACAAGCTACAACACGAAAGTGAAATGTGGTTGCAATGTCAAGTCAACAACTCTGAAAAGATAAAGAAACCTAAACCCAAGTTCCTAAGAAAAGCATAACACCCTTCTGGCCTTCTATCTAGGATCCTCTACAATCTACATGTATTCTATTACGGCACAATATTCTGTAAGGGCTAAGTCTTCGGTAATCACTACCATGCCTGATCACCTCTCCCATTTCTTCTTTTGCCTTTCTCTTCTTCTTTTACAAGCCCCAAGTATAATTTTCTCTTACCACCTCACTAGGGCATCTAACTGTCTCCTCTTAACATGTCCGAATCATATGAGCCTCGTCTCTTGCATCTTACCCTCAATGTCTGCCCAAGTGTGAAAGGGAGAAAGTAGTATAGAAAGAAATAAGCGGCCGAATTTGCTAGACTAGAGGGTTGTTTGGGAGGGAGGTAGAGATGAAAGATTGGGTGGTTCTTTTGCCAACCATGGATATTGTGTTTCCTCAAAATGGCATAGCAGAAGATACAGCAAGACAAGACATGTGGTCTCTTTGTTAGTAAATTAGGAAGCATGGAATTCCTTGGCTAGCTGTCCCACCCTTTGAGGTGCCTACAAGCCAGCGGGGGATTGTTACTGTGGTCGACGGTTGATACGCTTGGTCATGAACCAAAAAATTAGGAAGCATGGACACATCTAGGAGCGAATACACCATTGGTAGGTGCCATATCGCGTATCCGACACACAGGCACGGCACTGTACAATGCACTTATGTAATACATTTTATTATGTTTTTCAATTTCTGTTAATGATGCTTACCTGTTGCGTCATGTTAGTGTTTGTGCAATCTAGTCAGTAAATGTCCCACTTTGTACTTAATTGGATCTCATAATAGCATGAGAAAATAATTTTCTGTTTATATTGTATGTGACTTAATATTTGGCTACAGCCAAGTAGTTAATGAAATATATGGTTAAGGTAGAGTGAGTTGTTCGCTTCTCGATGTTTTTTTACTTATAAGCATTTCCCTTCGTAAATTATTTAAGATGATCAAAGAGGGAGAAACCCAAGCAGAAAGGACACTCCATGTGGGATGGAGTGAGTACTAAATAATGGAATAATTGAATGTCATCTTCACGTAAAAAATTTCAGTTAATTTAAGCTAACAATATTTCTATATTGTTTAGATATGGGATGTAGCAACTGGACGACTTAAACTGACGCTTACAGGGCATATTGAACAAGTTCGAGGTTAGTGTCTTCATCATAGGTTCAGAATGTTGTGAGGGAACTTTTATTGATGGCTATGTCTGCGAATCAGGTGGTCATATATAATTGTTTTCTTTTGTTCGCAGGCCTTGCTGTTAGCAACAGGCACACTTACATGTTCTCTGCTGGTGATGATAAAATGGTGAAATGTTGGGATCTTGAACAAAACAAGGTTTGAAAACTATATAGTATGAGTGAATTAGTTGGGCTGACTCGTTTCCTTTCTAATCTATTTAGCGGAAAGCATGTCATTTTCATCTAGGTAGCCTAGCATTTGCAGTCATATCTGGGTCTTGTCTTGTTTTTCTATTTTTCATTTATGAAGCTATACATATCTTCTTATGAGTTCAATTAATAGGTTTGTCAAGTTACTAGCGTATGTACCCTCCTATGAGAATGATCTTGATCCGAATGGGTTTGGAATTTGTGTGGAAATTGTTTGAAAAACCTGTTTTCTAAGACGTGTAAAAGTTGTTGTGGAAAGGAGACGAAGTGTGAAATCATGAGCTCAAAATTTTGGCCCTGCCTTGTTGATTATTTTCTGAAAGTTTTTGAGTGTTGAACTGGCTAAATGTTGTCCAAATATCCTCTTAAGCCCATTTTGTGAAAGTTCTCCTGAGCTTTCACCTCATTCATGTGAGCAGAGACTATGTAATATACTTTGCAACTTAGCACATTTTATAAAATGCTTTTCTGTGCTTCCATCTGTCTTTTCCTATATTTCTTGCCTCTTGAAGTGTGTTAAAACCTAAAAACAGAAGTATTCTCTATTTAGAACATTTATGTATGGGGAGTGGTGTAAGTGCTGATGACCTGTCTACCCCTGGGTTGTTTTGTCAAGCGGGTATGATTTACAAAGTCAAAGCTGAATGGTGTTTAGGATTTTCTTGTATTTGATCACTTTATATCAAATCTGCCACCATTTTTCCCCTCCGGAATTTGGAAATACCATTGCACTTCTTTATGAAACGGATTGACGAAACAATTTGAAAGATGGCATGGAAAATGAAGAATGTACAAAAGATAATAAAGACAACAACTGTGGTATATCTCAAAATTGAAAGTGAACTTTTTTCTGAATTTTTTTGCTGGATGAATGTATTTATGATATGCTACTTGAGCTGTTCTAGTCATGTGCTTGTGCAATCTTAGTTATTTCCACACCCTTCCGAGAAACAGAAAAGAAAAACCAAAAAAGGGAGGGAACGTTTGATTATGCTGTACATGAGATAGGGAGCCAAATTCTGAAAAATAGTTCTTAGTCCTCAATAATTCATATTGCCCCCAGGTACTTTTCACATACATGTTTAGGCGACTTACTAATGTTGTTCCATTTAGGTTATCCGGTCTTATCATGGCCACCTTAGTGGTGTATATTGTTTGGCTCTTCATCCCACTCTCGATATATTGCTTACTGGCGGGCGAGATTCAGTTTGCCGGGTACGTCTTTTTGTTAAATTTTAATTTAATGAGTTTCTTTTTCTACTTCGTATTGCCATTTATTTGAAGATTTTGAACTGTGTATTGGAAGTGTACAACGGTGTGTTGTGACTAATCTGTTTATCTTATTTCAGGTTTGGGACATCCGTAGTAAAACACAAATCTTTGCTTTGGCAGGGCATGAGAACACAGTCTGTTCTGTGTTCACTCGACCTACGGTACGTTGTTTTCTTGAGAACGTAATAGTGAACTTGTTTGCTTTTGATAATCTTATTTTTTCATAATTTCTTTGTGTCTTGTAACTTTGAATCATGCAACTTCCCTAGTATGGTAATAATTCTTAGTTCGTCACTCTTCTATCTGTTTTCCTGCCCCGTGGTTTTGGATAAGACCTGGTTTCAGTACCAATGCATGTATCCCAGCATCTCGACTTTCCATGGCCAAAAAGAAAAAGAGAGGGCTGGGGGTAAGGGTGAAGGTGGAGATGAAAAGAGAAGTTTTTGGAAAATGTAGAGGAGGATGGAAACACTTTTACGACTTTACGAATTTTAGATGATGCTAGAGGATTGACAGATACAATCAAACGCTTCCTTGAAACTTTCTGATTTTAGATTTACTGTGGCTGAAAGTGAGCCTGCTGTTGCATGTCAGTGCTTCTGTATTGTCTTTTATGTTTTTTAATTTACAAAATCTTATCTAGTGTGAGATGAAAGTTTATGTCCCGTTTCGGCAAAGTTTAGAAGTTGTAAATCCTGAGTGCCCCTCACGTCATTGGGCGACTTGTAGTTTAGTTACACTTTTGAAGACTTTTTGTCCTCTATTTGTAATTGTTAATTTTTCTGGATTAATAAAATTTCTTATCTCAAAAAAGATGTACACCCTCTTATCTCACCCTATTAATGACCTGGTAATAGGGGGTGCATCAGAGTAAGAAGTTGCAAACAACAGTGAAAGGAGGTTGGAATGTAGGACAAAGGTAAATATTTGTATATACTTTTTTGGTATAATAAGTGATTTTTCCTACCAAGAATCACAATTACAAAGGCTTAGAGGGTGGCTGGAAAAGGTGGGCCACTTCTAGGAAGGTACCCAAACCCTGACAAGCCTCAAAGTCCAAGAAAACAAGAGCACTGTAATATCATACTATCAGATTCGTGGGACTTAATGGACAATTATCGTATCAGGGTAAAAATGGCAGGGGATATTGACAGTAGAATATGGATTTTGCTATTTGCCACGAAAGTTAAACTTAGAGTGCAAGTTGTCAAAATTAAGAAATGTGCATTTTGCTTGTGACTCCAAAACTTACACTACCAATAACCCAAAAAGGGATAAAAGATTGGGTTGTAGAATTTGCACTCCTAATATAGGGTTTAGGGAACAATAACCACCAAAGGATGGTCAAGTTGAAGTGGTTCATATGTCAGGCATCTTTAGAAAGAAATGAAAGCACCTTTCAGAAAAGTGTCCAACATGACCTCAAAGGAAGGAAAATCGCCATAAATGGGTAGAGATGTAAATGAGTGGAAATCGGATCTGATAACACTGTAGTCGAAACCGAGCTGAAATAAATAGTCAGTTTAGATTGCACTTTCCAAAATTTGGAATGGGGTCGGAGCCAAAAAAGGAAAATTCGGACTTTCAACTTGGATTTGGATCGGCATTTTAAATTCGTGCTAACTATAGCATTATATTTATATTCTGACATACTGTTTTGAATTTGAAGTTATTGGAAATTCGTATTATTAAGTATTTTCTTCTTGTATTTTGCATATTTGACATTTAATATGGGTTGTTTTGTATTTGGTTTTTCGAATTCTGGACTGTAAGCTTTGGGCGTATATTGCTGATGTTCTGTGGTCGTAGTTTCTAGTGTACTAACTATTTGGTCTTAATATCGGACTTTCAGCTTGTATTGAAATTAGAGCACAGTAGCTTGGTTTGGATCATATTAGAATCGTAAGTTAGTTAAATTGGCTCGGAATTGGCAAAAGTCTAAACCGTAGCCCAACTTTTTACCCTAACACTTGATTAGGGTATAGTTTTCCAGCTACTTTTTGTCAATAGGCTAGATTTAGCTGTTGTACAGCCACATCTGGCCAGAAATGAAATGAAAAAAGGAAAGGGATCTTGGTAGTTGGAACTGTGAGAAATGAACAAGATGGAGAAGAAAATATTGCTACATCAGAGTTGAAGGTGAAATGCCTAGTTTCAGTTAATGGTGTCTGGAGAAGGGCAGTGTTGGGTGTATTGCTACATCAGAGTTGAAGGATGAAATGCTTAGTTTCGGTTAATGGTGTCTGAGACGTGCAGTGTTGGGTGTATTTGCTACATCAGAGTTGAAGGATGAAATGCTTAGTTTCGGTTAATGGTGTCTGGAGAAGTGCAGTGTTGGGTGTATTGCTACATCAGAGTTGGAATCCAGGACTATTCCACTTCTTTTTTCTTTTATTCCGATTTTTGCACTTTTGGGTGACTCGTGGTGAAGGTGTGTTTGTGGGGTGTACCATATGTTTTGTAATGGTCAAAAGGCTCCAGGAACTGGTGTTTTGCAGATACCAACTACTTGACCCATTGCCTTATGCTTGTATACTAGTGAAGTAAATTCCTGTATTTGTTATGAAGCTTCTTTATATGTTGTAATACTTATGTCACCATCCAGTTCTTCCTAAGGATTTCCTGTTATCCAGGATCCTCAAGTAGTAACTGGTTCACATGACACAACCATCAAATTCTGGGACCTGAGACATGGAGGAAAGACGATGTCAACGCTGACACACCATAAGAAATCTGTACGAGCAATGGCTTTACATCCTAAAGAGTACGTGTCTTTGATTCCACCCCCCCCCCCCCCTTTTATATTTCTTCCCTGCACCCTGATCTACTTAATTGCCTTCAAGAAAGTTAACTTGGGGTCCTGTATATATCTTTGGTTGTTTTACCATACCATCTGAACACCTGTTATATCTTTTCTTGGTATTACAGAAATTTATTTGCTTCTGCTTCTGCTGACAACATCAAGAAGTTCACCCTGCCAAGAGGAGAGTTTATGCATAACATGCTGTGAGTCTAATAAACACCTCTGCCTTACTAGCTTGAATTTTTTTTTGTGGTTTCTCCCATTTCCATAACTCTTAATTTTATTTCTGCTGCACTTAATTGCTATCCATATATCTAAATTGTCTGAAGATCAAAAGTCTAATGTTTTTGTATCTTTTTGCAGGTCGCAGCAAAAAACAATTATCAACACCATGGCTGTGAATGAAGATGGAGTGTTGGCTACAGCAGGTTGGTTTTAGTTGATGTTGGTTCGAAAATTATTTTAAATTCTTTTTTTTATTTATTTCAACGGGAAACATCTGTTTCATGAGTTTTCTTGAATATATTAAGTTTCAGTAGGTTAACATTCTGTCTTAACTTCCCTTTCTTTTTGAAATGTCTAGTAATTTGGCAATAGTTAACTATCATCTGGAGTTTCATCTTAATATGTTGATGCAATACTTGTTGGTATTTGCAAAGAACTGCATGGATTTATTTTATATTATTCTGCTCTCACAGGTGATAATGGGAGCATGTGGTTTTGGGATTGGAAGAGTGGTCACAATTTCCAGCAATCACAGACTATTGTGCAACCAGGTGTGTATATTTTGCCCATTTGGTGCTTCATGTTCTTTGTTTTCTGTTATAAGAAAGAATTAGGCTTCCTAATGGGTTCTGTGCTACAGGTTCACTGGATAGTGAGGCCGGCATTTATGCTCTTTCATACGATGTCACTGGCACAAGGCTGGTTACATGTGAAGCTGACAAGACGATAAAGATGTGGAAAGAGGATGATATGGCTACGCCTGAAACTCATCCACTCAACTTCAAGCCGCCTAAAGATATCAGGCGCTTTTAACTGCATCTACCTATTGATTGACCTGCCTGAATTGTATCTCCAGTTGTAGCAACATCATTTGTTGATGGCGATAATATAGAGCATCGCCTTGTTTAAATCGCGATGTAAAAGTGACTATTATTTATGGACGGAGTGAGTAAATTTTAGATATCGGTTTTTCGTGTACTTCAGTTGATTGCATATGAGGTGTTTTTTCTTCTTTGGTCTCAGTTTCAACTGTCATTGCGAGATTCCATGTGCCCTCGTTCAGGTGCATGTTTGAGGATTCCAGTCAAATGAGTGTTAGTGGGATGTTGGATTCTTGGTCATATTGTTGCATACAAACAACCACAAAGGCCAGTTAATAAAGTGGAGGTGTGAATATAATTAGAGGTTTGCGTCCGGGGAACTGGTACCAAGCAATGCCAAGCCGCCTACTTCTTCGAAAGGAGAGTTATCGTCCGCCGGCTAACGGCTTACGACACTCAATTACGACACTCAAAGTAGAGATCTTGTCCACAAGAAGATGGGACGCAGGTTGTCCGAAAGGTCCGTTGGTATTGGGCTTTTAATCTGATCGTTGCAGATTAAAGTTCAGATAACCCCAACATGTCTTCTTCGGAACCAAGCTAGATAGTTGCCCTAGTGATCCAGAGATCATAGGTGAGGAGGGCTATTTAGAGGCGTTGTTAGGGTGCATTTTGGTAACTTTGGTCTTATGTGTCATTTTTCCCATTTGAAGTAATTAACGAGCTGTACTGTTCTATTTTCCCTCAAAAAACAGTAATTGACGAGCTGCAATTTCCTAAAAGCTGATTCTAGATACGATGTGTGCAAAATTTAGAGGATTTAGAGGTAAAGAACTTTTTTTCTTTTGATGGGAGAGGTAAAGAACTTTCAATTAGGGGCATTTATCAACTTCAAAATACCGTTGTAATTGCCTTGATAAGTTCGCAAATTTATTAAACGGCATTCTTTTATGCAAGTATGGACTAGCTAAAGACTAGTTGTGGGGAATAATTATCAAGATGATAACCTATTATCCAACGATCAGTGGCGGATGTAGAGCGTGACACAAGGTAAAAAAACTTGTGTGGACTTAGTTCATGGTGGATCAATACTTGGAGTCACCCCCTACTTCATCCGGAGCCACCCGCTTTAAAAGTGGAGTCACCCCTACCTCACCTAGAGCCACCTCCTCAAATTTATACTTGGCACCACCCCTACTTCACCTAGAGCCACCCCTTACTTCACCTGGAGCCACCCCTCAAAATTACTTGATCCACGGTAAACTAAGTTCACACAAGACATACCGGGCACAAGGTCACCACGTTTTCCAAAAATTTGGCCAAATTGATAGGGGACAAAGGAAAAATAATCCTTAATGTTTTTTTATTAGTTTTTTTTTTTTTTGATAGAATTTAATAATTTTGTTGTGGCATCCATACTATTATCTTTTTGGATCCGCCAATGCCGCTAATCATACACGTCTTCTAAGTTGCTGGTCAAAAATTGGTGAACTCTGAGGCTGTCATCGTTTTTACGTAATCGGATCAATATGTGGGACAATCACAAGAAACATTTACTCTCAATAAATCATACTCTAGCAAGGTGGAAGTATTGTCCATATTCGAAGCTGTCATCAATTGAAGAGAAGGGAAGATGGTGACGCTAGATGGAACTTCAAATAATTACTTGGGTTATGCTGACTGATAAACTAGCTAGTGTCTATTTCATGTTAAGTTGATTATATGCTTGATTTCAAGCTGTCTTTATAATCACCAGAAATGAGACACTAAAGAGATAATGACAAGATTGAGGCAGAAAAGATCGTTTCTGTATTGATTATCACGGAATATATATACAGCCCTAGTAACTATACATATCTTTTAGTATATGGAAACAATCCTAAACAATATCAAACTCTGTGATAACTTGCCATAAATAAGCGGAACCGAATTTTTCATAAGTTACGCGTGAAATCTCGCAGATCTCGTAACAGATAAACAACCACTAATTGAGTTGGGTAGGTTTATGTTCTCTTCCCTCAAAGTTAGATTGGCAATCAGTGGTGGATAGAAAAAATGACTTCAACATATGAGTTAACATGTTTTTGGTGCGACATGACATAGATCACTTGAGTGCTGATTTTGACGGTTTTTTTGATAGTGGTATTACCACATACCAATCGTAGTACAACATCAATGATTATAAACACTTGCAGCTTTCCGTGTCAAAGAAAATTCTACGCCCTCATCAAAAATCAAAACTTTCACTATCTTGAAAAACTTCGTGCAATGACCCAAAGTTTTGAAAAACAGGTTAAGGCTTGCTTGACTGGTCCTGTCAAGTCCGGTCTGAGTTTGAATTGGACTTTCTCCGATCCAATGATGGAATCTTATCAATCTGATCTCCGGAAATAGGTTTTCATTTTTCTGATTTTCGACCGGAATAATTTTGGTCTGAGTTTGGACTGGTGAACAACTCTATTAAGATGTAACTCATAGCAATATTTTTTACAACGGAAAAACTAATAAATGAATTGTAACCTGTGTGAGAGAAATATATGTTGCATTGCTAAATTGAATTGTATTGAATTGAATGCAATATAACTAGGCAGATGATTGAAGTTAAATAGAACATTTCTCCAAGTTAAATTCGCAATAAAATTTCTAGATAGACAGCTAAAAATTTAGTTCTGGTTTAAAGTGAAATAAAATTATGTTTAAGTCGACGCTTATTCCTCATCGTATTAGGGATAAAAAAAAATACTTCATTGGTTATGAGTTTTTGAGGCCCTATTTTTTTCGTTGTCTACATTTTGCATTCTTTTTTGTTCCGTTTCAATCCATTCCGTTCCGCGTTGTTCCTCATTTTGTCTCATATTTTGTTTAATTATCCGTCCTGTTTTGTTATGTTCCGTTCTGCGCCGTCCTATTCCGTTTTTCACCATCCCGCACTATTCCGTAATTCCGTTGAAGAAAACAGAGTCTTATAAATACGGTCTCTTAACCATAAAATTGGGAGTTCTATTCCTACCAGGTTTTTTGCGCAAATCTTTAGTGACTTTGTGGCGTCATTTATGGGTTACTTTTAAACCGAATGAATGATATTCACGCATTGGCTAGCTCTCACACTCCAATTAGGCAAAATACTCCCCACCCTAGGTCCCACTACGCCACCCCAACACAAAGGTTGATGCATTGACGCTGCTACGACGGCGTCGTTTACGTCAATTCTTTTAACACCACACTAGCACTTGTTGACTCTCCCCATTTTCTATTGCCATTATATTTTCTCTCACACCAAAGCCTAAATTCCCTCCTCAGTTAAACCCTCTTCTCAATTTATATGTTATAAACCTCCTCTCTTTCTCTCTTACACTCATTAATCCCAAAAAAATGGCCAAATCCTTCATCACCCAAAACCACCTCCTTTGGCTTCTCATTGGCATCTCCATCCCTTCCTTCTTCTTCACCTTCCTCTCGAACCCAAACCCGGCCCACCACAATGGCTCGGCCCTTTTAACTCGTCCCACCCAGACTGGGCCAAGTTATGTTGGTGGTGTCCTCGGGACCAGCATGAGGGTGGGCATGCGGGTCCCGTTGGGTCTAAAGGCGAAGAAGGGCAAAAGGATACTAGTCACAGGTGGGGCCGGATTTGTCGGGTCCCATCTGGTTGACCGGTTGATGAAAAAAGGGCACTATGTGATCGTGGTGGATAACTTCTTCACTGGGAGGAAAGAGAATGTGATGCATCATTTGGGTAACCCGATGTTTGAGCTAATTCGACACGATGTCGTTGAGCCGATTTTGCTAGAGGTTGATCAGATCTACCATCTTGCTTGCCCTGCTTCCCCTGTTCATTACAAGTACAATCCTGTCAAGACTATCATATCCTTTTTATCTATATATAGTTTTGTTTCTTGTTTGAAATTCTGAATTTGAATTATCATATCCCTCCATGCAACAAAAATAAATCACGTTCTAACAACAAGTTTACACAACAGTACAATGACTAGCTGATATTAGTACATACACTTGCCTCAAATATGAATTATATGTAGTATGTGTTTTTGTTTTGTTCCCCTTGTTTATTTGTTATTTTTGATAGGATTTTTTTTTTTTTTTCCGTTTTTGAGGTCTCATTAGTGTATTTGTTTTGTGGGAAAACACGTTGATTAATTTTCTACTTTTTTGACGGGAGAGCAGGATGTTGTAACTACCAAGAATTTTTGATTTTCTTAATCTTTTGCAAATTAAAAGCAAAATTATTCTTAATCATCAAAATAGAAAGTAACCAAGGAGGTGTGGTTGAGTGGTAGGGACTCATCCATTCTTAACCAAGGTCGAGGGTTCGAATCTCGCCTTGGGCATGGAGCAGCTTTAAATTCTTTGGCCAGCTGTCCCACCCTTTGAGGTGCCTACAAGCCAGTGCGGAGTTAGTCACTGTGGTCAACGGTGAATACCCTTAATCGTGAACCAAAAAAAAAAAAAAAGAAAAATCAAAATAGAAAGTGACTGTTATTTTGGTAGAAAATTCTTTGTAAGAAAATGTGGAAAGTGTGAATACAATCTATTTTCCAAAAATAAGTGTGTATGAATACAATCTAGTACTCCAGCTAGCCTTACACTAACGAAATAAGTACGTAGTTTGGACAAGCAAATCAAACGAAAACCAATTTTATTTCTGTTAATTAGTCGTTCACAAAACTTGTTCCGAGTATAAGCAATACAGTCTTTTCATAATAAGTGATTCCTACATTTTTAAATAGTGACTTTACTTTATTATGAGTTGACCTTACACAAGACTTACTCTTAAGGCCCGTTTGGCCTAGCTCCCAAAAATTCAACTTCTCCTCCCAAATTTGTTCTTGTTTACGCCCTTTTATCCACTCATCTCTCCATATCCAACTTCTAAGAAGTTAAAATAAAGCTAGAAGTGGATGGAGAAGGAGAAGTTACAATTTGTAACTTCTCCTTCTAGTCCAATTGTAGCTTTATTTCAACTTCTTAGAAGTTGGATATGGAGGGGGTAGTGGATAAAAAGGAGGTTAACAAGTACAAATTTTGGGAGGAGAAGGAGAAATTGCTAGAAGGTAGGCTAAATGGGCACTTAGTCCTTTATGAACCGCATTGAAAATATCTAGCTACCTTAATTTGTAGCCAATATATAAAGTAGTAAGTCTTGTGTGAGACCAACTCACAGAAAAATGGGGTCACTATTTAGCGATGTATGGGTCACTTACAGTGAGCAGTGACCCTTATGTCATTCAAAAGTAATATTCTATCACCAAAAGTTAAAAAAAAACCATTTCCTAAAAGTTTTTGTGTATATAAAATACGCAATAATAGCATTAATATGGCTATTAATTATGTTATCCTAGTCCATATACTAGCTCAAATACTTTTGATTTTCGTCTCTCTTATAAATATTTTAGTTTTTGTTTTATTATGTGGGTGTTTTCCTTAATTCAATGCGGTTTGTGGGAGAGATCACAAGACAAATGTGGTAGGGACAATGAACATGTTGGGGCTTGCAAAGAGAGTAGGGGCAAGGTTCTTGCTTACTAGTACCAGCGAAGTCTATGGTGATCCACTTCAACACCCTCAACCTGAGACTTATTGGGGCAATGTCAATCCTATTGGTAAATTTACAGTAAACACCCCAAATAAAGCTTAATTTGTACATAAAAAAATAAATTATAATTGAGTTTTATTGCAACTTTCGCTGAGACGAGAGTCGGTTGTTAGTAAAATAAAAGTTATAGTTCATAATTAATGACCCCTGCATTTTTTAGTAGTGCATCTAATTTGCTACAAGTTGGTCTCACGCAATACTTGTTCTAATTTTTACTTGTACGAAATTTTTTCCTTCTTCTTTTGTCTTGTGTAGTGTGCATCTTATTTATTTATTGCTAAGAAAGTCCCTTGTGAGACAAACTCACAGTAAAGTATGGTTACTATATAAAAATTTAGGGGTCATTAATTAATTAATAATGATAATTATGACCCGTAAAAAGTAATCATTGTCTCACTGAAAGTCGTAATAAACGCTTTATACAATTTTTGTAATTTTGTTCTTTTTTTAACCATATATGATTACATTTATTTATTTTCTAATATCTTTTAATGATTAATTTATAATGTCGATCCGCTATATAAAAACTTTGTTAAAATTAAACGGTTTTACTATAACTACTTTTGGTAAGACGATGGTTATTTTTTAGTGGAATAAGAGTTACGACGACGTACGCATAATGAATGACTCTTACTATTCTGAATAGTGATCCCAATTTTTTTGTAAATTGATCTCAAACAAAACTTGCTCCAAATACTATAACTAATCTCTATCAAGCACAATCACGACCGACCTACTATTTAAAAAAGTAACTAAGTACATGTTAAGCTCTACTCGATGCAAATCTGATCTCAGAATCTATGGAGTAGAATTTCAGTACACTCGTACTATTTAATCATTAGTGTATGGGTACATATACGTACAGTGAGCCTTTTGCAACGACACGTATTTTCTTAAGGAAAGAAAAGGGAAATAAATTTGCATATACTGAGTTCTGACGTATACAAGGGGCGACTTGTTACAGGTGTTAGAAGTTGCTACGATGAGGGCAAACGCACAGCTGAGACTTTGACCATGGACTACCACAGAGGTCTTGGCATTGAGGTTTGGCTTAATTATTCTCATTTCATTATCGGACCATGATTGGATTACACCCATTGTAATATACACAAACTTGTCTATGTGTCTATCTCTCTCCTCCCTCTTGGGCCCCTTTGGATTTCATGGAGGTAGTATGAGTATTTGGGAGAGGAGAGAGATAGACACAAGACATGTTAGTGTAATATACACATGGTGTAAGCCAAGCATTTTCCTTCATTATCATTTTTTTGCAATTAGCATATATGTCATGCTTATTTAAAGCGCGCCACCTTGAGACTGCCATATAAATTTTTGTGTATTCTTTATTAATTTTGTATAATGATAGCATAAGTTAGTGATCCAAAGAAAAAGAAGTTACCAAACAAAACATGCTGTGATAAAATCATTAAATGATGAGGTTTTAGCGATTAATGTCACTATATTATAATCAAATTAACAACACAAAATAAATAATATAGCAAAATACTAAGGGTCGGTTACCACGAGCAACTGTTAATGGTCACTTGTCAATTTATTGGACGTTATAGTTATTAAATATTTGCTAACACGTTGAGTTTAATATCTACAGACTACAAATCATATCATCCAATTCATAATAAGATGGCAATCATTAATTGACCGTTGCTACTGACAACTATTCCTGTTCCTAGCTACCAGCCTACCATTATATTTCTCAGTAATATAAGTGTGTGTTGATTTGGTGTAGGTGAGAATTGCTCGAATTTTCAACACTTACGGACCAAGAATGTGCCTTGATGATGGTCGAGTTGTAAGCAATTTTGTTGCCCAGGTAAAGCCTAAACAACATGTTATAGATAGTGTTTTAGGCACATTATCTAGTCCAGGCTATCTGATAAACTAAATATTTCAAAAATTAATTGATGTGCATCCTATCTGAAGTTTGAACCTTATTCTTTGTTTTCTTTTGTTTTATTATTTTGTTTTTTTTTTTTGTGTGTGTGTGTGTGTTTGGCAGGCACTAAGGAAGGAGCCTTTGACTGTGTATGGAGACGGCAAGCAGACTAGGAGTTTCCAATATGTTTCAGACCTGGTACAGTATCCTCCAATTAATAAGAATAATTTCACATTTCTAACAAGTAGAGCTCGCAGTTTATGTTAGTTAATGCATTGATTTTGCGTTTTGATTGTCCTGTAAATCTAATAGTTGTTTGTTTATTGTGGGAAATTATAGTACTTCCTACGAAGTTATTATAATTCCTATATATTAAGAGTTCTTGAGAAGTGCCAAGAACTCTAACATATAATTGTAAGTTTATAATTGTAAGTGGTTTATGCTAATAAGCTAGACACAAAGGAAATGAACAATCGTTTCTAACATATAATTGTAAGTTTATATTTTTCGCCATGCATGGCATCATCTTCTTTCTAAACTTTGGAATAACATTAAAGGTACAAGGCTTAATACGATTGATGGAAGGAGAACATGTAGGACCTTTTAATCTCGGAAATCCTGGAGAATTCACCATGCTTGAACTTGCCAAGGTAATTTCTTCTTCTTTTCTACGTTGTTGTTCAAAAGTTGGTTAGCCTTATTTGGTAAGAAGTCGCCCTTTTAGCTAATTATAAGGCGATTTTGAAGTCGCATGTAGCTCGTCTTATTAGCATTGTTCTTATAGGTATCAAAGACAGTTGTAAAACATTCCCCTCATTTGGTTTGAAGCTAAACACGCAAAATTGTCGTCTTATTTGCAATTGGTACAATTTTGACGTATTTGGTTAGCATCTGCTAATAAGACGACAAGTTATATTTTCTGCTACTTCTGCTATTTAATTCTACTTAATTATTAGAGTGTGTTTAGATACTCAAATTGAAACTCTGAATTTTAATAGAAGAAAATGCCTTCACACCTAACATTTTAATAAATAGAAATATTTCAAATGTAGGGAGTAGGGCCAGAAGGGAGAGAAATTTGAAATGCCAATGTTGGGATGTAATTTGAAATTATCCTATTTTAAGACTTTATGAAAGTTCATAAAATTGGGTCAATTCCAAACCTACAATTATCTTAAGCATTAAAGAACAAATTCACCTCAAATCCATCCTTTTAAATCCAAGTATCCATAATACACACTATTAAGTTATTCGTTATTATTTAATTTTTCCATAACCCACAATCATTTTACAACTCTAAATTTTACAATAATTTTCCCTTGTGTATGCATGTATATGTAGGTGGTACAAGACACAATAGATCCAAATGCAAAGATAGAATTCAAGCCTAATACAGAAGATGATCCTCACAAGAGGAAACCTGACATTTCGAAGGCCAAAGAACTACTCGGTTGGGAGCCAAGAGTTTCTCTACGCGATGGACTTCCTCGTATGGTTGACGATTTTCGGCAACGCATTTTTGGTGATCATGAGATTATCAAGAGTAAAACAAATGCTAGTTAGAGATAAAAATGTGATGATTGTCATAGAGTACATTACATATGTAACATTATCTTTGATTATTATGCCTAAACAAATTTCCATTGATACTTCGATCTCGTGCTAATTATAATGCTTGTTTGGTTCACACTTAGAAAATGTAGGAAGTACTACTTCTTATTAGAAAGTGTGCCTTTTCTTCTTGTTTGATTTGTTAAAAATAAATGTAGGAACTTACTTTCTGCAGGAAGTAACTTCCCCTAAAATGAAGGAACTTGCTTACCCATCCTCCCATTGATAAGTAACTTTCCACAAAAATTCCCATGAATTTGCAATTCCTTTATGCAACCAAACAAGATTAGACACTTCCCATAAACTTTTACTCGTATTCTTCATGAATTTCTACTTACCAATTCCCATGGTTAACCAAACGATGAGATTAATATTTTCATATTAAAATTTCTATGGGTATATAAATATAAATCTCTAAGTATTTAAATATACTTGAACGAAGTTGCTTAACGTAAATCACAAATTGCTTAACGTAAATCCTTTTGACACAAAACTTTCCAAACTACCCTTTTTATTTGTAAAGGAGTACCCCCTTAGTCTTCCTTTCCCTCTCTCTTATCCTTCTCTATAATCAATCAATATGGATGATTCTTTCGATCAAGACAACATCTTTGCTCAAATTAATGATGATATTGAGGTAATTTTTATGATTTAGATTAGTTTCTTTTTCAAATTACTAATTGCTTAAGGTTTTTGTGAGTGGTAGGTTAGGGTTAATTTGATGGGGGTTGGAGGTGGTGGGCTGGGTGGGGTTGCTAGGCAGCGGTTGGGGTTGTTTGGCTGCAGGGTCGTGGTTGTTTGGGCGGTGGGATGGGGTTGTTTCCACGGCTGGCTGGGCGGTTTGAGAGAGAAAGGAAAAACTGAGTTTTGTGGTGGAGAGAGAGAGAGATTGGGTGGGAGGTGGCAGTGGTTTGGTGGGTGGTGCGATCGGACACGGGGACGGGATATCGGTGGTGCGAGGTGGTGCTGGGGCAGTTGGGCGGTGGTGGGGGGGGGGGGGTGAGGGGCGGTTGGATGGTGCTGTGCTGGGAGGTGACTTGCGGCTGTTGGCTTGGTGGCTAGGTCGTGGTTTTACAAAAAAAAATAAATTATTTTTATTATAATTTTCTTTTTACAATTTTGTTAAAATGAATTAAGTAGGTTTTTTTTTCCGATGATTTTCGTTTTAGTTTGATTTATTCATTTATTGTTTTACATTATTATTACGATTCTAGTAACACTGCAACGGCGCAACCCACTCCCACCCCCGACAACCGGCAAACCACAGACCCATCCCCTTCACCCTGACCACTCGCATAGCCGCCTTCACCCGACCACCGACGATCCTCGACGGAAACACTCCCCCACCCGACGAACTCCCAAGCCCCACCCACGAGCCTTTGGCGAACCCCCAGGCCCTGCCGCAACCGTCACCCGTCGCTCCCATCCCTACCGACGAACCAAACACCCGGGGTGGGCCACCCCCGTTCAGTTCGCACCGTTGCCCCTGGTCGGCGTCGATCTCCGGTGCTCCTAGCCACCATCGTACGACCATCAAACTGAGAGAGAAGATTGGGTTTTGTTCATATTGGAACCACAATCATAAGAGAGAACTGAGAGAGAGAAGAGGGAGCAAAACAAATGGGTGAAAAATTAATTAGGGGTGTTGTGGGAAAAAAAAAAGTACATTAAGCAATTTGGGATTTACATTAAGCAATCCCCTACTTGAATTGGTGAGTTAAATTTACCCATTTATATAGGTAGTGGTTTAGGATGAGATCTCAATCGTGCATATTTTGCTCTCTCATCTAATGTGAGAACTATAGACATTGGATTTTTCCTGGGAGGAGGGTTGGGGGTGGGTGAAGTGGGAATGACAGTGGATATGTGGTATTACTACTTTTTTTTTTCTACACCAAAAGAGGGTTTAAGTGAATGATGATCGGGACATCTTCGCTATGTTATGTTCGGACTCTCGTGTTCAACAGCGAACATTTCAGAGTAACTAAACAACCAGTTAAAGCACTAGACCTATCAGTGACAATGTGTGGTGGTGTTAGGGTACTGTGCTGTATCCTGGTTTTGGCTCTGATTATAAGAGAAATAGTGTGACAAAATCTCAAGTATTTGGGTCGTGGTTTTTACTCCTATTGAGCCTAGGAGGTTTTCCACGTGAAAAAAGTCTTGTGTTATTTACATTCAGTTTTTTACATTCTGTTTTAGTTTACTGCATAGGAACAACGTCCATAACGTTGTTCCTACCCTCTTTTCAAGTTGCAAAACGCGAGAAATTGGAGTCACTTTATTCACCCCCTCTAAAGTAACTTAGGCACTCTTCAGATAATAAGTTAATTTATAGAAATTCGTTAGCTTCTCTTGTAAGGTCTTAAGGCTTGTAGCAACATCTTGGATAGAAAACATTAATTTATATATGGTGGACAACAGTGTTTGAGGGTGAATGCCGTGCTAGAGAAGCTCTAATAGGTTTATAAATATGAGCGCCTCAATACAGTATCCATTATCCAAAAGCATCTCCTGGATATAAAAAAATATGTAACTAGTAAGTAACAATTTCCAAGAATTGGTATTTTATTACATAAAAACTCTATAAAAAGAGGTGACCAAGCATATGTTTATCAGTTATCACTACTAGCTACTTGTGTGATGGCTAATATGATCCTTCCAAAGTTCTCCCACCTCTTCTTATTGGTTTCTTTCTCTCTCTTCAATCTCTCTCTCTCTCCAAACATCTTTGCAACCCACAAGACAAAAAGGTCATACTTCGTATAAAATCCCATTTTGGCAACCCCTTATCTTTGGCATCTTGGCAACCAAACACTGATTGTTGCATAGCTTGGAAAAACATTAGCTGCAATGAAGAAGGTCGTGTTGATTTCTTAGGAATAAGTGGGGTTGATGATATCCATGGCCCAATCCCTCCTTTTTTGGACCAACTTCCCTTCTTGGGCTTCCTCATGTTTGATAGCCTTCCTAACCTCTTAGGCCCAATCCCTTCGTCTATTGGCAAGCTCACCAATCTTATGCACCTTGACATTTCCCATGTCAATGTGAACGGCCCAATACCTGATTTCTTGGGCTGGCTAACGAAGTTGTCCATACTCATCCTCATGTCCAATGGACATACCGGCCCAATCCCTGAGTTCTTTGGTGGGCTTAAGAGTTTGAGTTATATAGACCTGTCATCTAACAAGCTTACTGATCCAATTCCTCTCGGCTTGGCCCAACTCACTGAAGTTAGTTACCTCAATCTCAGTGTAAACAAGTTGTCTGGTCCGATCCTGGATTTTATGGGGCGAAGAATGAAAAGTCTAGTTACAGTCTATCTCGGCTTCAATAATCTATCGGGCCCTATCCCAACATCTATTGGCCTCCTTCGTGATCTTAGAACTCTTTGTCTTGCAAATAATCAATTGTCTGGGTTGATCCCCAAGTCGCTAGGCAAGGCTAATATTGAAGCGCTCAATCTCGAAAACAATAGACTCATTGGGAATGCTTCGTTTTTGTTTGAGAAGAGTAATACTGCCATCATGTTTATGGCACTCAGCAACAATCGCTTAAAGTTGATTTTTCGAATGTAGACTTAGCCCGGAACATGAAGGCTATCAATGTTAACCAAAATATGATATATGGGTCTCTTCCAAAACGGTTTGGAGAGTTATCGACCGTGGACTATGTTGATGTAAGTTATAATCAACTTTGTGGTCCGATCCCAAATGGTAGACGATTTAAACACGTCAACCCAAACATCTTTGCCCACAACAAGTGTCTTTGCGGTGGCTCCTTACAAGCATGCCAATAAATATTCATCTCATGTCTTGCTTCTTCAAGATAAATGATTGGTGCATGGTCCAGTCTCGTTGCTCTTCATGTTCACAATTTATTTTTCTCTTCGTTTAGGTTTTACGGAGAGATTCGGCCCAATGTTAGGGATTTGACTCAAGGAAAACTTTGTTATATATAGTTAATCTCTATTCAAATTAGAATGTGTCTTCATATTTATTCTACTTTTGTACACAATTGATGTGAAACTGCTGAACTATTTTGTTACTAGTACAAACCTTAGAATCGTTGCATGTAACAAAGAGTATAACGATATCCAACCTAGTTGAATAGAATTAAATAAGAGTATCTCTAATGTTACAAATCTTTCTTTCTCTATAATACAAATAAATCTCATGTAGGTTTATTTTGCTTTTGTACAACATCATAACTAAAAATTAATTTATTGTCCATCCAAGTTAGATTTTAACTTTGTGCAATGTGCAAACTTGAGGTTTTTAGTTTTGTCACTAAAAGATGACTGAGTATTTTTTTTTTTTTTCTACAAACCTTTCGTATGTAAAAGCTTATATTGGAGTTCCCACAAACATTATATGTGGTCTTGACTAATAAACTGCCTAAGTTCAATAGTAAAAGGGTAGTGTTAATTGGTGACTTTTAATTAAGGTACATTATGTCATCAATTAAGGTAGTACATTATTTAGGTGATTTTTTTAGGTTTCAAAAACAAAAACTAAGACCCTATTTTTTTCATCATATTCAAGATGTATTCCATCCTTTTCTTATTGTTCCGCACCATTCCGTTGAAGAAAACGGGACCTAATTGTTTTTTTTTTTTTGGTAAATAATAAGAAGACCTAACTGTTATTACCTCAAAGGCTTAAACCACCAACATGTATTATTATTTTGTCAATCTAATTTGTATTCATGGATAAAATTTTTATTGCAAGTGGCAGAGATGCCATCTTTTTGGTTGGGGAGATTGTAGATCTCAAGGGTTTTGCATCAATGAAACTTTTATTTTAAATGATTATACATTAGGTAGTACATACTGTACATTATAATCGTAATAATAAATCTAAGCCTATGCTATACGATTCTGGTCCCCGACAAAATCATCTAAGAAAACAAAGTAAACAATAAACAAAACGAATGATGAAATATATTGTGAATTCGTTGGCCTTTATTGGACGAGTGCTTTTGAGGAGTTGCTGGGAAGTGAAGATGGCACGAGGCTCGCCTCATATCTGGCCATGCTTGTGTCGTGTATTCGTGTTTTGCAATAGTGCTGTATTATGCCGTGTTAATAGTTGACGAGGTTGGTATATGTCATAGTTCGTACCGTACAGGATCATCCGAAAGGTAAGTTCGGATTGTGCCCATGTCTATGTCTTGCCATGTTTGTGTAACCGTGCCTACCATGTCCAAATTTTTTTCAATATTTATTTTTTTTGTTGTTGTTGTTGTTGTGTGGTACCCGATCTTAATTTACTAGAAAATCCGGGTCCGAACCCAAACCCAAATTCAAACCCGTTCATTCATGCTCGTACTTGTTACGTACCCAATATCATATTAGGGTGTATCACGTCTCGTGTTAATCCGACCCGAAGTCATCCTTACAGAAAAGCCCCTGTTATATATAGTAAGAATTTCTTCGTAATAGACATGTGAGTCAATGAACATGTCAAAAGCAGGATTATTATTCTAAATTATCTCATGTTGCTCTTTAAGGCATTTTTATGTTTTCATATTGAATTGGTGATACTATTATAGTAAACTCACAATCAGTATATTCATCATGTGTGAAACTACAATCTCTTGTTTTTCATTCCCACTAGATTTTGAATTTGGACTCTATATAAGGACCTTCAGCATTGCTTACTCCAAATTGTCTTAATAATGGCTCTTACAAAATTGTCTTTTTTGGTCCTCTTCACCCTTTTCAACTTTTCAAATGTGGACCAAGTTCGTAATTTGAGGAGTATCAATGTCAGCCATAATATGATATATGGGTCTCTTCCAAAAAGGTTTGGTCAATTAGAGGTGGAAGATGTTGTGAGTTACAATCAATTTTGTTGTTCGATTCCAAATGGGCGACGATTCAAACGAGTCAATGCAAACATCTTCGGCCATAATAAGTGTCTTTGTGGTGGCCCATTACCTGCCTATAAGTAAATAGTGTCGATGCCATTTAGAACCCCATAGACATCGCCAGCTAAACTAGTTATGGCTATTCTTGCATATGAGCTCATGTATGTATTGATTTATTTATTTTTTTTCTTTTTTTTAGAAGAATGAATGTTATGTATTCAATTTGTTTGCTCCAAAAAAATGTGTTCATTATGAAACTTGATCATGTCACCTTTTCTATTCGTATTGGGATCTTGGGTTGATAGACCTAGTGTGATTTATGACATGCAACTAAAGGAATAATTTAACATATCTGATAATGGAAAATATAAGGAGCTACAGTTTACATTAACTACATTGGTCATTGGTAATAATTAACCATCATGAGTTACTACATTACGAAAAATGTTATTGGTAAGTAATCATCATGAGTTATTATATTACTTCATCCGTCCCAAAATATAGGTCGTTTTAGAAAATTGGTTTTTTTCCATTTTATAAGTCATTTTAGAGTTCCACAAAATTATTTATTATTTGTTACCCATTCTACCCTTGTTTCAAATTACTTTATTCTCTAGTTATTTGTACATGAAAAGTCTAGTTACAGTCTATCTTACCATATTGGTCTGCCTAGCCTCAAAAATCATCACTGCCATCGTCAAACTTTGTAGTCGGTGCCTGCAATCCTTGAAAACATGTCGGAGGAGGTCATATAAAAGTGAACTTCCTTGGATATCCTGAACGACAGTCCGGTTATCAGAGAAAAACACAATTTTATCCCATCCCATCTTTAGCTAAGGTTAGTGCTTGAATGATATTAAGGAGCTCGGCTTCTCGAACATCCTCCGCTTTTTTGGTTAACATTCCTCCATAAATCCAGGGTACTTGTATGGTCACGACACACAAAAGCAAGTCCTGCACATTTTTGAGCAGGGTCAAAGGATGCATCGCAATTGATTTTTTTCCAAGGGTGACTCGAGGGAGACCAGTGATAAGGGGTTGGTGGATTATTTATGATTTTCTTGAATTTCCCACAGTCAGAATGAAACTCCTAGGCTGAGAAGGCAACTTTTTTTTCTCCACGAAAGGAGGGGAATTGATTTTTCTTCGAATACTACTAGGTTTCTCCTCTTCCATATCTCCTACACAAGGAAGGAGAAGTGAGTCCTTCGAAGCAGCTGGTTGGGTAAGCACTTATCAAGAAGAAGATTGGCTTTGAGCCAAGATTTTAATTGCTGGTTGAAGAAGGTGTCAAGGACCTGAAAGAGCCTCCAAACTTCCATAGCTCTCTCACACATTCCCTAAGGACATGCAAGGTATTCTCTGTGGCCTCAAGACAAATGGTGCAACAATCATTGGCCAGAATAGTTCTTTTGAAGAAGGTATCATTACATGGTAGCCTTTCACAAAAAGCAAGCCATAAAAAGAATATTATTTTTGGAAGAGTTTTGATGTCCCAAATCCAATTTAAATCCTCTTTACAGTTATCATCCAAAACCAAAGGAGGGTGGGTTGTTTCCTCCAAAGGACAGTAGGTATTTGTAAGTGAAAATTTTCTTTCAAAAGTAAAATCATTTAACATAATATCCTTAGAGTTGCCAGAGGGAGGTGCTAAATTTAAAAACCTGATTTTGATACAAGAGGGGAGCTCAAAAGAGATATGGCTTAGGTCCCAACTTTTAATGCCCCTCCCCTCCCAATTAATACAATCAGCAACAAGAAGGAAAGTCTCAGCCGATGTTAGAGGACCAGATATTAGACTCCTAAGTAGGGGTGAACACCGGTCCAAACCAGAACCGGAATAGATCTTAACCGGAAAAAACCGAAATCTGAATCAACCAAAAACCAAGACCTGAACCGGTTTAATTCCGGTTTAACCTGAATCGAAACCTGAATTTTCAGGTCCGGTTCGGTTATGCCCGGAATTTTGATATCCATTTTTTTTAAAAAAATAAGAAATAAATCCTGTAGCAGGTGCAACGCCACTAGTACTTTCTTTATAGTCCTATCTCCTATGTACCTAATACAAAATAAAATTAGAGTAAAATCAAACACTTTACACTAGTACTTTATATACTCATTGAGTCATTGTGTCATTGACTAAGTATTCATCACACACAATCAAATTAACTCATCAAAACTAAATTAAAATTCCAAAGTCCAAGCATAAATCAAAGAAAAACATAGTTCTAGTTTCCTTCTTTCCACTACATAATGTTTTCAATGTTCCAACATTTGAACAATTTTTTTTTTTTTTTTTTTTTTGTAAAATGTGAGATGTGTATATTACCAAAATAGCATTCAGTACAAAAAATAAGAGGGCATACCCTCTTTCCCACTACCATTAGATAGGTGTTTACCTTCTAGGAAGGGTCTCACCTTATCTAGTAATAGACTCAAACTTAAGCCTATACAAATTTCTGCCTAGAACAAAAACACCAGCCATATTAAGCTAAAGTATGTTAAAGGACAAAACATAGCTAAACCTCAAAGATAGCAAAGAAAGAGGGGAATGATCTTTCTAGTTTCGCAAATCATACAAGTGATGAATCCATTTGATCCAAAGATTGTCAGCCTTACTTGTAATTTGCCATACATATTTTTCCATTGTAGCTATGTTCCACAAATTTATGTCCATAACACCAAGCCCACCAAAAACTTTTGGCTTGCAAACCAAATCCCATGCAACAAGCGCATTGGTGTGTACAGTAGGCTTACATGTCCAAAGATAGTTTCTACATACTGCAATAATCTTGTGTATCACTATCTTCGGGAGCACAAATATTATAGTCCAGTAGATATGAATACTTAATAAGACAGAGTTTACAAGAGTGCACCTACCAGCATAAGAGAGGTGCCTAGAACCCCACCTTTTGATTTTAATAATCATTTTGTCAACCAAACTATCACATGAAGCCACATTTAACCTCTTAGAAGAAATGGGAACACCTATGTACTTAAAAGGGAGGGTACCTTTAGTAAAACCAGACATATCCTGTATCACTTGACAAACATCATCATCCATATTTCCAAAATACAAGGCTGATTTGGCAGTATTTGCAGAAAGACCAGAAGCTGCAGAGAAGGGGGAGAAACCCCGAAGGAGAAGAACTATAGAACTAGCATATCCTTTGCTGAACATGAGGAGATCATCAGCGAAACAGAGGTGATTTAAATTAATATTCGCACATCCAGGATGGAAGGCAAACTGATCCCGTTGGCTAACAACATTTAGCACCCTAGAAAGATACTCCATGCATATCGCAAAGAGGAGTGGGGATAAAGGATCTCCTTGTCTCAGACCTTTTTTCCCATCAAAATAGTCATGTAGGAAGCATTTAAAGAGATTGAAAACTTTACAGAAGTGACACAAGTCATTATTAAACCAGTAAAAGAGGGAGGGAACTGAAGGGCATATAACATATCACTCAAAAAAGACCAAGAAATAGAATCATAGGTTTTTTTTGAGATCAATCTTCATCATACACCGGGGTGTAATACTCCTCCTATTATAATGCTTAACAAGGTCTTGACACACCATCACATTTTGAACAATTTGCCTTCCCTCAATAAAAGCTCCTTGATAATCAGAAATGATATCTGGGGGCACCTTTTTCAATTTTTGACAAAGAAGTTTTGAGATGCATTTATGTACCACACTACAACAAGCAATGAGTCTGAACTCGGTGACAGAATTTGGGTGGTCAGTTTTGAGTATCAAGGAGAGGGTAGTAGCATTTATTTGGCCAAGGAGTTTTCCACTCCTAAAGAAATCTAAAAATGCCTCAGTAATGTCAGGACCCACAATGTCCCAACATGAACTACTCTAGTCTAGTTCTCTCAAAGTCTCCATATCTCCAATAAAAAAAAAGGTTACATTTATGTGTCGTCGACATAAATTACATCCTTCTCCAATGCACTTGTATCCAAATCTAGGCATAAGAATAGAGTATAAACAAAAGTTAGATTTAATATTTTATAATGTTAGAATGATAATGGATATATTTGCATATATGAGAACTAAGAAATAGTACCATTATCATATTCCTCAACCTCTTCCATATATTCCTCCAAATCCATCTTTCGAACTTTAGTCACATGATCTAACTTTGGATGTAGAGCACGAAGCCAATCTTACCCGCATATAAGAGCTTGTACCATCTTGCATTTAAAAAAAAAAAGAAACCAAATACATAAACTCAAAATTTTGTAATAAATACAAATAAATAAATGTAAACAAAGGAAATGAAGTAGATGCATTACCTGAGGAGCCAAAGAACTTCTAAAAGGATCAAGATGACGGCCTCCGGTACTAAAGGCGGATTCCGAAGCCACGGTAGACATGGGCATAGCTAGTATATCATGTGCCATGCGTGCAACAAGCTCTTTAAGTTTCCACCAAGTTAAAGTGTCTTTCTCCTCATCTTCTCCCATTTGTTCATCCAAGTACCTATCAAACTCGGACCTTGCAGTAGAACCACCACTTGACCATTTCATCCTCTTTACCTTATCCTTGAGAGATTTCAAGTAATTTCTACTTCCTACATCTTCTTCAACACCTTGATCACTAGATACCATTTCAACATCTTGGAAACTTTGGCCACTTTGAGGAGCATATATGTTCCTATATTCATCATATAATTCATAAGCAAACGTCTTCACATGTTTCTCGAACAACTCTCCTTCCGCTTGTTCATACATGTCAGTAAGAACCATTTCAACACCAAACAATCTATATTGTGGATCAAGAATGGCAGCCATATAAATGAACATGTTCATGTTATTAACATCACCCCAATATTTGTCATACTTAGCTTTCATTGTTTTAGACATAGCCTAGAATTCTACATCCTTACTCTTCGCCCACTCCTTTAACAAATTATGAGTAAAAACAATTTCAAAGAAACCGCCATTACTTGTGACATACAAAGAACCCGATATACGACAAGTCAATTGGTAAAATCCTCTAAAAAAACAACTAACCTCCCAACTTTAGTCCAATCATCATCATCAGGTGCTTGTTCATTATCCTTAACATTCGGGCCACTTGGAAATTTAGATTTGTCAAAAGCACGTCTAAATTTGATCTGTTTCCAACATGAGGTAAGTTGAATTCCACCTAGTAGGGAAATCAAGAGACAAAGAGGACTTGCATTCTATATTCAATTTCCCAACCATTTCTTTGAATCTTAGCAACCTTGCTGGAGAATTTTTAACATACTTCACGACATTTCGAATCCTTTCAACACATCCCAAATGAAGATCAAGACCATCCCAAGCAATAAGATTAATGATGTATGCAATGCATCGTATATGAACAAATTGACCACCTCTAATACAACCAGTAGCACTACGCTGAACCATTTTTCTCAAGTATCTACATGTAACATCATTAGAACTAGCATTATCTACAGTGACTGTGAAAAGATTATCATCCAATCCCCAAGTTTCTAAACAGCATTCAACCGCTTTGCCAATATCTTTACCTTTATGACTACTAATTGGACAAAAGTTCAAAATCCTTTTATGCAATTTCCAATCATAGTCAATAAAGTGAGCTGTGAGGCACATGTAATTAATTCTTTGGATAAATGTCCAAGTATCAGTTGTCACTAAAACTCTTTGGCATGAAACCGCAAGAAATTCTTTCAAAATTTTCTTCTCATTCTCATATAGTTTCAAACAGTCACGTGCCATAGTGATATGTGAAGGCATTTGAAATCTAGGACAAACAATACTCATCAAATGTTTAAATCCAGACCTCTCTATGAATCTAAATGGCAACTTATCCACAATAATCATTTGACTCAAAGCTTCCCTAACTTCATTTAAATTCAAGGCCCAAGGTTTCAGTTTACCACCACCCTCATGTGCCTCATCATCAATATCACCAACACCAAACTCAAAAACCAACTCTGTTTGTTTTAGACCATTACTCATTTTATTAGTAGGATTATATGAACATGATTCCCAATGTGTCTTAATATTTCTTGAGCCATTAAGTTTATAATTAGCAGCAAAATGTCTATCACAAACTTACATTCAGCTCTAAGTAAGTCGGTGCCATCTTCCAGATACTCTATGAAGTCCTGCCAATATGGTTCCCTTCTTTTGCTCTTCCTCTTGATGTATTTGCGTCCGTCTGTTAACTTCTTTGGCGGGAGAAAATTGTTTTGTAACTCATCAAGCTCTAGCTTATCAAGAGGTAGAGCACCTGTCAATGAAATGCTTTGACTTCCAAGCACTTCATTATCCGTTGACTAATCGACAGAGAGCACACCACGCCTTTTAGATTTATAATTTATAAACACAATCCTAGAATAAATAAATAAAAATTAGAAGAATATTACAAAGCAGGCATACCTGATCGTGAACTGCAAATGCTAGCTGAGGCTGTCGTGGGCTCGTGGTCTGGGTGGTAACTTCGGCAGGCGCGACAAGAGCAACGGATAATGAACTGCAATCAGCCTTCCAATTATCACTCCAAAAGAGAGCAAGCAGGCCATTGCCAAGTTTCCAAGAGATATTAATAACAAATAAATCTCATCCCTTACCTAGATCTTGCCAAATGTGGGATCCTTGCGAAAAAGGGGTAGGACTCAACTTGTTTTTAAAATTACATTCAAGAATAACTTTAGCCTGTAAAGAGTCTGGTTTAGTATGGAAATTCCAGCACTGTCTAGCCATGGACACCTTGCTCATAAGAACATTGTCTCTAATATCCAAACCTCCATCTGCTTTACACTGTGTTACTCTGTCCCAAAATATCAAGTGGACTTTCCTCCCCTCATCAGTGTCTCCCCATAAAAAATTATTCACATGTGAGTTCTGATGAGGATCTAAATAGTGTTGATTTTCATGGTATATATGCACTCATCCGTCCTATATTTGTGTGAGTATCCTCGCTTTTAATTGGATTTTATTCATTTTATGATGAGGATCACTACTTTGGTATGTTTGTGCGTTTAATGTGATTTTAGGATCATTTTGGAGTTCAAATGTGCAATTGGAATTAACATGGACTTTGGAGTGTCAAGAGAAGAAGTAAAGAAGAAGGAATCGAAGAAGGAATGAAAAGAGATGCTAGAAACGTGAAGTCTTGGAGTTTTCTACAGTGCATGACCATGCTTCCAAAAGGCATGATCATGTGTCGTCATTTGGGAATGTCAGTAGCCAAAAATCTTAAAGAAAAGAGCAAGCACGATCATGCATATGTTGGCACGATCATACTCCTGTGCGATTTATGCATAATCGACAAGAGACCTTTCCTCTTCTTTTCTTCCATTAGATTAAACGTGTATAGGCTTATAAAAGGGCTTCTCTCCTCTCTTCTTCTTCATCTCACACTCTATCCATCATCTCTCTTTACTCCATTAGAATAGCTTAGAGTTTAAATTAAGCACTTAGATTACTCTAAAAATTTTCTAGTTTTATTTTGCAATTGTGAAGAACAAGTTCAAGCTTTGGGCAATTTCAATTGAAGCACACTCAAATTCTCTAGCTTAATTTGGGTCCCGCTAAGAGAAGATGAGAAATAATGAGTTAGTTACTAAACTTGAAAGATTTCCACACTCCATCAGCACACTCCTGGTGGATAGCAATAGAGAGTGCTTCCATACCCAAAATAAAAAGGTGGGGTGAAAAGGGGTCACCATGCCTAATCTCCGTAAACGGTTGAAAATCAGGAGTACAAGCTCCATTAACCAGAATAGAGAAGATGGTGGTAGAAACACAACTCATGATAATTTTTATGGAAGCCTCATCAAAACCATGAAGGGAGAGACATTTACGCAAGAAACTCCATTCAATCCTATCGTAAGCCATTTCAAGATCAATTTTTATTGCAAAAATACCTTTTTCCTCTTCTTTTTTTTCATTGAGTGTAACACCTTCGTAACCACAATGTGATTTCCTAGACAGGCAATTACTTTGATTTGGTGATATTAGGTCATGCAAGAATGGCCTCATCCTGAGAACCAAAATTTTTGAGACAATTTTATACAAGGTGTTGCACAAGCTTATAGGTCTAAAACTTTTAATCGTCTTAGAAGAGTCAACCTTTTGGATGAGAGAGATGATAGTATTATTAATGTCCCTAGAGATTATACCAGTTCTAAACACATCCTTAACAAAAGTACACACATCATCACCAATAACAATGCCACCGCCTTTAATAAAAATATGCATGGAGCCCATCGAGCCCCGGAGCTTTTAGGGG
Source organism: Tetragonia tetragonoides (assembly GCA_038025085.1). Lineage (NCBI taxonomy): Eukaryota > Viridiplantae > Streptophyta > Magnoliopsida > Caryophyllales > Aizoaceae > Tetragonia > Tetragonia tetragonoides. Next base: position 30,710,957 of record CM076152.1, on the reverse strand, counting down.
AGCCATATCAAACAGAGATTCCTTATTAAAAACTTTTGGGGTATATCCCTAACCTTTATCAAACATGAGGTGTTTCCACCCGATGCTAGAGCAACATGAGCAAGGTCAGAGACAAACAAATCTAATGTAAAAGTTTTTTAAAATAACCCAAAATATGATCATAGATAAGCGTTGGGTCACTCAAAACATTGTCCACATCATCTCTAAACATATGAATTTTATTATACTTACGCTTTTAACTGACTTGTGGAAGAAATAAGTGTTCCTGTCACCTTCCACAATCCAGTTAGATCTAGCACGCGTAATCCAAAAAAGTTCCTCCTGATCAAGAAGGTCATTGAGCTCAGAGGTAAAAGATTCATCCAAATCCAAGTAAAAGGAGGACAAAGGGAATTTACTTAATTTACTTTGGCACCATGAATTCTTTTTAAAAGCTTGTTTTTTTAACAAAAAATTCTACCGAAAATATCCCTGTCCCAGATTTTCATCTGGGAGGTCAGATGAGAGAGCTTGTCAGGAAGGGTGGCGATTGTCTTAGTCCACTCATCATTCACCATGGCGAAAATTTGGCTCAAGGAGCTACATGGGTTCGAATCTGAAAGGCTTATCACCAGGGAAATGAATGGGCTTATGAAGTTGTAACATTATATGAAAATGATCCGAAGTCACCCTTGGAAGATGAATCCCGTGACTTTCAGGATGGGCTGTAATCCAGAGAATATTTGTCCACCCTCTATCCAGCCTCTCAGAAATGGGATTAGACTTTACGCTTATTTTTCCAAGTGAACTTTGGACCACTGAAGCCCAGGTCAAATAGGTTGCGAGACCGCATACAATCCACAAACTAGTTTACCCTGTTCAATTTTATTTGTTTGCCCTCAAAATTTTCCGAAACACAAGTAACTTCATTGAAGTCCCCAATCACAAGCCAATGTGAGGTAATAAACGAACATAAATCACTGAAAGCAGACCACAATTTACAACGCAGTTTATGTTTTGGTTTAGCAGAAATGGCTGTTAATAAAAAAAGGTTTGGAGTTTGGAGATTTTACATGCACCACCCCATGGATGAACATAACTGGTGATCCATGTTATGTAGAAGGAAGTCCAAAGAGTAGCCCTCTGAAAATTTCCCAAGTATTTTTTGCACAGGTTCTGGTTTCAAGTAGTATTACAAGCTCAAATTTATGTGTTTGGATGCATGAAGCTTGTTTGAAGGAGGTTCTTGCTATCCCCTTGCAATTCCAGATGAGGAACGACATAAAATCAGGGATTCTTTTTAAGGTCAACAACTCCAGACGAGCCACGTTCTCCTCCTTGTTGGAATAAACTTCTACCATTTGTTTCAACAATGGATGGTACATAATGGTTGTAAGAGGATCCAAGAACACGTTCGCAATCCTTCCCAGCCCCTCCTGCCTTTGTTCCCAACTTATTGAAAGCTTGATCTGTTTTTGTTCTTCCCTTGTGTTCACTATGGCCAACCCATTGGAGTTGCTTTGAATCTGGAAGTGGAACAACTGGAAGTGCAACGCAAAGTTTTGTCTCACTTTGGGGAGAATTGGAGCTGGATCGATTATGTTCTGGAGTCCTGTAGGACTCTAGTCTCTCCTACTTCTCCTGCCCGTTTCATTAACCATTCCAGGAATTTGATACACCCGGGGCGAGGAATTTCGAGGTCGCTGATTTGGGGGAGGTTGGCTGGAATAACGTCTGTCATTGACCACATATTTAGATCTTTGAGCGGTCCTTGGACTTCTTCTGGGTAAAAGAGGACCCTGTGAATGTCGACTGCTCGAACAAGCTTCCACGGAGGGAATTGGTTGACTACTAGCACTGTATTCTGAAGATCTAGCTCTGTTGTGGTTAGCAAAGCAGATTTCAAGCATTTGACTGACGTTTCCTCCCGGTGGACATGGCAGAGGGATTTTGGTGGATTTGAGGGTGGTGGAGGGATGAGCTGAAGGGGTCGTGAAGGTTGTGACGAAGAGCTGACTTTAGACTTCTTGAAGGTTAGGTCCATTTGTTTTTGTTGGCCTAGGTTGGTGAAAAAAGAGGGTCAAATTTGTAGAAGAGGGTTTTATCTGTGTAAATTCTGGAAAGCGGTGAAGGGTCAATGTAAGAGATGGGGGTAGGGTTTATAATGGCATTCCAATTCAGCAGCGAGAGAACTGATGTCCGCAGACATGTGGCTGTCGAAAGAGGGGGGCAGTAATGAGAAGTTAGGTTACAGGGCACTACCTCAAGAGCATTGGGAGAAGTGGGAGACTTTTCCGTTGAAGAGGTTTGACCCAAAGTTCCATGTTTCTCACGCCAATTTTGGCGCATGGGCTGCCTTTCCTGTGAGGAAACAGAATTGTGATTTTGAGTTCTTGCCCTATTCTGTGGCCATCTCTTATTCCTTGGCCCTACTTCTTCCCAATCATCATCATCATCAGCCATGTTAGGATCAGAAGTTGCAGTTGGTGTGTCAACTTTCTGGCTTAAATTATCATGTTGTTAGGGGTTGGATTTATTCCTTTGTTGTTGAGCAGTTAAGCAGGTACAGAGTGTCGGGCTTAAATTCTTGCATAAACCACACAAATTTTTGGCAGGGAGGAGTAAATGATCTCCTGCCTACTATTTCCAACCCAAACAAATGTCGACCAAACTTTGGTGACATCCAATTGAATGGACAAACGAGCAAAACGGGCTTTGTTTCCTGACAAAGTGTTCTCATCAATTCTAATTAAATTGCAATTGAATTTGCAATCTTTTTTAAGATATCCACTCAAAAAACTCCGCAGGTAATTCAGGTAGAGTTACCCATATAGGTACAAAAGTAATTCGTGGTGAAGATGGTTTAAACCCAGATTCCCAATTTCTAGCATGCAGGAAACAATAATTGACAAACCAAGGACTACTGGACAAAAATCTCACCTTGTCCTCTAATTTCTCAAATTTGATGGAGAAGAAACACTTACCTAGAGCTATGAAAGTCCAGTTCTTCGCAAAACGCCAAAGAAAAAAGAGTTGTTTCATAAGATACTCAGTGGAGACTGATTTCCCCACCAATTTGATGATAATTGCGTTTACCCAAGTAGCACAAAGTGAGGCTACCTCCGCGCTCGACAAAGGTACAAAGACCTCAGAGGAGGGGTTGAAAGACGGAAAGGGGTGGAGGAAGGCGAGGGAAGGGGTTGTGTGATTTGGGTTTGAAGAAGATGAAGCGCCATGGTTCAAGAGGGCTTCCTTGAAGGAAAGGTTAGGGGTTACAGTGGGGTTTTGGAGGTTGTTCAACACGAGGGACAGGTTTGAGGGCACCTGCGACGGCACCGAGGTTGAACCAGTACATCCCGGTGGTGGAATAGGTGGTGGGTCAGGGGGGCACTCTCTCACTCTCTCTAATCTCTCAGCTTTTTTTTGTTCATTTTTTATCGCATTGTTCATTAAGAATCAAGATGAGAATTATGCTTGCCTATATATGTTCAGTAACTAGATCAACATTCCTTCACCATTATCAAACTTTAACAGTTCTTCGATCATTTTCTTACTACTTACAATTAGCCATTGTTCTTAATTTCTTGGATGCCATGAGATTTGCTTGAAAAATATATTGCTTTCGATGTAGTTATAGCATCACTAGATTGATGCTTGAGTTACTTTATTTATGCTTATATTTAAGGCTATCAAACTCTTAGACTCAAATTTTATGGTTTTGTAATAAGTTATCTTCCTAATTCTATTTTTTTTTCTAAAATTCACATGAAGCCTTGTGCTTATTGTCATGAATAAGTTAATTCCATTATATTGTTATTTTAATTTATCTTACTTAACTATTTATAACTAAATTATTGAAGAATAATATTACTTTCAAATAATAGGATAAAATTAAATCCAATATAACACGCGGGCTACAACGCTAGTTGTTTCTTAAATCTAGATAATCCTTAATAATTTTTTTTTTATCAGTAAGTGGTACACAGTTAAAGAATCCTCTTCCCGAGGATTACTCCAACGTGATCACGATACAGTATAAGAGCTATATCTCTAAGAATGCAATAAATATCAGAGGTTTATGATTCATGTTGATCATGTTTTGATAACCGATCTGTTGCCTAATTTCTTTCTCGATATATATATTGTAGTATTGTACACGAACTATTCCTGACACTGTTGAAAAAAGTGTCGAACATCCTCAAGTAATATATGTTAAATAACCTTTTGTTTTTTGAAGAGCAAAAATAAAATAGAGAAAGGAGTCAACCCACAACCTTGTTGCATTTATCTCTCTCCTCTATTTTTCCAATTCTTTTCTCTATTTTCAAAAGTAGCAATTAAGGTACTCCCTCCGGTCCACGGAAATCTTTACGCTTTCCACTTATGTTTGGACCATGGAAATCTTTACGTTTTCTTATATGGTAATGTATTTGGGCACCCTTTATTATTTTACCCCTTCCCCCTTCTCACCCCATGTGCAAGGAAAAAAATAAATAAAAAAAAGATTTCTCACGCCACTGGCTATAAAAGTAAGGAAAGTGATACAAAGGCAAAGAAAGTAATACAAAAGAAAGGAAAGTAATACAAAAGCAAGGAAAGTAATAAATACCCACTAAAATATTATTTTCTCTCTCTTAATACATTAAGGATAAATTTGGAATTTTTGTGATAAAATATATTTTCCTTAATATTCGTCATATTATCCAAACGTCAAGATTTCCGTGGATCGAAAGGAGTATGAGAAAAATAGATACAAAATTTAAGTGGGTTGGCCACCCACTGAGTCAATAAAATATTTTCCATAGAGATATTATTGATCAGCATTTAACTGATATGTATCCATTATCGGATTTGCTTAACGTAAATTCGAAATTACTTAATGTAAATCTTTTTTTCACAATTTTTCATGAAATACCCTTTTCATTTGAAACTTATTTCTCTTCCCTTTATTATTCTTTATCTCTACTCTCTCTCTCTCTCTCTATCGTCATTCCTGTTGTTCAAAGACAAACAAAAATCATCATGGTTGATTGTTATTTTTTGACAGATTTGTGGTTAGACTTCAAATTGGATGATGGCTATATTTTAGACCAATAATGATAAAGCCACTTCTCATTAATCTAATTATAGTTTGACAACTTCCACCGCCGTCGAGGCCACGACGATATCTCACTGGAGAGATGGAGAGATGGAGAGATGAAGAGCTTAGAGGCAGATTGCACTTAACAATTGACTTGGAAATTATAGTTTGACACGTATATGTTCATGATGACGATGAATGATGGATGAAGAAGAAGAATAAGAAAATTAAGTAGAAAGAAGAAGATGATGATAGATGAAGATGACAGATGACAAATGATGAGTTGAATCAGAATTGTGGAACTAAATTAAAACTGGGGTCTGGGTAGTATACAATCTACATCGAAAAATTAAAGTAATTGTCATGATAAGGATAGAGAAAGGGGGAGGAAGGAGAGAGGGTAAGGTTGTGGGAAATTAGGGATTGTATTATAAGAGGGGTATTTTGAGAAAATAAATTTATGTTAAGTAATTTAGGATTTACGCTTAGCAATCCACTTTATTATTTGTCAATCTAGTTTGTACTCATAGCTCTACCTTTTTTCTTTTATTGCAAGTGGCGGAGATGGTATCTTATTGGTTTAGGAGATTGTAGATCTCAAAGGTTTTGCAGTAGCATACTGTATATTGTAATATAAATAAATTTACGGTAAATTACATTAAGTTATATTGAGGTTTGGTGAAATTACAAAGAGATATACTCATATTTGACTAAATGCACTGAGAGGGCGTTTGGGAAGTGGGAATGAAATTATAAAATTATGGGGATGAGAATGAGATTTGGGTTAAGGGGATAGGGAATTTGTATAGTTAATCTCACTACCCCGTTTGTTATGTGGGTATTAGATTAGGGAATAGATTGGGGATAATAAAGTTAGTTTACCAAAATACCTTTAAATAAAAGTGAAGACAAAATTTGCAGTCATTTATCATGAGCATGATAGTAATTTGACTATTAAAATCCTTATCCCTCCTCCAAGTACCAGCCCCCCTTTGGGATTAAAAACGTGGGATAAGAGACATTTTTATCCCCATCCCTACTCCTTCTCTATTCCCCATCCCTAACACCAAACATGAGATTTTACAATCCTAATTTTCTAATCCCTATCTCCAACTCCTACTCCCCATCCCTTTGAGGTATATTTCTGACCAATTCTTGACTGTTGACCAAAGTCAAACTAATTTTTGGACATAAATACCGCTAGTATTAGAGCCGACAAAAGCTGACACGACACGATAACACGACACGAACCGGACACGAAATAAACGGGTTAGTGTTGAGATTTTCGACATGATTAACTTAAGCGGGTCGACACGAGCAACCCGTTTAGTTAAATGGGTTGGGTTAGTGTTGAGATTTTTAAACACGAAGTTGACACGCTCTGACACGATTATTCAAACATGACGAGAGAAAAATCACTTAACTAATGATAATAACAAAAAATAAAGTTTAAATCCATGATATTCATTAGTTCAATTGAGTAATACACCAATGGAAGCTTAAAAGTGATGTTTCAAAATTTCATTACTATTTTTTGTTAGTTTTTTATGTTATATTTTTAAATTTTCTTGAAAGAAATTACGTTAAAAAAGTTAAACAGGTCAACACGAATAACACTATTATTAAGCGGGTTGGGTTAGCGTTGAAGGTTTTCGACACGATTAATTAATGGGTCAGGTTAGTGTCGGGAGATTTCTGACACGATTATCTTTGACACGAACACGAACATGACACGACACGACCTAATTGTCAGCTCTACCTAGTATACCTCATTGAAGGTTTAGGTTTTTTTTTTTTTTTTTTTTTTTTTTTTTTTTTTTTTTTTTTTTTTAAAAAAAACTATTGTGCAATGATTCCCCCTTTTTTTATTCCTTTTTATTTAGTTTTTGATTTTGAGAGAATTGTGCCATAAATTAATAATTTTCATAACTCGATTTGACAATTCTCTCATCATGCAAAATTGACTCTAGTCTAATCTTGTGTCTGCACCAAAAATAAGCTACCGAACTAAAGTTATGAGAATATGATGCCAATTGTATGTCAATCTTGGTAACAACTTTGAGCACGATATGACACAATCAACAAAAGATATACGAGCATGTAGTGCAAAATAAGTGGAAAATCATTGAAAAATAATTTTTACTATAAACTTTTAATGAGGCATAATAGGGGTATTTATGTCCAAAAATTTGTTTGACTTTGGTCAACAGTCAAAAATTGGTCAAGAGTATACCTCAATGTATTTAGTCAAACGTGGATATAGCTCTCTCCAATTTCGCCAAATCTTAGTATAGCTTAATGTAATTTTGCCATAAAAGTTTAAGACTATTGTATTTATACGATTTTGATCCCCGACAAAAATAATCTAAGAAACTGAAGAGAACATTAAATAGTAGGAAATAGTTGGATGGGTAGCGCAGTTGCATAACCCACACTTATTCCCAATAATGATATAGGTTTAAGTCTCTCTTTTTTTTTTTTAAGGAGAAAAACAAATTCATTTATAATATAATGTCATACGTCATCTACAAATGAAATCCAAATCAACAAAGTGCAATTCTAAAACATCACATAACATTCGAGTAATAAAGCTACTTCGCATGGTAGATTTGGCGATTCCGAACGTTGCGTTCCAATCACTATTTTCTATATATATTACACTCTTTTCATGGAAGGTTCCGTCGCCATAACTTTGTAAAATGTACAAATCTGACATCGTAGAAAGTATTATTTCTAATATTCTATTTTGCCATTTAAAAGAAAACGCGTGTGGGAAAAGATGATGAAGAAATGAATAATGTAAATATGTTGTCCTTCAATGGAGGAGAGCTTTTGAGAGGTTTCCCAGATGCCCCTGTTATAGTAAGAATTAATAGACATGTGAGTCAAACATTCATGTCAAAAGCAGCATTCTAAATTCAATAAATTATCTTCATGTAATCTTGTTGCTTTTTATTGTAATATTATATTGAAGTAGCATTACTATTATAATAAACTCACAAAGTCACAATCAGAAATTCAGAATGTAGGTGTGAAAATTTCGTTGAAAGGAATCTCCTGTATTTCATTTCCACGAGACTTTTTATATAAAAGTGTTTCAGCATTTGCTTACTACTCATTACCACACTAAAAATGGCTCCTACAAAATTGTCTTTTCTCTTCTTCCTCTTCACCCTTTTCAACCTTTGTCACTCCTCAGATCTATGTCACCCAAATGACAAGAAGATCCTTCTCCGTATCAAAAACCACTTTGGCAACCCGTTTTCTTTGGCCTCATGGGATCCCAGCACTGATTGTTGTGGAACTTGGCAAGATGTTGGTTGCAATGAGCAAGACCATATTAACATGCTAGCAATTAGCGATGTTGCTGATTTCCATGGCCAACTTCCATCTTTCTTGGACCAACTTCCTTTTCTATGGACCCTCAGGCTTGATGGTATTCCTAACCTTTCCGAGGTAACTCACTAACCTACTTCAACTAACCATTTCTGATACCAATGTGGGAGGTCCTATCCCTGATTTTCTCCCTCGGCTTACGAAACTAAACCAACTCATTCTCAACTCGAATGGGCTCACCGGGCCCATTCCTGACTTCTTAGGCCGGATGAAGACCTTGACTGGTCTAGACCTCTCTTCAAACAAACTTACCGGCCCAATCCCTAAGGCCTTGGCCCAACTAACTAACCTCGACTACCTCCGCCTTGTCTCAAATAAGTTGTCTGGCTCGATCCTTGATTTCCTAGGGCGACAACTGAGAAATCTAATTACCATCGATTCTAGACTCCAATAGTTTGTCTGGTTCAATTCCAGCATCTCTTGGTCTTCTCCCCAATCTGACCACTCTCTCTTTATCGAGTAATTGGTTAACTGGGCCGGTTCCTAAGTCATTGGGTCGGGCAAATATATTGTCACTCACACTCTCAAACAACAAAATCAACGGGTTTGAGAAGAGCAATACCGCAATTATGTTCATGGAACTCGACAATAATCTTTTGAAGTTTGATTTTTCTAAGATGGACCTAGCTCACAACTTTAGGGGTATTAATATAAGTCATAATATGATATATGGGTCTCTCCCAAGGTGGTTTGGTCAGTTGGAGGTGGACTCCGTTGACGTGAGTTACAATTCCTAATAGACGACGATTCAAACGAGTGAATGCAAACATCTATGGCCGCAATAAGTGTCTTTGTGGTAGCCCATTGCGCGGTTGCAAGTAAACAATGTGAATGCTATATCGCGCAGATCTCAACAACTCGTTGTATTCAAATTTTTTGTCTTGTTTTTTTGATAATGGGAAAGACTCACCAATGTTGATGGTTCAATACAAAGTAATTTTTCTAGCTAAACAAGTCATGATTATGCTTCTTTTTGACTTTATTTATGCGTTCATTTTGTGAATGATCAATTAGGTTGTGTGCCCATTATTGTACTTATAAAATTAGGGTTGTTCAGTTCAGGTCCGGATCGGATCGGGCCGACTCGGCTAAGACTGATTCTACTTTTGGACCGGCCAGATTGGGTTTCGGTCCAGTCAGAATTGGATGACGAATGATGTTAAACGCTTAAAATCTGTCTTGGGTTCTTTTTAAAGAAACGGATTCGGGCCATTCTTGGACTGGATCGGGTTTGGACCGATGAACAACCCTACTTAAAATCACTTCGGCCTTATTTGGCGAAAAGTTTTTTGAAGTAAAAATAGTTGTTTTGCTATAAATTAGTTGTTTGGTCGGGTCAAAAGATTAATTTGTGTATTTTATAAACAACCTTTTGAGTGAGCCTTTTGGAAACTAAAAACTAATGTTGAAAAGACAAAAAAAAATGAGCCTTTTGAAATTAGCTATTTGAATATAGGTGGAAAATGACTATTTTATCCAATACTTGTGTATAGTTACTGTGATTTCCATCCTCTTACTTCTCCATTTGTATTTTCAATAAAACTCTTATTTACTCATGGTTAACTTATTAACATAAATTATACTTTTTCTTAGATTCATTTGATCGCACAAATAATCTTTTTTTCATGAGGAGTAATATGGGAAATAGTACTTATTTTGAGGGGCTTAGTAAGTAAATTCCTCCATTTTAACAAAAGTTATTTATTGCAGGAAGTCAATTCCTATACTTAGTGAAGTTACACTAAGTTGGAAGTTCGATTTTCTATGTTAACTAGATTTCGTGTCCGTGCGATGCACGGGTTCTTATTTATCACTCTCTGTTATTAGAATCAATATAATAAAAATTTGTAATCATATCAATATATAAAGTTGAATAATAGGAGTATCAAGGAGCAATAATAATCTTTTTCACACATTTATATTACATTTTTAGTGAATAAATAATATACATTTTTTAGGATATTAAATATAATACTTTGTTACTTTTTTTTATTAAAATAAAAAAAAATATATTTTTAATTTCTTTTTAATCACCCATGCATTTATTACTATTTATTACGTATTGAATGTCACCTTGGTGAGAACTCAATTATACATATATATATATTTGATTTCTGTCAACTAAACAAACATTAAAAGTGAGTATAAAAAGAAAAATCTAACCAAAAATATTTGTTTGAGGGAGTATAAGAAAATCACAAAAAGATACCCCAGTATGGGGACACTACAAATACTTGTACAAGAGTGTCGGTCAACTCTCTTACTCTCGTGAATAGTCTCGGGTAGTGTCAGCAATTGTAATATTGAAAACCAATGAAGGTGGTGCTCTACTTGTTATAACCTTATTTTTAAGTGGTTTGGTAAGGTAATGTTATGAGTTCGAATCTTTATTCTCACAATGTCTTTTGTATGATGGTTTCTAGGAACTATACTAGCCTCTTGTTGGTGCTACATTGACGGGGTCAGTGTTTGTGCAGGTTGTTCAGTTAGTCTGATATGTTAGTTGTTGAACACGAGAGTTCGAACATGATGTAGCAGGGAGTGACTCGGTCACCATTCATTTGCACCCCCTTTTAGTGAGCAAAAAAATTATAATAACTGATAAATTTAGCATTTGTTGAGATGCCTGAGGGCATCATAAATCATAATTCATATATTCTCGCGCTTTCCACATTCTCGCGTTTTCCACCATCAGTTTAAAGAAAAATTGAAAATGCGAAAGAAATTGATTATTTTGGGTCGAATTCGAAGAATGAGTGCTATCGAATGTTGGGTTGGACCTAGTTGTGTCAGATCTAATTGATACATTTCTAAGTGTTGATCGGATTTGATATCGGACGGTTTAAGTCGATAATCTCGGATTAAGTATTACCATCTCTAAGTGCATACCTAGATACTTATGAGTCTACCATCTACTTGATGGCCGTCAAATACTGTGAGTAATTTTAATTTCAAAAGATTAATAAATTCAGTTACCTGGAAATAGAGTTATTCAAAAGTGGACCTAGCCGAACGCAATTCAAGTTTGACAAAAAAATTTGACCCATGGGACACGTAGATAAGCGAGTTTGAGACGGATCCTTATAAAATCACTAAAACACACTGTCTAAACCTGCCATTTTTGAGGATCAAACGTGTTGGGCTTATTGGACTCCCGCTCATGAACAACTCAGCCTAAAAGCATCATGAGTAGTATCATGTTGTATGTAACTATGTATTCATGCGCTTCCCACCAACAATAATTCAAAAATAATAATTTAGAAAATGTGTAAGAAATAATTAACTTTATCAAGTATAGTAATTTAGTCCATAAATGGATGGAGCCGAGCTTTTGAAGATGTGGGCAATGTGTTGACGCTACTTTCTATGGTCATTTGTAGGCCTGGCAAACAGATCAGGTCGGGTCGGGTTCGGGTTGAACCCCACTGACCTGATTACTAAACAGGTCAGAAAACTCGACCCGAACCTGATCTGTTTAATAAACAGGTCAAAAAATCTGACCCTAACCTGATCTGTTACAGATCAGGTCGACCTGAAAATGACCTGCGTAACCTGATTTATTTTTGCAAACTGCATAGTTCATATTTCATTCAAAAAGTCACCGTAAAATGATTCATAAAAATGGTTGTTGGCACTTTGGCAGCACCTCGCCACCTCCTCAAGTGCTCAAAACACCTCAAACTCTCAAAGCATGCTCACAGACCACAGTGACAGAGTTACAAGTTTACAAGAACCAAAAAAATCCAAGTTACAAGTTTTCAGAACTTTAAAGTTTAAATCAATGGAACATTGCCGATTCGGATGCACTTTCCGGAGTTTCGGCTGCGAAGCCCGATTGAAGTGGACTCTCAACTGGGTTCTCTTCATCGCTCACCTTTAATTTCATTATGGATCCACAAAGCTCCTCCAATTGTGGTTCAATCAAAGCTACAAAAAAATATAATTAATACGATTATCAAAGAAAACTTAAAAAAAGACAGAATTTTTCTTTACAAAATGAGATTACACAGATTATTAAAAATAGAAAATTAGACAATTTAATACCTTGTCCAAAAGCCCAATCTCTTAGACAAATCACGGCTTCCACGGTACATGGCTTCAACGAACTCCGATAAGGATCAAGTACCCGACCACCGGTACTGAATGCAGATTCAGATGCCACCGTAGATATAGGAATAGCTAAAATATCCCTTGCCATCTTTGAAAGAGTAGGATAACGAACTTCATTTGTCCTCCAATAGAGAAGAATGTCCAATTTAGTTGTGCGAGGCATAAGAGGCTCTTCCTTATACAACTCATAATCAGATTTCATTGTCCTACTACTTTTCCCAAATTGAGAATAACTATCAAAGTCCTAAAGACATTTAGACAACAGAGGAAACAATAAAATTGATAAGTGCAAATAACATATGTGAAAGAATATTGTAAAAGAACAAAACATAAAAAATTTAGATAATTTACCGTCATAAATGATTCGGAAGCAACATCAAATATGCCTTCACCTTGCTGATTTGCAGGCGCTTGAAACTCAAATGGAGATGAATCACCCTGGTAAGCTTTATATAAAGCTTCAAATTTGCCCTCAAATTCAAGCCACTCATTCTCATAATTATCTTCCTCATAAACCTTCTTAAAACCCCACTCCACAAATTGATGCTTAAAACGAGGATCCAAGATTACCGCAACCGCCATTATGATACTAAAATCATCCCAATACTTTTCAAACTTTTCAAACATCTTAGTAGCCATATTAAACATAAACTTGTCCCGACTAAGCAACTCCTCTTTCAACAACAATCTAACCCTCAAGACGTAAGGAAAGTAAAGATTGGCAGTAGTGTATTGATTTCCAGAAAATGCAACGGTCACTTCATAGAAAACTTTCAAAAACTTAGAAAGTTTCTCAATTTTCACCCACTCCTCATTTGTTGGACAATGAGCATAATTCTTATCAGTTAATTGAAAATGAATAAATGCCTTTTTGTAATACAACACACTCTCAAGCATTATGTAAGTGGAGTTCCACCTAGTGGGCACATCTTGCCTAAGTCCCTTCACATAATCAAGCTTAACATATTTCACACATTCCAAAAACTTTTGCTTTCTAGATTGGGAACCCTTACAATACTTGACACTCTCTCTAGCTTTCACAACAGCCTCATCAATAACTTTCAAACCATCTTGCACAATTAAATTCAGGATATGTGCACAACATCTCACATGAAAAAACTCACCATCACACACCAAATCAAGCTCATTCTTAAGCAAACCAGCAAAGACATCATTGGCAGAAGCATTATCTAAAGTCATAGACATCACTTTGTTTTGAATACCCCAACTTCTCAACAATGTATGCACTTCTTCACATAAAGCAATACCCGAATGGGGAGGAGGCAAAAAACAGAAATTCAAAATTCTCTTTTGCAAAGTCCATGCTTTGTCAATATAATGGGCAGTCTAAGCAATGTATCCATCAGTGGTTATAGATGTCCAACAATCAGAAGTGAGTGCTATTCTACCGGGAACTAAGCTCAACTCATCCATTAATTTCCGTTTCTCGTTCTTATACATCTTTAGAATATCAGCCTTCACAGTGTTTCTTGAAACAACTTTTAAATCAGGATTCAAATAATTGAAACACCTCCTAATTCCCTCATACTCAACAAATTGAAATGGAAGATCATGCTTAACAACAGCAACAGCCAACATTTCACGAAATACATTAGGGTTGAAATTAAGAAACCTATTAGACAAAGAACCACTAGTATCAGATTCTAAAATCATTTGCCCTACATCCCTGGTAAACCTCTTTTTGCAAGTCTTAAGATGCCTAATCAGATTTCCAGTACCCATTTTACTATCCGCATTATACACTTTACCACATTTTTTGCATTTGCAAGTTAATTTTCCATCCATATCAGGTTTAAGAATCTCATAATTAACCCAAACACCAGAACTAAGCCTCCTAGAACGTTTGAAATTCTTACCCAAAAATGTCTTTGTGTTTGTTGTTTTGCTTTTAACGCTCCCACTAGCAGCTTTAGGCGTCGAGTCTAACTCCTCATCAGAACTCAGATTTTCAATATCATCAGGAAAACCCTCCATCTACATAAAATCAAAAATCAAAAATCATAAGAAACAAAAATGAAAACTCTTAAGCATAAATTCAGAAATCAGAAACCCTAATTCAGAAATCAGAAATGAGAAACCCTAATTCAGAAATCAGAAATGAGAAACCCTATTCATAAATTCAGAAATGAGAAACCCTAATTCAGAAATCAATATCATTCAGAAATCAGAAATCAAAAATCAGAAACTCCATCTACAACTTACGGTAGTATAGTTTTTGCCAGGCCTTCAAGAATCAAGACTGAGAGTGAGAGAGAGTGAGACAGAGTGAGTGAAATGAAAATATTAATTCAGAAAAAAATAAATAAACAAAGTATAAAGAAAATAAGAGAAATAAGAATAACAAACTAAAGAACACAAATTTGATAACTAAATAATACCTGTTGATTGCTGAATGAATGTTTATTTGATAACTAAATCTAATAAAATGTTTATTTGGAGAGATCGAGAGATCGAGAGAGTGAGAGAGTGAGACTGAGAGTGACAGAGAGTGAGAGTGTGAGACAGAGTGAGAGAGAATGAGAGAAGTCGAGACAGCAGACAGTGAGATCGAGAGAGTGAGATCGAGAGATCGAGAGAGTTAGATCGAGAGATCGAGAGAGTGAGAGAGTGAGACTGAGAGTGAGAGAGAGTGAGACTGAGTGAGTGAGGAAGAGCTTGAAGATGAGGAAGATCTTGAGTGAGAGAGAATGAGAGAACTTCTCTCAGCTGAGATCGAGAATGTGAGAGAGAGTGAAGAAGAAGAACTGAAGAACCGAGAAGAGAGAGTGAAGAAGAAGAACTGAGGAAGAGAGAGAAATGAGAATGATAAAATGACGGCAAAAATGATTTGGGTTAGGGTTTCTTTTTTTTTTCCCCTCTTTTATATCTAATTTGGACTTGGGCTGCTGATTGGGTCATGACTTGGATTGAAGAACCATTTTGCTATATGGGCCGGTTGTTTTGGCCTTTGGGTTACTTTTTTATTTTTTCCATTTCACTTGTTAGATGGGTTAAACGGATCAGGTCGACCCGAACCCGATAAAAATCAGGTCGACCTGATCTGTGACCTGACCCATTTAATGTTTTCGGGTTGAGCAGGTAATTTTCAGGTTGAGGAGGTTGAAATTTTCAACCTTAACCTAACCCATTTAAGTTTTCGGGTCAATCAGGTCGACCCATTTAATATTTCGGGTTGAAAATCCCAACCCTAACCCGCTTTTTTCGGGTTAGGTTCGGGTCGGGTTATCGGGTCAGGTCAGCTTTTGCCAGGCCTAGTCATTTGTAGGACATAAATATTTATTTCCATGACATTATTATTTCCCTGGACACGTATGTTAGATCTAAAAAAGTTAATACTCAACATAATGAGCTCACCCTCAAGAATAACATTCACTCTTCTCATCCTTTTGATCTTTTCTCACTTCAGAATTTTCCTATGAGCTATGCAATCCACACGACAAAAACATCCTTCTTAATATCAAAACACATTTCGGCAACCCATATTTCATCACTAGTCCATTGGGATCTGTTTGGGGGTGGAGCATCTTGGGTCATGGGCAGGAGCGGAGCCGATCGGTGGAACCATGGTGGCTTTCGTCCTATACCTGCAAATTTCCGGCCGGGGGTGGCCTCGGGCCGGAGCCTCCGACGCCGAAGTCAGCTCAATATAGTGTTTAAGTTAAAGATTTACCTTCCCCTCTTAGAGGTTTTATAGTAGATAAGAGTAGATCACTTATATTGGCTTTTACTTGGTGAGCTTGGCGTGGGCCTCTTTGTGGGTCGGAGGAGGCAAGGGGGCATGTAAAAGAAATGGATTAGGCCTTGGCCCAATTCCTCATATCCAATCAGGATCCAAAATACATTTTTTTTTTTGTATTGAATAGGTAGATATTCGTTGCGACGAACACGACCATGTCACTAAGCTCGGAATAAGCGATGATGTTGATATCCAAGGCCCTCTCCCCCCTTACTTGGATCAACTTCAATTGCTATCGACAATCTATCTTTATATTAATATCCCTCATCTCTTGGTCCCAATCCCCTCGTCTATTGGTATGCACAACAACTTTGTTCAGCTAGTAATATCCGAAACCAATGTGTTCGGCCCAATTTCGGTTTTTCTTGCTCAGCTTTCTACTCTGGCCCAACTCGAGCTCTAATCGAATTGACACATGGGTACAATCCCTCGAGCCTTGGCACAACTCACTCGGCTTGAGTACCTCTATCTTAGTTTGAATAAGTTGTCTGGTTCGATTCCTGATTTCTGAGGTCGGAAGATGAGGAGCCTAAATGCCATCCTTCTTGATTCGAACGAATTTTCAGGCTTGATCCCTTCATCTCTTAGTCTCCTTCCGAAACTCAACTCCCTTGATGTTATCGGGGAACCGATTAAGTGGACCAATCCCTAAGTCGTTGGGCCTGACTAAACTAATATCTCTCGATCTCTCTAGGAATAAAATCATTGGGGATTGTTCGTTTTTGTTTGAGAGGGACAATGCAACCATCTCATTTATTTACCTCAACGATAACGTTTTGAAGTTTGATTTCTCCAATGTGGGCCTCGCTTCTACCAACGGTCGCTTCAACATAAGCCACAATATGATTTATGGATCTCTACCAAAAGGTCTAGCCAAATGTCATTAGCCTCTTTCTGTGATTATAATCAACTTTTTGGTTCGATACCGAAGTAACCGAACGGTCGCCGATTCAAGTGAGCTGACCCGATCATCTTTGCTCATAATAAATGCATACACTACAAGAAATGTGATAAAAAAAGGGACATTTTGTGTGAATTAAAGAGGGCTTTTTAAACTTGTCTCTTCTGTTCATATCAAATAAGGCACTTTTTCTTTACCTTCTTTTTTCATATCAAATAGGACATTTCTAAAAAAATTGCCTTCCTATTTAATTATGCAGGGCATTTTCAATAGAAATGCCCCCCTAGATATTAACTTTTATATCACAGAAGACACTATAAAAAAAATAAAAAAAAAGTAGCTATGAATTGATTACATAGAAGAATACACAATTAACAACTTTGCCAAGAGGAACACACAATTACATATGATGATCCAGGGTGTGACCGACATAAACAGATGCAACCAACCGAAGAAACAACTCGGTGAAAAAATGAAGGAAAATTGAAAAGATAAATACTACGGAGTAGTAGAGAGAGAAAGGATTAAAAGTGAAGATAAAAGAAGAGTTGTCAAGTGTTATGCGGAATGACTGCACTGCATTGCTTTATGTGGCTATGCCGCCCCATGTCCAACCTTTTCATCATTATAAAACATATTTGCTAAATGACACCAAGAAAATTAGTAAACACCACTAAATTAGACTAAATTACCATTTCCATTTTCCCCTTTTTCATTTTCCCATGCCTCTCTTTCTCTCTCATCTAACCCCATGTCCCCAACCCACAAAAGCAAAAAAAAAAAAAAAAAAAAAAAAAGCATAGTCCCTCAAAGTTGTAACCCCGTCATGTAATGAAGCTTGCCAATAAGCTTCATACAATAATAATGATAAAGCTTTTTTTTTGGTAAGTAAGAAATTATATTACCAAAGTGAAATATAACAAACAAAGAGGGCATATCCTCTAAAGTGTTTCTACCCAAAGTAAGATATTACCTTTTAGGAAGGGCCCATCTAAAACCAAGGGTAACTATAACTTTTGAACGTAACTTCTACATCTTTTACAAACAAGAGAGATTTTAAAACAGAGAGTTGAACCATTCTCTATCTTTTTGAGACACTTTCCTGGGCATAATCTGTGTAATTCTAAGCTTCATATCACTCTTGATCTTCTTGAATACTACTTCTGGTGTAGCTACAACATGTTCCCAGAAGGCTTCATTCCGAATTCTCCAAACATGATAAAGCATACTGATGATCCCTGCACATAGTACACTACCATTAAATCTGGATTGTCTAGAAATCCACTTAAGTATTCTCCACACATCTTTATGGATAGTTCTGATCTGCAGCCAAGTTTTCATCAAATCCAAACATTTTGCACTAAAGGGACAGGTAAAGAAGAGATGAGAAGAAGTTTCAGAAGCTACACCACATAAGAAACATATATCATCATCACAAATGTTTATCCTGTGAAGCTTCTCTTTGATTTGTAGCTTATTCATGGCTGCCATCCATGCAATAAAACAGTGCTTTGGTTGATTTAGTCGATTCCAGACCCACTTGGCCCAAGCTACTTTGGGAGAAGAGGTAGCCAACCATTTGTAACCATTATTGATTGTATACTTACCACTAGTGTGTCCTATCCATTTATCTTGTGTGTAACTAGTTTTGAAGGTATTTTTAGCCTCACAAACTTTTTTCCAAGACCAGCTGGTAGAGGGAGTTGGAGTATACTCCCACCAGTTTGAGTGCTTCAAATAAACATGATGAACCCATCTCATCCATAATGAATCAGGCTTTGATGCTAGCCACCACGTATATTTGTCCATAGCAGCTATATTCCATATTAGACAATCCTTAATACCCAGACCTCCTGCTGACTTTGGCCTGCATACATACTCCCAAGCAACTGGGGGACTCTTGTATAAATTGCTTTTCCATCCCAAAGAAAATTTCTGCATATGGCTGTGATTTTATGAAGTACAGCTTTGGGGAGCACAAAAATAGTAGCCCAGTAAGTGTGTAAAGAAAGCAGCACAATATTCACTAGTGTCGCTCGCCCTGCATATGATAAGTGTTTAGAACCCCAACACCTTATCTTTGCAATGATTTTTTCAATTAATACATCACAGTCAGCAATAGTGAGTTTCCTTGAGGAGACAGGAACTCCTAAGTATCTAAAAGGCAAGGAACCTTCTTGATATCCAGAAACCAAAGTAATTGTTCTGACTATATCTTTGTCCATATTACAGCGATATATAGCAGATTTACTTTTATTTGCCATTAAACCCGAAGCCACAGAAAATGTTTCAAGGAGCAGCATTATCGAGCTATAATCACCATTACTGAACAGAAGCAAATCGTCAGCAAAGCACAGATGATTAAAGTTGAGACTCTTACACTTTGCATGATAACTAAAAGAATTCATCTCACCAACTCTTGTGAGCACTCTGGATAGATATTCCATACATATCACAAACAAGAGGGGAGAGAGAGGATCACCTTGACGAAGTCCTCGTTTGCCCGGGAAGAAACCATGCAAGGAACCATTAATCACAACAGAGTAATATGGAGAACTAACACGTGATTATCCATTTGATGAAAACCTCCGGGAAGTTAAGAGCTTGCATCATTTCTTCAAGAAAAGCCCATTCAACGCTGTCATAGGCTTTCTTTAAGTCCACTTTCATTATACATCTTGGGGATGTAGCTTTTCTAGTATAGTGGCTCACCAAGTCTTGAGCTATCAACACGTTTTGCACAATATATCTATTTGCAACAAACCCCCCTTGCACTTAATTAATGATGTCAGGCAAAATTGGTTTCAATCTACTGCAAAGAAGTTTGGATATGCACTTGTAGATCACAGAGCAACAAGCTATGGGCCGAAAATCAGCCACTGTAACAGGATGGTTTTTTTTAGGGATTAAAGTGATGGAGGTGGTGTTGATTTGCTTTAGGAGCTTACCATGAACAAAGAAATCCAGGATTGCATTAGTGAAATCTTCACCAACCACATCCCAAGCATCCTTAAAAAACTGAGAGCTAAAACCATCAGGGTCAGGGGACTTGTCTCCTAGAATAGACCATAAAACATTCTTCACATCCTCAGGCATGAAAGGAAGGCACCAACCAATATTGATAAAGCTTGCTCATGAGCTTTGTGAGTATTTTCTGAAGCTCATCCAATCGGTGATTGTGTTCCTTTAATTATTACTCCTACATGAGAAGCTAATGGACATTAAAAAAAAACATGTTTCATGAGACACTCATGAAGCTTATGAATGAGCTTCATGAGGCTCTCATGAAGTTCATTTGTGAGATTCATAAGAGTCTCATGAATCTCTTTCAATCTGCGAATTTTTATACGGAACCTGCGAATTTTTTTTTACAATCATTAACCTACGAATGAGACTATAATATCTCAAATTCATCGTCAAAAATGTTATCGATATCATCAATCATATCGCCAAAGATATTGTCAGTATCCTCCATCATTAAATTGCATTCAATATGTTGAATTATTTAATAGAAAAAAGATTGGTTCTTTTTGTAATTTTTGGGTCTACTAAGAAGTTTCAATTAGAGAAGTTGTGAAGAGAGTAACAAATAGGTTCTCAACATTTCGTAATATATGTTAGGGGTGTTTTGAGAACTTAGGATAAAAGTTGGTGACCTTTAGTAATTTGATGGCTGCGTTGTAGCACCACTCTTATAAAAAGATAAGTAAATTATGACATCAATCCCACATTGACGAATTTTGGAAAATAGTGATTCCAAATGTCCTATAAATAAGGGTCTGAAGCTGTGTATTACGAACGCATAGCTTATAGGCATTATAGCCCATTAAAGGGTTGTTATTATTTTCCCAGAAGGCTGAAATCTAGCTATGTTCTAAAATTACTTGAGTTATGATTTTGGTGATTGGATTGGACAATTAAGGATTCCGATTCTTAATTAAACAAGCTACCCGCTTCATTTTTAGGATATCAAGGAGGGTGTTTTAAAAATAAAGAGGGCGTTTTAACAATACCCCTTTTTGTTAGGTATTAATGAGGGTGTTTTAATAATAATGTCCCATTTGTTCCATATCAAATAGGACATTTTTATTTGCCTTTTTTGAGAAAAAACAAGGAGGACAATTAAAAATGTCTTTTTTGGTCCTTATCAAATAGGGCGTTTTTTTTAAAATTGCCTTGTTAATAATCTATAAGATAACAAGTCGAATAAAGCATTTTAAAGGCATTTTAAAAATTGCCCTCTTACCAAATAGGACGTTTTTTTTGTCCACGTAGCACGTTTAAAAACGCCTTCTTTAAACTGAAATGTTGTAGTGCTATGTGGTGGTCTATTACCTCCTTGCAAGTAAATGTGGATGTTATTTTATTATTTTGGAAAAAAAACTTTGCGTTTTAAAAGTTCTTAATTGGTTTAGTACTCTTGTCACTTCCATCCAAGTTTATGAAATTTGTGCTTTTAATTAGTATATATGACCCATTATGTGAGGAGTAAAAATGATACTTGACCCAATTCAATAAACACACTACTTTATTCTCTCATACAATGTTGCATTAGTTTAGGTTTGGATGACTGAAGTTTTGATGCGATTATGCGTATCGATTTCTCGGTAACAAAACACTCATAGTTTAAGAGTGTGTTTTAAAGGAGAAACAACATTCATACAATCTAAGGTAAAACTTCTTTATTCAAAAAAAAAATGAATATGCCAACTGTATGAATTTCGTGGCTTTAAGACTTCTGATTCTTGGAGAAGGGATTACTAGGAGGATGGATTCTCGGAGGGGGATATGCAAAGCAGGTGCATATAAACTCTTAATTAGTGGCTGAATGAGATGAGATGGTGGCGTATAGCTCTTGGACGTTTCGCGTGACTTCCCCATCCTTTCTTATTAACCCAACTGTCAAATAGTTTTCACTTTGTATCTTTAACAAGAGAGAATAGACTGGAAAGATTTTGAATGGATCTAAACTGAACACAATCTAATAAAAAGCTATTAAATACTTAAAATTTGACAATTTCGAAGAACTTCTTTTTATTGTTGTTTTTCATTTTGAAACCTCTATGCGAGACCTAACCACAACCTCGATTAATTACTAGCAATTCAAATAAGTTGTATATAACTTGTAGTCCAGATTCAATGTTAAAGAATATGATATTGGAAGCGTTTAATCTTCTCATTAACATACGTGACGGGTTATACATTGAGAATCATTTCCCGCAACAATGAGGTCATCAACATATATCAATACTGCAATAAAAGAATTTCCTTGGCGCCAAGTGAACAACGAGTAATCATTCTTGGATTGCACAAAGTCTATCCGAAGAAGAGTAGAAGTAAACTTGTGGTGCCAACTACGCGAAGCCTGTTTGAGCCCATATAATGATTTACGCAATCGACAAACTCTATCATCTCCGGATTTATGAAAACCTTGAGGAATCCGCATGTATATCTCTTCATCGAGGTCTCCATGCAAAAAGGCATTATTAACATCGAGTTGATGAAGCTCCCATTGAAGTACGGCAGCAACATAAAGAAGAGTGCGGACAGTCACAAGTTTAGCAACTGGAGCAAAAGTCTCATTGTAATCAATCCCTTCTATTTGTTCATTCCCACAAATCACCAAACGCGCCTTGAATCGTTCTATAGTCCCATCAGGTTTGTACTTAATTTTGTACACCCATTTGGAATTCAATGCATGTTTTTCAGGAGGCAAATGTGCAAGCGTCCAAGTGTGATTTTTCTCTAAGGCATCAATTTCTTTGGACATTGCTTCACACCATCGTGGATCTTTAATAGCTTGTGAGAAAGACCTTGGTTCGGCCTCCGTTGTAATAGCTCCAAGAAAAGCACGGTGAGAGAGAGAAAATTTATCATATGAGACAAAATGAGACATAGGATAGGACACACCTGAGGTAGCTGATGAAGAGGGAGCAGACGATGGGTTTTTAGCTTGTGGCACATCATACACATAATCTGTCAATCGAATAGGCATATTACGTGATCGCTGTGGACGCGGAGGAACAACAGGAGAAATAATTTCTTGTTCTGCAGGAATAACCGAGGAAATAGTTTCTCCGGGTACTGAAGAGTCTGAGGGAACAACTCAATCCCTTGGTACTGAAGATTCTAGTGGAGGCAGAGGAATTATTCCTTGGGATGATGCCACCAATTCTGTAACGGGTTCATCCTGAGTTATCTCACCTTGGCGAGTATCACAATCACCTGTGCCACATTGCTTTGACTCATCACCATCTTCATATGGTAATGTCACTGCCTTACCACTCATGTCATCATCTAGAGGAGTGTTGCCAAAGCCAACCGAACTGGATTGTTGAGGCTTGTCACCCGCTGTCACTTTGTAAGGGAATTGTTCTTCATAAAACACAACATCCCGTGACACGAACATTTTTCGTTCTTCTATGCTATAAACCTTATACCCCTTTTGCCCATATGGATATCCTAAAAACACACATTTTACTCCTCGAGCATCAAACTTATCATGTGGCTTGGGCATTTTGTGAGCATAACATAAGCAGCCAAAAACTCTTAAATGATCATATTTTGGCTCCTTCCCATACAACATCTCATATGGTGATTTATTTGCCAATTTTGGCTTTGGAGTCAAATTAATCAAGTAAGCCACAGTAAGTACACATTCACCCCAAAAACGTTTTGATAATCTTGCTTGAAAACGCAAAGCACGAGCTACCTCTAACAAATGTGTATGTTTACGCTCAACCACACCATTTTATTGCGGAGTGCCAATGCAACTGGTTTGATACATAATTCCATTAGCATTATAAAATTCTCGCATGGGTCCTGACAAGAATTCAGTACCTTGATCATTTCTTACTTGTTTAACTTGACAATTGAATTGATTTTTCACCATATTGCAAAAGGTTACCATATAATCATGAGCTTGGCTCTTGTCCTTAAGCAAATAAATCCAAGTGCATCTAGTATAATCATCGACAATTGTCAAAAAATAATGTGCACCAGACATAGACTTTAAACGGTAGCCACCCCAAATATCACAGTGAATCATTTCAAAAGCAAAACTTGTTTTATTCCAACTGCGAGGAAAAGGTAGTCGAGTTTGCTTAGCTAGATGACATTCATCACAAATTGCATTGTCATTAGACCCACCAGGTAGAGAAAAAAATTCTAGACAAACACTGATTTGAAGGATGACCCAAACACATATGCCATAGCCTAGTCGTTGCTGCCGTTGATGTGATGTGTGCCATTGGGATCCGTTGCACAGGATCAAAATAATATAACCCATTTCGCTGCTTACCCACTCCAGTCAGCTTCCTCGAGCGGAGGTCCTGCATAACACAAAAATCCGAAAAAAAATATCAAGGCAAAATTCTTATCTTTAGTCAATTTACTAACAGAAAGCAAATTGCACTGAAATTGTGAAATTCCCAAGATATCTTTCAGGCTCATATTCTGGGACAATTGAACGTCTCCTACTTGCTGAACTGATAAATGCGTTCCGTTTGGCAGCTTGACAGGTGGAAGATGACAATTAATAGAAACTTGATTCATGGGCGTATCAAGAGATGTCGTATGGTCAGATGCCCCTGTATCAATAATCCATGAGTTGGGAGAAACCAACTTACCAGACAAATTGACCATATTACTTGATGCACCACCTAGCAAGGAAATTAATTGTTGATACTGTGTGTTAGTAAGACCAGCAATTGGGGAGCCATCTATAGATGACTTTTGACCATCCGTAGTTTGTGCGTTGCCTACTGTACGTCCAAAAACGTTATGTTGTTGTTGAGAGGTTGAAGTCGTGGCTCCCTCGACTCGTTTTCCTTTCCACCAGATTGGATAGCCAATGACTTCAAAGCACTTTTCTTTTGGATGCCCAAGTTTCCCATAATGATCACACACACTTCGTCCAGCATTCTGCTGAATTTTGTTTGAAAAAACCGTTCCACTGCTTGTCCCTCCCCCTGTTCCCTGGCTGCTTCTAACTCCAGAACTTGTGGGTTTTGCTACTGCCATGGCAGCAGCGTCAGTTGTGATTTCATGCCCTAAAGCAACACTTCGTTGCTTTTCTTCTTGCGCGACCATGGCGTATGCTCTTCCCAGGGGTGGTAGTGGAACCATCCCCAGTATTTGGGTACGGATAGGACCGTATATTCCATCTAATCCCATGAGAAAGTCATACAGTTTTGCCGTGTCACGTAACTCGCACATCCGTTTGGATGAACCACACGTACAAGCAGGAATCTCCTCATAGACATTTAACTCGTCCCAAAGTCCCTTAAGCTTTGTGTAGTATGATGCCACAGATGCGTTTGCTTGACTCAAGTTTGAAATTTCATTCTTCAATTGATAAATTCGTGGAGCGTTTCCTTGCAAAAATCGCTCTTGAAGATCCAACCAAGCCTCTCTAGCCATTCGTGTGTAACCAATGCTGCTACGAACATCCTTACTCACAGAATTTGAAATCCAAGAAAGAACCATAGAATTACTTTGCACCCATGCTCCATACAGAGGAGATTTCGCATCTGGTTCTGCTATGGAACCATCTACAAAGCCTATTTTATTTTTCGCTTGGAGTGAAATCAACATAGATCGACTCCAACCTTCATAGTCTTCTCCATCCAAAAGAACAGATGTCAGAGTTTGTCCTGGGCTCTCAGAAGGATGCATGTAGAACGGTGAGGATTGATCAATCCCTCCCCCTGAACCTTTATTTTCCTTATCTCCGTCTTTCTTCCCATCACCCGCCATGGTAGATTGTCAATCAAACAGAAGAAATTGACGAGGAACAATTGGAAGGAACAGTTTCTTGAGGGTCAGAAAATATAGAAACGTGTTTTGATCTACTGCTCTGATACCATAAAGAATTTGATATTGGTAGCGCTTAATCTTCTCATTAACATACGTGCGATATATATACACATAGAAGGGTGCTTTCCTTAAGCCCTAAGAAAGGAAAAGTTGCTTAAGACTAGGAGGTTTCCTAATCCTACCCAATAACAAATACATGGAATATACACAAAGGGAATATAAAAAAAGATTACACACAATCTCAATAAATGTGTTAATTAAAATTTTAATTATACATGATAATGATGATTTGGTGCCCATTGTTGTGATCATGATGACATGACATCCATTCGTCATTGTAACAAGAATTGTAGACATCCACTTTTATAATGTATATACGATAAACACATAAATTTGTATGAGTCTGTTTTAAAGTGAGATCCCCTCTAACAAGCTTAAAGTCATGTTTATAACATGCGTGCCCCCTCTAATAGATATATGTATGTTGTTAACATCTTGCTACAACTTTCTGGATCATCCACCATCCAGGAACCCAACCAAAAACAAATGGAAAAATGATGAAGAAGAAACCATTAATAAATTTAACAAAAGCAATGTGAGGGAATTCTCTTAAACAAATTATAAGCCTATGAAAGGATGTCATATTTTGAGAGAGTTTGCACTGCTAGGATGAAGACCACAATATGCTAACTGCTAAGTATAATATATATGACGAGTGCGCCATGTGCAGTGTCTTCAAATCTTGGTCATATTTGCTGGATGGCAAGATCTATTAGTAAATTTAATTTCTACGAACAAGCAATTTTATAATCTTATTTGCTCTTTCTTTATTTGTTTTTGACATAATAGCCTAATCCACTATATAAAGAGGTAGCACTTTTCCTTGTTACCTGCATTATCTGTTTACTACAACAGTACAACTACTATTGCAAACGTTTTCTTAACTATGGCTCCTCCCAAATTCACACACCTTCTAGTAGTGTCATTCTCTCTATTCCTCTTCTTCAACCTCTCACTCTCGGCCGATGATGATCTCTGCAATCCACAAGACAAGAAGGTCCTCCTTCGCATCAAAGCCCACTTCGGAAACCCCTCGGCTATGTCCTCTTGGGACCCTAACACAGATTGTTGTGGATGGGAAGACGTCGGGTGTAATGAACACGGCCGTGTCAACATACTGGGTATCAGAAATGCTGATGATATCCATGCACCACTCCCACCTTTCTTGGACCAACTTCCCTTCATTTGGTCTCTAACCATTTCGAATGTTCCTAATTTGTCTGGCCCAATCCCCTCTTCTATTGGCAATCTCACAAATCTCCAACAACTATCCATTACCGAGACCAATGTCATGGGCCCAATTCCCGATTTCTTGGTCCAACTTACTAAATTGGACCTACTTTACCTCTCTTCCAATGGACACACGGGCCCAATCCCTGAGTTCTTGGGCCGGCTCACTAATCTTCTCCAACTTGATCTATCCTCCAACAAGCTCACAGGCCCATTCCCTCCGGCGTTGGCCCAATTGAACAAGCTTGATTACCTTCGTCTTAGTTCGAACAAGTTGTCTGGCTCGATCCCTGATTTTATAGGGCAACGGCTGAGAAATCTGTTCACCATCGATCTTGTTTCTAATGGGTTCACAGGGCCCATTCCCTTGTCTATTGGTCTCCTTCCAAACCTCAGTACCATCTCTTTTTCGAACAATCGATTGAGTGGGCCGATCCCGAAGTCATTGGGTCGGGCTAATATATTGTCGCTCAATCTCGATAACAATCAACTTACCGGAGATGCCTCGTTTTTGTTTGAGAAGAGCTATAAAGGCATCGTGGTTTTGGAACTCAATAACAATCTTTTGAAGTTTGATTTTTCGAATGTGGGCCTTGGTCGAAACCTCAAAGGCTTCAATGTGAGCCACAATTTGATATATGGGTCTCTACCAAAACAGTTTGGTCAGTTGGATGTGGGCTCTGTTGATGTAAGTTATAATCAGCTTTGTGGTCCGATTCCAAATGGTCGGCGATTCAAGCGAGTAAGCACAAATATCTTTACCCCTAACAAGTGCCTTTGCGGATGCCCATTACGTGCTTGCAAATGAATAATGTAGATGTTATTTAGTTCTTTCAAGATCCTTATTAGAAGTGTAATCTTTGTATTTCTATCTTTTTCTTCTTCTCAAGATAGGGTCTTAAAGCTCAATTTATGAGTCTGAGATCCTTTTACATTGTTTGCTAAATCATGAGTGCATTAACCTTTCCTCTTTAATTTTAACCAATTTCGTATATACTCGTTGCTATCCAATGCAAAGTTAAGACCTCATTTTGCATCCCGCAAATAATTATCTCATAAGGTTACACTTCTTCCACTGGAATCGAGAATGATCAAAACAAACCTGTAATTGACACCGAAAGAAGTACCTGCAAGAGTATTTGGAAATAAATGTAGGAAGGGGTCATTAGTGCTAAATAGAACATAAAATTATTTCTTCTCAAAAAAAAAAATTAATACATAAAATTATTAAACGCACAAAACATTATATAGGCTGTTTTCAAACTCCTGTGCGTGTATCAAAGAGATCTTGGCTCACTGTCACTGGTAAACAAGTTGTAACTTGTCCCATGTCATGGGTTCAAATCTCTTGGGAAGCACCTACACGAATTAATTCGTGGAATACCCGACATTGTGCATTACAAGGTGCCCTTTAGCCACGCCCAAAGAATAAGGAAGTTCCTCTTTGCCAAATCAAAAAAAATAAAACTCTTGTGCGTGTGACCTATGACATGTCTAGTTTTAAGGCTCTCTTTGGTTGGGGTAAAAACGTTTTTCTGGGAAATTGTTTCTCCATTTTTTAATGTTTGGTTACCAAAATAAAGAAAATGGTTTTTAGGGAGAAAAATAATTTCACCTATATATTGGGTGAAAATATATGGTTTAATTTCCTTAAAAAAGTAAGGAAAATAGTATTCAATTTGTGGAACATTATATCACCGGAGCATTAATAGTGGATCTGATCATTGATTCGGGCTGTCGGAATTTTAGGATATAAAATCACACCCGCACCCAAACTGATCGCGTCTCGCGTCTGGTTTTTGGACCTCTTTCTTCCTCATTTTTTTTATTCTTAAATAAGTATAATATCTTTCTATTTCGATACGTGTTTGCAGTTTGAGTTAATTTTTTAAACCCACTTAACTTTCGAGATCTACCCAATTGTGCTAGCAGAGTTTCTTCTTCAAAACATTTCTTTAATTTTTAGTTTATTTATTAAAAAAAATTCCTTCTTTTTTCATATTTGTATAAAAAAATTCCTTCTTCTTCAAATATATGGTTTCTTTTTATTGTTGGGCATGGCTGTTTGTGGCGAAGTGGGAGGAGTGAGATTTTCATTATTTTCATGTTGTTGTTCATGTTCATTTGGTGATTCATTTTCTGGTGTTCCATTGAAAACAGTGAGATCCTCAATAATATGGTCATGGTAAGGTTGATTTGGTGAAAATAGAATAGTAAGGTCTTCAATAAATGGGTCATGGAATGGAATATGTGGCTGATTTTCTGAATTTTCCATGAATGAATTTCTGTTTTGTTGTTTAATGTTTATAAAGATTGTGTCAAAGGCTGATTTTTGCTTGTGAATAAATGCTCATGGTGGTTGGTTGTATTTATAGATAAAGGAATGGTGGAAAAGAAGATGAAGAGAGTTTGCTTTTGGTGGGAATTTCAAACACTTCAAAATTTGAAGAAAGATGAATGAAGCTGAAAATTGAAGATGGCAAAAGTTTGAAATTCATGAAGACTTCCAAAAGTTGGAGGGAAATCCAAAATTTACCTCTGATGTTTTAATTTAATGTAGCCGTCAATTTAAATTTGTATTTCAATATTTTTAGCACTTTGGTTTTTGGAGGGAAAATGAAACCCTCAAAATTTAGCTATCAATTTAGCTGAATGTAGCTGTCAATTTATGTTTGTATTTCAATATTTTTAGTACTTTGGTTTTTAGAGTGAAAATAAAACCCCCAAAATTTTGAGTCAGTGTAAGTGTACTTTGGGTTTTTGGTGGGCAATTTAATTTCTCCCAAAATCTTTTATTTCTTGTTAACTTCAATAAAATGAGGAGCACATTCATTTACAATATCTTTCTCTTCATGAACAACACCAATATGACAGAATGTTTATTTTGAGGTGTTTAACTCTTGTTTCTCTTCAATTCTCTCTCCTCACATAACAAATCAGTTTGTTTATTTAATGTTTTTTAAATGTTGGCATCAAGTTTATGAGGTCTTCAAAATAAGAAGTTTTGTGAGGAAAAACGATGACTTAATAATAATCTCTCCTCCGAAAATTTTCCCGCCAAAAATTAAGAACTTAATTGTGATTATAAATAATTAATTTTATTAAAATATGTTAAACAAAAATTAAGTACCTAATTAACTCACTAAACATAAGAGTATAATAAGAATGTTTCAACCAAAAAGAGAGTGCATTGGTTTGTGTGCCAAAAATAAATGTTGTTATTGTTGCGGAACGGAGGTAGTAAATAAAAGCTTCCTTCAAATTTTCTTCTTCTTTATCGAACAAATGAAGTCTCCACCATATCATTTATACCTATTACTAGCAGATGGATTATGGACCCCAAGATGTCTTTTGTTTTTTTAGTTGCAAATGGGGAAGATGATGTTTTATTCATTGGAGCGATTGTAGCTCTTAAGGGTTTTGCTGGGTATATAATGTTTATTTTCCTTATAGAGTATTAAAAGAAGCAGTTAAAATGCCTGAGATTATTATCAGATATAATTGTTTTCCACCCAAAAAACAAAATAACCAAAAACAAAACAAAACTAATGCAAACAAGTACTGTCCTCTATTAACAGAGGTGAGCTAATTCTGAGAGGCTGTTTGGAGCTGTTTAAAACTAATAGATGTCATGTAAGCAATTTGCTATAATTCTAATTCAAGTTGCTGAATTTGGTCTTCTGTTGGACATAAAAATAGGTTTCCACGAAAAGAAACTTTTGTTATCTTGTGTAAAAGTATGTAGTGGGACTTGTGGGAGAATGTTTTGGGGCAAGGACCCATAAAGAAAAACATCCTACCATTCCTCTCGCTTAACAATATCACCCTCCGTCCTATGATTACGGTTGTTAATTACTTTATCGCGGTCTCCAAGGCACAACATTAATCATAAATAACTATAAAGCTATGCATATAAAAATTATAAAAATATGATTTTTCAAAAGTATTATTAAAAACGAATCTAACAATAAATTTTTTACATTGTCAATCTTTATATTTTTCCATATATTAACAGTCAAAGTTTGTAAAGTTTATTTGACCTCCAAAAAGCAATTGACAACGTAATTACGGGACGGAGGGAATACTTTTTTTTTTGGGGGTCTCTTGTTTAACATAATTAGGGTTGTTTAGACTCGGACCACTCGTCTCCGGTCTGAAATCGGATCGTAAATGATTGGTTTTGGACGTGATGGGGCCGGTTTTGAAAGAGTGAGATAGGGAATTAAGGTTTATTCACTTTTTCGTCTCACCTGTCTAACCGGCCCAGATTGTAAACCGGACATGGTAGGAATCTGATTTGTCCTGTCCAAAAGTCGGACCCTAATAGTCCTTGTGTGGTCGAAAATACTTACTTTGCTGTATAGAAGTAATAGAACTTCACTAATTCCTCTCCTACTTTTGCTACTAACGGCGGTTTAGGCCTGAATTGAACGTAACAGAGTAAAACGGTACGGAAAATAGAACATAAAATGATTCACAATGTAATACAACGAAAAACAGTATGCAAGATGAAGACGACCGAAAAAACAGGTCAAATTTCCTTAGTTCAACCAAAGCAACATGACTCGTGAGGCATCAGACCATAAATAAACTTAAAAATTCCAATTTGTATTACTCCATCCATGGAGGATATCAGCTTTTCAGGTGTTAGCAGGAAGGCCGTGCTAGGCTAAGAACTGTGTGCACCATGTGCACTCCACTAAATCAAAAGCAGCATTTCATAATTAGGGTCATATGTACCTTAGATTGCAAAATCTATTTGTAAATTCCCATCTGACAAAACTTATTCTCATTCAATATTTCCTTGTTTGTATTTGGTAAATAAGATTTTAAACTCTATATAAAGATATGACCTTTGCCTATGTTTCCTACATTTCTTTACTAATTACTACAAAAGTCTAAGAATGGCTCTCCCAAACTTCTTTCATTATTCTCTTGGTGTGATTCTCTCTTTTTCTTCATTTTAACCACTTTCTCTCCTCGAATGATTTTTGCAATCCACAGGACAAGAAAGTCCTCCTTCACATCAAAAGCCATTTTGGCAAGCCTTCTTCTTTGTCCTCTTGGGACCCCAAGACTGATTGTTGTGGATTATGGGCAGGCATTGGCTGTGATGAACACGGCCGTGTCACCAGACTAGGAATCATGTTTGCAGCTGATATTCACAGCCCAATCCCATGTTTCTTGGACCAACTTCCCTTCTTATGGTTACTCAGTTTTTATGATGTCCCTCACCTTACGGGCCCAATCCCCTCGTCTATTGGCAAGCTAACCAAACTCACAAAGCTAACCATTTCGGGCACCAATGTGTCCAGCCCAATACCCAACTTCGTTACACGTCTCCTAGAACTCAGTGTACTATCCCTCTCCTCCACCGGACACACCGGCCCGATCCCAGATTTCTTGGGCCAAATCAAGACCCTCACTTATTTAAACCTTTCCAAAAACAAACTCACTGGCCCAATCCCTAAGGCCTTGGCCCGACTCACCCAACTCGAGTCCCTTCTTCTATTCTCAAACAAGTTATGCGTGCCAGTCCCTAACTTTCTAGGGCGACGACTTAAAAGTCTGTTTACGCTTGAACTGGATTCCAACCGTCTATCAGGCCCAATCCCGAAATCTATTGGCCTACTCCCCAAACTTACCGCCCTCTCTCTTTCACACAACCAGTTAACTGGGTTGGTCCCAAAGTCACTAGGTCGAGGTATTACTTCCTCCTCCTTCCGTCCCCGATTCTTCCTTACGAAAGCCATTTTTGAATGTCCATAATTGTTCCTTACATTACTTATTTTGGCAAATTTTGGGTTGTTGAATGACCCAATAGCCCCTCACTCACACCCATGTGAGGAATCAAAAAGTGGTCCCCCTTACAAAAGTACTCTATTGAATAAAGTTAATTAAGGGGCAACTTTGGGCTCCTTTTCTTCTTTCTTAAATCTTGTGCCCAAATGCTTCCGTAAGGAAGAAACCCGGACGGAGGGAGTATGATATACCTAAAGCTCTCTAATAATAAAATCATAGGAGATGCCTCTTTTTTGTTTGAAAAGAGCAATGAAAGGATCATGCTTTTGGAACTCAACAACAATTTTTTGAAGTTTGATTTCTCAAATGTGGATCTACTTCGCAACCTTGAGAGGTTCAATATAAGCCACAATATGATATATGGGTCTCTCCCAAAACGGTTTGGTCAGTTGGGGATAGACTCTGTGGATGTGAGCTATAATCAACTCTGTGGTCCGATTCTAAATATTCGACGATTTAAACGAGCCCGCCCAGAAATTTTTGCCCATAACAAGTGTCTATGTGGTGGTCCTTTATGTGCTTGCAAGTAGTTAATGATTCCATTTCTTGCTTCCGAAGATAGATGATTGCAAGAAATTTCTGGTTTTATTTTGAAGGGAGAGTCACCCAAGATGTTGTTACATATAATATAGTTTAAGCTATTTATAGTTTCCACTATTTGAGTTTTTGAATGTGATTTCTCGTTTCTTTTCCAGGCCCCACTTAGTACTTACTACTTAGCTATATTGTGCTCAATTTAATTTTAGTTCAATACAATTCAGTTTATGAGAAATTAATTTACTCAAATAAATTTTTGTTCCAAAATAAATTCATGACGATACTTGTGTCACTGGAAAATTTTCAATGCATAATTTCAAATGAATATATTATATTGTACATGTTTGAATAAGTTTCAATAACTATAAGTTAAGTATAATAAAAAAAAATCAATTTAAATTAATTCAGTTCAATTAAGTTAAGTTTTAATAACGGGCCTTAAGACTGACATTTGTCCATGTCAATGTCATAGAGCTGGTTCACTATGAATTCATCATTTGGCATCTTTCACTTTCTCAAGCGTACTTGTTAAAAAAGACAAGGCTGTCTGCTCATGTCACTAATTATCTAGACCTCCTATATTCATAAAGAACTATGTTAGCTAGGAATTAGGATACACAACTTATACATTATAGTTGTAATTTAGTAACTAGTTGCCTACTTTTTTTTTTTTTTTTTTGGTTTGGCAAAGAGGAATTTGGCATGGCTAAAAGGCACCTCTTGCGAATGAAAAAAAAAGGGCACCTCACAACGTACGGCTTCGGGTATTCCACGAATTAATTCATGTAGGTGATTTTTAAGAGGTTTGAACCCATGATCTAATGTACAAGTTGCAATTTATCTATCAATGAGCCAACACCTCTTAGATAACTAGTTACGCGCCTATTTTTTTTTTTTTTTTTGGTAACAACTAGTTGCCTACTTTTTTGGTGCAACTAGTTGCCTACTTTAGCATAATATGTAGTTCAACAAAGAAAAAAAAGATGGTGCCTGAGTTATGTCTATGGCATCATTTCTTTGCCGTCTTATGCATTAGGCCGGCTCAAAGGACTTTTTTGGTTTTATGGGAAAATGTTGCATGGATCTTTGAGAAAGATAAAAACTGTTTTGGGGACAGATGGCTACAAATAAATTTCGAATCAGTAAGTCTTGTGTGATACCATCTCATTGATAATGGGGTCACTATTAGAAAATGTAAGGATTATTTTTACTGAGCAGTGACGCAGTGACCCTTGTTTCATTGAAAAGTGACCCCCGTCTCACCAAAAATTATAAAAAAATCGTCTTATAAAAGTTTTTGTAATTCCGAATTACATAATGCTAACAATTAATGATAAATTATCCACTATTGATGATATACAAAGAAGAGAAAATCATCTTGCATTGCTAATATCTGCTAAGTTTGAGCTTTAATAAATAAAAAAATTGTGGTAGCTTTGTCAAAACTTAAATAAATTTTGTATGAGTCTATGAGATATATTCACAGTAAATAATGACCACTTTTTTTGAGACATTGGTAATTTACTAAATGTATTGACCTTCTTCTATTATAAAAAGTGACCCCTCTCACGGCAAGACTGTCTCATACAAATAAACTACTATTTTCATTTGTCATCATGGTCCCTCATCCCCAGCATTACATCATTTACATGCAACAACCGTGGCACCACCATCAACATTAAGATCACTTATAAATCATTTCATTTCCGGAACTAGAACTCAGAAGTATTGGGTTTCCCTTACCATTTCATGCTCCATTTTTATATTACATCAAAGAACTCAGCAATTAAGTAGGGATTGACTTATTGTTCCTTCCAACGAATTTCACCCATATGTATCTTGATTCAGTTTTGCCTATAGAAGAATTGTGTGTCCATGTCGATGCAACTTGGTCTCGAAACATAATGTAGTTTGCCCCCTTTAAATTGAAAGATTGTAAATTAAGGGAGTAAAAATAAATTGTCCCAGTGAGTGTGTAAGTTTGGCCTTTGTTGTGTCGCTTGTTTCAGCGTTTTTGACTGTCTTTGTAACTTGTTCCGTCTCGCCTCGTTCTTCTTTAACTTGAGATGATTTCTCTATTATAAAGGTAGGAGTAGTTGCTAAGATGACCTAGATCTCATATGCAATGTTATCTTCTTAAAATATAAGATAATCCATAATTATTATATCTTTTGAGATATCTTTTCGAAAGTACTGTTTGATGCAATTTCGGTGTCTACACTCACATCCACTCACCACCAACCCGACCAACCTCCTCCAACATACAAAAACTTGTGTGGACTTAGTCCATGGTGGAACAATACTTGGAGTCATCCCCTACTTCACGTGGAGCCACCCTCCTCTAAAAGTGGAGCCACCCCTACTTCACCTAGAACCACCCTCAAATTTATAGTTGGCACCACCCCTAATTCACCTGAAGCTACCCCCCTAGTTTACCTGGAGCCACCCCTTACTTTACCTGAAGCCACCCCTCAAAATTACTTCACCTGGAGCCACCCTCCTCTAAAAGTGGAGTCTACTTCACCTAGAACCACCCATCAAATTTGTACTTGTCACCACCCCTAATTCACCTGGAGCCACCCCTCTACTTTACTTGGAGCCACCCCTCAAAATTACTTCACCTAAAGTCACCCCTTACTTCACCTGGAGCCACCCCTCAAAATTACTTCACCTAAAGCTAGGGACGAAGCCAGGACATTAAATGGAGGGGGCCAAATTAGATAAATCGGAATTTTTGAGTCGCATGAATGAGAAAATGTCTATTTTTGGAGGAAGAAAAGTCTTGTGTCAAACTAGAAAACCAAAAATTAGTAGCTTGTGGGAGTCGAACTAGAGACCATGAGCTAACCACACCATAATTAGAGCAGAATAACCACTTGAGCTACTCTTCTCACATGCTACTCTTCTACACATTTGTATATATGACAAAAATATGACAGGGGCCAAGGCCCCCCTGGGCCCTCTAGTAGCTCTGTCTCTGCCTGAAGCCATCCCTACTTTACCTAAAGCCACCCTTTACTTCACCTGAAGTCACCCCTCAAAATTACTTGGTCCATAGTGGACTAAGTCCACACAAGACATATTGCCTCCAACACAACCAATTCTAGTGAAAAATCCCTCAATGGTTCCATATTGGAGGCCATTTAAGCCCAAAAGAGAAAAGCCTTAAGCTCAAAAGGGAAAGACCTTAAGCCCAAAAGTTGAGGCCTTATTTCTTAGTAAACGTGTATAATCACTTATAAACCATTCTCAATGATCACTTATTTGTATTACATGTGCAAATGAAAATGGTTTTGTTCATGTGTAATTAGTTTAAAACTGAGGGGGGTGGTTAATTATAGGAGTTCCATTCCTAAAACAAGGGGATCAGGCTACGATTGGTCCTTTTGTCTTTCGTAAATTAATTTATTAGATGAGTTCCATAAAGTTCTCATTAATTTTACTACATGAAAATATGTAATTAAGACGTAAGAAAAAGATCTTTAATATAGTGACCTTGAGAGAGATCCCTAGTGATTATTAACCTAATGATCTCTATAAATTATTCATATCAATTGCATCTTGCCACATTATTAATTCATTGCATCAAGGGTCAAAGTTGGGTGAACCCCCGACTCTAGTTTGAACATTTGAATATCCTGAATTGTGACTACCTTATTTCTTGCACTAATTTCATTGCTCTTAGTTTAGGATTAGTTTTTATTTTCAAAAATCATTAACTCAATCAGTTTAGGTTCCGTGAAATTGAGACGACGTTGGTAATCGGAATCTCTAATTTCTTTGGGAGACGATTTATTATTACTTCGATATACTCTGTGTACTTGCGGGTGTTTCACCTAGCCTCCTAGGTAGGCCTGGCAAAAATTAACCCGACCCGATAACCCGACCCGAACCTAACCCGAAAAAAGCGGGTTAGGGTTGGGATTTTCGACCCGAAATATTAAATGGGTCGACCTGATTGACCCGAAAACTTAAATGGGTTAGGTTAAGGTTGAAAATTTCAACCTGCTCAACCTGAAAATTACCTGCTCAACCCGAAAACATTAAATGGGTCAGGTCACAGATCAGGTCGACCTGATTTTTATCGGGTTCGGGTCGACCTGATCCGTTTAACCCATCTAACAAGTGAAATGGAAAAAATAAAAAAGTGGCCCAAAATTTTTTAACCGGCCCATGAGCCAATCAGCAGCCCAAGCCCAAAATAGAGATAACACTATAAAAGGGAAAAAACGAAACCCTAGCCCTCATTTTTTTTTGCCGTCATTTATCATTCTCTATTTCTCTCTCTTCCTCACTCTCTCTCACTCTCTCATATTCTCGATTCTTCTTCAGTTCTTCCTGTTCCTTCTTCCTCTTCGGCTCTTCCTCTCTCCATCTCTCGATCTCACTGTCTCTCTCATTCTTTGCTGACAATTGAAGCAATTCGCTTTCTCTCTCATCTGTTTGGGCTTTACAAGACATCACCGCCCCTGTTTGTTGCCAGCCACACATCTACGTCACCACCAGCCTCCATAGCCGCGGTGTTCACGCCCAATTCAGCCTTTTCGTGGGTTTGAGCTATGTAAACCCTAAACTGATTTTTGGTTGATTAATTTCTGTTTTCCGTTTGAATTATTGATTCTGATTTGAGTATATATTGTATGATCAGTGATTAATTGAAGGATTTATGCGTGTGGTTATGTGGGAATCGCTGAGGTAACCCTTTCTATTCGGTTAGAGTTGGATGTTAATTCGCTTAAAATTGCATGTCTGCTGATTTGTTTGTTTAAGATTTCTGATTTAGGGTTTCATTTTTTAGATTTTAGGGTTTCGGATTTTTAATTAAAATGTTTAGGGTTTTATTTTTACCTATTATTATTTAGGGTTCAGTGTTTCGTTTTTTAGGGTTTAGAGTTTTGTTTTTTATGTTTTATTATTTATGTTCTTATTTCATAAATTTTAAGGTTAGGGTTTCTGATTTACTCATTATGTTCTTATTTGTTTATTGTAGCAGTGCTGAGTGCTGCTGAGTGTTGCTGAGTTGCTGTCTTGAGCTTCTGTTTGTGCTCTAAACTGTTGTCTTGAGCTGCTGTTATGAGCTCTTATTTTGAACTATTGTGTAGTTGCTGTTTAGAGCTTTATTTTGAACTATTGCTGCTGTGACATCAGACAGTTAACATTGCTAATTTGCTATTGGGAAATTGCTGCTGAATTGCTGTTGCTGTTGTGATTTTTGTGAAATTAAATGATTTTCAAAATTTTCAGGTTATACAGATCAAATCAGGTTGACCTGATCTGTTACAGATCAGGTTCAGGTCATGTTTTTCGACCTGTTTTGCAAACAGATCAGGTTCAGGTTGGGATTTTGAACCCGTTTAGTAATCAGGTCAGTGGGGTTCAACCCGAACCCGACCCGACCTGATCTGTTTGCCAGGCCTACTCCTAGGTATCACCTTCATAACTATATCTAGTGCCATGAATTTTTTGATTGCCTGAGTGTAGACCTGGGCTAATGGCCGTAATGAAAGAGACCCTTTTAGGCCACAGCCGATCCAGCCCGATGCTCAGTAGGTCATAATCAGTTTATAATTGTAAGTGAGTGGGTCAAAATATGACTATCTAAAAGTTAGACGAATCATATCAGGCCAAAAATAACCAATCTACTGAATATTTTAGTTTAAAAAAAACTACTTTCATACAAAAACTTGTGTGGACTTAGTCCATGGTGGACCAATACTTGGAGTCACCCCTACTTCATCTGGAGCCACCCCTACTTCACCTAGAGCCACCCCTCAAGTTTATACTTGGCACCACCCCTACTTCACCTAAGCCACCCCTACTTTATCTGTAGCCACCCCTTACTTCACCTAAGCCACCCTTACTTTACCTGGAGCCATCCCTTACTTCACCTGGAGCCACCCCTCAAAATTACTTCACCTAGAGTCACTCCCTTACTTTAGCTTGAGCCACCCCGTACTTCATTCATCTGTAGCCACCCCTCAAAATTACTTGGTTCACGGTAGACTAAGTCCACACAAGACATACTACTACTTTTATATCTCATAATCGGGCCATAATAAACTAGCCCGACCCATGACGATCGGACCAGCTCACAACCTTGGCCAATTTGACCCGACCTGCCCCGGCCCATTACCGAGGCCTACATAAGTGTATATATAACCACTTTGCTTGTCCCATAATCATGTAGTGAGTAGAATGGAAGGCCGCTCATTTAACGTGACACATTCCTCGTAAAACTAGCTTTTCACTCTTTATAAACTCCTATGTGATTTGTGATGGAATGAAGCTACAGAAAGTCAGAAACCAGACAATACATCCTTTTTATCATACATTGTATTATACGCATTTCTTTTTACAACCATTATTGATATTTTTCTTTTGACTTTAGCCTCCATAATGAAGTTAGATGAAGCCCATCTATCTCTACACTAAAGTACACTTACCAAAAGAACTTTTGTTTAATACACTTCTGCATTACTTCACGTACTTTAAAACTTATTTTATTGGTGATACTTTCTAAATAATGACTAAATTGTTGTACCTCACTACATGTACATTAATGGAGCCTTTAGGAAGCCCGTGAAGTAACCCT
Organism: Tetragonia tetragonoides; assembly: GCA_038025085.1. Lineage (NCBI taxonomy): Eukaryota > Viridiplantae > Streptophyta > Magnoliopsida > Caryophyllales > Aizoaceae > Tetragonia > Tetragonia tetragonoides. The sequence continues at coordinate 30,670,696 of CM076152.1, read as the reverse complement.
TTCTTCATTGCCCCCAAAGATAGATCAGAAAGTGAATTGCCTAGCCTCCTTTAATTGTTGTACAAAACTAAGTGCGTATTTTGATACATTGATCTGAAAAATAAAAGAGCATACCTATCTGGATCAAGGGTAAAGAGATTTCAACACTAATTTTAATTTTAGAACAGCATATAATATGTATTCATTTCAATTTCACGGTAAGTTTCAGTTTTCAACTCTACCAAAATCAACAACAATTAACAAAAATTAATAAAATTTAACAACAGTTAAATAATCATCAACTAAAACATACATACCGTAAATTAGAGAAATATTTTTAGCAATTTATACATTTAATGTTTCAGGGACTTTTGCATGAGTGAAAAGCGAGAAGCGGTGCATACAACATTACATAAACTTAGGGTATGAAGAATCCTAACTCGGAAAAACGACTAAGGTGGCGAATGCAATATGATTTCATGTCTCAAGTCTCTCTTACAAACCACGGTATTAGAAAGTTGTAACATCCTTTGTTAGACTTCACAATGAATCTCAACCCCTTACAAGAATAGGAAATCCATACCATTAAGATTATTCTTTTTTTTTTTAATTTCAATAAAATTGCAATTGAATTGCTATTGGTTGAATTACAGTTGCTATTTTGATGACCAAATTGGACTTCCGTTGTCAAAGGGTCTCTAATTTTTGGACCTACTCCCAATTTTTATTAGGTTGCTACTAAATCAGTCACTAAATTTCTCCATTTTCATGTTGTGCTTGCTTGACCTTCGTTTCTCTTGGACTCAGACTCTCCAAAATCCTTAAAATATCTGATTTAACACTATTACAACCTTTTTTAGTAACCTATATCCTCATAACTCTTATGCTTGTAAAGTTACTTAACAAGTATTTTTCCATTCCTAGACCATTTTGCAAGAACTCTATCTTGGACACAACAAAAACTAGTAGTGTCATGTAAATTGTTAAGTCATAAAATATGTCGGTGGCAATTTTCAGAAATTTACCATCATTTAAAAGGCCGTAAATTTTTCTACAAGAAGCAAAACCCCTAGACAACAAACTCATGGGGATGGACAAACAAAAGGTAGTGTAGGACCATATCATGGAATTGATGTTTTTGATAGATACGACACACACGTCTTTAGCATTGTCTTTACTACCAATTTTCAGAATTTCCCTTGTCCAAAAAATTTTCATGCATTCATTCATTATCTATAAAACACTAGCCTCTATTTGTAAATTTTGTTTTGTTGCACATCAAATTAATGTCTAGGGATAAATCCACAAATTCCTATAGCATTTTGTGCACCAATATATGACAAATTGACAATACATATAGTACGTTCAAAAAGCGCCAGTATAGTGTCGGCTCAATCCCTTCCACCTTGCCCCAAAATTCTCCTACTGCTCTATTCTCCTATTGGTGGCCTTGTACGGCATGATCTAAACGCCACTCGTGAACGATTATCATGTCCTATTATTATATCTTTTTGGCATTTCTAAATGAATATTGTTTCTCCGATGAGCACAAAAAAAAAAAAAAAAAAAAAATTGAATATTGTTTTTCCAACATATTTTATTTCGTCACAAAACAAGTGTCATCGATCTTTCCATTTAAAAAAAGTAATTTCATTATTACATGTTAAATGAGTAGTGTAAAGTATGCATCTAATACATTCTCTTATCACCATCTACTTTAGCTATTATCATAATTTCTTACAATAAAAATATATATTATTCTGAAATATTTAATGTCGACCACAGTGACTATTATTTCCCCGTGTTGATTGTAGGTACCACAAAGGATAAGACAATTAACCAAGAGATATAAAGTTATTCAATGCCCAAAGCTAAATTCGAACCCTCGACATTGGTCACAATATTAACATACCAGTCACACAAAGAAATAACGAGATAGAACGCTCTACCTAACTAAGAAGTTATCATGCTTTGAAAAGGGTAGCATAGTTGGTTGTGAGGTTAAATTTTTATGGCAAACATCATGGTTCAAATCCCATTAATTCTCTTTGTTGAGCATGCCTACAAGATTTATCTTGTTGGTTTGCCTGGTGTGTGTAGTTTGCACTTTGCAGGCTATTGCATAAATTCGGAATTTTATCCAGTAGTGCACACTCTAATGGCACGAACAACTAGCTTTTCAATAAAAGCTACAACTTGAAACTTGCACGTAATATTTTTTATTACTCTCTGCTTCTAAACATTTTGCCATTAGATTTTCAATTTGAAGCTACAATTGTAGCTAATTTTGTGAAAGCTATCCCTGCAAGCTTTCACCTGCAGCTACAACTGCAGCTCGTTTATTAGTATTTTGTAGCAAATTTTAGCACTTTGCTTCCTAATTTCTTTCCTTAATTTAATTTGACAGCTACAGCTGCAGTTACGACTAATTTTGCCAAACATAGCATAAGAGTAGTAGCTGCGGGTTACTCGTAGTAAAAAAAAAAACACAAAGAAGCTATCACAAAATTAACTTAATTTCTACCCAATTAATCATTTTGTGTTTTTTTTTTCCTGTCCCCTAGGGTGGTAATTTGGTATCAGTTAGGATTACAAATATGCCATTCCAATAAACTGATGACTACTATATATACATAATTCTGAAAAACAGGCGCATAAAAGCAATAACCCATCACTAACAAGTACCAAAATTTGAGAGTCTAAGCACATGGCTTCATCAACCTCCTATTTTGCTGGTTTCTTTCTCATCATCATCATGTTCATGGCTTGTACCACCATTGCTAATCCACATCTTTTTCCAAAATTCTATTCAAGAACTTGCCCAAACTTAGAGTCCATTGTTTGGCACACTATGGCTCGAGCTATTAGAAGGGAACCTCGTTTGGGTGCTTCAATTCTTCGCTTGTTCTTCCATGATTGCTTTGTAAATGTGAGTTATTTATCTTTTATTATTGTTTCCTTTTCTCTTTTTCTTTGAAATTGATTAAGGTTTCACTTTTCTTACCAAAAAAATGTAAAAATAAAAATAAAAATTAAGGTTTTAATTTGTCTCCATGCAGAAAGGTGGTCAATGTCTACTTGAAAAAGGTTGTTGTCTTAAGTCATTAGTTAGACTATCCCTCAAAAAAAAATATATTTTTTGTTAGACTAATTTTCCTTTACAAGAGTATACCTTTTGAGGAATTGTTTGGTTAAATTAATATCATACAACCAGGGATTTAATTTTTTTGTTTCAATATATTTTTATTTATTTTTATGGTTTTTTTGTTTGGCATTTTCAGGGCTGCGATGCATCCGTTTTGTTAGATGACACACCAAACTTTCAAGGAGAGAAAAATGCATATGGAAATCAAAACTCATTGAGAGGATTTGATGTGATTGACCAAATAAAATCCAATGTTGAAGCCTCTTGCAAAGCCACAGTTTCTTGTGCTGACATTCTAGCTCTTGCAGCTCGAGATGCAGTTTCCTTGGTAAGCATTTGTCCACATTATTTTACTATTTTAGTAAATAGAATTAATCACTTACCCCCATTTTCTTCAACCACCATCTAGCTATTTATTTATTAATTTCTACAATAAGATGTATGTCAACTACTTCAAGTGTTGCAATACTCTTTCAAGATTATAGCTAAATTTGGGTGTTAGATTACTTCATTGGCCTAAATGTATTTTCGCACATACACGATGACCTACAAATAAACTTCTGACAATCAAGAGTACATATACTAACTACTCATTCTTTTTAATTGAAAACTAAGAGAAATTGGGCAAAATTGGGATAAACTATTGAAAATTAAGAAGTCAAACTGAAAATTGAGAGAAATTGGGGAAAATGGGGTCGAACAGGAGAAACTGGAGAAAACTTAACTATTTTATTATTTTTGAGCGTTTTCCATAGAAAATATTAATAAAATAAAATAATAATAATAATGAAAAAATAATTAAAAAAAATATATTTTTATTATTTATTATAACAAAGGTATTTTTTCTCATGCGATTTAAATAAAAATAAATAGCTCTTTATTTATTTTTATTGTTTTAAATAATATATTTTATTTATTTATATTATGTTTAATATCAAAAAAATATTTACTACGGAAAACTACAGTAAATTTGGGCAAAATTAGTAGCAACAGTATTTTGCCCATGAAAATTGGTGAAAATTAGAGAAAATTGGGTAAAATTGAGCAAAATTGAAAACTATTTTGAAAATAACATGCCCTAATAATAAATAAAACCTAACATATTCGTAAAAAATAACCCATACATTTATTATATTCTTGAGGTGTAAATACCCCACATTTTTTTTGGGTGAGAAAATACCCCACATATTTATTTATTTATTTATTTATTTGGAAAATAGTAAATTCTATTCCCATTCACCAAAGGTATACCAAGACGGTACCCTCAGGCAATCAAACAAACATACAGTTGTATCTATACCTCATTTACATCACTATCTCAGTACCTCCTCTGCTTTATCTCTATACAGGCCTATCATTCTTGAACAAACATTCAGTTGTATTTGCCTAATTACAGTTTCTCTACTCCTCTCTTGCTGCTTAAAGATTCTAAAAGTCCTCTCTACCCAGACTTCATAGATGGTTGCTACAAACGCTGCACGTCTGACTTTTTGCATCATTGATTTACCCCTGCAGAATCTACTAAACCATCTGATCTCGTGACCCAGGCTCATCACACCTCTACTTATTCCCAGCCACTGTAACACACCTCTCCAAACTTCATGAGAGAACATGCAGTTAAAAAATAGGTGGCCACAAGTCTCTTCTTCATCCTTGCAGATCCCACAATCCCTCTCAACAAGCATTCCCTTGCTGCACAACATGTCCCTTGTCATCAACTTCTTCTGACAAGCCAACCAAGTAATGAATGAATGTCTTGGCCTACCACCTCTTTCCCATATCAGCTTATGCCAGGCAACACAAGGTTTCACACCCCTAAAAAGATCATATGCCATTTGCATACAAAACTTACCATTTTTCCTCATCCCCTGTACAACACTTTTAGCATCTCCCACAGACCCACAGCTTCTAACAATCTCCTCTCTAAGGGAAAGTAGTCTCCTCCAGGCTCAAGAGTTACTAACTTTTGGTTGTATCTGCCATAACTGCTCACGATGTCAACAATAGCTCTGAATCCAAGTAACCCAGCTGCTACTATGCTTGATCTCTAATAGCCACAAATTCCTACATACTGCAGCCTTATTCCAGCTTTCAATACACTTGATTCCAAGGCCTCCACCCCTCTTAGGCCAAGACACCTTATCCCAAGAGACAGGAACAATGAAATGATTTTTATCTACTTTCCCCCACAAGAATTGTCTCCCCATTCTTTCAAGCTCATAAATGACTTGCTTAGGCAATAAAAACAAAGAACACCAATAGTTCAAAGTAGAGAATATAACAGAATTCCAGAGTTGCAACCTCCTTGCGTAACTCAACAGCTTGCTGGCCCAATGATACACTCTCTTAGAAACAGATTCCACCAGGGGCTGACAAAGCTTCCTAGACAGCCTAGTGGTAGAAAGAGGCATCCCCAGATATCTAAATGGCATAGCACCTTCCTGAAACCCAGTGTTTTGGAGAATTGCCTCTTTCCCCCCTCTTAAGAGCCCCCCAAAATAAAAGCATCCCTTACTATCATTAGCATGCAGTCCTGACATTCCAGCAAACATGTTATATGTATCAACTGCAGCTTCCACAGAACCCATATCCCCTCTTGTAAAAATAAGGAGATCATATGCAAATATTAAGTGTGTAAGCTGGTTCTTGCTACACTTAGGATGATACTTGAACCCCCTATTATTCTCTCCCAATCTTCTAAGCATCCTAGAGAGTCCTTCCATGCAAATAACAAATAGGTAACGAGACATGGGATCTCCTTGCCTTAGTCCCCTTGCACCTTTAAAGAACCCTTGAAGACTGCCATTAATATTGACAGAAAATTGGGAAGAAGACACACACACCATGATCCTTTGAACAAGCCAGCTAGGAAACTTCAATTCCTTCATCATAGCCTCAAGGAAAGCCCAACTCACTGAATCATATGCCTTCCTTACATCCACTTTCAGCATTGGCCTAGGTGAGATATGCTGCCTCCCATACTTATGAACAAGTTCATGAGCAAGCAAAATGTTATCTTGTATTCTCCTCCCTGCTACAAAAGCCCCCTGCTCAACCCCTATTAGATTACCCACCACTGGCTTCAGCTTACCAGTAATCAACTTGGTAATAACTCTAGAAACCACATTGCAACACGAGATGGGTCTGAAATTCCCCATCATTAGAGGGATTATCACATATAGGAATTAAAGAAATAGCTGTAGAGTTTAAGGCTTTGAGTAATTTCTCATTCAAGAAAAACTCCTTCACAGTAGCACACACTTCACCCCCAACAATCACCCATGCCTTCTTAAAGAAACAAGATCTAAAGCATCAGGCCCCGGTGCTTTGAGATCAGGGATACTAAACATAGCATTACGAACTTCAGAATCAATAACCACCATGCTAAACCCCTCCTGCTGCTCTGATGACAAGCTATGCCCTGCAATCAAAGCTGCATTAAAAGGCTCAACAGGAATGGCAGTGCCAAACAACTTCTTATAAAAATCCACAATACAATCTGTTATCTGTGAAGGCTTAGTGTGCAACACCCCATCTGAATCATGAATAGCATGTATCTGGTGCTTCAGTTTTCTCTCCTTGGTCTTTGCATGGAAGTACCCTATATTGTCATCACCCAACTTTATTTCAATACTCTTGGATCTCTGCTGCATTATGGACTCTTCAACCCTTCTAGCAATATTATACTCCTTAAGATATTGTTTCTGTTCTTGAATAAGAGCAACATCTCTAGGATTAGTCTGCAAAGCATCCTGCATTACTTTCAGACTATGTCTGACAGCAATAACCCTTTCTTCAATCTTACTAAACTTATTCTTATGCAGCTTTTTCAATTCCTTCTTCAGCAACTGCAACTTCCTAACCACCCTAAACATTGCACACCCTTCAACCCTTCTCTCCCAAACTTCCTCTACAATAGTGAGGAACTCTGGATCCTCTCCACATGCATTTTTGAACTTAAAGGTTCTAGGCAACCTCTCATCCTGGCTCTTAAACTGGATGATGCATGGAGAGTGGTCAGAAACTCCAGCATTACAAAACTCCACATCAGTTTCTATATGTGCAGAGAACCACCAATTATTACCAAGAGCCCTATCCAACTTGCACATCACCCTATTACCAGCTTCCTGCTTGTTGCACCAAGTGAAGAGTGACCCTCTAAATGGCAAATCTTGCAAACTACAATTATGGAGGCAGTCTTTAAATTCCTCAATTTCAGCTAGTACAGGATCAGTGTCAGATACCCTTTCCTCAGTGTTAAGAGCAACATTAAAATCCCCAGCAAGTAGCCACGGTTCATTAATGGTTCCAGCCTGCCTTGACAAATCCTCCCACAAAGTTCTCCTCCCTGCCCCCTGATTCAGGGCATAGACTGCAGAGAACAGAAACTGTAACTCCTCTCCCTTCAGACACAACTTCATATGAATAGCTTGGCTTGTCATACTCAGAATGTCCACATCCCATACAGATGAGTCCCCCACACACACAATCCTACCATTATAATGCTGAGAGAGGTTACTCTCCCACTTATAACCCCTAAAAAATCTATGCATCATAGTGTCAATTTTATGATTTTTAATTTTTGTTTCAATCGTAACCAAAAAATCCACCTTATTTCTACCAAAAAATTGTCTAACCTCCTTTACTTTGAGAGGTTTATTACACCCCCTCACATTCCATATAGCAATCTTCATACTAAACCAATTTTAGAGGGCGCTGATTCCCCATTATTCCCCTCACCCCGATTAATCAACCATTTATACAAAAGAGCACCAAAGCCATTATATAGATGTACCTGAGCCTGTGGAATTCTCCCTTCAGAGTGCCAAGGCCTCTGCAGCACATCCATCCCCCTTCCTTGCTTCATTGTTTTCCTGCTAGACACCATCTGAAACTCATCATCTACAAGTTGTGGTGGCGTAGAGGGCTGTCCACTACCAATAACAGGATCCACTCTCTTCTGTACCTCCATTTTTGCAGGTGTTCCATTAAGCCCTTAGAAACCCTTAGGAACCCAAACAACACGAGCTCTACAAAGCTCCGTAGTAGGCCCAATCCTACAACACTTCTTGCAAAACTTGGGCAATTTCTCATACTCAACCTTCTGGTAGAACTTCTTCCCAAGTGGAGAATTCAGGATAATCTGAGATGACAACTCCTTCCTTAAATCAACTTCAACAAACATCCAAGCATAAGAGATGCGAGTTTTCATTGAGGTACACTTATCAGCATACATAGGCCTCCCCACCTTGCTCCCTGCCTTACTCAGTCCCTTTTGGGTCCAAAACTGTATATCCAATAGAGGAAACTGCATACATATTTAGTTGTTGACAAGTAGAACCTTACATATATGCAAAAGAGACAGGCTTACTAATTTGAGATATTCACGATACTTACTTTGAGTTTTAAATACACTAATAATCTGTTGTGAATATTTTCAAGTCAAAAATTTTTTAGCATAATTATTTTGCAAACTATATCAACAAAACTTGTTAATTTCAAAAGTTATGACCATAATGGAATTCAAGATCGAGGATCGAGTTATGAGGGAAATTAATGGTTTGACTCCTATCAACCTTTGAGCCCTCCTCTCTAATAAACCGATAAATAAAATTTTAAAAAAAAAGAATAGGTGACATGCAGTCTACGTACATGCCATAATAGCACATTTAAAAAAAAACCATTTTTAAAGTTTATTCAGACTTTTTGTCGATCAAATACTTATGTTGGTGATCATAAAAAGTACGTCATGACCTTCCTAATGGAATGAATGTTGGGAATGATATATAGTTTGTACTTTTGTGTGAAATATATAAGTTAACTATTAACTTTTAGTCACTCAAAAAAAAAAAAAGTATTAAACTTTTAGGCTATGTTTGGCGTATAATTTTGGGAAACTTTTGGGACAGCATCACCTTTTAGGGGGAAGGAATCTCAAAAGATTTATTCAGATAGGCAAACTTAAATTATTATTATTGACCAGAAGTTTATTTTGTGACAACCCAAACATGAAACTACGCACAACTATAACAACTCAGATTTACAAGGCTGCAACTTGCGGCTACGGCTCACTGTTACAATTAATTTTGCCAAACATATTCTTATGATGCATTTCATGTTTACAATAATCCCATATGCTATTCAGGAAGTAACATACAATTGTACCCTCTTTGATTTATTAGTTAGGAGGGGCAAGATGGAGGGTACCACTAGGAAGAAGAGATGCAAGATTTGCAAGCCTAAGTGCAGCAAACATAAACCTCCCACCAGCAACAGCCAGCCTCACAACCCTCATCTCCATGTTCGCCGCCAAGAACCTAACAGCGCGTGACATGACCGCGCTATCAGGAGCCCACACCATAGGCCAAGCCCGGTGCATAACGTACCGAGACCACATTTACAACGAGGTAACAACAAACAACATAGACCCTAATTTTGCCAATGTAAGGAAAGCAACTTGCCCTGCATTTGGTGGAGATGATAACTTATCCCCGTTCGACATGAGCACACCTAACCGGTTCGATAATGGCTACTTCAAGAGCCTTGTGGCTAGACAAGGGCTTCTTCACTCGGACCAGGAGCTATTTAATGGTGGACCACAAGAAGCTTGGGTTAGGCTTTATGCAAAGAGTAATTATGCCTTTGGTAAGGACTTTGTTGCTGCTATGCGCAAAATGGGTGATATTAGTCCTCTTACTGGGACTAATGGTGAGATTAGGAGGAATTGTAGGTTTGTTAATTGATATGCTCTATAGATAATGTAAAGATAAATACTTCCGGTTGGTTTTTCTTTTTTTTTTTTTTTGGGAGAGAAGGCTTGTTTATTTGGGCTGTAGATTGAATTGGTTGGTTATTTTTTATTTGGCTATGGGCCAATTGTTTTTTTCATTTTTGTAGAGATAGAAATGGAGATGGGACATGATTGGGAGAAAATAAAGAGATGGGCCAATTGGACTTGTTGGTTCGGCATTGTATCAATACTGAGATTTTCTGAATAATATGTGAATTGGACCTAGAAGGCCGGAAGTCTTGTCAATTTATTTTTTTTTCTTAGCAGGTCTTGTGTGGACTTATTTCACCGTGGACCAAGTAATTTTGAAGGGTGGCTTCATGTGAAGTAGGGGGTGATTCCAGGTAAAGTAAGGGGGTGGCTCCAGGTGAACTAGGGGTGGTGCCAAGTATAATTTTGAGGGGTGGTGCCAAGTATAATTTTGAGGGGTGGTGCCAAGTATAATTTTGAGGAGTGGCTCTAGGTGAAGTAGGGGTGGCTCCGGGTGAAGTAGAGGGGCGACTCCAAGTATTGATCCACCATGGACTAAGTCTACCCAAGTTTTTTAACAAAACGAGGGTGCAAGTGAATCACGACCGAGATACCCCCGCTACATCATGTTTGGACTCTTGTGTTCAATAATGAACATATCAGATTAGCTGAACAACCACCGCAAGCACTGGCCCCGTCAACGTAACATCAACAAGAGGGTAGTGTAGTTCCTAAAAGCAAGCAGACACAAGGCATGGGGGGGTGAAGTGGAGAGTCGAACCCATGACCTTACCTTACCAAACTATTTAAGAGTAATCTTGAAATCATTAGACCACCACTCTTGTAAGTCTTGTCAATTTTTTAAGTGCTCCCGTAAACAACTAAATTCCTAACTAAGTATACCTATTTGGACTTTTTAATTAGACTGACTTTAAGTTTTAAACAAGGCTCATTTATTTTAAAATAGACACCTGTCTTTAATAGAAATTTTTATATGGATCTAGTCTATCCAATTTGGATAGACCACATGACGATAATTATGTAATTTTGCGTGTTTTTAGGTTAAAAAAAAATTATTAAGAAGAAAAGGAAATTAAAAAAACCAATTTAGAATTGGGAGGGGACATAATCACATGACCCAATAATATTTGTCAAGTGCAATTGGGAGAAGAGAAAAAGTGGAAAACGTCTAGTTTTTCAAATTTGCGATTGAATTTCGTCGTGCGTGGGATTGGACTCGATCCAATTAAATTGGCTAGATGCAGGTCCAGTAAATAACGCCTGATTTTTAAAAGAGGAATGTATCTAATAGGATACCTATAAGAGTACCCTAAGGCATTGCTACTAATATATATTTTACATAGTAAACAAGGAAAAAGAAAAGGTAGAAAAAAATGGGATATGTCAATTGGAAAACAAACAAAATCGTAAATATGGATTTCAGTATCTTTAACTATCGTTTTATTGATGATATATGATTTTGTGCAAATTTTTGGATCAAACAGGTCATCAATGTACAGGTCGCATTTGAACCAATAACTAATTGGCCATATAGGTTTGGGTCAAATCGGGTTTTTGGATCAGAAAGTTGTTGCCATGACCTAAAAAGATAGGCTGGTTCAGTCGTGTGGTCAATTTTCCCCGAATGGTTATCTTCAAATAGTAATTTTTCCGTGGAAACCAGCTATTTTTTGTGAACTTAGTACACTGTGTACCAAGTATATATTAAAATGTATTCGATAATCGGATTTTAGGTAGCTGTTAGTGGTTTGAATTAGTCAAACCACTATCTATCCTAATTATCGTGTTCGGTAATCCGTCTTTAGTAGTAGTTGTTAGCTGTTAGAGTAGTGTTTTACAAAAGCTAATAAAATTAGCCTTTCAATTTTCAAAGGCTAGCTGTTGGAATTATTTAGGCATGTGATCCCGATTCTACTCCTTTATTTTTAATAAATAATAATAATATACCCTTTTATGTTATTTTACATCAATCAGCTAACCAAACCGCTAACTTTACCGAACACTCAACCAAGTAAACAACTAATAATTACGTACCGCTCATGACTAGACCTGGCAAACGGGTTATTTGGGTCAGGTTCGGGTCGGGTCATTTCGGTTCGGTTTGACTCGGGTTATCTCTATTTTCGGTTTGGGTTCGGGTATATTTGGGCTAGGGTTGATTCGGTTCATGTTGTTTTCGGTTCGGTTGCGGGTCGGGCCGGGTCAATCCGGTTAGGGCCATATCGGTTCGGGTTGAATTGGGTTATCACGCACTGTACTCGAATCGGTTCGGTCCGGGTATATTTGGGTTCGGGTCAATTCGGGTCATGTTGTTTCGGGTCAGATGTGGGTCGGAAAGATTTCAGTCACAAGTTTTTTTCAAGTTTGATTTTAGTACATTTTTCCTTGATTGCATTACTACATTTTGAGTTCAGGCACAAGTCAAGTCAACACGAGAATGATTGCATGTCGTTTCTTTTAATATCTAATCACAATGTTGTGAGTCACATATTTCAAAGTGGAAAATTAAATTGGGACGGATGAAGTGATATTTTGGAGTGATTGTAATTTTTATAGGAGTAAGTGTAACAGGGTTAAATAGATGTAATCAATTACGTCGTTATTTTTATGAGAGTAACTAGTATAGGGTCATAAATATATAAATTGATTATATAAATAGATATTTTAATAGGTGAGTGTAATCACAATGTTTTAAAAGATTTTAATTTTACCATTTTTAAAACACTAACAAATAAATAAAAATAAATAAATAATTAAAAATAAAATAAATAAATAAATAAGTAAAAAAATAATAATATATTATCACTTTCGGTTCGGGTTCGAGTTGGTTTGGATCATAAGTTTCAGGTTGTGTTCGGTTCGGATCCCTTTCAGTTATTCGGATTGGGTCGGTTTGGGTTTGGATCAGATTTGGGTACGGGTCATATCGAGTCTGCTAATTTCGGGTCGGTTCGGTTTGGATCGGGTTGTTTCGAATTTTCGGGTCTTGCTATTCGGGTTGAATCGGGTCATGGGTCAGGTTATTCAGATCGAGTTATCGGGTCCTGGTCAGTATTGCCAGATCTACTCATGACAACTACTCCCTCCGTTCCTGTCAAACACTACCATTTGCTTTTGGCACAAAAAATAAGGAGAGCTTATATTGACATGTGCTTTCCACTTTTACCCCTAAATCTAGTTGTTAATCACATGGGGTGAGGAGAGAGAGAAAGAGAGGAGGGTGGAGTTTCTTGGTGGGGCTAGTTGAGATTTAATGTGAAGGGTGATATTGTAAAAGACTAGCAATTTTTTTTACCAAACATAGAAATGGGAGTATTTTGTATGAAACATCAAAAAAAGGGAAATGGTAGTGTTTGACAGGAACGGAGGGAGTAATAGCTAGTTCAACAGGTAACCACTAATAAAACAGATAACACTACAAAAAAAATCTCATATAGCAACGGATCTTAGCAACAGATAAAATTCCTTTGTTAATATAGCAACGGATTATAAAATATCCGTAGCAAGGAAAAACTAACAACGGAAACTACCTCCGTCGTCAGCTCAGCGTCGGATTTAGGCCGATCCGTTGTTGGCGTAGCGTCGGATCACTAGAACCGTTGCTAACTTTTTGTTTTAAAAATATGCGCAATTTGGTTAAAACCACCTAACATGTTTCAAAATTTGTCCAGTACTCCCTGAAACGTTACTATTTGGCGAGTACCACCTTAAATGTTTATTCCGCCCTGGAAGTCACACCTTAATTGATTTTCCGGGCAAATCCAATTTTTTTTGACCATTTTACCCCCCACGTGACTCTCACGTGACAACTTACATGAAATTTTTTATTTTTATTTTTATTTTATTTTACTATTTGTGCTTTGTTTAAATGAAGAATTATTTTTTATTTAATTCACTCTCTTTCTCTCTCTCGCTCACTCCATCTTCTTCCTCTGCACTAATCGACCATCTCTCTCTCGCTCACTCCATCTCTCTCTCGCTCACTCCATCTCTCTCTGTTTCTCCTGTCATCTCTCTCTCTCTTGTCAACAACAACAACAACAACAACAACAACAACAACAACAACAACAACAACAACAACAACAACAACAACAGTCTCTCTCTCTCTCTCTCTCTCTCTCTCTCTCTCTCTCTCTCTCTCTCTCTCTCTCTCTTCCCCTGTTTTCGTGGCGAAACAGAACACACACACACTCTCTCTCTCTCTTCCCCTGTTTTCGTGGCGAAACAGAACACAACAACAGTCCATTAAATCCCCGTTGAACAACAACAACAACAACAACAACAACAACAACAGTCTCTCGCTCTCTCTCTCTCTCTCTTCCCCTGTTTTCGTGGCGAAACAGAACAACAACAACAATCCATTAAATTCTGAAACAATCAAACCGAAAATTAAGACAAAAACGAGAAATTCTGAAACAAAACCGAAACAAAACCGAAAATTAAGACAAAAAGGAAAAAAATTAAAAAGATAGAAGAAGAAGCTTAGCTTGGAATCGGCAGATCGGAGCTTCTAAAGCTCATGCATGGCCATTGAAGCTCGCTCGAGATTAATCAGAAATGTCGCCGACCATGGTTCATGGCCGGAAACCACAAATCGGTGGCTTGAGATGTGGTTGCCGGACAAAAATGGTGGTCGACAACCTTTAACTTCATCGCGGCCATGGCTTCGCTGAGTTCTTGTCGCCATTAATGACGATCTTCAGAGCTTGAGAGAGAGAGAGAGCGTTGAGAGAGAGAGAGAGATGGAGATGATGGTCGAGCTTGAGAGAGAGAGAGATGGTCGAGCTTGAGAGAGAGAGAGAGAGAGAGAGAGAGAGATGATGGTGGAGCTTGAGAGAGAGAGAGAGAGAGATGGAGATGGAGATGGAGATGGAGATGGAGAGAGAGATGGTCGATGGAGCTTGAGAGAGAGAGATGGAGATGGAGCTTGAGAGAGAGAGAGAGAGAGAGAGATGTGGTTTTAGTTTTAGTTTTAGTTTTAGTTTTAGTTTTAGTTTAGGTTTAGTTATTTATATTTATAGTTTTTATTTTTTATTATTTATTTATTTAATTATTTAGTTTACTTAAAAGTCACGTGACTCACACGTGGCCGACGTGGGGGGTAAAATGGTCAGAAAATTAATTAAGGTGTGACTTCCAGGGCGGAATAAACATTTAAGGTGGTACTCGCCAAATAGTAACGTTTCAGGGAGTACTGGACAAATTTTGAAACATGTTAGGTGGTTTTAACCAAATTGCGCTAAAAATATAAAACAATTCTTAGCGACGGAGTGTTTTGTTACCGTTGCTAACAAAATGTATTTTGGAATTGCATGACGTCAACCTACGCTTGACTCAGTGTTTTCCTGTATTTCCAAGTAGTCCTCAAAACTTGGGGAGACACCATTTTCCATTTTGGTGCCCCACCTAATATTCTAACAATAACTACTTGGACGGCAATGGCAGTTTTGGCATGTTCATAAATTCCATTGTGATTTTAATTAACTTGATCTTTTTTCCCCTTTCTCTCTTTTAAATTTTTTTGGCATTATTCAAAGACTTTGACGCTAAGGTTGAAAACCATATACTCCAACACTGTTTTCATCGTCTTAATTTTATTTGAATTTAGTTAAATTCAATTTAATTAATTTATACATTATAACTCAAATAATTTTTTATTTTAACATAAATTAATTATGAAACTGATATCATTGAAAATATTTCAAAACATGCTTTCAAATGAATATAGTTTTAAATATATTTAGATGGGTATTAAACGGAATAAAGGTCAAGTAAAAAACAAAAATCAATCTAGTTTGGTTCAAATTTTTCTAGTTGAAAATAATGGAGCAATACTTCTCCCTTCATTTATTTAGATTTTCAACATGATTAATAAATGGGTAGGTTTGGATCAAAATATTTTTGATTCGTTTAACCTTGACACGAACACGACCTATTTGACAATTGTAATGCATGTAATATGCATTACTAAACAAATATATGGTCACAAAAACACATCTTACTAAAATAATTTTTCAATGAAAAAACAGATACATTTTTTTAGTTCCCTATCAAACCTAAAATTTTAAAGTAGAAAAATAAAGGGAAAAAATCATAGATGGTTAGTTATTATTCTATCCACCTAATAACACATACAACATTCTAGCTCAATGGTCCGCGCGCTAGTCCCAAAGGTGATTGCACCTGTGAATTGTGATACCAGGTTCGAATCCTGGTAGGTAGGTGTGCTCTTTGCCTATCCCTTGGGCATCTGGGCATTTGTGTGTGCTGAATGCCTCTGATGTAAACGAAAGTCAACAGTACATTAATGTGTTGTGGGACCAGCAGGCCACCCAAAGGATGTATACAAGAAGCTTGTCATGTATTTGTCTGTATTTGTATTTTCCGTTGTTTAAAATCATAGTGAATCAGCTCAGCGACGGACTATATTTATCCGTTGTTATTTGCAACGACGGAAATAAACATTCCGTTGCTAAGACTTTGAGCTACGGGATCATAATTTCCGTTGCTAAGTTAACAACGGACACACCATATCCGTTGCTAGAATCGTTAGCGTCGCGGTTTACGACAACGCATCCGTTGCTAACCTCTCTTCGCGTCGGATTTTGCCTTCTTAGCGACGGAATTAGGCCGACGCTATTTGATGTTTTTTTTTGTAGTGTAAGAGTACTACAACAATAGCTAAGTATTGTAGAACAGACCCTTAGGGGTGGCTCCAGGTGAAGTAGGGAGTGACTTCACTATTAGAGGAGTGGCTCCAGCTGAAGTATGGGATGACTCCACTTATTAGAGGAGTGGCGCCCAGGGTAGTGGCTCACTAAAAGTAGGGGGTGACTCCACTATTAGAGAGGTGGCTCCAGGTAAAGTATGGAGTGACATTTAGACCATTAGTCCACCATAGACTAAGTCCGGCCACACAAGTTTTTGTATGAATAACAAGTTTCTTTTTATGATAGTAAAAATGGTCCTACCTAATCCAGCCCATCTCTAAATATCAGGCCAATCCATCTCAGACGGGACTGATCTCCACATACCCACTCCACCCCAAACTAGTTGGAACAAGACCACTGTTACCATCGCCCATATTTCTAACTATCACAAGGAAATTTAAAAACCCCAAAATAGGAATTTAGAACCTCCAAATTAAAAGGTGGAAGGATAATTATTAAAGCAAATCCCACAATTGGTTATAAAAATAACAAGTTAGCCATAGTCCATTAGCTGCCCAACGCCGTCATCATAGACCCAGATCTAGTTGACTTTGAACTGTAATAATACTTGCTAAAGTCTTTGGCTTGATATGCATGTGTATGCTTACTAATTACTATTAACCTTGTCACAAGTCAACAAATCTTTTATAGTCAACGATGTATATGCTTACTATAATATGGGAAATATGATTTGCCTGGATATGCATGTATATGCTGATTTATCATTTCTATAAAGTTTGTGTCTTGCTTCTATCTACTTGCTACTTACAAAGTCAACGATAATGGCAGCGTTGAATCCTAAAAAATCCTCAACCCTCTTGCTCTCATTCTCTCTCCTCCTTCTCTTCAAAGTCTCTTTCTCTTCCCAGCTTTGCAATCCCCATGACAAGAATGTCCTTCTTCGTATCAAAAACTACTTTGGTAACCCTTCCTCTCTTGCCAATTGGAACCCAAACACTGATTGTTGTACTAATTGGGGAGATTTTATTAACTGCAATGAGCACGGCCGTGTGGACATCTTGGCAATCAATGGTGCTAACGACATCCACGGTCGTATCCCGCCATTCGTGTCAGATCTACCCTTCCTCTGGATGCTCTTCCTCGAAAACACTCCCAATCTCTCGGGCCCAATCCCCTCGTCCATTGGCAAGCTCACAAAGCTCATCGAACTATCCATTTCCAATACTGGTGTGAGTGGTTCGATTCCTCATTCATTAGGTCAGCTCACTAATCTCAAGGAGCTCGTCCTCTCCTCCAACAAACTCACCGGGCCGATCCCTCAAGCCCTTGCTCGACTCACTAGACTCACTTATCTCAATCTCGAGAAAAATAAGCTCTATGGGCCAATCCCGGATTTCATCGGACGACAGATGAAGAGCCTAAGAGACATCACTCTCGACTCAAATGATTTGTCAGGGTCAATCCCAACATCTCTTGGACAATGTCAAAACCTTACATACTTGTCCATTTCTAGAAACCGATTAACTGGAGTTGTCCCAAGGTCGTTATTAGGACAACATAGTATGGCATATCTCGATCTCTCCTACAACAAAGTCACTGGTGATGTATCGTTCTTATTTGAAAGGAATAATAGGGCCCTCATATATCTTTATCTTAACAATAATGCTCTGAAGTTTGATTTTTCAAATCTGAATCTAACCTCGAGTCTTGACTTCTTCAATGTGAGCCACAATATGATTTATGGGTCTCTTCCTAAACGGTTAGGTCAAATGAGATCAGATTCTTTTGATGTAAGTTACAATCAGCTCTGTGGTCCAATTCCCAATGGTCGCCGGTTCAAGGAGGTAAACCCAATCAACTTTGCCCATAATAAGTGCCTTTGCGGTGGTCCTTTACCTGCTTGCAAGTAATAATGGATATTTATCTTTTGCTTTCATAAATGTTGTTGCTTGTTTGATGATTTCATCACCCAATAATGTTTTCATGTTTTTATTATTTGTTATTTCCTAATGAAAGTGACTTTTTTCTTAAGTATGATATTACTTAATTGTAAAATCATTTACGACTTACAAAATGCATTCTTTTACGTAGAGCCCACATTTGTAAACTGATTTTGAATAGTTTAATTTTAGCTTAGAAACAATGTTTATGAACTGCGATACGAATAGAAATAAGGGTACTAATAATATGCTGAAATACGAGAATCCGAATATATAAAAGTAAACATGCTAAATATCATTAGGCAATGTTATTTCAAGGTCGTAGAATGCTATTGCTAAATCATTTATGTTACTACATGAAAATATAAAAGAGTAGACAGTTGAGCTCTTCCATATTCAACACTAACACATTGTTAGGAGGATCAACGCTTTCAATTTCATGCGCAAAATATTGGAAAGCAAGAAATTGGGCTGGCCTTAATTTTGTTTTCCTTATGACATGGTGTACAAGTTGCAACTTGTTTATCACTGAGCCAATAAGCTCGAAAATACTTTCAATGGCAACATCTCTTCCAATGGCTATAATTGTATCAGAAACTACCTCCAAGATCTCTTCTTAATAACTGCAAATACATTTGCAAATATTGAAAAGCTTTAATATCAACCCGCAAATTCATAGTCCTTCATCTCAACTCAGTGTTGCTCCTCTGATACCAATAGTATCCTCATCTTGTTGAGTGAAAACGACAACTTTGCCTACTCTTAGCTTACAACTTAGACTCTCTAAGAGCTCCCTTGTTATGGAATTTTATTTCTCTGATGAATTCGATCGAGTTTTCATGATTGGGTCATGTAATGGCTTGGTTTGCCTAGGAGCAAATTCACTTTGCTGATATGGGTGTTGCCTCATATAATTAAATTCGTCAACTGGACACTATAAAGAACTCATCTTTGAAAGTGTACGGTACTGGACACTATAAAGTTGTTAGAGTTATAGACCACGTTGACGAGCTTCGTGGTTTTCAGAAAGAGAACATCGTCAACAACAACAATAACAACAACGATGATGATAATTAGTATAGTAGGGAAGTGAAGGTGTTTATTGGATGTGTGGTTACGGATTTTCTGAATTATTATATGTGAATCTGGGAATTCTTGACGGGTGTTTGTGTTTATTTATAAATAATAATTATACGACGTCTGGTTTTGATGTATGAGTCATGAAAGAGTACGATGTAAAAGAGTCCTGGGTGAAGCTACTGGCCCTCTCGGATTCTATTGGTTCTTGTTTAATTTTCTGCAAAGGATCAAGAAGTGAAACTTTCTTCATGGTGGAGTGTTACAATGACAAATATGAATTCCAACTCGTGTGGTACGTACAATGCTAGAGGGAGAAGAATAAAGACGGCTCAACTCCCTGGGATTATTCGTGTCTCCAAGGCTCACTTATGTAGTGGCAGCCTTGTTACCATTCCTTATGCCACCAAATTTGCGAGGTTTTGAGCTGTAGAAACAAGGTTTTGGAGCTATTGTACTGATTATCAATTGTGGGTAAAGCACCATGTGCAGCAAGAGCTGTAATGTGTGAATGCTTTGGCAGTGCTGCAGTATCCCATATTTTTCTACACCAGAAACATGAATAACTTGTACCTTGCCAGAACTGCACATGAATTTTGTCACCTGTTTTTCGTTCTTTCAACAATTGTTGGTTATTCAGAACAACCCCAGAAGACTGGGTAAATAAATCTCTCACATGTAACATTTGCTTCCAACCCCATGAATCACCCTGCTTGCTTTTAACATCCCAGATAGTAGTACCTTGCAAGTAGTAGTTACTCAACCAATCAAACCATAAAGAATGAGTCCCCTGATCTAACCTCCAAATACCCTTCATTATGAGAGCCCTTTTCCAGCCAAGTGCCTCCTTGACATTAAAACCTCCATTTTGTTTCCTCTTACAAATTACTTTCCAACTCAAGAAGACTTGCTTCCTGTTTCCTTCAGCCACATTGAGATTCCTTTTTTATGTTTTTGTTGATATTAGCTACAAGTCAGAAGAAGCGCCAAGGTGAAAGGGTAAAGTACAAGAGTTATATAATTGATATGAAAATTAAAGGAAAAAGATCAAATAAAGTTGAAAGTACATATACCTGAAGACATTGACCGGGCCATTGGTGAGAATGCTCGGCATTTGGTGAACGAGTGTGGTCGTGTGGTAAGAACAAGAGCTCCATTAAATGTTAAAAAATGGAAAGAGGCTTTTGCTGCTTCCGGTGATACCATGTGGAAGGAAATACAGGTAATATGGCAAGATTGTGTCTGTTATTCTACTAAAGATAATTCTGCAACAATCTAATTAATATTAACTTGTCTAAATTTTTAGGAGAAATTTGCTATTTCAGAAGGTAGTTGTTATTTGAAGATGCAAGCCTTTGTTGTCGATACTATGCAACGTTTGTATAGACTATGGAAAACGCGCCTGCACTATTATTATAAGAGCATGAAATCTGATGAAGAACGTTTAGCGAAACCTCCCCTGATTTACCTAGAGATCAGTGGGACTATTGTCCAAGTTATTTAGTTGCCAAATTTTTATGTAATACACATTTTTATTATCTGATTTCCTTTTCTGTTTTGTGTATATAGAAAGTAAGTGAAAGAAACTCTAAAAATCGCCTATTTGACAAGAGGAGTAAACACACAACTGGAACCTTATCCTTTGCTGAATTTGAGGATGTGCAGGTGAGTGGTGAATATTTGATAACTATCACTTCTTACATTGAACTTTTGATCTAAATGACTGAAATATGATTATGTAAGACAAAAGAAAACAACAATGTGAAGCCGTATGCTGATGTAATCTGGCTTGCCGAGCATACGCATAAGAATGATGATGTGCTGTTGGAGTGGGCTGATCAGGGACGCTCTATGCAGATATATGTATGTTTTTATTGTTAAAGTTCAAATTTCGTTTCTCCATTGGACTTTATTTATATATGCTACCTTTTTTCTTATTGTATTTGCAAATTGCAATGATGATAGGAAGAACTGAAAGACGTAATTGACAAGAATGGTGATACAATGACACAAGAGGAGGTATTGCTGGAAGTTTTGAAGCCTAGGTCGGGATATGTCCGCGGAAAAGGGACTGCATTACGGGGTTATACAAAAGGGCACCAACAACACCACCACCAAATGGCAATGCAGAAGCGGCTAGAGATTATAGAAGAACAAGCACAAAGGATAAAGAGTTGGAGGATTTCGTGAACAAGGAAAAAGAGAATTGGAAGAATATAAAGAGCAGCGACAACATGCCTTTTCTTCTTTGAGACAAGAAATGTTGGAGATGCTGGCTGGTCAGAGAAGATACCTTGATCACTTGAACTATGAGGTAAAACTCTTTATTACTCCTTTATTTCTATATCATCCTTGATCCCCCTTATCCCCGCAGAGTATATGATACCCCTCAGGCTATTTGACGCCAATAAAAAAAAAGGACAGAATTATTTGCTAAACTGACTTGCTGTTTCTGAGCAGTCTCTTTCTGTCCTTAGCTTTTATGGAGGAGATATGGTCATATTAGCTATCTCCTTGGTGTTCTGTGTGTTCGTGTTCATTACAAAAAATTAAATTATAACCTGCTGAGTTGATTGGATGTGTTATGAAGTAAAGAATGTTTTCTGTGTGACATTGACATGAATGGTGATAATACATACTCAGATGGAGATATACAACTTAAAATTGACAGCTATTTAAGCTACATTTAGAAAGACAAAAGTGATTGCCTTGACCATGTTTTGGCTAGATTTATTGCGAGCGATGTTAGTTGGTTGTGAATATGTTTGATGCAGGTTATATGTATACATATAAGTCGATAACTTGGGATGTAAGTTTTCAAGCGGAACTCTGCCAGATTTTCGGTAGAAAAGCTAGGGTGTTACAGTTGGTCTACATTGTTTCCCGAGTATGTTTTGTGTCAAAAGACAATGGGCCAAAATCAATGCATTGACTCCTTTTTGTTTATTTTGTAGGTTGATGATTCACGTCCAAAGTAAAGACTCTTGGTGCTACATATGAAAATGGGACGGTCTTTTGCTTACATAAGATATTTTGTGGGCTTTGGTATGTAAGTTAGGGTTAAGTACAAAGTAGAAAACTTATTGGTTTAAACAATCTTATTTTAGGATTTGTTGGACTTGATGTAACCTTTTTTTTGGACAAGATGTAACCTTTTTGACGCCAAAGCGCAGTTATATATAATATTATTACAATTTTTGTTGATTGATCAACTTTCTTGTTTGCTTAACTATATGGAGGTGAAATTCAAAAAAAAATAAAAAAATTTAATCTTTTGCGACGACTTCATTCTTGCAAAAGCATGGTTATTCGGCTTAACTAAGTGTCTTCAGCTACGGACATGTCCTTGCTAAAGAAAGCTGTATTTCAAGGACAATAGTTGTTGCTAAAGAAAGCTTAATTGCAACGACAACAGTTGTTGTTAAAGAAAGCTTTTTATTGCAACGACAATAGCGTCGCGAAAAAAATAACTATCTTGAATGAAAGTGATGGGCTTTTGCAACGATAATTATATTGTAACGATCTATGTCGTTGTTAAACATATGTCATTGCAGTAACCTTTTGCAACGGCGGTACCAGCAACGATAACTGTCGTTGCAAAAGATGTTTACAGCAATGACTTTTGATTTATTGCAACGACTTTTGTCATTGCAATAAATGGGTTTTCTTGTAGTGACATGCAGGACAGCAGGAGCTATTTTCAAGTTAGAAATAAACTTGTGCAATTTTGTTGTCTGTTTCTTAATTCGCGGTTGCTAATAATTTTCAGTTCTAGTACTGTTTAGCTTATGTATTTTTTTGATTTTTCTATGGTATTCAAGTTAGAAACAGTGTTATGTTGATTTATATGGAATCAACCATTTAAGAAAGTATATAAATCATAATGGTAAATTTTCTTGTATGGTATGTTGATTTATAAACTTCTCATGTAAACAGTGTTTACTAATCCTTAATTAAATTTGGTTGATTGTTGATTCCTAAATTCTCAAATTCTCATAAACCATTGTGAGGTTCTGTTATTTGAAGTCAATTTTTATCTGTGAGGACTGAGGATCTGTTTGTATCCTTTGTATTCATTCTGTGGCCTCCAATTCATTAAGTCAATGCTCATGAAGATAGTAATATGCTAGTCTGACATTCCCTTTCTAAATACTGTATTGGGCTTTGTTTTTCATTTTTCATGAACTCAACGTCAAGAAGTAAAATCTGTATATGAGCAAAAGAATCAAGCCTCAGCAAACTGATTTAGTGTCGGCCTTTGGATTAGGACTTTACAGTCTGCTACATGTTTGGCCATGGCTGAAGCATCTCCTAACTCAGTGACTCCGGAATCTTTGAGTTCTCCTGTATCCAATATGTTATAGAGGTTCGTTTCCTTTTTAATTTTTATTTTTGCTCGTAGAAGATCGTGATTCTTATACCAACCAGCATAAAACGTTCGATTCAAGCAAAGGGAGGAAAGAGCGAAGAAAAAGGCCACCTTCTAGGAAGGGCGGTCCTTACAAAAAAACTTTAGTACTTCTCAAGCAAGGTTCTATTTCTAGAGCTGCATTTTACTGGCTACATTGTTTTGCGACATCTGCAGAGTATCTATTCAATCAGTGTGATAGACCATAGAAGCTGTACATGAGTACATGACCAGTTTTTAAAAGCTTTCCGTAGCATCTTCTCTTAAAGGTCCAAGGAATCCAAGAACTGTTTGGCATTCTCTCATTTTTCCAGACTGCCGGCCCATCTGCTTATCTCATTTTTCAGTCAAACAACACTCCGAAAGCATAGATGTCCAAAAGACTAATCAGCATTAGGGTATCGAACACATACACTCGGAATCTGTACAAATTTAAGTTGTGAGTGGATCATTCTGTTTTTGGTTAGCGGCCTTTGAAGTATAAGTATCACCAACCAAAGAATGAAACAATCTTTAGGGACATTCATCTGTCTCCAAGTCAATATATCAGGCTTCATTTTTGGGAACCCTTTTCATGTTGCCATGTTAATTAATTCACCCAACATAACTTACAGTAAGTCCCTTGCTTTTAAGATATTCTGATTTAGGCATCACCTATCTCACCCAAATCATGTCTTCTTTTTTTGCCAAAGCTGTCATCAGATCAGTTCAGCAATTGCTGGCGTGTTATATATATATATATATATATATATATATATATATATATATATATATATATATATATATATATATATATATATATATATATATATATAAGTGAGTTCATTTCGTGTGGCCACGCCACGTGGGATGTCACGTAAGGGCCTATATTCATGTGAGGGCGATACGTGGGATGACACGCAGCGCCCAAATTCGTGTGGTGATGACACGTATGCCGCCACCTAAACTACCCATCCAAGTGGGTCAATCATTAATGCGTGATCATAAATACAACATAATATAATTATTATAATATTATTCAAATTATAAAATAAAATAACTTTTGTTATGCAAATTTGAAAATTATAATTCTTACTCCATTGGAACAGGTTCGGAAAATACTTCAAAAATGAGATACATTTGTACAATGTCCTATAAAGTTGGGTTCTTTTCGTGTGAGGATGATAGGTGGGACGCCACATGAGAGGGATATGTTCGTGTGAAGATAACACATAGGTGTCACATCGGTATACGTATAAAAGTGAGTCCAATTCGTGTGGGCATGATACATAGGACACTACATAGGAGGTGTAAATTCCCGTGACGATGGAACCTAAGCGTCATGTAAGCAAAGCTGGCCACATAGCCTAACAACTCAAGTGAGCCCAATTTGTGTGGTCATGACACATAGGAGGCAACGTAGGTGGTGTAAATTCGTGTGATGATGACCCCTAAGCGCCCCATAAGCAAAGCTTGCCACATAGCCTAACAATTCACCATCCAAGTGTCACTCATTAATGTCTTATCATTAGTTGACTTTATTACATATTTATTAACATTTTTCTATATTACAAAATAAATAAAAAAACTTTAGTTACATAAGTCAAAAAATTATAAATCTTACTTCAATCGATTGGATTTGAAAAAAATCTTCAAAATGAGATATATGTCTTATAAAAGTTGGGTTATTTCCTGGCGGTGATGACATGTAGGATGACACATAAGAGAAAATGTTCGTGTGAAGATTGCATGTAGATGCCACATGTGTACAACTTGGTTAAATAACAATAAATGACACTTCGATCTTACAATACCTTAACTATTTGATGTCATATGTATTTAACTTGACCTCCAATCTTTTATTACATAAATGAAATTTATTTAAGTGGTACGTTCCTACATGATCAACATTTAACTCGAGCAGTGATTTTATGAATAAGAAACTGACATTCTACCTTAGACCACTTCGAGGGAGGAAAGTGGTATACCTAAGCACCTCGTGGGGAAGAAACCGGCTCAACTCGATCCACTGAGTTACTCGTGTTTCCAAGCCCCAAGCCACACATAGATAGGGACCGGGAAAACCTGTTACCATGCCTAATGCTACCAAATAAGTAAGAGCTGTAGGTGCTGTGCAGGGTACCAGTAGGCAACAATACACTTGTGTCTTTCTCTTATCCATTTAGTTGTTAATTGACCTATTCATTCGATCAAACCATTTCGATTTCAACAGATGATGAGATTATTTTGCACACGGCACAATATATATCCATAACAAATTATTTTTATTTTGTTTTTTTAGTGTTGGAGGAGGCGCCAAAGCCGAGATAGGAATCGAACCCTCAACTTTATCATTGGGGGACGATACTTCTAACCTGTGAAGCTAGCTATCTCTTGATTTCTATAATATGAAAATCTTAGAGTCTTAGAAATTTGAGAAATTCATTTGAGGAGATGTTATAGAAGAGCTCTCAAACACAAATTGACAAAGCAAGAGTCCTTGTAACAAAAAAAACTCTCTAGCTCACTTTCCACCCTATTTTTCACGCTCTATATAAAACTATATATCACCTCAAGCGAAACTCTTTGTCGCCATCTCGTATACCTAGCAAGAAATCTCTGAAAAAACCCTCCCATGGGTACACTTCCCATGCATATAACAGCCACAGAAATTTTTCTCAAATTACCCGCGAAATCTCTTGTACTTTGTAAGTGTGTTTGCAAATCATGGCAAACCCTAATATCGAGCTCGGAATTCATCGACCTTCATTTCCGCCACTTGCTCTCCTCCGATTCGAATAGCCTCCTCATACTAAGAGGATACCCTACTTCTGATCTCTACTCGTACAACTTAGATTCACCGCGGTGCTTCCCTGTCAAACTACCCATCCCCCCGAACTTGAATGTGGTCTCCGTCATTGGGTCTTGCAATGGTTTGCTTTGCATAAGAACAAATTATTGTTACTTTAACACATTACGCCTCGTTTTAATGAATCCAACATCCGGCATCTACAAGACATTCACCTTTGAAAATGAACCAGGGTGGACCGGCAACTCTGATAAATTCGGATTTGGGTTTGATCAGGTCACTAATGATTATAAAGTAGTGAGAATTATGGACTACTATGTCGATGATACAGATACATTTGAGGGGAATGTTATTAAGATATATAGCTTCAACACGAATACATGGAAGGTAGCTCACCTTACCCACCAAAAGCAGCTAAAATCGCTTGACCACTATGGTACCCTTTTAGACAACCACTTAATCCACTGGAAGGTGTTGGGGTATTCGTACGAGGGCGATAAGCATATCATCCGTTTTTTCGATCTTAGGAATGAGCAATGGGCTAATGACCTTCCATTGCCTGATGGGATTATCAATGCATGTTTGTTCTCTAGAGGAGATTTAGGGGTTCTCAATGGATGTTTGTGTTTATTAGTCGATAAGTATCATCGATGGCATCCTTTATCTTCCTCTACCGTTGATGTGTGGATCATGAAAGAGTATGGGGGTGGAAGAGTCATGGGTGAAGTTGGTGTCCCTTGGAGATTCGGTTGATAATGGGGCAAAATACTTCAAAGGGTCAACAAGTGATATTATCTACATGCCCAACCCATTTCATCCCCGCTCCAAGGGTAATTTCGAATTGCTCTGGTACCATGTTAAAAATAAAACAACAAAGACAACTATGGTCTATAATAATGAGGTTGATGCGTTCTTTGACGCTCATGTATGTAGTTCAAGCCTTGTTAACGTTCCTTGTGCTACCAACTTTTAGACTTTTAAGTTATAGGAGTGGAGCATGTTGCCTTTGTTGTTATTTTAATAATCAACTAGCTAGAGCTTCATCCTTTACTCTGTCTTTGATTAGTAGTAGCAGTAATATGTTTGGGTTTGACTTTCTGCCTCTGATTAGAATAGTTGTGCTTATCTACTCTAGCAGGAGTGTGTTTGGAGTTGACTTTTCATTGCTGGATCTCCCTGCAGGAACTTTGTCACCAGAATATCTTGTATGCTTCTCTGATTGTTGTGCAGATAGTGTCACGTGTCTGATTGTGAGTGTAATTGATACTAGTTCCTATTCTACAGGCTTGTAGATTTCTGGCTTGAGAACAGTGTATGTGTTGAGACAAGTTATTTAAGTTAAATGTGCGAGTGAGAAAAACTATATGGAACCTGAAAACCAGCAGGCACAACCAGAACCCATAAATGATGACCAGGAGTCATGAACAGAAACAAACTTCAGGACTTATTATCTTTTGTTTATCCTCCTCGAAGGATGGATCCAAGGATTAGTCTTAGGGGTTCGTTTGGTTCGGTGAAACAAAGGTCTCAGTAACGGAAACAAGAGCCTGATTCCGTTAGCCTATGTTTGTTTCAAAAAACTTCGGTTTCATTTCCGTTTCTTGCCGATATCCAAACCCCCAGATTGATAACCCTCCTCCCCCCTCAGGTAACAAGCCGCTGGTAATGGAATTGAAAAGCATCTGATCAATACTGTGTGAATTGCTGCCCCGCCGGCATCGAACAGATGGGCCCCAGTGGAAAAGTGTGAAAGTTATGTCTTTCATTGGTTGAACTAGCAGCTCGATCGGCTGATGATTTGTGACAAAATAAATTATTCATTTTCTCTATTTTTGGTTTTACTTCTATGGTACTGTCAATTTGTCAAACTGTAGGGGAGGAGAGAAGGGGCACAGGTGGCGTGAATAATGAGGAGACTTATTGTTGGTATGTAACCAAACACACAGTAACAAGAAAAGGAATCAATCAAAATCCAATCCATTACCACCCCTAATCCAATTCCATTCCATTTCCTAGTAAGACCGGTGAACCAAACGACCCCTTAGTGTATTCGGATAATAAACCTGAAAACATAAACTAAAGATCCTTGTCACCAATATTTAGTAACTAGCAGCAACAATCACATTACATCAGTAATGTTCAAGTTTTTGTTTGTTTACTTTATACTCGGCGATGGAAGATATAAACATATACAGATTTGCAAGACTATATCATCAGCCCCAAGTCAAATGGCCTCTCGAAATTCTGTCCATCCAATAAAAGTTATTGATATATTATATGGAGAAGATAACTACTGAAGATTAGTATTGATTTTTTTTTTATTTTTTTTTTTTTGAGGGGAAAAGAAATTCCATTAATTAAAAGTCATACGGCACTTACAAGTAGGATTGAATTCAACAAGAAATAGATCTAAAATATCATAATACATTCGAATGAAAAAGCTATGTAGCACTGGAGATTCAACAATTCCGATCGGCTTCCATTTAATCGCTGTTTTCCATATTACAGCCTTTTCGCGGAAGACTCTGCTATAGCTTTAAATGCTCCAATCCGACATCGTAGACCACCTCTTGATAGAATAGATCCGCCAAAGTACCATACGAACAACAAAACAAAAAACTAACAATACTCTCAAAAAGTGAAAGACAGTTGAACCCAATGAATGGGACAAACTAACTCTCACAGATGGAGAGACTGATATTATTCGACATAGTAAAACTAAAAAACAGAACAAAACAATGAAACAAATAGAATTGGGGCTTACCATTAGCAAAGAATTGCTAATGGCAGCCCCTAAACCAAAAAGCGGCTAGGGTTTTTTTGGGAGGAAGGAGAGAGTGAAAAAGGAGAAGGAAGAAGAACTGTACATTTCAAGATTAGTATTGATAATGATGGGTAAATGTTGGCTTGCTTACATTGTAATATGCTAGTCAGACATGCCAATTATCTTCTCTTGTGAATCTTTGTGCTATTGCATTCAGGCCTTTCTACTGTTCAGTCTTTTTTTTTTATTTTTTTATTTTTTATTTTTTATCCTTTTTCATTTCTAATGAAACTAATCTGAAGAAGCTAAGCCTATCAATATAAAGAAGCTAAGCTAAGCTAAACTTATAAGTTGTGTGGTCAGCCCAGCCTAAAGCCTGTCAGCCGTAGGGATGGAGAAGGTTGCTGCTGCTTAAGGATGAGATTGTGAAGCTGAATTGTAGATGAGAGGTATGGCAAAGGATGGGAAATTCCAAATGCAGCAGATGTATGATATATTTAGGTGTACGAAGCACCAGGTACCTTGGAGCAAGTTGATATGGGAGAGATGGGCAATACCAAGGCATTCTTTCATTGCGTGACTTGCGTGTCAGAAGAGACTTGTTACCAGGCAGTTCTTGGCAACCAGAGGGCTCCAAAATGACAGGGAATGTGGTATTTGCAAGACTGATGCGGAATCTTTGTGAACACCTTTTTTTCAACTGTAGCTTCTCTGCTGAAGATTGGAGGAAGACATTGAGCTGGTTGGCCCTACGCAGAGGAAATTTAAGCTTTGGTCATGAAATGAGATGGTTCGGTAGACTTTATAAGCTCTGCAGACCAGGCCATTAGAAAGAATATGTTTTGGGGTTTGCCCTTCACCCCTTTGTATGATGCAGATAATTTCCCCGGCATCAGCAGCTTGAAGACTTGAATACACTTCTTGTTTCAAGAATTTAGGCCGACTTAGAAGCACAAACAAAGGCGAAAGTTTTTTTTTCATTAGTAATGAAAAACATAGCACAGAGAACGAATAATGATAAGTTGCTTTTATGACAGACTAGAATGGTTGAAACTTACTTCATCATGCGAGTATAAGAATCGTGTTGCTAGGACAGACAAACATTCTTGTCATCGAAGGAAAGGAAGTTCAGGACTATCAAGGGATAGTTCATGGCCTCAAACATGGTCCTGACACCGGATAATTTAACTTCTCCTGTGTCCCAATATGTTCTTTCAACTATGCTGACCAGTCTAATTGATGTTAGTTTTTTTTTTTTAAATATTTTTCGGTAGAAGATCAACCAGCATAGAATGTTCAATTGAAGCAAAGGGATGGAAGAGTGAAGAAAGAGGTCACCTCTGAAGGAAAGTTCTATGTCTAGAGCCGCACTTCACAGGGCTACATTTTCCAATTATAACCTTCCGTTACAAGTTTACAACTTGATTTGTTTCGCCACATCTGCAGAGCATCTATCTAAGTGTGATAGACCACAGATGCTAGACATGAGTACATGACCAGTTTTTTAACCTTTCCGTAGCATATTGTCTTAAACGTCCAAGGAATCCAAGAACTGTTTGGCATTGTCTCAGCAGTGCCAGCCTATCTGCATATCTCAATTTTCAGTCCAGGGACATTGAAAGCACAGATCCCTAAGAGACTCATCAGCAATATTAAAACATTGAACACACTCCGAATCAGTAGGAATATTAAGAGTGGAGCATTCTGTTTTTGGTTAGCTGCTTTAGACCACTAGGAGCGGGAAAGTGGCATACCTAAGAAACCGGCTAAATCGCGAGCCCCAAGCCTCACATACATACTGGAAATAAGAGCTGTAAGTACTGTGCAGGTTACTTGTTGGTTGTTAACAATAAACTTGTGTCATCCTCTTATCCGTTTAATTGTTAATTGGCCTTTTCTGATTATTTCCAACAATTCAGCTATTTATCTGCTAATTGGGACTTTTTAGTACTGATTTACAGCCTTATTGGACATTGTTTTCCAGTACTAATTTTCTGTACATTATCTAATCAGTGAACATGTTTCAGTTGAATTTGTGCTAGTTAGCCTCCTATGGGCAGAGAAACCATTTGAGGAGCTATGATAAAGAGTCCTTTTAACACAAAACTCTCTTGCTCAGTCTCCATCTGAATTCTCTCTCTGTATATATTTCGACTCATGCGAAACTCTTAGGTTGCCATCCCCATCTCGTAGATCAAGATAGCTCCGAGAAAACCCTCCTAGTCCTATGGCTATGGCTACACTTCCCATGCATATAATAGTCACAGAAATACTAGTAAAATTCCCCGCGAAATCTCTTTTACGCTGTAAGTCCGTTTGTAAATCATGGCAAACCCTTATATCGAGCCTGGAATTCATCGACCTTCATCTCCGCCACTCGCTCTCCTCCAATTCAAATAGCCTCCTCATACTAAGAGCATACCCTACTTCTGATCTCTACTCGTACAACTTAGATTCACCGCGGTGCTTCCCTGTCAAACTACCCATCCCCCCGAACCTCAATCTGACCTCCGTCATTGGTTCTTGCAATGGCTTGCTTTGTATAAAAGCAAACTATAGTTACATTTCAAGAATAGGCCTTGTTTTAATGAATCCATCAACCGGAATCTACAAGGCATTCACCTTCAAAAGTGAAGCAGCATGGAACTGCAATGATAAATTCGGATTTGGGTTTGATAAGGTCACTAATGATTACAAAGTAGTGAGAATTATGAAGTACTATGCAAATAGTTTTGGGATCGGGAATTTTATCAAGATATATAGTTTCAACGCAAATACATGGAAGGTGGCACAACTTAGACACCAAAAGAAGCTGAAATCGGGGGACGTGTATGGTACCCTTTTAGACAACCACTTAATCCACTGGAAGGTGTTCGGTTCATCCGAGTGCAATAAGCATATCATCTGTTGTTTCGATCTTAGGAATGAGCAATGGGCTGATGACCTCCCATTGCCTGATGAGGGGACTAAAAAGGGAGATTTTGGGGTTCTCAGTGGATGTTTGTGTTTATTGATCTATAAATTTAAGCTGGAGGATCCTTCATCTTCCTGTACCGTTGATGTATGGATCATGAAAGAGTACGGTGTGAAAGAATCATGGGTCAAGTTGGTGTCCCTTGGAGATTTTTTTAGTAATGGGGCAACATACTGCGAAGGGTCAACAAGTGATATTTTCTACATGCGCAACCAATTTCATCCCGGCTACAAGGGTGCATTCGAACTGCTCTGGTACAATGTTAGAAATAACACAACAAAGACAACTAAGGTCTTTAAAAATGAGGTTGATGGCCATGAGGTGTACATTGACAGTCATGTATGTAGTTCCAGCCTTGTAACCGTTCCTGGTGCTACCAAATTTGAGATTTTTGAGTTATAGGAAGTGGAGAATGGTGCTTCTTGTTGTTATGTTTATAAACTAGATCTTCATGTTTCACTCTGTGTTTGATTAGTAGTAGTAGTAGTAGTAGTAGCAGCAAGATATTTGTTTATTTTTATTTTTTGTGGTAGAAGTCTAGAAGATCAATGTAATTCTTATACAAGGGCAGTAAAAAAGTTCAATACAAGCAAAGGGATGTAACAGTGGGGAGAAATAGGAAGGGTTCCTCTACTTAAAAAACTTCCCTAGCCTCAAACTTAGCTTTCTTACGACACTTCTCAAGAGAAGTTCACATCTAGAGCTGCATTTTACAATTTCTTACCTTCAGTTTCCACTTGATTTGTTTTGCCGCTTGTTCAAAGCATCTATTAGTTCTGGAAAATTCTTCTGTTGCTTTCGATCCAAGTGTGATACACGTACCATATATGCACTACAACAAAAATGGTAATTGCCCACGCTCAAAAACTTGATTTTTTACAATTATAAGTGTGGAAAAAAAAGTTTTTCACGCTTCTAAAAGCGTGGAAAAAATCAATGTGGAGAATTTTCACGCTTTTGAGTGTCACATTTCTCCACGCTTTTGAGTGTAAAAGATTTAAAACTTTCTCCACACTTATAAGTGTCTAACTATTTTACTTTTAAGGTGGGAAGATGTTTTACCTCGCCTTATAGTGTGGCAAAAGAGGCGGGAATTTGTAATGACAATATGACACAAAGCATCACAACTATTGGGGGGGGGGGAAATGTATAAAATTTCGAACTGCCAACCACTGTATGACATAAGAGCTATTTTTTTCTTTGAACGATAAACAAGCTCTTATTATTCATCCACTAGGGCAAAAAGAGAGTATAGTATGCAAATTTGCCCTTGCAAAACACCTCAAAGGACGTAAACAATCATCTCTCAACCCAATACAAAAGCCAATCCAAATATCCATTCACATAAGCTAATGAAATCCTAATTGACAAAAAACATTGCAATAAACTTAGAATTGTATAAAACTGCAGATTTGAATAACGGGTCTATGGAGTTGTTGACAAGCCTAAAATTCCGCTCCCTTAATATTTCGTAAATTCATGCTTAAATAGTTGCCCTTCTAGCTCAATGCAATAAGTTCTGATCACAGTAACTCTGGAACCACTTGAACTTCCTGTCTAAGACCCATGGGTCTACGAGTATTGCCAAGCCATTTCATGATACCAGACCAGATTTCAGTAGATAGGGTGTAGCAAAGAGAGATCCTGCAGATTTAGATTCATGACAGATATGACCATTAAAATAGTAGAATTCCCACCTCAAGTTGATTCTTAATATAGTTGTGACGTACTGCATAATCCAAAACAAACAAGTTCACAAACATGAATTTGCTTTCACTTTTGTAAAACATGATTTTCAGATAAATATAAAATGAAAAGCCTTACTTGCACCGGATCACAGAAGTAAGCTTCAAGCCTTCAGCAATGCCACTGTTGAGTTTAGAAAATTGTGTAATGCACAAATGATACAGATTAAATATCAAATGAACATAAATAGTTGCTAAAGTAAAAATAGAACTTGGTTTGCAGATTGTTTCATAAATTATTCCCTTCGTACATTGTACATAAACAGGTACCTAAATTGTTTCCTTCGTACATTGTTAAAAAAAAGTCGTTTCACCGACAATATAGATGATTTTGTAAACTAAAGACATCATTTATTCTCAAATAGCTAAGTCAAGTAGTCAACAAAGTCTGCGTTTGAGAGAAACATATACAAAGAGACAATGGTCATCTAGAGTTCATTAAACAAAGAAAAATGAATAAAAGGATTGCCTATAGAATTCTGTTAAAATATACAATGTGATTGTTGAGAATTAGAGCTTCACACAGTTTCAGTCAGTGCATCAATCACACGGTATTGCTATCATAGTCAATCAAAGGCATATGTATGATTATTTCAAGTCTATTTCAAGTTGTGAATTGTCTATACAGAGAACAATAAATAAAGACATGAACAAGAAAGTACAACTAGCAATAAAGACTCTCTGAAATTTGAAGTAACTATCTGAGAGGAATTACAGCAATAAGATTGTTTCTGCATAACATGAATGAGTTGTGATTTGAATATGTTCACTCCAAAAACTTGTAAAGCCAAAAGCAACTGAATTCTTGAAGAGTTAACCACCTTAGTCTTAATACTAGCATAAAAAGTATCTAAGGTAGTTCCATGAACTAAAATTAAAACACTTACAAAAAAAAAAAAAAAACGAACTAGAAGGGATAGCTTGCACACTAAAGGATGAATATAATTCCATAAGCACTGAAACAAGCATCCATTGATATGGCCTTAGTACCATTGACAATTGTCAAACAAAGCCCAACATATTTAAAAGCAACAACAACATAGAAAGGGGAAAAACAGGAACCTAAAAAAAATTACATTGCCAAATAGGAACTACCACCTACATTAAAGTCATCATAATTTACAGAGCATTATCCCAACCCCAATGAGAAGCTCAAGCTAGAGTTGCTTGTATAACAAATCCTAAAACCTAGAAACAGTAACCATAACCAAATTCAACTAAGGCAAAGGCAGTCTTCATGTTCAAATGGAAAATGGATCTTTTTTAGTCATAGACCCTATATTCTATATGCTAGCTACATCATTCAGATTTGACGAGTGGGCAATAAAAAACGGTTTGATTTAAGGAGGCACTCAAGATGGTTTTGACACTTACTACATAAATAGAGTGAATCAATTGAGAGTAAAGGCACTAGAGAGTGGAGATATGGACTCTGGAATAATTTTGGGGGAACTTTTCATATGAAAATCAATAATACACATTCTTAAGAACATTACTTCAGAGTGAGCAGAAAACTCAGATGATTGACATCAAACATACGCAATAGCAAAGCCCATTACAAGCTAAGGTTGGCTACAACAAAAAGGGCATATATTTTGTTTGCTAGCTAGTTTTACCATATATCTAGTAATACTAACCAATCAGCATGATATTTGTATGTCATACGAGTGATGACATCACACAGACACATACCCAAATCCAAGAACCAGGAAATTAGTGCTCAGTCTTTCTTTGTCAGGGACATCACACAATAACATAAACATTTAAACAATGAGATAAAATAAGTTTGTAATTGCACTCATTTACAAATAGTCAATCAAAACCATATAATTAGTGATAGTTAACAACAATCAATGTTTCTCATAATCTGTAGATTGAATAATTCACTATTGCTCTAAACTGCCATAATTGTATGTCTTGCAGCAAATACCACCAGGAAAGAAAAAGCAAATTAACTGCACAAAAGATGGTTTGATTGCCCATTGATTCTAAGCAGCAGAAAATATCACCTTTATGCTTCAAGTTTGTTTTTCCAGTAATCAAAAATTCTCCTAAAAGTCTCTTTGCATCGCATGACCAAATAAATGAAACGAAGAACAACCCTTAAGGAGTCAATCAACCAAACAACGAAAATCAACCCCAAATACATGAAAATCAGCCCCAACATCATGAAAATCAGCCCCAAAACAAGTGCCAATTGTGAGAAAACGAAAAAGAACAAACAAAATAAAGTTTACTTAGATCAATTTATTCGCAGATTATGAGTATAAAGTAGAACAATTTGCAACAAAGCGAGAGAGAGAGTACCGCTATATCCCAGATCAATTCTCACATATGCTTCTTCCTTGACCAATTCTTCAAACACCCGATAAGTTTTTTTTCAAACTCGATAAACCCTAGCCTAATCGTAACCAATTGGAGCAGAGAACAGACGAAATTGTGAGAAATCAGGACGAAAGGGAGACCTCCAGATGGTTCGATGAAAGCTTCGATTATCACAAGAGCTTGACAGAGAGAGAGGGGAGAGAGAGAGGGCAAAAGCCTTGAACAGTTGAGCGTAATTGCGTAATAGGTCTCTGGGCTCCTCTTAAGTTTTTTTTTTTTTCTTTGAAGTGTTTTTTTTCTAATGAAAATCAGTCGCGTTACCCACTAAGCGCACACGAAATTCTAAAAATTTTAGCTTTTGTATCCAATTCCACAAACACGAGCGCAGAAAACTACTGAATTCATTTTCCACGTATTAAAAGCGTGGAGCAACTCAGTCCTTTTAACCACCTTTGACAAGCGTGGAAAAAAAAGTGTCATATACTAGCATATTTGTTGTAGTGATGCTGTTCATGATGAGTACATGACCGAGGTTGCGTGGGGGACTTTGGTAATGTCGTATGCTTTTGCGCAGCAAGGATTGCCACTTAAAGTCCAAGATGGTATTATTGAACTATTGCGCAGCTTTTAATGGTTAAGATGATTACCCTATCAAACTACCCATCCCCCCGAACTTCTATGCGGTCTCCGTCATTGGTTCTTGCAATGGTTTGCTTTGCATAAGAACAAATTATTGTTGCTTTAACACATTACGCCTCGTTTTAATGAATCCAACAACCGGCATCGACAAGGC
Organism: Tetragonia tetragonoides; assembly: GCA_038025085.1. Lineage (NCBI taxonomy): Eukaryota > Viridiplantae > Streptophyta > Magnoliopsida > Caryophyllales > Aizoaceae > Tetragonia > Tetragonia tetragonoides. The sequence goes on along the minus strand of CM076152.1, from coordinate 30,633,306 downwards.
ATTCACCTTTGAAAATGAACCAGGGTGGACTGGCAACTCTGATAAATTCGGATTTGGGTTTGATCAGGTCACTAATGATTATAATTAAGTAGTGAGAATTATGGACTACTATGTCAATAATACAGATACATTTCAGGGGTTAAAATATATAGCTTCAACACGAATACATGGAAGGTGGCACATCTTACACACCAAAAGCAGCTAAAATTGTATGACCAGTATGGTACCGTTTTAGAGAACCACTTAATCCAATGGAAGGTGTTTGTCGGGTCGTCATCCGAGAACAATAATGAGCAATATCATCCGTTGTTTCGATGTTAGGAATGAGCAATGGGCTTATGACCTCCCATTTCCCGAGGGGACTAATTTGGGAGGTTTAAGGGTTCTCAATGGATGTTTGTGTTTATTAATCCATAAACATAATCATACCGTTGATGTATGGATCATGAAAGAGTATAGTGTGAAAGAGTCATGGGTGAAGTTGGTGTCCCTTGGAGATTCGTTTGATAATGGGGCCAAAAAACTTTAAAGGGTCAACAAGTAATTCTATCTACAAGGCCAACCAATTTCATCCCCGGTGCAACGGTAATTTCCAACTGCTCTGGTATCATGTTAGAAATAAAACAACAAAGACAACTACGGTGAGGTTTATGGGTTCTTTGACGCTCATGTATGTAATTCCAGCGTTGTAACTGTTCCTGGTGGTACTAAATTTGTGACTTTTGAATTATAGGAAGTGGAGAATGGTGCTTTTTTTTTCTTTCTTTTCTAATTTTAATCAGCTAGCTACTAGAGCTTCATTTATTACTCTGTGTTTGACTAGTAGTAGTAGTAATAATATGTGTATGTTGAATTTGTGCCCAGGATTAGAATAATTGTGCTTATCTACTCTAGCAGTAGCAGGAGTGTGTTTGGGGTCGACCTTATTCCATTGCTGGATGTCCCTGCAGGAAGTAGGATTGTAGCAAAGTTAAGTCGAATATGTTGTGAAATTTTGTCACCAAAAATATCTTTGTCAGATGCAATGACTCAGTATGCTTCTCTGATTAATTGTGCTCATAGTATCAAATGCCTGATTGATGGGAGTACGTGTAATTGATACTAATGGCCTGTTCTTTTCACCTTCTTTTTACTGAACTTATCTGCACAATACTGAACTGAATTGAATTTTTCTGAACTGAACTTGTTTTTACTGAATCTTAAACAATTACAAAGAGTAAATTTGTTCTTTGGTTTACTGAACTCTACTGAATTTTTTTGGACTGAACTTCTTTTTACTGAAATGAACTGAATTTTACTGAATACTTTAGGAGGAAGTTGAGGAGAAGAGGCCCTAAGTTTATATTGATGTACACTTGTAGATTTCTGGCTAGTGTTGAAACAAAGGGTACTAAGTTATGTGCAAGCCAGAAAAACTATATAGAAGCTAAATTCAACATGACTCCTGAGTCATTTATGGGTTTTGGTTGTGCCTGCAGGCTGCAGGTTTTCAGGTTCATGCTGTTCTCATGCCAATAATCTAGCCTGTAGAATAGAAACTAGTATCAATTACACTCATCACAATCAGACAATTGATACTATCTGCACAATAATCAGAGAAGCATACTGAGTTGTATCTGACAAGATATTTTGGTAACAAAATTTCATTACATATTCCACAGGACTTTGCTACATTTCTGCTTCCTGCAGGGATATCCTAGAGTAGATAACCACAATTCTTCTACTCGGGGGCGCAAAGCACAATTACTACTACTTGTACTACTAATCAAACACAAAGAGTGAAAGATGAAGATCTAGTTGATTAACATAACAACAAGAAGCACCATTCTCCACTTCCTATAACACAAAAGTCTCAATCTTGGTATCCCCAGGGACGGTAACAAGGCTTGAACTACATACATGAGCGGTAAAGAACCCATCAAACTTATTACTAGAGACCATAGTCGTCTTTGTTGTTTTATTTCTAACATTATTGTACCAGAGCAGTAGGAATATACCCTTGCAGCGGGGATGAAATTGGTTGGGCATGTTGAAAATATCACTTGTTGACCCTTTGCAGTATATTGCCCCATCACTAAACAAATCTCCAAGGGTCACCAACTCCCATGACTCTTTTACACCATACTCTCTCATGATCCATACATCAACGGTAGAGGAACATAAAGGATGACCTCGATTATATTTATCGATTAATAAACACAAACATCCATTAAGAACCCCTAAATCTCCCCTTATCGTCTCCTCAGGCAATGAGAGGTCATCAGCCCATTGCTCATTCCTAAGATCGAAACAACGGATGATATGCTTATCACCCTCGGATGAACACCCCAACACCTTCCAGTGGATTAAGTGGTTGTCTAAAAGGGTACCATAGTCGTCATACGATTTTAGCTGCTTTTGGTGTGTAAGGTGTGCCACCTTCCATGTGTTCGTGTTGAAGCTATATATCTTAATAACATTCCCCTGAATAGTATTATTGACATAGTAGTCCATAATTCTCACAACTTTATAGTCATTAGTGACCTGATCAAACCCAAATCCGAATTTATCAGAGCCGGCAGTCCACGATGGTTCATTTTCAAGGGTGAATGCCTTGTAGATGCCGGTTGATGGATTCATTAAAACGATGCCTAATGCGTCATAGTAACAGTAATTTGTTCTTATGCAAAGCAAACCATTGCAAGAACCAATGACGGAGAAGGTCCGGGGGATGGGTAGTTTGACAGGGAAGCATTGCGGTGAGTCTAAGTCGTACGAGTAGAGGTCAAAAACGGGGAATCGGCCTCTTAGTATGAGGAGGCTATTTGAATCGGAGGAGAGCGAGTAGCGGAGATGAAGGTTGATGAATTCCGAGCTCGATATAAGGGTTTGCCATGATTTGCAAACGCACTTATAACGTAAAAGATATTTGGCGGGTAATTTAACTAGTATTTCTGTGACTATTATATGCATGGGAAGTAGTGTAGCCATGAGAGGGTTTTTTCAGAGCTTTCTTGGTCTAGGAGATGGAAATAAAGAGTTGCACTTGAGGTGATTTATATATAGAGTAAGAAAAATAGGGTGGAAATAAAATAAGCAAGAGAGTTTTTTGCTACGAGGATTCTGCTTTATCATTTTGTGTTAGAGTGCTCTTCTATCACATCACTTCAAATGAATTTCTTAAAGTTCTTAAACTCAAGTATTTCATTGCCAACAACATTAGGTTATAGGTATAGAAATAGAGAGATAGCTTCACAGGTTAGGAGTTTCATTCCCCAATGATAAAGTTGAGGGTTCGATTCCTATCTCAGCCTTGGAGCCTCCGCCAACACAAAGAAAAATGTTCATGGGTATAAAATTGTGCCGTGTGGAAAAGAGTCTTATCTGTTGAAATCCAAGTGGTTTGATTGAGTTTTCAAACTTATGTTTTACTTACATTGCACTTATATCAGAATCAAGGTTTGCACTCCCACATATAATGCCACGCACTAGAGTTTGCCTGCCTATGCTTTGCGTAAGGAGATTGTGCAGCACAAATTCAACCAAAACATAGTTAATGCACCGAAATTTAGCATTACAAAACAATCCCAATGAGGTTGCTTATAAATCAAATACTAAAAAGTCAGACTCACCGTAGGAAATTCGATAAAAAATGACAAAATGAGTAAAATAGAAGAATTGTAAACCAAAAATCATCAGAAAAGGCCAATTAACAACTAAACGGATAAGAGAATGACACAATGCAAGTTTATTGTTGACAACAGGTACCCTGCACAGCACCTACAGCTCTTATTTGGTAGCTAGCATTAGGCGGTAACAGGATTTCTCCTAGGCATATCTATGTGAGGCTTGGGGCTTGGAAACACAAGTAACGTCTCAGTGGAGTTGAGCCGGTTCTTCCCCATGATCAGGTGCTTAGCAGCTTAGGTATGCCCACTTTCCTGTTCCAAATGGTCGAAGGTAGAATGTCAGTTTCTTATTCATAAATCACTGCTCAAGCTAAATGTTGGCAATGTAGAATGTCGATTTACATAACAAGAAGTATATAACTGTGGCAGGCTATACATGGTTGTGAAGGGTTCCCCAAAACACTGAAGGCTAGTAAATTGAACTTGGGAGCGGATGAATGTCCATAAACATTGTTTCGTTCTTGGTTGGTGATACTTAGCTTCAAAGGCCACTAACCAGAGACAGAACGCTTTACTCGCCAGTTCCTACTAATGATGAGTCTCTTGGACATCTATGCTTTCGCTACTGTCCCTGGGTTGCTGAAGTGAAAAATGATATATGCAGATGGGCTGGCGTTGAGAGAATGCCAAACAGTTCTTGGATTCCTTGGACCTTTAAGACAATATGCTACGGAAAGAAACGAACATCTTTAACTATGGTCAGCATGTTTGAAAGAACGTATTGGACACAGGAGAAGTTAAAGATTCCTTAGTCAGGACCATGCTGCGGCATGACCAAACATGCTGTAGCAGACAGTTCAAAATTTAAACAGTTCAAAATTTAAACAAGATCTGCAAGCTAAGAGCTTGGCACATAGGATTTGTTCCATCCTTTATTAAAAAAGAGAGAGATCAAAGAGTAAGCATGATAAGCACTGACTTAGTCAACGGAAGGTCACAGAAGGAATACATAAGATAGAAACCAAACCTAAGTCCTCACAGATAAAAATTGACTTCAAAAACAGAACCTCACAACGGTTTATGCAGACATTTGACACAATCATGGCATGGAATATGAAAATTTAGGAATCAACCATCAACCAAATTTAAACGTTCACATTAGAAGTTTACATATCAACAGACCATTCAAGAAAAATTACTATTATGCTTTATATATACATATTTGCTATTATCTGAGAAATTTGTTCTGAAAGAATGATTCATGCTGGATTCATGTGCACCAAAATAAGATAGTGTAAATGTTACCAAACACCATCAAAAATGCAAAAAATACATAAGCAAATTAATAGAACTGAAATTTATTAGCAACCGCACATTAATAAACGCACATTAAGCAAAATTGCACAAGTTTATTTCTAACTTGAATAGCTCCACGACCTTGTTTTCTACAGCTCCAAACAACGCAATTTTGGTGGCATTAGGAATGGTAACAAGGCTGCCACTACATAAGTGAGCCTTGGAGACACGAATAACCCCAGGGAGTTGAGCCGTCTTTAGTCTTCTCCCTCTAGCATTGTACCACACCAGTCGGAATTCAGATTTGTCATTGTAATGCTCCACCATGAGGAAAGTTTACTTCTTGATCCTTTGCAGAAAATTAAATCAGAACGAATAGAATCCGAGAGGGCCACTAACTTCACCCAGGACTCTTTCACACCATATTCTTTCATGACCCATACATCAAAACCAGACGTCGCATAATTATGTATGAATAAACACAAACACCCGCAGTGAACCCCCAAATTCACATTCAATAATTCTGAAAAGCGGTAACTAGGCATTGGCACTGGCACATCATTAGCCCATTGTTCAACTCGTAGATCAAAACAACGAATACCTAACTCACCCCTCGGTAACTGCATCATCCAATGTACTAAGTGGTTGTCTATAACAGCCCCATACTCATGGTACAATAATAAGTCATCACGAGGGTACGTAACATCTACAACTTTCCAAGAATTTTCCTTGAAGCTATAGACCTTCACTTCCCTACGACCAATTATATTGTAATTATCATCATCGTTGTTGTTGTTATCGTTGTTGTTGTTATTGTTGTTGTTGATGTTCTCTTTCTGTAAACGACGAAACTCATCAACATAGTCTATAACTCCTAACAACTTTATAGTCATCAGAGCATAAATCAAAACCAAAACTGAACTTCTGATTAATGTTCCAGTGCCATTCACTTTCAAAGATGAGTTCTTTATAGTGTCCAGTTGACGGATTTAATAATATGAGGCAACACCCATATGAGCAAAGTGGATTTGCTCCTAGGGAAATCAAGCTATTACACGACCCAATCACGAAAGCTCGAACGAGTTCATAGGAGAAATATAATTTCTTAATAAGGGAGCTCTTAGGGGAGTTCAAGTTGTAAGAGTAGATGAAGTCTTTGTTTTCACCTAACAAGATGAGGATACTATTGGTATCAGAGGAGCTAGATGAGGATACTGAATACGGATAACATACAGTCCTGTACACTGCTAGTAGACGCATTGCATAGGCTTTCGGATGTGGCAACCGAGCTTAGCATTATCAGTGTCGAAATATCTACTTCATATAATGCTTAAACACCATATTCTTTGCGATTTTGTTTGAAATGAAAAGACACAATATTTCATACTTACATCTGTTACATGTGCAGTACAGGTATGACAATCATCACAATCCTCCAAGAACCGTTGGCTTGTCCAGAAGATGATATCCGAAGCTTCAGTTCCCACTCACAAACAACTAAGCTTTGCATTCTCAAACCAGCAAAACTGTGGATTTCATGTGCAAGCTTTGTCATCAGGATCATCTTTACAGTAGCTTCCTGTTGGTCATCTATGTTCAGTTCCCTGGGCAGAATTGGTTGAAATAAATCTCGCATAAGGGTGAGTCATATCAAAGACAAGGATACATTGAAAGAAGCGCTGAAGGTGATTATTACCTATTTACCTATGATACCGAACAAGATAGTGTCTTTGTTTCTCCCTGACAATGTACAAGTACATATGAGCTTAGTCTGGTTTCAATGTGGCACTGTGTAATTTGAAATCCAACTCATCCATTGCAGTTGGTTGGCAACCTGAGTATGTTTCTTGGCCCTTGTGTTTGATGAGTCTTTAGCTCAGCACCAGTAAACCCTTCATCAGAAATGGGTGTCTCAATGAGTATATTCAAGGTTTTCATAACCCTTAAGCTTGTGAGCATGCAGTTAAACTGTTATAGTTGCTTAAGGAAATCAAGGCTTTTAATTATGATACCAGCAGTTCAAGATATATAGATAGAGGGTGGCTTTAAATAACGGTGTACAAGCTCTTCATTATAACATCAGCAGCTCTCTGCAGACCATAATTAGAAAGAATGTCTCATTGGGGTTTGCCCTTCATCCCTTTGTATGATGCAGCTAATTGCCCCGGCATCAACACAGCTTGGAGACTTGAATTCACTTCTTGATCTCCGAGAATTTTGGCCAACTTATTTATTCTCTTTGGAGCTTGATATTGGTGTTCTGTGTATGATAAACATGAATTTGTTGCATATTTTGTGATGATTTGTACCCCATATTATTTGATTTAGTGTGTGTTTCATGGTCTTTTAGCTTGAATTCTGTTTCTCTTGTTCCTCTTTACGTTTTTGGTGTATTGTGTGCACATGTGCTCTTTTTAGACCCAATTCTCGAGAGATACAAGGACATTTATAAGATGAGAAGAATCAATGACGAAGTTTAGACACCTCTTTGGTATTTTGTTCATAACGTCTTCATATGAGTTCCAAATCAAGTGATTCAAAGTGCTGTGGAGGGGGCCGTTTTTCTGAGATTAAGCAAAATAAACTTCATAATGATTCCGTTTTTCTGGAGGGGGGCATTTTTCTGGGGGCTTTTTGGTCCCGAGCTCCTCCGCCTATAAATAGCCTCTTTTCTTATGTTTTCAGGATATCTCATCTTAACCTAATTTTCTAGGGTTCTTGAACAAACACTCTCAAATAGTGAGATTAGTATCCTTAGTGAGTGAAAACTTTTATAATTAGTGTTAATCAACTCCTTAATCCTTAGTATTTGGTTGTAAGTTTTCTCTCTCCTCTCTCTTTCTATCAATACTTGCAAGTTTAAATCTTTGTTGTTGAATATTAATTGGTATTATCATTATGAAGTTTATTTTGCTTAATCTCATGATGTTTATTGGCTAATCTCTCTTATTAGAGTTGGGATTAGCCCAACTATGGTGTTTTGATGCTTGGATGATGTGAATATATTGTGATTGAATGGGTTATTGTGCATTTAGCTTTGTGAACTTCAAGTGTTTGATAAAATGTCTAAGTGAGAACTTGGCTTATCTTTTGTGTGATTAACTTAAGACCGAAAGGGGGTAAGGTAATCATAGGAGTTTCATTGACTATACAAATGGATTCAACCACGAAAGTAGGTAGATTTCCTTTTGAAGATGCTTGAGCTAGGTGTTGCTTAATGAGCCCAATAAAGCTTGACCCCATGAAAATAGGTGGAAAGGTAGAATTGGGTATTTCTTTGGTGACCTTGAGAGAGGCCCTTAGTCATTGATTGACCTAGTATCTCTACACAATTGCTCATTCGATTGCATGTCGTTTTATCATCTATTGCATTAGATCGTCATTAGTTGGGTGAACCCCCAACTCTATCTTTAATCCTTGATTTTATAATTGTGATTATCCTTTCCTCTCATCTTAGTTTGTCATCTTAGCTTAGCTTTAGGTCTAGTTAAATTGAATCAACATTACAATTACTCAGAATTTGCTTAGCTTTCTTGATTTTAGAGATTTTGGTAATTGAAATCCTCGCTCTCTTGGGACACGATATCTTATATACTACTTCAACATTTCCGTGCACTTGCGGAGATTGTCAAGTTTTTGGCGCCGTTGCCGGGGAGCAAGGCTTGTTTCAATATTGAAATTCTCTTAAATAGGATAGACTAAGCATTTTTTTCCCCCTTGTCTTTCACATCGTTTTCTTTGATTTCCTTAATGGAAACATGTTGGAATCAAGAAGGTTGTGGAGATAATCACTCAAGTTCATATGCTTATGATTATGGTGACTATAACCAATATTATGGCTATTTGAATGCCAAAGAATGTGATGTGCCTAATGCTTATAATGATTGTTATGGTTATGTTGGGCATGAGGATAATGGGTATCAATTTAGTCATGAAAATGCTAATAATGTAGACACCCTTTACCAAAGTAACCAAAATGATCATTGCTTTGTTGACTACACTCTTGATAATTGGGATCATCCCAATATTCATGGAGAAGAGCAAACTCCCCAACCCAAGTCACACTTGGAGACTCTTTTGGAACATTTTATTGTTCAAACACAAAAGAGCAATGAGGAGTTACAAGAAACTCCAGGCAAATTGTGTCCCAAAGTTGATGCATTTATCTCCTACACCGAGATACCAGAGCATCAAGTGGTTCAAGTGGCTAGTTTGTCTACAATTGGGGATTGCATTGAAGAAAAGATCGTTGTTGAGTCGGGAGAAAATGAGTTTTGTGATATCGAGTATCAAGATCCATTCTTAACCGGGTGCATTGATATGATCTCTTATCCGATCTTATATCCTCTTAATGATTCCCCTTCTCACAAGTCTTTTGGTGTTGGTCCTTGTAAATCCCGATAGTGCACTTGTGTTTTGTGATTCTTCCACCTTTCGGGTCGATGAGCCTATAGTGAATGAAATGGCTAAAGGGAGGCATGAGGACAATCATAAGCCAATTGGGTGGAAAGCTTCTTCTCGTCCTTCTTTTGGCTTTTCAAGGGCATATGACAAATTCAAGTGATCTACGATTCTTGATTATATTCTTATGACAAGGATTTCCTATTTGTGTCTTTTTGTGATGTGGGCAAGTGAATTTGATAAGTTGTTACGGGCCTTGACTTCTTATAATGATGGATTAAAGAAGAACATGATGAATGAGAAAAGAAGCAAAGTCACCATTGGATCATATACCACCGCCCCAAAAGTTTCGAACAACCAATGGCATATTTGGAAGGAAGTGCAAGCTTTCAATCTCTCGTGTCAATCCTTCGATTTCAAGCACCACCAAGGTTCTTCAATAGCACCTAAGAGGGTATGAAGAACTTCTCGGGAGACGCTTCTTCTTCCCACCCGAATAGCTTTGTAAGTACTCCCCTCCCCTCCTTTCTCTTTATTTCCTTTACATTGAGGACAATGCAAAATTTAAGCATGAGGGGGTTGATATCTTATTATTGTTCTTGTTGGTGATATGTTGTGGTGGTTAGATATTGCGGTGTTGTGATGATACTTGATGAATGGTGATTTGGTGGATGTGATGATGGTGTTATGATTATGGTTGGCAATTGGAGTTATGCTAGTTTAGTGTAGAAGCATGTTAGGTCATTTAGTTGCATGACTTTGTAGAGATTGTCATTTAGATTGGATTGATCATGTTTAGGCTTGCATATCATCTAGGTTGCATTTCAAATGAAAATTCAAAAACAAATTTGAAAAAAATGGAAAAATCACAAAAAAAAAATGAAAAAAAAATTGGAATATACCAAAAATAGAGAGATGATTCCTTTATGATTACTTGTGATACTCTTGGTTGGCATTCGGCTTGTGGTAGAGAGAACATGATACTTTTGAGATGCAATCCCGAAAGTTTGGCATGGTTTCTCGTTTGGCTTTTATTCTCTTGGCCCTTTGTATGTAAACATTTTTTCAATCACTTGATAATCTCACTTATAATCGTGAAATAATTGGTGTGATAGACATTTAACCGTTGAGATCTTGAGCCTTAAAAATCGATAAATCTCTTTTGGTTGTTTGTCTTTCATGAGTGTTTTGGATTCACATTGGTGGTTAATCTTCTAGAACTTGCCTTAATTCTTGGTCAAAATTGTGCTTGGCACCCATTTTTTGCATTGGTAGGAGGGAGGCATTCACTTAGCTTGTTACTTGTTCTTAAGCTACTTTAAGCCAAAATTGTCTACGTAACGCATCATTTTATCACTTTGGAGCCCCGTTGAGCTTATGTCTTTTTCTTGATGAACTATGTTATATGCCCTCTTTTTCCAAACATGTTTTCCCTCTCCCGAGTCTAAGACTAGTGTAACTTGTCTCTCATATTGGGTTGAGTATTAAATTGTGAAATGGGGTAAAAGATGAGCATGGGGGTGCTTTTGGTGAAGAATGGAGGGATGATGGTTAACTTTGAGCTTGAATAAGCTCTTCAAAAAAAAAAAAAAAAAAAAAAAAAAAAAAAAAAAAAAAAAAAACAGTCAAATGAACCTTCTAGAGGTAGAAGAAGGGCTTATATCTCATTTAATCAAAATTATCTTGCCCCGATACTTCTAATGTTAGATTTTGTTAGTGTTGTGAAAAAGGTTGGTTTAATGGTTGATACATAAGGTTGGAATTGGTGTTTTTGATTTGTGGAGATGTTTTTGCACCCCCTTAATCTTTCGCGAGGATTGAGAGGATGTTTGTATTTTCACTAAGTCTTTTTTACTATAAGCCCACATCCCAATGTATCCACACCATACCCTAAGCCTCATTACAACCCAAAAGTCCTCCCGATCTTTGCATGTGGAGTTGTCATCTAACGGTAGAGATTTTAGAAGATAGGCAAGCTTATGGTAAGATACCACTAATGTTTGAATCTTGAGTGTCAATTGATTGTCTTCCCCAAACACATTTGAGTTTGAGTGATCCACACTTCCTAAAGTGAGAGTCTATCGGACTAATTTGTTTCACGTTTTGAGTGGGATTATGGAGTTGATTGAGTGCTTGCATGCTTCGTGACTAATTGAGTTATCGTCGAATCTTGGAGCTTATGTGATCTTTTGGTGTACTTGTTTTCTCGATAGATTTTCATGCTCTTGATATCCTTGTTTGGTGTCTACCTTGGTACCACGTTTAGAGGGTGATCTCTCGATCCTCTTATGCTAGCTCATATACTTGCACGTTTTGTTGATTGGTGTTTGCTTGAGGACAAGCAAAAGATAAGCATGGGGGAGTTGGTAAACATGAATTTGTTGTATAGTTTGTGATGATTTGTACCCCATATTGTTAGATCGGCCCGGCTAATATGTGCCCTAGGGCACATGTTAATTTCCTTGAAAAGACAAAAGGAGATTAATTGACTGTTTAGTTTTAATGCCAAATTAAATGTGATATTTATGAATGACTATATTACCCTTGTTTTGTCATTTTCTCCTATTACCTTTTCATGCCCCCAATCCCCATCAATTCAATCGTCACCTCACCGCCATTGTTGCTACCACCAGAGACACCCACACTTGTAGAAAGATCTCATCTGTTCATTAGTATTTCGACCCATAAATTAAAACTAAAACTAATTTATTTAATTTTTTCAAAAAACTAAATCGATTTTAACAAAGAAATTTTTAAAAAAAATGAGATCTCAACCCCAACCACCTAACATCCTCACCAGTCAGCACCAACGCATCTTTCTCCAATTTCAAATTCGCTAGACGAAAATAAGTACCCCAGAAAAAAGAGAAAAAATAAAGGGCATGGTGAACCCTAAAACTTAAATAACGTTGACTAGGTTTAATTTTAAAAAGTAAAAATTCATTTGGGGATCGATCTTGACGGTGGTGGCGTCCATGGAAGGAGGCGACGATGTTCGGCTTCATGGTGGCTAGCCTCACGGTGTAGATCTTCACAAACCACAACTATGGAGAAGCACTGTCGAAGGAGAGAGAATTTGATAGTAAAAATTTCTGAATATTTAGAGAAGGAAGAGAGAGAATTTTAGAGTGGTGATGGTGTGGATTGTTAATGGTGTGGATTGTTAATGATGATAAAAATAAAGAAAACGGTTCCTATTCCTGATTAAAGATGGAGATGGTGGGAGTGGGTCAAAGGAAGGGCAACTTTGTCAAGTAAATTTTGCTGCTTTAAATGCATATTACAAGTGGCAATTTCATCTTTTCAAACGTGCCAAAGTTTTGCAAAATTTAATGCTAATCCTGTGCCTTTAACCTTAAAGGCACAGATTAGTTTTTCCGTTGTTCGATTTAGTGTGTTCCATGATCTTTTAGCTTGAATTCTGTTTTTCTTGTTCGTCTTTATGTTTTTGGTGTATTGTATGTACATGTGCTCTTTTTATACCCAATTCTCGAGAGATATAAGGACATTTATAAGATGAGAAGAATAATCAAGGACGAAGTTTGGACACATCTTCAGTATTTTGTTCATAAAGTCTTCATATGAGCTCCAAATCAAGTGATTTAAAGTGCTGTGGATAGATAACAAACACATCTACAACTTTCATGTTGTAAATGTTTGCAAATTCATAGCGTAAGGCTGTCAAATAGGCGTTTGAAGATGAAAACGGGTTGCAGGGGCGTTTTCTCCCAAAAAAAGCCCCCCAGCCCCTCTGGCCAGCTGCCAATTATCCAAAAAAACGCCACCCCGTTTTTCCTGGAGAGGGGCGTTTTTCTGGGGGCTTTTTGGTCCCGAGCTCCTCCGCCTATAAATAGCCTCTTTTCTTATTTTTTCAGGATATCTCATTTTAGTCTAATTTTCTAGGGTTCTTGAACAAACTCTCTCAAATAGTTAGATTAGTATCCTTAGTGAGTGAAAACTTTTATAATTAGTGTTAATCAAGTCCTTAATCATTAGTATTTGGTTGTAAGTTTTCTCTCTCTTCTCTCTTTCTATCAATACTTGCAAGTTTAAATCTTTGTTGTTGAATATTAATGGGTATTGTCATTATGAAGTTTATTTTGCTTAATCTCATGATGTTTATTGGCTAATCTCTCTTATTAGAGTTGGGATTAGCCCAACTATGGTGTTTTGATGCTTGGATGATGTGAATATATTGTGATTGAATGGGTTATTGTGCATTTAGCTTTGTGAACTCCAAGTGTTTGATAAAATGTCTAAGTGAGAACTTGGCTTATCTTTTGTGTGATAAACTTAAAACCGAAAGGGGGTAAGGTAATCATAGGAGTTTCATTGACTAAACAAATGGATTCAACCACGAAACTAGGTAGATTTCCTTTTGGAGATGCTTGAGCTAGGTGTTGCTTAATGAGCCCAATAAAGCTTGATCCCATGAAAATAGGTGGAAGGGTAGAATTGGGTATTTCTTTGGTGACCTTAAGAGAGGCCCTTAGTCATTGATTGACCTAGTATCTCTACACAATTGCTCATTCGATTGCATGTCGTTTTATCATCTATTGCATTAGATCGTAATTAGTTGGGTGAACCCCAACTCTATCTTTAATCCTTGATTTTATAATTGTGATTATTCTTTCCTCTCATCTTAGTTTGTCATCTTAGCTTAGCTTTAAGTCTAGTTAAATTGAATCAACATCACAATTACTCGAATTTGCTTAGCTTTCTTGATTTTAGAGATTTGGTAATTGAAATCGTCGTTCTCTTGGGACACGATATCTTATATATTACTTCGACATTTCCGTGCATTTGCGGAGAGTGTCAGTGTACCATGTCAAAATCACTGTCAAGCCAAATAAGTATGATGAAAATTCGAATAATTCCTTCAAAGCCTCCGTATTCTGCCCAGCTGAGAAGCACAAACAAAGGCGAAAGTGTTTTTTCGTAAGTAATGAAAACAAAGGACAGAGAATGAATAATGACTAGGTGCTTCTAGGACAGACTAGAATGGTTGAAACTCACTTCACTATGAGAGTATCGGGAAGTCGTGTTGCTTGGACAGACGAACATTCTTGCCATTTAAGAAAAGGAAGTTCAGGAATACCAAGGTAGTTCATCAAACTATGTAACACAATAAGTTAACATAGGCTACGTAATATCATACAAATATACAATCAAAAGTTACATCTCTTGTATATTCCTTTGCTTGATTGACAAAATATTTAGTTACAAAACTGCTTAAAATTAATGAATAACACTTGTATTAGAAAAGTGGACACATACATTTTACAAACAAAGAGAGAGTATGAATATGCTTTAGAACTTCCACCACTTGGCATCTTTCTTTTGTGGTTGACTCGAAGAAGGGGTGACAACCGGTTTCTGTGAACCCTCCTCTATCAATCTCTCTGAAATATCACTCTTGCATGGCTTAGCGTTTCTATAGATGGCATAAAGGACTAATTGTGTTGCTCCAAGAAAGCATCCAATTCCATTCGGTACCTGTAACATAACAAAAAATTACATAATTCTTAAGGCTATTACCATTTTTGTAACCACCATGTAAAATATTCTAGTAATCACCACAATAATTTTGGTTACGACCAACTTTGTAAATAATACGGACCAGTTGTGATCAATTCTTTAATTTTAGTACTTAGTTGATAGGAAGAATAATGGTATACTATGATCAAGTTTTTATTAAGCAACTTGTTAGGAGAGATAAAATAGGCTTACCAATAGGTAAATGTCGCGGTGAAGCACGACATAGAACGCCCAAATACTTCCATTCAGGAAGAGGAAAAACGATAGCAAGAATGGCATATATTCTACACTTTTTGTTGTCACCACTCTTTTCTGCACTAGCAAAATATTACATTAATATGAATGCACTCAAATTTTGGGAAACAACTCTTCATAACTTCAACAAACCTCAATAAAATTTTAGTAAATTAAACAAATTCAACAAAACTTTCAAAAAAAATAAAAATAAATTGGAGAGAACATACCTAACTTAATTAATTTCATTTGTATTGTAACTTTTTGTCCATGGATTATCAAAGAGCTAGATATATTTGAAAATATTCATTTCATGAGTATTAGTTGTCCCACTTTGAAAATTAATTAATATATCGGAATCATCTGATGTATGTTATTAGTGAGCTACTCTTTATATTGCAAATTGATTATAGGATAAAACAACCCTACATCTTCAGAAGTCTTTAAAACTATGAAATCATCATCATATCTTATTTGTTTATATTAGATGTTTATCGATCAAATCCCAACCAAATCACATTGGGTGATTTTTAATTAATTAGAATATAATATTTATACACGACTCTGCCAAAGACTTAGAAAATATTGTATCGCTATATGGCTCACTTGGAGGCACGTCGAATGGGAAGAAATCAAAGAAAGAAACAAGATAGAAAACAACAAATGTGACAGTTGTATTAACCATTTGAATATTGTTCTCGTGTTTCATGTCTACTAGCTAGTAATATGTCTTTTCATCCTTTTCTATGGAGTAGCTATCGCACCCAAAAAAAAATCTATGAGGTAGCTATCGTATCAACTATCAAGTGACAAACTCTCTAGAGTTAGAGACAGGGGCAAGGAATTACACATATTACCACAGATTTATCATAACTTTTGGCGAAATGAGGATTATTTTTTATTGTAAAGTAAGTGACACACATCATAACAAGTGAACCGTATATTTCTTTGGAGTATCTTTATTTTTTAATTTTTTTATTATTTATTTTTGGTTCACATTTAGGGTATCCAACATTGACCATAGTGACTATCTTC
The DNA here is from genome assembly GCA_038025085.1 of Tetragonia tetragonoides. NCBI lineage: Eukaryota > Viridiplantae > Streptophyta > Magnoliopsida > Caryophyllales > Aizoaceae > Tetragonia > Tetragonia tetragonoides. The sequence continues at coordinate 30,617,194 of CM076152.1, read as the reverse complement.
CCACGCTGACTTGTGGGTGGGACAGGTTGCCAATGAATTTAGGGTTGTTTTATGCCCAACGCGAAATTTGAACCCTCAACCTTGGTTAAGGATGGTAAATCTCAACCAGTCAACTACACCCCCTTAGTTAGTTAATTGGTCTCACATGAGACTTGCTCCTACTACTCCATCAAAAACTGCTTTATTTGGGGTAAAGAAATATCGATAAGGACCGAACCGTAAATCTTATGGTTAAAACTTGTAAAGACAATACTTTTAATCACTAGATTATCGCTTAATTAATTCATAGGAAGAGAAATTCATAAGATAGAAGATAGGTAAGATTACTTACCATGGCAACTAGGGGAGAACCGTACATGATAATGTTTAGGCCTGCACAAACAAATCCTAATGCATCAACTTGGAGGGTCCCTTGCAATGCCAATCTAGTGACCACAATTGCTGTAACGAAAAATCCAATATCTAGTATGCCCACAAGGATCCCAGTCTTCACCTGCAATATTTTGCACATTCATTATTGTCCCTCTTTTCCACCATATATATAAAGTAGTAACAAGAACAATAATGACATAAATGAGGATATGATTGCCAAGTTTACATGCATCATAACTTATCAAGAAAGGAAAAAAAACAAAAAAAAAAAGGAAACAAAAAGAGTTTACGCACATCATATATCTTATGCAAGCAGTGTGTTTGGAAACATCAAAAAAATTCAAGTGATTAAAATTGAACGCCTTAATACATTTTCCTTGCATGTTCATATGTGTCTAGTAAAAAAAAAAAAAATGATTAAAACTGAGCGCAAGAAATACATTTTCCTTGATGTATGTGTCCTGTTTTAATCGGGATACAATTTGTACACTCGAGGTGAGGTAACACATAACACCCCTTCCCATGCAGGTCTATGATTCAGGAATATCCACCCTTTTCAGTGTACTTATGCATTATAGACTTTTACATACCTTATGAACTAGAAAAAGAGAAGAAAACAGGGAAAAACAATTGCAGGGCTTACTAAATAATTACATACCTTCATTCTGGAAGGAGCATAGATGAGGAACAAGGCAACGTAAACAATCTCGACGACGACGCCGAATCCATTGACGGTTGACACTAGAAGCTCGGGCTTAATGATCCCATAGTATGTCCATAACAACGCGTTTAGAAGTGTGCAAATGTATGGCAGGCTCTCAAAGTTCTCAGTTGATTTGTTCTTCACTATTCTATAGAAAGTTGATCTACATGTTGTAATTTACATAAATCAATTAATATGAGTATTCATTCATATACTTTATAAAAATTGATCATTAAAGTAGAAATTAACTACAAACAAATATCAATTCTTGGTCATTATTTATGGCCACTACATATTTGATAAACATATAGAGTATGATGTAATAAGATAATTGTATTAGATTTTCTAGTTGATCCAAGACAAGCTAGATTTGTTTCCGAGGCTCCAAGCCAAAAGTCTAGCACAAGAAAGTCGAAGTATGTTTCGACTTTGTTCGATACAAACTCTTTTTCATGAAGAATTCTAGCTTTGATATAGTTGGACCACATATATACTCAAAAGGAAAGGTTGGAAAATGTACTACTAGCTAGTTACGGTATATCAATTTTCTGTATGTGAGAGGGACTATCATTCTAAACTTTTTGAGATAACACAATTTAATTTTCTCAAAATTATTTAATTCATTTTATCAAAAAAAAAAAAAAATTTAATTTATTTCTGGTAAATTCAGCTTTATCAAACGCACCCTAACATAATCTTATTCTTAATTTTTGAGATTAACACAATATACTAGTTACGGTATATATATTTTTTGTATGTGAGAGGGAGTATGAAATTTCAAAATTGTGACAAAAGCCAACTTTTTTGAAATTTCAAAGATACATATTGACATGTTTTCCACTCAAAACCATTGATAGGAGATTTGTGGAAAAAGTCTAAGAACAATGGAAGAAGTACATGAGTACTCTTCATCATATACTTATTCCTTTCATGGACATTTGATCTGGAAAGATACAATTTTGAGACTAGTCTCACCTATGGATTTTCAAAGTTCCTTGACTTATGACCATCTTTCTTATAAGAGCAAAAGACTAACTGTTAAGTTGATATTCTGGGAAAAAGTTTCTATATTTTTTATTTTTTTCAAAATTGAGAGTAGCAAATGAGACTCGATCAATCTCAGGTCATTACTAGAACGAGTAGATGGTGCACCATTACACTATCCACCCCAAGCTCGAAACAAATAACTTCCGATTAATTACCACCTCCCACATAACTAATTTCATACATGGAGACTAGAGAGGGAATAACACATACGCTGGGGAGAGGAACATCAGCACTGAAATGATGTTACCTGCAAAACCAAAAGAGGGAAGAAATTAAAAAATAAAGTTTATGCATGGACAAAGCATAATAAGATTCAAATGTGCATCAATTAAAAAGAAACTAGACTGTTTTGTAATGTAGTAAGGCTCACCTATAACTCCAACAAAGATGCTTAAATCTGCCATTGTTGTGATGATGATCTAAATCGTAAATCGAATTTGCAAGAGTATTATATATCTGCTTCTAAATAAAGAAACTAAAAGGGTTCATATTTTTGGAAATGAAATAATTGATCAAACCTAGTTATTAACAGTAGGAGGAAAACTAATTAAGTCAAGGTGTTTGATGAAGAACTATAGATCATAGATATAACTAAGAGGAGGGAGAGTATATCAAGAAAGAGAGAAAGTCATAACAACATTGGAGCCCATTAGCTGATATTTAAGTGGAATGTTGCACTTCTTCTTTTTTTTTCCTTTATTTAAATTATTTGGTGTCGACGACGTACATGTGAAGATTTATTTGATCACTGGTTTAATTTACTTGTTTTCTATAGAGTATTTGTTGTCTTACTTTTGCTACCCCTAGCCTCATGCTCTTTATTGATATAATGAGTTAAGATCCTCTCAAATATATTATTATCTGAATTTATGAATTATTACACTTGTTGATACTCGCTGCATGTTAAATAATTTACTTTCTCGTTTTTATTTGTAATCAAATTCACACATAACCATCATCCACAAGTATATATAATACGTATATCGAAATGGTAAATTGAAGAGGATATCTTAATCTTATTAATATACTCCCACAATATTCCCAATCCATATATAGTGCATGGAAATGCAAATGGTAGGTAAAAGGCCAACACAGAACCAGAGAGAAAGCCATAAACACAATAGTTTGCAAATGTATTAGAGTTATAGTAGTATAACCCAAAAGGCAAAAGGCAAATTTAAAAGCAGTAAAAAAATAATCAATTTTTTGGCTTGAAACCTAAAACCTTTTTCCTATATATTACAAATAACAGGTTTTGCAAAAAGAAGATACTTTTGCAAATATAAATATATATATATATATTGTTGAATATTGATTCCAAAGGTAGTGCAGATATCCAACCCAAAAAAAACTAATTTGATGCATATGTGATTGAATATTGTATCTGAGCTACCCTATTGGATTTCAACATTTGGATATTCATTTTCTGAAATCCATTTTGTGTACCCAAATACCCAATGACTATGGCAAATAGTATTTTTGCGTCAATTATTTTCAATTCCATTTTTCCTTTGCTGACACAATAGATGTGAAGTTTGAACTTTTTGGTTTTGTTTTGGTTTCATGTGTGATTTTGTCTGATTGCTACATGCAAAATATCATCAAGACAAATAAATTGCATAACTAATACTCGAGAAAATAATAATTGAATAATCAAAAATTTTAAATCATTTTCATTATTTAAATTTATCATGTATATATGAAACAAACACAAGAAGAGGTTGCTCCTTTTCTGGAAATTTTAGAGTTCCCAATCAATCGAAAAGGAAAATGCAAACTTCATAAAAGTTTCCATGCTAAAAATTGCAATTATTTTGAGTTTATATAAGTCAAGTGAGGGTCCATCCTAAAACCATTTCGTAATAGGAAGAGTAGCCCACTTGATAACTTATATGTTGGTCTTTTTCCCTTAAATATTTCGATGTGGGACTCTAGTCCTCACTATTCTTTAACACTGTCTCAGTTAAATATAATAGGAGTAATATCGATCTTTTGGTCGTTTTTTTTTTTTTTTTTGTAATATATTATAAAAAGAATATATAACCAATAAATAAACTAAACTATATTATATTTTAGCAAAACCTGGACATACTTAATTTTGTGGTTGGTGAAAGAGATTTTATAAGAGAGGCATGTGGATGAGGATCTGTTCCAATACAAAAATCATCAGGCTGTACAAATAGAAAGCTCAAATGTGGATGAGGATCACCCATTGAATGAATCTACAAACAATTATTATTTCCTTCTATGTGTAGCTGTCATCAAATTCCTATTTCTCTGATGACAGTCTGTGGAAAGCTAGCTGTATGATTTAGTCTAATGATTGTTTTTAACTAGTAAGTAAGATTTTCAGCTAATTTGCTAGAGTTTTATGGGTGACTTGTGAGAATTTAGCAGGTTTCTAGACGATTGTGTTATTGTTAATTGACAAATCAGTTTACCGATAACTTTAGTCATTTTTAATTTGGCAAAAACGTTGAGAGTATTATGGATAAGGTATAAAAATAATAGCAAGTTTTCTGTGAGATCAACTCACAGAAAATTGGAGTCACTTTTTAAAAATATGGGGATCACTTATGATAAGCAGTGACTCTTGTTTCATTAAAAAGTGATCATCATCTCACCAAGAGTTATGAAAAGATCGTCCAATAAATTTTTTGTGTAGAACTAGTTGTAATTCAAAAGAAAAAATAAAGAGATGGGTAACCGGCGTGAGTTTCCCTTGCTGATTTTTCAGATTATAGTGGAAAAAATAAAATAAAGGAATCATTCATTTATAAGGTGGTCTCATACAAGAAATGAACTAACTTATCATTTCTCATCCAGAATATCTATTTATTCAGGTGTCACTTTTTTATTTTAGTTATTTTAGTGAATCTGTTGTCTAAAACACAAATATTGCCTTTTTTTTGTCTAGATATTCTGGCTTTTGCTCACATGTCACAAGAGTTTGACGCCAATATAAGGTCAGCTCATATGAACTACTTTCTCTGTTTAAAGTCTTCTTTCTATTTGACTTTTTGAGGTAAAAACTTATAGACTTTGATATTAATTTAAGAAAAAGTATAAAAATTTATAAAGTAAAGATATTATTATTAAATTTATTTTTAATTATATTATTACAATACCACATTTTGTAACTATAGAATACCATATAATAATAATCAATGATCAAAGTATCATCTTAAAGACCACAGAAAGTCAAATGAAAAGAAACTTTTAGAATAGAGGGAGTAGTACTTATCAAACAAACAAAAAAAAAAAATCATCTCATATGAATTCTTGCGAAAATTTGTATTAAAATTAGAACACCACTTGTCTGCGTTTGTGTCACAACAATTGATTACAAGTGCATTCACATATCACATATGCGGGGACACACAAAGATAAGGAAATAACTCATACAACCAATTATTTGATGTGAAATGAATTTAGCGACTCACCACTCATACTTCATTGCTTCCCCACGGTCCTGAATTGATCATGTCCAAATCAAAGAAAGCGATGTTATATACTTAAATATATATAACACGTGAAGTAGGTTGGCTTGCTAGTATAATCCAGCAAATCCCAATTTCTTGTATTTTCTATTCATAAACCAATTGTATACTCCACTTTATTATACTTACGTTCGTTTAAAAACAACCCCAAGCCCCCACCAGAACCATAAACAATCCAAAACAAAACAAAAGTCTGAACTGTGACCAAGTTATGCACATTAAAAAAGTAGTAATTAAAGATATGGAGTATCAAAATTCAAAAGTGATCACCATGTCTCGTTGAACTCGCACCAATTTATACTAATATTGAAAATTTGAAACACTCTTTATGAAGTTATTACTTGAATAATATGGTGCTTGGGTATATCTACTGTCAAAGCAAGAAGAAGTAATAAAGGTGTGCCTGGAATTGAGCTGCGAGTTGAAATTGTAAATACCTCACTCGAATTCTAGGAGGGATCTAAGTTAGAATCTCATCTCCTAATTAATGAGGGATTTAATTATTCCCTCCCTCCCCGGTTAGGCCTCCTTACTTTATTACAGTATATTACAAATAAATTAAAAATAATAAAGATGTAATCTTTATTAATTTCCCCTGCATTGCTTCCTTAAAAAATGTGCACATATACTAGAAGAATTGAGACGAGAAAGCAAGAATGCCAAGTAAGGGTGTCAATCCTCGACTCCACGGCATGGCAATATAGTGTTGTAGCACCTTTTTTTCCTTTAGAAGGTAAGAAAAGTAGAGATAGACGTTAGGAAGACTTCCTATCAAGGTGAACTCCTAACACATTTTCATAAATAATTCGAATATACTCCAGGTCAAGGGAGGCGGTCCAGAATCGTTCTTCCTGACATAGATGACCATGTTTGGACATCCAGCCCGTAGTCCTATTTTCTTCTTTATAAGCATGATGAACAATGACTGGTCCTAGAGGTGGTAAGAATTTTCTAGTATCGATAATTAGCGAATGGATCTGCCATATAATGACTATTTCTCCTCTCATAGCCTGGACAACAATCTAAAAGGAGCATAAATACTTTAGACTTGACCATTTTATACCAGTCCCTAGCGTGTCTTAGGAAATCAATCGAAGGAAGGAGATTATGGCCTGGGGTTACACTTAGGGATGACAGTGGGGCGGGTACATGTGGGTGTAAGAACCCTCGCCTTTCCGGCGCCTTTCCGCGAATCGATTTTTAGTTGGAATTAATGGTTCTTAAATAATATGTTGCTTGCGATTCAAATTAATTATAAGGAACAACAATTTGCAAATAAGAAGCCGCCACCAATTTTTCAGGAAACAATTGGAAACCATCAAAAGGTGCACCCAATTCCTATTGGGAATTGACTCATGCCCATAGGGGACTAAATATTGAGTTCGGGGATGTAGGTACGAAATAAATAAAATGAATCTCATCTAAATCGCTCGTATAACGGTCTCTATTAAGCTTATTCATGTCAAATATTTATTTATGCTATATGGTTCCATACAAATCCGGTCGTCCAAGATCCTAAATTAACTAGGCAGGTTAAGAACAACTAAATTACCTATGTCATCACTTTGCACAATTTATATCCAATTTACATGCATATTACTAACAGGCATTAACAAGATATAAAGCATTAAATTAACGCTCCAACCTACCAACTTTGCTAAACGCGCCAAGTATTGTATATGCACATCAATAAAACCATTAGTATTTTCAAAAGAATATTAATGATGTAAAGGCAATAACTTTATGCTAAAATAAACCTAGGAGGGTACTATATGCATGGAAAACTACAAAAAGATGCAAACTTGCATAAACTAATACAAAGATGCTAACTTTGTATTAACTAAACATGCATAATTATGTACAAAATCCAAAGCATGCAAATTTATTCAACCATAATCAAAAGCTAAATAAAACATGATTAAGAGATTTAATAAAGAATTAGGCCCTCAGGATGGTTAACCTGGAAGTTCTATTCGAACAGGACTAGTAGAATTGGGATTGCTCTTCGATCTTGGGTGCTAGGCTAGGTGTAATGCTTGCTTGGATCTTCAGATTTCTGAATTCTCTTTGATTTGGGGAAATATGTGCTCTAATGCTCTCAAAATTGTGAACTGACTGACCTCTTCCAAAAGAGGGTGAAAAGGAGTATTTATAGAGTTAGGGGACGAAATTAGGGGCTTAGGGCAAGAAGCCCGGCGTCAAAACTCGGCCCAGCCAAAAAACCAGTTCAGCGGCCCCACGGAGGGCGGCTGGCTGGCCCCAGCTGCCGGGGCCTGGCCGCTGAGGCTCAGCGGCTGGCCTAATGGCCCCGCTGTTACGCGATGGCCGCCGGGCCTGACGACGCGCGCGTGACTAGGGTTTTTTGACTTTTTTTGCTCTGTAAATTACGAAATTGCCCTTGGGCTGACCCAGGGGGCCAGGATTGAGCGGTTTTGACCCAAATCTTCGAGACGCGATATCTCTTGATCCGGGAGCCTGATTGAGGCAAGGTCAAAGGCGTTGGAATCCTTATAACAAGGGCTATCCAAAGACTGAGGTTTCAAGGAATTTGGTCTAGATTTCCGAGCAATGTCCTTTTCTACTTACGTCCATGTTAATCCATTACCATCATCATCGGGCGTTGCGGTGTCTGGGGATGAGAACCGATTAGGGTGTCTACAGAAGCCCCCACTTTGGCCGAGCTTGTAAAAGTGAAGGTCAAAGTATTTGCTAAAAATGCCTGTAGTATTTTTTTTTAAAATGCTTTATGTTAGAAAGAAGGAAAGATAGACTCCTGACCGCCTGTGGTCAGGGTTACCTGCTTTGCGGGGGCTAACGCGATGCTAATTGTAATAGCTTTGTCGTCGAACAGCATTGCGTTGCTCTGCTTTGTGGGGGCCAACGTGACGCTAATTTTGATAGACTCGACGTCAAAGAGCGTTGCGTTGCTCTGCTTCAGTTGTTGTCGACGTGACGATAATTTTGATAGCCTCATCGTCAAAGAGCGTTGTGTTGCTCTGCTTTAAGGGTGCCTGTGTTTGGACAATTGTGCCTGCAAAATAAAATAAAGTGCCTGTGCCTGTAACAGATAAGATATAAGGCTTGCGCCTGCAAAAAATAGATAATACTGGGTCCCTAGGATAGGAAACCAAGCTGTAGGGGCAAAAGAGTCATTTTGGGCGATATGTTAAAATCTCCCGGGCTTCCAACGGTCGAGAAATGCAATCCCGCGCGGAATTTGAACTCGTGGGCCCACCCCGAGAGGGGCGAACGAAAAAGACGGTTCGGCGGCCACGCGCAAGGCCGTCGAGCGCTGGGCGGCCTCTACGGGCCCGCTCAGCGGCATCGACTGCCGTGCGGAGGCTACCAGAGGGGCCGCCCGGCCTGGCGGCTCAGCCGCCGGGGCCAGCGGCTGGGCCGCTGAGCCTGGGCGCCTTGAACCGGGCCGCTGGGCCGGTCCAGAGGCGAAAACGGAGTTTTTCTTTTGAGGAGCCGAATTTTTGGGTCATTCTTCCCCAAAATTTCGAGACTCTCTCTCTCCACCTTCATTGTTGCCTAATCTTCATTTCTTGCTGAAATTTGCTCAAATTTGCTTCTTTTTGGTTGCATTTGCTTGGGTTTGCATAATCTTTGCATAATTTTATGTTTATTTGTGATTTCTCACAAATTTGGGGTGAATTTGAGAGTGGGTTTTTGAAACCCTTGGAGAGAGAAAATCCCAAATCTCCATTTTTGCTTGTTTGCTCAAACATGTTTTGCTCATAAATCTTCATGGCTCCTAAATTGGTGAAGAAGAGGAGTAGAAGGGCCGAAGTTCGGAAAGAGGTTGAAGAAATTGATATCTTTACCAAAGCTTTTCCCTCCCATGTCAAGCCTTCCAAGAGGAAGCCCAATGTGGCTTTTCCTGAAGATATGTATACACGGTCGGATAGGATGCCCGACATCGTTTGGGATCGATCGGAGTTGCTCTTTCGACCGGAGACTCACTTGAGTTCCCGTGCTTCCAAGTTTGTGGTAAGCCTCAAACTTTGAATTCATAGTTTTATGCATTGAATTTTAGTTTATATGCTTGCCTTGAGTAGAATTTGTGTAGAAATTGTATGCAATTGTCAAGTTTGTAGCGCATGTGATCTTGCGCGGCTTGAACGAACTCAGAAACATGCTTAGGATTGAACATTTGATTGAAATGTGAACCTAAGAGGTTGAAAATTTGATCATAGGAACCCGATGGGAATTTCAAGCCCCATGGTAATTATGGTTCTTTGGTGAAGCTTTTTAAGATCTTGCCCAAAGAGGTGCAAAGTGCAGTTTTGGGTGCGGGGTTTGGACCCCTTTTGAAAGTGGCGGACTCGGTGGAGCGAGTCAAGAGGTGCATTGTCCGCTTGTCTTTGGAGCGTTTTTGAGATACTACCAAACGTTCCACTTCCCTAATGGGGAGATGATGATCACTCCTTCAAAGTTTGCTATGCTGACTAGGGTGCCCTGCATGGGTACGCCTATTGTATATGACGTTTCCATTTGGAAACGTAAGACTGAGATGGTGAAGTTGTTTGGCCCTTGGGGGAACACCTGGGGTCACCATTATCGTCCCTATAGCGAGCTCTACGCTGCTTTGACTGACGCGAGGTACAAGAGAAATACCTCGGTGGAGTAGAAGGCGAGGATGTTCATCGCCTACCTCCTTGCCACCACCATTTTTGGTGACAAGGGGGAGCGTATTCATGCTATTTACCTCCCTAGCTTGTTGGATTGGGAGAGGGTGAGAGAGTACAACTGGGGTTTGCCGGGCTACGCAAACCTCTTGAGGTGCATGCGGTTTGCTTGCCGCGTGAATGATGAGGGATACAAGCAGTCGACTCTTCCTCCCGTGAGCTTGTGCGGTTTTTGGAAGGCCTTGCAGGTGCGTTTTGTTTTTGTATTCATTTGGTGATTTGCATGACTTAAGTGTACAGTGCTTAATTTCACGTTTCGATGTAGCCTTGGTTTTTTGAGCAATTCCCGGACATGGCGCCTACGGGCTAGGAGTCAGATTTCCTGGTTTGCAGGGCGTGGCGTCATAGGGGTCCTGCACCCTTCCAGACTCTCCAGCAATACAGGGAGGCCCTCTTGCGCCTAGACTGGCACAAGGTAATGCAATTTTGCTTTTTGTTGCATGGATTGTATTTCTTGGGGTGGAAATATCTTATGTTGCGTGTTTGTGTAGATTGACTACTTCCCTTGGGCGAAGTACCATGGGTTGGCTTCGGATGCTGTCCTGGCATCTAGGGCGATAGACTGCCAGAGGATCCTGATTGCGGGTCCGTTCTCTTTCGAGTGGTATTTGGGAGAGCGAATCTTCCATCAGGTATCTATCCTGATGTGGTGGGACCGAGGATTCCCTTGGATCCTCCCTCAACCATGTTCTTGGTGAGGTGCTTGTCTCGCGAGCAGGTTGCGGAGGCCATGGTGGGCTCGGATGTTATGTGGTATTTGAGGGATCCTGCGGAGGACCTTGCGGGGCACTATGAGCAGTTTCGTCGTGATCGCCTTATGCCTTCATTTGTGGGCGTGAAGGTAAGAACTTTGTATTTGATATTCTATCTCTTTCTTGTTTTGTTGGTTGCTAACCTACTTTGCTTCATAGGAGCCTCGGGTTGATGTCATCGACGTGGATGTCCCGGATATGCGGGTCCGAGGTCGGGATTATGGCGGGAAGGAGTGTTGGGGAGAGGTCCCAATGACGGAGGACCTTGATGAGGACATCCAGGGCCTTCCTCTTCCAGTTATCCAGGGGTAAATTCGTCATTTTTCCTGTTGCATGTGATTTTACCGTTTTCAGGCTTGTATTGACTTTTCTTTGCGCAGCTTGACCGTGAGAAGACCGGGAAGGTCTTCAAGATGATGCATGCCATGAAGTCCTGGATATCCCGAGCTCTTTCGAAGGGTACTTGCTCGAGAGCTGACTTGGATAAGGTGAGCTTGACTTTTGCATCTTCAAAGTTGTGTGCTTTGAGAAATGTATCTTATATGTTTGGTGGGTTGCAGGTTGAGTACTGTCGAACTCTTCCTCGTCGGTCACGACAGGTGGTTATGTCTGATGATGAGGTCGTGAGTTCTCCTGAGTGCAGCCCGTCTCGCGGGAGGAGCCCTCGGAGGGAGAGTCCTAGGAGAGAGAGGGAGCCTGTGCGTCGGACAGAGCGTCCTGGTGGGAGTAGGATGACTCAGTTTGTGGAGCCTACTCCTATGCCTATGCCGATGTATCCTTCTTATCCCGGATATGCGGGGTATGCTCCTTATGGCGGTCTTTACTACCAGGCCCCTGTCCCTGCTCCTATGATGCCTACCATGCCTCCTCGTTCTTCGTGGGGGTATGATTTGAGTTATGCCGGAGAGGGGTGCTCGTATCGGGAGCCTGCCCGTCACTCTTCCTTTGACCCTGGCCAGTTGGCGGCGTCGATCTTTGGTGATGAGCCACGAAGGTCGGAGGATCACTTTAAGGTGCTCCGCACGGATGCTGATGCGGGTGATGATTTTTATGATAATGTATTTGTATGAAATACATTCTTGAACATTTGTGTTGAACAAACATTTGGACTTTGCTTTGTAATATATTGCTGTTTTATTGGTCCCTGCATATAATTAGGATAATGCAAATGCACAGGTAGTCAAGCAAAAAACGCAAGTAATAGCCATGTAGCAAAAAATGGTACAGCCAAAAAAGTTAAAATTGGGTGTACCCTATCCTCCCTAAAAAAAATGAAAAAAAGAAAGGGGTGCAGAAATGAAATGAAATTAATAAGTAGAAAAAGGGAGTAATAAAAAAATAAAAGATGATAATCATCCAAAAAGAAGTAAGGAAATTGTGGGGTTCCCATAAATAATTAAGGAAATAAGAGAAAAATAGTAATAATAGAAGAAATAGGAAACTCAGCCAAATTGGAGTCCAAAACGGTAAGGAAAGTGTCCGAAACCGGGTAGAAGAGGGCTGTCTCGAAAAAGGGGCTCGACGGCCGAAGGAAGGCGCTCAGCGGCTGACGCGAAGGAACGGGGGCCAAAAGAGGGCCCGCCAGATTCAGCGTCTGTGCCGCGGAGGCCGGGCGGCTGGGCCGCTGGGCCCTGGCTGCCATATCGTGGCTGCCGAGCCTTCGGCGGCTGTCCTATGGGCCGCTGAAGCCTTTTTTTTCGACGGGTTGCCATATTTTCATCTTTTTTCGTGCGAGCCCTATATAAGCCTTGGGTTAGTCCGATTTTGGGACATCACCTTCATAATTCCATAGCAATAGAGAGCTTTTTAGATTTAGTTAATTTAGATTTTAGCCATGACAAGTTTTTAGGTTATGTTTGATAATTGGTTGCAATCTATGACCCTGTAGACGCCAAAAAAGCGTCTTCAGATTTTCCCGCAAAAGCCCAATGATGAAAGGAGTAAGTTTAAAGGTTGAACTGCTATTTTTGCTTTAATAGTTAAGATAAGGTCTCAGGTTTTCCCCTCTAAATACTCCTTCATTTCCATTTCATTTAAAAGCCCCTTTCAAGAGCTTTCCATTGCTTCCTTCCGTGTCCAAATACGATTCCACACCTAAGAGTTATGGCCAGACAAAGTTTAGGGTCAAAACAGATGTAGCCGAATTCCATGGACCGTGTTTCCACCCAAATTTGGGAGTTCATTTGGTTGAATTAATTTATGATCCTTATAGTTTTGTATTCCTTATTCAATTATCTTTCCAATGACATATCATGAGCCCACACCACATTCCCAACCAAGGAGTTACAAGCCCAACATTGATGCAAACTCCAAAACTGACCTCTCCTTACTCTTTAAGGTATATCTAGAGATCCACAAGACATTTGGACCTCACACCAAAGCCATAGGAAACTAGACCCAATAATCTTTCCAACGCATCTTTAATAATCCAATTTGGAGCCCAAATGAGTGAGATATGGCCCAGAAAAAATCCAGCTGAAAAGTTGTCAGGGCCGCCAGCGGCGCTGGTCAGGGCCGCTAGCGGCGCTGACCTAGCTTCGGCCCGACTGATTTTTCGGCCCAAATCCAAATTTCGGCTCCTCTTCAATCCTTTTCAGCCATACAACCCTACCTACCTCTCCTATATAAACAACCCTTCACCCTCAGTTCAAATCACACAGCCTACAGTTGGCAACCTCTATTCTCAGGAGTATTAACACTGAGCTTCTCCCACTTTCTTCCAAAGTTGAGATCTATTTTTACTATTCTTGTCAAATATAGCCTACAGTTCAGGTACAAATTTCTGAGGGCTCAAATTAAATTAATTTCTTAAGTGTTTATTTTCAGAGTAGTCATAATGTAGATATCATGCTAGAATAAACGTTTTTTTTGCTTCCTAAATACTGTCTGTATAGTCGTTGTGCTGCCCAACTTGTCAATCAAATGCATGTCTAAATAAGGGTTGAAATAAATGTTGTGATGCTTGTGATGAACCAATTAATAGTCTAAGTCTAGGTTGTTAATCCGGTTTTGCATGGGAATTATGTCTTTAAATTATTAAGCAAACTTGAGTTAGTAGAGGCTGTCATAATACGGGCGAGTTGGGTGCCTAACACCTTCCCACCTCGTACCTTCGCCCCCGAACCCTTTATTCTTGGGTACTTATATGTCTTATATAAGAGGGAGTCTTTCTAAAAACATGATTAGTTCACTTTTCGCGCTATTGGGTTGTCCCTTCGGTTTGTCCCTTCGATAAAACGCCGATAGCAGATTTGTGACCTCTTTCATGGTTTTTATTTAATTCAAGTCTTTTCAAAAGCTTTTCTAACTCGATGGTCCCTTGAACTTATCTAAGCCCCCAACTGACAAATTTTCTATAAGGGCGCACTCCGGGGAAAAACAAAAGTATTGGTAATGAAAAATCCCGGGTCCTTACAGTGGCTACTTCACTGGGAATTTATTTAAGAGGGTGAGACTCGAAAGTCAAGTTTGCTTAATTATTTAATAACATGTTCCATATTTTGGCATCATTTGCATCATTGCATGTGCCTTGGCACAACCTTTTGACCCTTATCGATCCTCGAGGAAGTTTGTGTCGCAACTCGTAGACAACGCGTGTATCTAAAGGAATATACAGTTGTCCTATCCTGCAAATCGATGCTTCCTCACCCATGACTCATCAATCCTTTGTTGATGAAAAGAATTACAATCGATGTGTCGACCATCCGCCGAACGGAAATTGTAATTTGTCGTGGTAACCTCACAGGAGCCAAAAGCCTCTAGCCCACATTCGTGCACTTGCTTGCTTGTTGTGCATGTGTCGTTGTAATGCCCGTTTGCCTGTAAACTACGTTGTTATAATGCTTCTGAATGCATGAATACCGTGACTATGTGCCAACATGTACTTACGTGCTAGGAGTCTTTTCCCTTTTTTTAGCTAGTTCCTAGTGCCCAAAAATTGTGCGAGAATTCTATTCAATGAGCACTTGTTTCCCCAATGATATATTTTCATATAGCGTCGAAGTCATGAACAATTTTCTAGGACGTGTTAGCAAAAAAATAAAAAGTCAATCTCTCCAATTCCCCTCTCCCATTTTTTTTTATTTTTCTTTTCTTTTCTTTATTTTTTTTATGTAATTTAGGTTCGGCAAAAAAAAAAAAAAAAAAGGCCAAACAATAAAAATAAATTCCGAAAATAAAAAAAATGCCGAAATTTCTTTTTTTTTTTTTATTTCTCCCATTTTCCATTTTCTTTGAGTAAAAAAAAATGCCGAAAAAATGAAAAAATTCGGAAAATAAAAAAATTACCAAATTTCTTTTTTTATTTTATTTTATCCCCTTTTCCATTTTCTTTGAGTCTAGAAAAAAAAAAAAAAAGAAAAAAGTAGGATGGTCCGTGTTTTTCTATTTTTTTCATTTTCATTCACCGACTTCATTTTTTCCTTTGATATGAGGGGAAATAATCGGGCATTTAGGCTTAGGTTGTCATTTTCTATTTCTTTGCATTGCATTGCATTACATCGTACGTATTAGACGCTCCATGCTAGGATTCATAACTAGTCGTCATGTTTGCATTGTCGTAATTTTGCATATGCATTTGTACAAAAGTTCAAGTCATGCATTCATCTATGTCTCCATTTGTTCACTACGCCTCATACACTAGAAGTCCAGAATGGTCATTCATTAAGTGCTTTAGAGTCATTCTAGGAAGCATCCATTCATTGTCATACATGTCAAGGTCAGTCCATCATGCATCTTGCATATTGTTGTCGTAACTCTGTCATTGCATTTTCATCATCATGCATTCGAGTTCATATAGACGTCCTTAGATTCATTCACCTTAGGAGCTATCGAGGATCTTCTAAAAATCACGAGTCTTTGTTTTCAAGTCCTTTCTTTGGCATCTTTCTAAGTTGAGACTTGTGTTCAGGATTGGGGGCTCGAGGAAGAATTACGGTGACAAAGGTTGGGCTCGATCGTCCGGCAGGTTGGTTCGTGTACAAGCTACCTCCAAGACACCACCACATTACAAAGGCCATCACCCCATAATCCATCACCACCACAAAGCTCGCCACCACTCAATACATCCCTTACCTCACCAATCACACCCCCAAACTTCACCTTGGTCAAAACCATTGACGAGAGGTTTGATGAGCTCATGAGTAAGTTGGAAAGGCTGCGACTCAAGGTTGAAGATATCGAGAGGAAAAGAGAATAAGAGTCAAGGATTCCTTCCGATTCCGATTCTGAGGAAGAAGGGTCAGACGCTATGCTGGCTTAGATCACCTCTGTGCTCAAGAGTAGCGGCTTGATCTCCAACTATAGTGCCAACGTAGGAAAGTTTGATACTAAGATCAAGGGTAAGCTTCCTGCCAAATTCTCTATGCCTGAAGTACCCACCTTCACGGGAGTCGACAACCCGCAGGACCACCTCAAAGCCTTCACTACTGCCATGGGTTTAAGAGGAGTTGACAAAAATATCTACATTCACTTGTTCCCACAGACTCTTGATGCCCCAACTCGTCGTTGGTTCTACACCTTGAATTTGGAAGACTGCCACACTTGGTCAGATTTGACTACAGTGTTCCTTGCACGCTACAAGGAAAATGTTGCTCTACCTATGACCCTTCGAGAGTTAGAGATCACCAAACAAGAAGAAGATGAAGGATTCACTGCCTTCTTAGGCGTTGGAAGCTAAAGATAGCCGAACTGATTGAGCAACCTTCACAAGCTTATCAAATCCGCCAACTCATCAAGAACCTGCAACCTGCTTATAAGGAACCCCTCAAGTATCAAGCAATTGACTCCTACAACCGGCTCTATGTTGTGGGCATCCTAATTGAAGATAACCTTATTAAGAATTCCACTTAAGTCGTGAACAACGCGAGTATCTACAGGGGGCTGTCCTTTGTGTCCTTGTGAACAGCCTATGCTCGAGAAGTTGAAGAGAGTCGAAGTTTCCTAGTGTGCAAGTCTAGTTGAGTCCAGTCAAGTTTAATGTTGTCTAGTTTGTCTTTTCAATTCGTCCATAGAGTCTATCTTACTTCTCGTGTAATGCTTTTCTTAGATTCAATAAAGATTGCATTTTGATTCCCCTCATTGTTCTTTGTTCAATTCTATGACGAACTTAAGTTGCCTATGACGGTCTAAAAAAAAAATCAAAAAAAAAAAAAATCCAAAAGAAAGCCTTCATTGTGGAAAACATCAAACAAAAACTCCCTAATGATCATCCCCATAGAGGACATACAGTTGAACCGTCCGCGCCAAGGACAGGAGGCATTCATTTGGCACCTCACATCAATATCCTTTACTACTCTATACATCATTACCACTTGCAACCCTTTGAGCCTTAAACACATAGCCTTTCATTTCTTAACCACATCATCCTTACCCGGGGAATGGGTGTGTGCGACATGGGAATAGAAGCAACCTTCTAGGCAAGGTGGACCGACCTACAAATAGAGCCACCGAGAGAAATACCAAAAAAAAAGAAGAAGAGAGAACTCGAAAGTTCAAGAGCAAAAACAAAAAAAAAAAAACCGAAAGAGGAAAAAATTCAAGAGCGATCAAAGATCCAAAGGAGTGCAAACACTTCAAGCACAACCAAATAATGGCCTTACCTAAACATAGGTCCCTTAGCCACCTTGCCCAGATCACAGACTTCTATACCATCTAGCATACTTAGGGGAGGGGATTTACATTGAGTTTATTTGAGCCTTTATCCTTTCTTTGACACCTTAACCCAGCCTGACATTACAACCCTAAAGCCCTCCAAGAGGTACGACCATTCAATTGTACGGTCCTGAACTACGTTGGCCTGATTCCACAAACTGGATACGTAGGAAACCTCAAGGAGGTCCGGCCACGACAAGCACTTTGTCATGTGACCCTAAGGAGTTTTCTAAAAATTCCACCATTCTCATCTAAGGCTAAAAAAAAATGAGCTCGGTAGGTTGAAAACCCGAAAGGGCATCCTACGCAAAAGTTAGGGCAACCAAAAAAAATATAATATAAAACAAATACAATATCTTGAGGCAACTTAAATTTCTGAGGATTTAGAGCATTGTTTCTCATGTAAGCGCTCTTTGGTCAGTCGTCTAGAGGTCATACTCATCACCTTTCTCGTAGGCTTGCACATAGACTTCCCAATTGGCGGCTTTTTCAGAATGAGTCGGTTCTTTGTCCATTACGTTCCAAGTTGGCCATTTCGTCCCCATACCTCAGGTTAGGATATTTTGTACCGCCGCATCAACACCCATAATTCCTCGAGTAGTTCATAACCATTAAGAACTATACATCAAACTGGGGGCTGATTCTTCCTTGACTGCACCCAGTTTTGTCCACTTGTCTCATACTCTACCAGGATCACCACAGGAATGAAATTCTTGATCACAAAAAACTTTTCTCATATGAAGACACTCTTTAGACCCTATAGGAGAGTCGTGCATGTTAGGCTAGGCTGCATGGAGCTGTGAGTCAATAGAGTCTGCATACATCATATTTGCATAAGTACTAGAGTCGCCTTCAAAGGCATGCATGTGTACATAATTTCTCAGTGTTTTGAGTCCCTACGTGTTTACATGTCAATCCCCCTGTGTCCCATGCAAATTATTATGTCATGTGTTGTGCATCTTGTCATGGTCAGTCGGGCATGTCTATTGCATCTTTTCCCTATGTGCATATTTCCACTGCATGTTTGAGTCTACCTGCTCTCCATCGAAACTAGCAAGCCCGGAACTCATGATCAAGTCCAGAGGCGACCTTCCAACTACAGCCAAGAATGGACAAAACCTCCCAACGACAGCCAACCGCGCGGGCCCCTTTTGCTGTCCCACGGCCCCTTTTCCAGTCCAAAGTTCGTTATTACAGTTTATTTTGCGGCAATATCAATGCCAAGCGCGCGGGAGCGAAGCCCCCAGGGCCAAAAATTCAAATTCAACAGTTGGCTCATTTTACGGTACCAACCATTTGCAGGTAAAATTAACCCGTTTATTTTTGTAGGTCCCAGAAACGGA
Source organism: Tetragonia tetragonoides (assembly GCA_038025085.1). Lineage (NCBI taxonomy): Eukaryota > Viridiplantae > Streptophyta > Magnoliopsida > Caryophyllales > Aizoaceae > Tetragonia > Tetragonia tetragonoides. The sequence continues at coordinate 30,598,135 of CM076152.1, read as the reverse complement.
AACATGGATCTACATGGCGACTCCCGACCCGAGTGCCCAAGTTATTTATTTTTGTAGGTCCTAGAAACGGAAACATGGACCTACATGGCGACTCTCGCCCCGAGCGCCCAAGTCATTTATTTTTGCAGGTCCTAAAAACGGAAACATGGATCTACATGGCGACTCTCGACCCGAGCGCCCAACTTATTTATTTTTTGCAGGTCCTAGAAACGGAAACATGGATCTACATGGCGACTCTCGACCCGAGCGCCCAAGTTATTTATTTTTGCAGGTCCTAGAAACGGAAACATGGATCTACATGGCGACTCTCGACCCGAGCACCCAAGTTATTTATTTTTGCAGGTCCTAGAAACGGAAACATGGATCTGCATGGCGACTCTCGACCCGAGCGCCCGAATTATTTATTTTTGCAGGTCCTAGAAACGGGAACATGGATCTACACGGCGACTCTCGACCCGAGCGCCTAAGATATTTTAAATGCTTCAGTCAATGATCTCTTAAAGTGGTTATACTGTCCATTTGTTTTTAAATGCTTCAGTCAATGATCGCTTAAAGCGGTTATGCTGTCCATTTGTTTTTAAATGCTTCAGTCAATGATCGCTTAAAGCGGTTATACTGTCCATTTGTTTTTAAATGCTTCAGTCAATGATCGCTTAAAGCAGGTTATACTGTCCATTTGGTTTTTATATGTTTCAGTCAATGATTGCTTAACCTATTGCATTTAAACTGTTCATATATTTTAACCATTTTACAGCCGTGATTTTGATCGCGCTGTCTCGTCGACCTTTTCGTTTCTTGTGCAGGGACGGAATCTCGGCATCCGTCGAGTGGTGCTTAGCTCTTTAAAGCATTTATACTATTCACCCTCACCAGTATTACTTCCCATTTACAACCGTCATTTTGATCGCGCTGTCTCGTCGACCTTTTCGTTTCTTATCCAGGGACGGAATCTCGGCATCCGCCGAGTAGTGCTTAGTCATTGTTTGCTCGATAAAGCATTTATACTATTCACTCTCATGTTACTAACCATTTTTGCAGCCGTTATTTTTAATCGCGCTGTCTCGTAGACTTTTTCGTTTCTCGAAGAGGGACAAAATCTCGACGTTTAGTCACTGTTTGTCGAAGCACTCTATGTTGATCATTCTCAAAGTATTACTAACTTTTTCATTCACTCTGAATACAGGTCCCCAGCAGACGTTTAGGCCATCTATCCTGCTACTATTAACCTTTCAGTTTCTCTTGTGTTCAAAGGGATGAAATCTTAGCACACCGTGAGCGTGTTCCAACACAGGTTTGTCTTCATATGCATGCATACTGTACACTCTACACAGCGTTTGCACATCAGCATCCTGCATGTCGCCTTCGGAGTACTTTGATCTTCGCTTTTACTCAAGCTCGAACAAAGTGCAGGCTACTGTAGACGCCAAAAAACCGTCTTCAGATTTCCCCGCAAAAGCTCGATGATGAAAGGAGTGAGTTTTAAGCTTGAATTGCTATTTTTGCTTTAATAGTTAAGATAAGGTCTCAGGTTTTTCCCTCTAAATACTCCTTCATTTCCATTTCATTTAAAAGCCCCTTTCAAGAGCTTTCCATTGCTTCCTTCCGTTTCCAAATACGATTCCACACCTAAGAGTTATGGCCAGACAAAGTTTTGGGTCAAAACAGATGTAGCCGAATACCGGGGACCGTGTTACCAGCCCAATTTGGGAGTTCATTTGGTTGAATTAATTTGTGAGCCTTATAGTTTTAGATTCCTTATTCAAATAGCTTTCCAATGACATATCATGAGCCCACACCACATTCCCAACCAAGGAGTTACAAGCCCAACATTGATGCAAACTCCAAAACTGACCTCTCCTTAATCCAAAAGACATTTGGACCTGAAACCAAAACCATAGGAAGCTAGACCCAATAAGCTTTCTAACGCATCTTGAATCATCCAATTTGGATCCAAAACGAGTGAGATATGACCCGGACAAAATCCAACTGAAAAGCTGTCAAGGCCGCTAGCGGCGCTAGCCAGAGCCGCTAGCGGCGCTGACCTTGCTTCGGCCCGAGTCATTTTTCGGCCCAAATCCAAATTTCGGCTCCTCTTCAATCCTTTTCAGCCGTACAACCCTACCTCCCTCTCCTATATAAACAACCCTTCACCCTCAGTTCAAATCACACAGCCTACATTTGGCAACCTCTATTCTCAGGAGTATTAACACCGAGCTTCTCCCTCTTTCTTCCAAACTTGAGATCTATTTTTACTATTCTTGTCAAATATAGCCTACAGTTCAGGTACAAATTCCTGAGGGCTCAAATTAAATTAATTGTTTAAGTGTTTATTTTCTAAGTAGTCATAATGTAGATATCATGCTAGAATAAACGTTTTTTTGCTTCCTAAATACTGTCTGTATAGTCGTTGTGTTGCCCAACTTGTCAATCAAATGCACGTCTAAATAAAGGTTGAAATAAATGTTGTGATGCTTGTGATGAACCAATTAATAGTCTAAGTCTAGGTTGTTAATCCGATTTTGCATGGGAATTATGTCTTTAAATTATTAAGCAAACTAGAGTTAGTAGAGGCCGTTATAATACGGGCGAGTTGGGTGCCTAACACCTTCTCACCTCGTACCTTCGCCCCCGAACCCTTTATTCTTGGGTACTTATATATCTTATATAAGCGGTAGTCTTTCAAAACATATGATTAGTTCACTTTTCGCGCTATTGGGTTGTCCCTTCGGTTTGTCCCTTCGATAAAACGGCGATAGCAGATTTGTGACCTCTTTCATGGTTTTTATTTAATTCAAGTCTTTTCAAAAGCTTTTCTAACTCGATGGTCCCTTGAACTTATCTAAGCCCCCAACTGACAAATTTTCTATAAGGACGCACTCCGGGGAAAAACAAAAGGATTGGTAATGAAAAATCCCGGGTCCTTACATACCCCTGAAGAGAGGATGAGACTTGTGCCTTTTCACTTGAATGCTCTCTTCCACCTGAAGCAAGTTCAAGTTGTTTGGAACATTCTCGAGGCTGCTGTTGAATTTTGGGATGACAAACTCCATGTTTTTAGATTCAATATAATGAATTGTGTTCTCTTCCCGAAGAATTTGCCGCCATACTTGGGTTCCCTCATGATCAAGCTCCTGCACCTCCATGGCTCGGGGCCAACCTTGAAGGCTACTATAAAAGGTATCTTGGTTTATCCCCAACACAAGCCTCTTCCGTGGCTAGGACCGGTGAGCTAGACCTCAATGGTGTGATTGATATCTTTTTTCCCAAGGTAAAGGATGATCATAATGAGATATATTATAGGCGTGCTTTTATCTTATGTCTCTTACATAGGTACCTCTTTGTTGTGGAGGTAATAATGGTAAAACTTGTGCTTAGAATTGTTGAACAAATTCAAAACGATTTTACCCCTATGTCTCTTGTTCTTGGTGAAACCCTAATTTGCTTAAACCGCAAGAAACAAGAACCATCGCATGGTGGATGGACGGGAAGCCCTCTTCTCCTTCAAGTGAGTGCTTGAATAACCGCTTTGGATATTTTATAAAGTTTGAATCTTTAATGGATACCTAACTTTATTATTTTTGTGTTTGCTTGTTTTTGTAGATATGGCTTTTGGAGCACATGTGCTTCATTGAGAGGCCGGCTAATGCGCTCAAATACCAACCAAAGCAGTTTCCAGCCCGCCGAAGGCTTTATTATGAATCCACCATTGATGAATGGCGTGGATACCTTAAAGCTTGCCATTTGCTAAGATGGACTGTCAAGTGGTGGGGCCTAAAATCCGCAATCGGATGTAGCAAGGGCACGGGATATTATCAAATCCTTGGTCTTCAAATTTTGACTTACATATTTTCTAGCCGTATCATGCGGCAATATGGAAAATGCCAGATTATCCCACAGAAGGATAGTGTTGCGCCTGCTACCCGGATTTTGACTATTAGTATGGTGAGATCTTGGGAGTGTGCATGAGACCGTCGCCCAAAGTGGACCATTCCTCACATCAAGGCCCCAATGGCCATATCTTCAGCTTATGAAGGTTGGATGGATTGTAAGACTACGGAAGGCCGTCGTGCATGCAGGAAATCCGAGCAAGACGATCTTAAGGCCCAATCGGTCAAGGCTAGCTTATGTCTTTCTAACCCCAATGATCCCAAAGGGAAGGGTAAGCAAAAGGGAGTCAAGCATGTGAAAAGTGTTCTCAATCCGAAGGCCAAGAAAGCTTTAGCCAAGATCACTACTAAGCCGGAGGAGAAGCCCCTAATTCGGGCCAACGATCATGAAGCCTCTTCAAGTGTTCCTCTAATGGAGGTTGAAAAAGAAGAAGAGCCCGTGGTCCGAGAGAGATGGGCTCCCAAGGAATGTGAAGTGGAAGGCCCAAAGGTTGATGAGCCCATGGAGGATGTCGTCCCTACTACCGAAGTTACGGAGTAGTCTATTAGGAAATACTTTTTTGGAGCATGTCTAGCTTAGGATTGCCTTTTATTTGCATTAAATTCAATAAGGGTGATGTGCCTCCCTTTTTTTTTTCATTAGACTCTTTTTTTTTTTATTTAGGAATTGTCAACTCTTGTAATGGACTTTATTATTATTATTTATGGAGACATGCTCATTTTAATATTGCAACCTTGTGTTTATTATGTGCACAATTTTTTAACAACTTTTGAATGCGAATTTGATGAAGGGGCCGGGCCCAATTGTAATTGGGTTGTCCTACGTATCCTTTTAGGGGAATCAGGCCGCTCGTAGTTCTTATCCGTTTTTTTTAACATTAAATCCCCCTTTTTTTTTCTTTTCTTTTTTTTTTTTTCGGGATTAGTTAGCCTTGTGTGGGCCTCTCGAAAGTGCTATATTGGGTGTCTTGCCTAAGCATAGAACCTCTTTAATTGATCCATGTTTATCCATTGACTAAATTCAATCCCGTCTAAATCTGCCAATCTTGCAGCGCCGCCTGTTAAGATCTTTGTGATGATAAATGGGCCTGACCAGTTGGGTCGAAATTTACCTCTTGGGTCAGTGACATTGGCCCTTACTTCCTTAAGTACTAAGTCTCCAACCTTCAGGTCCCTAATTTTGAGCCTTTGGTTAAAGTGCCTAGTTTGTCTCTTTTGATAGACTCTTACATTGTGCAAAGCTTGCAACCTTTTCTCATCCAGCAAGACTAATTGGTCATATCCTGCCATTTAGTATGGGCTTTTCGAATATGTATTTCAAAGGATTTTCTCTCGATCTTATGTGGATCGTGTGCTGAAGCATGTAATGTCGTAGCTATGTAGTAGTTGCTACTAAAGCTAAGCATGTCTTTTCTAGGGTAGAATAGCGGGTTTCGTATTCCAGAAACTTCTTGCTCACATAGTATATAGCTTTCTCTTCCTTATCTATTTCTTCGGCTAGCATGGCCCCCATTGAAGTTTCTGTGACTGTGAGGTAGAGGATTAGAGGCATGCCTGGAATGGACGGTACTAGAACAGGTGGTTCGGATAGATAGGCCTTAATTTTGTCAAAGGCCTTTTGGCATTGCTCGTCCCATTCTGTCTTTACCTCTTTTTTGAGTTTCTTGAATATGGGTTCGCATGTGATAGTTAATTTGGAAATGAACCTGCTAATGTACTGGATTCTCCTAAAAAGCCTTTTATTTCTTTCTCTGTCTTCGGAGGTGGCATGTCTATTATGGCTTTGATCTTGGATGAATCAATTTCTATTCCTCTGGTGCGTATGACAAATCCTAGAAGTTTGCCGGATGTGACTCCGAATGCGCACTTTTTGGGGTTAAGCCTCATATTGTACTTCCTAAGCCTGTCAAAGAACTTTTGAAGTTAGGGTACATGCCATTCTCTGTCTTTGGTCTTTATGATCATATCATCTACATAGACTTCAACCTCATTATGCATCATGTCGTGGAGTAAGGTTGTAGCGGTTCTTTGGTATGTGGCTCCTGCATTCTTAAGCCCGAATGGTATTACTGTATAGCAATAAGTGCCCCACTGTGTGATGAAAGTGGTTTTCTCTTCGTCCTCTTTGGCCATTGGGACCTGGTTATATCCTGCGTACCCGTCCATAATTGATAGAAGGGCGTTTCCGACGGTGTTATCTACTAAGACGTCTATGTGAGGTAAGGGAAAGTCGTCTTTCGGACTTGCTTTGTTCAAGTCCCGGAAATCTACACACATTCGGACCCGTCCGTCCTTTTTTGGGATTGGGACGATGTTGGCTACCCAATCGGGGTAATTGGCCACTCTTATGAAGCCTGCCTCTAGTTGTTTCTGGACCTCTTCTTTGATTTTAAGAGCCCACTCTGGCTTCATTCTTCTTAACTTTTGTTTGACTGGTTTGCAGTCGGGGTTTAGTGGAATGGTATGCTGAGCAATTTTGCGGTCTATGCCTGGCATGTCCTTGTAGGACCAAGCGAAAACATCCGTATAATTCTTTAGGAGTGTTACAAATTGTTCGCGTTCATTAGATGTTAAAGACAAGCCTATTTGCACGTGGCGAGGCTCATCATTAGTTGCAATATTTATTGTCTCTGTTTCTTCGACTATTGAAGTCTTTTGCTCATGTTCGATAAGTTCTTTAATAACTTCTTTTGGCAATTCCGTTATATCTTCTGAATTATTAGCAGTGAGGCAATCCGAGTAAGAAAAATCGACGTTCATAACATTAGTAGAAGCGGACAATACATCAATGAGGTCATCATTAAGGACCTTAGTAATAGCAAGAATAGACTGGGGTGGACTACCCGACGCTTCTAGGATAACAAACTCAGAATCAGACTCGGAATCAGAATCAGACTCAGAATCAGAAATGGGACCTCCTGTAGGACCGTTGCGGATTGTGAACTTGTATTTAGCTCCCTTGACCGGAGTCCACTTCGTCTCGTGCTTCCAAGTGGTGCGGTCGGGCCCGATTGGGGCTATCAGCTTGGACGGGTCGAAACCTTCATTGAAAAGCACAATAAGGGGAAGTTTGGTAGTTGTCTCGTCGTACTGACGACGTTCTTCGCCAAATAAGAGGCCAAAGTCGTTGGGTGCCATGTCATTAGCCCATTCTTTAGTGAATTGGTCCTCATTGGGAGGTATGGGTGCGTCTTCACTCTTGGTGAAGCAGTCTTAGGATGCCTCAAAGCCTGGTATCAGGATCCCGTTAATTGTGTATGGTTTAGGGAATCCATAGTAAGGATATGGGTCACCTTCTTGAAAAAATTGCCCATTGAGGGTGAGGGGGTAAGGATCCATGTTGTGTGGAACAGGTTTGTTGGCCGAGCGGGCTCTTTTCTTAACCATCTCTTTGGATATGTAGGCTCTAACTTCTTGCCTTGTGGGCCTGTAGCCCAACCCAAATAGATCATTTTTTATCTTGGTGTTCCAGCAGGTTTGAGCTACCTTGGGACGAGGGCCCAAAGTGGTGCCTGGGAAGTGGCCTTGCTTTCTGAGTAAAGCATTCACATTAAGTGTGGGCTCTATTGTTTCTATGAAGGCTATCTTCTCGAAGCCCCATAACTCTTCGTCTTGCTCATTATGCTCTATCCTTAGGACTGGAGCTTTCTCAATCTGGGCTACCATAGTATCGACGCAGACTTCCAAGGTGGATCCTGCCAAGGATAGCTTTACCTTTTGATGCAGGGTTGAGGCTACAATATTTAGCCCGTGTAACCAAGGCCTTCCTAAGAGTAGGTTGAAGGTGGCTGGAATGTCAATTACACGGAACTGAACCATTTTTCGATGGGCCCAATATTGATGTTCATGGAGAAGGTACCCAATACATTCCTCTTGGAATTGTCGTAAGCCCTTAGCCCTTGTGCGGGTGTGCGAGATTATTGCAGTCTATTTTGAGGTGTTCGGCAGTCCTCAAGGGGCATACATTTACAGCAGAGCCATTGTCAACTAAAGTCATTGGGACTTGTCTTTGTTGACAGATTACAGTAAGATAAAGGGCTTTGTTGGTGGTGAATACCCTCAGGTGGAAGGTCTTTGTCAGAAAAAGTGACGAGCGTGGATGACTTTCCTTGGACCAGGAGGTTGACTACCTCTTCAGGAGTGGCATTTGGAGAAATGGTAGTTGTATTCAAGGCTTCTAGCACGGCCCTTCTATGAGTGATAGAAGTGGTCAACAGGTGCCAAATGGATATATCAGCTTTTTTTCTTTGTAGTTGCTTGAGGATGTTGGTCCCATCGTCCTCTTTTTCCATTTCTCTTTGGGCCAAATCCCTATTGGGGATGGCCACAGGCTCTACGGGTTGGATTTGAGATGGATCCATATAGATGTTTTCGGGCCTGAACTGGCGTCCTGATCTTATGAGGTAGTTTAGGGCTTTATCATCCTCTTCTTTCTCACCATCGAAGATATCATACCAGGCTTTGCCATTAGCTATGTCATGGACTTGAGGAGTCAACACATCTTCTGGATCAGTATATGACCCATTATCTTCCTCATCACTATCCCAAAGGCCGCAGACGTCCAGCGTGGACCTTGGGCTTGGGTATGGTGGTATGGCCTGTTCAATAGGTGTGATCAAATAGGATGGATCAAACCCTTCTTTTATGTCAATGGCGAAAGAATTCCTGAGGGGATTATTGTTGTTGTTGGGTGGTGGTGCATCTTTGGGCAATGGTACTGTGCCATTATCAAACAAATCCTGGATTTTATCTTTGAGAGTGTAACACTTTTCAGTGTCGTGCCCACGCCCCCTATGGTATTTGCAGAATCCAGATTCATTCCAGTATGGTGATCTTTTCTCTACAGGTGGATCGGGAGTAGGACCAATCGGATATAGATAGTCTCCTTTGATCAACTTGTCTAGAGCTTTGACATAAGTCATTCCGAGGGGAGTATACCTTCTTGGACGCCTATCAGCTATGGCATTCACTTCATTTCCTCTACTTGTGGAGGCATGGTTGGTATTGGTGTATTTCTTATCCTTATATCCACTTGTGTTGTTATTGTAAGTGACCTTGTTCTTCCCTCTTTGGAGTTGATCATCTTCAATGGCCATGCCTACTTCAGTTAATTGGGCATAGGTGGTTATGGGTTGAAACTTCATATGTTCACGGTATTCAGATGCCAAATTTTGGACTAACATTCTGATTTGATCCCTTTCAGATGGGCGATCAATCATTTCAGCAACCTTAGTCCTCCTTCTTCTCACGAAATTGGTGAACCCTTCTTTATCACCTTGCTTGGTGATGTCTCTTAATGTTATGGGTGGCAAGACATTGTCAGCATATCTCTGGAGGAACAATGTGGATAGATCTTCCCATTTTTTCAACTTTTGGGTGGGCAACTTGATGAACCAGACCTTGACAGCAGGATCCAAGGTTTGGGAAAAGAGGTGAACATACAGCTCTTGCTCAATGCCTCTAAGGCCCAATGCAGTAGTAAAAGCTCTAATGTGATCTTGTGGATCGTCGGTTCCTTTGAAAGTGGGAACTTCAGGCATGGAAAACTTAGTGGGCAATTTTCCCTTGATATGGGGAGCATAGCCTTCTGATTTGATGATCATGTCGTTGAAGACACGACTCTTGCCTAGGACAGATTCAAGCCTGTTCAGCTTGGCTTGAAGCTCTTGGACCTCTTTAGTGGAGGGTTCGACCTTTTCCTCATCGGGCTTGGGCTCATCATCATCTTTAGTAGGGGGATCCAACTTGGCGACACGGGCTTCCATATCAGTGAATCTAGCATTCATGGCGACCATTTGGGCTAAAAGGTCATCCATCTTTTGGTCAGCGGTTCTCTCAGCGTCTCCAGACATAGAGGACTTAGGTGAACTAGGTGGTGAGGCTTGAGGTGACAGTGGCGGTGTGTGAAGGTAATCGAGCCAAATGGGGCCCACTAACTGTGCTTGTGGTGAAGGTTCGAACGACAACTTGCGGACTAACCTCTTGCCGGACTCGTCTCTCTCCCACTTCCTAGGGCCGGGATCTTTACTTCTACCAATTCTGGACATAAAAAGGCCTGTTTGAGAAAATAGAAAAAAAATGGGAACCTCCACAGAATAAAAAGGTTTTATTTTAAAACAAATATGGGAAAAGAATCTAGCACTAATCCTCAACATGGTGATCTTTTGGGAAAGACGCGATTTTATGTAAATAGCATATTCTAGTCAATGATCTTTCGACTTTATTAGAATAACAAATACTCTTGACTTGCATATGGGATGAAATTCCCTAATTTAAGGAAAAAAGAAATACTATTGACTTACATATGGAATGAAATTGGACTCTTTTTTATTTGGTGAAAGATCATTGACGGGAATATATTATTCGCATGCAATCTAATTCTTATTGAAAGGAACGTCTTCCTAACATGGTCACTAGCATTGTCGAAGTCATACAGGGATTATGTTTCCTAAACAGAAGGGATTCTAGACTCTATTTGTAAACCTAACAAAACGTACAAGCAAACACAAGGGAAACCTTCCCTAACCAGAACTCAATATAAGAATCCTAAGGGGGGATCTAGTCCTAATATTCTATGGAAACTAATCACATAGCAAGGAAACAATCAATAATAATATGACAAGTAAACCAATTAGCACCTTGATATGGACTATCGGACATAATGCAATAGTTGACACAATCTATGGTTGAATAGGGTAACCCATGACCGGATGCCTTTTGTCATCTATGGGGTGCATAGTAAGACTAGACATACCGTTTTACACATCTCGAATGGAAACATGTAAATGCCATTGGGTGGAACACGACTACGTGCAAAGGTAATTCGGACCGAGTGGGTCACTAGCCTAAGTCATAGACAATGTTCCAAAGGGTAAATCCTGTTTATAGAGTGGTGATGTCTTTCGACATCTTGCGATGATAACGCATGCAGTATGAATGATATGGATGCAAAAGCAAAGAAACTAAACACATACGGTGATTGAACCAAATAGCTAAAAATAAATCATTGACATGGATAAGTGTTCGAATTACATCCTCTTATTAAGTCCCCAGTGAAGTCGCCACTGTAAGAACCCTCGCCTTTCCGACGCCTTTCCGCGAATCGATTTTTAGTTGGAATTAATGGTTCTTAAATAATATGTCGCATGCGATTCAAACTAATTATAAGGAACAACAATTTGCAAATAAGAAGCCGCCCCCAATTTCTAAGGAAACAATTGAAAACCATCAAAAGGTGCACCCAATTCCTGTTGGGAATTGACTCATGCCCATGGGGACTAAATATTGAGTTCGGGGATGTAGGTACGAAATAAATAAAACGAATCTCATCTAAATCGCCCGTATAAACGGCCTCTACTAAGATTATTCATGTCAAATATTTATTTATCCTATATGGTTCCATACAAATCCGGTCGTCCAAGATCCTAAATTAACTAGGCGGGTTGAGAACAACCAAATTACCTATGTCATCACTTTGCATAATTTATATCCAATTTACATGCATACTACTAACAGGCATTAACAATATGTAAAGCATTAAATTAACGCTCCAACCTACCAACTTTGCTAAACGCGCCAAGTATTGTATATTCACATCAACAAAACCGTTAGTATCTTCAAAAGAATATTAATGATGTAAAGACAATAACTTTATGCTAAAATAAACCTAGGAGGCTACTATATGCATGCAAAACTACAAAAAGATGCAAACTTGCATAAACTAATAAAAAGATGCTAACTTTTTATTAACTAAACATGCATAATTATGTACAAAACCCAAAGCATGCAAATTTATTCAACCATAATCAAAAGCTAAATAAAACATTAATAAACAGTAAATAAGAGATTTAATAAAGAATTAGGCCCTCAGGATGGTTAACCTGGACGTTCTATTCAAACGGGACTAGTAGAATTGGGATTGCTTTTCGATCTTGGTTGCTAGGTTAGGTGTAATGCTTGCTTGGATCTTCAGATTTCTGAATTCTCTTTGATTTGGGGAAATATATGCTCTCAATGCTCTCAAAATTGTGAACTGACTGACCTCTTCCAAAAGAGGGTGAAAAGGAGTATTTATAGAGTTAGGGGACAAAATTAGGGCCTTAGGGCAAGAAGCCCGGCGCCAAAACTTGGCCCAGCCAAAAAATCGGTTCAGCGGCCCCACGGAGGGCAGCTGGGGCCGGCGGCCGCCGGTTGGGCTCAGCGGCTGGCCTCATGGCCCCCGCTGTCACGCGTTGGCCGCCGAGCAGGCTGCGATGGCCGCCGGGCCTGACGACGCGCGCGTGACTAGGGTTTTTTGACTTTTTTTGCTCTGTAAATTACGAAATTGCCCTTGGGCTGACCCAGGGAGCCGGAATTGAGCGGTTTTGACCCAAATCTTCGAGACGCGATATCTCTTGATCCGGGAACCTGATTGAGGCAAGGTCAAAGGCGTTGGAATCCTTATAACAATGGCTATCCAATGATTGAGGTTTCAAGGAATTTGGTCTAGATTTCCGCACAATGTCATTTTCTACTTACGTCCATGTTAATCCATTATCATCATCATCGGGCGTTGCGGTGTCAGGGGATGAGAACCGATTAGGGTGTCTACCCCGCGTTCACCCAATTGGGCGGGGATGGGGTGGGGATGGTGTTAGGTTCCTGGTTTGATGATAACAAACAAAGTATCCTTATTTTCGTTTAACTAGCAATGATGGAAGGTTTACTTAAGCATGCAAGAAGTGAAAACGCTTGATGCTTGATTGCTCATGAAGATGCTTGGTTCCTCATCAAGACATGAAGACTATGTAATGTAGTTAAGTGCATTTGTTAATAGTCTTTATGTACTATGCTTGACTGTTGAGTAAGAGTCTAATTGGTCATAACAAAGGGAACGAGGTTATATAGGACTTAGTGCTTGTGTCTGAGAGTATAGGGGAGCAGCCTTGTGTAAGGACCTGGGATTTCTACGGCCACGGAGTGCGTCCTTAGAGAAAATTTGTCAGTTGGGGCCTTAGATAAGTTCAAGGGACCATCGAGTTAGAAAAGCTTTTGAAAAGATTTGAATTGAATAAAAACCATGAAAGAGGTCAGAAATCTGCTATCGGCGTTTTATCGAAGGGACAAACCGAAGGAACAAACAAATAGCGCGATAAGTGAACTAATCATGTTTTTAGAAAGACTCCCGCGTATATAAAACATATAAGTACCCAAGAATAAAGGGCTCGGGGGCGAAGGTACGAGGTGGGAAGGTGTTAGGCACCCAACTCGCCCGTTTTATGACGGTCTCTACTAACTCAAGTTTGCTTAATAATTTAAAGACATAATTCCCACACAAACCGGATTAACAACCTAGACTTAGACTATTAATTGGTTCATCACAATCATCACAACATTTATTTTTAACCCTTATTTAGACATGCATTCGATTGACAAGTTGAGCAGCACAACGGTTATACAGACAATATTTAGGAAGCAAAAAAAAGGTGACCTAGCATGATATCTACATTATTAAAAATAAACAGTTAAGCAATTAATTTAATTTGAGCCCTCAGGAATTTGTACCTGAACTGTAGGCTATATTTGAAAAGAATAGTAAAAATAGATCTCACGTTTGGAAGAAAGAGGGGGAAGCTCAGTGTTAACTGTAGACGGTGTGTTTTGAACTGAGGGTGAAGGGTTGTTTAAATAGGCGTGGGACATAGGGTTGTACGGCTGAAAAGGAGCCGAAATTTTGATATGGGGAGAAAAGAGATTCGGGCCAGAAGCAGGGTCAGCCGCTAGCGGTCTTGGTCAGGGCCACTAGCGGCCTTGGAATTTTGGTCAGCGCCGGTAGGCCGCTGACGGCTGTCAGCTTGCTAGCTGGATGTTTTCCAGGCCATATCTCACTCGTTTGGGCTCCAAATTGGATGATTCAAGAAGCGTTTGGAATCTTATTGGGTCTATTTTCAAATGGTTTTGGTTTCAGGCCCAAATGTTTTGTAGATCTCGAAATATACCCGAAAGAGTAAAGAGAGGTCAGTTTTGGAGTACGCGTTAATGTTGGGCTTGTAACTCCTTGGTTGGAAATGTGGTGTGGGCTCATAATATGTCATTGGAAAGCTATTTGAAGAAGGAATCCAGAAATATAAGGCTCACAAATTATCTCAACCAAATATACTCCCTAATGGGGCTGGAAACACAGTCCATAGTATTCGGTTACATCTGTTTTGACCCTAAACTTTGTTTGGCCATAACTCTTAGGTGTGGAATCGTATATGGACACGGAAGGAAGCAATGGAAATCTTTTGAAAGGGGATTTTAAATGAAGTGGAAATGAAGGAGTAATCAAGGAAAAACCTGAGACCTTATTTTACCTATCAATGCAAAAATAGCAGTTCAAGTTTATAAATTACTCCTTTCATCATCGGGCTTTTGTGGAGAAATCTGAAGGCGCTATTTTGGCGTCTACAGAAGCCCCCACTTTGATCGAGCTTGAGTAAAAGTGAAGATCAAATTACTTCGAATGAGACATGCAAGATGCTGATGTGCACTTGGTGTGTGAGAGTGTACAGTATGCATGCATATGAAGACAAACCTGAGTTGGGACATGCTCGTAGTGTGCTGTGATTTCATCCCTGTGAACACAAGAGAAAATAAAGGTTATGGTAGGAGGATAGAACACCACTCATAGATAGTCTAAACGTCTGCTGGGGACCTGTATTAAGAGTGAATGAAAAAGTTAGTAATACTTTGAGAATGATCAACGTGGAGTGCTTCGACAAACAGTGACTAAACACCACTCGACGGATGTCGAGATTCCGTCCCTGTACGAGAAACGAAAAAGTCAACGAGACAACGCGATTAGTAACATGAGAGTGAATAGTATAAATGCTTTATCGAGCAAACAGTGACTAAGCACCACTCGACGGATGCCGAGATTCCGTCCCTGCACAAGAAACGAAAAGGTCGACAAGACAGCACGATGAAAATGACGGCTGTAAAATGGCTAAAACATATGAACAGTTTAAATGCAATAGCTTAAGCAATCATTGACTGAAACATTTAAAAAAATAACGGACAGTATAACCGCAACAGTTTAAGCAATCATTGACTAACACAAAATAAGTAACTTCGTAGAAGGACAGTTTAACCGCAATAGCTTAAGCGATCATCGACTAGCCCCAAAATTTGTGACCTCGCAGAGGGACAGTTTAACCGCAATAGCTTAAGCGACCATTAGCTGACCCCAAATTCGTAGTTTCGCAGAAGGACAGTTTAACCGCAATAGCTTAAGCGATCAGTGACTGGCCCAAATTTGTAGTGTTGAGTTGCTTAGTAAGTGCCGATAAAAATTTTCGGGCTCATAAAATTTCTTGGGCGCTCCGGGCGGTGAGAGTCGTCGCAGTGTAGATCCGAGTTTCACTCTTTGGGACCTGCAAAAATAAACGATTTAGTTCTACCTGAAAATAGTTGGTACCGTAAAATAGGCCAACTGTCGAATTTGAACTTGTGGGCCAGAGTGCTTCGCTCCCGCGCGCTTGGTACTGACATCTGCCGGAAATGAACTGTGGTAACGAACTTTGGACTGGAAAAGGGGCCGTAGGACAGCAAAGGGGCCCGCGCGCTTGGCTGTTGTTGAAAGGTTATCTCCATTTTTGGTTGTAGTCGGAAGGTCGCTTATGGGCTTCATCATGAGTTCCTGGCTTGCTGGTTTCGATGGAGAGCAGGTAGACTAAAACCTGCAGTGAAAATATGCACATAGGAAAAAGATGCAATAGAGATGCCCCATTTTTTATGGCAAAAGGCACAAGACATGACATAGTAATATGTGTGGGGCACAGGGGGATTGACATGTAAACACGTAGGGACTCAAGACACTGAGAAATTATGTACACATGCATGCCTTTGAAGGCGACTCTAATACTTATGCAGATATGATGTATGCAGACTCTATTGACTCACAGCTCCATGCAACCTAGCCTAACATGCACGACTCTCCTATAGGGTCTGGAGAGGGTCTTCATATGGGAAAAGTTTTTGTGATCAAGAAGTTCATTCCTATGGTGATCTTGACCGAGTATGAGACAAGTGGACAAGACTGGGTGCAGTCAAGGAAGAATCAGCCCCCAGTTTGATGTGTGGTTCTTGATGGTTATGACCTACTCGAGGAGCTATGGGTGTTGATGCAGCGGTACAAAATATCCTATCTTAAGGTATGGGGACGAAATGGCCAACTTGGAACGTAATGGACAAATAACCACTCATTCTGAAAAAGCCCCCAGTTGGGAAGTCTATGAGCAAGCTTACGAGAAAGGTGATGAGTATGACCTCTAGACGACTGATCAAAGAGCGCCTACATGAGAAACAATATTCTAAATCCTAGGAAATTTAAGTTGCCTCAAGATATTGAATTTGTTTTATATTATTTTTTTTTTGGTTGCCCTAACTTTTGCCTAGGCCGCCCTTTCGGGTTTTCAACCTACCGGGCTCATTTTTTTTTTTTAGCCTTAAATGAGAATGGTGGAATGGGAAAACTCCTTATGATCATGTGACAAAGTGATTGTCGTGGCCGGACCTCTTTGAGGTTTCCTACGAATCCAAATTGTGGAATCAGGCCAACGTAGTTCGGGACTATACAATTGAATGGTCGTACCTCTTGGAGGGCTTTTGGTTTGTAATGTCAGGCTGGGTTGAGGTGTCAAAGAAAGGATAAAGGCTCAAATAAACCCAATGTAAATCCCCTCCCCAAAGTATGCTAGATGGTATAGAAGTTTTTGATCTAGGCGAGGTGGCTAAAGGACCTATGTTTAGGTAATGTCACCGTTTGGTTGTGCTTGAAGTGTTTGCACACTTTTGGATCTTTGATCGCTCTTGAATTTTTTTCTCTTTTGTTTTTTTTTTTTGTTTTTGCTTTTGAACTTTCGAGTTCTCTCTTCTTCTTTTTTTTTTTTTTTTTTTTTTTTTTGCATTTCTCTCGGTGGCTTTTTGTTTTTGTAGGTCGGTCCACCTTGCCTAGAAGGTTGCTTCTACTCCCATGTCGCACACACCCATTCCCCGGGTAAGGATAATGTGGTTAAGAAATGAAAGGCTATGTGTTTAAGGCTCAAAGGGTTGCAAGTGGTAATGATGTATGGGGTAGTAAAGGATATTGATGTGAGGTGCCAAATGAATGCCTCATGTCCTCAGCATGGACGGTTCAACTGTATGTCCTCTATGGGGATGATCATTAGGGAGTTGTTGCTTAATGTTTTCCACAATGGAGGCTTTCTTTTAAATTTTTTTTTTTGATTTTTTTTTATTCCGTCATAGGAAACTTAAGTTCGTCATAGAATTGAATAAAGAACGATGATGGGAATCAAAATGCAATCTTTATTTAATTGAAGAAAAACATTACACGAGAAGTAAGCTAGACTCTATGGACGAATTGAAAAGACAACTAGACATCATTAAACTTGACTGGACTCAACTAGACTTGCACACTAGGAAACTTAGACTTTCTTCAACTTCTCGAGCATAGGCTGTTCATAGGGATATGAAGGATAGCCCCCTGTAGATACTCGCGTTGTTCACGATTTAAGTGGAATTCTTAAGAAGGTTATCTTCAATTAGGATGCCCACAACATAGAGCCGGTTGTAGGAGTCAATTGCTTGATACTTGAGGGGTTCCTTGTAAGCAGGTTGCAGGTTCTTGATGAGTTGGCGGATTTGATCAGTTTGCGAAGGTTGCTCAACCAGTTCGGCTATCTTTAGCTTCCAACGCCTAAGGAAGGCAGTGAATCCCTCATCTTCTTCTTGTTTGGTGATCTCTAACTCTCGAAGGGTCATAGGTAGAGCAACATTTTCCTTGTAGCATGCAAGGAAAACTGTGGTAAAATCGGACCAAGTTGGGTTGCTTTCCAGATCTAGGGAGTAGAACCATCGTCGAGCATGTGTATTAAGGGTCTGGGGAACCAGATGGGCATAGAGTTTCTTGTTGATTCCCCTTAGAGCCATAGCAGTAGTGAAGTATTTCAGGTGATCTTGCGGGTTGTCGACTCCTGTGAATGTGGGTACTTCAGGCATAGAGAATTTGGCCGGAAGGTTACCCTTGATCTTAGTGTCAAACTTTCCTACATTGGCACTATAGTTGGAGATCAAGCCGCTACTCTTGAGCACAGAGGTGATCTTATCCAGCATGGCATCTGATTCTTCTTCCTCAGAATCGGAATCGGAATCGGAAGGGATCCTTGACTCTTCTTCTCTTTTCCTCTCTATATCTTCAACCATGAGTCGAACCCTTTCTAACTCACTCATGAGGTCATCAAGTCTTTCATCGGTGGTCTTAGGCATTGTGAAGTTTGGGGGTGTGATCGGTGAGGTAAAGGATGTATTGAGTGGTGGCGGGCTTTGTGGCGATGATGGATTATAGGGTGATGGCCTTTTGGAATGTGGTGGTGTCTTGGAAGTAGCTTGTACACGAACCAGTTTGCTGGACGATCGAGCCCAACCTTTGTCACGTAACTCTTCCTCGAGCCCCCAATCCTGAACACAAGTCTCAACTTAGAAAGACGCCAAATAAAGGACTTGAAAACAAGGACTCATTTTTTCAGAAGACCCTCGATAACCCCTAAAGTGAATGAATCTAAGGACGTCTTATATGAACTTGAATGCATGATGACGACAATGCAATGACAGAGTTACGACAACAATATGCAAGATGCATGCTGGACTGACCTTGACATGTATGACAATGTATGGATGCTTCCTAGAATGACCCTAGAGCACTTAATGAATAACTTGTCTAGACTTCTAGTGCATGAGACGTAATGAACAAATGGAGACATTGATGAATGCAAGACTCGAATTTTTTAAAAAATGCTTATGCGAAATGACGACAATGCAAACATGACGACTAGTTATGAATCCTAGCATGGAGCGTCTAATACATACAATGCAATGCAATGGAAAGTAATGGAAAAGAATAAAATAAAACCTAAGCCTAAATACCCGATTATTTCCCCTCATATCAAAGGAAAAATGAAGTCGATGAATGAAAATGAGAAAAATAGAAAAAAGATGGACCATCTTATTTTTTTTTAGACTCAAAGAAAGTGGAAAATGGGATAAATAAAAAGAGAATTTCGGAATTTTTTTTATGATTTTCCGATATGTTTTTTTTTTTACGCCTTTTTTTTTTATTTAGTGCCATTTTTTTTTGTTTTTGTTTATTTTTTTGCTTTTTTTTTTGCCGAATCTGAATTACATCAAAAAAAGAAAAAAAAATATGGGAGAGGGGAAATTGGAAGATTGATTCTTTTTTTTTTTACTAAAACGATCCTAGAAAATTGTTCATGACTTTTTAGAATATATCATTGGGAAAATGATGACTGTTCATTGAATTTGAATTCTCGCACCATCTTCGGGCATTTGGAACTAGCTAAAAATAAAAAAAATGACTCCTAGCACGTAAGTACATGTTGGCATATAGTCACGTAAATCATGCATTTATGCAAGCATCATAACAACGTAGTTTACAAGCAAACATGTGATCAGACGGGCATTACGACGACACATGCACAACAAGCAAGCGGATGCACAAATGTGGGTTAAAGGCTTTTGGCTCCTGTGAGGTTACCACAACAAATTACAATTTCCGTTCGGCGGATGGCCGACACATCGATTGTAATTCTTTTCATCAACAAAGGATTGATGAGTCATGGGTGAGGAAGCGTCGATTTGCACGATAGGACAACTGTATATTCCTCTAGATATACGGGTTGTCTATGAATTGCGACACAAACTTCCTCGAGGGTCGATAAGGGTCAAAAGGTTGTGCAAAAGCACATGCGAATGATGCAAAAAAATATATGGAACATGTTATTTAAACAATTAAGCAAACTTAACTTTCGAGTCTCACCCTCTTAAATAAATTCCTAGTGAAGTCGCCACTGTAAGGACCCGGGATTTCTACGGCCACGGAGTGTGTCCTTATAGAAAATTTGTCAGTTGGGGGCTTAGATAAGTTCAAGGGACCATCGAGTTAGAAAAGCTTTTGAAAAGATTTGAATTGAATAAAAACCATGAAATAGGTCTCAAATCTGCTATCGGCGTCTTATCGAAGGGACAAATCGAAAGGACAACCCAATAACGCGATAAGTGAACTAATCATGTTTTTAGAAAGACTCCCGCTTATATAAAAACAAATCAGTACCCAAGAATAAAGGGTTCGGGGGCGAAGGTACGAGGTGGAAAGGTATTAGGCACCCAACTCGCCCGTTTTATGACGGCCTCTACTGATTCAAGTTTGCTTAATAATTTAAAGAAATAATTCCCACACAAACTGGATTAACAACCTAGACTTAGACTATTAATTGGTTCATCACAAGCATCACAATATTTATTTTTAACCCTTATTTAGACATGCATTCGATTGACAAGTTGAGCAGCACAACGATTATACAGACAATATTTAGGAAGCGATAAAAACGTGACCTAGCATGATATCTACATTATGACTACTAGAAAAATAAACAGTTAAGCAATTAATTTAATTTGAGCCTCAGGAATTTGTACCTGAACTGTAGGCCACATTTGACAAGAATAGTAAAAATAGATCTCAAGTTTGGAAGAAAGGAGGGGAAGCTCAGTGTTAATACTCCTGAGATTAGAGGTTGTCAACTGTAGACAGTGTGTTTTGAACTGAGGGTGAAGGGTTGTTTATATAGGTGTGGGACGTAGGGTTGTACGGCTGAAAAGGAGCCGAAATTTGGATTTGGGGCGAAAAAATAGTCGGGCCAGAAGCAGGATTAGCGCCGCTAGCGGCCCTGGAATTTTGGTCAGCGCCGCTAGCGGCCCTGGCCAAGGCCGCTGACGGCTGTCAGCTTGCTAGCTGGATGTTTTTCGGGCCATATCTCACTCTTTTGGGCTCTAAATTGGATGATTCAAGAAGCGTTGGAAAGCTTATTGGGTCTAGTTTCAAATGGTTTTGGTCATGATATGTCATTAGAAAGCTATTTGAATAAGGAATTCAAAAATATAAGGCTCACAAATTAATTCAACCAAATGAACTCCCAAATTGGGCTGGAAACACAGTCCATAGTATTCGGCTACATCTGTTTTGACCCTAAACTTTGTTTGGCCATAACTCTTAGGTGTGGAATCGTATTTGGACACGGAAGGAAGCAATGGAAAGCTCTTGAAAGGGGCTTTTAAATGAAGTGGAAATGAAGGAGTGATCGAGGAAAAATCTGAGACTTTATTTTACCTATCAATGCGAAAATAGCAGTTCAAGTTCATAAATTACTCCTTTCATCATCGGGCTTTTGCGGAGAAATCTGAAGGCGCTATTTTGGCGTCTGGAGTTTGAAGGAACAAGAGGGGAACAATGCTTTGAACCCTGTTCCTTCTACCGGTGTATCTGGACGAGTTTTGCATAAAGCCATATTTATTATTTCTGTGAATATTTGTGTATTATCTTTTTAGATCGTCAAACAGATATTCTTCTGGAGAAATATAAATTATTTTGGACAATTGAATATTGCAAAATCGTATTTTAACATAAAAGTATTTTATTTTGAAAAGATATTATCTTGAAAAAGTATTTTACTTGGTGGCCAAGTCTATAATATTTTGGTAAGTCAATTATCTTTTGGAATATTTCTAATTATCTTTTAGAGATTATATTCTGATAGTTTACTTAGCATGTTGGCCGAGATTTTCTGTTAAGATTAATTTGGACGTTTTATTATCTAGGTTGTTTAAGGAAAGGTCTTTAATCTTTACTTAAACTCTATCCTATGTTTTAGAAATTCTATCTTTTATCTTCTGAAAAGATTTAACCTGGATTGATTGAGCTTTTATGCCTGCCTATATGATGCTCTTGATAGACTCAGTTGTCCTTTAAGCTTTGCGTGCATAATTTAGGTCAGAGTCATTGCTGCAAAGCAGTCATATCGTCCACGCCAGGTACGTCCTGTGCTTACATAAGAACAACCTTGAACCTTGTTCCCTATCTTGGTCAGTTTGAGTTTTACTTAGATTGGTCATTGCATAATAGGTTTTCTATAGTCTTATTCAGCTTGTTATAGAAGCTTGTTATAGGATAAACAATCTGGTAGTCTGTAATAGCTCTAGATTAGTGAGAAGCGTAGAGTTTTCCTTCAAGCCAGTGTGTGACTTGGTAGGAATTACAATACATTAGAGTACTGCGTTTTATCTTGTTTTGGCTCTAGTAAAAAGATAAGTAGTGTGACAAAATTCCTAGTAATTTGGTCGTGCTTTTTACTGTACTGAGCCTAGGAGGTTTTCCACGTTAAAAAAGGCTTATGTTATTTACTTATAGTCTTCTACATTGTGCTTACTCTGCTGCATAGGGACAACATTCACAACGTTGTTCTTATCACTGTTCTAAAGTAGCAAAAGTCTGTGTTATTCGAAAAGTAGGCGTCCCTCTATTCACCCCCCATCCCTCTAGAGTTACTTAGTGCACCCTTTAGTTGGTATCAGAGTAAGGTTGCTCATTAAGAGGTTAACACCTTGAGTTTTTCGCAAAAATGAGTGCATCCAGTGAGATGAGGGAAGGACAAACCATCAATCGTCCATCATTATTCAGTGGAGATTACTACTCCCGGTGGAAGAAGAGAATGTAACTTTTTATCAAAGCTGAAGATTATGAGTTATGAAATATAACTCAGAAGGGAAACCTGGTCGTGGAGCAAGTGGATAAACACGGTGTCAAAACTATCAAGCCTCTAGAGAACTGGTCAAACACTAATATCAAGCTTATGGAAAAGAATGCAAAAGGCATCAAACCTTGCATTGTGGAGTAGATGCAAGTGAATACAATCGCATTCAAGGATATGATACTGCTCAAAGCATCTGGAAAACACTGGAGACTTCTTATGAAGGTACCTCACTGGTGAAGCAATCCAAAATTGATATGTTGGTTAGACAATATGAATTGTTCAACATGGAACCAATGGACACCATCAAAGATATGTATGCCAGGTTTAACAATTAATATTCTAAATCAACTTAAGTCCCTTGGCAAACCTTTTGTTGAGGAGGATGTTGTTAGGAAGCTGCTAAGAAATCTATCAACTGATATCAAATGGACACCCAAAGTGATAGCCATTCGGGAAGCAAGAGATCTCACCATCATGAAGGTTGAAGATTTAGTTGGTAACATAATGACTCATGAGTTGCAGATTAAGTCTAATGAAACCAAAACGGAAAAAGAGATAGCTTTCTAAGTGGAGGAATTTCTTCAAAATGATCTAGATCTAAGTGAACGTGAAATCAGTTGAATTGCCAAGAAATTTGAAAAATTTTATGGCAACAAAGCAAGCTTTAACCAAACTACTTCAAGTTCAGGAAAAGGTGGAAACTTTGACAAGTCCAAGGTCACATGCCACAAGTGCTCAAGACTCGGTCATTTCGAAAATGAGTGTCCTGAGCCAGTTGAGAACAAGCAGACAGAACAACGTTCATCATACTCCAGGAAGCCAGAGAAGTTCACCAAGAGAGAAGTAAGATACGTGAACATGATAGCATGCTGGTCAAATAATGAGGATGATGATGAACCAGACACTGAAGTAGCAGATCTATGCATGACGGCCAGAACTGACATTCCTTCTGAGAATGAAGAAGCTGAGGTAGGTATTCTTAAGAATAAAAATCAAGTTGCTTATTGGTCTAGAGATAAACTGCTTAAAATGATTCTTTCTATGATGGATCAGTATGAAGAGTTAAACATTAAAAATAAAATATTTTGCATGCTTATAAAGACTCGAAAGAGGGCATAAGTGATTTGTTAGAAATCAAAATCAATTATGAGAAATCTTTAAAAGTCCTCAAAAAAAAAAAAAAATAAAGATCTCAAAGAAACAATGTGCAAAATGGAAGGAACATTGTCTAATCTTGAAATTAAATGTTTATCTCTTGAAACTGATCTATCTAAGAAAACCTTTGAGCACCTAGAACCTATATATGTGTGTGATGAAACTGGTCAAGATGAGTTGAACTCTGAATGTGATAGTCTTAGAATTCAATTGGAAAAAGAACTTGAAAAAACTAAGGACTTTAAAGGGAAGCTGGATGAGGTTCAAGAAGAACTAGTTTGTCTTAACAAATGGACTAGTTCATCTCAAGCCTTAAAATGGCTAAATGATCATCACAATATGTAATACCTCGTATTATTATTCATTTTAGAATAATAATTACCTAAAATAAAATGTAATTTTGAATTTAAAATATTAATTGGGCTCATTAATTAAAGTACCTAATTATTATATGGGTTTTATTTTGGATCTAATTGAATTAATTAGGCCAAAACTAATTAAGTAATTTGGGTTTAGGCATTTCGGTAATTGCCGAAAATAATTAAGCCTAACTGGGCCATTATTTTCGGTTCTCCTAGCCGAAAATATAAAAAAATCAGTTTTTATTTTGCAAAAATTATTTCCTAGAAAGATTAGATTTTGGGAGGCTTGACTGGTTATGAGTTTATTAGGAAGTTAGAGGAGATAAGGAAGGAGTTGAATTAGGGATTTGGTTTCCTAAATGGACTCAACTTCCTCACTCATCAACTTAACCTAGAGAAAAAAAAAATAAACAAAAGTCAATTGCTCTCTCTCTCTCTACCTCACGTTCGACCGAAGCCCTAGAGGAAGAAGAAGAAAGAGCTTTTCCTACTCTTTCATTATTCATCCTCTTGTCCAAGTTTGATCCTTTTTAATTCCAAGTAAGTGTTTATTGCTTTTTGATTATTAAAGGTTTTGTTCTTGATTCAAATTCTTCGTATTTATGAACCCTAGTTGTTTATGAACAAACCCTAAGTTTATATTTTGACCTAGGGTTGCTAGATTCTACCATTTTGCATATTAGAATCATGATTAGGGTTGGGTTTGATGTTTTTATTGAATTTGAATCAAAGGTTGAGTTTAAAGGTTGAATCTTGTGATTTTATTAAATGTGGAAATTTATTAACTATTTAGGTTTAATTTAGATTTGAAATTTGATAACTTGATTAAAAAAAAAAAAAAAAGATTTGGACCGTGCGACACGGCAGCACCCTGCCGTGGTGCAGCAGCCGTCAGCGCCGGGCTGCTGGCCATGCATCCATCAGTGGCGGTTGCTCGACGCCGTCAGCCGTTTCTGCGGGGATCGGCGACGGTGGTGGTGGTGTTTGAGTGGTGTTTTGAAGGTTTGACTTGTTTTTTGACTTGTTGACTTCAATTAGGGTTTATGGAAAGTTTTCCTTTTTGGCTTTTTAAAGTTTTTTTTGAAAAGTCTAAGGTTGGATGAGTAATTAAATTCCAACAACTTAATGATTTAAGTTTAGGGTGCTAAACCATCTTTAAAGCTTAATTAAGAGGTTTAGAGGTCAAAGTATTGACTATGAGTTTATTGTGAATTTGTTAGGGCCCGTTGACCACTGAACGTAAGGAGCTTACGTGGTTTGTTGAGTTGCCTTTTCTTTGCTAAAGGTAATTCATTGTTAGTAATTTCATGTCTAGTGTTGGATTTAGAATGATAATTCATATTTAAACTTGTGACATGGAATAATTGTAATTTATTTGCTTGTGTTAATTCATATAGAATTATGAGATAGTGAATGCGTGTGATAAATGTTGGAGATTCGCTTTGTGTAGCAATGACTACTTGTTGAGATTCAATATTATATGAGAATACATTTTTAATTTTTGTAATTACGTGGAGTAATTATTTGTGATGTTGAACTAAAGATATGTTAACATTTGTTCAATTTGGATATAGCCTATCATCATTTGGATCATGTTTGTGAGCATGTTGGTTCAATAAGTTAATGATATTTTTACTATTGATTTGGTAAACAATATTGAAAGCCTAGAAAAGGTATATTTTTAGGTGGTGGTGAATAGGGTATTAATGCTCATTCATATGAAATTATTGCCATCGGAAATGTGGACCTTAATTGTTCATTTTGTAACCGTGTAGCAGTTACTTGAGATGCCAATATATGTGTGTTACTTGTTATGTGATCACTTTATAAAAATGAGTTGAGAGTTAAGATTTCTTTGGTAATGGATCCACCGAAGGATGCGAATGGGAATTTGTCACTTGTTACGTGTAGTGGGACTATAACTATGGGTATGACCCCAACGTATTGAAATCTTGTATTCATATTGAGTAATTGGGCGAGTGGTTCTTTGGAACAGTTCTTCCTATATACGTAAGGGTTGAAGGAGGGTATGCATACTTAGGAACATAGGAAGTACTTCTGGGAGTCATCTATACTCCGGGACGGTTGATCCCTCTTTTTGCCAATGTGCACGGGACTAAGATCCTATTAAATCGACTGCGGTTGGTTTGACTATTCTTGCAATTCTCTTCTCTCTAATGAACTTGGCTAATGGATAGTAATAAATATTGGATTTATAATTTTGTGTTGATACGTATCTTTAAATTAAAGCATGTTGTCTTTTATTTTCATAAAGCATGATTATTTATTTTATTAAGCATGTTGGCTTAACTTGGGGATTTAAATGGACTATGTAGTTATGAATTACTCAACGTAGCTAATTGGTTGTTTTTCTTTCTACTTGTGTTTGTTGTCCATTTTGTTGAATTGCCCTATGAATTAATCATAATAAGAATTAATAATTGCATTATTGGTTGAACTATGGAAACCGATCTTTACTTAATATGGTAATCGTAATGTTTTGCTAGAAACCAATTACGGTTTGTGGGCCCGAAAAGAGTTTTTGGACTTACTGCCTGATTAAGTAAACCAGCAGGGTCGCACACTTAACAGCAGACTCGTTTTATTAGAAGGGTCTAATTCGGATTAGGCCCATCACACACTTAACCTAATCAGCCCTCCTGCCTCCCTATATATATCGTGACTCCTAATCAGTTAGAATACACGTTATAATCAGTTTTTACGAAACCCTAACTATGTGTCGTTAGACTAAGGAGAGAACCGAGGTTGTGAACGGGATCGTTGTACTAGCATACTGACGTGTGGACTTGAGCCTGTGTGTGGATACCAATTGAGGAACGATATCTGACGTGTTCATCCATACCCAATCACTGTTCATCCAACCAGCGACCAAGGAGTAAGGTAGGATTTCGATTTGATATTTAATTACAGTAATCACATGCTTTTCTGGATTAATCGAATTTCTATTATGCATGTATGATTATGTTAGTAGTTAGAAATTCCTTCACATTTCTCTTCAATGATGGGCCTATAATAAACCTATATGGAATTCGTCTATATGGGAGAGTAGATTGAAAGGATTGTGTTAGCTCGTGTTGGGAGCTAGAAGAAGGCCACACAACAAGATAGCATATCTTCTAAAAAAATATTTATCTTATTTGTTTAGACTTTGGGATTTGTTTTATTAAGACTTGTATTGTAATGGGAATTAATAGTTTACTACTCCCTCCGTCCCCTCTTTACTTGGGAACTTTCCTATTTAGGATGTCCCTTCTTTACTTGGGCATTCCCTCATATAGTAAGAAAAAACTAATAAAATTACTTATGTACCCTCACTTTAACCCTTATTACTTTTCTAAATATGTCTTATTAATAATCCAATTAACCCACATTAATTTCACTTAACAACCATAATTTATTCACCCCTTCACTCTCTCTCCTGACATTTCATCTACCCCCTCAAAATTCATTTACTCTTCTGAATAAATCTCAACCACATTTTTTACACTCTATCTACTCTCTCCTGATATTTCATCTACCCCCTCAAAACACCATTCCATTTACTCTCTCTTTCTCCTTGTTGCTGTTCTCCAAGCTAAGAACCCTAACTTTCTCTCTCATCAAACCGCCGCCCATTTTTGTCATCTGAGATCTACCTTCTCTCTCTATCTACGAACTAACTCTCTCCATCTCTCTCTCTCTCTCTCGATCTCTCTCGATCTCTCTCTCGTTCTTGCTAGACTTGTCGATCAAAATCTCGACCAAGTCCTTCTCTGTCTTTTCACTGTCTCATTCGGCTCATTAAATAAAAAATGGGAAGCAAAATTGAGTTTGACTCGGTTGATTCCGATGAGACCTTGGCACCTAACACAGACCCAGATAAAGATGAGGGTTGACTTATAAAACAACAAGATCCTATGATTGTTGAGGATTCGTTTGATAGCAGCAGAAAAGCAAAAAGGATTGTTGAGGAAGAAGAAATTTCATCCAAAAGACGTCATCCTCATCGGTGTCGACGACGGAAAGGTAACATGCAAACCCTAGATCTGGAAAATTCGACCTCAAACAATCTGGTTATAGCTGATCCTCGAGTAAATGATGTTAAAATCGAAGATAAAGCAGTGGTTGAGGGTGAATTACAATCTGAAAGTGAAGAATCTCAGCCCTAGGAGTACCTCCTAAAAAACGTTACTTGTAAAAAAGGGGAGTTTCTTTTCTTTCTCTCTTTCTCTCTCATGTTAATCTCTCTCTGCTTCTCTTATCCAGAGAGAGTTGTTGTGTGTTTTTTTTTTTTTTTTTTCTTTTGTTGTTGTTGGATTTATGAATAAAATCCTTGATTAATGCTTTGAATCAACTTGCTGAATTTATTTGCTGAAATTGTGATATATTGATGAAGTTGGTCATTTTTTATGTTTTGGTGGGGTGGATTAAGACGTGAATTCAATGGGTCAAGCTATTTTTAATCTTACTTAAATGTTGTTGAATAAATCTGTTGATTAATGCTCTAAAAATTTGCTTTGTTGATGAATTTGATCGTTTTTTTATATTTTGGTGGGGTGGATTAAACGTGAATTTGGTGGGTGAAGGTTTTCTTTTCTTACGTAAATGCTGGTGAATAAATTTGCTGATTAATGCTCTGAAAATTTGATATGTTAATAAATTTTGGCGTTTTCTATGTTTTGGTGGGTGGATTAAAACTTGGATTTGGTAGGTCGAGGCATTTTATGTTAATGGATTTGGTGGGTGGATAAAAAACTTGGATTTTTTTATGGTGTTGGCTGGTGATTTGTTGATACTTGCTTACTTTATTCTGTGTTTTTATTGTTGCTGATCATGCTTTTCTCTTTGTTTCATTTATTGTTGTATCATGTTCTGTAAAACCCACCACTCTGAGCCTCTTTGGCCCTGATGACAGAGTTTTTGGGTTTATCTTTGTATTCTTGTGGTTAGTTGTTGTTGGCTGGTGATGGTGTTGGAAATTTTTGGTGATGGTGTTGGTTGTTGATGGTGTTGATATTGGCTGGTGGATTGATGGTGTTGATATTGGCTGGTGTTGGTTGGTGATGGTGTTGGTTGTTGATGGTGTTGATATTGGCTGGTGGATTTATGGTGTTGGCTGGTGATTTGTTGATATTTGCTTACTTTATTCTGTGTTTTTATTGTTGCTGATCATGCTTTTCTCTTTGTTTCATTTCTTGTTGTATCATGTTCTGTAAAACCCACCACTCTGAGCCTCTTTGGGCCTGATGACAGAGCTGTTGGGTTTATCTTTGTATTCTTGTGGTTAGTTGTTGTTGGCTGGTGATGGTGTTGGAAATTTGATATTAAGATGGTGTTGGTTGTTGATGGTGTTGTTATTATTTATGAGGCTGGCTGTTCATGGTCGTTTTTTTAAAAATGAGAGCTATTTTTGGCTTATTTGGTTCTATAGCATGCTCTATGATGTAGCTGGACAGACTGAGAGCTACAATTCAATCAATTATTGCCACCATTTATAAAAAAAATGATGAGGCTAAGTGATTGGATTGTAAATCAAGCTCTATGAAGTTATATCCAACCTGAGAGTTTTTCAGTGATTAGTCTTCCAATGTTCGGCCATTGCTCTATGATGATGCTCAACCTAATTGAGAGCTACATTGCAATCATTTAATGCCACCATTTTGTAAATAAAATGTTGAGGCTAAGTGATTGAAATGTAACCTAAAGCTCTATGATGTAAAGTTGGCTAACTGAGAGCCTTTATTTAACAAAAAAAAAATGGCATTCAAAAACATGATCAATACTTAAAGGAACTTTGATATTGATTTCATGAACGGTTCCTTACATGAGTACATACAAAATAAGTGTGGCATTTCTTTGTGTATGCTGTCTATACACACCAAAATGTTTCATTATCAACTCTGAAACTATTTACCCCCCAAAAAGTTTTTCAAACAACCAAAATAATGATCTCCAACTTCAGTGTTGAAGAAGAATAAGCTCTTCTTCACTTATGAACTCAGGTTCATCTTCTGTGATCTCCCACAAATCTGTTTCATTCAATGGTTCAACAAAATCATCCTCTTCAACAACTTCATGTATGAACTGGCTTGGACCCTCCATTAGTGCTTCTTCTGTTTCTTCCACTTCTGGTTGTGTTGCATGTGCTGCTGTCATGTTGTTAACATCTCCTCCAGCAAGAAACTGAGATGCATCCACAAACTCATTACTTATCCATGCTCTTGCAGCAATGACATCTTCTTCATTTGGTTGTACCACAACTGGAAGTATGCCTTGTCTATGCAGCCTGTCTTTGCCTACATGTGGGATTTTGTAATTGTTGCTACCCTTTACTTTGATTATTTCCCCCATGCAATATTGTAAGCTCAACCATACTTTGTTTAATTGATATGGATCAATCATTTCAAATGCATGTTCAACTACTTCAACAAGTTCAGCAACATTCGAAGGACATGATTCGTATTGAATTGATTGAATATGCCTAAAAAATCCCAAGTCTAGAACATTATTGTCTGGGCTATTTGGTGGTTGGTTGCATAAACGTATGTCCCACCCCCCCTCACTTGCTGCCACTGTCCAGTCATGATCTTGTGGTGAAATGTGTGGTCTAGCATTGTCTTGTTGTACCCATATTGTTCCAGCTTCCCCTCTTGGCCACTTCTCTTTGATGGCTGGTAACAATTGATTGATTAGACACTCTTTGATCACTTGTTTGGTAATGGAAGCAATTGCCTTGGTTTCTATTGTCCCTGCTGGTCTGTTTTTGCTGTTTCTTTTTGCTGGCTCAGTGAAAATAAATGGAAATATGCCTATTTTCCCATCAAACAATAACTCCCCATCTTCCCCATACCTAGGCCGAGCTACAGCAGCAAGGAACATGATTTTTGTGATGAATTTTTTGGATTTGCATCTCCTATAAGGGTCAACTTCCAGTGGGTGTAAATAATATCTTTGACTTGTTTTTGTCAAGAAAAACCACTTTTCATCTATGTGTATGTGGTCATGAAAGGCCTCAAACTTTGGATTGTTAAAAAGTTCATCATACTTCAACTTGGATAATGCAAATTCTAACCTGGCTTTCATATTCTTTGGTGTGAGAAATGTCTTGATGGCACTAGTGTGGGTTCTCATGAGCTTCTTCTTGATCAACCTATGGCATGTGCTCTTGGACATTGCTAAAATTTTGGCAAGCTTTCTCACGGTTGTCCGCTTTTGTTTATCAATCCCAAGCATGGGTGACAAGTCCCAATCTTTGGCCTTACGTCCAGTGTTGCCTTTATATTTCAGCCCGACATCGATTGCTAATGATGACTCCAGTTGTGCCTTGGCGTTTCTCCATATATTGCCTATTGTATTTCTAGAACATTGGAAGTCTGAAGCTGTTTTTTTAACAATTCCATGAGTCAATTTCCCATCTCTATAGTGTTGCAACAATCTTTGAACAATAAGTTGTCTGTCATTGTTGTTCAAGGAGCACTGGTTGTTTCTAATTTGATTTTGTGTTTGATTGTATTGTTGCTGATTTTGTAGGGAAGCCATGACATAGATGAAGGGTCAAATTTTGAAGAAAAGGAAGAAGAAAAAGGATGACAGAAGAAGAAAAGGAAGACAGAAGAAGAAAAAGGAAGAAGATAAAGTTCTGTAGAAATGAAGAAAAAAGGAAGAATAAAAAGGAAGATAGAAGAAGAAAAAGGAAGAAGGTGAAGTTCTGTAAAAGTAACTGGACGTATAAAAGGAAGATAGAAGAAGAAAAAGGAAGAATAAAAAGGAAGATAGAAGAAGAAAAAGGAAGAAGAAAAAGGAGTAGAATTTTCAATTCAAATTCTGTAATTTTGAGCTGTACAATTTGGAGGGAATTTTATAAAAGTTAAAAAGTTTGGAGTATCAAATTTTGGAGCCAAATTTTGTGCTTTGCAATTTTATCTCTCCTGTTTCTTTTTTTACTGTATCTCTCTTCTCAACGTGTGAGAGATAACAGAGGGCCAAACAAGCTAACTCTCTCCATTTTCTCTCTCCTCAGTCAAGTACTCCATGAATTAAATAGAGGGTCACTCATAATCACATTTCACAAGAGGGACCACTACCACTATAAACAAGGGTATTTAAGTCTCATTTGAGCTAAAGATCATTTTTCTTAATCTCCGTGCCATTTCAACATGCCCAAGTAAAGAGGGGACGGAGGGAGTATTTCTTATTTATTTGGATTATTTGTCTTAAGTTTAGTTTTGGAAAGATATTATTTAATTATATAGTATGCGTTGTTGGTATATAAACATTTTGTTTCTTTCTAACCTTGTATTTAATTTGAACATTAAATACGGCGGTAATGCTTCGAATTTCTAGGGTTTTTCGCTGCAACTCATGATTTTAAATGGTTTTAAATTAGACAGAAATTCGAGGTGTTACACAATAGGTTTAAAAATGGTCTAGGAAAGAAAGCTAAGAAAGATGATTGAAATTCGAGACCGTCGCGAGGGGCGCCTCTCCCTTGACCCCTGCATGGATCCGCTTGTTCGTGCGAATGTTGTTTTATTTTTATGCCATTGTAAATCTTTGATGTTTGATATATGATATCTTAGTTCACATGATGTTGAATGGTATGGTATGGTGAATAGGATGGCCCATAATTTTACTTTGGTTTAAAATACGGTCTACGTGTAGTTTATTTGAATGTAATTATTAAATACGACCTGCGTGTCGTTACTTTGAATGTAATAATTAGATTATTGCTATTGTAGTAGTGTAACTTTTATGAAATAGTTGATTGTAAGATCAAGCTCATGAAGGTCAAAGGATATCATGGAGATGACCATCCAGCTGCTATATGGAAGAAGCAAAGTGTGGAGATTAGATCACCATAGCTTAGGGGGCCATACTATATCACATGTGTTGTTATTTATGCTTCCGCTTATTTACTGTTGATTATATTTATTGTTATGTTTGCATGAAACTCAACTCCATATAATCAATCACATCCCTTAGTAATATTAAGTTAACTTGATGCCTTTCCAATTTAATACACCTATTAGGACTTGGTTCATTAAAATGTGTCTGCCATAAAGTAGAGCATCCTTAATTACTCAAGTCTGTTAGGATGAGTAACAGTTACCCATTTGTATAAATTGGTTTACTTAATAAGGCTATCAAAACAGTTTTGGGCCTTAAGGCATAGATTTGGGAGTCGGGACATATGATGTCATCCCAACAACTAGGAATTGTATAGGATACAATTAGTAAAGGGTTACTTACCTAAATAATTAAGTGATAAGCCAAAGCTTACTTAATACTTAGGAAATATGGATCTTGGCTCCACTATATTTTATAGGGGTATTTGTGACATTAGTATAGTGGATTTATTTTGTTAAAATGTTAACGAAATATTTATGAAGTAAGTCACTAAAATCTTTGTACATTTGTTGTAGATAATGTCAAACCCTACACCATCACACTCATTTTCACTGCGATCCGTCCTTGAGAAGGACAAACTGAATGGAACCAATTCCTTGGACTGGTATCGAAACTTGAGAATTGTTCTCAAACAAGATAAAAAGGAATATGTCCTTGAGAAACCAGTCCCCAAGAAGGCTCCTGCTACCAATGCTCCTCATGCTGAGAGGAATGCTTATTAGAAACTCAAAGATGATTCAATTGATGTCAGTTGTCTCATGCTGGCCACCATGAATTCTGAGCTTCAGAAGCGATATGAAAGTATGGAGGCTTATGAGATGATTGAGAGCCTGAAAGGAATGTTTCAGGAACAAGCACGAACTGAGAGGTTTAACACTGTGAGTGACTTGGTTAAGTGCAAGATGGGTAAAGGAAGTTCAGTTAGTCCTTATGTAATCAAGATGATTGGTTATCTTGAGTACTTGGAAAAACTGGGCTCCCCAATGGGCAAAGAGTTGGCCATTGATATCATCTTAGCGTCATTGACTAATGATTATGATACTTTTGTTATGAACTATAATATGCATAATCTTAACAAGTCATTGGCTGAGCTGCATGGTATGCCCAAAACTGCTGAGCAAAACGTCAAGAAGGACCCAACTCCCAATGTTCTAATGGTTAGAAAGGGGGCCCAGTTTAAGAAACATGTTCAAACTAAGGACAAGGGAAAGGCTATCATGAAGGGTCCGATTGTGAATCAACCCAAAGGAAAGCCTAAGTTCAAACCCTCGTCTAGTCCTAATGATGAAACCAAGTGCTTCTACTGCAATGAGCTTGGGCATTGGAAGAGGAATTGCAAGAAATATTTGGAGGATCTGAAGAAGAATAAGGGAAGTGTTCCTTCAACTTCAGGTAAATGTTATGTTATAGAAGTAAATGTATTTACTTCTTCAAATTCTACTTCTTGGGTATTAGATACCGGATGTGGTGCTCACATTTGTGCAAATGTGCAAGGACTAAAGAGAAGTAGGAATTTGGCAAAAGGTGAAGTGGACCTGCGCGTTGGAAATGGAGCAAGAGTTGTTGCGTTATCTGTAGGGAAATTTTATTTAAGTTTGCCATCTGGATTGGTTTTAATTAGAACTCAATAATTGTTATTATGTACCTGCCATTAGCAGGAGTATTATTTCTGTTTCAATTTTGGACTTGGAAGATTTTGTCTTTGTGATTAAGAACAAATGTTGTTCCTTTTATAAAGATGATATATTTTATGGTAGCGGTCCAATGAAAAATGGCCTTTATGTTCTAGACCTTAAAATTCCAGTTTATAACATAACTACTAAGAGGCTCAAATCAAATGATTCTAACCCAACTTACCTTTGACATTGTCGTCTTGGACATATAAACGAGAAGCGTGTTCAAAAGCTCCATAATGATGGACTTTTAAACTCATTTGACTTTGAGTCATTTGAGACATGTGAGTCTTGTTTATTAGGGAAGATGACTAAGACACCTTTCACTGGTCACATTGAGAGAGCAAGTGATTTATTAGGCCTCATACATACTGATGTATGCGGACCATTAAGCACAGTTGCTAGAGGAGGTTACCACTACTTCATTACCTTTACTGATGACTTCAGCATGTATGGTTATGTCTACTTGATGAGGCATAAATATGAATCCTTTGAAAAGTTCAGGGAGTTTCAGAATGAAGTACAAAATCAACTTGGAAAAAAGATTAAAGCCCTTAGATCAGATCAAGGGGGTGAGTATCTAAGCCAAGAGTTCGATAGTCATTTGAAAGATTGTGGAATTGTTTCACAACTCACCCCTCTAGGTACACCAGAATAGAATGGTGTATCGGAGAGGAGAAGTCGAACTTTGTCAGACATGGTTCGATCAATGATGAGCCTTACTAGTCTTCCAATATCTTTTTGGGGATATGCTCTTGAGACAGCCGCGTTCACACTTAACAGGAGTCCATCAAAATCAGTAGAAAAGACACCATTTGAGAAATGGACGGGAAAAGATCCCAGCTTGACTTTTCTAATGATTTGGGGTTGTGAAGCTTATGTAAAACGTTTACTTTCTGATAAGCTTGGACCTAAATCTGATAAATGCTTCTTTGTGGGATATCCTAAAGAAACTAAAGGATATTACTTTTACCATCCCAACGACAACAAAGTGTTTGTGGCTCGACACAGTGTCTTCTTAGAAAGAGAGTTTCTTTCTAAAGGAACCAGTGGGAGTAAAGTGCAACTCGAAGAGGTTCGAGAGCCATAGGAGA
Organism: Tetragonia tetragonoides; assembly: GCA_038025085.1. NCBI lineage: Eukaryota > Viridiplantae > Streptophyta > Magnoliopsida > Caryophyllales > Aizoaceae > Tetragonia > Tetragonia tetragonoides. The sequence continues at coordinate 30,562,434 of CM076152.1, read as the reverse complement.
GTACTCCAATTTCTGAGGAATTTCAAAGTAGTTTACAAGATGTTGTAGTAGCTACACCTGTGGCACCATCCCCTCGTAGGTCTTAAAGAGTGCGCCGAGAACCCATTAGATATGGTTTCTTGGTGACTGCACATCGTCATATATTATTAATAGAGGATGACGAGCCTACGACCTACACGGAAGCAATGATGGGCCCAGATTCCGACAAATGGCTTCAAGCCATGAAATCTGAAATGGATTCCATGTATGAAAACAAAGTATGGACTTTGGTAGACCCACCTGATGGGATAAAAACCATTGAGTGTAAATGGATTTTCAAGAAGAAAAGTGACATGCATGGGAATGTTTATATATTCAAGGCACGATTGGTGGCAAAAGGTTATAATCAAATTCATGGGATAAATTATGGTGAAACTTTTTCGCCCGTTGCAATGCTTAAATCCATTAGGATACTCCTTGCCATTGCTGCATATTATGACTATGAGTTATGGTAAATGGATGTGAAGACAGCTTTCCTTAATGGAAACCTAGAAGAGGATGTGTAGATGACACAACCCGAGGGCTTCACATCAACAAGAGGAAAGGTATGAAAGCTTCAGCGATCTATTTATGGATTGAAGCAAACATCCAAGAGTTGGAATCTTCGCTTCAATGAGGCAATCAAAGAGTTTGATTTCCTTAGATGCGAAGAAGAACCTTGTGTTTACAAGAAGGTTAGTTGGAGCGCTGTGGTATTCTTGGTCTTATATGTGGACGACATATTATTGATTGGAAATGATATTCCTACACTTCAGTCAGTCAAGGACTTTTTGGGAAAGTGTTTCTCAATGAAAGACATGGAAGAGGCAACCTATATCTTGGGGATTAGGATCTATAGAGATAGATCAAAAAGACACTTGGGCTTAAGCCAGAGTACCTATATAGATAAGGTGTTGAAGAGGTTCAACATGTAAGATTCCAAGAAAGGTAATCTTCCCATGTCTAACATGGCATAACTCTTAGCAAGACTCAGTGTCTTTCGACACAAGATGAGCGAGATCGCATGAGTAGAATTCGTTATGCTTCTGCTACAGGTTGTATCATGTATGCCATGATGTGTACTCGTCCTGACGTTACTTGTGCTTTGAGCATGACGAGTAGATACCAATCTAATCCAGGTGAAAGTCATTGGGTCGCAGTCAAGAGCATCCTCAAGTACTTAAGAAGGACTAAGGATGTATTTCTTGTCTATGTTGGTGAAGAGAAACTCCCTGTAAGTGGTTACACTGATGCAAGCTTCCAAACGGATAAGGATGATTCCCGATCGCAGTCAGGATTTGTATTCATTTTGAATGGAGGAGCAGTTAGTTGGAAGAGTTCCAAACAAGATACAGTTGCTGATTCTACAACAGAAGCCGAGTAAATTGTTGCTTCTGAAGCAGCAAAAGCAGTGTGGATTCAAAAATTCATCATTGAACTTGGGGTGAATGGTGATACCTAATAGTTTGAATCCAATGGACCTTTATTGTGACAGTAATGGGGCCATTGCACTGGCGAAGGAGCCTAGGGATCATCAGAAAACTAGGCATATACTCAGACGTTACCATTTGATACGAAGCTTTGTACAAATGGGAGATGTCAAGGTGTGCAAAGTATCATCGGAGATGAACATTGATGATCCGCTGACTAAACCTCTACCACAGGATAAGCATGAGCGTCATACTATTACACAAGGACTTAGATTCATCAATGATTGGTCTATGTCCTAGTGGGAGGTTTATCTTATGACTTATGTTCGATTTATTTATTACTGTCCCAATGAATAATTATATGATGTAGATCATCAAGTATGTGACTTGATTGTGAGACTCTATTGTTAAAAATATAATTATTCTGAAATTGTCTGTAGTCAGTTATCGTCATTTGTGGGAATTTGATAACTATTGAGACTATCATGTGGATTGATTGATGACCAAGTTTCACAGGTCATAATTATGAGATATGAAATTGATCACATGGATAAATGTTAGAGAACATTGTATTGGATCGACCCATTTTAAAAACATTGAAAGGATTGTTATATAAGTGTCATCGATGTTTTTTCATATGCAACTTTTAATTTGATCCGTTGACCTGAACTCACCATGGTTTCCTATAGAGTTATTCACGGGCGGGACGACCCGTTAGGCCCGGCCCATCCGACCCTGTATTAGGGCGGGCTTGGACAGTGATTTAAAAAAAAATTGATTTGTCAGGCCCGTCCAGCCCGGCCTGTTTAAATTGTTGGGCGGGTTATGGACAAGCAAAAAAGCCCACGGGCTGGCCCGTTAGGCCCGTAAGATCAACAATTTTGAAAGAAAAAAAAAAAGGACTACTGGACTACTAGTGAATATTGTAGAGTTGAGCCTTGAGGGTGAAGAAATAAAGAGAGAGGCCCAAGCCCAAGTTGTCCAACATAGTATAAAAGGAGGAGAAAACCCTAAAATCTAGTCTTTTACTGAACTAGTGAACTGACGCTTTTCTAATCTCTTCCCTTTCTATCTTTCTCCTCTGAGCCTCTCTCATCTCTACAATCTCTATCTCCCTTAATCTCTATTTCACAACAGAAAAATAAAAAAACAAAAACTCTCTTAATCTCTCTCCTTGGCCAGGTAGTGAGGTACGTTACTTTTCTTCTTCCTCCTCTTTTTTTTTTTTTTTTTTTTTTTTTGTTTTCTTCTTTTGTTTTCATTTAGTAGTCAGTAAACTCTAATTCTCTAAACAATATTATTGAATTATTTGGTTCTATGTCAATTTTGTAGTCCATGGCTGGAAATAGCTCAAAGAAACCTGTTCTTTTGGATGAAGATGATGTAGCTAAAGTATGCAATTCACAAGGCAGACCCTTGAAGTCAAAAGTATGGATGAACATGGAGAGGGAGGTCATCGGCCTGGGGGAGATCAAAACTACTTGCAAGCACCGTAAGAGTGTTTTTACTGCAAATTCTAATAGTGGCACATCTCATCTTAAGAGGCATGTTGATAAGTGTACAACCCGCTTTAATCGTGATATTAGAAATTTCTGTATTTCTGGTACTCCTTGTGATAGTGGCTCTGCCAACATTAGTTTGAGAAATCCCATTGTTAATTTAGAAGAAGTGCGTAGATCTATTTGCCTTTATGTGGTTGCTGGTGCACATCCATTTACTACTTGTGAAGAACCTGGGTTTAAGTATATGTTGTCTGTTATGTGTCCTCAATACAAAAGTATTAGTAGGCATACCCTTAAGAGAGATGCAATGAGATATTACAAGGAAGAGAAAATTTCACTTATGGATGAATTAGGAAAGGCCCCTGGTAGGATTTGTTTTACTAGTGATAATTGGAGAAGTGATCACACAAAAGATGAGTATATGTGCATCACTGCTCATTGGGTTGATTCTAATTGAAAATTGCAGAAGAGAATTATTAAATTTGGGGCTTTAACACCTCCTTTTGATGGAGTTTCTCTTGCTGATGAGATTAAAACAAGTTTGATCCAATGGAAAATTGACCATAAGGTGTTTAGTTTCACATTAGATAATGCAACTTATAATGACACCATGATTGATACTCTTAAGCGTCATTTGTTGAGAAAACAAGCTTTGTTGTTTTGTGGAGAATTTGTCCATTGTCGTTGTTCTTGTCACATCATTACTCTTGTGGTGCAAGATGGTTTGAAATTGATAGATGATGTTGCTTTAAAGATAAGGTTAATAGTCAAGCACTTTAAACGGTCAATTCCCAAGCTGAAAAAGTTCTATGAGTGTGCTTCCAGTACTTATGGTTTGGACACTAGGAAGAAGTCGCGTGGGGACAATTGCATTAGATGGAACTCCACTTTTTTAATGCTTGATCGTTTTCTTTATTATCGTGAGGTTGTTAGTGAAGTGTTCAGTCGTGAACGATATTAAAGGTTTTGCTGTATCTCAAGAGGAGTGGAAAAAAGTTTACAAACTTCACCAGTTCTTAAAGGTTTTTTATGATGTGACCAATGCATTTTCTGCAACTAAGACATCTACTTCTAATATCTATTTTGATGGGGTGTGGAGAATTCATAGGAAATTGAGTCAAGTTGCTAGTAGTCACATTGAATCCCCATTGACCAAAATGGTGAAAGACATGCAAGATAAGTTTGACAAGTATTGGGATGATTATAATCTTCTTTTCTCTTGTGTTGTTGTCCTTGATCCTCGTTGTAAGTTGGAGAGAGTTGAATTTTGTTATGAAAGGTTGCAAGGGGAAGCATATGCTAAGCAAATGGTTAACACCATTACAGAAACATTGTTTGAATTGTATAATGAGTATAAGGGGCCTGACTTGGATTCTTCTACTATGGGTACATCTAATCCAGTGAACATGACTAGTATTATTGAGGGTGACCTAGGGGATGAGGACTCCGATTTGATGCCTTTTTGAGTAAAAAGGAAGGCAGATTGTGCTAAGTCAGATTTGGAGCGTTACTTAGAAGAAAAGAATGTAAATGTGAAGGGCGATATTGATGTTTTGGAGTGGTGGATGAATCATGTGGACCGTTTTCCATATCTTTCTTCCTTAGCTCAAGATATCTTGACTATCCCTGTATCTACGGTCCCTTCCGAATCAGCTTTTAGCATGGAAAAAAATTAATCAATCCGTGGAGAGCTTCCCTTAAATCATCCACAATCGAGTCACTTACATGCTATGAGGATTGGTTGCGCGGAAAAGGCTTTTCACTTGGTAAGTCTACTTTAAAATATGGCTTTTGGTTTCTATTATTTACGCTTCATATAGTGGCCAGTGCTTTAAGTTTGATTATATTATTATATCTTTTACAAGGTCCACCTTTGTTTACCTATGGTGGAGGAGGACCCATTGGTCCAGAAGAAGAAGACGACAATGATGAAGTTAGTGAAGAAGATGCACCTTCCGTTATGTATGTTACAGTTGTCTTTATTTTTATTTTTTTATTTTGTTCCCTGATTTAAGTTACATAGTTAAAAATAAAATGTAATATGAGTTTGCATTTTCAATTGCAGGTCCTTGAGTTGAATGGACTTGAGGTGAAAAGAAGTGAGAAAAGAAGTTGCAGGTCAAAATCCAGAATTAGTAGTGCTGGAATGATTAGTTGTTTTATGTTTGGTGTATTTTAAATTTATGAAGACTTTGGTATGTTAAGATTATTTGGTTGTCTATGTTTGAGAAAATTGAGAGAGTTGCAGACTGCAATTTAAATGCTCTTTCTTTTAAGAATGTAACAATGCAAAAATTTTCACTCAAATCAAGTTAGCACAGGTACTGTTAGTATGTCCAAATCCGTGGACAAAATGTCATTATTTGTTATACAGGTTTAAGCCTGCTAGAACCGTGGATAGCCCGTCCCGTTAGTAAAGGACGGACACGGACACAGATTAGGCCTGTAGAAAAGGGCCGGGCTAGCCCGGCCCTCTCCAGTGGACAGATTTTTGAGAATCAGCCCGGCCCGTGTCCGACCCAAGCCCGTAAATGAACAGCTCTAGTTTCATACATGATGTTTAGCATATCTTGATATTGTCAAACGTTAATCCTTAATCGGATGACTATAAAGATAATTGAATGATGTGTTGTAAGTCATGCGGAGGAATGTGAGTGAGCAAGATGGAATTTGTCACTCTCATATAACGGGAGTAAGATATCTGTGGGCCCCTCGATGAGTTTAAACTGTGAAATGCATGCCCGTGCTCAAATGGATTGAAAGTCAATCATTTGTTTAAACAGTTTAAACTGTGGAATCGAGAAAGTCATAATTGAACTATAGAGGGCTGACACTACTCCTTCCTTATGGTCAATTTAGGTATCACATGACAAAGGGATCATCATTGTATGATTAGCTATAGTGCAAGTGGGAGATTGTTAGATTTGCCCTATGAACTAATCATAATAAGAATTAATAATTGCATTATTGGTTGGACTATGAAAACCGATCTTTACTTAATATGGGTAATCGTAATGTTTTGCTAGAAACCAATTACGGTTTGTGGGCCCGAAAAGAGTTTTGGACTTACTGCCTGATTAAGTAAACCAACAGGGTCGCACACTTAACAGGCTCGTTTTATTAGAAGGATCTAATTCGGATTAGGCCCATCACACACTTAACCTAATCAGCCCTCCTGCCTCCCTATATATATCGTGACTCCTAATCAGTTAGAATACACGTGATAATCAGTTTTCACAAAACCCTAACTGTGTGTCATTAGAGTAAGGAGAGAACAGAGGTTGTGAACAGGATCGCTGTACTAGCATACTGATGTGTGGATTCGAGCCTGTGTGTGGATACCAGTTGAGGCACGACATCTGACGTGTTCATCCATTCCCAATCATTGTTCATCCAACCAGCGACCAAGGAGTGAGGTAGGATTTCGATTTGATATTTAATTACAGTAATCACATGTTTTTCTGGGTTAATCGAATTTCTATTATGCATGTATGATCATGTTAGTAGTTAGAAATTCCTTCACATTTCTCTTCAATGATGGACCTATAATGAACCTATATGGAATTCGTCTATATGGGGGAGTAGATTGACAGGATTGTGTTAGCTCGTGTTGGGAGCTAGAAGAAGGCCACACAAGAAGATAGCATATCTTCTAAACAAATATTTATCTTATTTGTTTAGACTTTGAGATTTGTTTTATTAAGACTTCTATTGTAATGGGAATTAATAGTTTACTATTTCTTATTTATTTGGATTATTTGTTTTAAGTTTAGTTTTAAAAATATATTATTTAATTATATAGTATGCGTTGTTGGGATATAAACATTTTGTTTCTTTCTAACCTTGTATTTAATTTGAACATTAAATACGATGGTAATGCTTCGAATTTCTAGAGTTTCCGCTAAAACTCATGATTTTAAATGGTTTTAAATTAGACAGAAATTCGAGGTGTTACACAATAGGTTTAAAAATGGTTTAGGAAAGAAAGCTAAGAAATATGATTAATTTCCCAACACCAAATATGTTGGATTAAAATACAAAAGACTTTGCTGGCATTGTGGTGAAGGAGCTCATTATCGCTATGAATGCCAGAAAAGAACAAGGTATGTCGCTAAGAATAAACAACATGTGAAATAGGTTTGGATGAGAAAGGACAGAGTGAAGAATGATTATGAGAAAAGGGAGCCCAAGTAAATTTAAGTTCCTAAAACTAACAAGTGAATTTCATTGCAGGCCAAGGTGTAAGAGGGCAAGCCATGGTATGTGGACAGTGGTTGCTCAAGACACATGGCATGAGAAAAATCTGTATTCCTTTCACTAGCGGCCTATAAAGGTAGAAGTGTACTTTTGGTGACGACCAAACAGGTGAACTACTTGGCATACGTAAGGTAGGTAAGTCACTATCACAGTCCATAGATGAAATTTACTTGGTTAATGGTTTGAAGCATAATTTGTTGAGTATCTCGTAGCTATGTGATAAAGGGGACAATGTCCTATTCACTACAAGTAGTTGTGTAGTTGCGAGTAACAAAACAAATAATGTTGTGCTAGAGGGAAAGAGGCACAAAATTGTGCATAAAGTGGATATAAATAAGCTTTCCAGCAATTCTCTAACATGTCTCAGTGTTCTTGAAATTGATGCCTCACTGTGACATAGACATTTTGGGCATGTAAGCCTCAATACCTTGAACAAGTTAGCATCATAGAACCTTGTCATTGGACTCCCTAAAATCAAGTTCAAAAGTGATGAGTTATATGGTGCTACGTCTTCCTTCAAAGCAAATAACATGGTAAATACCTCACGACCACTTGAACTACTACATATGGATCTCTGTGGTCCTATGAGAGTTCAAACTTGTGAGATAAACATTTTGTATTTGTTATTGTTGACGACTACTCAAGATTTACATGGACTCTGTTGCTAGTTACTAAAGATGAACTACCTTTGAAGTGTTTATAGTCTTTGCTAACAAAATGCAGAAACAGGTTGGAGCGGATATTCTATTCCTACGATTTGATCATGGCACAGAGTTTGACAATGATAAATTTATAAACTACTGTGCAGAGTATGGCATTGATCACAACTTCTCAGCTCCAAGAACCCCTAAACGGAATGGTGTCGTTGAGAGGAAGAATCGCACCTTGGAAGACATAGCTAGAACCTTATTTCTAGCTAGTGATCTTCCTAGAAACATGTGGGGAGAAGCTGCCAATACAACGTGCTATATTATAAATCGTGCCATGTTGAGACCCATTCTGAAGAAGACACCCTATGAATTGCTCGGAGGAATAAAGCCTAACATTTCTCACTTTAGGGCTTTTGGTTGTAAGTTCTATGTGCACAACAACGGAAAGACTAACTTGGGTAAGTTTGATGCTAGAAGTTGTAAATGCCAAAAAAGAGCCTTCAGATTTCTCCACAAAAGCCCAATGATGAAAGGAGTAATTTATAAACTTGAACTGCTATTTTTGCATTGATAGGTAAACTAAGGTCTCAGGTTTTTCCTCGATCACTCCTTCATTTCCACTTCATTTAAAATCTCCTTTCAAGAGCTTTCCATTTCTTCCTTCCGTGTCCAAATACGATTCCGCACCTAAGAGTTATGGCCAAACGAAGTTAAGGGTCAAAATAAATGTAGCCGAATACTATGGACTGTGTTTCCAGCCCCATTTGAGAGTTCATTTGGTTGAATAAATTGTGAACCTTATATTTCTGGATTCCTTCTTAAAATAGCTTTCCAATGACATATCATGATCCCATACCACTTTTCCAACCAAGGAGTTACAAGCCCAACATTGATGCGTACTTTAAAATTGACCTCTCCTTACTCTTTCGGGTATATCTCGAGATTCACAATACATTTGGATCTGAAACCAAAGCTATTTGAAACTAGACTCAATAATCTTTCCAAAACATTTCGAATAATCCAATTTGGAGCCTAAACGAGTTAAATATGGCCCGACAAACATCCAGCTGGCAAACTGACAGCCGTAAGCGGCCCTAGGATAAAACCCTGACCAAGGCCGCTAGCGGCGCTGACCAATTTCCCAGGGCCGCTAGCGGCGCTGAACTTGTTTCGGGTCGGACTCATTTTTCAAGCCCAATCCTATTTTCAGATCCTTTTCAACCGTCCAACCCTACTTCTCCACACCTATAAATACAACCCTCCTCCATCAGTTCAAAACACATCGTCTACAGTTGACACCCTCTATTCTCAGTAGTATTGACTCTGAGCTTCTCCCTCTTTCTTCCATAAACAATTCTATTCTATTCTCGTGAGTATTGACACCGAGCTTCCCCCTCTTTCTTCCAAACTTGAGATCTATTTTTACTATTCTTGTCAAATATAGCCTACAGTTCAAGTACGAATTCCTGAGGGCTCAAATTAAATTAATTGTCTAATTGTTTATTTTCCAGTAGTCATAATGTAGATATCATGCTAGAATAACGTTTTTATTTCTTCCTAAATATTGTATGTATAATCGTTGTGCTGCCCAACTTGTCAAATCGAATGCATGTCTAAATAAGGGTTAAAAATAAATGTTGTGATGCTTGTGATGAACCAATTAATAGTCTAAGTCTAGGTTGTTAATCTGGTTTTGCATGGTAATTATGTCTTTAAACTATTAAGCAAATTTGAGTTAGTAGAGGCCGTATAAAACGGGCGAGTTGGGTGCCTAACACCTTCCCACCTCGTACCTTCGCCTCCGAACCTGTTATTCTTGGGTACTCATATGTTCTATATGAGCGGGAGTCTTTCTAAAAACATGATTAGTCCACTTATCGCGCTATTGGGTTGTCTCTACGGATTTTCCCTTCGATAAAACGCTGAGAGCAGATTTGTGACCTCTTTCATGGTTTTTATTCAATTCAAGTCTTTACAAAAGCTTTTCTTACTCGATGGTCCCTTGAACTTATCTAAACCCCCAACTTAAAAATTTTCTATAAGGACGCACTCCGTGGCCGTAGAAATTCCGGGTCCTTACAGAAGCGATGAGGCTGTCTTAGTAGGTTATGCTCCACAAAGCAAAGCCTACAGAGTCTATAACAAAAGAACTCAAAAAGTTGAGGAAAGTATTCATGTTGTGTTTGATGAATCTAACACGAATCTTGAGTCTATGTTACATGAGAAGGAAGACTTCCAAATTGGCTTAGCACCAGAAAGGGAAGAGGAAGAAGGAGAAGCCTCAGAAGAGACATGTAACGTGCTGGAGGCAGAAACAGGGTCTACTCCCCCAAGAGCCCAGTTAGTGGACTCAGAGGAACAAACACTCCTGATGTCAAAACAACACTTATAGAGGAAGAAGACGATCATGTTGAAGGTCTTAATGAGGATTCTATTCTCTCTCCACAAAGAGATGACCCATGAGCTTCAGGCTTCAAGCCTCGCTCTTGGAAACATCAAAGCTCTCACCCTATGAATCAAATGATAAGTGATATAAATAAAGGGATTCAAATGAGTGCTTCTGTACAAAACTTTGTTTCTTTTTCTACTACTCTATCCTATATATGAATCACATAATACCAGTGAAGTTTTGCAAGATGCTGATTGGATAACTGCAATGCAAGAGGAACTCAACCAGTTTGAAAGGAACAAGGTCAAGCACCTTGTTCCTAGGCTTGATAATAGAACCATCATTGGAACAAAATGGGTTTTCAGGAACAAACTAGATAAGACATGTACAGTGGTAAGAAACAAGGCTAGATTGGTTGTTCAAGGGTACAACGAGCAAGAGGGGATTGACTATGATGAGACTTTCGCCCCTGTTTCTAGAATCGAGGCAATACGCATGTTGATAGCGTTTGCAGTTCATATGGACTTCAAATTGCAACAAATGGATGTCAAAAAGTGTCTTTCTGAATGGGTACTTAAAAGAGGAAGTCTATGTGAAGCAACCCCCTGCCTTTGAAACCAATAAGTCTCCTGACCATGTCTATAAACTTGACAAAGCATTGTATGGCTTGAAACAAGCTCCCAGATCTTGGTATGAACGTATGTCAAAGTTTCTAATGGACAATGGTTATCAAAGGGGACAAGTTGATACGACCCTATTCCTATGGTCTAAGGGGGAAAGCTTGTTAGTTGTACAGATTTATGTTGATGTTATAATATTTGGTGCAACTAATCAATCTTTGTGCAGGGAATTCTCAGAGTTAATGATGAGTGAATTCGAAATGAATATGATGGGTGAGCTTAACTTTTTCTTAGGCTTGCAAGTCAAACAAACTTCTGAAGGGACAATGATTCATCAACAAAATTATGCTAGAGAATTGATAAAAAAATACAACATAAAAGATACCAAGGTCTACGACACACCTGTTGCCACCAATATCAAGCTTGACGTGGATGAAGCAGGTAAGAGTGTTGATCAAACAGTGTATAGAGGTATGATTGGCTCCTTATTGTACCTCACAACTAGTACACCTGATATAATGTATAGTGTTAGCTTGTGTGCAAGGTTTCAAGCAAACCCAAAAGGGTCACATATTACACATGTCAAACGTATCCTAAGGTACCTCAAGGGAACTGAAGACCTATGTCTTTGGTATCCTAGAGGTGTTGGTATTGATTTAATTGGCTATGTTGAGGCTGATTATGTAGGATACCTCGCAGACAGAAAGAACACATCGGGCATGACTACCTTCCTAGGGCCTTGCTTGATCTCTTGGGCCTCCAAAAAGCAAAATTTTGTGGCCATGTCTACTGCTGAAGATGAGTATGTGGCAGCAACTTCATATTGTGCACAATTGTTGTGGATAAGACAACAATTAAAAGACTTTGGAATTGATGCAGGTTGTATGCCTATCTTGTGTGACAACACAAGTGCCATAAACATCTCTAAAAATCCATTGCAACATTCAAGAACAAAGCACATTGACATTAGACATCACTTTCTGAGCGACAATGCAGAGAAAGGGTTCATTAAGTTGAATTTTTGAAACACGGAGGATCAATTGGCACATTTATTCACTAAACCACTGAGCAGAGAAATGTATAAGAAACTTAGGTTAGATATAGGCATGATCAAGATTACTTAGTTGTATGTGCAACCTATTCCCTCGACGATTGACTAGAATTTTGTCTACATGTGTTATGTGTTTATGAGTGACGTGTGTGGCCTATAAGCAATGTATGTCTACTCCAGCTAGTGTGCCGCAATAGGCATAACCATATGACTCTAACTAAAGGACTCACTTTGGTCTATTGATATATCCCTTATTGTCCTTAAATTTGTTGTTGTATAGACCTTGAGAACAATGACTAAATCTTGTTCCCTTAGTCACTCTGCCTCACGCGTTACTGTTCCCAACGGGCAAATTAGGCGTAATTAATTCAGTCTGTTTCTCCAATTATTGAGGCGGATGAGATCTTTTCTTATAAATAGGATTGAGACCGTTGTTGATCACCACCATAATCTCAAATCAGCTCCCAAATACTTCCCGTTAAGTCTCTCTCTCTCTCTCTCTCTCAAAGATTTCTTTCCATTATTCACAAATTCAAAACCTTAAATTCTCGTTCTCTCTCTCTCTCTTCCAAAAACCTACAAAGGAACATGTCCCAGACCCTGTCTTTGAAACCCCTACCTCCAAAAAGAGAAAGATAGTGTCAGAACGTGTCATGGAGACTCACACTGTGATACCTAAACCTGAGGTTGTTGAGACCTCTACCCGTCCTACCAAGAGAAAGAAGACACTAGTCTCCATGGCCAACCATCCACACTTGTTGCCACTTCAGGCAAGAAGAAGAGCCAAAACAAAATTGATGCCAGGACTACTCAAATTATGTCCAGGAAGAGCATTCCAGGTAAAGTTTGGTGTCTTGATTGGATGAGGGATAATGGGGTAGAGGATTTTGTTACTAATATGTTATCTTAGGGTTCTGGAACTTATTTAACTATTAGAACCACCTTTCACTATGATGAATTTAAACATTTTTATTTAAACTGTACTGTGAAGAACCGGGTGGTGAAAAGTGATGTGTCTGGGATCAATTTTCAGTTTAATGCTTCTGATCTGGGGAATATTTTGGGGGTTCCTTGTGAGGGGTTTGATGATTGGGTCAGAGGAGGTGCTTGACCTGACTATGATAAGATTGATCCCATAGCTATCTGTAGGAAGTACTCCAGGGATATGGAGTTGGATGAAGCAAAGAGGGTCAAGCCAGCAGACCTTGTTCCCATGCACAAGTTTTCCTTTGCACTTGTCTTCAAAACAATACCGCCCAGAGAGGAGGCTAGGCAGTACTGTTCTGCTTACGACATGAGCCTTATGTACCTCATCGAGAGGAGAGAAAAGGTTACTGCTGTAATGATTCACCACATAGAGTATGTCCTTAGCAAGAAGAAAATCACTCATCCCTTGCCTTATGGATATGCGCTTACTCTGGTCTTCAAGCACTTTGGTGTTCTTCTCTCTGCTGGGACAACACCAACATCTGCGAATGAGGTAGCAAGTTGAACTTGAAATAGATTGGATTCACTTTTGATAATGATCAGGAAGGAGACGGAGAGGAGAAGGAGGCTAAATCTAAGGGGGAACAAGGCCCAAAGTTTGTTTCTATGGACGGGGCAAGTGTAAGTAGGGTTATCTTGTTTGCAAAATTCCACCTTTTTGAGTCAAGGGTAAATGTTGTGACAATCGATCGGGCAGGAATCCTTGGTCAACAAAGTTGCTGATCTGACTGCTACACTGAAGAAATTTGATGAGGCTCATAAGAGAAGTCATGATGAGCTCGTCAAGATGCTGAGAGATGGGTGTGAAGTTTAGACTGAAGATACCCATGTTGACAACTCTAACCCATCAGACCCTGTTCTCTAAGCCTGTTCCTTCCCATTTCCGCTTTTGCTTCTTTTCTCTTTAGATGTTGATTCGACTTTAACAATATCTTCTGGTGGTGTAATATATTTTGGTCTCTTGGTCTGTATAATTTGACTATTTTCTGAATGACCTATATCAATACGTGGTTAAATTTGAGCTACTATTTCTTATATTTGTTTGCATACATTTAAATCCTGGAGGTGATGGATGTGACATACTTGCAAATCTAGCTTAACTTATTTCATATTGCATGTTTAACTAATATCGATGACACTTTTTGATGATGCCAAAAGGGGGAAGAGTGGTGTGCTTATAGTTAAGTTTAATATTATCATGTTTAGATTTAGTCTATTTTCATTCTCGTACCTTATTAAGCTATTCACTATGGACGGTAGCAAACAAAATTTTTTTTCTGCTCTAATGGTTTCTGGTTTGAAATTGTTGATCATTTCTACCTACTCTGATTCTCTATAGGTCTTGAAGTTGCAACTCTGGTTGCCAAGTTTCTCTTTGCAAAAAGTCTCAATGTGATGGATGATAATGTTAAGCTGATGTTCTTGATAATGAAGTTGTGAATCATTCCTACTTACCCTGGTTCTTCTGGTTGGTTCACAGCAATGGTAAGTTAAGGTAAGCGCTTGAGTTAGTTTTTGATTTGAACAATTGATATCTAGCTCAGATAAGCACACGAGTTTATCATCATCAAAAAGGGAGAATTTGTTGGTTTCCTGGTTTTGATGATAACAAACAAATTGTCCTTATCCTCGTTGAACTAATAATGATGGCATGTTTACTTAAGGATACAAGAAGTTGAAACACTTGATGTTTGATTGCTCATGAAGATACTCACAAGACATGAAGATTATGTAATGTAGTTAAGTGCATTTTTTAATAGTCTTTATGTACTATGCTTGACTATTGAGTAAGAGTCTAATTGGTCATGACAAAGGCAACGAGATTGTATAGGACTTAGTGTTTGTATCTAAGAGTATAGGAACCAGAGGGGAACAACGCTTTGAACCATGTTCCTTCTACCTGTGTATCTGAACGAGTTTTGCATAATATCGTTTTTATTATCTATGAATATTTGTGTATTATCTTTTGAAATCTTCACACAAATATTTTTCTGGAGAAATATAAATTATTTTGGAAAATTGAATATTGCAGAACCGTATTTTAACAAGAAAAGTATTTTATTTTGAAGAGATATTATCTTGGAAAAGTATTTTACTTGGTAGCCAAGTGTATAATGTTTAGGTAAGTGAATTGTCTTTTGGAATATTTCTAATTATCTTATAGAGATTATATTCTGATAATTTACTTAGCTAATTGGCCGAGATTTCTATTAAGATTAATTTGGACGTTTTATTATCTAGGTTGGTTTAAGTAAAAGTCTTTGATCTTTACTTAAACTCTATCCTATCTTTTGAAAATTCTATCTTTTATCTTCTGAAAAGATTTAACCTAGATTGACTGAGCTTCTACGCCCACCTATTTAAGGCTCTTGATTGATAGACTTTGTTGTCCCTTAAGCTTTGCGTGCATAATTGAGATCTGAGTCATCTTTGCAAAGAGTTCATATCGTCCAAACCAGATAAGCCCTGTGCTTACATAAGAACAACCATGAACCTTGTTTGTTGTCTTGGTCAGTTTAAGTCTTACTTCAATTGGTCATTGCATAATGGGTTTTCTGTAGTCTTATTTTTCTTGTTATAGAAGCTTGTTATAAGACAAACAATCTGGTAGTCTATAATAGCTCTACCTTAGTGAGAAGCGTAGAGTTTTGCTTCAAGCCAGTGGGTGGCGTAGTAGGAATTGCAGCACACTAGTAACAATGTGTTGTGTGTTTAGGGTACTGTGATGTATCCTATTTTGGCTCTAGTAATAAGATAATTAGTGTGCCAAAATCCCAAGTAAGAACTGGGTCGTAATTTTTACTCCTATTGAGCCTAAGAGGTTTTCCACGTTAAAGAAAAAGCTTATGTTATTTACTTTTAGTCTTATACATTGTGATTACTCTGTTGCATAGGAAAAACGTTCCCAACATTGTTCTCATCACTGTTGTCAAGTAACAAAAGTCTGTGTTATTGTGAAAAGTAGGTCTCACTCTATTCACCCCTCCCTCTAGTTACTTAGTGCACCCTTCAGATGGTTTTGGAAAAGCAAAACCGCCGTGGGGATGGGGCGGGGATGATTTTTATTGTTCCCCAGTTGGATATCCGCATCACACCTGCCTAAAAAAAAGGTAAATATTTTATATATAAAAAAGTTTTGATACAATTTGTTCAAATGTATCTTAGTTTTGATGTTTGTAGTATAGGGACACAATTTGCAAGTTATTGGGTTTGTTAGTTAAATATATTGTAAATTGCTTTTTGCGGGTAACATGTGGATTTAAGACGGGTACAATGTGGGTTTGGGGCGGGTATTAAGTGGGTATGGATACGCACTGGGTAATTGGGGCGGGTGTGGTTTCCATCTCATACCCAGTAGGGTGGGGATGGTTTTTGAAAATTTTACCCATGATGGGATGGGGTGGGTAGAGGATTAACCTTATCCAGGTAAATATGGGTATGGATATACCTATATCCACCCCCGCCTCACCCTATTGTCATCCCTAGTTACACTCAAGTCATCTCAACTCATAGGCATGGTCCCAGCTGCAGACTTTGCGGATAGCATGACATTGTACAAACAAATTATCAATGTCTTTAAAAGGAAATCAACAAAGAGGACTTTCGGAGTTGACGGGGAGGCCCTCTGTTAATAATTTGCCCTCCAAAAACACCTATTTTGGGGGGGTATTAAGGGACCAATCCTAGGCAAAAGGCCATTTGAAAGGATCATCTTTATCTAGTCCATGAGTCAGCCGTATCACGACATTAGTTGAGAAAATTACATTACCAGTGAGAGCAGCCCAACAGAAATCATCCTAAATATTGTGAGCTGGCAAGGGAATACTAGCTATAACCATAATTAAATGAACATGGAGAAAGGAGCTTAATTTAAGAATGTCCCACAATTTGGCCTTAGTGAGGACATCACTAGCCTTTCAATCAAGAACATCATTGGAAAAATCAAATATATCAACCACATCTTCTAAAGTTCTGTTAAAGCATCAATTATCAAATCAGAATGAAGTGCACTCCTCATTACCAACTTTCCATCTAATTTCATTACAAAGCATAACTCTACTATGTAATAAAAAATTTAGGCCAAAGAACAAGATCTAGGAGTCTTGCACTCAAGGACACTCGAGTGTGTGCAAGATATTTGCTGAGACGATTTAACCCAAATGTTCTCTGGTTTCGACAAAAGTTTTAGGCCAATTTGTATAAAAAGGAAGAACTAATCGAATCGTGTTTTCTATAAACTCTCTACCACTTTAAGTTGACAACTGTTATTCCATCTAATAAGTGAAAATTACCTGTTATTATCAAACGATCTTCAAAGTAAGCATCTCTTAATTTTATCAAGCTCTAAACATGTAGAGTTAGACAAAAATCAAAGCATTGCATAGTATGTGACGGGATAGATCTAAATTGGTTTGGATAAGCACAACCCTTTCGGCTTTGCAGAGAGTACTAGTATCCCAAGCATTCATTCTATTGCATGCCTTATCAACAATCCCAACAAACCTTGATAGAGCAGCCTATTTGTCCAAAATTGGGCACCCAAGGTACTTGCTTAATGAATCCTTGATTGGTTTATTGAGAATGGTATTAATCATTTGTCTAGCAGAGGATGGTACAAACTTGGAATAGACAATCAGTGATTTGTGAAAATAAAGAAGTTGACTGGAATGGGAAAAACAAACTTGCAAACTAGATTTTAGCAAAGAGTAGGAGTCCATAGATGCCTTGCAAAAGAGGATATTGTCATGTGCAAAGAAAAGATCTGGAATATCAGGGGATTATGCACAATTTCTATCCAAATTTCAGACTATCTCCTCCCATTTTTTCAAAGAAATTCTTCTGGCAAGCACATCCATGAAGAGAAGAAAAAGATAAGGAGAAAGCGGGTCTCCTTGTCTTAATCCCCTCATAATCACAAAAGGACGGAAAGACTCATCATTAACCAACACTAGATAAGAAACTGTGGTAAAACATTGTCTAATCCAAGCAATCAATTCAAGAAGAACAAAAACCATGTCTTGTAAAATACTCAAACAATTAGACCCACTCAATTTTGTCATAGGCCTTTTTCATATCATGTTTGATGGAAATCAATCCCTTCTTAGCATGAGACTTTTGAAACATATTCATAATATCGTGGGTGAGAAGGATGTGTGTATGAATCGATCTACCTGGGATTCAGGCACCTTGGAAATAAAGGACTTACTATATAATAGGAAAAATGCCTACGTCTGTTAACAAGCACTTTGAAATTATTTTTGTGAGGGCACTGCAAAGACTAATTGGTCTAAAGTGATTAATAGTCTCTGGAATGATCATGCCAAGAAGACGAGCACTTCAATCCAAATCAACCTATTGATCTTCATTGGCTGTGCTTCAACTTTCAGTTGTGGAATACCTTTCATCCACGTATCTTTTTATTTCAATATTGAGATGTTGCTTGTATGGAATTTTTATGCTTAACGTTTAGGAACAAATTATTGATTAAAGAAATATTTAATATCCAACTTCAATAATCCGTTTATTACCTGATATATCCATTAATTCGGAGATAACGGATGGAGTGAATTAGGGTTGAATGTTTCGTAGATTATGGATTTCGTGGATGGAGTAGATGAATGAACCATCATCGCCTTGAATCCCATTTATTTACATCCCTAGTCTGATGAGGGCACAAATAGCTGCACAACTATATCATCTGCCATCTCTGATGATGACATTGATAGCTCATCACATTTAATCTCCAAAGTTTCTTCTAGCTATTTCCGATATTATTTTTTGGTTTGCTTCAAAGTATTGATTTCTTGTTGAGCATCATGGCATTCAAGTCTATATTTAGAAAGGATATTTTCTGTCGACATTTTTTCATCTTTTTAATCCCTTGCATGTGAGATATTGTTTGGCCAACCTCATCAACCTGAGTTGGGATATGATGTTTAATGTTAACTCCTTTTTCATATATATTCATTCCCTTTAATGGGACTTGAAAGCTGCATATCTTTATGCCCAAATCTTACGGTACCGAGACTTTCAATATAGTATCTACTGGAAGGCTCAATAGATGAGAGCAGCAATGTCCTTACTAGACCTCTAAACGAACTTCCGAGTAATCTAGTCAGCTTCGAATCATTTATAGGGACATGTGTGTTGTTGCAGGCAGTGCATTGACGCACCTGCCTAACTAGGTGATCGAGAGGGTAATAGATCTCATTTCCTCGAAAGTAGGGCCGAAGCAACCTGACACGTCAGATCTTTCTGAACCTGAAAGATCGACCACGAACTTGCGTGCTTTGTCCAACTTGCACGATGAGAGTGACATAAGTTTTAGAAGATTCCTCGTTTATCTTCGTACCAACAGTACACCGATGACGCTCCCCTAATCTTAAAATCTTCCAAAAGTCATCTTAGTCACTGGCATCAGTAACCTTTGCCCCAAGCAAAGAAACTTCTCACGTTGTTGGATCTTCTTTTATAGCAATGTTATCATTGGCTCAATGAAGGACATCTAAGAGGTTTCCATGTAATGTTATAAGTAGGAGATTCTAATAACTGTCAATGTCTGACAGGACCTGATAACATGAGACGAACAAGACCCGAAGTTATTGAGAGAAACAGGAACACGAGACGACACAAACACGAATGACACAAATCTGACATAATCTCAGCAAATTGTCTTTTCAAATAAAATTTATGTATTTTGAGACCTACACGAAATCGACACGAAACCAAACACAACACAACCTAACACGACCTAACACGTCTTGTTTGAAAGCTCTCACTATTATAAGATGCATCCTTTATGCTAAAGTTGCCGAGTGCGTAAGTCTTTCCACTAACGGTGGGTCCATAAGCCATCACCTTCTCATTGTATCCACTCAATGCACTCACTCCACCACCGATTTGGCCACAACTTCATAAACTTGAAGCTGGGTGGCAGGCTAAAAAAAAACCTGATCAAACTAATAAACCTCTGACCCCCTACTATTGCTTTAGAGATTTACCTCTTTTGCTCTGGTTGCACCTCTACACAATCAAAATAAACTAGATCGTGTTCTTTGGTGGTTCAAACTCTACCAATCTTATTCCCTTTATGTTGTGAAGCCATCAACACCGAATAACACCAAATATAATCACAGTTATCCTAATATAGAATAGAAATACTTCAAGCAAAAGAATTGTCACCAACCGAGATACAATAGTAGTCCGCTTTTATTGTTGTTGTATACTTTCTAGATGTTGAATCTCTTCTTGAACTAAGTGTGACAACATTGAAGTGCATGAGTAACTTTAAGATTCTTTTAATTAATTTGGATAAAATTATTTATTACGTGTTAAGAAGGGTGGTTATACATGCATTAGACATTTAACCAATATAATAGTATTGGCAATACCAAAATTAAGGAAGTTGGCATAAAGGAAGGATCATTCCTTTGGAAGGTTATTGGTACTCTCATAAATCAAAATACAGTAATAGCATTGACAATACCAAAATTAAGTATATTAACATCAAGTATAGAAAGACTTAAGTGACCTCACGTTTGATCCGATAACATATAGAAATGAGTTATGAAAATATTAATTGAAACTACTGATAAGAGTTTTAATTATATAAGGTGCACCCTATAAGTCATAATTATGTTGCATTTATAGAAGTGACAGTCATACTTTGATTTTTCAATGAGATTAATAATCGTGTTATATTAATTTTATTATATAATCAGATTAATCACAGTCCGTGCAACATAACATCCACCTAGTTATAAATCAGAGCGGCGAGTATGTGTATTTGCAGAGTACTAAGTACACAAGCTAGGCGGTGATTTACTTTCAATCGCATTATTACAATCCGGAGAAAAAATGAAAAATGGTTATTCATTACTAATTTACTATGGATTTGTATGGGCTCTAAAGACACTAAGGAAATTGTATGGGTTCTATAGGATTATTAGTTAAAAGTTCCTTTGTAGCCAAATTGAAGTTAAGTGCATCCTCAATTCCTCATACGAAACTAGGAGCACGTAATAATATGGCTTAACATTTGAATCTTTTAGTTATACTAGTACTAAGGCCCAAGGAAATCAGGTAAGAGTCGTTAACCATGTTATCGACTTATTCCGCAAACCCTTACACTCTTTTTAAATAGGTAATGATTTTGGGCTGAATTCATGGTTCATCAACATCCTCTAGGTCCAAGATATAAATTATCCCTTATGCTAGGCAATGAGGGATAAGCAATGATGTTGGGTCTGACCCATTTTAGTTGGGGAGTAAGGGTCTGCTTGACACCAGGCCACAACACTGCAAGAGCTCCAGGAGAGTAGTGCATTGACGTAACCCCGACTCGGCCACCCCCCCCCCCCCCCCCCCCCCCCCCCCCCGAGTTCATGTCTCATTACCGATTTACCTCAAATAAGGGTGTAAAAAAAGAAAAATTACAACATTGCAATTTCAAGATACAATTGAAATAAAAAAAACTATGAATACATACATACATATATATGATCTAAGCTAAATCTCTATTGCTATCTCTCCCTTCCCATCTCTCCCTCCATTCTCTCCCATGAGGTTGTACACATATTGGCCTTGTTTGGAGGGCAGCTTTTTGGCCAGCTTTTTGGACAATCTGGATTGTTGGAGAAATTGACAATCCAACAAGTCAAAATTTGTTGTTTGGTTGCCAGCTTTTTCATTGGCTTTTTGGACCCAACAAGCTGACTTACAAAAAGCTGGGAGGGGGTTGCTTTTTAGGTCAGCTTGTTGGATTATTAGTTATTTTACTTCTAATAAGCTTTCAATAACCAGCTCATCAGTTTACCAAACATCTATCTACAATCAGATAGTCAAACCAGCTAACACAACCATCTAACAAGAACCAGCTGATAGAACCAGCTACCAGCTACCATCTACCAGCTGGTTGCCAAACAAGGCCAAATTTTGACTTGTTGGATTGTCAATTTCTCCAACAATCCAGATTGTCCAAAAAGCTGGCCAAAAAGCTGCCCTCCAAACAAGGCCATTATATCCTAAGTACTGTAATAACTAAGAATGAGTCAAAATAGATGAATTTTTTTAGTCATTTTCGTAAACTTTTTTCTCTTATTGATTTGCAAAATTGATAAGAGGCTCTCGTTGCGATGTTCCTTCCTCAATCAATCCTTCTGATAGACTCTTGTCTGAAAGTTTACCATTTCTGTATAAGAAATATACAACTAGTTGTAGCATTCCAAACAAGAATCCTATCGCATTTGGCACCTGCACAAGACATATGGTCCGTTCTTTTCAATTGTAAACCAATGAATTGAACTAAAGTGATTGTTAGAGTTAAACTTAAGTGAAGTAAACTTATTTGAACTGAACTAAACTAAACTAAACTAAAAATAATCTGAGGACATAATACATACATATCAAGATCTCAAATAAAGTGGAAGGAAAATCTAATCCTCTTTGTTTGATTGCAATTCTTCTCTTTCACTATTGAAGGTTAAAAACCAATATAATTTGATGACACTAGTATTTCGGTAAAGTGAATTTTTGTATTTAAAATGTAAATAAGATTTAAACAAAAAGCAATGATTCTGCAGTGATTGCCACTTAAGTGGTAATTCCTATAATGAACCAATATAGCAGAATATAAATTGTATGACTTTAGAAATAGAAATTTACCCCGAGGAAATAATCTTGTACAAGAATAGCATAAATTGTCCAGATCCCTCCTGCCCAGAAAAGGTTAAACGATAACCAAAATGGCATGTACTCCACGCTCTTGGTTGTGAGCACAGTTTCCTAAATCACATTTGCAAAAGAAAATATAATCAAACGACATTCTATATGTAGTTCATACTTATATATTTAGGTGATGTTATTGACTAGTCATGATTTAATATTCTGGTTAGAAATGTAAGTGGATGCCATAAAATATTATTGTCGGATTTAATATTAAAAGATTTAACTTTTTTTTGTTACAATATTAAAAGGTACTTAGGGATGCAAACAAGCAATACACTTGTAACTTGTGAGTGGCTCGTAAACATACTCGGTTAAAAACTCAAAACTCACTTGATAATAAATGAGACGAGCATGAACAGTCGAGTACCAATTCAAAGCTCGTTTAACAAATGAGTTGTGCAGAGCTCACTCCTGTACTATCAAATTAGTTACCTTTCAAGCGTTACAAAAATTTGTATGATACAATACAGTAAAATAGAGATCACTATTGGTAGATATATAGGGTCACTATTATGGAAAATTGACCCTTAAATCCATGAAACGTGACCCCATTTCACTGTGAATTGGACCCAAAATCGACTTTTGCTCAACAAGCCTTAAACATTCACTCCGATAACTTGTCATTGGTAATATTGAATTGTTAGGGGAACCAAATAAGCTTCATAATAAGGATTATCTAGAGGGTCCTTCAACAATAAATTGTCAAGGGACATGATAAAAGGACGCAGACCAGAACATAAGATTTGGACAATAATGACCAAAATTGGCCATAAAATCAGCTATTGCATTGGCTTCCCGAAACTGTAGTGCGAAACTTATCCAAACATACAAGAACTTTGACCAAACATTGATCATACCAATCCTAATCATAATCACCCCAAACCAGCAATACAAAAACACAAATAATCAATCACTTACAAGTAGACACCAGCGAGGAACTAATAATTTTAAACCAAAGAAAAACAATCCAAAGAGATGTCAAGTGGGAGTAGGGATAACAATAATCTCAAATGACAACCAAAAGAAACAAGTTGAGCCGTAAAGGACCAGCCAAGTTGCAAGCAAATTAAACCAAGAAATTAAAGAGATAGTCAGATAATGTAGAGAGAGAGTAGTTGTGATTATTACCAGGGAAGCAAGAGGAGAGGCATACATGACAACCATTGGTGTCAAGCATAACAACCCTACAACTTTGGTTCTAAAATGACCTTTTAATGTCAATAACGTCATGAAAATTGCTCCACCACCCACACCCACTATCAGTGAGCTTGCCATTATTCCAGTCCTAGCCTGCAATTGATCAAAATTTAGCTAATTAGCTTCATCATTAATATTCTTCAAATTTGTTCATTCATCTAACTATCTAAGAGTATGTCATCAAATCAAAAAGAAAAAGATAGGTCTATCTATTCAAACAATCAAGGAGCCATGCAAATATTTGTTATGACATGAATATGTGCCACTAACATTTTGTATTCTTCGTATTGTATACTCCTTCCGTTCTTTTTTCTACAACCCACTTCTTTTTGCACGGAGTTTAATGAGAGTTGCTTTTGGAACAAAAATTCCTTATTTGCCCTTACTTTAACATGAGAGTGTGTGAGTTAGTAATGGGTTGGAGAGTAATGAGACAAGAAAAAATAAGGATAAATGGGTCTTTTAATACTTAAAATATTACTAAAAGAGAAAGTGGGTAGGAGAAAAAAGAACGGATGTAAAATGAAAGTGGGTAGGAGAAAAAAGAACGGAGGGAATAGTACATAATTGTGTTAAAACCAACTCGACCAAAAGTATAAACGGATGGTTCTACGCCCATATAATGTTACATTCCTTATTAACACTGTGATTAGTTGTATACCGTGTACAAAGTGTTGCTAGAACAATGGAACCACATTCCGAACATCATTTAGAGAAATCTTGCATTGTATTCTGATAGAGTATGTAGCCGCGACTTTCAAAAGAAGGGTCTTTAAACTCCTTAATTAGCTTCCACTCATGACAAATGAAGACATTGAGAGCATGTTTGGCCTAGCTTGTGAGTAGCTTCTACTTTTTGTCCTATTTTTCCTAACAAATCCTTCCATCCACCTTATCCTCACACCCATTTTCAACTTCCAAAAAGCTTAAACCACCCCCTAGGAGGCTAGGACCCCCTAGAAGCCCCAAAAGTAGAAGCATCAAATTGGAGCTTCTACTTTTGGACCTCCCAATGGGTGTTTTGAGTTTTTTAGAAGCTGAAAATGAGGGTGGGGAGGAGGTGGAGGGGGAGGTTTGTGGGGAAAAAGAGGGGAAAAACTAGAAGCTCCTCACCAGCTAGGCCAAACACCACCTGAATCATAAATCAAAGATCATGGACTATAGTTACCAAACAGAATTTTAGACCAAAACAAAGAAATACCTTTTTCTTGGATGGTGCATATATAAGGAATAGAATGACATAGATGGCCTCAACCACAGCTCCAAATCCATTAACAGTGTACACGAAAGAATCAGGCTTAAGCATGCCATAGTACGTCCACAAAACTGAGTTTAAGACGGTGCATATGTAAGGAAGGCTTTCGAAATCCTCTGTTGATTTGTTCTTCACTATCCTGTAAAATGTTGGCCTACACCAATGTTGAAACATAAAATTTTCATCGTAAGTTTCTTAATTATTAGTTTGGCCTTATCCCGCATTTATCTTTACACTTGATTTTTTTACGGGAACTCGAAATAGTAATGGAAATGAGACAACATTATCTGATCTATATATGCTTAAGAAAAACATACACTGGGGAAAGATACTGCGACACTGATAATAAGTTCCCTGTAGATTAAAAAGATATGAATAAATGTCCGATCCATGTCTTGCATAACAGCATGAGAGAGAGAGAGAGAGAGAGAGAGAGAGAGAGAGAGAGAGAGAGAGTCACCTACAATTCCGAAGAAGGCAGTGATCAGAGACCAATACATTGTATAGGGAGAATATAAAAATGAATTTGGGATGCTCTAAGAAAAGTTTAAACCACACCACTCTATGATGATGGATGATTATATATAGGAGTGTTATTGAGCTTTTCTACAAACGAACACCAGTCTATGATGATGGATGATTATATATAGGTGTGTTATTGAGCATTTCTGCAAACCAATTAAGCTAGTGCTGTATTGATAACAACCGGTGAAAGAGAGCTGATAATGTTAGAAAATAAAATGTCTCATTTAGACACATTTTAGGAACTACATGGTTTTCTTCTAATTAGCTTTTCTAAGGCCATTATTTAAGGTAGGACATGGAGTACTACTTGCTTGAGTCCTACTAGGACACAACGGCTTATGGGGTTTCTCCTAACTGAAGAGAATCCAGTTTAGTTCATGTGAGAGCTTATGAGCTAATTTTTTTCTTCTTCCGATATAATTAACTATGACTGTGATACATGTGTTGGTAGAAAGATTTCAAAAATGTATTTTAAAATGAGTCTAATAATGAAGGGATTTGTATAAATTATAACGGCTAAAGGCCAAACTAAAAAAACAATTGATAGGCTAATTTAGTATTTTAGGGAAGAGAACGACCCTTAATACCTTTCTTACAAAACAATACTATAATTATTAACTATATTATTTATGAACTTGAACTTAATTCATACAGTTAAGTGGATTCAGGATCCATGCACTAATTTGTGGAACTTGACTAGGTGCTTTGAGACAATTTCATTAGTAAGCCTTCAAATAGAAATGAGGATATACTATCCTTATTGATAATATATATATATATATATATATGTATATATATAAGCAAGGTAGCACGAGTACGTGTACGCGGACACGCGACACACGGACACGGAATACGGCAATTCTCAAAATCTCGGATACGCGGACACGTCAGAGAAAACACTAAATAAAAAATATATTAAAGAAAAGAGAAAAATGTCATGTAGTAATTGTGTCCTGAAAAAGAGTGAACAGTGAAGATTGAGATAAAGAACTAGAAGAAGAATTGGCAAAATGGAGGAATTCTAGGGTTTAGAAAAATTTTAGAGAGAGAGAACCAAACGAAGTGTCCCAAGTGTTCATGGCATGTCAAAGTGTCCAATACGTTTGCACACGAGACACGGCACCCATATGGAGTGTCCGTGCTTCCTTGTATATAAGAGTACTATGTATAATACCTCAGTGGAATTTGAATCCTCTGTCCATGATGCTCCCGTTTTTTTTACTCCGATTGTTGTGTTTTGTATTGACGTACTCTTGAAAAACAAACAACCTAAATGCTACATCCCATAGGGAAATCCTTTTCAAGGAAAAAAAATCTCAAACGAGGATGCCGCCCACGCAACAAAAGAATGGGCCGACCTGTTTTCAAGTCTAAGATACATGTAAATCCACCTTATAAGAAACGAGGCATCTTAAGAAATATGTTATATATTTGCATATAAAGTATAAACTTATAGCCATCAGGAAGGGAAAACAAATAATCAAGAAAATAAATTTGTCAAATGCTCATCATTCAATCAAATTCCCAACTATGGCTGTTAACATCATCATCATCAGGAGATCAATTTACAAAGATGCCTTCTATCAAAGAAGGATGAAAGAGAAAAGCGGTTGTCCCAACCTTCAATCAACAGCTATCTTTGAGAAGAGAAATGCATCAAGTCATTTGAGATGCGTAAATACTTATATAAGTCGTATTCATATATCCAACTAATCATTATACTGAGCCCTTAAGCTAAGAGTATGCATGAAACTTCATGTACTCATATAGTACATGGTTAGCTTTAGGGAAAACAATTCACATCTTTAATAAATTTTCATTATCAAGAGATAGAATGGGCCAATGAGTACTTTCCATTGCGATACAACAAGGTATATGAAACTAAAACCACTGGCGATCACAAGCGATACAATATGCATCTTATTGACTCCTCAACCACCCATATTGCTCGACAGTGTAGCTAAGTTTTGATTAATTCGTTCTTGCTACTAACCTCCATATGATAGAGCACCTTTATATTATCAAAGTCAACAGCAGATTTTACCCTAGTCATTACAGAAATGAACATAAGAGACACAGGATCAGCAGCGGCATGATCAGTTCTTCCTTACAGCCGCGATTTAGCATGTCCAACAGGCCCCGAACTCTGCAAATAACAGACATCGTCACTAGTGAAACACTAAAGCATCAACTCTTAGTCACTTACTACCCTACCCATGTAACATACTATTAATATACTCAGTTGACAGGGAAAACAGCTATTTCCAGAATGTCCCAACAAAAATATTACTCTAGGTGATTAGCTATGATTTATCAAGATCAACATTGTCCCAGTGCCTCCAAGAGGCTCTGGCCTAGGCCAGGTAACAGGCTATATAAAGCAAATATTATGGAATAGTGTGAGAAGGTGATGGATAAATAGTAAAGCTTAAAGCAACTGCAGTACATCCACCCTAGAGGATCAGAGGCTCGGAGCTTTTCTTTTGATTAAATCTCTTATTAAACACATTACTAATTTACTACTCCTACTAGCTTATAGTAAAATATATCAAGTCATTTAGCAACTCTACGGAACCACCAAGATGCATCTTTATTAGGAATGAATGTCTTTATATTGCTACTGTATATATTTAGTGAGTGTAGAATACAAGGAGTCTGAGCATATTTAGTGAGTGTAGAATGCAAAGAGTCTTGGCTAGGTCTTGTGATTGTGTATATATGTACTGTCTCAGAGGAATGAAGATGGACAGAATTCATCCCCTATGTATTTGTTCATGGTATACCTTGTCATTATATCTTCGCCCTTCAAAATACTATCATATTCATGGTTTAACCTCCCTGAGCATTGGAGGTGGATGCAATAGATGTCATGGAAACAGAAAAAGCAACCGCAAATCCAGACTCCAGACAGCTAGCTAGAGAAGAAAAAATTTGAATACTAGACAACGAGACCACGTCAACACCCCCCCCCCCCCTTACCAAGGCAGTAGAATGCTTCTTGAAAAATAGAGCCGGTACAAAATCGGTTTATCATCTATGTAGATGAAAAATGCAATTACTGGTTCATGGTTTAATTGGAGATGCACAATAGAAACAATATAGAGGGATCAGGGATATAAGCATCATGTGCAACAATAGACATGTAAGCCACGATCTGCAACTTTAAGCTATCTTACCAGAGGAGCCCCCTTGGCAGCTTTCTCAGCCATGTATGCGCAAGGCTTGAAGAACCCTCCATATAGCTTAGACCATTCCTCCAATCTTGAATAAACGTATTTTGATCCCAGCATGTCAGCCCAGAACAAAATTCCTCCCCTGATCAAATGAACCAGAATGAACATAACAAAGTTTACAGAACCTCTCAAAATCTCTGATTACTTGAACAAAATCCTACTTAACATGTAAGGCAATCACAAAGAACAGTACCTGTATGGTGGGAAACCCATTCCCATAACACCAGCAATGTCCAAATCTGCTGCCTTGACTGCAATTCCTTCTGCTAGGACTCGGCAGGCTTCATTAACCACAGGGAAAAATATCATTTCCACCATGTCCTTCTCGGGTAAGTTTACCAGCTGCAATGAAGTTTAACTAATGCAGTAAGTACACCCAACAAACACAAAAGCATCTGCCATAACCTATCACATCAACATAACAAGGCTACCCTATTCAATCTAACAAGCAACTCATAGATATGATAATGGCCAGGTGTTTAAGATACTCCAACAGATTTGAACAATCACAACCATTAAACATACTCTAGAGTGTAGAAACAATGGGGAACATGATATAATATCCTAAGAAAGAGGAAATGAGGACACGGCTGGCCATGCTAATTGGGTTATGGCATGTAGGATGTAGCCATGCCTAAAAAGAATGTAAGTTAGATTTTCAGAAATAAAAATGTTACTTTTAAGACAAATGTTAGAGTTTGAATAGAAAGCGTTACTATATTGTGGAACGGTCTTATACAAGACCAACTATATCAAATTTTAGAAATATATTAATATGACCAGAATTAAAATGCAATAAATTGCCAAAAATGAAAAGTTTCCAAATAATTCCTTGGAGATTCTGGCCAGAAGCCACCTTCTGGACCTATGTGCACGATCTTCTTTTGTCTTAACAGCTTTGTTGTCAGTTGTCACTGGACTATTTTTCAGTACTAATGTGGCAAATGGGATTACTGTTTTGTTTCAATTTGGTATTTTGGTTGAGATCGAAGGTGACAGAAAAATGACTTGAAAGAAAAAAGATATCTAGTGAAGATGTACAAGGACTGAATAGTCAAATAGAAAAGGAATATACATTTCACAAATCCCACACCAAAATTTCCTATAAAGCACAGGTTTCAATATCTGGTCAGAGCAATTTGTCAGTGATACTAGCAAAAGAAAGATGCTGGAAAGGTAATTAGATGCATTTTAAGTCACGGAATTAATTGAAAAATGAATTAAGGTCGGAGTTACGGAAAAATAACATTAGTCCAACATATACTGTAAAGTGGACAAACATACCACTGCATAATTTGCATTTAGCAATTTTTTCACATCGATGCAGATTAACTGTGTTTAAATATAATTCTTCATCCACAATATCAAATTATTAATATATGCTGTACACATCCTGTCAAGTGTCAAGTATAAAGAACGCATACATAGGGAGCTACGGAAAGAGGAGAAAGTCATGAAACAGCTGAAAACCCATCGCATGTCTCCTAGAAAATGGAAAAGAAGAGGACACAAACCTTGGGATCTATGCTAACACCAGAAATCTCCCTCGCTTTTTCAATATATTTCTTCAGTTCAGGATCTGGGCTTGCCTTGCGTCTATTGTCATACAAATAGAATCCTTTACGAGTTGATTCACCTGAAAGGAGGCATATGAAGATCCATTTGGGATACGGAAGAGAACTAATGCTATTCAGGGAGTTGTGCATTGGTAGGTCTACATGAGCATCTGGGGATCCAAGTGCGACCCCGTTAGAAAACAAATTCTTATTTTTAAAATAATCCCGAATAGTAGCCCCATAAAGTAATCGCAAAACTCATATAAGACGGTCTTAAGGTGCGATCACTATTACATTTTGAACAAAAGTGTTCCTTTTGAAGTATAAAGTGCTCCTTTATATTAAACATTTTTGGCCGTCAAACAAAAGTTGTTACTCTTGGGACAAAAATTGTTACATTTTGAGTAAGAAGGGTTACTTTTGATAGTCAACCGCAAACTGCCTTACACCAAGACCCAAATAAAGTAATATCAAGGTGTACAAAATCTAAAGGACAAATATGCAAATTAAATAAATATTAAATTCCAAATAAGAATTATTCAATTTATCCCAAAAATGAGAATCACTTGTCAAAAAAGGAAAACCAAGGGATGGACTGGTTATTCAAAAGAAAAAAGATATTATCATTTCGAATTAGTACATCCCCGTTATAAATTTCCTAAATCTGCCAGTGGAGTTGCATAAACAGATGGAAGGTACATGCATGATTCCAGGAAACAAAATGATACCTGCTCTTTTATCCTCTTGCATTAAGGGGACAATCATCGACTTATAGACTCTTTCAGGGAAATGCTCAACATATTGCAAGGATGTAGCTATCGCCACTCCGAAGCCAACAAGGTCAGCCAACCTGTACAACATGGTTCATGTGTAATAAGCACATTCTTACTAAAATGATACTGGTGACATGATAGAATGAGAGAAACGAAATATATACAGATTCCATACTGTAGTTACCTAAATGGACCCATTGGCATTCCAAACTTTGTAATTGCTCTATCGATCTTATACAAATCAGTGCCACGTTCAACAAGCAGCATTGCTGCCTGTGTATAAGGGAAGAACATTCTATTGACAGCAAATCCTGTACAGTTCCCCACTATAACTGGTGTCTTCTTTATCTTTTTCCCTAGATCCAGCACATCAACAATTGCTTGGGGGGATGTCTTCGAGGTACGGACAATCTCCAGAAGGGGCATAATATGAGCAGGGCTGCAATGCCAACATAACCATTTTAACTCTGCAAACAAAGCAAGCACTAGGGAAAGGAGAGAGAGAATGAGAACCGTTTACCAAGCAAAAAGGAACTTTACCTAAAGAAATGTGCTCCAAGAATTCGATCTTGGGACCGGGTTTTCTCACCAATAAGGTTCAGGTCGATTGTGGATGTGTTACTCGCAAGTATGCAATGTGGAGGACAATATTTCTCCAAATCAGCAAAAATTTGCTGCTTTAGGGAAACATTCTCAATAACCGCCTGCAAGCAGTATCCACAATAGAAATCAAGAGGGGACCTCTATCAAATGCAACGAGGAAAGGCTCAACTATCATCTACAAAATGAGCAGGCAGTTAACCCCACTCTACCTCTATGACCATATCCACATCTCTAAAGCTTTCATAATCTAGAACTCCTTGAAGAAGAGACTTGATTTTTTCAAACTTCTCTTGCGTCATTTTCCCTTTCTTGACACGGCTTTGTAAATTAGCTACACGAAAAAGTAGTGCTCAGCATCAAATGAAACAGATTTAAGTTATAAGAATGAACAAAGACAAACATATAATAGAAGGGACTTGGCTAACCTGTCACTCTGTCAATACCCCCTTGTAAGTGTTTCTCGTTAACTTCTTTCAAAATCACAGGATAGTTACTGAGAATCAAAGCTGTAGCTATGCCAGAGCCCATCAATCCACCTCCAAGAATAGCAACCTTCCTTATCTGTCTGGGAGCCAGGCCTAAGTCGGTAACACCAGGGACCTGTTCAGGATCAACAATCAGCAAACATTGAACCATAAATACATGAAACCCTCAAGTAGACTGAGACTCACTCAAGTATCATTTTGCTGTCGTCAACTAGTGTAGCAGACGTTTAATGCAAGTCAACATTGCTCCAAAGCACCTCTTCCCCCACCCCCACCCCCACCCCCACAGAACCCACAAAAGACAAAAATGCAAAAATGGGAAGCCCACAAGGGTACAACAATAGGTTGTCTTCAAATAATACTGTAGACCTTCAACTCAGAGATCTAATGAGGCACTGGGGCAATGTGACTTGGTTATTGTAGTTCAAGAGCAGTCAAGACGTATTTTCTTACTCTCAAAGTTACATTTACTGCTTAAGTTATGTTGAACAACCTAACTTTTAGATTAAGCACTTAATAAAATATGTTCTGTCCAAAGAAACATACATGAACAAAAATAAGAGATAGATTAGCATGACATCAGTTAAAAGAACCTCCAGAATTGCATACAGAAGTTAAAAGAAAAACTGAACATGTGTTCAGACTTCAGATCTCCTTTGCTCTATCAGCATATTTCAAAGAATCGATGGTGTGATGGTACCCGTCCCTCCCCCCTCAACCCGCCTGGAAGGGAACCTCTTTTGAGGTTGACATTGATGTAGTTCAAGATCATTCAAGATGTATTTTCTTACTCTCTCAGTAATATTTACTGCTTTAGCTATGTTGAATAACCTAATTATTATATTAACTGCAATGGATCTTTGACTTTCTGTGGAATGTGTGAAATGTGCATTCTTTAGTTGGTTGTTTTTGCTTTTCTTTGACGCTATATGATGAAACCAGAAACATCACCTCCAACCCAAAGAAGCCACATAGCAATACAGTAATAATAACCTTCAGATCTCAACTCCCAGTATAAAAATGATGGGACCAAAGAAACCCATAAGCCAGCCTCTATAATGTGAATCCATTCAATATTTAACAAACAATATCACCAGTAAGTTTTCCCACCAATCAGTGGTGTATCTAATGGAAGACTAAATTAATAAATATATTTCAGATTTTGTTTTCCTTGTTCCAAGGGGGTAAGTAGGCTTTTCCCTCCAGAGGATCACACTTGACTCTTCAAAAGACAGCAGATAAGAGGTTCAACAACCTAGTTTGCTGCAGTAAAGCAGTTATCCAGTGTACATCACTTAGTCGAGCACTTGAGCCGACATAAATACACACACAACCGCCCACATGTGATTCAGACAAGTTAATCTGGTTCCGAACTATAAGCATCACCAACTTTGCTCAAGGCTTCATCAACCTAGGAAGGCACAAATGCAACAAATCATAGCTATTCACCAGATGTCGACAGATCAAGCATGATGTCGGATACAATGCCTCTAGGAGGTTTCCATTATACATGTTAACCAAACATATTGTCACAAAAATAAACAATTACAATTTAAAGCGATAGTGATAAAGCAAGATTATACGGTAGAACAGCAACATCTAGCCTCATCCAATGACCAGTATGATACAATAGCAACAATAACCTGGTTATTGTGGACCCTAACAAACACGAGTAACTCATGTAGGTTCCTTTTTTTCTTACAGAAGATTAAAGTATATATTAATCACAAGAGAGGACAAGATGTCCTCCAAGAGAGGAACAGTTACAAGTTGGCACTAATTCCTCTAAATAACACCTGTAATTAGGAAACTTTGAATGACTTCTCTCTTCTTAGTTTAATAATAATATAACTAAAATAAACCAATAGATTAGGCGAAACAAAAGCATTACGGCATATAAAAGAAAAAGTAGCACAAAAACCTTTGAAGTTCCACGTTGAGCAAAGAAGATGTGGATCAAACTCTTGCAGGTGTCTGAACGCAGAAGTTCTTCAAAAGCATCTGCTTCCTGCCAGTATTAAGACATAAATAAATAATGTCACAATCAAGTCATATTCACAGCCTGAAGAGTGATTCAGCTCTAAAGCAATAAATTACCTTCCACAATCCAGCACGAGGTCCAGAAGCTATGCCTTCTTCAATAACATCAATGCAAATCAATGGGTGCTTTAGGTTTGGAGCTTGCTTGCGAGCCTGTGCCCTGGCAAACTTGAGAATTTCTCTGGCCTCTCCGAGTGGCTCCAACTTGTCTGTCTTATAAAGACTGGAAACCCAAGGCTTTCTACGCTCCAACATTTCCAAAGCCCACTGTCGGGCAGTATTTACCAGCTCATTTGCTGGAACTATTTCATCCACTAGGCCCAAGCTATGCGCTTCTGACCCGCTGACTGGCTTCGAAGTCTGCAGAGACGGGATGATTCTTGAGAAGATAAGTCAAGATAATTTAATTTAATCTTCTAGAAGTAACCCACATACCAGCATCATTTCAAGAGCTTTTGCGAGTCCAACTAGACGTGGAAGACGCTGAGTGCCTGAGTCAGTAGACCACATTAAAGATTATTCATGGGATAATAATCATTAGCAGCCGCTGGCATTTACACATCATAAATTAATTTCCCAGCAGAGTAGTTACATAAGAATTTACAGTTATAACAAACTATTTGTGTCGTAACAGTCTAGACGAATCAAAGCCTACTTATGCATACTAGATTACTAGTAGGATGAAAGACTAAATTCTATCCAACTTGAGAAAACGTTCTTGAAGTTGATGAATATATCTCCACGAAACAAAATAAAACAAAAAATAAATAAAAATAAAAACAAATCATTAGGATGTTTAGATGAACACTTATGATGCCCCTTTACCTACAGAACAAGGTTTGCAGTAAAGCATTTTTTCTTCTAGCAGAACATACTTTAAGCTCAATTACTGGAACCAGAAACAGCTGTCCTCGATAACCAACCTTTATGTCTTTGTATACCACAACATGAAACATAATATTAGCAATCCTGTTTCATATGTAATTCCTGTTTAATCAAATGCAGACAAATATGTCTACAGTACATTATCATTACTCATTAGTATCACATTAAAAATTTTATGTACGAGACACCATTACATAGGGATCAATAGTTGAACGTAGAATGTTATATGATTTAATACAAGCAACAATTGCTAGAAAAATAGAGGTGTTTGATAGTCGAAAACTCGAAATGTATGTTACCAAGACTGGTATGGGTATTGGACGAAGATAATTATTTGTCTCACCCACTCGACATGACTCAAAAGTTAGGCACGGAAACTTCACCTTCAATTTGTGACACGGGTAGAGGGACTCGGCATTAATATTTAATAATGTGCTTCTTTTGGGGGGGGGGGGGGGGCGTGTAAGTTTAAAGTGTTTTTAATCATATTATTTTAGATATAAGAGCATGAAAATGATAAATGTGCTTGTAGATACCTAGTGGTGTCACCCCTCTTTTTCAAAACCCATTTATGATGGAAATAGAACGATACAAACAGAAGAAACTCCTGAAATTCAAGCTCTTGATCATGAACCCAAACCCGCTCATCCCTGCCCTTTTCATAGGTCTTACAACAGTGCAAGCGCCTCTGACTCCTGGATGAAAAGTTATCGCATTCCTAAGATCTAAGGGCAAGTTTGTCAATTTACACTAAACCTAGAACAAGAGAATCACCGATAGTGGAGCCTGACGGCTCCCTCTGAGGCCACCCAGGGTTGTTGCTAGGGACCTAGCTGTTCACAGGCCCAGTCAGACTCTGGCTGTTTCCCGCACGACTTTGACTTTTGACCTGTTTTCCTCAGATTAAATCCTAACCAATTCAGTACGTCCCAAACGTAATACCAAGATAAACAATTCCAAAGTACCCCCGAAGACTGCAGTTCTAATTTCAAAACACTTTTGAAACTTCTAAACACATCTTCTACTCCTTGAGAAAAATCAGATTCAAGGCCCTACAAATTGAACTTCAGTTAAAGAACAA
The DNA here is from genome assembly GCA_038025085.1 of Tetragonia tetragonoides. Taxonomy (NCBI): domain Eukaryota; kingdom Viridiplantae; phylum Streptophyta; class Magnoliopsida; order Caryophyllales; family Aizoaceae; genus Tetragonia; species Tetragonia tetragonoides. Next base: position 30,526,171 of record CM076152.1, on the reverse strand, counting down.
CCAAGTTTTGACTATCAATCAAGAGGAAGAACTTTCAAATGCGGCACATTCTTAAACGTCCATCCATACCTGAGGGTCCCATCTTCCAAATTTGTATTATAATTGCTTAGTTTACTCCCCCGTGAGGTTCTATTCTTACAGCACTAGGATTGGTCGATGATATTATATCTAGCACATAAACTTGACTCTTTAGATGATCATTATTATGAAGCAGGTAAGTCCGACTAAGAACCAAAGGTTCAAGTTATCTTTATCATATTTTTTGTTAGATAAGAAAAAGAATTTTATTGAAGAAGAGAGGAAGGATACCAAAAAGGGACGTCCTCAAGAAGAAGAACTACCCAAAATCCAAACCAAGACCCAACCAAAACCTAGAAGAAAACACTATGCAGTCAAAGCTTATTCATAAAGCCTTTATTTAGCCTACACCCATCCTAATTAGTGCTAGATTTTAAGTTCCACAGCTCCCTACTACCCTTCTCCCTCCCAGGCTTACTACCAAAAGGAAGTTCTTTCCCCATTTTATCAACCGATTTAATCCCATTGCATCAAAAAGAGCTTGTCCACGAGCATCCGCCTCTTCAATACCAAGAGTATGGCTTGGCAGAAGGAGTCAGAAGAAGTCCATCATCCTGACACAGATCTTGCTCCAGCGACTCTGAATGCTGAAGAGTCCCAAGCTACAAAAAGGAGAAGCACTCTGCTGCGTTTGCTCCATCGGCCTAGCCTCCTCCTGCCGGCAAACCACGCTCTCCACCACCTGACTGGCCTATCACCCTTTGACCCATATAGCAACTTGCCAGATTCAACTTTCCTCTATCATAATAAAGTAGTCATACCCAAAAGCTTTCAGATTTCTCTCAGCGCTGACCAAAGCCCAGCCAGTTAACATAATCCCTAAGCCCCCCCCCACCACACATACACACGCATGCTCTCTCTCGCGCTTCGCATACAGACACACACACAAACAAAACAAGAGTAGATGGAGTGCAGCACGGGTTGTTGGCTTTCAGATTGTTGTGACACACGCAAACAAAACAAGACTACATGGAGTGCAGCATGGATTGTTGGCTTTCAGACTGTTGTGTGTCTCTCTCGTGTGTTCCATGATATTATTGAGACTTCTGTTCAATTGTTTTCTGAGTGCCACTACAATAAGCACTGGAGAGGGGGGGGCAGAACCACCACGGTCTTTAGGCTTACAAATTGCCAAAGAGTTTAAATTCCAAGCAAGAAAAGCAATTTTGCAGCAGTAAAGGAGCAACATACCTCCAAATCCAGGAATTACTCCTAGCTGAAGTTCAGGAAGGCCCAACTGTGCATTAGAAGTAGATATCCTTGCATGACAGGCCTGCCAAGAAGTAAAACCAAGAGTGTGAAATTGCCAAGAACTCGAGCATCAGAACTCACTCAAATGCATACATAATAGCTGCTCCACATACCATTGCAACCTCTAAGCCTCCACCTAATGCCAAGCCATCGATAGCAGCAACTGAAGGTTTTCTTGCAGCTGAAGACGAAATTAGAGTCAGTAAAGATCCGTGACAGCTGCTGATTGTCAAGGACACATACGAGCATAAAAAGGAAGACTCTGAAAAGATCCATTACAACTACAAATGCCCAATGAAACATACAAGCATAAAAGGAAGACTGTTAACACACCATCTACTGTGTCAGTAAGAATATCTACTGCAACGAAACCACGCTTCAGAGAAACACCTGCTAAAAGAAAATATGAAAAAGTTAACAAAGATTCTAGAAACTTGATATATAAGCAAGAGGAATAGTAAAATTTTCTTAGCTTATAAACACAAAAAACAGTAACATACTCTTCCCCTCTTGAATTGCACCAAAAGCAGTAATATCAAAACCTCCAGAGAACTTTCCCTTGGCACCTGTTTCCAAGAAACACAAAGTCAAGTTTCTACTCCAGTTAACTCTGTTCAATACCTAACCTATGCACTGAAGGACTATCTTCAGTACTTTACCTGTAACTACAATTGCCTTTACATCGTTCCTTCTTATTGCTTCGTCAAATTTGGCTTTCAGGCTTTGCAACACTGTCAAACAGTGAAGATTCCAGATTCAGAAATGAGGCATGTTCTGTTAATAAGATTAAATAAATATATGTTTTCACAAAGCATAAACACCATAAGTAACGGCTCTGTGAGTACATGTACATAAAACTCATTTGGATGTCATGAAAACGTGTTTAAGCCTCAAAGACTCCAGAACTTTTCACAAGCATTGTGTAAACAAAATACAATTGGAAATAAAAAAAGATTAAAAAAAAAAGTAAAAAATAAAAATATAAAAGCATCATTTACCAATAGCAAGAATGACAAACAAAAGCTGCGACATCTAAACCCTGAGGGGGTAGCTCACCTGGAAAAATCTCTGAGATCTATTCCAGAAATCTCATGTTTGAGTCCCCTCAGGACCACTAGAGGTTTCCAAGTCGTTAACTTCAGGGCCCATGGGATTATTCAAGCAACGCTTGGATACCCATGTTATCTTAAAAAAAGCTGGAAGATCTAGAATTTTTAGAAGATCATAAAGCTCAAAAGTCTACACTTCATATGTCTGAAATGAGAGTCTATACATCTATTGTAGACAATGAGAACTCTATTAATAAGTTAAACTTGCAGTTATGTAATATAAACAATGTGATGATGAAGCAAATGATAATTCCAAGTGGGTATCTGCATTGTGTGAGTTGAAGGACGAAGCATAAGATCAAGACGTGGAAGAATTAGATAAACATAAGCATGAACAACATCAATAATTTAAGAGAACAAGATGCTCTGGAGGTAAGAATAGCTTAAACAAGGTCGGAAAAGATTGTGATGATAAGCGTACTGAGAATTGGAAGTAAAAGAGGATGATGCTACTCTTACAAGCCCCTCAAGAAGAACATTGCTTTTGAAGTTTATTTGATCAGATGTGTAGTTATGTAGCTGTTGCTTAATTTGACAAGGACATTCACGATGAGACTGGGGATGAAAAGGACACAAAGAAATATCAAATAAGCATGTAATTGGTCCAGGTGCATAAATCAAAAAAGGGCGCAGCTAAGATAGTCCAGTAACGATGAGGCGTGGGGGACTTGGGTGAAGGAAGGAGAAAAAGGTGTTGTGGAAGTGTACACCGTTTGCAGTGCTTTGGTGTATTTGGTTGGAATGGAACGCTAGAGTCTTTGCTCGTATTTCCTTGTCTGTCGGATAGGGTGGTCTATTTAGCCTCTTTGTGGGCTAAAGGCTGCTGGTTGTTTTAGAAGTTATCCTGTAACACAGGTTATCCTTCATTGGGATGAGTTGTAAAAAGTCTTCTTTAGAGGACTCCTTGTCCTCTAGTGTTGTACTTCTCTGGATATTAATAATACTTTTTCTTTATGTAAAAAGATAGTCCGGTAACCAAGGTTTCAATCTTCTCCATATCCCAAGAGAAATGGAGGCCTCCCCATGTCCTAAATGAATCTAAGAAAAATACCATATTGGTATGTTCAAATATTGCTACTCCAAAGACTGTATTTGTATTATGGCTTGCCCTACATGGCAAGTGGAGAACTAAGGATGTGGTGCTAAGCTGGGGTATCCAATGTAACCCCTACTGTGTTCTTTGTGATGCCCAGGATGAGGACTTGCCTCAGCTTCTGTTTCCCTGCAGCTATACTAAGCAAGTTTGGGGATCTATCTTTCAATGCGTAGGATTTGATAGACAAATTGCAGATTGGAACGCTGAATGTGCTTGGGTAACCAAAGTATCCAAAGGGAAATCTGCAAAAGCCATTCTGTCAAAAGCCTGTTTTGCTGTTACTATCTACTTTATCTGGCAAGAGAGAAACTTCAGAGTATTTCAGAGCAAGAGTACTCCTGCAGAATTGGTGATCAAGCAAGTGCAGCTGCACATTTGTGTGAGAAGTCAGCAGGATACAAAGTTGAAGAATTTCATTGAGACATTGAGATAATCTCGGCTGGTTTTTTTTTTAGCTAGCTGTTTTAGTGTTTTTGTGTATCAACCTGCTTGTTTTCCGTATAACATGGTGAATGAAACCCTCCCCAAAAGGTGCGCATTCACCATATCCTTCCGTAGCAAATTACCAGTTAGCAGGTAGTTTGTATTTGTTGTTTTGACTTCTTCATGAGAGGCCTTTTTTTAGGCCCGCACTGTACTGTCTATTCTGGTGATTAATAAAATCTTTAATTACCAAAAAAACAAATAGGAATGAAGCCAACACCTACAAACCAAACCAGGGGGTGGGGGAAAGGAATTGCAAATTAGTGATATTAAGCATATCAATGTAACATTCCATGTAGCTCCCAGCGTAACTTCATCCAATAATGTATTAAACAAAAAGAAAGTATATTTTACTTTATTTAGATAGCATGGGTATCCAAGCTTTGCTTGAAAAATCCCATGGGCCCTGAAATTATAATAGTTAAAAACAAAAAAAAAAAAAATCCTACAAGTCACCCCAATGAAGCAAACCTGTGTAGCAGGGTAGCTACTAAAACATCCACCAGCTTTAGTCCACGAGGAGACTAAGAAGACCACCCTATCCCACAACACATCATCTGACATAGAAGTACCAGAGAAGATCCTAGCATTCCTCTCTAGCCAGATACACCAAAGTGCCGCAAAAACAGCACACTTCCGCAGCAACTTCTTCTCCTTACTCCACGCCAGTCCCACCAGCCTCGCATGCAAGAACTCCAAAACCGTGTCTGGGTACTCCCAAACCTCACCTATTAGCCCAAAGGGTCTGCGCAACTTCATAACTCAATACTAGCCCAACATACCATACAAATATCAGATGACAAGGCTGAATTTGGCCTCCACCACTGACGTAAGTCATTAGTATTAATCATATCCAACACCAACCACACAAAAGCCCATACTTTAGCATGGACTTTTTACTTCCACAACCACCTCGAAATAGGTTAGTTAGGCTTTTGTGTTTGCAAACCCAACTGCTGAAGAACATATCTACAGGAAAATACCCCTGCAGAAACACCAATCCATCTCCTAGAATCATCCCTACCCTAAAGCTGAACTGACTCCAGAAACCCAAGCAAAAGGGTAACTTTATCCAATAATAAAGTCATTATATTTAATCTATTGTTCTTTCTTTCGGTTGAAACAAAACAAATGTCTAAAGCATACTTTTTAAGTTGGCATAGCAAGTGTAGGAAGAAATTTGTGGATTCAACATCTCTGCACTTAGTTTATCTTGCTTCGTTTTCCAGAACAAAAGGAAAGAGGAAGTAACAAATGTCCTTGATCAATCTCCACCCGCTCGATGGGTTAACTTAATTATTCCAGGATTCAACCAAAATTTACAGCTCACATACCCTACAAAGGCTCTTTTTGAACTACTAGTAACACCAACCCCTCATTAACTCAATTGTATATCCCACTGCCAACCATGGCTAAATTTTATGGACAAAATCCTAATTTCGGTATATACTAGGTCAACTGAAGTGGTTCCCAGGATAAGTTTACCTGCTAATAAAGCTACCCCGTCTACTTAGCAGGCCATATACTAGTGAAGATTTTCTAGTATACACTTCCCTTTCAGAATTACACTGATACTCCTAACAGCCATGACCAGTGACCACTCCAGCGCCCTAGTCATACACTCTTCGAGGCTGCACTAGAAATTTGATCTTACACTAGGTAGTCTGATGACTCTGATCACTAGCTTTAATCCGCTCCTAGAACACTATGCTAAAGAAATAACTTTTACCTTTGATTAATATGCACTGGAATTTTATTTGATAATAGAACAAATCTGACAGATGATACCCAGATATCCAAGTTTATAGATGTAACTAACATTCCTTAAAACTCTGCCTTTCAGTCCTTCCTCCTCATAAGAATTCTCAACGACATTCATTAGCTAAAACTCTCTTTCAAACCATTACGCCAAAAGACAATTTTAGGCATCAAATGTTACCACATTGATACTCTTGCACCTCTCAAGAGGTTGTCACCTATGGCGAGTAGGGAGCAGGTGGACTAACATACACAGCCTTACCTCTGCAATTACAGAAAATCGACTAATGTTAAACCTTGGACTGAAAATGCATTTTTGTGTGGCACCACAAAAGATTAAGAGCTCTAGAACAGTTCAACGAGTCATTTTGATTTGTAACAATTCTAGACATAAATTAACCAATACATGATACTTCAACACCAACTTGTTGCATAACCCAAAAAAAAATTCCAATTTCTAGAATCCAAACCAAATGCTCACTTCCCCACGAAACACCAATCCTCAAAATTACCGTTGTCATCAATTTCTCAATTGTTCTTATGTTTCAAATATAAGCTCTCCCACCCTCTCCTTCGTTGCCTAAAATTTGGGAGAAATAATTTGAGGATAGGACTGTAAATGGTGACAATGTTACCTCTACTTATCAACCTCATCAAACTCCAATACAATGAGACACCTTCACCTCTTCCCCTCTAAACCTAACTTAAGTAATCCTATGTCTCCCAAAGTTCAACATCTCAAACTAATAACGGAGTATAATCTCAATAGTGTATCCAATTTCACTCTCACTATTTGTATACATTTGCAATCCTGAAAAAAAGCGGAAATTGTGGAACGTCAAATCTCGGCAAATCATAAATTCTCAATAATTCCCCCATTTCAGAAAATTACAAAATTCTCACTACTTATCATCCTCATTGAACTCCATAGCTACGACAAACATTCACCTCTCTTCTCTCTATACCTTCCCTTGATCAATCCTAAAAGTCTCCCTAAATTCAACATCTCAAACTGATTACGCAATATACTTCTCATGGTGTACTCAATTTTACTCTCCTAATCATCATTAAGCATCAATTAGCAAACCTCAACAAAGTACAATTTTCCATGTCCTTTTGGTAATTTCAGGAGTTTAAGAATTCTCACTACATACCCTAACTTCCAACCAATTATACATACAAGTATCTAACACCAGCTAATAATTGATCTTATCTTAGGCTTAAGAACTTCAAAACACATATTTATCAAACAAATGACAGAAACTACAAAAACAAAAATCATTCAATCACACAAACAACAAACAAACACGTAAACTAAAAATCAATCAAAATCCGCAATCAGATCAACAATATAATCGAAGAGAGAGAAAAAGAAATGGAAATGTTAAATGTACCGTCGACGGAAAGAGAATTAACGGGAGGATTAATAATGGTGATGATAGCTACACCATCGCTTCCAACCTCCATGGTTGTTGATCCCTTCATTTTCTCTCTCTCTCTCTCTCTCTCTCTCTCCTCTCTCTCTCCTCTTTTTCTCTCTCTGATTGTCAGTATCGTCGTCGCTGAAGATGTTGAGTTTGTTATGGGTGATTTTAATGGAGGTGTTTTCGTGTGGGTCTCTTTGTATAAATGATGAAAGCTGACGAGTACAATGAATATGAAAACAATAAATGAATTTAAAATAAAAATAAAAATGAATTTTATGGGGCCGCCTGACTGTGCGTCATGGTAGTCAGCTTCGTTTATCGGGAAGCCGCCACGATGGATAAGAGAGACAGAGAGAAACAACAAAGCGCGTGGGATGGAAGTTGGGTGCGGTGATCACACTTACCAATGTGTTTGCTTGATCATGTAAAATTAAATTTCAATCAGGGCCAAATCTCAGCTATTTTGATTTTTGACCACAATGGATAAATTATCTTAGTTTGCACTTTTGAACAAGATAATCAATTTTTTAAAACTTTACACGAAATAATTTTAAAATTTAAAATTTCTAACCCCGTATATAAAATGGGGAGTGAAAGCTTAACGCCCTCAAGTTGGTCAATTATGAATAGTTAAATGACTATTTTGCCATTATATCTTAATGCGAAGAAAACCAAATTTGAAAAAAAAAATGAAACAATATTTATTTAATTTTCTATATTTTTTGTATATATTGTTTTGCACATAATACCCACTACATTATAAAAGTTCGGGGGTACCATGTGCACAATTTTATAAGTTTAGTGTTGTTTTGTGCGAACTCTATATCTAAAACCAACGGCTATTTCAATTTTGGTTCTTTCGCATTAAGATATAGGGGCAAAATAGTCATTTCACTAATCATAATTGATCAACCTCACGACGTTAAGGTGTCGTTTCTGATTTTGTGTACGGGGTGTAGAAGTGTTGAACTTTAGGGTTATTTCGTGCAAAGTTTAAAAAAAGTAGTTATTCCATTCAAAAGTGCAAACTTTGAGGGTACGCAATGAAATTTTCAATAAATTATTTGTTAAGTTTTTTTTTCTTACGAAATTTTTTTGTAAAATATTACTCCGTCCTAGTTGTACTATATAGGCGTTAGCCAACCTTTTTTTTGAGATGGGAATAGGAAACTTTATTTATAAAAAAGCCATATAGCATCTACAATAAAAATAACCCTAAAATATACTAAATCAATAGAAATAACAAAAAAAAAATCCGCTAACAAGTCAATATACTAGAATACTCAAGTGAGTCAAGTGTGATTCTCACAATATGCATAGTAACCATGTACTTCCTTTGATGTATATTCATCTTTCACGTAAGTAGAGATCTTCACCACAAGTAACGCAATCGCTTGGCCACAAACCTCTGTATGATTTATCGATCGTGTGTATATCCGGCTACCAAATTCATATTGCTTCTACTAAAAATCAGTCGCACAATAGGCGAAAAAAGAATCAAATAGAAAGGAAGATAAAAAGATATCTCAAAACTCCATAAAGGGAGAGAATTTAATCTACTCAGAGCGAAAAAAATAATCAAGATTAAACGTGATAATGCGATCAATCATAGGGTGGGAATGGCCTAAATCGGGCCTCCCGGCCTGAAAATATGCTCAATTAAAGGTTAAGGTTCTAGAGAGAAGGAGGAGAAACAAAGGAGGGAGGCTAGGGTTTTTTCTATGGAAACTTTTTACCATTGTAGTAAAACCTCTTTAAATTATTATTCGATAAATTAATAACCTCTCTAAAATAATACGTACTTTTCTCCAATACCGACATTGAGATAGTATGCTAAATTATTACTTGATAAATTAGTAACCTCTCTAAATTAATGAAATTCCATGGCTCCGACAATATTAATTTATAGAGGTTTTATTGTATTTTGTTAACTTATATATTTATTATATTTATATATTGTTTCCCCTTTAAAAAATTACTTATCTATTTTTATGTGCGTATTAAACATTGCCCTGTGAAGCTAACAAAGTCGGTTATTTTTTGAAATCTTCCATGGATTTTGAAAGCAAAAGTTTAATTGTAGTAATTATTGTTGCTAATATGGTTGAAATTTTAAATTATACTCGTACAATTTAAGAATTTTCAGAATAGAGATATTGTATTAAGTGTGTATCCATGCATCTTTATGTATCGTTTCAACATCTTTAAAAAAAGTTACACCCTCGAAACTACTTATTTGTGGTTTAAAATTAAAAAAAAAAAAAAAAAGAACAAACATATAAAATAAAATAAAAATTGTTTATCCTTTGCGTACAACAAGTAACATATATGATTGGCAATCTCAATACAATCTCATATTCTATCTTCTGAAACTCAGAATAAGTCAAAAAAAAATATGGACCATTGAACGTGTATAAATTAACTAATTCACCCCTATACTAGCTACAACTAAATATTTTCTAAGAGAAATTCATCAATAACGCGAAAACATTAAATGAACTACCGAACTTGGCATACAAACAAACATTTCTCAAATTGTTCTATTTTTGTTCATTAGTATAATTCTGGTACAGTTCATCATAGAAGGATATGAAAAGTTATCTAGCTTAATTAACTAATTAATGTCTAAGTGAAATTTGAAAACAACACAAAAACTTATACGGTCATTATTGGACATGATTGATAAACCATGTGAGCCACTTCTATGCTAAAAAAGCTCATCGTATAGCTAAAGCAAAAAAAAGTTCTAAATGAAAATTAAAAATAATACAAAGAATTATGTGGACCATTTGACCTGTTAGATAAACGAGGTAAACGATCCCTACGATAAGAAAGATAATCTTATATAACTAAAACTAAAAATTGTCCAAGTGAAATTTAAAAACAACGCAAAACCTTAAATGGATAGTTGGATCTTTTGCACGAACAAGGTTTGTGATCCCTATGCTAAGAAGGTTACCTAATTACTAAAGCTACAAATTGCGTAACTGACATTTAAGAATAACGCATAACCTGATATGGACCATTGGATATGGTGTACAAATTAGATTAATTACCTATTTCGACCATATGATAAGAAAGATTATCTTATAACTAAAATAAAATATTATCCAGTTGAAATTGAAAAATACGAAGAAAAAAAAAACCTATTTTAGACCATGGTCCATCAGATATCGTGTATAAATCATGAGGTAAGTCATCCCTATGTTAAGAAAATGGTATCTTATATGTAAAACATTAAATTGTCTAATTGGAATTTAAATATAACTCAAACTTATGTGGACTATTGGATATAATCACGTAATGTATAAACTTGGTGAATCACCCTTTAGAAACAAAAAAAATCAATAAAAAATCAAACTAAAAAAACAAAATAAATAATCTTATAAGAAAAGTTTAAACTTGTCCGAGTGAAATTAAAAATAACATAAAACTTTATGTGGATCATTTGACTTGTTGTACACATAAGATAAGTCAATCTTTGCTAAAAAGGGTATCTAATTATTAAAAATAAAAATTGCCTTTTACTCAAAAAAAAATTGCCTAAGTGAGAATTGAGAATAACGCCAAACCTTATGTGGACCTTTGGACCTAGTACACAAATCAGGTTAGTCACTTCTATTATAAAAAAAAAAGGGATATTACACGTTGTACCTCTATGGTTTGGTGAATTGTCTGCTGCGTCCACATTTTAAGTTTTGTATACGTCGTACCCCTGTAATTCGATATTAATGTACAACTGTAAGGACCCGGGATTTTCACCAACCTTGTTTCCACGGAGTGCGTCCTTACAGAACATTTGTCAATTTGGTGCTTAGATAAGTTCAAGGGACCATCGAGTTAGAAAAGTTTTTGAAAAGACTTGAATTAAATAAAAACCATGAAAGAGTTCACAAATCTGCTATCGGCGTTTTATTGAAGAGACAAACCGAAGGGACAAACGGAAAGGACAACCCAATAGCGCGATAAATGAACTAATCATGTTTTTAGAAAGACTCCCGCTTATATAAAACATATAAGTACCCAAGAATAAATAGGTTCGGGGGCGAAGGTACGAGGTGGGAAGGTGTTAGGCACCCAACTCGCCCGTTTTGTGACGGCCTCTACTAACTCAAGTTTGCTTAATAATTTAAAGACATAATTCCCATGCAAAACCGGATTAACAGCCTAGACTTAAACTATTAGTTGGTTCACCACAAACATCACAACATTTATTTTAACCATTATTTAGACATGCATTTGATTGACAAGTTGAGCAGCATAACGACTAGACAGACAGTATTTAGGAAGCAATAAAAACGTGACCTAGCATGATATCTACATTATGACTACTAGAAAATAAACAAATAAGCAATTAATTTAATTTGATCCCTCAGGAATTTGTACCTGAACTGTAGGCTATATTTGACAAAAATAGTAAAGCAAGATCTCAAATTTTAGAAGAAAGAAGGAGAAGCTTGGGAGTACTCAACCGAGAATAGAGGTTGCCAATTGTAGGCTGTCTGTTTTGAACTGAGGGTGAAGGATTGTTTATATAGGCGTGGGAAGTAGGGTTGGACGGGTGAAAATTGAGCTGAAAACGAGACGGGCTTGAAAAATGAGCCGGGCCCGAAGGAAGTCAGGGCCGCTGACGGCTGTCAGCAGCCAGCTGGATGTCGTCATATTGACGACATCCAGCCTGTTTTTATTTTCCGGAGGAATTTAAATATTCCGAAAAATGTGAAAAGACCGTTTTACCCCTGAACGGTAAAAGACGGTTTTACCCTTAAATCGCAACTTGGCGACCAGGAGTCGGAACGAGGCATGAGACGTGTCGTTGGAAAGCTCTTGAACGGGGCTTTTGAATGAAATGAAATGAAGGAGTGTTTGGAGGAAAAACCTAATACCTTATTTTAACTATTAAAGCAAAATAGCAGTTCAAGCTTAAAAATTACTCCTTTCATCATCGGGCTTTTGCGGAGATATCTGAAGACGCTTTTTTGGCGTCTAAAGAAGCCACCACTTTGATCGAGCTTGAGTAAAAGCGAAGATCAAAGTACTCCGAAGGCGACATGCAGGATGCTGATGTGCGCATGGTGTGTGAGAGTGTACAGTATGTATGCATATGAAGACAAACCTGAGTTAATACATGCTCGTGGCGTGCTAAGATTTCATCCCTGTAAACACAAGAGAAAACAAAGGTTATGGTAGCAGGATAAAACACCGCTCGTAGATGGTCTAAACGTCTACTGGGGACCTGTATTCAGAGTGAATGAAAAAGTTAGTAATACTTTGAGAACGATCAACGTGGAGTGCTTCGACAAACAGTGACTAAACACCGTTCGGCGGATGTCGAGATCCTGTCCCTGTACGAGAAATGAAAAAGTTAACGAGACAACGCGATTAAAAAATAATCGGCCGTAAAGTGGTTAGGACATATGAACAGTTAAATGCAATAGTTTGAGCAATCATTGACTGAAACATATAAAAAAAAATAATGGACAGTATAACCGCAACAGTTTAAGTGATCATTGACTGACACAAAATAAGTAACCTCGCAGAAGGACAGTTTAACCGCAATAGCTTAAGCGATCATTGACTAACCCCAAAAATTTATAACCTCGCAGAGGGACAGTTTAACCGCAATAGCTTAAGCAATCATTGACTAACCCCAAAAATTTGTAACCTCGCAGAGGGACAGTTTAACCGCAATAGCTTAAGCGATCATTGACTGACCCCAAATTTGTAGTTTCGCAGAAGGACAGTTTAACCGCAATAGCTTAAGCGATCAGTGACTGACCCAAAATTTTTAGTGTTGTGTTGCTTTAGCAAGTGCCGATAAAAATTTTCGGGCTCATAAATAACTTGGGCGTTCCGCGCGGTGAGAGTCGTCGCAGTGTAGATCCGGGTTTCAGTATTTGGGACCTGCAAAAATAAACGGGTTAGTTTTTCCTGAAATAGTTGGTACCGTAAAATGGGCCAAATGTCGAATTTGAATTTGTGGGCCAGAGGGCTTCGCTCCCGCGCGCTTGGTACTGATATTGCCGCAAAACGAATTGTAATAACGGACTTCGAACTGGAAAAAGGGGTCATGGGTCAGCAGTGGGGCCCGCGCTGCAGGTCTGCAGGGCCGCTAGCGGCCCAGGCCAGCGCCTCTAGGCCTCAAGTTGAGGCCGCTAGCGGCTCTAGCCAGCGCCGGCTTGAGCCAATAAAAGCTCTTCAGCGCTATTTTTTTTCTTTTTCGCGTTTGGTCTTCTTTTTGGTCGAGCAACATTGTCGAGAGCAAGCTTGCAAATTCCTCCATTGTTGAGTGCTTCACTCCACTTGAGGTAAGTCGATTCTTGTCCGTTTTCTTCGGTTTTTGTCTTGAACTTGCTTATTTTTCCGCCTAGTTGCTGAATTTTGGGTTGTATGGTTGAATGGGTGTTTATTTCTTGCGAATCTGAAACTTTTGTTTTCCCACTTGTAGAAAGAGAAAACTCCATTGTGCTTTCATGGCTCCCGTAGACAAAGGAAAGCGTCCTATGAGTGATGAGGAGTATGACCAGAGCCATTTTCGCACCAGGTTGCCTTCTACCCGAGGGCCTCCGACCGGTCACGCAGATGGGGCTCGACTGTACCAGGATGCTTTCATGAGGTTGGACTAGCGCCCGCCTGACGTTTGGGACCGCCGTGTTCTGTTGCCGGATAGACGGAGTCATTTATCTGACTCGGAGCTGGTATGTCTTCTGACTCACTCTTTGTTGTGTTTTTTTTTGTGTGTTCAGTATATTTGAACTGAAAATTAAAATTGTTAGTGCCTCGCCACACGAACAAATTGGGCTTTGTACTGGATTGGTGGTCAGCTGCATATAATTTGTGTGGAATTTATTTTAGCTGTATTTGTGGTAAATGGGGTGTTGAGAAAATTTGTTTGTTGGCTAGGGTGTCGGGGTTTTGCTGCAGGCTCATGGGACTACTTCCCACTAGGCTATGATGTTGGGGACCTTTTCGGAGGGGGCCAGGAGTTTGGTATTGGGCTCGGGTCTTGATGAGTTTCTTACTGTTATCCCTGCTTGTCACTCCAGGGATTCTAGGATTATTGCCCGGAGGTTATTGGAGAGGTTTTGGGACTCTACGAACACTTTTCATACCCCTGTTGGAGAGATGTTCCCTACCCCTTATCAGTTTGCTGTGCACGGGGTTATCCTTTAGAGGGCGTCGTATTCAGTACGACGCGAACTACTGGCGTCGGAGTGACACTTTGTTGGAGCTTTACGGGCCCGTATCCATCCACTTTAATAAGGATCGGGTTTCTTTGGTGCGGTTATGGGAGGCCGTAGTGGAGCAGGGGCTTACCCAGGAGCAGAGGGCTCGCATTTTCCTGGCTTGCTTGCTGGGGTCGACGATCTTTGCTCAGAAGAAGAGCGTGTGTCAAGTCGGTTTGTTGACATGCTTGGAGGATTTGACCAAGGTACACGAGTACAACCTTGGTGCTGCTGCTTACTCTTCTTTGGTGAAGTGGTGCCATCGGGCCTGTAGGCCTAAGGAGACGAGCGAGAAGACGTCTATCACGGGCCCATGGAGGATACTGGAGGTATGCCCCTTTTTTTTTCACTCCTCTTTATTTTTTTGCCTATGCTCAATTGTGGAAATCATCATCCTTTTGTTTGCTTTGTGTGGCAGCTGTGGTTTTTTGAGTATTTTCCAGCCTTCGGTCCTCACCGTCCTGGTTTGAGGATGTTCCCTCTGGGTTCGCGCTGGGTTGGTAGGGATGCCCACCCATTTACTTCTCCAGAGCATTTCCGGGCCAATTTTGAGAGCCATGCCGCATCTACGTTACGTTGTTGTTGATCCGTGCATCTTTTTTTTTTGCTTCATCTTGTGTGAATGAACTTTGAACTGGTAATCTGTAGGTGTTATGGTCCGCTTTTGACGATGTTCCTAGGGTTCCTCCCCATATTACCCTAGAGTCTTTTAGGGTATTTTCTCTTCGGATGGTCTTTGAGGGGCAATTCAGCTTTGTATGGTACTTGGGGATCGCTTGACTCGGTTGGTCTATCCCTCCCTGGGTACTCATTTGGTTCTGGAGGATCATCCTTTGACCATGTTTTACCTGCGTGGTCTGAGTGTGCGGGACCTGGGGGTCGTGATCCGTGGTAGGGCGGCCACGGAATTTCTCGTGCTGGAGGTTGCTGGTTTGGATCGTACTGCTATGTACCTGGCCTATTGTTTGGACCGCTTAATTCCGGACCTCACTTCTGAGGTAATAAATTTATCTGTGTCCTTTAACTCCATGCATAATATACTGACTATTTGTATCTCGAAGGCTGATCGTCTAGCTCCCCCGGTCTCTAGGAGGTCTCATCCTAGGGCTTCTCGGGGTCAGCCCCCAAGCGTGACCTTGCCGACCAATGAGGTGAGGTATATTGGAGAGAGTGGGGGGCATGTAGTGGAGGAGTTCCCCCTTTATATGGCTGACGGGGAGTGGTGGAGGGCTTGCCCTTGCCTGAGGGTTGCATCGGGGTAAGCTTTTTTTCTCTCTTTCTCTCTTTTTGTACTTGTGTTTGTTTTTGGATGCTGACTTTATTTTGTGGCTCTCTCTCTCTTTTTGTAGCTGAACCGGGAGCAGACCTCTCAGGTCTTCAAGCTCATTCATTTGTTGAAGAAGGGCTATGGTCGGATGATGGGCAAGGGGAAGAGTTCTCGGTCTAGAACCGTTGATGTGAGTAGATTCTCTTCCTCTATCTTATTTTTTTTTTTAGCTAAGTGGAGTGCTTAACTTAATATATTTTGGGCTTTTGATCGTTGCAGATGTCCCAGTCTTCGTCTTCAGTGGGTCCTCGCCACTCTTCTGCTGCGCGAGCTTCTTCGGCGAGCAGACTGTCTATAGCTCGTTCTCCTCCTGTGGTAGTGACCAGGCCTCCTGTTGCTGAGGCGCCCGGACCTTCTATTCCGCATGTTCCTGAGATGTTCTCTCCTGCTGATTTCCGGCCTTCTCTTGATAGGCTTCCTGTTGCTACGCCCTTGGATGGAGGTTGGGCAAACGCCCCTGGATAGGATGCATCGTATGCTGGGCCTTCGCATCAGGATGTGGCTATGGATATTGCCAGTCAGGCCACGGTGAACTTCTTTGCTTTAGGGTTTTCGGCAGGTACCCCCATGCGCGCACCGGTGTATGATGGTCGGGACATGAGGCCTGACAACAGTAGGCCCATTTACAGCTCCTCTCTTTATTACTCGACCGAGAACTATGGTCAGGGGCTGTCCGTTGATGACGATGCTGACAACAATGATTCCGGCTGAGCAGTGTTGGGCCTCTTTGTAAATATTGACCTTGGAATTTCGAGCTCCTGTTTTTTTTTATGCAACATTTTTTTTTTTTGTATGACATGTATGATATGCTATGGTGACTCAATTATGCCCGTCTGATCTAATTATGCAACGTGTTATGCAATAGGACAGTGCCATAATTTAGGGAATAAATAAAGGAAAAAGGTAAAATTTACAAAGAAAAAAAAAGCAAAAATTACACATATTATACCCCCTAAAAAAATATAAAAAAGGAATAAAAAATGGAAAAAGATAAATCTAAGAGAGTCTTGGGCTTTGTAATTTTGTGCGGGTATCAAAACTGGGCTGAAATTGGGTCGACCGGGTCAAAAAAATACGAACTGGAGCAAAAAGGAAATTCGGACTGGGCCAGGGTCTGGGCCGCTAACAGCGTTGGGATGGGCTGCTGACGACTCTGGGTCGGGCTTTTTGTTGGATTTCTGACTTCTTCGGCCCGCGTTTCTGCCTATAAATAGGATTTTCGGGATGCTTGATGTTGTACCACTTTTCTTTAAACCTTATCTCTCCCAAACTTTCCCAACTTTCTGCCATGGCAAAATCCTTTGAAGCTCTGTTCAATGCCTGGTGCAAAAATCTGACCGTAGAAGAAAAACTTGAACTAGCTCCATTTCACGTTTTCACCCTGCTGACTTTAAAACCAACAAAAATATTGTGGCCCCTTCTTCGCTCCGCTTTGAATTATTGGGACCCTAACCTGCACGTTTTTCGTTTTGGTAATTCTGAATTATGCCCACTACTTGAGGAATTTGCTGCGATCACCAATATGCCTGATGTTCTTCCCCCAGCTATACCTTATGTGAGAGATGGTTTTAGGGATCAATACAAGAAATCCTTGGCTTTTTCAACTGCAGAAGCCAAAAGTATGGTGCTTGGTGTCGATGTGGACTTGGTTCAACTTTGCGAAAAGTTTGCAGTTTCTTCTGAAAGGGATGCCATATTCAGGCGTTGTCGCCGACAGGCTTTTGTACTGTGCCTGTTAAACCACCTGTTGTTTGTTAATGCTGAATCTTCTAATTTGGGTAGAGCCTCGTTGTTGCGAGTGGTTAATCAAATGATTGAAGGACATTCCCCTTTGCATCTGGTCGTAGGGGAAACCATTATTGGGCTTGACAGGTTAAAAATATCTCCTCACCAAGCTTTTTCTGGCAGCCCCCTGCTGCTTCAAATCTGGTTATGTGAGCATCTGAGGTTGATAGAGTCGCCAGATAACTTGATTATTCGTGTTCCTCGGACTTGGTAAAAAAAAACCTACACTGCTGCTAGCTTCCTGGTTAGGAAAATGCTATATTCTGAAAAATCTCTTGCTGAATGGGATGCCTTTTTCCATGCTGGACCTATCATCCGTTGGCAGGTGCCCTGGTGGAGCTTAACTTCCTTAGTGGCCTGTGATAATTTGGTCCTTTATACTACCATATTGGGTTTATACAAGACTACCTTCTTCTTTCCCTCTAGGATCATGAGTCAATATGGTTTGAAACAGGTTATCCCTCGTCAAGAAACTACGAGGCCAAATATCGTAGGTTTGAGTATTGAGTTTCCTGCAGAGTGGGGAAAATATTGGCGTAGCCGGGATCGCTGGACTGAACCTCGGGTGATTGCCCCAACCCAAGTTTCCGAGACCTACCTGAACTGGCTTTCTTGCAGTGATGGAGAAGCGAGACGAGCCCTTCGTCATTAGGAGTGGGACCAACTAAAGCCTAGATATGACTCAAAAACAGGAGGCAAGAAAAGAAAGGGAATGTCTCAAATGGGAGACTATCATGTACTGAAGAGAGGCAAGCCCCCGGCTCAAGGAAGCGATCACAGGTCGTCCTCAAGCCAGGATCCTTCAAAGAAGAACTCTTCAAAGATGCCTTCTAAAGGGAAGAAGGATTAAAGTAGTTTTCTAGGAAAGCAAGTCTAGTTTTTTTTAAAAAATAATAACAGGAATTTGTTTAGCTTAAACTCTCATAGTTGCATTATTATTATTATTATTTTTTATCCTTAGGAAGTTTTAATTCTTGCAATGTAAGCTTATTCGTTCAGCTTGAATAAAGATTATCCCTTTTGAATGAGTTGAATGGAATTGATTTTGATTTTGGCCGGGCCCCTTAAATGGGTTACCTACGTATCCAGTGTGGAATCAGGCCAGGTAGTTCGTTCAAGTAGTGTACGTCTTTTTTTTTATTTTCAGATTTTGTTTTTATTTTCCGATTTATTTATTTTTTATTTATTTATTTTTAGATGTAGCACTTCTTTAGCTGATCCATGTTAGTGAGCTGACTGAACTCAATGCCATCAATATCCATGAGCCGGACTGCGCCTCCTGATAGAACGTCTTTGATGATGAATGGGCCGGACCAGTTTGGTCAAAATTTGCCTCCGGGGTCGGTAACTGGGGCTCGTATTTCTTTCCAAACTAAGTCCCCTTCCTTTAAATTCTGAGGTCGAACCCTTTTGTTGAATGCTCTCGCCATGCGTTGTTGATACATGTGGGAATGGTCTAGGGCCCGTAGGCGTCTTTCATCCGTGAACACGAGTTCTTCGTAGCGGGCTTGTAGCCATTGGGTTTCGGGAATTTCACCTTCTAAGGCTATGCGCATGGAGGGGAGTTGGATTTCTATGGGTAGAACTGCTTCCATTCCATAGACTAAGGAATAAGGTGTTGCTCCCGTAGAGGATCTTATGGATGTCCTATACCCCCAAAGGGCAAATAGGAGTTTCACGGGCCAATCTTTGTAGTTTTCTATCATCTTTTCAATGATTGTCTTGAGGTTTTTGTTGGTGGCCTCTACTGCGCCGTTGGTTTGGGGACGGTAAGGGGACGAATTGTGGTGCTGGATTTTGAAGCTTTTGAGAGGGGTGGCGGTTTCGGCTTTGAAGTGGGATCCATGGTCACTTATGACTTCATGTGGAACGCCATATCGGCAAATGATGTTGTTCCTTATGAATTTTGGACACTTGTTTGGAGGTAAGGACGACATAGGACTGGGCTTCAACCCACTTGGTAAAATAGTCTATGGCTACTAGGATGTATTCGTGTCCTCCGGAGCCCTTCGGGGTGATTTTTCCAATGATATCTATTCCCCATGCAGAAAATGGCCAAGGGGAGGGTGAAGTTGTGGAGCATCGAGGGTGGCATATGCTGCAGGTTGGCATATATTTGACACTTCTTACATTTCTTGACGTAGTTGTAGCAATCCCTTTCCATAGTAGTCCAGTAGTACCCTAGCCGTAGAATCTTCCTAGAGAGCATTCGACCATTCATGTGCGGTCCACACACCCCATTATGTACCTCGTCCATAATCTCTGCAGCTTCTTCGGAGTTCACACATCTGAGGTTAACCCCGTTGTGAGATTTCTTGTATAGAACCTCCTTGTATTCTATGTATTGCGTCGCTAAGAGACGGATGGCCCGTTGAGTTCTTAATGGTGCATCTTAAGGGTATATTCCTTTGGTGATGTAGTTGAAGACGTCTTGGTACCAAGGATCTTCTTTGATCGGAGCCAAAGTCATTTCCGTGTCGATGTTGTTGCAAAATGTTGGCTCGCTTCTTCTTGTGGAGTAGCATCGTTGAGGGAGTTCAGCCACTCAAAGTCCTGAAAAAGGTAAAAACCTGCATTCTTGCTTTGCGAAGTTTATTTACATTGCTTAAATTGGTTAGTTAATGATTTGTGCAACTTTGTATTCATTGGATTTATCAATAGCTAAACAAAGAAAGAAATGAGCAAGATGACTTTTATTGATTTGCAAAAATAGATAAACACACATGACTTTAGAGAAGGGGGTCCCTAATACTCGTCAAAAAGAAACTAGACTTAGAAGGAAAAAATAAAAAGGGGAACACCCCCTATTCAAGACTCAACGTAAAGATTTAGCTAGGATCCTAACTAGACACAACTTGGGGACTCAGACTCGACTCCTCTAACTCCTGCGGATAACCAATCAGTTCCAGGGTTCCTCTTCTTCCTTCAGAGGTGGTGGTACTTCCCCACTATCTATGATCTTTTGTATGTCATCCTTCGGGCGGAAGCAGTCATCTGTGTAGTGGCCAAAAATCTGGCGATAGCGACAGTAGGAGTCTCGATCTCTATGTACCTCCTGAAGATCGCCAGCGGGGATTGTAGATTTAAGGTCTCCTCTCCATATGAGGGTACTCATGACATTACCAATGGGGACGTTCAGCTGGGTATACTCCTTCTGGTTAAAGCAGCGCCATCCCTTTATAGCCCACGAGCTAGGCGACCACATGGTTCCACGATCAATGAAAGTGGTGATTACCCTCTTCAGACACTTGCATTGGTTAGTGTGATGTCCATTAGCTTCACAAAACTTGCACCGAATATAAGGGTTTTCGTCCCTAGGAAGAACGCGAGGGGTAGCCTTCTTGGGTGGGCATACCCATATTTGACCATCTTGCTAAACATTTCATCTTGTTGGAAGCAAGCTTCTCCCTTGGCCAAGATAACGTTACATTCTGTGGGTCGTTTCAGCGAGGCAATTTTCTCTTTCATTCGCCGAATTGCATGGTGGTGGTGTGCCACGTAAATGGACATTCCCTCGATGGTTTCCTTTATCTCCTCGAACTCATCAGGTTCTCCTATTTCTTCCGAAGGATAGGTCTCGAATTTCCTAGAACTGTCTGAGCTGTGAGATTTGGTGTCCTCCTCTATGAGGGCTACTTCTTCAGGAGCGAATCCCCATAGGTCAATGTCCTCGCTATCGTGTTCTATTTTCAAGACAGGAGTCTTGTCAATAGTTGCCTTGATAGGTTGGCTTCAATTTCCACAATTTCTCCCTCTAACATCATCTTGACTTTCTGGTGCAGGGTAGAGGCTACAGCATTTAGACCATGGAGCCAAGGTCGCCCTAATAACAAGTTGAAGGTAGCCGGAATTTTCCATCACGTAAAACTGGACCATCTTCTCTACAGCCCCAGAGGTGACATTCATGTTATGGTGCCCAGAACCTTTTGACTGGAATTGTCATAAGCGCGCAAGCCTTGTGCCGAGTGAGCCAAATTGTTGATATCGATGCCTAGTTTTGCTGCGGTTCTCAACGGGCATACATTCACGGCTGATCCATTGTCCACTAGGGTCATGGGTATGTACTTTCCCATGGCGAATACAGTCAAGTACAAAGCATTATTGTGTGAAGACCCTTCTGAAGGTAACTCATTGTCGGAGAAGGTGATGGACGGTCGAGTTTTATCTCCTACCAAGAAACTGACCAATTCGTCAGGCCTCATATCTGGTGATACCGAAACTTTTAACAAGGCTTCCAAAATGGCTTGGCGATGTTCGTAGGATGAGGTTAAAAGTTGCCAAATAGAGATGTCGGCCTTGATTCTCTTGAATTGTCCTGTGATGGGAGATTCTTTATCTTTTGCGAGAACTTCTTCTACCTCTTCTTCAGCTGGAGGTGGGATCCTGTCGCTATAAATGTTTGGTGGCCTATAATGACGATCGGAACGTGTCAAGTGGGCCATTCCTATGGGCGATCTGGTTTGGATCTCCCATACGTCTTCTTCATCACTGTCCCATATTCCAGCAATTTCAAATCCCAAGGCATCTTCAACACTTATATATAAAATGGCACGCAAAGGGTTATTCGAGTTGCTGGGTGCTAGGCCAGGTTTTGGTAAGGGTATGGTACCGTTCTCAATTCTATCATGGATAGCATGTTTAAGAGCCCAACAGTTGTCGGTGTCGTGCCCTTTTCCTTGATGGTACTTGCAGTACTCCCCTTCTTCCCAGTTGCGACTCTTAACAGATGGTTCCGGAGTAGGTCCAATGGGCTGCAGCAGATTATTTTTGATCATTCTTTCAAGAGCATGTGATAGAGTCATTCCAAGAGGGGTGAATTCTCTTGGCGGTTTTCTTTCAGCAAAGGTATTCAAAGCAGCTACCTCATTAACCTGAGCACCAGAGGAGGTTCCAGCAGTTGCCCTTTTGCCCCTCCCATAAGTGAAGGGCTTAGGGGTCACATGATCCTTGTTTTTGTTAATATCATCTTCAATTAGGATGCCAACGTCATATAGACGCTGATATGAGTCGATGGCCTGATACTGGAGGTGACTCTTATAAGCCGGTTGCAGATTCTTAATGAAATGCCTGATTTGTTCAGTTTCAGAGGGCATTTCCACCATTTCAGCTATCTTGGACTTCCATCGATGGAGGAATTTAGTGAATCCCTCATTCCTCTCTTGAGTGGTAATTTCAAGTTCCCTCAAAGTGATGGGGAGAGTAGCATTGTCCTTGTATCGAGCCAGGAAGACCATGGTAAAATCGGACCAAGTTGGGTAGCTTTCCAGATCTAGGGAGTAAAACCATCGTCGAGCATGTGTATCAAGGGTCTGGGGAAACAGATGGGCATAGAGTTTCTTGTTGATTCCCCTTAGAGCCATAGCAGTAGTGAAGGATTTCAAGTGGTCCTGTGGATTGTCAACTTCTGTGAAAGTGGGTACTTCAGGCATAGAGAACTTAGCCAGAAGCTTACCCTTGATCTTAGTGTCGAATTTTCCTACATTGGCACTATAATTGGGGATTAGGCCACTATTCTTGAGCACAGAAGTGATCTTAGCCAGCATGGCATCTGACTCTTCTTCCTCGGAATCAGAATCGGAAGGGATCCTTGCATCTTCTTCTCCTTTCCTCTCTATATCTTCTTCCTTGAGTCGTACCCTTTCTAGCTCGCTCATAAGCTCATCCAATCTTTCATCAGTGGTCTTAGGCATTGTGAAGTTGGGAGGGGTGATTGGTGTGGAAAAAAAGGTATGTAGTGATGGTGAATTTATTGATGGTGAGGCTGTTTGTGGTGGAGGTAAACGAGGACCCGGTGGTGTAGACGGTTGCAGACGAACCAGTCTCGTAGAAGGTCGAGCCCAACTTTTCTCAAGATTTCCTTTCTTCCTTGGACCCCCTATGCTGAATAGGAAGCACGGAGCACTTAGTAACAAGAAAAGACCATGAGACTCTCATCTAAAAAAACGACCCACATATAGAAAACAGATTGTCCTAAAAGAGAAAAGTCCCTAAGCCTAAATGCCCAAATATTTCCCTAATGTCCAAGGAAAATAAGGTCAATGAACGAAAATAAGAAAAATAGAAAAAGATGAACTTAATTTTTATTTTTCTAGACTCAAAGAAAATGAAAAATGGGGTAAAATAAAAAAAAAAGATATTTTGGTCCCTTTTTTTTATATATTGTTTTTGATTTTTTTTTTCGCTTTTTTCTGGCGTTTTTCTTTTTGTTCGATTTCGCCGATTTTTTTTTTATTTCTATATTTTTTTTTTGACCGAATCTGAATTACATCAAAAGAAAAGAAAATACAGAAATAAGAAAAGGGAACGGGAAAATTGAAAGACTGACTTTTTTTTTTATAACTAAAAAGATCCTAGAAAATTGTTCATGACTTTTAGAACATATCATTGGGAAAATGATGAGTGTTCATTGAATTTAAATTCTCGCACCACTAGGAACTAGCTAAAAATAAGAAAAGATAATAAAGAAACGACTCCTAGCACGTAAGTACATGTTGGCACATAATCACGATAATCATGCATTCATGCAAGCATAATAACAACGTAGTTTACAGGCAAACATATGATCAGACGGGCATTACAACGACACATGCACAACAAGCAAGCGGATGCACAAATGTGGGTTAAAGGCTTTTGGCTCCTGTGAGGTTATCACGACAAATTACAATTTTCGTTCGGCGGATGGTCGACACATCGATTGTAATTCTTTTCATCAACAAAGGATTGATGAGTCATGGGTAAGGAAGCGTCGATTTTCACGATAGGACAACTGTATATTCCTTTAGATATACGGGCTGTCTACGAGTTGCGACACAAACTTCCTCGAGGGTCGATAAGGGTCAAAAGGTTGTGCAAAAGCACATGCAAATGATGCAAAATATATGGAACATGTTATTTAAACAATTGAGCAAACTTGACTTTCGAGTCTCACCCTCTTAAATAAATCCCCAGTGAAGTCGCCACTGTAAGGACCCGGGATTTTCACCAACCTTGTTTCCACGGAGTGTGTCCTTATCAAAAATTTGTCAATTGGGGGCTTAGATAAGTTCAAGGGACCATCGAGTTAGAAAAGCTTTTGAAAAGACTTGAATTAAATAAAAACCATGAAAGAGTTCATAAATCTGCTATCGGCGTTTTATCGAAGGGACAAACCGAAGGGACAACCCAATAGCACGATAAATGAACTAATCATGTTTTTAGAAAGACTCCCGCTTATATAAAACATATAAGTACCCAAGAATAAATAGGTTCGGGGGCGAAGGTACGAGGTGGGAAGGTGTTAGGCACCTAACTCGCCCGTTTTATGACGGCCTCTACTAACTCAAGTTTGCTTAATAGTTAAAGACATAATTCCCTGTGCAAAACCGGATTAACAACCTAGACTTAGACTATTAAATGGTTCACCACAAACATCACAACATTTATTTTAACCCTTATTTAGAAATGCATTTGATTGACATGTTGAGCAGCATAACGACTAGATAGACAGTATTTAGGAAGCAATAACAACGTGACCTAGCATGATATCTACATTATGACTACTAGAAAATAAACAAATAAGCAATTAATTTAATTTGAGCCCTCAGGAATTTGTACCTGAACTGTAGGCTATATTTGACAAAAATAGTAAAGCAAGATCTCAAATTGTCGAAGAAAGAGGGAGAAGCTCGTGAGTACTCAACCGAGAATAGAGGTTGCCAACTGTAGGCTATCTGTTTTGAACTGGGGGTGAAGGATTGTTTATATAGGCGTGAGAAGTAGGGTTGGACGGGTGAAAATTGAACTGAAAACGAGACGGGCTTGAAAAATGAGCCGGGCCCGAAGGGAAGTCAGGGCCGCTGACGGCTATGACGACATCCAGCCTGTTTTTATTTTTTGGAAGAATTTAAATATTCCAAAAAATGTGAAAAGACCATTTTACCCCTGAACGGTAAAAGACGGTTTTACCCTTAAATCGCAACTTGGCGACCGGGAGCCGGAGTGAGGCATGAGATGTGTCGTTGGAAAGCTCTTGAACGGGGCTTTTGAATGAAATGAAATGAAGGAGTGTTTGGAGGAAAAACCTAAGACCTTATTTTAACTATTAAAGCAAAATAGCAGTTCAAGCTTAAAAATTACTCCTTTCATCATCGGACTTTTGCGGAGAAATCTGAAGACGCTTTTTTTGGCGTCTACAACAACGTATCCAGTTTTGACGTCAACTGTCAGCTACTCCGTTAATTCAACATTTAATGACTATTTTGTCCTCCCAACAGGGACCCTAAACCTCAAAACCTCCATTACCACCCCCAAACCAATCACCACTTTCTCCTCCTCAATCAAGGACCTCAACTCGCCGATCCTCCATTATTACCGGCTCCCCGAGTCTCCTTGTCCATGCCATTTTCCCTCTCCTCCACCAACTCTCATTCCACAATCCCCACCACCATCAGAACAAACTCAACCAGTAACAAAATAAAAACCTCAAATTTTGACCCAAATCATCAAATCAATCACATAATCCGAAAATTTCAAAGAAAACTCAGAAAGAGCTCAAATCAAGTCACCAAACAATAAAAATCCAAATTCATGGATTTCTTGTCAGATAAAAGAGAATTATTAGTTCACAATCGTGCAATTGAATGAAATGGCGAGAACTTTGTGATAAACAAGCACAAAAAAGCGAATTTCTTCACATGCACGCCGGAGAAATTGTTTAATTTGATTGATCGGCGATGAAGCGGTTGATTGAGAAGCTCCGACGAAGTTGACAAGGTAGAGAGAGAAAATTGGAGGAGAGAATATAAGAATTGGATGGAACAAATTTTTTTGGGGGAAAACGTTTAAATTGGTTGAACCCCATAATCAGTAGTTGAATAACACATCGTCCTCCATTGAATCGGCCTGCTCGATAGTGATGCTGGTGGTGGTTATGGTGATGATGTTTGGGGAGACGCTTAAATGTTGCTGATGGTTATGATTATTGTTGTTGTTGTACGTTTTGGAGGAATGGAACAAGGATTTGGTATTTGCATTAAAGTGTGAAGCATTAGTTCAGTTGAGGTCCTTGATTGAGGAGGGAGAAAGTGGTGCTTGGTTTGGGGTGGTAATGTAGGTTTTGGTATGGTTTAGGGTCACTGTTTGGGAGGGCAAAATAGTCATTAAATTTTGAATTAACGAAGTAGCTGTCAGTCGACATCAAAATTGGATATGATGTACATTAATATTGAATCACAGGGGTACGCCGTATACAAAACTTAAAATATGGACGCAATAGACAATTCGCGAAACCACAGGGGTACATCGTGTAATTTCCCAATAATCAATCAATTTATGAAAAATACTATAAATACTCAGGGTATTACAATTAAAAATCCAATGAAAAATGAATTAGGTCAATCGGAGGTCAAACCAACAAGTTATGGGCTGTCAAAGTCCGCTGCAACTCTGTCTAGCGGCCAAACCAATAGGACTAGTGGCTAACAACCGCTAGGAGCTTTTTTTTTTTTTTTTTGGTAATCAAAAAGAGGGTGCAAGTGAATGGCGACCGAGGTACCCCCTGCTACATCATGTTCGGACTCTCGTGTTCAATAGCGAACATATCAGACTAGCTGAACAACCAGCGCAAGCACTGGCCCCCGTCAATGTAGCACCAACAAGGGGCTAGTATAATTCCTAAAAGCCAGCAGACACAAGGCATGGGGGGAATGAGGATTCGAACCCATGACCTTGCCTTACCAAACCACTTGGGAGTAAGCTTGGAACCACTAGACCACCACCTTTGTTGGTAACAACCGCTAGGAGCTTAGTGGTACCGCTAGGGCCCCTATAATGGTCTACACGAACATCACCTGTGTTCGACGTTTTGTTCATCCTTTTGTGGGTTCCGTCCCATACCTATACCTACTTCCTAGTTAGCGACCGAAAATAGCGACTGAAGGTCAGTCAGTCGCTAAGCTAGAAAATTAGCGACCGAAAGAGCTAACGGTCGCTGTTTGGGTCGCACCTGTAAACTTAGCTTTTTTTATTTTACTTTCACCCATTCTCTACATAATATCTAACCTAAGTATATAAAGCCCTTAACCCAACTACCCCCCAAACCAAGCCACCCACCGTGTTTCTTTAACTCATTTCCCCTCTCTTCCTCATTTTCTCTCTCCTCATTTTTTCTCTCTCTCATAATCAGCTCCACTCTCCTCCTTCACTTCATCTTTTTCAGCCTTTTTCAACTTCCATAGCAGGCATCTCCATCTCCTCAATTCTCCATCCCCCACTCTTTCTCTCGTCATCCACAAACCACAACCCATCTCTCTCTTTTAGTTTTCTCAACATCTATTCATCTCCCTCTCACTTCTCTTGTTCATTAATGGGGAAATCGACCCTTCGATTTGCATGCCCATGGGATTAAAAGAGGAGGCTCGTTAAGGACAGATAAAGCCCTGTCAAGGCCAGATCGAGGTTTGTTAAGAGCAGATCGTGGTCCATTATCACCAGATCGAGGCCCATTGTCTCCAGATCGAAATGAAGCTTCATGGTTTCTCTCTCTCCAGTTTGACATTAGAAATGGAAAGTGAAATTAGTGAAATTTGTATTTGACAAGTTCTTGCCTTCAATCTATGTTTGATGAAAGTTAAGGTTTTCTAGTTTTCAGATCTAGTTTATTTTCTTTTTTTTTCCACACTTTTGTTGCTACTGTACATATATGTTTCGATTTTTCACCATTTTTTGTAATTTCAAAGTTTCCAGATCTAATCTTTGTTTGATTGTTCAATTCATTAAGTTTTGAAGCATTATGTTTACTTGTTTGGAGTATTTGCAATGTTTCAATTTTGTTTTTGTTATTTCTATGTTGGTGAAACACGTTAACTGGTCTGTTGTTGGAACTTGGGAGTTTGATTTTGAAAGTGGGATTTCATAATCGCTTTAGATTTCCAGATTTAGTAGCCATATTTACGGTTACTAATCTGGTTTTTTTGTCACGAAAATTGGCTTTAGCGACCGACGTAATTCAGTCGCTATATTTTAGCGACTGATTTAGCGACTGATTTAAACTTAGCGCAAGGTTTTTAGCGACTAAGGAGAATCAGTAGCTAATCGGTCGCTAACCTTGTTTAGCGTCCGATTTTGGCTAGTTAGCGACTGATTCGGTCAGTCGCAAATTGACTGTTTTTTGTAGTGTTCTACATATACTCATTTTCTCCATTTTTTCAAGGGGGACTTCATGGTACGATTAGATTTAATCCTCGAGCTCTCAAATTAACCTAAAAAAACTCATAATTTCTCCTATTTTTTCGTCAAGGAGGCCATCCTAATCATCATTCCACCACAAAATTCATCCCTTATCTTTTTCAATACAAAATAAACCTTCAATATCATTCATCTTCACAAGATAAGTACATTTAACTTATCAATCTTGATCAAGAGCAAGAATCTTTAGAATTTTGTTCATCATGTGTAGGTAAACATTCAAGTTCTCCATCCCGATGATGTGTTTTCATCAAATAAATTCTTTTCAAAATCATATTTTACTTAGATTATGATTATGGATGATTTTATTTGCATGTTTTGATTATAATTTTGCATGTTAGTATATGTATAATGTATTAATATTAGATTAATTTAATTCATGTTTATTTCATGTTTGGCATAAAAATCATGTGTTTTGCATCTTTGCATGTTTAGTTACCATATGATTAGATTAATTGCAAAATCAGAATAATTTGCATATTAGTTATAATTATTGCGTAAGAAACATGTTTTTATTAACTACTTCTTTGTTGTCTTGATATAATCTTAATGAAGTTACTAACTTGTGTTTTGATGCAACTTGACAATTGGCGCGTTAAGCAAGAATAATATTTCTGAGGAATACTATTATTTTGTTTATTTTGGTTAATCTTGCGCTTTATCAATTCAAGGATGTAACTGGATAAATCATGTGCAAAGTGATAATAAGAACAATAGTTCAGGTTTTTCAACCCACTTTGTTAATACTAGGATTTGGAAAACCAATATGTTTGGAACCGTGCAATATTAGCGATTAATCAGGATGAATTAGTAGAGGACGTTTGTTTACGGGCGTGATTAGATACCTAATACCTTCCCAATTCGTACCCACACCCCCGTAAGCATCTTTGGTCCTTGGGTCATTAGAGTCAATTTATCCCCAATCGGGATTGGGGTGCATTCAACCTAGTTCGAGTCTTTCTAGGAATTTCATACTATTATTTTGTTTATTTTGGTTAATCTTGCGCTTTATTAATTCAAGGATGTAACTGGATAAATCATGTGCAAAGTGATAAGAAGAACAATAGTTCAGGTTTTTCAACCCACTTTGTTAATACTAGGAATTGGGCAACCAATCTGTTTGGAACCGTGCAATATAAGCAATTAATCTGGATGAATTAGTAGAGGACGTTTGTTTACGGGCGTGATTGGATACCTAATACCTTCCCAATTCGTACCCACATCCCCGAAATCAGCTTTGATCCTTGGGTCATTAGAGTCAATTTATCCCCAATCGGGATTGGGGTGCATTCAACCTAGTTCGAGTCTTTCTAGGGAATTCAATTTAGGTTCGTTTATTTTCCAAAAATTTACATTTATAATTAATTACTAACTATTGGACTACTTTTATGAACATTACGTTTATAATGGATGTACCTTTAGATTATTTTTAAATGAATATCACGTTTATAATTGATGAACAATGAAATTATTTTTTATGAAACTTATTTGTAATTATTAATTTTTACATTGGATTATTTGTTATGAACATTATTTTTATAATTGATGACTTATATATCTTATGAACTATCAGACTATTTTAATGAACCTTACATTTATAGCTTATTAACTATTTGACTATTTTTAATGAACATTATGTATGTTCGTACACTATGAACAATTGGACTATTTTAAATGAATACTATGTTTGTACACTATGAACAATTAGGCTACTTTAAATTAACACTACTTTTATACCTTATGAACCATTATGCTATTTTTAATGAACACTACTTTTATACCTTATGAACCATTATGCTATTGTTAATGAACACTACGTTTATACCTTATGAGCTATTAGACTATTAAATGAACACTACGGTTATACCTTATGAACAATTACGCTATTTTAAATGAAACCTACGTTATAACTTATGAACAATTAGGTTATTTTAAATGAACACTACGTTATAACTTATAAACAATTAGGTTATTTTAAATAAACATTACGTTATAACTTATGAACAATTAGGCTATTTTAAATAAACATTACGTTTATACCTTATGAACAATTCGACTATTTTAAATGAACATTAACTTATGAACAATTAGAGTATTTTAAATGAACACTACGTTTATACCTTATGAACAATTAGACTGTTTTGAATGAACACTACGTTTAAACCTTGTGAACAATTAGGCTATTTGAGAAAATATCAAGAGAGAAAATATCAATATATAAAAACTTAAAAACCTTTCTCTCTCTTAAAACCTCTCGGCGTACGATAAGCGGAGTTGCTAACGTGCGCGATTGTGGGTGGCGAGAGGGCGAGGCCGAGGCCGAGGCCGAGGGCGGGGCAAGGGACGTGGTAACCCTATTCTGACGGTGGGTAGCTCCGTCAGTACCCGAATAAGCCGTGCGACGGAACCCGTGATGGTTGATTCGACCCCTCCTCAAGGGGAGGTGGGTACTAGTGCGAACCCTATTTCTGGTGCCTCTTCGTTGAGCAGAGGGCTTCCAGTTTAAGGTTCGTCGGCATCGACTAATACTGGACCTCCGCGAGCTGCTCGAAGGCTTGATTTAACTGCTGATGCAAATTTAGAGAGCCCGCCTGAGGTTGAGCTCCCTAAAGAGCCTTGGGTGGGGCTTTTTCCAAAAAAATCGTGATGGTAAGAAGATTGTCGTCCTTGATAAAACTGAAACTGATAAGCAAACGGAGGTATGGAAACATTCTCTTATTTTGTATGTGGTTGGAGATACCACTGCTTTCAGCTATATGGAGAACTATTTGAGTAAACTGTGGAATTTTGTTTCTATGCCTGATCTATTCTTACATGATGAGGGATATTTCATTGCTCGGTTTAGAACTCAGGAGGATGTTGATGAGGTTTTATTTGCTGGACCTTATACTTTCAATAATATTCCCATGATTTTACATGTTTGGTCTCCTGAATTCAATTTTAAGAATGAATTTCTTCAAAATCTGCCACTATGGGTAAAGTTTCCGAGTCTACCTTTAAGTTGTTGGGGGGAGGACTCGTTAAGCCGGATTGCTAGTGGGTTGGGCACACCACTTTTTGTTGATGGGTGCACAGCTAAAAAAAGTGAGAGTTTCCTTTGCTCAAGTTTTGGTGGAGACAGATGTTACTCAGGAGCTTCTCTCTGAAATAATTGTGGAGGATCCTGATAGGAAGAGTTTTATGCAGAAGATTAGCTATGATTGGAAGCCTGCGTACTGTAAGACTTGTCTTAAGGTAGGGCATGATTGTTCTGCTGTTAGACAACCTGTTCCAAGGCCTAGGCTAGTCCAACCTATTGCTCCAAGACCTGCTCAGAATAGGAGACGTAATCAGAGGCAACAACAAGTTTGGGTAGCTAGACCTGCAGTAGAACAACCTATTCCCATAGCTGATGCTACTCAACCTGGAAATGTGCAGCAAGGAAATGGCAAGGAAGTGGCCACGACTTCTGGTCCAACTATTATTCATCAGGGTACAACATATAGTGCCTTTTCTGGCTTTATACATGATTATGCTGCTGCTGTCACTAGGAATTCTTTTGCTATTTTGAATGAGCCAATTATAGAGGAGATTTTGAATCCACTTGGAGACTCTTTGGAGGTTGTAGAGAGCTCTTCTACTCGGAATTCTCAATGAATTGCATTAGTTGGAACGTGAGAGGTTTAAATAAACCTTTCAAGAATAAGGAATTGAGGGATTATCTGAAAAACACAAAATACATGTGGCTGGAATTTTGGAAACTAGATTCAAGCAAGCTAATTCAGGGAAAATCGTGAATAAATTTGCTAGAGGTTGGTCTTGGGCAAACAATTATAATGCAGCTGTTAATGGCACAGTATGGCTTCTTTAGCAAGATGCTCATATTGAGCTGCAAGTCTTGACTACTCATAGTCAGTTTATACATTGCAGACTTGAAAGCAGGTATACTTCATTCTCCTGCTATTTTTACACTGATCTATAGGCTTAATACAATTGAAGCAAGGAAAGATTTATGGGCTGAATTGACTAATTTGGGTCAAGGTATCTGTGAGCCTTGGTGTTTATGTGGTGATTTTAATACTGTTTTATTGCAAGAGGATAGGATACATGGTAATTCTATAACTGATCATGAAACTGCTGATTGACAAGCCTTTATGGATGTTTGTCACCTATCTGAACTGAGAGAAATGGGGAATTATTATACTTGGACAAACGATCATGTGTGTAGCAAAATTGATTGAGCTCTTGGGAATGACAAATGACATATCACGTATGGGAGTATTGTTGCTGAACTTAAGGAACCTATGTTTTCTGATCATTCACCTGTATTCATGTGTATGGATCCTGTACAATTGCAAGCAAAAAGGTCGTTTAGATTCCTTAATGTTCTT
The DNA here is from genome assembly GCA_038025085.1 of Tetragonia tetragonoides. Taxonomy (NCBI): domain Eukaryota; kingdom Viridiplantae; phylum Streptophyta; class Magnoliopsida; order Caryophyllales; family Aizoaceae; genus Tetragonia; species Tetragonia tetragonoides. The sequence goes on along the minus strand of CM076152.1, from coordinate 30,493,038 downwards.
GTGGAACAAAATGAGTTTTCTGATGTTGTTTTTCAAGTTTGGGCGCAACCTGTGGTTGGCTCTCCTATGTATCAGATTCGGCAAAAATTGAAGAAGTGTCAAGAACCTCTCAAGCAGATGTATAGGAAAGATTTTGGAAATGTTGATAAACAAGTTGAACTTGCTAGAAATGAACTAGCTAATATCCAGAATCAAATGCGGGATAAGTTAACTGATCCTGTTTGGATGGACAGGGAGAAAAATGGTTTAGCAACACTTGAGAAGTGGTCTAATATTCAAGAGAAGATCTATTTGCAGAAATCAAAAGCTCACTGGATGAGTGAAGGAGATAGTTGTTCCAGATACTTCTTTGCTATTATGGCAGACCGGTTTAATAAGAGTAGCATTTCCACTCTGGTAACTAGTGGTGGAAGAAGATTGACAAAATATTCTGACATAAAGCATGAAGTTATGAGTTTCTATGGTAACCTCTTGGGTTAGGCTTCCACTCAGCTGCCACATATTGATATCTCTGTAATGAGGAAAGGTCCTCAGCTTAGTCATACACAGCAGCAAGGATTGTGTGCAGATATTACAGATCTGGAAATCAGAACTGCAGTCTTTTCTATGGATGATAATAAGGCTCCGAGCGTTGATGGCTATAATGCTTTTTTTTTCAAGAAGATGTGGCCTGTTATTGGTCAAGAGGTATGTTATGTTATTCATGATTTTTTTCGAAGTGGGAATTTGTTTCGGAAAGTTAATTCTACTGTCATTACCTTAGTACCCAAGGTTATGCAGCCTTCTTCTATAAGAGAATTAGACCCATAGCATGTTGTACAACCCTTTACAAGATTATTTCTAAGGTGATAACTCACAGACTACAGCTAGTGATTAGTTCAGTAGTCAGTATTAGTCAATCTGCTTTTGTCCCTGGGAGGTTGATTTCTGATAACATTCTTTTAAGCCATGAGCTTGTGAAGGGATATGCTAGGACAGGTATTTCACCACGTTGCATGATGAAAGTTGATCTTCAGAAAGCGTATGATTCTGTTGAATGGGTATTTATTGAAAATGTGATGAAAGAACTAGGTTTCCCTGCAAAAGTAATACATTGGATTATGGTATGCTTGTCTACTGTTTCTTACTCTATCAAAGTGACTGCATTGGATTATGGTATGCTTGTACACTGAATTTTTTCCGGCAAAAAGAAGCCTTCGCCAGGGAGATCCTTTGTCTCCATTTTTGTTTACTCTAGTAATGGAGTACCTTCATAGATGCTTGCACGAGCTCATGTTTAACCCCGACTTCAACTTCCATCCAAGATGCAAAAAGTTGGGGATTACCCACTTGTGTTTTGCCGATGATCTGTTACTTTTTTCTAGGGGTGATCCTCTGTCTATTCAGTTGCTTCATGATAAATTCACTCATTTTTCTTTAGCTTCTGGGTTGAAAGCAAATATGGACAAAAGTCAGGTGTTTTTTGGTGGAGTTTGTAGTCATGATAAACATTTGATTCTGGAAATCCTTGGCTATTCTGTGGGTGAGCTTCCTGTGAGGTACTTGGGAGTTCCCATCTCAAGTAAAAGACTCCAAGTGTCTCAATGCAAAGTGTTAATTGAAAAGATGACAGCGAAGATTAAATCATGGGCTGCCAGATTTTCATCATATGCAGGACGACTTCAGTTGATCAGGTCTGTATTGTATGGCATTCAATCATATTGGGCACAACTGTTTGTTCTTCCCCAAAAAGTTCTCATGTTGAGGCAGCTTGTAGAAGTTACCTATGGTCTGGTGAGAGCCAAATTACCAAGAGAGCACTTGTTGCTTGGGACAAGGTGTGTTTGCCTAGAAGTGCTGGAGGTTGCAATTTGCTTAACTTGAAGATTTGGAATCAAGCAGCAATCTATAAGTTGTTGTGGGCAGTCAGTCAAAAGCAAGATAAGCTTTGGATCAAATGGGTAGTTCATACTTACTATATTAAAAGCAAAGATTTCTGGCAAATGGTAGTTCCAACTCAAGCTTCATGGATGGTCCAAAATATTTTTCAAGCTAGGAAACATCAGGTTAGAGTTGGTGACTGGTCCAAAGTTGTGCATAATGGAAAATTGTCCATAAAGAGAGTTTATATACAGATTAGGGGTATTCTTCCAAAGGTGCAGTGGAAGGGATTAATTTGTTCAAATGCACCAGCTCCTAAGTCGTTTTTTATTCTCTGGTTGGCATTGTTACAGAGATTGAGAACCAAGGATGTTCTGCATTCTTGGGGTATTGCTATTGATACTGTTTGTGTGCTATGTGATACTGAATTGGAAACTGTAGAGCATATCTTTTTCAAATGTCCTTACTCTAAAGATGTTTGGGGGAGTATCTTACGTTGGCTTCGAATTAATAGAGGAGTATTGGATTGGAGAGAGGAATGCAATCTGTTGATAACACATACTCGTGGTAAAACAGGCGCTGCAATGGCCTTGAAAATGTGTTTTGCAAACGTTGTTTATGCTCTCTGGATAGAGAGGAATATGAGAGTGTTCTAAGGAAAGAAGATGCAACCTTATGAGATAGTAAAGTGTGTGCAGTCCCAAGCATTTGTACGAGCTCAAGTTAACCCCAAATTGTTGAAGTACTTGACATAGTTGTGTAATATTTGAGCAGTTTGTTGTCTTAGCTGATTTTGTCCATTTCCTGGTGTATAAAGGGAATGTGGTTTTGTGTAACTTTGAGTGGTCTGATTATAGGCACTGCTTGTAACGCTTATTCTGGTGATTAATAAAAATTCATTAATTACCAAAAAAAAAAAAAAAAGGGCTATTTTAAATGAACACTACGTTTATACCTTATGAACAATTAGACTGTTTTGAATGAACACTACGTTTAAACCTTATGAACAATTAGGCTATTTTAAATGAACACTAATACGTTTGTACCTTATGAACTTTTAGGCTATTTTATACGTTTGTACCTTATGAACTTTTAGGTTATTTTGAATGAACACTACGTTTGTACCTTAGACAATAGCCTATTTTAAATGAACATTACGTTTGTGCACTATGAACAATTAGGCATTTTAAATGAACATTACGTTTGTGCACTATGAAAAATTAGGCATTTTAAATGAACTCTACGTTTATACCTTATGAACTTGGCCAGCTGTTCCACCCTTTGAGGTGCCTACAAGCTAAGACAGCGCAACAAAATAGTCATTGTGATCGACGGTGGATACCCTTTGTCGTGAACCAAAAAAAAAATTATTATGCTATTTTCAATGAACACTACGTTTATACCTTTTGAACAATTAGCCTATTCTAAATGAATATTATGTATGTAACTTATGAGAAATTAGACTATTATTAATGAACATTGCAGTTATAACCAATGAACAATGATACTATTTTTAATGAACATTACATTAATGACCTATGAACAATATATTATTTTTAATAAATATTACATATGTAACCTATGAACCATTAGATTATTTTTAATGAACACTTGTTTTTTTTTGATAAAAAGATGGGGGGATTTATATTACGTTACTAAAATCGAGTTATAGTAGTCTTCAGCTACCAAATCCAAAACACCTACTGGTCCCCCATCGACCCAAACCCGAGTGGAGAAAGAGAAGGATTCTAAGTGTGCCATGAAATGCACTGCCTTAAAACCATCCCTCTTAACATGACTCTACACTACCTTATCAAAACTATCACACAAATTATAAATGTCTTGTAACACAAAGCCTAAAAATGTAAAGGGAAGTTCTCTTTTCTTCAATCGGTTCATCACGTTCAAACAATCTCCTTCAACAATAATTTGCCTGACTCCACATTGTAATGCCATTTGCAAACCCAACTTAGATCGCTTGTGCCTCTGCTATCTCAGTGTCCCACTTATCATGTACCTGTCTACACGCGTATTGAAGTAGGCCACCATCTGTATTTCTCACTCTCACACCAAAGCCGGTTCCACTTTCCTGCAAAACTCCTACATCAGAATTTATCTTGCACCAACCTGCAGGTGGAGCCGACTACGACGTAACACTCGTAGCACGAACTGGACGCACACTTGGCTGAGCATTTTGGTATGCCACGAGGTAATCAAGAGCTCCTCAGCTGACTTCCTCCGCTGGTGGTATTGTTACTCCATGGTATGCTGCGTTACGGTCTCTCCAAATGGCCCAAGCCAACACCTTGATACGCTCCATTTCTGGTTCCTGCACCCGAGACCTCCAGCCATCAACCCACTCAACAGTCCCACCCCGCCCCTCCGTCTCCATCACAAAATCCATCTCTGCAGCCTCCCAGACATCTCTTGCCCAAGGACAACTAACAATAGCATGGATATCCGATTCCAGTGGTGCGGAACAACGGAAACATGAAGCTTCTGCATTCGGGATTCGTCGCTGAATACTACCCCTCGTCGGCAAGGTACCTCGGCTAATTCTCCAGCCAAAGCTTTTGATCTTTGGTGGGATGTTCATGCCCCAAATCGTGTCCCACAGTTCCGAGTTCGGAGTTGAAGACGACCCATTATCCCCCCCTTCATGAAACCAACGAATAAAATGGTACCAAGTACGTACAGAGTAGTGCCCATCTTCTGAAAAATGCCATGCTAATCTATCACAAAGTAGTGAAGGGCAAATGGGTATTCCAAGCACCTCCTCGGCTTCAAACTGCAACAAACTATCCCTTACAACGTCTTGTCACCATCCCCCTCGTTCAGCATCAAGCAGGTCAGCTACCTTCATATCTTGCATTCCATCAATTACTGGAGAGATAATTTTGAACGATGATGGACGTGCAGCCCACGCATCCTTCCACACTCTAATATCCCTTCTGTTGCCTACAAGCCACTTGCAACCTTTCTCTAAAATCCAGCGAGCACTCAATATACTTCTCCAGACATAGCTTGGTCGATGCCCAACCGAAGCCTCCATAAACTCCTGCTTTGGGAAATAACGCGCCTTGAGCACTCTAGCCACCAAAGAATCAGGTTTGGTAATAATTCTCCGACATTGCTTAGCCAGCATAGCTTCTTTGAAAGACTCAATATGCCTAAAATCCATCCCTCCTTCGCTCTTTGGCGTACTCATTTTGCTCCAAGCAACCCAGTGAATCTTCCTCTCTCCCTCCTTACTACCCCACCAAAACCTTACCATCATACTCTGGATACTCTTGCAAAACCCCTTAGGTAGTTTGAACAAGCTCATCAAATAGGTAGGGATCGCTTGGGCTACTGCCTTAATGAGGACCTCTCGACCTGTAAAAGATAAAACCTGTTGTTTCCACCCCTGAAGCCGTTTCCATACTCTCTCCTTCAAAGGTTTAAAGACCTGTGATCTCGATCTGCCCACCACCATTGGCATACCTAAATATTTTGAGAAGCCATCAACTTCCTGCATTCCCAAACCTTCCGCCAATTGGTTCCTCAACTGTTCCCAAACATTCGCACTAAAAACCTGTAGACACCCTAATCAGTTCTCATCCCCTGACACCGCAACGCCCGATGATGATGGTAATGGATTAACATGGACGTAAGTAGAAAAGGACATTGCTCGGAAATCTAGACCAAATTCCTTGAAACCTCAGTCTTTGGATAGCCCTTGTTATAAGGATTCCAACGCCTTTGACCTTGCCTCAATCAGGTTCCCGGATCAACAGATATCGCGTCTCGAAGATTTGGGTCAAAACCGCTCAATCCCGGCCCCCTGGGTCAGCCCAAGGGCAATTTCGTAATTTACAGAGCACAAAAAGTCAAAAATCCTAGTCACGCGCACGCCGCCAGGCCCGGCGGCCTTCGCAGGCTGCTCGGCGGCCAACGCGTGGCAGCGGGGGCCATTGGGCCAGCCGCTGGCCCCAGCAGCCAGCCACTGAGTTTCAGCGGCCAGCCGCTGAGCCTCAGCGGCAGCCGCTGGCCCAGGCTACCCTCCGTGTGGCCGCTGAACCAGCTTTTTGGCTGGGCCGAGTTTTGACGCCGGGCTTCTTGCCCTAAGTCCCTAATTCGTCCCCTAACTCTATAAATACTCCTCTTCACCCTCTTTTGCAAGAGGTCAGTCAGTTCACAATTTTGAGAGCATTGAGAGCACATATTCCCCCAAATCAAGGAGAATTCAGAAATCTGAAGATCCAAGCAAGCATTACACCTAGCCTAGCACCCAAGATCGAAGAGCAATCCTAATTCTACTAGTCCCGTTCGAATAGAACGTCCAGGTTAACCATCCTGAGGGCCTAATTCTTTATTAAATCTCTTGTTTTATTGTTTATTAATCATGTTTTATTTTGCTTTTGATTATGGTTGAATAAATTTGCATGTTTTGGGTTTTGTACATAATTATGCATGCTTAGTTAATATAAAGTTAGCATCTTTTTATTAGTTTATGCAAGTTTGCATCTTTTTGTAGTTTTTGCATGCATATAGTAGCCTTCTAGGTTTATTTTCGCATAAAGTTATTGTCTTTACATTATTAATATTTGTTTGAAATTACTAACGGTTTTATTGATGTGCATATGTAATATTTGGCGCGTTTAGCAAAGTTGGTAGGTTGGAGCGTTAATTTAATGCTTTATATCGTGTTTATGCTTGTTAATAGTATGCATGTAAATTGGATATAAATTGTGCAAAGCGATAACATAGGTAATTTGGTTGTTCTTAACTGGCCTAGTTAATTTAGGATCTTGGACGACCGGACTTGTATGGAACCATATAGCATAAATAAATATTCGACATGGATAGGCTTAGTAGAGGTCGTTTATACGGGCGATTTAGATGAGATTCGTTTTGTTTATTTCGTACCTACATCCCCGAACTCAATATTTAGTCCCCATGGGTATGAGTCAATTCCCAATAGGAATTGGGATGCACTTTTGATGGTTTCCAATTGTTTCCTTAAAAATTGGTGGCGGCTTCTTATTTATAAACTGTCTCTTATAATTAATTTGAATCGCATGCAACATATTATTTAAGAACCATTAATTCTAACTAAAAATCGATCCGCGCATCTTTAGGGCGCCAGAAAGGCGAGGGTTCTTACAGTGGTGACTTCACTGGGGACTTAATAAGAGGATGTAATTCGAACACTTATCCATGTCAACAATTTATTTTAACTATTTGGTTCAATTACCGTATGTGTTTATTGTCTTTGCTTTTGCATCCATATCATTCATTTTGGATGCGCTATCATCACAAGATGTCGAAAGACATCACCACTCCATAAACAAGATTTACCCTTTGGAACATTGTCTATGACTTAGGCCAGTGACCAACTCGGTCCGAATTACCTTTGCACATAGTCGTGTTTCACCCCATGGCATTTACATGTTTCTATTCGAGATGTGTAAAACGGTACGTCTAGTCTTACTATGCGCCCCATAGATGACAAAACGCATCCGGTCATGGGTTACCTTATCCAACCATAGATTGTGTCAACCATTGCATTATGTCTCATAGTCCATATCAAGGTGCGAATTGGTTTACTTGCCATATTATTATTAATTGTTTCCTTGCTATGTGATTATTTTCCATAAAATATTAGGACTAGATTCCCGCCTTAGGATTCTTTTATTGAGTCCCGGTTAGGGAATGTTTCCCTTTTGTTTGCTTGTACATTTTGTCAGGTTTACAAATAGAGTCTAGGATCTTTTTTCTTTTTTAGGAAATAGAATCCCTGTATGATTCCGATGATGGTAGTGACCATGTTAGGAAGACGTTCCTTTCCATAAGAATTAGATTGCATGCAAATAAAATATTCCCGTCAATGATCTTTCACAAAAAAGAGAGTCCAATTTTATTCCATATGCAAGTCAATAGTATATCTTTTTTCCTTAAATTAGGGAATTTCATCCCATATGCAAGTCAAGAGTATTTGTTATTCTAATAAAGTCGAAAGATCATTGACTAGAATATGTTATTTACACAAGATCGCGTCTTTCCCAAAAGATCACCATGTTGAGGATTAGTGCTAGATTTTTTTCCCACATTTGTTTTAAAATAAAACCTTTTATTCTGTGGAGGTTCCCATTTATTTCCTATTTTCTTAAGCGGGCCTTTTTATGTCCAGAATTGGTAGAAGTAAAGATCCCGGTCCTAGGAAGTGGGAGAGAGACGAGTCCAGCAAGAGGTTAGTCCGCAAGTTGTCGTTCGAACCTTCACCACAAGCACAGTTCGTGGGCCCCATTTAGCTCGATTACCTTCGCACACCGCCACTGTCACCTCAAGCCTCACCACCCAATTCACCTAATTCCGCTTTGTCTGGAGACGCTGAGAGAACCGCTGACCAAAATATGGATGACCTTTTAGTCCAAATGGTCATCATGAATGCTAGATTCACTAATATGGAAGCCCGTGTCGCCAAGTTGGATCCCCTTACTAGGGATGATGATGAGCCCAAGCCCGATGAGGAAAAGGCCGAACCCTCCACTAAAGAGGTACAAGAGCCTCAGGCCAAGCTGAACAGGCTTGAATCTGTCCTAGGCAAGAGTCGTGTCTTCAACGACATGATAATCAACTCTGAAGGCTATGCTCCCCACATCAAGGAAAAATTGCCCACTAAGTTCTCCATGCCTGAAGTTCCTACTTTCAAAGGAACCGACAATCCACAAGATCACATTAGAGCTTTTACTACTGCATTGGGCCTTAGAGGTATTGAACAAGAGCTGTATGTTCACCTCTTTCCCCAAACCTTGGATCCTGCTCTCAGGGCCTGGTTCTTCAAGTTGCTCACCCAAAAGTTGGAAAAATGGGAAGATCTATCCACATTGTTCCTCCAGAGATATGCTGACAATGTCTTGCCACCCATGACATTAAGAGAGTTGGACATCACCAAACAAGGTGATAAAGAAGGGTTCACCAATTTTGTGAGAAGATGGAGAACCAAGGTAGCTGAAATGATTGATCGCCCATCTGAAAGGGATCAAATCAGAATGCTAGTTCAAAATTTGGCATCTGAATACCGTGAACACATGAAGTTTCAGTCCATAACCACCTATGCCCAATTAACTGAAGTAGGCATGGCTATTGAAGATGATCAACTCCAAAAAGGGAAGAACAAGGTCACTTATAATAACAACACAAGTGGATATAAGGATAAGAAATACACTAATACCAACCACGCATCTACAAGTAGAGGAAATGAAGTGAACGCCATAGCTGATCGGCGTCCAAGAAGGTACACTCCCCTCGGAATGACTTATGTCAAAGCTCTAGACAAGTTGATCAAAGGAGACTATCTACATCCGATTGGGCCTACTCCCGATCCACCCGTAGAGAAAAGATCACCATACTGGAACGAATCTGCATTCTGCAAATACTATAGGGGGCGCGGGCACAACAATGAAAAGTGTTACACGCTCAAAGATAAAATCCAGGATTTGTTTGATAATGGCACAATACCATTGCCCGAAGATGCACCACCACCCAGCAACAACAATAATCCCCTCGGGAACTCCTTTGCCATTGACATAGAAGAAGGGTTTGATCCATCTTATTTGATCACACTTATTGGACATGCCATACCACCATACCCAAACCCAAAGCACACGCTGGACGTCTGCGGCCTTTGGGATAGCGATGAGGAAGATAATGGGTCATACACTGATCCAGAAGATGTGTTGACTCCTCAAGTCCATGACATATCTGATGGCAAAGCCTGGTATGATATCTCCGATGATGAAAAAGAAGAGGATGATGAAGCCCTAAACTACCTCACAAGATCAGGACGCCAGTTCAGGCCCGAAAATATCTATATGGATCCATCTCAAATCCATCCCGTAGAGCCTGTAGCCATCCCCAATAGGGATTCGGCCCAACGAGAAATGGCAAAAGAGGACGATGGGACCAATATCCTCAAACAACTACAAAGAACAAAAGCCGACATATCCATTTGGCAACTGTTGACCACTTCTATCACTCATAGAAGGGTCGTGCTAGAGGCCTTGAATGCAACTACTATTTCTCCAAATGCTACCCCTGAAGAGGTAGTCAACCTCCTGGTCCAAGGAAAGTCATCCACGCCCATCACTTTTTCTGACAAAGACCTTCCACCTGAGGGTATCCACCACAACAAAGCCCTTTATCTTACTGTAATCTGTCAACAAAGACAAGTCCCTATGACTTTGGTGGACAATGGCTCTGCTGTAAATGTATGCCCCTTGAGGACTGCTGAACACCTCAAAATAGACTGCAACAACCTCGCGCATTCCGCACAAGGGCTAAGGGCTTACGATAATTACAAGAGGAATGTATTGGGTACTTTCTCCATGAATATCAATATTGGGCCCATCGAGAAAATGGTCCAGTTCCATGTAATTGACATTCCATCCACCTTCAACCTACTCTTAGGAATGCCTTGGTTACACGGGCTAAATGTTGTCGCCTCAATCCTGCATCAAAAGGTAAAGCTATCCTTGGCAGGATCCATCCTGGAAGTCTGCGCTGATACTATGATGGCCCAAATTGAGAAAGCTCCAGTCCTAAAGATAGAGCATAATGAGCAAGACGAAGAGTTATAGGGCTTCGAGAAGATAGCCTTCATAGAGACGATAGAGCCCACACTTAATGTAAATGCTTTACTCAGAAAGCAATGCCACTTCCCAGGCACCACTTTGGGCCCTCATCCCAAGATAGCCCAAACCTGCTGGAACACAAAGATAAAAAATGATCTATTTGGACTGGGATACAAGCCCACAAGGCAAGAAGTTAAGGCCTACATATCCAAAGTGATGGCTAAGAAAAGAGCCCGCGCGGCTAACAAACCTGTTCCACACAGCATGAATCCTTACCCCCTCACCCTCAATGGGCAATTTCTTCAAGAAGACGACCCATATCCTTACTATGGGTTCCCTGAACCATACACAATTAACGAGATCCTAATACCAGGCTTTGAGGCATTTCAAGACTGCTCATCATGAGTGAAGACACACCCATACCTCCTAATGAGGACCAATCCACTAAAGATTGGGCTAATGACATGGCACCCAATAACCTTGGGCTCTTATTTGGCGAAGAACGTCATCAGTACGACGAGACAACAACCAAACTTCCCCTTACTGTGCTTTTTAATGGAGGTTTCGACCCGTCCAAGCTGATCGCCCCAATCGGGCCCGACCGCACCACCTGGAAGCACGAGACAAAGTGGACTCCAGTCAAGGGAGCCAAGTACAAGTTCACAATCCGCAACGGTCCTACAGGAGGGCCCATTTCCGATTCTGAGTCTGATTCCGAGTCCGAGTCTGATTCTGAGTCTTTTATCCTAGAAGTGTCAGGTAGTCCACCCCAGTCTATTCCTTCTAAGGTCCTTAGTGATGACCTCATTGATGTTTTGTCCGCTTCTATTAATATAATGAACGTCGATTTTGCTTACTCGGATTGCCTCACTGCTAATAATTCAGAAGATATAGCGGAATTGCCAAAAGAAGTTATTAAAGCACTAATCGAACACGAGCAAAAGACTTCAATAGTGGAAGAAACAGAGACAATAAACATTGCAACTAATGATGAGCCTCGCCACGTGCAAATAGGCTTGTCTTTAACATCTAATGAACGCGAACAATTCGTAACACTCCTAAAGAATTATACGGATGTTTTTGCCTGGTCCTACAAGGACATGCCAGGCATAGACCGCAAAATTGCTCAGCACAACATTCCACTAAACCCCGACTGCAAACCAGTCAAACAAAAGTTAAGAAGAATGAAGCCAGAGTGGGCTCTTAAGATCAAGGAAGAGGTCCAGAAACAACTAGAGGCAGGCTTCATAAGAGTGGCCAATTACCCCGACTGGGTAGCCAACATTGTCCCAGTCCCAAAAAAGGACGGACGAGTCCGAATGTGTGTAGATTTTAGGGACTTGAACATAGCAAGTCCGAAAGACGACTTTCCCTTACCTCACATAGACGTCTTAGATGACAACACCGCCAGACACGCCCCTCTATCATTTATGGACGGGTACGCAGGATATAACCAGGTCCAAATGGCCAAAGAAAACGAAGAGAAAACCACTTTCATTACACAGTAGGGTACTTATTGCTATACAGTAATGCCGTTCGGGCTTAAAAATGCAGGAGCCACATGTCAAAGAACCGCTACAACCTTACTCCACGACATGATGCATAAGGAGGCTGAAGTGTATGTAGATGACATGATCATAAAGTCCAAAGACAGAGAAGGGCATGTACCCTCACTTCAAAAGTTCTTTGACAGGCTTAGGAAGTACAGTATGAGGCTTAATCCCAAAAAGTGCGCATTCGGAGTCACATCCGGCAAACTTCTAGGATTTGTTATAAGCACCAGAGGAATAGAAATTGATCCATCCAAGATCAAAGCCATAATAGACATGCCACCTCCAAAGACAGAGAAAGAAATAAAAGGCTTTTTAGGGAGAATCCAGTACATTAGCAGGTTCATTTCCAAATTGACTATCACATGCGAGCCCATATTCAAGAAACTCAAAAAAGAGGTAAAGACAGAATGGGACGAACAATGCCAAAAGGCCTTTGACAAAATTAACGCCTATCTATCCGAACCACCTGTTCTAGTACCGCCCATTCCAAGCACGCCTCTAATCCTCTACCTTACAGTCACAGAAACGTCAATGGGGGCCATGCTAGCCCAAGAAGTAGATAAGGAAGAGAAAGATATATATTATGTGAGCAAGAAGTTTCTGGAATACGAAACCCGCTACTCATCCCTAGAAAAGAGATGCTTAGCTTTGGTAGCAACTACTAAAACGCTACGGCGTTACATGCTCCAGCACACGATCCACATAAGATCGAGAGAAAATCCTTTGAAATACATATTCGAAAAGCCCATACTGAACGGCAGGATAGCGAGGTGGACTATTCTTCTCTCGGAGTTCGACCTTAAATTCGAACACCAAAAGGCCATAAAAGGGCATGCTATCTCAGAATATCTAGCCGACCAGGCCATACATGAACCCGATCACAAGGAAGAATATCACTTTCCGGACGAAGGGGTTATGACCTTAGATACTGAAACATGGCAATTATACTTCGATGGAGCATCCAACCAAAAGGGTTTCGGGGTAGGAGTACTAATAGTATCCCCCGAAGGTGCACATACACCTATTTCAGTCAAACTGGACCATGAGGTTACAAATAATGGCGCCGAGTATGAAGCTTGCATAATAGGACTGCAATCCGCCATAAGCCTTGGCATCAAAACACTCCGAGTCTATGGGGACTCGTCACTCATAATTAACCAAATTTCCAAAGTATGGAGGGTTAAAAGTGAATCACTGACACTCTACCAGGAATACTTAGATAAGATCATAGTGTATTTCAATCAAATACATTTTACATACCTTCCACGAGAAGATAATCAGTTTGCAGATGCCTTGGCTAAATTACCAAGCATGGTCAATATACCTGAAACCATCCGGATGATGCCCATTTGTGTACAAAGGAGATCCGAGCCTTCATATTGTGACAACTTGGAAGTATTCTACGACGAAGAAGACGAATGGTACACTGACATAAGGAATCTGCTTGTTTACCAGCTCTACCCTCCTGATTCTAGCCCTAGAGCCCAGAAAGCACTCAAAAGGCTCGCAACCCAATTCTTAGAAGTACAAGGTCAAATATACAAGAAAAGCCCAAACGGAGTCAACCTCCTATGCTTAGGTACTGAAATGGCCCATAAGGTCCTAAGAGATGTACATGCAGGAGTATGTGGACAGCACATGAACGGTATGATGCTATCCAAGAAAATAATAAGGCTGGGATATTATTGGACAACAATGAAAAAAGACTGTTGTGAATTTGTCAAAAGATGCGTACAATGCTACACCCATGCAAATCTGCAACATCTACCACCAAGCCCATTCTATACCTTCACCTCACCTTGGACTTTCTCGGCATGGGGAATTGACATTATCGGTAAAATAACCTCAACAGGAAAAGGAGGCCACGGATATATCCTAGTCGCAATCGACTACTTTACTAAATGGATCGAAGCGCAATCATACGCAAAACTCAAAGCAAAGCATGTGGTCAAGTTCATTAAGAATAACATAATAGCCAGATATGGGGTTCCCCAAGAGATCATCAGTGACAATGGATCACACTTCATGAAAGAAGTGATTGAGCTGTTAGCCCAGTTCAAAATCGAGCATCGAAAGTCGTCTCCCTACAGGCCGCAAACAAACGACGCAGTAGAGGCAGCTAACAAGAACATCAAGAAAAGTTGCCATTCGCACTTTGGGGTTACAGAACATCAGTTTGTGCATCAACAGGAGCAACGCCATACTCTTTGGTTTACGGAATGGAAGCCGTATTGCCAATTGAACTAGAGGTCCCATCTCTAAGGATCGTTCTGGAAAGTCAAATTCCAGAGGTGGATTGGGACCAGGCCCGCTATGACCAATTAGTCCTGCTGGATGAGAAAAGGTTGCAAACCTTGCACAACGTAAGAGTCTATCAAAAGAGACTAACTAGGCACTTTAACCAAAAGCTCAAAATGAGGGACCTTAAAGTTGGAGACTTAGTACTTAAGGAGGTAAGGGCCAATGTAACTGACCCAAGAGGTGAATTTCGACCCAACTGGTCAGGCCCGTTTATCATCACAAAAATCTTAACGGGTGGCGCTGCAAGATTGGTAGATTTAGACGGAAGTGAATTTAGTCAATGGATAAACAAGGATCAATTAAAGAGGTTCTATGCTTAGGCAAGACACCCAATATAACACTTCGAGAGGCCCACACAAGGCTGACTAATCCCGAAAAAAAATAAAAAACCGGGATTTAATGTTAAAAAATAAACGAATAAGAACTACGAGCGGCCTGATTCCCCTAAAAGGATACGTAGGACAACCCAATTACAATTGGGCCCGGCCTCTTCATCAAATTCGCATTCAAAAGTTGTTAAAAATTGTGCACATAATAAAAACAAGGTTGCAATGTTACAATAAGCATGTCTCCATAAATAATAATAAAGTCCATTACAAGACTTGGCAATTCCTAAATAATAAAAACGAATTAACTAAATCTAAAAAAGGAGGCACATCACCCTTACTGAATTTAAAGCAAATAAAAGGCAATCCTAAGCTAGACATGCTCCAAAAGAGTATTTCCTAATAGACTACTCCATAGCTTTGGTAGTAGGGACAACATCCTCCATGGGTTCATCAACCTTTGGGCCTTCCACTTCACGTTCCTTGGGAGCCCATCTCTCTCGAACCACGGGCTCTTCTTCTTTTTCAACCTCCACTAGAGGAACACTTGAGGAGGCTTCATGATCATTGGCCCGAATTTGGGGCTTCTCTTCCGACTTAGTGGTAATCTTGGCTAGAGCTTTCTTGACCTTCGGGTTGAGAACGCTTTTCACATGCTTGACTCCCTTTTGATTACCCTTCCCTTTGGGGTCATTGGGGTTAGAAAGCCTTAAGCTGGCCTTGACCGATTGGGCCTTAAGATCGTCTTGTTCGGATTTCCTACATGCGCGACGACCTTCCGTAGTCTTACAATCCATCCAAGCTTCATAAGCCGAAGATATGGCCGTTGGGGCCTTAATGTGTGGAATGCTCCACTTTGGGCGACGGTCCCATGCACACTCCCAAGATCTCACCATACTAATAGTCAAAACCCGGGTAGCAGGCGCAACACTATCCTTTTATGGGATAATCTGGCGTTTTCCATATTCCCGCATGATACGGCTAGGAAATATGTAAGTCAAATTTTGAAGACCAAGGATTTGATAATATCCCGTCTCCTTGCTACATCCGATTGTGGATTTTAGGCCCCACCACTTGACAGTCCATCTTAGCAAAGGGCAAGCTTTAAGATATCCACGCCATTCATCAATGGTGGATTCATAATAAAGCCTTCGGCGGGCAGGAAACTGCTTTGGTTGGTATTTGAGCGCATTAGCCGGCCTCTCAATGAAGCACATATGCTCCAAAAGCCATATCTACAAAAACAAACAAACACAAAAAACATATAAAGTTAGGTATCCATTAAAGATTCAAACTTTATAAAAATATCCAAAGCAATTATTCAAGCACTCACTTGAAGGAGAAGAGGGCTTCCCGTCCATTCACCCGGCGATGGTTCTTGCTTCTTGCGGTCCAAGCACATTAGGGTTTCACCAAGAACAAGAGACATAGGGGTAAAATCGTTTTGAATTTGTTCAACAATTCTAAGCATACAAGTTTTACCATTATTACCTCCACCAACAAAGAGGTACCTATGTAAGAGACATAAGATAAAAGCACGCCTATAATATGTCTCATTATGATCATCCCTTACCTTGGGGAAAAAGATATCAATCACCCCATTGAGGTCTAGCTCACCAGTTCTAGCCACAGAGGAGGCTTGTGTTGGGGATAAATCGAGATACCTTTTATAGTAGCCTTCAAGGTTGGCCCCGAGCCATGGAGTTGCAGGAGCTTGATCATGAGGGAACCCAATTATGGCGGCAAATTCTTTGGGAAGAGGACACAGTTCATTATACCCGAATCTAAAAACATGAAGCTTGTCATCCCAAAATTCAACCGCAGCCTCAAGAAGGTTCAAAACAACTTGAACTTGCTTCAGGTGGAAGAAAGCATTCAAGTGAAAGGGCACAAGTCTCATCCTCTCTTCAGGGGTCATGGATTGCAACCACTTATCAAACTTAACCTCAAAACTTGTCATGGTTGAAATCTAAATTAATTGGGAGTTTCTCTCTCCAAAAAGCTCTCTATTGCTAGTGAATTATGAAGGTGATGTCCCAAAATCGGACTAACCCAAGGCTTATATAGGGCTCGCACGAAAAAAGACGAAAACATGGCAACCTGTCGAAAAAAGGGCCTCAGTGGCCCATAGGGCAGCCGCCGAAGGCTCGACAGCCACGATATGGCAGCCAAAGCCCAGCGGCCCAGCCGCCGAGCTTCAGCGGCCAGCCGCCCGGCCTCCGCGGCCCAGCCGCCGAGTCTGGCAGCCCCTCTTTTGACCCCATCTCCTTCGAGTCAGCCGCTGAGCGCCTTCCTTCGGCCGCCGAGCCCATTTTTCGAGACAGCCCTCTTCTACCCGGTTTTGGACACTTTCCTTAACTGTTTTGGACTCCAATTTGGCTCAGTTTCCTATTTCTTCTATTATTACTATTTTTCTATTATTTCCTTAGTTATTTATGGGAACCCCACAATTTCCTTATTTCTTTTTGGATGATTATCTTTTATTTTTATTACTCTCTTTTTCTGCTCATTTCATTTTTTGCACCCCTTTCTTTTTTCATTTTTTTTAGGGGGGATAGGGTACACCCAATTTTAACTTTTTGGCTGTACCATTTTTGCTACATGGCTATTACTTGCACTTTTGCTTGACTACCTGTGCATTTGCATTAGCCTAATTATATGCAGGGACCAATAAATAAGCGGTATGTTACAAAGCAAAGTCCGAAGTTTGTTCAACACAAATGTTCAAAAATGTTTCTCATACAAATACATTATCATAGAAATCATCACCCGCATCAACATCCGTGCGGAGCACCTCAAAGTGATCCTCCGACCTCCGTGGCTCATCCCCAAAGATCGACGCTGCCAGCTGGCCCGGGTCAAAGGAAGAATGACGGGCAGGCTCCCGATACGAGCACCCCTCTCCGACGTAACTCGAATCATACCCCCACGAAGAACGAGGAGGCATGGTAGGCATCATAGGAGCAGGGACAGGGGCTGGTAATAAAGACCGCCATAATGAGCATACCCCGCATACCCGGGATAAGAAGGATACATCGGCATAGGCATAGGAGTAGGCTCCATAAACTGAGTCATCCTACTCCCACCAGGACGGTCCGTCCGATGTACAGGCTCCCTCTTTCTCCTAGGACTCTCCCCCCGGGGGCTCCTTTCGCGAGAAGGGCTATGCTCGGGAGAGCTCACGACCTCATCATCAGACATAACCACCTGTCGTGACCGACGAGGAAGAGGCCGACGATACTCGACCTGCAACCCACAAAATATATAAGATACATTTCTCAAAGCATATAACTTTGAAGATGCAAAGTCAAGCTTACTTTATCCAAGTCAGCTCTCGAGCAAGTGCCCTTTGAAAGAGCTCCGGATATCCAGGACTTCATAGCATGCATCATCTTGAAGACCTTTCCGGTCTGCTCACGTTCAAGTTGCACAAAGAAAAAGTCAATACAAGCATGAAAGCAGTAAAAATCACATGCAACAGATAAAATGATGAATTTACCCCTGGATGGCCAACTGGAAGAGGAAGGCCCTAAATGTCCTCATCAAGGTCCTCCGTCATCGGGACCTCTCCCTAACACTCCTTTCCGCCATATTCCCGACCTCGGACCCGCATATCCGGGACATCCACGTCGATGGCATCAACCCGAGGCTCCTACAAAGCAAAGAAGGTTAGCAATCAACAAAACAAGAAAGGCATAGAATAACAAATGTAAAATTCTTACCTTCAAGCCCACAAATGAAGGCATGAGGCGATCACGACGGAACTACTCGTAGTGCCCCGCAAGGTCCTCCGCAGGCTCCCTCAAATATCTCATAGCATCTGAGCCCACCATGGCCTCCGCAGCCTGCTCGCGAGACAAGCACCTCACCAAAAACATGGTCGAGGGAGGATCCAAGGGGATCCTCGGTCCCACCACATCAGGATAAACCTGACGGAAGATCCACTCTCCCAAATACCACTCGAAAGAGAACGGACCCGCAATCAGGATCCTCTGGCGGTCTATCGCCCTAGATGCAAGGACGGCATCCGAAGCCAACCCATGGTACTTCGCCCAAGGGAAGTAGTCAATCTATACAAACATGCAACATAAGATATTTCCACACCAAGAAATATAATCCATGCAACAAAAAGCAAAATTGCGTTACCTTGTGCCAGTCTAGGCGCAGGAGGGCCTCCATGTACTGCTGAAGAGTCTGGAAGGGCACAGGACCCCTATGACGCCATGCCCCGCAAACCGGAAAATCCGACTCCCAGCCCGTAGGAGCCATGTCCGGGAAATGCTCAAAGAACCAAGGCTACATCGAAACATGAAATTAAGCACCATACACTTAAATCATGTAAATCACCAAATGGATACAAAAACAAAAGGCACCTGCAAGGCCTTCCAAAAACCGCACAAGCTCACGGGAGGAAGAGTCGACTGCTTGTATCCCTCGTCATTCACGCGGCAAGAAAACCGCATGCACCTCAAGAGGTTGGCGTAGCCCGGCAACTCCCAGTTGTACTCTCTCACCCTCTCCTAATCCAACAAGATAGGGAGGTAAATAGCATGAATACGCTCTCCCTTGTCACCAAAGATGGTGGTGGCAAGGAGATAGGCGATGAACTTCCTCGCCTTCTGCTCCACCGAGGTAGTTCTCTTGTACCTCGCGTCAGTCAAAGCAGCGTAGAGCTCGCTATAGGGACGATAATGGTGACCCCAAGTGTTCCCCCAAGGGCCAAACAACTCCACCATCTCAGTCTTATGTTTCCAAATGGAAACGTCATACACAATGAGCGTACCCACGCAAGGTACCCCAGTCAGCATAGCAAACTCCGAAGGAGTGATCATCATCTCCCCATTAGGGAAGTGGAACGTGTTGGTGGTATCCTAAAAACGCTCCAAAGACAAGCGGACAATGCACCTTTTGACTGGCTCAACCGAGTCTGCCGCTTTTAAAAGGGGTCCAAACCCCGCACCTAAAACTGCACTTTGCACCTCTTTGGGCAAAATCTTAAAAAGCTTCACCGATGAACCATAATTACCATGGGGCTTCAAATTCCCATCGCGTTCATGTGATCAAATTTGCAACCTCTTAGGTTCACATTTCAATCAAATGTTCAATCCTAAGCATGTTTCTAAGTTCGTTCAAGCCGCGCAAGATCACATGCGAAACAAACTTGACAATTGCATACAATCTCTACACAAATTCTACTCAAGGCAAAGCATATAAACTAAAATTCAATGCATAAAACTATGAATTCAAAGTTTGAGGCTTACCACAAACTTGGAAGCACGGGAGCTCAAGTGAGACTCCGGCCGAAAGAGCAACTCCGACCGATCCCAAACGATGTCGGGCGTCCTGTCCGACCGTGTATACCGATCTTGAGGGAAAGCCACATTGGGCTTCCTCTTGGAAGGCTTGGCATGGGAGGGAAAAGCTTTGGTTCAAATATCGATTTCTTCAACCTCTTCCCGAACTTCGGCCCTTCTACTCCTTTTCTTCACCAATTTAGGAGCCATGAAGAATTATGAGCAAAGCAAGCAAGAACAAACAAGCAAAAATAGAGAATTGGGATTTTCTCTCTCCAAGGGTTTCAAAAACCCACTCTCAAATTCACTCCAAATTTGTGAGAAATCACAAATAAACTTCAAATTATGCAAAGATTATGCAAACCCAAGCAAATGCAAGCAAAAAGAAGCAAATTCGAGCAAATTTGAGCAAGAGATGAGGTTTGGGCAACAATGGAGGTAGAGAGAGAGAGTCTCGAAATTTTGGGGGAAGAATGACCCAAAAACTCGGCTCCCCAACAAAAAAACCCCATTTTCGCCTCTGAACCAGCCCAGCGGCTGAGCCGCCAGGCCGAGCGGCCCCTCTGGTAGCCTCCGCACGGCGTTCTGAGCAGCTGAGCGGGCCCGTAAAGGTCGCCCAGCGCTCGACGGCCCTGCGCATGGCCGCCGAACCCATTTTTTCATTCGCCCCTCTCGGGGCAGGCCCACGAGTTCAAATTCCGCGCGGGATTGCATTTCTCGACCGTTGGAAGCCCGGGAGATTCGAATATGTCACCCAAAATGACTCTTTTGCCCCCATAGCTTGGTTTCCTATCGATGGGACCCAATATTATCTATTTTTTGCAGGCGCAAGCCTTATATCTAACTGTTACAGGCACAAGCACTTTATTTCATTTTGCAGGCACAATTTTCCTAAACACAGGCAACAACTGAAGAAGAGCAACACAATTCTCTTTGACGATGAGGCTATTAAAATTAGCATCACGTTGACACCCGCAAAGCAGAGAAACACAACCCTCTTTGATGATGAGGCTATTAAAATTAGCGTCACGTTGGCACCCGCAAAGCAGAGCAACGCAACGCTCTTTGACGACGAAGCTATTTAAATTAGCATCGAGTCTATCTTTCTGTCTAACATAAAGCATTTTTCAAAAAAAACATTGCAGACATTTTTAGCAAATACTTTGACCTTCGCTTTTACAAGCTCGGCCAAAGTGGGGGCTTCTTTAGACACCCTAATCGGTTCTCATCCCCTGACACCGCAACACTCGATGATGATGGTAATGGATTAACATGGACGTAAGTAGAAAAGGACATTGCTCGGAAATCTAGACCAAAATCCTTGAAACCTCAGTCTTTGGATAGCCCTTGTTATAAGGATTCCAACGCCTTTGACCTTGCCTCAATCAGGTTCCCGGATCAAGAGATATCGCGTCTCGAAGATTTCGGTCAAAACCGCTCAATCCCGGCCCCCTGGGTCAGCTCAAGGGCAATTTCGTAATTTACGGAGCACGAAAAGTCAAAAACCCTAGTCACGCGTGCGCCGTCAGGCCCAGCGGCCTTTGCAGGCTGCTCAGCGGCCAACGCGTGGCAGCGGGGCCCATTGGGCCAGCCGCTGAGTTTCAGCGGCCAGCCGCTGAGCCCCAGCGGCAGCCGCTGGCCCCGGCTGCCCTCCGTGTGGCCGCTGAACCAGCTTTTTGGCTGGGCCGAGTTTTGACGCCGAGCTTCTTGCCCTAAGTCCCTAAATTCGTCCCCTAACTCTATAAATACTCCTCTTCACCCTCTTTTGCAAGAGGTTAGTCAGTTCACAATTTTGAGAGCATTGAGAGCTCATATTCCCCCAAATCAAGGAGAATTCAGAAATCTGAAGATCCAAGCAAGCATTACACCTAGCCCCGTTCGAATAGAACGTCCAGGTTAACCATCTTGAGGGCGTAATTCTTTATTAAATCTCTTGTTTTATTGTTTATTAATCATGTTTTATTTAGCTTTTGATTATGGTTGAATAAATTTGCATGTTTTGGGTTTTGTACATAATTATGCATGCTTAGTTAATATAAAGTTAGCATCTTTTTATTAGTTTATGCAAGTTTGCATCTTTTTGTAGTTTTTGCATGCATATAGTAGCCTCCTAGGTTTATTTTAGCATAAAGTTATCGTCTTTACATTATTAATATTTGTTTGAAATTAATAACGGTTTTATTGATGTGCATATACAATATTTGGCGCGTTTAGCAAAGTTGGTAGGTTGGAGCGTTAATTTAATGCTTTATATATTGTTTATGCTTGTTAATAGTATGCATGTAAATTGGATATAAATTGTGCAAAGCGATAACATAGGTAATTTGGTTGTTCTTAACCCGCCTAGTTAATTTAGGATCTTGGACGACCGGACTTGTATGGAACCATATAGCATAAATAAATATTTGACATGGATAGGCTTAGTAGAGGCCGTTTATATGGGCGATTTAGATGAGATTCGTTTTGTTTATTTCGTACCTACATCCCCGAACTCAATATTTAGTCCCCATGGGCATGAGTGAATTCCCAATAGAAATTGGGATGCACTTTTGATGGTTTTCAATTATTTCCTTAAAAATTGGTGGCGGCTTCTTATTTGCAAACTGTCTCTTATAATTAATTTGAATCGCATGCAACATATTATTTAAGACCATTAATTCTAACTAAAAATCAATTCGTGCATCTTTAGGGCGCCGGAAAGGCGAGGGTTCTTACAAAACCACGTCTGACTTCTCAAAGTTAATTTTCTGCCCCGAAGCAGTCTCATATATCTCTAGAACTCGCTTAATAGCCTCAACATCCCTAATATCTGCTCTACAAAAAACCACACTGTCATCTACAAACAGGAGATGTGAGATTTCTGGTGCTCTTCGACAAATCTTAACACCCTGCATATTTTTCCTGTTAACCTCAAGTTCAAGTAAAGTTGAGAAAGCTTCAGCACAGATAATAAATAAATACGGCGAGATCGGGTCTCCCTGTCTGAGTCCACGCTCTGGGGAAAATGTTTGAGTAGGAGACCCATTAACCAAGATAGAAAACGAAACAAAAGAAATACATCTCATAATCATATCCACCCAACCCCCACAGAAACCCATTTTACCCATGATTCTTTCCACAAAACTCCATTCAATCCGATCATAAGCCTTGCTCATATCCAATTTCACTGCCATAACCCCCTTCTCACCCGACTGAACACTCTTCATAAAATGAAAGGTCTCAAAGGCAACAAGAGAATTATCTGTAATTAATCTCCCAGGTGCAAAAGCACTTTGATTCAGAGATATAATAACATGCAGCACATTTATCAATCTATTTGCAAGTACCTTTGAAGCAAGTTTATAGATCACATTGCACAGACTAATAGGACGGAACTCAGTAATTAAAGTGGGCCTATTAACTTTGGGAATAAGAACAATATTAGTGGAATTAACAAGGGAGCACCCATTAGCACCATGTAAAATGGAAATGACAAAATCTGTAACATCAGTCCCAATAATATGCCAGAATTTCTGAAAAAAATTAGCATTCATACCATCGGGATCAGGTGCCTTACTCGGATGCATTTGTTGAGGGCAGAAAAACCTCACCGGGATCAAAAGGTTTTATGAGCTCATTATTCATCGCTTCCGTTATTTTTGGTTGAATTCCTGTGTAACACCCCGAATATTCTACTAAAATAAATAAATAAAATAATTAAAACTCGAGCCAAAATTTCGGCAGAGTTTCCTTTGTAAATAGACATCCCAAGTTATCGACTTTACAAAAGCTGCTTAAACAGAATATTAAAACAAAATCCAACAACCCAGCGGAAGATTCTAATAATTCAGGGCGCTACCGCCACACTCACTCGTACTAATGAGTGTAAGGCTCTTCGACTGACTTCTAGTAATAATTTTGTGAATTACTATAATGGTCTATTTATTACATTTAATTAGAAAACTAGAAACATAATTTAAATCTAAAAGTAGCTCTTTTTGCAAAGACTCTATCCGGCTACTATCTGGAACGTCCTCACAACAAAACAACATGCATACATATAATCTGCCACCAAGAAAAGACACGATTCACATCGTGGGTGACGCCCGAAAATGGGTCAGTGTGAACTGAGTAGCCAACATCTATCACATAAAAGACCATTTTAAACCGATTTCAAGCCATACATGTATTGTCATAAATGACAACAAGCTGTCTAGTAGATATTATTTAAACACGACTCTAATTCATATGCTTCTTCTATATACATACTATGGCTTCCCAATAAAGAGTACTAAAAATGACAACACATAAAACTAGAAATAATAAACGGTTACCTATCACCATCTTAAGCATGCCTTCTCGACTGTTTAGTAGGCAACATCTTTCATTTAACTTAACACTTACATCTAGCTCATATACTAGCAACTGGCCAAACTTTGATCTCACTTATACAACCATGGATATCTTGTAATTTTAAACATAGCTGAAAACTTTTTAGCTTAAAACTTCATAGTATAAGCATAGCAAGGAAACTGTACTTGTACTGTACTAGATGTGAACTTGTGCATGCCTACAAACTCGTCAGCAATGCATCTTTTAACTTATTATGCAATCTGGGATCTTGTTGTTGGCCTACAAACTCGTCAGCCATACAACCTTTACTTTTGTGCAGGCTTACAGACTCGTCACCTCTGCACCTATAAACTTATGGTAGGCCTACAGACTTGTCAGCCATACCACCTTATGCAAGCTTACAGACTCGTCAGCTTTGCATCTTTAACTTATTGCATGCCTACAGACTCGTCAGCAATACAATCCGTACTTTGTGGCCGGGCCTATAGACTCGCCAGCCACACAACTGTTGCAGACCTATAGACTCGTCGGTCATGCAACCTGAAACTTATTGTAGGCCTACAGACTTGTCAGCCATACAATACTTCACTTTTGTGCAAGCTTACAGACTCGCCAGCTTTGCACCCTTTTTACTTAATTCAGTAATTCAACTCTAAGTACTTAAATCACTTTAACTATTAGTATATACTTAATTAACATTTCAAATCTTCATCACTTCCCGGCTCACTTCTACATCTCATAACTAAGAGAAATAACTCTTTCTTGATCATCCTTTCATAAGTTCAACAATAACTTTCATTTCCTACACTCAAACTTAGTTACTTAGTTTCCGTATCCATACTACTCATCTCAACAGAACACTTAAGCTTTCATAGTACTGCACCTCAGTCTTAATTATAGACCTCTTAACATTATTTCTATCATAATGAATAGCATAAAAACAATACTTTGAGTCATATTGAACACATTTAAATTTAATATACAACTCACCCCAATTCTAACATATATAACTGAATAAACTGAGCAAAAACTTTTATACTGCACATCTACAAAACTCTGGACAAATTGTGTGTAGCTGATATACTAGATCAACTATATTACCCAGTTCCCTTATCTAGCTTCCAATCACATAGGACATGAAAGTGAGTTTTACTGAAAAAATAACATTAAAAAGGAAGCTCATATAACGTGATTTCTCTCAAATCAGCTAACCTGTACTAATTCATATACTCTTTAAACATTTTGTCCAGTAATTTCATCTATAACCCACTTTAATTGACAACTAAAAAGTGAAATTCAGATAAATTACTACTACCTTGCAATTCCTATAATCACATGCTAAGCAATTCAACCATTGATACACAAGAGAAACCCAAAGTGAATGTAAAAAGGGAACGAACGGGATAGAAGTAAAGTTACCTGTAGTGCAATTGAACTCCAAATTAGCGATACCCAACAGTTACTACTTCCAAGTTGTTGGGATAATGTCCCAATTATGTGTGAGCTACCATAATTAATGAGAAGAAAAAAGAAGAAGTGGAAGTGACGTTGAATAATTCACGTAACTTCAAGATGGTGCTAATAAAACACCATTCAATAACTTCATTAATGAAAAATAAATAAAGTAGCTAATTGAAACTACTTTGTTTATTAATCTTAAGGAGATGTAACATTCAAACACTAAATGGAGGAGGTTATAAAGTTACGTTGAGAAGCTTAAGAGTTTCACTTCTACACCTATAAATAGAAGTGCTAGCTTTGTGTCATAATATCCCATATCCCATATTCCACAATGTAGACACATGTAGTGTGTGAGGAGAGTGAGCGGTTATTCCTTGTAGTTCTTGAGTGGAGTGAGTTCTCGAACTTGTAGGGTATTCCAAACACGGGGTGTGAAATATGTCAAGTCGAGTGAGATCCTAATTAGGGGGAGATGTGTTCCACCTAATTAGATGTGTGTGTGTGTGTGTGTTGTAATCATTCCTTGTAACTCTTGAGAGAGAGTCTCGGGTTTGTAGGGTGGTTTACACTATTGGGGAGGGTTTGCAGGTTTGTCCGTCCAAAACTTGTATGTGGAGGGTTTCCAAGTTTCCAACAAAACTTGTAATCTTATTTGAGATAGTGAATATTGTTAGTGTTCCGTGGACGTAGGCCAGAGGAGCCGAACCACGTTAAAAAATATTGTGTGTCTATTTTATCTCTTAAGTTGTGTTTTATTGCTCTACATATACGCTGCGCAAATTTTCCCAGCAGTGGTATCAGAGCTGATGGTTACGTTCCTGCTGAGTCGAATGGTTGCGTCTTTGGGGAATTTGTTGGTCGTTATGGGTGAGTTGGTGGTAGAGCAATGTTGAGTTACACAACCATGTTGAGGTGTTGGATCCCATGGTGTGGTATTCCGGGTCATTGACAGATGGAGATGATGGTGCCAAGGTCGGTGAAGAGATCGTCAATGTTATTGCAGGATCGTGTTGGTGATGTGACGATCTTAGCTTGTGGAGTGACGATAAGCCGTGGCATATGATGAAGCGGTCCATGTTGAAGAGAGATGATCCTAAATGTGAAGAAGGGTACCCGATCGCGCGCTTGCAATGTGAAGAGAGTGTTGTGGTGGTAGGATCGAGCGAGGTTGGACCGAGATGTTGATCTAAAGGGCTAAGGAGGGAACACGTGATGAAGTTGTTGCCGACAATAGTTGAATTGATCCGTGTTGTGATGTGTGAGCCCTTGGTGGCGTTTGTGAGTCCATAGTGTCTCCACATAATTGTGAGGGGGAGATTTGTTGGGATAATGTCCCAATTATGTGTGAGCTACCACAATTAATGAGAAGAAAAAAGAAGAAGTGGAAGTGACGTTGAATAATTCACGTAACTTCAAGATGGTGCTAATAAAACACCATTCAATAACTTCATTAATGGAAAATAAATAAAATAGCTAATTGAAACTACTTTGTTTATTAATCTTAAGGAGATGTAACATTCAAGCACTAAATGGAGGAGGTTCTAAAGTTACGTAGAGAAGCTCAAGAGTTTCACTTCTACACCTATAGATACAGGTGCTAGCTTTGTGTTATAATATCCCATATTCCACAATGTAGACACATGTAGTGTGTGAGGAGAGTGAGCGGTTATTCCTTGTAGTTTTTGAGTGGAGTGAGTTCTCGAACTTGTAGGGTATTCCAAACACGGGGTGTGAAATATGTCAAGTCGAGTGAGATCCTAATTTGGGGGAGATGTGTTCCACCTAATTAGATGTGTGTGTGTGTGTGTGTGTGTGTGTGTGTGTATTGTAATCATTCCTTGTAACTCTTGAGAGAGAGTCTCGGGTTTGTAGGGTGGTTTACACTATTGGGGAGGGTTTGCAGGTTTGTCCGTCCAAAACGTGTATGTGGAGGGTTTCCAAGTTTTCAACAAAACTTGTAATCATATTTGAGATAGTGAATATTGTTAGTATTCCGTGGACGTAGGCCAGAGGAGCCGAACCACGTTAAAAAATATCGTGTATCTATTTTATCTTTTAAGTTGTGTTTTATTGCTCTAATATACGCTGCGCAAATTTCCCCAACAATGGTATCAGAGCTGATGGTTACGTTCCTGCTGAGTCGAATGGTTGCGTCTTTGGGGAATTTGTTGGTCGTTATGGGTGAGTTGGTGGTAGAGCAATGTTGAGTTACACAACCATGTTGAGGTGTTGGATCCCATGGTGTAGTATTCCGGGTCATTGACAGATGGAGATGATGGTGCCAAGGACGGTGAAGAGATCGTCAATGTTATTGCAGGATCGTGTTGGTGATGTGACGATCTTAGCTTGTGGAGTGACGATAAGCC
Source organism: Tetragonia tetragonoides (assembly GCA_038025085.1). Classification (NCBI taxonomy): domain Eukaryota; kingdom Viridiplantae; phylum Streptophyta; class Magnoliopsida; order Caryophyllales; family Aizoaceae; genus Tetragonia; species Tetragonia tetragonoides. Next base: position 30,464,930 of record CM076152.1, on the reverse strand, counting down.
GTGGCATATGAGGAAAAAGAAGAGAAGCCACTAAGAAGGCTTCGCTCGCTCGTTGATGAAGCGGTCCATGTTGAAGAGAGATGATCCTAAATCTGAAGAAGGGTACCCGATCGCGGGCTTGCAATGTGAGAGAGTGTTGTGGTGGTAGGATCGAGCGAGGTTGGACCGAGATGTTGATCTAAAGGGCTAAGGAGGGAACACGTGATGAAGTTGTTGCCGACAATAGTTGAATTGATCCGTGTTGTGATGTGTGAACCCTTGATGGAGTTTGTGAGTCCGTAGTGTCTCCACATAATTGTGAGGGAGAGATTTGTTGGGATAATGTCCCAATTATGTGTGAGCTACCACAATTAATGAGAAGAAAAAAGAAGAAGTGGAAGTGACGTTGAATAATTCACGTAACTTCAAGATGATGCTAATAAAACACCATTCAATAACTTCATTAATGGAAAATAAATAAAATAGCTAATTGAAACTACTTTGTTTCTTAATCTTAAGGAGATGTAACATTCAAGCACTAAATGGAGGAGGTTCTAAAGTTACGTAGAGAAGCTCAAGAGTTTCACTTCTACACCTATAAATAGAGGTGCTAGCTTTGTGTTATAATATCCCATATCCCATATTCCACAATGTAGACACATGTAGTGTGTGAGGAGAGTGAGCGGTTATTCCTTGTAGTTCTTGAGTGGAGTGAGTTCTCGAACTTGTAGGGTATTCCAAACACAGGGTGTGAAATATGTCAAGTCGAGTGGGATCCTAATTAGAGGGAGAACATTAATACTAGTACTAACATCCACAACATGAATATAAAAAAAAAAGGTACAATTATGATACACACGTCCAATATAGCTTATGCAAAGACCATATTTCATTCTTTCCTTCTTTCTTTTTCTTTTTTTTTAAAGAAAATACTAAGGTATTACATCCTGCAAGTGCTAAATCAAAAGAATGGGGGTTAGCTGAAGTAAATAGGCCCTTAAAATAATCCATGACAACCTTCTCAATCTCCTCAGCTCCCTGAAGTCTCACCCCATCCCCCTATCAATACTTTCAATCCAGTTTTTCTTCCTCCTACAGGACGCCTTCATGTGAAAAACCTTCGTATTTTTATCACCATCCTTCAAATAAGAAATTCTAGACCGTTGACGCCACAAAATTTCTTCTCGAAGTAGCAGGTCATCTAGCTTGCTATACACAGCCTTTCGCTCATCAACTACGGCTACAGTTGGCGCACAATATCCAAGAAAACCGACCTCTTGCGGGTATCAGATATCCTCGTTTGAATATTCCCAAACTCGACCTTGTTCCAGCTAGTCAATGCCTCTACACACTTTTTAATTTTCACCATAACTTCTGGAGCATTAGCTAGCTCCACCTCCCTTGTTCAAGCGTCCTTAATGACCTCTTCACACATAGGTGAGGTCAACCACAAATCTTCAAAACGAAACTGACGCTTGGCCTTCCTACGCCTTGCTGCAAGCATATCACACAATTTGATAGGAAGGTGATCTGACTTGTCCCTATCTAGATGTTTGACAAAAAATATTGGGAACATATTAATCCACTCAACATCAACAACAGCTCTGTCCAATCTCTCGAAAACAGCATCTGGAGTCGCTCTTTTATTCCACCATGTCCCTAAATACCCCTTGTACCCGATGTCCTTAAGCCCACAAAAATCCAAGGCATCTCTAAATTCATCCATAAGTCTTTGTTCCCTTGGAGGCCCTCCTTCTTTCTCGCTCTGAAACAAAATTTGATTGAAATCATCCATACTAGCCAAGGGAGATTTGAATCATGTTTAATAGACCGCAACAAATCCCAAGATAAGTACTTCAAAGTAGCTTCCGACCACCCATAAAAATCCGTAAAGCGCCAAGAAGAGTCACTAAACAAGCCTTGGACCTCACAGTCAATATGGGGAAGTGCAGATGAAAGCAAAGTAACACGAACCTTCGACCTCCAAAGAAGCGCCATGCCACCTGCACGCCCCGCAGAGTCAACATAGATATCGTCAAAATCTCCTAATGTACCAGTAACTACACTCATTTCTTGCCCATTTAACTTCGTCTCCATGAGAAACACCATATCGGGTTTCTCTTTACTCAGCAACTTCCTCAAACGCCCAACTGCTCGTTGGTTGCCAAGCCCCCGGCAGTTGTAGCTTATACAATTCATTGTGCTCGGCGTGGTTGGTTCACGCCAACCTCCACCGTTGATGCAAAAGAAGTGAATCCGTCACCGAATACAATATCAAAACTCACGTTGTCCTCACGTTCGGGAATGTCATCATACATTGGTGTATCAAAGCCATCCCCTGTCAAACTCTGTACACCAGCTAAGCTATGAAGCGACCCTTCGAATCTATTGCGCTTCACTTTCCTCTCAAACGTTGCTACTCTACCAGCCACCATCTCACAGCCCTGTCCAGCCAGCACCATCTCCTTCCCTTGTGTCTCCTGCGTGGATTGCCCTCTTTCTCGCCACTCCCATTACTCCCTCTCATACCTCCTTCAGTTCTTGTAACCACTTTAGCTACCTGCCCACTAACACCACTTATACCTTCCCGAAAACCAGCCTTTGGCGTGCCTTTCTAGCTTTCAAATTCTGCGTCAGAGCTACCAACATATGTGCCTCTTCCTCTCGCTTAGGATCAGGATGCCTATGGACCCTTTTTGGCGAAACATGCATCCACATTCCATAAGGTAACTCTGATTCTGGCACTGAGTTGTCATAGCTATCACATAGTCGATAGGTATGACCAAATTTTCCACAAGAGAAGCAAAAGTCTGGTAATCGTTCATATGTAAAAGAAATCCACTTGCTCTCACCCTCCACAGCCATTCTCATCTGGCGTCTAAGTGGCTTTGATAGATTCAAGTCCACCCGAAACCTCAAGAAACCCTCCCACCCAGAAGGATCAGAGTTATCATAGTCAACAAACTGGCCCATCTTGCTCGCCATGGATATTGCTGCTGATCTGTTGCGCTTGATGAAAGGCACATCTGCCGCCTTGACCCAAAATCTTATAGTATCAAAAACAATTTCAGATGGTTGTTCAGTTCCCCTCATCTCCTTCAATAGTAGTGGGTATCCATCAAAAGACCATGGTCCTCCATCCAGTACATAATCTCTGTCAGCCTTTGATAGAAATTGAAAAACAAAAAGATTTTGTTCTATAACTCGAACTATCAAACCTGAACTCACCTGCCATGCTACTCGCATAGCGTTCTTGAGGCCTTCGACACTGAATGCATTCGCCGTAAGTAGCTTACCAACGAGACATAGTGCCACTTGTTCTTTCTAGGTATCATCCATCATCACATATCACGATATCCTCCTCCTCCTCCTCTGTCAAATTTAACCCCTTAAGCCTACCCTCTAACCCTGTTGCCATGGATTATACTAAGAACCTAGAAAACTATAGTAACCCTTGAAAAACACTATTAGGAATAAAACTCTAATAAGAAAGTCTGAATTATGAGAACTCACGCTGAAAAAATAAGCCACAGGGAATCAATCATGTGGAGAAATAAGCAATGAACTGAGAAATCTAGCACAAACCCCTACGATTGAGATGATCGAGAGTAAAAGGTCCCTACGGCACAAACCCTATGGCCGAGAGAAAAGTATGAAGTTACTTTGTATTCAACTAGTTTTTGAGGAACTTTAGAGTTCCTTTTAATGAACACTTATAATCAATACTTAATTTATTAAAAGCAAGTGAAAAAGAAACAAAAGAAAGGAAACTAAGCCAATCTAAAGTAAAACCAAAATTTCTCAAATCATCACTTTAATTTCATCACCATCATTATCATAGATCCAATTTTAAGCCTCTCTGTTGCCACCATTCCCGACATTCTCTCTTGAATTTCACCTCTGTGCTGCCACCTAGGCACCCATCGCCGATTAATCAGACTCTCCCAACTGCCACCCGCAATTATATACTCACTGCCGTCGCATTTACCTTTCACACAGTTCATCCACCACCCACCACCAAGTTTGACCACCATACCCGTAATTATACTAAATGTTCATAATCAGTAAATTAAATGTTCACCATATTTTTTTTGTTCATAATTTATAAATCAAGTGCTCATTAAAAATATACTAAATGTTCATAATTAATAAATTAAATGTTCAACATCTTGTTCTTTTTTATTGAACAATAGTTTGGATCATTGTTATTTGGTAAATCAACTTCCATGTCAACCACTGGAACCACCCGCCACCACCACATCGAAGCCACAAGTGTCCAGCCTTTGGTCAACGCTGCACCACCCAACCAATGCAATCGACTCCTTCAGAGCCACCACACATCTTGCCTCACCGCGCATCCACCACTGCGCCCCTACTTATCTCACCGCCGAACCACCGCCAAACACACCCAATTCGTTTGATTTTCTCTCTCTACGTGAAGAGTATTAAACTACCTTAAATGGGTACTTGAAATGCTCTGAAGGAGATGAATCTACCTATACAAATTTCATGGATTAATTTTTAGTTTGAAGCCTCAAAAACTTCATTGAAATCTATGAAAATTTGAGAAGAGAGAAAAAGTTATAGGAGTATTTAATTGTGCAATGTGCGACAGAATGTGATAAAAGAGGAAGGGAGATGGATTAACATAAATTCAAAAACACCCGGCTTGTTTAGCAAATCACGAAAGTGCCACTGAATTGGATGGACTTAAGGTCCATATAAAATTTTTAAATTTTTTTTAAAATTTTCAATATGATATTTCTTTATATTTTAAATAATAATCATCTCATGCATTTGCACGCGAAAAAACCAATGTTTTCAGAACCGGACCGGACCGGCCGGTTGAGCCGGTTCAACCGGCCATCGGTCGGTCAACCGGTTCATTTGCTTCTGAAACCCGGCCGGTTAACCGTAAACCGGATGAAAACCGCTGACCCGCCGAACCGTGGATGGTTTTTGCCTTTCCTAATCTAAAGCTTTTTTCGGTTTTTTTTCACGGTTCTTACTAGATCTATGTTCTCCCTAGCCCTCAAACCCCCAATTTCACTCTCTATCAAACAGCAACAACAACAACAATGAAAAAGAAGATGAATCTTTACAAACAACAACAACAACAATGAAAGGGAAGAAGAATACGAGGCTGAGAAGGTTTTTTGCTGCAACAATAAGTGATTGTGATTGCATGTGACTCTGAGTGATTACAATGAGAGGAGAGAGAGAGAGTGGAAGGAGAGAGAAAAATGGAAGAAGAAATGAAATGGGGATTTTTCTTCTCTTACTTTCTCTCTCACTGAGAAAAATGGAAGAAGAAATTGAATGACGGTTTGTTTCTCTCACTTTCTAGCTCCTTCTATTTGGAGTATTTTTTTTCTCTTTTTTGGAGTCTCTCTCTCCTCTTCTTTGTTTATTTATTTTTTTGTTCTGATTAGTGTTACGCTTCTTTGGTCCCTTTAACTACTTATTTAGAGAGTTAAGTGAGCTTGAGATGCAAGACTGAAATAATGATTATATGGATGTCATAGTCATAATATTTTATCTGATTTTTTTTTTTTATTTTTTCTGATTTTTGTGTATTTTTCAAAATTCAAAATTAATAATGACGTCATCTGGTTTTTAAAGCCGGTTGAACCAGTCGAACCAGTTGAACCATCGAACCCCTTAGCCATCCGGTTCGATGCCCGGTCCGGTTTTCAAAACATTGGAAAAAACTAATTTCATTGAGTTTTGAAATTTTCAACTTTTTCCGAAATGGTACACGTGAGTCTTTTGAGAATTTTCATCCTTTTTCTTAATTATTTATGGGGAATTCCAATTGGTGCCCTCGTGGTTATGACTTTTCTAATTGGTGCCCAAAACTTTTTACAAAATACAAGCAGTACCCCTGTATTTTTGTAAACGCTCACTCCGTGCCCTTATTTAGTGTTTTCTATTAATGATCGCCGTTAGTCGGTGACGTGGCTTGGCTCATTATGCTATGCGGCTGGTGTTCTCGTATTTCGTCCACAAATGAATTACTATATTGCCTCAGTCTTATACCCCCAAATTTGGCTCAACTTCCTTCCTAACTTTGCAGCCATCATTTCTTCATTCTCCGTTTCTCATCTATCATATTGTTTCGTACATAAACCAAGGCAACCACCAGAATATAATAAACAGCCAAAATTCCCCTTTTACCCATATGAAAATTACATGACTTAAAGTTCATTTCCATGTAGAATTTCCATGTCCATGTTCGCTGGTGGTGGCAAAGCAACATCATGTTTTGGCAGTGGCGCGTTGGGATGCTTCAACAGTGGTGCGTGGAAATTTGAAAACTGAAAACCAAACCATGGAGGAAACTGTTGTTCTTAGTGTAAATGATGATGTTGTTGTTGCTGAAAATGTCCCGCCCTTCATTTTCTCTCTCTATTTCTCATCACTCCCCTCTGTCTATGTTTTTTTTCTGTTCTTATCAACCAACCTTCGCCGGAGCTTCGTCGCCGACAACCACCACCACATGGCATCCACCTTTTTGGCTTAATTTCGATTTTTTCCTGTTTGTGGTACGAAACCCTAAGCCCCAAATTGATTTTGATTCTGTTTTGGGTTCACAAATAAATGGAGGAAAATTTGAGAAATTAATGGTGGGTGTCGTTCAATGTGGCTCCTCTTGCCCTTTCAATAAGGCCATTATAGGAATTTCTGAAAACACTAACGGCAAACCATGACAATATCACAGATGGGACGTTTTCAAAAGTTCAGGGGCACTCTTTGGATTTGAAGCAATGTTTTGGTCACCAATTGAAAAAGCCAAAAATACAGAGACACCAATTGAAATTCCCCATAATTGAATATCTTTTCGGGAACTATAATTGTAATCACTAATCAGTCCCCTATCACGCTATCAGTCCCCTATCAGTCCTCTTTTCAAGTGTGACAGGTGAAATAACAAGACCAAAAGAGTAAAAAAAGAAAAAGAGAGTGTGTTTCGTGTTAAATGTTTGCTTGTTCTTTGATTGCTTCTAAAAAAACCTCTTGCACAAAAGACAAAGCGAATCTGATACACCAACAAACACAAATCCAAACACAACACCTGAATCAAAATAAAATTTCCCCATTTTCCAAAACACAAAACTCAAAAACACTCACCAACCCACACACACAACAAAAATAAAGAAAAAAGAAAATGAGTGAGGAATCAAAAAAAGGCACTATCGGAGCACTGACCGGAAAACCAACTTCCGATGATCGGAAAACGTCGTCAGCATCCACCGGAAAACGCATCATCGTGAAAAGCGCTGACATGGGCGATGACATGCAGAAAGAAGCCGTCGACATTGCCATCGCTGTAATCTCTCTCTCCTCTCTCTCTCTAGAACTAGTGTTTATAATATGTACTGTACTGAAATACTGAACTGATTTTTCGATCTCTGTACTATGAGGAGCGGAAAATGAGGAAAAATGTATGATGTGAGTAATTTTTAGGGGTTTGTAGTCTCAATTTTGTGTGTGATTTGATGAATTTGATGATGATGTTGATTAGTTCGGTTTTGAAATTGATATTTGAAGTTGAGCTGTTAATTGTTAGCCATTGAGAATGCAGTAATTAGGGGTTTTTTTATCTCAATTTTGTGTGTGATTGATGACTTTACTGTTGATGTTGATTAGTGCATTTTTGTTTGCGACATTTAAAGTTGAGGTGTTAATTGTTACGACATTTGAAACGTGCTGAGTGCTGATCAGGTGTGATCAGTCTCATCCGTGTAAGAATTAGGAATTCTTCTTCCAACTCGTCCCAGAATGGGCGTCCATGCCATCCCTTTCGGCCTTAGAAAGTGTTATCCTATAATCTATCATTCTCAAAAATTCCCTAAAGGAGTTTTAACTTGACAAGTTCAGCAAAACCGTAAGAAAGCGGGCTACACTTAGCTTAACCTATCCGATTCAGTTTAAGGGTTTTTGCTGTCAATTTTGTGTGTAATTGATAAAATTATTGTTGATTTGCTTCATTTTTGGATGTGATGTTTGAAGTTAGCTGTTACTTGTTCGGCATTTGAAAATGCGGCGAGTATAATCAGGGGTTTGTTTGTGCTCTCAATTTTGTGTGTAGTTGATGAACTTAATGTTGACGTTGATAAATTCATTTTTTGTATGTGATGTTTGAAGTTGAGCTGTTAAATTGTTAGGCTTTTGAAATTGCGCTGAGTAATTAGGTGTTTCTGCTCTCATTTTTGTGTGTGATTGATGAAATTAATGTTGGTTAGATTATCTTTGGATGCGATATTGGAAGTTGAGCTGTTAATTGTTAGGCATTTGAAAATGCGGTGATTATTTAGCAGTTTTGCTGTCGATTTTGTGTTTAGTTGGTGAAATTAATGTTGATTAGCTCGTGAGTGCTATATTTGAGGTTGAGGTGTTATTGTTTGGCATTTGAAAATTTTCTGAGTAATTAGGTATTTTTGCTATCGATTATGTGTGTAGTTGATGAAATACATGTTGATTAGCTCATTTTTGGATGCGGTATTGGGTTTTGCACTTTTGCTTATGAATTTGAAGTTGAGGTGTTGGTTGGTAGGCATTTGAGTGCTCTTCTCATAGTGGAGAGACGAAAATGCGCTGCGATATTTAGGGGTTTGTGCTCTCAATTTTGGTGTGAAGTTGATGAAATTATTGTTGATTAGCTTGATTTTGGATGGATATTTGTGTTTTTTTATTAATGGATTTGACGTTGAGGTCTTAATTTTAGGCATTTTATTCCCGTCCTCATAGTGGAGAAATGAAAATGCGCTGAGTAATTGGGGGTTCATGCTTTCAATTTGTGTGCAATTTATGGAATTAATGTTGATTAGCTTAATTTTCGATGCGTTGTTTAAGGTTTAAATTATGAATTTGATGTTTTGTGGTTGATGGTTAGGCATTTGAGAAGCACGGTGTTGAAAAAGATGTAGCAGAGAGTATTAAGAAGGAGTTCGATAAGAAGCATGGTCCAACTTGGCATTGCATTGTGGGTCGCAATTTCGGTATGTCTTATTTTTTCTTGGTTGCTTTTCTCATGAGAAATTGGCAAGAATTTGTGCAGATTTTGAAGCTTGAATTATGACTTAGGGATATAGAACATTTGGGCTTGTGCCTTTCCTGTTTTTAGATTAGATGAAATGACCACTGTTGTGTTTACTGCTGATGAATACAACAAGCCCCCTGTACCTGTTGTCTATACTAAACCTTCTGATCGTGCTGTGGAGCCACAACCCATTATTGAGAGTCCTGCTTTAGGGGTAAAAACCACATTCTGAAACACCTACTCATTACTTTAGAACCACATGAATGTTCTTCAGTAGAGTTCAGATCTATTCCCTCCATTCGAAGTTGGAAAATTATTCATCCCATTCCTGTTAACAACTCTTTTGCTGCATTGATTGAACTATTGAAGCTTATAAACAGACAAAGTAGATTGAGGAGGTCTCTCGTGGTTCCTTACCTTCTCATGGGAATACTTTGGTGACTAAAAGGAAAAAGGACTGGCGGAAGCTTCATGAACTGAGTATTCCTCTCCCTTCACACCGGAGAAGCTGCCCCTTTTTTCAGGAAATTTCCCCACATTCCTCTGAGATTAGTGAGAATGGCCAGGATTCAGGAGGAAAATTTAAATTGAGGCTCAGGAAATGAAACTTGGGAAGTAGGAGAAGCTCTTAGTCTCCCAAACGGTCAGGATGTGCTTTCAGTAAGACAAATTTCAAGAATATTATCATTGAGGAGTTTTCAGGGGTTATTGGTGGAAGGGGTCTTGGACTTTATTAATGGAACTAATCATTCTTAGCTGGAATTCAATAGGGTCTGTGCTGTCCAGCAAGTGGAGGTGTTTTTTAAACAGATTGCTAGACAATGTAGATGTATTTTGTGGTGTTTTCAGGAGACCAAGATGGAAACTATAGATAGATTTCAGATTATTAAAATTTGGGGGGTTTCCAGCTGTCAATTGGCCTTTGCGCCTAATGCTGGTCTGTCAGGAGGAAAATGGACATGCGTTTTAATTGCTAAACTGGACAGAAGTGAGGATACCTGGAGTCCTGGGCTCCACCCTCTGAAGGGTAGATTCGTGTCCCACCCTGGTCTGGAGATTGGCGGCTAGCGTTTCCACGGGGTGGGGAGAAGACGCATGAGGCGTGTGGAGTGTCACGAGGGGCGCGTGAGGTGCATGGAGGGTCACAAGTGCCGCGTGAGGCGCATGGAAGGTCACGAGGGGCGCGTGAGGCGCGTGGAGGATCACTGGATGCATGTGAAGCGCGTAGTACTAGGCGTGAGGTGCCTGCTGCTCTGAGTAGGGCCACGCCTATCCAGGTTAGTTTGGGGAATTCTTTATCTGGAATATATAGTTCTTGTTCAGGTTCAACAATCCATATTGCTGGACTTGGGCCAGCTACTTTCTCCTTTACTTGTGAATGCTGTTGCAAATACTCAAATCCAAGGGGAAGGATTGAAAATTGGGGTTACTTTAGGGAGTAATCAGCAGCATGGGATTAGTAGCTTAAATACATTGGTTCCTATAAGGCAGGATTCTCCTGCTGGTGGGAGCATTTCTCAACCGGGTTTGGAGAACAATTCTGGTACTGAACAATATGGTGATAAGGATGGGGAGCAATAAAAGGTGCAGGGAGGTACATCATCTCCAGTTGGAATACTCAGCCGTGCTTGGAAGATGCTTGTCCTAGTACGGAGTTACGGATGATGGTAATGCTTGTTCTGTGTTTCCTTCAACTCAGGAATTTGAGCATAGAATGTCTAAGGCAGAGGATCAAGTTGAGGTGGGAATTTGGAGGGGGATGACAGCTCGGAAGGGGATGATAGTCTTTATTATGCTGATGACCTTAGCATAGGGGGAACTGGTCTATTATTAGGTGATCTTAGGCGGGCTAATTCGAGGGAGGACTGGTGATCACATGTGTCCGATACTCCTACTGTGAACTTGGAAGATGCGGCTACTTCCAATGAGGCAGAGGCGGGCCCTTCTGCGAGCCAAGGGCTTGCCAAGATGGGAAGTTTACAGGTTGGGGGTAAGCTTACTAAGCAGTCTGTACGGAAGCCTCTACGGTAGCCTGGGCCTTCACAACAAGATGAAGGCGGCGGTTGTGGAGATTGTGTGCTTTCGACTCCGTCACTGTCAGGTCACACTCTTAGCAGTGAGGAGGCGATGCTCGTGGAAATGCCGTTGTTATGGCTTTGAGATTTAATTTGGTCGATCCATGGGAAAGGACATTTGCTTTTGGTACCCAGAGCAATCCTAGGAAGAAGAAGGGTAATCGAGAGCTTGAGCGTCTAAATAGTATTAACTATGACGGACGTGGGTTAAAGTCTGCTTTTTCACTAATATTTGACATATTATAGGCTTTATTCTCTTAGGTTTTAGAATGGTTTGGCTTGGGTCCTTTGAGGACGGCTTATTCTTGTATCCGGTATTCCTTAATAAAGTTCATTTTCTTATCTTAAAAAAAAGGGTGGGTTTGTGTCAATACAAATGGATCATCCAATGGGAAACCAGTTGGAGGTATTTTTCATGTTCTGAAAATGCTGATGCAGCAGCACAATTGGACATAAAAAAGAGTGAAGATGCAAAGTGATTTGATCAATGCTATCAATTGGGTTAAAAATCCAACTCAAAGACACTGAAAATGGTGGAAAATGTCTGCCGATATAGATTTTGTGTCTTACTTCTGTAGCTAGTTTTGACAGCACGGGTGTAGTATATACACAAGTTTGTTAGTGGGATAGTATAGCTCACTATAGTATTGGTAAAGGAGTAAAATGTTTGAGGGCCTCAACGGGCTCTAGGATTTTGGATAAGATGTTTTTTGGGCAATAAGTTGCCCAATGAAATCTGATTTTGCCATGCAAAAAAAGAATAGTAGTTGAAATGTGGTCCATAATTTCTGTATGTAATTGATTTGATTTACTAAATCTGGTGTTTGGTTAGCTAGATTTGATGGTGTCTGATATCTCTGTGCTCAAACTGCATATGCTTTGCTGTAACAGTCTAACAGAGGGACTAGCACAATTTATTTGTCCCTGTATGCATATCAACTGGTATTAGTCTGTCTCCAAGTGTAGTACACATGTTCGTTTCAAATTAAGTTCATAAAATTGCTTCATAAGCATAGTGGTTGAACCTGGTATGGTAAATCATCTTCAAAGATTACTTTGAGTAGCCTCCGCTCAATCCAGTTGCAATGTCGAGTTATTGGTGTTTATTCTTCTAACGCATCAGGTGACACCGCTAAGTTGTCATAGGAAAACATACTGTGTTGATTTTTATCATCTTTCATGTGCTAGTGGCATTACTAAAATCTGTTGTATAGAGCTGGGAATTTTAGGAGGTTTAACACTTGGGCATAGTAGACGAAAAGATTAGTCCTTCCCCTACTTTATTCATGTATCTGAGTAAATGTTCCGATTTTCATTCTTCTAACTTAGTCTGCTGGACTGATGGTTACATTCAAGGTTCCTATTGCCCATAGTATCTATGTTCCTAGGACTTCGGTATACAGATTGGATCCAATGACTAGATGTGGGTTGGGAAGGTCCTAGTTTCTGGTCAAATTTAAGTGTTCAAGTATCATCTTCTATTTGGGTAACCACGGTTCAGACATTGGTACTTTAGGTTGATGTGAAGAAGAATCAGAGTAATAATGCTATCTAGTACTACAAACATTAGGGAAAGCACGCATGTATAAAGATTGCTTCTGCGTTGATAGGGAAATATTGCCCTAAACTAAGTTGCTTTGCTTTAAGTTCCACCTAGGGAAAGAAGACACAGAATGCAGAAATAAAAAATCCAGATTGCAAATGGCTTGTCCACGCGCATGACTAGTCTTGGAAATCTTATTTCTGTAGCCATCCATGTGAGATGGCCTAACAAATCCCTTAGTTCATCACTGCCTTTTCCTTTTGATGTTTCTAATTTCTACAAGTCCCGAGCATTATGATCATGGGATTATGTTCAGACCTAAATTTGAAGGCTTAACCCCCCCCCCCCTGTCGTCGGGCAGAAAATGGTGATCAACTACTGATGTAGTCTAAACTTTCCATCATCCCCTACATGTGCAAAGAATACATCTGTTCTGCTTCTGCCCTTTCCAGTCTACCCAATACTAAAAGTCTTCGGCATCTTAGGATTACCAGTAAGATTCCTTGAGGTTTTCAGCTCTAATATATCTATTCCTTGTTAGAAAAGACAGATTCCTTTTTCCAAGCTATGTATACGAAGATATAGGCTGCAGACGAGGACACAGGCAGCGCAATTTAAGAGACAGTAATAACTCAAGCGACAAAAGACTCCAAATTTACTAGTGGGAGGAAATTTCATTAATATACTTGTCCTCTTTGTTTTTTTAGATAAGAAAATTTTTTATTAATCAATATTTGAAAGAATACAAAAAGGAGGATAAGGAATCCTCATCACAAAATAAAGCTATAAATCTCGCCAATGGCGCTGTACAAGAGTAAGCGGGACACCCTTAAATGCCCCCGCCGCCTTAGCCCAAAGAGAAGCCAAATAGACCACATGTTCCCAAACATAATCTATGGTCTTCCGCTGTCAGAAAACACCCAATATACTTGTCCTCTTTGTAAACGTTTTATTGTGGAGGATACCTTGTCCTCTTTCATTCTGTTAGCCAATTGTGTATTACAGAAGACTATTACTCCGTATTTGCATTAGACATGTAGAGGGGATATATCATGGAAACCTAGATACCAAAAAAGGTGTTCAGCAGTCTTACTTTTATATGCTTTTTGACTTGGGAGCATGGTCGACTGACTTTTCCGTAGCTTGATGTCTCTTTCATTCTAGGAAATTCAATGTGTTACTGTGTTTAGTATGGTTCTATGTTGTGTCCAATAAATTTTAAAAATTCACTAAATAACGCTTTGGTTTTAAAGATGTATACCATATATCCTTATATTAGAAACACCTTTCCCGCAAACTGACAAAATCGCCCCAGCATAAGTGCATAACGCTATGTCTCAACCTTAAGTAATGCAAATTAAATGAGCCTTCAATATAAAAGAAAAGAGTAAGTCTTGTGTGAGACCAACTCACAGAAAAATGGGTCACTATTTAGCAATTTAGGGGTCACTTATTATTAGCAATGACCCTTATTTTACTAAAAAGTGACCCTCGTGTCACCAAAAGTTACGGTAAGACCGTCTTAATTTTAGTGAAAACAAAATTAAAAAGAAAAAAATTCTAAAATAGCATATCAAAATTTGAAGAGTTTATAAATGAAACCCCCTCCCCCGCCCCCCCTCCAAACTACCCCCTACCCATCCGCCTTCTTCTTACACCACCTCTACCATAGGGGGCGGCTGGGAATTCAAACAGCTTGAAGATATACCCAAATTTTCCAGTTTGTATTCAAGTCTTCAAAGACCAAGGTGTAAACGCAAGGAATGCTTAGAGGAGGGAATATGACTAAGACATACAGAGAGTTGTCATAGTGACTAGGCATGGAGCGCAGGGAATCTGATCCTCTTCCCTCCCAAGTCTGCTGGGGGTTGCCCACCTACCAATCACCGTAATTGGTGTCAGTAGAAGAGGTAGGCCGATGACATTGGGAGGTATTGGCATGGATCTTTTTGTCTTCCTCTTTTATCTTTATTTTTAAACTTAGGGGCTTTTTGGGCTTTATGAAAATAGCAGGGCCACCTGAAAAGCTAATGGCTTAAACCACAGGGGTAGTTTTGTTAATTTGTAATTAGGAAGAGGATAAGGAAAATAAAACAAGTTAGTCATAAAGCGTTAGCCACATAACATAAGCGTGACTTACAGAACACTATTGAACGTAGCCACTAGCCAATCGACAGTATAAACTGTCCATACATAGTAGGAGCTTCTTGACTAAATTCTAGATACTATTTGACAGTGGAGAATCCAAGTAATCATTCCACCTAGTAGATAAACTAGTAAAATTGGCTGAACTTGGTGGTTAAGTATGTTAGAGAGAAAAGTTGGGAACTGAAATCTGGGAAACTAGTGCCGTATCCCAGTTCTTTCCTAGCCTGTGGGGGTGATGCACAATGAACTAATATCCCCTCCTCTAGTAGTGAGCCTACTGGACCTGCCAGGTGGTGTTATTTAGAACTTATCATATAGGCAGCATAACACGCTCATGATGAGAAAAAGGATATGTCCTAGTGACATTGTCATTTACAACTTTGTTAACTGCACTTAATGATGAGTGATAAGGAGCTACATTTAAAAAGCACAGAAGGAATGTGCTTTATCTCTCCCTTTAGGAACTTTTCCTCGCTTTGGTTATTGAGCTCGTGGAGGAGGGTGCCTTTTATGGTTATTGTTGGCTTTGTATTCTTTTGTGTACATTTATTGGGCAAGTATTCTCTCACATATTTCCTTTTTGCTGTTGAAGAAAAAGAACAAAAAAAATGGCTACAGAATTCATGTAGGGTTTTGATCCAAAAGCTGTATATATGTAAAATGAAACATCAATTGATGAAGTGGTTCATGGAAGCATCAATCTCTTGCTCTATTAAGAGGTGGGTTTGCACTTTGCAGCCTTCACGATCATCAGGCACGGATAAACCTTGACAAGTTCAAACTTGCATCAATTTCGTTAGCATGTAATTGAGCTTTGCTACTGTATAAATTAGAGATCTTGAACTCAAGGCAACTTGTTAACATTATTTGTGCATCAATCTCTTGTAGGAACCCTGGGCCCCATGAGCTTGATTTTGAGCTTCTAAATGCTGATTGAGCCCTGCCAAACAATTCTGAGAATGCAACATACTAACAAATAGGAAAATAGAGGATATGAACTCTGCATTTCTTTTGACCATGTCTAGGTGCCTGTTAACTCAGTCTCCGTATCATAGGAATGTGCAGTTAAAATGTTAAGACTCCCATATCTGATAGATTTAATCCTTCTTACTGCATCCACTTAATTACTGCAAAGTGCTGCTACTATTGAATCAACATATGAAAGCAACAAGTACTGCTGCTGAGCTTTTTGTTGTCTTCATCACATTCAGGAACTATTGATCATATCTTTACATGTCTTTCTTGTTTATGGTCCTAATATCCCGTGTTTCTCAATTAGGCTTTTGGTTAACCTGCCATGAAAAATTCTTCTCTCTGTGCTCTGAAACAGGTTCATATGTGACTCATGAGACAAACCACTTTGTATATTTCTATCTGGACCAGAAAGCCGTATTACTATTCAAATCTGGTTGATGAGGTCGGGAATCCTGCTTAGATTGAAGTTATCAGCTCAATGGCAGTAGCAGCACCAAAAGGCTCATGTACGTACTTCTATATTGGTAGCGTGAAGTTGTAGGAAAGCACCCTCGTATTTGTATATTTTCCTCCCCGAATTACGCTTGTGCTAATTATATAATGGGAGTTAGAAAGTCAGAAACTCAGACATATATTTGATCGTAACCATTTTCTTGCGGGGAGCTGTTCGAATTGATGCTTAAATGTGTTTCTGTATCATGATCCGTCGAAAAGCAGGTCCCTTGTCTTGACTCTCTTGGCAAGTTATGATTGATAATAAATAGAGAAAGAAAACCCTCTATTGTTACTATGTTGGTGAATGTTTGAAATACTATGTTTTTATTTCCTTTTGCAGCCCTATGACAGGTAATCCTAAAGAGCATTTTAAGGTTGTATGTTGTTGCTGTAAGTGTTCCTTTTCATTTCGGTTACTTGGTCCAAAAACTCACACAGGGAGCAACGAAGGAACCGTCCAATGGCCTCAGGTTTTTTGGCAATGCACTAAGACATGGTACTTCAGGAAGACAAACATGTCATCGAGCGTGGATCCTCTACGGTACCGCAAAGGTACACTAGGGGACTAGAAAATTGAGAAGTTTGGGGAAGAGAGAGAAAAAGAGAATAAAACACTTAACCGTAGAAGATCGTAATGTTTTTTTTCTTCTTTTGATAGGAGTGGATGATAATATGGTTGACAAATGAGAAAGAGTTTTTGCATTATATTTCTTAAATATTTTTCTAGGTTTATTGTGAACTTTTGCATACGAGGCTTGCACATGGAGGAAAGTAGACTGCACGATAAGTCGATAAGTCCAATTACTAACTTATATACAGTCCAACTCTCTCCACTTCTTTCAATGTGGGACACTCATAACACTCCCCTCCCCTTCACATGTACATGGGTACATAAACATTGTTGTGCCTTCTTGACTCCACACAGCAAATCAATTCGTCATCCAGTTGCTTGATCAATGGACCCCCTCCTTGGGCAAATAATGGGCTAGGACCTTCAACCATGGGCTCTAATACCATATTAAATTGTCAATGTGCCTGCAAACGGAGGAGAGTAGACTGCACATAAGTCCAATGGGGTTCCAAGTGTTAGGTGGAGTAACCCACTAACTTATATACAGTCTAACTGATCTCTCCACTTCTTTCAATATAGAATACTCACATGTGGGTTATACTCTTAACAATACGCGGATACACCTATTTCTCACGGTACGAATTATAAATGAAATAAAAAAAAAAGGTTTATAAATGAATTAAAACTAGATAGAAATAACTTTGTCAAATGACCTAACCTTTATGCATTATACTGTACTAGAATTTAGGCTAAAAATATTGTATCTATTACGCGAAAGTTTCTAAGATATTGCTAATGAGGTATTAGTCTAGTAATTAAAATTGAGGTCTTACCGTTTTGGATAGACTAGGTTTCAGGTTCGAAAATCTCATATGACTAATTGTATGTAAATTTGTTATACTACCCCCCACCCCAAGGTAAAAACTTCCTAGGTTTTCCCGTGAAATTCGAAGAAACAATACACAACCCTGTTAGAAAGCAAAAGACACCAAAAATCTGAGTCTAAACAGTTGCCAGTTGCCGCTCGGAACTCGCTGCTTACTCGCAAGTCGCAGCAAACTAAGTAAAGGATTCTCTTTTTCTAAAAGCCAGGAACTACCATTTTGCTTGAGTTGTTTATTTCATGTTTGGCTTTTGTATAAGAAAGTGAAAAGCATGCAAAAACAAAGAATCTAGTGCAAGAGCATTATTAGCTCCCAAAGATTTGGTATCGGATCACCATCGGATATAATATTATGGAATTGACAGTGCCATAACTATCACACTTAATTCGATTCCTGTCACAACTTTAACCTATTAATTGTCTACTATGTGCTAGCTTGATTCTTATTCCTTAACTGCCAAATTAAAGAAATAGAATAGTTAGATGAGTTTGTTCCCTGCGCTGTTTTGGGAATCCCCAAATTCCCATCTACATTCTTGTCCATATCTCTTCTAAATCATGGTAATAAATTGAGTTTTAATCATCCTTTTCCCCCTCAAATTAATGGAGACATATATATACTTATTAGACTGGATTATGGAGTAAGGTCATAATTTATTTTCAAATTATTGTGAATGTAACAACATATTGAGACTGACTGAATATGAATACACGTATTAATTGTACAGTGTCCGTTAAATTAATTTATGGTTATTATGGAGACGTCCTACACATAGCATATACTCGTAACTTATTTTCAAATGCCTATTTAACACTCTTGATACAGAATGAAAAAAAAAAAGTGCAATCCATATTGTTATTGACAAAGCTTCTAAATAAAGTCAACATGGGTCAAATACGGGTCAAATTTAATAGGATCCATTCGTGCACAATTATCATAAAAAATTACACAAACTATTCCAAACACATGGTAGGATTTTGCCCTTTTTTCTTCTTTTGTTTGGGAAGGGATGCATGAAGGACATATGCACTATTACTCGAGCTCTCGATCTTATCCAAATTTAGTAGCACATTTTTTGAACCAACTTCCATGGACTTGCAATTGGTTGAACTAAATAAAATTTGCAAAGTTACATACTAATTATCTTTTGAGTAAGTTTTATGATAGACCAACTCACAATAAAATATGATTATTATTTAAAAATATAAGGATCACTTACTCTAAACGGCCACTCTTATTTCACCCTAATAAAATAACTCACGCCTCAACAAGAATTATGGATAATAAAACCGTCTTATACAAATTTTTGTCTTATATCCTCATTATTTGTTAAAAAAAAGTACCCAAACTACCCTTTCGTTCTGACTTATGAGCGTCAAGTACTCCCCAAGTCCCCACCTTTACTCCCGAGTCAGCAATCAAAATCCACAATCAACCACCAAACAACAGCTGGATCGAGTCTCAATCCCAAGCCTACACCAGTCCACTTCTTTCCTCATCCAAACCAAGCAAAATATCAAAAAAGCTAAAAAGGAAATAAACAAAAGCTACAATAACGACAAGGAGATATGATGGCAAATTACACGTTAAGATTAGGACAAAAGAAAGTTAAGAAAAACAAATGTGCAAAGTAGTCGCCTTATATATCAAGTTCTAGCTCCACTACGGTGGTGATGAAGATCATGATTATGGTGACGTGGCTTGGTGCTACATGTTGATGATGATGACGTGGCATTTGGAGGTGATGACGTGGCATGGATTCTAGTAGTATTCTTGACCGCAGCTAATGAGCAACTATCTTTTCTCCCTCTCATCCTTTTTAGTTTGGCCTCATCCTCGTCCGTCAATATCTGCTTTCTTCTGCAATCTATGCTACAAAATGCTTTATCTCCCCTGTCATTTAAACCAAGCTTAATGATTTTAGTCTCCTTACAAAATGGATAAAGACGTCTTTTACAATAAAAAAAATTTAATCGAGCTTATATTTGCTTTACTTGTAACAGGTATAACATTATGAAAAGAATGATCAGGTATAAAATACTCCATCGTTTTATAAAATTCTAAATGTTGTTTTTTCACGGTCTCTAAGACACCACTTTAACCATAAATAACTACAATTAAATGAATATAAAAATTATAAAAATATGACATTTTCAAAGTACATTTAAAAATGAATCTAAAAAATGTATTTTCAAATTGTGAATTTTTATAATTTTTAAAAGTTAATGGCTAAATTGGTTAAGTTTGACATTCAAAAAGCAAGTTTAGAATTTTATAAAACGGAGAGAGTAATAAATAGTAATTTTTTTGGATAAGACTCTCACCTTTATTTATTACTCCTAGAACTTGAAAAAGTAAATAATGAGTTAATTTAGAACGGTGTAATTGTTAAATATAAATAAATATTTGTCTTTACTTCACACTATTGTCAACATCAACATCAACATCAACATCAACATCAACATCAACATCAACATCAACATTATGAAGATTATGTTTGCCCTTGTGTCCACCGTACCATTTCTAATGGAATTAACTAAAAATTTCACTTTTTTAGGCTTCGAAATATAATGGATTAAAGCAAAATGACTTCTAAAATTGTACTGTCGAAACTTTTTATCTATTGTGAAGTTGCTGATGATTAATGAGTGGACAACAATAAGTTTTTGTAATGAGATGAGGCAAGATGAGAATCCAAGTTAATAATTAATGAAACTCACTTTTTCCCTGAAAGAAAAGGAAGAAAAAGAAAAGAATAAGAAGTTCCCCCCTCACCTGGAGTTCGGATCCTTTAGAGTTCTCTTCTCTAGAGTTCTTGTGGAGTTTTTTTTTACTCTCTATCTCTCTCCTCTAACTATTTATTGTAGAGATATTTTATTTGGAAAATAAATAATTAGAGGAGAGAGATAGAGAGTAAAAAATAAACTTCACAAGAACTCTAAAGAAGAGAACTCTAGAGGATCCAAATACCCTTACCTGACTCTTAACAGTACAGTTTCATTTCACAACATGAATTTCTTGGATCTTGGAATTGCCCTTGGACACGTATGAGTATGTCGTTATCATTTTGTAACTATCTTCACGCCAATAAGTGTATATATGTCCAACAAAAATCAAGATGTCCTATGTACTATCTCAAAAGGTACAACATATCCAAAATGCATGGCTTCTACGCAAATTATTTGTGCCATTTAAAGCTTATGATGCCTAACTTGATGTCTTATCTGATGTGTTACGATCGATGGTTATGAAAATGAGATGACTTGCCAAAACACTACGTAACGTCAATCGCAATGCAACAGTTTTAGCACTCACTACATGGATCTTTAAGATATTTTTAGTTGTTCTTATCAATGGAACCCTTTAGCAATAATCATTAAGATATTTTTAGTTGTTCTTATCAATTGATCTTTAAGATATTTTAATTAGTTGTTCTTTTCATTTGTTGTCTCAAGAACGAATAGGTAGAAACAAGTGTACCTTTCTCTACTTATCATTATGTTAGAATCGATTCAGTTTAGTTTAGTCATTAGTGAGTCGAGTTCAATTTATCTCATTAATTATTAGTTCAGTCACATGCTTAATTTTTTTTTCACACGTCAATATATATATATATATATATATATATATATATATATATATATATATATATATATATATATATATATAGTGTTATGGAGTTTAATTCAGTACAGTTCTATTCACTTCAGTAGAGTTAAAGTCGAAAAAAACACCCTATACATATACTAACTTTATTTATATACCAGAATATAGATGTATTGAATTTTCAAGAAAGGAGACTGCACATAAGCCTAGTGAAATTCCATCCTTACGACTAAATAGTGTTAAGTTGAGTAACTCAGTAGTAACTTATATACAATCCAACTCTCTTCAATTCCTTTAATATGAAACACTCACATGTGGGTTATACTCTATCTTTACAAGATATGTGAATATAAAACTTTTAAGAAATTAGTCAATTACACAAGAATGAATCCACACCAATATCCTAAGAATGACCCTTCAAAAGATCAAATTTCTAATGTAACATATAATTGTACTCAATTAGTTGCACAGTACATATCCAATCTATACCATATATAGATGGAGTAATTCTTAATGATGTTGTTTCGAAACCTTTTTCATTGGTGTGTTTGCTAAAAGCTTTGCATTTTATTATTACAAGGTGCATCTCCATATATGAGTAAAGTTGATGAGTATTATGAGTTAAGTGGTGATCAGAAAGTTCACAACCATACTTCTAAGTTCTAACTAGTGTATAGCAGCATAGAAGTGTATAGAACCAATAAGTTTCATGATAAATTAGTCCTAAATGAATTTAATTGACCGACTATACTTTTTAGATAGCTAACCAATAACCCTTTTACAAAGCATTCAAAAAAAATAAAAAAATAACCCTTTTACAAAATAAAACACCTAAACTTTTATTTAAAGTGAAGAAGAAGAATACTAAGCCTTATATACTACCAACTCCGATCCAAATTCTTCGACTTCTGATCTAGAGGTCTAAATATACAACCTTTTGACCATTAACTTAAGAAAAAATATTAAGAAAAAGTATTAAGTTTTTTGCAAAGTAAGAATACTATTACTAAATTCAACTTTAATTATATTTTTAAAATATTATATTTTTATAAATATTATAGTTGTACAATTTTCATGTACAATTATACCTATACCACATTGCTCTTACCTTCTAAGGAAGAGAGGGAGTAATTTTTTTTATTTTTTTTATTTTTAGGGGAGCCTTATATAATATATAAAAGCTAGAAACCACTTTAGATAAGTAAGAACAACTTACTTGTACATATAGATGTCTTTGCCAGGCAAGAGTTTGTGTCTACAAAGAAAACAAACATCAAGAAAACCAGTTGCTGCCATAGCCAACTTTGCTTCGAAACTCCGATGGCTGTAATATGGAGTATTATTGTAACTCTGTGCCATTACAGAAGAAGAAGAAGAAATATTATTATTGGGTTTAATGATCATCACCAAATTTTTCTTTAAAATGGTGGCTTTGTTTAAGATCATCATATCCTTTTGCCCCTCCAAAACTACACTTAATCCTGCCATCTCTCTATTATTATGACAATAATAATTCATTCTATTTCATCATTTTGTTAGATCTCAATTGATCACTCTTTTCTCTGTTCTGTGTCTCTCAAATTAAAATGGTTGGGGATGTGGGTGGATTGGTAGTGTGTGTGATGGCAAAAGGCTTTGGCGGTTACTCAAGGGAGTAGGATATATAGAGGAGGGGTTATGTAATGTTTACTATGGTATGTAGTACGGATGTGCTTCTGAGCATTTATTCCAAGTTTGAGTAGTAGGACCAACTTTTTGTTAGTTTAAAGGGGCATTTTTCTTTTAACTCTACTTGTTTTTTATACTAGCCATACAGGACTATTCTTTGAGTCTGTAACTAGTTAATTTCGAATATATGTAATAATATGCAATTTATGGATGAGGATTTTCTATTGTTTTTGAAGGATTGGCGATGCAGAGGTGCAGTACTTTAAATCTCACCATATGATTGACCTTTCTATTTTTTAGTTCATTGGATTGCAGGAGAGGTTTGGGTGGCTTGAGGAGAGAGATAGAGAGAAGAAAAGACTGCCTCTACCATTAATAACAGAGATTCTGAACTTGCAACTTACTTATATCAGCAGACAAGTCAACAAGATAAATAAAGCGCATTTTTGTTTCTTTTGTTTTTTCTACGAGCGACTCTTTTGAGTGTGCACTGAGTCAATTTCAAACTAGTGATTTTTGAATTAATCGCAAAGAAAACAATTAGATTTCAAATTCTGGGATTCATAAATGAGGTGACAGTCAAGTAACTCTGTAAGTTGATTTTAGACTAGGTCATTTTAATTCCTGGTCATCACATGTTTGTTCTATTTTGGATCATAAGAGTGTATCAATGTTGAGTTAGGTCGAGTTGAGTTTGAATTGAGTGATATCAGTGTCAGATTTCGAATTAATAACTCGAATATGGCTAGTTCGGATTTTGGTTAATTTCGGTTCATGTTAGTTTAGATTATATCAAGTCAAATTTGATTCGAGTTTCAACTTTTGCAGTAAAAAGTAATATGAAAATTTTGATTTATGTGAATTTACGTATGATTATAGTTACTTTTAGAAATAATAACAATTACATTAATTTTTACTTAAATTTTTTTCCATGACAATTTGGGTATGTAAGCTATTTTCTCTTGGATGTATTCATGTTCCTTTCGATTTCACATCAGTTTTGGATAACTTTTGGTTGAGTGTTAATAGGTTCAGATTAAATTTCACAGTGGGTGTTAGATCGGATCAACTTGGGCAGTGGCGAATGTATGCACACTCAATTGGATCCAATTGGTTCTGTTTTTGTATGAAAAAAAATCCCTTTATAAATTACTTTTTTAAATATAAAATTTAAGAAGTGTCCTATGTTTTATAATAAGGTGAACCTACTTGAAGTGATTTCTGGATCTGCCAGTGAGTTTTGGTCGATTTTGGTTGTGTGTTAACGTGAGTCACTTATAAAGCGATTCGAGTCCATTTTCTGGATTGAGTTGGGTTTTTCAAATTTTAACTTAATGTAAGAATAAATATATTTTTTTAATATTTTGGTAATATTTTCAAAAGGAAAACAAATGTCATAGCAAGTGAAAGTCCCACATACGCTTCTCATGTGGAAAGTTCTGAGAAGGAGGGCGCGTTTGTTAGAGGAAGCAATGCAAGGGCCAAGGAGGACTAGCTAGCTACTAATAGTGTGAGAGGAGAGAGAAACTAATACATACGGAAAACATGAATATACTCAGTATTATAATGTACACGCCGGTCATTACTCTCGTAAATCAAAATAGAACTAATAAGTAGTAATGTTTGAACCCATTCTACTCGCCCATTTCTAGAGAGAGAGAGTCTCTCTTCTTTCTAGAAACTTGTTCCTTAGCCGTCCCAATAGTACTCCACCGCTCACCACCTCTCCTTCTTGCTCACCATCATTGCTCTATACCACCGCTCACCACCGATCATCACAACAAGCTTCTGTTTGCCATTTCATAAGCCACCATCATGATCTCTGCTTGAACTGGTGTACTCTTCTTCAGACTTCAAGGGATAAAGGAGAGAGAGAACCTAGCTACCCACCCTTGCCCGTTAATCACCGCCATATCACCGCGTCATCCTTTCAGATCGGGTCATCTCTTTCACGGGGAATGAGAAAGAGATTAATAACCCTTGCCACCTTCCCAATTGGAATTCTGCGACTTCTTGGTATTTGGTACGCGCCCACCACTTTATGTCTGCCTATTTCTTCAATAATCTGCTATGGTGGAGGATTGATTGATGTCCAAAAATTGTTATCGCCGGACTTTGTGTCGGTGACGGATCTTGAGGCCATGCGGTTGAATGACCGACTACATCAGCCATCACCCATCGCCCATGGAACAACCTTTGCTTTCGCTTACACGTGGCCTTTTGTTATTTTATCTTGTATTTATTTTGGGATGGCCACGTGTTTGTGTGTTGTAATCTTTTGTTTTGTTGTTTTGTTGTTTTCCTTTTTAGGTTGTACTTGTAGGGTGATTAATAGTTCATGGTTGGGGCCCTTTAGATTCGGACTTCTTACCCTTGCCCTTTGTGGGCTACCCCATTTATTAGGGTTTTAAATGAAATCGGTTGCCTGGCACGGGCTTTTGGATGCTCTTCCGAATTCAAAGAGTCTCCAATCATGAGTGAAATCCATACCTACCTCCTTCACTCCTTGTACTCGGATTAGTTTTGTCCTCGAGATGAGGAGTCCTAATTCCTTACTTTCTTACCTTTATATAAAAAAAAAATAATAACAGTGAAAGTTCCACATTTTGGAATCTTTTACAGAAATGGTGCCAAAAAATAAAAATAACACGATTTTGGGTTGGTCCTGAAACTATTTACGAAAGTAGTGTCCATCTAGGCTCGGAATTTACTAATATTTAGGTTTGTCAATCAAGAATTAAGTCAGCTACTCTACCCAACCACTTCTCTGGTATTAACTATTACGCCGCTTATAATTTCAGCGACTATTACTTCACCAAACACCCCATCAAACACCTCTTCTCGCCACTCCCTCATCAATTCCCCACCCACAACCAAAGAGGGGATGGTCCAGATATGGCAGAAGTTCTCGTTTCTAGTACCAATTCCGTTATGCCTGTTCATCATAATTTCCAAAACCATGGCATTTCATAGACTGACAGATGAATAAGATCCAGTTCATCAGGGACGCTACCATTGGATTGAAAAGAAAGAATTTCAAAAGTGTATCCAATTTCAGGAACCTAACACTAATAATTTCAAAAATAAATAGTCATTTCAATGCAAGTTATTGAATTCAATGCACGGTATTGAATTCCTGATCAATTCCACAGCATAAACGCTCACGGAAATAGCTACTTCCAACTGGGGAAGTCGTTGATACGCTAAGCAACATAGCTTTCAACCATCCAAAAATAAAAGCCACGTTCGGTGAACTCCAAATCTACGTGAACACCACTTTGATTATTAGTTTTAAGACCAATTCAAAATTGTGTTATTTTTATTTTTTGGCACCATTTCTGTAAAAGATTCCACATTTTGTTTGAAATGGGTTTTGGAAATAAAGTTGGGAAAAAAGATAAACAACAAATCAAACAGCTAAATCAGCCATGCGTCGAAAACCAAAGTAAGAACTCGACCTGTATTGCCTTATTTCTCAGTTCTCACTGGTGACGGACCTGACGGTGAACACGGTCTTCTGTTTCTGGTGCGCTCTCTCTCTCCTTATCAAATTGCAATTGATTTATTTTGACATTTAGTTTCATCATCAATTGAATTAATGCTTCAATTTTGTTTATCTTCGTCAATTACTTCAATTTGATTGCTGTTCAACTGAGATATGAAAATTTGCTAATTGGTAATTTTTGGGATGAAGTCTCACTTGGGCTTGATAGTGTTTTATTTTTCTTGCACCACAATTTTGGTTGAGATACATTTGGAATTTCATTTATAGTTGCAAAATTCTCTGTCCATCATTAATTGTTCCTATATACTATACCAGTTGAGTTTTGCATGATAACATTATAGGCAGTGCTCTTCCATGTTGGTTTTGCTTAATTAGATTCTATGACTGATCCTTTGTCCTGGTTCTTTTTGACACGAAGCGGTGGTTAATTCTTTAGCTTTCATAATTGTGAATCCGAGGGTTCAATGTTTGCTGATTATGGAGAACTTTTTATTTTATTTTATTTTATTTAGATAACATGGGTATTCAAGCTTTGTATGAAGTTAGCGACCCGGAAAACCTCCAGTGGCTCTGAGGGGCTGATTATGGACCTAGTAGTGCATCATCCAAACTGAGATATGAAAATGAAGTAGAATAGCCCAGAATCTAGTATATATATGGTAAACTCAGAATGTAAGAACAATGTGGCAGAAAAAGCATGCGTTTTTATTGATAAATCTAATGAGAATCAATTATCTTATTCCCAATCTGGGTCAAGACTTTGTACATAAACTTGATGATCATAGGTGTAGATGTAAGGCTTGGCTACAGTAGCTTGGGTCACATATTTGTGGGAAATAAGGAGTTGAAGTTGTTAAAATGGTGACACTTTCAGTCGCAGTGCAATAGTACTGCAGGCACAGACATGTGATACATTTAGTTGCCAATGTGAACCAAGAATGATTATCAACGTCAACTGAAAATCACCTCTCTTTTTTCTTTATCGTATCAGGATGAGCTTCATGTTCCTGTACTGGTTTGCAATTTGTAATGCTTACTGTGTGGACTTGCAAGTTCTTACACTCACATCCAACTATGAATCTCATAAAAACCAACCTTTAGTCTGGTTCCAACATGCTGCAACTTGTAATTGTTATCTGGTTTGCATAGAGAGAAAGAGGGTGGGTGGGTAGTCAGTATATATGATGTGATAAAATAGTCCCTCCTTTGGTCTTTCTTTGAGGATCTTTCAGTTGGTAATTTCAAGCTTTTGATGTCTAAACATGGGACACATGATATACAGGATTGGTTTTAGCATGCACCAGCCAGCATCTTAGCATTATCTGATTTAATATGCTGTATGAATTTGCAAATTGCCAATACAAATTCTGATTTTTTTTCTTTGCTAGACATGTTGGTGCTGCTGGCTCAATGTGGCTGGATAGTAGCTAAGCCCCTCAACCCAGTTTTCTTTCCAGTGTTAGATTATATGCAGCATTGAGGAATGAGTTGTGCTAAGATTGGTGTTGAACAAGATAGAATGCATATTAGAAGTCATGCAAGTACTTGCACAGTTGTCTCCGAAATGTTCTTTCCATAGATATCATCTTATGATCTGTGAAATAGTGCTTGTAGGCTATACCTTAATGGATAATAAGACAATCAGAAAGCATCACATCTGAGATTCTTTCTTGGCCTTCTAGAAAGGAGAATTGACTAAAGATTATCTCATCTATTTACCCACAACGGGGAATAATGCCAACTGGCCAAATAGCACTCTACATCCCTAACGATTGACACTTATGCTTCCTATACAAAAGACTAGTAACATTGGAATATTCCGGTAACATAATTCCTGAATGGTTCTAGATAAGGGTAAAATTGATACATAGTACATTTTAAAGGGTAGAAATTTAATTAGAATACTGTAATTAATCTATTTCCAATGTGCTATGCTGGATGAAACTCATTAGAGGCTCACATTTGCAGCTTGTAAATCTCTAATTTAATCCTTCCTTCATAAGTGAGAGAGTGCTCATCCCCTGATGTCTTCTTAACCCTCATTTTCCATTATTTTAGAGCTTCATGAGATACAAAGGGATGGCTAAAATAATTGACAATGAATTAGTTTTCAGTTTTTTTCTACTATATGAAATATAATTTCAGTTGTATTCCGCGTTTATCCTTGTCTTGAAACCATCGAGGAAAAGTTTTATTTTCGTCTTGAAATATATTTTCGTTTTAATCTCTGTACTATCTGTCAGTTTCTTGTTACAATAGTTGTTTATAATTTAGTTTCTGATCTGATAATGTTGTTGGAGGATGTAGAGTTTTATGTTAGAAGGAATACTACTAAATGGGAACATCTCTACTTGCTTGTGTTCATCTGACCTGTATATTAATAATTATGATGTGACACAAATCCAGTTGTATCAATATAGGGATGGAAAGTGAACGTGCAATGTTGACCTCAAACTTTTTCATCTGATCTGCCCGTTTGTCGCTGTCCCGTATATCTATTTTTTAGAAATCCAGCTTCTTCGTCGTGTTTCAATGCTTGGTTTTTTGCTGCTGGTGCACATCCCACCAAATCCATTGCTCTCAAGGATTCTGTTTCCCAGTTTGTCTTGTATAACACTGTTAGAATGGAGACAACACATGCTAGTTGAGCTGCTAGGAGGCCATAGCAAAGGCCTGCATATCCTAGGTGTAAAACAAAACCTAAGACTATGGCCACTGGTGTGCCCACCATGTAAAAAGAGTAGAAGTTGATTCCTGCTCCAATACCAGGCCTCGCGCTCGCACGAAGAACCCCACAACCTGTAGTTTGTGGGCAATTAGCCACCTCACATAAACCTATTATAGGCAGTACAGCCATGGTAAGTTCTAAAACCTCGTCATCCTTAGTGAACAGGCTACCCCATGCTTTTCTCCCTAAGATGGTCCAGAAGAGACCAAACATAGAGCTCAGGAGAGACAAGCTGATTGCTACCTTTGTTGTCAAACAGGCCTTTTTGGGGTGACCTGCTCCGAGCTCGTTTCCAACTCGGGTGGACACCTATGCACTAAGTGCAGTTGGCAAGGTGTACATGAGGGAAGTTGTTTGTATTACTATGGCTGAGGTTGCTAGTGTAACTTGAGGTTTTTGTAGGCATCCGGCAAGAAGTGTCATGAACTCATACCACCACCATTCTAGGCAGACAGCTAGACAGCTTGGTAATGAAAGTCGAAGCAGAGTCCCCCATTCTTCTCCAATTGATGTTGCTGAAGCTGGAAAGTGTTGTGATAACAGTGGCTCACTTGGTGGCTCTCTTGTGTAACTGGTATATAAAACATAACCTAGAAGGAAGAAAAGGGCATTAAAGTCAGTGATGAAGGTGGCTATAGCTAATCCTTGAACTCCTAGGTGAAGTTTAAAAGATAAGAGGATGGAAATGGGGATATTCAGCAGAACAGCAAGTAGAGTGCACCACATCAGTGGCCAGGTTGTCCCTTTATTACGTAGATAGATACGAAGAGGATGTAGAAAGCTATTGGCAATAAGATCTGGGATTGCAAACCGGCAGTACAAGCTAGCAACACGAGTTATGTCTATGTCCTGGTGGAGCTTAATCATCAGAGGCTCAAGGTTAAACCATAAGAAGCCAATAGGTACTGAAGCAGTCAATAACAGTATCATTGTTCTCTTTAACGTGACATTTACTACTGAGATATTATTAGAACCAAATGCCTGGCTGCAAAGTGGCTCCATTCCCATGGCTAGACCCGACAAAACTGAGTAGCCGCTGATGTTGGTGAAGCCAATGGCTAGTGCTCCACCTGCAAGCTCTAGACTTCCAAGCTTCCCCATGCATACAACCAAAATCATGTTTTTGAGATAGCCTACCAAAGTCATAGTAACTACGGGGAGTCCGATATCTGACATTTTCTTTAACTCTTCTACCACCTATTGACAAACAAGAGAGAGAGAGTGAGAGAGAGAAGGAAAAGAAAGAAAAGTAGATGATTCTAAAACTTGTCAGCATAAAGAATGATATCGTTTGATGTCAGGGAAAAGAAATCTCAATTAATCATACTCAAAAGCTGCTGTATGCGTTTGAGTTTGACATGCCTCAACCATATTTCTCTTTGTATTTGGGGAACAAGAGGATCACAGCAATCAGGAACAAGTTGCTTTCCTTCCTCTTTATTTGGGTTGGAGTATCTGCAAAAGGTCTTAAAAGAATGTGAAGGTTTTTATAAGGCTTGAAGGCACTGTTTGATGCTAGTACTTGACTCCTTTTCCTGTGTTCTATTTTTGTGTTTTTATTTTTGTGTTTGCTTTTGTTTTTTGTTAGCTTTGTTTTGCCTTTTTTTTTTTTTTTCTGTGAAGATTAGTTGTGTTCTATTCTGTGTCCTGTATTTATTCATCTTCATCTTTTTTTTTTTCCTTTTTCTTTTCAAGTTCAATTAGTTCAGGAAGCTGGAGCTACATTACGTGTATGCTTTGGCTTCAGAGTTACCGCTGATGTGGTCCTAATCTCCAGCTACTATATGCCTAATAGAATACTCCTCCACTTTCTGAGAGATCACATGAACAATCTTAAATTTTAGGATATTTAGATGAATCACATTTATAGGATTTGCACCCCAAGCCTCCCAAGTCCCATGTAGCACAATCCAGTATTTGTACCTTGAAAAGCTTGAACAACATGCTCAGAGCCAATTACTAGAACCCCTTACAATTTGTAAATTAAGTGGCGCATCAATCCCTTCAAATTGTAGATTCAGTGGCGTACCACATAGCGTGGTATAGTGTGCCATGTACCATCCATACCATGAACCCAGCAATTACGATGTGGATATACCACTGTACTTTCTTCCTGAATTTATTTGATTACTAAGGGAAGTATTTCGATGATTTGGAAAATCATTAATAGTGCTTTTGCATTTAAATTATAGGCTGTCATATTCCTGTAATGGCTGATATGCCATGTGCAGTCATGTTAAATCAGTTGTAGACTTGTAGAAGAGATAGGATCTGCTAATTCTTCCATTGCCAAAATTGGTTGTTAGTTAGCTTTGCTTGGTACCACCAAAGGCTACTAAAAGACACTTGGAAGATAATGCTGCCCTGCTGTCAACATCACAAATTTACTTTTAGGATATATGAGATGTGTGTATAGTGCTTCTAATCACATGTGTTTCTAAGATACTTGTGATAGGTACTAAACCTTTGGATCTAATATCTTCGTCATAGGAGCATGCTTGTTGTCCATGAAAGATAATATGACAGCCCTCATCTTATAGTCAATACTGACAGTTTTTTGTTGATATGGTTTTACCTTTGGGCTAGGTACTGGTTTCATAAGTTGAACTTGAGAAAAGCTATGCGTCCCGGGGAAAAGGAGCAAGTAAAATCCAATACTGAGGAGTACCTTGTTTGGAATATGGGGAGGTAAGTGGTAGAAAATTTTAACATGAAACGTCGTTGCATTTGGTGACTGAAAAGTACCTTGTGCATTGACAAAATGAGTTCTGCCTAACATATAACTTATTCTCCGACTTACTTCAAATGCATTACAAATCTATCTATTCACTGAAAAGTGGACTTCTTCCAGCTTTTACCATTGCAACTATTGAAAGGTTTATTTCCATTTTCTTTATTAGCTTTATGACTTTAAGAAAGGGACTTCCCTTTTCTCCACCCTTTTTCTTTTCCTCATTCTTTTTGTTCCTTTTATTTGTAGAAGAACCACTGCTTGATTGCGTTAGTTCAATATCATCTTGCTGTTTGAAAACCTGATGTTGTCACATCTATTTAAAACAAGTCATGTGCATTATGTAACATCATATAGCATAATGTTTAAATTTTAGTCAGTTACTTTTAAACTCAGCTGATGATAGATCTGTTGACAAATTGTTCTTTGCCACCTGCTCTTTGATTTGTTTCCAGTGGATTCTCCACCTTGCTGACCAATATTATTTTGAGATACTTATGACAATGTAATTGTTAAAAGGAACCATTGACATTTGAAAGCCTTTTACGTTGATGAGATATTTTTGTATCTTACTGTGTCTAATCTGAAAATGCAGGTGGAAGTTAAGCTGCCTATAATGATGGGCAAACCAGCTGGCAACTTTTTCTTGAGCCACAAACATCAGCTTTTTGGAAGTTTCTTTGCTTGATGTAGGAGAGATGCTTACAACCACCAATATCGGTTACATACCTCATTATCTGGTGTAAACTATTCCAATCTTAAACCCCAACTTCCGACAGAGAAGGCACTAGTTGGTGCTTGTCATGCCCCTCAATTGTTGGATTAGTTGCCTGCTTAGCGCCTTCAGTCTCCTTTAGGTTTGCACTCCTCTACTTATTCCTTTTTGTTTTTAACCCCCTTTTTCAAACATGTTATTCATTTTTCCTTGTGAAGTTTGCATGCTATTCATTTTTCGTTCTGGAGTTTGCATTATTTGCACCTTGCAGTTTGTTCGCGTTAACCTAATTTTCTGCTTTTATATCTGTTGATGTGACTGTATTCAGGTCTCTATCTCTCACCAACATTGCTGGCTTATCGGGTGTCA
This sequence comes from Tetragonia tetragonoides, assembly GCA_038025085.1. Classification (NCBI taxonomy): domain Eukaryota; kingdom Viridiplantae; phylum Streptophyta; class Magnoliopsida; order Caryophyllales; family Aizoaceae; genus Tetragonia; species Tetragonia tetragonoides. The sequence continues at coordinate 30,431,895 of CM076152.1, read as the reverse complement.
TGTGTTCGGATGAGAATCATATTTCAGTTTGCCAACTTTCTCGAGCTATGCCGACTGAATCAGAAGCATATCATGTAACTACAACTTTGGCAAAGTTGAAGTCATTGAAAAACAAGGAGCTTTGATGTTACAGAGACCTACTTGGATGGTCCACCATGTGGCCTAGTTGATATTCTTGATCATAGTAGCTACAATGTTGTTTCCTAGTTTAGATTATTTGTTCTGAAAAATTACCCAAATTAATAATTTTGAGAATAGGTTACCTTTGAATTCATCTCCTATCCTCTTTAAGTGGATATATGGTGTATACATATCTGTCGGAAGAGAAGGAAAATCAGGATCCACTGATATTGGCCACCATAATAGGTTGTATAAAGAATTAGTGGAGTGTGTGTATATGAAGTCCTTGGTGCCTAGTGGTGTGGAACCTTTTGAGATTTTGGTACAAACCGCTAGCTTTTTAATAAACATTACATATTGAAACTTGCATCTACTTTTTTAACTCTCAACTATCCCAAATGGTCTATCAGATTGTTTTTCAATTTGCAGCGACAACTACAACTAACTTTGTGAAACTATCCACATAAGCTATTACTTATGGCTACAACAACAAGCTAATTTATTCTCTTTTCGTAACAACTTTCAGCTATATTCTTCTTTTACTCGTTTAACATTTCATAATTCCAACTACAACTAATTTTGTCAAACATAGTCATAGTACCAAACTGCTCTTCCGTGGATAAGTTACCTTTCTCATGTACTTAGCATGAAAGCTTTATATCTCAGGGGAGAAAATCTTAAGATACTAGTTGTCTTCACGTAGCAGATTTACGTTCATAAATCCATTAAGGTCAGGTACAACACCTTGTAGGTTTGCTACCCTACACATTATCACACTCAACGGCCAGAACTTGATCCCTGATCTTGCAAAAAAGACAAGCAACAAACGCATATCCATTTGCAGCAATTAACCTCATATGCATCTTTTTAATGATTATACATAAATGAATGTAACTAGTTTTGAGTGTGTGAAAAGACTGACTTATTACCTCAAACTTCTACTTTATAGAAGACTTAAGTCATGCCTATATCTTCAAATAGTTATATCACAAAAACTCGTATGAGACGGTCTCAAGGTGAAGCCCCCTCTGACAAGCATGATATCATACTTATGCCATATTTGGCTATAAAGGAAGCCTCACCTTGAGGCGGCCTCATAGGTGATATTTTGTAAAGGGGCATATATTAAGCGAAGAAGTCATCTCGAAAAAACAGAAAAAAAATCATTTAATTTGTTACACATTTATCGATCAACATAACTTTTTGGTAGCAAATCCTATAATGATAAACTATAAAAGTTTAGCATAGTATGAGACCGTGATTTGCATATAATGCACGAGACCATCATTACTTAGACTGAAGTTAGGATAATTAGAGGTGATTGAGTGAAATTAAGGAGGTGTGGTTGAGTGGTTGGGACTCATCCATCCTTAACTAAGGTCGAGGATTCGAATCTTGCCTTGGGCATGGAGCAGTTCTAAAATTTCTTGGCCAGCTGTCCCACCCTTTGAGGTGCCTATAAGCCACCGCGGGGATAGTCACTGTGGTCGACGGTGGATACCCTTGGTCGTGAACCAAAAAAAAGAGGTGATTGAGTGACATTAGAGTTTTTTTTTAAAAAATTTTTGTAATAAGCCACCCTATTTTGATAAAAACTTACCCTTGTTCTAGGACGAATCCATACTGTGTTTTTGTACATTAATAATGTGTTTAAACAATTAAGTTTACATTTGTTTTTGTTTTTGTTAAGAGCATCTTTCAATTACCATATTTGGTTAGGCACTAGAAATAAACTCCTTGGAGGGGTTGACGAACCAAGGGCTAACTTGAATAGCTTTAAGGTCATATCACCATGTGAGATGAGAATATTTTTCTAAGGATAACTGTAGCTGGCCAATTGACATTAGCCTAAACTTTTTAAACCATGGATGAGATTTTATTCTTAGATAAAACAAATTGCGCCTAACAATTCAAAAATAAATATCACTCTGAATTGTGTGATGATGATTGAGATGATGGGTAAATTGCAAATGGCGCACATTTTTGTTAAGGAGCACGAGCAAGCAAACACATGCTCAACTTGACTTGAAATTGACTTCTTTACTATAAATGAAGAAAAAACAATACCTATACAAGTAACTAGCTGCAATTTTTGTTGTTCTTTTACGTAAGTAAGTAAGCTAAGTGAGGAGTTGGTTGTGAGATTGAAATTTCATGATAAAGGTCATGGGTTCAATTCTCATTAGGCCTCTTTGCTGAGCCTGTCTACAAAATTTATCTTGTTGGTTTGCCTGGTACGTGTGATTTACAGGCTATTGCATATACTCGAGGTTTATCCGGTGCACACTCAAAGACTAGTGGCTGAGTGTTCCTCGCATAAAAAAAAAAACGTAAGCTAAGTGTGGAACGTGAGGCCTTGTAATGTGGCTCTCCTTATCGAAAAGAAAATGTGGCTCTCTTTGAAGAGGAACCTACATGCTACATCTATTTGAACGACAATTATTTAAAGCAAGTCTTGTATGAGACCAACTCACGATATTTAACGTTGCTATTTAGAAATAAAAGAGTCACTTATTATGAATAGTGATCATTGTTTCACTAAAATATAACTCTTGTCTTGCCAAAATTTATGACAAGACCGTTCTTATAGAAGTTTTATGACCAACCATTGTGTTTTACAGTAAAATCTCTATAAATTAATAATGTCGGGATCGTAAGCTTTTATTAATTTAGGGAGCTATTAATTAATTGATAAATCCTGGGCCTGATGGTTTGGACGTGGTTTTTTCAAGCTGCATGGGATGTTATTGGTGTTGACATATCTGAGGCAGTGTTGGATTTCTTCAACTCAGGTAAAATGCTCTCACAACTAAACTCCATTGTTATTGCATTAATTCCTAAAATTGAAAATCCTGAGAAGCCTAGTGATTTTAAGCCTATTGCATGCTATAATGTGTTGTATAAATGCATCTCAAAAATGTTATTTGCTAGAATGACTATGGTATTACCTGATCTAGTTGATGGTAACCAAGGTGCATTTGTGAATGGAAGGTCTATTATTCATACCATTTTGATAAGTCGGGATTTGATTAGACTGTATAATAGGAAGGTGAATGTCTCACCTAGGTGCATGTTTAAAATAGACCTTTGTAAAGCATATGATATTGTTCACTGGAAATTTGTGGGGGAGATTCTGCAAGGTTTTGGCTTTCCTTCTATTTTCAGCAATTGGGTTATGAAATGTATCTCATCAACAAGCTTCTCTATATATCTCAATGGTGGTCTCCATGGGCACTTAGGGGGGGGGGGGGGGGGAGGCTTGAGACAAGGAGACCCAATATCACCTCTACCATTTTGTGCTAGTGATGGAATATCTTACAAGAACCATGAAAATGGTATGTGAGCTCCTTGATTTCAGAATTTCACCTACTCTGTAAAAATCTAGAATTACTGAGCCTTTGCTTTGCTGACGACTTAATGATCTTCTGTAAAGCTCATCTTCCCTCTGTAAAAAAGGGTTATGCAAGGCTTTGATCATTTTTTTAGTGTTTCTGGTCTATGTGCAAACCAGTTGAAATCACATGTACACATGAATGGAACTGATAATATGGTGAAGCAAGAGATTTAAAGCACTACTGGATTTCAATTGGGTGATTTTCCACTGAAACACCTTGGGATTCCTATGTCACCTACCAATGGACAAAAGTTGAATGTCAGTTTTTTGTTGACAAAATTACTGCTAGAGTGAAGTGTTGGAGCACAAGACATCTCTCCTATATGGGCAAGTGCCAACTTATTAACTCTGTTTTGCTGTCAATTCATGTATATTAAACTTCTATATTTCTTCTTCCTCAGAGTATTATCAAGTAGATTGAGAATGTGTGTAGGAATTTCTTATGGGGCTCAAATGAATTACACAAAAAGATAACACTGGTGTAAACACCAAAATCGGTTCCCTTTTTCAAATGCCCAATGATGATAACCAATAATGAACATAATGAATTGAATGTCAATGCTCAAAATACTTGTGCTTATTTGTATCCCATTATTCATATTTATTCCGGACCCTTCACATTTCCATACCATTAAATAGCCATTTCCATAAGCTTTCCAACTCCATCTCATTTGTCCTAAACGGACACCGGAGTCAAAAGTTATGATTTAATGAAGTTATGGGCAAAAAACGATGTTCTCATACCCGCATATCACGGTTCAAGACTGATTTTTAGCTATTCAAGGATTAATCGGAGTATTAGCCCACTAGACTTGTATTCCCCTTTGAATTAGCTTTCCAATGATATATTATGGGCCAAAATCCAATTAGAAACAAAGGAGGTATGATCCGATGATTGATTAATGCGCTAAAACAGACACCTCTCTAGTGTTTGGACCATAACTCATAGGATACTCGACCTATATGAGCCCAGAACATGTCAAAAGAAAGCCCTTTGAACAAGAAATGCAACGAACCTAGAATCAGGCCAATCGGAAGTGAAACCAGCCCTCCAGAGGCCATGAAGCGGGCCGCCGGCCCCAGCGGCCGCTGAGCCCCACCGGAGCCTATGCTGCTCTATCGAGGCTGCCGAGCGTCGAGCGGCCCTCTGGGGGCCGCTGGGCACCGTTTTTGACCCGGAAACCCTAATTTGACCTCTTTTTCGGCCCATTTCCTATAAATACCCCTCTAAACTCCGTTTTTTGGGGACACAACTCATTATTACGGGATTTAACTCAAGAAAACCCTAATCTCTCTCTCTCTCCTCTATTCCATTCAACCCTAATCACATCTATCAAACCCATTTTCAAACCCTAATCAAGAACAAGGCTCATCCCAAGATCAAGTCCAATATCAAGAGCAATTGACATTCAATTCTAGTACAATCAAGATTCAACCTGAGGGCTCATCTTTTCAACTCTTAAATCTATTTTCAAATCATATTTTATTTATATTATGATCATGGTTAATATTCTTTGCATGTTTTAATTGTTTTATTTAGTTTATCCTATGTAGATTGTTTTTAATTATTGTTTTCATGAGCGACTATCATGCATATGTTAGTTTAATTATTATCCTTACATGATTTTCATACTTTTTAGTTTAATTTCTAGTTTTCTTATATTTTATCATGCTTATTGTAAACATCATATCTTTGCATGTTTTCCATGATTAATCCATTCAATTATCGTACAAACATGTAATTAAGGTTTATATCTTTTATTTCACTTCCATTGAAGTTACTAACAAGTTTGTTTATGCAAATTGGCAATTGACGCGTTAAGTTAGTACGGTAGGGTTGGAGAACATATTTCTAGTATTTTGGTTGTGTTCTATAAATTAAATCATGCAATTGGATAATCATGTGCAAAGCGATAACTTTAATAATTTGGTTTGTTGAACCCACCTAGTTAATTTAGGATCTTGGACGACCGCATTGTTTGGAACCTTGTTATGTGAATTAAGAATCAACATGGATAGGATTAGTAGAGGCCGTTATTACGGGCGATTTAGATGAGATTCGTTTTGTCTTTTTCGTACCTATATCCCCGAACTCAATCTTTGGCCTTTGGGTTATATGAGTCACAATTCCCAATGGGAATTGGGTGCACTTCGATGGTTTCCAATTGTTTCCTTAAAAATTGGTGGCTACTTCATGTGTTCAATAATCCCCTAATCAATCAATCTCTTCTATTTAAGAACCTATAACATATATTTATTATTTCAATTAGGCGCAGAAAGGCGAGGGTTCTTACAGTGGCGACTCCACTGGGGATTTAATAAGAGGGTGTAATTCGAAAGCTTGTCCATGTTGATTGTTAATTATTATTTCTTGGTTCAAGATTATTATGTGATTATTATTGCTTTGCATTCATGTCATCCATTTGCATGCGTTATCTTCGCAAGATGTCGAAAGACATCACTACACCATAAACAGGAATTACCCTTTGGAGTATTATCTATGACTTAGGCCGGTGGCCCATTAGGTCCGAATTACCTTTGCACATAGTCGTGTTTCACCCCATGACATTTACATGTTTCCATTCGAAATATGTGAAACGGTACGTCTAGTTTTACTAGGCATCCCATAGATGACGAAACGCATCCGGTCGTGGGTTCCCTTACCAAAGCCATAGATTCACCCAATTTTGCATTTATTCACATGTCCATTCTTGCATGATTGTTTGCCAATTTGTGAGAGCGCAATTTTTTTTGCGTTATTTTGTATCCCTTATTGTGTAGATATCTTTCTAAGATCGAGTCTAGAATATTTTCTTTTTAGGAGGTAGAATCCATATATGATTCCTATGATGCTACTAACCATATTAGGGAGATTTGTTTTCCAAGAAAATAAAATCCTATAAGTAACGTGTTTCGATTAAAGATCCTTCCCAAAAAAAGAGTCTCACTTTCCATAATCAGTCAAGAGTAATATTTTTCTATTATTCGAGTCTTTTCCATATTTTCAATCGAATCTTATTTAAGTCAAGAGTAATATTCTTTTTTCCATAATAAGTCAAGAGTCTTTCCCATTCCCCAAGTCTTATTCATAAAAGAGTCTCGTTTCCATAATCAAGTCAATAGTATATATATTTTCCTTTTTTGAGTCAAGAGTCTTTCTTTTATTAATCAAGTAAAAAATGGAGGATCAATAATTAAAGCACATTACTTACCTTAGAGGATTTTCAAGTTAAATCTCCTTGAGAAGTTACCATGTTGAGGGACTATTCTAGATTCAATTTCCCACCTTTCTTGCTTGGTTGGACGTGATCTCTGTGCTATATGCTAGTTGGAACATTCCTTATCGTGTTCTACCCCTTATTTCAAAACTCTCATATCTTAGGGGTCCTCATTTAGGAAGGAGATCTTTTTTATTTCTGAAATCTCTTTATTTTCCATTTTCAAAATCTCTTCCCCGTTTTCAAAAATTTCACCTTTTCTTATATTTTCCAAAAATCCCATTCCTTATTTCTTCCCATCTACTTTTTCATGTCCCGTAAAAAAATAAAAATAAAAATTAAGGGACTAGAATGGTGGATAAATCTCTTTCTTTTTCTTTTTCCTTTTCAATTTCTTTCTCCATTTCCCTTTTCTGATTCATCCTTTGATCCAGGATAGGAACGTCAAGCCCAAAGTGGGAGTGTTCGAGTACCAACGGTAGGCTCGTTAGGAAACTGTTTCAATCACCACCTTCAAGTCCACCTGAACATTATACTTCAAGTTCAAGCCCAATCTCTACCATGCCAGGAGATGATGATCTCAAAGCCATTCTCGAGCAATTGAAACTTATGGACACTCGTCTCCAAGCCCAAGATATCGAAATCAAGAAACTTAGGGATGAGGTTAAATCTAAACCTCACACTGATGATGAAGAAAAGGATGACATCCCTCTTCCCTCTAAGCTCGATAAAAGGATTGAAAAGCTCGAGCAACTCATGCACAAGAATTCTACATATAGCACCTACTATATGGATAAAGAAGAGGAGCACGAGGTCGACCTCCACTCCAAACTACCCAAGAAGGTCACATTACTTGATATCCCAAAATTCAAGGGAGTGGAAGACCCACATGGTCACTTAAGAAGTTTTACCACATGTATGGCGATCAAAGGGATTGATTCAACTCTTTATCCAAAGATCTTTCCAATGACACTCGAAGGTCCAACTTCTAAATGGTTTAAAACCTTAGGCCCACTCAAGGCCAAATGTTGGACTTCTATCAAAGAAGAATTTTGTGATGCAATACTCCTACAACAATGAACTCCCTAAGACTCTAAGGGAGTTGGAAGTGACCAAACAAAGTGAAAAGAAAGATTTTATTCCTTTCTTGACTCGATGGAGGGAAAAGGCGGCCCAACTCATCAATCGCCCCTCCGAAGAGGACCAAGTAAGGATTGTGGTCCGCAACCTTCAACTCAAATATCAAGAACTTCTAATGTTCCAACCCATTGAGACCTTTGATAGACTCTTCAAGGTCGGGATCCAAATTGAGGAACATCTTCAATCCACAAAGAATAAGAGCAACTACTCCAACTACTCCAAAGACAAAAAGGGTTATGGTTTCAAAGGCCTCGAGGTTAACTCTTTAAATGAAGACAATGCCAACAAACCTCGAAGGGTCTTCACCCCATTGGGCATGAGGTTAAGCAAAGCATTCGAGAAACTCCAACAAATTGGGCATCTTCACCCTACAGGTCCAACTCCAGATCCATCTCCACAAAATCTAAGCAAATCATGGGATTCTGAAGCTTTTTGCAAGTTCCATCGAGACTGAGGTCATAACACTGATGACTGTTGGTTTCTAAAGCATAAGATCCAAGATCTCATAGATAATGGGACCATCCCAACTCCAGATATGAAGAAACCCAATAACAACAGTAATCCATTAGGCCATAACCACTAGGCCTAGAGGTCTCCACTCTAAAGGTCCATTTTTGAAGTTCAAGCCAAGAGCGTCAAGAGAAGCATCAAGATGTCAAGCGCCTTCAAGACTAGTCTTCTCTTAGGATTTTATTTTGTTTTCGAGTTCAATAAGATTAACATGAGTCGGAGAGTCCCTCCCAGTTCTTTCTTTGCCAATTCGAGTTCAAGTCTACTTAGGAGTTATCAAGTCTTAGCCGTGTGTTTCTTCCTTTTGATTCAATAAAGTCGATTACTTTTCTCTATTGTGTTATATCTTCTATCCATGGAACACTCAAATTCCATGATGAATCGAAGTTGCAATAATTCATTAGTGTTAAGGGAAAAGATGATCAATTCAATTCAAAGGACAAAAACAAGAATAAAAGCATGTGTCCATAAGTCAAGTCGAAGACAAGAGGCATTCATTTGTCACCCTTTATCAATCGTTTTCAATCCACATTCAAAATCCACTTGCAACCAAGTTGGGCCTCAAACACATAGCCAATCATTTCATACCCACATAATCCTTAACCTGGGGGGTTTGATAGTGTGCAAGCAACAATGTCACCATCCATGTGAGATGTGGAATTTCAAGAGTTCAGAAAATTTGAAAAAAAATATAGACAGAAATAGAAAAAAGAAAAATGTTCAAAGTGCAAAAACAATAGAGAAAATCAAAGTAAAAAAAAAGAAGAAATGAAATTCAAGTTCAATCCACTTCTCGAAACATAAGGTGACCAATATGCACACTGGAGGTTTTGATGGGACTTTGAGCCTTAATAACCCTTTCTTTGGTAACCCAAACCCAAGCCTTGCATTACAAGCCAAAGGCCCTCTTAGAGATTTGACACTCAAAACATGTGCAGCCTGCTAGGTTGAAAACCAGAAAGGGCGCCCTAGGCAAAAGTTAGGGCATTAAAGTCAAAAGCCCGCTGGGCCCATTCATTTTATGACCTGGGCAAAAGTTAGGGCAAGCCTGCTGGATCGATCATCTAAGACAATGATTCAGGCAAAAACTAAGGGCATAATAAAAAATAAAAATCCACGAACTACGTTTGGCCTGATTCCGTGAGGATACGTAGGCAGCTTCTCTCGAGGCTTGGTCATATTCTAAATTCAATCATCATAAAATCCCCTTTATACATTCTCTAAAATCAACTTGGTTTTCTCAGAATCACCTCAAGTGTTCCGTGGATCATTCTTTAGAGCCTAGAACTTGGACTCGATTATTGAACCCATGTCTTTGTATCCATCGCCTCCACAATCAATGTGCTTCCTTTATCAACCCTTTCAATTCTAGTCTACAATTCAAATTGTTTTATCTTTTTCGATCCATACCTTTCCTTCAATCACCTATCATGCTTATACTCTCTGGCTCGTGCAAAGTCTTTCAATACTCGAATAATCAAACTCCACGCTCATGACTCGACATCAATCCAGCAAGTGTTCCTCCAAATCCTGATATGGTAGATCATTCAAGAAGTGCCACCCATCCAGGTGAAGGCTCTATGCAGACCATCCTATTCAATTCGATCAAGGAAATTGTTTTTACTTTGGACCCCTAAGTCCTTTCCAAAATCGATTTTCAAAATCTTTTCTATTTTTCAATCTGCTTTCTATGTTGGGGTTTTGAGTCCCATTTCAAGTCCAAGTCAATCTCCTATGTGTGTCTATTAGTCAAATACGTGTGTTTGCATTGCCATGTTTGTGTGTGTCTTTGCATGTGCATTTACAGGAATAGTCGACTCAAGTCAACTCCTCAAGTCAATTTGGCGACCCCGACAGCCATCTTTAATATTCAAGTCAATGTTCAATCATTCAAGTCAATTTGGCAAACCTGACTACCGTATTCAATTTCAATGTCAATCTGACGATCCTGACAGCCGTGTTCAATTTGATCAAGTCAATTTGGCGACCCCGACAGCCGTATCCATCAAATTCAAGTCAATCCGGCGATCCTGACTGCCATATTCAAATTCAAGTCAATCCGGCGACCCTGACTGCTATGTTCAATTTCAAGTAAATTTGGCGACCCCGACCGCCGTCTTCAATTCAAGTCAACTTAGCCATCGCCATCAATATCAACATCGACGCCTTCATTGACGGTTCCAATATGTACTTGCATTGCATGTTTTCAAAATGTGCATACGTTGCCCTTCGCTCTACTCGAGCTCGGCCAAAGTGGGGGCTTCTGTAAACACCAAAATCGGTTCCCCTATTCAAATGCCCAATGATGATAACCAATAATGAACATAATGAATTGAATGTCAATGCTCGAAATACTTGTGCTTATTTGTATCCCATTATCCATATTTATTTTGGACCCTTCACATTTCCACACCATTAAATATCCATTTCCATAAGCTTTCCAATGACATCTCATTTGTCCCAAACGGACACCGGAGTCAAAAGTTATGATTTAATGAAGTTATGGGCTAAAAACGATGTTCTCATAGCCGCATATCACGGTTCAAGACTGTTTTTTAGCCACTCATGGATTAATTGGAGTATTATCTCATTAGGCTTGTAATCCCCTTTGAATTAGCTTTCCAATGATATATTATGGGCCAAAATCCAATTAGAAACGAAGGAGATATGATCCGATGATTGATTAATGCGCTAAAACAGACACCTCTCTAGTGTTTGGGCCATAACTCATAGGATATTCGACCTATATGAGCCCAGAATATGTCAAAAGAATTCCCTTTGAACAAAGAATCCAACTAACCAAGAATCAGGCCAATCGGAGGTCAAACGAGCGCTGCAGCGTCCGTTTCGTGGGAGCGGAGACAGTGAAGCGGGCCGCCGGCCCCATCGGCCAGCCGCTGAGCCCCAGCAGCCCAGCCGCGGAGCCTATGCTGCTCTATCGAGGCCGCCGAGCCTCGAGCGGCCCTCCTGGGGGTCGCTGGGCACCGATTTTGGCCAGGGAACCCTAATTTGACCTCCTTTTCGGCCCATTCCCTATAAATACCTCTCTAAACTCCTTTTTTGGGGACACAACTCATCATTACGGGATTCAACTCAAGAAAACCCTAATCTCTCTGTCTCCTCTATTACATTCAACCCTAATGACATCTATCAAACCCATTTTTAAACTCTAATCAAGAACAAGTCTCATCCCAAGATCAAGTCCAATATCAAGAGCAATTGACATTCAATTGTAGTACAATCAAGGTTCAACCTGAGGGCTCATCCTTTCAACTCTTAAATCTATTTTGAAATCATGTTTTATTTATATTATGATCATGGTTAATATTCTTTGCATGTTTTAATTGTTTTATTTAGTTCATCCTATGTAGATTGTTTTTAATTATTGTTTTCATGACTATCATGCATATGTTAGTTTAATTATTATCCTTACATGATTTTCATACTTTTTAGTTTAATTTCTAGTTTTCTTATATTTTATCATGCTTATTGTAAACATCATATCTTTGCATGTTTCCATGATTAATCAATTCAATTATCATACTAACATGTAATTAAGGTTTATATCTTTTATTTCACTTCCACTGAAGTTACTAACAAGTTTGTTCATGCAAATTGGCAATTGGCGCGTTAAGTTAGCACGGTAGGGTTGGAGAACATATTTCTATTATTTTGGTTGTGTTTTATAAATTAAATCATGCAATTGGAAAATCATGTGCAAAGCGATAACTTTAATAATTTGGTTTGTTCAACCCACCTAGTTAATTTAGGATCTTGGACGACCGCATTGTTTGGAACCTTGTTATGTGAATTAAGAATCAACATGGATAGGATTAGTAGAGGCTGTTATTACGGGCGATTTAGATGAGATTCGTTTTGTCTTTTTCGTACCTATACCCTCGAACTCAATCTTTGGCCTTTGGGTTATATGAGTCATAATTCCCAATGGGAATTGGGTGCACTTCGTTGATTTCCAATTGTTTCCTTAAAAATTGGTGGGGACTTCATGTGTTCAATAATCCCCTAATCAATCAATCTCTTCTATTTAAGAACCTATAACATATATTTATTATTTCAATTAGGCGCCGAAAGGCGAGGGTTCTTACAACTGGTCAGCTGAAATTCTATTTGCAGGGAAAGACAGTATGGTGGGTTAAGTTTCAAGAACATCAAGATTTGGAATAGAGCTGCTATGGCCAAGCTCATGTGCGCTTTGTCTTTTAAGGAAGGCCTGTTGTGGGTTAAATGGGTGGATGTCATATATATGAAAGGGAAAGGATTCTGGCAAGTTTGTAAGCCAGGGGATTGTAGTTGGTATTTCAAGACATTATTGGATATGAGAGAGATGTTCCCTTCAAGTTGTGAATAGTGACTGAGATCAAAGAAGTATAAGGTGTCAGAAGGTTATAAATTTCTGTGTTCTCGTGCAGAAAAGATGAGAGAAGCAAAGCATATATGGGAGAGGGTTGCTGTTCCTAAACACTCCTTCATTTTTTGGCTTGCAACACTCCAACGACTGCTTACAAAGGATAGATTGAATCAGGTATACCACATTCTTTTAGATCAACAATTTATACTCTGTCAAAGATCCCAGGAGAGCCATGAGCACCTGCTTTTTTTTACTGTGGTTGGTCTTCTGAGTTGAAGCAAAGAGTATTGTCTTGCACAGGAGAAGCAAAGGCTCATGATGTTGACAACAGATGGTGCAGATGGCTTGACAGCAGAAAACGAATGTGTAAAATGCAGAAGAGAGTACTTGCAGCTTGCATGACAGCTATAGTATGCCACACTTGGTTGGAAAGAAATCAAAGAGTATTGAATGATGTAAAGCACACGCCTGAAACTGTTAGCATGTTGGTTGTTGCTGAGATTCATACTAGATTAGTTGTTGTGGGTTAGGGAAGATTACAAGTAAGGATAGGTTGTTCCTAGCAAAAATAATCATTAGTTGTTGATCATGTTCTGAGGCTTGGGAAAGTTTGGACAGGGTGCCCTTCCTAGAAGGTACCCCGTATTATTTTGTCCATTCCCTTGAGTGGTTGGTAATAGATTATCTGACTTTTACCAAAAAAAAAAAAGAAAGAAATTACTGAAAACTTTCATGAACTTGAGGTAATAATTAATGATCTCGATTAAAAAGGATATCAAGATTGGATTACGTGGGTGAAATTTTTTGAAGAGAACCAACCCTTAGAATTTGAAGCTAATGTCACTAGAAATCTTATTGAGAATAATACCACTATCTAAACTAACCTAGTAGTGGGCTTGCACACAAGGAAATACAAAGTGCCTGATAGGGGGCTTGCGCAGAAGGAAGCACTTATTGCGATAACCACTTTAACAAATTTTCATTATTGTGGCATGAACGAGAATACAACACCGCATCTTTTGGTTGTAATAAATTAAATTAGAGATGAAATAAATTAGATTTTAATTTTACGAGAAAAAACAATAATAAAATCACATTTTAATAAATATCATAATTATTTTTGTAATTGCATTAACTTATTAATACATAATATTGATTGGATCATTTATTTCCATATAGGTTTTTCACAAAAATATTATTTTATTATTCTATTAAAAATATTAATTTAGGCCTTAGGCGCAAGTAGGGATCGAAAATATTTATTTATTTAAAAGGTTAATAGTTAATTAAGTATCAAATTATAGAGGTTCTATTACATCATATTTTCTCTATATATATAAAAAGAATAATATTTTTTTGTCAAAAATCGTATTTCATGCACCTTTTTTTTAAATATTTTAAAAATAAGAACTTCTTTTTTGTGAAATATCAACTTTAAAAATCGTATTAGCTTCAGGGGTGCTATAAGTAATAACCGACTTAAGTAAAAAAGAGAATGAGCTTTCTCTCTCTAGAAATGCTCCTAGAGCGTTTAGTATGCTGAAAATCCATTAATGGGGAGGAAAAAAGCTCCATCCACTACAGTGCCTTTGAGTGAATTTCTGTCTAATAATTCTAGGAGTCAAGAGGATCATTTCGATACTGATTCTACACTGGGTAACTTAGGGTTTTATAGTTCATTGTCGAGGGGTCTCCATGGATTTCGAAGATTCGGACAACTTGTGATGATGCCTAAACCGCGAGAAGGGGCGACTATTTCACCATCGTTGGCGTTTACACCGGCTACAGGGTTCAATCAACCAACATTTAGGAGTATTCCACCATCAATGGGCCTGCAAGATTCACTAGTGCTTCCAGAGGTAAGATCTGAAACTCTTGAAATTACTTCTCCTGCTGAATCTGAACCTGTAGCTAGGGTTTCGGGTAACCGGCTTGCAACTGACTCTTTTAAATTGAAGTTATCATACCCCCTATGATTAAAGAGGGCAAACCAATTGCAAAACTGCAAAAATTTGAAATTGAGCTAGCAAACAAGAGATGAGAAACTGCTATAATAGGTTTTGTGCTTGGAGATGCCCTTTATTTCAGCCAAATGGAGAAAAATGTTGAGAATTATTGGAAATTTGTGAATCTACCTAAGTGTTTCTTACATGAGGATGGATACTTTATTTTTAAATTTGACTCGTTGGAGGATAAAAGTGAAGTGTTGAATCATGGTCCATATGCGTTCAATGCAAAGCCATTTGTGCTGCGAGAATGGTCTGCAAATTTTATTATGGATCCCACTAGCTAGAGAAATGTACCACTATGGGTAAAATTGCCGAATTTGCCTCTGAATTGTTGGTCTATGGACTTTCTTAGCAGACTGGGTAGCTGCATAGGCAATATGTTGATAGGGTCACAGCTGAGCTTGAGAGGGTGTCCTATGCTCCTTTGTTAATTGAAATTGATATTATTGTACCTTATAAGTATGGTATGATATTTGGCATGAAGATGATGCAGGAGTGTCTGTGGGATGTATAAGCCCACAAAGCTCATGGAGGTAAGCAAGTATATTTTGCAAAATAAAGTACATTTTATTGCACTTCTAGAAACTAGAGTTTAAGTGAATAAATTCACTAGAGTAGCTAGGAAATTGATGAATAATGGCTTACATCTTTGTAATCATAATAAAGCCCCGAATGGTAGAATTTGGATTGCTTGGTATGCCTTTGTATTAAATGTGAAAATCTTGACTGCATCTGATCGATATACTCACATGAGGCTTTCTTCCCATACTGGTATGAGTGGTGTCTCTTTTCTATTAACTGTTGTCTATGCTAGAAATGATGCAGCAGTTAGGAAAGTTTGTTGGCAACATATTGCAGGCTTGGGGACACTATAAATGAACCATGTATGGCTTATTGGAGGTGACTTCAATGCCACATTGGTTTCATCTGAAAGAGTGCAGTTTGGTGATACCTATTCTGGCACGGGGGAACTGCAAGACTGTGATACACCAATATTTTCTATAATTATAATATCAATTTATAATTCATTTATAAATAGTTTCGTATATTTATATAACGATTCGATTTACTCAAATTAAGCCATAATAATATTAATTATTATTGTGGGAATTTCATGATTTATAATTATCAAATTGAGGGATTTAATTAAAATGATTTTATAAATGAATAATGTATATTCATATTATTTTAATTAGTTTTAATTAGCATTTAATTAGTTTTAATTATTTTTAATTAGCAATTAAATCAGAAAATTAATCCTAGGTCTAGTAGATTTTGACTTTCATTGACTAGACACCTATATTAGCTATGAGATGGGCCAGTTTATCAGTTTGCAAAAACTGAGCCTAAACCTCACAAGTCCTCTCTCTCTCTGACGGCACTCTCTCTCCTCTCTCTCTTCCTCATCTGACTCGATCTCTCTCTCTTTTCTCTATCTCTCTCTCTCGGCCTCATGCACACACACACTCTCTCTCTCCTCCCTTGCTGCCGCCGCACGTCGTTGGAGAAACCCCGCCGGTGAGCCTCTCTCCCTCTCTCTCTTTTCCTTTCTCTCTCTCCCCGTGCTCTGTTTTCCCCCTCCCCTGTTTTGCTGAGCCTCGACTGTCGCGCCACCGCCGCGCCTCAGTGGTCGCCGTCGAGTGGTCGACGTGGCGGGGTCCTCCCCATTGCTCCTCCCTTTCTCAGTCACTCACTCTCTCTCTCTCTCTCTCTCTCTCTCTCTAGCAATTCTTCTCTCCCTCTCTCTTGTGATTTCTCTCGCTTTCTCTCTCCTCCGTCGCCGGTGCTCCGACGAGCCACCGCCGACCATGGTGGTCGGTGGGTGGTGGTCTTGGTGATGGGATAGGTCGCGGGCCTCCACGCTTGGTGCATCACGGCCTAGACTCGAAAAACCGATTAGGGTTTCGTTTAATAATTTCGTTTTAATTAATTTCGTATTTTTCAATAATTATTTTTATTTTTCAGTACTCGTTTGGAGTCCGAATCCGGATTTTCAAAAGCCTAGATTGGTTGGAATAAATCAAAGAATTTAATAAAAATATTATTTTACAGTTTCAGTACTTTTTGGATTTTCATATTTGCTGATTATGTCTCGGTAATTGTTTTGAATTAGGACCAAATGGATAAGCGTGATCAGGTTGTGATTAGCAAGGTTACCTATTGCGTAGTGAGCGTTTTTTAGGTAAGTGATTGTGGCTACCTCTTTCCAAAGACCCATCAAAACTATTTTGATGTGTTATGTGCTAATTGATAAATTATTGTGAATTTAATATGCAAAGCATGATTAAATTATATAGTCGTTAATTATGAGAATTATAAATATATTCTTCACAGTAAATATGAATTATATTGAGTATGATAAGTTTATGAAGTTTCGTTAATTAATTAGTTCATATGCTAATTATTGAGCATGTATGGCCATGTTGAATTGCTAGTATTATTATCATATAATATACGTGCTATTCGGAATGGGCTATTATTGAGTGCTAATGAGCATCTATTATACTTGGGTGGATTATTTGTTGAAAGTGTAATTTTTGGATATAATGATTTACTGCCGAAGTGCTGCCGAAATTTCGTTAGACATATGTGAAGCATGATTATGATAATATGCATTAATGTCATTATCGTCGTTATTATTATTCATTATATGAGCATGAAATGAAGTAGTATGTCGTGGTCTCGTTGTACCACTAGGTCAATCAATGCAAGTATGTGAATTGAATTATAAATGAGAATAAGACTCCTAATGGATCCCTAGGAGTAGTTGAGCTATCGAGACTTATATAATTGATATAGTCTAGAGATGCGTGATTCCCAGATTACTTTTATGGACACCTCGTAGTGTGTTCGGGATGAATCATTCCCCATTGTTTAATTCTCTACGTATCGATTATTATGTTAGAGATAGTGTGAGTATACACTAGAGTAAGTACATGGCATGTCTATATCTATCTATGAACAGTATGGGTAATCACTATTCAATTCGATCTCTTATTACTCTAATCAAGATGGTTTATCTGTTTGTGTTGGAATGATCACTAAAGCAAGAATTGCATGTAATTGAACATTAAGTATGCGTGTGCTTGATTGTATGACTACTTGTGCATGGAAATGAATTTCAATGATTCTTCCAAAACCCAGGTAAGGTTTGCGAAAGTGTTTTTACTGGGTATGGACGACGTTTATTCAGTTTATCTGATTTTTTTTTTATTTCTTTCTTCTCTTTTCTTCTGTACCTTGTTTCCATCACGGAAACCAAAGTGCAGGTGTTGATGAGTGAGGACGGATAATTTGAAGTTTGATTATAGGCTTGTTCTCTAGACTTATGATTTATTTGGATTATTGGGATTTTTGGTTTGTGCCCTTGAAGGCAAAGTAGTTATAAGACTTTAATGGACTTAAGATCACTTGATAGACAACTCTTTCTGCTTAGAATTTACTCCTATGAAAAAATATTGCAGTAACGCCTTTGGATTTATGACGGTTCGGGGATGTCGAGTCGTCTATAGCGACGTTGATAGTCCTCGGAAAATCGTTGCGAATTCGGGGGTGTTACAAATGGTATCAGAGCCCTAGGTTTAAAAGGTTGCATAGGTTTAATAAATAAATTAATAAATATTAGTTTAATTTTTGGAAAAATAAAATGTAATTAAAGTCGTTGAGCGTAGTAGTCCTAGAAGTTAGGAATTTCTTGAAATCAACTTAATTGTGATTTAAATGTTCTTATTATTTGATTGCCCTTTTGTAGATGGCAATTACTCGTTTGATCGCGATGATTCGACTAGAGGTAGAAAACCGCGAGCGATGATCGTTGCACCTGAGAATAAGGTGGAGTACGTAGACATCTCTGATAGCGAGCCAACGCACTACGAGCGTGACGAGGCCGCGGCTACCCTTGTGGCGCACAGCAATGTCGCGCACAAGGTGGAACAATCCGCGCATGATGCTCATGCTGATGACGTTCCAATAGAGCCTAACCATGACATGGAAGCTAACGAGGATCCTGATTCTGAAGAGGAACCTACTGAGTCCGAACCTGAGGCCGACGATGCTCCTGCTGACCAGCCAAGCGTTGAGCCTAACTCTGTCGATCTAGAGATGCGATTTGAGTATGGAGCTTGAGTCCCTGATTCACCTAGCATGCCATACTTAGAGGATATTGGTGATGCAAGCGACAACAACTCTATACCTCCTTCGCCTCCTGCTGATGTGTCTCCTCCTGTAGAGCCTTTCTTTGCCACTGATGCCGAACTAGATGACATCCGTGCCTACATTGATCGCACATACACTACGATCGAGCGTTACAAATATGAGAACCGTACGAGGATACACCAAGGTTTTTGGGTAGAACTTTTACTAGCTGGCTTACCCAACATGCATCCTTGGAGAGGTCTCAAGGAGAAGTATGACGATGTGATACTAAGGAGTGGTTACATCAACGATGAGAAGTACGGCAAAGGCAACCGTTGGGCGCTGAGTTTCCAGGGTGTTGGCAATGAGCTATGCTTGTTTGAGTTTGAGTGGAAGGTTAATCACGTCTTGGTGCCTGCTTTGAAGGACATCTGTGAAAGCTGCTGGTCAAAGAAGCGTAAGCTTGTGGATAACTTTAGAAAGCACTTCATGCCTCAGAAGTTCAAAGTTGACGAGCATCCATACACGCCATGTAGCAAGCCTCTGCAGCGCGTAGTTTCCGAGACTTTGACGCTCTTAAACCTTTTACGTTCGAAGGTGGTGCTGATCCAACTAAGCTGGAGAAATGGATCATAGAGTTCGAGAAGTTGTTCCTGGCTACGAGTCGGCCTAAAAATATGAACGTTAGCTCTGCGACGTATTATCTGAAAGGCGAGGCCAATAAGTGGTGAAACGATGTGCGAATGGACGTGCTTGCAACGCCGAACTATAATTGGGATCGTTTTAAGGAATCCATTCGTGCTAGATTTTATCCTAGCGCTCTACGACGCCTTAAGCAGCGTGAGTTTGAAGGGTTAAGCCAAGACATCCTGTCTATGGCCGAGTATGCTGCCAAGTTCAACGAGCTTGCTATTTTTGCTTCTAATCTGCTGATAACTGAAGCTGAGCGAATCGAAAGGTTCAAGGATGGACTGAAATGGGATATTATTCAACATTTTGTCACTGGACAATCCGTCACTTTTCAGGAATCTTATGACAAGGGCCTGAATCAGGAGAGGATTGTTGGACGTCGTGACATGCATTTGGGTAAAAACAATCGCGACGAAGGCAATCCATCGCAGTCGAACAATGGCGACAAGAGACCAAGGCCTAATGGCAACAACAACTACCAAGGTGGTCAGAACCACAATGCAAATAGAAATCGTGACTCGAATAGTCATCGAGCTACGATAATGGCTAGAAGGAATACGCCTTGTACTCGTTGTAACAAGATGCATGATGGTAAGAACTTTCGAGGTGACGTGTTGCACTGCTATGAATGCAACAAGACGGGTCACAAAGCTTTTGAATGTTGGAGCCGAGGTAGAAATGTTAATTGTAACACCCTCGAATTCGCAACGATTTCCAGGGAACTATCGACGTCTGCTATCCACGACTCGACACCACCGAACCGTCAAAAACCCAAGGGTTAGTTACTGCAACATTTATCACTAAGGAATAAATGCTAAGCAGAAAGAAAGACTAGGCATCAAAAGGAGCTTCAAAGGAACTAATTAATCTAAAACAGTTAATATCAGAGTTTTCTATATAGTGAGCTAAAACCATTAAACCAAATTTATTACAACTCTCCTTCCAGGGCTTAAACTAATATAAAATCCCAACGATCTAAATGGAGTAGAAATAGTTCTATCAATCGACGCCAACTCTAACCTTCCAAGCTGTACGTCCTCAATCAACTAAACCTGCACTTTGGTTTCCGTGACGGAAACAAAAATACAGAAGAAAAGTAAAGAAACAAAAGAGAAACAAAAATCAGATAAACTGAATAAACGTCATCCGTACCCAGTAAAAACATTTCGCAAACCTTACCTTAGGTTTTAGAAGAATCATCGAAATTCATTTGCATACGCACATAAGCAGATAATCAAGCATACGCATAACGACATTCTTTTACATACAATTCTTGTATAGTGATCATACGAAATACGACATAGACAATCCGTCTTGAATAGAGAGATGTAACAGAGCTTATAAAACAGCGATTACCCATACTGCTTATCGAAGATACAATCACGCCGTGGACTTAATGACTCTAGTGTATACACTACCTCTAGTACAATTACACGAGCCTAGAGGACTTAATAAATGGGGAATGATCCGTCCCAGACACACTGTGAGGTGTCCATAAGTAACTTGGGAATCACGCATCCCTTGAACTACACCATTAGGTGCAATCCCGATTGCTCGACTACTCCTAGGGATCCATTAGGAGTCTTACTCTCATTTAATTCAATTCACATAATTTGCATTGGTTGACATAAGTGGTACTACAAGACCACGACTTACTAATTCATTTCATGCTCTAGATAGTGAATAGTAATTAACGACGATAATGATAATTCAATACGATGAGAATTAAACATGCTTTAATTCAATAACGACGATAATTCAATAATGATGACAAGTAATGTCTAGCACAATTTCGGCAGCATTTCGGTAGGGTAATATAATATTCAAAAATTCACAATTCATCCAAGACATTCAATGATAATATATATGTGCTCACTAGCACTCAATGATACCCATACCAATTAGCACTTATTTAATAGCATAGTAATATTAATAATTCACCATTCAACAATTGTCCAATAATTATCATATGGATTAATTAATTCCCAAAACATGATAACATCAACATGCTAGTTATAAATCATATTTACAGCAGTGAATTATGCTTAATAAATTCATAACAACGACAAAATAATTTAATCAAGCTTTGCATATTAAATTCACAACAAATTCCCAATTAGCACATAACACATTAAAATAGTTTTGATGGGGCTTTGGAAGAAGGTAGGCATGAGCGCTTACCACTAATACGCTACCAACAGTAAGTATGCTCCAACCAATCGACAATAATCACGCTTGCTCGTTAGGCCCTGATTAAAAACAATTACCGAATCAGTATTAATTAGATACGAAAATACAAACAGTAACGAAATATTGATCTGATATTTTTATTAAATTTCTTGATTTATTTCAACCAATCTAGGCTTTTGAACTCCGAATTCCGATTCCGAATGAGTACAGAAAAATAAAAACATTAAATCAAAAATACTGAAAATCAAATTAATAATTACGAAAAATATAAAAACGAAACCCTAACTTCAAAACTAGGTCTAGGTCACGGGTACCCATGCATGGGACCCCTGACCCGACCCATCATCACCACCACCACCCACTGGCCACCATGGCCGGTGGTGGTGGTCGCCGGAGCGCCGACGACGAGAGGAGAGAGAACGAGAGTACGAAGAGAGAGAACGAGAGAGAGAAGAGAAGAGAGAAGAAGGGGGTGGGGGATGGCTGGCCGCCCGCCGGTCACCACCTGGGCGTCGGCCCAGTGGTCCCGTGACCAGGAGGCCGCCCGAGGGGCGCATGAAGGGAGACCCGCGGGGAGAGAGAAAAGGAAAAAGAAAGAGAAAGAGAGAGGGAGAAGGAGAGGTTACCTCCGGCGGGGGTTCTCCGGCGAGGTGATCGGCGATGGAGTGCGAGAGGAGAGAGAGAGAGAGAGCTCGGGTGAGGGAAGAGAGAGAGAGAAGGCCGTGAGGGAGAGAGAGAGGACGAGTGAGAGAGAGAGAGAGAGAGAGAGAGAGAGAGAGAGAGAGAGAGAGAGAGAGAGTGTGTGTGTGTGTGAGGGTTTTTGGCTCAGTTTGCAAAACTGACTAATTGTCTCACCCTTTTCCTTATATAGGCCCTCAGTCAACCCAAGTCAAAGACTACTAGGTTTAGGAATTTATTTAATAATTTTCTGATTTAAAAAGCTAATTAAAACTAATTAAAACTTATATGAATAATTCTTATTCATATAAAGAACATTTTAATTAAACTCCTTAAAATTAATAAATGCAATTTATGAAAGTCCCATAATAATAATTAATATTATTATGGCTTTAATTAAATAAATCGAATCCTTAAATGAATATATGATTAAATTCTCCGAAACTATTTATAAACCATTTATAATACGATTTAATTTACGAACTATTAATAAATCATTTATAAATCGATATAATAATTATAGAAAATATTGGGGTATGACATTCTACCCTCCTTAAAAGAAGTTTCGTCCCGAAACTTGAGACATGAAGTAATCACTTCCCAAAACAAAACGAGTTTACCATTCGAAGGTATAAAACAATTTCTAGGACTCTAACATATGCAAGATGAGCAAGTACGATCGTGATTTTAAGTTGGTTAACATGCACTATGCAATGCTTGATCATACAATTCGTGCAAAGCGATAAACAAAACACGCTAAAGGAAGAAAATTTTGTGGCGTGACATTCTACCCTCCTTAAAAGAGGTTTCGTATCGAAACTCAAGTGGGACTAGTACCTTCTAGGATGAGGTCTGGATACTTCTCGCGCATCATGGATTCAGCTTCCCATGTTGCTTCCTCTTGACCTTGTCGAGACCAAACGACTTTAACGATAGGAAGAGTCTTTGTTCGAGTTGAACGCTCTTTGCGGTCCACTATCTTGATAGGACGCTCTTCATAAGTCAGACTTTCATCGAGGTTGATCGTTTCAGGTTGAACGACATCAGTTGGATCATGTACGTATCGCTTCAATTGAGAGACATGAAACACACTATGGACTTTTGCAAGTTCCACAGGTAAAGCTAGTCGATAAGCAACCTCACCAATCCTTTCCAGGATCTCGTAAGGATCAATGTAACGAGGACTCAATTTTCCCTTACGACCAAAACGCATGACACCTTTGGTAGGAGATACTCGCAAAAGTACCTTGTTTCCCACCTCAAACTCTTCAGGTCTACGACCTCTATCAGCGTACGATTTTTGGCGATCTTGAGCACTACGCATCTTCGCTTGAATAACTTTGACCACATCGACGGTCTGCTGAATCATCTCAGGACCCAAAACTGCAGTTTCACTAATATCATTCCAACAAACAGGCGATCTACACTTCCTACCATACAATGCTTCATATGGCGCTCGATCAATGATTGAGTGATAGCTATTGTTGTACGAAAACTCGATCAACGGAATATGTGTATCCCACGAGCCTTGATACTCGAGAGCACACGCTCGTAGCATATCCTCCAATGTTTGAATCGTCCTTTCCGTCTGACCATCAGTCGCAGGATAAAAAGCAGTACTGAACTTCAACTTGCTTCCAAAAGCTTCTTGCAATTTTTGCCAAAAGTGTGATAGGAATCTCGAATCTCTATCTGGAACAATATCTTCTGGAATACCATGAAGTCTCATAACTTCCTTGACATAAGCATCCGCTAGCTTCTCCATTTCCCAAGTGTCATTCATTGGGATGAATCTCGCAACTTTTGTTAAACGATCCACAACAACCCAAATGGCGTTGTTCTTCTTCTGTGTCAATGGTAAACCCATGACAAAGTCCATTGAAATTGAATTCCATTTCCACGTAGGAACTTCAAGCGATTGTATCATTCCACCAGGTTTCTTGTGTTCGATCTTGACCTTCTGGCACGTTAGACACTTAGCAACGAACTCAACGACATCTTGTTTCATACCCTTCCACCTGAACATTTGGCGAAGATCTTTGTAAATCTTGTCTCCACCAAGATGTACAGAATAAGGTGTATTGTGAGCTTCACCCAGAATCTGACTCTTGATATCCGGGTCGTTCAGCACATAGACACGATCACGAAATCTCATGACACCGTCTTGACCAATAGAAAAGTCCTCGGATCTACTCTCGTCCTTGTGGTTTAGAATCCGTTGAAGATCTTCATCTGCACTCTGGTTATCCTTGATCTCGTCGAGCAAGGTTGGTCGAACTGACATATGCGCTAAGGTAAATTGAACGTCACCTTTCAGCACAATCTCCATGTCTAGACTCTGCAAGTCACGAATGATCTCTTTCGGAAGTACTAAAGGAGTGTTCAATGAATGACGAGTATTTCTACTCAAAGCGTTAGCTACCACGTTAGCTTTCCCTTCGTGATACTGAATATCGATGTCGTACTCCGTCAATAACTCTAGTCATCTTCTTTGTCGCATATTCAACTCCTTTTGCGTGAATATGTACTTGAGACTCTTGTGGTCCATAAAAATCTTGACAGCAGAACCATAAAGAGAATGTCTCCAAATCTTTAGAGCAAATACGACAGCAGCGAGCTCTAAATCGTGAGTAGGGTAGTTATCCTCATGCTTCTTCAGTTGTCTTGAGGCATAAGCCACTACCTTTCCATGTTGCATCAAAACACAGCCTAAGCCATGCTTAGACGCGTCACTATAGACTTCGTATCCTTCATTTCCCGATGGCAAAGTCAAAATCGGCGCGCTCGTAAGACGTTTCTTCAACTCTTGAAAAGCAGCTTCACACTTTTCAGACCACACGAACTTCGTCGTCTTCTTCATCAAATTTGTCATAGGTTGCGCTATCTTCGAAAATCCTTCCACATACCTACGATAGTAACCAGCTAACCCAAGAAAACTTCTAACCTCGGTCACGCTCTTCGGTGCGGACCATTCCATAACAGCAGGTATCTTTTTCGGGTCAACAGCAACTCCACTCTTAGACACCACGTGTCCTAAGAAAGAAACAGTTTCTAACCAAAACTCGCACTTCGACAACTTGGCGTAAGGTTGATGTCGTCGTAGAATCTCCAAAACGGTACGTAAGTGTTGCCGGTGCTCAGCAGCATTCTTCGGGTAGACCAAAATATCGTCAATAAAGATAACTATGAACTGATCGAGATAAGGCTGGAACGTACGGTTCATCAAATCCATAAACTTTGCAGGTGCGTTCGTCAACCCAAAAGGCATAACTGTGAACTCGTAGTATCCATACCTCATCCTAAAAGCGGTCTTTGAAATGCCAGGCTCGAAAATCCCGAGTTGATGGTATCCTGAACGTAAGTCGATCTTTGAGAAAACAGTGGCTCCACGGAGTTGGTTGAATAGGTCGTCAATCCTCGGCAGTGGATAATGATTCTTGATCGTAATCTTATTCAGCTTGCGGTAGTCTATACACATTCTCATACTACCATCCTTCTTACGCACGAACAGAACAGGAGCACCCCAAGGCGATACACTAGGACGTATGTATCCCTTGTCCAGTAGTCCTCAAGTTGCGTCTTCAGTTCTTTTATCTCGGCAGGAGCCATACGATACGTAGCTTTCGAGATCGGAGCAGAACCTGGAGTTAAGTCGATTGTAAAGTCGATGATGCGTTGCGGAGGTATTTCGGGAATCTCGTCTGGAAAGACGTCAACGTACTCCGAAACAATTGGAATAGGTTTCGAAACTTTAGCTTCTCGGCTTGTATCCACCACATGACATAGGTAAATTTCTTCACCCTTAGACGTGCACTCCCTGGCTTTCATGGTCGCCACTACCTTCAACTTTGGCGTGACCACGACTCCTTTGTAGGTAATCTTCTTACCATGCGGTCCACGTAACGACACACGTTGTTCATAACAAGCTAACTTAGCCCTATACCTGGCTAACCAATCCATACCCAATATCACGTCGAAATCTTTCAAGTCCATCTGAATCAGATCGGCAGGCAAATCAGAACCAGCTATCCTAATCGGACACTTTTCATACAACGCTTTACAATTTACAATCGTGCCATCTGGCATCCTAATATTCGCACTATACACAGAACTAGGCTCTAAACCTATCTTAGATGCAAAGCTCTTAGAAAGAACAGAATGCGTTGCACCACTATCAAACAAAACAAAAGCAGGTTGAGAGTTAACGAGAAAAGTACCAGCGATCACATTCGGGTTCGCCTCAGCTTCATTGCGGTTCAGCACATAGACCCTTCCATTTACCCCCCTGTTATTGTTGTTGTTGTTGTGGTTGTTGTTGTTGTTGTTGTTGTTGTTGTTGTTGTTGTTGTTGTTTGTGTTGGTGTTGCTGTTGCTGTTGCTGTTGCTGTTGCTGTTGCTGCTGCTGCTGCTGCTGCTGCTGCTGCTGCTGCTGCTGCTGCTGCTGCTGCTGCTGCTGCTGTTGTTGTTGTTGTTGTTGTTCTGCACGGGGTTGGAAGGTGCGGGAAGTTGTGCTTGATTGTTCGCAGCAGGAGTAGTAGTATTGTTGCGGTTGTTGTTGTTATAACCCCCATTTCCTCGGTAGTTACCACCATTTCCGCGATTACCATTTCCATTCCCATTTCCACCACGATTGAAGTTGTTATCGCGGTTCTGACCATTGCCGTTCTTTCCACGACTCCAGCATTCAGAAGCTTTGTGACCAGGCTTGTTGCACTCGTAGGATTGAAGTACATCACCACGACAGTTCTTGCCATGATGCGTCTTGTTGTAGCGACTACAAGGCGTATTCCTCCTAGCTAAGATCGTAGCTCTATGATTGTTCGAGTCACGATTTCTGTTCCCGTTGTGGTTCTGACCACCTTTGTTGTTGTGATTGCCGTTGTTCGGTCTTGGATTCTTATCTGCGCCATTTGCCTGGGAAGAACTCCCTTCGTCACGTTTACGCTTTCCGAGCAACGAATCACGACGATCCACAACACGCTCTTGGTTCAAGGCTTTCTCATACAATCCTTGGAACGTCAGCGAGTTTCCCATAACAAAACGCTGAATATCCCACTTCAAACCATCTTCTAACCTCTCGACACGTTCAGCTTTGGTCGTCACCAAGTTAGGTGCAAAAGCAGCAAGCTCATTGAACTTTGTTGCGTATTCAGCTACAGACAGCTTCCCTTGATAAATGTTCTGGAATTTCCGTTGCTTTTGGCGACGGACAGCTCTTGGGTAAAACCTTTCACGAATAGACTCTTTGAACTTAGTCCACCCGTAGTCCTCGGTAGCAAGCAACTCAGTTCCCACATCGCTCCACCACTTATTAGCTCACCCTTCAGGTAGTACATGGCGGTGTTGACCTTCATGTTGTCGGGCCGACTAGTCGCCCTAAACAACTTCTCGAACTCTATAATCCAGTTCTCAAGCTTGGTGGGCTCGGAGCCACCCTCAAACGTCGGAGGATTGAGTGCATCAAAATCCCTAAAGTTGCGCGTCTCAGAGTTATGCGCGTTGTGATCTTGCTCTTGGCGCTCCAGCTGGTGCGTGATGTGTTCCACGACATTGGTAAGACCTACTTCTAATCTCGCGAGTCGGTCTTGGGTTGCCATTATAACAAATCTGAGACATAAAAGAGCAATGGTTGATCACCATTTGAGCAAAGTTGGCACGTTCGACCCAAAATGAGGTCTAATTGAGAGATATAGGTTATAATTGAAACCAATCTCTTGACATTTAGGAAATAGCATATAAGTTCCAATGATCGACCTTATATTGTAGGTCTAAGCAACATACTTGCTTTGAATGTTCTCAGTTCTCATGCATAATAGTTTGATATGCAATAACAAGGTAGACGCGTTGGTCTCACACGATTGATAAGCAATAACATTCACATTTCACACATCGAGGCTCCATACTATTTTAGTAGGGCAATAAAAAATGACATTTGATTGCATACAATTCATGCTTAGCCTTTGGCTCACATTTAATATGATCATGCTCAATGAAAATTTCGCCATAATTTCGACATGGATTTCCCATCATGTATAGGCAATAAGAGATAGCATTATGAAGGTATAAGTAAACCATGCAATTATGTGATAAAATGATCATATAAAAAAAATTCTCAACGATATCATATAATCAAATGAAATAGTCTTGCAACGAGACAGGTTGCAAGTAAATAATAGTCATAAAGAGTTGTTGCCTATGCAACTACACCAACATCAAACTTTGACCATGCAAGGCCATCACAATAATCTAAAAGTTCCAATAAAACTCAAGTAAAACTACTAAAGCAATAATCTAGTGCTACTTGGCACTCGCACACAACTTCTTCGCGCTAGGGGACTCATCATGATCGCCCTTCCTCCTAGGCTTCACCTCCTTGCAGGGCGTTTATGGATAAGTATAACCACCAAACTTCTGGGGCATGAAACGCTTCCTAAAGTCATCGGCGTGTTTGCGCTTCTTGGTCCAACAGTACTCGCACATATCCTTTAGCGCAGAAACTAGCACACGGTTCATCTTCCACTCGAACTCGGACAGGCATAACTCAGCTGCAACGCCTCTAAAGCAGAGAGACCATCTCGTACCTTCACCGTACTTCTTCTCGTGAAGATGACCACTCTTGGAGACCACGTCGTCGTACTGCTCCTTGAGTCCCATCCAAGGATGGATGTTAGGTAGACCAGCCAACAACAGCTCTACCCCTAAGCCTTCATGTAGACTCGTGCGGTTCTCGTACTGATAACGCTCGATTGAAGTATAAGCACGTCATATGTAGATACATATATCCTCGAGCTCAGCATCAGTAGCAAGGAATGGCTCCACAGGAGGAGACCAATCTGTAGCAGGAGTAGGTGCAGCAGTAGGTGAAGCAGTAGGCGCAATGTTGTTGTCGCTCTCGGCACAAATATCCTCCAAATCCGGCATGTCATCATGCTCTTCCGGCGCTGTATGCTCGGAGGGATCTTCTTCTTCATCCACATATGCAGCAGGTGCAACAACTGGGGCAGTGATAGGCGCAGGTACGCGCGCGGGGATCAGCGCGCGACGTGCGGCACGGTCATACGCGGCGCGGACTTGCGCGGCTTCTCAGCATACGTTCGCGTCGTTTTCGGTCGATTCGCTATCCGATGAAGCTACGTATTCCGCAGGTGGTGCACGATGGGCTAGGGTGCGTGCCCCTTGGTGTGCAGTCGTCATTCTAGCGGTCTTTCTTGTCCTTACCATCTACAGGTAGACAATCAAACAATAAGAACATTATAAATCACAAACAAAATGATTTCAAATAATTCCTATCTTCCATGACTACTACGCTCAACGGCTTTAATTATATTTTATTTTCCCCAAAATGAAACTAATCTTTATTAATTCATTAATTGATCCTAAGCAACCTTTTTAAACCTAGGGCTCTCATACCATTTGTAACACCCCCAAATTCGCAACGATTTCCAGGGAACTATCGACGTCGCTATCCACGACTCGACACCACCGAACTGTCACAAACCCAAGGGTTAGTTACTGCAACATTTATCACTAAGGAGTAAATGTTAAGCAGAAAGAAACACTAAGTGTAACACCCCCGAGTTCGCAACGATTTCCAGGAAACTATCGACGCCGCTGTCCACGACTCGACACCATCGAACCGTCACGGACCCAAGGGTAGGTTACTGCAACATTTATCGCTAAGGAGTAAATGCTAAGAAGAAAGGAAAACTAGTTATCAAAGGAAGCATCTAAACAAATTCAACATAAATATCAGAGTTGTCTATCGAGCGGTCTTAAGTCCATTATAGTTTTATTACAACTTTGCCATCAAGGGCACAAACCAAAAATCACAAATATCCAAAGTAACCAATATTCAATAGTTGTAACGAAACGGCCCACATTCAACCTTCTAGCAAACCGTCCTCACTCAGCTACACCTGCACTTTGGTTTCCGTGACGGAAACAAGGTACAGAAGAAAAAGAGAAGAAACAAAAGAAAAAAAAAATCAGATAAACTGAATAAACGTCGCCCATACCTAGTAAAAACACTTTTGCAAACCTTACCTGGGTTTTAGAAGAATCATTGAAATTCATTTGCATGCACAAGTAGTCATACAATCAAGCACACGCATACTCAATATTCAATTATATGCAATTCTTGCATTAGTGATCATTCGAACACAAATAGATAAACCATCTTGATTAGAGTAATAAGAGAGTGAATAGAACAGCGATTACCAATACTGCTCATAGATAGATATAGACATGCCATGGACTTACTCTAGTGTATACTCACACTACCTCTAACATAATAATCGATATGTAGAGAAATAAACAATGGGGAATGATCCGTCCCGAATACACTACGACGTGTCCATAAAAGTAACTTGGAAATCACGCATCCCTAGACTACATCAATTGGATAAGTCTCGATAGCTCGACTACTCCTAGGGATCCATTAGGAGTCTTATTCTCATTTATAAATCAATTCACATATTTGCATTGATTGACCTAGTGGTACAACGAGACCACGACATACTACTTCATTTCATGCTCATGATAATGAATAATAATAATAATAACGAATAACAACATATATGCATATTAACATAATCATGCTTCATATACGTTTAACGAAATTTCGGCAGCACTTCGGCAGTAAATCATGATATCCAAAAATTACACTTTCACAATTCACATCCAACAAATATCATAGGTGCTCATTAGCACTCAATAATAACCCATTCCAAATAGCACATATTATTATATCATAATAATATTAAAATTCAACATCACCATAATTAAACATTAATTAGCCTATGAACTAATTAATTAACGAAACTTCATAAACTTCTCATATTCATTATAATTCATATTTACAACGAAGAATATAATTATAAATTTCATAACTAACGACGATATAATATAATCATGCTTCGCATATTAAATTCACAAATAATTACCAATTAGCACATAACACATCAAAATAGTTTTGATGGGGCTTTGGAGAGAGGTAGGCACAATCGCTTACCTAATAAATACTCACTACGCAGTAGATAACTTGGCTAATCACAACCCGATCACACTTGTCCGTTTGGTCCTAATTAAAAACAATTACCGAGACATAATTAGTAAATAAGAAATTCCAAACATTACTAAAACTGTAAACTAATATTTTTATTAAATTTCTTGATTTATTCCAACCAATGTAGGCTTTTGAAAATCCGGATTCGGACTCCGAACGAGTACAGAAAAATAAACATCATTAAAATATACTGAAAATACGAAATTAATTAAAACAAAAATACAAAATTCGAAACCCTAGCTTATTGTGCAAGTATCGACCACGGTCACTCACAAGGGGACCCATGGTCAGACCCATTAGCACCATCACCACCCACCTGACCACCGTGGTCGGTGGTGGTGGCTTGCCGGCGACCGACAGCCAGGAGAGAGAAAGAGAGAGAGAGTTTGCGAGAGAGGGAGAGAACGAAAGAGAGAGAGCGGGAGAGAGAGACTGAGCGAAGGGAGAGGGGCCACGGGGTCGGCCGCCTGCCAGCAACTACCCATGCGCGGCCTGGTGGCGCGGCAGCGGCTCGACAGCCGTGTCTTCGCGAAACAGGGGACGGGGAGAGAAACAGGGGCGAGAGAGAGAGAGGGAGAAAGAGAGAGAAGAGGGAGGGCTCACCGGCGTGGCCTCCAGGCGGTTCTCCGGCAACGGGCAGCAGCAAGGAGGAGGGGGAAGAGAGTGTGCGTGAGGCCGAGAGAGAGAGAGAGAGAGAGAGAGAGAGAGAGAGAGAGAGAGAGAGAGAGAGAGAGAGAGAGAGAGAGAGAGAGAGAGAGAGAGTGTGTGTCGTGTGTGAGGAGAGAGAAAGAGCGAGAGTCTGGGTTTTTGGCTCAGTTCTGTAAGCTGATCAATTGACCCATCTCTTAGCTTATATAGGTGCCAGTCAAGGAAAGTCAAACCCTACTAGAATTAGGATTATTTTTTTATTTAATAATTAATTAAGACACAATTAAAACTAATTAACTGTTAATTAAAACTAATTAAAACAATATGACTAAGCCTTATTCATATACAAAACTATTTTAATTAAATCCCTCAATTTGATAATTATAAATCCCGAAATCCCCATAATAATAATTAATATTATTATGGCTTAATTTGAGTAAATCGAATCGTTAAATAAAAATACGATTTAAACCTCCGAAACTATTTATAAATGAATTATTAAATCGATATTATAATTATAGAAAATATTGGGGTATCACATTCTACTCTCCTTAAAAGAAGTTTCGTCCCCAAACTTGAAAGATGAAGTAATCACTTCTAAACGACGAGGCGAGTTTACCCATACGGAGGTATAAAACGATTTTAGGATAATGACACTGCAATGCGTGTACTACTGTTGTGATCTAAGTCGATTAGCAATGCAGCATGCAATGCTAGAACATGCAAGTTGTGCAAAGCGGTAAACAAACACAATTTACTAAGTGTGACATTCTACCCTTGCTCCTTAAAAAGGGTTTTGTCCCGAAACTCAAATGGAATTAGTACCTTCAATAAAGAGTTTTGGGTACTTTTCACGCATCATGGATTCAGCTTCCCATGTTGCCTCTTCTTGACCATGACGGGACCAAATAACTTTCACAATCGGAATTGTCTTTGTATGAGTCGAGCGCTCTTTGCGGTCACTGATCTTGATTGGACGTTCGTCATACGTCAAACTCTCGTCAAGTTCGATCGTTTCAGGTTGAACGACATGAGTTGGATCATGTATGTATCGCTTCAATTGAGAGACGTGAAAGACATTGTGGACTCTTTCAAGTTCCCCAGGTAAAGCTAAACGATAAGCAACTTCACCAATCCTCTCTAGGATTTCATAAGGTCCAATGTAACGAGGACTCAGTTTCCCCTTACGACCAAAAAGCATAACGCCCTTGGTAGGAGATACTCGCAAAAGTATCTTGCTTCCCACCTCAAATTCCTCAAGTCTACGACCTCTATCCGCATATGATTTTTGACGATCTTGTGCACTTCGCATCTTCGTCTGGATCACCTTCACAATGTCGACAGTCTGCAGGATGATGTCAGGACCCAAAACTGCAGTCTCGCTGATGTCCTTCCAACACACAGGCGATCTACACTTCCTACCATACAAGGCTTCATATGGTGCTCGATCGATGCTCGCATGATAGCTATTGTTCTTATCCCACGAACCTTGATATTCGAGGGCACACGCTCGAAGCATATCCTCTAGAGTCTGGATTGTTCTTTCCGTCTGGCCATCTGTTGCAGGATGAAAAGCGGTACTAAACTTCAATTTGCTTCCAAAAGCTTCTTGAAATTTCTGCCAAAAGTTAGAGAGAAATCTCGAGTCTCTATCAAAAACAATATCTTCAGGTATACCGTGAAGTCTCATGACTTTCTTGACGTACGCGTCATCCAGCTTCTCCATTTCTCACGTGTCATGCATAGGGATGAATCTCGCAACCTTTGTCAAACGATCTACAACCAC
The DNA here is from genome assembly GCA_038025085.1 of Tetragonia tetragonoides. Classification (NCBI taxonomy): domain Eukaryota; kingdom Viridiplantae; phylum Streptophyta; class Magnoliopsida; order Caryophyllales; family Aizoaceae; genus Tetragonia; species Tetragonia tetragonoides. The sequence continues at coordinate 30,397,945 of CM076152.1, read as the reverse complement.
CCAAATGGCGTTGTTCTTCTTCTGTGTCAAAGGTAAACCCATGACAAAATCCATAGAAATCGAATTCCATTTCCAAGTAGGAACTTCCAGTGATTGTACCATTCCACCTGGTCTTTTGTGCTCGATCTGGACTTTTTGACATGTCAAACACTTAGCCACGAACTCAGCGACTTCTTGCTTCATTCCCTTCCACCAGAACACTTGGCGAAGATCTTTGTAAAGCTTGTCTCCACCATGATGTACAGAATACGGCGTATTATGAGCTTCACCCAGATCTGACTTTTGATATCTGAGGCATTCGGTACGCAAACACGTTCTCGAAATCTCATTATTCCATCTTGGCCCAAAGTGAAGTCCTCGGACCTACCTTCGTCTTTGTGGTTTAGAATCCGCTGAAGAACCTCATGACCACTTTGCTTATCTTTGATCTCGTCTAGCAACGTTGGTCGAACGGTCATATGTGCTAAGGTACATTGAACGTCACCTTGAAACACAATCTCCACCTCGAGACTTTACAAGTCACGTATGATCTCCTTAGGAAGCACTAAAGCAGTGTTTAGAGAATGACGGGTCTTCCTACTCAAAGCATCAGCGACCACGTTCGCTTTACCCTCATGGTACTGGATATCGATGTCGTACTCCATTAGAAGTTCTAGCCATCTCCTTTGGCGCATGTTCAACTCTTTCTGCGTTAAGATATACTTGAGACTCTTGTGATCAGTTAATATTTTGACTGCGGAACCATACAGGTAATGTTGCCAAATCTTTAGTACGAATACGACAGCAGTAAGTTCTAGATCGTGCGTAGGATAGTTATCCTCATGCTTCTTCAGTTGTCGTGAGGCGTAAGCCACGACCTTTCCATGTTGCATCAAAACACACCCTAAGCCATGCTTAGACGCGTCACTGTAGACCTCGTATCCTTCCGTTCCTGACGGCAATGTCAAGATAGATGCACTCGTAAGACGTTTCTTCAACTCTTGGAAAGCAGTCTCACACTTGTCGGACCATACAAACTTCGTCGTTTTCTTCATCAAATTCGTGATTGGCTGCGCAATTTTGGAAAAACTTTCTACAAATCGTCTATAGCAACCAGCAAGTCCAAGAAAACTTCGAACTTCAGTCACGGTCGTCGGTCTTGGCCAATCTATAACAGCTCAAATCTTCTCTGGATCTACGGCTACTCCATCCTTAGAAACCACGTGTCCTAAGAAAGATACCTTGTCTAACCAAAACTCACACTTAGACAACTTGGCGTAAAGTTGATGTCTTCGCAAAATCTCCAAAACAGTACGTAGGTGTTGCTCATGCTCCTCGGCGTTCTTCGAGTAAACCAGAATATCATCGATAAAGACTACAACAAAAAGGTCTAGGTAAGGCTGGAACGTACGGTTCATCAAATCCATGAACTTTGCAGGCGCGTTCGTCAACCCAAAAGGCATCACAGTGAACTCGTAGTGCCCATACCTCGTCCTAAACGCAGTTTTTGCAATATCAGGCTCAAAAATCCTCAGTTGATGGTATCCTGATCGTAGGTCTATCTTTCAGAAAATACCGTATCGTCAATTCTGGGAAGTGGGTATCGATTCTTGATCGTAATCTTGTTCTACTCGCGGTAGTCGATGCACAGTCTCATACTACCATCCTTCTTCCTTACAAACAAAACAGGAGCACCCCAAGGCGATACAGTCAGACGTATGTATCCCTTTTGTAACAAGTCCTCTAGTTGTGTTTTCAGTTCCTTCATCTCAGCAGGTGTCATACGGTACGGTGCTTTCGAAATTGGTGCAGATCTTAGAGCAAGCTCGACCGTAAAGTCGATAATGCGTTGCGGAGGCATTCCGGGAATCTCTTCGAGAAACACGTCAGCATACTCGGAAACTACAGGAATAGGTTGAGAAGCTTCGTTCTCGCGGCTCGTATCCACCACATGACATAGGTAAATCGCTTCACCCTTAGTCACGCTTCATCGTTGCCATCACCTTCAGCTTAGGCTTGACCACCACTCCTCGGTAAGTGATCCTCTTACCTTTAGGTCCACGTAGCGACACACGTTGCTCGTAACACTCTAACTTAGCCCTATACTTGACTAACCAATCCATTCCCAAAATCACATCAAAGTCCTTCAATTCCATCTGAATCAAGTCCGCGGGTAATTCGGAACCAGCTATCCTAATCGAACACTTTTCATACAACGCTTTACAATTAACTATGGATCCATCTGGCATCCTCATATTTATACTATACACAGAACTAGGTTCTAATCCTATCTTAGATGCAAAGCACTTAGAAAGTACAGAATGCGTCGCACCACTATCAAACAAAACAAAAGCGGAAAAAGAATTAACAAGAAAAGTACCAGTGATCACGTTCGGGTTTGCTTCTGCTTCATTGCGATTCATCACAAAAATTCGGCCATTAACCCCTCTATTGTTGTTGTTGTTGTTGTTGTTCGGCACGGGATTAGCAGTAGCAGGAGCTTGAACTTGGTTGTTCACAGCAGGAGCAGCATTGTTGCGGTGGTTGTTGTTGTTGTAACCGCCGTTTCCACGGTAGTTACCACCATTACCACGATAGCCATTTTTATTCCCACCACGATTATAGTTGTTATCGCGGTTCTGCCCATTACCATTCCTGCTTTTGCTCCAGCATTGAGAAGCTTTGTGACCCGGTTTGTTGTACTCATAGCATTGCAACACGTCTCGGCAGTTCTTACCAGCATGCGTCTTGTTACTGCGAGTACAAGGCGTATTCCTTCTAGCCATTATCGTAGCCCGATGACTATTCGAGTCACGATTCCTATTCGCATTGTTCGACCACCTTGGTAGTTGTTGTTGCCATTCGGCCTTGGCCTCTTGTCGCCATTGTTCAACTGCGATGGATTGCCTTCGTCGCGCTTGTTCTTTCCCAAATGTGTGTCACGACGTCCAACAATCCTCTCCTGATTCAGGGCCTTGTCATAAGATTCCTGAAAAGTGATAGATTGTCCAGCGACAAAACGTTGAATGTCCCATTTCAGTCCATCCTCAAACCTTTCGATTCGCTAGGCTTCAGTTGTCAGCAGATTAGGAGCAAAGATAGCAAGCTCGTTGAACTTGGCAGCATACTCGGCCACAGACAGCTTGTCTTGGCTTAACCCTTCGAACTCGCGCTGCTTAAGGCGTCGTAGGGCACTAGGATAAAATCTAGCACGAATGGATACCTTAAAGCGATCCCAATTAAAGTTCGGCGTTGCAAGCAAGTCTGTTCGCACATCGTTCCACCACTTGTTAGCTTCTCCCTTCAGATAGTACGTTGCAGAGCTAACCTTCAGGTTGTTAGGCCGACTCGTAGCCAGGAACAACTTTTCGAACTCAATGATCCATGTTTCCAGCTTCGTTGGATCAGCACCACCTTCGAACGTAGGAGGTTTAAGAGCATCAAAATCTCGGAAACTACGCGCTGCAGAGGCTTGTGCGGTTTCGATCTCTTCTCTTGGCGTGCCATTTGCCGTGCCATGATCTCGACCACATCGGGCAGACCATCCTCGAGTCTAGCGATTCTATCGGCGTTGGTTGTCATTTTGCGAATCTGAGAATATAAAAGTAATGGTATGAACACTATTCACAAATTTTGTACATCTCGACCCATTAAGGTCTAATTGAGAGAAATAGGTTGTAATTGAAACCTTTCTCTTAACATTTGGCATATAGCATATAAGTTTCGATAATCGACCTTATATCGTAGGTCTAAGCAACATATTTGCTTTATTGTTCTCAGTTCTCATGCACAATAGTTTGATAGGCATGTAATACACTTTAGACATGTAAGTTTCACATGAGTAGACAAAGATGTTCATAATGCACATAAAGAGGCTCCATACTATTTTAATAGGGAAATAGATAATCACACTTAATCATATCGATATGCTTTAGCACTTGGCTCACAAGAGAGTTGATAATGCTCAACAAAAAATTTGCCATAAATTTCGTCATGGATTTCCCATCATGTCATGCCCAACGATTGCCTTTGCCGTACTTCCCATCGTTGATGTAGCTCTCAATACCACATCATCATACTTCTCCTTGAGACCTCTCCGAGGATGCAGGTTGGGTAAGCCAGCTAGTAAGAGTTCTACCCAGAAACCTTGGTGTATCCTCGTACAGTTCTCATATTCGTATCGCTCAATCGTAGTGAATGCGCGATCGATGTAGTCACGGATGTCATTCAGCTCGGCATCAGTGGTAAAGAAAGGCTCCACAGGAGGAGACACATCAGCAGTAGGCGATGGAGGTGCAGAGTTTTTGTCGCTTGTATCACCAATATCCTCTAAGTCTGGCATGCTAGGTGAATCAGGGACACCAGCTCCATACTCGAATCGCATCTCTAGATCTACAGAGTTAGGCTCAACACTTGGCTCGTCAGCAGGAGCATCTTCAGCTTGAGGTTCAGACTCCGTAGGTTCCTCTTCAGGATCAGGATCCTCGTCAACTTCCAAATCGTGATTAGGCTCTATTGGAACGTCATCGTCACGAGCATCAGGCGTGGGTTGGTCCACCTCATGAGCGCCATTGCTTTGCGCCACAAGGGCAGTCGCGGCCTCGTCACGCTCGTCGTGCGTTGGTTCGCTATCGGAGATGTCTACATACTCCACCTCGTGCTCAGGTGCAACGATCATCGCTCGCGGTTTTCTACCTCTAGTCGACTTCATCGCAGTCAAACGAGTAATTGCCATCTACAAAAGGGCAATCAAACAATAAGAACATTTAAATAACAATTAAGGTGATTTGAAGTAATCTTTTTTAATTCAATTATTAAACTTATGCTACCTTTTAAACCTAGGGCTCTGATACCATTTGTAACACCCCCGAATTCGCAACGATTTCCAGGGAACTATCGACGCCGTTGTCCATGACTCGACACCACTGAACCGTCACGGACCCAAGGGTAGGTTACTGCAACATTTATCACTAAGGAGTAAATGCTAAGCAGAAAGGGAAACTAGTTATCAAAGGAAGCATCTAAACAAATTAAACATAAATATCAGAGTTGTCTATCCAGCGGTCTTAAGTCCATTATAGTTTTATTACAACTTTGCCTTCAAGGGCATAAACTAAAAATCCCAAATATCCAAAGTAACCAATATTCAATAGTTCTAACGAAATGGCCCACATTCAACCTTCTAGCAAAACGTCCTCACTCAGCTACACCTGCACTTTGGTTTCCGTGACGGAAACAAGGTACAGAAGAAAAAGAGAAGAAACAAAAGAAAACAAAAATCAGTTAAACTGAGTAAATGTCATCCATACCCAGTAAAAACACTTTCGCAAATCTTACCTGGGTTTTAGAAGAATCATTGAAATTCATTTTCATGCACAAGTAGTCATACAATCAAGCACACGCATACTAAATATTCAATTACATGCAATTCTTGCATTAGTGATCATTCAAACACAAATAGATAAACCATCTTGATTAGAGTAATAAGAGAGCGAATAGAACAGCGATTACCCATACTGTTCATAGATAGATATAGACATACCATGAACTTACTCTAGTGTATACTCACACTACCTCTAACATAATAATCGATATGTAGAGAAATAAACAATGGGGAATGATCCGTCCCAAACACACTACGAGATGTCCATAAAAGTAACTTGGGAATCATGCATCCATAGACTACATCAAATAGATAAGTATCGATAGCTCAACCACTCCTACGGATCCATTAGGAGTCGTATTCTCATTTATAATTCAATTCACATACTTGCATTGATTGACCTAGTGGTACAACAAGACCACGACATACTACTTCATTTCATGCTCATGATAATGAATAATAATAATAATAACAACATATATGCATATTAACATAAACATGCTTCATATACGTTTAACGAAATTTCGGCAGCACTTCGGCAGTAAATCATTTTATCCAAAAATTACACTTTCACAATTAACATCCAACAAATATCATAGGTGCTCATTAGCACTCAATAATAACCCATTCCAAATAGCACAGATTATTATATCATAATAATATTAAAATTCAACATCGCCATAATTAAACATAAAATTAGCCTATGAACTACTACCTCCGTTCCACAACAATAACAACATTTACTTTTGGCACATAGACCAATGCACTCTCTTTTTGGTTGAGACATTCTTATTATACCCTTTGATTAATGAGGGAGTGGGGTAGATGAAAGGAAATAAAGTCATTTAAATGGGGGGTATAATAGTATTTTCCATCAAAAAAGTTTACTAAAGTAAGAAATGTTGTTTTTTCTATGAATCATCCATTTTAGGTATATGTTGTTATTGTTGTGAAACGGAGGTAGTAATTAATTAACGAAACCTCATAAACTTCTCATATTTATTATAATCATATTTACAGCGAAGAATATAATTATAAATTTAATAATTAACGACGATATAATTTAATCATGCTTCGCATATTAAATTCACAAATAATTATCAATTAGCACATAACACATCAAAATAGTTGTGATGGGGCTCTGGAAAGATTATCTAACAAACGCTCACTACGCAATAGATAACTTGGCTAATCACAACCCGATCACGCTTGTCCGTTTGGTCCTAATTAAAAATAATTACCGAGACATAGTTAGTAAATACGAAAATCCAAACAGTACTGAAACTGTAAACTAATATTTTTATTAAATTCCTTGATTTATTCCAACTAATCTAGGCTTTTGAAAATCCGGATTCGGACTCCGAACGAGTACAGACAAATAAAAATAATTATTGAAAAATACTGAAAATACGAAATTAATTAAAACGAAAATACAAAATTCGAAACCCTAGCTTATTGTGCAAGTCTCGACCACGGTTACCTACAAGCGGACCCATGGTCGGACCCATCAGCACCATCACCACCCACCTGACCACCGTGGTCGGTGGTGGTGGCTCGCCGGCGACCGGCGGCCAGGAGAGAGAAAGAGAGAGAGTTTGCGAGAGAGGGAGAGAACGAGAGAGAGAGAGAGAGAGAGAGAGAGAGAGAGAGAGAGAGAGAGAGAGAGAGAGAGAGAGAGAGAGAGAGAGAGAAGGGGGAGGGGCCACGGGGCCTCCACGGCGTCGGCCGCCTGCCGGCGACCACCCAGGCGCGGCAACGGCTCGACAGCCGTGTCTTCGCGAAATAGGGGACAGGGAGAGAAACAGGGGCGAGAGAGAGAGGGAGAAAGAGAGAGAAAGGAAGAGAGAGAAGAGGGAGGGCTCACCGGCGTGGCCTCCGGGCGGTTCTCCGGCGACGGGCGGCAGCAAGGGGGAGGGGGAAGAGAGTGTGTGTGAGGCAGAGAGAGAGAGAGAGAGAGAGAGAGAGAGAGAGAGAGAGAGAGAGAGAGAGAGAGAGAGAGAGAGAGAGAGAGAGTGTGTGTCGTGTGTGAGGAGAGAGAAAGAGAGAGAGCCTGGGTTTTTGGCTCAGTTCTGTAAACTGATCAATTGACCCATCTCTTAGCTTATATAGGTGCGAGTCAAGGAAAGTCAAACCCTACTAGAATTAGGATTATTTTCTGATTTAATAATTAATTAAAACACAATTAAAACTAATTAAATGTTAATTAAAACTAATTAAAACAATATGAATAAGTCTTATTCATATACAAAACCATTTTAATTAAATCCCTCAATTTGATAATTATAAATCCCGAAATCCCCATAATAATAATTAATATTATCATGCCTTAATTTGAGTAAATCGAATCGTTAAATAAATATAAGATTTAAATCTTCGAAACTATTTATAAATGAATTATAAATTGATATTATAATTATAGAAAATATTGGAGTATCACACTAGGCATCAAAAGGAGCTTCTAAGGAACTAATTAATCTAAAACAAAAAATATCAGAGTTGTCTATATAGTGAGCTAAAACCATTAAACCAAATTTATTACAACTTGCCTTCAAGGGCTTAAACCAATATAAAATCTCAACGATCTAAATGGAGTAGAAATAGTTCTATCAATCGACTCCAACTCTAACCTTCCAAGCTGTACGTCCTCAATCAACTAAACCTGCACTTTTGTTTCCGTGACGTAAATAAAAATACAGAAGAAATGAAAAGAAACAAAAGAGAAACAAAAATAAGACAAATTGAATAAACTTCTTCTGTATCTAGTAAAAACATTTCGCAAACCTTACCTGAGGTTTTAGAAGAATTATTGAAATTCATTTGCATACGCACATAAGCAGATAATCAAGCATACGCATAACGACATTCTTTTACATACAATTCTTGTATAGTGATCATACGAAATACGACATAGACAATCCCTCTTGATTAGAGAGATGTAAGAGAGCTTATAAAACATCGATTACCCATACTGTTTATCGAAGATACAATCACGCCATGGACTTAATGACTCTAGTGTATACACTACCTCTAGTACTTACACGAGCCTAGAGGACTTCATAAATGGGGAATGATCCGTCCCAGACACACTGTGAGGTGTCCATAAGTAACTTGGGAATCACGCATCCCTTGAACTACACCATTAGGTGCAATGCCGATTGCTCGATTACTCCTAGGGATCCATTAGGAGTCTTACCTTTCATTTAATTCAATTCACATAATTTGCATTGGTTGACATAAGTGGTACTACAAGAGCACGACTTACTAATTCATTTCATGCTCTAGATAGTGAATAGTAATTAACGACAATAATGATAATTCAATACGATGAGAATTAAACATGCTTTAATTCAATAACGACGATAATTCAATAATGATGACAAGTAATGTCTAGCACAATTTCGGCAGCACTTCTGCAGGGTAATATGATATCCAAAAATTCACAATTCATCCAAGACATTCAACGATAATATATATGTGCTCACTAGCACTCAATAATACTGATACCAATTAGCACTTATTTAATAGCATAGTAATATTAATAATTCACCATTCAACAATTGTCCAATAATTATCATATGGACTAATTAATTCCCAAAACATGATAACATCAACATGCTAGTTATAAATCATATTTTACAGAAGTGAATTATGCTTAATAACTTCATAATAACGACGATATAATTTAATCATGCTTTGCATTTTAAATTCACAACAAATTCCCAATTAGCACATAACACATCAAAATAGTTTTTATGGGGATTTGGAAGAAGGTAGGTATGAGCGCTTACCACTAATACGCTACCAACAGTAAGTATGCTCCAACCAATCGACAATAATCACGCTTGCTCGTTAGGTCCTAATTAAAAAAAATTACCGAATCAGGATTAATTAAATACGAAAATACAAACAGTAACGAAATATTGATCTGACATTTTTATTAAATTTCTTGATTTATTTCAACCAATCTAGGCTTTTGAAAATCAGAATTTTGATTCCGAATGAGTACAGAAAATTAAAACATTAAATCAAAAATACTGAAAATCGAATTAATAATTACGAAAAATATAAAAACGAAACCCTAACTTCAAAACTAGGTCTAGGTCACGGGTACCCATGCATGGGACCCCTGACCCGACCCATCATCACCACCACCACACACTGGCCACCATGGCCGGTGGTGGTGGTCGCCGGAGCGCCGGCGACGAGAGGAGAGAGAACAAGAGTGCGAAGAGAGAGAACGAGAGAGAGAAGAGATGAGAGAAGAAGGGGGCGGGGGATGGCTGACCGCCTTCCGGTCCCCACCTAGGCGTCGGCCCAGTGGTCCGACGGTGGTCCAGCGACGAGGAGGCCGCGCGAGGGGCGTGTGAAGGGAGACCCGCGGGGACAGAGAAAGGGAAAAAGAAAGAGAAAGAGAGAGGGGGAAGGAGAGGTTACCTCCGGCGGGGGTTCTCCGGCGAGGTGACCGTCGATGGAGTGCGAGAGGAGAGAGAAAGAGAGCTCGGGAGAGGGAAGAGAGAGAGAAGGCCGTGAGGGAGAGAGAGAGGACGGGTGAGAGAGAGAGAGAGGACGGGTGAGAGAGAGAGAGAGTGTGTGTGAGGGTTTTTGGCTCAGTTTGCAAAACTGACTAATTGTCTCACCCTTGTCCTTATATAGGCCCTTAGTCAACCCAAGTCAAAGACTACTATGTTTAGGAATTTATTTAATAATTTTCTGATTTAAAAAGCTGATTAAAACTAATTAAAACTTATATGAATAATTCTTATTCATATATAAAATATTTTAATTAAACTCCCCAAAATTAATAAATGCAATTTATGAAAGTCCCATAATAATAATTAATATTATTATGGCTTTAATTAAATAAATCGGATCCTTAAATGAATATACAATTAAAATCTCCGAAACTATTTATACACCATTTATAATACGATTTAATTTACGAACTATTAATAAATCATTTATAAATCGATATAATAATTACAGAAAATATTGGGGTATCACAGTAATGAGCAGAACCGCGATAACAATTAGAATCGTGGTGGTAATAATAATGGCTATCGTGGTAATGGTGGTAACTACCGTGGAAACGGGGGTTACAACAACAACAACAACCGCAACAATGCTGCTCCTGCTGTGAACAACCAAGTACAAGCTCCTGCAACTGCTAATCCCGCGCCGAACAACAACAACAATAGATGGGTTAATGGCAGAATTTTTCTGATGAATCGCAATGAGGCAGAAGCAAACTCGAACGTGATTGCTGGTACTTTTCTTGTTAATTCTTTTCCCGCTTTTGTTTTGTTTGATAGTGGTGCACCGCATTCTTTTCTTTCTAAGAACTTTGCATGTAAGATAGGCCTAGAACCTCGTTCAGTGTATAGGGCGAACATTACGATGCCAAATGGGGTGAAAGTTAATTGTAATTCATTGTACGAGAAGTGTTCGATTAAGATCGCTGGTTCCGAGCTACCTGCAGATTTGATTCAGTTCGAATTGGGTGATTTTGATGTTATTTCGGGAATGAATTGGTTGTACAAGTATGGGGCTAAAATAGAGTGGTTCGAACAACGCGTTTCTTTGCGAGGACCTAAAGGTAAGAGGATCACTTATCGAGTAGTTGTGGTCAAGCCTAAGCTGAAGGTGATGGCGACTATGAAGGTTAAAGAGTGCATGACTAAGGGTGAAGCAATTTACCTTTGTCATGTGGTGGATACGAGTCGCAAGATGGAAGATCCGCAGCCTATTCCTGTAGGTTTCTGAGTACGCTGATGTATTTCCCGAATAGATTCCCTGAATGCCTCCACAACGCATAATCGACATTGCGATCGACTTAGCTCCAGGTTCTGCACCAATTTCGAAAGCACCGTATCGTATGGCACCTGCTGAGATGAAGGAACTGAAAACACAACTAGAGGACTTGTCAGGAAAGGGATACGTACATCCGAGTGTATCGCCTTGGGGTGCTCCTGTTTTGTTTGTACGGAAGAAGGATGGTAGTATGAGACTGTGCATTGACTACCGCGAGTTGAACAAGATCACGATTAAGAATAGATACCCACTTCCCAGAATTGACGATCTGTTTGACCAACTGCGTGGTGCGTCTATTTTTTCAAAGATAGACCTATAATCAGGATACCATCAGTTGAGGATTTCTGAGCCTGATATTGCGAAGACCGCGTTTAGAACAAGATATGGGCACTACGAGTTCACTGTGATGCCTTTTGGGTTGATGAATGCGCCTGCAAAATTTATGGACTTGATGAACCGTACCTTCTAGCCTTACCTAGACCAGTTTGTTGTAGTCTTTATCGATGATATTCTGGTTTACTCGAAGAACGTTGAGGAGCATTAGCAACATTTACGTACTGTCTTGGAGATTTTGCGAAGACATCAACTTTACGCCAAGTTATCTAAGTGTGATTTTTGGTTAGACATTGTATCTTTCTTAGGACACGTGGTGTCTAAGGATGGTGTAGCCGTAGATCCAAAAAAGATTCGAGCTGTTACAGATTGGCCTAGACCGATGACCGTGACCGAAGTTCGGAGTTTTCTTGGACTTACTGGCTACTATAGACGATTTGTAGAAGGTTTTTCAAATATTGCGTACCCAATCACAAATTTGATGAATAAAATGACAAAGTTTGTATGGTCCGACAAGTGTGAGACTGCTTTTCAAGAGTTAAAGAAACGTCTTACGAGTGCACCTATTTTGTCATTGCCGTCAGGAACAGAAGGATATGAGGTCTACAGTGACGCGTCTACGCATGGCTTAGGTTGTGTTTTGATGCAACATGGAAAGGTCATGGCTTACGCCTCACGACAACTGAAGAAGCACGAAGATAACTATCCTACGTACGATCTAGAACTTGTTGCTGTCGTATTTGCATTGAAGATTTGGTGACACTATTTGTATGGTTCCGCAGTCAAGATGTTCACTGATCACAAGAGTCTCAAGTATATCTTTACGCAGAAAGAATTGAACATGCGCCAAAGGAGATGGTTAGAACTTCTGACGGAGTACGACATTGATATCCAGTACCATGAGGGTAAAGCAAATGTAGTCGCTGATGCTTTAAGTAGGAAGACTCGACATACCTTAAACACTGCTTTAGTGCTTCCTAAGGAAGTCATATGTGACTTACAAAGTCTCGAGGTGGAGATTGTGTTTCAAGGTGACGTTCAACGTACCTTAGCACATATGACTGTTCGACCAACGTTGCTAGAGGAGATCAAAGATAGACAGAGTGGTGATGAGGATTTTCAGCGGATTCTAAACCACAAAGACGAGGGTAGGTCCGAAGACTTCACTTTAGGCCAAGATGGAATTTTGAGATTTTGAGAACGTGTTTGCGTACCCAATGACCCAGTTATCAAAAGTCAAATTCTGGGTGAAGCTCATAATACGCCGTATTCTGTGCATCCTGGTGGAGACAAGCTTTACAAAGATCTTCGCCAAGTGTTCTGGTGGAAGGGAATGAAACAAGAAGTCGCTGAGTTCGTGGCGAAATGTTTGACATGTCAAAAGGTCAAGATCGAGCACAAAAGACCGGTGGAATGGTATAATCACTGAAAGTTCCTACTTCGAAAATGGAATTATATTTCTATGGATTTTGTCATGGGTTTACCTTTGACACAGAAGAAGAAGAACGCCATATGGGTGGTTGTAGATCGTTTGATGAAGGTCGCGAGATTCATCCTTATGCACAACACATGGGAAATGGAGAAACTGGCTGATGCGTATGTCAAGGAAGTCATGAGACTTCATGGTGTACCTGAAGATATTGTTTCTGATAGAGACTCGAGATTTCTCTCTCACTTCTGGCAGAAATTACAAGAAGCTTTTGGAAGCAAATTAAAGTTTAGTACCTCTTTTCATCGTGCAACAGATGGTTAGACGGAAAAAACAATCCAGACTTTAGAGGATATGCTTCGAGTGTGTGCCCTCGAATATCAAGGTTCGTGGGATAAACACATTCCATTGATCGAATTTTCTTACAACAATAGCTATCATTCGAGCATCAATCGAGCACCATATGAAGCTTTGTATGGTAGGAAGTGTAGATTGCCTGTATGTTGGAACGACATTAGCGAGACTGCAGTTTTAGGTCCTGACATGATCCAGCAGACTGTCGAAATTGTAAAGGTGATTCAAACGAAGATGCGAAGTGCACAAGATCGCCAGAAATCGTATGCAGATAGAGGTCGTAGACCTGGAGAATTTGAGGTGGGAAGCAAGATACTTTTACTAGTATCTTCTACCAAGGGCGTTATGCATTTTGCTCGTAAGGGGAAATTGAGTCCTCGTTACATTGGACCTTACGAGATCCTAAAGGATTGGCGAGGTTGCTTATGATTTACCTTTGCCTGTGGAACTTGAAAAAGTCCACAATGTGTTTCATGTCTCTCAATTGAAACGATACGTACATGATCCAACTCATGTCGTTCAACCTGAAACGATCGAACTGGATGAGAGTTTGACGTATGAAGAACGCCCAACAAGATCACTGACCGCAAAGAGCACTCGACTCGTACAAAGACTATTCCGATTGTGAAATTTATTTGGCCCCGTCATGGTCAAGAAGAGGCAACATGGGAAGCTTAATCTATGATGCGTGAGAAGTACCCATAACTCTTTATCGAAGGTACTAATTCCATTTAAGTTTCGGGACGAAACCCTTATTAAGGAGGATAGAATGTCACACCTAGTAATTTCGTGTTTTGTTTACCGCATTGCACGAGTTGCATGTTCTAGCGTTGCATGTTGCATTGCTAATCGACATAGATCACAACCGTAGTACACGCATTGCATTGTCATTGTCCTAAAATCGTTTTATACCTTCGTATGGGTAAACTCGTTTCGTCGTTGAGAAGTGATTACTTCATGTTCAAGTTTCGGGACGAAACTTCTTTTAAGCAGGGTAGAATGTGAGACCCCAATATTTTCTATAATTATAATATCGATTTATAATTCATTTATAAATAGTTTCGGAGATTTAAATCGTATATTTATATAACGATTCGATTAATCAAATTAAGCCATAATAATTTTAATTATTACTATGGGAATTTCGTGATTTATAGGTATCAAATTGAGGGATTTAATTAAAATGGGTTTGTATATGAATAAGGTTTATTCATATTGTTTTAATTAGTTTTAATTAGCATTTAATTGGTTTTAATTGTTTTTACTTAGCAACTAAATTCGAAAATTAATCCTAGCTATGTTTAGTAGGTTTTGACTTTCATTGACTAGGTACCTATATAAGCTATGAGGTGGGCCAGTTGATCAGTTTGCAAAAACTTAGCCAAAACCTCACAAGTTCTCTCTCTCTCTCTCTCTCTCTCTCTCTCTCTCTCTCTCTCACGGCACTCTCTCTCCTCTCTCTCTTCCTCACCCAACTCTCTCTCTCTCGGCCTCACGCACACACACACTCTCTCTCCTCCCTTGCTGCCGCCGCATGTCGCCGGAGAAGCCTCTCTCCTCCCTCTATTCCTCTCTCTCTCTTCCCTTCTCGCTCTCCCCGTGCTCTGTTTTCCCCCACCCTTGTTTTGCTGAGCTGCGACTGTCGCTTCACCGCAGCGCCACCAGGCCGCACCTGGGTGGTCGCCGGCGAGTGGCCGACATGGCGGGGTCCTCCCCGTCGCTCCTCCCTCTCTCAGTCGCACTATCTCTCTCTCTCTCGCAATTCTTCTCTCCCTCTCTCTCGCGATTTCTCTCGCTTTCTCTCTACTCCGTCGCCGATGCTCCAGCGAGCCACCGCCGACCATGGTGGTCGGTGGGTGGTGGTCTTGGTG
The DNA here is from genome assembly GCA_038025085.1 of Tetragonia tetragonoides. NCBI lineage: Eukaryota > Viridiplantae > Streptophyta > Magnoliopsida > Caryophyllales > Aizoaceae > Tetragonia > Tetragonia tetragonoides. The sequence continues at coordinate 30,382,788 of CM076152.1, read as the reverse complement.
ATGGTCTAGGTCGTGGGTCACCATGCTTGGTGTATCATGGCCTAGACTCAAAAAACCGATTAGGGTTTCGTTTAATAATTTCGTTTTAATTAATTTCGTTTTTTTCAGTATTTTTCAATAATTCTTTTTATTTTTCTGTGCTCGTTTGGAGTTCGAATCCGGATTTTCAAAAGCCTATATTGGTTGAAATACAAGAAATTTAATAAAAATATTACTTTACAGTTTCAGTACTATTTGGATTTTTGTATTTGTTGATTATATCTCGGTAATTATTTTTAATTAGGACCAAACGGACAAGCGTGAACGTTGTGACTAGCAAGGTTACCTACTGCATAGTGAGCATTTTTTAGGTAAGCGATTGTCCCAACCTCTTTCCAAAGCCCCATCAAAGCTATTTTGATGTGTTATGTGCTAATTGATAAATTATTGTGAATTTAATATGCGAAGCATGATTAAATTATATCGTCGTTAATTATGAGAATTAGAAATATATTCTTCGCTGTAAATATGAATTATATTGAGTATGATAAGTTTATGAAGTTTCGTTAATTAATTAGTTCATATGCGCGCTAATTATTGAGCATGAATGGCGATATTGAATTTCTAATATTATTATGATAAGGAGCATTTTGCTGAAACTATTGGAGTTTCTAGGGGTGAACTTCCCTTTAAGTATCTTGGTGTTCCATTGTCGTCCAAGAAATTGACAGTAATGCAATGCAAGCCACTGGTTGACAAAATTGTGGCTCGAATCAATTGTTGGACTTCTAAGTTCTTGACATACGGAGGGAGATTACAGTTAATAAATAGCGTGCTCTTTGGGATCCAAACATATTGGTCTCAGATTTTTCTATTGCCAAAGAAGATCACAAAACTAGTTGTTGCAGCATGCAGAACATTTCTATTGACAGGTCAGCCTTCTACTTCCAAAAGGGCCCTTATTGCTTGGGACAGGTTATGTACACCCCTTCAATATGGGGGTTTGAATATCATTGATATTGACAAATGGAACAAAGCTGCAATTTGCAAGATGCTATGGGCTCTTGCTCAGAAAAAAGATAGATTATGGATTATTTGGATACATTCTTATTACTTGAAGAATTCCTCTGTTCTGACAGCCACAATCCCAGCACAAGCTAGCTGGATTGTGAGGAAAATCATTGAAAGCAGGGATTACTTGGGTAGTGCAGATGAAGCAGCGGCAAAACTGAAGCTATTTACACATAATGGGAAATTCAGTATAAAAAATACTTATCAATCTCTTTCCCCTGCACTTCCTCCTGTCCCTTGGAAGAGAATTATCCTTATGCCAGGTATAATACCTAGACATCGGTTCATTCTATGGTTGGCTTTACATGGAAGGTTGAACACCGTAAAGAGGTGTGCTGTGTGGGGACTGCAGGTTCCCTTGATCTGTTCCTTATGCAATTCTGGAGCAGAAGAAAACATGGAACATTTGTTCTTCAATTGCTCTTACTCTAAGCAAATCTGGTCGAACTTGCTGTCATGGTATGGTGTTATGAGAAGCCCTGCTGGCTGGCAAGAGGAAGTTGAGTGGATGCAACACAGAGCCAAAAGCCATAAGCCTCATATCTGTGTCCTTACTTTCTTGTTCTCTGCAGCAGTATACCACATATGGATAGCAAGAAATAATGTGCGATTTCAGAAGCAACGAGACTCTCAGCAGGAGGTTGTCACAAAAATTGTTCGTGAACTGCATATTAGAGGAGCTTTATTCAGTAGATGGCAGTCAATGTTGTCCAAGCTTAATAGCTATCCTAAGTTGTAGCTTGCTGTATGCTCCTAGTATGATGATGTAGAGCCTTGTACCCTTCCTAGAAGGTGCCAAGGCACCTACAACTGATAGTTGATGCATTAAGCAAAATCAATGTTTGTATGTGAGTCTGGTTGGTTGAGTCAAAAGCCACCAGTTGTACTTAAATAGTTTATCTTGGTTAATAAAATTTCTTTTTATTGCCAAAAAAAATATTATTATGATATAATATACGTGTTATTTGGAATGGGCTATTATTGAGTGCTAATGAGCACCTATTATACTTGGATGGATTATTTATTGGAAGTGTAATTTTTGGATATCATGATTTACTGCCGAAGTGCTGCCGAAATTTCGTTAGACATATGTGAAGCATGATTTTGATAATATGCATTAATGTCATTATCGTCATTATTATTATTCATTATCATGAGCATGAAATAAAGTAGTATGTCGTGGTCTTGTTGTACCACTAGGTCAATTAATGCAAGTATGTGAATTAAATTATAAATGAGAATAAGACTCCTAATGGATCCCTAGGAGTAGTCGAGCTATCGAGATTTATCTAATTGATATAGTCTAGGGATGCGTGATTCCCAGGTTACTTTTATGGACAACTCGTAGTATGTTCGGGATGGATCATTCCACATTGTTTAATTCTCTACGTATCGATTATTATATTAGAGATAGTGTGAGTATACACTAGAGTAAGTCCATGGCATGTCTATATCTATCTATGAACAGTATGGGTAATCGCTGTTCAATTCGCTCTCTTATTACTCTAATCAAGATTGTTTATCTGTTTGTATTCGAATGATCACTAAAGCAAGAATTGCATGTAATTGAACATTGAGTATGTGTGTGCTTGATTGTATGACTACTTGTGCATGCAAATGAATTTCAATGATTCTTCTAAAACTCAGGTAAGGTTTGTGAAAGTGTTTTTACTGGGTATGGACGATGTTTATTCAGTTTATCTGATTTTTGTTTTTCTTTTGTTTCTTCTCTTTTCTTTTGTACCTTGTTTCTGTCACAGAAACCAAAGTGCAGGTGTTGATGAGTGAGGACGAATAGTTTGAAGTTTGATTATAGGCTTGTTCTCTAGTCTTCTGATTTATTTGGATTATTGGGATTTTTGGTTTGTGTCCTTGAAGGCAAAGTTGTAATAAGACTTTAATGGACTTAAGATCACTTGATAGACAAATTGATATTAATGTTTAATTTCTTTTAGATGCTTCCTTTGATACCTAGTTCTCCTTTCTGCTTAGCATTTATTCCTTAAAGAAAAAGGTTGCAGTAACGCCTTTGGATTTGTGACGGTTCGGCAGTGTCGAGTCGTGTATTGCGACGTCGATAGTACCCGGGAAATCGTTGCGAATTCGGGGGTGTTACAACGACCTCTGTTATAAATTGAACCTTGAAGATATAAGATCTAAGGGCATGAATTACACTTGGTGTAATAAACATGAATTGCAGGATCAAGTCTACAACAAAATTGACAGGGTATTAGGTAATTTTGAATGGACTTCCACATACCCTAGTACTGAGGCTGATTTCTTGGCACCATACGTGTCTGGTCATTCACCTGCTAGTATTGATATTCAACCTGAGCCTCAAACAGAGAGGAAATCATTTAGGTTTTTTAATCTGTGGACAAAGGCACCAGACTACAAGCAGATTATTAGTGATGGCTGGAAATTTGAGGGACAAGGATCAAAACTGTTTTGTGTAACACAAAAGCATAAGAATGTCAAGCAAGATATAAAGAGCTCATCTCTATATTGTCCCCACTTTGAAGATCAGAAGCTGTAAAAAGCTCATAAAGCCCTACTTACCACTCAAGAGTTGCTGGCAAGTGACAAGTTCAATGCTGATTTGGTCACTAGAGAACAGGAAAATCTGGAAACCTTGCAGAAACTCCATGATCAAGAAGAGCTTATTCTTAAACAGAGAAATCCAGAATATCTTGGATTATTGAAGAAGATGGCAATACTAGATACTTTCACGTTTGTGTGAAAAGTAGGAGGGCTTACAATAAGTTCACATCTATCTACAATGCCAATGATGTGAAAATCACTCAAATTGATGAAGTGAAGTATGAATTTCAAAATTTCTTCACCAACATGATGGGCTCTTGTAATGTGGAGATACCCTCCATTGACCTAGATATCATGAAGAATGACCCATTGCTGACTGTGGAGCAACAGATTGCTCTTTGTGCTGAGTTCACACCACGAGAGATAAAAGCAGCATTATGGAAGATAGATAATGACAAAGCTCCGGGCCCTAATAGTTATACAGCAGGCTTTTATAATAGATCTTGGGATATTATTGGCCACGACATTGTTCAGGCTATAATAAGCACGCTAGCATCAGGTAGTATTCTGAAATCTCTCAACTGCACTTTTGTAACACTAGTACCTAAGAAACCTAACCCAACTTATGTTAGTGACTATAGGCCTAAAGCTTTTTGTATTGTTTTGTACAAGATCTTGTCAAAAAAATTAGCTAATAGGCTCAGTACAGTCCTACATGATGTTATACATATGGAGCAATCTGCGTTTATTAAGGGTAGGTTCATTGGTGATAATATTATCCTTGCACATGAATTGATCAAGCACTATGGAAGAAAGGGTCTCTCACCTAGATGCATTCTAAAAATTGATCTCCGGAAAGCCTATGATTCTCTTGAATGGGTTTTCCTGGAACAAGTTATGCTAGGACTTCAATGTCCTGTAAAGTTTGTAAACTGGATTAAAATGTGCTGCTAAACTGTGAGTTACTCCATCTTGTTCAATGGAACCCCTATGACTCCCTTCTTTGCTAAAAAGGGACTGAGGTAAGGAGACCCCTTATCTCCTTACCTTTTTGTGATTGCTATGGATTATCTGTCCAGATTTTTGAGGGGACTTCAGACTGAGCCAAACTTCAAGTACCATCCCAGATGCAAAAGTTTTCTTTGGTGCACTGTATCTTTGTAGATGACCTTCTCATGTTCTCAAGAGGTGATACACAGTCTGTAGCTATGTTGTTCGAGAAATTTGAGCTACTCTTTGTTTGTTCTGATCTCAAGGCTAATGAACAAAGTCAAAAATATACTTTGGTGGAGTTACTGATGAAGATAGGCAAGCCATCTTTGACAGAATGAACATGAAAGAGGGAATACTTCCCTTTAGGTACCTAGGAGTTCCTCTCACCTCAAAGAGACTCCAGATTCATCATTATGATCCTCTGGTACAGAAAGTAACTGAAAGAATACAGTCATGGACTTCTAAATTCCTATCTTCTGGCAAGTTACAGCTTATTAAAGCTGTGCTATTCTCACTTCAGAATTTCTGGTCGCAATTCTTTCATATTCCCATTACTGTTATACACAATATTGAGCAGCTATTCATGAGATTTTTATGGACTGGCAATGCTGATCCAGAGCCCTAGTAGCTTGGGATGATATATGTGCACCAGCTGTAACAGGAGGACTAGGCATATTTAATTTCAAGAGTTGGAATAAAGCTGCACCTGGGAAGCTTCTTTGGGACATACAACATCAGCAAGAGAAACTTTGAATTCGGTGGATCAGTGCATACTATATCAAAAATAGAGACTTCTGGACAATGGAAAAACCTCAACAAGCTTCTTGGCTCATTCAAAAGTTGTTTGATCATAGAGAAGAGTTGAAGCAGTTCATTAGTAGCTACCCCAGGTATAAGATCAGTAAAGCTTACAAATATTTGAATCCTGAGTTGCAAAATAGCCTTGGTCTAGACTTGTATGGAACTCACTTGCTCTGCCAAAGTGGAGGTTTATCATGTGGCTGTGTGTAAAAGGTAGATTACCTATATGGCAGAATCTAAATAAAATAGGCATACAAGGCCCTAGCATTTGTTGTTTGTGTAAGCAAGATGGTGAGACACTACAATATCTCTTCTTTGAGTGTGAATTTGTAGCTCAGATATGGGCAAGAGTGTTCCAGTGGCTGCAACGAGCTCCTATCCAGTGGTAGTAGCCAGGGGTATTTGCGCAGATGGGTGAAGAAACAAAGGGCAGGACAGTGAGAGACAAAGCGCTAAGAGTTATTGTAATTGCTGTCATCTACCTTGTTTGGCAGGAGAAAAATTCAAGACTGTTCCAGAACAGAGCTGCGAATGTTGATCAGATCATGAAGGACCTCATATCAAGCATACACACAAGGGCAGCTGCGCAAAAGATAAGAAGATTAGAGAATTCTTTGTATCTGAACTCAATTTCTTTTGCTGATCAGTTCTTGTAAAGAGTGGTTCTGTGATTTTCTTCTTTTTTTTCCACTGGTAATGTGTAATGCAATGAGAAGCAGGCATATCATTGTGGTCTCCCTCTCAACGACCCTTCCTAGAAGGTATTTTGAAAGGGAGCTATGATGTCATTGTAGCTTTCTATTGCTAGAGAGTAGGAAACTAGTGATGCGTGCTAGCTTGAGTTTTTGGGTGTTAACTTGAGCTTTATTGTATATCTATCTTTGGAAGTAATAAAAGTTAATTTACTTTCCCAAAAAAAATATATCAACTTTTCAGATGATTTGTTTAATTATTAATTATTTATAGCTAAAAATTGTAATTCCCTGTTTGAGGTGTGTGTGTATTGTTTTCCCCCACACAAGAGTTTTTCAACGAATTTTTTTTCCCATTTTTCCAAACAAAATGTTGTAATATTTTTATCCTAAATATACCCTTATTTTGACTATAAATTAACTAGTAGGACTATTTATCATCATCAATTTACCCTTGGTTAATTGACAAAGTTGTTGCAATTTGAGGTCCAAAATGATTTTTTTTTTTAAAACGTAGGGTATTGCGCGAACAGTAAGTCTTGTGTGAGACCAACTTACAAAAAATTAGGGTCACTTTTCAGAAATATAGGGGTCACTTATGATGAGCAGTGACCCTGTTTTCATTGAAAAGTGACCCCCGTCTCACCAAAAGTTACAAAAAGACCGTCTTATAGAAGTTTTTGCCTTGCACGAAATAGAATACAAAATGTGATGGTCTCACAAGTTTGTGTGGCTCTGTTTACTAGATGCCCCTTCAGTATCCCCATTTGAATTTATTTTTTGCCATCTACATGTAGAGAATGTGCTTATAATAAACTCTTCTCCGTTTTCCTGTGACATTCCTTTTTCCCTTGTCATTAATATTGTTAGGGCTTGTGTCATGTATCCACTTCCTCTCGCGACCTATAGCTATTGTTATTGGTGATCTCCTTCCATGTGTTGTTATCATCAGATTTCCCATCTCAACATGTTCATACTTTTTCTCGTCGAAGAACTTTGTATTCCCATCATCTGAATTTCTCATCTTATCATGATCAAACTTGTTCTTATCTCAATATTTTGTATCATTGCTGTTGTCTTTTCCAAATTCCAACCTTTGAGAATTGGGTAATACTCTTCTTCAATGATGGAAATTTCGTGGTGCGGTGGTTTTGCTTGACTTTGGACCATACATGCTCTGAGATTTCAAATATAAAATCTATGATAATAAGTACTACTTTACAACATTTAAAGGACTTCAACTTTGTATACTACTTTTCAAATGTAACAACTATACCCCACGTGTTGCCAATGAACTTTCATTATTTTCTCTACGCAAATTCGATAGAAGACCAGAAATAGATATCTATGTTGTCCTTTATTTTCTCGTTATTTTGAATTCTGTCCATATAGCGTGAAGTAACTATACCACGCACTGATTAATGCAACACCCGTTTCATTTGTGTTCTAATCAAATAACTCTTTGATACAAAAGTAAGGAGATGCATCAGGCTACTCATTTCTCTAACTCTTACCCCCTTAATGCCTTTTTATACTCATTACACCTTGTACTACTCCCATTGGTGTTTTGTCAAAAGTCATGCTAAGAACACTTCTTTCCATCTACTCTAGATGTTCATAAAATTGTTCACCTCGTGCTATCATCAGCGTCATTAGCTCCTTCGCATCCATTACCACTGTCTGTATGATCCTCTCACTCGATTCACTTTTTTCCCAAAAATCTCGTTATTTATCTCTAAATCACTATCTACAACTTTTGGTTTTAGACGAAATTTCATTTTTTTCGTGGTGTTCACCTTCGATATAACTTTTTTTTGAGCGAACATTCTCAGGTTCTTGTGAAGAGTGGTTTTCAACCTCTACTGGAATATCAGGGCTTGCTTATTTTCCTTTCGAATGAGATTGTGTGTCTCTCCAAGTTCCTCATGGTTTTGCCATTTTCTAGCCTTAGCTTGTCTCAGGCTGCTCATTTGCTTTCCATTGGTGAGGACAATTTATTCTTGTCCTTCAAATTTTGTTCACTGCACATTCATAAAAAAAAAAGAAACAAAAAAGAAATGGATGAGAAATGACCGAAAAACTACAGATTTTTTGCCAAATTTCACATTTTAGAACTCAAAATACTTGTTGCCTTTGTCTCTCCCAAAATCACCACGATCAGCCCGTCTTTGGTGGACTTAGAGCTCGTTCTTTTTAACTGAAAACTGATAACTGGTAAATGGGAGAAACTGGGCAAAACTGGTAAAAACTGGAAAGTTTAACTGGCAACTGGGAAACACTTGTGAAAACTAGGAGAAAGTGGGTCAAATTACTGATAATAATAATAATAATAATAATAATAATAATAATAATAATAATAATAATAATAATAATAATAATAATAATAATAATAATAATAATAATAATAATAATAATAATAATAATAATAATAATAATAATAATTATTATTATTATTATTATTATTATTATTATTATTATTATTATTATTATTATTATTATTATTATTATTATTATTATTATTATTATTATTATTATTATTATGACAAGGACTTTTATTCATTTTTAAATAAAATCAATCCATATATTTATTTTTTATATTTTGATTAAATAAATTGCATATTTAATAATTAATATATCAAAATAAACCGCCATGGCTGATCATCCAAGACCTCAAGGTCGTCCTCCTAAGGGGAAAAAGACAGTGCCTTTTTCCTCTGGGAATTCTGAATCTATTGATTTGACTGGTGAGAGAAATGATGAGATTTGAGTTTGAAAAATTCAACCCAGAGAGATCACCAAAATTCGACGCGAATGCCTCTCAGCCTTGGAGATTTCATTAATCCAGCTATTAATGGAGTTCTTGGAGATGCTGCTCGAATGGTGAATTCTTCTAGCTCCTCAGGTATACCCAACCCTGGAATTGATTTGCCTGTTCATGATTCTTTGGATAATCTAGGGTTTGTTGATCCAGATGCAATTCGTAATAATGATGTGCTTAGTATGAATACTGTAATTGATAATCCTGGTGCTGCTCATGAGAAAGCTATAAAACATGTTAATACTACTCCTGATCAGATTAATCATCCTATTCCTAGTAGTGGGGGGATTGGAGGGATAAATTGAATGTTGCTGGGAAATCAAAGGGGAAGTCCTTAGATTTTGTGCCTAATTGTGGTATTGATGATGTGGTTGAAATCTTGGAATCTAATATTGTTTCTAAGTTGGAATATTGGGAGTATACTCTTGTGGGCTGTGTTGTGGGTGCTCAGATTAAGGTAGATATGATGAAGTCTTATGTGGAAAAGACATGGAATCATGTCCACAAGCCACGGGTCTTGTATTATAGGAGAGGATGGTATTATTTTAGGTTTGAGTCAGCTGAGGATAGAGATGCAGTGCTGAATGGAGGGCCATGGGCCATGGGGAAATTCTCCCTGGTCCTAAAACATTGGACTCCTAGGTTTTATACGGAGGTGGATGAACTTAGCAAAGTGCCAGTATGGGTCTTGCTACCTCAATTGGATCCATATTTCTGGTCACAGAGAGCTCTAAATAAAATCTCTAGCAAGATTGGTAACCCCTTGTTTGTTGACAAATCAACAAAACAAAAATAAGATTGCTTTTGCAAGGGTCCTGATAGAGGTGGATATAGCTAAGAAACTACCTAAAGTTCTGCAGCTAGCTACCCCATTTTGTGGAAACATGGTACAGAGAGTGGAATATGAATGGGTACTTTCTTTTGCCACAAGTGTAAGAAACTGAGGCATGAGACTGTAAATCGTAGGTTGAACAAGTCTAAGAAACCAGAACAGGCAGTCATTACCTCTCCAGCTGCTGTAACAATGGAGGAGGTGGAAATGCTCTAGTCGTGAAGGATATGCTGCGATAGCTATCGTGCGCCACAACCATTGATGGGGAAGCAAAAAGCTTTGCGAGGCTCTACTGTTTCTCTTAACGAGTTTCTGGGTTCGATACCATCAATCCCTAAGAATCAAGAATTGCCATTGGAGGAAAATTTAGAACTGGAAGATCTAGGTAACTATAGCTCTTTATCACGCGGTCTACCTGGTTTTGATGATTCAGCTGAGAATCATCATCCACGAGCAGCCCGGCAATTGCTAATGGTTCCAACACCACGATCTGGAATCTCCCCAACGACATCTGAGGCCACTACGCCGGCCGTAGGAATTACTCAGCCCGTTTTTGGTACTCTCCCTCCATTCACGGGTCTGACTTCTACTCCGGTGCCTTCCCCTCCATTGCAAGTTACTCCTGGGCCACGACTTGAGGTTGATGTGCCTGATACTGGGGTAAATCCTTCTACTGAAACTCTTAATGCTAATAGAGTGGCTTATAATCGACTTGCAAATGATTCATACAAACTGAAATATATTCCCCCCACTCTAAAAGAGGGGAAAATTGTGGCTAAAATTCAAAAAGCTGAGATTGAATCTGCAATTAAGAAATGGGATGCTACAATTATAGGATTTGTGCTAGGTGATGCACCTTATTTTAGCCAAATGGAGAATTATGTTGCTTCGTATTGGAAATTTGTAGAATTACCTAAATGTTATCTCCATGACAAGGGTTATTTTATTTTCAAATTTGCCAATATTGAAGATAGAGATGAAGTTCTGTCTAGAGGACCTTATGCGTTGAATGCTAAACCCTTCATACTGCAAGAATGGACTGCTGATTTTGTTATGGATCAATCAAAGCATAGAGCTATTCCCCTGTGGATCCAGTTCCCTGACTTGCCTCTAACATGCTGGTCCATGGACTCATTGAGTAAGCTAGGCAGTTGCATTGGAAAACCACTTTATGTTGACAAGGTGACTGCTGAATTGGAGAGAGTGTCCTATACCCGCTTGTTGATTAAAGTTGACATCACAGTGCCATACAAGGAGGAGGTTTGGTTTGAGGATGATGAGGGTACTATGATTCAGCAGAAATTGGTGTATGAATGGAAACCTGCCTATTGTCAAAAATGCAGAAAATTTGGGCATATGGAAGAAAAATGTAATCCCACACATCCCCAACCTGAGCAACCAGCTAGAAGGAGGAGAAGGAGGCATAGGCAAGAATGGCAATCTAAAGCCACTGTTGCTACTGAAAGTCCTGCACCTACTGCACCCCCTGCTAGTGAAACTGAGATAGAAGTTGAACCTGAACTATCTGCAACTAAGGATGAGCTGCATGCACACAATATTTCTCTTGAGGAAAGAAGATGGCAGAGCATACAGCAACAGAAACAAAATGAGCAGCCACCCAGTGCAAATGTTGTTCTGCACAACTCTTTCACAGCTCTACAACTTGAGGAAAATGTGCCTGAGATCCTGGACACAGCAACTGAGAATGAAGCTGCTGGTGAAGACTTGCTTACTGGAGAGAGCCCTGGTGATAAGGTAGCTCCTCACCCTTCTAACCATCCATGAATTTGCTTGTGTGGAATGTTAGAGGGATGAATAAGCCTTCTAAATTGCGAGATATTAAGAAGTATTTAAATAAAAATAAAGCCTGTTTTGCAGCACTTCTTGAGACTAAAATTAAGCTCAATAAATTTGATAAAGTAGGCAACAAACTGTTCAGTAACTGGATGCATTTTTGCAACCATAATGAAGCTCCTAATGGTAGAGTATGGATTGCCTGGGACCCCTCTTTGTTGACTGTTCAGATTATATCTGCAACTGACCAGCTAGTGCATACCAAAATTTCATTTCATAATGGAATTAGTTTCTTGATGACTATTGTATATGCAAAAAATGATGCACGGCTTAGAAGAGCATGTTGGGATACTATTAAGAGTATTAGGAGTACCATCACTGAACCTTGGCTCATTGGAGGTGATTTTAATGCCACATTAAACATCTCTGAGAGATTATAGACTGGGACTCAATTGTCAGGTACTGAAGAGCTTCAAGATCTATGTTATAACCTTTGCCTAGAGGATATTAGGGCAAAAGGGATGGAATTTACTTGGTGTAACAGACACCAAGCTAACACAAGAGTTTACAGCAAAATTGATAGGGTCTTGGGAAACTATGAATAGCTTTCTACCTATCCAAGTATTGAAGTTGATTTCCTTGTTCCTTTTATTTCTAATCACTCACCTACATCAATTGCTATAGCACCTGAGCCTCAACAGGGGAGGAACCCCTTTAGATTTTTTAATCTATGGACTCTGCAACCTGGATATAAAGAGGTAATTGAGAAAGGATGGGTATTTGAGGGGCATGGATCAGCAATGTACAAGATATGGCAGAAACACAAGAACCTGAAGCAAGCAATCAAAATTTCTCACTTGTACCTTTCCCATATGGATAAGAAGGTTCAAGAGGCACAAGCTGATTGCTCCAAGCCCAGGAGCTCCTAGCACATGATAAGTTCAACTGTGAGCTTATTGAAGGAGAAAATAAAGCTCTTACATCTTTTCACAAAATCAGAGATATTGAAGAGCTCAATGTGAGACAACAGTCCAGAGCCCACTGGATCAGAGAAGGAGATGACAACTCAAATTCTTTCATGCTTGTGTCAAGAGAAGAAGAGCACACAACAGAATAGCTTCTATTTACAACAATAGTAATGTGAAGCTAACTGACCCTGCAGCTATCAAAGCAGAATTTCAGTCCTTTTTCATGAGCATGATGGGCTCAAATACACCTGAAATGAAGGCCATTGATCCTGATATCATGGCAGCAGGACCTGTTCTCACAGTGGAACAGTAGGTTTCATTGTGTGAGAATTTTACAGCTGAAGAAATCAAGAGAGCTCTTTGGGAAATTAGTGATGACAAAGCTCCTGGCCCCAATGGATTTACTGCTGCATTTTACAAGAAGTATTGGGACATTCTGGGAGAGGAGGTAACAAAAGCTATTTCTGATACCCGTGAATCAGGTAATATTCTAAAAGCTATTAACTGTACTTCAGTCACACTTGTCCCAAAGAAATTAAGCCCTACTTATGTGAGTGACTATACGCCAATAGCATGTTGCAATGTGCTTTACAAGATTTTATCTAAAACACTTGCTAACAGATTGAGTAATGTGCTAAATGATATTGTCTTACTGGAGCAATCAGCATTTATTAAGGGAAGATACATATGAGATAATATTATTCTGGCACATGAGATTGTCAAACATTATGGAAGGAAGGGTATATCTCCTAGGTGTGTAATGAAGATTGACCTTAGAAAGGCCTATGACTCCCTTGAATGGGTTTTCCTTGAACAAGTTTTGCTTGGCATGCATTTCCCTATTAAATTTGTGAATTGGATAATGATGTGCATCTCAACTGTGAGTTATTCCATTTTGTTCAATGGATCTCCCATGGAACATTTCCCTTCCAAGAGAGGGCTTAGACAAGGAGATCCTTTGTCTCCATATCTCTTTGTCCTAGCAATGGATTATTTATCAAGATGCTTAAAAGGGCTGCAAGGTGTAAAGGAATTCAAGCACCATCCCAGATGCAAAAAATTCTCCCTTGTTCACTGTGTATTTGCAGATGATCTACTCTTTTTCTCCAGGGGTGATCAACAATCTGTTACCTTGTTATTTGAGAAATTCAAACTATTCTCAATATGTTCTGGTCTGCAAGCAAATGAGAGTAAGTCAGAGATTTACTTTGGGGGTGTTGATAACACAGAAAAACAAATCATAATTGAGAATATGGGCATGCAGGAGGGAGAGCTACCTTTCAGATATTTGGGTGTTCCCTTAACCTCCAAGAGACTGCAGATATCCCATTTTGACCCTTTGGTGCAGAGAATCACTGAAAGAATTCAGTCCTGGACCTCAAGGTTCCTCTCATATGTAGGACGACTCCAACTGATCAAGTCAGTGCTCTTCTCCATGCAAAACTTCTAGACACAATTTTTTCATGTCCCTGTAGCTGTAATTCACAATATTGAACAGCTCCGCAAAAGGTTTCTGTGGACTGGTACAGCAGAGCCAAGTAGAAGATCCCTGGTAGCTTGGGATGACTTATGCACTCCAGCTGCAAAGGGAGGTCTGGGTATTTTCAACTTCAGAATCTGGAACAAAGCAGCCTTGGGTAAGCTCATATGGGATATACTGAACAACAAGGAAAAGCTTTGGATCAGATGGTTGAATGCATACTATGTCAAAAATAAAAATTTCTGGACCATGAATAAGCCTTTGCAAGCTTCATGGTTGTTCCAGAAAACTTTTGATGGAAGAGAAGATCTGCAGAATATTATTTGCCATATGCCAAATACAAAGTCAGTGCAGTTTATAAAAAGCTGCTACCTGACTTGCAGAAGAAGTACTGAGAAACCTGGTTTGGAACCCCCTTGCCATGCCAAAATGGAAGTTCACAATGTGGCTGTGCAACCAGGAGAGATTACCAATATTGAATAACTTGTATAAGCTTGGTTTTCAAGGACCAAGTTACTGTGTTTATGTGCTACAGATGCAGAATCCTTCCAGCATCCATTCTTTGAATATGAGTTTGCCTCACAGCTATGGAGAATAGTGTTGACTTGGCTGAAGGTTGACCCAAACAATGGCAGTGGCCCAATGTGTATAAGCAGATATGTGATCAGTTCAAGGGCAGACAAATCAGCCACAAGGTGATGCTAGCTTGCACTAGTGGAGTGATCTGGCATGTTTGGCAGGAAAGAAACCAAAGAAATTTTCAAGGCAAAAAGACCTCGACTGACAATATCATGAAAATGATTATTTCCTCACTACATGTTCGTGCAGCTACTGCAAAAGACACCAAGATTAATAGCTATTAAAAACTAAAACATGCCATCAGCGTTTTCTCTCTCTAGATAATGCTCTGCACGTGCACGTTACCTTCACCGCCATTAATGGGGAAAAACGCTAGGAAGAGAAATTCCATGCCACTTAGTGCGTTTCTGGGATAAACTACTCTTGACACCATTGCTGAATTGGACCATTCTGAGAACTCGGGAGGCGAGGGAGACGATTTGGGCGCTCTAAGCTCACTATCAAAGGGTTTGCCAGGGTTTGAGGATTCGGGGATGAATCCTTGTCCTCGTGTTGCACGAAGGTTAATAATGGTTCCCACTCCTCCACCTAAAGGTAGTGGTCCGATTGATGAGATGGTTATCCCGGTAGCGGCTCCAATTCAACCGAATTTGAGGACAACACCGCCATCTTCTTCAACTGCTACTGCTACGCCAAGTCTGGGGGTTAATTCAACCCCTGAGGTAATTCCTGAACCTGAGAGCTATGCTAATATTGCTGTGAATCGCATTGCTACAGAGGCAACTAAACTGAAATATATACCTCCTGTAATGAAACAGGGAAAACCTATAGCTAAACTTCTGAAGTCTGAAATTGAGAAGGAAAATAAGAAATGGGCAACATCTCTTATTGGATTTGTGCTTGGTGATGCACCATTTTTTAGTCAGATGGAAAATTATGTGAGCTCTCAATGGAATTTTGTGGCTACTCCTAAGTGTTTCCTACATGAAGAGGGGTACTTTATTTTTAAGTTTGCATCTGATGAAGACATGGGTGATGTTTTAGCTCGAGGACCATATGCTTTTAATTCAAAACTCCTTATTTTACTTGAATGGGATTGTGATTTTAAGATGGATCCTACAGGTTATCGCACTGTACCTCTTTGGGTTCTGTTCCCAAATCTGCCACTTCAGTGTTGGTCTCTTGATTCTCTTAGCAGATTGGGTAGTTGTGTAGGGAAACCTTTGCATGTGGATAGAGTAACTGCTGATCAGGAGAGGATTTCCTTTGCCCGACTTCTTATTGATGTGGATATAACAATTCCATACCCTAAGGAAGTTTGGTTTCAAGTAGATGATGGTACAATGATGAAACAGCCAGTGCAATTTGAGTGGAAGCCTGCATTTTGCCAAACCTGTAGAAAATTTGGCCATATTACTGAGAAGTGTGGTAGAAATGCAGCATCTACTAGCTCACAATCTGCTACTACAACCCAGGAAAATCCTCCTATACTGAATAGGAGATCTAGGAGGAGGAGAAATGCACCTACATGGAGGCCTAGGCAAGTACCAGAGGGGCAAGTTGGTGCAGCTAATCAGGTCATTGTAGCTCATATGATTTCACCAGCTGCTAGCTTAGGGGACAGTGATGAACAAACTCATTTTCAACAGTCTGATATCTCAATGTCTGTGGAGAAACAACGATGGGAAAGTTTGAAACAGAATTAGAATTCTGTTTTGCAAGGGAATTCTTTTGCAGCTTTGCAAGATCATGAGCCTGAACCATTGACTACAGGGCAGGGTATCTCTGTAGTGCTTCAATTTGGTAGCAACTCCAGCTTGCAGGTGAGTGGTGGGAGACTTAAGGATGTGGAGGGCCCTGTGACTAGACCTCCAGACCCTACTAGTTCCCAATGAAGTTACTCTTTTGGAATGTTAGGGGTCTTAACAAACCCCAAAAGCAAAGAGAGGTAAAGAAATTCATCCTTAAGCATTGTATCTCTTTTGCTGTTCTTATTGAGACTAGAGTGAAATAGAATAGAGTTAGTAAGGTTGCTACACACTTACTTAATTCTTGGTCCTTTTAGTGTAATCATGATCATGCCACTAATGGTAGAATTATGCTTTTGTGGGATTTAGCTGTGCTTAGTTTGAGTATTGTTAAGGTCACGGATCAGTTTATTCATGTTAAACTGGATCTTATGTCTGGAGAGAGCTTTTGTGTTACTGCTATATATGCTACAAATTGTTCTATTGCTAGAGAAAGTTGCTGGAAGGAAATTATGAGTCTGGGCAGCTTGATTAATATTCCTTGGATTTTGGGAGGAGATTTTAATTCCACTCTGCATGCTTCTGAGAGAATACAAGCTGGAAACATATGTTCTGGCAATGATGAATTACAACTGTTGTGTTCCTCTTTGGGATTAGAGGATATTAGAAGTACAGGGGTTGAATTCACATGGTGCAATAAACAACATGATACAGATAGGGTTTACAGTAGAATTGATCGTGTTCTTGGGAATGGTGATTGGTTTGCCACTTATCCTGCTGTTGAAGTTGAGTTTATTGTTCCGTCTATCTCTGATCACTCATCAGTTATTGTTCATTTCAAGCAAGATGATAACTCTGGCAAGAAACCTTTCAGAGTTTTTATTGCTTGGATTCAGAATGAGTCTTTTGAGTCTATTGTGCAAGAAGGGTGGCAGTTTGAGGGGAATGGGTCACTTATGTATAAAGTCTTGCAAAAACAGAAGAATTTGAAATACAAGTTGAAGAATTCTGCTCTGTATTATACTAATATGGGGAGGAAGATTAATGAAGCAAGAAATGATCTTGAAAAGATACAAATTGCTTTGCATAGCTATTTATTTGATCCTGTTTTGATTACCCAATAGAAAAGCTGCCACTGAGAAAATTGAACAATTATTGAGAATGGAGGAACATTTTCTGAAGCAAAAGTCAAGAATCAACTGAATGCAAACTAGAGACTCAAATACAAGCTACTTCCATGCTTGTGTTAAGTCTAGAAGAGCTGTAAACAGAATTATTTCAATTCATAATGCCCAGGGTGTTCGTCTTACTGAGATGCATGATATTCAGCAGGAATTTCAGAACTTTTTTCAAGGGTTAATGGGAGATGCAGCTGAGGAGCTCCCAGCTGTGAACCCTGATTTGATTGCTAATGGAAATGTGTTGTCTGTGGATCAACAAATTAGCCGTTGTGCCCCTTTTTCAGATCAGGAAATTAAAGAAGCACTTTGGGAGATGGATGGGGATAAAGCCCCAGGCCCGGATGGCTATACAGCAGCCTTCTACAAATCTTCATGGCACATTGTGGGGAAAGAAGTGACACAGGCTATAAAGAGCACTTTTCATTCTGGGAAGCTGCTCAAAGCCCTTAACTGTGCATCAGTTACTCTGGTTCCTAAAAAGGATAATCCTTTACTGGTGAGTTACTTTCGACCTATAGTTTGTTGCAACATTCTATATAAGATTTTATCTAAGACACTGGCTAATAGATTGTGTAAGGTGTTGGATAGCATAGTGAGTCAGGAACAGTCTGCTTTTATTAAAAACAGATTTATTGGTGATAGTATTATTTTAGCTCATGAACTGATCAAGATTTATGGTAGAAAGGGCCTCTCACCTAGATGCATATTGAGAGTTGATTTGAGGAAAGCATACGATTCGGTTGAGTGGTGTTTCCTTGAGCAAGTGTTGTTGGGTCTACGTTTCCCTGTGCAATTTGTGAATTGGATCAAGATGTGTATTTGTACTTTCAGCTATTCTCTCTTGTTCAATGGAAGTCCTATGAAGCCTTTTGCTGCTAAGAGAGTGTTACAGCAAGGAGACCCTATTTCCCCGTATCTTTTTGTGATTGCTATGGAGTACTTATCTCGATGTCTTAAGGGTTTGAAGCATGAAGCTGGATTTAGATATCACCCGAGGTGCAAAAAATTTGAACTAGTGCATAGCATTTTTGCAGATGATTTGCTACTTTTTCCTAGAGGAGATGTGACATTTGTTCAACTTCTATTCAAGAAATTCCAATTGTTCTCTGAGAGCTCTGGTCTATGTGCTAACAATAATAAGTTTGAGGTGTATTTTGGTGGTTTCTTGGAGAGTGATCAGAGAATCATTCTCAGTTCTTTGGGGATGCAAGCAGGAGAGCTCCCATTCAGATATCTAGGCATTCCTCTCACTTCCAAGAGACTTCATATCAGCTTCTATGATCCTTTGATTCAGAGGATTACTAACAGGATTCAAGCATGGACAACTAAATTTCTCTTTTATGTAGGGAGATTGCAACTCCTCAAATCTGTTCTTTTTGCTATGCATAGCTACTGGACACAATTCTTTAATATGCATGTGTCTGTAATTCAGAAAAGTGACCAACTTTGCAGGAGATTTCTTTGGACAGGCTCAACTAACCCTAGTAGTAGGGCACTGGTTGCTTGGACTACTGTTTGCACACTTGCTAACAGAGGTGGACTTGGTGTTTTCAACTTGTCTATATGGAATAAGGCTGCATTGGGTAAGCTGTTGTGGGATGTGCAAAACCATAAAGAGAAGTTGTGGGTTATGTGGATTCATGCTTATTATATGAAACAGGGATCATTTTGGACTGTTGCTATACCATCACAAGCTTCATGGATTATACAGAAAATATTTGATCTCAGGAATGAGCTAGCTGAGAGTATTTTGAGTCAGGTGCTGGAAAATATAAAATGGGGCTAGTTTACAAAGCTTTGACTCCTACTGTTGGGAAGAAATTTTGGTACCCCCTGGTCTGGTGTTCTTTGTCATTTCCTAAATGGAAATTCATTCTATGGCTATGCATATTGAACAGACTTCCTCATTGGCAGAACCTGCAAAAGATTGGCTTTAATGGTCCTAGTATATGTGTTTTATGCAGGCAAGCAGGCGAGAGTAATTCACACCTGTTTATTGACTGTGTCTTCACCAAACGGCTTTGGTGTAAGATACTGAGCTTGCTGCAACAACCTGTTGCTGCTGTCAGTTGGGAGGATATGATTCAGCAAGTCTGTACATCAGTCAGAAGCAGGCAAGCTAAAGCTCGAGTATATGCAGCAGTCTTCTCAGCTGTAATATACCATGTTTGGAGAGAAAGAAATAGTAGACTATTTCAGGAACGTCAGAACAGCTTGGAGGTTATTGTTAAGCAAATTGTCTATGCGGTTCATGCAAGGGGTGTTGCTGACAAGAATAGGAAAACCAGTTATTTTATTAGTCAATATTTAAATTACTTGCCATGAGTTTTGGTGCAGTTTTGTTCTGTTGTGATCAACTGTGATTTGTGATGTAATTCAGAGCTGTTTGCAAGTAGTCATGTTAGCTACGATGTGAAACAAAGCTCTGAGAGGTGTTTTAGTTGTTGTCTGAGTACAGCTTAGCTACTTTGTACTCATTGAATATCCATTTGGAAGTAATAAAATCTTTTTACTTTCCAAAAAAAAAAAAAAAAAAAAAAAAAAAAAGACACCAAGATTACGAAATTTTTTATTTCCACTCTTAATTTCTTTTGCTAGTTTCTGTGATTGTTGAGATGCTGTGAGCTTTGTATTTTGATTATTCCAGTGTTATTTAGTTTGCAAAAAGTCTATTGAGGCTTCCAGTAACTTTTTGCCCTTCCTAGAAGGTAGACACATTATAGGAGTGCCCCAATGGCATTTGCACCTAGCAGCCTGTTGCTAGTAGAACCTGGATGTGTTTTATTGTAGTGTTGGTGAACCATGAGCTACATTGTTATATCCCATTTTTGGAAGGAATAAAATCTCGAATTTACTTTCCAAAAAAAAAAAAAAACAAACAATGGAGGAGGTGAGGCCTGTAATGCTAGCTGAACCTGAAGGGGCTAGGGAAACAGTTGTGAGTAAACTGCAGGGCCCTGTAGATGGTGATGCAGTAGAGGGTGTTATTTCAGGTATTGGGGTAACAGATGAGAGTAAAGTGCAGGGTTCTTTTGAAGCAGATGTGGGGTTTACTCCAGTTGTGAGGAAGAATAGTGGGAGGCTGGATAAAGCTCAGCCAGAGGCACGATGGACTACCAAGATAGATAACAACTTTGATATTCTAACTAAGCCTGTTATTTTTGATGTGGATAATCATGGAAATATTGTGATAGTGGAAGAGCCAGGTATTGATGACCCAGGTGCTAGTGAGGTGGGAGTGCCCCCTCCAACTGAATGATAGTGTGTGCCTGGAATGTCAAGGGCATTAATGAGCCCCTGAAACTACAAGAAGCGGGGAACTTCTTGAGTAAAAATAAAGTGGATGTGTGTGGTTTCTTGGAGACCAGAATTAAGGAGGGTACAGCAAAAAAAATTCAGAAAAAGTACTTTAGCAGATATGCTGTGGTGTGTAATTATGAGTGGCACTATAATGGTCGAATCTGGCTTGTGTGGAACAAGGGTGATATTGATTTACAGGTTTGTATTCTTCTGCACAATGTCTTCACTGCAAAATTAACTCTAAAAGAGGTAGCTTATCTTTTCTGGTTTCCTTTGTCTATGCCTTTAATGACAAAGTTGAGAGAAGACCTCTTTGGCAAGATTTGCAGTCTCTTGCTGGTGGTATTACTTCCCCATGGTTATGCATGGGGGATTTCAATGTTGATCTTTCCCCTTCTAAGAGAATTAGTTGTGGCTCTGCTGATATTCAGGCTATGAGTGAGTTCAGAGATTGCCTCAGTGCTTCTGGGCTCTCAGATTTACCTGCTACTGGAGCATTGTTCACATGGTGGAATAATCAGGATGGTACTGATAGGGTGCTCTCCAAACTTGATAGAGTTCTTGCAAATACAGCCTGGACTGTGAATATGTGTGCCTCAGTGGAATTTATGGTTCCTGGCATTTCTGACCATTCTCCTGGGTCAGTAAACATCAAGGAACATATTATCCTTGAGCCTAAACCTTTTAGGTTCCTTAATTGTTGGTGTGCTAATGATCAGTTCTTGAAGCTTACAGCTGATGCTTGGCAGGTGCCTATTAGAGGGTGCAAGATGTTCCAACTGATTTCTCATATGAAACTCTTAAAAAAGAAGTTAAAGCATATGAATAAGACTGAGTACTCCAATATTACCTAGAGAGTCCAGCAAAAGCAAGTGGAGTTGATGGGTTTTCAACAGGAGCTTCAACAGGACCCCCTGAACTCTGACCTCATTCAACAGGAAAGAGATGTAAAGTCTGATTACTTAAAAATCAGAAAAGCAGAATTAAGCTCCTACTACCAGAGAGCTAAGATCTTATATATACAGAAATCTGATGAGAATTGTAAATTTTTTCAAGCTCGAGTGGCTGGAAAAAAAAAGCCAGAGGCAGAGTGGGTAGTATTCAAGATCAGGATAGGGAACTGTGCTCTGAGCCCCAGGCTGTTATCGATGCTTTTGTTAGTTTCTTTAAAGATTTGATTGGCAGTGAAGCACCTGTGGGAAACTTTGATCCTCTTCTGTTTGAACCTGGGCCAAAACTTTCTGAGACTCAAAAGGAAGATCTGATCAAGCCTATTACTGATGGGGAGATCAAGGAGGCTTTGTTCTCAATCCATGAGGACAAAAGCCCAGGTCCTGATGGGTTTACCTCAGGATTTTTCAAGGCAGCCTGGTCCATTGTAGGTAGAGAGGTTTGTGAGGATATTAAGGATTTTTTTCTTGTTTGGGAGAATTCTTAAAAGAAATTAATTCCACTTTCATCATCCTTGTGCTTAAACTGGAGGTTCCTAAGGATGTGACCCAATTCAGGGCTATTGCTTGCTGTTCAGTGACTTATAAAGCTATTACAAAGCTCATAGCAAATAGGCTTCAGAGTTGCATGGAAGTACTGGTGGGTAGAGAGCAAGGGGCTTTTGTAAAAGAGCGCTCCCTCTTTGATAATGTGATGCTTAGCCACGAGCGAGCAAAGCATTATGGCAGGAAAAATGTCTCTCCCAGATCAATTATGAAGATTGATATCAAGAAGGCCTATGATACTTTAAACTGGGGTTTCCTTGAACACACTCTGAGATATTTGGACTTCCCTGGGATTTTTATTCAATGGATCCTGACATGTATCACTACAACAAGATCTATCTGTGTTAATGGTACTCCAAGGGGGCTGTTTGAGGGGAAGAGAGGCTTGAGACAAGGGGATCCCCTTTCCCCTTATCTCTTTGTTATGTGTATGGAGATGCTTTCAAGGGTTCTCAGGAAAGCAGGGGAAGAGAAAAAATTTAAAGCTCACCCTAAATGTGCAAAAATTGCTATTAACCACCTCTAATTTGCAGATGATCTGCTGTTGTTCACCAGAGGTGATTTAGCTTTTGTTACTGCAGTTGAGGCCTGTCTTGAACAATTTTCTGATATATCAGGGCTGGTAGCTAATCCTTTGAAGACTAATATCTTTTTTGAGGATGATGAGGGTACTATGATTCAGCAGAAATTGGTGTATGAATGGAAACCTGCCTTTTGTCAAAAATGCAGAAAATTTGGGCATATGGAAGAAAAATGTAATCCCACACATCCCCAACCTGAGCAACCAGCTAGAAGGAGGAGAAGGAGGCATAGGCAAGAATGGCAATCTAAAGCCACTGTTGCTACTGAAAGTCCTGCACCTGCTGCACCCCCTGCTAGTGAAACTGAGATAGAAGTTGAACCTGAATTATCTGCAACTAAGGATGAGCTGCATGCACACAATATTTCTCTTGAGGAAAGAAGATGGCAGAGCATACAGCAACAGAAACAAAATGAGCAGCCACCCAGTGCAAATGTTGTTCTGCACAACTCTTTCACAGCTCTACAACTTGAGGAAAATGTGCCTGAGATCCTGGACACAGCAACTGAGAATGAAGCTGCTGGTGAAGACTTGCTTATTGGAGAGAGCCCTGGTGATAAGGTAGCTCCTCACCCTTCTAACCATCCATGAATTTGCTTGTGTGGAATGTTAGAGGGATGAATAAGCCTTCTAAATTGCGAGATATTAAGAAGTATTTAAATAAAAATAAAGCCTGTTTTGCAGCACTTCTTGAGACTAAAATTAAGCTCAATAAATTTGATAAAGTAGGCAACAAACTGTTCAGTAACTGGATGCATTTTTGCAACCATAATGAAGCTCCTAATGGTAGAGTATGGATTGCCTGGGACCCCTCTTTGTTGACTGTTCAGATTATATCTGCAACTGACCAGCTAGTGCATACCAAAATTTCATTTCATAATGGAATTAGTTTCTTGATGACTATTGTATATGCAAAAAATGATGCACGGCTTAGAAGAGCATGTTGGGATACTATTAAGAGTATTAGGAGTACCATCACTGAACCTTGGCTCATTGGAGGTGATTTTAATGCCACATTAAACATCTCTGAGAGATTATAGACTGGGACTCAATTGTCAGGTACTGAAGAGCTTCAAGATCTATGTTATAACCTTTGCCTAGAGGATATTAGGGCAAAAGGGATGGAATTTACTTGGTGTAACAGACACCAAGCTAACACAAGAGTTTACAGCAAAATTGATAGGGTCTTGGGAAACTATGAATGGCTTTCTACCTATCCAAGTATTGAAGTTGATTTCCTTGTTCCTTTTATTTCTAATCACTCACCTACATCAATTGCTATAGCACCTGAGCCTCAACAGGGAAGGAACCCCTTTAGATTTTTTAATCTATGGACTCTGCAACCTGGATATAAAGAGGTAATTGAGAAAGGATGGGTATTTGAGGGGCATGGATCAGCAATGTACAAGATATGGCAGAAACACAAGAACCTGAAGCAAGCAATCAAAATTTCTCACTTGTACCTTTCCCATATGGATAAGAAGGTTCAAGAGGCACAAGCTGATTGCTCCAAGCCCAGGAGCTCCTAGCACATGATAAGTTCAACTGTGAGCTTATTGAAGGAGAAAATAAAGCTCTTACATCTTTTCACAAAATCAGAGATATTGAAGAGCTCAATGTGAGACAACAGTCCAGACCCCACTGGATCAGAGAAGGAGATGACAACTCAACTTCTTTCATGCTTGTGTCAAGAGCAGAAGAGCACACAACAGAATAGCTTCTATTTACAACAATAGTAATGTGAAGCTAACTGACCCTGCAGCTGTCAAAGCAGAATTTCAGTCCTTTTTCATGAGCATGATGGGCTCAAATACACCTGAAATGAAGGCCATTGATCCTGATATCATGGCAGCAGGACCTGTTCTCACAGTGGAACAGTAGGTTTCATTGTGTGAGAATTTTACAGCTGAAGAAATCAAGAGAGCTCTTTGGGAAATTAGTGATGACAAAGCTCCTGGCCCCAATGGATTTACTGCTGCATTTTACAAGAAGTATTGGGACATTCTGGGAGAGGAGGTAACAAAAGCTATTTCCGATACCCTTGAATCAGGTAATATTCTAAAAGCTATTAACTGTACTTCAGTCACACTAGTCCCAAAGAAATTAAGCCCTACTTATGTGAGTGACTCTACGCCAATAGCATGTTACAATGTGCTTTACAAGATTTTATCTAAAACACTTGCTAACAGATTGAGTAATGTGCTAAATGATATTGTCTTACTGGAGCAATCAGCATTTATTAAGGGAAGATACATAGGAGATAATATTATTCTGGCACATGAGATTGTCAAACATTATGGAAGGAAGGGTATATCTCCTAGGTGTGTAATGAAGATTGACCTTAGAAAGGCCTATGACTCCCTTGAATGGGTTTTCCTTGAACAAGTTTTGCTTGGCATGCATTTCCCTATTAAATTTGTGAATTGGATAATGATGTGCATCTCAACTGTGAGTTATTCCATTTTGTTCAATGGATCTCCCATGGAACATTTCCCTGCCAAGAGAGGGCTTAGACAAGGAGATCCTTTGTCTCCATATCTCTTTGTCCTAGCAATGGATTATTTATCAAGATGCTTAAAAGGGCTGCAAGGTGTAAAGGAATTCAAGCACCATCCCAGATGCAAAAAATTCTCCCTTGTTCACTGTGTATTTGCAGATGATCTACTCTTTTTCTCCAGGGGTGATCAACAATCTGTTACCTTGTTATTTGAGAAATTCAAACTATTCTCAATATGTTCTAGTCTGCAAGCAAATGAGAGTAAGTCAGAGATTTACTTTGGGGGTGTTGATAACACAGAAAAACAAATCATAATTGAGAATATGGGCATGCAGGAGGGAGAGCTACCTTTCAGATATTTGGGTGTTCCCTTAACCTCCAAGAGACTACAGATATCCCATTTTGACCCTTTGGTGCAGAGAATCACTGAAAGAATTCAGTCCTGGACCTCAAGGTTCCTCTCATATGTAGGACGACTCCAACTGATCAAGTCAGTGCTCTTCTCCATGCAAAACTTCTGGACAAAATTTTTTCATGTCCCTGTAGCTGTAATTCACAATATTGAACAGCTCTGCAGAAGGTTTCTGTGGACTGGTACAGCAGAGCCAAGTAGAAGATCCCTGGTAGCTTGGGATGACTTATGCACTCCAGCTGCAAAGGGAGGTCTGGGTATTTTCAACTTCAGAATCTGGAACAAAGCAGCCTTGGGTAAGCCCATATGGGATATACTGAACAACAAGGAAAAGCTTTGGATCAGATGGTTGAATGCATACTATGTCAAAAACAAAAATTTCTGGACCATGAATAAGCCTTTGCAAGCTTCATGGTTGTTCCAGAAAACTTTTGATGGAAGAGAAGATCTGCAGAATATTATTTGCCATATGCCAAATACAAAGTCAGTGCAGTTTATAAAAAGCTGCTACCTGACTTGCAGAAGAAGTACTGAGAAACCTGGTTTGGAACCCCCTTGCCATGCCAAAATGGAAGTTCACAATGTGGCTGTGCAACCAGGAGAGATTACCAATATTGAATAACTTGTATAAGCTTGGTTTTCAAGGACCAAGTTACTGTGTTTATGTGCTACAGATGCAGAATCCTTCCAGCATCCATTCTTTGAATATGAGTTTGCCTCACAGCTATGGAGAATAGTGTTGACTTGGCTGAAGGCTGACCCAAACAATGGCAGTGGCCCAATGTGTATAAGCAGATATGTGATCAGTTCAAGGGCAGACAAATCAGCCACAAGGTGATGCTAGCTTGCACTAGTGGAGTGATCTGGCATGTTTGGCAGGAAAGAAACCAAAGAAATTTTCAAGGCAAAAAGACCTCGACTGACAATATCATGAAAATGATTATTTCCTCACTACATGTTCGTGCAGCTGCTGCAAAAGACACCAAGATTAATAGCTATTAAAAACTAAAACATGCCATCAGCGTTTTCTCTCTCTAGATAATGCTCTGCAGGCGCACGTTACCTTCACCGCCATTAATGGTGAAAAACGCTAGGAAGAGAAATTCCACGCCACTTAGTGCGTTTCTGGGATCAACTACTCTTGACACCATTGCTGAATTGGACCATTCTGAGAACTCGGGAGGCGAGGGAGAGGATTTGGGCGCTCTAAGCTCACTATCAAAGGGTTTGCCAGGGTTTGAGGATTCGGGGACGAATCCTTGTCCTCGTGTTGCACGAAGGTTACTAATGGTTCCCACTCCTCCACCTGAAGGTAGTGCTCCGATTGATGAGATGGTTACCCCGGTAGCGGCTCCAATTCAACCGAATTTAAGGACAGCACCGCCATCTTCTTCAACTGCTACTGCTACGCCAAGTCTGGGGGTTAATTCAACCCCTGAGGTAATTCCTGAACCTGAGAGCTATGCTAATATTGTTGTGAATCGCATTGCTACAGAGGCAACTAAACTGAAATATATACCTCCTGTAATGAAAGAGGGAAAACCTATAGCTAAACTTCTAAAGTCTGAAATTGAGAAGGAAAATAAGAAATGGGCAACATCTCTTATTGGATTTGTGCTTGGTGATGCACCATTTTTTAGTCAGATGGAAAATTATGTGAGCTCTCAATGGAATTTTGTGGCTACTCCTAAGTGTTTCCTACATGAAGAGGGGTACTTTATTTTTAAGTTTGCATCTGATGAAGACATGGGTGATGTTTTAGCTCGAGGACCATATGCTTTTAATTCAAAACTCCTTATATTACTTGAATGGGATTGTGATTTTAAGATGGATCCTACAGGTTATCGCACTGTACCTCTTTGGGTTCTGTTCCCAAATCTGCCACTTCAGTGTTGGTCTCTTGATTCTCTTAGCAGATTGGGTAGTTGTGTAGGGAAACCTTTGCATGTGGATAGAGTAACTGCTGATCAGGAGAGGATTTCCTTTGCCCGACTTCTTATTGATGTGGATATAACAATTCCATACCCTAAGGAAGTTTGGTTTCAAGTAGATGATGGTACAATGATGAAACAGCCAGTGCAATTTGAGTGGAAGCCTGCATTTTGCCAAACCTGTAGAAAATTTGGCCATATTACTGAGAAGTGTGGTAGAAATGCAGCATCTACTAGCTCACAATCTGCTACTACAACCCAGGAAAATCCTCCTATACTGAATAGGAGATCTAGGAGGAGGAGAAATGCACCTACATGGAGGCCTAGGCAAGTACCAGAGGGGCAAGTTGGTGCAGCTAATCAGGTCATTGTAGCTCATATGATTTCACCAGCTGCTAGCTCAGGGGACAGTGATGAACAAACTCATTTTCAACAGTCTGATATCTCAATGTCTGTGGAGAAACAACGATGGGAAAGTTTGAAACTGAATCAGAATTCTGTTTTGCAAGGGAATTCTTTTGCATCTTTGCAAGATCATGAGCCTGAACCATTGACTACAGGGCAGGGTATCTCTGTAGTGCTTCAATTTGGTAGCAACTCCAGCTTAAAGGTGAGTGGTGGGAGACTTAAGGATGTGGAGGGCCCTGTGACTAGACCTCCAGACCCTACTAGTTCCCAATGAAGTTACTCTTTTGGAATGTTAGGGGTCTTAACAAACCCCAAAAGCAAAGAGAGGTAAAGAAATTCATCCTTAAGCATTGTATCTCTTTTGCTGTTCTTATTGAGACTAGAGTGAAATAGAATAGAGTTAGTAAGGTTGCTACACACTTACTTAATTCTTGGTCTTTTTAGTGTAATCATGATCATGCCACTAATGGTAGAATTATGCTTTTGTGGGATTTAGCTGTGCTTAGTTTGAGTATTATTAAGGTCACGGATCAGTTTATTCATGTTAAACTGGATCTTATGTCTGGAGAGAGCTTTTGTGTTACTGCTATATATGCTACAAATTGTTCTATTGCTAGAGAAAGTTGCTGGAAGGAAATTATGAGTCTGGGCAGCTTGATTAATATTCCTTGGATTTTGGGAGGAGATTTTAATTCCACTCTGCATGCTTCTGAGAGAATACAAGCTGGAAACATATGCTCTGGCAATGATGAATTACAACTGTTGTGTTCCTCTTTGGGATTAGAGGATATTAGAAGTACAGGGGTTGAATTCACATGGTGCAATAAACAATATGATACAGATAGGGTTTACAGTAGAATTGATCGTGTTCTTGGGAATGGTGATTGGTTTGCCACTTATCCAGCTGTTGAAGTTGAGTTTATTGTTCCGTCTATCTCTGATCACTCATCAGTTATTGTTCATTTCAAGCAAGATGATAACTCTGGCAAGAAACCTTTCAGAGTTTTTAATGCTTGGATTTAGAATGAGTCTTTTGAGTCTATTGTGCAAGAAGGGTGGCAGTTTGAGGGGAATGGGTCACTTATGTATAAAGTCTTGCAAAAACAGAAGAATTTGAAACACAAGTTGAAGAATTCTGCTCTGTAATATACTAATATGGGGAGGAAGATTAATGAAGCAAGAAATGATCTTGAAAAGATACAAATTGCTTTGCATAGCTATTTATTTGATCCTGTTTTGATTACCCAATAGAAAAGCTGCCACTGAGAAATTTGAACAATTATTGAGAATGGAGGAACATTTTCTGAAGCAAAAGTCAAGAATCAACTGAATGCAAACTAGAGACTCAAATACAAGCTACTTCCATGCTTGTGTTAAGTCTAGAAGAGTTGTAAACAGAATTATTTCAATTCATAATGCCCAGGGTGTTCGTCTTACTGAGATGCATGATATTCAGCAGGAATTTCAGAACTTTTTTCAAGGGTTAATGGGAGATGCAGCTGAGGAGCTCCCAGCTGTGAACCCTGATTTGATTGCTAATGGAAATGTGTTGTCTGTGGATCAACAAATTAGTCGTTGTGCCCCTTTTTCAGATCAGGAAATTAAAGAAGCACTTTGGGAGATGGATGGGGATAAAGCCCCAGGCCCGGATGGTTATACAGCAGCCTTCTACAAATCTTCATGGCATATTGTGGGGAAAGAAGTGACACAGGCAATAAAGAGCACTTTTCATTCTGGGAAGCTGCTCAAAGCCCTTAACTGTGCATCAGTTACTCTGGTTCCTAAAAAGGATAATCCTTTACTGGTGAGTGACTTTCGACCTATAGTTTGTTGCAACATTCTATATAAGATTTTATCTAGGACACTGGCTAATAGATTGTGTAAGGTGTTGGATAGCATAGTGAGTCAGGAACAGTCTCCTTTTATTAAAAACAGATTTATTGGTGATAGTATTATTTTAGCTCATGAACTGATCAAGTTTTATGTTAGAAAGGGCCTCTCACCTAGATGCATATTGAGAGTTGATTTGAGGAAAGCATACGATTCAGTTGAGTGGTGTTTCCTTGAGCAAGTGTTGTTGGGTCTACGTTTCCCTGTGCAATTTGTGAATTGGATCAAGATGTGTATTTGTACTGTCAGCTATTCTCTCTTGTTCAATGGAAGTCCTATGAAGCCTTTTGCTGCTAAGAGAGTGTTACGGCAAGGAGACCCTATTTCCCCGTATCTTTTTGTGATTGCTATGGAGTACTTATCTCGATGTCTTAAGGGTTTGAAGCATGAAGCTGGATTTAGATATCACCCGAGGTGCAAAAAATTTGAACTAGTGCATAGCATTTTTGCAGATGATTTGCTACTTTTTCCTAGAGGAGATGTGACATCTGTTCAACTTCTATTCAAGAAATTCCAATTGTTCTCTGAGAGCTCTGGTCTATGTGCTAACAATAATAAGTCTGAGGTGTATTTTGGTGGTTTCTTAGAGAGTGATCAGAGAATCATTCTCAGTTCTTTGGGGATGCAAGCAGGAGAGCTCCCATTCAGATATCTAGGCATTCCTCTCACTTCCAAGAGACTTCATATCAGCTTCTATGATCCTTTGATTCAGAGGATTACTAACAGGATTCAAGCATGGACAACTAAATTTCTCTCTTATGCAGGGAGATTGCAACTCCTCAAATCTGTTCTTTTTGCTATGCATAGCTACTGGACACAATTCTTTAATATGCATGTGTCTGTAATTCAGAAAAGTGAGCAACTTTGCAGGAGATTTCTTTGGACAAGCTCAGCCAACCCTAGTAGTAGGGCACTGGTTGCTTGGACTACTGTCTGCACACTTGCTAACAGAGGTGGACTTGGTGTTTTCAACTTGTCTATATGGAATAAGGCTGCATTGGGTAAGCTGTTGTGGGATGTGCAAAACCATAAAGAGAAGTTGTGGGTTATGTGGATTCATGCTTATTATATGAAACAGGGATCATTTTGGACTGTTGCTATACCATCACAAGCTTCATGGATTATACAGAAAATATTTGATCTCAGGAATGAGCTAGCTGAGAGTATTTTGAGTCAGGTGCTGGAAAATATAAAATGGGGCTAGTTTACAAAGCTTTGACTCCTACTGTTGAGAAGAAATTTTGGTACCCCCTGGTCTGGTGTTCTTTGTCATTTCCTAAATGGAAATTCATTCTATGGCTATGCATATTGAACAGACTTCCTCATTGGCAGAACCTGCAAAAGATTGGCTTTAATGGTCCTAGTATATGTGTTTTATGCAGGCAAGCAGGCGAGAGTAATTCACACCTGTTTATTGACTGTGTCTTCACCAAACAGCTTTGGTGTAAGATACTGAGCTTGCTGCAACAACCTGTTGCTGCTGTCAGTTGGGAGGATATGATTCAGCAAGTCTGTACATCAGTCAGAAGCAGGCAAGCTAAAGCTCGAGTATATGCAGCAGTCTTCTCAGCTGTAATATACCATGTTTGGAGAGAAAGAAATAGTAGACTATTTCAGGAACGTCAGAACAGCTTGGAGGTTATTGTCAAGCAAATTGTCTATGCGGTTCATGCAAGGGGTGTTGCTGACAAGAATAGGAAAACCAGTTATTTTATTAGTCAATATTTAAATTACTTGCCATGAGTTTTGGTGCAGTTTTGTTCTGTTGTGATCAACTGTGATTTGTGATGTAATTCAGAGCTGTTTGCAAGTAGTCATGTTAGCTACGATGTGAAACAAAGCTCTAAGAGGTGTTTTAGTTGTTGTCTGAGTACAGCTTAGCTACTTTGTACTCATTGAATATCCATTTGGAAGTAATAAAATCTTTTTACTTTCCAAAAAAAAAAAAAAAAAAAAAAGACACCAAGATTACGAAATTTTTTATTTCCACTCTTAATTTCTTTTGCTAGTTTCTGTGATTGTTGAGATGCTGTGAGCTTTGTATTTTGATTATTCCAGTGTTATTTAGTTTGCAAAAAGTCTACTGAGGCTTCCTGTAATTTGTTGCCCTTCCTAGAAGGTAGACACATTATAGGAATGACCCAATGGCATTTGCACCTAGCAGCCTGTTGCTAGTAGAACCTGGATGTGTTTTATTGTAGTGTTGGTGAACCATGAGCTACATTGTTATATCCCATTTTTGGAAGGAATAAAATCTCGAATTTACTTTCCAAAAAAAAAAAAAAACAAACAATGGAGGAGGTGAGGCCTGTAATGCTAGCTGAACCTGAAGGGGCTGGGGAAACAGTTGTGAGTAAACTGCAGGGCCCTGTAGATGGTGATGCAGTAGAGGGTGTTATTTCAGGTATTGGGGTAACAGATGAGAGTAAAGTGCAGGGTTCTTTTGAAGCAGATGTGGGGTTTACTCCAGTTGTGAGGAAGAATAGTGGGAGGCTGGATAAAGCTCAGCCAGAGGCACGATGGACTACCAAGATAGATAACAACTTTGATATTCTAACTAAGCCTATTATTTTTGATGTGGATAATCATGGAAATATTGTGATAGTGGAAGAGCCAGGTATTGATGACCCAGGTGCTAGTGAGGTGGGAGTGCCCCCTCTAACTGAATGATAGTGTGTGCCTGGAATGTCAAGGGCATTAATGAGCCCCTGAAACTACAAGAAGCGGGGAACTTCTTGAGTAAAAATAAAGTGGATGTGTGTGGTTTCTTGGAGACCAGAATTAAGGAGGGTACAGCAAAAAAAATTCAGAAAAAGTACTTTAGCAGATATGCTGTGGTGTGTAATTATGAGTGGCACTATAATGGTCGAATCTGGCTTGTGTGGAACAAGGGTGATATTGATTTACAGGTTTGAATTCTTCTGCACAATGTCTTCACTCCAAAATTAACTCTAAAAGAGGTAGCTTATCTTTTCTGGTTTCCTTTGTCTATGCCTTTAATGACAAAGTTGAGAGAAGACCTCTTTGGCAAGATTTGCAGTCTCTTGCTGGTGGTATTACTTCCCCATGGTTATGCATGGGGGATTTCAATGTTGATCTTTCCCCTTCTAAGAGAATTAGTTGTGGCTCTGCTGATATTCAGGCTATGAGTGAGTTCAGAGATTGCCTCAGTGCTTCTGGGCTCTCAGATTTACCTGCTACTGGAGCATTGTTCACATGGTGGAATAATCAGGATGGTACTGATAGGGTGCTCTCCAAACTTGATAGAGTTCTTGCAAATACAGCCTGGACTGTGAATATGTGTGCCTCAGTGGAATTTATGGTTCCTGGCATTTCTGACCATTCTCCTGGGTCAGTAAACATCAAGGAACATATTATCCTTGAGCCTAAACCTTTTAGGTTCCTTAATTGTTGGTGTGCTAATGATCAGTTCTTGAAGCTTACAGCTGATGCTTGGCAGGTGCCTATTAGAGGGTGCAAGATGTTCCAACTGATTTCTCATATAAAACTCTTAAAAAAGAAGTTAAAGCATATGAATAAGACTGAGTACTCCAATATTACCTAGAGAGTCCAGCAAAAGCAAGTGGAGTTGATGGGTTTTCAACAGGAGCTTCAACAAGACCCCCTGAACTCTGACCTCATTCAACAGGAAAGAGATGCAAAGTCTAATTACTTAAAAATCAGAAAAGCAGAATTAAGCTCCTACTACCAGAGAGCTAAGATCTTATATATACAGAAATCTGATGAGAATTGTAAATTTTTTCAAGCTCGAGTGGCTGGAAAAAAAAAGCCAGAGGCAGAGTGGGTAGTATTCAAGATCAGGATGGGGAACTGTGCTCTGAGCCCCAGGCTGTTATCGATGCTTTTGTTAGTTTCTTTAAAGATTTGATTGGCACTGAAGCACCTGTGGGAAACTTTGATCCTCTTCTGTTTGAACCTGGGCCAAAACTTTCTGAGACTCAAAAGGAAGATCTGATCAAGCCTATTACTGATGGGGAGATCAAGGAGGCTTTGTTCTCAATCCATGAGGACAAAAGCCCAGGTCCTGATGGGTTTACCTCAGGATTTTTCAAGGCAGCCTGGTCCATTGTAGGTAGAGAGGTTTGTGAGGATATTAAGGATTTTTTTCTTGACTGGGAGAATTCTTAAAAGAAATTAATTCCACTTTCATCATCCTTGTGCTTAAACTGGAGGTTCCTAAGGATGTGACCCAATTCAGGGCTATTGCTTGCTGTTCAGTGACTTATAAAGCTATTACAAAGCTCATAGCAAATAGGCTTCAGAGTTGCATGGAAGTACTGGTGGGTAGAGAGCAAGGGGCTTTTGTAAAAGAGCGCTCCCTCTTTGATAATGTGATGCTTAGCCACGAGCGAGCAAAGCATTATGGCAGGAAAAATGTCTCTCCCAGATCAATTATGAAGATTGATATCAAGAAGGCCTATGATACTTTAAACTGGGGTTTCCTTGAACACACTCTGAGATATTTGGACTTCCCTGGGATTTTTATTCAATGGATCCTGACATGTATCACTACAACAAGATCTATCTGTGTTAATGGTACTCCAAGGGGGCTGTTTGAGGGGAAGAGAGGCTTGAGACAAGGGGATCCCCTTTCCCCTTATCTCTTTGTTATGTGTATGGAGATGCTTTCAAGGGTTCTCAGGAAAGCAGGGGAAGAGAAAAAATTTAAAGCTCACCCTAAATGTGCAAAAATTGCTATTAACCACCTCTAATTTGCAGATGATCTGTTGTTGTTCACCAGAGGTGATTTAGCTTCTGTTACTGCAGCTAAGGCCTGTCTTGAACAATTTTCTGATATATCAGGGCTGGTAGCTAATCCTTTGAAGACTAATATCTTTTTTGGAGGGGTTAGTACTAGAATCAAAAAGCAAATCCTGGAGGTTTCTGGGTTCAAGGAGGGTAAGCTGCCTATCAGATATCTGGGTCTCCCTCTTAATTCTTCTAAAATCACTAGTGCCATGAGTCACTCCTTGGTTGTGAACATTACAAAGAAACTGCAACACTGGGGATCTTAGTTGATGCCTTATGCTGGGAAGATCCAGATTATAAACTCTGTTATATTTGGGATCCAGAACTTTTGGGAGTCAACGTTTTTGCTACCCCAAGAAGTTCTAAAATCAATTGAGAAGCTGTGCAGGAATTTCTTCTGGGGCTCATCTAGTGAGACAAGAAAATTGGTTTTTATGAGCTGGAATAAAATGTGTCTTAAAAGAAAAGAAGGGGGATTTGGCATCAAGGAAGTTTTGGGATGGAACAAAGCTTTAACTCTTAAGTGGGTTTACAAACTGCACACAATGCAGGATTCTGTTTGGGTGACCTGGACAGGCAAATACTACCTTAAGCATGAGAATATTTGGGAGGTTGCTGCTAGATGTTGTGATTCTTGGGCTTGGAAAAAGTTATTAGGCTTAAGAGATGAATTTGTTCTGAAGACAGGACGGCAGGAACAAGCTAAACGACTTATTGATAGATGGCAAACTGGGGGCAAGTTTCAAGTCTCCTACGCCTATGATTTTTTCAGAGAAACTGGACCTCAAAGGCACTGGTACAGAGCTGTGTGGGATCAGGCAGCAGTGCCAAAGCATCGAGTGACTGCTTGTATGGCAATTCATGACTCCCTGGCTACTTTGGATAACATCTGCAAGAGAGGCTTTTCTCTTGCTAACAGATGTGTGTTGTGCAAAGAAGTAGAAGAATCCAGAGACCATTTGTTCTTCCAATGCCCTGTCAGTTCAGGTATTTGGTGCGGAATTAAGGACTGGCTTGGTATAAAGCGTGATAGAAAAAGTCTAAATCATGAGTTAAGATGGTTTTAAAAATTCAATAGGAGGAAACAGTGGGAGAAGAAAAGAAGACGCTGCACCCTGATTGCCACAATTTATGATATTTGGCAGGAGCATAACCTTAGGATCTTTAACAGTAGTACTAGATTAATTGAGAAAGTGGTCAGTAGTATTCAAACTAATGTTTGTATTAGGATGTACATGTGTATGTCAGAGAATGAGTCTATGTATGATATTACGAGTAGGTTACTTGGGGTGTAATTAGAAACGCTCCCTGAGATCCTCTGTTTGTATGTAAGTAGCTTGAGTGGAGTGCTACACAGGCATCCCTCTTAGGTGTACTTCATGATGCTATTCTGGCATGCCTTTTGGTGAATGGAAATATACTTATCCATTCTCTAAAAAAAAAATATCAAAATATCAAATTGGGAAAAACTGGGTCAATTTGGGGAAAATTGGGCAAAACTGAGAGAAATTGTATTTTATAACTGGTAACTGGTGAAAAGTGGGCAAAATTGGACAAAATTGCAGAAAATTGGGCAAAATTAGAAACCAGTTGAAAAGAACATGGCCTTAGTCCACCATAGACCAAGGACTAAGTTGTAATTAATTTAGGGATGCGTGTAATTATTGAAAAGTTTGGGGTCGAAATTGCTTTTTTTCTAAAACCTCCTCTCCCTTTATTATTCAGCGAGCTTTAATTTGTAAAACAGAGCACCTGTTTTTTCTCGCTCTCTTCCCCGCAAAAACGCGATTGAAGATGGCTGAAGATGGAAACGACATTGAAGCTGAAAAACCATTTGAAGATGGAGAACCGATTAAAGATGGAGAACCGATTGAACATGCAGAACCGATTGAAGATGGAGAAGATGCAACAATCATTGGCAACAACTTTGTTAATGCGGCATTATTTGATTTCAATGGTAATTTTTTATTTGCTTTGATTTTCGGTATATAATTTCTGATTTGTCTCTGTATTTTTTATTATTTTCAAAATATATATTAATATGGATTCTATTGAATTGCGGATGGATGAATATCATAAATTTGTGTCGATTTAGGGTTGGGAGTGGCTCTTGTATGATTTAGGTCTATGAGTGGATTTGCTTCAGCTAGTTCATTTTTAATATCATATAATGAATAATATCGATTATAATAAAAAAAAAAAAAAAAATTGTGCTTGATATATGGTTTATGATTTTGATGTATACAAATTAAAGAGGAGGTGACTCATGTTGATTTCAAACTACAATGTTCCATGTCCTTTGTGTTTTGGTGAATGGTGCTTAAAGGTATTATAGCTTTTATGTCCTTTGAAAAGACATAAGAGTCTGTAGGTGTTTTTTTATGGAGTCACCCCCCTCACCACATGATGCCACCCCCTGATATCCAGGGTTGTCCTTGTGATTTTGGAGGCCCTATACAAAACTCAAAAATTACTGACTTGAAAATTTAGAATAAAAAAAAGGTCGTATCACACACTTCTACAAAAAAACTACTATAGATACCGGGCAAGATAAAGGACTGAAACAACTTGGATCCAAGCAATTGATCATAATTCAGACCAAATAAGCCAAAAAATTACCACACAAAGTTCTGCAACAAAATTGTTAAGTTGAATATCGAAAATCATAACATCAAAACCATAATTGTTTAAATTAAAAAAACAAAAATAATGACATTTCTAGATTATTTCTTAGAATATAAACATTAATCAATTAACAATCAACAATCAAATTGAGCAAAAACACATACATATACCAAGCAGATTCGAAAAATATATGGCTAAGAATTAAAAATCAGAACTATAATTTGCAAAAATAAAGAAGAAGAAGAAACTAGATATAAAGAACTTTTTCTTCCATATTTCAATTGGGTTGCAAAGGTTAGAAACAGAGAAGTCAATTTTACTACTTTTTCCCCTTTTTTTGTATCACTTCAAACACTCTTCTTTCATTTTTGCTTTCCACTTCCCTATCTCTCCCCCTTCTTTTCTCTCTCCTCCCTTATGCCTCACACAACATTAAAGATTTTTATTTCTTGAATCACTCATACACCTAAACCACTAACACCAATTATATAAATTATAACCCCTTTGACTTGGTTATACATGAGGTATTGGGGAGAAAAGATAGTTGTCTTGATTAGAGGAATAACTCAATTAATGGTGATCTCCTTGCCAACAGTGTCCCAAGAGGCCTTGTAGAAGGCAACTGTGTAACCATCAAGCCCCTGGCCAGATGGTTACACAACTGCCTTCTACAAGGCCTCTTGGGACACTATTGGCAAGGAGATCACTCAGGCTATTCAAAGTACCTTCTACTCTGGTAAACTCCTTAAGGCCATAAACTGCACTTCAGTTACATTGGTCCCTAAGAAGGATAACCCCATGATGGTGAGTGATTTTCGTCCTATTGCTTGCTGCACTATTTTCTATAAAATCTTAGCTAAATCTCTGGCTAATAGATTATGCAATGTCTTGGATAGTATTGTTAGTCCAGAACAGTCTGCATTCATAAAAAAAACTGATTTATTGGTGATAACATTGTTCTTGCTCATGAGTTAATTAAGTTTTATGGGAGGAAAAATATATCTCCAAGATGCATCTTGAAGGTTGATTTGAGGAAAGCATATGAATCCCTTGAGTGGTGCTTCTGTAATACACGTAATTTCCTTCAAATTTGTATGACAAAAATAAAATAAAATAAATAAATATATAAATAATATTATAAGGTAATCAAACCTATTATTTTTATGATTAGATATATAAATCTTTTGTAAATGTCCTAACTCACCAAAGTAAGAAAATATCCCAAAAAAAATTAAAAAAAAATAAAAAAAAACGAAGGAAAGAAAGGCGGTGGGAACAATCTAGAGAAATCTCACCCATTCTCCTAGTTATATACATATGGCTAATAGTTATATAAGGAGCTTACAACTTTTGCCATTATTAAGAACAAAACCCCACAAACACCAGAATCCCTCTTCCTCCTTCATTTTCATGATCTGGCACCACCATAACCATCACCTTCACAAACTCCACCCATTTTACATCTCAATAAAGAAGAAACAAAGGCTACAAAGAAGGAACTAAAGAAATCATCAATCCAAACATCTATATAAGGTAATTTTCTCTCTCCTCTTTCTATTTTCTTCTCCTTGTGTTGCTGGAATTCAGCCATAAACCACCACAATTGGTGGTGGTGGGTGGCGTATAAGAGCATCATTATTGGTAGCACTACCAAATATTGCTTAAAACACTATTCAAGTTGCCACCTCATTTTTAAGCACACATCTTCCAAAATAAGCACATTCCCAATTATCTCTATGTTGCTTAAAAGGCCCCACCCACACACTCAAATATTATGTATTGTGCTTAAAAAGCCCCTTTGTGGTCCCACCTTTTCTCTCTAAGCATGTGTGCTTAAATAAGCACTATGCTTATTTGAGAATGTGCCTAAGAATTCACAATATTGGTTAAGCACACTCTAGGCACACTCTCTCTCCTCTCTAAGCACACCATTAAGAATGCCCTTAGGGTCTTATGAGGCCAATTGACCATAGGCCTTTGTTACCTATTTCATTTTCCATCTTCCTCTCTCCTACCAATTGCATGTAAACCCAATAATAGGCATTTTTGGTGTTCCAATTCGCTGACCCTAACCCATCACCACCACGGTAAACCGTTGTTCTTCCACCCCCTAGTCTGATCAATTCAGACATGGTCCTTACTGTTTCAGCCCTTATTTGTTCTACTCCCTGTTATAGCACTTGTAAATATTAGTTGGTAGTATCTGGAAATTGTTGACATTTAGTAGTTAAGTCCCAAATTTCTATTGTATTGAATGTGGAATTGAGCGTATATAATTGGACGTAAGAAACCAGAAAATTGGAACAAGCTTCCATGATTTTAAAATTTACCTTTTATTGTACAATTGTATTAATCCTAGAAAACTACTTGATTTAATTTAGGCACTGGTCGTGGTACCGAAAGTATTCAGCGGTAGAGGCAGATTAGGAGCGTATCGAGTAAACAAAGCTTTTTCCTTCAGGTAAACACCATGTCTACCCAAAACCCTTTCCCGTAAAGGACATATGATTAGGTGTTGTGTGTGGAATTCATATGTGTACTGTTGGTGATGTTCTTATGCTCATGTTGCTTGCTATGCTTTGATAACATAACTAATTACAGGGATTTATAAGTTAAATCATGATAGTATAATTGTACTGGTTACTTGGCTCTAACACTTAAAAGTTCTTTAATTCATAACTATTTTGTAAACCACTAGTTAGACAGATAATGGCTTGGATAGGTGATGGACATAACACACAAATTTATTAATTTGTATATGCATATATACTTAGTCAGATGCTCTTGGTATCCCAATGGATTGAAAGTGGTAAAGTAGAAACTGAAATCTAGTTGGTTTGGACTATGGAGTTGTATTGGCGGCGTACTTGGTAAAATATTATGACTTGATGGGTGTGGTTCTGAGCATGATATACTTATAGCAACAGTGGTCAAGTTGTCAGGTATCAAATACCTGTAAGGTGATTAAATTAATAGTCACCTTAAGTAAAAGGATCGGGAGAAGGAGTCTCTAGTTAGTTATCCGGAGTACTATACTAGAGATGACGAACATGATCACTATATTATCTTGAGTCAAGAAGGATAGTAGTCTTTCCTTTTCCATGTAGAAGAGCCAGAGGTTGGTTGGGTTTCCCGGATCTCTGGACACCTGAAAAGGGGTGTGCGCACGCTAATAAGACAGGTTCGGTTGATCGGTTGGGCTTCCTAGGTCAACCATCGAGGTAGGCTGGCTTGGGCTTCCCGGGCCTATCTCCCCGTTCACTTTCCCGATAGTGTAAACAACATGGTACATGTGTATAAGTGATAAAAGGAAGTACTTAAGGATGATTATATACGCAAATACTATAAGCTAGCCAGGTTACTTAACTAGATGATGTTATAGGTAGTTAATTAAGCGTAGTGAACTGTAGGACTACTACTCAGCTTAAAATAAAAATAAAAAACAGATTTGATTTCTAAAGCTTTTATGATTAAAAAGTTGTGTTCTAGCAAACATTTAAAAATCTATTTTCATAAAAGTTATTTTTACGGGGTAGAGTGGGTTTACTTAGCCTTTTCGCTAATTTTCGTGCATTTTCTGTTTTTCTGTCTTGTCTGCTTTGTTCCTTCTTATTATACAGGTGAGTTTTGCTAGAGAGGGAAGGATGCTCAGAATACTATTAGAAGAACCCAGTTTTCTTGATATTTTGATGTAAAATGTCTCTGTAATGTAAAAATGAAATTACTAGATACTAGATTGTACATATTTGTATATACAGATAAGACTTTTGGTTTATTAAGAAATGACGGTGAATCATTTAGCAGGTTGAATCTGTTTATCACAGCCTAAGAATAAATGCGGCGGTAACTCCACGACTATAATTATCGCTTCCGCGAAACAGTGAATTGCTCATATAATGTTATTATATGAGACAGCTCAGTCGGGGTGTTACAGCTACTTGTTGGAATAATGGCACCAAAGTTAATGGGGGAATATGTAACCGCTTCTGATTTATTGTGGGTAATTCATACCCCATGATGTGCCACTAATAAACCCATTAAAGATACTTCAATGGGTGGTGGGCGGTTACGTTTTCCATTTATATATAGGGTGTTCATCTCCAACTATAGCATGAGATAGAGAGAAATGTGAAACAATACACTTCTCCTCATATCCCCTTGTGTGATTAGTTTCGGGCAATTGTATTTGTGTAAGTTCCAAACCTCCAACCATGAGTGCACTTGTTTGGGGGTTGTTGTGTTAACCTTGGGAGCTACCGGCGGAGACGATTTACCCCAAAGTCGTGCCAAAAATCGCTTTCAAGGCAGTGGCCCTCATACCACGGCGCAACGATTATTTGATAAGTCATCTACTCTTTCCTTTATATATTATTTTATTATTGATCAATACTATATCTCCTACAACTTGAAAGCGAATTTATTTAAGGTATTGGTTAATTGTGATTTTGTGAAGCATCAAATTAAATTGTTGCACTTGTGATCATACTTATTATGTTGACTAGTGAATAACGGAAGGAGGTGGAAATTAGACTTCCATTGTCTAATTTTATTTCCCGATTGTAAAGGACCTAACTAACGATATAGCTTGCCAAAATTTTCTAGTAATATGGTGTGTGGGTCGGCTTACATGTCCTGAATTTGTGTTACGAATGTGTTCTTCACAGATGGTCTTGAGGTCAATTTCCTCTTCAATTGTATGCTGTTTTTTTTTTCTTGTGGATGATTTAGAATTGTTGTTTGATCTTGACAATGGTGACTACTTGGTATTGTTACAAAAATAAAATCTTTACATGGAAAAAAAGAAAATCATCTTGTCTGCTCTGTATTATAGGTTGACCAAGTTCTATTTTATTTTAATGCAATGGATTTGAGTCATGTTATCTTTGAATTGGTGAAATTATATTTATTTGATAGCTATTTGGATTATCTCAAGTCTCTACCAAGCTTAGAGTTTTTTGAAATTATAGTTACCGTAAATCCTTATGTGAATTACTGTACTATTTCCCACTCCTCTTTTGGTAATGATGGGCAATACTAAATAGCTTTACATACATATACTACCAGTACTGAGTGTTTTGTTTGGCATTTGGTACGGAGTTTATGTACTATCTTAAAGTGATTATTGTCATTGAGCACTGGAAATTACTGTAATTTGCTATTGGAATGTTGTACAGTAGTAGCATATTCGTTTATTCATTGACCTGTTGAAAAACACAAATTTGATTATGCAAAATTTTGATCAATTTATATATATACGTGGGACTTTGGCAAGAGTCTAAATGGTTCTTATGTGGGATAGAATCAAAAGAGAAAAACAAATCTCATGTATTGTGTGCTTACATAATTAAGCAATTAATTGTTAATTTGTGTGACAATTATATGAGACCATAATTTGAGCATTATATTGTGATTAATTTTTTATCCAAAAATCGTTACGGGTTTTTGTGAGTTGTATTAATAATTTCTAAAAATATTTAGGAACATTGTGTAAATAAGTGGATGTTGTTTGTAGTTCACATGCTACAAAATTGACACCATTCAATTCTTTGATATTATCATTTGCGTTATGATATTTAATATTGTCTTATATTCCTGTATCAAAGAAATGGCAAATTATTTGGTGAGAAAGTATATGATTTCTGGTATGTATATTGAGAACATGTGGGGGAAGTTTTGTGTTCACTAGCTACATGTTATACATATTGGTGTTCTCAATATATTGATCGAACTCGATTCTTTGAGAATGTGGGGGTAACTAATTAAATTTAGTTTACCAAAATTTTTATGGGTTTTATGGGACCTAAGATATTTGAATGTTTATGCTCGTAAAATATTACATAGAATTGTAGAAATATATTGAGCATTAAAATGATTTTAGTGAAATCAATTATTATTCTCATATACCGTAGCTTATATGCCTTGAGGAGACAATAAGCTAGTGTTTGCACTAAGTATGTTTATGGTTAATAATTAAACCATGAACATCGTATGCAAGATATAGAATATGATGGTGTGTTTTGATGAGAAAAATCATCAATTTTCTTTATATGTGGAGATACTATTGAAAGAGGTCAATATTTCTTGTGTATTGATTACGAGAATTCAAGGTAGCATATCACATAAGAACAACGAAGGTTCTAAGTATTCTTTATTTTGTGTATGCTAGAGTTATTGAATTAATTTATTATTAATTTGTGTTTGCAGTTTGCAAGACATCATTGTCGTGTTTGATGTATTTTTTGTGCAAATATGTGACAAGTTAATAACATATACTTGTACAAATGAGTATGTATTTTCCCTTTTTGTGGGTGTTGTCTCTAATATTTGACTTGTGTATAACATGTTATAATTAGCTATTATTGAGTGGGCAGGTCAATAAGTTGATTGATTGAGACTTGAGAGACATGTTGATATACATTTTGAGAAAGTTTAGTGTGTCAATTTCTTTTAATTGTGATTTGTTAAAATTAGTGTGTAATGGCAAGAGATGACGCATTTGCAAGACAAAGTGTCGCCAAGTAACAATATAAATTAAAGAAAGATTGGTTTAATATATGTAATTGAACTGTCGAGGGGGGTGAGGCTTAAAGCCCTTAGATTGAGGAAATCATGGTGGATACCCAACCTTCATTGGTTCAATGTGGTCAAACGAAGCTATGAGATTACTCAATATGCACCTTCTTTTCTCATCCCTATGGCGTTCTTGGTGTTATTGTGA
This sequence comes from Tetragonia tetragonoides, assembly GCA_038025085.1. Lineage (NCBI taxonomy): Eukaryota > Viridiplantae > Streptophyta > Magnoliopsida > Caryophyllales > Aizoaceae > Tetragonia > Tetragonia tetragonoides. Next base: position 30,338,684 of record CM076152.1, on the reverse strand, counting down.
GGTTGGCACATGTTCTTAATGAGTCCATAGCCTTTATACGGTGGTCCTTATGAGACGGACTTGATGGATTCACCGCTTGTTGTGAGGTTGAGCTTCTAGCTCTTAATGATTCCATATCCCTATTTTTTGGGTGGTCCTAATTGAGACGGACTTGATGGATTCACCGTTGGTATATGAGAGGTTGAGCATCATTTGCTCTTAATGGTTTCTTAGTCCAGTTGTTTATTGGTCAAACCCAAATGTGAGTTGCGTAGACTTGGTTATGATGGACGTGATGAAATCACCTACGCGAGTGTAAAGGTTTGGCCGCCTTTTGTGAAAGATTTTGGGCTATCTTTCTAGAGAACTCATGAGATCCAAGGTGTGCGCATGGCCTAGATAATTGAATTTATATTTTTCTATCGCGAAATTTGCACAAAATTAAGGTATAATATGTGTTGTGGGGGTCTCGATTAACCACATTTAATTCATTGAGTTCAAGAGTACTTCACTCTTTGAATTATTAGGTCAATCGCTCACTTCACTACGTATCAATTCAATCCTTCGGACATTGGTACTTAACTGTTTTACCTTTTCCTTTGTCCAGAAATAAGTCACTTGGCCTTTGTTGCCATTTGTGGGGAATTGTTGGAATAATGGAACCAAAGTTAATGGGGGAATATGCAACCGCTTCTGATTTATTGTGGGTAATTGATACCCCATGATGTGCCACTAATAAACCCATTAAAGCTACTTTAATGGGTGGTGGGCGGTTATGTTTTCCACTTATGTATATGGTGTTCATCTCCAACTATAGCATGAGATAGAGATAAATGTGAAACAATACACTTATCCTCATATACCCTTGTGTGATTAGTTTCGGGCAATTGTATTTGTGTAAGTTCCAAACCTCCAACCATGAGTGCACTTGTTTGGGGGTTGTTGTGTTAACCTTGGGAGCGACCGGCGGAGACGATTTGCACCAAAGTCGTGCCGAAAATCGCTTTCAAGGCAGTGACCCTCATACCACGGCGCAATCATTATTTGATAAGTCATCTACTCTTTCCTTTATATATTATTTTATTATTGATCAATACTATATCTCCTACACTTCTTAGAGCAAGTCCTCCTTGGACTACAGTTTCCAGTGAAATTTGTGCAATGGATCAAAATGTGCATAGGGTCTGTGAGCTACTCCCTTCTTATAAATGGAGAACCTATGAAACCTTTTGCTGCAAAGAGAGGGTTGAGACAGGGCGATCCCATCTCACCCTATCTCTTTATGCTAGCCATGGAATACCTGTCAAGGTTTCTAAAGGATCTTAAACACAAGCAAGGGTTCAGATACCATCCAAGATGCAAGAGGTTTGATCTTGTTCACAGCATCTTTGCTGATATCCTACACTTTTCTAGGGGAGATATGAGTTCTATGCAACTACTATTTCAGCAATTTCAAAAGTTCTCTGCTTGTTCTGGGCTTTGTGCAAATACCCTTAAATTAGAGGTTTACTTTGGTGGGGTTGTAGAGGGAGACCAGAGAACTATCCTCAAATGTCTGGGTATGCAATTTGGAGAATTACCTTTCCGCTACCTGGGTATTCCCCTCACCTCTAAGAGGTTGCATGTGAGATTCTATGATCCTCTTATTCAGAAGATAACTAGTAGAATTCAAGTATGGACTACTAAATTCTTATCATATGCAGGGAGATTACAATTACTTAAGTTTGTGTTGTTTGCTATGAATAATTATTGGACACAGTTCTTTAACTTGCATGTGTCTGTGATTCACAATATTGAGCAATTGTGTAGAAGGTTCTTGTGGACTGGCTCAGCTGATCCCAGTAGCAGGGCCTTAGTTGCCTGGGCTACTCTCTGTAGGCCTGCAAATCAGGGTGGTTTGGGCATTTTTGATCTCACTACTTGGAACAAGGCAGCTCTTGGCAAGCTATTGTGGGATGTGCAGCACCATCAGGAGAAGCTCTGGGTGCAATGGATTCATGCATATTATATGAAGCAAGGGACTTTCTGGACAGTTCCTAAACCTACACAAGCTTCCTGGGTAATTCAGAAATTATTTGAGTTGAGAGATAAGTCATCTGCTATTATTTTGAATCAGGGCCATGTTAAATACAAGATGGGGGTGGTCTACAAAGCCCTACACCCTACTCATGTCAGAAAGGAATGGTCTAAACTGGTGTGGAACTCTCATTCCATGCCCAAATGGAGATTCATACTTTGGTTGTGTATACTGGACAGGTTACCAACCTGGAGGACTCTGAATAAAATTGGTATCCAAGATCCAGGTATCTGCATTTTGTGCAAACAGCAGGAGGAAACCTTATCTCACTTGTTCTTTGACTGCAGCTTCACCAAGCAGTTGTGGTGTAAATTGCTAGCTTGGCTGCATCACCCCTTCACTGCATCCTCATGGAGTAGTATGACTCAGCATGCTAGCTTGATAGCGAAAAGGAGACATGCCAAGGCTCAAGTACATACAGCTATATTCTCGGCTGTAGTGTACTATACTTGGAGAGAGAGGAACAATAGAATTTTTCAGGAGCAACAGAGTGATGTCCCTAGTTTAGCTAGGTGGGTTGTGTTTGTTGTGCACGCGAGAGGAGCTGTTGCTAAGGGCCAGAAGATCAGAGATTATTTCAACCAGCAACTGAATTATCTCCCTTGAGCAGTTTGATGTCATTTTCCTGTATTTTGTTTTTTGAGTATTCTCTAGCTTTTCCTCCTTTATGTATGTTATCAAAAAGGATGTACGCTATGTTGTAGGGGTTTTCAGAGTGCAGCTTGCTGCTTTGTACTCATTGAATATCTGATTTGGAAGTACTAAAATCTCTTTACTTTCAAAAAAAAAAAAAAAACTCAATTAATGGGTGAGATTGAAAGGAGAGAGAAAGAGAGGCAAATGGGAATAGCGTATGTTCTGTGATTATGGAAAATTGTAGCCTAATTAATTGCTCAAGTATTTGTACCAGGCTGCCCGTTGCTTAGTTCTACGATTTTTTTATTTTTATTTAACGTTAATATTAGAGCCCTAATTGGGGCCCCTTCTTGGTGGAGGCCATGTGCAGTCGCCCTTGCTGCACAGGGCCAAGGACGGGCCTGCTGATATCACTGGTAGTCACCTCATGCTTCATATACAACCACCCCTGATATCAACCATTGTAAGATCAAAGGAATTTCTTACTACTTTTCCATGTGCCTAAGATGTCTGATTACATAGCATTTCATACCTTCTAGTTTTGGCTTGGTAGTATCAGAGAGATGTTAGAAGACTAAGGTGGTATTTTTCTTTTGTACATAAATCTTGGTAGTGAACTAGTCAATGGTAATTGTTTTCCTCAACTGTAATTTAGGTCAATTATATAATCTAAATATTATCTATATGTCTTAATTTGAATGCTGAGAAGACTAGAAAAACTGTTTCGACTCTAAAAGTCTGTGGTTCTAGTTTAGGTAGAATTAGATTTGATGGGTAGGAATGTAGCATTGAATACTGTATAGTATAGAACCACCCCTAAGTATGTAGGTGTTTTTTACGGAGTCACCCCCGTTACCCACATAAGGTCACCCCCTAATATCACTGATAGTCACCTCATGCCTCATATAGAGCCACCCCTGAATTCAATGCTAGGCACCCCATTTCCCATATTATTATTTTTGTCGAATATGAATTCTACTCATCTTTTATATATTGTACTAGGAAATAACTTGTGCTACGCACGGATTGTCGGTTTATTACTATATGTTTAATATTAACAGCTAAAATTTTGAAGTTTTTCAAATTTTAGTAAGATATATATAAAATAATGAATATAGTGATTGGCCAAAGTGTTACGTGTCATATTACTTATCATTGTCCTATTAAAAACAAATATCTATAAATTGTCACCAAACTTGCAATTGTACATCTAAAATATAACTTTGCACATTGCGCTACAAATGTGAGACATGTCATTTTATTTATTCTTATCCGTGCAAATTTTAGTCACATGACTAACCTATGTTTTATATCTTAATTAAAATTTAAACACTGTTATAGTAATGATGATTATCCCCACAAATAATAGTACATTTTCACGTAACATACGCTTATATCAATTAATATAATTTTTTTTATTAAACAATTATCAGTTTGATTACACCCTCGCTCCCTTGACGTGTATTTCACTAATTCAAATTTAGAAAGTGGAAGTCTAACTTTCTTTCAAATGGAAAAACAATTGCAAACAACTCACCATCTAGGAAAATGAAAAATAGTAGGTAAGTCCTCAAAATGTGACTCTTGTACGTTACCTGCGCTTATACCCACAATTACATAAAACGTGTTATATATTATGTTCATCTTTCCACAAATATTCATCGTTTATACTCAATTAAAGTTTTTATAATTTTGATAACGTTAAAATGGACATTAGTGTCATTTTAGATTAATCAAATTATGACACTTGTACGTCACATACGCTTTTACCCACAACTATATAAATTTTTTTTATATACCGTGCGGAAAATTCATTCTCTACACCGAATTGATTTGAAATTTTAATTATTTTTTTAATAGCAAATAAATTTTTTTATAGACAACTAATTTGTCAAGTTAAGCATCCTTACAATATCTGAATAGTCAAAAGTTATAATTGACAATGTTAATGAGGGACATTAATGCTATTTTAGGTTGAATTAATGTAATTCAAATTTTAATATTAAATAAAAATAAGAAATATGAATAGGTTATAGCAATTATTATATGATATTCATTTTTCACAATTCATTACTCACCCTAATAAAAGCCAAAATAAAAAAAATAAATATTAACCAATCAAAGTGCGACACTTGTCACGTTACTAACGATCTTACCCAATATATGTGTGTGTGTGTGTGTGTGTGTGTGTGGCGACTTAGGTATCGTCACACGAATTTGGGCCTCTACGTGGCGACTTAGGTATCTTCGTCACACGTATTTGGGTCTTTATGTGGCGTCCTAAGTTAAAGAAACAAATATCCTAATCATTGTACATAAAGAATATTACTTGTAACACAATATATGAAATTTGAAACAATTATACCAACTTCGTCAATATCACATATTATGTAACATACAATAGTGGTCATTTTAATTTTTTCTTATTACTTTGATTTTTTTTTTATTTAAATTTTAGAAGTCTTTTGAAGTGTATATAATTAGAGTTGTAATTATTTTGATGGAAAAAACTTTATGTTGATGATGATTGAACATTTTTAAGTCAAATGTACACCTTGACATCCGTTTGTCGTCCTATATCAAGCCCATACTAATTCGTCGTCCACGTGACATCCTTAATGTGTGCATTGATTGATCGATTTGACTTTTAACTTTATTCACAATTGTGACTCACAATAATGTGAGTCACGGAAAATAAAGTGAACAAACAATTTGGGATGGAGGGACAAGTCTACACATACACTTAGTGTATATGCCAAAATATACACTTTTAATCTCAAACGTCCAAGTGGCAAAAAAATGGAATATTACCTCAACTCAATTATGTCATACTTACATCATCAAAATATTTTTTTCATTCAAATTTGAAGAATGATTTTGAAATATTTCATTCAAATTTCCAATCAAAAGAAAGCCTCATTATTACTTTATGTTCCCAATGCATTGAAACTAAACAACTCATCATCAATAATCAAACCCAATTTTACACCATATTCCATTGAAACCAAACAACATCAACCATCAAATAATAAAACCCACTAGCATATTACTTTTTACCGATGTTATTTTCCGGCGATATTTTTCGGTGTTCCTGGCGTTATTTTCCGACGATGTTCAAACGTCACCAACTATAACCATGACCAACACGTTAGTTTCCGGCGAAATTCAAACGACAACGTTGTTAGTTTAACAGTGAGAGATTCACCATCACCACCGTTGTCGATCCAGCATGTTTTTGCCGCTCGATCATCATTGACTTTATCTTATCAAACAACCTCTTATAATTCTAGTTACTACTGTTTATATTTTATTTTAGAGGCTCAGGTAAAAAGTAAAATTCATGTTTTGAACTATTTAGTGCTTCTATTGTATGGGATTTCAGTCATTTATGTCAAATGAGATTAAGCTTATTTCCTATATGCAATGTTTGGAGTACAGTGAATTAGTTTGCTTTCATTTTTTCAATTGTGAAGTTTGACTTTGTTAATTTGATGATCGTTTAGTGCAATTGATGAATTTAATATTGGTCTTCTGGAATTACACCATTTTTTTCCGGCGAAGATGCAGCAATGTTTATGAAAAATGATTTTGCTACCAAATTTTTGAGTGGGTTATATGAAAAATAATTTTGCTACCAACACCTTGACTAATTATTGAATGATAATAAAGTAATAACTCAACAGAACACAAGGTACGAAATAAATTTGCTACCAAATTTTTAAATGGGTCGACGAAAATAATGGAAATCTTGAAGGAAGATTACAACGAAGACAGCTCCCCAATGAAATGCGAAACTAATTAAAAAAAAAATTTAAGTTTGTCGCCGGAAAGTATGAACGCCGGCATGATAATATGAAGAAGTTCTTTTTTTTTTTTAAGTTTGTCGCCGGAAAGTATGAACGCGGGCCGGATAATATGAAGAACTAATATTTAGGATTATCAATTAGGTTTCTCAATTAGGTTAGTCATCATTTTCTTTCTTTGTTTGATAATATCAATGTTAGATTTTTGTTATTCCAATAACAAGCATTAATGGTAGTAGACTTTCCATATTCTTTCCTCCTAATTATGTTTTTGGTGACAAAACTCCCTCCAATAGCCAAAAAAACAGGCGCCTACTTTGCCTCCCACAAAATAAAAAAGATTCCTCATTTTGGCCACATGAACGCTCAGGATGCAAAGTGTATAAAAAGATCATACACTGAGTGTATGTGTAGTTGCATCCGGGACGGAGGGAGTAAGTGTTTTTAATTTTATAATTAAAGTTGTAATTAATTTGATGACAAAACTTCAACTTGAATGATGACCGGACATCTGCATTTCATCCTTACACGATGTTTGCATCCGCTTGTTTGTTGTACACATATCAACCTCACACAAAATCGTCACACACGTGGTATCCCTAATGTATATTGCTTTATTCTAATTTTGATTATAGTTTTTCTTCACGATTATATTTATAAGTGTATAATTGAAGATGTAATTAGATAACAACACTTTAATGTGGATGATGACTGGACATCCACATGTTATCTCTACACCAAGTTGGCATCCAGGTGTCATATGCATTTCAGCACCACACCAAATTGTCGTTCATGTGTCGCATCCCCTCATGAAATGAACCCAAACTTTATATATACCCGACGTGGCTTTTTCCTTAACTTCTTACACGGTTTCATTGAAATAAAAAACGTCTAATAAATATTATACTGTCAAATATAGGAAATATGTATCTCATTTTGAAGTATTTTTCGAACCGGGTTCAATGAGAAAAGAATTATAATTTTTAAAGTTGCGTAACAAAAGTTATATTATCTTATAATTTGAACAATATAATAATAAATATTATATGTTGTATAATTAAGTCAAATAATGATGTTACATTAATGACTTGAAACACTTGGATAGACAGCTTATGTGGTGGCTTACGTGTCATTGCCACACGAACTTATAACGTGGCGTCTTACGTGTCATCACCACACGAACATAGCCTCCATGAGGCATCCTACGTGTCGTGGCCACACGAAATGGACTCACTTTTATATATATACTAGTTTTGGTCCCCGGGCGATGCCCCGGGTTATTTTTGTTATATGTTCTATTCTTTTAGGTGTCTTAATTACACAGATAATGTAATCATGTGATTAATGGTCTTTCCTCTTCTTCTTCTTTTTTTCAAGAAAGTAAGCAAGTGTTCTAACTAAAGATAATTTGATACTCATTACTCAGTTATCTATTTTAGTGAAATTTAGCTAAGAAATTAATTATACAATGAAAACAACGAACGAATGATATAACAATACATGATAATGTAATGGTGATTTAAACGCCACATAATAAACATAACAAATACTTTTTAGAAGTGCGACATGGCGAGAAAAAATTGTGTAGTGTATGTTTTATTACATCTATCGAACATTAAAGAGTCAAATAAATTAAAGAACATCTGTATCTCATTTTAAAGTATTTTCCGAACCTGATTCAATGAAGTAAGAATTATAATTTTTGTAGTTGCGTAACAAAAGTTATTTGATTTTATAACTTGAAAAATATGATGATAGTTATGTCGATTTGTATTTATTAATTCAAGTAAATGCTTTACACAATTACATGGGTTGCTCACGTGGCGGTTACGTGTCCTTACCATACGAATTTGGTTGCTTACGTGTCATCCCATGTGTCAATCTCGAATGTGTTACATGGCAAGTCTTGGGAGGGGTGCACTGCGTTTTAATAGTAAGGTAAGATGATTAGATTAGATTAGATATTAGATTCTTTCTTATAATAGTATTGTTCATATATGTCTATTCAAGAGGGACTCACGCTTTTTCTTTACAATGTTAGCGTGTTCTGGACTTCTTGAAGGTTTCACTACAAAAACTATTGAGGAAATGTTTGATGTATACAAGAACCATTGCATCTACGAATGGTTTTAATGTTAGAAAAGGGAAGCATAAATTTTTAATGGGCAGGAACAAGATAGTTGAAAAATATTTTTACTGTTTTTGTAAAGGCTTTCGGGTACCTTCTAAGAAAACCAACGTTGTTGTGAACAGTAGCAAAGGACAGTGCCAGAAACTCGTACATGCTGCAAAGCTTGTATACGAGTGAAGTTGAATAATGACGGAGTATATGAGGTGGTTCAACATGCCTTGGAACATAATCACGCTTTAACAAGACCTCAATGGAAACATTTACACCTGCAAGAGAGGAAAATAACAACAAAAAAAGGGAGCGAAAATAGAAGGAAAGACAAATAGTGGGCTAGAAGCATCAGAATCGTACTCTTGCATGTCTAATGATGCAGGAGGTGATGACAACCTTGGTCACACCTTCAAAGACTACGAGAACTTTTTCTACAAGCTTAGGATGAAAGAAATTGAAGGAGGGGATGCGCAACACGTTTTGAACATCCTTGAGAAAAAGGAAGCCGACGATCCTGGTTTCTTTTTCGGGGTTAGGGTCGGTACAGATGGCCGTTTGGTAGCTATGTTTTAGAGAGACTCTATGATGAAAAAAGACTACAAGATATATGGGGATGTGATGGTTTTTGACACGACCTACCGGACAACTAAGTACAATCTCATCTACGCAGTGTTTGGTTGTGTTAACAACTATTTGAGCAATGTTTTGTTTGCATGTTCCTTCTTGGCAGATGAAACAAAAGAGTCATTTGTGTGACTATTTGAGACCTTTAAGAAGTCAATGGGCATGAAATGTCCAATAAGCATATTCACTTATCAAGATCTTGTAATGAGTGGTGCAATATCAAAAGTACTGCTTTTCGCCAACTCTTAGTGTGTTTGAACAATACGGTGTGTTTTGAAACTGTTTAAGTCTCCACATTGACTGTAAATCTTGTTGCTACATTTGGTTGTGCAGCTGTGTTTTTCATAGCATTATATTCTTAGAAGGATATTGGGGGTGAGTTTTAGAAACCATGATGTCATTATATATAGCTATTCTGTGTTTTTATATTATAGTTATTCTGTGTTTTTATATATACATATTATTTCTGTGGAGCGACTTATGAGGCGTAACTTGTAAGTATGTAACAGTCATATTATTCAAGGATAATGAAAACAACTTATACCTGAATTTCTCTGTTTCTCTTAGTTTAGGTTTGCTGGTTTTCATGTCCTTTGTGTTTTGATGAATGATGCTTGAAGTTACTATTGATTTCTTCCCCTCCATATGTGATAGACAAGGGTTGCAAGGCCTGCACTTGCTAAGCTTCATGCCACACATTAGAGTCTGTAGGTGTTTTTTATGGAGTCATCCCCCTTCCCCACATGGAGCCACCCCCTGATATCACTGGAAGCCACCTCATGCCTCATATAGAGCCACCCCTTGTATCAATGCTAGGCACCCCCTTTCCCATTTTATTATTTTTGTCGAATGTGAATTCTACTCATCATTTATATATTGTGTTATTCTCTTATTTAGGCCTTTCCACAAACAATGCATCGATTATTCCTATGGCATCTTCAGAAGAATGATGTTTTCCACTTTGTCCATATGAAATCAGATCTGATATTTTTAAGGACGGTTTCAAAAAGTGTCTAATGTTTTGCTCTGATGAACAAGAAGTTGAGAGTTGCTGGTGGGCTATGATTTCAAAGTATGAGTTGCAAAATGAACCTTGGTTTCAGCGCTTATACAACTAAAAAGACAAGTGGTGCATGGCTCTTAGCAAAGACTTTTTTTCCTCCAAATTTTTTTCATCGCAAAGAAGTGAGAGCATAAACAATGTTGTTGGATTCAAGGGATAGACAAGGGATTCAAGGCAAACCACACAACAACATTAACTCAGTTTATAAAAGTCTTTGATATCACTCTCAAGAGATGAGGGACTTGGAATTTCAATGCAGTATGTCAGCTGCGTCTTGTGGTATTCCAAAAAATGTTTTGCTCGAACAAGCTGCTCAAGTTTCTACACTTTAACCGTACAAAGTGTTCGAGAAGCAAAATACATGGCATGCCTATCCACATATGCAAAAGTGCAGAAAATGGATGGCAACAAGGTTTACTATGAGGTCAGTACCGACGCCGAATGGAAACACATGAAGAAATTTTCGATTGCATTGAATACACAATGGACTGTACTTGCAAGAACTTTGAAGAAGCGGGGAGGCTATGCTTTCATTGCCTTAGGGTGTTGAACATCAATAACGTATTTGAAATTTCAGAGAGGTACATTAAGAAAAGATGGACAAAATATACCAAATCTGAAGCTTGAGGCAACTAAGAAAACAAAAAAGGAGAAAAGTCAGAAAAGACAACATTCCATCCTTGGCGCCAAAAGATGGGTATGAGTTACTATAACTTGGTTTTGAAATGTACAGATTTTTTGAAGGCTCAAGAACATCGCCTTGAAGTCACCCTGAAACAGCACTTGAAGCCACCCCCTACTTTGCTTGGAGACACTCCCTCATTGTAATTTGAGCCTCCCCCTAAAATACCTCAAAACACACACACACACACAACAACAACAACAACAACAACAACAACAACACACACACACACACACACACACACACACACACACACACACACACACACACACACACACACACACACACATTAGTCCAGTGCCTTATTAAAGGCAGAACTCGACTCTGAATTTGACCGCTGAATTGGGACCTATGGAAATATACAATCTGCAAGAGAACACACATTAGTCCAGTGCCTTATTAAAGGCATAACTCGACTCTGAATTTGACCGCTGAATTGGGACCTATGGAAATATACAATCTGCAAGAGAATAAAGCAACCAATCATAACACCAGGAAGATACCCCTCTGCCTTGTCTGCGTTTTTCTTAGCGATTTCCTGGCAAAGCCTATGAATGACATAGGAGGACCAATCCCATTTTTGAATATTTGATGCATCTTCAGCGACTTCAGGTGCATGGAGTGTTTTCATGTTTGCTTGTCGGTTTGTAGTGGGGTCTAGAAAACTAAACATAGCATACATGGCAAAGAACCTCTTGAATTCTTCACCTCACCCTGTTAAATAATTCATCAGCCTCTTTGCCAGAAAATTGATACGTATCACTGACTTCAGGTTTACTCCAGCGGGAACTCCAAATTGATCCTTCCATTTTCGGAAATGGTCATTCTGTTCGTCTTGAGAAGGATAGTCTTCAACCTTGTCTACAATGTTTAGCGGCAGCCCAAAGACGTCATGAACATCTTCCGCCGTCAGTGAAAATGACTTCTCGAGGCATATATTGAGTGTCACAGTGGTTAAGTCAAAGTGATCTTACAACCACATTATCAATCTCACTCAATTGAAGGTGAAGGAGATCACCAAAACCAATCTCGCAAACAGAAAGACTATTAATCAAGTTTCTCAACTGTTGTGGCAGGCATCTTGTTTCAAATTCCAAAACATTACTGCAAAAAAAAAAAATAACCATTACAAAAAACAGATTAGCACCATATTTTAGAGAACATATACATATATAGAAACAAAATTAAGAAGAAACTACATTAAATAACTTCAATACAGGAAAACCCCCAAAAAATATATGGAGCCACCCCCCAACAGAACCTGAAGCCAACCGCTAACAGCACCTCAAGCCACCCCCTCGGATATCCATTCCAATTGACCTGAAACAGTTACTAAGCGCAATCTTACAGCGGGTGGAAGTCCATGAAATGAACCGCTTACATATATATATATATATGGTACAACTATAATTTGAAGCAAACACCCACGCCCCTCATGCTCAAGTGAATCCCAAGTTAAAAATCTGTAACACCACCGCCCCCAATGCTCAATTACCCAAGTTGCCTCAATAATATTGGATACCACTAAGAATTCGACAAAAACAGAAAATAATAGGCAACAACTTTACCTACTTTAGTGAGATATTTTATGTCACATGCAAACATGATTATATAAGGTATCAACTTTACTAAAAGACAAGCATGATATTTTTGAAATCAATTGTAAAAGTATCTTGTTACAGAACTTACTTTGGAATCAAATATCATAATTTAATTCCTATGTTTGACTAACTTTATTGCTGTCATTTGGGTGTTTTAAGCTGTAGTTTTGTTCAATCTTCTGAAATTCATGTTAGGTTTTGAGATGAGTTTTTTAAATGTTCTTGTCACATAAATCATTCATCATTTAGAACTTATACAGACTACAGATACGCTAATTACATACACGATTATTTTCCTAGACACAGGTTATACTACCTTGAACGGCAACAAGGGCAAGATTGCTTCTTGGGAAGCCGGTTAAAGATGCAATGATAGTGAAAAGCATGTCCACTATGCCCAATTACCTCAACATTATTGTGTATCTCTAAGGATTTGCAGAAAAAAAAAAAAAAAAAAAAAAAATAGGCAACAACAAAGCGATGTCAAAAGGATAGAATTATATCTATTGAACTAACAAAGGCACCACCTAAAGGCTCCTGAAGCCACCCTCACACAGCAGTTGAAGCCACCCCCCTACATTGCTTAAAGTCACCCCCTGATTGAAATATGAGACTGGCCCTAAAATACCTCAACAAACAACAAAAAGAAAGAAAAAAAAAAAGGCTCACTTGTCATCGGTGGCCTCTTCTGTGTTGCCCATTCCTCTTACCTTATCAATTGAATCGAGTGAAGATTAGCAAAAAAAACTATAACAATTATATATACCAGATAATTGCATAATAATTTGACACGATTTTCTCTAACATAGGGTTTCAAATGCATATTGCAAATAAAATAATTCATAACTTTATACAATTTTTCTCATTCATCATTATTGTAATCGAATCAAAAGCAAAATTTTGGGCCAATTAATCAAATTAGGGTTTTAGATTTGTTACCTTATCAATTGTACCGATTCGCCGGAGTGTTAGCACGAGTTGCTAATCTAAAGCCCTAATTTGAGAGAAGATGGAGAGTGAAGGAAGGAGAAGATGGAGAGCGAAGGAGAGAGAAGATGAACAGTGAAGAGCGAAAGAGAAACGCGCGTAATAACTCAAGCGATTTAATTTAACATAAGCTTTAAGTTTTTACCCCCTTCTCTAAAAACTATTGTATCTTAGGACATAGTCCACCATGGACTAAGTCTAAACAAGATTTTGTAGTTTCCTGATTCCATTACTAGGCCCAAAAAAAGTAAACCAAATGGGCCCTTAGGGCACCCTTATTGGTGTGCTTAGGGTGTGCTACACCAATATTTGGGATTCTTAGGCACACTCTCAAATAAGCACAATGCTTATTTAAGAACACTTGCTTAGATAAAAAAAAGGGGGCCACAGAGGGGATGATGGAAGAAGGAGTCGGGGACAGCGTGTGAGAGATGGGTGGTATAAAAATCTTGTGGGGTAGATGGGTGGGGCCTTTTAAGCACATTATGGATAATTGGGTGTGTGCTTATTTGGGGAGGTGTGCTTAAAAAGTGAGATGACAACTTCAATAGTATCTTAAGGAAAGGGCTACCCATACACCCAGTGTACATTACACTCTCTTGTCCCATGTGAGTGTCCCCTGTGAGTGAGAGGACAAATTTGCCCCTTGCTCCTTGGGATTTCATGGGGTACTATATATATATATATAATATTTCATGTTTGCTAAATGACACCAAGAAAATTACTAAACACTACTAAGTTCGTCTAAATTAGACTAATATACCCTTTTCATTTTCCCATGTCCCCTCTTACATTTCTCCATGCCCCTTTTTCTCTCTCATCTAAACCCATGTCCCCAACCCACAAAAGCAAAAAAAATAAAAAATAAATAAAAGCACAATGATAATCTTCATGAGACCCTAACGAAGTTTACCAATAAGCTTCATGCAATGTTGACAAAGCTTGCTCATGAGCTTTGTGAGTATGTCGTGAAGCTCATCCAATCGATGGTTGCATTCCATTAATTATTACTCTTACATCAGAAGCTAATGGATCTAACAAAAACGTTCCATGAGGAACCCGTGAAGCTTATGAATGAGCTTAATGAGGATCTCATGAAGTTCATTTGTAAGCTTCATAAGAGTCTCATGAATCTAATTCAATCTGCGAATTTTTTTTACGGAACTTGCGAAAACTTTTTCTTACAGCAATTAACCCACAAATAAGACTATAATACCTCAAATTCATTGCCGAAAATGTTATCGCTATCATTCATCACATCGCCAAAGATATTGTCACTATCCTCCATCATTAATTGTATCCAATACGTTGAATCCAATAAAAAAGATTGGTTCTTGTTGATAATTTTTGGGTCTACCAAGAAGTGTCAGTTAGAGAAGTGGTGAAAAGAGTAAAAAAGAGGCTCTCAACCTTTCGTAATATATGTTAGGGGTGTTTTGGGAAACCTAGAATAAAAGTTGGTGGCGTTTAGTAATTTGGTGGCTGCGTTTAACACCACTCTTTTTTTTAAGAGATAAGGAAGCCCGCTCCCAGGCTGGCCCATATCGGGTTTAAGGCCCAAGAGCTTAGTGGGTAGGCATTTGGGGGGAAGGGGGAATAAGGGGAAACGGATCCCAAATGCCCATAGTGGAATTTGAACCTTGGTGGTGGGTAAGGAAACCAAAGTTCAAGCCACTAGACCAACCTATGTTGGTTATTCTAGGGGATAATATGAGTATTGTAGGGGGGGAGAGATTAGAGAGATAGACATTAAAAAGGGGGACAAGACGTTAGGGTGAGCAGAAAATTCGGGTACCCAGTATCGGAACTGGAACCGTTTCGGAACTGGTGGTTCCGGAACAGGAACCGGTCAACCAATTCCAATTCTGATTCCCAAAATGGGAACCAGTATCAACCAATTCCAATTCCGGTTCCTGGCTTTTAGGAACCGGAACCGGTTGGGTATCCGGTGCAAAACCAAAATTCATTTCCGAATGCCCGAAACCGGTGGATATCCGGAACAAGAACCGGAACTGAAATTAATTTATTAAAAACCGCTTTTGTTATTACTGTCAGTGCTTATAGTTAGTAGCAAACACACAATGGACTTCTATTCTAAGAAACAAAGACACAGGAAAAACAAAAAGTGAAATAAGATGGACTAATGGAGACATGGAGCGCCAGTGGCCCTTTGGGCATTTGTTGCAACTTTTACTCTTTATATTTTACATTTGTTACTCTTATTAAATTGATGTTTTGTTATTTAATATATGATTTTTTGATTTTAAAAATACTAAAATTTGGATTTAATATTGAACCGGTGGTTACCCAGGATTCAGTGGGTACCCTGTGGATCCAATTCCAATCCCTAGAAATTAGGAACTGGTGGATCCAATTCAAATTTCGGGTAATGCAATACCTGGTGGTACTCGATTGCGCTCACCCCTAGACAAGAGGGTGTAATATACACCTTGTGTATAGCTAACTTAGTTGGTATTTTAAGCAATCTTTGGTATTGCTACCAATAAGAATGCTCTTAGAGCATCTCCAACCCCATACCAAAATTTGGCAAGTATTTTATACAAACACCACTTTCTCTTTTCTCTTTTTCTTTTGTGAAATTTTGGCATGAGCTACTTTAATACACATGCCAAATTTGGCATGCAAATTTCCAAATTAGTGGGCCACGGGTAATAATGAGCTATGACAAACGTGGGTCATGCACCAAAAATTGCCATCGACTTCCTTTGCAAATACTCACGCAGAATTTGGAGAAGGTAATTCACACCCAAGCCTTTTTTATCTGTGGGTCCTAGTGTTTGTATCTCACGCACACCATTTTCCCAAAATCCCAGCTTGTTTTCCTTTTCAGTTTGCCTTGGTTTTGTGAATTTGGCATCTGGTTTCAGTTGCCAAATATTTGGCAATTGACCGTATCTGTTATGTATTTGGCAATTGACCGTATCTGTTATGTATTTGGCAATGTGATTAATACACTCTAATAAAAGGATGTAAAATTTGGAATGCCAAAATTGAATTTGGCAAGACAAAAATACAAGGGTTGGAGATGCTCTTAGTGGTAATTCTAAATGATTTATCTGATACGATTTCATGTGTGATACTTTAGGAGTATCATATCAAATTCTAACAAATTCGGATAAAGACAGATAATCTCAAGTCCACATACAGTGACGTGTCTTAGATAACTCAAATACGATCAAAATCAGTAAAATAACCCAAAATCAAACGACAAAATTGACAAAACAACACAAAACCAAAATTTGGATAGATACGATACAATCACTAATCAATTTCAACACACATTTGCTTCTCTACCTAAAACTCGTACTACTATATTTATTTACATATGATGATGATGAACATAAACATTATTCATCTTGATTTTTCTCTCTCCACATTTTTAACAAAATCTCCTCTACTACGATCGTTACCTCAATTTGACGATGATTATAATCCGACGGCTATGGCGGTCGAATTTTCTCAGCTCCGGTCGTCGGTTTCTCTCTCATACTTCGTCGCCGGCGAAGTTGTTGCCGGTGGGGTCTCAGCTGAAGCGTCGTCAATTGTTAGGGTTTTTGCCGCAAATGGGGGTTTTTCCAGTGATTAAACTGAATGATCAAGTTAGTTTCTTAAATTTTGGTTTATTATTATATTATTACTTGTTAATTTCTGCTTTCGGTTATTATTATTACTTGTTTAATTTGCTGTTTTGCTATACTATTGCAAAATTTGGTACTAAATTAGAAGGTTAATTAGTGTGATGGTTTTGTTTATTACTACGGAGTAGTATTTTAGTCTTTAGACGAGCAAAACAAAATAGAGTCCTTTTCATCTGCAGAACACTGAACTGAACTGGAATTCTTGAACCACACTGAAAAAGATCGAACTAACTGAACTGAACTGAATTTTGTTTTTCAGTTGGGTGATGATGTCTCTGTTTTATGTTGGTTAGCATATTTTCGGATTTCAGTTACGTTGGTGTCCTGATTGTTAACTTGTTAGGGTAGTTAGCTGGAAATGGGGGTTTTTAATATTGTCTAAATTAAGCGGCTTTGGTGTGCGTTTTTTGTGCGAAATTTGGTAAATTAGAACGTCAAGTAGTGTGTGCATTGAGTCAAAAGGTAATGTGGAGTGAAATATTTTGATAATTAATGCTCCTAGGAGTGCTAAATCGAGAGTGGTGTTCGGGTTAGGTTGGGGGTGGTGGTTATGTTTTTATGTGAACATATGTTATATAGAAATGGAGGAACTCGTCTCCCTCTTGGGTGTCCTCCACACTACTCTTCTCGTCTCTAGGGACGATTCTCGGACTTGGATTGGGGACTCCTCTGGGGTTTTCTCTTCCAAGTCCTTCCTCCATCATCTTAGCCTTCCGTCACAGTTTCCACATTTTCCCCTTTCCTCTTATATTTGGAAGTCCAAGGTTCCTCTGAAGGTTCGTGCTTTTGTGTGGACTTTGGTGCTTGGTAAGGTGAACACTAGTGATATGGTGCAACGGCGGAGGCCACATATGTGTCTTCCCAGCATGCGTGTGATGTGTCGGCAAGACGGAGAGAGTTGTTTGCATTTGTTTGTGATGTGTAGTTTTGCGAGGGCCTTGTGGGATAGGCTGTTGTGTGGGGAGCCTTTTGTGTGCCCTACTACTCTAGGGCAATTCCTACAGATGCGATTTACCCCTATGCGGAGGGGGAAGGAGGGTAGGATTTTGTGGCGATGTGCCTGTTTAGCTATTCTTTGGTGCACTTGGTTAGAGAGAAACTCGAGGATTTTCTCGAACGCGAGAAAGAGTATCGATTTGGTTTGGGAACATATAGTTTATTTGGCCTCCCTTTGGGCGAAGGCGGCTGGTGCCTTCAAGGGGGTGCCACTCACCGTCATTCAACGCCATTGGCGTGATTTTTAGATACTTTATTTTTATTTTTGTTCTTTGAGGATACCTTATCCTCCACTTTGTATTCTTTCACTATTTGATTAATAAAAAATTTCTCTTTTCTAAAAAAATGTTGACTAGTTTAGTTGATCAACTCGTTGGGGCTTGTAATGGGACCTTTTGTAGAAAGAAACCGCTCAAATTATGTGTCTTCCTTGAAAAATGTTGGGTTATTGCGGTTTTAGATTGGTAATTGCTTACAAAATAGCGTGAGTTATATGTTGAACAAGGTAGGATGAACACTAATAGAAGAGAAAATCAGTGTGTCAAACTGCAACATACAATTAACTTAAGTGTGCCATACATGAAAGGTGGAAATCCAACAAATCAGAGTATGACAAATAATTAAATAACTGAATAAATCCACCCACCCAAGCAGAAGAATGCAGCAAAGAATTCAGAAATTTGCTGACATTTTGTTTTTTGTTCGACTGGTTTATGAATTTCTGATGTTTTCCTGTTGAGACAGGGGGAGGGGTAGGTCAGAGACAGAACTGAACTTCGAGCCTCGAGGATCTGAGTCTTGACCATTTGGTGGGATCTTTCTTGGACCAATCCTCATGCTATATATATACTACAATCTATATATATACTACAATCTATTTGCAGTGACAATTATGTTATTCGTTGATGTGGATTCTAATGAGTATCTCAATCAGCTAGTTGTTATTATGATTTCTGTTTAGCTAAGCCACATATCACCTGTGTAGATATCTTACATTTATTTTTTACTGTTATATGTAGCTGAGTCTATCCTATTTCTTGAGTGCTTCTTGCTACACAAGCCATGCTGCTCTAGATCATGCACTGGGTGGGATGGTCGATGTCCCTTTGGCACAGACAGGAGAAGGTATTGCTGAATGTGAACTTCTGAAGTGGTTTGTGCATGAGGTGAGTCAAACTCAGCTAAACTTATGTGTTCCTGTGTACATGTGATGGTTATAGATGGTAGTTGAAAAGTATTTAGGATAGAGTGTCTTCATGATGCTTTTG
Source organism: Tetragonia tetragonoides (assembly GCA_038025085.1). Taxonomy (NCBI): domain Eukaryota; kingdom Viridiplantae; phylum Streptophyta; class Magnoliopsida; order Caryophyllales; family Aizoaceae; genus Tetragonia; species Tetragonia tetragonoides. The sequence goes on along the minus strand of CM076152.1, from coordinate 30,319,187 downwards.
AACAATGGGTTTTATTTTAATTCAGTCTGCAAATACAGTAGCAAAATGTTTCAAGTTCATGCTTTGTAATAGAGGATGAGGACTTATATGTAAATATGTTATATTTATATGTGCCAAGGCTCAAACCTCTTTTCCACATGTATTATTTCTCACTTTGTCACGTAAAAGAACTTATATGTAATTTTTTTTATACACGTGCCAAGGCTCACAACCTCTTGCACATCTGTTATTTTTCACTTTGTCAACTTAAGAGAAACAGTGAAGTGATTTGGCAGATCTTTTGTGAATGGATAATAGTCCCTTTTCTATACTGGTGATCTTTGTTTGTTCCTCTGCTTTGGAGTCATCAACATATCAGTAAATAGAGTTGAGACACCGTATTGGATCATTTCATCTCATATAAAACTCCGAAAGCCAAACACCCATGCATCATATAGGTTGTAGACTATAACATAGTGGTAGTTGTGAATGGTCAAACATTGTGGCATGAGTTTTGTACACATTGACTGCAATAGGATTACATTAGATTTGCTTCTGTCCTTCCTTTAGAATCTCTTTAGGTACAAGTGGGCATTTGGCAAATTGTTTTGCTATTTCAAACCCTTTCTCGAAGAATTTTACCAGATGGATGCATCGTACTTTTAAATCCGAGTGGACCTGTTTGTCCTCTAGCAATAAGTGAGTATTAAATATACTCGTAAATGCAGCCATTTAGTTATCTGTAAATTAAATGTATCTACTCAGTTACACACCAAAATCTCAAACAATAAAAAATAGGAAACTAACATGCAGAAAAAGATACTCGTATCTCCGTCTGATTGGCATTGTAAAATCTTGGAAACATATGAAAAACATTAGTTTTCATTGCCCCTAGCTTAGGTGTGAAAATGAGTTCTTCATCGCATACAAAGACCAAAACCATTCTTGTTGGTAGTTTGAGAACGTGTGTTACCTAACCCTAAACCTAGGTTAAAAGGCATGGCATAGGGAGGCAAAAGGAAGAGGTTCACCACAATGTTCTTATCAAGGGATCAGCTCTTGTGTAGTCACCATCGCCAATATGTATTTGGCCTTCTTCTCCTCTGAAAATCCGTAGTGCTGATCCTCTCACACTGCCTCACCAGGGGGAGAGGGGGGAGGGGGACACCATAAAGCATATTATGTGATCTCTCCCAAAACCACAATGAACAAGGGAGGACTCGAAGATGACCTCTAATTTAGAATAGATAAGCATCGTTATGGCAAACATGTCATACGGTATGGATATAAGCAACTAGTGCTCACTTTTCCTTCGACCATTTCATGAAAACCTTTCTAGGATCTCGTCATCAACTACTCCAAGATGAATAAAAACCATACGCAAAAATCCTTGTGTATATCTCTTTGTAGTGTTCCATAAGTCGTCAGTTAAGTGTTATTGCTTCTCTCATTGATCTTTGTTAGCATGAAACCAATTTAGTTCTTTGACATGCTCGCCTCGTTTCTTAATCTAAGCAACTTAATATCCTTGTAAAGGCTTTATTGCGTGTTTTCTTTTCACTGAATAAAAACACTAATTCTTCGAAATGAAAATTTGACACCATAAAGGGACAAGAAAAATCCATGTCTTTTTGATCGTGGGATGGTGATTGTAACGTCCTTGAATTTCAACTTTGGTGCCCTGACGTATTGCATAATCATTTTTTAGTGACCAGTGTTTTTTATTTTTCCACTTTAGTTACCTGAGTTAATTAGATCTTTTCACTTTACTATTTTCCGTCTTCTACGTTAATTTTTCCGTTAAAAAGTGGGACAAACCAGGCATTTTAATTTTTTTGAAGGGGTAATTGGTAATTTATCTTCTCATCCCATCTATCTTCCCCATCCCCATCTCTCCGCAAATTTTTATATACTCCCAGCTCCATGGAGCTTCGTGGAGCTGGGAGCTAGGCGAGTGAGATTCACGCGCCTCCACCTTTTTTTTTTTTTTTTTTGGCACTTTCTCCTTCTATGGTTCACCAAGCCCCAAATTAAAACCATTTGGACCTAGGGTTTTTGTTTTTTGGGATTTTTGAGTATTTTTTGGGGTTTTCGAATTTTTGGGGGGTTTTTATTAATTTTCCGGTGAGGGCGGGGGAGGGGAGGTGGTGGCTGGGGGAGGCCAGGGCTGAGGTCGACGGCCGGAGTCGACCTCCACCGTGGCCAGGGCGGGGGTGGAGGGGCGGCGGTGGGGGGGTGAAGGAGGAGAGAGAAAATGGGGTTAGGGTTAGGGTTTCGGGTTTCGGGTGAGGGGAGGAGAGAGAAGGGGAGGGGTGGGGTCGGCAGGTGGGGGCCACCGTCGTGGTCTCCGGCCGGCGCCGACCACGACGATGACCCGGGCGGTGAGGTTGGGGCGGTGGTGGCGCCAGATGGGCAGCACCGACGGTTGGGGAAGGGGGAGGAGAGAGAAAGTGAGGTGAGAGAGAGTGGGTGAAGGAGAGAGAGAGAACGGGTGAAGGCTCCATGGAGCTTGGTGGAGGTGGGAGTATAATTACCCATTGCCATCTCTCTCCTTTCTCTCTCCTCTGATCCACCATCCCTACCACCACCACCATGTTTTCTCTCTCATCCACCACCAACCTCACCCACCACCACCACGAGCTTAAAACCACCACCAACCTCATCCACCACCAACACGAGCTTAAAACCACCACCACCAGCCCCCTCCACCAAATTTTTTGGGCTTTTTTTTTTTTTTTCTCCTTTTTGTCAATTTATCAGGAGGCCACAAATTAAACAAAAGCCGTCAAATTGGAAGTGAAACGGGATGGTGGTGTAGACTAATTAAGATGGAGAGAGAAAGATGGGTGTGGTTAAAATCGAAGGGGTGGTGGTGTTTTGTGGGGGTTGCGGGCTGGCTGTGAAGATGGTGGTGGTGAGAGAAGATGAGAAGGTGGGCAGCGTGGTGGTTTATTTGGAGGTGCAAAAATGGAGAGAGCAAAAGAGATGGTGGTGGTGGGTGGGCTGGAGTTGGCGGTGGTTTCAGGCAGTGGAGGTTTGGAGGTTGGCGGTTTTCTTGGTGGTGTTGGTAGGGTGGTGGGTGGTTCAAATGGAGGTGGATGCAAATGCAATTGAATTTTGGAAGATGTGTTGTAGATTTATTAGTGGCCACATCACTAAATTGACAGAAAATTCTAATGGGACTAACGGAAACACCCAAACTGAAATTTTGTCTAATATCTCAGATAACCAAAATGGAAATATGAAAAACACAAGTCACTAAAAAATGATTATGCAATACGTCAGGGCACCAAAGTGGAAATGTTTCCTTATTTTTATTCTTCTCCCCGGCATGGCACTCTATGGGCTATGGATCTTGGTCTAATTTCAGGAGGATCAGGGGGGCGGCGGGAGCCAGGGGCCAGGGAGCACCCTTTTTGTTTACCGAATCCTTGGCTCTTTCACCTCTTGGACCTTCATGATGCTCTGAGCTAAGTCATGGAGCCTTCATCATTGAAGGTCCCCCCAATGAAAGAGAGGGGGAGGAGATTAACTTACCCATTGGACATTTGCGTAACAATTATTAGTGGAAAATAATGATTAGTTGTGTCTGCTGTGTTGACTAATCTGGCATAAATATGAATAAATGAAAGTGAAGTGTTGCAGATATACCATTCTATCTCCTCTTTATCACCCGAAGCCCACCATATCACCAGCAGCTCCATAGGCCCATTCCGTTACATGGATTATCTGTAATATTTTGCGTGGATGTATGTCAACATACCCTTTTTTCTGTTTGGCTGTCAGTTATTTTAGATGGTTAGTATTCATGAGTTGTGACAAAGATGATAGATGTTACTGTAGCTTTTACCTTTCTTTAAAGTGAAGGTTCTATATCATTGCTTTTAACGTTCAAGAGCTTGGCTTCATATGCTTTGTGGTCATATTCCTACTGCAGCGACATGCTGCTGTTCTATCTGTAATCAACACAACTTGCACTCTCCCCTCTTGCTTCCTTGGTGTGTTATGTGCGTGCATGTGCATATGTTTTCGCATACATTCCTTTATCCTGGTACAGTACAGTATATATCTAAAAAGAATACTAGTAATTTTCGAGTCTGTGTTATATGTATCCTCCCCCCCCCCCCCCCCCCCCCCGCGGATTCTACAAGCTATTAGGCCATTTTCTAGTCGTTAGGGTTATGTATTTCAGCAATTCTTAGACCTTGATTAATATATTGATGAGTACAGCGATCACATAGAGCAAGGTGATGATAATGTTAATTCTCCGAGCTGTTTTTGCAGGGGGATCAAGTTGAAGAATTTCAACCTCTTTGTGAGGTTCAGAGTGATAAAGCTACAATTGAAATTACCAGCCGTTATACGGGAAAGGTTTTGCATATTCTTCATGCTCCTGGTGACATTGTGAAGGTATGCAGTACAGTAGACACTGAGCATTTGCTGCTACACATATTTTCCGCCAACAAACCAGACTATTGGCATGCTAATTTCTGATATGTTAACCATTTAATCGCTGGTTTATTTGGCTAACAATAACAAATATTGTGGTATCTTAACCGGCTCCTACATTTCACATGTTGTGTTGAATCATGAATTAACTATTCAATATCTCCTGGTTCTTCATCTTGGAAGAAACAAAAGAATGGTCGTTGTTACCGGACAATTCTCCCCCATCCTCACGCCCCCACCATTTTTGTACCTGTGTTTTTTTTCTATTAATACAAGGAAAATTTTCTATGAACCACTACCCTTTTGCACCGCCAGGTTGAGGACAAGGCTACATTCTTGGCGAGAATAATATTGCTTAAAGGATTTTCTGATCCTTGTTTGTCGAAGAGGAGAATTAATGGTTCCTTAATCAATTTACCTGAAAGCAAATGAGTACCCAAATTTTTTTTAGATAAGAGAAAATTTTATTAATCAAATGGTAAATAATACAAAAATGTGGAGGATAAGGTATCCTCAGTATAAAAGTAATCTATCTACACATCACGCCAATGGCGTTGAACTACAGTCAACAGAACACCCTTAAAGGCCCCCGCCGCCTTAGCCCAAAGAGAAGCCAAGTAGACTATGTGATCCCAAACATACTCAATAGTCTTCTCAGTCCCGGAGAAAATCCTGGAATTTCTCTCCAACCAAGTACACCAAAGAATAGCCATACAAGCACAACGCCACAACCACCTCCCCTCTTTACTCCTCATTGCCACAAATCGCATCTGTAAGAATTCGCCCACTGTGGCGGGACACACAAAGCTCTCCCCACACAGCAGTCTATCCTATAACCTCCGCGCAAAGTCACATTGCACAAACAAATGCAAACAATCCTCTCCACAATGCCGACACATCACACAAAACCCTGGTAAAAGGGTCCAACTAGGTCTCCTACGCTGCAACATATCATAAGTGTTCACCCTACCTAGCACCAAAGTCCACACAAAAGCGCGCACCTTCAATGGAACCTTAGACTTGCAAATAAAAGTAGATAAGGGGAAGTGGGGAAACTGAGATGGAAGGCTAATATGGTAGAGGGAGGACTTACAAGAGAAGACCCCAGAAGGATCCCCCGTCCAAGTCCTAGAATCATCCCTAGGGACGAATAGAGTAGAGTTAAGAACACTCAGGAGGGAAACAAGCTCCTCCATCTCCCTATCATGTGGTGGTCGGCGTAAATGTAAGTCCCAAGAGCCACCTGCGACCGAGAAAAACGCAGCCATAGGGGCCCCATGTGAAGTGGACAGCCGAAAAACCCGTTGATATATGGAAGAGAAAGGAAGGTCACCCTTCCACACATCCTCCCAGAACCGAACCCGTAAGCCATTACCCACACTGTACCTAACCAGTGGAAAGAAAGAAGACGATACCTGTGAAATGAACTTCCAAGGGCATGCATGAGAAACGTTGGAGCCAGCATGAGCGTCCCACCCATTGCACATAAGACCGTACTTGCTCCTGATTACTTGGTGCCAGAGGGAATCAGACTCCAGAGGGAACCGCCACAACCACGTACCCACTAGCGAGATGTTCCTGGACACCAATCTACCAAGACCCAGCCCCCCCTCTGTTTTTGGCCTGCAAACACGGTCCCAACTAACCAAGGGCCTGCAAATGAGTACCCAAATTAACAGTTAAAGATTCCATACTTCCTCTTCTTGTCCCCTTTTCAGCCAATATAACGCCTTCTCCCTCATTGTATGGCACGCCAGTGATGTAAATATAGAGTAATGGTGTGGCAATTAAAGTCTAAATGAACACAAGGTATTGATGTAAATTTTGTTGTTCCTTATATGAAGCTACTTATGACTAGGGAAAACCAGTTGTTGACTCTTTGATCCTCTTTTTTCTTCTTCTTATGGCTCATTTATAAAGTTCAAAGAAACTTTGAGGCTCATCTACAGGGATTGATGAATAATTAGATAACTTTAATAAATTGTTCGGACAATCAAACAGCAGAATTGACCAAATTCTTTAATAAATTGTAGGAGTAGTCAAGTGGAAAAATCAACTTGAATGATAACATTTAGTATCATCCAAGTCACTATTATTCTCTAAGGAAACAACCTATGTCTAAGAAAGCAGCAACAGAGCAATTTTGTTTGTTTGTTTGCTTGCTTGCTTGTTTGTTTGTTTTTATTTTGTTGACTCTAAGGCTATGTTTGGCACAACTAGTTGTTTTGCTAGTTTTTTTTTTTTTTTTGCTCGTTAAGTTGTTTTGCTAGTTGAAAAGTCAAAATATGGTAAGAAAATCTGTAGAAAATAGCTAAAGTTATGAAATAGTAACAAATTAGCTTTATTGCTAGCTGAAATTGAAAGCTTGCATCGGTAGCATTCAGATTCTAGTTGTTCTTGGAGCTGAAAGTCGAAAATAATCTGATAAATTGTTTTGTAAATGAGAGTTAAATAGTAGATCAAAGTTGAAAGCTATAGCTTTAATCTAAAAGCTAGCTTAAAGTGCCAAACATACCTTAAGTTTCATTGTTGTTGTATTTAAGACATTACAAAGATGGGGGTACAATTTGACTATGCAAGTCAACCAACTATTTCTTTTGGCTAACTGAAATTGACCAATAGCCTGTTTGAAATGGGGGTTGGAGTCAACTCTGTTCTTGAACTTGTATCTCCTCTAAGTCTAAATTTGTCAAAGAAACATTAACGCATCGAATAAAACAAAGATCTAGGTTGTCAAAGGAACCATAGTTTTTTTTTTTGATGATTAAACTTATTTTATAAATAAGATAATGGAGCCGAACCTCGAATGACAAAGAGTCTAACTCCACACACCCAAAACACCAAAGCACATCACAAACCCTCGAACCTACCCTCAAAACACCCAAAGTAAAACATCGCAACACAAAGATCAAACCAACATCTAGAAACTAATGAAACAACGCCCAACACACACTCAAATCCAAAACAGCCATGCCTAGAAAAAACTCCGGAATAAAACTTTCAGCTTCTTGGAGAACCAACAACAACAACAACAACAACCCAGTAAGTGTCCCGCCTAGGGCGGGGTCTGGGGAGGTCCAGATGTACGCAGTCTTACCCCTAACTAGTTGCCTAGAAGAGAGACTGTTTCCGAAAGACCCACAAAAACCTTTTTTTTTTTTTATTTTTAAAATGCCTTTAAAAAAAAAAAAAAAAAAAAAAAAAAAAACAAAAAAAACGGAAACAAGAAACAAGAAATCCTCCATTCTAAAAAATACCCTGCAATACCTCTAGATAAGTTGACCCCCCTTTCCTGCGAGGGTGCGATGAAAATTGCGCTCTACTCAACCTTTCTTTGCCTTCACCCATTCCTCCTCCTCCTCGGTGAGTACTTTATCAATTCTGGATACCATGAAAGTGTCACTTGCAAAAGCCTTGTAGGAAATTCCAAGCTTCTTAGCAAAATCAGGAATCTCAAACAAATTGTTGGATTTTAAATTCTATTGATGGAGACAAACATGAGTAGCACTCGGAGTTCCTGAAAGTTTTTGACCCATCACAATTGGGCCGTGTCTCAGCGCCCCTCCATTACCCACTACAACGGCCCTCTGTTTCTCCTCTCTTTTCCGCCTCTTATCCACCTTTTTACGGTTGGCTGCTATGTAACACAAAGGTGTGTCATCTTCGAAATCTGAAGTCATTTCCTCATTATAAAAGGTAGCCTCCCCACCTTCATTCTCACCAGCACCCTCAATGATGTTACTAAAAGTCTCTATATTCTCAACTACTTGTGTATCATGAAGAGACTGTCTACTCCTATCTTCCAAGTTTGAGGAATGAGTCCCCACCAAACTGGAATCAACTGCTGCCTCGACAATAGGTTCACCCTTGTCATCAACCCTCTCAGTAGGGCTACCATCAAAAACCGTCTGAGCTTCCAAGGTCTCCTCGTCAACTGGCCTAACATCTTCAGACTTATCAAGGTCACGATCTTCCAGGTTACTGTCGGCAATGGAGACATTCTTCTGAGAACTAGAGACACTAACAGTGTCGCTAGAATTGTCCCATCCCTCTCCTTCAAAAGGGTTGTGGTATTCCTCAATGACTGAGATTTTGTGATGCGAAAACAAGTAACAATTATGGTTTATTGATTTTTGTTAATCTGTTATGCAATTGAAAGGACGCAAGAAAACTTATACATGTTTACGTCATTCATCTATGCTATAAGGATGATGAGTTGTATTATATGTACAGGTAGTTCCCTTGCCTCTTTTGCTCTTCTTCTGTTTGTGTGAGGCATTCCACTTAGAGGAAAAATATGATAGATGAGCAACTTACTGGAGATGGTTCAAAGACATAGAAATCCCCCTTCATGATTATGTTTTCTACAAGGGAAATTGCTGCTTTAATGCTAAACTATTTATCTGTTCTTGCACACATTCATTAAAATTTCTTCCATGGCTTGTTTGGGAAATTGCATTTGAAATCATGTACAGTATATGAGATTAATTTGTACTTGAAGGACTAAGAATACTAAGATACTGTCTCTTTGGAGGCATCTGAAGAATACTAAGATACTGGTAAATTTGGAATTGATACAAAACCATGACCTTTGATAAATCCCCAAGATTGGAGGATTTCAAATGATCTCCACCAACTTGGCATTTGAAATTCTTCCCTCTGTTCTTTTTTCCTCACATTTGAAGGATCTGAACTGTGCTCTTGCCCAAAAAAAAAAAAAAAAAAAAAAGTTTTGCAAAGGTTTTTGAAAAAAAAAAAAAATGTTTTTGTGGGTCTTTCGGAAACAGTCTCTCTACTAGGTGACTAGTTAGGGGTAAGACTACGTACATCTGGACCTCCCCAGACCCCGCCCTAGGTGGGATGCTTACTGGGTTGTTGTTTTTGTTGTTGTTGAACTGCATCATCACATTAGGATTGGTGACCATTTGTTATGTTGAAATTCAGAAGTTCATCGGATTTCCAAACACACATTTTTCTTTTGTGGGTCTATCAAAAAAACCTCTCTACTAGGAGACTAGCTAGGGGTAAGCCTGCACCGCTGCATGCATTTGAACCTCTCCAAACCCTGCAGGCTGGCCCTCTGTGGGAACCTCTATTCATTTAATTTGTTTGGTTGATAAATAACCCTCAACGTGATAGTTACTGGGTTGTTGCTGTTATGATTTCTCTGTCTACATAGAAAGTTAGAATATAGAACCCTTCTACATATGCAAGGATGAAGGATTTTCTCTGGTATTTTCATCAATATAGATTATCAAAGTTTGGGAATAAGAAACAATGGGCATCTCCTATCCGTTACTTATACTTCTTTTGGCTGTAATATTTCTAGATGCTTTTTGCAGGTTGGAGACACACTTCTGAAGATGGGTGTTCAAGAATTTTATTCTGAAACTATATCCGATGATTTTTCTGCCCCAGAGATAAATGATCCTAGCAATCAAGGTGACTCAAGTAGTCAGGCATCCACAGCTACTGAAAACAGGTTCAGAGGCGCACTGTGCACACCTGCTGTTCGGAACCTTGCCAAACAACTTGGAATTGATGTAAATGATATCAAAGGAACTGGTAGAGATGGAAGGATATTAAAAGACGATGTTCTTAACTATGTTGGTGACAAAGATGTGGATGCTGAGCCATGTGCATCCTCTGATTGGTCACCTAAATCAGTGACTGATGGCTTAGAGTATGAAGATAAAACAATAAAGCTAAGGTATTCTTTGATGCCCAATAACTGAAATCTAATGGGCACTGCATATGCTCTTTCTTTTCTAGAATCTATGTTATTTTTCTCAGATGCACAATCTCGTTTGACCAACCCCCAATCTTGCTGGTGAATTATTATGCTTTAATGCAATACACCTTTTGTTTGCAAATGAGTTTACCCTTTGCTTTTGAGTCCACCACTGAATGTGAGCTGTACTACCCATGGAACTAGATAACAGCCACTACGCAACGTGATGACCGCTATGTAAAGGATTTTGAACTCGCTGCGACGCATTTACCGCTTTGTAAAGGTGAGCAGTCATTCACGGCGCAACAGTCCCCACGGCTGTTACATCACGGGAAAGCGGCACTTTTTACCGTTACTTTTCAGATATGGTTATTAAATTATAATCATATAACTTCATAACTCTATTATCAGCTTATTTTAACAAACAGTATCCATTTTATAATCAATTTGACTATATATTATATTCGTATTATGATGGTAAAGCAAAAGATTACAAATTGCAATTATAAGAGCAAATTTGCCTTTATGTGAGCCAATCACGCCGCTGTCACTGTGATCCGCTACACGATACCCATACAGTATGTTACCGCGATCGCGACCGCCATTTAATTCCTTGGTATTACCTCGTTCGCTAGTTGCTATTTGCTAACACATTATAGTTAGAAGAAGGTGTCTTCTCGTTATTTCCCTCTGGTTCAGACAGACCTAGGAATGGGTTGTGGATTTGATCTTGGGACGATGGTTGTGGTGGTGAATTTGTGTATGCATTTCTCTAGAGTGTACCAGCTCTCAGTCCTACACGAGGCTGTTGTCACTGAGTTTTATTCGGCTACAAGTAGCCTAAAACAGGGTCGTGGAGTCTGCATTTGCGGAGGCCCCCTCAAGAGTGGGAGATGAGGAGATTACCCTTTCACTGGAGTTTCTGAAGTTAGTGCAGGTTTGGGATAGGGATGACTCTAGGAGATGGATTGATGATTTTTCTGGGGTGTTTTCTTGCAGATCCTTCCTTATACAATTGGCTCTGCCAGCGTAGCAGCCTAGCTTCCATATTGCGCTGTAGTTGTGGAAGGCAAAAGTACCTTCTAAGATACGGGCGTTTGTGTGGACGTTGGTGTTGGATAGAGTCAATACTAGTGACCTGCATTAGCGGCATAGGCGGAATGCATACCTGTCACCTGATTTTTGTAATGTCTGTCAGGCTAGCTGTGAGTGTTCATCTCACCTTCTCTTGTGGTGTGGAGTTGCACAAACTCTTTGGAGCGGGTTAGCTGGCAAGCGTAGGTGAGAGTTGGGAGTTTCCAAATACTGTTTTGGAGTTCCTGCAAGCGAGGCGAGGGGGATTCGGGTAAAGGATGGAGGAAATGGTGTTGTGGAAGTATACTCTTTTTGCAGTGCTTTGGTGTATTTGGTTAGAAAGGAACGCAAGGATTTTGTATGGTATTTTATTGTCGGTTGATTTGCTAATAGATAGGGTGGTCTACTTGCCTCATTGTGGGCTCAGGTTGCTGGTTGTTTTCGAAGTTGTCTTGTTACTTAGGTTATGCTTCAGTGGGTTGAGTTGTAAATAGGCTCCCTTTGAGGACTCCTTGTGCTCTTAGGATGTACTTCTGTTGCTTGATCCAAAAAAAAAAAAAGGAATGTACTTCTTTTAGTGGTACTAATAATACTTTTTATTTATCTAAAAGTAATACTTTTTCTTTATCTAAAGACTTTAGCTGAAAAAAAAGCTACTAGGCTGAGATGGGGTATTACGACTGAGCTATCATTGTCGTTTTCCTTAGGTCCAGTAATTTACATGAAGAAGAAATGGATAAGACAATGATGAGTTCATATACTATATGAGTATATGACCTGAAGCAAATATGTTTCAATTTATTTGATGAGTATTTCCTTTCTTATTTGTTGTGATTTAAAGACACACTTTTATGTAGTAGGGTTGCTGTTAATTTATTTTCTTGAAACTGGTGGTGTTTCTAGCTTCTCTCTGGACCCATGCTTCTGGGGCATTTTTGACGATTTCTCTGACTGATGTATGTTGGCATCCTCTTTTGTCTCAATAACCACTTTGTTGGGTACTTATTCCTCAAAATGAGTATCGTCTATCTTTCACTTAACTTTCATTCTTTTCTTGTAATTTATATATTCAAAAATGAAAGTTAGTTATGTGTCATGTTCATTTATGTGCAGTAGGTTTGTCATGTAAAGGAGCTCTGTTAGCAAGGATTTCCGTAATCTGCAATGTTACAATTACTGGGTAACTCTTTTTGGGTACTGTTGTTTTAGCTGCGCCTGATGACATACAGAAACAATTGTGAGAGTCATAGAATGGTGCATATGAGTTGTAAATTCTTTTATTGTTTTGTCTCTTTCTATTCTCACTGCTGTTTAGTTGCCCTGCCTAAAGAGAGGAAAGATAAGCATGCAGAAATTTTGATGGGAAATGTTAATTATCTGCTAAACTGTTGAATGCATATTTAGATTGTCCGTCCCTTACACTTATTCGTAGTTTATAAGAGTAAATCAGTACTTTACAACTCTTTTGGACATGACAGTGAGCTTGCCTGACTACCATCACCACTAGGGTTCAAGCCTGCTGGCCTCACTCTTAAATTTGTGGAGGGGGAGGGGTGGTGTTATGCTAGGCCTTTCAAATTCCTATTGTATTGGTTCGATGGCCTATAGATCTCCCTCTACTTGGCATGATTCTTAGCCCGACACTAAGAGGAAGGGGGCCACATGATACCTACCTTAAAAGAAAGGAAAAGGAAAAAAAAAAGAAAGGAAAAAGTTCTTGCAATGTATAGTTAATGTTATCCTGCATAACCTACCTTTTGCATTGATTACAGCTCAACTTATTATGTTACTGATATATGTCATCTGCGTACGTCTAGATGGAGCCAAGTTGAGTTTAGTTACCATATATTCAACGAACACCCAGTGTGTTCTGGATAATTTATTAGGTTTTTTAATAAGGGAGGATTATTTGTTGGTTCACTAGATGGGTGGTATTTTTCTCAATAACAACTGCTTTTACATGTATATTACTATTTTTCAAGCCCAATGTTTGTTATGTACTGACTTTAAATTGCTTGTTCAGGGGATTCCAACGTGCAATGGTCAAGTCAATGAGTATGGCTGCAAGAATTCCACATTTTCATTATGTGGAAGAAGTTAAATGTGATGCGCTTGTAAAACTCAAGGGTTCTTTTCAGAGTCAAAATTCAGATCCAAGTATAAAGCACACTTTTCTTCCATTTTTAGTTAAATCGCTATCGATGGCTTTGAGCAAATTCCCCCTTTTGAATAGTTGCTTCAATGAGGATTTGCACGAGATCATTACTAAAGGTTTGTAATAGAATTATGCTTACTATCTTCTATTACTCTATATTGCGTTGTGATTGCTAGTTGAGGTTCCTGGTTCTAGTCACGGAAGAGAGAAGTGTCTAGGCTAGCTTCTAAAAAAGCAGTCATCTCAAAATAAATGAAGGTGGCTAATTTTATGCTAAAAAAATTCTAATAGTGATGACGTACCTAACAAAGGGGGTTTTCTTGTAGCCCTTGTATTAGCTAGCTTATCTGTTTCACCAGCCGTTTGGCAAACATGCAAGTCTGAATTTGATAGTGTATATGAGAAGGTTAAATTGTGGAGGTGGTTTAGCCTTTAGGTTTCTTCTAGGACTGTAAAACTGTAGCAGTGAGTGATAGATAAACTTAAACTGGTGGGAAGATAGAGTAATAGACTCTTTGGCTCAATCTCCCTTCAAGAATCAGCTTACCTACTTTTGTTTTCTCTCATATACAGGTTCCCACAATATTGGAATTGCCATGGCTACTCCATATGGCTTGGTTGTACCAAATATTAAAAAGGTTCAATCTCTTTCTGTATTGGAGGTAAGTTTCTTGTTTCTCTGTCCCTCATTAGCTTCTGACAATCATCTTCTTAGTAAGCGATAAACTCTGTACTTTCCATTTTATTTATATTTTTAAAAATTTGGGTCTTACATCTTCGTGCTTTGATGAACTAATTCTTCTGAACTTAAACATGCAAATACTGCCCCTCCCCTACTTGGACAGAGAGCAAACTACATAAATCTCTTGGTGCCTTAAGTTGCCCATAGAGTAACTCAAGAATTTATTGCAGACTCGGTAACCTAGATGAATCTGGAGCAAGAACTTCTAACAAAAATAAAATAGAACATCAAAAGAATCTACGGGAAGGAATAAAATTATAGACATCCACAAAATCTGTCACCTGATCACCAACCAATTCCTTTGTTTCTTAAATGTAATTTTAGAAACACGTTCAAGACCTGTGGCTAACAAACAATAGGCAATCTGAATTACCTGAAACACTTTCAAACATGGCTGTTTCCAATATGAAGCAAGATAGATTTATGAGGAAAAGTGAAAGAGAAAAAAGATGCTGATGATTGGGGAGTGGTTGGATGCAGAACTTCTGAAAGCTGTTGTGTATCTGTAGAAAAAACATTCTTGCGCTCCCCCCTCCCCTCTCTCTAGTTTAATTTGTAAGCATGGCTTTGAGAAAACGTATGTTTTAATGGAATTCAATATTCTGTATATAGCTGTTGGGATTGCTTCCGTGTTTTGTGATCTACAGTCAGGCATGGGACTTGGGGCATGGCTAGGTATAAGAACCTACAGCTGTGAACTGAAATATGATATTTTTCCAGATGGAATGTGCTGGATACTTGATGCTTCTTGCCTCCTGGATAATAAGTTTAACGATTCGATTACTTGACGTCCACAATTTCTTGGCACTAGTTTGGAGTTAATTCTTTCAGGTCTGATTTTTGTTTGTAGATAACCAAAGAAATTTCAAGGCTACAACAATTGGCAAAGGACAACAAGCTTAGTCATGATGATGTTTCTGGTGGAACAATAACTATCAGTAACATTGGAGCCATTGGTGGAAAATTTGGTTCACCACTCGTTAATTTGCCTGAAGTTGCTATAATCGCAATCGGTAGGATTCAGAAAGTTCCACATATCACTGATGATGGAACATTGTATCCTCTGCCAGTCATGAATGTGAGTAGCTTCTTTACCAATTCCTTTTCTTTCCCTCGGCATGACCACATATTTTGTGGAAGTTTATGTTCAATGGTGGAATAAGATCTTGTCTACTTCTTAAAGGCTCATGGGTGTCATAAAGTATGCACGCTAGCGTCGGTCACCTGAGCTGAAAGAAAGAGATGGTGTAAACTGTTTGATAGTATAAATTATCGTGGCCCTGTGGGGTCCATCTGATATCTAAAAAGGGGGGTGGGGGAGGATGGAGGGAGGGGTTTAATTTAATATATTACCCCCCATATGCTAGTAGGACTTGATTCTGGGTGACTTTTCAAGCTACTTAGGGGGCATTCTTCTGGGCTACCATTGTGTGAGTTAGTTGTAAGGAACCTTGGCCCTCTAAAGGTAAAAATTGCTACATCCTAGCAAACTCAGCTCTAACTTACTGAGAAGACGTCATGGATATCCGCTTCTTCTTGGCTTTGAGATTGTAAGTAATCTGGTAAATACTCATGAATCGAAAAGGAAAGGAACCCAATTTATAAATAAAAATAAACAAAAAAAAAAGGGAAAAATGGAGGAACTTTTGTGCATGTTCATCTACGGTCTACCTACTCAGTACAGGTACTCTGTGAAAGTTACAATAAATAAAATGAACATCTCACCCTTCTCAATGTAGCCATTTTTTATTGTAACCCATGCTTTAAATCCTTCCTCAATCTTACCGCGGTTTCTGATCCATCATCAGGTGAATGTTGGTGCTGACCATCGGGTATTGGACGGGGCAACAGTTGCAAGATTTTGCAATGAGTGGAAGTCCCTTGTTGAAATGCCAGAGCTGTCTTTGTTACATTTGAGATGAATGATATTCATGCTTAAAAGTACATTCTGTATGTTCTGGTAGGGAAAAGGTATCTCCAGGTGGAGTTCGCTATCTACGATCTTCAGATGAGGGAACTGTCTGCCTGAGTTAAAGCAGATTCATATTGCACTACTACAAACAGGCCATCGTGCAATCTTCCATCACAAATTTCAGGAGTAGGGATTGAAAAATATGCCAATCCATCCATGTATCTGAACGTTTAAAGTTTAAGCAAACTGTACACCTCACTTACTCACGTACTCACATACTCACATCACAGTGGTTGATAAGCTTGTCTATATTATGCATTGTTAACATTCTGCAATCTACTAACCTAATTATAATTATTAGGCCACTGGCATTGCTTGTCATTTATGTTAGCTTAACAAGGTTGAACCTAAGGCTGGTAGTTTATCCGGTTGCACTGGGTTCGTGCGTGTTCGGGTTAACCTAACCCATTTATTAACATTCCACCTAAATACCACCATACTTTTTATTTAATACCACCCAACAAAACCCATGTGTTCCTTTTTTACCCTTGTTTTAATTTCCCCATCTCTTCTCACCTCAAACCACCAAGGCACCAACACTACCTTCCCACCACCGGACCACCACCGGACCATCACCATCCCTCACCCCTACCGGCCACCGCTGACCACCGGCGGGTTAGCATCATGAGGCAACCCGCCACCGGAACACCACGTCTCTCTCTTTGTCTCTTCTTCATTCTCATCCATCCATTCTCTCTCCTTCTTCTCCACCGTCGAGCACCGGAATCGCGCTTCTCACGCCACACCTAGGTGGGGAGCGAGCTCGCGCCACGCCCAGGTGCGGTGCGAGCTCGCGCCACGCCCAGGTGCGGAGCGAGAAGCGAGACTTTTTTTTTTCTTTTTTTGCTTTTAATAATAATAATAATAATAATAATAATAATAATAATAATAATAATAATAATAATAATAATAATAATAATAATAATAATAATAATAATAATAATAATAATAATAATAATCTTTTAGAAGCATATGCAAAAAGATAAATTTTAAAAAAAAACATAAAAAAAAGTTTCAAAGATCTCGCACCACACCTGGGTGGGGAGTGAGCTCGCGCCACGCCCAGGTGCAGTGCGAGCTCGCGCCACGCCCAGGTGCGGAGCGAGAAGCGAGACTTGTTTTTTTTTTTTCTTTTTTTGCTTTTAATAATAACAATAATAATAATAATAATAATAATAATAATAATAATAATAATAATAATAATAATAATAATAATAATAATAATAATAATAATAATAATAATAATAATAAGGATGACATTTAGGGTTGGAGAGAGAGTAGAGAAAGAAAATTTCTCTCCCTTTCATCATCTTGGGCTTCTGACTTTATATATACGCATTGATTGAAAAGGAAAGGATCCTAACATAGCCTTTATAGTAACCTTTTGTTTTTGTATTATATGGCTTAAGAATATCCACTTACTTCAAATCTCAAATCATCTCTTCACATAGATCTCATAAGATATTTTCAAATACCACAAATACAGGTTTATATTTTTCATCAAGTTCCACATATACCATATAGTATAAACCCGATCAAATACCAAACTTACCTTCTTTAATATGTACATTAAAACACACTAGGTTACTTTCACAGAATAATAAATTACACGAATATACTAGTATGGACTTACATGTTTCTCACATAATTAATGAAAATAAAACCATAACTAAAATACTGACAAATGGATACTAAGAAAATAACTTCGAATCGTGTACACCTAAATGTATATTCCACAACTTAAATAAACTAGCTCTAAGTCTATAACTAATTAATCTAGGTCGACGTCACCCATTTCCTTTCCTTTTTCTTTTTTCTTTTTCCTTCCTAATTTGTTTCATTTTTTTTCTTTGCATATGAATAAGATTGAAATAGTACAAACTTATTTATCACATCATACATATGTATACTACATTATGTATAGTTACAATTTTTGCAAAATTTTTAATTATTTTATTATAGTTTTTTGTTATTTCAATTGAAGATTGAATATTAGGTTTTTGGACAAATACACTCAATAGAAAAATAATTTTTTCTCACTTTATGCTCCCCATCATTAAATTTCTAGATCCACCAGTGTCTTTACTCCGTTAGTATGTCTATTAATAAACTTTATTTAGGGACTCGTAGTAATAAGTAAATAAAGCAATTGAA
Organism: Tetragonia tetragonoides; assembly: GCA_038025085.1. Taxonomy (NCBI): domain Eukaryota; kingdom Viridiplantae; phylum Streptophyta; class Magnoliopsida; order Caryophyllales; family Aizoaceae; genus Tetragonia; species Tetragonia tetragonoides. The sequence goes on along the minus strand of CM076152.1, from coordinate 30,300,931 downwards.
AATACTTTTGACATCCAAAAATAAAGAGAAAGCAAAAATAGGCTCATGAATCATGATTGGCATATATTAATGATCGATGAGAATTTCACCAAATTATAAACAAATAAAATCTCATCTCTTTCTAAATTGTAGCACCTTTCTTTCTTAACTCAATTGAACACATAATTAGCCCAAGATCTCATCACCCTGTTTCTCTCTCCTCCACTGCCCACACCATCTCCCTCCCCACAAATTTAGGGCATCACATCTCACAAACAATCACCACCAGACGTCCAATTCTAAACCACCGCATGGAGATCAATAAAGACCCCCAATTTCACAATTCGCAAACACGTGAGAGAGAGATGAAGCTGATGTTGGTGGGAGAACGAGCACATGAATAATTAGCCATAAAGTCCGCTCCACTAATGAGAAAGAACCAACATTTTATCTGTACTGTGAGAAAATAAGTGAATACTATTGGATTTTGGAGCAGGAAAGTTGCCTCTTAACTTGAACTCATTTTTGTTATGTTGTTGTTGTTGTTGTTCTAGAATTTCAGTTAAATGGAAGCATAACATGGACGAATAAGTGAACAAAAAACAGCTCAATCAGAAATTTGAAATTAGTAGTAGCAGGCATTATCCAGTGGTGTAAAAGAAGTGGTGAGTGATATAATATAATACCATTGGCGATAGATTTGGAACAAGTAAGGTGGAGGTGGTGGTGCTGTGATGACCGATCTGAAGGTGAGACGTGCGGTAGTTAGCTAAGCTGGCTTGCATAGGGCGAGATGGTGGTTGATTTTCCTTGGTAGTATCGTCATATTAGGGATGGTGGCTGGTTTTAATGGTGGTTGACCCGGTGGTAATGACAACATTGACGGGTGAGAGAAGTTTCTAGCATCAGTAGCATGACTTCTTTCAAAATAAAATTCTCCAGTTTTGGTTGACAGAAATACTAACAGCAAGACTTTAATCGTCAAATTTAAAGTATCTAGACTAAAAACATTGTTGACACAGATAAGAGGTCAGGGCAGGGAGGGCGATCACCCAAAGCTCAACATTCATGGGGGCCCAAAAATTTTTTAGGATTTGTAATAAATAGTAGGAAAATTTGCGGGAAAACACCTAATAAAATAGACATTTTGCAGAGTAACACCTATTATAATTATATTTGCGTAGAAACACCTAATAAAAACAGAACCCCTAAGTATTACCACCTTAAATCACTTTTAGGTCAAATCATAATAATTTAGTCCCATTTTACCCCTAACTCAGATTGTTAATTATGTAAATTCGAATATTTTACTATTATATTCAACAAATAAAAAAGAAAGTGAGTTACAAAATTAAGTTCCTCTACCCAAAAATTGAAATTTGAGCTACATTTTGTGGTTATTCAATATGTGTTAAGGGTAAAATGGGAACAAAAGATTATAACTTGACTGAAAACTGACTTAAGGTAGTAATACTTAGGGGTTTTGTTTTTATTAGGTGTTTCTGTGCAAAAAAAGTTATATTAGGTGTTTCTTCATAAAACGTTCATTTTAATAGGTGTTTCTCCGCAAATTATATTAAATAGTATGCAATAAGCTGCAGTTTAAGTAGATGGATATCAATTTGGCCTAGTGGTTGAACGGTGAAAATGAAAATTCTATTCATTTGTGGAGTAACAATGAGAGTTTAAGTTCCGTCAAAAAGTTATTGATGTCTAGGGGGCCTCTTTTTTATTTTGCCCTAGGCCTTTGGAATGTTAGGGACGGGACGGGCTATGTATATGTAAACTTCGTGGACATATACTGATATTAGTTGTGTATACAACTTGTGCAAGCAAACTAGTACATACATATTATTATTATACTCCCTCTGTTCCCTTTTTAAACTTTCTAATTGTTTTTTTGAAACTTTAACTGTAAATATATATAAAAAAAAAATGTATGAGTTATGATTTCAAAGCATAATCAATATATTCCTTTTGAAATGTATTTTTAAAATATCAATTTTTTACAAATTTTAGTATCTTTTTCTAAATTGTAATGGCCAAATACTATATTAATTGAAGACCGTGAAATAACAAGTAGGAAATCTTACCTTACTATTAAAGTACAGTGCAATGCTTCTACGACTTGCCACATAGCACATTTGAGAATGACACATGCGATGTCATGTAAGCCCCCAAGTTCGTATGGTAATGACACGTAAGCCGCTACGTAAGCCACCCATGCAAGTGTGTCGAGCATTTATTTGATTTAATAAATACAAAACGGCATAATTATTATCATATTCTTCAAGTTATAAAATCAAAAAACTTTTGTTACACAACTATAAAAATTATAATTCTTACTTCACTGCATCATGTTCGGAAAATACTTCAAAATGAGATACATATGTCCTATATTTGACTCTATAATATTCGTTAGAAGTTATAAAACAAATACACTACACAGTTTCTCCTCGCCATGTGACACTTTTACGAGGTATTTGTTATGTTTGTCATGTGGCGCTTATAGCACTATTGCATTGTCATGTGTTGTAATGACATTCGTTACTTTCATTGTATAATTAATCTGTTAAGCTAAATTCGTGACTTTAATTATTTTTATCAAAACTAATTCTGAGATGCTCCATGATTCTTATGTTGAAGCCCCTTGAGGCATATGGCACAGTGACACGGGACAAATTTAATTTTATAAAACATCGAGGGTCACCAAGGAAACATGAGAGTTCGACTATTCATGGTTGCGTTGCACATTTGGACTCTTTCATGAGGACTTATCGTATTAAGGTTTATGAAATTAATTTTTGTTATTTTATTATTTATGATTCTTATCTTAATATGCCCAATATGTTTAGAGATTGGAATATATTTTGGTTGAATGTGAGGTAATTAAATTGATGAAATGATTATTTTTGTTAATCTTTTAATGGGTTAATTTGTTTTTGTAATACCCCGTATATGTGAAGTATTTTTCTAAAACTAACTATTTATTATTATAAAGTGATAATTATTTAATTTTGGTAATTGTGTGTGTTTAATTTGGCTTTTAGAAAATAAAGGCGTACTAGTTAGGAAGTCTAAACCGACTTTAATTCTCTTTCCATCGCCTCTCCTATTCCTTTAAACACTTCATCAGTTTATTTTCCAAAGCTCCTTCTTTCTTTTTACGCATAACTCATCACCATGATTCTCCTTCTGTTTAACCACGACACCATCACCATCTTCTCCGGTTCTTTATTTTTCCTCTCAAAACTTTACTACTTGTGCGACTAAGCTCCTGCTGAAGGTCGAATTCTGCTGGCCTTTCTCTCTCCTCTGTTCTGGCGTCTTTCTCTCTCCTGCGCGTCTCTCTGTGCTGTTGATATCGTTGCTGGTGTTGCTGAATCTGTTTTGCGGGCAGGCGACTAGTTGACAGTGGTGCTCGACCAAATCGCCATCCAAGCCCGAAGTTCATGGCCAGTTCACCCTTTTCGTGGTTCAATTTGTGTAAACCCTAAACCCTTAATTGTCAATTTCTGTTTTTGGGTTGAATTAATTTGGGGCTTTGATGTTATAAATTTTGAATTGGTACTCTTATGCATATGTTTTAGATATTGGGTGTTTATGATTGACTGAAGATTTGGCTTGCATAATTGCTTTGGAGATTTGATTAGAGGTAACCCTTTCTAGTCACTTTGGAGTTGGATGTTAATTTCTCTTTTACATGTGAATTGATGCTCTTTGTTGGGTTAGTTTGATCACTATTGTATTCTGAGTGAATTGCTGTTGTTTGCCCAATAATTGTTAGTTGAATTATTCATGTTCAGTGCTGCATAATTGAGTACTCACAGATTATTATGTTTATGGGTATATGGTGGCAGGTTAGTGTATATTAGGCCTTATGTAGGTGAAGTTAGTTTGAGTCTTGAGACTTGTAGTTCTGATTAAAGAATAGTTATTGGTAGACAACTGAACTGAGAGATACACTATTATTATTATTATTCGGAATTCGTGCCATGTGATGGATGTTATGCTCAGGGTTACCAAATTCGCTCCCCACCCCCACGAACTACGAACTAGTTCGACCGAACTGATTCGCCGTTCGTTAGAGTACTAGAACTCTCTGGTTCGCTACCTAGTACCCCTGAAGAAGCGAACTGGAGAAGAAAGGACAGAAATACAGACAAAAAAGGAAAAAAGGAGGAGAAAGAGGAGTTAAGAGAGAGGAGAGAGAGGTAGAGAGAGAAGAACCATGTGAGATTAATTACCCCCTTGGCTTTTTACCTTTCCAATACTGTCAGCATTAGTTACAGACTTACAGCTGTCCTGCACAGTTTGTAATAGTAATTTATTTTACCTTTTCCATACATTGGGCGATGTTTTGACCTTGGGCTTTGTTTAACTTTTTGACCTTGTAACCCCCCTACATTCTACTACAGTAGTATTTTTTACTAGTATTGGAGTACTTCAGTCCACAAAAAAGTACATCTTCAACAAATGCACTACCAAAATATATCCCCAAACTAGCGAACTGGGTATCATGTAGTACCCCAACGAACAGAACTCCTTAGGAGTAGCGAATTGCGAACTCGTACTACGTATGCGAACTGAGCGTACAACGAACTTGGTAACCATGGTTATGCTAGTATTTAACTGAAAGGGGTAATTGAGATGAGATTATGAGTTAGCTATGACTATGGATTATGAAAATGAATATGATTTGATATGATCTTGGTTTGAGGCTCGTAAGTTATTAGCTACCTTAGTTCTAGACATGTGGGCAAGTAGCCTAAGATGTTAACTCTTAGGTGATGAGCAGTATTTTATGAAATGGTTACATGGTTATGAGAATTGGTCCGAGAATGGAGTTTTGAGGGCCTGCGGGCTATGTTATGTTATGTGTTATGGGGCCTATGGCCGAGTTATGAGAATGGTTTTGCATTTGCGGGTTTTACCGCCAGTTCACTTCCCATATTGTCAAGGCTAGGAGCTAGTGACTGAGAGCGATTGGCACAAATTATTGGGAATCGAGTTATAGATGAAATAGCGTTTTAAAATGCAATTGAGACTTATTTTGGGATTTATGTGACTTCAAGGTCATAGTTGACCTGAGTCGAGATTCGACTGTTTTTATTTGTTTTTCGATAGAATGTTTGGTTACTCAGCAAAAGCTGATTGGTTGCATTCTGCGTTACGTGTGTGTGCGTCCATTTTTCTTCAATGGTGGGCCTATGATGAATCCATACGAAATTCGTTTTTTTATGGGGGAGTAGATTGAAATATTTGCAGGTTAATTGTTCGTGAGGGTCTCTTGTGCTAGTTGGATAGTTGGACTCAAAGCTGTCAAGAAGTTTATTGTTTTTTCCATTTATTTTCATTTGATGTAATAAAGAGATTGATTAAAGTCTATTGGTTTATTATTGGGAGTTGTAATCGTCCGCCTTGCACTCATTCTTGAGAGTGAGTGTGGCAGTAACGCCCTGGATTGTTAGAAGTCTTCCGCTGTTGTTTTGGGTATTTTGTTGTATAGTCTGTATAAGCAGGTTTTTAAATGATCGATAACTTGGGATGCTTATTTACAAAAGAAACTTTACCCAATTTTTGGCTTGAGTTTATCCATTTTTGTTTATTTATAATTTAGAAAATCCGGGGTGTTACAGTTTTAGCAGAGAGTAGTTTCTCCGGTTGCACTGAGTTCGTGCGTGTTCGGGTTAACCTAATCCATTTATTAATTGCGTCGAAAAATTCAACCCTAATCCGACATTTTTTTTGGGTAATCAGGTCGATCCAATTAACGTGTTTAACTAATTTATTATATGTAAAAGAGTAAAGTTTAATATAAAAAAGGGATAGATAACTTCAACTATCTGAAATAAGTACATATGTACAAAACAAATTATTGGATTAAGGAAAAATAATACTTCTCAATGATTATTAATTATTTGCACCATGCATTCTGAATTTCTAAAATAAAACTTGACATATGTAAGTAAATGGATTGGACAGGTAGTTTCCGGGTTGAAATTTTCAACATTAACCTAACTCATTTAACTAAACAAGTTGAAAATCTCAATTCTAACTCATTTTCTTAAAGTTAAATTCAAGTCGGGTTGTCGGGTCGGGTCGGGTCATCTTTTGCCGGACCTAGTTAAACCCTAGGGATGCTACGAAATATTGAGGCCCCATAAGTATCAACGATCATGGTACTTTCTCTCCCTAACTGAGAGCGTCTCTCTCTTGGGAAAAGAGTGTTTCTTTCATCTTCTTTTTTCTTTTACTGTCACTTGAATACATCTTTGTTTATCACGCATTTACCTCTGTTTTCCTCCTTTTCACGCTGTTAGCTTCTTCTTTCTCTTTTTCACCTCTGTTATCCTGCTTGTTATTCTCCGTGTAACACCAATAATATTTGGTGTTTTATATACCAGATTTCAATATGGCCCAAATACGAGAGGGCATAATGCGCCGCAACTCCATCTATATGGTTGATTCTCTCTACCGTGGCTATGATAAGCATAAACAGGTTTCCGAATTCCGCATGCAAGGGGGTGGCTTGTGTATCAATCCACGGGGATTGATATTGACAGTGGCCCACCTCGTACCTCCTGAGTTTGCTAATCCAAAGAGTATGACGAGAATCAGAGTAAGAGCCAGGGACGGACCTCATGGTAGGTTTAGGGGGGCAAAGGTGGCTCATATTAGCTTTTTGTTCGGCATTTGTTTATTATGGGTTGATTTGCTTCCGGAAGAATCGGAAGAAACCGTGAGGTTCAGATGTACGGACATCACCCGGGCAAAGGAGGACGACGAGTTAATGTCGTGGCTTCATCAATCCGCCATTCCATTTTCTCTCTTCAGTGGACGAGTCTCATATTCGTATCCTCCCGAAGTTGAATTCCCTTCTGTAGATGATCCCACCATCATTAAAGATACTCTAGATGGAGACTTTGCAGAGTTGTTCCATGAGGCTTATAATTCTAGCCTTCCGTATCGAACGGTAGGAGGGGTAGTTACGGCAACTGAGAATGGTCTTCACAGTTTCCATCCTGGGGTCCCATTGATTGAAGCTCAGGGATTCCATTTTCTTGAAGGGGCCTTGGGATGCCCTATGTTTAAAAACTTAGATGGCACATTCATTGGTTTGAATTTTTTTGATACCGCGGGTCGGGATTATTTTATCCCGGCCAATTTTTTGCTACATTACATAACAAAGGTTGTTGGCTCTATTGTTAGAATGAGTCGAGCTTCGTTAAAAATTGTACCTTTGAAGGTCATTGGGAGGAATCAACCAAGTAAAAAAAGAAAGCAAGAGAACAATGAAAAGAGTGCACTTCCGAAGCAACGCGAAAGAAAGAAAGAAAGGCAGAAGTTGTGGTCTCCAAACTACTTTAGATACCATACGAAATGCACAGCATGTTACTGAAGAAGCCAAGGTTGCGGAACAGGATGAACATGTAGAGTATTTGAAGCAGATTGAGAGGAAATGGGCTGAGGCCAAGATGGAGCCCAGGAGGAAAGAAACCATGTTCGCACTGTGAAAGATGCCAGGACACAAATTGAAGATATGGGTAAGGAATTAGCCACTGCTTTGCAGGCTGTTACAGCTACTGAGATTAAGGCTGCTGTTGCTGAGGCACAATATTCTGATCTTGAAAGAAACTTGAAGCTTTCTGAAGCTCCTTCTGGTGACAAATATAGTGGATTGGAACCTTTTTCCTCGGCAGCTGAGGTCATAGGGGACTCAAAGATGGCACACCAGGAGATTGAACAATTGCGAGCAGAAGTTCAAGCGAATAAGGATCACATACTTCAGTATAAGAGCATAGCTGAAGTGAAGAGAGCAGCACTGAAACAGATTGAAGGTCCCCAGGAGACTTTAACAATTGAGGCCGAACAATTGAAGAAACCGGTTGAAGCAGAAATCCAGTTGCATAGAAATCTAGTTCATGGACTTGAAATGGAGTCTAGTCTGAAGTTCAAAGAAGCAGCCTCTTCAGCCTCTCAGAAAGATGAAGATCTCGCATCTGCAGTGCCAGAAATTACTAGTTTGAAGGAAGAAACCTCAAATAAAGTTTCTCAGATTGCTGCGTTGGAAGTTCGGGTTACTGTAGTGAAAGAAGACCTTATGAGGGAGCACCAATGTGCACGTGCCGCTCCAGCCAATTACGAAAGACAGGTTGTTTTGCATTCAGAAACTATTCAGGAGCTGACAAAACCATCTCAAGCTCTAGCTTCACTTCAGGAGGAAGCATCTGCACTTCGAACAACGGTCTATGCTTACAAATCTGAGAATAATGAGCTCAAGGGTAAGTGGTATGTGGAGAAGTCGGAGATAGAGAGATCAAAGAGTGAAGCTGGGAAGAAATACAATGAACTAAATGACCAAATTAGACTTCTGGACAATCAAGTTGAGGCTATGCACGTAAAATTAGCTGAGAAGGATCATGATGCTGTTGGAGTAACTTCCACAAGTAGTGCTGCTGACTTACCAATCGATGCTAGATTACATGGTGTGGTTAGCTATCTCCGTCGCTTTAAGGATATTGTGGAGACTGAGATCTCTTTTTTAAAACAGGTATGCCTTCTGGTTGCATTATAATAAATGCTCAGTAGTATATGTTCTGAATTATTGGCTTCTTATGTTGTCCCCTTCTCCATACCAGAATGACGAAAATGTTGTATTATGTTGCTTGCCTAACTTAAATGTGGCTGTTGAAACAGGAGAAACTGTGCTTGCAGTCCCAGCTTGAAAGAGCCTCAAAGGCTGCTGCAAATTCGAGAAGCTTGTCGTTCTCAGAGGATGAGTTCAAAGCCTTGAAATGTGAAGAGAGTGAAATAAACTCGCTGAGAGAGAGCAATATGCAACTTCAAGAGGAAAATAGGCACAACTTTGAGGAGTGGCAGAAATCGCGGGAGATTGCCCAAAATGGTAAAATTGAGGCTGAGAATTTGCAGAACCATCTCAGGAAAAGAGAATGTGAGGCTGAAGCACTTAGGAACGATCTTGAATTTCAGGGGAGCGAGAAGGATGAGTTGGGAAGAAGAATTTCTGAAATGCTTGAGAGGTCCACAAACATTGATTTTGAGAACTTCAATTTTTTGAAGAGTGAAGTGGAGCAACTGCAGGCCAGTATAAGGGAAAGGAGGATGCTGTGATTGAGCAAATGAGAGAACATGCATCTGAGAAGGAAGAGGTGATTTCAAAACTAGAGCAAGATATTGTGCGTACGAGATCAGAGTTGACTGGGAGGGAAGACCGGCTTTTGCAAGTGGAGGCTAATCTGAAATCAGATATCGTGAAGCAAAAGAAGTTGTTGCTCAGTTATAGCAGAGAGTTGAGGAGTGACTGCCTAAGGAGAGGGAATCCCTGAGGAGTACGACACTTGTAAGTTTTCTCATCCACACGGTCCATATTCTTGTTGATTCTGTTTTCCTTCTAATGGCACCTGGATGTTCTGAATCAACTAAGTATTTATATATGATTTCATGCTCCAACTGATGTACGTACTTCCTGCTTGTAGTTATATCTTGTGTGGCTATTTGATTAAGCATGATTTTGATTGGAGAACTTCATAAATGAAATAGGTTATGTTCTGTTTCTTTTGGGTGTTGTGGGATTAAAGGATTTTATATGCATAGCAAGGTGAAGCAATTTGTATTTGTTCCTAGTGTTTGTGTGTTGTGTTTGCCAGCTAATCTGCTAGTATGTAGGCTCATTTGCTTTTTGTGATTATATTACTCTTAGCAAGGGAAGGTGTGGAACAACAAAGAGAGCTTTGCCTATCCAACAATAAATCTTCAACGGAAATTATAAATAATATATGCTGAGAGAGAAGAGAGGTTGTTGGTCTGAATTGAGTGTGTACATGGATCACTCTATGTAAATTTCATGAATGCATCTCTTTATAAACATGTCTACTTGTACAGAGAATTAGTTGGTGCAAATTGGACTTTTCGTACTAGAAACTTGAAAGGCTGTTTTCACCTGACAGAACCTTCCTTCTGGAGATCCTGATATCAACTTGACAAGGTCTTCTACTAAGAAGACATCAATAGATGCTGGGTCTCACCCAAACACGCAATTCTGATACATCTAAATACAAAATGTTATATGAATCACATAGAAACTTCTGCTAAGGTTTCTTGATTGATTCCTGCTCTACAGCACATGGAGAAGGGAAGCGCTTGACCCTCTCTAGCTTCCACTTTTCAAATGTGAAATCACACTAATTTAATTTTGTAATCGGTTGTCAAAGCTAATTGCTTGGGAAAAAATAGGCATGTGCTTCCTTTTTTTTTTTTTTTTAACACAGGCATGTGCTTCCTGTTTTATCCCAAAAATAGGGATATGCAGTAGCTTCAGTAACATTATTTTCCTGTTAAGTTAATTGACTTATGGCCCGTTTGGATGGGCCAATTTGTTCTGAAATCTGCCAATATGGTTATATGCAACCTGATTGCTCTTTTTGCTTGGTATCTGCCAGATGAGTTGGTGTAGCATCTAGCATGAATATGTCTACTGGAAGGTTGTTCTTCTTGTAAAAGGTTTCTTTGTTATAACTTACAGGAGACATTTCTTCCGCTCGCTGCTTTGAGTGACTTGGCATAAGCTTCCGCCTTTAATTATTGGGATGTCTGGAGAAAATAAATGGTGTATATGCTGTCACTACTGCAGCTGTGCTTGCTTAACTCATAGTACTGCTTTTGCTTGGTGTATATGTCTAAAAATGGTTAGACACTACCTTGACGGCTGAGGTTGACGGAGAATTAATGATGAGTTTAGTTTGCGAAATGAATTTGGAAACTCTATAGTGGTAGTTTTCATTTTTGTTTTCATAGATTTGGTATGGTATTATTATGCTCTATTTGAAATTGCGTGTCCTATACAACTATATATCACTATATTAGGAAAACACTATACACTTGATTTAGTTCAGAAAAAGTTTTAATTAATGGTGCTGATTGTTAACGCATATGTAGTGTATTCAGAAACATGTTGCACTTAATTCTTCTTGCTGAGATTGTTGTGGTGGTAAGACTATTCTGAGTTGTTGCTCTAGTTCTTTGTTATTGTTGTTGCAGCTATTGTTGTTTTTGCTGCTGTTGTTAAGCAGGTGCAAGTAGACCTGGCCATGGGCCTGGGCCGTTTTTTGGGTGGGCAGGGTTAAGTATGGAGGAGGCACTGATGGCCAATAAACAGTACATGCTGGTCCAAGCCCCAGGGTTTGGTAAAGTTGCATCTGCGTTTGGACCGTGGGTGGGCCTGACAGTGGGCTGGTACTGGGCCTCTATCTTGAGCTTGGTTGCAGGTGGGGAGAGAGAGATTGTGCCTGTTGGGTAGTCGATGTGAAATGGGAAGCATGTGAGACGCGTCCATGGTTGGCAAATTAAAGCTCTTCACAACACAATGGCTGGCTTCTAGAAACTATACTAGCCTATTGTTGGTTCTACGTTTGACAGTGCTTGCGTTAGTTGTTTAGCTAGTCTGATGTGTTCGCTATTGAGCACGAGAGTCCGAACATGAAGTAGCGGGGGTGCCTCGGTCGCCGCACCCTCTTTTTTAACCGTTGGCCAAGCAAAAAATAAGTTAGACTTGTTACATCCTGTCAAGTTAAGTTATTTTCCTGTCAAGTTAAGTGACTTAAGGATATTCAGCTCTTTTAGTTAGCTATGGGGTTTAATCGTGGTTGGGAGAAATTTCCTGTACACTATTAGCCTATATGGAGTGAACTATTAGGTGATAGAGACCTATTTCCTTATGTTATGTTTGTTGTACGATGCAAAATCCTTTTGTTGTTTTGTGTTCTCTTACCGAATAACTTCTCTATACAGGTTGCACATAGACGGAGAATGACAAGGATGAATATTATTTTTTGCAAAGGTATGGGTGATCTTTGTGCAATGTCTATTTTCGTAATTTGTCTGGGGGAATTTCTGTCTTATTGATATGGTCATTACTATATGTTCACTTTAGGCAAGATCCTGTGTTTGGAAGGAGCTGCACAAAGACATTGAAGATCCATATTGGGGCCAATCATGCAATTTTGTGGTTGAACAATTTTGATCAAAGCATGAAGTATAGTAACTGTATGCTTTAAGTGTCAAATTATAAGTAGAAACATTGCCTTTATGTTTATTGTATTAATCCTGCTACTATGCTTTGGGACATGCATTAGTGGGAAAGGAGAACCAAAAACTCATCTATAGCTTGACTTTTGGTTCATTCCACATTTGCACTAGACACAAGGGTGATTAGCAGAATCTCTGAACATTTGAGATTGATTGTTGGAACTCTTGGTATGCTTTGTTTAAGAAAGGGGCCTTTAGCTCTTGTCAATGATCACCTTTGATTTTGGTTTTGTTCATAATTTCTTACACTTGGGAACCCTTGTGAGCATTACCACCCTGAGTGTTTAGATTGGTTGTATGTATGGTGGAATATCTCAATATCCTCAACTTGTTTCCATGGGTGTTCTGGGTTCAAGTTCCCAACTCACTAGATGGATTCTTTGTCTTCCCTTGTCCTCGTATGGAATTTCTTACCTTATAAAACGGAAAGGCTTCACAAAATTTTGTCTGAGCTTAACCCAACTCTTACAATGTGTTAGTTTATATGATTAACCTAAATAATTTTATGGATTATGTCAATTTTACCAATAAAAACAACCCATCTAATCTATGTACTTTAATTTGTGATTTTTGTTTGATAACGTTAAAACGTTTTGTGGAGTAAATGATTGATAATTATCGAGAAATATAAACTTTGTTATCCTAACACTTTACAAATATCAAAAATTCTATTAATTTTAGTATCTTAAATTATTTCTATGTTTCATATATAATTTTTTGTTATTACATTTATTTACAAATAAGAAATTAGTTAAATGGATTAGATCCCATGATTACATGATGGATTAGATTAGTAGCCTATTCATTAAATGGGTTAGGGTGATGATTTATTGTTTAACCGTATAACACTTCTCAAATTTTCATCATAATATAATTAGATTTTGTAGCGGAAAACGTATGAGAAATTCGAAAGCGTTACTGTCATATTTAAAATAAATTAAATATAAGGCTAAATAAAACAAAATGATTAATATCTCAAACCAAAATAATATCTAAGATATTAAATATTAACTATTTTCGATATTAATCTCATGCAACAATTAACCTTAACCAAAATAAATAATAGTCCAACTTAATTTTTTCTGGAAAATAGTTAGAATTTCATTCCATAATCCAAAGGATATCAATGTGACACCCTTAGTGAACAGTTTACAATCTTAAGGCATATCAATGTGGTATCCTAATACTCACTGTCTACGCAACTACATCAACCAAGCAAAAGAGGTAATATATCAGCCTCAGTTTTACTGACACCAAAAACTCTAGAGGACAACCAAAGATTTAATGCTTCGAATAATTTGCTCCGGACTTCTCTCAGTTCCTTAGAAGATCCTTAGATTCCTTTCATGCCAAATTTCGTAGATGGAAGCAAGAAGAGCTGCTTTACGAATCCTTTGTAATATAGTCTTTTCTTTCACATTGTGCTGGAACCATTTCAGCTCATGAGTAAAGGTGTCATGGCCTTCGAGTAATGTGAAGCCAACTGAGAATTTTAGACCAAACTTGAGCAGCTACAGGGTAGCCAAAGAACAAGTGTGAGCAAGTTTTAAAGCGGCTTTGCACAAAATACACTTGTTAACAAGAATGAAACCCCTCTTGCAAAGTGTCTCAATGGTTGCCAATTTATTGCTTGCTGCAAGCGATCCTATAGTATTATGTCTAGGCGAAGCAAGGTTGTCCCAAATTGTCTTCGACCATTTAAATGTTCTGCCTGTCTCTCTGAACATATCAAATGCTTTCGCCATAGAAAATTTTTCATGGTTGGTCAGGCTTTATAAGTGTTACACTGCTTGATCTTTATCACTCCACTTCAATAAAAATTCATCTCTAAGTTGTAATAGCTTGCGCCAAATGAATCGAGCTGCTTTGATTGAACAGTCCAAATATCCTCATTTTTCAAATTGTAGTAGTACACCCAACTGCACCAAATAATCCAACTTAATTCTCATGCAAGTGGATTAATAAAAATTACAAATAATCCATAATACAAAAATCTCTCAAAAAGATAGCTAAAGTTGTTAGCAGATAGACGACCTTCTTCTCTTTACCTTCAATCCCAACGAAACTCCAAAAATTAGATTGATTTCACAAACCTGTCAATCGACTCCCCATTTGCAAACAAATTACGCATAGGTTAATCATAAGTCCACAATATAACAAATTACGCATAAGTCCACAAATTACGCATAGGTTAATCATAATCCAACACACACACATAAAAAATGAAAAAAAATATTCAATCAGTTAAACTAAGTAATTTATTACGAATCAATCCATTTTAATCTTCATCATTAAGCCAAGATGCTTAAACAATAATAATACTTTATAAGTAAACAACAAACATGCTTCAATCACAAGCCAACCAATAATAAACTTCATTATCATTTAAATTCGCCAGTTTCTTAAAGAGAAGTAAACGAGATGGCCAATCAACCGCAGCTGACTCAAAAAGATCAATAGTGCTTTGCATAATAGCAAATGAGATCCAGTCCCGTAGTATATATGACTCCTCATAAGTACTTTTATGACTGAAGTATGCATACCCTGTCTCAACCATTCAGATTTACAAGAAGAACCGTCCCCCATAACTAATTCGCCAAATTACTCATGTATGGATACGAATTCTGTGGTATGAGTGATGCTACAACCATAGCTAGACCTAGTAATACTGACCCGGACTCGATTACCGGATCCGAATAATCCGATCTGTGACCCGATTCAACCCGAATAGTAAGATCCGAAATTAACCAAAAATCTGAAACAACCGGATCCAAATCAAATTGATCCGAAATTAGCAGACCCGATATGATTACCGAAATCTGATCCAAATCGAACCCGACCCAATCCTAATAACCCAAAGGGACCTGAACCGAACACAACCCAAATTTTTTATGACCCAAACAAATCGAACCCAAACCCGGACCTAAACCGAAACTGATAATATATTATTTTTATTTTATTTTATTTTGTTTATTTGTAGTGTTATAAAAATAGTAAAATTAAAATCATTTAAAACATTGTGATTACACTCACCTATTAGTACATCTATTTATATAATCAATTTATATATTTGTGATCCTATAATGGTTAATGTTACGAAAACTGCAACTCAATTGATTATATCTCATTAATTCTGTTACACTTACTCCTATAAAAATTGACTGAAAACAATGTGCAATCATTCTGACGATGACCTTACTTGTTCCTGAACACAAATTGTAAGTAATGCAATCGGGGAAAACTATACTAAAACCGAACTTGAAAAAAGTTTTTGAGTCAAATATGTCCGACCCACATCTGACCCGAATCGACCCGAACCCAAATATACGCAAACCGAGTTTTGTGATAACCCAATTCAACCCGAGCCGAAATGGCCCAAACCGGGTTGACCAGACCCGACCCACAACCGACTCGGAAACAACATAAACCGAATCAACTCGAGCCCAAATATAGTCGACCCGAACCGAAAAAAGATATTACCCGAATCAAACCGAACCAAAAGGACCCGACCTGAACTCAACCCAATTGGCCCGTCTGCGAGGTCTAACCATAGCTAATAGACTACTCACTGTACCAAGGCTCTATATCAAAGAAGTCTCAATTCTTAATTCAATTTAATGTCGTGATCACATAACACGTAATTTACATTTCTTAGCATAGATCACAATAACCCCTTCACGGTTACAAACTAAAATGAACAATTTCAGCCCGGTCAAGAATATCAATGGTATACACATGAATAAACAATTAGATTCTCAATTCATGATCATAATAACATTATACCTTTTACAGACTCTTAATGTTCCACAATTCAATTCAATAATCGAAGTTCATCATGATTTATTGAAAGAACAACATGATTCAATATGAAAAATTCGCAAACCACATGTTATTGTATCCACCATATAACCTAACTCAACAAGCATGATCACATAGCTATTTTACCTAATTAGCAATTGAACAACTAATTTATTTCAGTTCAACAATTCTCATTAATTACAACCAATAATTAATATCGGTTAAACATGTATTTTAATCATGTAATCTCAACAAGTAATAGTGATGTTGAATTCAGTTCGCACCCTTAGACTCTGTTTGATTCAACTTAATTTTACTTAAATTTAAGTCCATTTCAATCTAATTATAATACCATTAAAAGTTAATTCAATGGATGATTAATTCAATAAATTTATCCAAGTTAAAATACTATTAAGAATTAAAATGAAACGAACAACTGATATATGTATGTGGAACAAAGAGCGTCTACGTTATGCTAATTTAATGGACTCCAATGGAAGCAATAGAGATGAATGTCATATTTTTTCAATGAATATATTTATTTAAATTATGATATTTTTTCAATGAATATATTTATTTAAATTATGATGTAAATCAGTAAATGTAAAAATCATATATGTACTTTAAAAATTACTAGGTGGTACACCAACTAGCCCACTGGGATACCATAGTGTATGTTTCATCAAATAATCATTTTTGAGTTTATGATAGACCAAGTTTGTACTATACTTTTATAATTGATATTTCTTTTGTCACTTACTCTAACGTATAGGCACTTACTCCACTTATCAAACAACACTTACTCCAATTCATGAGAAACTTACTCCAATTCATAAGAAAATGACTTACTCCAATTCATAAGAAAATCAAGTAGAACTTTGCTAATTTTTTTTTTTTTTTTTTTTTTTTTTAAAAAACACCCTATTATGTAATTCCCCCACCAAACAAGAAAATGGAACAAAAATGGGCAAACTTATCAGTAAAAAAATGAAGAAAAAAAACCCGAAACTAACCCCTTATCTGTAATTTTTCACACATTAAATAATTCTAGAACTTTGCCCAAAAAAAGAAGGAAATAAATACTTCCACAGACTTCTTTTTGACTAAAAAAAAAACCCAAAGATTTCCTTTTATCATTCACTCTGTCAATTTACATATCAAACCATTTATGAAGCTCCACCATTTCTAGCACAAGTATGCATTTTTGCTCCATTTCTCTCTCCTGTTTTATGGTAGTGGGCATGTTTTCAATAATTTTCATTGGTTCTGCTACTATTTGTGAGATTCATTTGTTTTGCAGAAGGAGAGGGAGAGGGAGAGGTAGGGGACAAAGATGGAGAAGGGGACAGAGAAAGGAAGAGGATGGCGAAGAGGCTGAAATTGAAGCAAGTGTTGTTGGTTTACCTGTTTAACAGGTAACAGGTAACAGGTTAAAGGGGGCTTTGGAAATCAATGGCTGAGATCGAGTGTAACACATCAACGGTAGAGAATTGTGTTCTGGACGCAAAGAATTTTCCCTTTTCTACTCTTTTCGATTTATTGTAATTGATATAATTTACATTTCTTAGCATAGATCACAATAACCCCTTCACGGTTACAAACTAAAATGAACAATTTCAGCCCGGTCAAGAATATCAATGGTATACACATGAATAAACAATTAGATTCTCAATTCATGATCATAATAACATTATACCTTTTACAGACTCTTAATGTTCCACAATTCAATTCAATAATCGAAGTTCATCATGATTTATTGAAAGAACAACATGATTCAATATGAAAAATTTGCAAACCACATGTTATTGTATCCACCATATAACCTAACTCAACAAGCATGATCACATAGCTATTTTACCTAATTAGCAATTGAACAACTAATTTATTTCAGTTCAACAATTCTCATTAATTACAACCAATAATTAATATCGGTTAAACATGTATTTTAATCATGTAATCTCAACAAGTAATTATCCATCACATAACCACCAAAAAGTGAATTTCCAAAACGAAGTTATATCATGCATTTACCATAACACTCTAGTAATTCCCAACACGAATTATAATCAATGAATTATATTTAATAATCCACTACAACATAAATTACAATTTCTGTAATCTTTTTACAGTTGTCAAATACATTAAGACATGAATTAGCTTGAATCGAAGGTAAGTATTTCAATAACGTAAACTCTCTTACGTTCATGCACGGTTCATTGCTCCCAACAAATCCACAATTCAACCATAAGTCAATACATTGACTACTAAACCTCTAGATTAAACTTTGAAGATGATTTAAATAGTATTTCTTAACTTTCTAATTTCCTGGAAATTTATTACTAAAGCATGTTCAAAAGTTTTCAAGTTAAAACTTGCATAAATCAAATTAGAGCACAATTGATCAAACCCTAACTAAGTCAAAACAAATTTATAAAAGTCAAAACCACCACAACACCACCAAAATCACCACCAGCGGCCATTGTTGGTGGCGCGCCATGCGGCCGGTGGCTGCTGGTCATCGCCGCTGCCGCCAGCAGCCGACGGTGACAGCCACCTCTCGGTCTTGCCTTGTGCACGACCATGCCCGTCTTTTTAATTTTCTTCGTTTTGCTAACCAATTTAACTAAACCAAATCCTAATTAAATCTGTAAATAAACATCAATTTCCAGATTTAATTGCTTCACCAGAATCAAATCTTTATAATCCATTTTGAATCAAATTCAACAAAACAATCTTCAAAACCCTAGAACATGATTGTAACCATTTACCCATTACAATATAACATTACTAGGTTAACATACTTGAACCCTAATCAACATACAACATACACAGAAACTAGGGCTTCAATAATAAATACAAAGAAATCAACTTTAAAATCATAAAAACTAATAATTTACTTACATGGATGAAGTAAGGATTGAAATTGAACAATTAATTTTGTTTTTTAACGTACAACAGAGAAAGAGAAGAAGAGAGTAAGGTTTTTTTTTCTTTTAAAGAGGCGTGTGAATGAGAGTGAGAGAATGAGAGTTTAACTTACTCTTGACTCACAAGGAAGTTGGAGAAATTTTTGGAAATTAATATTTCTCCTTCCTTTTCTTAATTCACACCTCTTAAAATAACTCAACTCTCCAAACTAATTAAAACAATCTTAAGCAATAAAATCAACCAAATTTACTTGGACCTGAATAGATGAATGATTGTTGTGATCAGAAGGGTTGTTGGGAATTTTAAAACTGATAGCACATATATTTAAACTGATACCACAGGAACTAAAACTGATATCCCAGACATTTTAATACAGCTATGTGTTTTTCTTTTTTGTGTCTGGTATTATATGTCGTCAATGTCGTATTTGTTTTTACTTCTTGAATATTCACTCAACACAAACAAGCAAGTCTCACTTTCTAACACAGACATGCTAGCTAGCATCAAATGCAGTGTGTCTAGTATCATATAGTGTGTTTGAGGTATCATACTTTGTCAAACAAGTGCATACACAAGCAAGTCTCACTTTCTAACACACATATGCTAGCTAGTACCAAATGCAGTGTGTCTAGTATAATATTATGTGCTTGAGGTATTATATTTTGTCAAACAAGTGCATACACAAGCAAGTATCACTTTCTAACACACACTGACACACATGCAAGCTAGTATCAATGCAGTGTGTCTACTATTGTTTGCTTGAGGTATCATACTTTGTCAAGCAACTGCATACACAAGCAAGTGTCACTTCCTAACACACACATGCTATCTAGTATCAAATACAGTGTGTCTAGTACCATTTTGTTTGCTTGAGGTATCATATTTTAATTACTATAATTCCAAATTGCAGAGATGCAATCCTTAAAAAATTGAGGGCTTTGAAGGACACTAAGCCTACGTTAATCAACATGATTGCCGAAGAGGACAAGAAGGAAGCTAAGGAAAAGAAGCAGCAAAAAGCAGAAGAGGAGAAGGAGAGAGAAGAAAAGAAACAAGTTGTCGAGGCCAAGAATAAGGAAAAGAAAAAAGAGGAATGAAAAAAATTATGGACTAAAGTTGTAAATATTTTAGTATATTGCTAGATGTGTTTTTCAGTCGCTCAAACAGCAAACGGGTGTTTTAATTTTATCTTATGAATAGAACGTCATCAAGTATCTGCTTTAGTATCAAGTTTGGGTATATATTTCATCTCATGTATGTTTTTGTTATGTTTTAAAGATGGTATGAGTGGCTGTGGCAATGAAGCTCTGGATTTTGGTTAGAAGACTAGAGTTGGTTTTGTAGTAATTATCTCTTTGAACAGAATTTTGAAAAGTCGATAACTTGGGATGCCCAAATTCAAAGAAAACTCTGCCGGATTTCTGACTTGATACAGTTTGAGATACGACAAACTATGAACTTAACTGATTCCATTGCTTACTTGAATAGAAATATCACTAATAGCACACATTCAAAAACTAATACAACAGATACCACAAATATTATAACCGATACCACAGATACTAAAAACTAATACCACAAATATTTAAACTAAAACCGCAGATACTAAAACTGATACCACACATTCAAAAACTAATACCACAAATATTAAAACCGATACCACGGATATTAAAACCAATACCACAAATATTTAAACTAAAACCGCAGATATTAAAACTGATACCACACATTCAAAAACTAATACCACAAATATTAAAACCGATACCACGGATATTAAAACCAATACCACAAATATTTAACAAAATATAATAGATATTATAACTGATAATACCCTTATTTGACTCAGATTTAGCCCTTATTTGACTCAGATTTAGCCCTTATTTGCCTTATAACTTCAATCTCCTCAAACAATTAACGTCTAACGTTTGGAAAACGCTGATTATTTCAGTTTCTCTCTTCTTGATTGCAGAGGAGAGAGAAAGAACACAATACCATGGGAACCACGTGATTGATTTCGGAGGAGAGAGAAAGCATGGTATTTACAAAGATCGAGACCACGCAATTACCATAGATTCGCTAAGAGAAAGAAAAAAGATCTGCTATTTACAACAATGGCCATGGACAACCCAACAACAAGAAAAGTTTAAAAAAAAAAAAAAAAAGGATGACGTCACTACACACGGCCGCATTCAAGTTTTTGCGATGTAACATTTATTTTACAAACATCACACATATGTACTTATCTTAGTATTTTTAACCATTTTATATATAACTTTTTGACCTTTATTCATAATTAAAGAAAATAGTTAAATGGATTCAATAGGTAACCTATTCGTTAGATGATGGATTAGAAATATAGAACAGTGACTTGTTCATTGCGTCCACAAGTCCAGTACGGGAGTACCCCGCCTAACCCGCCCGTTTTTTGGAAATAAAAATGTCTTTGTTCGTTCAGGGGTTGACCTTTATTGGGCTTACACCTAGTGGATAAATAAAGATGAGTTAACTTTGTTCCAAAAAAAATAAAAGATAAAAGGAGTTAAGGGAAAAGATAAACTACCATACTTACACGTGAGTTTGTAGTCCTACATTGGGCTATGCTATATGTGACGGTAGAAACTTAAAATATGCCTCACACCAAATACTGCTTAGTGCTTTTACCCAACCAAGGCATTAATGAAGTACATAGCCTTTTGAATCCACAACATGTAGCATACCATGTCCTTGAGATCAACTTTAGCTAGACTTTGGGGGAATAATATAGATATTCTACTGATTTTCCACAGCAAATACTTATCAACTCGAACCTTAAGAATAACTTCTTTGAATCAGACGGCAACTGATTTTTGCCAACAACACGTCATTCATCATAAAATACTACATCAGATATAGAACAACCCTTCCATCCCAGCGGCCAACTACATAAGCAAAACAACGTTGTTAGCATGAACATTATACTGTAGCACATCAACATCATGCAATATTACGCTCAATCACATAGAGTGCTATTGGAATGTAAAGGACCTCAATACAGTACAGAAAAAAAGTGACAAGACAGGTGCATAACTATTTCTAAACATTCTAACCACAAAATTATGGAATGTGCAAAACGCCAATAAGCTGCTTCAAACAAAATAGCTGTTAGGAAGCTTACCGATAGAATTGATCTGGGGTAGCCTTGCCAATTATAATAGTTAGATTCAACTGACCACCACTGCTTGCCCTTAGAACATTAAGCTCCACAGATTCTCCAACCTTGTCCCATATTTTCTCAAAAAACTGGAAATAGACATTCAACAGGATAGCTACACATAAATGAGCCTGGGTGTTCTTGAACAGTAATAGCATGCATACATCAGGAAATAGCTAGATTTAGGTTCATAGATGAAAGGCATATTGTGTCAAACGAATTAAAAGACATAACTTTGCAGCACATGTAAAAAAGATCACCAAAACACATTTCATGAAAGTAGACAAGATTAGTGCATACTTTCACGCCATAACTAGAGCTAATACAATTGTATCTAAAGTTATGACTAGGAAGAGCTATTCATAAACCAAACTGAGTTCCAAATCTGAAAACCACTAGTCGCTTATTTGGCTGAGCTAAACTGCGCTCTATCCCAACTAGAAATTAAGAATACTACACAGAAACCATCCTTCCCCGACCCCACTCTATCCCCAGGAGGGCCAGGAGGTATAATGTCCTTTTTTTAATTTTTTATTCACCAAAACTCAATGATTGATATTGAAAGAAAATATCTTTCATGCATGAGTATCAGCATAGGGAACAACCCAATGAGCAAACAAACATGGAAGCTATTTGGTATGCTTGTCAAGCAATTTTATTTGCTTTTATTTTACTTTCTAGTTTTATATCCTGCTTAATTATAGTCCAATTTGTCTTAGGAATAGTTATAGTGTTTAGGAAGTTTACTTGTTTTAGTAGGCTTCGTGTTTCCCTATTCTAGTAGGTGTAAAGCTACTAGTTTAAGTCTACATTAGTTTCCCATTTTCCAAGCTAGGTTATGATGAAGACATTACTAACAAAGAGCGGAGAGTGGCTATCGAAGTACACGAGGATCGTGAAAACAAGCTTTACTGGCTTTAATTTTAATTTTCTTGTTTTTATCTCCTGCTTTATTTTAAACCTATTTGTCTTAGGAAAGTGTTATCCTATTTAGGAAGTCTACTTGTTCAAGTAGGTTTTGTTTTTCCGTATTCTAGTGTTGTAATTTTCAGGAAAGTTATTAGTTTGAGTAAGTTATTTCTCGTTTCGGAAATCCAAAAACCCCCCAAAGTATCATCTTCAATTCGTTTTTATCCCTGTTACCCCACAAATGTATACGCATCAATCTTGATAGTAACGGTAGAAGAAGCATCACACCTCTAAAGCACTCTGAACTGCTACTCCATTACACTGCACGATAACATCAAAGGGGCGTATCCCAGAGCAGAAAGCTTGAGAGTCTTCGTCAACCTGGTTCGTCATTTGACAAGTGATCAATTTCATCTTATAGTCAGCAGTAAGACAAAAATGATTATGTAATAATAAATTACCAGCTTAAACACAGACCCATGTAAAAAAACTCTCAACCCTCTTCATTTGGAAAAGGTTTCATTGTCTCTGTTTTGCATAATTCAATTAAATGTCATGCACAGAAGCAAGCTTGCTGCGTTACTGATAGATACTCCCTATGTCCCATATTAATCTTTACACAAGTCTTTTCACGGTCTCCAAGACACCACTTTGACCGTACATATACATAAATTATAAAATTATAAAATTATGATTTATCAAAAGTACGGTTTAAAGTAAATCTAGCAAAAGTATATTTACATTATAAATCTTTATATATTCACAAATTAATGGTCAATGTTTGTGAACTTTGACCTTCAAAATTCAAGAGTAAAATTAAATATGGGACGGAGGCAGTATTAGATATCTGTCCTAGCATTCGTAAAAAAATCTTCTCGCTCTACATTTTGGTTTAATGAACCAATCAATATACTGCTCTTACTCATCCACATGAAGCATAATCAATAAGTAAGGATACTATAATTCACGAGACAATCTGCAATTTCACTTTTTAAAGATTACATGGCTTCGCTTTGACAGGAGAAGATAATCACTCTGTTTTCCTTTATAACCTACCACACTTAAATGATAAGCCCCTGTCATAATTTTTCTTAAGGGATCCAAACACAATCAAGAATGCCTAACACCCAGGACAGAACTCAACTTAAGGAACTAGGTACAAAACCAGTAGCGGAATTTTTAGATAAGAAAATTTTTTATTAATTAATTGTTGAAGAATACAAAAAGGTAGAGGATAAGGCATCCTCAATAACAAGAATAAAAGTATCTACACATCTCGCTAATGTCGCTGAAGTAAGGTCAACGAGACACCCTTAGAGGTACCTGCCGCCTTAGCCCAAAGGGATGCCAAGTAAACTTTGTGATCCCAAACAAAATCAGAAGACTTCTCAGCATCGGAAAAGACCCTCGAATTCCTCCCCAACCAGATGCACCCAAGTATAGCCATGCAAGCACACCTCCACAGCAATCTCCCCTCCTTACTCCTCCTCAGCAAATCGTAACTGCAAGAACTCACCCACCGTGGCTGGGCACACAAAACTCTTCCCACACAACAATCTATCCCATAAGTTCCTAGCAAATTCACACAACACAAACAAATGCCAGCAATCCTCCCCACTATGACGACACATCACACAAATCCCCGGTAAAAGGGACCAACCATCCGACGTTGCAACATATCATACGTGTTCACCCTACCTAGCACCAAAGTCCACAAAAAAGCGCGAACCTTTAGTGGAACCTTAGTGCTTGTTTGGTTGACATACAACTAACACAGGAAGTGCAACTTCCAAGGAAGTGTAAATTCCCTTGTTGTTTGGTTGAAAAAAAAACACAGGAATTAACTTCCTGCAGGAAGTGACTTCCCTCATAATGGAGGAAGTTGCTTACCATGTCCCCCCTAGGTAAGTACTACTTCCCACATCACTTCCCATGAAACTAAAGTTCCTTTGTGCAACCAAACAACTTTGGACACTTCCCATCATTTTCTAATTCCCATGAATTAGTACTTCCCATGGGAACTTACTTCCCATGGTCAACCAAACAAGCACTTAGACTTCCAAATAAATGTAGATAAAGGGAATCGGGGAAATTGAGAGGGAAGGTTAATCTAGTCAAGGAAGGACTTGCAAGAGAAGACCCCAGAAGTATCCCCCGTCCAAGTCCGAGAATCGTCCCTAGGGACGAGGAGAGCGGAGTTAAGAACACTCAGGAGGGAACCAAGCTCCTCCATCTCCCTATCATGTGGTGACCCGCACAAATGTAAGTCCCAAAGACCGGATGAGAAAAACGCGGCCCGTGAAGGTTGGACAGCCAAAAAAACCCGGGGATATGTGGAAGAGAAAGCAAGGTCACCCTTCCACACATCCCCCAGAACCGAACCCGAAGACCATTACCCACATTGTACCTGACTAGTGGAATGAAAAGAGTCGATACCTAGGAAATGAACTTCCATGGGCATGCATGAGAGACGTTGGAGCCAGCATGAGTGTCTCACCCGCTCTGTATAAGACCATACTTGCTCCTGATAACTCGATGCCAGAGGGAATCAGACTCCAGGGGAAACCGCCACAACCACTTACCCACTAGCGAAATGTTCTTGACACCAATCTACCAAAATCATATTACCCCTACAAATTCCTTATACATGATTCAACGCCTTACATAAATTTGGTTCTAACAGTTGTGTGTCATCTAACCAAGAAGAAGGCATTCAGCATCATATTCAGCCCTTTCTCACATGAAATACGTCATGCATTCTTCCCCGCCTTCTAACAGGGGATCATGGACAAACAATTTCCACATTGATCTGAAATTAGTTCATCTATGCAGGGTGTCGGAGGACTGGGCACTCTACCTTACCCTTGACTGAAGTGCAGTAAAGAGGCTAATTTCCTACTCCTTAGAGCCAAGGACACCTTCATAATGTTTTGACACCCCGCCTAGTGTTCCTTGTGGAAGTGTTTGGACTTTGGAAGTTAAGAAGTATATCATTTTCAAAAGATGATACAAATTTAAATACCATTGGATTAATGCTCTGTGGAAATTTTTATCTCCTCAAATTGTAGCTTTGTTAAACCTCCCAGAGTTATTACTTGTCAGGTCAAACCCCACACACATCTCAAACGCATCAACCACAATAAAAATAATAAACCAGGCTTCATCATGCCTAACAGTGGAGACCTTGATCAAAAAGAACTGCTCGCGTGTTCATCTTGGGTGCGCGAGCTAGAAGAAAGGCATTGTTTCAGGTGCTCCGTAATGGTCTTAATCAATTTTACGCTATTTGGTGGTCATTTATGGGTCTTATTGACCTAATGGCTAACGCACACACTGCTATGTACCGGGTATTTGCATATCGGCTTGTTGTAGTATATATCCGCTCACATGTTGCTCACTGGCGGGTTAAGATACCCTGTTTTTCGGATAAGAAGAAATTTATTATATCTGTCATTTATCAAAAAGTAATTACTGCCTAGGAGGAAAGGAAGTTCTCACAGAAGTATCTAATTACAAGTGACTCCAATTTCGTTGGATGTCAATGTCACCCCTTTACAAGCCCCCACCGCATTGGCCCATACATCTCTCAATCCCACACAACAGCCTCTGATTGAGAGGCCAACAAAACATGAAAACTGCCATAATCGCAAATAGCCAAAGACTATGATGCTTTGACTCGGGTAATTACTGCCTATGAGGAAAGGAAGTCCTCAAAGAAGTATGTAATTATTAGTGACGCCAATTTCTTTGGATGTCAATGTCAACCCTTTACAAGCCCCCCGGCCCCACCGCATAGTTCCATACATCTCTCAATCCCACACAGCAGCCTCTGATTGAGACAGCTCACAGAACATAAAAACAGCCAAAATTGCACATAGCCAAAGTCTATGATGCTTTGACTTGGGTACGTTTTAGAAGTATCCAAAATTAGAAAATGGACACAGGGATAAGAATAGTTATATAGTTATATATTGTATTCCTTTTATAAAACCTGATTAAATAAAACCTAGCCATCAAATCCAAGCAACGTGTAACATGTGAATATGACAATACATCTGGCAGATTACCTAAACGGCTAGCCCTTTTCCGGATAGAGAGATTAAGAGACTGATGTAGAAAAGTTGCTAATCATCTTACTTGACCGAAACTAAATACCCAATATTTTTAGAAAAAGTCAAAAAGAATGGGAGAAGTAGAGCTCGGAACAGGTTTCTCCTGAACCCGGAAGCTAGCTGGCCAATTTAGAGTCTTTGGGGGGGGGGGAGTTTAAAGTTAGGCATTAGATTGCATATGATGTTAACAATCATTGAAATCAGATGAGATTTTTATCTACTAACGAGTGTTGAAAAGACAAATACAAAAATGCCTATGCACTAGTATTATTGAGAAATTTAAGTAACTTTGTCTCTAACTCAATCTAGAGATATGGGGAAAATAATATGTTATGCCTCAATACAACATAAAAGGTCAAAAGGCACAAAAATACCTCTTCTACAACTACACCAGTGGAGATATTAGGGAAGTTTTGTATAAACTGCTCCAGAAACCCTGCATCACCATTATGAAGATTTGCCACTTCAAAGCCAATCCACGGTCGACGGAATTCCCTGTTTCAGAGAGCTAGTGATTATACACATGATAAAACAGTTGAAAAAAGTATGTATGATTTTAATAATACACGAGTTATCCAGGCCATGCGACTAGTTAGGGGTAAGGCTGCGTACATCTGGACCTCCCCAGACCCCGCCCTCGGCGGGACATTTACTGGGTTGTTGTTGTTGTTTGTTGTTGTTGAAGAGTTATCCAGGCCAATTAAAAGCAATAACAAAATACAATGAGATATTAAAGACGCTATACAGTAGCTATTTCCCTTTTAGCCCAGCAACACTAGTTCTATGCCAGTTACAAACCGCCATTAACTGCTGCTTAACATCCTACACAAACAAGGGAGAATTCAAAAGGCAACTTAGGCCACCAAACTGTCTCCCACAAGACATAGTTAACCCATGAAAATCAGTTATTGAGCCAACTGCGAGATGATTAGTTTGATTACCAAATCTCTGTTTCTAGATAGTTTTAGCGCATATTTTGAGCTTTAAAATACCACTAGGAATGCCACAACCACAACATACAAGAAACCAATGCAGAAGTTCTAGTCTATCTACATTGTGACAATGACTTGTAACACATGAAGGAGCAGAAGAAAAAGAATCAATATGTAGCAAACTATAGTCTAGAAGCATCACGTTAGTTATGTTCTTGAATGTCTAGAGTTGATACAATGATTTCTTTTGATAATCCAGATAGACAGCACTTTAGGTTCCTAGTACCTCCTTTCTGATGTTTCTATGCCTTAAACGAAGCTAACATGTGAAAAACTAGGTTCCTAGTTCCACCTTTCTGATGTTTCTATGCCTAAATAAGAACTAACATGTGCATTCACTTTATCCGTGATTGTGGTTTCTGTAAGTGTTTATTCATGTGCATACGAGGCACATGGACATTGGTTTCTATGTGTTTCAGTAAAAGAAGGGCCTAGAAAGAGTGACAGTGGCATAGTAGCAGGAAGCTATGCATGCAGTGAAATATGATAGGTGGATAAATTGTTATCATGTGGTGAAAAATCGCAAGAAAAGAAGAAGACTACTTGGAAAGTATATCTGAGTTAGCTAAATTGAGCAACCATCGAGTTGTCCAAGCACTATGTGGATCAGGGAGAGGACAAATTATTAGCTTGACACAAGAACAACATGTAGATACATGGAATCTGAAATTCTGAACATTATCTCACTTGTAAATCTCATAATGCTTCCACCACCTTGAAATTATGTTTGTTGGTAAAAAAGATGAACAAGGGAGCATGATTCCAAGGACTTCTCCAAAGTAGTTGATAAGTGGACCACCATAGTACACCTACAAACAACAAACATAGCACCCATTGTAAGCCTATAAAGAGAAAGTCTTAGCCTTCAAAGGGCTTAATATGCAATATCTACCCAACAAATTTGAATAGAATCATATGCTGAGAATTAGTTTAAAACACACAGAATACTACTCTGAACAACCAAAAAAACATATGTCACACTCCACTATGTTTTGAGTCTACAACACCCATTCTAAGCCTATGAAGAAAAACATTTAGTCTTCAAAGAACTTAATATGCAATATCTACTTAACATACTAAAGTCTCACATGCTAAGATCAGCTGTAAAACACACCGAAGTTACTATGAACCAAAATATACGTCTCATTTCACCATGTATGATCATCTACGAAACAGTCTAGAGGGCACAAGCAAGTGCAGCCATATGTAAGTGCATACACATCACTTTTAACCCTTTGATTGTTCATGTGTGTGTGTGTAGGGGAGAGAGAGAGAGAGAGAGAGAGAGAGACTTACTGGGTCTCTACTGATGCCTTTAACACAATATAGCTCGTTACAATATAGGTCTTTACATCTGAGTGAGGAACAATCCATGCTGAAGAAATAGAAAAAGAAAATGTAAGTAATCTACAAGCATGAGATGTATCACAATACTAATTCGTACATCACCATCGACACAAATTTGACAAGCAATTGTGAACACAATCCGGAAACACTTGCCACTACAATTACAAATACACTAATCTGGAAAAGATCATATTTTTGTCATACCAGAAATCACCGCAGGTGATCATTAAAGAGTGTGGCTCCTCAGACGTACGCCCAACGGCTATGACCTCACCCCAAGGATGAATCTTAAATAAATTTGAATGTGGGCGAAGTTGAAATGATTTTTCCTCACGTAAACGAAGCTGCTGAGTTGGATCAATGGATATGACGTCATCCAAGCCCGTAAGCTTTGCAGGTTGTAATGGTGTATCCGATTTAAACCTTACAGCGGCAAGGTTATAGTGAAAGTCACAAGCCAAGACTTCACTCTTGCATAACTTACCACCTGATAGATGCACATTAACCTGCATAAGAAGTATTTTAATCAAGTCTGTTTTGTTTCTATCACAGGGGAAAAAGGATAGGAAGAGAAAAGAAGGTTGTTTCGTCAGAAAGAAACAACACTCTATCCTTCATTTGATTCTCTAATAAGAAAAGCAAGCAAACCAAACAACATTTGAAGATGTCAATTTGGTGAGAATGTGAAAATAGATTTTCATTGAGTATTTTGTTTTGTTACAAATAAGTTTAGTTTACTGAAAAAATATTGTGTAAGATGCAGCCAGATGATTATAGCAATATCAAAGCAAATACTCCATAGTTCAATGCTTGGAAAAATAAACTTCTAATAGAGTAATGAACTTTAAGGCTCTATTTGATTCAACTTAATTTTACTTAAGTTCGGTTTCAGTTTAGTCCAGTTCATGTGTAACTAACTATGTCATCGGAAAGATCTTTAAGCATACTTTCAAATGAGTCAAATATTGAATATGTTTGGATAAATTTTAAATGGTTAAGTTTAAAATGTCAATTCAATTCAGTTTTTTTTCCGGTGAATCAAACGGATTCTTAAGTAGTATCTATTAGGCTTATCGAGCAATGATAAACGTCTTCATAGAAGATGAAGTTATCCATCTTCTAGTCCTACGTGACACATTTTTACTACGGTTTCTAAATTGTTTACTAGAAAAGACGTTCTTATTCATCTTATAAGAAGACATAAATCATTAGGCTTATCGAAATTCAAAATTGTCCCCAAATTCAAAATTGCTTTACTAATGGCACAATAATAGAAGCTAACTGACCTCAATTTCATTAGGTTGGACAGCGTTCTCACGAGCAAAAATAGCAGCAATTGTCAAGGCAGTAATTAAATATGTGCCGTCACCGGCTTCCTCAGATTCAATTATCACTCCTGATCCCTTGAAATACGCTTCGAATGAGGGGAAAGTGGCGCTACGTTTCCCTTCAAGCCTAGCTTTTTTGCGATCATCAACTAAATATAATATGAACAAAAAGAGAACGAATATCACAATCACATTCGAATAGAAAAGAAAAGAAAAACAAAGAAAGCAAAAGAGAGAGAAAGAGAGATTACTAGGTTTATAAACAGTAATAACATTGACAACACATGAGGAAACTCTTAAAGCTGCAGTCTTTGCGGCAATATTTAACCATTCATCCTTCTCCTCATATTCCTCTTTGCTACCGGACACTACTTGACCAAAAAAAAATTAAAAAAAAAAAACAAAAATAAAATTGAGAACTTAGGTTTCAGCACAATTTAACGAAAAATTATGCAAATTCTCTGAATTTACTGAGCAAAATCTCTGAAATTATGCAATGAATTGAATACTGTTTACCTGGTGGGCCTTCCATGACTTCTGGTTTTGCCCAAACCATTATTAGCAACAGACAAGGTGGGATGGCGGGGGGATGACGGGGGGGTGTGGATTCTGGAGAGATGAAAGAGCTCCGACTATGAAATTATGCAAAATCGTCCCCAAGTTAGCGAGCGTGAGCACAGTGGCGGGCCTAGACCTGGCAACGGGTCGATTTGGATCGGGTCTCTTAGAGATTGGATTGTTAACCGGTTGGATTAGTTCATTTGGGTCAAATTTTCTTTTTAGTTCATTTTTTCGGGTCGTAAACGAGTCTGGGTACACAAAATTGTGTTAGGATCTTGAAAAAAATGGGTCAGGTCAACTTTTAACAACTCTAAGAGTATGTTCTTTTTTACTCCCTCCGTCTCAAAAAAAACTGAACCTTTGTTTTTTCACGGTCTCCAAGACATCACTTTGACCGTAAATAAGTACAATTATATGAATATAAAAATTATAACAATACGATTTTTTAAAAGTACTTTTAAAAATGAATCTAACAAGAGTATTTTCATAATGTGAATCTTTATATATTTTCATAAATTAATGGTCAAAGTTTGTTAAGTTTGACCTTCAAAAAGCAAAGGTTCAGGTTTTTTTGAGACGGAGGGAGTATTATTTTCCAATTGTCCCTAGTTGGTCCTGGTGCCGCCGATTGTCCCCAATTACCATTTAGACTTCCTATTTATCATCAATTATCATAAGTTGTCCTCACTTTCCCTCTATTTTGTATTTATGAGTGTTTTTTTTTATGACGGTAACAATAATAATAATTATAATAATTTTTTTTTTTTGGAATGTAAAGATATTTGTATTACTTCCAAAATAGGATTTGCAGTCAGTACACAGCAGTATAACTGCCTTACAAAATCCATCATACTCAGCTATCTATTTTCTCCTATTGCAATGAATAATAAGGAAAATAGCAACTAAAATTTTCACTTGTTACATGCACACAACATCAAAACAACAAATAAAACTCAAGGATAGTAATTCAGATACTTCACAAAAAAGTCCTGAATTTTTCCATCCTTTGCAGCTGACCCTCGAGTATGGAGCATGGATACAATTTGCCTACTGATAGTCTTGTAATCACTTCTGACTCCTTGAAAGATCCGAGCATTTCTCTCCCTCCAAATAAAATACGCAACAACAGAAAATAGAGCAGTTTCAATCTTACTTTTTGATGCTCTACCCCTTGCCTTCAAGTTAGCTAGCTTTAACATATCAGACCAGCAGCCTACATGTTGCTGGCACTGCAGCCAGTTCTGCAAATGATTTCGCAGTTGCTTTGTAAACTCACACCCACAGGACAAGTGCTCATGTGTTTCCTCTGCACAGTGACATAGAACACACATACTAGGCCCTTGGGTTCCAATTTTCTGCAAATTCTTCCAAGTAGGTAACCTATTAAGTATGCAAAGCCACAGAATAAATTTCCATCTAGGTGTTGAGAGGGAGCACCAAACCAACTGAGCCCATTCCTTCTTTCCTGCAGTAGGAAGCAAATCTCTGTAAACCTGTCCCAGTTTGTATTTAGTAGCTCTTTGATTCAAAATAACTCATTTCTTAGATCAAATTTTTTTCTGTATCACCCATGAAGCTTGTGTAGGCTTGTTTGCAGCCCA
The DNA here is from genome assembly GCA_038025085.1 of Tetragonia tetragonoides. Taxonomy (NCBI): domain Eukaryota; kingdom Viridiplantae; phylum Streptophyta; class Magnoliopsida; order Caryophyllales; family Aizoaceae; genus Tetragonia; species Tetragonia tetragonoides. The sequence goes on along the minus strand of CM076152.1, from coordinate 30,268,078 downwards.
AAATGAACCTTGTTTTATGTAGTAAGCATTGATCCACTTCACCCAGAGCTTCTCTTTTGTGATGTTATACATCCCAGAGTAGCTTCCCAAGAGCTGCTTTATTCCAGATTGATAAATCAAATATGCCAAGACCACCTTGAGATGCAGGAGTGCACAGATAAGACCATGCAACTAAAGCCCTGGTACTGGGATCAGTAGACCATGTCCAGAGAAACCTCCTACACAGTTGCTCTATTTTATGGATCACAGCCACGAGTAGATTGAAAAACTGTGTTCAGTAATTGTTCATGGCAAGCAATACTGATTTAAGCAATTGCAATCCCAGCATAAGATAAAAATTTTGTTGTCCATGACTGTATCCTGCTTGTGATTTCTGTATCAAAGGGTCATAATACCCCACATTCAACCTCTTAGAGGTAAGGGAAATCCCAAGGTATCTGAAAGGGAGTTCCCCATGTTGCATGGCCAAACAGTGAAGGATAGCTCTGTGATCACTTTCCTCCACTCCTCCAAATAACACCTCTGATTTGTTTGCATTAGCACATAACCTAGAGCTATCAGAAAAAAGTTTAAACTGAGCAAACATAAGCTTCACAGAATTAATATCTCCTCTAGAGAAGAGGAGTAGATCATCTGCAAAAATACTGTGTACCAGCTCAAATCTCTTGCATCTTGGGTGAAACTTGAAATCAGGCATATTCTTCAACTCTTTCAAACATCTAGATAGTACTCCATTGCAATCACAAAAAGGTAGGGAGAGATGGCATCTCCTTGTCTCAATCCTCTCTTGGCTTCAAAAGGTTCCATAGGAGTGCCATTAAACAAAATAGAATAGCTAACTGTGCAGATGCACATCTTCAGCCAGCTAATAAACTTTACAGGGAATGAAGACCAACTAGAATTTGCTCAAGGAAGCTCTATTCAATGGAGTCATATGGTTTCTTCAAGTCAACTTTCACAATACACCGAGGAGAGAGCCCTTTCCTTCCATAGAACTTAATTAACTCATGTGCCGACACAATATTATCTCCAATAAATCTCCCTTTCACAAAAGCAGATTGCTCAAGACTAACAAGGCTATCAAGCACACTACACAATCTGTTTGCAAGTGCTTTAGACATGATTTTGTATAGAACATTACAGCAGGCAAGTTGTCCTCCAGTTTCCCTCTATTTTGTATTTATGAGTGTTTTTTTTTTTATGACGGTAACAATAATAATAGTAATAATATTATTAACAATAATAATAATGATAATGATAATAACAATAAAAATAAAAATAAAAATAATAATAATAATGATGATGATAATAATAATATTGCTCCTAATTGTCCCCAATTGTCCCTAGTTACAAATTTTCAGTTGAAAAGAAAGTGTCCTATCTAGGAATCTATAATTACACTCAATCTCATATTGTGTTAGATGATTCTAAAACCTTCTTCTTACAAAAACTTTTCGTTAACGGATTCGCAATATTCTTTCTAGACTTTACCTAATCTCAAGATATCACTCCACTAACCAACAACTCTCTGGCAATCTTATGTCTCAAATAAACGTGTAGTCGCCGCTTTTGTCATGGATTCCTTTGATCGGACCTTTACCCCAGATTTAGGCCATCACAAATCACAAACTATCACCACCAGACGTCTAATTCTAAATCACCGCATAGAGATCCATAAAGACCCCCAACTTCCAAAATTCGTAAACACATGAGAGAGAGATGATTTCATGATCAATTTGAGAGTGATTATTTGACCAACATTTGTTTGAATATATATATATATATATATATATATATATATATATATATATATATATATATATATATATATATATATATATATATATATTGGGGAGCAAGTCTTGTGTGAGACCAACTTACCGAAAAATGGGTTTACTATTTAGAAATATAGTGGTCACTTATGGTGGGCAGTGACCCCTGCTTCTTTGAAAAGTGACCCTTCTCACCAGAAGTTACAAAAAAACTGTCTTATAAGTTTTTGTGTATATTGATATATTGATTGATTGATTTTTAAGTTACTTACTCCCTCCAATTGAATACTCCTAATATGAACAACAACGATCTTATAGAAGTTTTTGTGTAATATAAATACATGTTCAATAAAATAAAAATAGTCAAGAAGTGTTTTGATGAGTTTGCAAGCGGTGACTGAAAAGAGATCCTCAACTTATCCCTCTTCCACTACTAGACATTTCCGGCCACTAGGGCTCCTGAGCTAATTACCGTCACTGTCAGGTACTGTTTTTTTTTTTTTTTTTTTTTTTTTTTTTTTTTTTGTGTGTGTGTGTGTTTGTGACTGTGGTCCATTTCTGGACGGTCCATAAAGGAAAAAAGCGCACGTGACCTTCAATCTCTATAAAAATAGCCAGTATGGTAACCATAAGAGATTTTGCGTTTAATTTTTTTTTTTTTTTTTTTTTTGTGAAATATAGTGTAAGTGGTACACAATTTTACATGATGGTACACCAATATATTGAAAGGTCGACAATTGTATATGATGATTCCCTATAAAAAAAAGATGACCATTGGAGTGTTTTCTTTAACAAATGAAGTACTTTGTGTAAGAAATGTGGAGTAAGGACGTTATGATATGAAGTAATTTTCTGCAGACGGTGCACAATATATGATGATGCACAAATGTATATTATGGTGCACAATTTGATATCATAGTAGACAGTATAAGGTAAGGTAGACAATTATATATCATGGTACACCATAATATTATTTATTTGTAAAAAAATGATGTACATTGGAGTGTTTTCTTTGAGAAATGAAATATATGGTATAAGAAATGGATGGAGTAAGAAATTTATGATATGGAGTAAATTGTAGAAAAACATGCACAGTATAGGATGACGCACACATGTATATTCTGGTACACAAATTGGTATATTGGTGCACAATATAAGATAAAGTAGACAATTGTACATAATGCCAGTGGCAGACCAAAAGATTATTTATATTTTTAAAAAAATTGTTGGCCAGTATCAAAAGAACACGCCAACTTAAATAGTTGAAACAAGTATGTAAATTAGAAATTGGCATTCCTAGTTAGTGAACAAATTAGGGGGCTAGCCAAGAAATAATTAATTTTCATAAGGCCGACCACATAGGAACATCGTGCACCATTTGAACTTGTCTTTGTAATATATGCATATTCAAACTCTCATTTAAAGATTACTGTGTACTCTCATCAATCCATTCTATTCACCTCAATCTAATTATAAATGTTGTGCATTTGTGTGTCCATATAACTTGCAAGTCAATATTTAAAAATGAACTAATTAACAATCAAGATTTTATGATTTGAACCATTAGTCTATATCACCAAAACAAATTAAATTACACATATTTGTGAATTGCATTTTCTAAGTTTAACAACCCAAATACACTATCAATACCAATATCATATGACTTTTTTTTTAATTTACTACAATTTACACACGTTTTTCAAAGTCATTTATACATGTGACACAAAACAAGCAGGATCAAATTTAACTCGATATATACATCATCAAGTCAATACATAAATGACATTTTCGCTTCACCATGACCTACAATTCCTAGTATTATCATAAACCAACATCATTACTATTGTCAAGCATTAATCATTAAATTGTCGTTAAAACACCTTAGTATTGACAGTGTAATTTGGTTCATGGCATAATAAATAAATTTAAGAAACGAGTTTAATATTGATTTTTTCGTATATACTAGTGAATATTGAGTGAGTTTTAAGTTGGAATCTCATTAAATAGTCATAAACTCTACATAATTCTTTATTTTCATTACCAATTTTTAATTATTTGAAAAGGCTTTTAAAAAATTTAATATCCTACAATTATAGTTCATGAAAGAGTATATAAATATTGTATAACTAAGGCGATCTCAATGAGGTCATCAATAGATTCATAAGCAGATCTCAATGAGAGTATGTTGAATGAGCCCATCAAACAAGTATAGATGGCACGCCAACATCAATTGCATTCTCATGTCCACAACTAGACCTGACAAGTGGTGAGACCCCTGTAGTCGCCCCGCCCTGCCCCGCCCTATGAGTGGGTCATGACCCGCTTAACATATAAATAGGCGGGTCAAAATGGGCCGGCCCTTTTAAAAGTTAAGCGGGTCATAGCGGGTCGCAGATGGGCCAACACCTTTAATATTTTTTTATTAAAAAAACACTTTGTGAATTTAAACGAGTCGGTCTGACCCGACCCGACCCCCACTCACAAACATGTCTGGCCTGACCAGACCCGACCTCCCCGACCCGCCCAGTTGCCCAGCTCTATCCACAACTATATACATTTATCTGAAACGGAGGGAGTAATATAGAATATGATTGCAACGCTCCCTAACAAGTCCAATCTGATTTTTAAAAGTATATTGAAATAATATTTTTTTGCAATGTATAGAATAACAACACGTGTGTTGCACGTGCCTAGAAACTAATTTATATTTATTTATATTGATACTTGAAACAAGTTACATACTAAGATATTTGTAAGGGGTGTCCATGATAAAAGTCAACATAACTGAATACTTAAAGGTAAAGAAATAAATTTCAAACTAGATAAATAAAAAGGAATAGAGTTGCGAGAGTCATTTCAATCTTGGCTAGCTCACTAACTAGCTAACAACACCAATTTTTGAGTTATCACACGTATATAATACAACAAGAGTTTTAAATGGTGCACCATGTTGCTAAGTGGTTCGCCTTACGAGAAATATTTTATTCTTAGCTAGCCTAAAATTTTCTTAGTTAACCAGAAATGCCAATTTTTAGGTTGTAATATGCATATGTTTTAAATGGTGGACCGTTATTGCTATGTGGCTGACCTTATGGGAATTATTGCATTCTTGCCAAGCTCAAACTATTTTTTTGGCAACAAATAAACGAATATGCATTTGATAATCAAATTGTTTACTTAGAGCATATAACTTACTTCAAATAAGGTATCTAAAGTATATGCAAAATTGCAAAACTTGTCGAAGTTATACTTTTTTGAAGTCCCTTTAAATACTATAAAAGTCTTTTCATATTACAAAATTCGCCAAATATTTCACATTTAGATAAATCCAAATACATTCAACCAAAATTTAGCCACATACATTCAAAAATGATATCAATCAAACAACTAAAGTTTTAAAATGAATATTAATAGTTATAAGTTTCTACTATATATTGGTAAGTCATGGATATTACTCTATCTATTTCATATACAAGCGCATTCTCGATTTCTATTTTCTAATCTCAAATTTGATGATTTTGGTCAAATTATACATTCCAACAGGTTGGACCTACCTCACCGGCAATGCACCTTTACAGTGGTAGTGATGGTGTTGACGGTTCTTTTGCAATAATAAGGGGAGAGGGGAGAGAACACGGGATTGGGAGTTTGATTCACTCCCTCATTTACTCCATCACGCACCCAAATCTTATTTTATTTTGAAAACCTCCCACACAATAATTCAAATAATAATCAACACAAATATTGAATTAATAAAATCCATAATAAATGTTTATAACAATAGCTTTGTACGTAATCGTATCATATTCGGTGAACATAATGGAACCCAATGAAATCTTGGAATGATTTACATCTTCTAGTTTAGTGACTCCAGTCTAGTATTTATAACTTATAACTCAGATCATGAATTGTGATAAATTTTTTGTGATCAAACTAGTGTTCTTTTAGGGTGTGTTCTTTTCTACCTATAAGGTAATATAGTAAGGGTGTGTTTGTTACATTGTCAATTACCAGAGTTGAACTGAATTGTACTGAATTCAACATCATTAAACTAGACACTACTGAACTGAACTGGAGATAACTTAACTGAATTGAAAAAAACTTGATATGTGAGATAAAAAAGTATGTTTTTGAACTAAACACCACTAAACTTAACTAAACATCATTTAATTGAATTTGAAATTACTAAACTGACACCTGAAGTGAACTGAACTGACCGTGTAAACTCTAACAAACGCACCCTAAGTTCAGTTTAATTCAATTCAGTTTAATGGAGTTCAGTACAGTGATGTGATGTGATCTACTTTTTCTCTCAGAGATTACTATTCAGAGTTTACTTCAATGGAGTCCAGTTCAGTTCAGTTTAGTTTTAATTTACTTCAGTGGCGTCCAATTCAGTTCCGTCCAGTTCAGGTGTCAATTCAGTGATTTCAAATACAGTAAATTATGTTTAGTTCAATTCAGTGGTGTTGAGTTCGGAAACATACGTTTTGTCTCACACATCAAGTTGTGTTTAATTCATTTCAGTTGTGTCCACTTCAGGTTAATGGTATCCACTTTAGTGATGTTGAATTCAGTTCGCACCCTTAGGCTCTGTTTGATTCAACTTAATTTTACTTAAATTTAAGTCCATTTCAATTATTATAATACCATTAAAAGTTAATTCAATGGATGATTAATTCAATAAATTTATCCAAGTTAAAATACTATTAAGAATTAAAATGAAACAAACAACTGATATATGTATGTGGAACAAAGAGCGTCTACGTTATGCTAATTTAATGGACTCCAACGGAAGCAATAGAGATGAATGTCATATTTTTTTAATGAATATATTTATTTAAATTATGATGTAAATCAGTAAATGTAAAAATCATATATGTACTTTAAAAATTACTAGGTGGTACACCAACTAGCTCACTGGGATACCATAGTGTATGTTTCATCAAATACTCATTTTTGAGTTTATGATAGACCAAGTTTGTACTATACTTTTATAGTTGATATTTCTTTTGTCACTTACTCTAACGTATAGGTACTTACTCCATTTATCAAACAACACTTACTCCAATTCATAAGAAACTTACTCCAATTCATAAGAAAATGACTTACCCCAATTCTAAAAAACTTACCCCAATTCATAAGAAAATCAAGTAGAACTTTGCTATTTTTTTTATTTTTTTTATTTTTTTAAAACACCCTATTATGTAATTCCCCCACCAAACAAGAAAATGGAACAAAAATGGGCAAACTTATCAGCAAAAAAATGAAGAAAAAAAACCCGAAACTAACCCCTTATCTGTAATTTTTCACACATTAAATAATTCTAGAACTTTGCCCAAAAAAAGAAGGAAATAAATACTTCCACAGACTTCTTTTTGACTAAAAAAAAAACCCAAAGATTTCCTTTTATCATTCACTCTGTCAATTTACATATCAAACCATTTATGAAGCTCCACCATTTCTAGCACAAGTATGCAATTTTGCTCCATTTCTCTCTCCTGTTTTGTGGTAGTGGGCATGTTTTCAATAATTTTTATTGGTTCTGCTACTATTTGTGAGATTCATTTGTTTTGGAGATGGAGAGGGAGAGGGAGAGGTAGGGGACAAAGATGGAGAAGGGGACAGAGAAAGGAAGAGGATGGCGAAGAGGCTGAAATTGAAGCAAGTGTTGTTGGTTTACCTGTTTAACAGGTAACAGGTAACAGGTAACAGGTTAAAGGGGGCTTTGGAAATCAATGGCTGAGATCGAGTGTAACACATCAACGGTAGAGAATTGTGTTCTGGACGCAAAGAATTTTCCCTTTTCTACTCTTTTCGATTTATTGTAATTGATATAATTTTTGCAGTTACATAAAAGGCTACATTAGAAATACAAACCCAAGGCAGTTATCACAATTTCCCGCTCAATAAATTGCTCTTTTGTTTCAACAACTGCTAAATATTCTAGTTTAGTTTCCATATCACCTCTCTCATTCTCTCTGATCATGGTGGTTAAGGCGCTCATTATTCATGGCATCATGATTTTGCCATTGACAATTGCCTTTGTTGTGGCAAACCCAAGTAACTTGGCAACTATACATTGTCAATTATGTATCAAAATTGTAATCGGTAGTTGATTGAATAGTTTGTTTTTAATTATGTCTACAGATGGTGAACCGAAGCCCGAATTCGCGTTCGGTTGGTTGGAAGACAAGGATAATTACATTGCTGGTGATACAGCAACTATAAAGATCAAAATACTTGGGAATTTTGATCCTCATTCTCACAAATTTGGGTTCAGTCCAACGATTTCTGTGAATGGGAAAGCTGGAAATAGCACATTTATTTCTGGGTTGTCTTTTAATCTTGGGGGTGATCTTAGCTCTTGGACTATTTCCTTTGTTCCCATTTTTGTTGGGGTTTTTAATGTCCTCATTGCTGATGATCGTCTCGCTATTCTCGACTCTTCCCTTCACTTCTACGTTCATCCCGGTGAGGATTCTTCTCCTTGTCTTAATCTTGGTTAGTGAAGCATGAAGTAGAATCTTTATTATTCATGTTAATGTGATTAATGTTTTGAAGGATATAATGTCTGAAATGCAACTTGTTGGACTCTATGCATTGGTTGTCTAAAATTGGAGTTATTGTATGACCTATATTAGATTGTTACTTTTTATGTTTATTGAGCTTTGATATGTGTCTCTGTATATTCAGCATAGGCATAATTCACTGTTGTGAAACTTTGGGAGTAAAATTAACTAAATCAATTTCATGTTAGATAGCCACCTCAAGTCCTTATTGGTTGGTGAATAGCTTGTCAGTCGTTAGCCCCTTTTGTAAGAGTCCATATATTTGATTCACCTTATAACCTACCTTGCCATTGGCATAAGCTTTGTGAGTGACAATGGGTTATTTCGTGGTACTTGAGTGTTACTTTATGAGTTATTAACCATAAAACATAAAGTACTATTCTTACATGGCAAGTTTTGAGCTTGCATTGACTCCTTTTGTTTTTGCCAATGGAAGGGCAAATGCATCTAACAGTCTCCATTGCATCATGGATGGATTATGTAAATGAGTTTGTGGCTGGAACAAGGGCTTTGGTTCTGATACAACCTAAAGATGCATTTGGCAATGATGTTGATTCAACAAATACAGAACTGAACTCATATGTCTTCAATGTTTCTGAATCCTATGAGAATGGTTCTGCGGCAAATGTGCTCAGTGTTACTTCCTTGGGCTGGAATGATCATGGACATCTTAGGATCGAGCTTATTGCATCTTCAGCCGGAAATCTTTTGCTACATGTACGTAGAGACAACCAAACTTTGCGAGGATCCCCCCTTCCCTTCAAAGTGTACCCAGGTAAATGTATCGGATAGCCCACAGGATTGACATATGGATTAAGAGTCTTGCTCCACATGGTTATGTTTTTTTAGTGGTCTGCTTTCCATATAGGTCTCTTTTTTCTGTTGAACTGATTACAACTGAGGTAATTTTGATTTTTTGCCAAGTTTTAAACTTGTATCATTGATTGCAAACTGTTATACGCCATATTCGAACATGGTATGGACACTAGGACACTTCAACCAATGTTTAATACTTATACTTTACAAGGGTAAGGGCACTTTTATAAGATTATGTAAAATTTAGTAATATTGCAGTCCTAGCACTTGGCTCTTTACCCATGTTTGATAACTGTGTTAAAATCCTTGTAATATCCAAAGAAAAATAAGTCAAGTTTTTGAGAGGATTTTCTTATTTTCATATGATTGTTGTTACTTCTTTTCTGAGTACAAGACACTTAAGCCCTGGCTACATGTATGATTTATGAATTATTTCACCTTTTATAATGTGTCATGCTGAACCCTGAACAGGACCAGTGGATGTCTCCAAGTGTGTATCAGTGTGGAAGTATGGTACAAATGTATCACAGCTGTTCTCCAAGATGGAATTGTTCATTCATCAGCTAGATGAATATGGCAACCTTGTCCCCGGGTCATATTTATTTGATGCTGAGATTGTCGAGAAGGGCACAAATTTATCTATACCTGTAGCAGACATGAACTTCAAAGAATTTTCCCCAGGGGTTCAATTACTTGAATTTAGTGCACTGGAACCTGGAAATTTTCTGCTTATCATGTACGATGCAAAGCACAATACAAGCATCTCCAATATGCCATATGAATTTACTGTTTCCATAGGTATGTCACATGTATTGGTTCTTTTGTTTATTCTCCCTTTTACGCTTGGTTATTTTCACATGTCATATTTATGCTGCATTGCTGCCTTTTCCCTGCTCTCTGTCAATCGCACTTTTTCCCCTTACTTCTCGCTTGCAAGTATATTTCAGAGGTCCGACACCATGCGCAATTCTGCACTAGCCACTACTACACTTCAGAGCTTCATTAATGGTTTCTCATGCTACCAACATATGTCACCCACATGGAAGGAACTTCCCTTCACTTTTGTTTTTGATACTTAAGGAACATCCCTTAACTTATTTAACCTTTTTTTTGGAATTAATTATGTGATTTATAATAAGAAAAGCAACGAAGTTTCAGATAATTTTGGTTTATAAAGTAAATTTATAGGGTGATAGTCATGTGAGTATGTGACATTATCCACATAGGGGTTTGACAGAACACTGGGATGATACATGAGAGTTAAAAATAGACTTGATTTGGTGATCTGGGATAGAGTGTGTCGCCCTAAGGGGGTTTGGGGGTCAGCAGGTTGGTACTGCAGAATGTTGCTCTTTTGAGCAAATGGCTCTGGCTTTTTCCGCTGGAACCAAATAGCCTCTGGCATAGGGTTATTCGAAGCAGGCATGGGATGCACCAGAATGGCTGGGATGCGCAAGTGGCAACAGGAACTACGCATGCAAGTCCATGCAAGTTTGTGTCACAGGTTTATTAGTCTTTCTTGCCCCTAGTTGAGCTGAGATTGGGAAACAAACAGCGGGTTAGATTTTGGGAGGATACTTGGATAGGAGGGCAGCCCCTGTGTGTTAGATTTCCCAGGGTGTTTCAGCTGTCTACACTACACGGACCTACTGTGGCTGAATTCTTTTCACGCCTACAAGTTCTTGGAACTTTCATATGCAAAAAGCCCCTCAGGAGTGGGAGATGGATGAGATGACATCTTTACTTTCTCTTTTGGAGACAGTGCAGTTTTTGACGTTCATGATTCGAGGAGGTGGATGGTGATTCGTTGGGAGAGTTTTCTAGTACGTTTTTTCTCCGAGACTCCGACGGCTAGGTACACCTATTTCCTGTCCGTTGGGAGAGTTTTCTAGTACGTTTTTTCTCCGAGACTCCGACGGCTAGGTACACCTATTTCCTGTTTTGAAGGCTAAGGCACCTCTTAAGGTGCGGGCTTTTGTGTGGACTCTTGCGTTGGTTCGGGTGAATACGAATGATCTTCGTCAGAGGAGGCTGGGAGCTGCTCTTATCTGATATTTGTGTTCTTTCTCGGCGAGTAGTGAGATGGCGTTACACTTATTCTTTACATGTAGTTATGCTCGTTGCATTTGGGGGAGGTTGTTTGGATTTTCGGGGGAGGCGTGGGCCTGTCCGTCTATTGTGGTGGAGTTCTTCCAGGTGCGGTTTCTGGAGTTTGGGTGAGGGAAGGAGAGGAGATTGTTCTGGAATCTGGTGTAATGCCGGCTTTTACTATCAGCCTTTCATTTGGTTCCTTTGGTTGGAAAGGAATGCTAGAGTCTTCAACAACAGCACCATGTCGACTGTTCTGCTGTGGGATAGGGTCACTTATCTAGCGTCACTGTGGGCTAGAGCTGCAGGGGCCCTTAGAAGTTATCCAATAAATCAGATCCAGCCTAACTGGGCTAATTTGTAACTAAACTCTTCTTGGAGGACAACTTTGTCCTCCTTTGCTGTACTTTTGATGCTTTGTTAATACATACTTTTTCTATATCTAAAAATAAACAAAGACTTGACTGACTGTTAAGGCCTTGTTAGGATATTGATGTTTGGAGTGAGAGCTGACAGGTACTTACTAGAATTTGTGTTGTTTCATTGCATTCGTTCGTGATTGTTAGACCCTTCTCTTTTTCTTTTTCTTGTTTTTTCTTGTTTTGTTTTATTTTGGGGGACAAAGTGACAGTGGTATGTTATTTGAATAGGTTACTGTGATGGGCTCACTAGCATCGTCAATGGATCTGGTTTAAACCATTTTATTGCTGGTCAAGAAGCAAGATTTACCGTGTATCTGAAAGACAAATATCAATATCCATCTCCAGTTGAGATGAGTATGCTTCAAGTACAAATTACTGAGGAAACAGGCTCATACACACTGTCGCCTATAATTTATCCGCTTGAAATTCTCAATGGTATAGTCATCTGATTGATTTTCAATATTTTTTTTTTTATGGCAATTTATCTTTAATTTTTGGACTGGCTGAGTGTATATATACAATTTTTGTCACAGGGACTAGGTCTCCTTGGGACCTCAGCTATGAATATATGAGTCAACTCGAAGTAGCTCCTGTTCCTTCTGTTGACAAAAATGATAGTGTAAGCACATTCATCACTAGCTAAATGCCTATTGGCGTGTTTGCTATTATCCGAATCCCACAGGCTAGTATATTAATGCACTTCGTCGCCAATATGGTCTGCAGATAGCTCACAAGTTCTGGCTCATGCATATGGCGTAGATTTATGCCGGAACAGAGCGGAGTTTATGAAATCCTTGTTTTGTGTGGAAATATTCCATTAAATGGAGGTCATTCATTCAAAAAGGAAGTAAAAGCAGGTATTTTAAGCCCTTTGCTGTTAGACTTCATATGTTAGAAAGATAAAATAGAAAGGATAAAGAATTTGGAATACAAAGTATATCCTTTATGTCTTTATCTTTAAAAATGATAGCACAATTTCCACATTTTCCCCTTTCCTCTTATATTTGGAAGTCAAAGGTTCCTCTGAAGGTTCGTGCTTTTGTGTGGACTTTGGTGCTAGGTAAGGTGAATACTTGTGATATGGTGCAACGGCGGAGGCCACATATGTGTCTCCTTCCCAGCATGTGTGTGATGTGTCGGCAGGATCTGCACTTGTTTGTAATGTGTAACTTTGTGAGGGCGTTGTGGGATCGGCTGTTGTGTGGGGAGCCTTTTGTGTGCCCTGCTACTGTGGGGCAATTCCTACAGATGCGTTTTTCTGCTATGCGGAGGGGGAAGGAGGGTAGGATGTTGTGGCGGTGTGCCTGTTTAGCTATTCTTTGGTGCACTTGGCTAGAGAGGAACTCGAGGATTTTCTCTGACAAGGGAAAGAGTAGCGACATAGTTTGGGAACATATAGTTTATTTGGCATCCCTGTGGGCGAAGGCGGCTGGTGCCTTCAAGGGGGTGCCACTGACGGTCATTCAACGTCATTGGTGTGATTTGTAGATACTTTATTCCTATCCTTGTGCTTTGAGGATACCTTATCCTCCATTTTGTATTCTTTCACTATTTGATTAATAAAAATTTTTCTTATCTAAAAAAAAAATGATAGCCAGAGTAAGTTCTGAAAAGATCTCTTATTTAAAAACAGAAAAAAGGCACTTGAAGTGTACTTAAGCTGTGAGTTATATGGGGCACATCTTGTGTGGAAAGCTTGGAACTGTATCAACCATGTAATTCTTTTACTGCCAGTATTGAAACCTCCCCCTCAGTAAACATATCAAAACATAGCAACCGAATTTCATGGCAGTAATCCCTTTCTTTCATAGGAGGTTGCTGTATGTTATACCTGTTAACTTTGTTGAGTAAATGAGATCCTTCTTCTTGCTGGGAAAAGGAACTACATCACCTAATCAATGTGAGTAAATAGACCGGGCGAATAGGTCGTTATGATTGGATTCAGATTGGTTCATTTCGGATTGGGTCTGCTTTGTATTCAATTTGGATTCGGTTTTGTTCGACAGTATGCAGGTTTGGGTGGTTCACTTTGTATTTTTGTACTGCTTTGGGTGGATTTAGGGTATAGGTTTGATTAATGTCGGAAGAAATGAATCTCGGGTCAGGTAATACGGATCGTGTGGATATTGGCAGGGTCAATATTTGGGTGGGTGGCTTACGTTATTTCTGGTTCGCGTTCAATCCAGGCTGCATTAGTTTGGGTCAAGTTCAGGGTACTAGTCATGAATATGGATGAGTTTTAAAATCGGGTCTCTTTAGTATCACTTATGGGGTGATTCGCTTTTTCTCTTTTTTGTTGCATTTAATTTTAGTTTGGATCTGTGGATGCAATTGAATCGTTGGAACCAGTCTTTTTGTAAAATTGGATCCTTATTTTATGATTAACCTTAACTGTTCCCTAATTTCCTTATGCTTGATGGAGGCATAAAACTTGATTAATAATGCAAGGTTTATATTAGTGAAATAATCACACTTTTAATTTCAAATTATTACTGATCAAGGTAGGTAACGATTGGGTATGGGACATTACTGGCTGCCATGCTAATTTCGGGTTGGTTTCAGTTCCGTTCCGGTTGATTTTGGTTTTGGATTGACATCAGGTTACTGTATTCTGGTTCAAGTCGGGTTATTTGGTTTGGGTCTAGGACTCTGGGTCAGCTTTCTCAGGTTATTAGCAAACAATCCGTAAGCATTCATTTCATATAGCTGAGCCCAGATAGCTGGACCTAACACTTCAAGATTATAGGTCATATTCTGCAATCTGTCAGGTGAACATATATGTTTACATTTCAGTTGCTAGAGTAAGGCAGATGGAGAAACCTTAGAATAACAGCACTAACAGTACCCTCTAAATAAAATTGTCCTCCAGTGTACAAATAAAATTACAATTTAGTCCAGAACCATACTGCTTCCTACGACCTACAGTATCTTTTTGTCATAGAACTACTTGAGGCCTGACCTGGGTTGTAGTTTTGCTTCCAAGGTGATGCATCCAAATCTTGAATCTGTTCTTATAAACTGAAAATTGTATGCCATATTAGTTAGATTTCTTTCCGTCATTTTTTCTAGGTTGGGTTATGATAACTACATTGCATTAAACCAGTCCAACTACATGCTACAGGTGAGGTTAATATATCCTTGTCAGGAGTTGTGAAATATGCACCAAAAACACAGAAGTTGTTGAAGAATGAGGTCATCATCCGGCTCATGGATACGTTTGCTAACCCTGTTTTGTCACAGCAATCAAAGCTAAAACTGGAGATTGGTTCCATCAACCACTCTGATTTCATGACATGGATGTTTGTGGACTACAATGATGGCTCATATATGGGTCAATATTCAGTTAAGGATGTTGGCTCCTATGAATTGTGCGCAGCGTTGGATGGCAAGCATTTTTCACCTTGTCCTTTTGGGGTCAATGTATATAGCAGTAAGTGCAGCTTCAGGGCGTATATCAACTTCTCTTTTCATCTTGGTCTTGTGCTCTTATGATTTCTCTTTTATCTATGTTGATATTATTGTTTACTGTCTTACCTGAAAAAGATAATACAGTTAGTAGGAGTAATGTATTGGGTGATGTGGTCTTGATTAGGATACCCTTGAGCAATGTTGTACAGAAGTTAAATCGCTATATTTGTTCCATAGCTAATGCTAAAATAATTAGTATGCCTGACTCAAGATTTATGTTAATGTTTTATGTATTTTTCTCGTCATGGTCTGTCAAGATCGACTAAATTATACTTGTTTTCTTGCTCTGCAATTATTTCAATGCAGGAACTTTATCTTCCTTCTTAGCTAATTCTTGTTTCTTACACTTTCAAATTTCAGAAAAAAACTTGTAAACCTATATGTAGTGTGGTACGACAAGCTATCTAACGGTGACTAGTTTGTCAAACTGAGACCAAGGGTTATAGTTTTTCTTTTCACTGTGACTTGTCAATACTTTGAATATTTCATTCTGTTACATTTGGCATGTGCTGTTAAGGTTACTAAATTGACAGACTTATTATACTCTGAAATTCTGATTATTGCCCCCCCCCCCTCCATTGCTTTCAATGCTGAGAAAGTGGTTAAAGCTAGGATTTTGTACTGCAGGCAACCATCCCCAAAGAAAATAACTTTATTGGATAAAGAAGACAGGATATTATCCAAAAAAAGAATTGCACCTAGTGTCTACCGTAATTTGTACTTATTATGATTCAGTGACACATATTATATGGCACTTTTGATTACGCAGAAAAGGGTATGGGAACGAGATTTACAAAGAATTGCACCTAGGTTGTTTGCAGTTCAGTTCACTAAGGGGAAAGGGTTAATTATGTTTTGGAACGTGACGCGAATTCAGGAACGAAATTCAGAGGTGCTTATCAAATATGTAACACTTTAATGAATTGATTTTTAGTATGTTAGTCAAAGCTCCAAATCTATGAATAGTTTGTGTTGCCTCTCTGGTTGGGTGTTGTCCTATCTTCTTGCTTTTCCAACTCCTTGTTTCATCATCTTGTAATATGTCTGTAAATGTTGAATGCATTTTCGATTATCTTGCAGGTGAATATTTTCCAAAAGCGTATGATGATTCACTATCTGTCTGGGAGGATGAATCAGTTGCTTTACTTTGCTGGTGAAAATGCTACAGTTATTGGATTTTCCAATGTATGTTTACCTGACGATGAGTATCTTCTATTACCCAATCTGATCCTCATGTGATTTCCTCTTTGATTAATCATCGTGCACGTATACTTTATGCATCTAAAAGGATACTGGTGTTGACTTGAGCCAATTGTATTACAGTCCTAGTTAAGTAAGCTGCCCTGAAATTATCATGTAATGGACAGGAGATGTTGAGGAGCAAAAAAAAATGGACAGAAGATGTTAAATAAATTGATGAGTAGCTCAAGCAGAAGTACTATTCTGATTTTCTGAAAATTGCTTATATATTGTACATCCTGCATCCAGTCCAAGCACACTAATGTCTTCTCCAACAATTTGTGGCCATGAGCCATTTATGTGCTAAACCCTAGTGCTCTCAGGTTGAGAGCATAGTCGTCACATAAGGGCTGTAGTATATTTTGCAAGGGCCTTTACATATTGCTTTTATAATGTCGCAGCCATTTCATGGTACTGTGCTACAGAATGGACTGCTTTTCAGATACACCCCTTACAAAGGCTTTTATGGAAATGATTCTTTCTCATACACGATATGTGACATAAATGGAAATACTGCTGCAGCTTCTGTGAATATTTCTGTACTAAGCATCCCGCCACAGTTCATATCTTTGCCGACTAACTTGAGGGCAAGTGAGGATGTAGTGAGTCCCAAATTTGGGTAAGCAATGATTTTATTATCGAAAAAACAAAATACTTGTGTTATTTCAGCTGGTTTTCATCAGAAACTTATTTGATTTCCTCTGGTGGCAGTGGGCTCCATGGTATTGAGATAACATATCCTGATTCATTGGAGAATATATCTTTAACTATAAGTGCAAACTCTGGGACAGTTTCACTCTTCCCTGTGATGATGCAATTCTGGCAACCAATTTGGAGTGACTTTTCGGTTAATAAAGATGGCAGAGAAGCCAAGGCGATGAACTTTTCAGGTCCTGTGGAAGTAATTAATAGGGTTCTTCAGTCAGTCCAATATTTTGGGTATTTGGAAGCTGTTCCTCTCACTCGTCCTCCTTTTCTATGAGCAATGTGTGTCATTTTGGAGCGTAATATACTCCTAATATTTATTGTATGTAAACTTAGTCTTATGAAAAGTATATATATGTTAAACCATGAGCCACGGTTTTTATGCATTGAACAGGGATGAGAACTTTTATGGCGATGACACCATCAAAGTCTCTGCAAGGAACAAAAATGGAGTTACTGATTTGAATGTTACAATCTTTGTTGAACCTGTCAATGAGCCTCCTTTTATTTTTGCCCCTGAATATATCATTTTGGAGGAGAGCGATGATGTGAATGGATCACTGATATATGAGAACGGAAGAGGCAAGTTTGACTTCCTTATAGGAGATCCAGATTTGCTTCATTTTCCACGTATGTCTATGAATCTGAGCTTCTAACGGGTGGCCTAGGAATTGCCTGATTTTTGTCTTTTATTGAAGAACCAAATAGAGTGAAAATCAGGCGTTTAGAAGTCTGATGGTGGCTATGATATTAGGCATGTTGGTCTCTGGTTGGATTTACAATGGGTTTGACTGTTTGAGTAAATTTGGGGGTCTCTCCCGTAACACGGAATTTCCGCTGTCAAAAATATCAGTACGTAAAAGTACCTTGTTATCTGGAGTGCATTTAAGATAAGTTAGTACCTCACTGAGGCTCTGTTCACCTCAGCTTAGAAAAAAACGCATGCCATACTATTGGTGCGACCTGTTATGTTGGGGAAGAAGGCATCCCTGTGCCATTTGCCTAGTAGACATGATATGGAATGGCGACTACTATGGAATTTTTCTTACTCTAGCTTTCATTTTTTTTTTTCAAGATAAGAAAATTTGTATTTAAGATCAAATTGGTAAACTACAAGGCTAGAGGACCAGGAGTCCTCCATATCAACGTAAAGTAAACTCATTTTTTCTTACTCTAGCTTTCATTAGTAACGGATTTAGGTCTTCTGAGATTCCAGATGTCAGGATACACGGTTATTGTACAAGAACTGAAGTATGTAGACATTGACAATCACATTAAGATAATAAGTTTCTGTCTTTATGTCTTTTACTTGGAACATTGCACTTATGTTTCTTAAATGCAAAGCTAATATCCTCATCCTCTGAATGTTTAGGGAGTAAGGTCGCGTTTGTGGTTAGCTTATCCATGGAAGTTAGTTCTGGAAGTTTAGAAGCCATCCTTCCAGTGGAGCTTATCAGTACCACAGAACTCAAGCTAATAAATAGTTACCAATAGCAGCCGCTCCAGACTTTTGTCACCATCTCAAAGCATTTTGTAGTTAAGGCAAGGGGTTTGAGATTTCAGGGAACTATTGATGACTGCAACAGTATAGTTAGACAATTAAAATATTACGTAAGTACTTCTTTCCTCAATATGTTCATTGTCTTCTACTCATTGTTGTCACAATTACTGATGATTTTTATTTTTTCATTGGTCATGCTGTAACAATTTTTTTTAACTATGTTATCATATTCAACAGACGAAACTTGATAAGAGCGATCTCTTCACTTGAGCTGACCAAATACATCTTTTAAGGAATGCCTATAATATTCTAAGTGGGATAACTTAATACCGTTCTAGAGTAGTGTTTATTTGTTTGTGTGTGTGTGAGAGAGGGAGGGAGGGAGAGGCAATCAACGGTCACTGTATGCATTCTGTCATACATTATGTATTTTTATTAGTCATGCTTTTATATTCCATCCTCTGTTTGTTGATAGAAGTAAATTATCAAGACTTTGATCTTTAGCGAGTTCTGGTCTGAGTAGTGAGTCAATATCATGCTGTTATGCCTGTTTTCATTTGATCAAATTTTCTCCCTTGCATACACTAACCTGTAATTATGCCTTGAATTAGAAATGATCTGACTCATCATGATTCATGAGTTCATGACTGAGAGTGTGCAATTAGACATTCGTACAACTGACTTTATTTGTTTGTACAGGCTACG
This sequence comes from Tetragonia tetragonoides, assembly GCA_038025085.1. Classification (NCBI taxonomy): domain Eukaryota; kingdom Viridiplantae; phylum Streptophyta; class Magnoliopsida; order Caryophyllales; family Aizoaceae; genus Tetragonia; species Tetragonia tetragonoides. Next base: position 30,248,790 of record CM076152.1, on the reverse strand, counting down.
GCATATGGAGCTGTGCTAACAATAACAGTAAATGACTTGGGAAACTATGGATGTTTTCCTGATTGTGCAGAAAATGTTTCAAAGCCTCTTCTTGCAGAGGCTAATGCCAATCTTATCAAGCGAAAGCCACTCAGCTCGAGGGCAGCACATGGTATGTAATTTTGAATAACTACTTCCATGGTCATGTATTTTTATTTTGCTTGTTTTGCCAAACTTCTTTTATTTGGCATCTATTCCTGCTTGGCCGGTATATAGGGAATTATTTTTGAGAATGCTTTCAACATTATTGGAGGAAGACACTCTAAATGAATACAAATTAATATTGGATCATGGAAACATTGCAAAGACACTACAATGCGATGTGTAAATGTGTTCTATCAATGATTAAGGTGTGATATCATAGAATCCTGAATATAATGACTCTTAAAAAACTTCTGTTGCTTTGTGGAAGATCCATCACCCATCCAACTAGGGTCTGTAGGCCTTCTGCATGTGGTTTTTCTAATGGAAGTCTGCTTTGTTTTCTCGCACAGCACTGGGATTTGTGATCATTGTTGAATTTCTTGTGGTGCTCTCTCTGGGAGTTATATTGCTATTTTACACCTGCAAATGTGCAATTTCATTGATAAGTGAACGGAAGAACCGTCACACCAAGAAAGTTACTGGACCAGTCCAAACTTCTGCTGAACAACTGGTGAGACTTCCGACCAACATGTTTGGTGTATAATAATCTGGAGCATTTTCATCAGTTATTTCATTGAAGTCCCTTAAAATTTCTCTTACTTCAAGATTTCTATTGCCATTTATTGTTATAATTCATTCTGAAGTCATAAAATATCAAAAAAGAAGAAGTCATAATGTAAGAAATTAAGGATGATGCATATTTACCTGCTAAATCTTTGCAGATGCAGGAAAAGGTAGCAGAGAAACCGACCACTTCCACAGGGTGTTGTCCATCTCCGATCCTCTTAACTACTGTACCTTCCAACTTTCGCCAGCGGTAAGATCTATGCCCATGAACGTCCACCAATTGAAGGCTAGAAACACACTTTGAATAAAACAGATGGAATGGTCTTAATGATTGAAAAATTGGACAGCCCTTATGAATAGTCCTGTAATTTTAACTGTTCTCAGTATTGAGTAAACACCGTTATGGATCTCGATCTTTCAAGTGTGCATTTTTATGTGTGATTGATTGGATTATATTCATTGCAAGTCTAATGATTGTTGTATTTGGTCATCCTAAGCCCCCTGAAGGCCTGAAATGATCAGATAAGATTGAATAAACACTATTGATAAATTACTGTCTTGTTATTTACTTTCACATTGTTGAGCAACTCACTGTCAAAATTTTCAGGTCATGGCGGCAATCTGAACATGGAAATTCAACAAAAAAAGGAAATCAAAGTCAACCAGGGGCTGCTGCAGATTTTAGGTCAGTTTCATTGAAGGAAAGTCGAAGTACAATATCCTGAGAGCTCAAGATATATATTTATGGTTTTTGCTAAGTGCTTTCATGTTTAGTTCTTGCACTAGAAATATGTTTCTTGTCTATGAATTATACCAAGAATTACACTTCTATTGATCCCTTTGGAAGTATTTATATGGGGAGACGTTTCAAGCTTATGTTTGATTTATCAAGTATGAATGCAACAAGATTCCTTAACTTGGCTCATTTTTTCTTTTGGATCATGGTTATGTGCCCCCAACTAAAGTATCCTTGGTAAGTAATATTCTTATAGATACTTTTCAATTGAGATTGCAGCTTAAGTATTTTTTGATTACAAATTATGGAGTTATTACCAAACTTTTAGCAATGCATTACAGTTTTCCTTAGGCTACGGATAACAGTGGTTCCTAACTCCTAAAGAGATATCTATCTACTCATCAGACTCGATAAAGTTCCTGGCTTTAACATAATGCTTTTCTGAAACACAAAATTTTAATCTAATACAAATCTCAGATTTCATCATTCTAACTATATTGCTGGCTGGAAGGATACTCTGCTAGAATACTCCTGTTTCACTTCCTCCATTTATGATGAACTGTTGGCTGCTGTACGAGTTATTTCTGCACTCTGCCCTTCTTGAGTCTTCCTGCTCATTTGCTGAGAGCCTGCACATGCATAGGCCTCACTAAACAGATGTTACTTGGAAACTGATCAAGCTAATAGCTATCTCTTGTGAGCAACTTTCCCATGTTAGCAAGCCATATGATAAACGAATGCTTGTGGCAGCACTTGACAATTTGTCATGTTCACCTGACATGTGGTGTTTCCAGTGTGAGCCATCAATGTATCCATCTTTGAACTTCCCTTTGAGATTGTTTATTTTCTGCCAATACCAGCTACTATCAACTTTGTGCACATAAACCCAAAGCATTGTCTGTTTCATATAGATTGCATGGACCCATGTCACCCACAATATGTCTTGCTTGGATGAAGTAGCCCATATATGCTGTGTTCCAGAGTTTACAACTCAATACTCAATCCACCATTCTTCCTTGGAAGACAAACTATCTCCTAAGCTACCAAAGGAGTCTTCTGTTTATTCCGAGCAGTTTTGCAAAGAAAACAGTTTTGCATAGAAACTGCCTACACACTCTCTCCAACTGCTTGACAAGGTGTTGAGGTAAGATGAACATAGATGCCTACCTGACCAACACTTTATCGTTGCAAAGAAAACAGAACAGTTTTCAAAAGTTAACATCTCCCTGCATAAGGCAAGTGCCTACCTGACCAACACTTTATCCTTGCAACAATCTTATCTTGAAGAACCTGACAATCATTTTGTAGGAGACAGACCCAAGGTATCTCATAGGAAAAGTTCCTTCGTTAAAACCAGTCCATTCCAGAACACTATGCTCATTTTCACCATCAATGCCAGCAGTGTACATGCATGATTTCAGTATTCACACACAGACCAGAAGTAGCAGCAAACTGATCGAGACAATTATTCAAGATTTCCACAGAAGCATAGTGACCTTTACAAAAGAGCAAAAAGATCATCCGCAATGCATAAAGTTGCCAACTTCAAAGACTTACAGAGGGGGTGAAACCTGAAGGCTGAGGAAAGTGTTGCTTTTTGTATTGCCCTTGTGAGTTACTTTATTGCTAATACAAAGAGAATGGTGAAACGGGATCATCTTGTCTAAGCCCCTTGCCTCGCTTGAAATAACCACACAATTCACCGTTCAAAACAATTGAGAAGCTAGTTAAATTCATACAAGCTTCCAACCAGCTACAAAATTTGCTTGGAAAACCAAAAGCAACCAGAATTTCCATGATAAACTTCCAACTAGCTGTGTCATAGGATTTTGTGTAGATGAATCTTCATGAGACATCTGGGGGAGGTTTTCTTTCTTCCATACAGTCTGATTAAATCTCGACTGATCAGAACATTGTGCATTATGGATCTGCCAGCAATAAATGCTCCTTGGTTCTCATTGACCAAAACAGGTAAAACTGTTTTCAGTCTAGAACATATGAACTTGAAAATACCCTTGTATAACACATTGCAACAAGCTATTGGAGTGTACTTTCAGTAGACACATTCCGGATTTAGGGACAAGAGCAATTGCAGTTGCATTAATGCACTTTAAAATTTTTCTAGATTTGAAAACTCTAGAGTTGCATCAATTAAATCATCTCCAATAATCTTCCAAGCTGCCTTATAAAAACCTCCACTATATCTATCGCGCCTGTGCTCTTGATGTTTGGAATGGAAAAGATTGTTTTCCTTCTTTCATCTTTAGTTAAAGGTGCAATCAGTCTTAACTGCTGTGTAGCATCAAGGGCAAGGAGTGGTCCATTTGCAATAACATATAAATCCACAAACTGATTTTCAATTTCATCCGTATCATAAACCCTCATACCAGCTTCATCCGGATCATAAGCACTGTTGAAATCATCAAGTTAAATCCATTCACATTTACTTCTCTGTCTTCGGAGTTGTACAGCTGCTTTACTTGTGCTATGAAACTCCTGTAAAGCCTGTCTTTCAGCTTCCTGTAGTGAAGAATCCCTCACATTGCTATGCAGAGCAATCTGTGCTAATTGCAGCTTCTGCGTAGCCAAGACCACCTTGGTAAGAATGTCAGCATACTTGTTTCTTCAACTTCTGAACTATTTGGATACCCTGAACAGGTTACCTTCAAACATTTTTCTCAACGCTCACGAAATTATCATCATTACTCCATATTATCAGTACATAAAAGGTTGTTTCTTCCTTCGAGTACTAATCCCCATGTGTACTAGCTGGTGAGTGATCAGAAAGAAATTCAGTTTTAAAATTTACCACTGATGCATCAAACTGGATTATTCAGTACCCATTGATAAGTACTCTTTCTATCTTGGACCATACTCTATCACTCCCATGTACGTAAATGGACAACTTGTCCATTTTAAAACCTGCAGATGTCAATTTTCAAACCAACTCTTGCTCTCTTAATTCAGCAGAAGTAACTGGAACCCCGCCATTCTCTCCTATGCAGGGATTGCAGTCAGTACTCAGTACATGCCCAAGGACTAGTTATGGCACTGGCTATTTGCTGCAGCTTATCCCATAATCTCAATATATCACTCTGATCATTGTGCCCACAAACACAATGTAACAATAACACTGAAATCTAGTAGAAACAGAAGTGACCATACAGTGCACAGCTGAAACATTGAAGAACACAAAAGCAGAAAAGAGGGTTCATGTCAAGCATAATTGACAGTTGGTTTTGACCATGTAAATTGTTCAAGGTAAGATATACTGCTTGATAGAAGATTAAGTTTTATTAGAAATTTTTGAAATGTATACATTTCAGAATTTAAATGTACGTATACTTACAAAGAATTACGTACATAACAAATTATATATGAAGGAATTCCACCACCCTAAGAAAATAATCAGAGGGACAATAATACTATTCTACAGAATTGAAAGAACGAATAACAGTCGGGACATGAATGTGCTGTAGGAGCCCTTATGCATGTTGTGTCATCATCCCTTCAAGTTCGTCAACAAATCTTTCCATGGCATTCTTCGGAAAAGCAACTGGAACCATAACCATAGTCTGCCCTTTGTTATTCTTATAGGAAAGAAAGAAGCTAGCATCAGGGACTGATCCATTATTAGCAGGGCCACCAAATGCAGGCTTACCCCACCCAAAATCCACATCCGCAAAGCCGAGGTGCCTAAGATCCGAGATTACGTAGGTTTGGTCCACTGTGAAATGTGGTTTGCCTCGAATCACCAAGAGATCACTAACGAATTTCATATACTCCTCTGTCACTTGTCCCTTCGTCTGCTTAATCAAATCCAAGACATAGCTAACCGGATTGCCACATATTTCACCTGTAGACAAACGACATTCAATAAGAGCATTGCCTTGTAATACATGTTTTTCTGATCCTAATTGACGACATATGTGGGAAATAACGACATAGGTGATCCTCTAATGGAAAGGGTGGATGAATTTCGTCACCAATATCCTTAAGCGTAGCCTCATGAGCATCAGCCTCAATGAACAACACACCTTCACCTATACACTCCACGACGAGCTTATGGCCTAACCCAGCCCTCAAACGCCCTGCAAGTGGGTAGTACAAAGACTAGGGCCTTTGCTAGCCCGTCTTTCGACCTCTGCAGGGTCTTTCCCTTCCATGGACGGGTCAGTCTGGTAGAACATGATGCCAGGCATCTGGAACCGTAGCCCCTCTTGGTCATCAATGTCGGATAGCTCCTTTGTTTCTGGGGGCGTGGGCTGGGCTAGGCCGAGTAGCTCGGGCTCCTTCCTCACTACCCTCAGCTTCATTGGTTTTGGTTTGGCCATATGATCAATCGCCACTGGAAAATGTATGTAACAAAAGTGTTTTGTAATAAATAAGGAGAATGGTGGTAATTTTGGTTTGAGTGATTCATTAGTTGGAATATCAAGGTAATATTAGGGAAGCTAAGAAAAAGATAATTAAAAGAAAAGTAAAAAAAAAAAAGGAAAAAATAAGTGGTGGTTAGTAAAATAATTAAGTGAGTATTTGGTGGTAATTACGTTGATGGTCGGGTCGTCGGGCTGCGCTGCCATGCATGTGGTATGTATGCAAAAGTGTGAGACTATTGAGTATAAAATTCAATGAGGCATATTAATTAGCTCATAGAAGAATTCGGTTGAATTGACTTTGATAAGCTATATTAAGTAATTTCCCAATAATTCCCATTATCTACTATTACTCTATAATTTTAACATGCACGTGATCGAGTTTTGATTTTTGTTTTGGGCAAACTACTCTGGGCCAAAAAAGTAAGATGCGACGACTAGTAAACAATAATGTGTATTATGGAGGGAATCATTCAATATGTGGCATATGAGGTTCAAAATATCCATGTTGAAAGAGATAAGTCTACACAATCGGTTGTAGTAGAACATGTTTTGCGAGAAAGAAACAGAGCAACAGATTGGATGTCTAAATTCGGGCACGGATGCGAGGTGGAATTTTTTTGGACGTGCTCTTCCTCATCAGGGAAATTGAGACCGATTCTCTATGTAAATGTGATTGTACTTCACCTTTAAAGGAGGTCCTCCTGACTTCTATTTCTTCTTTGTCTTTTCCAAAAAAAAAAAAAAAAAACGTTTATATGATTAAGACGCTGTTAATTAAATTCTGTTTCTCTTTGCATGCAAAAAAAATTCTATTATGTAAATAAACAATATATATAAATAAATAAATAATAAATGTTACCCCTCTAGTATGTATAAAGAACATTATTGTGCTAATTTTTTTTTTTCCATTTTCTATTGTTATTTGGCCTTTTAATTGAGTAGGTCAATAAATTTCGCTTCATTGTGAGGTTCTAATCGCTTCTTTGGTATTTCGATCAAACCAATTGTGAGGTTAATTTGACTCATTTTGTGAGGTTCATTTTGACTCCATTTGTGAGGTTCACTTTGACTCCTTTTTGTGAGGTTCACTTTGACTCCTTTTTGTGAGGATTGTCTCTTCATCTTTGGAGGGTTGATAGTTTTTGTTTTATGGAGCACGGTGGGGTGTCCTTCGCTCGGAGGATTTTCATCTTGGCTACAAGACATCTTTGTTCAGAATTGAAGGTAGAACGTGAAGTTGATAGTTTGAGGCTTCAGATCTTTCGCACGGTGATACTGCGAATCTTATTCTTCAAGAGGCAATCTACAATGTCAGAGTTGTGCATTCATCAAGGTTATGGCAGGGTCTTCCGCAAAGAGGCTGTAATATGGAAAACAACGACAAAAAGGAAGTCGTTTTGGAATTGTCAAATCTCAAGTGCTTGATAGTCTTTCAATTAGAATGTTTTCTGATATTTAAATTCGTTTAGTGTTGAATTTGATGTCGCTTGTAGATGTCGTATGAACTATTATTAATGGAATTGCTTTGGTTGTGGAATTTCTATTTGGCCTATTAAAGAACTTTGTGCTTTAAGGTGATAAGGAGTTGGGCTAATTTAAAGTTTAAAATCAAATCAAATAAAGTAATTCATTCGAGTTGGGGACATCTTACACCACGAGCTTAATCGAGAATACTCAAATAAAAATTTGATAATTGAGTCGCTACAACACTTTTCATTTCTTATCATGGAGTTAAATTACGAATTTTTTTATGCATATTTATTTTACTGCAAAACAAAATAGGTTTAATGATAGCTTTCTTACCTTATTTAATATACTCCCTCTACGGCTACATCTACCTCATTCAATTCTAATTTATTGTCTATCAATTATATGAGCAAAAAAAAGCATTATTGGCAAGTGTCATTTTCAAATTTATACAATAGTTTATAACTTGTCTAAATTGCATTTGTAAAAATTTCTTTTTTTCAAAAAATTGTATTAAGTTTTAGCTAAGTTGGATATTATTTTGCAGTCCATTTTAGTGTAGTAAAAAGCAAAATCATCATAGCTAGAGAAGAAGGGAGTAAGGAAAAACCAATGTAAAGAAAATGACTGAGCAAAAGTTGGGATCTCTCATGGTAGAACTCCCACACCACCAACCTTGAGGTTGAGGGTTTAATTCTCATTATTCTCAATTTAGAATTGAGGTGTGGTAGCTGTGTTTTAGGCTTTCCTCTCTCTAATGTAATGGGTCTAAAAGCCTAACTTTCTTGCCTATTCAAAGAGCAAAGAAAATGACTCATCTATATGGATTTTAGAATATCTTAATCCAATTTTTCGTTTACATAGTAATGAAACTCTAATTTTTGGGCCAAACTATTAATTGTTAGTGCTTGACCATTTAATTAACTGATCATTCAGGTTCGAGTAACTTCGGGTAATGGATCGACAAAACAATTCACAAGCATCTTTTTAATTGCCCGATCAATTTGGTTCAGGTAACTTTTTTTTCTATTATACAATAATGACTAGGGGTGAGCAAAAAAACCAGGTTCCTACTACTAGAACAGAATCTGATTTAGAACCAGTGGTTTTGGAGTCGGAATCGGTCCAACCAATTCCAAATATGGTTCTCAAAAACAGGAACCAGTACCAACTAATTCCAGTTCCAAACTTTGGGAACGGGAACCGGTTGGTGCCCAGTGTAAAAAAATTGTAAGACTTTTTTTCTTTGTTGGAAAGAAAGAATGGTGAATTTCTAGTAATATTAGTGGTTTAAAAAACAGTATTTGTAGTTTTAATGATTGTATTTGTACTATTAATAATTAAATGATTGTATACGTTATTTAAATATTGATTTATAATGTTAAGTGTTTTGATTGTAATATTGATTCTAAGTTTGTTGTATTTTTGGAAACTAATATATGTTAGTGTGGTATTACAATTAATGTTTATAATGTTAAAATTTGGATTTAATATGGACTTGGTACCCAGGAAAGGTGGGTACCCAGTGGACCCGATTTCTAAAAATTAGAAACCGGTGCAACCAATTTCAATTTCTAAGAATTGAAAACCGTTGGATCCAATTTCAATTCACGATAATGCAATACTCGGTAGGTACCGATTGCGCTTACTCCTAAAAATACCCTCATAGCCCTCTTTCAAACATTTAAAACTCAAGGGGCCTTTTTGGAGATGAGATCTCTCCAATAACTTCTTTTTTTGGTAAAACGTAAAATTACACGTGGAGAGAGAGGACTACGTTTGCTTTGGTCCGGTCAAATACTTTAGGCAAGAGGTTGCAAAATTCTCAAAGAAGAAAAACGAAACACAAAAGCAAAGACCGTAGGAGTATTACAGTAGTGCACAACACCAGTTAGAGACAAATCTAAACTAGCCCAGCAAATCATCAATAACTTCAAAAAAAATCCCTGAAAATGGCGAAACTCATTGAAACAGGGACCAAGATCATCGGAGTTGGTCGAAATTACGCTGCTCATGCCAAAGAACTCGGTAACGCCGTCCCTAAGGTACTTCCCCATTCTCTCTCTCTCTCTCCTCTTTTGTCTCTCTCATCAACCTCAAATTTCACATTTGTTTTCCTTTTTTCTTAAAACAGGAACCAGTGCTTTTTTTAAAGCCAACATCATCGTATTTACAAAATGGAGGAACAATCGAAATCCCACCACCATCAGTTTCGCTTCATCATGAAGTTGAGCTTGCTGTCGTCATCTCTAAGAAAGCTCGCGATGTTCCTCAATTTTCTGCCATGGATTACGTTGGAGGTTTGCTTTTTGATCTCTTAATTTTGTTTTAATTGGAGTTTTTGTTGTTGTTTTAAGAGAAGTTTTGTGGAGATGATGTTAACTGTGATCATATTGTTATGTTTTGAGTTGCCGTTGTTTACACAAAACAAATCACAGCATCTCTAACAAAAACCCAATTTAACCTAAATGTTATACAGCCAAGGTAGTCTCTCATTTTCGACCTCCGGTCAACGCCATAGCTCAATTTTAGTATTCCATTGCAACAAAAAAATTCTTAATTCACAACCAATATCACTTCAGTAACCAATTACTCATACTGGCTGCCAAAGTGCCAAACAAATAAATAAAATAGTTAACGAGAGAGAAAGGTGTTTTGATCCCAATAGAATCCTAAAATCGAATCTATGGCGTTGACCGGAGGATAAGAATGTGAGATCACCTTATTATTAGGGGTTGTTTAACGGGAACTTAATCGGGTTTTATGGTTTTTGAGATTCAAAAAACTAATGAGGGTCTAAGGTTAGTGGGGATGGTTTTGGTAAGTTCCTTTATAGTGGAAAATGACATTTTTCAAGGCAGCCTTGGTGGAGAATATCTCGGGAAATGGTTGAACTTATATTTGTGTGAGGATGATTATGATCAGGCTATGTTATGCTCAGATGACGAAGATCATCTTTTGGGCTTATAAGAGGAAGATAATAGGCTACTTATGGAGAACCTGAAAGAGTTAGAAGCCTTGGGGTTGGGAGAAAATGTTGTCTATTAGCGAAACTCTACTAAGGTGGCTTTTGAGTTTTGACATAGGTTTCTTCTTCGAAGGGTCAGTATTGGAGACTGGAGCCTGTTGGTGCTTGTCACTACTTCTGCTTCCGTTGGGAAGTCCAGACTCCAGACTTTGTAGGATTTTGTTGTCAGATTGTAAACATGTAGGCCTGATTCGGGCTTGAAATGAAATATGGGGTTGCCCGAAGATTCAACGATTGCACTTCATTGATCTCATAGATTATAACCATTAGAACTAGGATGAATTTTTCTTCTGCTAGTCATCTGCCTAAAATCCTAGACATGAGCTGGTGACATATCTTTTCCAAGGAGGTTAGAATTTTATATTTTTTACCCTTTCTAGAGCAATCATGAAAAGGGGAAGCATGAGGGACTCCGTCTATGACTAATGATATACTTACGCATGGGCTACAGTCTTGACAAAGTTGTTGAATCGTGATATGGAGTTCCTTGCCCTTTGTATGTGTGATAATTTTCACTAGGAACTCACATTGTTTCTAAAGTTAGATATTGCATGCTTGTGTTAGAACCAGCAGAAGCTGATCAGAATCCCCCATGATTGTACTTGTTGATAGGTTGTGTTACTTATGAGGTCCATCTTCTGCTAGTAGTCTATCCGAATCTTGGTCTTTTTTGGCCGTAATGTTAGGAGTGAATGATGTGATCTATTCCAGAGGTCACTAGTTGGAGCCTCCTTAGGGCCAGTGGAGGTATTCCTGACCATTAACTTCAAGACCCGTGGAACTAGTCGGGGAAAGCCGGACACCCACGTTATCCAAATAACATATGTTTAGAGTAAAGGACATTATGATCGTGTACATTTAAAGGTTAATTCGTATTACATAAACATATTTTGTTAAAAGACTGCCAGAGTAGGGAGGTTCTAAGAATCTAGACAATAAGGTGTTGATGTGGATGCAAAGTGGACATTTGGGAGCCTTACCTAACAACCTGTAGACAATACTAGAATCTTGGAGGCTTCTAGGGTGTTCATCGTGTGCAAGTGCAGCTGGTACAATGGATATTGGTTTACTTTGAATATCTTGGAATTATCCCGTAACTACCCTGAACGCTGTGGATTCTGTTGATATTGAGTGTATTTTACATTCTTGTCTCTACCTTCTAGTGCAGCAAGAGATGGCTTTTCATCTTTCCTTGCACATTACATCTAGTCACCAGTCACCACTATGAATCCTATCTTACAATTTCCTTGAAAGATTTTGCTTATTCTTCAAAATAATTTTTTGAAAGTCTCTTGTCCAGGTCTTTCATCAACAAGCACTTTTGCTGCCAAATTTCGGTCATAATCTCTTTCTTTCCTTTACATGGTTTCATCTTCGAATATCTTGGAACTAGCCTAATACCACCCTGATTACTGTGGATACCATTGATAGTATTGACTATTTGAGTGTATTTTACATTCTTGTCTCTACCTTCTAGTGCAGCAGGAGATGGTTTTTTCATTTTTCCTTGCACATTACATCCACTCACTACTATATCCTTGGAAGTTGGAAGACTTCCTTATTCTTCAAAATGATTTTTCAAAACTCTCTCTTCCCGGACTTCCATCAACATGCTATATCCCTTTACTTTTGCTTCCAAAAGGCAGTCATAGTTTCTTTTTTCCTTAACATGGTTACATCTTTTTGACCTCTAACAGTCGCCCCCCCCGCAAATATCAACTAACCGTCAAATGCTGGCCTTATCAATTTGCTTGCTGTTGTGATCATAATGTTATGTTTTGAGTTGCCGTTGGTGTTGCAATGGAAGACTAAAGTTGAAGCTATGGCGTTCACCAGAGGTTGAAAATGTGAGACTACCTTGGCTGTATAGCATTTAGGTTAAATTGGGTTTTTGTTAGAGATGCTGTGATTTACTGATTTGTCATAAAAAAAAAGGAGTTTTGTGTTAGTATATTGCTTACTCACTCTCATACTGGCTGCCATAAAAATCAGTAAAATGAATAAATACATAAAGAGAGAGAAAGAAGGAAAGATGTTTTGAGGTCCCAATTTCGAGTCCCCTTAGTATTTCACAGATACAAAGACATTGGGCTGACTTGTAAATAGTTCTTTGGCTTGTGGAGAGGACTGCTTGTTGTCTCATGCTGTATTTCTGATTTCTTATTAGTATACTTTTTCTTTATCTAAAAAAAGGAGTCTTAGTCCCCTCTGGGCCACTGGAGGTTTTCCTGGTTGTTAACTTCAGGACCCATGGGATTAGTCAACCGATAAAAGCTTGGATACTCATGTTATCTAAAATAAATATAAAAGAAAGAAAGATGTTTTGATCACAGTAAAATCCTAAAAACGAATCTATGGCGTTGACCGGAGAATGAGAATGTGAGATCACCTTATTGTAAGGGAGGGAAAAAGATTATTTGAGGGAAAATTAGTGGGGTTTTAAGGGTTTTAAGATTTAGAAAACTAATGAGGGTTTAAAGTGAGTAAGGCTGGTTTTGGTAAGTTTCTTTATAGTGGAAAATCACACTTTTCAAGGCAGCCTTGGTGGAGAATATGTCGGGAAAGGGTTGAACTTATATTTGTGTGAGGATGATTATGATCAGGCTATATTTTGCTCAGATGACGAAGATTATCTTTTAGGCTTATAAGAGGAAGATAATGGGCTACTGATGGAGGGGGATTGGGAGAAAAGGTTGTCTATTTGAGAAATTCTACTTAAGGTGTCTTTGGATGTAGGCTTCTTCGAGTGGTCAATATTGAAGACTGGAGCTGGTTGCTACTTCGGTTGGGAAGTCCACACTTCAGACTTTGTAGGAATTTGTTGTCAGATTTGGAACATGTAGGCCTAATTCGGGCTTGAATTGAATAGGGGGTTGCCTGATCATTCAACGATTGCACTTGATGGATCTCATAGTTTATTTGAAGAACTAGGATAAATTTTTCTTTTGCTAGTCATCTGCCTAGAGTCCTAGACATGAGCTGGTGACATATCTTTTCCAAGAAGGTCACAATTTTATATTTTTAACCCTCTCTCGAGCAATCATGAAAAGGGGAAGCATGAGGGACTCCCTCTATGACTAATCTCTTTAATATTCTTACGCATGGGCTATAGCTTACAAGGCTACAAGCCTTGACAAAGTTGTTGCATTATGGAGTTCGTTGCCCTTTGTATGTGTAATAATTTTTACTAGGAAGTGACATCATTTCTCATATTAGATTTAGCATGCTTTTATTGGAGCCAGCAGAGGCTGATCAGAATCCCCCATGATTGTACTTGTTGATAGGTTGTGTCACTAATGACTTTATAGCCTATCTGAATCTTGGGTTTTTTTGGCTGTAATTTTAGGAGTGAATGATGAGATCTATTCTAGAGGTCACTAGTTCAAGCCTCCTTAGGGCCAGTGGAGCTGTTCCTGACCATTAAGTTCAAGATCTGTGGAATTAGTCGGGGAAAGCCTGGATACCCACGTTATTTGAAGAACAAATGGTAAGAGTAAAGGAGATCATGTACATTTAAAGGTTAATTCGTATTGAATAAACAAATTTTGTAAAAGACTGGCAAAGCAGGGAGGTTCTAATCAATAAAGTGTCGATGAGGATGCAGAGTGGACATTTGGGAGTCTTAACTTACAGCTTGGAGACAATACTATAAATCTTGGAGGCTTCTAGGGTGTTCATCGTCTGGGAGTGCAGCTGATACACAAATGGATATTGGTTTACTTTGAATATCTTGGAAGCTGGAACTAGCCTGAAATCACCCTGAACGCTGTGAATTCTGTTGATAGTATTGACTATTGAGTGTATTTTACATTCTTGTCTCTACCTTCTCATGGAGCAGGAGTTGGCCTTTTCATCTTTCCTTGCACATTACATCTACTCACCTCTATGAATCCTATCTTACTATTTCCTTGGCAGAAAATCCTTATCCTTCGAAATGATCTTATAAAAACCTTGTCCGGTTTCATCAACAAGCGATACCCCTTTACTTTTGCTGCCAAGTTGCGGTCATAATCTCTTTTATTCCTGTACATGGTTCCATCTTTGAATATCTTGGAACTAGCCTGATACCACCCTGAACATTGTGGATCCTATTCATACTTTTGACTATTGAGTGTAGTTTATTCTTGTCTCTACCTTGTAGTGCAGCAAGAGATGGTTTTTTCATCTTTCCTTGAACATTACATCTATTCACCACTATGAAGCCTACCTTACAATTTCGGTGGAGGATTTTTCTTATTCTTCAAAATGATTCTTAAAAGTCTCTTCCCGGTCTTTCATCAACATGCTATATCCCTTTACTTTTGTTGCCAAATTGGGGTTTTTTTCCTTTACATGGTTTCATCTTTTTTCCTCTGCCAGTCGCCCCCCCCCCCAACATATCAACCAACCGTCCAATGCTGGCCTTATCAATTTGCTTGCTGTTGTATTTTTTCGTGTTTCTCTTTCCACGAAGACTACGTTTTATTGTTATTGCAATTTGGTGAATCTATCTTCACTCAAAAAGCCTTTCTAACGGCATGCTTGGAATGAGGGTAATGATTAAGGGGATAATAGGTAGAATTATAGGCTAAAATGGAGGGTTTGGGAGATGGTGGGTGTTAGATTTTGTGAAGAGGAGGGTAATCATTCCCCCCATTTGGGGGGTAAAAGTTACCCACCCTCCCCTTAAAGTAATGCATTACCCCCTTTCTCCCTTCATTTCCTCCATAACCCCCTTAATCATTACCCCATCACCACCTCCACCTTCCTATTCTACCATTTAGTTTGTTCCATTACCCCCTTAATCATTACCCCCAATCCAAGCATGCCCCAAAGTTGATTCCTTGCTTTACTCTTAGTGTTGGTTCTGTAAAAATTATATCATCTATCTAACCAGCGTTTAAATAGTGAACCAATTACATGAGGGTCCCTTTTTTCATTAACATTCTTAAATACTCCATTCATTTTCATTTAGACTGTCGATTATACACTTTTTAGTCTCGCATCTTTCAGTGATACTTTAAATAAGGGTGATCTAGTCATATTTGACTTTCTTTCTTAATTAATGTACGAAAAGCTAACATGGCTGTTACATAAAAGCCGAATAATGCAAGGTCTATTTCACCCACTCATTGTCCCCTGACTTCTGTTTGTTGTTTGTGAGAAACTGAATTTGGAGATGGTTTTTGAAATATTGAGGGGCCATAAATTATTTGATTGAAATTGAATTGAGTTAGCAAACTAGTTTCTATTGAAAATCAAATTTGGATATTTAATTTCACATAACTAAACGAAACAATAGGGAGGCTATTAGGGGTTTAATAGGGTTTTGGACAAACAATTTCAAGGAGTAGCGAACTAAGTTTACGCAAATGGGATGCCAATGACATAGTCGAGTTTGACGATTAAGGGTACTATTAGACAAGCTAAATAGAGAGCAGCATGTCTTGTGTGGACTTAGTCCACCATAGACCAAGTAAATTTGAGAGGTGGCTCCAGGTGAAGTAGGGGGTGGCTCGACTATTAGAGGGGTGGCTCCAGGTGAAGTATTGGTCCACCATGGACTAAGTCCACACAAGTTTTTGTATATAGAGAGGGGCTTTTGACGAATTTACAGAAAGGGCCATTGGGCCAAAGAGAATGTTTTAATAAGTTCCTTCAACCACCAATGCTTTAGCCTTTCCCTCGGGGCCATTGGAGGTTTTTCCTGGTCGTTAACTTAAATGCCCATGGGATTAGTGAGCAAAGCTTGGACACCCATGTTATCCAAAAAAAAAAGAAAAAACCAATGCTTTAGCCTTTATGCTGTAATTGTTAGCTATCATTATAGGGCCCTTAAGAACGGGGTGACGCGACCAGGGTCTACATTGTAGCATAATTACTTATTCTTGTATGGAGAAGTAAACTAATTGTTGTGATCTTGACTTTCAGGTTATGCTATGGCGCTTGATATGACTGCAAGGGAACTCCAATCTACTGCTAAGGTATTGTATCATGTTTCATTGCCCATTCAATTTAATATTTAAAGGCACCCCCCCCCCCCACCCCAGGGAGGACATCTTCTCCTTGACTTGCATTAATATGTATTTGTCTTATGTAGAAACTAGGGCTGTTCATAAAAAACCGTAATCGAAAACCGTCCCGAAACCGCATATAACCGTACCGAAAAATAGGTTACCGTACCCAAAAAAAATAATAATTTCGGTACGGTTACCGTACCGGTACCAAATGTCGGTTTTCTGGTACGGTTACGGTTCGGAATTTGGGCAAAACGGTTACCGAAAAAAAAACTAAAATTTTTATTAAGCCCATTTCTTTAACTTTTTTTAGATAAGTAAAATTTTTATTAATGAATCAATGAAAGAATACAACATAGGTGGAGGATAAGAAGTCCTCAAATGGTAACAAAGAAATATCTACAGATCTCGCCATTGTAACTGGACGAGAGTAAGAGGAACACCCTTAAAGGCCCCAGCTGCCTTTGCCCACAAAGATGCTAAGTAAACAATATGATCCCAGATGCAATCAATGGTTGTCCCAGAAGCAGAGAAAATCCTCGCGTTCCGCTCCAACCAAATGCACCATAGAATGGCCATACACGCACATCTCCACCACAGCTTACCCTCCTTCCCCCTCCGGCGACCAGCAAATCGCATCTGTAAGAATTGCCCTACTGTAGCCGGGCTTGCAAAAGACTCACCCCCAGACAACCTACCCCACAACATCCTAGCAAAATCACATAACACAAACAGATGCAAGCCGTCCTCACAATCATGACGGCACATGACGCACCAACCCGGCGACAAACACCAACAAGGCCTCCGTCGCTGTCGCATGTCATGCGTATTCACCCTACCTAGCATCAAGGTCCACACAAAGGCACGCACCTTCAGAGGAACCTTAGACTTCCATATGTAAGTGGCAAGAGGGAAGTGGGGAAATTGAGAAGGAAGACTAAGGCGATGTAGGAAAGACTTGGAAGAGAAAACACCAGTGGGATCTCCTCCCCAAGTCCGGGAATCATCCCTTGGGATGATAAGAGTAGTGTTTAGCACACCCAGGAGAGAAACTAACTCCTCCATCTCTCGATCATGTGGAGCTCGGCGTAAGTGAAGGTCCCATGAGCCCCCCGTGTCGGAAAAGAAATCCGAAACTGGCACCTCATGAAGCGTGGACAGCCGAAAAACCCGAGGGTATGTGGAAGAAAAAGAGTTATCACCCTTCCACACATCCTCCAGGAACCTTACCCGTTGGCCATTACCCACACTAAATCTAACCAGGGGAAAGAAAAGAGATGGTACCTGAGAGATAAACTTCCAAGGGCAAGTATGAGAGACACAAGTACCACCTCGGGCGTCCCATCCATTTTGTTGCAGACCGTACTTGCTCCTGATTACTCGGTGCCATAGGGAATCGGACTCTAACGGAAAACGCCACAACCACCGGCCAACTAGCGAAATGTTCTTAGACACCAACCGCCCGAAACCCAGACCCCCCTCAGATTTAGGCCTACAGACATGGTCCCAACTAACAAGGTGATCTCTCTTGCCCCCGTCCGCCCCGGACCAAAGAAAGTCCCGCATCATCCTCTCGATTCGTTTAGCTACGCTAACCGGAATCTTGAAGAGAGAAAGGTAGTAGAGAGGAATACTAGCAAGAGAAGACTGCAAAATAGTGATCCTACCCCCTAAGGAGAAGTACACCCCTTTCCACCCATCAAGACGCTTAGACACTCTAGAGACAACTGGCTCCCAAAAAGAAGCCGATCTAGGAATGCCCCCAAGAGGCACCCCCAAATAGATGAGGGGCCACTGTTGCACCTGACATCCTGCTAGACCCGACAAAGTACCCAGAATACCCTCCTCCACATTCACCCCTGCTATACTACACTTGGACAGATTAATGCGCATCCAAAAGCGTAAGAACCCTCTTAAAACCCTCAACCTCCGCTGCCAAAAACAAAAGTGTTGTTAGCAAACTGGAGATGAGAGACACCGGAAGCCCTCCACTAACCCCCGCTCAACACCCCTATCTACCATCCACCAAGGACATCAACAACCAGGGTGAAAAGAAAAGAAGAAAGAGGGTCGCCCTGCCTAAGACCACGAGAGGAAGTAAACCAATCCCTAGGCGCACCATTAACTAGAACTGAAAAGCTAGCGTTGGAAAGGCAACCCCTAATCCACTTCCGCCAACGGCCCCCAAAACCCTTATTGTCCATAACTCTATCCAGAAAACGCCAACGAACCCGATCATAAGCTTTCTCAAAATCTAACTTGAACACCACACCCCTAAAGCCAGACCGCCGGGCGTCCTCAACCGTCTCATTAGCCACCAAAGCAGCATCCAAAATCTGTCTTCCCCCTACAAAGGCGCTTTGCGCCACAGAAATTGTCTCAGGTAGAACCGCTCGAACCGCTCCAAGCCTAATAGACAACACCTTAGTGATAATCTTATACTCACTCGTAACCAAACTAATAGGCCTAAAGTCTCTCACCCTAATAGAACGATCTTTCTTCGGAACTAGAGTGATGAAAGTAGAATTCATACTCTTCCCAATCACCCCCATAGCATGGAATTCAGTAAACACCCCAAGTAAATCCTCCTTAACCACGTCCCAACAATCTTGATAGAACGCCATAGTGAAACCATCTGCCAGGTGCCTTCTCTCTGTCCATTCCAAAAACTGCCTCCCTAATCTCATCCATCTCAAAAGGCCGCTCAATCCAAACCCTAAGCTGATGAGCAATCGGGGACCAATCGATCCCCTCAATCATAGGCCTTCCTGTCACCTCCTCCGCAAAAAGGCCCTTATAGAAGGCCGTAATATCCGCACTAATCCTATCCGTATCTGACACAATCTCCCCCTCTCCTGTCTCTAACTCCTTAATATAGCTCCTTCTGCGCCTACCATTCACCACCTTAAAAAACAATCTAGAGTTCACATCGCCTTCCTTGGCCCATCTACCTTTCATTTTCTGCCTTTTGACTTTGTTTCTCCTTCATCAGAACCTCCTCTAAGCTATTCTTCAGCTCCACACTCCTCCTCAAAAGCTCCTCGTCATGCCCCTCCACTCTCAAAGCCTGATCTATCACTAAAAGCTCCTTAAGAATCTCACCCTTCCTCACCCTAACGTCACCAAAAACTTCCTTATTCCACACCTTCAATTGCTCTTTTACACACTTCAGCTTCCTCATGAAACAGTACCCCCTCCAGCCCTCAACCTCACAACTCTCCCACCACTCTCTCCCGCCACTCCTGGACTCTCTTACCGAAATCTACATGGGTAGTCCACATATTCTCAAACCTGAAAGGGGTGGGACCCCACTTGATAGGGGCAGAATGGAACACGGGCGAGGCAGAACCTCCTGGACCAACTCAGGGAACTTATCCTCATATACATTAGTAAAGAGAAAGCGATCAATGCGTGACGCTGCATTGCGCCTCCCACTCACCCCCAAGTAAATTGCCCATTCATAAGTGGCAAGTCGCTAAGAGCCGACTCCCGAATGAACAAGTCAAACTCTTGCATACCCCCAGTCAAACCTCGTCCTCGCCTCTCCCCGGCATGGCGGACAACGTTAAAGTCACCCCCTATAACCCACCTAGGAGAGCAGAAACTGGACAAGGCCGCAAGCTCCTGCCACAAAGAGTCACGGCCAGTGGCATTGCAAGGCCCATAAACTGAGGTCAGCCACCAATCACCCCTCCCCCTAACTCTCAAGAGCACAGAGACAGTAAAGTACCCAAAAAGGACCTCAACCTGAGACGCAACACGAGTATCCCAGACCACAAGAATACCCCCGGACGCCCCAACTGAAGGTAAAAAGACCCAATCCTTAGACCCCGCCTCCCAAAGACTACGAACAAAAAAAGAATCCACCCCCTCGACCTTCGTCTCCTGAAACATCACAAACAAACCTCTCGCACTACACTACGCTTATCAGCACTCCAGACCATTCACGTTCCAGCTCAGAATCTTCATTTAAAACCAAACTGACCCCTAGACCTACGAACAACCTCCTCCCCAAGGATAGTAGACGACGGAAGACTCTTAAGTTCCCTCATCCCAACCTTGGACTTCCTTTGCGAATGACCCAAAGGCGACACCTGGAGATTGGCTAGATCCCCCCCGTCACAGACCACTTTAAGACTCATATCATCAAGGAGAGACTGTGGGTTACAGTTGTCTCTCTCACCCACCAATGGTGGGATAGTCACAATGTTCCCACTGGCGTCAGCTTCCCCATGGCACATCGGAGAATCAGTCACTTCCACATCTTGCAACACTTCAGATTGTACGTCTCTACCAGTACTACCGTCCGCCACGCTTGCACCTGAAAGATTAGCAATAGGGAAAACCTGGTTAGGAAAAAAGCTAACAGGTGCAGTTTGGTTAGTAGTAACAACAGGAGAGAGTATAGGTGAAAAAGAAAATGGAATGGAAGTCTCATGATCCCCGAAAGTGCGTCTTTCTGAGCCCCTGAAACTAGACAGTGGAACCGCCTCCATAGACACCCGCCTGGCGCTCCCATCATGAATCCCTGTCATGTTGGGTTGAACCCCGCACTACTCCCCAACTCTTATCCTCAAACTGCCTAAGGCTGGCTATGAGCAGACCATCGTCACCCTCTTCACCAGAGGAACTAAACAGGTCGTCCTCATCCTCATCAAACTCCGACTCCCCAAAATCCGTCCCTAAATCCCTCCTCAACCGCGCATGAACATCATTCACTGGCACGTCCTGCTGGACCGCCCGCTGAAACCGAACACCCATTTCAGCCAACCACGACCCCACATGAAACAATTCCTTAAAAACACCCCCGTTCTTCCTAGGAACAGGAACCGAAGTGCGTGGTGGACTCTCACTAACCACACCAGCATCTCTCTCACTAGGCGGCCTCAAATCACCACCCCCCAGACCCCTAGAGTCCTGCCCAGTACTGGTGGCAGGGCCTTCTGTCGCCGGCAAACCCGAATTTACAGCCGCACGGTCACCCCCTGCACTTCCGTTCACTACACCCAACCCATCATCAATAGGGATATCACCCCCACCCCCAACATCAGCTAGGAAACCACTCACCGGAACCTGCGTGTCCAAATTCGAGTGCCCTGGAGCTGCCGTAGCATCCCCAGTTCGAACCGCAGAAGGGCCCTGTTCCCGTCGTCGCCGTCGCCAGGCGACCCTACCCCCTGAACCGCCGGCAGTTTCCAGCGCCAGCAAAGGGTCTCGCGGTCAGTCGCTCCCTGTTGCTGTGGACTCCGGCGACCGGGGACACCTGTAGCAGCGGTAACAGCCTCTTGTATCTGACGGTCCTCCTCACGCAACCCCTGGAGTTGCTTAACAGGTCCCTGGCCCAAACGTTGGAACACTGAGATGCGTTCCCCTAAAATTTCATTTGGGCCATTAATTAATTGAGTCAAATTTCCAGTATTTGGCCCATTTTTTGTGATAAACCCATGCCCAGTTAGTCTTTCATCTCCTTGCCCACGTGCTTCCTTAAAATTTTTAAAAGTATCACGTGCAAAATCTCCTTGCCAACTGGGTCGTCCCAAATAACCGTTCCCCTTCCTAGAATCTCGCGCATAATACTCGCGCCTTCCAAAATTATTTCTCCTACCATTATTAGATCTTCTCGCCGGAGATGGTGGCTGACGGCTTGAGTATTGCCTCTGCTCGGAACCCTCTGCTGCTCGTCGTTCCACCCCCACAACCTCTGAAACCCTTCGCGACCTGCCATCCCAGTCGATTTCCGTGGAGCCACATCTCCTACAGCAAGGTGGCGCTGAAGGTGGTCGTGGTGCTGGAATGGGAGGTGGTCGTGGTGCTGGAATAGGAGGCGGACGTGGAGCCTGAGTCAGGGGCGGACGTGGAGCCTGAGTCAGGGGCCGCCGTGGAACAGTGACAGGTGCCTTAACTTTATCAATTGCATCCAACATGGCTGACCATCCCGCACCCTTCACACCCTCCGGTATTTGACACAGCCCGATCATCAAAGGGGATTTTCTCCAATAAGAAAAAACGGCCACCATTGTTGGCCGCAATTCTCAGTACCATGCTCGCCACCCACTTGAGGATTCCTCTTTCCCCTGCCTTTCCTGTCCACAGTGACAGCGCCGACTGTCCCCACCAGTCGAGTTCTTCCCTTCTCATAATGACCTCGAAGCGATCCCGATGTTCATACTCTGTAATGCGAAAATGGTGATCAACACGAACCAATCTGAAAGTTTTCCAATCCACATTAAATTCACTAACCATATTGAATTTTGTGAACAAAACGCAAAGAACAAATTTGAATCTGGTAACGAAAGAGAATCGTGACTCCCAGAGCCCCCTCACCAGTGGTGAGAAGGAAACTCCCCGGTGGCCACACCCTCTCTCTCTCTCTCTCTCTCTCTCTATATGCTAAAAATTTTGAAACGCGCAAATTTAATTCTAGGACATCTGAAAGAAAAGCAAAGTGATGACTTCAACAGAGGGATTATAGGGTTGATCTTCAAACTCTACAGGAAATATATGACTCTGAATTCTGCATATGGATTAGCTAGAGAGAATTTCATTTTCCCCTTTCTACAAAAGATTGTATTGACACAAGAACCTCCACACTCTTTTCCTGCATTCTTACAACTCGAAGACCCAAGGCAAAAGCCCATTTCTTTAACTAAGCCCATTAATAACAAAAAAGGGGCCATGAGGGAGAGATACTGAGTCTACTGTGTAACAAACAACAGTATAATTCACCTAGGGTTTTAGTTCACAACTCACGCCTCTTTTTTTCCCTCTCTCTCTCTCCTCATTCTCTCACCCCATTCTCTCTGTCCATCACCATCTTCATTTCTCCTTGTAACAGATCCATTCTTATTCTCACAACCATTGTGTACTTATTCTACTTAATAAGTTTTTACTTAGAGCCTCAAGTATCAAAAGCAAAAATACTCAATCACAAAGGGGTTTCATTTGATAAGTTGTTGGTCACTCATCCCCTCCCTCTCTCTCTCCACAACGGCTCACTTCAACAATCCCCAGTGATGACGGATGGGGGAGATCGAGTACCCTATGTACTCATATAACATACTTATTTCTGCATTACTTTAATCCTAGCAAATAATTTCTTTTTGTCATCAGATGCTTTAGATTAGATTTCACTATTTTATAAACCCAAATTTGTGATTAATGACCATTTGTTGAGAATTTGGTTGAATATTAACTTTAAAAAATGAGGCTGGAAATTAATTAAGGTAAAATATAAAAGTTGATGCGGTTAACCGTACCGAAAATAATGGTTAACCGAAATTCGGTTAACCATTATTTTCGGTACGGTATCGGTACAGAAAAAGGCGAACCGAAAATTTCGGTTACCGTACCGAAACACATTTTCGGTACGGTTAACCTACCGTGAACACCCCTAGTAGAAACTGTTTAAAAGCCACTTTTGGTTTTGGCCTTTGGGTAGGGAAGAGGTGTGCTGAGGAAGAAAGATTCTTTCAGTCCATAAATCCCTTGTACTAGTGAGTACAATAGCACGAGGCAAATTTGTTAGCCTTCCCTTCTTTCTTCATTCATGTAAGTTATATATGATACCACAACTGAGACATGCTCCTCCTAACACATGTATTTTGACATTCTTTATAGAGAAATTGTCTACCTTTGTGTTTGCTCTGTCATAGTCGGTGTCCTGAAAGCCTTTTTTTCTCAAATATGTGCCAAACCGAGGTGGTAACTCTTTTCTTCCCCTTTTGGTATTCGTTCTTTTGGTACTTAATAGTAGGTTTTATAAACTTTCTTGTGGGTCTATCGGAAAGAGAGACGTCTATGTCTAGTTAGGCGTAAGACTGTGTACATCTGTAACTCCTCAGACCCGGCCCTCGGTGGGATATACTTGTTGTTTGTTGTTGTACTATGAACAAAATGATCATTTCTGTACAAGATTTTGTGGAGAGCAACTTAACGCTCTAGTATCTACTGAATAATCTTGATAATAGATGGCCAAAATCAACCAACCAAAGGGCAAAGAAGTAAAGAGGGCAAGAGGAGTGAGGTACCTTGGTACCAAAGGCCCTCGCTAACCCACAAGCCTTTGTGACAAAAGGAACATATTCTAATCACCATTCACGAGCATAAGAGTTAAAGGTTGATACAAGGCAGCTGCTGATGGTAGATGCCTCAGTTTGGACATTAAAAATCTTGGATAATCCTTCCTACAAATGGGCTTCTACAAACATTTTTCTTTCAAATGTTCTGGAACTACTCCCATACTGGACGTTGTCGACCACTGGAACAATCTTCCGTAATTACTACTCTACTCTATCTGCAGGAAAAAAAGCTATCTACAATTCTACAGCAGATCAATACCTCCGAAAGACTTGCACTAAGGAAAGGGGCGCCAGAGTGCTTTTGTAGAAGGGCACCCGATTCTCGATGTTGCCTTGGTGGCTAATGAGGTTTTGGATGCTGCTCATCGCTCGAGTTTCCCGGGAGTGGTCTTTAAATTGGATTTTGAGAAAGCTTATGATCGGGTTAGTTGGGATTTCCTTGATCGAGTGATGGATAAGAAAGGGTTTGGAGGAAGGTGGAGAAAGTGGATTAGGGGATGTTTATCTAATGGGAGTTTTTTTGTCCTCGTGAATGGTGCAGCTCGTGAGTGGTTTTCCTCTTCGCGTGGTCTCCGACAGTCCCTGTCTCCCTTTCTCTTTACCTTAGTAGTTGACGTCCTTGGTCGTATGCTTGATAGGGGTGTGGATCGGGGTCAGGTGGAGGGTTTTCGGGTGGGTCGTGAGCGGGTCCCTGTCTCCCATATTCAGTTTGCTGATGACACGATCCTTTTCCTCTCAGCCGACGTAGACGGTTTTAAGAGGGTTCTTATGCTGTTGCAAGTGTTTGAGGTAGTGTCGGGGATGAGGATTAACTTGTCTAAGTGTAGTTTGGTGGGGATTAACGTTGGGGAGTCTTTTGTCTTTGGCTGCCAGGTGCAGCAGTGGCCGATCACCTATCTGGGGGTGCCTCTTGGAGGTAACCCTTGGTCTGTTTTTTTTTGGGAGCCAGTGGTGTCTGGAGTGGCTAAGCGCTTAGATGGTTGGAAGGGGGTGTATTTCTCTTTGGGGGGACGGATCACCATTTTGCAGTCTTGTTTAGCAAGCATTCCTCTTTACTACCTGTCCCACTTTCGGATTCCAGTTAGTGTGGCTAATCGGATTGAGAAGATGATGAGGGACTTCCTGGGCAGGGGAGGGTAGACGGGACCATCTGGTCAGTTTGGTGCATGTTTGTAAACCCAAGTCCGAGGGGGGGTTGGGTTTCGATAGATTGGTGTCCAAAAACATCTCGTTAGTGGGTAAGTGGTTGTGGCGGTTTCCCCTAGAGTCTGACTCCCTATGGCACCGAGTTATCAAGAACAAGTGCGGTCTTCAGCACAATGGGTGGGACGCCCATGCCGGTTCCACTGTTTCTCATGCTTGGCCCAGGTTCATCTCTCTGGTATCGCCTTTTTTCTTTCCAGTGGTCAGTTTTAAAGTGGGTAATGGTAAATCGGGTTCGATTCCGGGAGGATGCGTGGAAGGGTCCTTTTCTTCCACGTACCCGCGGGTTTATCGTCTTTCCATCCTTCACGGGGCGCTTGTGTTTGCTTTCTATTCAGGCACGGGTGGTTCGTGGGATTTAGATTTGCGCCGTCCCCCGCATATGATAGAGAGCTGGAGGAACTTGTTTCTCTCCTGGGTGTCCTTCCACTCTACTTCTCTCGTCCCTGTGGATGACTCCCGGATTTGGATTGGGGACCTTTCTGGGTCTTCACTTGCAAGTCCTTCCTTCAGAATCTTAGCCTTCCTTCACAGTTCCCTCAATTTCCCTTATCTACATTTATTTGGAAGTCTAAGGTTCCGTTGAAGGTGAGGGCCTTTGTGTGGACTTTGGTGCTTGGTAAGGTCAACACCTATGATATGGTGCAACGCCGGAGACCTGGGTGGTCTCTTCTACCGGATTTCTGTGTGATGTGCCGCTATGATAGGGAAGATAGTCTGCATCTGTTTGTCATGTGTGACTTTGCTAGATCTATATGGAGTAGGTTGCTGGAGGGGGAGAGTTTTGTGTGTCTTGCCACGGTGGGTGATTTTTTACACGCAGCTATGAGACGAGGAAGGGAAAGGAAATTGTTTTGGAGGTGCATGTGTATGGTCATCCCGTGGTGTATTTGGTTGGAGGGGAATTCTCGGGTGTTCAGTGATGTTGGGAAGCCTATAGATTATGTTTGGGACCATGTGGTCTATTTGGCCTCCCTTTGGGCTAAGGCGGCGGTGCTTTTAAGGGCATCCCGCCTACCTTTGTACAGCGCCATTGGCAAGATTTGTAGTTTCTTTTGATTGCATTTGAGGATGCCTTATCCCCTTTTTGTATTGTTTACATATTTGATTAATAAAAATTTTCCTTATCTAAAAAAGACACGCACTAACCACTGTCGTTAGTTTCTGTAATGATCCTAGCAATCACGAATGGAATGAACAATTGCACATTGTGTTAGGTGCTCCTCTGCGTAGTTCGCAATGCATCGATGTTTGCAGACAAATAGCTATGCTGATAGGAAGAAAAGCGTTAAGAAAAGATCTTTTTGTTAGAAGAGAAGGTACAGGTATTTTGTCTTGTTTTTGGTTTCTAGTCTTATTTTATTAGTAGCCATGATTGGGTCGCAATCTTTGTAAGGATGAAAGAGTCTTCACTGTTCGCCCGTAGAATCTAGACGTGCCTTTTTTAATCAGCCAACCTCAAGAATCCTACCACGTTAAGTGAAGGGAGAGCACCCAACTTGCTTGTTGACACGTGAGGGGAAATAGGAGTCTTAGGTGGCAGGATTTACCACTAGAACGCTGCTAGGCGTGGTAGGTGAACCAAAAGCTCCAACAGTTAGTCAGTTACATACTAATACTAACTAAACCCGGGAATCCGGAAAAATGAGGAGTCAGGATAGTGTGGTGGGGTAGGCCTCGCTAGTCTCGGGCACGGGGTCTTACCGTCTAGCCGTTGGCCGCCTTTCTTCTTTGTCTTTCTTAGTGCCGTAGGACTTAGCCTTCAAAACTGGACGTCAAATGCTATCCGTGAAAGAAAGTCAAGTTCTTTTCTGCACTAGTGAGTTCTTCCGAGAGAATAGAGCCGTCTAGCCTATAAGGCAGAATAGAACGAGACGATGACTTCATCCCAGGTTCCCTAAGGGCAGGCGTGCAGTTTGGACGATACAACTATACATGGGGAGGCATTTGGTCCAGCAGGTCGCTGCGTCATAATTGCCTGCTCCAGCCTCTGTATGAAATTCTGCATTTTGGCACTAGGCCTAAAACCTTGTTACTTTCTGCCCATTTATGTACAGGTACATGTATAGAAAAAGTCGTGACTACCCCAGTTCTCATTAGTAAGCATGACACGGTTAATCCTTCATGCTACCATGTGAGAAGCCGTATGGAAGTGATCTGGAAGTCCATTACTTGAACCTATCAGCGGTCTTATACACTGATGGCTTCTGTTACTGAATGTTGGTTTGTAGGTTTGAGCGGATTTCGTTTTAGGATAGCTATCGGCCAGGGAATCCACATTTTCCTTTAAGGTAAAGGAGAGCATAGAAAGAGGTCTTAGTCTACTATTAGGGAAGTTGATAAAGATACTTAGGGTGCTTGACAGAAAGTTGCCCCATCTCGTAAACAAACTTTGCAAAGTTTCGCCTCATTTTCTCTAGTCATACACTCATACCACAGCCCTGAAAAAGACTTCTCAAAAGTAGCAACCATATGCATCCACACTCTTCAGAAGCTTCACAACATACACTCTCTTGACTGAATAACATAAAATCCTGAAGATAAATCAAAGTTTCAGCAAAAATGAAAAATCAATTTGTTGATCATGATTCATGACCTTCTTAGATATAGGATGGGAAGTGAAATTAGGGTCCTCTACTAGCTTCATGTCTTCTAGTCGAATAGTCCTTGGAAAGAACACAAAGCATAAGGGAAGTGACTAAGTGCGATATCTGTATTAGTATAGTAGTGGATGGTTTTCAGTCTAGAAGTTTATAGTACTTTTGATGTTTGTAGCATGTTTTTATTAGTGCAATGTAGTAAAGATGCTCTTGAAGAATTTTTCCTCATGTTTTCTCCTTTTTTCTTTGTTAGGCTGCAGGCCTTCATGGACACTGGCTAAAGCACAAGACACGTTTACACCCATTAGTACTATGGTAAGATATAATTTTTTACTTTTTCACGTTTTCGGATTCTGTTCTTAAGAAAGATGATATCCAACCGGAAAATGCCTGTGGCTTAATTTGGCTCCCTGGGCACTTGAAGCCATGCATGTCGGCATGAGAACACACCAGCATTGTAGATGTTATTTCATGTGGTAGGCAATATAGTTTCATGAGGAAACAATGCCTCATGTTTAAAAAAAAATTAAAAATAATGCATTAAGTTAAGGGGTGATTTTTAAATGTTGCTTGACATGTAGGTCCTTTTAAGCAAGTCTTGACAGTGTCCTACCATTCGAGGGCGAGTATATTATAGGAGAGAGGGTGTTTAGCTCATATGATGTGGCTTGAAAAGAATATTGGAAAGACTCCCGTGGAGTGTCTTACCATGGGATATGGTCTTTGATACATCCTTCCATTGAACGCTGCTGGCAGTAATAGATGCCAGTTTACATCATCAAGATTCCATTTTACAATCTCTAAACTCAGAATACATAGCGGCATTCTGTATGTCTTGTGACTCAAAATTTTGCAGTTATTCTCGTTTCAAGTCTTTGCCTCCGGTTTTTTGTTCTTCGATGCTGATTCCCTGAAATACAGTGAGATTGCCACGCTTGCTTTCTTTTTTCCTCTGCGAACTCGTCAAGAGGAATGCTTGTCCTCCACTGCTGTACCTTTGCTTATATTAGAGAAAATTGTTTTCTTATGTAACAAAATATCTCTTTTGCAGCTACCGAAATCTGCAGTGCCTGATCCTGACAACTTGGAACTATGGTTAAAGGTTGGCCACCTTTACCTTATTTCTGCTGATCTTTGATTCATTAATGATTTATACATACATCCCTTGTTAATGATCTTCATTAAAGATCTAAGTTGATTTGTTTGACAAAAGGTTGATGGAGAAATACGGCAGAAGGGATCAACACAAAATATGATATTTAACATTCCATTCCTAATCAGCTACATAAGCTCCATCATGACGCTTCTGGAAGAAGATGTGATTCTAACAGGTGTTGGATTTGTTTTGCTGCATATTGATTCTACTGTTATCTCCCTTGGCAGAAATATTTATTCTGGGACTATGATGTATTTTGCGTCTTTTGGACGTGAATTGTTTCCAATAGATTTAATGAAATTTTGAAGCAAATTATACATGATTTCAGCAACGCTTTTTCAAATTTCAGAATGAATGTCAGTTTAGGAGTGTGATCTTGAATTCTTTAAAAAGAGAGTATTAAGTTTTTTGAATGTCACTATTCTCATTCAGTGTTTTATTTTAGATTTTTGGTCAGTAGTGAAGGATTTTAGTGAAAGTGTTGACTCCTCCGGTGAACCAGGAGCTGCTAGCTATCCTTTGTTGGTGTTCATTCACAAAATAAATAGAATCATCATTGTCATTCTCTGTAGTTCCCCCAAGAATGCGCTTTAAACTGCTAAATAACCATATGTCCATTTGCTCTGAAAAGAAAAAATAAACATATGTCATATCAAACTGTAGCTGAAACTATTCTGGGTTTGCATTCAGGCACTCCAGAAGGTGTTGGTCCTGTCAAAGCAGGTCAGAAGATAACTGCTGGTATAACAGGTCTGGTAGACACTCATTTTAATGTGGAGCAGAGAATCACGCCTCTAAGCAGTTAACTGCAACCACTTCCAACTGCCGTTTCTCGTTGGCAGAATCATTGTTTATTCTATAAGCATTCTGTGTTGTACAACGATTGTATAAACGGGACGATTTAACAGTTTAAGCTGCTGTGAACTGCTGCAGAAATCTGCATTGGCTACAGAATCCCTTTAGATCGACAATGAGACTGCCTAAGATTCAGAATCATTCAGAATAAGAAAAAACATTTTTGTTCCTGCGCATGCTCTAGCGGCTGCCTGAATTTTGATTTGTTTACTGCTGAAAGATAGATTTTGTTTTTCATTTACATGCTATATCTGCTGGAAGTCGCAACAGGAGCATTTGTTGGTTTATGTGTATTTTTTATGTTTTTTAAACCAAAACTGTTTGGTCTAGTAGCATTCAATCTGGTGGTTTAAATCCCAACCAGATTGTATGCCGCTAGGGGCATTTGGGATCACCCTTAGACCCTTACCCGTCCCTTTCGCAAATGACTGCCTACTTGCTCTTGAGTCGTTACCCCGAGACAGGTTAGTCCAGGAGTAGCCGTTATTGGTATTTGGTAAGGTGAATCAGACACATCTTTGATTGTTTGTTATCTGTCTAGTCCCAATTAGTTAAGCTGAAGACATTTTTTTTCCTACTTTATTTTGTGCACAGCACTTGGGAGGGAGTTTGGAGCTCTACAAATATCTCCACATCTGTGGCGATTGTAATTTATGTCAAGCGATTAGACTGTTTGGAATAGGGTCACCTACTTAGCTTCTTTGTGGGCTAAGACGAGAGGAGCGTTTAGGAGTTACCTTGTTAATATCCAGCGTAACTGGGCAACTTTGCAACTGTAACTCTGATTACCAACAAGGGTGGTGGTCTAGTGGTTTCAAGCTTACTCCCAAGTGGTTTGGTAAGGCAAGGTCATGGGTTCGAATCCCCATTTCTCCCATGCCTTGTGTCTGCTGGCTTCTAAGAACTATACTAGCCTTTTGTTGGTGCTACATTGACGGGGCCAGTGCTTGCGCTGGTTGTTCAGTTAGTCTGATATGTTCGCTGTTGAACACGAGAGTCCGAACATGATGTAGCAGGAGGTGCATCGGTCGCCATTCACTTGCACCCCTTTTTGACAAGTAAAAAAAAAAAAAAACTCTGATTGAGGATATCCTGTCATAATAACAAGTTTTTGTTTTTTTTGTTTTTTTTTTAATCACATCACAATAGTTCATCAGAAACACTGACAGTGATAAACCCAACCTAAACAAACAACCACATCACAATATTAATTGGTTAACACTGAAAGGCGTCAGAATTTTCTGATGAAGTCATAGATATGCTTGGTAATAACATCAGGCTGTTCTTGTTGAAGGAAATGAGCAACTCCTTTAAGAATCACAACATCCTCAAGAAGTGGAACATCCCTCTTCATTGCACCCGAATGAATGTACTCTTGCACGCCTGGCATATGGTAAGTCAAGTCCAAATCCCCTACAATGAACTTCACTGGTACCTTCACTTGTGCACCTGTCCATGGTGCCGTAAGTTCCCAATTCCTGCAAATAAACCAATAGTGAGGTCAAAAATTACCAAAAGATGAAGCAATTCATGATACCTTAGTTTTGAGTTTTAACTTGGAAGCAAAAATTTACAATCGTATCTCATTTATGTTTCAAAAATGTTGTCGTACTAGCTCGGATGGGAAACAACTAGGACAAAATTTGTATAAGATGGTGTTAAGGTATTCTTATTGCATTGCTTACTACGTAGTTGGGTGAGAAACATAGTTTAAGGGTGTTTTTTGAGTGCTTATTTAAGCCGATCTTGAGGAAGCATAGGAAAAAGGAAAAATAAAAGGAGAAGAGGGGTTGTGGAGGAGGGAGAGTATATGAGTGGGACCATTTAAGCAATTTAGGGATAATTGACGGATGCTTATTTTGAAAGAGATGAGCTTGAAAGTGAGGTGTCACTATTAATAGTGTTTTAAGCAACATTAAAGATGGCTAAGGATAATAATACTCTTAACTTACCAAAAGATGATATATGACTAAATTACTGAATACTCGTTGTCGGTGGGGTATAAAAGGTTTCTCCAAATATGAAAAATACCCACGTGACTGTAATGTTCTCAAGATCACAAAAATCTTAGTATGTACTATAGCTAGGAGATATTATTAGGCATCATAAACCTCATAGTCCAATGTCACAATGGAGGTAGTTACCACTACCACTTGAATTCAAAGTAGGCTCCACAATACATTAATGAGAGTTGGACTATATAGTCCTGTAGCATGTAAAGTATTTGTCATATGCATATAACATTTCCTGTTAACTGATTACACCAAAACTCTCATATGAAACGATCTCATATATGAGATATCACTTTTTTATTTTGAGGTATCACTTTTTATATTTAATGGTATCTTTTTATTTTTTTTCCTTAGAGGTATCACGCTTCATACATAAAGTCGACTCATATAAATTTTTGTGCGATTCCATCCTCTAGCCAATCTATATGTTTAATAATGTTTAGCCGTATTGTTAAATATATAATGTTTATATCACCAAAATTCTTAGTGATCATTTTTACCATAATACTCTTCAGAAATCTTCTACATTGACGATAAATTCACATTTTAGATCATCATCCTCATCCTCAAATTACACTTTGCATACTTAATTCAACAGAATTAAGTCCGATTGTCAAATTTTAATTTTGTGAACATGAATATGAAATAAGTGCAAAATTAGATGTATGAGTTGTTGTGACATACAGTTTGATGGCACGGTAATAGTTCAATCCACCAGTGAAGCCAGTTTTTGTGAATGTGTCACGATAATAAGCAATATCCTCATCTGACAACCAATTAGGGTAAGGCAGTAAGTCCTTGAACCACTGTCCTTTGGGTAGAAATAGTGGCCCTGGGTTACGATATGGAAAGAATCTCCTTAGCATTTTGTCAGCACCACCAGCCTCTGTAATCTCTGCTTCCATTTCTCCAGGCACCTTCATTCACAGCCAACAAATGATCAGAGTTTTGACAAGCCAATTTCATTTAACATGAAATGTTTCAATTGTTTTATTTTCATTTTCCTTTTTATTTATCTTTAAAACAATAACATTTGTATGGACCTTTCATTCACGCATTGCGTGTTACTTCCCCCGTTTTAGAAAAACCTTAACATTTACTTTCTCACGGTGTCTAACGCACTACTTTGATCTTAAACAATTGTACTAATATGAATATATAAATTATAAAAAAAAAAAATATGATTTTCTGAAAGTACTATTTAAAATGAATCTAACTAAAGTATTTTTATATTGTAAATCCTTAAGTTTTTCATAAATCAATGGTCAAAGTTTGTAAACTTTGACCTTCAAAAAACAAATGTTAAGATTTTTCCGAAACAGAGAGTGATCATTTGGATGCTAAGATTTAATGATACTTATCCTATTTCCTTATTAGGGCACTCGTTAGACATTATTCTGTTCTCTAAAATGCTTTTAATTTGATGAAGTTAAATTTATTTATTTTATTTTCAAGTACTTGTTAAAAAGTCTATTTCAAAATGTGACAATCAAAGTGTCATCAAATATTTTCGATCTTTTAAGGAGACACAAATCAATTTTTCGTCTCTTTTATAAAATGCTTCCTTTACTCAATAATTAATTCGATATGGGCAAATTTATTACTAACTATTTAGCATACGCAAGCAAAGACGAAAAGAAATTTTAGTAATGCTTTAAGAAGCTGGCCGGTTACTTCAAAAAATCTATCTACATAATGTACTTCACACAACTTAAAAGCTAATAAAAGTTCATAAAATCTCTTTCTAACTCCCAATAACAAGAGACAACTTCTTTATGCATGACACCTACCTACACACACAAACACAAAAGGCATTTCCTTTACGAAATAAAATAAGTACGTTAGTCATACATGTCACATTATGTATGTAAGAGAAGAAAAAGTGAATGACAATTAGTGGAATGAAGGTGTGATTCTCTTTTGTCCATGTTGCTGTTTAGAAAGCCGTGATGATTTATTTTGTGTGGCCGTGGTCACTAAAGAAAGGGTGATAACAGAAAGTCGTTTGGCCCAGTAGCCCCTCCCTTCTTAAATCTGGAATGAGACGTCTATAGAACCCGATGAACAAGCTCGTGACGTGAAATAACGAAATATGTTTATTTTGCGGTATGGTACGGGTGTATTTTTATTCTTATTTTAGAATTAGACGACGAGTTTAATTGAGTCGAGTTCAATTTAGTGCAAAAAATATGCCCAACAATCACACAAAAGTAAGCATTATCTAATAATCTTTATTTTTTTAAGAATCCCTACATCCAGTGATGTCTCAAGATTTTGAGAAATTCAACGAATTACTCTCAATTTGCATAATTGCATGTGTACATAATGTTTGTGCTACTCTAAGAAAAAGGTATAAGCAAGACATTCGCATTTCTTAACCCATTTTACCTCTTAGCATCTATGTAACAAATAACGCACTAGCGTATCTCCCATCCTATTCAACGATAATGATTTGGGATGGAGTTTAGTTACCTTTTTAAAAAGGATGACTTTCATACAATTTCAGAAGGGGATTGCTAAACGTAAATTCGGAATTACTAAACGCAAATCTAATTTCCCCAAATTACCCTTGTTAACTCTCCCACTCATTTCCTTTTTTTCTCAGTGCTCTCTCCCTCCTCCCTCTCTCTAAGTCCAAAGGCCATGGCAAATGCTTGAGTACTTTGTCTTCAACGTAAAGTTTGAGGGTTACACACTGCTTCCATAGGTTTGGCAAAATCAATGCTTTATATATGGATACTTTTGTTGTCAACAAGTGACTTTGAGGGTGATAAAATATAACAAGCTCATAATATTGCTTCTTATTATTGAACTGGGGAGATCCCATATTTATAGACTACAATAACTTGTTCCCCAAGCTCTATTAGTATTCTAATAATACCAGTTTCCTAATTACATAAGATCTCTATAATATATTAACCATATAATATCTTAATCATATAATCTAATATATCTTATTTTCTATGTATATGGGGAAAATATATTCTCATAATATTTTCCGATATCATATCTCTAACACCCTCCCGCAATCGTAGTGGCAGGACATCACGAACGCTACGATTGGAACAATACAATACGTAGTGTCCTCATCTTCGGTGAGTCCTCGATCTGTACGTCGAGTCTTCACAAGTCCTTGGTCGGTGAGTACTTGATCTGCACGCCGAGTCTCCACAAATAATTAATTGGTGAATTTTCGATCTGTCCGTCGAATCTTCACATATCATCAAGTAGGGAGAAGTCAACTTCTTGTCGCTACCTCCAATACTTTAATCGGCGCCATCCATGATCGTCGATAACATTCATTATCATTATTATGAAGGTGATCTTGTATATCACAAGAACACTCTTTTTTTTCTCATCTACTGCTGCAAAAACGGGCAGTAGCTCCGTCATCTTCGAAAACCTGCTTTTTGCAAGTTTTAGTTCATCATCATATATAATCATCATCAAGGATCTCTTGATCCATTAAAAGAGGGGAAAAAAAACTGGATGAATTTGAGTTTCGGTATTTTATGGTTGTCCAGTGGCGGACGGACAAGAGTCCGCCACCGGCATAGCGGAAGCTTTTCGTATTTTAGGTTTCAGGAACGAACAAGCTTTGATACCATATAACAAGCTCATAATATTGCTTCTTATTATTGAACTGGGGAGACCCCATATTTATAGACTACAATAACTTATTCCCCAAGCTCTACTAGTATCCTAATAATACTAATTTCCTAATTACATAAGATCTCTATAATATATTAACCATATAATATCTTAATCATATAATCTAGTATATCTTATTTTCTATGTATACGAAATATTATGAGAATATATTTTTCCATATACATAGAAAATAAGATATATTAGATTATATGATTAAGATATTATATGGTTAATATATTATAGAGATCTTATGTAATTAGGAAACTAGTATTATTAGGATACTAGTAGAACTTGGGGAACAAGTTATTGTAATCTATAAATATGGGGTCTCCCCAGTTCAATAATAAGAAGCAATATTATGAGCTTGTTATATTTTATCAATTTTCTATGTATATGGGGAAAATATATTCTCATAATATTTTCCCGATATCATATCTCTAACAGAGGGAGAGGGAAATCCCCATCAATTAGAAATTGGTTTTGCTTTTTGCAGATCAATCGTGGCTTCTCTTTGCTCAGCCGCCATCCACCCCTCACCGGCTACCTTCTCGTCGTCCACCAGCTGCCGCCATATACCGCCTATTGAGACCAGATACAACCGCCTATTGAAAACCGACCGACCACCTGTTTGTCGTCACCATCCACGCCGCACAATACATAATTTCCCTAACTCAACCCTAACTACAAATTCGATGTAATAGAAATAAAATAGTTATGTTACAGGAATTTATCATTGTATGCGTGAAAAAAATATATTGTTAATGGTGTTTTCATTGATTATTCAGATGAATCATATCGATAGAGTGAAAGGTAAAAGAACAATTACAAAGAAACATGAGCTAGGAGAGAGAGTTGTTTTCTCTATTGAAAAGGGTGTTTTGAAGAGTATTGTGCCAAAAATATTTGCGTTTAGTAATTTTGGATTTACGTTAAGCAATTTCGTTTCAGAAAGACAAATAACATTCACACCCAAAAAAGAAAAAAAAAACAAATAAAAAAAAGAAGTGAGAAAGGAATAAACCTGAAACCGGCAAATGTAATAGTCATCGCCATAAGCAGCGTGTAGCATATCCAAGAGATTAATAAACGGAAGACGAGGCTGAAAAGCGACACTCAAATTCACAAGCGCCTTAACACGGTCAGGTCTAAATAAACACAACCACCAAGCAATAACAGCACCCCAATCATGTCCTACAACAAACACTTGGTGGGCCCCCAATTCATCCATAAGCGCCACCAGATCACCCACCACGTGGAAGTACGTGTAGCTACTCGCGTCTTTTGGCGCGTCAGTGCCACCGTAGCCTCGCATGTCGGGGGCCACGGCTCGGTAGCCGAGGTCGGCAAGGGCCACGATCTGGTGGCGCCATGAGTACCATAGTTCGGGAAAGCCGTGGATGAAGAGCACGATTGGACCGTGTCCTTTTTCGGCTACGTGCATGTGTATGCCGTTAACGAAGAGTGTTCTGTGGGTTATATCGTCGGGCCATGTTGTTGGTTCTGCCATTTTCGTTGGCTAGGAGAGAGTGAGAAAGGGGTTGTGAGTAGATGAGAGGATGAGGTTTTCTAGTCTTGCTTTGATTGTATTGGAGATGGATAAGTATTTATATACCCATGTATCATACATGAACCACAATATACACATGTACCTAGCTAGCTAGTTGCGTTTTGAAATTGTCAGAAAGGGAAGAAACAAATATGAAAATACGTATCGATAAGTGGTTGGTGTGAGTAGGATTGAGATGAAAGTTGAGATGGCAATTAACCATCTCAATTGAATTCGGGGAAGACACGAGTTCAAATTCTATCACTCATCTAGCTAGTAAGGGATTTATCCCCTCTCTCCCCCTTTAGGTGGGCTCTTATTATTGTTTGGTAAATTCCCCTTGAGGGTTTACTGTATATCATTATGAATATATATTGAAGGATTACAGACTAGGTTACAAGATAATGGGCCTAGATACAACCCTAAGCTAATAAAGAAACTATAAAGTATTTACAATATTAATTTCTTAATAATTACATTATCTATCATACCCCCGCAGTCGGAGCGCGAGAACGACGAATGCTCGGACTGGAGCGAAAGTCATTAAACAGAGTAGAAGGAAGGCCCTTAGTAAAGATGTCAGCGTACTGAGAACTAGAGGGCAATGAAAGACTGTATATCATTATAAATATATATTGAGGGATTACAGACTAGGTTACAAGATAATAGGCCTAGATACAAACCTAAGCTAATAAGGAAACTATAAAGTATTTACAATATTAATTTCCTAATAATTACATTATCTATCACTTATTACAATCTTAAAAAAATGTGGTTAGTGTGAGTGGTTCGACACTCTCATTCCTTAAATAAGGTCGAGGGTTTGAATCTTGTGAGGAAAAACTACTTAGTGCGTGGGAGTACTTTACCCGTTCGTGGACCGACCCGGTACAAATATGATTAATCTTAGACCAAAGAGTTGAGATAAACATGTGGTTAAACTAAAAAACAAAAGTGAAAATACGATTCCTTTATTAAATTCTACTATATACTCCTTTCGTTCAGTAGAGTATGCAATTCGATCTTTAATACTAGCAAAATACATAACACGATGTCATTTAATGTATTGTTTTTCATCAAGTTTTATCTTTTATGTGTGTATATAGTTTAAATTTCTCCATGTACTTAGATTTTTAATGCAAATCTACTGATCGAATTGATTTACAATGTTTTGAAAAATGCAAAAAGAGACAAATTTGCAACTTTACTGTATGGAGGGAGTACATCAGTACATGTGATGTCAAAGGTAAAAAAAAAAAGAGGTTTACTAAAATTTTAAGAATACTTTTAAATATTGCTTTGTTAATAATGTAAGGAAGTTGGTTCATACTCTCTCCATTTCGCAAAAAAATGATAACATTTATTTTTTAAAGGTCACTTTACAAACTTTGATCATTGATTTCGGAAAAATTATAAGAATTTACAATGTAAAAATACTATCGTTGGATTCGGTTTAATTAGTATTTTCGGAAAATCTATTTTTTATAGTTTATGTACTCATATAAACAAAAATATTTATGGTCAAAGTAGTGCATTGGAGACCGTGCAAAAATAAATATTACTATTTTTCAGAAACGGATGTAGTACCATTACAAATTTACAATTTACTTATCAAAGAGGATGGAGAAGGCACATACAAAGTATTTCCCTAACAATAATGAACGACGACTTTTAAACCCTGATCTTGATCAGGTTAAAAGTGTGAGTGCTCTATCAATAATTGACCAGTTAAGCTCCAATTTTGTACTCCTCTAAATAATTGGTATTCGTGTGGCTAGTACAGCCATGTGCAAGAAACTAAGAATGAATTGACGGGACATGCCGTATTGGTTTTAAGATTGCCAATGCATTTTGATATATGAGTCCAAATTATCAAAGAGATAAGCAAAACAAACATTTCACATCGATTTGGAGGGATTGATGAGTATG
This sequence comes from Tetragonia tetragonoides, assembly GCA_038025085.1. Classification (NCBI taxonomy): domain Eukaryota; kingdom Viridiplantae; phylum Streptophyta; class Magnoliopsida; order Caryophyllales; family Aizoaceae; genus Tetragonia; species Tetragonia tetragonoides. Next base: position 30,209,404 of record CM076152.1, on the reverse strand, counting down.
GAATTGACTTGCGGTTTGAGTGACGATGAGCCATTTGAAAATTAGGTTCAAATTTTTGTCTCTTTTGTTTGCCCTTTTGTTTTTTAGGGAAAAGACAGTCACCTCCTAACTATTATTATTGATGAAATTGACTCGCTTTCCAGAATTAAACATTATAATAATAACAAAATAATTAAAATAAAGTTGGCAATTTACACATAGAAAACGTGCTCTCAAAGTCATGCATGTATAACAGGACACAGTAGCAACCTAGTAACCTAAAATGTAGCTCTACATTAGCTAGATAAAATTTCTCAATTGACAACTACTTTTGACATTCTATGCATAGGACCATGATACTGATACATTAAATGTATCATACATTATTTTTGGGTGATGATGTGGATCACTAAATAAGCGACATGTGGCAATCTAAATTTCATTTGAGAGGGAAAAGATGAGTAAATGAGGGGGAAACAATTGACAAAAAGGGGGGGAAAACCCACACTAAAAACCCGCCCAAACTCCCCCAAATTCCCAAAATTGTTAATCCCAAATAATTATCCCAACCCCAACCATTTGAGTGAAGAACTTTGGCTAGTCAGGGAAGAACTCCGACCAGTGAGAGAAGAACTTCGGTGAAGGTCACCGGCGACCAGTGAGAGAAGGGTTGTTTTGCCTCAACAAAACTCCGGTGACGGCAACGACGGCGAGATTATGGGCAATTTCAGCTCAAACGAGTTGGAGGACGAATAACTTATTAGACTTAGTATATTATTGCTTTAATTTTTATTCATTGTGTACCTCATTAGTTTTAGAGATTAAAGCCATGACTATATTCATGGAAAGTGGATCTAAAACTCATTTTAAACAATTGTTGTAGTAACTGGTTCATTGAAACTCCATTAGTGATGAAGCAATGTCCAGAAAATTTTGATGAAGAAGATGAAGGGGAGAGAGAAAGAAAGCATGGTAGTTTCTTGTTAATTTATTAGTAACAAACAAAATTAAATTTTTTGTCATGTTATGGTTCTAGGAAAATGTTGAATAGAAAAGTCGCATTAAAAATATGTTTAATTTTCTAGTAACAAAGAGAGTGAAAATATTTTTGATGTTAGAGTGTCATTAGATAAGTGGCATTGGTAGCATATAATTTTCTAGTAATAAGACATATATATGAATGGATGTTGCAGTGACTTAATTTAATAGTAACAACCTCATTTTGATTTATATCATTTAAAGAAAGATCCTATTTGTAAGTAGTGACTACTCTGACTAGTAGATATATTTCATCACAGAATTTGGAAGATGTTTAGGATAAAAATATTGATTTTGATCAAGAAATATAAGCAATGAACGTTGAGAGGATGTTGTCATTTAAAGAATTTCTATTAGTAATAATAATCATCTCATCTTATTACTCAATCTTAATGAATTTTATTTTGATATAATTTTGTCCCATCTTATTACGAATCATAATCATTGTAGCATATTAGATTAGTGCATCAACGTTATTATTAATGATGATAATTATAAAACATCAGATTGGTGAATTAATCTTATTAATAATGATGATCATTTTAAGACATTGTATTAGTGAATCAATGTTATTACTCATCATATCACTGTAACACAGTGAATCAATGTTATTAATAATGATGATCATTATAGCACATTCGACTAGAGATTCGATTTTACTACTAATAAATATCATGGTAACACGTTTGATTAGTGAATCAATCTTATTACTAATCATGAACATTGTAACACATTAGATTAGTGAATCAATGTTTTAACTAATCATGATCATTATCATTGTAACACATTCGAGTAGTGAATCAATCTTACTATGAATGAAGATCAAAAGTGATTTAGACGTCTCCGGCTCATTTGAGTGAAGAAGACTCTCAAAGATCGTACGTCCATTTGGGAGACTATTTTCAATAAAACATGAAAAAGACATACTAGAGATATGTATAAGTAATTATAATAAGGGATGAAAACCAAAATCAAAAGAGATTTAGACGTCTCCGGCTCATTTCGAAGGTCGTTTGGTAAAAAACCGTCTAACAACTCTCAAAGGTCGTAACTCCTTTTGGGATAATATTTTCAATAAAACATGAAAAACACATACTATAAATATGTATTAGTAATTATAATAAAATATTAAAACCAAAATCAAAAGTGATTTAGACGTCTCCGACTCATTTCGAAGGTCGTTTGGTCGAAAACCGCCTAACGACTCTCAAAGGTCATACGTCCCTTTGGGAGACTATTTTCAATAAAAAAAAAAATGAAAAACACATACTAGATATATATATTAGTAATTATAATAAAATATTAACACCAATGTCAAAAGTGATTTTGACGTCTCCAGCTCAATTTGAAGGCCGTTTGGTCGAAAACCGCATAACGACTCTCAAAGGTTGTACGTCCCTTTGGGAGACTATTTTCAATAAAACATGTTAAAAGCAATCTAGATATATGTATTAGTAATTATAATAAGGGATTAAAACCAAAATCAAAAGTGATTTTGACGTCTCCAGCTCAATTTGAAGTCCGTTTGATCGAAAACCGCATAACGACTCTCAAAGGTTGTATGTTCCTTCGGGATACTATTTTCAATAAAATATGAAAAGGACATACTAGAAATATGTATTAGTAATTATAATAAAGGATTAAAACCAAAATCAAAAGTGATTTAGACGTCTCCGGGTCATTTTGAAGTCCGTTTGATCGAAAACCGCCTAACGACTCTCAAAAGTTATACGTCCCTTTGGGAGAATATTTTCAATAAAATATGAAAAGGACATACTAGAAATATGTATTAGTAATTACAATAAGGGATTAAAACCAAAATTAAAAGTGATTTAGACGTCTCCGGGTCATTTCGAAGGCCGTTTGGTCAAAAACCGCCTAACGACTCTCAAAAGTTATACGTCCCTTTGGGAGAATATTTTCAATAAAACATGAAAAACGCAATCTAGAGATATGTATTAGTAATTATAATAAGGGATTAAAACCAAAATCAAAAGTGATTTAGACATCTCTAGCTCATTTCGAAGGCCGTTTGGTCAAAAACCGCCTAACGACTCTCAAAGGTCGTACGTACATTTGAGAGACTATTTTCAATAAAACATGAAAAAGACAATCTAGAGATATGTATTAGTAATTATAATAAGGGATTAAAACTAAAATCAAAAGTGATTTAGACGTCTCCGACTCATTTCGAAGGTCGGTTGGTCGAAAATCGCCTAACGACTCTCAAAGGTCGTACGTCCCTTTGGGAGACTATTTTCAATAAAACATGAAAACACATACTAGAGATATGTATTAGTAGTATGTATTAGTTAAAATCTTTTACTCGATCCATAATTTCTTTCAATGTCCATAAATCCGGATGTTTGGAAAACATTATTTCTTTCGAACCCCACAATATTCAATTGGTTCTGACTTCAATTTTCCACCATGGAAAAGTAGGATAATTAAGAACTTTGCCATCTTAATTCTGCAATATTAAGCATCCATGATTTCCTATGTTTAGTATTGCTGGAAATTTATTTTTTCCAAATGTAGTGTTTAGCCGGTTTTTGACCAAACGATTACTACATGTCATTTTCATTTTTCTAACTCCTTAAAGTGTACGTGTATGACTGTGATTTATTTTCCAAGCTAGTACTTAACTAAGACAAGTGTTTCTAACATGTTACACTATCTTGACTTAATTTATTAGTAACAAACACTAAATGTATGAGAAAGTAATGAAAGAGCCTCAAACGATTTTAGTAGTAACAAACGATTGATTTTTAAAAAATGACAAATCCTGAATAAACCTAAAACAAATGGGTTTTATTGGTAACTAATCAAGACACTGATCTCCGTCTCGACGTCGCCGGAGTTGTTCAATCTATTTCTCGTCGTGCTTCCATTAGATCGCTGGAGTATTTTGGTTAGGCGGTCCGACTTCATCTAATAGATCGCCCCGCCGCCGATTTGGTACTAGTTCTCCCAACCCTAATATTATTGGGGTTTAGAAACAATTCGCCGGAGTTTTTCAAGGGTTAGATACACTTCTCATGAGTAAATCGGAATTGGCCGGAGTATATCGAAGGTGGCCGGAGTATCAGAGGTCGTCGAAGTATTTCGGAGGTCGTCGGAGTGGTTTCGGAGGTTGCCGAAATTTTTTGGAGGTTGCCGGAATTTTTTGGAGGTCGCCGGAGTTCTTAAATCTGAATATCTATTAAGTTTCTCAACCCTTCTAATTATTGTGTTTTGATTTCTCCAAAAACATAAACACTAAAGATTTGGTATTTCCCCCCAAACAGTATGTTATACTTTCAATTTTGAACCAAAAAAGTTTGAAATTCAAATGAAAATAGAGTAAAAACATTTTACTTTTATTTTTAATTTTTTTTTTCCCAACCAATAGAAAGCTGACAACTCATTAATGAAAAACAATGTATGATACATTTGATGTATGCATACCATTTTCCCTATGCATAACATTAAATGCTTGATTAAGAATTTGCATATAAAAAACTACTTCATGTAGAAGCAATTTAGCATCAGAAGTGAAATAAACAAAGTGTTCCAAACTACAAACTTTCACTTCTTCTCTTGCCTATAAAAAACTACATCATGTAGAAGCAACTACTTTTATTCTTGAGTCTATTTTATTTTTTCTTCCATTCAAATAAATACTATTACCATATACTATAGTTTTTAAATTTAGTACAACAGCAACTTGTACTATGTACTGAATATTCAATAATTATTAATAGGAAAAAAATATCGAAAAGTACTTTCTAAAATCAACTTTTTTACAATTATTATCTTACAAAAGTTTTTAGTAAAATAACCACATTTTATGAGGTTTAGACTTTTAAATCACTACCTTATACCACTTTCCGATCAAATTTTGGGTACAAAATGACCGTTTCACCCTAGGCAATCAAGTACAGGGGTAAAATGGTCATATTTATGAAATTTAGGACAGAAAGTGGTTTGAGGTGGTATTTAAAAGTTGAAAACCCCATACAAGATATTCCCTCCCCGTCCGGAATAAACAGTTAAATTGTTGTTTTTGCACTAGATCGATCAAAATTAAGACAAGGAAAAGAGAGTATTGCTTTCCACAATTGCTCTTATAAATGGGAGGAGAGAAAGAGAGAGAGAGAGAGAGAGAGAGAGAGAGAGAGAGAGAGAGGAGAGAATTCAGGGAAATGGGGCCAGTTTAGGGGAATAATGGGAAAAGGATATTGAATCAACTTGATTTACAAATAGTGTGTACATTTATTACAGTAATGTAACTGTTTATCTGGGATGCAAGGAATAGTATTTTAAAGAAAAAATTTATAAGGTGGTTATTACAAAAAAAAAAAAAGAGTTTATAAGGTGGTTTTCGACATTTTACCTTATTAATATTGAGAAAACTCCAAAATAGTTATGAGTTGAAAAAGTGGAACAATGATGAATGATAAGTAATAACAAGCAACTAATAAAAAGTAGGAAAACTAACAAAATAAGCTGTAATAAGCCCAAGATAGATGACAGTTTGCATGCGAACGTGGACGTATGACAAAACAAGGATCTCTCTCTCTCTCTCTCTCTCTCTCTCTCTCTCTCTCTCTCCCCGTTCACTACTACTTCCTTGAAACTCTCTCCGTTCACTACTACTTCCATGAAAATAATTAATTTGTTTACAATATTCAGAGCTACAACTTGTCTGAGAATAATAGAAGGGTCGATCGGAGGGTCAAGATGCGACTTTGATGATGAATATGTTAGCATGCAAAACAATTCAATGACCTATGCATTGTTTTAGTATTAGTTTTTGGGTTGTTTTTATTAGTGATGAAATAGTGTCTCTTGTTAGAAGCATGGTAGGAGACTAGTAGTCGAAACAAGCAAGATCTTCTATTCTTTTCCCTCAACCTTATATACGTCGAAGATTGACGATTAACGTCTAAACTACAAGATATATGCAATTGAAAAGTTCGGTAAATCTGAGATAGTGGACTGATGGAAATGCAGTAACTCAATATATGATAGGGAGGAAATTAATCTACATACTTCCGACCTATAGGCATTTTTTTCATTCAAATTGTAGCCGAAATTTCGTAAAAATACTGCACATACAGTTCAGATACATTACATGTTAAAATAAACAAATGAAAACCTTAAAAAAAAAGTGTTGTATATATTTATCCCAATCTGTAATATGAAAGTTGTGTTTGTATATAGTTCGGATCGAATTACATTTGTTGTGAATGGTTCGGATTGGGTTATATTTGTTGTTTTTCTGTCATGTGCCATATTTGATTGATTTCTTTGGCACGGAAGTTGTAATACTATAATCATAATTTCATTCTTAGAATATAAAACTAATGAAGGTGATTAATAATTTTTAAACAAGTGAGTCATCTATCAACATCAGAAAAATTTGACAACATAACAAAGCTTCTAAGAGAAAGCAAATTGTCATGTTTCTTGATTATAATGGTACTCTCTCTCCTATTGTCTGAATCTTGATCAAGCTTTCATGTCTCATGAGGTTGGTTTTTCTATTACATCTTTAATTATAGTGAAAATTATTACCTACATAAATGGGCTTATGATTTTACTTTGTTCTATTGATCAGATGAGAGCAGTGTTGAAAGTTGTCACAAAATATTTTCCTACAATTATGTTAGTGGCATGTGCAAGGTTAAGGTATATTTCTACAGATTACATCAAGCATTTTCAAATTATTGACATGTACTCAAATTGATAGTTGTAATGATAACTGATTATTTAATTGATTTTTATTAATCAGGTGAGTGAGTTTTTCAAGTTGAAGGAGCTTTACTATGCGGCTAGCCATGGTATGGACATTGAAGGACCTGCTAATAAAGAGGCATGAAAAAAGAACGCAATTCTCTATATTTTTGTCCATAATTTTGAAGATAACATTTTATCACAATATTCTCTTCAAAGTTTGACGATGATCCTATTTTCAACTTTCAAATATGCTAATCCTATAGCCTGAAAGGGTCTGTCGGAGGATCAAGAGGCGACTTTGATAGATGATGAATTTATTAGCATGCAGAAACAATTTATTAGTGACCTAGACATTGTTTTATTATTAGTTTCTTGAATTGTTTGTAAAAATATTATCTATAGTAATGAAATTGTGCCGCTGGATAGAAGCATGGTGACATAGTCAAAACCAAACAATGACATCTTATACTCCTCTCCCTACCTTGTCATTGGATATTTATTTCAATCGAAAAGTACATTGAATCTGAGATATATAGTGGAATTCTGAATATGCGATGACTCAGTAATTGTCATGGAGGATATTTACTTGCATATTTTCGATCTATAGGTATTTTCTTCATTTAAATTGTAGTCAAAATAACATATATTGCACATATGTTGCATATATATTGCAAGTTAAAATAAACATATGAAAAACTTAAAAAAAAAAAAAAAAAAAAAAAGGTATTGTATATTGTAGTTGTACAAATCTGTGACATGAAAGTTGTTTTGCATATAGTTTAGATCTGGTTATATTTGTAAATACTCATGTTTATAAGTTATTAGATTGGATGTGATTTCTCATTAAATATTAAGGTGTCTATTATCTAGTACATACTTCTGGATCTAATTTGTTTTAAATATTGAGGATAATAATTAATTGCTTGTCTAAGAATGTTACGATTTGGAGGAACAGGCGGATCAAGGGTCTCTCAAGTGGAGTCAATGTCATCTACTTGAGAATTTATTTATTTTTTTGGGACTTTTTATGGGCTACATAGTGAGAAAAACAATTTAAACATAGTGACAGACATATCTAGAGATAAGGGAAGCCACTTGGAAAAGTACATGGCTCCGCCATTGTTTGAAAGATTAGGAAACAAACTTAATGACATTGATAGGGATGAATAAATAAAGGACCTAAGTATTATTTCTATAATAGTTTTAGGGTTTAATTTTACTAATATCGATACTAGTCATGATGTGGCATAGGTTTAAGGCTTATTTGGCGACATAGTCAAAAACAAGTTATACTACCACATCTATCATCATGCATCACGCAACCTTCTATTTCCCTCCCCCAGTTATACTCCTCGTGTGTTATATGAGGATATTTATAGTTTATACTACATTTTCCTTAGATACGTCTTTAGTCAAAATAAAGTTATTCTAATATAGTAGACTGGTAGATATGCAATGACCCATTAACAAAGGGGTGCGGGATTAGCATACTTCCACTTTATATTTACTTTTTCCACTCCAAATGTAGTTGGAATTGTTCTCCATTGACAATAACATGTGAGTTCGAATAATACAAACCTTCGCTCCCTCTCTTTTAACACTAGTACTACAAAAACGCTATTTGATTCCCCAGGCTTGAAAATTTTTGGTTTTAGATACAACATGGAAAAATCAATGTGGAGAATTGACTGCCATACTTTTCAATGTCTCATTTTGTCACGCTTTTAGTGCAAAAAAAAATTTCAAGCTTTTTTATGCAAGGAATTTTTAATTTCTCTACGCTATATGTCATATTTTAAATGATATTTCCGTTTACTTCAAAGGTGGGAAATAATTTATCACACTCAGACAATACTATTTTTTAGTTGTTATCACAATTTCCTTACAAAATCTCAATAGAAAATACTACACAATGAGCCACTAATCTTGAACTTCTCCATCAACCACTCAGTCAAGTTTTGATCCTTGGCGTACTAAAGTTTTTATCTCACTAGATTCCATTGATGGATTGACATCCTACTTAATCTAAAAGGAAACAAGTCCACAAATACGGAAAAAAATTCCAAATAAATGTACAAAGTAAAAGACACTTGTAGCAACCAACAAACATAAGCAAATGTAAGACACGTACAAAAGCACCACATTAACTTGTGGACACACACAAACTCTTAGGGGATAGCTCAGCTAGTGAGACCTTAAAAAGTATTTTAAAGGTCCTAAGATTGAGTCTTCTTAGAACCATTGAAGATTTTCTTGATCATTATTAACTTCAGGGTCCATGAGATTAGTTAAAAAATGCTAAAAAAATACAACTGCACCATATCAACTTCAGGGGCCGAGTGTCCTAAAAACTTTCTCTCTCTCAAAACAAAAACTGAGAGTTTTCTCTCTTAATGAGAGTTCAAGCTGGTTGCTTTAGTTTTAGCCAACTACCTCAAAACTCGTCTTTACTGCCCTTCCCCCTTCTTTAAATTTGCTTACCTACCTTTACCTTACTTCTTTATAATCCTGTCTTTTCCTTTCCCTTTCAAGTTTCTTCTGTCCTTTTCTTCTCTTTTTACAGATTTCTCTCAAAAATGGCAATGGCCAATTATCCTATTCTTGACAAAGGAGTCCCTAGGAGAAGGGGGCCACAATTTATCCCTCCAACTACAGCAGTTGATATTGATCACAACATTGTTGAGTTAGCTGTACTGGGTAGATTTGTGGACTCCAGAAAAATCAAGCTCAAAGTGGTCCAAAAAGCCGTGGAAAATTGTTGGCGTTCTAATGAGCCAATTGTTGTGAGAAAAAAGGGTCGTGTTTACTACTTTCTTTGTAGTAATTCTCAAGAATGTGACAAGCTCTTAGATCTACAAGTGGTTAGTATAGATGGTGCCATGATGGTTTTCCATCGATGGTTCCCTGGAATTGTCTCTAGGCGAATTCGTGCGTGTGAAATTGCTCTTTAGGTAAGGCTTGAAGACATCCCACTTTTGACACACCTAATACTGCAGCCGCTATCGCGGCTCGAATTGGGGTAGTTCGTCAAGTTGAGTATATAGAGCCAACTGTTTATTCTCGTCCTTATATAAGGGTTAAACTCCAGATCAATCTCAATGACCCTCTTCTATCAGGGTGTTACTTCCATCAACAAGAGGAACATGTTACTTGGGTTTCTTTTAAATACGAGAAGGTTTTTCAGTTCTGTAAACGATGTGGCCGTATTGGACGTACTATCAACCACTATCATCTATCGCCTTCTCAGGCCAATGTTTTGGTCGAACCACGCATAACACCATTGGTGCTCGGTGGTCTGCGCATTATTTATGCGTTGGGCGAAGCAGCGCAGTACACTAATTCACTACGTGGTTTCAAGCGTCAAGCCAAATACTTAACAACTATTGCTAAGTTTCATGCAGAGGTGCATGAAGAAAGTAGTGATTCTGATTATGATTTACTTGATGACGATGATAAAGATAATGATACAGATCAAGATGATGATGACTCCTCTGATGATGATGGGCCAGATTTTTGTCGTCGGGATTTTGTTAGAAGAAAAGTTGAAGCGAGTGCAAGTAATGCACCTCAAAGTCGCCAATCTCACCAGTCTGGCAAACCCAGACCACCACCTCCACCACTGCCACAAGCTCCACAACATGCTCCACCGCACCAGCATGTGTCCAGAACTTCGGTATGCTCGCCTCTGCTGGGTTTTGGCCCACCAAATCTTATTCCCCAAGGTACCCTTCAATTTCCTGCAGTCTTTGTTCCAAATAATTTGCATGCTACAGGGTCTAATACAAGAGGGTATAATCGTCATCTGAGAGATGGGAATTTATTATCTCCAACAACACCTCTTAATGCTGCATTTAGTCTTAGTGTTGAGTCACTAGAACTATTAGATGGAAATAGTCTCCCACCTGCCAACCCTACTACTAGCCCAACTGACGTGGCTTCCCAATATCCCCAACAACAGAGGGATATTTTAATGACACCAAGTCTGCAGAGGTATAATTGTTCTCCGCCTCCACTTCGAGTTCATCTATCAAGTTTCACATTTACTGCTCCTGACTTTGACTTAGATGATACACATGTGGCCCACATGTCTACACAAAATGACGAGGAGATTTTTAAGGGGCTGCCAACAATTCCCTTGTCTTAACCTCATTCCAATTTATGTGTTGAGTCTGATAATTATTTTGGAAAGAAGGTAACACTAGCCCAGTCCTCTCTGGACCCATGTGCACTCCTTTATTTGGAGAACATATTAATAGCTCATCATCCAATTCTACTGCCTACAATATGGATAATTTCAATATTGGGCTAGGTTTTGACTCCCATGAGTCTTTGGTCTCTGATGACTCCTTTTATCATGATCCAAATATGACTGCACAGGCCATGCAACAAATAGAAGACTTATTCTCAAGCAGGTTCCGTATATCTGCTCCTCCGATTCTTGATCCTTTTAATCCAGTCCAAGACAGAAACCCATTTATCTTTCATATGCGTGCTTCATCAGCTGATCTCTCTTCAATGGGCTTCTCGTCTTCTGAATCTGGGTCTCCCATGGATGAAAGCCAGCCTGAATCTGGTCTTCTCTCAGCATCTCCCACTTCTCCGCCCTTTATCCTAGTATCACCGCCTTCGTCTTACACTTCTGTTGGTAGTAATGAAGACTTTAGGGAACTTCACCCTCCCATTCCGGTTATACCACCAGTGTTTATTCCATGGGGTAATGTCAATGTCCAAGACAGTGATTCCTCTACTGCATCGAAGATTATCTCTGAAACTCAATCGGATGGTCCACCCTATCCTCGCAAGCGACAATCTCCTGACTCCAAGTTTCCAACCCACAAAGAACGTGAAAAGAGGAAAGCAGCTCAAAGGAAGTTCTCCTTTCTAGTTCATGGATGGCTGTTTTGGCAAAGGTAAACGATGCACAACTAATGATAATTTGGGTACCATTCAGAATTTTTATTCACAAGGAACTGACTCTGCAGAAGTTAACTCCTATGAAGTGATCGGAGCAGTTCAACCTCCCCCAAAAAAGAAAATACATTTGGCTAGGCTGTTTTCGTCTCTCTCCAAGTTCTTTCCTCCTCGTCAGATAATAAACCTCTCTCTGGCTGCTGATACTGCTTCTGAAGATGTTGGGTTATGGGTGGCTGACCCCATACAGCCCCCCAACTCTGTATGAAGGCACTTTCCTGGAGCTGTAGGGGCTCGGGAAATATGAACTCCCCTACTATCCCTTATCTAGTTCATTTAGTCCACTCAACATCACCTCAACTTGTGTTATTATAGGAAACTAAAGTTCCCACCACTTCCCTTTCAAGTATGGCTAACAGACTTAATTTTCCCTTGTATTAATGCAAATGGTAGTAGTTGTGGTTTAGCTATTTTTTGGGACTCATCCATATCCCTGGATGTAGTGTTTAAGTGTTTCAACTTTGTACTTTGTAAAATAGTTGATATTACTTTCAATTAATGATGGATGATATTATTGTATGGTGAACCGGATCACGCTTGTAGAGAGATCATTTGGCAACAACTTACCCCTCACCTTCAACAATGCCAATATAAAATTGTTATCCTTGGAGACTTTAACCAAGTCAAGTTTCAAGGAGATAAACTTGGTGGCTCCTTGTCAATCCCAGGCTGGGATCTTTTTCGGGGATGAAGATTACAAATGCAATTAGTGGAAATTGCCTTTCATGGGCCTAAATATACATGCACAAATAACAGAGATCCGCCTTTTGCTATTTGGGAGCGTCTTGATCATGCCTACTCCAATGTTCCATGGCTGGATTTCTTTCATAATGCTCAGCTCACTCATTTTCCAATTTTTACTTCGAATCATACGCCAATTTTACTTGATACTCAACCTTTTAATCATCATCGAAAACAGCCATATAAGGTTGAAAATTGGTGTCTCTATCACCAGAAAATTGTTAATCTCACCCATGACGATTGGGTTTCTTCTCCACCAGGGTCTCCTATATATGTTTCAAATTTCTAGAAAATTATCCGCCTCAAATCCAAATTAATGCAATGGTGTCTCCAAACAAAACACACACAAAATGAGGTATGTGATCAAATTCAAGGAGACGTTTTGGACTCACAAATGGATATTCACGATTCGCATTCCATCATTGAGGCAAACACCATTCGACAGCAAGCTTACTCCAGATTAATTGATAAACTCTTATATTGGAAGCAGCGGGCAAAGATTCAATGGGATGCGTCCACAAAATTTTTCTTCCGCCGCACTCTTAAGAGAGCTAAGCTTAATCACATTTGTTATATTAAAGATGGTCAAGATTTGGTAGCTCAAACTCCTATTAATATTTCTCTGGCTTTCAACAAATATTTGGAGATATCTACAAAGTTGATCAACCTTCGTTTCCAAGTAGTGATATTGCAACTGTTCTTGCTACTTTTCCACCACCAGTATCCCCTATGGATCTTCAGGTAATGGACCAACCTTTTTCACCACAAGGTATTAAGGATGCTCTTTTTGATATGAGTCCAGACAAATAACCAAGGCCCGATGACTATCCAGTAGAGTTTTTTCAAAAGAATTGGGACATTGTTGGTACCCATTTTACTCAAGAAGTCCTGCATTTTTTCCATAATGGATACATGCTTATAGAATGGAATAGAACCTTCATTACTCTCCTGCCGAAAGTGCATCATCCGGAGAGCGCTACCCAATATAGACCAATAGGGCATTGCAATGTTGTGTATAAATGCATCTCCAAATGTTTAGTCTGAAGATTGAAGCCGTTTATGTGCAGATTGGTAGGGTCCTATCAAAATGCCTTTGTCCCGGGCTGCTCTTTGGGTTGTCTTATTGCACATGAACTCACGCACATCAAACGGAAATCTTCGGGTACGGATCATCTCTTAGCCCTCAAAATCGACATGAATAAAGCATATGATCGAGTTTCTTGGCAATTTGTCAACCAACTACTACTTCATTTGGGGTTTCCAGCTAGATGGATCCAATGGGTTATGCAATGTCTTACGACGGTCTCGTACTCTATCCTTCTTAATGGTGAGCTTTCTCCTGCTTTCCAACCACGTTGTGGTCTCAGACAAGGTGACCCGATTTCACCTTATCTCTTCATTCTGTGTATGGAAGCACTTTCCCATCAATTGATTAACTTGCAACAACAACAACTAGTCTGTGGCATCAAGGTTAGTTGCACCGCTTCACCAATTTCTCATTTATTTTTTGCTGACGACTCAGTGTTTTTATTAAAGCCAATCAGGACTCCTGTCTCCAACTCTGCCACACTTTAGACCAATTTTCTCGTGCTTCTGGACAGATTATCAATGCGCATAAATCTTTTGTGTTATTTAATCCTAATGTCACTCCAGAAGGAAAGGAAAGCATGCGTGAGATGCTAGGTGTCCCTGCAACGGATAATTTTGGTGTTTATCTAGGTACACCCTGTGGTTTTTGGTCAAGGGAAAGCGACTTCTTTTCGCTTGCTAATTGAAAAAATTCAGCGCATGCTTACAGCATGGGAAAATATTCTACTCTCTCCTGCAGCTAGGCTGGTTTTTATCAAGTCTATCTTGCTTGCATTGGGACTACATGTGCTTATGATTTCTTGATCCCGGCCCCTTGACCACCTGCAAAATCATTGATTCTCATATAGCTCGATTTTGGTGGACTAATTCTCCAGATAGACGGCCAATTTATTGGCGCTCTGGCTCACATCTTGCCAAACCATTAGGCATGGGTGGTCTAGGCATTCGTAAAACTGGCCTTCTCAATACTGATCTGCTAACGAAACAAGCATGGCGTATTTAACATAATCCACAACTGCTACTTTCTAAGATATAACGGGCGAAATACAAAGACTTACCACTTGACTATGTATCTTCACGTACGGAACAATCTTCATGGAGTAGGGGATGGAAAGGAATTACTAGAGCAGCCAGGCAAATTTTACCATCTTGTCGTCGACTCATTGGTAATGGCGCCTCTACAGAGGTACTTCATAGCAGTTGGCATCCTGGACCCCCAATCTCCTCTCTTCGCTTGCCCTCTCAACCGCAATCGTCTCCACCTTTGACAGTTCAAGATTGTATTAACCAAGAACATGGTCAATGGGATGCTTGTAAGATCAGCACTTGGGTCTCTATCAAGGACGCGAAAAGAATTATGGCTAATCCCCTTCTTAATCTTCAACAAGATGATGACTGGACATGGGTTGCCACAATACAGGGTCATTATACAGTTAAAACAGAGTACACTTCTCTTCTACTCCAACAATATCCTCAATTTTGCTCGGAATGGGCTGCTACTTTTTGGAAAAAACTGTGGAAATTGGATGTGTTGCCTAAGTGGAAGGTTTTTCTATGGAAATTACTCAATAATGCTCTAGCTGTGGGCTCTACTTTGCAAAGTTGGAATATACCAGTTCATGACTGCTCCCCTTTTTGTGAAACACATGGAGAAATGTTTGATCATTTATTTTTCCAGTGTTACTTTATCAAACGGTTTTGGCGTGCAGGGCAATTGGGTCTCGATGTTGACACCAATAGTCATCTCCCATTTGATCAATGGATCAAAGACAAAATTTCGTACTTACTTAAAACCAACCTTCATCCACACCCAGGCGCCACATATTTTATGTCTGCCTTGTGGTCTATATGGCTTATGCGCAATAGCATTGTGTTCAAAGGTGCGCTATTTAGCATGGAATTCATGTTGTCAATGGCGTTACAGCTCCTTCATAGCAACAACCTTGCTCGGGATTATCGACAACAATGTATTGCCCCTGCACTCGCCACAGCATCATCTTCGCAACACAATCTTAACCCTACTGTCACTTTGGGTATGAATCCTGTTGCCACTGCTTCAATTCCGATTCAACTAGATGGCTTCTGGCACCCAAAGTCTCTCCATGCTGGGGCAGGCTGGATGGCAGTTTCAATACTAACAAATACTCCACAGCAGGGTGGTGCCTTATTTTTCTTTTCTCAATCAACTCTACAAGCGGAATCTCTAGCTTGTTTGGAAGCTTTAAAATGGGCTCAGCAAAAATATTTTGCTTGCTTGAACATTCACACAACTCCTCTGTCCTTGTGACCATACTGCAAGGAGCTTCAACGCCTGGGTTAGAGGTTCGCAGTATTATCAGAGAAATTTTGCTCTTAGGCAAGTCTTTTTCTCTGTGTTGTATTCACAAAGTTAGTCAATCTAGTGTCAAGGAGGCTCATCAACTTGCTACTAGAGTAAGTAGCTAGACAACATCTTTCTTCTTTTTATTTTTAAGTTACCTGTATTATCCTTTGTCAAAAACAAAAAAAAACTTCAGGGGCCATGTAGAATCAAAAAAGAAAACTTCCACCGTATGAAAAGTAAAAGAAAACAACTGCACCATATCAAATATCCCAACAAATATTCATGCCACCATCTTTGTATTCATAAGTTACAGTAATTTATTTATTGCAAACTAAAATCCCCATAATTGATAACAAGCCAACAAGTTATGCATATATGTATAAAACTAAAGCGTCAGAATTTCTGAATGAACTCATATATGTGATTGGTGATAACATCAGGCGTCTCTTCTTGAAGGAAATGACCAACTCCTTCAAGCACTACAACCTCCTCCAAAAACGGCACGTCTTTCTTCATTCCACCCTTGTGAATGTAATCCTTCACTCTTGGTACATGGTAAGTTAGATCCAAGTCCCCTACAATGAATTTCACTGGTACTTTTACTTGTACCCCTGTCCATGGTGCTGTGATTTCCCAATTTCTACACCAAACCAAATCCACATTCAAGTATTAAAAAAATGAAATAAACATCAGAAGCATGGAAATAACTGTCTTTTCTTGTTTTTCTTGTGTTATGCATGCACTATGCCCACATAATAAGTCTATCCCAAAATCTTATTTGATACAGTCTTACCGTAACTTTTGGTAAGACGACGAGAGTCACTTTTAACAGGGGTCACTGATCATAATAAGTGACCCTTATTATAATCTACATTTCTAAATAGTCACCCTATTTTTTTGTGAGTTGGTCTTACACAATAGTACTTGCTCTTTGCTTTAATTAATTAAACAGATCATTTAGATCAAAATTTTTCGAATCATGAATTCTTAAGGGTAAAATTCCTACAACGTACTTTTATCACTAGAGGTTCTTTTACTTGTTTGGAATTCATTGTAGGGGACTTGGATATATAATAGAATAAAGCATCACTAAGGGGTACTTTCATTGAAATGACCCAAAATTAAAGGATATAATAGAAAAACTTTTTTTGCATTTAGTCACAGGCCAAAAAAAAACTGTTGAAATCAAATGAAGTGTTTAATGAGTAGTTTAGGACACTTTCATAGCATTTTTAGATTTCTCTTCCGGCTTAAAGAACCCCCCCATTGTGATTTTGTGAATATAACTCACTAACTCGAACATAAACAACCGAATTAAATTGAACTACGTAAACTGAATTTAAAGTAAAATTAAGTTGAGTAGAACAAAGCCTATGCCGGACATTAAATAAAATAAAAAGTAAGTATAACATACAAATTGATTGCACGATAATAGTTGAATCCTCCAGTGAAGCCAGTTTTAGTAAATGTATCACAGTAGTAAGCAATGTCCTCTTCAGTCAACCAGCTTGGGTAAGATGTTAAGTCCTTGAACCACTCCCCTTTCGGCAGCGACAACGGACCTGGGGTGCGGTATGGTAATATTTTCCTTAGTAGTTTATCCGCACCACCAACTTCTTCAATTTCAGCTTCCATTTCTCCGGGTACCTTCATAACAAGTAACAACAATTTAATTAGCCAGCCATTTGGTTAGTTTACCAAAAATGAATCATATAGTTCTCCTTCCATCAAAATTAGACTAACCAAGCCAACTACGTATCATAACTAGATACACAGAAATAAGTGCAAGTCTTGTGTGAGACCAACACATAAAATAGTGGGGTCACTATTTAGAAACGTAAGGGTTATCCCTTTACTTCACTAAAAGGTGACATTCGTCTCACCAAAAGTTACATTATAACCATCTTATTTATACAACCTTTTGTGCAGAACTAACTTTTACGATTTATAAAGATGTTTTATCATCAATTAAATATTGGAAAATTTCAATGGGCATACCAATGCAGAAAACAGAATATGGTTACTCCAATTTGGGTCATGTTCTTTTTCACAAAATTGTATTGAATGATCTCATCATCGAGAATTTGTGTGCCTCCCTCCTAGTTGATGTACTTGTTCGATGGGTTATGCCGTTATTGGGATATAATGATTAATGTTGGTGTTATTTCAGCCATTTTGGTTGGTTGTGGTGGTGATTTGAGTGACTTGGGTTGATCAGTGGGATTTTACTACTCTGCATCCCAAATTTATCTTTGCATTGGACTTGTCACGATCTCCAATAATACATTACTTTGACCATGAATATTTATGATTTCATGAATATAAAACTTATAATAAGATGATATTTTAAAAATAATATTTATAATGAATCTAGCAGTACTATTTTCACATGGTAAAATTTTGTACTTTTTTACATATAAGTGATCAAAATTCACAAACTTTAATCTTAAAAAGATCAATGTAAAGATAAACTTAGGACAGAAGGAGTAGGTTAGATAAGAGTAAATGGCAAAGGGAATTCAAAAGACATGCACAAAACTCAAAAGTAACTAAGTGTAAACACTATACATTATTGGACAAAACAAAAAAAATTCAATGCAAGTACTCACGTTTACGAGGAGACATCAGATAGTATGGGGGAGAAAAAAATGTGTTTAAGATATCTTTGCATTCACACACACCTCATAAAAAAATAGAACTTTGCATTCACATACACCTCATAAAAATAGATTTTCGCATTCACACACACATCATTAGTTATTAAATTAGATCTTTGCATTGGCACACAAAAAGAAATAAAAAAACATGTTTATATCATCACTACTAGTACAAAAACAAGATATTACGGCTATGTTTGACAAAATTAGTTATAGTTATAACTGTTAAATGTATAAAAAGGAAAGAAATGTGTCAAAAACTGCTACAAATTGCTACTAATAAACTAGTTGTAGCTGTAGCTGCAGGTAAAATCTTGCAGGAATAGCTTTCATAAAATTAGTTATAGGTAGCTGTAGCTGCAGATTGAAAATCATATGACAAACTATTTAGGCTATGTTTGGCAAATTAGTGTAGCTGTAGTTGTCAAGTGTTATTAAAGGAAATATATTAGTAGAAAACTGCTAAAACTGATACCAAAGGCTAATAAACTAGCTGTAGCTGTAGCTGCAGCTGCAGATGGAAGCTTGCAGGGATAGCTTTCAAAAAATTAGCTGTAGTTGTAACTTCAGATAAAAAATCTAATGACAAACTGTTTGGTAGCAGAGACTAAAAAACACTAGCTGCAAGCTTCAAGCTGTAGCTTTTGTTTAAAAGCTAGCTGTTTGTGCCAAACATAGCCTTAGTAGCAGAGAATAAAAATACTAGCTGCAAGCTTTAAGCTCTAACTTTTATTGAAAAGCTAGCTTTTCGTGCTAAATATAGCCTACGACGACTAAACTACTACGGCTATATAGAAAATCGTAGTAATTAAGAGGCGGTAACAATTTTGTGATTAATTAAGTAGTATATATAGATGCCTAAGTTAATCTATTATGTAAAATATAAAAGGGTTAGCCATATTGTGGGAAAGATTTTTCACACCCTTTCCCTTCCCTTTCAATTAAGAATCCGACCCACTAAACTTTTTGGTTGGGCCATAAGATTCATAGGACAGTCATCGAAAAAGAACTATCCTTATCTGATCTGATATTGCCATTGAATCGACAAGAATCCGAGGCAAATGCGTACAAAATTACAAAGATTCGTAGCATTATACTCGAATACCGTTATTCTAGGACGTCCAATTATTTAAAATAGGAAAATGTTTTGTTGATACAGTGGGTTGGCAACCCACTAGAATATTGTGCCTATATCTCTCTTATTTAATTAGGACTTTTTGAAAATAGAGAAGAGAGATGGTGAGATATAGAAGTATGTGGATAGATGTATCATTCTCCTTTAAAATATATTAAACCATCCGTTCGATTTAATCTAAACTAAACTAATTCGAAAAACGAAAATGCAAGACATTGATTGGTAAAGTTGTCAGAGCTATTGTCAATTGTCATTGACTTAAAATCCAAAACAAACTCACATTAATCATTTTTGTGCCTCGTTTGCCATCAACTTAGTAAAATCCTAACACAATAATAAACAAGTACCCATTTCGTTCTCTATTTTTCTTTCATTCGATTTACTCAAATCTTCAAAACGACATGATGGTCAATTTGGTTATAAATAATTATCCGTAAACATTATAAATAAATAGTATTTTTACAAATATAATTAAATATTTTCTCTGTTTCAAATTGAACTTTTTGCTTAATTTTTAAAGTTAAAATTCATAAAATTTGACAATTGATTTGTAAAGAATATATGAAGATTTACAAGATTAAAATTTAATTATTTTATTCATTTTTAATTATATTTTTAGAAAATCAACTTTTTATAACTTAAGTATCTATTTGATTAAATTTATTGAAGGTTAAAGTGTTGTCTTGTAGACTGTGCAAAGTCAAGCAGAAAACTCAATTTGGAACTATAAATCTAGGTATAGTACTTTACTTTGTAAATCAAAAATTGGTATGGATATCCTAGCACTAGAAATCTTGTCAAAAAACTAATTACTAAAAAAATAAATCACAATAACAAACCTGAAATCGGCAGATATAATAGACATCACCATACCCACCGCGTAGAGCATCCATAGGCTTTATCTTAGGATTACGAGGCGAAAACGGAACACTCATATTCACCAAAGCCTTAACACGGTCAGGCCGTATTAAGCATAACCACCAAGCAATAACAGCGCCCCAATCATGGCCCACAACAAACACTTGTTGGGCCCCCAATTCATCCATAAGCGCCACAAGATCACCCACCACGTGGCAGTACGTGTACTTACACGCGTCCTTCGGTGCGTCAGTACCGCCGTAGCCCCGCATGTCCGGGGCCACGGCACGGTATCCGAGGTCCGCTAAGGCGACGATCTGGTGGCGCCACGAGTACCATAGTTCGGGAAAGCCGTGGATGAAGATAACAACTGGACCTTCACCTTTTTCTGCTACGTGCATGTTTATGCCGTTGATTGGGATTGTTCGGTGTTTTATGCCGGTTTTTGGACATGTTGTTGTTTCGGCCATTTTTGTGGGTTTTGGTTGTGGTTCTTGGGTTAATAAGGAGGGTGAGGAAGAAGGGTGATGGTGGGGTTTTGTAAACTTGGATAAAGCTAAACGGCAAAAGGAGATCATTAAGAGACACATACACGTTCAAGATTATTGCATTCCCAAAATTAAATATATTAAATGCACGTTTAAGATCTTTGCATTCCCCCAAAACCAAATTTTGGCACGTTTCAGATTAGTTTATTTTAAAATAATTAACTTTTCACCGTAAGTTTTAAGATTTTAATTTTGGGTATGTTTGGCCTACCTAGTTATTTTGATACTTAACCAGAAAAGTCTGATAATAAATAACTAAATTTTAGTTGAATAATTTATAAAATGGTAACAAATTAGCAGATTTGTTAGTTATAAAGTTAGAATATGATAATAAATCAGTAGATTATTGATTACACCTAAAAAAATTATAAAATGGTAACAAATTAGTATCTTTGTTAGCTTTATAATTTAAAGCTCATATACATAACATTCAGATTTTAATTATGTTTGGAATTAAAAGTTTGAAAAAAGTTTGATAAACATTTTGGTAGGAAAATGAAAGCAGTAGCCACAATATAAAAGTTGTACGTGAATGGAAAGAACTCTCACTTTTAATAACTTAATAGTTGAGGAATCAAGGCTTAAATTGCCCACAATTCTGAAAGTAAAGGTTTATAACCGACTTTCTTGTTTTATCAAAAAAATAAGAAAATAAAAAGATAAAATATCAAAATCTTAATTAGAACTGTAGAACTAAGATAGAAATGAATGAAATGTACACTAAAAAAAAAGATAGAAATGAAATGAAAAACAAAAGGCACCGAAGCGAAATGACGACCCTTTTTGTTATCTCTAAGAGATTTTTTGTCGGTGTTGTTGAAATGTGTAGGTCAGGCCATGATGGTGTAGTAACGTAGTTATAGTTGTAGAGAATGGGGGGTGGGGCATCTGGCATTATTTATTGATCATTGGAAGTAAAGCTATGGATCTCATTCCTTCTTCTAACAAATGAAGAATAGTCTTAGATGCTTTAGCTACTGGAGATTCCATGTGTAAGTAGTTGTCCAAAGTACAATGTTTAGAGTATTTTAATAAGTTTCATAATCTGAGTTGATAATCTTATTTATGAATCATATGATGTATATAGATGATTAGTTTATTATGTCATGTATTAGACATAACTAGATATATACATGTGCGATGCACGAGCTAATTATTATTATTATTATTATTATTAAAGCTGTTTATTGAATTATCCTTGTCAAAATAGTGATTAAAAACTTAGCAAAAATTTAAAATGCACAAACGATATTGTTAAGGATAAATTAACAAATAATATACATAAATAGTAAATGAAGAAACAGAAAGGAGACTCTCAAAAAACACCCTAGCCTCCTTTTCTATCTCAATACCTTAAAATTCGATAGGGTATAAAATTGGAGTTGTCGTTGGTCATCTACCAGCGATAAGCCCCTCTTTCTAGTTGTTTTTTCCTTTCTTCCATTGTTATTTAGGTTTTTGTTTGAGTAGATCAATAAAATTCACTCCATTGTGAGGTTTTAATCGCTCCTTTTGGTGAGATTTCGATCAAATCAATTGTGAGGTAAATTTGACTCCTTTTGTGAGGTTAATTTTGACTCCTTTTTGTGAGGATTATCTCTTCATCTTTGGAGGGATCTTTGCTAGTTTCTGGTTTATGGAGTTCGGTGGGGTGTCCTCTCCTTAGAGGTTTTTCTTCTTGGCTACAGGACATCTCAGTCTCTATCTTAATGGTTCGGAATTGAAGGTAGAACGTGAAGTTGATAGTCTGCGACTTCGGTTCGTTTGTACGAGTATACTGCGAATCTTATTCTTCAAGAGGCAGTCTATAATATCAGAGTGGTGCATTCATCAAGGCTATGGCAGGGTCTTCCGCAAAGAGGCTGTGATATGAAAAATAGCGATAAAAAGGAAGCCGTTCGGAATTGTCAAATCTCAAGTGCTTGATATTCTTTCTATTAGAATATTTTCTGATGTTTTAGATCCGTTTATTGTTGAATTTGATATCGTTTGTAGATGCCGTATGGCCTATTATTAATGCAATTCCTAATTTTCCCCTCAAAAACCAAAAAAAAAAACAAAAACAAATAATATACAATAATTTCATGGATAGTATTAATTTATAATTGGTGTGCAAGCAGTACAATGCACAAAATACTCATGAACTTATTTGTGATACGTTGGGAGCTAGTTTCGAGAAAATGTGTTCCTAACTTTTCCTATTCTCCTTGCATTTCCCAAAAAAGAAAATTCTGAAAAGTATAGAGAGTATATATCTTGTGATAGTCGATCATTATCAATGTCATCTAATAAATAGTTCACGTAAAACTTATAAAAATATAATAAACCTATATAATTAAAACAAAGAACACCATGAAAAGTCGAAAACTAAAAAATCTAGTATTGAACCTGACTAACTTAATACCAACGTTTTTCAAAAAAAAAAATACTTAAAAGAGATGGGTCAAAAAGACTTCCCATGAAACTGTATATGAAGGACAGGTTGGGTACTTGGTTCAGAACACACATCTTTAATAAATGTTAATATTGCATTGTTATTGTTAATATTGTATACAATAGTTTTTTGAGGGGACAAATTAAATGATCATATATATAAAATTTGATAATTTATATTATTATATTTATAGTTCAATATTAAATAAAAAAAAACACACATTTTTCCTTTTTTTCACAAGGAAGGGAAAGAAAATGCAGAAGATCCACGATAATTGCAGCTTGCATGAAATGGACATCTATTCCAATTTCCAACCCTCTAGCTAGAAAGTACTACTCACTTTCGTTCCTTTTTCTTCTTTTCAATTGATTTTTCACAGTTTCAAAGAGATTACTTTGACCATGTATAATTTTAATTCTATATTTATAAAAATTCAAAAATTTTATTACAAAATGAATTCGATAATAGATTTTCTTTTATCAGTGGTCGAAATTTACATATTTTGATCTTAAAAAGCCAAATCCAGACTCCAAAACATGAAAGCTTGCAAACATAAGGGTGAATTTAATAATTTGTCACCTACTTCTGATGATGTACAAGGTTAAATGAACTTGTGTCGAGAAATATTTGTTTATCCACTGAATAGTTTAGCTATATGATGTGTAAAATGGTAATTGGACAGATTTTGATTTCACTTTTAAAGTTGAAAATAATTGTTTGAGTTCTAATGCACAAACTTATTTTGTTTGTCCATATTATCCGGATAGCCTACCCGTTGAATATATAAAGCATTCTCCGACTTGTATGGCCTTATTAGGCCTACTAATAAATCAATGTTTGGGCAACATGTGGGCCTATCCGGCTATCCTTAAGGTCATGTGCGCCTTACCTATGGAATACTGATGAACCATGGGTGAACGGCCTGCTTATTGGCCACATATTTTCCAGCCTTAGTCAAACTTTTGGGCTTAACTTTGCATCGTTATGGGTCTACTTACGAGCGATGTGTATGCTCTCTCTAGTCCATCGTAATGCAATACCTAAGCCCATCCTCCATGGCTCCCAGATGCTAAACACTGCCTCAACGCTCAATTTTTTTTTTTTTGTTTGAAAACACGCTCAAAAAGTACTTAATTAAAGGCAATACTTGAAATTAGAATTGTTCACAGTAAGTTAACCTTACTGAAAATACATTTCAATACGATAATTAAAAAGTTCGGTTTAACTTTTTCCGAATAGTGCCATACTGAATATATCAATTTGCCATACTTTCGGTACAGTTAACTATTAACAGAATGAATTTTACATGTGAAATTTTCAAACTCTACCTGGTCTAAGAAATTAAAACAAAACATTATAAAAGTTCCAATGGGTCTCACTACTCTTGAGGGTACTCAGCTGGATACTCTTAGCGAGTGAAAGCAAACACTTATAGTCCAGAATTCTTGGAAAGAGGATTGAACTGTAAGTCTGTAACCCCGACCAAATTCGGTATGTGAGCATCTACATGGATACGCACATAGATGTAGGCTGTAGCCAAGCATACCCCCGCTCTCTCTATGGATGAGCCTTTATCTCGTCTTAAGAACTTCCAACTCGAATCTAAAATGCAAAAGCAAAGAATTGTTTCGATTGTTAAAATGGTATCGGTCTCTCTAGAACCTTGATTAACATATTGGTCGAGAGGTCAATTCACAAGTTGGGAATGTAATAGCTTGTATCAATTAAGAATGGGAATAAAGGGTCACCTCCAAAAAAAAAAAAAAAGGGGAATAAAGGGTTAGTTGTACAAAATGTACATAGGGTTGAGTCGTGATGATCATTTAAGGCTTTATTTGGTTGGGGTGAAATAGTTTTTCTAGAAAACAATTTTTCGATTTTTCGTTGTTTGGTTTACCATGAGAACGAAATTGGTTTCTAGGGAGAAAATCAAAAAGAAGGAAAAACAGTTTTCCGTTGGTGGGACAATATATCCCCGGAGCATTAATAGTGGATTTGGTCATCGAGTTTAGTTGACGGGACTTCGGGTCATAAAATCAAATTCGCACCTGACTAATTGACTGGCCTCGGTCAAACTTTCGGGCCACTTTCTCAATATTGTTTTTTTCTTCAAAATAAGTAAATTTTTTTACTCTGATATGTGTTTGAGGTGATTTTTTTAATTCACCTTACTTTCCCGAGATCTACGCAATTATGTTAGCGGATTCTATATTTTAGAGAAAAAAAGTTAAGAAATTTGTGTTTCATTGTAACCAAACAACGAAAAATGTGAACGACTATACATTTTACACTGAAAATAATTTTCAACTCAATCAAACAAAACCTTAGTTAGGTAGTTAGTTGTATATGTATCCTGGCTAACAAGTTGGATAAAAACATTTGGAACAACACCTATCTGTATAAAAGAGTCTCTTAGTATATTTCTGCCTGATGATATTGATTTAGGGTGTACGTGTGTTTTTGTCTACTTAACTTACTCAATATCGAGTTCAATTCAATTCTTGACCTCCTTTTTGTTACACATATTATTACTCAATTGAGTTCAGTTACATTCAATTTACTTCAACCCATTAAAAAAGAACACACTCTCACTATAATTAGTTATCGAGAATCGGTTACAATAATATCTAGATGAAACTCTTAAAGTGACAATTTTAAAAAATCCGATAATCATAGAGTACAATATAAATTCTGCATTTTTTTTTAACTACGATTCATTAAAAAGTTTCTACTTTTTTTTTACTACGATTTTTTACTACGATTTACTAAAGGTTTGTGCATCAAAAGGAATTAGTATATCTAAAATGAAAAAAACAATACATAAAATATTTGTCAAGAACCGCCGTTCCTTGTTTTGGACCATTGTGCGATCCTAATCCTTCAAATCTAATCGTCCTTGTACGTTTCCTCCCACAACTGGGGCATCAACTTTCGACCCCATTTATTCAAATTATGAGACGTTTAAACTCAACCACCACTCTCTCTCTCCTGACCCAGCACCTGACTTGACCATCATCTCTCTCATGTTCTGTCTCTCTCTCTTAGCTCTTGCACTTATAATGATAGATCCAACGCAATAACCAAATTTGGAATGAATCCAATCAAATGCATCACAAACGTATTAAAAATTGCATTTACACGGACGTATGTACGTAGTATTGAAGATTGCATTACATGTCTTGTACGCACCGTTACTTACTTGCATTGCTTGCCACTCACCAAACCATGTGGGGCGTGGCCCGTGGGACCGTGAGTTGGTTAGTTCTGAATATATGATCATTGTTTCCACAAAATTGTAAATCTGGAAAGTGTTGCCTATACTTGATTGATTTATTCCTTATCTGAAAAATTAACCCGGATGTGTTCTTTATAATTAAAGTAAATTAAATCTTACTGAACTGAATAGTAATTTGTGAGAGAAAAAGTTGATCACTTTATAAACTAAATACAGTAGTAAGTATTGAGAGAAAAAGTCGATCACTTAACTGAAGTAAACTCCACTAAAATAAACTGAATCAATTAGTCAGCAAGTGAAAATGTTCATACCCAAAATCAAAAGAAAAGCCGAAGTTATGCACTTATGCATTCAAAACTAACACCAATTGCCAATGAGTAGTAAAGGTTATCAACCAACATTACTTTTTCTTTCTGGCCTTTTAGTCACATAAGAAAAGGGTCCCAAAAGTACTTTATCTTAAAGATCACTAATGAAATTACTATAGTAGTCTTTAAGGCACGAAGTGTATCAAATCCAATCTAAAATCAACACACCAATACAACCCCTTTTAAGGAAGCATTTAACTATCAACAACCTATATGAGTACTTGAGTAGGTACACTTGTGCCAACTACCAATTTTTATTTAATGTGACTTTCCCTCCTTTTTTAGCTAGGTAACGTACGGTGCTTAAATGTCTTTGATCTCAGGGTTGACTCAATGCTTCTTGGATACATATGAAAATACATAGATAGATACTCTCCTCTTAAAATATCGAGATAAGATCAAAACAATTTAAGCTCATTTTTCATAAAAAAAATAGCCTATTGAAACTAGGGCTGCACATCGGTTTAAAATCGGGTCGAACCGGAAACCGGAATTCCAGAAAATGAGAACCGGTGTCCTAACCGGTTAGAGTCGGTTAATTAACCAAACCGAACAGCCCGGTTCGGTTTAGAACCGGTTCTAACCGACCATGACCGGTTGCCACTTTTATTTAAATTCTTTTTTGTTTGAAGTTTTTTATCACACCTACTGGGCGCTTAGCCGCTTGTTGCTGCACACTGATGCTAGTTGTCAAGTGTCAACAGACTCAACACTTGCCCATGTCAACTATGTCATGCTCTCAAACTTTAAACGATATAATTAATCAAATCAAAACTATAGAAATAATTAATCAAATCAAAACCATACAAATAATTAATCAAATCGAATTTTAATTCTATGAAAAAGAAGAATTATGAAAGATAGAAAGATACAACACACAGTAGATAGAGAGAGAGGGGGGACTCGCGTATGACATATTTGGTGGAGCGCTGGCAGCGGTTGGAGATGGTGGAGGAAGGGCCGCCGGCAACATCGACGAGAAGCGATGGTGGGTGGTGGTGGTGGTGACTATGGACCAATGTTTTGGTGAGAGAGAGAGAGAGAGAGAATGGAGAAGCAGCATTACTTTGGCCTTTGGGAAAATTAGAACCGTAGGGCAACTAGGCAAATATTAACTTTTTCAAAAAAAAAAATAAATAAAGTAATTCTTCCGGTTCGATCCGGTCATAACCGGTGACCACCAATTTTTGACCGGAAAAAATCGAATGACCGGTCGAGCATAAAACACGAACCGGCGACCGAACCGGAAACCTTGCAATCAGTTTTGACCGGTTCGGTTCGGGAAAAAAAATCGGTTCGGCCCGGAAGATGTGCAGCCCTAATTGAAACTATGAGAGTAGAGTACCAAGAAATTACCGTTGACACGTACGTGGATTAGCCCAAATTATATTAACTGTTACTTTGAGTTGAATAACAACTTAAGCCTAAAAACATGGGCCCATAAGCACCAAAATGTTGTTTCTTAGCTTACAACAAATTAGGAAAATATCTTGTTGTGAGGTCTACTATTAAAAAGCTTTAACTCTTTTATATCCCATATATAGCATAAATTATTTGAGAATACTGTTTTACGGCATGACCGTAACATTGCCATTTCGAAAACGCAATGTCGAACCTACCCCTTGCAATTCCAAAATGCATGTTAAGAGACGGTGAGTCACTTCTCTGGATAAATAAATGAACAATTTACGAAGGACATAATAGGTTGTTTATCATAATTACCACCATTAATTACAATAGTACTGCTAAAGAATTAAGAAATAGACTAAATTTCATGCCCGTGTGATGCATGAGTTTTTATTTATCATGAAATATGATAAATAAAAAAATTAATTATATCAATATATAAAGTTGAATAATAGGAGTAGCAAAAAATAATAATAATCTTTTTATAAAAAAAATCATATTTAACAAAGAAATTACATTTTTAGTGAATTTATAATTTTTTTAGGATAACAAATATAATACTTATGTTACTATTTCTTATTAAAATAAAATAAAATTATTCTTAGTTTCTTTTTAGTCACTCATGCATTTATGGCTATTTATTACTTATTCAATGTTTGGTGAAAACTTAATTTTACATATATATATATATATATATATATATATATATTAATGCATGCGTGAGATCTTGCAGTTAGATTGACAGAAGCTGTTGATTTGTTGAACAGCAAAAATACAAGATGCAACACAATTGGATCTTGCAGTTGGATTAATAGAAGCTGTTGAACAACAAAAGTCCAAGATCCTTACATATTACAATTACAATAAGACATTTTTTTTTTATCAGTACAATAAGACATTTAAAAAAGAAAAAGAAAAAGAAAAAAAAACGAATCACACAACGTGCAGCATGCCGGGCGTGAGTAATACGACGTCGCATTTTCCGCTTCTTAAATGCAGGTCACCGCCTTGGGGACATCACCCTCTCAGTCAAAAAAGTCACTGAGAGGAGCGTGTAGGTAAAGTTACAAAAATGCCCCTCCCTAGAAAAAAAAGGAAAAAAACGCACTAAACTTAAAGAGACCTTTTGCACAAATTAAAGCTCTTCTTTGTGCACACAATGCAACCAAAAGGAACATTAAAAAAAAAAAAAAAGCTTCTAAAAAGTGTCAAAGTACCCAATAACAAAAATATGGACTATATTTTAGATCAATTTTAAAAAAAAGAAGATAAAGTTACAAAAAACTATCTTTAATCTTCATAAGTCAAAACTAAAAAAAAGGGCAAATTTTGCATAAAGGGTATTTTTATGCAAAAAATTTGCAAATGTGGAAAAGTTAACCAAACTCCTCACCACAAAAAAGACAAACCTTAAAACAGACCAATATTTTAGAATTAAACCTAATTAATCCCCTCCACTTAAAAAAAAAACCCAAAAAAAATAAAAAACTATTTTCCTTTTCTTTTTTTGAAAAAAGGGAAAATTGGTTATGTCACTTTTTTTGATCAAGTGACTAAATAAATAGGCATGGGAGGGGCAGTAATCCCATGCTGCTGGTCCATATTAAGATCCTTAAGACTAATATAAGGAATCTCCAAATCACCCTTTCGTGACGGCGTTAACGTCCCCGCTAATGGGCCTGACGACGGGCGGGTAGTGGTCCGGTAAGGTGTCGTGGACCCACTTAAGCTCTCGGTGATATAAATTGGGCCTGAGATGGACCCACCAACAGGCTTTTCACGGTGGTGAGGGTAGTCTAATGGGCTGGGCCTTTGGTGGTGAGCGGCCCATTTGGATTTGAAGAAAATAACAGCGTTTTTCCACCACCAGCGTCTCTTCTTTGAGTTTTTTGACCCCTTTTTTATGTCGTCTTTTGAAATGGGCTTTTGGAGCTTGAAATGAAGTGCATCTATTGATCTTGTTGTTTCTCTTTTGTGCTTCCTTGCTTCTTCCAATACCTGAAATTTCAAAATCATCAATAAGTTTCAAATTAAATCGTCGACCTAATGTACCCAGTACCTCAATCTTAACGGGCCGATATATAATATATTTACCTGGAAGTAGTCGAATTGAGGATCGAAGCCATAATCACTGAAATGTTGAGGTTCAAGCATGGAAAACACAGGGGTTTTGTTTGACATGGTTGATTTTGGAACTTTTTTTTGTAGGTGTGAAGGTGAAGGAGTGAGATTGAGGAGTATTTGAGTAGAGAGGAGAGTGGTCACTTTTGCAGGAAGGGAAGTGGGGGTGCTTGAGGAGAGAGAGAGAGCGAGAGAGGAGAGAGAGCGAGAGAGGAGAGAGAGTTAATGAGGATGTTGGGGCTCAAGGTATGTAGTTAGATGAGGGAAAAAATAGCGGTAAGAAAAAGAGGTCCAATTATAATGGAAGCTGACTAAAAGTACACATTCTCCTATGGTTTTGCCTACTAATTCGAAGATTAATATTATGGCGTGATACTGGAGACTTAATTATTTAACTAATCTGAGCATTTATGGGCTGGAGTGGGGGTGAAAGACTGAAGACTGGGGACTAAAGAGAGAGAGAGAGTCACCTGCATATCCCGTGAGACAACCATGTGATTGCAATAAAGTAACCCCCAGCCTTTTTTTTATTCTACTGTAATTCTTTTTCTTGCCTCATCAAAAGGAAGGTGGAACTAAGTGTCCGAGTCACATTCCGCTATGTTTGGACTCTCGTGTTTAACATTAAAATTGAACAATCAGCGCAAGCACTGATTCCGTCAACGTATATAGCACCATCAAATAACCAGTATATAGTTTCTAGAAGCCGATAGTTACAATACTAATTTAAATTATATACAAGCCTCAGCCTAGTCTGTAATTGATCTGTATACCATAACTTTTGTTTCATTTTTTGTTTTGATATTCTATAGAGCGCCAAAAGGTGTTGTATAAGACCATCTCACAGTAAAACATTTCAAAGTAACACTTTTAGTTAAAATGTTTAGTATATAAGTAATATTATTTTTTCAAAATGCTATCATTGTCTTACAGTAAAACTGTGTTATATGAGTTTGTGATTAAAGTGATGTACATATACGATGGTGACCTTTGAATAAAAAGTTTATTGATGAAGATTGATTTCTTTATTTTTGGTTAATGGATGATTTTATTTAATGACGAAAACTTGTATAAAATGGTCTTATCATATTTTTTAGTAAATCAAAAGTCACTTTTAGTAATTAAAAAAAAAGGTCATCGTATTGTCGTTTATGATAGGTGATTGCTACTTTTCTAAATAATGACTCTCATTTTATTATAAATTTACCTCACACAAGAATTATTCTTATATTGAGTCAAGTCCCCACCTTCCATCGTGAAGTAATAAAAGTATAAAACTAAGGCCTTAATTTTTTTTTTATATCATTGGAGCAAACTTTCAATTAAAGATGTCTTATAAAAGTATTGGATAATGACTTCCAAGAAAGTAGTGGATAAAATTGACTTCCATGAAAATAGTGGATATTAATGGCAAAGTTTAAAATAAGACTAACTCTTCCGTGAGACCAATTTATAGAAAATTGGGTTTCACCAAAAAAAAAAATAGAAAAATGAGTCATATATTTAGAAATGTAGAGGGTACTTATTATAAACCGTGATCCTTATTTTACTGAAAAGTGACTCTCGTGTCACTGAAAATTACGATAAAACTGTCTTGTAGATATTTTTGTGATTGATGTATATGTTCAACAAATATGAAGATGTTATTACCAATCCATTACAAACAACTTTATTTGTAAATCAACTCAAAGGACACATACACACTAGCATAACAAGATAAATAATGAGACGGTCTTTAAGGTCGCATGGGCGTTATTTGTGGGCATTTGCAAATTTTGCCTCAAGAAATTCACGATAGAAGGCAGCTAGTTTCTCCCTTTCAGGCATATTTTCTTGAATGAGGTTGCATTCAAAGACATCATCAACAAAAGTGGAAAGCTGAGGGAACTCATGCCTTACAAATAACTCCTTATTGATAGCTTCTTGTGCAGCCTGAACTGCGAATATTATGGTTATAGCGACTATGTCAAGAAATCCTACATTGTTGCCTCCAAAGAATTTTTTCTCTCCCTTGATCATAGTGATTGAGTTCTCAAGGACTTTGAGGAGCTCGTATGATTCTTCCATCCCCTTCTCACTCACTTCTCCTCGTTCGAATAATGCATTTCGCAACACCGGTGTGAGCTGATAAATGTCATAAAACACAAATTACATTAAGATCACTATTACAGATTTTATACAGGCCGTCTCGATGATATGAGTTTTTGTGTTTAAGTAAATAAATATATTAAAAAACCCAAATGTGCTATTCCCCTCCCTCTAGCTCCAAGCCACTACGTTTCACATATTAATTATGAGGTTGTTGATGTGGTGCCATTTAAACAACAATACCTCTTTGCAACAAAAAAAAAAAAAAAAAAAACAACAACGATACCTCTACGCGTTGCGAAACTATTGATCTATTCATGAGGAAAATTTAGTCATACCAACTCTTAACATTTATAAAGTAGTAAAATTTCAGTTAGTACTTATTATAACTTTTTTAGGTGGTGACCAAAGTTTTTTCGAAATTCAGTTGCTAGCCCTAAAGCAAATAAAAATGAATCATTAAAAGAATTTGATTTCAATAGAAAATTAGAACCATTTTGAAGCACAATAACAATTATAACCACTAAAATAAATAAAAATAATAGTATATCGTACCTTATCATCAATGAAGCTAGTCCAAAACCGAGCTTGACCTCTTTCATAAGGATCTCTGGGTAAGAGAGGCTCATCATCATGGTCACTCTTCCATGTCTCATCAATGTATTCCATGATCACTGCAGATTCAGCCATTGGTTTTCCATTATGAAGGAGCACAGGGACGTTTTTGTGGACAGGGTTGTATTTAAGAAGCTCCTCACTCTTCTTGTTATGCAACAAGTCTTGCTCTATAAACTCATGTTCCACTCCCTTCATTTTCAACACAATTTCTACTCTTTTACTAAATGGACTTGGCCATGACCCCAATACTTTCACTCCTGCCATCCTTAATCCTAAATCGCGTGTTTTTTTTCTTAATCAAAATTAATTTTCCGCTTACTCAAAAAAATCGCGTGTTTTTTGTAATGGATAAGTGAGTTAAGTCGTCGTACTCGTATTATATAGGGAATGGCTGAAGGACATACATGCATAGATTAATTAAGGGGGTACAAACAAGATTTGTATATTAAATAGCCAACTTGTTAGTCAAGAAAATTAAGAACTTGTAATATATTGAATCGACAACTTGATGAACAAGCTAAGCAATTAAAAAGTGAGAATTCTGTAATTATAATTAGAACAAGAGTGTGTTAGAACAATGGCCAACATATCTCAGCTCTTAGCTCATCACTATGAATCCACAAGATCAGCGTACCTGACGTATGCGATGAGACAACACCCCCTCCCCCTCCCAACAATTGTTTTATTTATTTAAATGTACAGGGAAGTCATTACATTAATCCAAATTAGTTTTTGGTAGTTTGTAACTTTTTTTTTTTTTGGTGGGATGGTAGTTTGTAACTTTGTACTCTGTACTTTCAATTAAGAATCCCAAGTCTCTCATCACAAAGTTTGTTTCTTCAATTTTGACGAGATTATTAGTTTAGTACAAAGGTGGTACAACAAGTCATAATCCTTTAGTTTGGAAATTAGGGATGCACAATTACAAAACTACAACACAATAAACAGATTATATATAAAATATTCACAAATCTTCTATATATGAATAATAAAAATTATTACTCCACAAGTACTACATTTCTTAATGGATATTCGGATCATCTCTTTCGTCAATAGTTCTTGGATGCACTCAAGAGCAGCCTACTAGTGGCTACACTCTAAATAGATTAGGGGTTATTGGGCTATGTGATTATAGGGCCTACACTAAAAAAAAAGCCTACTTTAGAGTTAAAGTAGCCATAAGTGGATCTAAGAATTTGCCCCCTTTATTCAGCTAGTCTTAAAACTAATTTAAATACTAATAAAATAAACTACTAACATAAGATATACTAATAATTGATACTCACTCGTATACTCTAGATCAAAAAAATAATTTGATACTTATTAAAAATGAAGAAAATGATCGTGGATAGAAAACTAGTTGAGATACCAAAAAAAAAAAAAAAAAAAAAGCCCACACACAAATATCTTTCCACCTAGGACTATGAGAGAAAGAATTAAGAAAGATGGCGGAAAAAAACGCTAATGTTCCCAGGTTGATGCGATGTATTTTACCAGTTGATTGGAGATTTGATTATTGGTAAGCCGGTTCGACAAGAAGCTTTTGAAAACACAGTTCACCCAGGTAAATAAGGAATGTTACTTATGTCCAACAACATTGACACCAAATTGCTTTGGTTCTTGGGAGAAAAGAACCATCAGTAGCCGTATGAACCCAAGTTTCCCAAAAGTACCAAACAATCTACTCCACAGACTTTGAGCAACTCCGCACCTCAATAAAACATGCGAATACAGACTCTTTTCTAGTCCAGCATCGCATACAAATATCAGTAAATAAAGCCTGTTAATATCTAGGACTCGTTTACTTGCTTGCAATCAAATGTAATGCAATGCAATCATTTTATTGGGTAGATGTGCGGTGAAAAGTGAAGGAGTGTGAGGAGAGGGAGAGAAAAAGTGGGGTTGATTGCATCATCCAATGTAATCACAATTGCGCTCAACTTTTTCCATGCAGTGATGATTACTTTGGATGGTGTAATCAATCTCACTTTTCTCATCTCCTTCCTTCCCCTCATTCCTTTTCCACCTCACATGTACCCTATAAAATGATTGCATTGCATTGCATTTGAAATTCTATGTTGTGTCTTAGAAGCAAATTGTATTCGTGCATCATACATAACAAACCTTAATTTGGTTGTCAGTGGTCCCAGGAACCAATTTATGAATACCATACCTCATACTAACAATGTCCTCCTTCGGTAGTACAGATTGCTGATAGAAAATCCTGTTCAACGTTTAGGAGCAACAGGGGGCCATAGAGGTAAACTTGTTAAAGGTGATTGCTGGATTCTGAATTTTCTCAATGTAGAAAAGTAACCAAGTTGGAACCATTCCTGCAGGTAAAAGAGCATATTTTTTTCAAGGATATTAACTGGGACACCCTTGCAAGACAGAAGGTACTGTTTGATGATCATCTTTTCAACACAATTATCCAGGTGGTATTTTGTAATATCTACTAAAGTACTCCATACGTTGTAGGCTATGTTTGTGCCTTCAACTGAAGGTGCATTTGACACAAGTTACTTTATGAGCCGCTATATATAGAATCCTGAGGAAGACCATGTTGTTGGAGCTAGTGACTTTGATGACTTATCTGCAAGTGGCAGTGATTCTGGTAGCAGTGGATCTTTCAGCAATGCAGCAGATGAAGAAGTAAGTAAAATAGTCAAAATCATTATATATGTGCTATTAGGTACCATATCGGCATATCCATATATGCATCCAAATTACTCAAATTGGACATCAGCAGTATTTTTTCAAGTGGAGAGTGGCTTCACATTTTTTAACCTGTGTGATTACTGTCAAAATAGGACTGTCTGTCATGACCTGGTTGCAAATGCAGCTTTTGTGCCATTATTGATTTTTCTTATTGTTGTTGTTGTATACGAACCAGGGAGATGAATGTGGTGATTTGGCAGATTTTGGAAGTAGAAACCTTGATGTGAAGTATTCCTTCAGCAATTTTTCATTTAAGGTGAGATTTTCTGGTCTTCCGCAACTATATATAGTACTTATAAAGTTATATATGTGTCTTTAGACAATATTTTGAAAGGAATATGGCATGATTTGTAGTTGTTTTTGCCTCTATCTTGGGCCTTAGTTATACTTTTATACAAATGATTGTCGTCCCATGTTTTTTTGTATTTTCATGAGCAGAATCTGTCAAATCTGGCATTTATCAACTACGACCTGGTTGTGAAGAGTATTCAGGACATACCAGATCAATCTGATCCTTCCACTCAATGACGAGCTTCATAGTTGATTAAGCGCAGAGACAAATTTTTGAAGTCATCAGCTTCTTGCTGTGTTAAGAAGCCTGATTCCTGTTTCATGCTCGAGAAACAAGAGAGTAGCCTTACACATTAGAACTCTTGTAGAGAATAGACTCGGAGCAGTTGGTGCTAAGGATGCAGAAGGCCAGCCCTGCCTGTCCAAGAGCTCTTTCTTTGATTGGGCTTAAGTTGACGGTTGATACTCTTATTCCGCTTCCCATAGGGCACGACCTCTAGTAGTAGGTCTCGAGATGAAGAACTAGTGGGAGCCCTTCCTTGCCATTGAAAAAACTAGAAAGAGAAAAATGAGCTCTTATTCATGTCAGATGCCCCTAGATTGACCCCCCTTTTCCCAATGTTTTAGTCTCCTTGTATTATTAGTATGTTGTAATAGGAAATGGGAACATCTTGGTGCAAGAAAAAATGGATAATTTCCAAATGGACCAAGTATCATATTCCCATCTGTGTACATAAAGTTATGTTCCAATATATGGAAGTTTGCTTAATGCTCAAGAACTATTAAGTTGGTAATTAAGGATGAAAGCTTTTATGTA
The DNA here is from genome assembly GCA_038025085.1 of Tetragonia tetragonoides. Taxonomy (NCBI): domain Eukaryota; kingdom Viridiplantae; phylum Streptophyta; class Magnoliopsida; order Caryophyllales; family Aizoaceae; genus Tetragonia; species Tetragonia tetragonoides. The sequence goes on along the minus strand of CM076152.1, from coordinate 30,172,247 downwards.
TGATATATGGAGAACTATTAGAAAATGTATATGATACCATAGAAATCTAATTAGACAAATAGAAATGAAAATTTAGCTAGCTATCTTGAATTCTTGATGGGAGATGGTTGTTTACATCTCTGGTGATTGCAGCATTAGCTCCTGCTATGTTGCATTACTTGCCATCGTGAGAAGTGCAAGGAAACAGCTCACACATGCGTGCCTTTAGGCGTGCCTAAACACATCATAATACTTTGGATTGCAAGCATAAAAATGGCTCCTTACTTTGGAGAAAATTCAGAGATTGAAGATCTGTGTTGCTGATCTGTCATGTTGTTAGTAACTCAGATGCTGTTGAGTCTTTAGACTATATTTTACTTCAGCTGTGAATGGGTGTTATAGGCCACTTAAATTAGAGCATCAATGAATGGGAAAATATTCAGATGATACCTTGAAGTTTGTCACATTGTCTTGATGGCTGGGAAGAAGACAATATGAAAGTGAGTTGAACACTTTTATGTTGCTTCGATTCGCTACAGCTTGTGCATTGTTGTGTGGCTTTCGAGAAATTCAGAGGGAGCCGCTGTGAACTTGACCCAACTGTAAAGCCGCTGAAATTTGAACTACAAATGCTTGGATTTGTAAGAAAAACATTGCAGTTCTTCTCAAAGGCTTACATTGTTGTATCTCCAGGATTGTTGTAGGTGAACTCTATCTAGAAGGTGACTCTTCCTTCCATTGTCTTGATGGCTGGGAAGAAGACAATATGAAAGTGAGTTGAACACTTTTATGTTGCTTCGATTCACTACAACTTGTGCATTGTTGTGTGGCTTTCGAGAAATTCAGAGGGAGCCGTTGTGAACTTGACCCAACTTTGAAGCTGCTGAAATTTGAACTATAAATGCTTGGATTTGTAAGAAAAACATTGCAGTTCTTCTCAAAGGCTTACATTGTTGTATCTTCAGGATTGTTGTAGGTGAACTCTATCTAGAAGGTGAACAGTTTAACGGTGCTAAATGTTTAAAGTTTTATTTTCTTGAAAAAAAAAAAGAAGTGATTGATTCAATACGAAATAACCCATAATTGGGAGTAAACTGGACTATTAGGTCCTTCACATCATTGTATAAATTCCAACAAAAATAACCAAAATAGTTAAAAAGAACATTTACTCAAAACAATTGGCCCATGCAGGTCTCGAACCTGCGACCTTCGCGTTATTAGCACGACGCTCTAACCAGCTGAGCTAATAGGCCATTAATAGTATACATTTGACTATAAATGTATTAAAGCGTATTTGTGAAAATATCTGACAAAAGAAAAAGACACTACGATCAAATCAACCGCGCATCAGAAGAGTCACCAACAGCTTCCAAAAATGCTGAGACGCATCTCCTCACATCTCTCTCCTTGGAGTCACACCTGCAACAAATCATCACCGCTTCTCATTCAGGTATTTTCTCTCTCCTGTTTGCTCAAATTTTCCTGGGTTTGTTTTCATTTTGATGTCATTTTATTGCTTAATATTTGACACCCATATGTCGAAACACTGATGGGTCACTGAATTGAAATGAAATCATATGAGTGTAGAATTAATGCTTATGATTTGAATAGTGTTAGGCTATTGTTTTATTTGGAGTCACATTATAAAATTAGTTGTTTCTGGGATTTGCTGGATGTCAATTTCTGATTTTAGTGTAAACCATGTTCGGGGTTTGCCCTTTTATTGATTTGATGTTGATCTAAAAATGGAGGTCTGAGCCCAAAAAAGAGGGTGGAGGGGATTTTTTGGGTTGTAATTTTTTTTCTTGGTTTCGAAGTTACAACTGATTTTTCTGAATAGGGGTAAATTTGATAGATTCAACCATGGCTGTGACTGTTTGAAAGGATGTGATTTGGGAGCTAGCCTTATATTAACTACTTGAGGTTTCCGATCAAAAAAAAAAAAAAAAAAAAACTTGAAGTTGAAGCTGGGTGAATGCTTATTTCTCTCTGAATATATAAATGCAGCTCATGGCTACTTCCATTAAGTTTTGGCTTGACTATTTTAGTGGCAATATTGGTTCTCCACTTTGAGGTGAAATTTCCTTAATCAGTCGGATATAAGTGAACGGCCATGGCTCACAGAATAACCACATTCAGGCTGTCTTCAGCGTTATTCGTGTTTCTCAATTCTGTATCAAATATTTTTCTTTATATGAGCCAACTTGATCTTTTTGCTGTTGTTTTTCATGCAGGCTGCTCACTGCTTGAGGAGTTTGGAATTATTCAGTACAGATATTGCAACTCCGGTAAATAGTGACTCTCAAGTTTCGTTGAAACTCTCATCAGTAAACATCTTTTACTACTACTATACTGTTATTGTGGCATATTGCCAGTATAAGATTTAATTGATCTTGCTTGAGTAGGATAGCTTAATTGTAATTAGTATATAGAAAAGAAAAATAAAAAAGAGTACGAGTTCACTGTGGTTTACCCGCAATTTGTGTAGTAGGAATAATTGATGAGAATAAAATTTTGAGCTTACATATGCTTGTTCATACTTGGGTGCAATCATTAGTCTGTATCTTTCTTTGTACATTGTGTCATCTTTCATCCTATCTATGGGGAGCGTCTTTGGTCCATTTATGGACCGTCCAGAAAGCAAAATTCAGCGCGTGACCTTGACTCGCTATTGAAATAGCCGATCATGGTAATCGGGAAAGATTTGGGATTTATTTTTTCATTTTCTTTTGTGAAATGGTGCACAATTTTACATAATGGTGCACAATTTTACATAATGGTGCACCATATACGAAAAAGGTCGACAATTGTATACGATGGTCTACCATATAATTATTTATTAAAAAAAAAGATGGACAATGGAGTATTTACTTTAACAAATGGAGTATCTTGCCTAAGAAATGGAACAAGGACTTTATGATATGGAGTAATTTGTTGAAAACGGTACACAATAAATTAATTATCAAAATGCCGACCACATAGGAACATGGTGCACCGTTTGAACTTGTCTTTGTAATATATGCATATCAAAACTCTCATTTAAAAATTCTCGTGGTATTCTTTATCCATTCTATTCACCTCAATCTATTTATAATAAATGTTATGCATTCGCGTTTCCATTTTACTTCCAAGTTGACAACCTTAAAAATAAACTAATTAAAAATCAAGATTGTATGATTTGGATCACTAGTGTATATCACCAAAATCAAATTAAATAACACACGTTTGTCAATGTCATACACATTTATGCAAAATATAATTTATAATTTTAACTCTATTATAATTTATACAAATTTCTCAATGTCATAAGCATGTGATGCAAAATAAAACATTATCGAGTGTAAAACATTATCAAGTCAATACATAAGTGTCATATTCGTTTCACCATGACCTAAAATTATTGGTATTGTCATAAATCAACATCGTCATTGTTGACATGCATTAATCATTAACTTGTGGTTAAAACGCTTTGACTTTGATAGTCTATTTTTGTTTATGGCATAATAAATAAAATCGAGAAACAAGTAAAATTAATTTTGTTGGTTTACGCTAGTGATGTGAATCACATAATCCTACTTTATTTACCTTCATGAGTGACATGTATATATTTCTTCGATGAGTATTCATTGTAGATATTACTCATTGTAGATAAAAAAAATAACTAGTTATATTTGGTGTTTTAAGTGATTTTTAAACATACCTTGTATTACAAATAGTGTAGCAAGGAATAAGATTATTAACTATTTGGTATATATAAATAATATAGAGTCATAAATTTGTACTATATATTGATAGGTCTTGCATATTGCTCCATCTATTTCATGAACATATACAAGCACATTCCAGATCCTAATTTCATGTTTGATTCCGGATCAAATATTAGATTAAGTAATGTAGCGCCTCTAAGTACAAGTATGTAACACATCAATTACATAAGTTTTGAATTTTAAATAATTTTAAAATAAATTACACAATATTAAGATGACTTAAATACATGGTTTACATTATTTATAATGTGATAGACGAAGTGATAAATATTCTAAATTTGGTTGTCCCAAATTTGTCCAGACTAGCTAAAAGCCCCGTTTAATTAAAAGTGACCCTATACACCAAGTTTTTAAAGGGTAACCATGATGAAACAATATTCTTATTTTTTAAGGAAAAGACAATATAATTGAATATTTAGAAATTTAAAAAAATACTCACGCTAGATTAAAAAAAAAAAAAAAAGGAAGAAAGTAGGGAGAGTCATTCCAAAAATTACTCCCTCCGTTCTATTATATAAGTCATTTAAGGTTTTTTCACACGAATAATAAAGTTATTAAATAACCTCAATTCTACCAAGAATAATTAAATTTGACTAGTTTGCCCATTGACTTTGGATTTAACAAAAAAATGAGTAAAAAAGGTAATATGAAACAAAAATAGAGTTGTTAAAAAGTAATAAATATTTTGTCGGAATTATAAAATAACTTATACTCGATATGGGAAAAAATTAATTTTCTAAAGAGACTTATATTATGGGACTTTTAAAAGAAAATATCAACTCAATTAAGTTGAAACTGTTGGATTTTGATTTCGATTTCATTGCGTAAAATTTGAATTTTAAATTGCAGTGTCATTTTCGCTTAGGCATGTTTTAGTGTCCTAAATCGAAATATAGTAAACCACTATCACTTCACTACTAAAAGAACTCGTCAGCTCATATAATCGAAATAAGCATGAAAACGCAAAAATTGGCGTTTCTAGTTAGCCAAGAAAATATTGGGCTAATCCATAATGAATTAATTCTCATAATGTCGACCACATAGGAACATGGTGCACCATTTGAACTTGTCTTTGTAATATATACATGTTCAAACTTTTCTTTAAAGATTTTGGTGGTGTTCTTTATCCATTCTATTCACCTCAATATAGTTATAATAAATGTTATGCATTTGCCTGTCCATATAACCTCATCCCAACTCCACATTTAAAAATAAACTAATTAAAAATCAGCATTGCATGACCATTAGCCTATCTATCTATTATATATATATATATATATATATATATATATATATATATATATATATATATATATATATATATATATATATATATATATATATATATATATATATATATATATATATATATATATATATAGTGAATTTGCATAGTTGCTAGATGGACACGTAGGCATCCATGTAATCTTTCATTTCACCATCATTTGCCAAGTGTCATCCATGTCACCATAATAATTAATGCATGCCTACTTAGTTCAATGTATGTTGCTAACTTTAATTAGTTTGACCATTGCTTAATTATTGTGTGTCTCTCCCAATAACTTTGGAGAATATGAAGCATTGCAGTTGATCAAATTCGGCCAAGCCAAATGATGCGATTAGAGGTGTACTTTTAGGATGTATGTTGAGCATTCGATTTTTAATCTGTACTCTTCTATTCGAAGTTTTTTGTCTAAAATTTTCAACCTTAATTTTAAGCGTGTATAGTGAAAACATGGTGATGTTTAAATATAAATTTTGTAACTTTACTATAATTAACATATGTTATTCGAAGTCACATACATGTGACACAAAACAAGCATGATCAGATCTAAGTCTAAGTAAATACATAAATGTTATTTTTGCCTCACCATGACCTCTGGTATTGTCATAAACCAACATCGTTACTGTTGTCATCCATAATTATTAAGTTGTGGTTAAACGCTTTGGTTCATTTGTACTATATGTTGGTAAGTCCTGCATATTATTCCGTCTATTTTTTTTTTTGCAATGATACTCCAGATATTTCATGATCATAGACAAGTGCATTGCATTTTAGATTCCAATATCAAATCAATATAATTAAATAAAGTTTAATTCTAAGTTGTGATTTGATCATTAAATAGTGAGAGTATGTTGAATGAGCCCATCAAATAAGTATAGATGGCACGCCAACATCAATTGCATTTCCATGTCCACAACTAATATAGAATATGATTGCAACGCTCCCTAACAAGTCTAATCTGATTTGTAAAAATGTATCGAAATAAAATATTTTCTTGCAACGTATAGAAATAACAGCACTTGCGTCCTAAAAACTAATTTATATTGATACTTTGAAACAAGTTACATACTAAAATATTTCAACTAATTACCATTGTATTTTAGTGCTAAAAAATTCTATAAATTTAATGAAATATTTACATTAATACTAACGAGCGATTATGTTGTGATAATTTGATGGATTTCGATAAAAGCAAATAGAGATACATACATTATTTTCCCAACTAATATATTTATTTAAAATCATGATGATAACATAACAATTGTAGAACTTTTCAATATTACTGTGTAGTCCACCAACTAGCCAATTGGGACACCACACTGTGCGCGCGCTTCATCAAATTGTCATTGTTGAGTTTCTGGTATACCAGGTTCATATTTGGGGTACTATACTTCCTGTAATTGATCATTTTTACCACTTACTCCAATTTCTAGAGTAATATACTCCAACTTTTAGGATAATATAGTGTAATTTTGTAAACCAATACTTACTTCATTTCTCCTATACTTACTCCAATTCATAAAAGCTTACTTACTCCAATCCATAAAACTTACTTACTCTATTTCTCCATAAACTACTCAAATTCATAAAACAACTTACTCCAATTCACAAAGTTTACTCACAACACTTGTCCTAAAATTACTCCTATTCATAAAGCTAACCCGGCCATCATCATCACCACCACCGATTTGTTTCTGTTATTCAATTTTCTTTCACCGCCCCTACCCCCACCACACTTTCTCTATCTCTCTGTCATTTTCATCTCCTTCTTAGAGATACCATAGCTAAAAATATTTTTGAATCAACTGTTGTTGTGCAATGCAATTGAAGTTGTGGAAGTCTCAGAAGGACTTTTAGCTTAAATTCTGTCCATAAAAACATAAAGTTTGAAAAAGAACTTAGTAGTGGGCATGTGTTTGATGAATGTAAGGAGGATTGATAGAATTTCCGCCTTCTTACAACTACCAAAATCACCACAACCACCATAATCTCAGGCTCCTCCTTCGCACCCTCACCACCACTTTCATAATAAAGCCCAAAGTCGGATTTTAGTTTGAGCACCAAAACTCCAACTCCAAAAAATCCCATTTTCTGGGCAAATGACCAACCATTAGCTAGGTTTGGGTCACCAAACTCAACCAAACTTAGACCTTGGACATGGTGTGGGCCATCTACTTTCTCTCCTCTTGTTGTACCCTTTGATCTCATCAATTGCAACAACGGCGGTCAATCTATGGTGTATTTTTTTACATTCGATTTTTGGGGTTTTGAGTAGATCAATGCTATAGAGAGAGAAAGAAGGGAGCAGAGAGGTGGGAGGGCGAAAGAGATGAACAAAGCAGTAGGTAGAGGTTGAAGTTTTGTCTCAGATGTAACAAAGAAATGAGTAACTTACCCACTCAATAGGTAACCCGTAGAAAAAGAGCAAAGAAATTAAACGGCTCAGATTACACCATTTAGATCAACGATCCACCATGCTGTTCTGGACCGTCCCTTTATGGACAGAAGAAATTTCCCTATCTATGAGCTATGAGTCTCATAACTGACAAAGTGACAATGCCTATGTTTTATTGGTGCTTGTGCACTTGAAAAGTAAAAAGTTTAGACACCAAACTTTAGACTTACAAACTACAATATAAGGTTAGGAAGCGTATGTGTCTCCATATCTTCTGTAGGTGAGAGGTGAAATCTTTCCAAAGACAATCTCCCATTCATGGCTTTTGTTATGGGTTTAGTAAATGATTACCACTCTCTTCCTTTTCTGCTGTAGGTGAAGGGTGGAGCCTTTTCAGAAGAGAATCCATTTATAACTTTTGTCCTCGGTAATAATAATGATTTCCAACTCTTTTCATATGCTATTGAACATGATAGATGCTGAAGGAACAACTGTGATAGTTGGCAAAGAGATATTTTAGTGTGAAATATGCTAAGATTAATTGACTATTCTGTTATGCTCTTAGGTGGCCCTGGAAGTGGAAAAGGTACACAATCTAATATCTAATATTTATATATAAAAGTGGATCATGCACGCTGCTGCATTGACACGTGTCATGCCACGTTAACTTACCCAGTCAGCATCATATCCAATAATTAATGTTATGTCCTGTAATTAATACAATACATGCATAAACCTTATAAAAAATTAAATAAGCATACATGAACATAAACTTCATAACTACGGTACATGAAAATAACATAAATTATACTAACGACTAGGCATAATGAATTTAATAAGGGGTAGTAGTCCATAAATAATTTTTATTTTAAAATAAATGATGAAAATTATGTATCGGTAATCTTTATACATACATCTCAAATTTCTAAGTGATTTTAAACCTCAATTGTATAGTAGAAAGCCATTGTTGGGAAAGTACATGATTAAACACCATGGAGATGGACAAATATAGTATTGGTAGAATTTGTAAATAAGATAATTGTAATGATAATTAATTTCTTCAATAATTATTTGAAAATTCTTTTTTTTTTTTTTTTTAAAAAAAAAAAGAAGAGAAAATCAACTGATATCTCCACATCTGTTTAAACAAGAGTTGCATAACAAATGAATGACACATAAGAAATTTAACATAAAATATGATGTAAACCTACTATAGTTAAAATGCTCATAATATATGATGTAAACCAACGAAGGATAAATAAAAACTACTCTTTGTAGAAACTTATGGATATACGTAAATACATGAAGGTATACATATACTAATTTGATTTGTATATAGTATGTCGAGACGGTAGTTATGAATGTGACACTTAACTATGAAATTCATTTATCCATTTGGATCAAGCAACTATTTCATGCATGTCAAATAAGAAAATTTAAACTACACATAGCTAAAAAAATAAGAGAAAAAATAAACATCATACACATCATAATTTTGATTTTGTGTAACTCTGTATTACTTGCTATGCCTAATTGATAAATCATTCTTAATTAAAAATTTGAATAATAATATTGTAAAATATATTTTCTAATGATAATTTACAAGCCCGTGCATCGCACGGGTATACATCTAGTGTTCAAGGATTGTGGATACATATGGATTTACTCATTTGAGTGCAGGTGATTTGTTAAGGAATGAGATATCTTCTAAGAGTAAAAAGAGGTAATAATGTATTTCTATCTTTACTGATGGTAAGATACCTTGTGAGATGGGAATGTCACACACAGAACTTAAATTTCAGTGACATGATTCTTGAAATTATCAAAGAGGGGAAAATTGTTCCTTCAGAAGTTACAGTTAAGTTGATCCAGAAGGCTATCAGTTCCAGAGTAAATTATAAGTACCTCATTGATGGATTTCCGCGAACTGAAGAGAATCGTTTGGCTTATGAACAGATTGTGAGTCTTTCTCCCCATAAATACTCATTTATAAATTATATGCAAAGCAGTACCCTTCCTCTCCCCTCCTCATGGTCACAGTGAGTTAATTTCAGAAGCAATATTGCGTTTTAAATTACATGCAATGGTCGATGAGTGTTTTTATAGCATAGTGGTTGTATGGTTTGTCTTTCTCTTCCACGAAGAAAAACAGGATTTCAATCTTCACTGAGGCAGTTTGTCTGTGAAATTGATCACATTGTTTAGAGTAATCCCTAGTGATTGAAATTGATCGCATTGTTTTATCTTAGTATCCCAGAAAAGGAGCAAGAATAAGTCAAATTCTGAGGAACTAGGGGAAAAGTGTATTGTACGTACTAAAAATATCACCATCTAATGAAAATATCTCAGCAACTCCTTATGTTCTTGATGCAGCTTGGAGCACCACCAAACCTTGTGCTTTTCTTTGATTGCCCTGAAGAAGAGATGGTGAAGCGAGTCCTAAACCGTAACGAGGTACATTATTCTCTCACATTGGAAAACATAAGTTATTAGGGACCCTGATTTGGTGTCACGTTGTAGTCCTCAAACAGATCAAGCTAAGGATGCAGAAACAGTTAAGAAATGTCTCAAAGTGTTCAGGGAATTATGTCTTCCTGTCATCAATTACTACTCCAAGAAAGGAATACTTCACACGGTAATTACTTGGTTTTAAGAGTTTTAATGATTTCCCTTGGTCTTTTTATTATGTAAGGCATGGTCCAATATGTATTAGAAAGTGAGACTGTCTATATCTGGGTATATGCTCAATATCAATAGTAGCAAAAAAAAAAAAAAATGGCGTCCAGATCAATGGAGTTGGATCCGAAGATGAGATATTTGACAAAGTTCGCACCGTTTTTTCTGCATATGAGGTATGTTATGTGGCTTTAGTTATCCTTCTCTTTGCAATTCTGGGGGATAAATTTAATCTGAGCCCCTTTAAATTTTTGTCTTCTGTTATTAGTGCTTCATGGGCATTATAGTTGCTTGTGGTTCTTGGAAGACAACAAAATGGACAAATGTGTCAAATTTATGATTTTGGTAGCAACATTTTTTGAACTTGTTTCACCCAAGTTTCTTACAACATTGTGGAAGGGAGAATTAGGAGTCATCGTGTTAGATTTGTGTGAATTGTATCCATATCATGGTTGCTGCAATACTTTTTGTACATGGAGATGGACGACGTTACTATAAACTGAGTTCAAGTAGCCTGATAAGATTTTCTAGAAGGTACAGGTCTTTGTAAACTGAGTTCTAGTTCCACAGTTTCTTTCCTGTTCTAGTTTAATGCTTAGTTTCAAGCATGATTTTCTATAATACGCTATACCACCTGGCCTTGCAGCTTCATTTCATGGAATGAACACTATTACTATTCAACATTAGATGTAAAAAAGACCAAATTCTGAAGCTTATCTATAATGCTGTGTAAGTTATCAGAAAAAGGTAAGAAATTTCATATTATGTACGTCAGACACTGGACTTGTCTTTCTTGTTTTTTCGCCTTCAAGTGTCTCAGAATGAATACTATTGTCACTTGCTCTGTGCCATGAGGGTAGATATCAACATGAATTGAAATGTGGCTTCTGATGCCAAAATTTTCTACCTTCTAATGCTATGAATTGATCTACAGTCTCGAGTCTTTTTCCCCATTAAGGCAATTCCAGAAACTACTTTCCTATTTGTTTCTATGACTAGTTGCAGCACATCTTCACAATCCTCACTTTTGCCGTGTTTGCCTGGCAGCCAATGATCGACAGATGAATGCAGAATGCTGAGGAGTGAGGAGATCCTGTTATTTTTTTGGGAAGGACTCTACCTCGTTACTGTAAAGGCCAAGCAAGCCAACCTGAGAGCTAGCAGCTGAAAGCAGCCATAGCCTATGGATGGCATAACAGCCTCAAATGTTTTTCACTGACTCTGTTGGTTTCTTCTTTGAAGGTTTTCTGTGTTTCAAAAACATACCATGTCTGACATCTAACAGCTTGCAATAGAAGCATTTTTGTTGACGGAGCGAATTGCAACTCTGGCCACTGTTTTGATTGATACATTCCAAATCATCAGCATTTTTTATTTAGAAAAACCAAATCATTAGCAATTAGGGTAACAACTACTTTCTGGAGCAATGCATCAAAGGTGCAATAATAAGATTAAGCAGATAAAGAACCTGCAGAATATAAGGCATAAGAGTAAAATGTCTAATAACTGTCCTCAATTAGAACCTGCAGAATCCGCAAAACACTAAAGCTAAACAGAAACTATCACTTCCAAAATGACTAAACTTGCAAATGACATAGCACTGTATTAGGCATGTCTAGTCTGCTATTGTAACCTCGACCTCGACACCAGGTTCAATGGTGATAGAGGTGATCTGTTTCACTACTTCTGCAGAGCTGAACAAGACAATTATACGCTTGTGAACACGAAGCTCAAATCTGTCCCAGGTATTAGTTCCTGTGGGTTAAAATGACACAATTAATATCGATGTCAAAGTGATACAGGAGATTAATTTTAACATCCAAGAAGGCCAGAATTTGCCACACTTTATATTATAAATATAATATGCAAATTAGTAAATTACAAGAGTTTAAACTCAACATACAGAGAACTAATTCGGATTCATCAAATTCGTAAAAATAGTACCTTCACCACAGGGAGCCTTCCTTGTGGTTATCCTTAGAACCTTGGTTGGCATTCTGACAGGTCCCTTAATCTTCAGGTCCTTGCTCTTTCCACCCCAAATCAGATCAGCACAAACTTTTTATTTCGACATGCCAAGAGAGATTAGCAACAAAGTTATAAACAACTAATTGTGTTGATTTGAAACCACTCCTAAATCTTTCTAAAACATACTCCCTCTGGTCCACGGAAATATTGAGTACTATAGAGTACTATATGTAAAGCTGTCAAGAGAGTGTAACCATCATTGTTAATTTTATATACCAGGTTGCATTCACAATGACGCATAATGTGATTCTAAAACTTGAGGGAATTGACAGCCACAATTCTGATCATTAAACTTAGCCAAATTATAAAAATAAAAAAAATCAAGAAACGCAAATATGGGACGCAATCAAAGTACTCGATTTATACTGCAAATCGTTTGCATGAAAACCAAACGAATGAAAACAAGCCAAGGAAATAAGAAACAGAAAAGGTTATAGGAAAGAAAGCAAAATTGGGAAAAAGAAACATAGCCCTAAACCCTAAACCCCTTGTTTTATTTTTTTACAGTATTGTTATCTCAAATATCAAAGTAATAATTATATTAAACTTTTAGTTTCTCATGCACTTCTTCATGTTGAAGATTATATTTTTTAAAGAATTATCTAACGACCACTAGATAGATCAGAACATCAAATTAAAACCCCTAGTACAAGTAGACAACCACAAAGTAAATTATATATTATATCAAAATCATTTGTTAAAATGACAAATCTATCAAACCCTACTTCAAGCAAAACCCTATAAGAAAAACCCAACAACAACAACAACAGCAACAACAACAAGCAACGCCAACAACAACACACTCAATATAAATTAAAAACAACCTAGCATGCATGAGACAATAATAAATAAAATTTCTACTAACAATATAATAAAATAAGAACAAAAGTAAGCACCTTTCTCAAGATTCTTAACATTCTTGGTGGAAAGAGTGATCCTAATCTTGTGAATTTGATTTTGGGATTCCTTCAACCCTGCCTTGGTTGGCTTCATTTGGTTTTGGTACGCCATTCTTAACCTAATTTTTTAACCACACAACTCTCACATCTTCTGAGAGTTGAGCAAATTTTTTAGCCGTTTTACTAATACACAAATTTTACTCTCATGGAATGATAGGATTTTACCTATTACCTAAGGGGTCTTATTTAAATGGGTCTCACAATATGATTTTTGGGCTTCTTTTCATGGGTTTAGGGTTTAGGGTTTAATTAATCTTTCCCCTCTTTTTTTTTCCTTTTCATTTTATGAGCAAAAAAAGGATAATAAAAAAAAGAAAATTTAAATAATCCGAAATTTGACCGGTGTGCTGAAAATAATCCCAACTCACGATATACATACTAATATTCCAACCTTGTAACTTGTGTGCCATCAATGGACCTGGGGTGAACGGCGTTATCTGTCCCGTTAGTGATTGATGACGTGGAAGTGATAGTTATATTTTCTGGTGTTAATTTTGATAATTTGTCCGTTGATACTTGTGAGGGCTATATAATTCCCCCTGTTAGAAATGAAGCTTGATATGCTTCATGAAGCTTGGTATGCTTCAAAGTAAAGTCCCACAAAAGCCTTGTTCATAAAATCCATTGTCCTACATTGGTAGAGAAGAGAAGAGTGTTTCGTTTGACCGACAAAAAGATTCTGTAACCGTTACAAAATAACTACCCATTTTTACCTCCCTAAAAATCCTCCCCACATTAATTGTTTTCGGATACATATTTCTTCTTTTTATATACATTGTTTCTTGATTTCTTTTGGGCACACTAAAAAACATACACTCTCAAATCCTCTCATCTTCTCTAGTCTTGGCAGTAGATCAGTTTGCTCTCAAAACTATTGCATTGCAGTACACCGGAGCTTTGGTTATCGTGTATCCCTGGAGGTCAATTGCCTGAAATTCTCTAATGTACGTGTGGGGGCAAATTCGACTTTAGGGCAGTGATTCGTCACGCCACAACTTTCTTTTGAGATAAGTTTATTCCTTCATTAGCCTTGTTTCTAACATTCTAAAGTCGAATTTCGTCTTCAACTATGGCTGGTGATGAAATCATATTTGCTATCGATTTTTCTTTAATGACTTAGTATTCGGTCCTCATGTCTAAATCAAATATGTTTGTTAGATTCGAGAGAAAGTTTGGAATTATTACTTTGCCAATTTGGATTTATTTTTCTTTTCGTTTATGTAATTTGATGCTATGGCTGCTGCGAGTAACCTCTTGTGGTTGATAGTTCACTGTTTTATGCTATCTTCATTAAACTTTAGTAATTTTTTTTTTTTTTTTTTTTGATAGGCTGTGAAAAGATTGAGGTACATGGATATTATAATTTATACATTTCCATATTATGCCCATAGTGTCATGAATATATACTAATACAGTGTAACACATTGCCTTTAATTTAATTGGTTTACAAAGTGGACAATGCATCTTCCGACGCATTATATTAAAGAATAAAGTGGTAGATACATATACTGAAAAATGATGTGGTCGTTTTTTGCAACTTAATTTCTTCAAGGTTCAATTTTAATTTTAGAGAGAGTGCTGTTCAATTTGCATGCTCCTGAAAATTTCAATTGTCTTGTATACTGGTAGTGATTAGTTGGAAGTTTTGGAATTTTTAGTGTATAAATTTACGTTTGGAGTAGTTGAGTGTCTTTATTTTATGACCTATTTATTATGTACCGTTATATAATAACTTTCATACTCCACCATTGTTTGTTCTGTTGGTCTCATTAGTCCCTCAATGGTAATGTTATGCTTAAACTTGATACACAATTTTGCTCCAAATGTATATTATGGTCTACATAGACACTAGTCGCTCAGTTGCTCTCTTTATAAATTTTTAACCCAAGTATTATTTGGTTTGTGACCTTATTGACTATCTGACAAAGCTATGGAGTGTAATTGTATTTTATAAAATATCTTGTTACTCTAACGTAATGGATAGGTGAGTGATTTACCAGGTAATTTTAATTTCCTTGTAAAGACAAATGCTAGATTTGTTTATCGTGTACCAAAGTCTAAATTGTCAATAACTGATCTTTAAACTTGTTATGTACAGAGTGTGTGGGATATATTTTTTTTTTTTTTTTGAACTTTATGGTTCTTAATCAATTTGGCTATTGTGTTATATCCTCCGCAATCCGCAATACTGATATGGAACGATTTGTAACCAATTTCTAATTAATTGTGGATAATTCATATCTTATAATGTGCCACTTATAAATCCATTAAAGTTACTTTAATAGGTAGTGGGAGGTTACATTTTACCATCTTAAATTCTTATCGTGATTGATGGGCAATTGGGTATTATAAGAGTAATGTATATTTTTAACTTTGTTTAGTGTTAAAATATATGGCTATGTATTTTATATACATGCACTAATTGGGTTTGGAAAAATGGTATTTTGGTGCCTATATATTTGGCAGTTTATGCCTAGAGGCTAGAGTGATATGACAATGGTCAAGGAAATGTCATGTGTGGAAAAATGACGGTTTACTCTTAAATGACCAACCGTTGTTATTAATGGAGAAAAGTGAAACGTCTTCTTGTATGTCTCTTGTATAGTTGCATACTCGCATTTCTTGTGAATAACTTGATTGAACCCGATTGATTAACTCTCTTTGTATTGTGGAATTTAATATTTTTTTATTGTTTTTAAAAGAGTTACAATTAAATTGATGAGTTAATATACATACATATTGAGAACATGTGGGAAAAGTTGTATAATTATATTTATATTTATTGTGGTGTTCTCAATCTAAATTGATTGAACCCGATTCTTTGAGAATGTATGGGTAACTAATAAAATTTAGTTTACCTAATAAAATTTAGTTCACCAAAATCGTGGATTTTTTATGAGACCTAGCTAAGATATTTGAATGTCTATGTATATTTCTTTTATACTCGTAAAATGTTATGTATAATTATAGAGACATCTTGAGCATAAGAATAATGATTTGAGTGAAATCATTTATTATTTCTTGTATAGCTTATATGTAATGTGGAAATGATAAGCTAATTTTTAGCAATATGTGTTTGTGGTAGATAAAACCATATTATTTATATATGAAATTATCATATATTGAAAGAGACCATTATTTTTATATTCTCTATGCGAGGAACTTATAATAGCATATCACATAAGAACAACTAAGGTTCTAAATATTTTTTTATTTTGTGTATGCTAGGGTTATTGAATTAATATGCTATACATTAACTTGTGTTTGCATTTTGATAGACATCTTTGTTGTGTTTGATGGGTATATTGGTGCAAATTATGTGACAAGTTAATAACATATATGTACAAGTGAATATCTTGTCTTTCTCCTTGTTGAGGTGTTGTCTCTAAAACTTGATTTGTATCACATGTTATCATGGCATATGATTTAGAGACACGTTGAAATACATTAAAATCACTAGAACTTCTGCGAGTTTGAGTTTGAATCAGTCTCAAAAAGTTGAGAATTTAAATTAAAAAAAAATTAGTCAATTTTGATTCTACTCTCATTTATGATTCTAACATCCAGTTCGAAAAGAATAGAGGTAATAGTGTATTACAAGGGGGATATGTTAAGAGTGTTGGAAGTGTTTGATGAGTTATACCATACCATATATAGCATATGACGTATCCAGGTTGAGTAGATATACTCATAAGCCCAATCGTGATTATTGGAATACTTTGATTATTTTATTGAAGTATTTGTAAGGTACTATTAATTTAGGTATAATTGCACTACAAGAATTTTCCTTGTGTTTGAAGGAATTTGCCATGTCATCTAAAATTTTGCAAGAATGATGAAATACTCTTGCTAGTGCTGCTATATTTTGGAAAGTTTCCAAACATTTTTGTGTTGCAAATATTAACAATGGAATCTAAATTTTTATTCAAGAGTGTGGCAGGTTATAAAGTGGAATGGCTAAGAAGTTTACCTGCAGATATTCCATTGTGAGGTAGACCGGCCCCGCTAGTATCCATATGTTGTGATTGTCAATTGTGTTTGTCAACTGGCTAATAGTGTAGCCCACAACTATTCTTTCAACGGAAACAGAAGGCATGTATGCCTTAGACATGGAATTGTGAAAGATCTGATAAGATATAATGTGATATCACTCGAGTGTGTTAAGTAGGAGAAGAACTTGCAAATCCTCTTCCAAAGGCCTTTGTGGAAAGATAGTGCTTGAGTCAGCACTAGGAATGGGGCTTCAGCCCAGTGGGAGTGAATTGTGATGGATACCCAACCTGGAATATATCCAGGTTCAATGAGGTCAAACGAAATCACAAAACAACTCCAGTCATATACTACAAACCTCATTCCTCTATAAAATGATGTAGTACTTTTCTGTATACTGTCTGTCATGTGTGTGAGATTGAGCATTTTAGCTCTTAATGAGTTCATAGCCTTGTAAGGTGGTGTGAGACAGTACACACTTGATGAACTCACCTATGTGAATGTGGGGGAATTGCCCGCCCCCTATGAGAGCATTGGGCTAATGACTCTCTAGAGCGTTCACAGAAATATCCAGGCACGTAAGGGGCTAATGTATATATGTTTTCGCGAGAGTAAATCTGATTTTGAGGTTAAACTAGTGCGCAGTTTGTACTGAACAAATATTGTGAAAGGTTCAAGGAATTTTTTCCACCTAAATGGTTGTTGGGCAAACTTGTATGCACAAGGTACTAATTCAAGTCCACAAGACCTTAGTATCGTAACGTGCGACCTCCTACTGCCATGAACTTCTTCTACCACTTTTCTTTGAATCACGTGAGGGATTGTTAGAAATGAAGCTTGATATGCTTCATGAAGCTTGGTATGCTTCAAAGTAAAGTCCCACAAAAGCCTTGTTCATAAAATCCATTATCCCACATTGGTAGAGAAGAGAAGAGTGTTTTGTTTGACCGACAAAAAGATTCTGTAATCGTTACAAAATAACTACCCATTATTACCTCCCTAAAAATCCGCCCCACATTAATTGTTTTCGATTACATATTTCTTCACTTTATATTCTTTGTTTCTTGATTTCTTTTGGGCACACTAAAAAAACAAACACTCTCAAATCCTCTCATCTTCTCTAGTCTTGGCAATAGATCAGTTTGCTCTCAAAACCATTGCATCGCAGTACACCGAAGCTTTGGTTGTCGTGTATCTCTGGAGGTCGGTTGCTTGAAATTCCCTAGTGTACGTGTGGGGGCAAATTCGACTTTAGGGCAGTAATTCGTCATGCCACGACTTTCTTTTGAGATAAATTTATTCCTTCATTAGCC
Source organism: Tetragonia tetragonoides (assembly GCA_038025085.1). NCBI lineage: Eukaryota > Viridiplantae > Streptophyta > Magnoliopsida > Caryophyllales > Aizoaceae > Tetragonia > Tetragonia tetragonoides. The sequence goes on along the minus strand of CM076152.1, from coordinate 30,153,855 downwards.
TTGTTTCTAACACCCCTGCCTTTCTCTCACCTCATTTCCCCCAAATTTTCACGAACCCTAAATCTTAAGAGTTAACTCAAAAAAAAAATTATTTACAGCAAATTTTAAGAGTTAACTCAAAAAAAAAAAAAAAAAAAAAAGTTCACATAAACGGAAACACAATAACACGTCGAACTAAAAATTAAAAATTAAAAAAATGCTGTTGCATTCTTCCCTCCCTATCAAGCTAGTAAAAAAACTCAGCAAAGGAGATAAAAGAAAACACTATCAATATCAAATTAATCAAAAGAAAAGCAAAAATCTGTCCTTTCCAACCCAACTTCTTCTAAACAATCAAACCCTACAAACCCAGACAAAAATTCAAGCACTTGATGCAGTTGTTCATGATCTTGAACAAGCATCACAAAAAAATGGCGTAAATGTTGATACCCAAACTTTTTGCTCACTTTTGGAAACTTGTTACAAATTGAATGCCATTGATCATGGGATTCGAATTCACCGCATAATCCCACCAAGGATTCTCTATAAAAATGTTGGGGTTGCATCAAATTGCTTCGATTGTATGCGGCAAATGCCAGGGTTGAAGCTGCACACCAACTGTTTGATGAAATGCCTGAAAGAGATGTTTCCGCTTTTGCTTGGAATTCGCTTATTTCTGGGTATGCTGAGATGGGAAAGTATGAGGATGCTCTTGCACTTTACTTTCAGATGGAAGAAGAGGGTGTTGAGCCTGATAGATACACCTTTCCTCGTGCTTTGAGGGCTTGTAGTGGAATTGGGTTGATTAGTGTAGGGGAGAAAATTCATCGCCACGTTGTTCGTTACGGGTTTTTGGATGATGGGTTTGTTCTTAATGCTCTTGTGGACATGTATGCTAAATGCGGTGACATTGTGAAGGCAAGAAAGGTTTTTGATCAAATTGGCTCTAAGGATTTGGTCTCATGGAATTCAATGGTAACAGGGTATATTCGACATGGACTTTTAGCTAATGCTATGGAGATTTTCAATCTTATGCTTATAGCTGAATTTCAGCCAGATGAAGTTACCATATCAACAATTCTTACAGGAGTTTCATCACTAAAACATGGAGGTCAAGTACATGGATGGGTTCTTCGTCGAGGACTGGGATGGAACTTGCCAATAATGAACTCTTTTATTGTATTCTACTCCTCTCATGGCCTTTTAGATCAAGCTCGATGGTTGTTCGACCACATGCCTGAAAAGGATATTGTTTCATGGAATTCTATCATGTCTGCTCATCGAAAAGACCCTCGAGCGCTAACATATTTTCAGCAGATGGAGGATGTTGGTGCAATGCCGGATGCCATCACATTCGTCACACTTCTATCAGCTTGTGCACATTTAGGGTTGGTGAAAGAAGGGGAGTCTTTCTTTTCACAAATGAGAGTTGAGTATGGTATTAAACCCATTATGGAGCACTATGCTTGTATGGTCAATCTTTATGGAAGGGTGGGGTTGATTTCTGAGGCTTACAAGATTGTAGTGAGGGAAATGGAGTTTGAGGCCGGTCCAACTGTATGGAGAGCATTGTTATATGCTTGCTCCCTTAATGGCAATGCAGAAATAGGAGAGGTAGCTGCTCATAAGCTTTTCGAGTTGGAGCCTGACAATGAGCACAATTTTGAATTGTTGATGAAGATATATCACAGTTTGGGTAGGTTGGACGATGTGGAAAGAGTTATGAAGATGATGCTGGACCGAGGTCTAGATTAGTAGATAACACAAATTATTTATATGTCGATTGGATTTTTCCCAGGTATTCACAAAACTGTCAGATAAACATTAACAGCACAGGCCTCAAACTTTAGCGAGCACTTTCGGATTTCTTCCTCTACAATGAGCGATTCAACACTTACATATCAGAGTACAGTACAGTTGTTGTATCCCTGTCCTGAGAATGTACATTGGAAAGTTCTTTAGAATGTAGTACATGATTGGAAAGTTCGTAAACAAGTATAAAATACATAAGTTCTATGTTCGCATCAACGAGTTATATCTGATTTGTTCATGTCGACTGTACTAAAAGTGATGTCCCTTCTCGTTTTGAGTTCACAATGACAAATGATCTTCAACTAACTTGCGCATCTATTTTAAGTAAGTGTTTCATTAACTAATATAACGACAACTTTACCACTCAGCAATACTATTATGCGACTGTATAAGTTTTGCTGTAGCCTGTAAGTAGTCCCTAGATTTCTGTTAGTGATGTTTCGTAATTTTGCATTTTGTGCTTTGATTATGGACTCTATTTGTCATTTCTCACAAATCTCTAATGTCTACTTTCACAGTTGACATATTTAGGGCTTTCTAAAGTTGGTCTTATCAACAATACTGATGACTTATCTGGTCCACCAATTAGGTGATGACTGATGAGAAACCTGTAAAAGAACGACGAGAGCAACGCCAGAAACATGCATTTGTTGGAACTCCTGATTATTTGGCTCTTGAGATAATTCTTGGCATGGCACATGGTCTGTAAATCATAATATCTATATATTAGAGGCATTTTCTGACAGCATTGAGGGCGTCCACCTAAGCGAGCCATGATAATTAAATTTTAAAATAAAATATTAATAAAAATATATGTTTTGGTATAGAATATATACTAAAGTTGTACTTTCCTAAATTCTTAAAGACTACACTATTAATTACAGTTTTAGAATATATATTAAAGTTGTACTTTCCTAAATCATTAAATAGTAGACTATTAGATTTTAAAAGCATATAACTTTAGTTTCATTGCTTAAGAAATAAAAATTCTTACACCATTGGAACGAGTACGAAATATCCTTTCAAATGAGACTCATTTGTAGTATGTTTTATGGATTTACAACTTTAGATGCGTTCACCTAAAAAGGTAATCAGTAATTAGCTTAACAAGTTGACACAACTAAAGAGTTGCATGTAAAAATAAGAAAAACGACATGTATATTAGCTATACAAATTTAAAAAGCAATCTCAAGGTAAAATATAATAAAAAAGAGTATGTGTAGAATAAAGAAATAAACGATGAATCTAAAATGATTCTAGGTCCAATCTTTAATAGGAAACTTTACCATTATCACCTATAATTTATAATTGTACGTAATATACCGATCCCCCATGTTATTTTAGGGTTCCAAGTTATGTTCCCTTCAACTCTAAAATTATTACTGTACTCCCTGCGGACCACAAATAAAATTACATTGGACTTGTTGCGTTCTTCAAGGCAGTACTTTGATCGCATATAACTTTAAAAAAACAAGCAAGCATTGAAATATGTTTTTCTATTCAAAGGTTTACGTCTAAAACTTTTTTATTTTTTGAAAAGTAGTTTTGTATACATTATACATTTAAACTGATTTTACCATAAAAGAAGGATCATATCTTTGAAATGTTAGTTGTACACTTATAAGTTATATCAACATGTATTGGCTTACCAACATTAAGCTTCGAAAGACTTTGAAACTATTACCGGCCTCTTGGGTCATGTAACATATGGGATGGGTTAATTAATAGTTAATTGAAATTGATGATAAGAGTTTAAATTAGATAAGATGCCCTATAAAGTCATATTAATCTTATTATATGGCATTCATGATATTAAATGGATTATATAAATATTTATTCATATATTACTAATAGTTTTTCATAAGTGATAATTACACTTTGATTTTTCGATGAGACTAAAAATCACGTTATATTAGTTTATTATATAATAACAGTTCGTGCAACGCACGGACATACTATACGGGCATCCACCTAGTTTTCTTTTATGTTAAACTTTAGTAGTTTTATCGCCTGGTCAAATTTGAGGGAGTTGTTTTGTTTTGAGATTAGGGAGGAGACAACGGATCATTTTGTTAAATGGCAGGTGGTTTTCATCCTTACATGGAGTGGGGAATGTCATTTGCGAAATTTGGTCTTTATAGACATTTCTTTAGGGTTCTTTTGCCATAAAGGATCAAGTTAGGTACTGGCTGCAGAGTAGAAAATTTCAGATGATAATGGCGTGTTAAGATTACTGGGTTTGGCACATAAATTTTATAATTATTATGTGGAGTGATAGTAAGTTTTGTATGAGATCAACTCACAGAAAAATGAGGTTACTTTTTAGCAATGTAAGGGTCACTTATGGTGAGCAGTGACTCTTACTTCATTGAAAAGTGACTCCGTCTCACCAATACTTACAAAAAGAGTCTTATATAGGCCTAAGCACCCATATTATTTGATAAGAAAGATATTTTTTTTTGTTACAACAATGATTTCACATCCGTTTTACTACATCTTTTTCAACTTGAATCATATTCCTAAATGTGTAAAAAATCTTACAACCCTTATTTTTCATGCTCAGACTTGAAATCTTGATTTAGATATGCAAGCTTCAAACTACTTGAGCAATTGGGGTATTGGATATCTGCAAATTGGTCGCATATTACATTTCAAAGGTTGGGTAACATATGAAACTTTAACCAAAAACACTGTAAACGGCTAAACGCACAGAATATCAACCAGAAATAAAAAGAAATACTCATAAAAGTAGTTTTTTTTTTTGTTTTTTGTTTTTTTTTTTTTTTTTTTGTAAGGTAAGGAGGCCCGCTCCCATGCTGACCCATCTCAGGATGAGACCTTGATATGCCCAAAAATCCTCTCTCTGTTGTGTTCAAACCAATAGCAAATGAGATTCTCTTGTATTGGGGTTGTGTCCAGCTAGAATTTAGTAAGGTTGACTTGTTCTACGAATGCAATACTTTCACCAAAGCAATTAATAAGGCTCCCGTGACAGACGACTGGAATCACGTGCCATGTTTGTGCTCCAATCATCTCATCATTAACAAGTAGCCATGAAAGGCGGACTATGCTTTGCATCATGCAAGTCTGATGAATACTGAAGCAGTGCTTTCTGCCTGTAATGCTATAATGCATTTCAACCTCCTCAAATCTCGTCAACATTAGCGATGAAATTCTTCTCACTGATCAAACAGCTCAAACACATGTTCCAGTTTCAGTTCTGCAACGAATCCCGAAAACCAAAATCTTATATAGTAGCATTTATCTGTCATTAGTAACAATATATGTACTGCTATGTTGAGACAGATCAAAACAATGAGGGACAGTGCTGCGAAAATGTGTAGAGTTATCTATCATTTCCGCTTACAGTACACTTGCCATGAGTTTGCACCTAGAAACCAATTGGAATAACCTTGGCAACATTCACGAATGCCCCAAATTCATCACAATGCGGATCACCACGAACTCATAAATAGTCAGGCTCGTTCTAAGATCAATAGCAATCCCAAATCATACCCACCATGCAGTGGGGCCTAAACCATCATCATCAATCAATCCCTGGCAGAGGAATACATAAGTTAAACTAATATGTACAGCATATTAGCCGTGAATCCCACAATGTAATAAAGCAAATATGAAAAAACACAGCCATCAACATAGTGCCAAAATAGCAAAATGTATCCCCTTATTTAGCTTCACAGATCATTTGTAATATGACCAGAAGAAATTCAAGATTTTGAAATCTGATTAGATGAAGTCGGGTAAGAAAACTCACTGTGACAACCATTGGAGCAAAGGGCGTTGAGTTATCCTCTTGTTCCAAAGGAATTGGAGGGTATTTAACATCAGAAACTTGAAACCGTATCTGCCGATGAGAAGGAGAAACTAAACTGTGATAAATCATGGTAACATTGATAACTGAAGAAGAAAAGGCACACTTACCTCGTAGTCGTCCTCAATATGGAAATCTTCACCATTATAACTCCAGAACCATGTGACTTGCATGTTGCAGTCCATAAAAGGTCATTAGGTAATTTTGATGGCCATCTAATTTATACATTCCTTGAAATAAGTGCAAAGGATGACAAACACAGATATATGATCTTACGGATCTTCTGGGTTGGCTCCTGATTTGGGCTCAGCGCGTGATGGCCTTGGTAGTAGGGATGGCAGTGGGGCGAATACAGCCCCGCATCCGCCCCAACTGGGGCGGGGATGGGGCAGTGCTAGGTGGGGATGGGGCGGGGATGGTTTTGATAAAACAAAACCGCCGTGGGGATGGGGCGGAGGTGGTTTGCCTTCTTCACCCAGTGGATACCCGTTGGAGCCCCGCCTAGGCCTGGCAAAAACTAACCCGACCCGATAACCCGACCCGAACCTAACCCGAAAAAAGTGGGTTAGGGTTGGGATTTTCGACCCGAAACATTAAATGGGTCGACCTGATTGACCCGAAAACTTAAATGGGTTAGGTTAAGGTTGAAAATTTCAACCTACTCAACCTGAAAATTACCTGCTCAACCCGAAAACATTAAATGGGTCAGGTCACAGATCAGGTCGACCTGATTTTTATCGGGTTCGGGTCGACCTGATCCGTTTAACCCATCTAACAAGTGAAGTGGAAAAAATAAAAGGCCCATGAACCAATCAGCAGCCCAAGCCCAAAATAGAGATAAAAGAGGGAAAAACGGAACCCTAGCCCTCATTTTTTTTTGCCGTCATTTATCATTCTCTATTTCTCTCTCTTCCTCACTCTCTCTCACTCTCTCATATTCTCGATTCTTCTTCAGTTCTTCCTGTTCCTTCTTCCTCTTCGGCTCTTCCTCTCTCCATCTCTCCATCTCTCGTTCTCACTGTCTCGACTTCTCTGAGAGAAGTTCTCTCATTCTCTCTCATTCTCTATCTTCCTCATCTTCAAGCTCTTCCTCACTCACTCTGTCTCACACTCTCACTCTCTCGATCTCTCGATCTCTCCAAATCAGTAAAGTACTTTGTGTTCTTTAATTTGTTATTCTTATTTCTCTTATTTTCTTTATACTTTGTTTATACTTTGTGAATTCATTGTTTAAAAAAAATTCTTAGGGTTTGTTGGTTTTTTAAGATTTAATTGTCTATTCTGTTTGTGAAAGAAAAATAGTTTAAAGTACCTTGGAAAATTGTTAAATAATTTTTTAAGGTTTTGATTTTTGATTTTTGATTTTATGTAGATGGAGGGTTTTGCTCATGATATGGTCGGGTACTTGATCCTTATCGGAGTTCGTTGAAGCCATGTACCGTGGAAGCCGTGATTTGTCTAAGAAACTGGGCTTTTGGACAAGGTATTAAATATGGAGGATTAATACCACCAAATTTATTTGTTGTAATCATATTGTCTTTTGTTTTCTTATTTTGATGGAGTATATATGTAATTGCCTGCATTTCGGCTTTGCTTGATGATATTAAATTGCAGTTGAGGAGAGGCTTTTTTTTTTCTTTTTTGGTTAGTAATTGCTGCATAAATTAAATTTGTTGTTTGGTGGGTTGAATTTATGAATCTTGTTCTGGAAGCCTCATGAGATTTGAAAAGCTTTAGCTAGAATATTATTTCTGTGGCATGGAATTGATCACAAGTGTGAATAATTTGAGTCAGGAGTCTCAGGACTTGCCCTTTAAATTGGGAAACACATGAAAATCCACCATTTATTATAGGTCTTACTCATAGGCGTCAATGGATCCTGATTCTCATTAGTTATACCACTCATGGTCCTCTTGTTGTTGATGGTGAAGATTTATCTAATTGCCCAATTCATATCTGTTTTAAGTTCTTTTACTTGTCTGGTGATTTGGGTTTGGGTCCATAGATAGCTAATGGACATGAATATTAACTGTGGTTTGCCACTTTGCCTCTGGCATGTGAATTTTTTTCGGTATTGGGAGTTATCTTTTGAATATATGTAGTGTATATTATCTTGTGTATATGTAGCTGATATGGTGTAAATTTTAAAGACCTTAGGTTTTTTTTTTAAGTTTTCTTTGATAATCGTATTAATTATATTTTTTTGTAGCTTTGATTGAACCACAATTGGAGGAGCTTTGTAGATTCATAATGAAATTAAAGGTGAGCGATGAAGAGAAAGAGAACCCAGTTGAGAGTCCACTTCAATCGGGCTTTGCAGCCGAAACTCCGGAAAGTGCAACCGAATCGACAATGTTCCATTGATTTAAACTTTAAAGTTCTGAAAACTTGTAACTTGGATTTTTTTGGTTCTTGTAATTTGTAAACTTGTAACTCTGTCATGACTGTCAGCATGCTTTGAGAGTTTGAGGTGCTTTGAGCACTTGAGGAGGTGGCGAGGTGCTGCCAAAGTGCCACCATTAGAGCAGACTGCAAGGAGTGAAGAATAGACAATGGAGTGGAATATGCTGGGAAAGAAAAGGGATGCACTGATATTGTGCTCTTGTTTCTATGAATCATTCCTCTTTGCAATCATCACTTCAGTTAATCATTTTTATGAATCATTTTACAGTGACTTTTTGAATGAAGTATGAACTATGAAGTGTGCAAAAATAAATCAGGTTACGCAGATCATTTTCAGGTCGACCTGATCTGTAACAGATCAGGTTAGGGTCAGATTTTTTGACCTGTTTATTAAACAGATCAGGTTAGGGTCGAGTTTTCTGACCTGTTTAGTAATCAGGTCAGTGGGGTTCAACCCGAAACCGACCCGACCCGACCTGATCTGTTTGCCAGCCCTAGCCCCGTCCCACCTTATACCCGCTTACCCGCCCCGCCTCATACCCATTTGCCCCGCCTCATACCCACATAATAATAAAAAATGTAATATATAAATATATAAAATCATATTTTACCAAATATATAAAATTTTCTACTGCTATTGCTTATCAAAAAGCTCACATTTTTCCGTGCAAATTATCTTGGGTGAATTTGATGTAGATTCAGATGTGGGCTTCGTTTCTTTATGGGCGGGTATAAAGCGGATATGGATATCCTCCCGATAAATAGAGCGGAGGTGGATACCCGGCGGGTAAGTGGGGCGGGGGTGGATTTGGGATCTCCGACCCGTGGTGGGGATGGGGCGGGTGGCGGAATCGAAATATCCAGGTGGGTGTGGGGATGGATCTACCTATATCCACTACCGCCCCGCCCCATTGCCATCCCTACTTGGTAGTGAGTAGGCAGGTATATATATATCATCGAAGAACCCGACGGACACTGTATCATGGGTTCAAAATTAAGATGCCATTACTTCACATAACATGAATTTCAGAAGCAGCAACCAAAAGCTTCTGGCTGTATATTCAGTGGTGTAAAATATGAGATTTTAACATGAAAACTTTAAAGCAGCAAATACTGAATGTAAATCAACAATCACACATTTCTCAATACCAATGATACGGAATAGCTCTCACACCTTTTTAGTGGTCTAATATTGATTCATAGTATTCTGACAGACTCCACACCACTAATTCTCAAGTATGATGCACACTAATTGAACCGCCAAATAATGAAATAAAAGTAACACTTTTTTCCTTTTGTTGGAGGAATTAGTTTTTTTAGATAAGAGAAATTTTTTATTAATCAAATAGTGAAAGAATACAAAATGGAGGATAACTAGTGTGTATCAATAGTGTTCACCTAATGCAAGACTACCATATCACAAGTGTTCACCTAATGCAAGACTACCATATCACTAGTTTGTTGGAGGAATTAGTGAAATGCAAGACTACCAAAAATGTGTATCAATACTTTGAAACATTGTGGGTTTGCTAAGTAATCAGCACATACAGCGTAAACCATTTAAGTTTGACTCTTTTAAGTTTTGCAGCAATGATTTCTCCCACATATGGCCGGAACATGATCATCCGAAACACGATCTGCAAACAAAAAGAAGCATAGACACAGGAAGAAAAAGTAATTATGTGTGTGCATCTGTCCCTTTAAAAAGTCAAAGAGAAGTACTTCATTAGTAAGTAATTGTCACTGAAATAGACAATATAACTGCTTCGCAACAAAACAAATAGGAGAATGATCAGTTTGCTGAGAGAATACATACGAATCAAGCAGGCATGAAAACTCAACCAAATGCCCAAATAACACAGAGATCAAATGCCCCAGTATAAACAAACCCAATTGCACAATGCACATGCTCCTTCCCCTTCCCAGCTTTGGGAAACAAATCTGCAGAAGTTGTACAAACAAACCAGGGAATGCAAAGAATTCGCCCTGCAGGCAAATTAGCCTGACCCACAAAACCCAGACCACCATCATAAAACAGGAACAAGGAACTCTCACTGTCTTGGTGGCACATTAGATATTAGACACACATCTGGAAATAACACCCGAGCCAGCCTCCTCGTCTAGATCAACATACTATACATTTGTGATTTTGAAAATCTTGAAGATTCTTCTTTAAAAGGAAATATTTTTATGTGCAAACGGCCTTTAAACAAGCTTTTTCCCCTGTTTGAATAAAAGAACCATTTTTTTTTTAAAGAATAAGTACATTGATAAGAATTCAAATGTACAGAAGAATAGAGGATAAGGTATCCTCTATATAAAACATTTACAGATTACCCCAATTCCTCTGAATATCAGTAATAGTATAATCCCTGAAAGCCCCAGCAGCCCTAGCCCATAAAGAAGCTAAATAGGTGATTCTCTCCCAAAGCATCGCAGGAGTTGCTGATATCCCCTTAAACACTCGTGCATTCCACTCTAACCAGATGCACCACAAAATCGCAAAATAGGCATTGCGCCACAGCAACCTCCTCTCCTTTCCACCTCCAAAACCACGAAATCGCATCTACAAAAATGCCTCAACAGTAGAAGGATAAATCCACACCTCGCCCGGAATCAGCCGATGCCAAAGACTATTTGCCACATCACACCATAGAAAAAGATGTGCAGACGTCTCACAACTAGACCGACATAACAAACAGATATCAGGTGACAGAGGCACCCCGGGTCTCCTCCACTGCCTTAGGTCATTTGTGTTAACCCTATCCAGCACCAACGTCCACACAAATGCCTTCACCTTCATGGGTACTTTCGCCTTCCAAATAAAGTCTGCTAGAGGAAACCGAGGGAAAGGTGTCCCCAAATCCCGAAAGAAGGACCTGCAAGAGAACTCCCCCGAAGAATCTCCAACCCATCTCCTAGAATCATCCGAACCCGAAAGCTGAATAGGACCCAGAATTTCTAAGAGTGAAGTGAGCTCCTCCATCTCCCTATCATGAGGTGGACGTCGGAGATGTAAATTCCAGGAACCACTCCGCATCGAAAAGAAATCTGCCACTACACCATCACGAAGAGCGGATAACTGAAACAACCTAGGGAACCTTGTGCGAAAAGGCTGACCCTCCCTCCAAATATCCTCCCAGAATCTAACTCGTGCACCATTTCCAAGTTCAAACTCAACATGTGAAAGGAAGTGGGAAGATACTTGCGAAATGAATTTCCACGGGCTAGCATAAGAACCATATATGGACATAAGCTCGTTTATTAGCTTGGCTAATTGAATTTATGCTGAACATGAGCCAAGCAAAAATAGCTTTTCCAGTCTGGGCTAGAACTCGAGATCAAGCACAAAGACATCAAATGAGCTTGAACATTAAAAGAGTAACATGCTCATTTACAACTCTAAACAAGGAGCAACAAATTTCACACCTAATTTTCTGCCACATGGATTGTTGTAGCTGAAGATAGTTGAGATTAAAGCACGCCCCAAGCTCCACCTAACACCTAGGTTCAAAGATGATACCTCAACAGTTGAGCACCTTAACATCTACAGCAGAGTCTAAAGAGAAGCATCTTATAGTTATAGCTCCTGTCTCATTCGCACTAAGAAGAGGAGCTTTATCTTACAACTATCTTCAAGAACAAAGTGCACTGGATGTTTTCTGCTTTCTTTTGTCTTTTAATCACAAACAACAGAGTCCTGGGCATAATTCAGTAACACATCCTTTCAGAATCTACAACTGCACATGTACAAGCTTGCGAGCAACACGGTTATCCCAAGACAAGCGCAAGATATAACAACGATAAAGCTTATGCTAGCCTAAATTCCAAAACATCAATCAAACAAGTAAATTGCTAAGCCTCCAAGTCCTGCCTTCAGAGGATTAATTAGTGCAATGCTATCTCTTTCAAGTTGATGGGCTGGAGCCATATCAAAAGAGAAATGGAGGAGGAGATAGTTAAGAAATATCCAATATGCTAGCCCACATGGAGTGTTGCTATTCCTTAAGAGATTGATAGCACTTTCTGACATAATAACTAGTATCCAAAATTTTGACAAGCAAGAAAAAAACAACTAGTGTCCAAGAAATTAGAAGCAGAGCAAAACAAAATGATTACTATAGCAATTGTTATAAGATCCTTGTGTACTCAAAAGTCAAAACAAAGATTGCTCATCCACCCAAATTTATCATGATTGTCTTGAGGTATACTATCCAATTCTAAATTCTTCCTAGTTGTAAGCACTTGGCAGCTTCTATCGTCTTACACAGTTAATGACTATTATATTAATGAACTAATGAAGTGTCAAAAGTACAAGGAGGAAAACATGTCCTCTACGAAGATGTTAATTACACATTAGCCCGGTTACGCAGAATAGTAGTAATAGTATAACCCCTACATTCCCTCACAGCTCTAGCCCACATTGATGTTAAATAACTGACTCTATGCCACAGCAAATCAGCTGAAATGGTCACCCTGTAGAAAACCCGGGCATTCCTCCCAGCCAAAGTGCCAAAGACACCAAAATATCGCAACGACAGCATTACACCACAATATATTTCTCTCCTTATCCCGCCCAAAACCCACAAACCTCATCTAGAAAAATACGAAACAAAATGTCACCCACAGACAAAATAGTGTAAATTGCAAAAGTAAATAAATTCTTCAACACATCAAGCACCTCCGGCTCCTTTGGCTGATCCCAAGGAGAACCCCTTTGTGTGGCTACTCACTATTGAAAGAGTCTTTTTGGCTATTCCCAAATAATTCCACTTACAAAGTTGATCAACAGACTACCAGGATTCTCTTTCTTATCCGGCCCAATTGGCCATATTCTACCCCCCTAAGCATATCAAATTTCAGAATTCAACACAGAACTTACAGGAATTTGAAAGAAAACCAAACAAGGTTGTTTTCTTATTTCCTTTTTGATCAAATAACATAATAAAATAGATGAATAAACCAAGAACGCACCGTATAAGTTGGAGCATCTTCACTGGCTAAGATAAAACCGCCATCGACCGATTTGATATCGTAAACTGATACACAGAGACCTAATTTTGCAATGACCTTCACCATGTTAAATTTGGAGAGGAAAAAAGAGAAGGAAAGGGAAATAGTTACAACATAATACAAGCAAATAAAAAATGAACTTGAAGGAAATTAGGTTTACAACAAACAAAATACCTTGTCCAAGAAGATGGATTCAAGCTGCTCTCTGATTGCTTCATCTAAAGGGAGATTATGCAAGTGCGGAGGTAGCCTCAATTTGTGTTCTATTTCGCTTAAGAAGAACATTTGTAATTTGCTCTTTTGTGAAGTAGAAGATCCTAAAATTCGAAGACTGGGTGCCAATAAAATGTAAAATGAACAATATATCAAACACAATTCACTACCGAAAGGCAAAAAGTCATATAAATAAAACTTACAACTAATTACTATGGGTGAAATTTTGGACTTTGAATTGGATTAATGACCTATTCCAAATCCAATCCAAAAAATTTTGGACTCAAAAGTTTGGACTCAAAATTTTGAGTTCAAATCCAATCCAAAGTAATTTTGGATTCATATTTTTGAGTCAAAATCCAATCCAGACTATTTTTTCTAATTCAATCCGATCCGAATAGGCCAATTTTTCCTGATTCTTTTAGAATAACGTCCATTACTTAATAAAAAAAAGTTCATCCACAAAATATTAGTACAAATGATAAATAGATAACATTGTCCAAGACAACTAAATGTCTAAATCTACGACATTAATTAAAATAAATAACTGATTTATTGAGTGAGTAGTTTGACCGCAGCAAATGTAGGGTTTTTTCTCTTAAAAAATCTTGTGTAGACTTAGTCCACGGTGGACCAAAAGACCAAATCTTTTTAAAAATATATTTTATGTCCCTAAAGTATTTGCACTATATCCTTGATTATTCCTTGGTCGACGGTGGACTAAGTCCACACAAGACGGGCTATTTTTCTCTTGCTTTAAATTTGCCTTTTAGTTTGGGCTTTTGGGCTTTAATTAGTAGCTTAGGTTTTATATTCTTTTAATATATATATAGGGTTGGGTTCATATGAGAGCATGGGTTGGGGTGAGAGCAAGAGAGCAGACCTCATCCACTCATTTATGTGATTCAATAGCTGAGATTAATCATTTAAAAAAGAAAAAGAAATTAAAAAAAATTCAACAACACAGCAACCACCACCCTCACTCTCTCTCTCATCCCTTCCCTACTCTCTCTCCTCCGTCCAACCCCCCATCTCAGACAGCCTCTACCACAACTAGTGTAACACCCCGGATTTTCTAAATTATAAATAACCAAAAATGAATAAACTCGAGCCGAAAATCGGGCAGAATTTCCGTTGTAAATAGACATCCCAAGTTATCGACTAAATAAAAACCTGCTTAAACAGAAAATAAAACAAAACCAAACTTTACAGCGAAAGACTCCTCCTAACCAAATTCGGAGCATCACTGTCACACTCACTCGTAAGAATGACTGCAAGGCAAACATTACAAAATCCCAACAAACCAAATAACGCTATAAAGAACTATCTATTACATCAACTGAAAAATATGACTACAAAAAAATAATCAACTTAACATCCTTCCATCATCTGGTCCATCTAGAGAACGGGGTCTTCATAAGCAATCAACCTGTAAACATACTCCAATCTACTCCCACAGTTGCAGTTAAGCCGCAAAAGGTTCATCATAGGCCCACCATAAGTAAATGGACAACACACACATAAAAAGAAAAACATCCAATCAGCAAGGCTGTGTAACCAAGCATTTTATCGAAATAATAAAACATAATATCTTTATAATAATTTATAATTAGGAAATATATCAACGAGTCAAATACAAATAAGACATAGGTCTTATGACCTTGAAATCACGCAAATCTGTCACTGTAATTCTCAAGCACGCAAAATATACAAGTTCACCTTCATATCTCATACAACAATCCATTCAAGCTTATTTTCATGCAGACACAAAAACACATCACACAAACATAATAATTCGCCAATTCTCATAGTCTCAAGAGTTTCAGACCATTATTTCACTTATTAGAGGGAATAGAACGGCTCTAGAGATCGCAATCTCGACAATCAGGACATGAGTCCTTATCTCACATCAATTCAGTTCTAATGGCCAAGTCCGTAGTGTGCACACCTCTCCTAACTGCCTCCACGATCAATCGTGTGCTCTTCAGTTAGAAGGTAATCTAATATTCAATATACTCTACCTTAACTGCCTCCACAGATTCCTGTGTGCTCTTCAGCTAGAGTTAATCTACCATAACTGCCTCCACAATAACATGTGTGCTCTTCAGCTAGAGAGAAAACCTACCCTAAATGCCTCCACAGTAGCCATAACCACAGTCCTATGTGTTCTTCAAGTAGGGAGGAGAGTCTCAATAAAACCTACCCTAGATGCCTCCACAGTAACCGTTGTGTGCTCTTCAACTAGGGAGGAGTCCAAAAACCTATAGTTACCTCCACGGTGGCATAACCCCCCCCCCCCCGTGTATTCTACAACTAAAAGGCTGCCAATAGTCAAAGATATATTGCCGTCAACTGTTCAAATTAAGTACTAATGTCTTAAAACAAACCAACCTCAAGTCTGAGGTCACACAATCATCTTTCTCATATCAGAAGCACCATTGTTCACAAATGGGCTCATTTTGTTCCAATTCAATTCTCATAAGTTTATCCATAACAACCAATACACATTTAAAAGGTGTAGTAGTTCTCCAAATTAACAAAGGCAAGACACTTTAATCATGATTCAGCCCATCTAACACATAATTTAAGCAAGTATTCTCGCACCAAGATCAGTATAAACACCACCAAAAACAGAAATATGAAATTACTTCCACCATATGTTCTACTGCCACTTTCCATCACTATTTCCTCTAATAACATTCCACAAACTGTTTCCTTGCAAGATTACATCATGTTTGTTAGCAACATGTAGTTTAGGCATCTAGCATATAACATTGTTTTACCAAGGCAATATCAACTTATTTTATTCTATTTTTACAGAAACTAGATCACCTCCCCTAAGCATATACAAATCAGTGGCTGTCAATTTATACCAATAAACATGCTGAGCATCACACCAGTCAAATAACAGTAGTAAATTTTCACTCTTTAGTTCAATCAGAAATAAGTACCCATTAAAATCAGACCATATAAATTAAACCCAGTTCAGAAAACTCAATTATATAGCATCAAGAATAATTTAGGGTTCTAGGGTTTGGTTACCAATCAGAACAGAAGGACAAAGGTTGATGAATTTGGGTCGAGCACCATCGCCTGGTGGTCGATGGCCCGCAATCAACACAGCAGCAGCGACAGCAACTAAACAGAGGCGGAGCAGGGAGTTCGCACGAACAGAAAACAAGGAGAGAGAAAACGCCGGCAATCAGTCACCGTGACACATGCCGGAGCAGCAGGCCGAGAGAGAGAAGGCAAAGAAGATGGTGGTGATGGTGGTGATGGTGGTGTTTGGTGCGTGAGGTAGAAGGAGAAAGAGAAGAGGGGTTTTTTTTGTTTTCTTTTAAGCGTGACACCGTGATTTTTTTTTTAATTTTCTTTTTTTGAAAAGTCAAGACAACCATACAACTCAGTGGTTAGTCTAAAGAATCCCTAACCAAAAGATTGGTAAGGGATGGGTCAAAAGAGGTAGACCAAGAGCTCATTTGTAGACAGGAGTGGCCATGGTGTGCTATGTAGTTAGCAAGCGCATTCGCCTCTCTGAAAATATAAAGCACTGTGACACCGTGAATGAAAGAGAAGGAGACCCCTTTTCTTTTTAATAGGCATAAAGATTAGAGAGGGAAGACTTGAACACAAGATACAATTAGAGCAACACAAAACCACTCAGAAACTGATTTCTAAATTTTTTTTAAATTAAAATCCGAAATTCCCTTTTCTTTTTCTTTTAAATGTTTAAATCCAAAACCAATAAATATTTACCAAAATAAATAATCAAATAAATAAATTATTCAACTAAATAATTTACGCGATATTACAGCTAGTGTCGCGAATCTCCGGTGAGACAATCGTCGACCCATACCCGAGCTACCCAACCTCCGCTGCCAGACCCACCACATTTCGCTACCGGTGGCCTCGCCGGAGTCCAACGAATCCTGCGGAGGTTGTTGTCTTGCCGACGACTGGCGAGATCGCCGATGGTTTCCTCGTCGACCATCACCGATTTCCGCTGGTCTCTATGGTTATGCGTGGTGGTCTCACCGGTGGGCTTCGCCGGAAATTCACTACTTTCGCCGGCCACCGGTAGCATGACAGAGCCGGTAGGAGAGAGAAAGTGGGAATGGGAGGGTCTGGGCAGCCATTGCTGGGCCTCTGGGCGTGACAGACGTGAGGTAGGAGAAAGATAATAGGGATTTTCCAATTGCTAGGCCTGAGGTTATGGCTTTTTCAATTAGTAGAACATCTCATTTTGCAAATCCAAGCGGTAGGCTTGTACATTTTAAATCTCCCACCCCGTGCCCTTTATTCTATTTTTCCGTTAGTTTTTTATGTCTTTCCCCTTTTACCCTTACTTTAATTTGATAGAAAATCCATCATTTTCACCTCCCCATTCTCACTTAGCCAGTAGCCATAATCACACTGCCTCCCTTCCCCAACCATGGTTGTTCTCTATCTCTCCCCTCCCAAGTCTTCCTCATAAGTGTCATAACAACCACCCAGCATACCAGGCCACTACCATCACCAATTCACCACCACCACGAGCATAGCCCACCAACCCCTACACACATAGCTTCTTGTATAATTCCCAGATTTACCACACAAATTAATCTCCAAGGCTAAAATTTCAGTCGCAATTTAAACCAATAATTTCAAACAGTTAGGACACCCACCCAAATGCACCCATCCCAGTGAAAGCACTTACTTGCTTGATAGCATACTAAACAACACTTAAATGTCAAATTCAGACTTCTCTATCACCAAGCAATTACCACCATCACTACAAACTTCATCCTCCTAACTACAATGTAACTTGCTCTTCCCTAAATTTCCAATCCCAAATTACCCAGAACCCTTCAATTCCAAAACCCCCAAATAGCAATCAAACTCAAACACACACAAACACAAACTCAAACTCAAAACTCACTCCCTTATTCTTCTTCTCCTTAATCCCAACCAAAATTAGACAAAATTTTCCCAACTCAAAACCCACCAAAAAAAATCTCATTTCAACCAAAGGCCCACAAAACCCATTTCTAGGACTCAATTCATTAAATGCAATAGATTGCCCTCCATTGTTCTCTGGGGACCACGTGATACAGGAAAAACCTCCATTGCTAAGGCCATTGCAAGCTCGGCTTCACATATAAGTTTTTTGGCTTTCGGCTGATTCGAACACATCGACGGCCTGATACATAACCACTGCGAATGGTGTGGACTCAACGGTAGGTGGGAGATTTAGATATGAAATGACCATGTTGTGGTGGTGGAGGGAGAGGGTGACGGACTGACGGGAGGTGGCTGTGGACCTGTGGTGATGGAGGAAGAATCAAGATCTGAAAAATGTAAGCGAGGAAAAAAAAAGCTAAAAAAGGGCATTTTTGTCATTTTAATGTGAATTTCACACTCTCCCAAATAGCTCACCAGTTAATGATGGACACGTCAGCAACCTAACATCAATACTAACGGAAATAGCAAAAAGAGGGCACGGAGTGGTAAATTTTAGAAGTACAGGCTTACCGCTTGGATTTTGAAAATAAGATATTCTACCATCTGGAAAAGCCATAACCACAGGCCTACCAATTGGAAAATTCCAAGATAATAATTCAGCACAGTTGAAAAGTAAATTTGATTTAAATTACAAGTATGCCATTAATGACGCGCGTCTGATGTGAGTCGTCTGATCTGATAATCCAAACACTATTGCCATGTTATTGATATCATATGTAAAAATATAAAAGAATTGAACCTTTTTAAAATTTGACCTTACAATAGTATTTATTGATCTAATTAACATCATCATCTCTGTAATTAGGATGATTGAAAATAACACAAGCTTAATAGAACTTGGCCTCAAGAAGAACAAGGAAGACAACGACTAGTTTTTTCTTATCAGGCATACATTGTCTAATGACATCACACTCTAAAGCCTCATCAAACCAAGTATAAATTTGAGGGAACTTCTCCCTTGTAAACACCTTCTTATTTGAGGATGAGGTGGGAGTTTAAGTGGTAAGTGCTCCCCCCTCACAATCCAGTGGTCAGGGGTTCGAATCCTCATGTAGGGAGAATAATAAAAAATCTCCTCTACCTTTCTTTGTAGGGAGGGTCTCCTCCTCTACTTGAGCCCGTCGGCCCATCAAAGATGGATTGGCTTGCCCGGCGCGTGTGGTTTGCGGGCTATTGCATGCGTCCTTGTAGCCAAAAAAAAAAAAAAAAAAAAAAAAAAAAAAAAAAAAAGCACCTCCTTATTTGCAGCTTCTTGTAGCGCCTGAAGAGTGAAGATGATAGTTACTATGATTATGTCAAGGAATCCAATGTTGTTGGCCCCTAGGAACTTCTTTTGCCCCTTAATCTCTTTGATTGAGTTCTCAGTGACTTTAAGAAGTTCATATGCTTCTTCTGCTCCTTTCTCGCTTACTTCTCCTTGTTTGAATAGTGCTTTCGATACTGCTAGTGTGAGCTGAGAATCATATTAAGTGTGATAAATTGATTAGATTCAAGTTGCAGCTCTCTTACTTTTAAATAGGAGAGTTACATGGTTTATATTAAGGAATATAACATTGATTGCATCTAACAATGCGCTTAAACTTTTGATTGAGTTGGTTCCAAAATATGGTATATATTAGAGTCAAATGACTAAGAGATCTTGTGTTCGAATCGTGGAGTCTCCACTTCCTAAGTGGAATATATATTTCAGCACGGGGTATGAGGAGCCTTGCGTATCAACTAAACTTCAAGCCCAATGGACATTAGTGTGAGGGAGTGTCGTATTAAGAAATATAACATTGATTGGGCCTCCAACTATTAGCTTAAACTTTTGATAGAGTTGATTTCAACACAATTCACTACAAGAGATATAATATTTTGCGACTGAAAAATCCATCTCATAAGACAAAAGTTTGGTTGCAAAATGGGTTTAGAAACCAGATTCGACGGAATCCATTCCATCCTAAAAAACCTCGACATATATTATTCAAACTTATGGGTCTATACTATTATTCTAGTAATGCACATGCAGACATTATAATTAACATAACGTTAATTAATCATCTATACATAATATCAAAATTTATTGTCCATAATTTCCAGTGGAGTAAAAGCTTCTCTACTTTTTGGCTTCAGAATATAATGGACTAAAGCAAAATGACTAATAAAACTGTCGGCACTTCTTATTTATTGTAAAGTTGCCGATGGTCGTCGCACTTCGGATCTCGGGTCAAACGAAAATAGCCTCTCTGCGAGACTCTCACAGGGGTAAGGTTGCGTACATCCGACCCCCCTTACCCTGTCTAGACGGGAGCCTCTTTGAAGACATTGGGATAATGTTTATGTTAATGTTGATGTATAATATCAAAATTTAAATTGTACGTGTCACTATTTTGAGTGGTCTACCATGTGTCATCGTTGCATTGAATTCATTTTGCCATTTCCAATAAAATAAAACAAAATTAAGAAAGTATTGTACCTTATCATCAATAAACCTAGCCCAGAAACGAGCTTGAGCTCTTTCATAAGGGTCTCTAGGTAAGAGAGGCTCATCATGTTTGCCCTCCCATGTCTCATCAATTGAGCAACCAATTCTGTTTATCTTGGATAAGCTATTAAATATAGGAGATCTAATCGATGGACTATATACCTCAGTGCTGAGATCATGCACGATCGACTAGCAACTTGATGAAAACATATCTTGCGCCAACCAACCATTGTTAATTCTTCTTATGCTCATAAATCTTTCCATATACATTGCACCCAAGAAGTTTGATTTAATTCCTAAATATTATCTAAGCAAATAAAATAGAAAAAGAAGTTTCCAAGAGCAGAACTATAAATTCAACTGAACAAATAAAAACTTGTTGGGATTTCCCATGCGTAGAGTTGAAGGTGAAGGAGCCGACATGGAAAGATCAAGACGATCAATGATAGGTTTATAAGTGTGGCTAATACAGCAAATTTATGCATGTACTCGGGAATATCTAGCACAATATATATCATACTAGGTGGTAGTAGCGGATCTAGAAAATTAGTGAAATGGGTGTCAAAACAGAATAATTAAATAATATGGGTAGCAAAACTAATTGGTAGGGTATTTTAGCAATAATTTCCAAAAACAAAAATCTAAAAACTAGGGTGTTTTAGCAAAATTTTTCGAAAAACCTGATTGCCCGGGACCCACGCATCCGCACTAGATCCCCCACTGCTAGGTGGATGCCCATGAGTATGTCCATGCTTTGCACGAACTGTGATTATATTTTTTTATGCCAAGTCCAACACTATTAATGACGTGGAGCTTGTGTGCACATCAAGCACCATATATGCGAGTGCATATTTCGCCTGTTGAACTAACACCACAACTTAATTAGCCTGTTTTGTGTGGACTTCGTCCACCGTAGACCAATGACACTAATGCAAAAATTTGAGAACATGAATGATATTTTTAAAAGATTAAGTCTATTGGTCTATCATGAACCAAGTTCACACAAGTTCTTGCGCTGTTATTATTTGGGAGGGGAATTAGAGACAAAAATGTTAGCTCTCAACCTCGAAATCGAATGACAATGATGCTTTATACTATGGTATCTCTATTTTCTTGAAAAGATGTACTCCTCCATCCCAAACAAATTTTGTCAATTTTATTTTTCACAGTTTGACCATAAATAATGGTAAATATATGAGTTTCAAAATTGCCGAAAATGAATCTGAAAAAGGTATTATAACATTGTATATCTTTATAATTTTTGACAGACGAATGGTCAAAGTTTATAAAGAATTTCACTATGCACTTTCTATTACCAAGACAATATCTACTATTTTTATCAAAAAATAAAATAAAAATTATCAACTATATTATTTCCATTACGAGAAAAGTAAATAATAAATTAAAATGTAGACACCAAAATTCCAAACCTATGGATCTAAACATAATCCCGCTCGTTTAGATTGCAATCAAGAGATCTACAAATATTGTGGCCCATATATTTATCAAAAAAATTTATGAAAAATTACTACATGGTTCCGGTTCAAGCTCTCACCTCTCACAATTACTACTATTTGGAGGAGTGAATTTGAGTAGGCCTCACTTCTTTTGTGAGAAGTGCGAGCATTATTGATCCGGAACCATGTAATAATTTCTCAAAAATTCTTATTCCATATTTCTTGCAAGTTTGAATTATTTTTGGGTTATAAAAATGTTGTTTGTTTCTTGTTTTGTCTGAATCAATGCCTTATCCTGAACAACCTTTTGGAAAGAATTAATTCAATCTCTTCCATCGAGTTGAACTACAGAGACGTAAAGTACTTTCAGCAAGTAGTGTCTCCATTCACATACAAGAATCAAACCCTCACTCAATCTTATTAAATGAAAGAGACGAACGAACTACTCATATCCATCACTTATTGATTTTATGGTGATTCTATTAAGTTACTATATTTTGATATTATTGTAGTATATATAATGCAGTTGGACTCTGGAGAATTAGATATGAAATACTGTATTTTGCTTCCCTTGTAGTTGCAAATTTTACTAGCATTGTGAAATAGATAAATTTTAATAGTTGGACTTTAACAAGTGAGCACATATACTAGATAAGTGAGGTTTCAATCTAAAATCAATTGGCAATGGGTGGAGTAACCCACTAGCTTATATGTATGCCCAAGACTGCTAAATCATTCCATGCGGAACACAAACCCAATTCAACATCCCACCTCACGCAAAGACCCATCATGGTTTGAACGTGGACCAATTAAAGCCTACTATGGGTCAGTCACAAGCGCGTGCGTGGGCCCAAAAAGAGGTCACATAAAGGCCGGATAAAACTCGCTCTATTACCAAGATAAATTTCAATAGTTGGGCTTTAACAAGTAAGCACACATACATGACAAGTGAGGTACCTACCCAAACCAATTGGCAATGAGTGGAGTAACTCACTTGCTTATATGTATGCTGAAGACCGCTAAATCTTTTCATGTGGGATACAAATTCACTTCAACGTCACTAGGGATGATAATGGGGTGGAGCGGGGTTGATATAGGTATATCAATACCCATACCCGTCTGACTACGGTATATCTGCAACCCATAACAATCACAGTCCTAGTGAGTAAGAAATGAGAAGCACATCCGCCCCAATTAACCAACGGTATCCATACCCACCTGATACCCTTTCCAAACGTGCTTAGTACCCGCATAAACCAAAACCTATTGATACTCTATAGCCAAATGGAGATAATGGTGCATAAAAAATATGTGACTCACAGTCACAAATTCACCATCAGAGTGGCTTAAACAAACAAACCCAATAAACATAAAAATTGTATCATTATTACAAACCATAAAACTAAAATACATTCGAAAGAATTGAACAAATTGTGACATATATTAATAGGAGGATTTGGCTTCAAGAAGACGATGAAAGATTGCGACTAACTTTTTCTTATCAGACGTACATTGTCTAATGACATCACACTCTAAGACTTCATCAACCCAAGTGTAGATTTGAGGGCACTCCTGCCTTGTGAGCAACTCCTTATTTGCAGCTTCTTGAAGTGCTTCAATAATGACAATGATGGTTATAGTGACTATGTCAAGAAATCCGATCTTGTTAGCCCCAAGGAACTTGTTTTGCCCTTTAATCTCTTTGATTGAGCTCTCAAAGACTTTGATGTGCTCGTACGCTTCTTCCATTCCTTTCTCGCCCTCTTCTATTGCTTTCCCTAGTGAAGGTGTGAGCTGAGAAACCATATGAAATATGTTAAATGAAACCAACAATTGCATTATCCTAGTTCAATTTCGTCGTTAGTAGAATTTTTTTATTTCTTTTAGTCTTAATTTGATCGGAGGAGACACAAAAGTTGATGCAGCTATATAGATTCAAATCATACAACATATATAAGTTCGAAGAAATTTTACCAGCTAAGGCTCAATTCTCTTCACCTGGAAAAATTGAACTGGACTGAAAAATTTTCATTTTGAAATTTAACTAGTAAACTCATTCAAACATTTTTATTTTAGACTCATAAGACAATTTGTTTTGAATTCTATAAGTATCATCCTAAATTTATTTTGGAATAAAAAATTATTTGAGCAATAAATTTCTCATGAACTAAATTGAACTAAAATTAAGCTGAAAGAACATAATTAATTGAATTAGTAAACTATCAAAAAAAAAAATTGAATTAGTTAACATTTGTAATACAGATGTTCTAGCTAGTTGTTATTACTATTAGGAGTTCACATAATCATGGAACATGTAAATGAACTTTCCACTTGAAGGAAGTATTGTACCTTGTCATCAATAAACTTAGCCCAGAAACGAGCTTGAGCTCTTTCATAAGGATCTCTAGGTAAGAGAGGCTCGTCGTCGTGTTTGCCCTTCCATGTCTCATCGATGTATTCCAAGATCACTGCAGATTCAGCCATTGGTTCTCCATTGTGAAGAAGCACAGGGATCTTCTTGTGGATGGGGTTGTACTTAAGAAGCTGCTCACTTTTGTTGTATATGTTTTCTTGTATAAACTCATACTCAACTCCCTTCAATTTTAGAGCAATTTCAACTCTATTGCTAAATGGACTTGCCCATGCCCCAAACACCTTCACTTCTGCCATTTTAAAAAAAGAAAAAAGAAAAACAAACAAACAAGCTTTGAACCCCATGAGTATTATATAGTGCATGTCAAAAGATTATTACTTGGTAGATCGACGACCAATTCTCTTTAAATTTTTCTTTTTTTGTTTCACGCCCAAGGGTATTCATCGTCCGCTTGTAGGCACCTCAAAGGGTGGGACAGCTTGGCCAAGGAATTTAAAATTGCTCCATGCTCAAGGCGAGATTCGAACCCTTGATCTTGGTTAAGGATGGATGAGTCCCTACCACTCAACCACACCTCCTTAGTTGACCAATTCTCTTTATATTGGATTAACTATTAAATTAAAATTCTATTAAGTGTAGGAGATCTGATCAATGATCTATATACCTCAGCGCTGAGCGCACGTTTTTGACCAGTAACTTGTACGGGAATTTCATCTGTCTATGTATGGACGGTTTGGAATATGAATATGAACCGTTGATTTAAAATCCCTCGATCTAATTGTTGAGATGCATTACCCATACTGATAACCTGTAAACATAAAAATTTATATGAGGCAACCTTATATATGATGTGTTATATGTGAGCGTAAAAAGTAATGACGTTTACTTTCTTTGTTCCAAAATCACCATTTTATTTGACTTTTCATTGGCTCCAAAACGATATTTTGACTATAAATAATTATTACACTTCAATAATCATAAAAGATTATAAAAATGTGATATATTGAAAATATAACTAACAATAAATTTAAAATAGTATTTTTACGTGGTAAGTATTCATACTTTTCCTTTAATTAATGGTCAAAAATTGTAAATTTTGATCTCGAAAAGTAAAATGGAAAGGAGATTTTAGAACAAACAGAGTATATAATTTGATACTTCCTAACAAAAATTGGACACTTTTAATCACCTCATATCTGAGACCGCTCCATAAGAGAACTACTAATATGGTATAAGGGACCAAATTTCTTCTTTTTTTAAGATACAAAAAAAAATGAAAAAAAGAAGAAGTCTGAGGTATCAAGCAATTGGGAGCTTGCTAGACTCGTCATGTGTCATGTACAATAAACAAACCAAATAAATGGTTGCCAAATCATTGACGCCACAAAGTTTTTTCATAAAATTCGATCCTGTACAATAAACAAACCAAATATATATATACAGTCCTAGTATCTATACATATTTTCTGTTATAGAAAACAATCCTAAACATATCAAACTCTAATATAACATGCCATAAATAAGCGGAACAGAAAATGAGTACCTGAGATATGCTTTGGAGGGGAAGCAGTAGTGTTCGATAGACTCTCTTTAACCACGTTGTGAGTAACAAAATCCCGTAGGAGCACTGAAGAAGTTTTAGTGCGCATTCCACGACCTAGAGCTTCTTCAAAACCCGGGTCATTTAGGCTTGCATGTTCTGCAGTTTCGCCAGACCCAGTTTAGACAAAGTCGTCCATAACACTAGGTTGTTCTATTTCTATTGGGCTTGACGGACTTGTGGTTTGGCTAGACCCAGTATTTTGACAATGGCAGAGGAATTAGAGTCATTGGGAATAAGAGATACATTTAGACCCTCATCTGTTGTACCCCTGGCATTAGGGTCATTGGCAATAGTAGAGGCATCCACAAAATCCGAAGAGTCCAAATCAATATCCACATCCATATCAAAATGATCTGTTGGTCTAATATTGCTAGCTTCCATATCAACAAAGGGAAAGATATCTTCGAAGAATTTTCTCTTGACACAAAGAACTCATGTTTATCAAGATCATAAAGCCTCCATCCCTTTTGACCAAAAGGATACCCAACAAAGACACATTTACGGCTAGGACTCGCAAATTTATCCCCCTTTGTCATTTGATTGTGGACAAAACATAAAGATCCAATCACTCGAATGGCATCATAAGATGGAGAATAACCAAATAATTTTTCAAAAGGAGTGAGATTGTTAAGGACAGTGGAAGGGTTCCATTGATTAAATGGGCAACGGTCAAAACACTCTGCCCCCAAAAATAAATTGGCTTAGAAGCGCAATGCGCGGCCAACATTTAGGATGTGTTTGTATTTTTTTTCAACTCTCCTATTTTGTTGTGGAGTTCCAGTGCATGAGGTTTGAAATAAGATACCACAAGCAGTAAAATAATCAAGCAAACATCGAAACTCCGTTCCATTATCACTCCGAACAATTTTTATGGTTTGAGAAAATTGTCGCTCAACCATAGCAACAAAGGACATAAACTTAGAAAAGACCTATGTTTTATCATCCATCAAATAAACCCACAGAGCTCGAGAAAAATCATCTACAATAGTTGAAAAAAATATTTAGCACCACAAGAAGATGTATGACGATAACCACCCCACAAATCAATATGAATTAATTCAAAAATTCGACTAGCTTTATGGTCACTCAAAGGAAATTTGTCTCTGAATGTTTAGCTCGAAAACACACTTCACAAGCTTTATTCAAACTACCTTTAGAATTACAAATTGGAGGAAGAAATTTTACTACTTTTGGATTTGGGGATACTATCTGAAAAAACAAGATTTCTGGCAGGTGACACAAAAACAAAATGATTCAGTGATGTGGAAAAAATTGTTTGATTTGAGGGAAGAGCTCATTCTCCTTACTGGTGGTATATATGCAGCTAAACAACTTCTCAATAGTTGTGTTCATCTTGGCAAATTCAGAGTGGCTAAAGTGTATGATGCCATTAGACATGTGGGGGATCAGCTCAGATGGAAGCAAATTGTTTGGGATTCTCTGAGCATGCCCAAGCATAAAATGATTCTCTGGATGGCTGCTAGAAATAGGTTAGGGACAGTTGATAATCTGGTTCGAAGAGGCATGATTCTGATTAACAGGTGCAACCTCTGCACATCTACTCTTGAGTCTTGCAACCACCTTTTCTTTCAGTGCCTTTTTTCGCAGGAAGTCTAGAATGCTATATTGAGGTGGTGTAAAATTCAGAGGAAAAGTTTTGGTTTGACGCATGAACTGAGATGGTTTAAAAAGAATAACAGAGGCAAAAATCGCCTTAAAAGATTTAGAAGAGCTTGTTTTGCTTCTGCTGTATATGAGATATGGCATGAATGTAACTCCAGGAAATTCAGAGCTCAAAGAAGAAGTGCTGACAAGGTGGTTTGTCTGATCCAATGCAATGTTTTTGTGCGTTTTTTTAGCTAAATACAATGTAAATGAACTAGATAGCATTTTACAGGGAGGTGAGAGGAGTCATTGGTGCGCAAGATACCTCTTTGGTATACCTCTTTGATATTTGTACATGATTTGCTCCGGAGGGCTCCGTTTTGGTGTCCTTTGGAAGATGGAATACAAGTATACAACTACTAACTATTTTCAAAAAAAAAATTATTACTATTTTTTTCCGAAGGATGCCCCATCCTAGCATGCCAAAGAAGAAGCGTCTACGTCCACTGTGACAACCTGCACTGTATGTGGTCCCTTGAAGTAAGCTTGCTTCCCGTTCCAATCAGCTTTCTCGCTTGGTCATGTATAACACACATATATCGATTAAAAATGACAATACTATTCAAATCATGACACAATTGTGGAACAGGCAATAAGTTGCAATTCAAGAGAGGAACATAAAGAACATGAGTGAGAGTCATAGCATCCGATAATCGCACTGAGTCATTCTTTGTTGCAACCACTTTTTGCCATCAGAAAGACCAATGAGACACAAGATGTCTTTCACATCGAATTATAGAGAAAGATTGTTGATTACATGATTAGATGCACCTGTATCCATGATCCAAAGATGACCATTAAACTTACCACTCAAACGATTATCGGAAACATTCATATTACCAAAGACACTTGCAAGCGCCTTCCACTGATCAGCGGAAAATACTTGAGCAGGTGGTGCTCCAATAGGTTCAGAAACAATTGCATCATTGGCACGGACCACCGCCCCCCCCCCCCCGACACATCCTATCGCAAGAGAAGGAGCAGAGGTCGTTGATTTTTGGGTACGAACAATCATCAGTTTGGTCGTACTTGATCCGCTGTCAGACTTGACACGATCCTCCCACCAATATGGATATCCATGAATTTCGAAGCAATTACTCACTTCGTGGCCTGTCATCTTACAATAGGTGCAAGAGAGATGTGACTTATCAGGTCCCTCTATTTTGCCTCGGTCGCGCCCACAAGTTCGCACAGTAAATTCAACATCTGATTTTTCCTCGGGCTGAGCCGAAGATGTTATGACTTGTTCATCTTGAATTACTAGTTGGTAGGCACAAGTGAGATAGGGTATAGGATCTTGAGCAAGAATATGTGATCGCAAAGGACCATAAGAAGGGGTATATAAACCCATTAGAAATTCATGAAGCATGTCCTTTTCACTACGACGCTCATGTTCAAGACCTGCGGTACACTTTGTACAGCAAGAACAAGTGATCAAGGGTTCATGGTTATGCAATTCCTACCATAGAGCCGTGAGTTTTCCATAGTAAGAAGCAACAAACACGGATTTGGTTAGCTTATAGTTAGAGATAGTCGTCTTTAATTGTTGTATGCGTGGTCTATTCGTAAGAGCGAATCGCTCATTAAGCGTCTCGTATAGATGTCTAGCGTCTTTTTACTTGGACAAGGTACTCTTCACTTCTGCTGTGATGGTATTCATAATCTAGGATACCAACATGGCTTGAATTGTATTCCAATCATCTTGTGTGCAAGGAGGTGTTGGAGATACAATTGTACCATCTAAAAATCCAATCTTTCTTTGAGCTCGAAGGGCCGTCTCTATCTCACCAGCCCAACCATCATAATTTTATTACCTCCTCTAAGTTTGGGAGCAATGGATGAAGAACACAAAAAATGAAGTTTTTGAAATTTTGAATGAAATTTCACAAAACTCACAAATTCATACAATTTTGAGTTTTGACACTCAAAAACTCAAAAACAATTAACAAAATCAAGTTCCTTCAAGAAATTGAGCAAGAAAACCTCAAGATTTGGAGTTAGGGGCTTTGATGGAGGTTGAAAGCTTGAAGAAAATGGAGGAGAGAGAAAGAGAAAGGCTCAAAATGGAAGACCATCCATCTCGGCCTCCCCTCTCTTTCCCTTTTGTTACACACGCTAAACCCTAGTGACCGGTCGAACCGCCCAAGTGGGCGGTCAAACCGCCAAGCTGGCGGTTGAACAGTTTTCCACGCGGCTTGGCCGCTTGCCCAAACGGCTCAACCATTTTCCAAAGGGATTCAACCGCTCTAGCCAGCGGCATCGTCGCTCCAGCAATTCAGCCACCTGACACCTCTCCTTCTTTAATATTGTATTCAGGTCCATTAGTTCAAAAACAGTGGGCCCCAAGTGAGGCCCATAGGAGTTATTTGCACGCCAAAGTTTGTTTATGAAAGCATGACTACTTAAACCAACAGGTTTGTACATTTACGCTTGACCTATTGCATAGGCTAGCGTCTGACCAAAGGTCTGAGCAACATTTTATTACCCTTTACAATAACATTTACTATTTATCCTATTTCTAACGAAATTTACATGTATTGTGTGACCTACAGTACAGGGTCTCCATTCGACTGAGAATCGAAGTACATTTGTTGTGTGACCTACAGCACAAGGTCTCCCTTCGATTGAGAATCGAAAGACATTTATTGTGTGACCTACAGCAGAGGGTCTCCCTTCGACTAAGAATCGGAGGATTTTTATCATTTATTATCTAATGAAATATTTTATTGTGTGACCTACAGCATAGGGTCTCCCTTCGACTAATAATCGAAGGACATTTATTGTGTGGCCTACAGCACAAGGTCTCCTTTCGACTAAAAATTGAAGGATTTTTATCATTTGTTATCTATCTTTATATCTAATGAACATTTATTGTGTGACCTACAGCACATGGTCTCCGTTCGACTAATAATCGAAGGATCTTTATTGTGTGACCTACAGCATAGGGTCTCCCTTCGACTAATTATCGAAGGATCTTTATTGTGTGATCTACAGCATAGGGTCAAACTCTCGGTCAAAGAATCGGGAGAATTATTACTTATCCTAAAATGATTACTTATCTCTAATTGTTTGTCATCTCACTCAGTTTGCCTGTTGGTTGAATCATGCAGGTATTAGCACAGGAATACTTTGAACTTCGCTCTATTCGAGTTCGACCAAAGTAGGGGTTTCTGTAGACACCGAAAATTGTGTCCATAAGTCCCCTAAAAACCCGATGATGAAAGGATTGGATTTTGCTCGAACTTGGGTTACTCACCAAAAATTGACCGCTTGCTTACCGGCTGAGCCGCTTGCTTACCGGATGAGCCGCTTGCCAAGCGGTTCAATCGATTGTCCTAGCGGATAAACCGCTTGTCCTAGCGGTTCAACCGCTTGGCCTAGCCCAATGGCCGCCTGGACCCTTTTTCGCGGACGACAATTCTGAGGCCCATACGATTTCTGTGCCAAACCCTGACAGCTCCCCCTCTTCAATATATAAACAAACCTTAGGGTTCAGTTGAAGAGGTCGGTCAGTTTCTCTCTCCTGTTGGCAGTTAGAGACTAAAAGTTGGCTTCAAGGTAGGCCATTCACAATAATAAAACCTTAAAAACCTAATTCTACTCCTTTAGGCTAACCCTAGTACCACAAGAATAAACCTTTATACTTCATCAAGAGCAAGAGTTCAAGCATTAAATCCAATAAGTTCATTGTGAGCTTCCAGGTAATCCAACATGAGGGTTTTCAATAAATACTATATTTGCTTGTTATCTACTAACGGATTTGGTTTATGTGATATGTACATGCATGGAGTGTTTTGAGCAAAAGGGTTTGTATTAAACTCAATGAATGAATGGATGAATGATATTTATTTTTATTGCTTTTTAATTATAAATTATGCTTGTTTGTGGATTGGTGGATGAATTATCTTGTTTGCCTTCTAATTCGCAGGTTTAGCATATTTAATATTTTTTAGCGTTACAAGTATGTAAATTTGTTGAATTATTAAAAGTGGTCACAATAAAAATGATTTTTCAACCCATAATTAGGAATTTGAACAAATTAAACCATGTTTGGAACCGTAACATTACCAATTGCATTGAATTGATTAGTAAAGGTCATTTGTCGTTAATAGACGAGTTGGGTGTTGAACACCTTTCTAACTCGTAGTCCCATTTGTTAATAAAATTAACCCCCCACCCAACAAATAAGATAAAAAGCAAAAAAGAAATGCCCTCCCTCATTCGAATAAAGGAAGAAAAAGAAAAAGAAAAAAAGCGAATATTATTACCCCCCTCCCCACACACGTTTATTTACTGATTAATTTAATTTTTTTTTCCTATTTTCCACCTCATCATTTCACTAACTCTCTCATTGTCACCTCCACGTCACTTGATTACCCCATCTTCTTCCCTCCTCCACCTTTGTGACAGTTGCCTCTCTCATTCTCCTTTCACCTCCCGTCTCACTCTCCATTTATCATCTCATCCAACCCTTCATTTTCTTAACTCAAATGCTTCCTTTCTTTAACTTTTCTTATTTAAGCCTAAGTTTTTTTTTACCCTAGAGACCCTTTGCCTTTTTCTCCATCTATTTTCTAAAATCATATTTTCTCTCTAATTTTCCTATCAACTTTCCTAACTATACTTATACTTTCAAAACTTCTAAAACTTCTTCTAAATTTCTAAAACATCTTTTTTATCTACTTAGTGCAAAATGAAGGGCGTTTGTGCTAAATAATTTATTTTAAAGATTGAAATTTCTAGATCTACTCAAGGTTTTTGATTTACTGGAAATTATTTACAAATGATCGAAGTCTCAAGGGTTTTTTATTTACATTTGTGTTAAGTAGATCTAGAAATCTCAATCTTCAAAATTTAATTACTTAGCACAAACGTCTTTTAGTTTGCACTAAGTAGATAAAATAAATAAGTGTTAGAAACTTAAAAAAAGTTTTAGAAGGTTTGAAAGCATAAGTAAAGTTAGGAAAGTTGGTAGAAAAACAAGAGAGAGAAAAGATAATTTTATAAAATAGATGGAGAAAGAGACAAAGGGGCTCTATGGTTAAAAAAATTAGGCTTAACTAGGAAATGTTATGGGAATTGGGCATTAGGGTTAGGAAAACGAATGGTTGAATAAGATGATAAATGGAGGGTGGGATGAGAGGTGAAAATGGGTGTAGAATGGTAGAGACAAGTGTCACAAAAGTGGAGGGAAAAAGATAAGGGAATCAAGTGATCGATGTGGAGGTGACAAGGAGAGATGTAGTGGAATGACGAGGTAGAAAATAGGAAAACAAAAAATTAATTAAAAAATAAATATAAAATAAAATAAAATAACGTGGGAGGGCATTTTTTCTTTTTATTTTTCTTCCTTCTTTTTGGGTGAGGGAGGGCATTTTTTTTTTTTTTTTATTTTTTGGGTAGGGGTTACTTTGTTAACAAATGGGAGTATTTAGGTAATTCTACT
The DNA here is from genome assembly GCA_038025085.1 of Tetragonia tetragonoides. Taxonomy (NCBI): domain Eukaryota; kingdom Viridiplantae; phylum Streptophyta; class Magnoliopsida; order Caryophyllales; family Aizoaceae; genus Tetragonia; species Tetragonia tetragonoides. The sequence goes on along the minus strand of CM076152.1, from coordinate 30,120,591 downwards.
TATTACCATTATTGCTTTTTTCTTTAGAAAATGGATGGGAATAAAGGAATATCATGATGTCATGCATGATATCATAATAACATAATTATTTAAATTCTTTTTTTATTTTTTTATATTTCCTCTTTTTTTGCTTTATTTTCTCTTTTGGGCTTTGGGCGTGGTTTCTTTTAAAGGGTCGGGTCATAAACTCATAATTATGGACCCTAAATGCTTCTTTAGCTCAAATAATTTATTTTAATTAAGATAATTACAGTGATTATAATATTAACAGTAATAATTACTTTAAAAGAATACGAGTCAAAATTTGGCACCTATACTATTAAATTCATTTTTAAATAAAATATTCAAAATTTCATCTTTTATAATATTTATTTTTATACAATTATTATTATCTATGGTCAAATAGTTATTTTGGATATATTGAAAAGTCAAATGGAAAGGAGAATAAGAAACTAAATAAGTTGTTACAAAATATAAGCACATGATACGATTAATTACATTCAATTACTAAATTCAATTACTCTATGCAGGAGGTTAATAGTAACTCATAAATTACAATATAGTAAAAAGAAAAGAAAAGAGAGAAGAAATACGATACCAAGATGGCCAAAACGATGTGACATTTATTTGGAAGCTCCATGTGTGTTCGACGTGTCACCAGATGCTGCATGTGAGGTGCCACAATATTCGCAAATCTCAAAGTTTTATGTCACATTTTATAAAGTAAATACAAGTAAGAAACTAAAACTAAACATAAATAAATATTATCAATATTAATAAACTTAATAAATAATCTCCAACTCAAATTAAACAAACTCCAACTTAAATGCATAATAATTAAAAATAACAGTATTTGCAACTAGGAAAAAAAATAACAATTCTTCCATTTAGTGACTAATGTTGTTCTGAGCACTGTTTTGTGCAATTGCCTTGGCATTGTTCTGATTCATGGGTGAAGGTGCAGTGTTGGTGTTGTAATAGCGCCAGTTGTTATTGTTGTAACCTCCATCGTTCCCTTGGAAGTTACCTTGTTTTTGAACATTGCCAGAATTTCCTTTACTCCAACACTGTGATGCCTTGTGGCCTGGCCTTCCGCACTCATAACAGTTAAGGACTTCTTCCCGGTGGCACTTCTTGCCTGGATGTGTTACGCTGCACCATTTGCGAGGTGTGTTCCTTCGAGTGAGAATCATTGCTCGGTTGTTTCTGCAAATCCTATTCTGAGTATTGTTGTTGTTCTTGATGTGGTGGCTTCCACCACCATCGTCGTTGGCCAACTTAGGTCTATGGTCGTGAACATGTTGATGAGAATAACTCTCTTTTTCCCGTTTGTGCTTCCCAAGTACAGAATCTCTCATGCCCACAATTCTTTCTTGATTTAAGGCCTTATCGTATGCCTTTTCGAAACGTGTCTGAGTGTCCGGAGACGAACCTCTGAATATCCCACTTAAGACCATCCTCAAAACTCGAAACACGGTCTGCTTTGTTCGCAAACAGAAGTGGTGCGAACACCGCCAGCTCATTAAACTTGGAGGCATACTCCACCACTGACATCTTTCTTTGAATCAGTCTCTTAAATTCTGCTTGCTTCAAACGACGGAGAAACCTCGGGTACGCGTCCTTGTTTCGTGCCTTATCATGTTCAGCTCGTGCCTTCGGTGCTGCACCCACATCATTGAACGCTTTTGGGGCTCCCTTCTGAGCGTTGTGTTGTTGCTCTTCTCTTTCAAATTGACGAACCATGAACTCAACAACAATAATGAGGGTGTCCTCGAGCCTAGTAATACGCGAGTTGTGAGTCATCATCGTGAGTTTCGAGTTTCTGCAACGAGGAACAGTCAATGGCATAAAGCCACTAATTAATCAACAATATCTTTTTGGTCACGACAAAATAACCTTGTGTACCCGCTCTAGGCACGGATCCTAAGACAATTTATAAGCTATTTTCGACCTTGGTTCCACTTAGCAAATTCATACAAATTCAAATAATGATATGCATTTTCAAAACGAGATGGGTCACAACTCAGAGGTTAAAAATACTAGTCGCATTCCAAAGCATTACAATACTTTTTCAAAAGTAAACCAAGTGCTCCAACTTGACCAAGTGAGGTCATCAAACAATAAGGACGTATAAAATTGAAATCCTTAACTAGGGAGGATTTATTTTGACCAAGTGAGGCCATCAAACAATAAGGAAATGTATAAAACTGAAATCCTTAACTAGGGAGGTCTCAATCCAAGCTTACTAGTTAACCCTCGACCATGCATCAAAATGCTGACTCTTTGTCCTTACACCCATTAGTCGAAGCGTAGGCGACTAACTCTCGCCTCTTACCCATAGGAGTAAATAGGCCACAGTAGGCTTTAGCACTCATACCACCACGACGCTTAAACTTTTTACAAGCGTTGTAGTAACCCATGGGAGGAGGCGTGAGAAAACGTTGATGCAACCATTCGTTCTCCACAAGTTGGAGTTCCGTAGTAACGAACTCGAACTCTCAACGGTGATGGGGCGTCGTGTATCTATAGTTTGGTTTTCATCTGCGATCACATCCTTGTATCTCACCTTGATACTCCTATGTGGGTTCTCCATCGGAATGTTAGCTAGTGCCATAGAAATGTAGTAAGCATGGTCCATGCGAAAACTATCGATCTCTAGTTACACGCCTAGAGTATCATCAATACGTTCCAAGTAATGACAAATGTGCTCCCCTTCCTCGACCTGCAACAAAAGGGGTGGGACGAGTGGGAATATGTCATCATCAGAAGCAATCACTCGGATTTGCACTAACTCAAGCACAAAGGCAGTGAAATAATCATCATCCTCCGCAGGCTCATCAAATAGAGGCTCCACATACTCGTTATGATCCCGCAAATGAGGTCTTCCCAATGAGTGAGAATGATTCTCGCTAGGCTTCCTTGAAATGTACTTGGAACTCATCTTAAGGTCCTCCTACTCCACAACATTGGTATATGACAGTGGACTCGTCGAAGGATGCAAGAAATGGTGGCAACATCAGATTCCACCCAGGTATCAAATACAGGTTACCAACATTCTTGTAAGTAGTTGACTTTCTACAAGTATGTCTTTGTCTTTCCATCTACAAATAGCAAGCACGTAATAAGTAATTACTCCATCTGTCCCCTCTTTACGTTGGTAGTTTTCATTTTAGTCTGTCCCCTTTTTACGTTTGTACTTCCGTTTTAAGTAAGAAAAAAGTAATGAGATTACTTATACACCCACTTAAGAGACCAGCATATTCTCTCTCATACTTAAAAGGACCACAAGGGACCACCTCATCCTCTCTCATACTTGAGCAAGGGTCTTTGAGTCATTTTTGAACCAAAGTTTTCTCGTCTTAAACTCCGTTCCAATTCAAACTACCAACGTAAAGAGGGGACGGAGGGTGTATAAATTAGGTTTTGAATGGATAAGTGAATTGGGCAAAAATGATTTCATGATCAATTTGAGAGTGATTATTTTACCAACATTTGTTTGACTAGATATATATATATACCTAGTCCATTTTGGTCAATGCTTGATTCACTCCCATTATCATATAATCAATTTTGCCCAATTCTCTCATCCATTCAAAGTCTGATTTTTTAGTTTGGAATCTCCCACACGGAAAGTAAATTCAGGAGTGTTACAAATGATATGAGAGCATTAGATTTAAAACTTGGCTAAGTTAATAATTGTTTATATCAGAATTAGTCATAATTGGTGAGGAAATTAAAAGGTGAAGTCAAAGTCGTGAAGTGTTGTTTTAGATCGAGTTTATTTAAAATCACTTATAGAGTTATAGTTGTATTACATATTAAGTAATTGTTATTAATAAACGGCAAGACAGAGACATACTTGTAAAAAGTCAACAACTCGCAAAAGCGTTGGTAACCTGCATTTGTTGCATGGGTGGGACAAGATGTTGCCACCGCATTTTGCATCCTCCGAGTCCGACCCATACGAGGACTCTGAGCCACAGTCATATACCGATCCAATGGAGTAGGAAGAACCTAAGATGAGTTTCAAGTACTTTCTTAGGGGCTTACAAGAGCCATTCTTACCCATCGGGAGGACCGCCTGTGCAGGAACATAACAAGCCCGCGGAGCCTCTAGTTGATGGCGCTGCGGAGGATGATGATTCTTTTTCTGCCTTTGTGCCTGAGCCGGTGCAGATTCGAGTAATTACTCCTAACGGTGACAATTTCACACCTGTCCCACCCCTTTTGTTGAGGGACATGTAAGGGAAAAATATTGGGGTTACTTGGAGCGTGTTGATGATACTCTATGCATGTACCTCGATCGATAGTTTTCACATGAACCTACTCACTAGATTTACATGGAACTAGTGGGCATTCTGATGGAGAACCCAGAGGAGTAGAAAGAAGGGATATATGGAAGTACTAGCGAATGGACAGCCTAACTAAAACTGATTCGCGACGCCCCATCACTGTTGGTTCTTAGAGTTCGAGTTCTTTATTGCGGAGCTCCAGCTCACGAAGAACAACCAGCTCATCGAGGTGTTCTCACACCTTTCCCCACCGATCACTACGAGACTTGTAAAAAGTCTAAGCTTCATGGTGATACGAGTACGTGCTAAAACTTATCGTGCCCTTTTTTACTTCTGTGGGTAAGATGCGAGATTCAGTCCGCTCTAGACTTTGACTAATGGGTGCAGGGGCAAATAGTCAGTGTTTAGAGAGGACGAGGACCCTCCAAGGTCACAATCAAAGCCACCCACAAGTGGTTCTATGGTTTGACCGTCACCAGACCACCACCCACCGGCCATGGCGGCACCGGAGAGAGAGAGAGAGAGAGAGAGAGAGAGAGATGGGGAAAACAGAGAGAGACAAAAAAAGAGGGATTAAGCCTTATCGGCACCACCCACTCACAGCAACCACAAGTGGCAATCAGGTGGTTGTCAATTGTGATAGGCGCCCTCAAACCAAGAAAACATGGGAAAGAGAGATGGTGCATGAAAATAGGGAGAGAAAGGAGAATGGGACCACAACCTAAGCTTGGTGGCTCAACGAGCAATAACAAGGGGGAGAGTGAAGAGAAGTTTAACAGGAGAGAGAGGGGAGTATGTGAGTGAGGGAGAAAGAGAAGAGAGAAAATAAGAGTGGGGGTTTGACTCACCCATTTTCACCTTTATATACACTCATTTGGCCATTTGATCAACTCCCCAATTAATTTTTTAATTAACACACTAATAAATGTAATAAATAATTTCTCGCATTATTTCCTTCATTCTCCAAATCAGAATTTTAATTCAAAATCTCCCACCAAACTTTAAAATAATTTAAATAAATAAATACCTTTAAGTAATAGAGTTAAATAAATATTTAAAACATTTTATTAGGAATTTAATATTAATAATGGGAATTATCAATCCATAATTAGTAATTCAAATAACTGGACAACAATGTTTTCTATATGTGCACACACAATTTTAGCCAATAAAGATTTACTAGGAAACACTTCAATACATTGACTAAATAGGGACTCTAGTATATGTGATGCATCCTAAGGTCCGCAGTTATACATGCCCCACAGTACAACTCTATGTTATCGCCTTCCTCGCGGAATCCAACCCAAAAAGTCTTAACTCTCAAATCCAATTTCATTGTTGTGACCACATTGCACATAAATCACATTTCTTGGCTTGAAAACAATTCTCAACATTTAAACTTATTTCATATACATTCTCAATTACTCATTGATCACATACTATGGCAACTAGACATATAACAATAATCAAAAGAGTATGACCATAATAACAAACTTAGCATTCTAAGGATACATTTCCGTTCAGCAATATAAATCTCCAAATCAAGTAATTACTATGACAAATAACTACCTTTCAAATAGGTATGTAAAATATAAGCTCCTTACGCTCCTTGTGTGTTTCTAGGTCCTAAAATGATCCACAAGTAATTTTAGTCAATACATTGACTTTGGAAACCTTTTAATCATCATTTAAGAATGGTATAACTATTGTTTTAATGCATTAAAATTTTGTTGCAGTTTTCTGTATATGTAAACTCAATCAATTTACTCCAAAATACAAACTTGGGGTGTCAATACATAAAGCCTAAAATAAATGAAACAACAAAAAAAAAAAACAACACCATCAAGCGCCACCAATAGCCACCACCAACAGGGCGGCAGCGGCTAGTGGGGTCGCTAGTCACCGCCAGGCAGCGCCCGCTGGTCGTTGGTCATGCTACACACACTGCCGCGACTTACCTCTAGATTCAATTTGTCATTATTCTAATCTTATTCTGTCATTATACTAAATCTTTATATTTAATATTTTCATTAAAAAGAAACTAACTTTCAATTCCTTTTAACATTTTTCAACATAAAATTCTTGAACATGAATCACATAAATTTATTTGAATTAAGACTGATCTAGGTTCATTTCCTAACTCATTCTTTCTTTTGGATTCTCCAGTACTCGTATTGTCGTATTGGTCATTTGTAGTGTTCTCACAAGTCATAACTAGTAACTGATCATCTAGAGTTCTTTCTCTACAATTTCTTTTTACCTCACGACAAGATTAGATGAGCGATTTTGGAGCCCTTAGATTAGAAGGAGATATTTTTAAAAAATGGATAACTAGAATAGGGAGATCGACAGTAAAAAAAGAGCTTCATAGAAACTCTAAAGGATCAAAATACCATATAGCTGCCCTACTCTTACTCAACCATATGTAGATAAATCCCCATTATTCCAGCGATCCAACTTACAAGCTTTACTCTTCTTCAAGTTTTGTATTTTTTTTAAAATCACATGTTTTTTAGTTGCTCTGTTGAAAATGGTCAAACAATTATCAAATAGAGTCCACTGCAACTTTTATTTGTCTTATTCTTACAAACAAACGTAGCTTTTTGTAAAATAAAAGAAAACTATTATAATAATACACGTAATATTTATTTAAATTAGAATGTGAGGTTTGATTCTTTTTCTTTATATAAATTAGTTTATGGTGTGGATTTTATTTGTCCCTATTTGTAGTTATTACATTCTCGTTTGTGGAATTTCTTTCTTTACTTTAAAATCTGGCTTTTGGTCTCCTACTTAGATGAATATCAACTTGTTAGTTGCGTATTTTTCATATTTTCATTTACTTTATTTCTTTATGAGTCAATAAGGAAACCCTATTCCCATTAAAGAGTGAACTGAACAGTAACAAAGGAATTTGGAAACTCTCTTTCCTTTATAGAGCGAACCAAACAAAATGGATAATTAATTTCATTAATTTACCTTCTCTTATTTTCCTTTCTTGATTCTTTTCCCTTTTTCAATGGTGAACCAATCGCACCCTTAATTATTAGGCTTTATTAATTATTATTATTATTATTATTTTGGTTTTTTATTGTTTAGTTTAGCCTTGTATTTATTTATTTTTAAATACTATGGTAACGTTTTTGAATTTCCTGTTTCTCTGATCAATTACACATTTTATAAATGGTGGATATTCAAAAATTTACAATCCACCAAATCTTTGTCTAACCTTTAGGAAAACCTACTTCCTACCTAAAGGTGTCTTAACTGTAAACATAATTTTAATCGACATGACCATACCAACATAACAATAATTTACACATCTTAGGTCATAAAAAGTTCAATAATAATCGAATTTCAACATACTCATATGCCACTTGAACCAATCACATGATTCTATCCTTTTTCTTTATTTTTTTGGACAACTGTTTCTACCCATTACTCACCATATAAATTCTAATATCAAGAACGTAACAATGGACAATAATCAATTACTTGACAATAAACCGCATTTTTGTTACTCAACCATACCATGTTTTCATGTATTTATTTCACATGATCAAGTCATCATATAATCATACTGTACAATTGATCCAACATAATAATTCATCATAAAACTATCTCAAAACATAAATCCACGACCATACACCATGATATAAATTTAATGTAGTTCATCCATGCATATTCATAATTTACCACTTAGCATATACTCAATTTTTTCCTAGTGTGGAGTAAAATGTAGACACAGAATTACCTTAACTACTGTCCTCCCAAGAGTTCAACGCAAGCTCTTAATTACTCTAATTGGTGACCACGCGTCCTAGCATCCACAACACGCTAGAATAAGTAGTGTACACTTATAACCAAAATCATTAAACCTCTGCGTAAGGTATATGGACTGAACAACAACTCGTTTAATATTATGCTATGTATATACTATATAACCATCTAAATTCATATGGACTGAACCCGACTTTATTCCTCTTAAAAAGAAGATCAAATTTAACAAGCTATAGAAACCAACACCAAAGACACCCACCATGTTGTCAAATACTAGTATAACAAAATTATTTTTTTGTTTTCATTATTGTTCTAGGAACCTGTTAGGAGTCTATTCAATAGATAAGAAATTTTGTCTATTTAATCATTTTACTATAACATAAAATTCATTTACAAAAATACCAATTTTATTTGATAATTTGTTTTTTCCAATTTTAGAAACTACAAGCGTCAATTTTGTTCACTGGAACACCAGTTTTCTTTATTAGAATATCCCTTTGTTACTGAAACATTAATTTTGTTTACTAAAATATTAAATTTATTTATTAAAATACCAATTTCGTTACTAAATGTCAAACCTACCTTAGACAATTTTCCTTATCTATTTTATAGACGTATACCATTATTGTTTTAAAGAAACTGTTTTTTTCTTTTTGGTTTAACCAAAGGTTCACCTAAGCTTTTTGGGCCAAAGCTAATCTTGTTCGCAAGGTCGGCCCATAAAAGGGTAAAGTTCTCCCACTAAATAATTTCTCATTTCACTATAATTGAACCCTCAACCTTACTTAGGATAAGAATAGTGAACCACTCACACCAACCACGAACCTTAACCCACGACCTTGTTTTAGAAAACTTTATCAGTACTAGATAGTAGATACTCCATATTACTCTTGGAACCTAATAATACAAAGTCACAACCATGATCATGAATATGACCATGTCGCGCTAGGCCAATACGACCCATCAAGCAATTGTGCCAGAACACGATTTCTGTTTTTTTAATTCGCCAGAGAAGTAAGAAGAACAAAGCCAGTTTGAATCATAATGTTTTTTCAAATTTGATACAATCCAAAACTAACCAAAACATTGTTGTTTTCACAACTAATAATTTCACTAAAAACCGTTCTAGAATTACATTTTAAAATACTAACAATTAACATATTAACTCTAATCTCTAAAGATGCATAAACATTAATCTAAATAAACTAATATGATAATAATAATAATAATTAATAAGTACTACATAACATACATTATAAAAGATGCAATTTTTAAAACATAAGAACGAACTTAGCTTACTTGGATGATGCAAAAAAGATGAAAATCTTCAGTTGCACCCACACCCCAAAGAGAAGAGTAGGCAAGGTTTAGCAAAGGAGGCATGAGAAGAAGGGAGCTTAGGGTTTTTTTTCCTTTTAAACTGATATGTGGAATGAAAGTATGAAACGTGAGGATTGAGGAGTTGGACTAGGAATTCAAGAAAGCCCAAAAATTTAGCAGACTCCCTCTCACAGTCTCACCTCTTATCACACCTTTTTTCTTTTTTTTTTAATAGCTGAAAATATGAAAGTAAAAGCAAAATTAGAATATACCCAAAAATAAATAACCAAGCCAAAAATTCCAGAAAAATGAACAATAAAATATAAATAACAAATAAATATCAGATTTTGCACCAAATAAATGAAAACTAGGTGGATGCCTATAAGTATACCCATACGTTAACTGTGACTAGTCCTGGCCAATGTGCGGTCCAAGTAGTGCCTGGGCCGGGCCTTTAGTTGACCGGGCTCAATTTGACAAAGGCACTCCTATGGCACTAGAAAACACGGGCCATGTTGGGCCGTGCCTACGGGCCTGACCAAAGACTAACCAAGGTTGGACCGCAAGTGGGCAAATAGCTGGGCCTAGTGTTGGGCCTAGTGCTGGTTAAAGGCCCAGCGGTCCAAACGATTTTGCAAAGTGGATCAAAATCATTGTTTTAGCCAAACAAAAACTTTGAGCCATAAGTATTCATGGCCAAATGAGTCCTTTGGGACACGTAAAAGAGCCTAACACAGCCCAAGAAGGCATGCTTAGCTTAGCAATTAGCATGATGCAAGTCCAAAGCACTACTATCCCTTTTATAGACTCTAAGTGGTGCTAGTTTTTTCATCTTATCGATGTGGGACTCTTTTTTACCTTGTTTGCCTTCCTTTTTCCATGCTTTTCTTTATGTCCTCTCTCTCCCTCTCTCTTTCTCCTCTTTGTAGCTTCTTCTTTCTTTTTCTTTGAGAATCCTCTTTCAAATGCAATATTCTTTTTTCATTCAATTTTTTCTATTCTAATTTTTGTTTTTGGTTATGCTAATTAGGACTAACTAATTGGACTGAATAATTAAGAAAGCTATCAACCATCCATAAATCATATATGATATATGTGTGAGTTTAATTTAATACATCTTTAGCAAAATAAGTAACTATATGAATAATATCTCATTATTTTTGTTGAATTTAGAAATTATAATATTTATCATTGTACATAAATTATACAAATAAGAAGAAGAAAAAAACTAATACTATCATTATAACTTATACAAGATGGATTTATCAAAAATTTTGGTGAGACAAAGTTCACTTTAGTGAACAAGGGTCATTACTCATACTAAGTGTGTAAGTGACCAATATATTATATGACCAATTGCCACAAACGTTATAAGATACAATATGAATATGAATAACAAACTACTTTTGTTGAACATAAGTTATAATTAGCACAACATAAAAAATACATTTGTTGAACATAAACTTTACTTAATGAAAAGGAATGAGAAAATACATTGAACAATGTGAATAATATTTATGGCTTTCGCTTAATTCAACTTCCAACAAAAATCATTATATTTATGAAAGATCAAAATAATATAAAGTGAAAGAGGCTTGCCACTCCTCAAGACTTATCAACACAGCATACTAAGGAGTTAGAACTTTGCACAAGTGCATAACTCATTACAATTGCAATAAATTATTCATCCATTGAAATTTTGAATTTGTGTGAAGCATAAGCATAGAGAATCAATTGTTGAAAATTTATAAAACTGAATCATTAAGCTTCAAGTTAGTCATTAAAGGCGTTTATTTTGATTCTTTTGAATTGTCTTGTACTGTTTTATACATGTTGAATAGCCATTAAAAACAAAACCTTCAAACTTATAACATAAATGCAATTGAGTACCCATAAAACAAGGTCAATGTTAAGACTGTAACCGAACCAGAGTACTCGTGAGTGGCTCGTGAACATACTCAGTCAAATCTCAGTTAAAGCTCGCTCGAAAATAAACCAGCCGAGTACGAGCACCATTTTGATACTCGTTAATAAACAAGTCGAGTACGAGCATCCATATGCTCGCGAACAACTCGATAAATATTGTCTATTAACTCGTTCAATACTCGCTTAAAGCTCATTTAGTACTCGTTCAAACTCGTTTAAATATTGACTATGGCCTTTTAAAAAAGTTTTTAACATGAGTGTGTTTATATATATACCTTACATTTAAAAAATGATACCTCTATACAAAGGTCATCATTAATATTTTTAAAAGATTCAATTTCTAAAATGTATTTGTTGTTTGCAAAATGAAAATAATTATACTTGACAAGGAACTAATAAACAACTTAAGCCTTGTTCTTTTCATCGTTTTCATGCTACATTCCGTTTTTCTTGAGAGGTGAAAAGAAACAAAATAAGTTTAGAAAGCAATACACTACTTAAAACCCCACTCTATCCACTAAAAAGAAAAAACCATTCTATAAAAAAAAAAAATCAATCAATTCTACATTAAAAGGAAAGAAACCTTGAGAAGAAAAACCAAAAAAAAAAAAAGGAAAAAAAAAAAAAGAAAAAAGAAAGAAGAAGAAGAACATACTCCAAAGTCACGCAAAGTGACATAGAAGGAGAATGAAAAAGAGAAAGAGAATGAGAACAACAAATGTCCCACATTGGTGGGGTGGGAAAAACTCATCCAAGGAAGTTCTATAGACCCTTTCCACACAATTGGTGTTTCATAGGAATAAATTGGACTCTGCACTTCTTTACTGGTTTGGGCTCAATAGCTTAGACAGTTGCCCAAGGCCATTTTTAGCCCAATAGCTTAGACAGTTGCCCAAGGCCATTTTTAGTTGGCCTTGTTTTCGTAAAATTTTACACGGGCCTCATTGCTTTATACGGGCTTTTAAAACATGGGCCGGTCCATTTAGTGCTTTGATGGGCCGGTCCATCTAGTGCTTAAAATGGGCCGTGTCAGGGCCTGTTCAAGCGGGCTGGTCCAAAGTTGTTAAAATTTTATTTTCATTGAAGCCCAGCAATGCACTACATTTGAACGGGCTTGTAACGTTCGTGGGCTCGGGCCTTAATCTGATGAAACCGGGTAGGCCCATACCCGGTCCAGTCCATTACGTAGCTGAGCTGGGTCCGGCCCACTGGCCAGGTCTAACTGTGACTATATGATAAATTAATATAACATGATTATTTAATCTTATCGAAAAATCAAAGTGTAATTGTCACTTATGAATAACTATTGGTCCATTTAATATCATGAATGACGTATAATAAGACTACTATGACTTTTATAGGGCATCTTATCTAATTTAAACTTTTATCATCAATTAATTAACTCATCTCATATGTTACATGATCCAAGAGGTAATAGTTTCAAAGTCTTTCTATGCTTGATGTTGGTACACCAATACTCTTAGGTTGATATAAGTGTACAACTAACATTCCAAAGATATGATCATTCTTTTATCGTAAAATCACTTTAAATGTCTAATGTATACATAACTACTTTTCAAAAAATAAAGAAGTTTTAGACGTAAACCTTAGAATAACAAAACATATTTCAATGCTTGCTTATTTTTTCTATATGCGGTTAAAGTACTGCCTTGAAGAACGCAAAAAGTCCAATGTAGACTCCGGATGGAGTACATTAATAATTATAAAGTTGAAGGGAACATAAATTGGAACCCTAAAATAACATGGGGGATCAGTATACTACGTACAGTTATAAAATTATACGTTATAATGACAAAGTTTCCTATTAAGATTGGACCTAGAATCATTTTAGATTCATCATTTATTTCTTTATTCTACACATACTCTTTTTATTATATTTTACCTTGAGATTGCTTATAAAATTTTTATTACTAATATACACATCTATTCTCTTATTTTTACATACAATTCTTTAGTTGTGTCAGTTTGTCAAGCTAATTATTGATTACCTTTTTTAGATGGACGCTCCAATGTTGTAAATCAATAGAACATACTACAAATGAGTCTCATTTTAAGGGATATTTCGTACTCGTTCCAATGGTGTATAAATTTAATTTTTTAAGCGGTGAAACTAAAGTTATATGCTTTTTAAAATCTAATAGTCTACTCTTTAATAATTTAGGAAAGTACAACTTTAGTATATATTCTAAAACCTCTAATTAATAGTGTACTCTTTAAGGATTTAGGAAAGTACAACTTTAGTATATATTTTATACCAAAACATATATTTCTATTTTATATTTATTTTCAAATTTTATTACAAAGGCTCGCTTAGGTGGACGCATCCAATGCCGTTAGAAAATGCCTCTAATATATAGATATTATGATTATGATTATGATTTGGTATACTACACCCCACATGTCACCCGGGCAACAAATTACCCAACTTGAATTATACTTGGTCTCTGTTTGATTCACCTGCATAAAACTGATCTGAATTAAGATGAACTTAATTGATTTTTTTAACTTGACCATTAACCATTATAATTCGACCAAACATAGTAAATATTGGACTCGTTTGAAAGTATGTTTTGAGATCTTTCCAATGACATAGTTATCAACTTATCATCATGAAATTATTTCGGAATAAAAAGTCATATGAGTGAAAAAGTTACACAATAACTGACTTGGATTGAATTAAACTGAATTTAAGTGAAATTAAGTGAAATCAAACAGAGCCTTATTACTTTATCGCATGGAAATCTATACATTATAGTTTTCACGGTCTTCAAAAGTATTGATTAAAAAAAGAGTAAAATTGAAGCATCAAATAATTGTTCATCATAGAACAAAATTCATACTGAATTGAACAATAACCACCAAGCATCATCAAATTTACAACAAATCAAACTCGAACTTAAATTATTTTTACAAGCGTGCAATATTTCATAAATTGTTATCAATATGCATAATTTTTAGCAATCTTAAGAGAAATCTAGCCAATTGAATAAAATTCAGATAATAATTCATTTTCCTATAGAATTAATCTTGAATCGTACTCTGAAATGAATGAATCGCAGATAAAGCTTCATTAAAATCACTAAAAACCCTATTACACAAAAACACCATGGGAGAAAAAAGTAGAGAAACTCCACGAAAGAGTTGGAGCACTTGGTAAACTTCCATGAGAGAGAGAGAGAGAGAGACAGAGAGAGAGTGCTTAGCGAGAGAGAGCGCCTAGAAAGAGGCTGAGTTATGACCAAGTTCTGAAGAAAGAGATTAAGTTGAGTTATGTTATTATTTCACCTTTTTAATTGACAAGGAAATAACTCATAAAACAACTCCTCGTTTGATGTATTTAAAACTGGAAAAAAATTACGAAATTAATTTAAATTTTCAAATGAGGTGAAAATGAACTAAGTTTCCCGTTACATCTGAAACGAACATTCGCCCTCTTTGATATTCGTCTAAGAAGGCGACTCGAGCCTCGCTTTCATGGATCTGCCTAAGTCACCTTTTTTGACCCGTTTTGTTGTTATGCCTACCACTGTCACTTAAAAATTGGCATAGATTTTTCTTTGTTCGTGGATTATTAAAATTTCTTTGATTTCGCTGCCAACCTCTGTCTGTTAGCCTCTTTCTTTCTCTTTAAAATCAACTTCTTAACACTTGGCCTGGATTATCAAAAATGATACCTAGCTAATTTACATTTTTCCTATTTTCCTAACTTTGTAATTTCCCTTTTTGTTTCATTGGATTTTTACTGGAGGCCTCAAGTTGGATGTGAATGAAAGATAGTGAATAGTGATAAAAGTTGCGCAACTACAAACCAAGAAAATAGAGAAGAGATGATGAATATAGAGAAGTGGGGACAAATTGTATGTTTAGTATGTATTCGTGTTATGATGATATATTTTGCAGTTGTTTGTTTAATTTAAAAAATAAATGAAAAGTGAACTTCATTTTCTAAAACAAATAAAAATCTACCTATCTATATACTAATATTAAATGTTTCGGGGTTCTTTTTTGAGGGGTCGACTCAAAGTGTGTCGAGGTGAAGGAGCTCCAGAGCCGAGGGTCTAAACAGGCGACCTGCAAAAGAGAACACGAAACTGCCCCGGGGGTTTCCCGGGAAGGGGCCCCTCCGACGGTCAAGTCAGATGTTTTCGCAGGAAGAGAGAGAAAGTCCAGAGAGAATCTAGAAAGTTGTGCTAGAGAGAGAAATTAATTGTTACCTGAAATGAACAGTGACCGTATATTTATAGGACATCGGTGGCAGGGTATGTAATTTCGTACACTGTCAGATGTCAAGCGGAAATCTTCCGTGTCTCGGTAAATGGGCCAGCCATTTACAGTATCTTTGGGCCAGACTGGCCAGATCAGTCATGCTGACGTGTCCACGTGTCAAATCTGTGCCACGTGTCATCATCCCATTGGCTAGTCAAATTATTGACTTGATATCAATCTTCTAGTGTTGACCACCACGTGTCACCTTCTCATTCGTTGGTTGACTTGTTGACGTTTCAGTGACGTGGCCTTGTGGGACCCGCAGAAGGTATTTTAAGACCCAATATTTAGCCCTTCGAATTATGTCAAGTGAAGGCCGTGAAGTTGACATGATTCGAATTTTAAAAAATGCAGAATACAAGCACTTCATACTATGGTTGTCTGTCGAGCGAACATATGACTCGACTTATAGGCGAGTATGAGGGCTATACATGCCCTTTGTAGCTTATCTTCATAGACCCATGGCCGAGCGAGTAGAAATATCGTCCCTTGGGTAAGCATACGACTCGACTTGTAGGCGAGTGAGAGGACTATACACGCCCTTGGCCGCCCATCTTCAAAGGCATAAGGCCGGGCGAGTATAAATCTTGAGAGTTGGGCGAGTAGAAATGCATTTTTGCACCTTCATACTTCAAATCGACTGCTTTAATCTTGGATTTTTAAGATTGTCAAAACATGAAAGTTGTATTCCTCGTTGTAAGGTTTCCACTGGATTTTTGAATTGCCTTGATAAGAGCTCTAACGAAGGAGATACGGCCAAAATACCGCACCGTTGTAACCACAACACGGAGCCATAAAGGGCGAGTCAAAGTAGTGCGCTTTGGGCGAGTTTAGCAGCCAGCTTTGGGCGAGCACAATAGCATTTGACCACCTTGAGGCGTTCTGGGGCGTTGCCGAGTACAAGTCCCAAAGTATGGGCGAACCAAGGCCATGCCATTTGGGCGAGTCGAGTGCCATGGCGATTTGGGCGAGCACAAGTGCGCTATCGCACCTTCATACCTCAAATCGACCGCTTTAGGCTTGGATTCTGAAGATGACAAAAACATGAATGTCGTAGGCCTCGTTGTAAGGTTTCCACTGGATTTTGAATCACCTTGATACGAGGTCTGACAAAGGAGATATGGCCAGAATATTGAACAGACGTAACCACATCAGGGAGACATATGACGGGCGAGTCGAGCTTTGGGCGAGTCGAGCTTTGGGCGAGTCTAGCAACCAGCATTGGGCGAGCACAACTGTGTTAGACCAACTTGAGGCACGCTGGAGCACCGGCGAGTGCGAGTACCACAGTATGGGCGAGCGTAGCTGCTATGTTGAGCAAACACAAGCTACGTCGTTGTTGATGTTGGCTGGAAGCCCGCTGATGTTGGCTCGGTGTTGGACGAGCTCTAACGACGAGCCTTGGGCAAGTCAAAATGGCGTGCTTTGGGCGAGCACAATGTCGAGCAAAAGATGAGCATAATGATGTGCATTGGGCGAGCATAAGGACGTGCATTGGGCGAGCACGTTAGCGAGCCTCATCATGAGCGATGTGCACATAGGCGAGTATACATGAGGAGAAGTGGGCGAGTACAAATGCATTCCCGCAACTTCTTACTTCGATTCGACCGTTTTAAGTTCGGATTTTGAAGACGGTCAAAGCATAAAAGTTGTAGCCTCGTTGTAAGGTTTTTCCAGGTTTTTGAATCGCCTCGATACGAGATCTAATGAGGGAGATACAGGGAAAATACCGAACAGATGTAACAACCACACGGAGGCATGAAGGGCGAGCCTAAGTAATGAGCTTTGGGCGAGCCTAGCAGCCAGCCTTGGGCGAGCACAACTGCGTTTGGCCACCCTGAGGCATGCTGGTACATTGGCGAGTATAAGTCCCACGTTATGGGCGAGCCAAGGCCACGTCATTTGGGCGAGTCGAGTGTCATGGCGACTTGGGCGAGCACAAGTGCACTATCGTACCTTCATACCTTAATTCGACCACTTTCTGTTTGGATTCTGAAGATGTCCCAAACACAAAACTCGTAGCCCTCGTTGAAAAGTTTCCATAGATTTTTGAATCACCTCGATACGATGTCTAACGAGGGATATATGGCCAGAATACCGAACGGCTGTAACAACCCCACGGAGACACGAAGGGCGAGTCAAAGTAATGAGCTTTGGGCGAGCATAGCAGCCAGCCCTGGGCGAGCACAACTGAGTTAAACCACCCTGAGGAACGCTGGAGCACTTGCGAGTACGAGCACCATAGTATGGGCGAGCCAAGGCCATGCCATTTGGGCGAGTCGAGTGCCACGACGACTTGGGCGAGCACAAGTGCAATATCGCACATTTATACCTCAATTCGACCGCTTTTAGTTTGGATTATGAAGATGGCCAAAACATGAAAGTCGTAGCCCTCGTTGTAAGGTTTCCATTGAATTTTGAATCACCTTGATACGAGGTCTAACGAAGAAGATATGGCCAAAATACCGCACAACCGTAATCACAACATGGAGCTATGAAGGGCGAGTCTAAGATGAGGCCCATGGGCGAGTCTAAGATGAGGTCCATGAGCTAGTCAACGGGCCAAATAGACATCTGGGAGCCTTCCCATCATGGCCCGAGACTTGGGCGAGTTAAAGATGAGGTCCATTGGCGAGTCAATGGACCAAACAAACATCTCGGAGCCTTCCCATCATGGCTCGAGGCTTGGGCGAGTCCTTTTGGCCTAGAATGGGCGAGTCCTACTAGCTTGAATTGGACGAGTCCTCTTGGTCTGGAAATGTCGAGTGCTTAACTTGGCGGAACTCCCCTGGAAGCTATTGAGCTTGGGCGAGTCCTCTTGGCCTGGAATGGGCGAGTGCTTAACTTGGAAGAACCCCCCTAAAAGCTATGGAGTATGGGCGAGTCCTCTTGGCCTTGGAATGAGTGAGTGCTTAACTTGGAGGAACCCCCTGGAAGCTGTTGAGCACGGGCGAGTCCTCTTGGCCCGGAATGGGCGTGTGCTTAACTTGGAAGAACCTCCCTGGAAGCTGTTGAGCATGGGCGAGTGCTTAACTTGGAAGAACCCCCCTGGAAGCTGTTGAGCATGGGCGAGTTCTCTTGGCCTGGAATGGGCGAGTGCTTAACTTGGAAGAACCCCCCTGGAAGCTGCTGAGCATGGGAGAGTCCTCTTGGCCTTGGAACGGGTGAGTGTTTAACTTGGAGGAACCCCCCTGGAAGTTGTTGAGCATAGGCGAGTCCTCTTGGCCCAGAATGGGCGTGTGCTTAACTTGGAAGAACCCCCTGGAAGTTGCTGAGCATGGGCGAGTCCTCTTGACCTTAGAATGGGTGAGTGTTTAACTTGGAGGAACCCCCCTGGAAGCTGTTGAGCATGGGCGAGTCCTCTTGGCCCAGAATGGGCGTGTGCTTCGCTTGGAAGAACCCCCTGGAAGCTGTTGAGCATGGGCGACTCCTCTTGGCCTGTAATGGGCGAGTGCATAACTTGGAAGAACCCCCCTGGAAGCTGGTGAGCATGGGCGAGTCCTTCTATGGCCAACTGCACGGGGACGAAGCTCCTGTAATGGCGAGTCGTTTCTTGAGTGAAATGGGCGACCCCTAGGGCTAAATTAACCTCTGGGAGAGCCCAAGTACTAGCCAACTGTATGGGGATGAAGCCCCTATGATGGCGAGTCATTTTTGAGTGAAATGGGCGTCCCCTAGGGCTAAATAAGCCACCGGGAGAGCCCAAGTACTAGCCAACTGTATGGGGATGAAGCCCCCTATGATGGCGAGTCGTTTTTGAGTGAAATGGGCGACCCCTAGGGCTAAATAAGCCCCTGGGAGAGCCCAAGTACTAGCCAACTGTATGGGGATGAAGCCCCTATGATGGCGAGTCGCTTTTGAGTGAAATGGGCGACCCTTAGGGCTAAATAAGCCACTAGGAGAGCCCAAGTACTAGCCAACTGTATGGGGATGAAGCCCCTATGATGGAGAGTCGTTTTTGAGTGAAATGGGCGACCCCTAGGGCTAAATAAGCCTCTGGGAGAGCTCAAGTACTAGCCAACTGTATGGGGATGAAGCCCCTATGATGGCGAGTCGTTTTTGAGTGAAATGGGCGACCCCTAGGGCTAAATAAGCCGTTGGAGGTAGACCACGTAAGATGGTGCCGAGATGCATGGAGTGAGCCCCTTACCTTGGGCGACCTTAAGAATGTTGAAATGGGCGACCTCGAGGGGCTAAATAAGCACCTTGTAGAAGACCAAGTATGATGGTGCCAAGGTGCACAGGGGAAGCCTCTTGCCTTGGGCGACCATAAGAATGTTGAAATGGGCGACCACGAGAGGCTAGACATTCCCCTTGTAGAAAACCAAGTATGAGGGTGCCAAGGTGCATGGAGTGAGCCCCTTGCCTTGGGGGACCATAAGAATGTTGGAATGGGCGACCACGAGGGGCTAAACAAGCACCTTGTAAAAGACCAAGTATGATGGTGCCAAGGTGTACGGGGGAAGCCCCTTGCCTTGGGCGACCATAAGAATGTTGAAATGGGCGACCACGAGGGGCCAGACATTCCCCTTGTAGAAGACCAACTATGATGGTGCCAAGGTGCACGGGGGAAACCCCTTGCCTTGGGCGACCATAAGAATATTGAAATGGGCGACCACGAGGGGCTAGACATTCCCCTTGTAGAAGACCAAGTATGATGGTGCCAATGTCTGGGCGACCACAGAATTTTAAAAATAGGCGTCCATGGAATGGACAACCCAGAAACGGGCGATTGGAGCCCCTTGAGCGATCTTGGCTCTAACAAAATGGATGATCATGATTGTGAGATCGTAAATGAATGACCATGAACTCTTTTCTTCCTTCTTTGAATCCTTCTCTCGGGGAGGCCTATGAACAGGTCGATCCCCTGACCTTTGGAGGTCTATGAACAGGTCGACCCTGACCTTTGGCATAAATGGATGACCACAAAAGTTGTACTTTTTGTCGAGTACTTGGGGATATGTAAGCCCCTTGAATTTGGGCTAGTCAATGTGGCAAACATATGTAGGAGATTAACTTGTATGTCAATCGATTACTGGTAGGACCTATTCTCCGGGGATAATTAAACCCCAGTACTTAGACAAATGAGTGAGGCCAACACGTTTGAGGGTGAACCCGTGTGTGGCGCATCACTAGATGAGCCCATAGGCTGAGAGGTAAAAAATGTCTAGTAATCTCTGGATCACTAGATGAGCCCGTAGGCTGAGAGGTAAAATGACGAAAGTATGTAATCTCTGGATCTTGTGGAGTAGACCATTCAACAAAGGCCTCCCCACAGACGGCGCCAATGTTTCGGGGTTCTTTTCTGAGGGGTCGACTCAAAGTGTGTCGAGGTGAGGGAGCTCCAGAGCTGAGGGTCTAAACAGGCGACCTGCAAAAGAGAACACGTAACTGCCCCGGGGGGTTTCCCGGGAGGGGCCCCCTTCGACGGTCAAGTCAGATGTATTCGCAGGAAGAGAGAGAAAGTCCAGAGAGAATCTAGAAAGTTGTGCTAGAGAGAGAAATTAATTGTTACCTGAAATGAACAGTGACCGTACATTTATAGGACATCGGTGGCAGGGTATGTAATTTCGTACACTGTCAGATGTCAGGCGGAAATCTTCCGCGTCTCAGTAAATGGGCCTGCCATTTACAGTATCTTTGGGCCAGACTGGCCAGATCTGTGCCACGTGTCAAATCTGTGCCACGTGTCATCATCTCATTGGCTAGTCAAATTATTGACTTGATATCAATCTTCTAGTGTTGACCACCACGTGTCACCTTCTCATTCGTTGGTTGACTTGTTGACGTTTCGGTGACGTGGCGTTGTGGGACCCGCAGAGGGTATTTTAAGACCCAACACTAAAGAAGCTGCCAGAGAGAGAAAATAGATTAACTATGTGTCAACTTCTTATAAGTTTGGCCACATGTCAATTCATTATGAGTTTGGCCATGAGTCATTAAGAAAAATTAAAAAGAAATAAATTTAATGTCCCACAAAAGAGAATGGTTGCATAAAAATAGATCCCTAGCCTAAAAAAAAAAAACACTTACGTGAGAAATGATAGGAGTTTGGAAGCTAGGAAAATTTTCACCTAAAATAATCCACTTGCAAAATTTCTCACGTAAAATCTATCTTACAAAAAAAAAAAAAAAAAAAAAAAAAAAAAAAAAAAAAAACAACTCCCACAAAATAGAGTGATACCATAAAAATATAGCACTAAGCCACTAACTAATAAACTAACTTCCCTTCACTCCAAAATAAAAAAGAAAAAATTAAGTAATTGAGAAAATCATGGAGAAAAACTCTCCATTTCCATTTCCATTTCTTAAGCTAGTCTGCATAACTGACCGACTAATTCACTGAGTAAAAACTAGGCAAATTATTAGGTAGAATCCCACAAGTAACTCACGAAGGTAACTTTCATGCTATTTCTCACTCCAACTATTCGCCACCGCCACCGAAATCTGCTCTCTTCTTCCTCTCTCAGTACATCAAATACAGTAGTTGATTTCACATTGTAAAATACTTTGCTGCACTTAAAATCAATTGCTTTGCTGTTTTTTTAGGTTATCATTTTGCTTTCCTTGATATTTTAAAAAACCAATATGTTGCTATAACCTTGAATATTGTTAGAAGCAAGGCTAATGAAGGAACAAACTTATCTGTAACAAAGGCCGTGGCGTGATGAATCACTGCCCTAAAGTCGAATTTGCCCCCACACGTACACAAGGGAATTCCGGCAACCGACCTCCAGGGATACACGGCAGCCAATGCTCCGGTGTACTACGGTGCAATGACTTTTAGGGTAAACTGAACTACTGCCAAACCAAGAGAAGAGAGCACAAGGAAAAAGATAACAGAAGAGAAGAGGAGAGAATTTCTGTCTGTTCTGTCTCACAAAGCTAGAGGTTTTGGTTACTATATAGAAGGCTTTGAATCAGTAACTGATGAATGAAGTAAATGGGGAGCTGAGATCGTGGGATTTTATTGTGATAGTAATGACAAAACGGTTACTGAATCTGAAGCTCAACGGACTCAAAACGGTCGAAAAATATTGAGCCGAGAATAAAAAGAGCCCAACCCACACCCTCGCCAGAGCCCGGCCCGACCGACCGGACGGACGGCGGCGGCGGCGCGCGCGCGCGTGTGTGGAGAAAGAGTCTTCCCTTGACTCTTAGTTCAAAGACTAAAAGTCCACAACAATATATAAAGTCTCTTCTCTTTCCTTTCTCTACTTATGTGGGACAATTGTGTTTTGTGAACAAGGCTTTTCAAGAACTTTCTTTGAAGCATACCATGCTTCATGAAGCTTGTTTAGCTTCATTTCCAACAATCCCCCACATGATTCAAAGAAAGAATGGTAGAAAAAGAATGGTAGAAAAAGTTTCATGGCAGTAGGAGGTCGCACGTTACGATACTAATGTCTTGTGGACTTGAATCAGTACCTTGTGCTTACAAGTTTGCCCAACAACCATTTAGGTGGAAAAAATTCCTTAAACCTTTCACGGTATTTGTTCAGTACAAACTGCGCACTAGTTTGACCTCAAAATCAAATTTACCCTCGCGAAAACATATATACGTTAGCCCCTTACGTGCCTGGATACTTCTGTGAACGCTCTAGAGAGTCATTAGCCCAAAATGCTCTCATAGGGGGCGGGCAATTCCCCCACATTCACATAGGTGAGTTCATCAAGTGTGTACTGTCTCACACCACCTTACAAGGCTATGAACCCATTAAGAGCTAAAATGCTCAACCTTACACACATGACAGTATACGAAAAAATACTACATCATTTTATAGAGGAATGGGGTTTGTAGTACATGACTGGAGTTGTTTTGTGATTTCGTTTGACCTCATTGAACCTGGATATGTTCCAGGTTGGGTATCCATCACAATTCACTCCCACTGGGTTGAAGCCCCATTCCTAGTGCTGACTCAAGCATTATCTTTCTACAAAGGCCTTTGGTGAGAGGATCTGCAAGATTCCTCTCTGACTTTACATACTCAAGTGATATCACATTATCTCTGATCAGATTCTTAACAATTTCATGCTGAAGTCGTATATGCCTTCTCTTTCCGTTGTAAGAATGGTTGCGGGCCACACTTATGGCCGCTTGACAATCACAGTGCATGGAAACGGATGGAGTCAGTCTCCCCCACAATGGAATATCGGGAAGTAGGCTTCTTAGCCATTCAGCTTCATGGCCTGCCATCTCCAAAGCAATAAACTCAGATTCCATTGTAGATTTAGCAATACAAGTTTGTTTGGAGGATCTCCAAGATATAGCAGCACTAGCAAGAGTAAAAACATAGCCACTGGTAGAATGAATTTCATCATTATCAGATACCCAGTTAGCATCGCAATACCCCTCCAAAACACATGGAAAATTCTTGTAGTGCAAACCCCAATTCATAGTACCTTTCAAATATCTCAACAATCTAATCAAGGCATTCCAATGTTCATGATTGGGATTATGAGTATATCTACTCAACCTGCTCACAGCATATGCTATATCTGGTCTAGTATAGTTCATTAAAAACATAACACTTCCAATTATCTTAGCATACTCTTCTTGTGATACACTGTCACCCTTATTCCTTTTCAAATGAATACTAGGATCATATGGGGTTTTGACAGGAGTGGAATCAAATTGTTTAAACTTCTTTAAAATTTTCTCAACATAATGAGATTGATCCAAACTTAAACCCACAGAAGTTCTAGTAATTTTAATGCCAAGAATTACATCAGCTTCACCCATGTCTTTCATATCAAAGCATGATTTCAAAAAGGATTTTGTTTTGTTTACCACATCAATACTAGTACCAAAAATGAGCATGTCATCAACATACAGACATATCATAACGCAACCATGCTCATCATATTTAGAATAAACACAAGCATCAGAATCATTCACCTTGAAACCATCAGAAATTATAGTACTATGAAACTTGTCATACCATTGTTTGGGTGCTTGTTTAAGTCCGTACAAGGACTTAACGAGTTTGCATACCTTATGTTCTTGTCCAGGAACTACGCAACCTTCGGGCTGTCTCATGTATATCTCCTCATTAAGATCACCATTCAAAAATGCAGTTTTAACATCCATTTGATGCACAATAAGATGATGAATGGATGCAAGTGCTATTAAAACTCTAATAGTAGCAACTTTAGTAACAGGAGAATATGTATCAAAATAATCAAGTCCTTGCTTTTGAAAATTTCCTTGAATCACAAGTCTAGCCTTATATTTGTCTATTGTCCCATCAGTTCGGTATTTCTTTCGGAACACCCATTTACTACCGAGTGCCTTACAACCCCGAGGAAGGTCAGATAAAATCCAAGTATTGTTACTCATAATGGATTCTAACTCGCTGTTTATGGCCTCTTGCCAAAAACTAGAGTCAACTGACCTCATGGCCTCTCCATAATTCCTAGGGTCATCTTCAATAATATACGCATGCACAAAAGTTTCATCTAGCACATCAATTTCAGCTAAGAAAGCAGTAACATAATCAGGGCCAAAACTTTTCTCAGTCCTAATTCGTTTACCCCTCCTAGGCTCTTGAACTTCTATACTAGACGAAGCATTGGCATGTAAAGGTAATGAAGATGCAGCTGCAGGTAAGACCCGTTGTTCATTTACTTTCATAGGAAAGATATGCTCAAAAAATTCAGCATCACGGGACTCTTTGATAGCACCAAACCCAGAACCATCTCTTAGAACAAATCTATATGCAGCACTACTATTAGCATATCCAATAAATATAGCATCCAAAGTTTTGGGTCCAATCTTGCTTCTTTGAAAGTCAGGAATCCTGACTTTCGCATGGCACCCCCACACTTTCAAGTAACTCAAGTTAGGTCCAAAACCTTTCCACAACTCATATGGAGTTTTCTCAAGTTTCTTGTGGGGAACACGATTAAGTATAAAGCAGGCAGAAAGTAAAGCCTCCCCCCACATGTTATTAGGCATACCCGAACTAATAAGCATAGCATTCATCATTTCTTTGAGGGTCCTATTTTTCCTCTCGGCAATGCCGTTTTGTTGAGGAGCATAAGGAGCTGTAATTTCGTGAATGATTCCATTAGCCTCACAAAACACCTTTAGAGGTGTTGAATCATATTCTCCACCTCTATCGGACCTAAACCTTTTTATTTTACGATCTAGTTGGTTTTCTACCTCGGCTTTATAGATGAGAAATTTATCCTCAGCCTCATCCTTAGAACTCAGCAAATACACTTTGGTAAATCTTGAATAATCATCAACAAACGTAATATAATACTTTTTACCACCTCTACTAACATGGCTATGAAAATCACCAAAGTCAGTGTGCACAAGTTCTAGTAACGTAGAAGTTCTAGTCACATTCTTATTGTAGGGTTTTTTCGGATGTTTAGCTTCTACGCATACTTCACATTTAGTAAAATCAGTATTGGTAAATGCAGGAATAAGACTAAATTGTTTTAGCCTTTTAATGGATGCCACATTCACATGACCTAGTCTAGCATGCCATAATGAAACAGACTCAGCGATGTAAACAACAGAAGAGGTAGATGCTTTA
The DNA here is from genome assembly GCA_038025085.1 of Tetragonia tetragonoides. Lineage (NCBI taxonomy): Eukaryota > Viridiplantae > Streptophyta > Magnoliopsida > Caryophyllales > Aizoaceae > Tetragonia > Tetragonia tetragonoides. The sequence goes on along the minus strand of CM076152.1, from coordinate 30,094,439 downwards.
TTCTCAGTCACAACATCCAACACAAACAACCCCCCATTACAAAAACCTTTCCCAACAAATTCACCATTTTTGGTGAGTACTAGTTTATCAGATTCAAATGCTAACTTAATCCCAGCTTTGTTCAACAACGAGCCAGAAATTAAGTTCCTGCGAATATCAGGGACATGCAAAACATTGGTTAAAGCAATAGTTTTACCAGAAGTAAGCTTTAAAAGAACCTTCCCTTTACCAGCAACAGAAGTAGTGCTAGAGTTACCCATGAAGACACACTCTCCTTCAGCACCATTGACATACTCCATGAACATGTCTCGGTTGGTACAGCAATGTCTTGTTGCCCCGGTGTCCAAAATCCATTCAACAGTATTACCAACAAGGTTGATCTCGGACACCATGGCAACAATAACATCCTCGGTCAGGTTAGCTTGGGCTTTGTTCTCTTTGGGTTTGTTGACAGCAACAGCAGCAACACTTCTACACTCCTTAGCGGGATGTCCATACTTGCCACAGTTGTAACAGTTGCCTTTGAAAGGCTTCTTGAAGTTTTGTGGCTGGATCTTGCCATGTAGTTAGTTTGGTCCTTTCCCTTTGGGTCCCTTGTTTCTGTCATGTCTACCTGCAAAATTCTTTTGTTCAACAAGGTTAGCAGTAGAGGACGAATGTTCGGTTGTTTTTCCTTTGGCTTGGATCCGGTTCTGTTCCTCGATCTTGATGTGAGATACAACCTCCTGGAGAGTAAAAGTTTTCTGTTTGTGCCTTATAGAATGAACATAATTCTCCCAAGATTTCGGCAATTTATCAAGCAAACAGTTAGCTTGAAAAACCTCACAAATTTTCATCCCTTCAGCAAGAATTTCCGTCACCAAATTTTCATACTCATGAACTTGATCCAACATAGACTTACTATCAACAAACTCAAATTTAAGCCACCTACTACAAGCATATTTCCCTTTCCCAAAGTCATCAGTTCCATACTTCAATTTAAGAGCATCCCAAATTTCCTTAGCCAATTTCATCTTACTATAAATCTGGTATAAGGATGTGGTCATTTAATGCAACAACATACCACGACAAGTCCTATTATCCTTCTGAAAGTCTCTAGTGGAATTGACAGGAGCCTTATCAACAACTAAAGCATGCTCAACACCAATTTGTCCCAAGAAAAATTCCATCTTATCCGACCACATATTATAATTTTTCCCATCAAACGGATCTAACTTAGACATATCAGGAACGAAAAAATTTGGAAACATAGGGGTTGTACCAGCAGTTATCATATTGTTACTCACATAAGGCACAACAGTATCGTCATGAACTAAAGTAGATGGTATGATAACAGCATGATTAGGGGTGACATTAGGCACAGATTCGTTCACATCAACATTACCAATAATTCCATCAGTAGCCATGATAAAAAAAATTCGACTTTAGAATGTTAGAAGCAAGGCTAATGAAGGAACAAACTTATCTGTAACAAAGGCCGTGGCATGATGAATCACTGCCCTAAAGTCGAATTTGCCCCCACACGTACACAAGGGAATTCCGGCAACCGACCTCCAGGGATACACGGCAGCCAATGCTCCGGTGTACTACGGTGCAATGACTTTGAGGGTAAACAGAACTACTGCCAAACCAAGAGAAGAGAGCACAAGGAAAAAGATAACAGAAGAGAAGAGGAGAGAATTTCTGTCTGTTCTGTCTCACAAAGCTGGAGGTTTTGGTTACTATATAGAAGGCTTTTAATCAGTAACTGATGAATGAAGTAAATGGGGAGCTGAGATCGTGGGATTTTATTGTGATAGTAATGACAAAACGGTTACTGAATCTGAAGCTCAACGGACTCAAAACGGTCGAAAAATATTGAGCCGAGAATAAAAAGAGCCCAACCCAGCTCGCCCGGACGGGCGGCGGTGGCGCGCACGCGCGTGTGTGGAGGAAGAGTCTTCCCTTGACTCTTAGTTCAAAGACTAAAAGTCCACAACAATATATAAAATCTCTTCTCTTTCCTTTCTCTACCTATGTGGGACAATTGTGTTTTGTGAACAAGGCTTTTCAAGAACTTTCTTTGAAGCATACCAAGCTTCATGAAGCTTGTTTAGCTTCATTTCCAACAAATATTACATCTTAATTGTTGCAGGCACATCTGATAGGATCGATGGAATAACTGATTCCAATGTCCTACTATACATTTTGGAAGATTTTAAGAAGATAAAGAAATTTGGTATGGAACGTTCTTTTCCTTTTATTATGTTGGAATATTTTGAATTTTTTTCAATATTTATATTTCATTTCCCTCCATTTTCACTCTATTGAAGCAGCATATCTATAAGCCAAATTTCGACTCTAATGGCGATTTCAAGTCGTATGTCCATCAAAATGCTTTGTTACGTACGCTCAAAATCTACACAAATGTTTCTAGATTTGATTGTTAATTTTTTTTATTTTTATAAGCAACAATTTCTCCATTGCTAATTACTCACTCTGTCGTTTTCATTTTTGTGATTATAATTTTGAATGTTGTGACATGCTCAAAGAGAATAAATATTATGCTGAAAAAAGTACGGATAATTTGTTTTGATGCAGGGGCAGGTGCTCTCAAGGTTCAATCCTTTCTTCGGTTTTTTTTCTCTTAGTTCATCTACTGATAGATATCATCAGTTAAGCTTGGTTTGTTGAGCACGTGTTTCGATGTTCAGTTATAGTATATCTATCCGTTTCCAATAAGTCTCTTATGGCTTGCTCAATATGTTTTTGTTCCTATATTTGTGGCTTGCTCAAAATGTTTTTGCTCAGTTAAAAAATAGCCCATCTTGATTGAGGTGAGTCTATGGTATAGGCCCGACCTTGAAGTAGAATTATAACTTAACAAAAAGCGTGAAAAGTCTTGATAAGCTTATCATCCCTTCTTTGTAGGCACTAATATATCGAGCAAATCTCCACTCCACTACGTACTGATCAATAATATTAAGAATGGGATTATCTACTATGTTTCCATGGACCATTCCGTGGTCTCTGATCTCCACCTTAAGATAGTATCACTACAAATAAAAAAGCCCTTTTCTTGTAGTGTATTCATGGTACACCGCTTTATGTTTGAGTGTTTCTTGTAACAAGATTCTTTGCTTGAATAAATACACATGGGTGATTTTATAAGGAGGGATCTTTGATCTACAGTATATGTTTTATGTGCGTGGTTGACCCACAAAGTTTGGTTGGTCACTCGGCAATGCAAAAATTTCTCAAGCAAATTGACTTCAAATGGGTAAAAGTTAATATCGATGGATCTTCAAATGGCAACGATAGGATGCTTGGTTATATAGATAATAATATAGTATAGAGACAATATGATTATGAATGTAACCTGCATTTTGTTTATTTATGGGTCCAGTCACCATTCCATGTCCATGGCCTCTCTGAGCTTTCTCTCTCCTTTCTAAAACCCACCATCCAATGCATCCCCTCCTTTCTCTATACATCCCCCACTTTACTGGATTTTCCTATCACATACTAGTATCATCAAGAGAACTACTCAATTTGGATGGGCACCAATAAAAAATTGAACAAATATCTCAATTGGGAATTTATGAAAGCTACAGTACATAAAAACCACTATAAGATTTTGATGATTTCAGTTAAAATACCCACATATATCTCAGCATAGAATATTACTCAATTTTGTAAACAATGCATCATGATTTGGAAACCCGGATAATCATAGACTAAAGCATCCTGATGATCAGAACAAATATTAGATCAGAAAATGAACCACCCAGCATATTCAATTGTCTGTAATTCTAGACTACATTCAGAAATTATGCTGATAGCAGGAGAGAGAAAAGGGGGGAGACAAAAAGAAAGAACTCAAGGAATCCAGCCTTTAATATGATGCTGTGTTGCTCGATTTTTGGTGACTCGCTATTTTTACAATAGTTTTCTCACAAGCTACACAAATCAAAACTTGTGTTGTGCGAGCCCCAATGATATGAGTTTAAGAGAGAGGAGGGAGAAAGATGAGAGGCCATGGATATGAAACCTTTATTTATTTAGTTAACAGAATATAAACGTGAGATGCAAAAGGGGAAACAGACAGGAAAAAATGATAAGAAAAGGGGCAACAATTGGATTTAAAAAAAGCATTGGGTATCAACTGGACAAGTTAAAAATTGAGGGGCACCAATAGAATTTTCCCGTTAATTTATTATTCGATAACTAGCCTTTAATAATATTTGTTAACTGTTAGAATAGTGTTTTACAATCCAATCCCCGACCCCAATACCAAATCTATTCATAGTTTCCTCTCATAAAAGAAAAAACAAAATTCAAATTTTTTTTGGTTTGAACACAGGTTCACCCAAGCCTTTTAGACCAAGACTAATCTTATTCACACTGAAACAAAATTCAAAGTTAAATCGCCATTTATGTAGATAACTCAATCACCATTCATTTTCATCATTTTTTATCACTCAATCAACTTCCCTCATACGACAACGCTCCAAGCCTCCAACCTTCCTCATCCACTTTGCCAGGCGGGAAAAACAATTCTTCCAAAATTTTGAACACCTCTCTCTCTCCTCTCTCTCTTGCAACGTTTCAATTCGTCAAGAGCACCAAATCCCACCATTTCTTTCTTTCTCAACTCTTCACTACTTGAACAAACAACCAAACTCTCAAATACCCATTTCAAATTAGGGTTTACTTTTCCTTTCCCAAAATTCAATATTTTCTAGGGTTTACGAAAAACCCCCAAACAATGGTGACCCAATAATGGAGAATTCAATAATTCCCAGAAAACACGATGGATAACGAGACCCAAGACCCCACTGGTGGAACTGGAACTAGTAAAATTCGTACTGTTCAGCCACTTAGAGATCTTGAATCAAATTGGGCCGTGGATCTTGCGAAAAGCCTTGAAGATTATCTTTTGAAGATTTGTTCTGGTGAAATTAGTGGAACTGAAGATGCCCATTTCTCCGTAAATTTCGCTGAAGGTAAGAGATTAAGTTTTTGAATTTTGGGTTTTTTTAAAGTCGTGGTCTTTGATTTGGATTTGTTGTTAAGCTGTTGTTTTTGTTTTGTTTGGTGTGTTTTGGGAAATTGTAGCTGCTTTGTTGCTTCAAGGTTCGATTCAAGTGTATAGTCGGAAGGTTGAGTATCTTTACAACTTGGTGTTGCACGCTTTGGATTTCATTTCTCAGACAAGGTTTGATTTTGGTTTGATTTATCTTCTCATTATGTGTTTGGTTTGTTAGGAAAAAAATGTTGTAATGTTAAAAATAGGCATTAGAGAAAGAATATTGCTTGAGACCCATATGGTCGTTTTGGGTAGTATTCGCTCGCTTAGGTGAAAACTGAAAAGGAATTGGTTAACATTTGAGATGGAAGGGGGTGAAGAGGAGTGAGAACAATAGCATGAGTTGTAGCCTCCAGCATCTTACTTTAGGGTAGTGCTTGTTTGAATTTACGAATGTTTGCTTAATAATGCACAGTAACATGGTTGTGATGTTGAATTGTTGATTATTGATTTATTGTTGTTGTTCGAGTAACATATTTGCCTTTTGGATTGTAGTACATGTCTTGGGTGAGCAGCTTGTAGTTGTTGGTAAATGATGGACCTTGGCATTGCTTTATTCCTTTAATGAGAACTATAGCTATTTGATGTTCAAACCTTACAACAAGTTGAGTACTTGTCCATGTTTTTGTTGTCGAGTTATGTGTCCCGTGTCTTGCTGCATGCTGGGCATGATCCTGAGGAGTGACATTACTTATGGAAGCTATGTAATTGTTCTGTATTGCTTTATCTGAAGTTGTTGCCATGTGATGAACAAACAGTTGCAAGTGTAATTAGCTAAAGAGGAAAGGAATAAATTAAATTTGTAGCTACAATTGAAGTTAATGATAGTCATCTTTGGATTCACTATTCTACTTATTGTTTCCGTCCTTTATAGGTTGTGCTGATTAACAAAGAGTGTGTCTTTTGAGGTATAGGTTTGACTCGTCTATAGTATATTGAGGGAGGGGCACAATTGTAAACAAAAAGTAGAGAAGCTGTTGGAAAGTACTCCTTAGTCCTTATGCTTGTTGATTGTAGCTTCTCGCTTGTTGCTTCCAGTAGTACCCCTCCACCATTAATTTATAAGCTGAATGAAAAACCTCTGTAAACCTCATCCCCTACAACGCCTAAAACATCTACTGAGTAGCGTATTCAGATTTTTCTAGAGTAAAGATGGCAAGGAGGAGGTTGTGTAAGTCATTCCTTAGTTGAAAAGCAATTGAGATCTCTCTTTTTATTTTGACTCAACTTGAAAGTTGAGCCAAAATCGTTCCTGAAAATGTTGAAATTTTCATTTACATACTCCTAATCCACAACTACTATTTAGCATGTAGTGTTCTCTTAGAAGATCTTATTCATCCGAGCAAATCGATTGGACAAACTTCCTAAGTTACACGTAAGATTACATCAATGAGTCTTAGCTACCCAAGTACTCTTCCAAAGCATTAACCTGCCTCTTCCTTCTCAAAGCCCATATACCTCACTTAAGCATGAGGTTAGTAGAGTCAGCGAAAGTTTCTTCCCTTGAGTGCTAAACCAGCTTTGCCACATATATTATGGTCAGTCTCATAGTTACACGGAACGCAGATTCGTCCGGGTCGACGGGAACGGGGACAAAATTCGCAATTTTTATGTGTCAGGAACGAGGGGAACGTGATACATGATACGCTAATCAACATTAAATGTGGTTTTAAGCAAGAAATATAAAGTTCCCTGGTTTTCTTCAAAGCCTAAACGTTTTCACTAAAGACGATGAGTTGATTGGTTAGATAGTCTTATGTTTTGGCCTCTTTCTGTGTCTTTCTTGTCCTGCTTACCTCCAGGACAGTGAGATCAGTGAATCGGGATGGCAGCTTCCCCCATTCTGCTACGATGAACCCGGCAGCATCCCACGTTCCCTACAACTATGGTCAGTCTCCTCATAGTGGAGGGGAATATTGCCTTTTATTTTTTTTACACAATGCAGCTTGCCAAGTATCCGTGTTGGACCTCCCCGGATATCTCTTTCACAACATTTGTACAAGCAAAAGCCTTCACCTTTTTGGGAGATCATCAGATGAAAGATTGAATTTAGGAACGAAGAGATGTTTGGATACTTTTACTTGCAGTATGAATGATTGTGTAATTTCTCTTATTTTTCCATCATCTGTTAGGAAGCATAATAGTAATTCAAAGATGTATGATAATTGATTTTGGAAGCAACTTAGGCTCCATCCCCTACGTTTACATCGGGAGTGAGATTAAAGTAAAGATACCTCTGAAATGAGTTTTCTAGGAATTGTGCCTGTATTCAGGTTTGCCAATTCCTTAGCCATGTTCATTTAGAGTGTAAGGAGATTGGGCTCAGTGTGGGGATCATAACCACTGGCTGACTACCGTTTATGGACTCATTAGTTGCTTTTTTATGAATGAATTTAACACCTGACACAGTGACTTTCTCCTCCATAACACCATGTGGCAAACATCCTGTATGATACTCCAAAGTCAGGGAACTTTTATAGCTATCTGATATACCGACAAACAGCTACCATGCTAAATCCAGGATCAAGGAATAAATATTTGGCCAGTTTTGAACTTGTGGAGCATCTTTCTGCAGCTTGAGTCATGCATTTATACCATTATCCCCTTGATCTGTCTGATATGTGGCTGGTACAGTTTTGTTGTTTTTCTGACTTTAATAACTCAATAAAGACTGTTAAGAGCGTCTTTGCCAGTTCTGACGCTTAAGCACCATGGTTGGTTAGCTTGTCTTACTGTGCATAACATCTTTTTCTTTTCTTTAGATAACATGGGTGTCCAAGCTTTGCTTGACTAATCCCATGGGCCCTGAATTTAACGACCAGGAAAACCTCCAGTGGCCCTGAGGGGACTTGAACCTGGGACTTCTGAAATTGTGGTGCATAACATCTTTCCATAGGAGAAAAGGGTTGTTTAGAGAAGACATGAAAGTTGACTAGTAAACATTATTGACTCAACACAATTGTGACTTGGACTCTGCTTGTTGATGTGTTTTTAACCTGTAAAATAGTTTTTGATATATATGATACTTTGTTGTTGTGAAGTTTTCTAGGGCTTTATCATTGTTTACATTTTATTATAGATCACAAGAACATGCGGAAAGTACTTCAGCCCAGCCTGAAGCAAGTTCTTCTCGTGCAGTTCATGAGGAGGAGGATGAGTTTTGGGTCTCTGATGAAATTGCAGGTATCTTGTTAGTTTGTGCTCTGATTATCCTTAGTTATTTATGTAAATGGTTTTGTTTTGTTTTTGTTTTCTTTTATTTCGGGGGTGGTTTTTGTTTCCCTTGCTAGTTCATTCATACGCCGAGTTGTAATTATATGGCAGTGGATGCTAAAAATTGCCTGGACAATGTGACCAGCAAAGATAGCTTTTTGGATCACTTCGTAAAGCCTCCTGCAAATCTAGTTGTACTTGAAGGCGAGTGTTTAGATTCCACTGGTGATGGAGGAGAACTGGAATCATACCTGGTATTACTTTTTTTCTTATTTATAATGCTAGCCATGATAAAACAATTTTACCTGTCATATAACTAGTCTTCTTTATCAAATATGCTTGCAGCTGGCCACCAACGATCTCTATCGTGATTTCATCCTTTTAGATCCGTGTGATGCAGTGGCACTAGATGAGTTTCTAAAGGGTGATAAATCTGGTGAAGGACAATATGGTGCCTATCGTGGGAGTTCTTTGATCTCAAAGGCTCATAAAAGTTTCCTGTCTCCTACTTGCAGACAATCAGGAGGGACAGCTCGCAAGTCATCTGCTAAGAAAGGGCAGGATTTCAGCCAAGCAGCACCAGGAGGTGGTGGTGCTGAAAATCCTGACCATGACTTTGGGCCTGGTCCTTCTAATTTTGGTAGTCCTGATCATGGAAACTATGGATTTGAATCAGATGATCATCATTCACAGAATGAGGATTTTGACGATTCTGATGATGATGATCCCTGGAAGCCTTTGAATCCCCATGAACCTGGCAACTTAAAAGTGAAGCCATTCAGAAAAGGTTGCTAAAATATTGTTTTTCTCTTGATCCTTACTAATCTGGTCATGCTTCTGACCTTAGGTTTTGCTGTTGCTTTTAATTTGAAGCAGTTAAGGTTCCCAGAAGATCTGGAGTTACAAAGCAAAAGAACATAACTTCCCAATTTCCCCTTGCAAAGCTCCATGGAACGATAAATCCCGACCTTACAGAGATTTGGGAGATGCAATCTCGTGCTCGCAATAGACAAGAAGAATCCCAACCTCCTTCGTTATACGAGAAGGTCTGTTTTGTCTGCTGGGGATTGAGATCCTTATGTTACCTCTTGCTTCCTGCATGATTTTGACATCTTCATTGCAGCTGCGGAAATCCCTTGTTGATGGCGGAATTGGAAATCCTGATACTTCTATTCCTCCTGAGGATGGTGACGCAGAAAACATATTTGATGATGGCATCAATGATTTTGACCAACCTGATTTTGACATGCCTGATGTAACTTACATGGATGAAGGAGTGAATACTCCACCAGATAAGGTCAAATTGACATTCTTTCCTCTTCTTCTCCTCTATATTCCCCTTTTTTTTTTCCTCCATTTTAGAATTGGGAAAATGGTCGCAGAAGGGTAGATATTGTGCATGTGAAACAAACTGCAATTGCTTGAACTAATTACCTATCCATGTATGCAGTATGATGATTTTGCTGATCAATGTGACAATGGCAATGCTGATGTAAATGAGGATCCCAATTCTCAAGCAAGCCTAGAAGATCTCTGTCGTGCTCACCTGGTGAGAATGTTCATTCATTACCATATGTTTGTTTTTCAATGTGTTTTTCACTTGTGCATTTACTTTCTAAATTACTATTTCATACAGTGTAGCTTTTTTGGGATTGGGGTGGTGGGGGAGTCTTCTGATTGTTATATAATAAAAGAAGGATAGTGTGGGATGGAGTGGACTAAGATATTATAGGGTGGTAGGAAGAGAGGGTATTTTGAAATTTTTTAGTTTGAGAATGAGTTGAGATCAATTTCACTTTTCCTAATTATTTGGATCTACATGGACAATTTTTACATGGTTTTCCTGATCCCTCTTTGTTTCCTCTGCAACAAAAGAGATCTCCCAAAAATTAGTAAACTACTTATCTGGGAAAACTAAATCCTTGCACTCTGCAGACATACATCCTCTACCACATCTACAACATAACTTGCTGTCAACTATTGTGTGGGATACCTTTTGACTCTTCACTTGGCTAATCTGTTAGTATTCTATTAGCACCACTTCTGGTTGATATCACCAAAAGGTTGGGAGTGGATATTGTGGTGGACACACTGCAGCATGGTGGCTGTATTTAATTCCTTAGTCATAGACTCATATTCATTGTCTTTCTAGATTTATGCCAGCAGCAATTATTACTCAAACGTTTAAATCCATCAGCGGACAATTGCTACTTAAATAAATCTATGGGTTTGGCTTAGGGGCATGTCTCTAGTACAGAACCATACAACTTGTTTGAAGCCTGAACCACAAGCTTTAGCTTCTGGTATAGGCAGTTTCGTTCACTATGGGTTGATAATTGATTATAGGAAGGACCAATATACGTTATCAAGTGCTTCCTGATATAATTTATCATTAGATGTTTTGTGACAAAACATAATTGGTCAATATATTGATTTCTTTCAGGATGCCCTTCTTGCTAGCATAGCTGAGAATGAGAAGCAGACTGAATTAGCTGCTCGAGTTTCCACATGGAAGCAAAGAATTGAGCATGACTTGGAGGAGGAAGTATGACCATTCACCTTCTTGCTACTACATTTTATTTCAGTCACAGTTGGACCTTAACCCATCGCAATGTATGAGCTACTGTTTTATCTACGGTCTAAGCAAGTCCTTTCTTTTTCAGGATTCACGGCCACCATTTGATATTCATGAATATGGTGAGACGGTACTGGATAAACTATCCCTAGATGAAGGTGGAAATCTTATGCCCTTTACAGATGTTGTGAACGGGAAAGAGAAACACGATGTTGCTCGGACCTTTTCTGCTCTCCTGCAGCTGGTAAAATCTTGGGGCTGTGTTTGCAAATTTGTTAAGTCTATACTGCTGAGTACTATCATTTATCAATGAGAAACACCTCTCAATTTGCAGGTGAATGACAGAAAAGTTGATCTGGATAGAAGCGCTTCAGATGGTGATTTTTTCTGCTACACGGCTGTGAATCCGTTTAATGTCCAGCTTCTCAGCCACGAGAAGGGGCCCACGAAAATGAAATTCCAGCCAACAAAGAAGAGGCAAAAATCTCCCATGAAGAGGGGCAGCAGAAAAGGTGCGATGGATGTTCTGGGCAAACAACCCTCAGTTCTCAATTCACCATCATCTGGATCTAAATCGACACCTGTTTTAGCACAACCAAATTGCAAATATTCCATGAAGCTGGGAAAGAATGGACTGAGGTACACGCCTGATGGGAAGCGTAGGCGAAGATCTCGGTTAGCCGAATCAGTTGACTTGAGTTCTGCAAGATGACAATATATTGTTGTAGAAATTCATCCTGCAGAACAACTCTAGGAATCAGTGTTATATAGCCTTCCAGTAAAGATGATTTGTAGGTTTAGATTCACTAACAATAACCACTTGTTATGTAATTTTTTCAGGCATAACTTATTCTTGGATGCAATTGCAACCAAAAAGAGCTCTTGTAAGTTGTAACATCTTTCATTAGCTTGCACTGTAATATATGTATCAAATTGGTTAGCCGTAAGTTGGTTGATGGCTTTCAACTTGGAGTGGCATTCTTTAGATGGCCTTTTTACCTCCCATAAGACTGGCTTTTTAAGTTTGTAACTCTTGCAAATTGCGGTGATCTGCGTTAAACTCGTGTTTATGTCTGATCGGCGTTATACAATATCTTGTGTGGACTTAGTCCACGGTGGACCAAAGATCAAATTTTTAAAAAAAAATATCTCTCATGTCCCTAAAATATTGGACTACATCCTTAATTCACTCTTTGGTCCACGGTGGACTAAGTCCACACAAAACGAGCTATCTGCGTTAAACTGTGGTTAGGGGTGAAAGTTTGGACTTTGGATTGGATTATGGCCTAGTCCAAATCCAATCCAAAAAAATTTGGACTCGAAATTTTGAGTCCAAATCCAATCCAAATTAATTTTGGACTTTGATTTTTGAGTGTGAATCCAATCCGAATTATTTTCCATAATCCAATCCGATCCAAATAATCCAAAATTTTCTTGAATCTTTACCTTTTCTACAACAATGTCCATTACTTAAAAAAAGTTTATCGATAAGATAGTAATACAAATGTCAAAGTCAACTACAAGTCTACAACATTCATTACAAAAAAAAATGCAAATTATGTAGTTTCAAAGGTATTCGTAATCTCCACTTAGTGTATATGGAGAAGACAGATGTGTAAAGAGATAGCAAGTGGACGAGTGGCTGCTAAGGCGTGACTTGAGTTCTCTGAAAGGATCTGTCTCTCTTAATTTATGTATGCATTTTATTGTTGCCTTCAATCCCTTAGATTTTAATATGTAGTTTATACTATTTATTTTTGGCTAGTATCATTTTTGGATTATATGTCTTTTTATTTATTAATTTATATCTAATTTGGATTGGATTGGATTATTGGACTCCGAAATGGTGAAATCTAAAAAGTCCAATCCGCATTGCCTAATTTGGATTGGATTGGATTGCATTGGATTTTGAATTTAATCTAAATAAGTTTCACCCCTACTCGTGATTATGTCTAACCTACCATTCTCTTAGTCGACTGCAATGGCTAGTGCACTTGCCTTGTGGACTAAAATGTGTGTTTCTGTTGCCGAAATCCGAATAGTATGGATATTGAAAAAGTTACGCATCCTACTTCATAATATCGAGATCAAGATCGGAAACAGCAGGTTGGTAAATCGTAAATCCATTGGAAGAAGTATTTACCTTAAGAGGGGGAGCCGGGAAACCCTCAACCTGAATTAATTGTGGAGATTACGAATAGCCAATATCAACATTCAACAAGGATGGGAAGATCGACCATTGCTGCAAGCCTATTGAAAACTTTGAGATGCATTGTTTATTGTTTATTTATTTTTTTTACACTATGGTATCCACTGTCGATTATAGTGACTATTACAATTTGTAGGCATCTCAAAAGATGGGACAATTGGCCAAAAAAAGATGCTCTATATCCAATGCAAGATTCGAACCCTCAACCTGAATTAATGGTGGATGAGTTTATTTCACTCACCAAACACCCTTGGTTTTATTAATATATTAATATATTGTTAATTGCCAAGTTGTTCAACATCTAACTTGGTAGTATAATAGTATATTATCGTTTTAATTTGAATTTTCATAAAGTAGTTGACGAGTTCTTAGTAGTTATTACAAGTGTACATTGTTGTTCCAATTTTTTCCAAGTTCCACAAAAGTTTGGAGAACTATATAGTTCACCCCATCTCTGTCCTCCTCTTATGTTCTTAGTGCTACTAATAATTCTTGGTTAAATTAAAATATTATTTTTAATTAGTATGAGAATTATATTGATTTTAGTTAAAAGTGACTCAGTGACATATAGATAATTAGTCGCCTAATAAACCAGCAATAATATAAACAAGACACAAGCGTATTAATATGATTATTGTTGTCATCATCTTGTGGTATAGTTTTATCTTGTGTCGTACACTTGTACCTCATAAAGTCATAAGTCATACCATCAAGCATGCCACGAGTCCACATTCCTTGAATCTAATGGAGTATTGAAAATATACTTGTGTTGGCACAGAAATAGTACTCCATAGTGTTGGAGTCACTTAATTTAATTATCAGTTATTATTATTTCAGTAGAGTATTTTGGTTAAGGCTGTTAGGTAGTTTGTTAGAGGCCTGCCACATCAGCTTGATAGTTAGTTAGCCACTGTACATATCTAGGTCTCTGTAACAAAGCTTCGATCATTAATTCAGTTCATTCAATCAACAAAGGGATTTTCTTCCCCAATTCATTTTCTCTCTCTACAAATTCTCTCTGTTCACAACTCTGATTTTATCATGGTATCAGAGCTACGGCTTGATCGCGAAACCTTCGATTCTTGATTTCATTTCAATACTTCGATTGATCTTTATTGTTTCATTGATCAATCTAACTTTGATAAATCACAAATTCATTTTCTGATTTCTTCTTTTTCGAGATATTGATTCGTTCCATCAAATCTCTAGCTACGCAATTAGGTTTTCGCGATTTCATATTCGATTGAGAACATTAAAGCTCAATCTAATTCAGTCATTTTTTGATTGAATTTCTCTTCGTTTCTTGTTTGATTCTGGTTTGCACACAAGGTGTTTGTGGAATTTCCTCTGAGAACAACAAATTATGCCTGAGACCGAAGTGCCTACAGTTACAGTTGATGTTCACAGTGAATTGTATAATCACCATGGAGATATCTCAAGCAATTTCACATTAAGTACACAGAAACTTAATGGTGACAATTATGGCGAATGGAAAAGATCTGCAGAGATTTCTTTGAGCGGGAAAAATAAGTTAGGTTTAGTAAGAGGCACTTGTGCAAAACCACCTGCAGGCTCACCTCTTCTTAGCTACTGGGAGCGTTGCAACAATGTTGTGATTTCTTGGATTTTACACTCCGTTGAAGGGGATATTGGCAGGAGCATTCTCTATTATGAAACTGCTGCAGAGATTTGGTCAGAATTGCAAGAGAGATATGCTCAATCTAACGCTCCTCGAAAATATCAGGTTCACAAGCACATTGGAGAGATTTCACAAGGTAACAATTCTGTTACAGTGTATTATACACAATTGAAAACTGCTTGGGATGAGTATTTGTCTTTGCTTTCTTTACATCCCTATACTTGTGGATCTGGTGGGTCTTTCTTGGCTATTTTGCAAGAACAGCAAGTTATGCAATTCTTATTAGGATTGAATGACAATTACACTCATATTCGAGGCAATGTGTTGATGATGCAACCTCTTCCTAGCTTAAGTTAGGCTTATAGATACATTATGCAGGAAGAAAAACAAAGAGAGTGTGTTAGTCCTGTTCATATTAGTTCGGATGCTACTGCTCTTGCAGCACCTTTTCAAAGGAATTCTGGCAACAAGGCCAATTTTCAAGGACAGAAATATGGGAATCCTCGATGGAATTCTCCAGGAAATTTTGGTAATGGTTTGGGAAATTCTGGTAATCAAGTTGAGACAGTAAATGGTGTTGTATTTGGGATAGCACCTAATGGCAAGAAGTCAAGATTTTTTTGTGATCATTGCAAGGTGTTTGGTCACAGTCTTGAGAGGTGTTTTAAGGTTCATGGTCCTCCTAAGGACAAAGGCAGACGACTTGCTACCTATGCTCATGGTGATGAAACTAAACATGGACAGATTATTCCTTCTTCTGGTCCAAGCTACTGTGATGAGAGTTCTACCATGAATCCTGCATTACTGACTCAAGCTCAGTACAGTCAGTTAATGGCTTTGCTTAGCCAAACTCACATGGACCAGCCTTCTAGTTCAGCTGGGAAATCTGGTGCTGCATTCTCTGCATCCTTGGCTGGTAAGATTTTTTGTCTCCTTTCTTCATGCATTGACAAAAGATGGATCATTGATAGTGGAGCTTCAGATCACATGACACCACACATTCAAATGTTTGCCACCTATAAACCTGCTTTACAGCCTTGTTTTATCACTATGCCTAATGGTAAACATCACATAGGTTCAGTACAATTAACTTCCACATTACTCTTACGAAATGTCTTACATGTACCTGCTTTTGAGTTTAATTTGCTATCTGTCAAGAAGCTTGTTAAACAATTGCGTTCTTACATCATATTCACTGAAACACATTGTTTGCTCCAGGTGCCTTCAATGAGGCAGCATCTGGTCCTTGGTAAAGAACAACATGGTCTGTATTTTGTTGACACTGCTGCTGCATCTAGCATTGTTTCCAATGATGGTTCTGCATTTAATGTTCTTCCAAGTTCTGCTTGTCATGCTGCCAAGTCTTCTCCTTAATTGTGGCATTCTCATCTTGGTCACCTTCCTTTTGATAGAATAAAATTGATTGATTCTGTTTTTTGTTCACATTCTGAAAATGTCATTTGTGACATATGTCCTAAAGCTAGGTTAACTAGGCAATCTTTTCCTCTTAGTTGTATTCAGACTACATGTATTTTTGAGCTTCTTCATGTGATTTGTGGGGGCCTTATACTCCTTGTACGTACAATGGCTTCAGGTTTTTCCTTACCATTGTAGATGACTATTCTCGTACTACTTGGACACATCTTATAACTGATTAAGGGTCGACTTGTTAATTCAAGAAAATCATCAAAAATATGGGATTGATTATTTTGATACTTTTTCTCCTGTCATTAAGATGGCTACAATCAGGAGTATTCTTGCTTTGGCTGCCTCAAAGCATTGGGAAATTCATCAATTAGACATAAACAATGCTTTTCTTCACGGTGATTTAGAAGAAGAAGTTTACATGGAGGTTCCTCAGGGTATGGGAATACCCTGACAATAAGGTTTGCAAGCTCAAAAAGTCATTATATGGTCTGAAACAGGCAAGCAGACAGTGATTTCAGAAATTATCTTCAGCTCTGAAACAACAAGGTTTCTCTCAATCCAAGAATGATTATAGTTTATTCATCAAGAGAGCTAATGGACAGATCACTCTTGCAGCTGTATATGTGGATGACATTATAGTAACTGGTTCTGACTTGAAGGAAGTCAAGGATTTGAAGGCTTTTCTTGACAAAGAGTTCACTATTAAAGACTTGGGCTTGATGCATTATTTTTTGGGATTTGAAGTGAGTTATGTCCCTGAAGGTATTGTTTTATCCCAGAGGAAATTCACTCAGGAACTCCTCACTGAAGCAAATCTGGTTCATGCCAAGGCCACTACTACTCCTTTGCCACAACATCTGAAGCTTACTGATTGGGATGGTTCTGTTTTATCAGATGCTTCTCACTACAGATCCTTAATTGGCAAGTTGAATTTTCTTACAAATACAAGACCTGATATTGCCTTTGCTGTTCAGACTTTAAGTCAGCATATGCAAGCTCTAAGAACTTCTCATCTTGATGCTGTTCATCATCTCCTGAGGTATATCAAGAGTACTACAGGACAAGGCATTCTTCTTAGAGGCTCATCTCAGTTAAGCCTTCATGCCTACTCAGACTCTGATTGGGCTGCATGTCCCATATCCAGAAAGTCTGTGACTGGTTACATTGTTCTTTTTGATGGCTCTCCAATAAGTTGGAAGTCAAAAGAAGCAATCTACTGTGGCAAAGTCATCTCTGAAGCTGAATATCGAGCTATGGCACAAGCTGCTAGTGAGTTAACTTGGTTGGTCAGATTATTGGAAGAACTTGGTGTGTCTCAACTCAAGTTTGTTACTCTCCATTGTGACAACCAATCTGCCTTACACATTGCCAAGAACCCTGTGTTTCACGAAAGGACAAAACACATTGATATAGACTGTCACTTCACCAGGGAAAGAGTCATGGAAGGGTTAATTCAGCTCAGCTATCTTCCCACCAAGTCACAGCTTGCTGACGTTTTAACGAAGATAATGCCTTCTGCTCAATTTCAACTGCTTCTCTCCAAGCTGGGGATGTGTTCCTCACCATCCTCCAGCTTGGGGGGGGTGTTGGAGTCACTTAATTTAATTATCAGTTATTATTATTTCAGTAGAGTATTTTGGTTAAGGCTGTTAGCTAGTTTGTTAGAGGCCTGCCACATCAGCTTGATACACTATAAAAAAAGCGGTGTTTTGCTACCGATATTATCGGTCGCTATTTGTGAAATTTTGCAACCGACAAAAAAAATCGGTCGCTAATTCGGACACAAATCTAATTAAATAGGCTACTTTGTGTTAAAAGCCGGTTAAATCCCACAACCCCTTGCTCATATAAAAGGGCCACTTAGAAATAAAAAACCAACCCTAGCCCACTACCCCTTAATTCACAGTTTCACACGCAGCCCCCCTTCTCTCTTCCCTTTCATTCTCTCTCTTAACAGATCTAAAACCCAAACCCACCCAACTCTCTCTCTCCTTTCTCGAGCCTTCATCTCCTCTTTGTCTCTCTTTGCTCTAATTGCTCTCCATTAAACTCTCTCATCCATCAAAATCCCCTCTTGTCATCCTCCCTTATCTCTATCTCAGTCATCTTTTTCATTTCTCATCATTCAAAGCTTGCCATTAATGGGTTTCAACGAAAGAAAAATTGAAGAACAAGATCCGTGAAGAAATTAAAACAAGGTCTTAATAATCTTGGTGGTGACATGCATGTCGGTGAGTAAAGGTCGATTTCGGCTCGTTTTTGTCGATCTAGGGTTTGGGTTTTCGAAGGTTTGTTCTACTTGTATAGATTTAGTTTTTAGTTATTTAGTTTAGATCTGAAACCCATCGTAATTTTCTGGTAAATTGTAACTTCATCCTCCTTTTGTAATTAGATCTGTTCGAGTTTTTTTTTTTTTTTTTTTTTTTTTTTTTTTTTTTTTGGTAAAAGTTTGTAGTTCATGTTCTTAGATCAAGCTCGCTCAATGTAGTTTACAATTAGATATGTATATAAATAATATTTTTTTTGTGCAATTATAGTGTAGAGCTGTTCTTAACAGATTGTGTTTTGGTTTGGGAGTTAGCTGGATGGATGTGTATTGGAGTGTTATCTGAATGCGTTTGGGAAGGTAGCTGAATGAAAATTGCAATTGCATAAATTGGATGTTAATTTTAATTCCAGATTAGCAGCCTAAATTATGGCTGCTAATCTGGAATTTTTTTTAACCCAAATTAACTTTTAGCGACCGATTTTGCGATCGAAAAAATATAGCCACCAGGCCTTTTGCGACCGACTGAAATCGGTCGCTAAACCCTTTTGAGACCGATTTAACCCCATTAGCGACCGATTGAGTCGGTAGCAAAACGCCTGATTTTTTATAGTGATAGTTAGTTAGCCACTGTACATATATAGGTCTCTGTAACAAAGCTTCGATCATTAATTCAGTTCATTCAATCAACAAAGGGATTTTCTTCCCCAATTCATTTTCTCTCTCTACAAATTCTCTCTGTTCACAACTCTGATTTTATCACATAGATCGATATCCTTATGAGAGAGTCATTTCACTAACAATGACGTACAACTTACAATATTGCTGGAAAGTAATTGAGATCACCAATTCTAGCTACTCGGTGTCACATCTACTATTTCATTTAATCTCAAGTATTTATAAGACGGTTTTACTATAACTTTTGGTAAGACGATGATCACCTTTCAATAGAACAAGTGTCACGACTTATAATAAGTGAGCTCTACATTTCTAAATAGTAATCCTATTTTTACGTAAGTTGGTCTCACACGTACAAGACTTGCTCATCATCATATATACTAACCAGTTTAATATGAAAATAAATATTAAATGTTATGTTATATGCACAAAGAAGTGAGACAATAAATGAGACACCGGCCAATTAAAACTGAAGATCTTTAGTAATAGAAAGAAGCATACGTGATCTTCGATTTTAGAACACTATTGAGAGATATTTCCTTGAGAAAATATCATGTCTGATAAGTTCTCTTTTTCAAAAAGAAAACTATCAACATACGAGAAGAGTGCAAGAAAAAAAAATGTCAATAACAGGAAGATATTATTTACCAACCTTATTACAAGATATTTCCTCCATCAAAAGATCTACATAATTGCCAATTTTACACGTTGGACAATCAACAAAAGTCATCTAGG
Organism: Tetragonia tetragonoides; assembly: GCA_038025085.1. NCBI lineage: Eukaryota > Viridiplantae > Streptophyta > Magnoliopsida > Caryophyllales > Aizoaceae > Tetragonia > Tetragonia tetragonoides. Next base: position 30,074,628 of record CM076152.1, on the reverse strand, counting down.
AACGATATTTCACTAATTAGCTCATGATGTATGTCTAGAATATAATGACAACTCTTAACGGAAATTTGGCATGCCATAAATATGTGCCAATGTAGTTCCTTTATCTGCAATCCAAGATCCCCCCACTTATGGCCCGTTCTTTGCAACGGATGGAAAAATATGTAACTGAACTTATTTCAATTGGACTGATTTGAATTAAATTGATTTTTTAAGTTTAATAGTTAACCATTTAAAACTTGTTCTAATTTATTGAATATTAAACTTATTTGAAAGTATACATTAAAATCTTTCTAATGATGCAAATTCATCATCAATTTATTCTAAAATAAAATTTATTTGATTGATTGATAAGTACGCACATGAACTGAACTAAACTGTAGTGAATTGATAATAAGATAAGGAGAACAAAGTTAGAAAATGTGTGTTCTCTAGAGCTGAACTTATCTGAAGACTGAATTGAACTGGATTCAATACCACTGAAGTGTTTGAACACAACTTGATATGTGAGACAAAAATTATGTTTCTGAACTTAGAGTCACTGAACTAAACTGAACATCACTTAAATGAATTGAAAATCACCGAACTGACAACTGAATGGAACTGACCGTATATACTCTAAAGAACGCACCCAAAGCCTTAACCATAAGATTGTATGATTGTATTATTGATGATGTATAAGTAGTCTTCGAGTAGTAGTACTTGTGCTTTTTTATGAATTGAATTCATTAATGGCATGAAAGGGAGACGTGAGCTTCACAAACACGGTCGTGGGTGCCACTTATTACCTACCAACTTATTAGTCTTTAGTTTCTCTCTCACCTGTCTATTTCTTCATAAATTTAGCCTCCAATTGTTATACCGTGACTTTTGGGGCGTTTGACTCTTCATTGTGTAGAAACTAGAAAGCTTAATAACGATGTTATAATGTAAAAAGAGGACATAAAATTGATAAGGGTATGGTGGTTTTTGTTTGATTTTGGGGGGCTTCAAGGAAATTACAAGCACTCGTTGATGACATTTCCACGAAATAGTCTTCAATCTATGAAGTAAATTTCCACCAAAAGTCATCAATGTATGAACTCTTAGCTTGTAGTGGCTATATAAGCTAAACTGAGTCCAGTCTTTAGTCAACAAGTTTGAGCTTTCACGTCACTACTCGCTATTTACCCAAGATTTCTCTTTTTTGGGTTGTTTGGTGAGGGGTGGGCTCATAGTGTGGAATTTGATGAAACTTGGATTGTAAGAATGTAAAACCTAAATGACATAAAATATCTACCGTAGGTTCATCTTGATCAGTATTATATAAATTATGTAAAAATTAAATGAGATAAAAACTAAATGAGATAAATTATGTACCTTAGGTTCATCTTGATATATCATGTTTTCAAGAAATTATGGTATAAATTTGTCAAAGATTATTTAAAAAGATTGTGAAAAGTCCAATTGAGCTGGTCAATTCTAGATGAATAAACATATTTGTTTTTTTAATTATCGTGATTATGTGTCTATCAAGTAATGAAAGTGTACTTAAAATGTAAAAAACAACCACATTTATCCAAATTCCAGTCTTTGATCCATTAATAACTTTGTTTTGGAGTTACGTTTACAAGGAAAAAAGTGTTTGACATGAATGAAAACGTACCCAAAATAAAGTTGTTCATACATTTACCTCTTAGGCCTTTTCTATTAGGTTTTCAACTTCTTATGCGAATTACATACTTACACATGTCGGAACATAATTAAAACTTGGATTATAAAGATTGATATATTTAAGTTGTTTTTAGGAAAAGGAATAGTATGGATCTATTTTGTTAATATATTGTATTGCTATTGTGTTGTTTTTAAGTCAAAACTCGGCATACTTGAATAATGACCTAAAGACGACATGTACCAAATAAAGATATGTAATAAATCCGGAAGGTAAATATAGAGACATATTCTAACCCAAAAATTCAACCTCAAATTATTAGATCCAAAAAAGATTAGACCCAAAACAGATTAGACCGACATACTTACCATGTTCGAAATTAACGCGTATTGTTCATATACGACTTATTTTGCTTGAAGCCTCCCTCTATATGTCAAAATAAATTAATTAGGCAGCCTGAAATGCACGAAGCGGTGAGTACGTATAAGTGATATCGCTAACCATAAAATGATTTTTTGGGCTAATTCGTGCATATATTCTCCTAATAAGAGAGTGACTATTAAACAAAATAAATAAATAAATCTCAAATGCTAAAATCTCCCACTAGCTCTCTCCTTCTCTCCCCCCTCCCTCCCTCTCAAAAACTCAAGTTTCATCGTATTGTGTTTTAGAGGTTGCGATCAGTGAATAGATGCTGATGGTAAGCCCCAATCTCGTAATTATTTTTTTTTAGTTTTCATTAGTTTTCTAGTTGTTGTTCTTCGAATAACACCAGTCTCTTTATTAGTGAGGGTTCGTTTGTCCCATTTATTGAGTATGTTTATCTCTCCTTTTTTGAGAATACTGTTAGTTTTAGATTTTTTGGTTTATTGTTTTATCAGTCCTATGTCACTACCGCAGAGCTTATTCTTTAAGAAGGAAACTAAGATATCATATATGTAAATTCATCAACAAGACTATAGCGAGGTCTTCCGTGAAAAAGTTGTTTGAAAAACAACGATGAAAAGAAAGTCGTTCTTCAACGTCAAATTCTATCAGTTAGATGGTTTTTTATAGAAATATTTTTTGATGTTTTAGATTTGAACCTTGTTGAATTCAACATCGTTTATAGATGTTGAATGACTTTTTAGTAACAAAATTTCAATTTTTTTTAACAAAGAATAGTAAATGCTAAATACCCACTATATAGTCAAGAACCATGTTCTTATGGAATAGAGTGAATAACACTTTTATATACAATTTTAAACGCAAGCAGTCAAGTTTAACCTCCAACTACAAATGAAAAAGGGCTTATAAAATGTACTATCAAACTAAACCAAACACTTGAACCAAATGTACTATATTCTAATGGGTACCCATACCATAATCAGACGGCTTTTCTAATTTGGAGGAGTTGGCATCATGATCTCTTCCTTGTTGGTAACATTGCATCCTCATTCCTCACACTACTTTTTGTAGTATTTTCCTAATAAGAATTAAAAAGTACTGTTATATTATACCAAACCAAATTATGCAACTGCACATGAACTAGCCACCTTCTTTGCCAACATTATTTGGCTTCCATATGCGCTTATATTATCTCGATTTCGCTGGAAAATGCCAAATCTTATATTTCTATTTCTTCACACGCTTTCTCCTATTCCTCTCATAATTAAACAAAATCTTCCAACATATTATTAGTTCTTGTAGTAAACTCCATTGGTCCACTACCGATGTTCCACATTCATAAATCATTACTAGATGCATGGTAATTTCTAAAAAGGTAATTTCAAATTCATAACTAAAATGGTAATTTTAAAATCATAACCAAATGATAATTTCTTAAAGAAGTGATCATCGTAAATCAAATACGATCATCCGTCAGACTATCGAGCGCGAAGCTTTGATACAATGGTATCAACTTCACTCGTTCCCATATATGTCTTAGGTTCAAGGTTTCATACGCTCATTATCGACCTTTCTTTGGTTGTACTGGCCCTAATGCAGAAAGGGCTAGTTACCCCCTCCCACCAAAAAACAAAAATCATTAATTGATTTGGTAAAGAAATTTCAAAAGAAAAAGGATATTTAATTTCTTTTGGTGCGTAGAGGTAGTCCCACACTAGCAACTTGCTAGCAAGTAGTAGCAATTGTAGCAACATGGTGTCAACTTTGGTAGACAATTTCCTACAATTTTATGTTAAATATACAAAACCAAAGTAAAAAAATATAGAAAAATAAAAGTCTTCCATTCTCCATTAATGTGAAAATGTGATGGCAGCTATTTCCAAATGCTAATTTCACACGTAAAAAACCCATTTTCATAGGGTTTAACCTATTTCTAAAGCTAATATTCCTACTATGAAAAAATTACATAAGAATAAACAAAAGAAAGAAATTAATTTCCTGAGATGAACAAATATGCAAATCTGAAAATCTTTGCTCCATGTAGTTATTTACAAAGTCAAAGATCGTATATTGTGGGTCTTCAAAAGTAGTCCCAAAAGTCCGCTTTTCTAAATTTCCCTTGACCCCATCCCTTCACCAATAGCCAGTTGCCACGTGTACATTCGACACTTTCACAGTTTCACCCAATCACGTTGCTCAAGGCTGGACACAGTCTGACACTTTCCCCGAATGTCTTCCATTATGAAATGAAATTCCCATCACCACTTGATTTCCCAATTGTGTGAAAATCACGCGCCTCACCTCGGTGTCAAAGGCTGAGTTGACTCATCAACTCGACCCAACTCGACATCCAACTCAGTAATAGCTCCATTCCCTACGACGTCGTAACAGCTTGGTCCAACACCGGAAGGCGAAGCTAAGGATGACTTTTTCTCTCTACTTAGGATTCTCTTCAACGAGAGAATCTGACTCATAGGAGACTTGAACCCTTGGCCTGGTGATCGACTCGAACCCGAACTCGACACTTCCGAGTTCGAAAAACTAAAACTCTGACTCCGTCTCGGCACTTCTATTGACACTTCCACCCCTTTATTCCTCCTCCCACCAAACGACGAACAACCCGAAATGACCTGATTCGAACCCAACAACTCACTCAACTCGGTAGCACCACCACCAACACCGGGTTGACTCTGAGTTGACTCAGTCAACTCGACCACAACATCCAACGAGGCCGTTTCGTCAATGAACTTCACCGTACAATCTCCACCGTCCACCGGTGCACGGCAAATAGGACACGTGTCATGAGAATGGAACCACATATCAATACACTCAACATGGAAACTATGATTACATTTTGGCAACAATCTCCCTCTTTCACCCTCTTCAAACTCACACAAACAAACAGCACATTCCATGACATTATTATCATCATCTTTTTCATTTTCATGATTTTCTTTTTCTTGATATTTGAAGGTGGGCAGAGAGTTTAGCACACACGCGTCTAACCCGCGCGTGGGGATAGGGATAATGCTGGCGGGGTTGTTGGGCTCGATGTAGAAAACCAAATGGGTGCGCCGCCTTGCACGGCGGATCTGACGACGGCGCGTGCGGAGAATATACCAACGCGCGTAGACGTGAAGACATACCATTATTACAACAACTGCGAAAAGAATCACGATTGCACTTAGCATGATTTTGCCGCTCAGCCCATAACTTCTTGCTTCGGGCGAGAGCGGCGGTGGAAAGGTGTCGTTGTTGATTTGGGTGTCTCCCATTTTTGGTTTTTTTAGGAGAGACAAAGAAAAAGATTGTTTTCTTGAGATGAAATGAAATTGGTTTTGAAAGAGGAGAGAGAAAGAGGGATGGGTTTAATGAGGGAGGTTTGGCAAACTGGGAACATGAAGGGGAAGGTTCAAGGGGGTTTCCATGTTAGAGGGGGTTTTTGAAGTTTTTTTTTTTTTTTGAAGGATTTTTATTTATTTGTTTGTTGTTGAAAGATTTTTGTTTGTTTATTTAATTTTGTTGTATTGTTTTTCAAAGTTTGATTGAAGACTTTGTTGAGGATGAGATAAGACGAAAGACGCCCTAGTTGACACGGAAGTTTGCTGTTTTGGGTAAGGAGAAAAATGACATATATTGGACTATTGGGGAGTATGTAGTAATTGTAGTAATGTATTTTGTTATTTTTTGGGTTATTTTTGTAAGGGATTGTTTGAGAGTTGAGACCCAACTACTTGTTGGCTAAGAATTTCAAGCTTGGAGGCTGTCATGCTACCTGTTTTTGTTATTGGATAGGTTTGTATTGTGGGAACATAGTTTTATAGAGCTGATAAAATTGGATCCAATTAGAAAATTTGAAAGGTAACAAATTTGTATTATAGAACTGAAAAAGTTTAATTCGATCAGAAAATTTGATTCATATCGATTTGAAGTGTTTTGATTTTGATAAAGAAATATAATAATTTGAACCCGAAAAATTTAATTTTAGGGGTCAAATACGATCTCCCACTCTAACCAATGACGTATTAGCCTAATGGTTGAGACTAAGGTGATGGATATATAGGTCTTAGGTCCGAATCCCCCTCCCCCATGGCTCCATTTATATGTATATATATTGTACTTGCCTTTGTACTCCATCCAATGCTATAAAAAAAAAACACGAATTGCTCTGGGTCATTTTGTTGGATTGAGATAGTTAAAATTGCACACAATAATATAACAAAAGTAGATGTTAAAATTGTTAACTTATCATGTTCCCCCCTCCCTATATATCACCCAATTTTATCATATTATGTTGCATATTTACCTTTAAAAAGAAAGTTTTCTAACGCTTACGCAAACATCTCAGTTGTATCAGATCAACTCATAGAAAAATATAGTCACTATTTAGCAATGTAAGGGTCACTTATGGTGAGCGATGACCCTTATTTCATTGAAAAGTGACTCCCATCTCACCTAAAGTTACGAAAGATCGCCTCATAGAAATTTTTATGTTAATAGTTTTTAGCATAATAATTTTAATATTTTGCTCGCGATGACAAAAGATAATCAAAGGTAAAAACTATATAATATACATTAAAAGCATATTAAAACTATATATTTTATTCCTAATATCAATATAATGCGTTTAATTTAATTTTGAAGTTTAAAATACAGTTATTTTGCATTGATAATATAAATTAAAAAAATTTGCGTTCAACACATTGGGTCAACCCAAACCCGATCACATTAGTTAACGAACATGTTTATATCAACCAAAAATCAAAATGACTCGTCATGCAATATGACCCGCCCGAAATTGACCCAGTCTGAACGAACTCTACCTGATCGACTTGTTTGCCCTCTCTACCGTTTTCTAGTGCATACTATAATCTAAAATAATTATGGCGTTTTTTTTTTTTTGTGAAATTTTGAGCATTAATTTATAGTGTGAGTGGTTCGGCACTCTCATCCCTTAAACAAAGGTCGAGGGTTCGTATCTTGTGAATGACATAACTATTTAGTGAGAGCACTTTACCCCTTTGTGGGCCGACCCGGTGCAAACAAGATCAACCTTGGCCCAAAAAACTTAGGTCAGGTGAATCTATGGTTAAACCAAAATTAGAAATAATTTTGAGCATTAAAATTTTGAAAAAGATTTTTTTAATTTACAATATGAAATAATAATAATAAATATAGTTGTTAACTTGTTATATTTGCATTGAAAAACATTTACAGTAAGGTCGACTGAATGAAAGGGTGCTTCAAACATTGAAATTATAATTTGTTGGGTAAATTTAAAGATTCATACTCTTTATTATATCTTCCTCTATCTGTATAAAAAAATTTGTGTGAAATTAGTTTATGGTGGACCAGGGGCGGAATCAGAAAATCTTTATTGGAGGGGCCGACATTTAGTATTATTAAATTTGTTATGTAATTTTTTTGGTCCAAAAAATTTTCATGTTTTGCAGGCAGACGTTTCGATAATTATCTTTTTGTTCGAATTAAGCAAGTATTAAAATTACACAAAAACTCGTATGAGACAGCCTCAACATGAGGCATATTCGAGGAATTTCGGAGCAAAATTTATATCTAAAATGATAATGTATTTTTGTCATTACTCTAGCAAAATTAAAAGCCAAAATGCTATACCCAAATTATAAAAAGAACATTGGAACAAGGGAGGGGTGCTAAAGAAAAGAACGAAGAACCATTAATCTAGGGTGTTACTAAATACCGCCCCCTTTTTACTAGCTACCGCCCCCCTAATTTCCAATTTTACCCTCACCCCTTTTCCTCACTCACTCTCACTCACTCTCACTCATCCTCTCTTCCTCACTCACTCTCACTCATCCTCTCTTCCTCACTCACTCTCACTCATCCTCTCCACCACACCATCACACCGGCAACCACCACCACTCACGGCACAACCACCACCGGTAAATTTTTTTTTGCGCATTTTTTTTGCACAGTCGTCTGAAATTTTCGACTCACCCAAGGGTGAGTCGGAAATTTCAGACGGCTCACCCTTGGGTGAGTCGTCTGTAGCAGACGACTCACCCAAAAGTGCGTCGTCTGAAATTTCCGACTCACCCAAGGGTGAGTCGCCTCTAGCAGACGACTCACCCAAGGGTGAGTCGAAAACTTCAGACGACTGTGCAAAAAAAATTATTATTATTATTATTATTTATTGTTATTATTATTATTATTATTTATTGTTATTATTATTAATATTATTATTATTATTATTATTATTATTATTGATTATTGTTTAATTAATTAAAAATGTGAAATGGTAGAGGGGAGGAGCCGGTAAATCGGTGCCGAGCTAGTTCACATTTTTAATTAATTAAACAATAATCAGTAATAATAATAATAATAACAATAAATAATAATAATAATAATAATAATAATAATAACAATAATAATAATAATAATAATAATAATAATAATAATAATAATAACAATAAATAATAATAAATAATAATAATAATTTTTTTTTTGCACAGTCGTCTGAAATTTTCGACTAACCCTTGGGTGAGTTAGAGGCGACTCACCCTTGGGTGAGTCGGAAATTTCAGACGACTCCACCTTGGGTGAGTCGTCTGTAGTAGACGACTCACCCAAGGGTGAGTCGTCTGAAATTTCCGACTCACCCAAGGGTGAGTCGCCTCTAGCAGACGACTCACCCAAGGGTTAGTCGAAAATTTCAGACGACTGTGCAAAAAAAATGCGCAAAAAAAAATTTACCGGTGGTGGTTGTGCCGTGAGTGGTGGTGGTTGCCGGTGTGATGGTGTGGTGGTGAGGATGAGTGAGAGTGAGTGAGGAAGAGAGGATGAGTGAGAGTGAGTGAGGAAGAGAGGATGAGTGAGAGTGAGTGAGGAAAAGGGGGAGGGTAAAATTGGAAATTAGGGGGGCGGTAGCTAGTAAAAAGGGGCGGTATTTAGCAATTCACTTAATCTATAGTGGCCAGCACCAAAAAAAATTAATCTATAGTGGCCAAAATGTAAGAGCACTAAACAGATTAAGAAAAGACAAAAATAGGACAAGCACGAAAATATTAGAAGCAATAAAATTAAACCATGGCCAATGAAAAGCGACTGAGCAGAATTGAACACGGAACTATCATACAGGGGCTTCTTTTCAAACTCTTTTGCCAACTGAGCTTCTAGCATCGTATGATTCCAAGGACACTATAAAATATGTAAAACTTTTTTGGAACTTGGGGGAGGCTAGAGCCCCTGCCCGTCCCCCCTAGTTCCGCCCCTGTGGTGGACCAATATTTGGAGTCATCTTCTACTTTATCTGGAGCCACCCCTATTTCACCTAGAGTCACCCCTCAAATTTATACTTGGCATCCCTCCTACTTCACCTGGACCCTCCCTCTATTTTATCTGAAACTACCCCCTATTTCACCTGGAGCCACCCTTCAAAATTACTTGGTGACTTGATCCACGGTGGACTAAGTCCATACAAAACATGCTGCTAACTGTAAAACTCTTTTCTTTTAAATTTAGTGGGCCAACTCAGTGACAGTGAGAAATTGAGAATGCTTCACATGTTTATACTACTTTGAAATGAGATCAGTGAACGTATGTCAAACTTATTTATGGATTCCATGGCATTGAATCTTCTAGCAGTTCCGAAGGGAATAAAACGTGTATGATTTAATTTGCAAGAAGATATCATTATTAACGTGAATCATTCACACCAAGGAATAATATGATTCCCTTTATCTAATTTATTGAATTATTTTCTTAGATTATTGTTACTACTGGTTGGAAGAAGGTATACAAATACAACAACTATTATTACCAGTCTGATAATATGGAATCTGTTAGTTCTTAAGGAACAAATCTTCCAACATATCCTGATATCCATACATTTATCAAATGGCGCATTAAAGGAAAAAAAAAGAGCAATTATCGCCTCGAGACATATAACGCAGTGGTAAAGTACAAATCTCTAAAAGTAATAGTGAAGGTTGCCTACAAAAAATCTCCAATTTAATTCTTAGTTGGTTTGCATATTTTGTAGTTGACCTATTAATTCCATGAAGGTGCCCAGAAAAAACGTATTCTCTTTTTTAACAATAAGCAAGTCTCATCAAACAATATGCACAATTCAAAGCTAGTAATAATTTATCGAATAGTTTTACCAAATCACCTATAACTCAAGTTTAAAACAAGCCACCATGTCGCTGAAACATGGTCATCATCATACTCTCTTTAAGAATGATGACAATTGACAAAACCAATTTGTAAGACACAACCAATATGCTCAATCATTAAGGAAACGTACGTTATTAAATATAAATATTTGTATTTTATTTGCGTTTGGTCACTATGTCCCTTTTATTTTATTTTTTGATAATTACTAATTTGCTATGTCCCTTTTATCTGGTGCTTTGTTTAAATATTTTGTCTATATTTTTGAAAAATGTAGTTTTTGCATTTTTTAACATAGATGTTCGGGGGAGGGTGAATTTTGTTTGATACCCTAAGAGTGCAGTGAGTAAATACGAGAGGGCAAAGTGGGAGGATAAAGGGGTAGGGACCTGAATATAAATGATTAATAAACATTCTTACAATTTCGTGAAACTAAAGTCGCTTGGAAGGTAGTTTTCTTAATGAATTATGGTTAAGCTATCCACTGTCTTATATTTTATTATTGTAAAAAAAGTTTATTTTTTTTGAGTGCAAAAAAGAGAGTTCATATTAGTCATCACTTCTGATCTCACGTGGACATTATTTTCAAAATACTTTTAAAACCCATTTAAATTGACAATTATTTTTAAGAAATTTGCTGAAACTCCACTTTGCATATTTTTTATTATAAAATAATACATCCTCTAAATTTAGGAAAATTTGCCAAAATACCCCAGAAAAAGTTAAGTTGGTGGAACAACCACCTAATAACTTCTTTTTTAAACAAAACCCCATTATAGTATAAACACCATGACATGACACCCTAACTCTTTGGTGGCTTCCGATCAATTTTGTTTGCTTTGTTTAAATTACCCTCACGCTTATATCACATGCTAATTTAATTTTTCCACACCTGTTAGAACATCAGTGAGGGAGTTTAAAAGGGAGGATGGTTAGAATGGGGAAAAAACTTAAATGATTATGTAAGATAAACCTAAGGATAGTTCAGGCAAACAAAACAAAAATGGATCGAAAACCATCATGGACACGGAGTTCAGCTTGTAGTACCTGATAGTGGTGAGCAGAAATTTCGGGTACCCAGATTCGAAACTGGAATCAGTTCGGAATCGGTGGTTCCAGAACCGGAACCGGTCAACCAATTCCAATTCCAATTCCGGAAAATGGGAACCGGTACCAATCAATTCCAATTCCCGGTTCCTGACTTTTAGAAACCGGAACCGGTTGGGTACCCGGTACAAAACCAATTCTAATTCCAGGTACCCGGAATCGGATTCGTAATTAATTCAAAATAGCATTTTATTTTGTTAATAGTCAATACTCAATACTCAATATACTACTGTAAGCAAAGTTAGCTCTAAGCTGATGAGTTACTGTCTGTACAAAGCAAATGAAACTAAAAAACGTCATTTGGGGCTTTGGCATTTGGGCGGTTGGGCCTTATCGCCCTTGTGGATCATTAATCATCTTTTTTTCTATTTTTTTTTTCCTTTACTTGGTTGGTTTTCCTTGCACTAATTTTGGTGTCCAGGTTGCTCATTAAAATACTGTTTTTTGTTATTTTATGTATAATTTATTGATTCAAAAAAATACTAAATTTCGATTTAATATGAAATCGGTGGGTACTCAGGAACCGGTGGGTACCCGGTGGATCTAATTTCAATTCCTAGGAATTAGAAATCGTACAAACAATTCCAATTTCAATTCCTAAGAATTAGGAACCGGTGAATCCAATTCCGATTCCGGATAGTGCACTACCCGGTGGGTACTCGGTTACGCTCACCCCTACAATAGCTTGACAGTGTGTTTGTGCTATAATGGGGTGTTTGTTTTTTTTTTTTTTTTTGGTGCTATAATGGGGTGTTTGTTAAACATAATAGAGTGGAGGGTTTTTCCACCAAGGGTGTGTTTGGCAAAATTTCCTTAAAGTTAAAACCCCTCTTTCTGTTTTCAAGTCTAAACACCCCCAAGACCCCAATTAACCAGCAAGGGTTTAACAAGGGTTTTGGGGGTAAATAACAAGGGACCAAAATTGGAGCTTGGACATGGTGCTGCAATGGCGAATAGGCAGGTTAACCTCCAAACCAGGATTCCGGCGATTATCAACAGCAATAAGATGAATAGTCGAAGATGAAGGTGACTGGTTTTACTCTTCTGAATGGTGGGGCTCTGATTATGATAACCAAACTCACTCCGTTTTCCGAAGAAATTCACATCAAGGAAATGGCGTTGTTTCAGTCCTTGCTTACCCTTCTTCAAGACCCGTGTTCTCTCTCTAGATTTACCCTTTTTTGGATGTTATTAGTTAATTTCTGGAAATGGGTTTGTGCTTAATAGTTAAAAGTGCTGAATTTAAGTGCAAAAAATCCCAAATTTATACTACATAGGATCATATATAAGTTTGTTTATTTTCTTGCGGTATAATGAGTTGATTTCTGGAAATGGGTTTGAGCTGAAATGTGCTAAATTTGGGTGCCAAAAAGTTTCAACTTTATATTTTAGTACTACCAAGGATCACATTGGTTGAATTTACTTATGATTCTTAGTTTGTTTGTATGGAAGGGTTTTTGAAATAGAAGGGAAGTTGATAAGAGTGTGGTGGAGACGTGGAGTATAAGATAAGACATGAAGAGAAAAGGGTATTGGGTTGAAGAACAAAGAAATGCTGTACTAGGCATATATTATTGTTATTGGGATGTTTTGGCTGAGTTGAATAGTTGCTTTGATAAAGGATCAAATTACAATACACAGGATCACATTGATTATGTTCGTTCATGTTTGATAGTTTGTATCTATTGAGGATTTTTGAATCAGAGGAGAAATTGGTATAGTCTGGTGGTGTATAAAGATAGTCATGAAGAAAGATGGGTATTGGGATGATAAGCAAAGAAGTGCTGTAAGTGGGCAGATTTTCGTAATCATTGGAAGATGTTCTCAGCAAGTTGTATAGTTGGGTTGATATTGAAGGTTGAAGCGATAGACAGAGACTAGGGCTTGCGTTTATGTTTTTGTGGACGGGTATTTTCTGAAGTTGTTCCAGGGAATTTGTTGCTGTTTGAAACCCATGAATGTCATTGTGTCACTTATGGACCTTGTTGCATATCAGTAAGATTTTCTAAGAAGTTTCTTGTTTATGCTCAATGTCACCTTATGGTTATGGACCTGGTTGCGGTTGCATATGAAAAATATTTCTTTTACCATTCAGAATTGATGTACCAAGGATTTTATTTGGTAGATATTATGTCTGAAGAAGTTTTTTGTCTACATTTTTTTTGGACAGAGTGCAATGCATTGGCCAAAAGCAGAGAACTGGCTTCAGCAAAGATGCGCGGAAATTTGTCCTGATAGACAGCATGACCAACGACTCAAAGTTCTTGGTTACCAGTGGCGTGTGCTTCGGTTTAATGATGCCACACGGCAGAGTACGGTTAAAGTAATGGTGGCTTCTGAAGTGTCTGATCCTGGCTCTGTTTACTACATGCAACAAGGGCAATGTTTGGCTATTCCTTGTAAGTATTGTTGACCACGGGAATTTTTGTTACATTAACTCCTGTTATTGTAACCGTTTGTTCCTCTCATTGCTCTTTTATCCCTTACCTTTTCCCAAGTGATAGAAGAGGGTTAATATAGGTTAGGTAACTAATAAACTGTGTGAAATCTTAGTTAGAACTTTTGTCTGTGGGTTTGAAATGCTATTTTGTGGTGAAGTATCCTTGTCTTAGACCCAACTTGCTTGGTTGGCTTAATTGCTCATGTGATTGTTATTCTGTAGTTTCATTTGATATCATATGAAAATTTCATCTCTGGTAATTTCAAGTCTTCAGATATAACTATGTAAGCTAGTATTTATGTTTTGTATGGCCATCCTTTGGTTGCTTGACTTCATGCAAATCGTCTGTTTGGGTTCCTTCCTACAAACTGTTGGCAAGGTTTAACTCCATAATTGACAGCCTCCTGCTGACATTAGTAGAAGATGCTGGTTCCCTACTTCCCTTTGTGTGGTTATTTTTCCTCCTTGACTTCTCGGAAAGAAACAGATGGTTGCGACTTTGGATGGGAATGAACTTCAGTCAGCTGCGGATTCTCTCTTCCTCCTCTCTCCTTTTCTTTGAATGCGTGACGTATGCAAGAGATACACTCTGATAGATAAGTTTTTTGTTTTTTATTTTGATAGAAGACCCTGAAAGATAGGTTGATCACCTGACTCTTCTTGATCTTCAAGACTTACTCAAACAATGCTCTGTTGTTTACCTTGTACTTCTTTAATTAGCTAAGGAGATATTGATAACTTTTCAAACTTCAATCAGTTTATTCATGATGCTGCACTGCTAGTGCAACCTGCTCCTTGACCTGTGTGAAATAAAAGTTGACTTTGCTGCCCAAACTAATAGTAGTTGATTTTTGTCTTCTGAACCCTCAGGCCTCATATATGTTTTGAACTTTGAAAGTGTTCTTTTTTACTTGACAGCTCCATTTTGTCTTTCCCCGTCTGGCCCTTGACAAATAGATTACTCTTCCAGTTAAACTGTTGATGACAATGCCTGCAAACTCATAAATCATCTCGTTTACTTTTCTTATATTCTCTGAAAAATTCAACAAGTGCTGCCAAAGCTAATGTAAATAAGCATACACTACTCTTTTCTTCTTGTGTTCTCTTGACACCTAGTTGGAGTTCAAATGAATATTCTCCCTGTTAATACAATGTAATTAATTCTTAGAGATTTATGTGAAACACGCTTGTAAAAGCTTAGTTCATAGTTTATATGTGCTAATTTGGTTTTGGATGCATTTGCCAATTTTCTAATATATTAATGTTGAGCTAATCTGTTGCACTTTCTTGCAGATATAAAGAGTATGGTATCAGCTGGTTTGACTGCTCTATCGTCTTGTAATTATGACCTCTTGAATGCAGTCCATGGAAAGAGAAAAATGCGTGTATTATGTGTAGGCCATGGTGGAGGAAGTTTGCCCTTGTTCCTCGCTTCTAAATTTCAAGGTGCGACTAGTACTTTTTTCTACTATTCTAGTTTGTAGGAAGTGTTTACTTTCTTGAAATGTTGAGTTTCTAAGAGTTAGTATTGCGCACACACTCACATCCAAACCTACAGACTAAAGCTTGATCGTTTTGGTAATTTCTGATCTTTGGTGTCTCATGAGTACCCTGTCTATGTTTTGACTTCACAGATATGATCTAATAGTAGTAACTAGTAAGACTAGTTAGCTGCTTGCTTCTTTTATGAATTGAATTCATTTCACTTTGTTGGGTAAAATCTGCCCAAGACTAGTCAATATGATTTCGGCATAATGAGAATCATCTTAGAGAATACAAGTTTCCAACATGTTAGCAAGTGTTATAAACTTACAATGCTAATACCAGGTCCATAAGAGTAGTGAAAAGAGCAAAACAAAGACAAACGTAGTAGGTAAAGGAACCATGGACTGCCTGTGTGGTTAAGGAAAGTGCTTGCACTTCTATAATTTGAAGGTACAACATTTTTAATTTTAGATATACTCTACCTTATCACAAGGGCCAAATTGGAACAGCCTCTTTGTTTTCACAGGGTAAGGCTGCAACATGTCACCCCCTTTCTCAGGCCTTATCCCGCTTGTGTGGGAGCCTCTTTGTAGGATTTGGGGCAGTGTTGATGTTGACTCTCGTATCACAACTTCAATCCAAGATAGATGTACGTCTCCTCCTCCAAAACGGATTACGTTCAAAACTCCATTTAAAAGATGTGTTAACATAGCAAAAGCCCCCCTCCAGTCACCAATCTAAATGTCTTATATAATTTTTTATCGTGGGAAATATTTCCACCCCGCCAAAGAGAGCCTACATGTTGCTGGTCTTTCATTTAGGTTTGATTATTAATGGCACATTAACTGCGTGTGAGAATCCCAAGATGACTGCAGATGTCTCAATCATAGTGCTGGACTTATGACTACCTTGGAGTGGAGTCACTATGCTTATGCATACAAGAAGGGTGGGGGCAGGCCCGCCTTTGGACTACTTCCCGAATGAAGTTATGCAACCTCAATCCTCATGCACACTAGAGTTATGAAAATTGTTCCAAACTGGAAAACTGCATAAACATTATTTCAGCCAATATTGTAATGGAAAGTATGTTAGCAATGTGAGAAATTATGAGGAAGGGAAAGCGGTTGCTATGGCCTGCCTTTTTGCGATTTTATGGTGTATTTAGTTGGAGAGAAATGCCCTACCCTTATGGATCCCATAACAGTTTTAAGAAAGAGAAAGATTTCCGCTTCAGGTGTTCAATGAGGTTTCCGTTTCTCCTGTGATATTGTGGGAGAAGGCAACCTACTTAGCTTCTTTATGTGCTAGAGTAACGGGGGCTATTCGGGATTATACTATTTGAGATGTCCGACGGATGTGGACCAACCTGTAAATCCTCTATTCTGCTGTAGATTGACTTATATTAATACATATACTTATACTTTAGGTGAATTTATTATTATTTTTTTTATCAGGAAGGGTAGGACCAGGACCTCCTTTTTTCTTTCTCTTTTATTTTTGGTTGGGGGGAGGGATACTAATATGTGAGAATTATATTAGCAAAGTAATGAAACAGTTGCAACCTATGCAAAATATAAGATAAAGAAAGGGAAGGCCATCTACTAGTTAGGATTCCCTCTCAGCCCCTCAATGCCCAATCTAAGAGGGGAACAAACCCCAAACTCCCAAAGTACTACATCATTAGCCACCTGCTTCTGACTCAACATGGAAGTCCTAACAAAAATTTCAAATTTAATTGCAGAAATAACATGCTATGTTGCGTTATTATTTCCCACCAAATTTTTTTCCTATATCTCTGCTGCTATTTCAGGACTTGAACATGCTATCTATATTTCTCTAAAAAAAAGGTTCACCTGAATTGCCCTTTTCTTCCTGTAAAAGGAAAAAATTGTTGCCCGTTTTCTTTGCCTAGAAACTTCTTGCAGTTAGATAGTTGAAATGTGTATTTTATATTCCAACTGTTGCTTTTATAACTCCATGTACTAAAACATTTGTGTATTGCCTTCGATATTCGCGGAAGTTGCTAATATCTCTGTTTTGTCGATGTGTAGGTGCTGTTATTGACATTTTTGAATTGATCCTCTTGTTATTTCCGCCTCCACCCATGCAATAGGATTCCCATCATTCTCAGTTGCAACTCATTCAGGTCACCATGCTCTCTCAAATCCGACTACAATTGATGAGATTCTATGGAAAGGTGTCCATGAGAGACTTTTCCTCTACGAATCAGATGCCGAGAAGTTCATACTCAACACAGACGATCTATATGACATTATCTTTATTGATGAATATGATGGTGATGATATCTTCCCTCGCAAATTTTGGGATCCGGATTCTCCATTCCTTGAAGCCCTTGGTAGTAGACTCCACCCCCATCATGGCACTGTTGTAGTGAATCTGCATTCTGATGCTGATTTATTAAGTCCTGACGCATCTATTGCATCTGATCTCCAGCTAGTTCTGCCTATGGGGAAATATGTTTGTGGAGTTTGCCGAGCATACAAAGATGTTTTGGTGGGAAAGCAGTTTTCCCCTCGTGGAAAACAACATTCTGGATTGGGGTTTGCTGTCTCAGTTCCTTGGGTGTGTAATGCAACCCTTGTTGTGTGCAGAGGTTTTGGAATGTCAGGTGGAGCTTTGGACCGGAATTTAGTATTAGATTCCCTCATTTCTAAATCCCTTGAGGTGGAGAGGGATTTAGACTTGCCATTCTCATGTTTACAGTATCTGAAAGGAGGTTTTGTTCTCCTTGACTAATCTCCAGGAGATGAGTTTGACTACTCGACTTCACATATGACCCGCTACAATGAAAAGCTTGCTTGGAGGTTTTGATTCCATCAACTTGTGCTGCACATTCTATATGTTCTTGTCAGGTATTTTCTTGAATCTGGTACAAACTAACCTTCTGAATCTGGTACCAACTAACCTTCTCAATTTTGAGCAGTTGCTCATACTCATTGCACACTGGGCTTCAGTTATTAATTGCTATTTATTCTGGTTTTCTCTAGGTGCTCGGTGCTCCACAGTAGTGTTTGAAAAATAGCTACTGGTTATTGAACTAGCTCGTGCCCTCACTCATCTGGTGATTCTTTACTGTAAAGTGGTGGTCTTCACTTTGCTGTCACTTTACTGCAAAAAGTTTGCAGATCTGTTGAAGAGATCTGCATGGTTCGGGTACAGCTCTGCAGATTGAATTAATTTCTAACATACTGTAGAATGTAATCAAGTTGGAATAGCTGGTGTAAAGTGTAAACATTAAACCATCAATACATAGATCGGATTGAATTTATTGGGTGGCCTGGTTAGATTTTTGACACTTTGATTATCGTACTTGGCTATAGGTTCTAATCGAGGATAGATCATACAGTTTGAGAGAATAACTCAGACTTGGATTGATCCTTTAATTTCATGAGGTGCGTTTGGATCAGTAGATTTGGTTTAGATATAAGGAATTTAAGTTTTGAGTTCCATATCCTCTGTTTGGAGAATCTTAGGATTTCAATTCAAATTCTATGTCGGGCAAACAATCAAGTTTCAATTGTGTATGAGGTGCCTCATCTTGAAATCGCTTCATATGGTTTTTTTGTCATTTCATCATTATAAGAACAAGGGTACCCATATGTCACTTGACAACCAAAACCTAAATGAGTCAATATTCAAGAGCAATGAAAACCACCATAAACTTCAATTAAGAAAAGAAAAAAGAAAATGAAAGAGGTTTTCACATCTTATAACTCACACAATCCCTAAATAATTTATCTATTCAAAAACAAGTTGCGAGTTTTATTCAATAAAACGGAAGCTTCTCTTTTTAAACATTGCACTCCCCAAGAGGTATAGATCTCCAAATTTTGCTCTTGAGCGTTGTAATCATGATTGTGTGTGCAAATGAGACTGCGATCGAATTCATAATAGCAAATCTGTCACTTTTTGAGAATTTATGCAGCAAAGGAGATTGCAATCGAATTCATAATTTCAAATATATCATTGTTTGGAGCAGAGATATCATCAGGTGTTCATAATAACTTTAGATATTGAAGGTGACGGCGTGACGCATGACTTCTATTACTCCAATGAGAACTTAGAAAGTAGTGGTATGGACATCTCATATCTGATTCTATTGCGATAGCTATGATCAATGACAGAGCCAACTATGTGCCAGTAGGGGCTGGAGCCTCCCTTCTACCCAAGAAAAAATTCCAACTTTCATGTAATTTTAACCCAAATCCCATATATTTGTTTTTGTTAAGCCCCCGCTTCTTTCACACAATTTATATTATTCACTTTTCTTCCTCACACTTAGAATTCGGGAAATGCTACCGGTACACTATGTGTACCATATACAAAAGTTCACCATGTGTCTATCTCTCTCTTTTGACTTTTGTACAATTACCATACTACCCCCACAATTACCATACTACCCCCTGATTTCAAAAAGAGCATGTGATCCCATACCCCCATCCCCTTACGTGTCAATTTCTAATTGGCTTAAAAAGTGTGTATGATACACAAGATGTATTGCTAGCAAGGTCCTTCGAATTCTGCTTCCGCCGTTGAATTAGAATGACGTGATGAAGGCAGTTGGAGGTACATTGATTATGAATCATTGAGACATTGTGAAGTAGTTCCATGAATGATATTTTCATGATGTCACTTAGATAACTGAGATAATACCTCTTGATTCGACCCGAGTCTGACTTACGATTTCTAACCCTTTTGTTTTTCACTTGAACATAAATATAACCCGGAATGAATTACTACAAATAATTTTGATGTAAAAGTCAATCCAAACCCAATGCAAACTGAATCCAAAGTGACCTCATCAGAGTCTCGTTGACTCCACTCATTTGGGCAATTTAAGTTGTGTGTGTGTGTGTGTGTATGTGAGAGAGAGATCCTTTATCCCTTAGGCCTTAACCAAAAGGCCAAACTAGGGCTAAGCGTAATCAAATAAATGTATATTTTAATAAAAAAATCATCAATTATAATATCATACTAACAATTAGCTTCGAAAAATACAACAAACATAAAATCAAATATTACAATCAAAATACTTTACATTGTAAATTAAATTTAGATAACGTATACAATCATTTAATCATTAATATTACAAATACATCATTAAAACATTAAATATACAAATACAATTTTTTAAACCACTTATTTTACTAGAAACCACTATCTTTATTTCCAACAAAGGAAAAAGTCTTATAATATTTTTTGCACGGGTTATCCAACCAGTTCTGGTTCCCAAAAGTCAAGAATTGAAATTGAAATTGGTTGATACTCTATTCTATTTTTGGGAATTAAAATTGAAGTTGATCGAACCGGTTCCGATTTCGCAATCACCCGTTTCAAACCAATTTTGATTAGGACTAATGGGCACGCGAATTTTCTACTGACCCTAGCCCGAATGCCTTTTCGTTTAATTTTGTTTCTTTTTTTCTTGCGTCTCTTTTCTACTGACCATACCCTATAATCGTGTCTAACTGCCCTCTTCTCCAGTTCTCCTTCATTAGGTTTTCACACTTTCCTTCTCCCCCACGAACCTCTTTCTCTCTCTCCTCTCTCTCCACCTCTCCACCTCAAATCAATGGCGCCCTCAGGCAACAACAGGAGAAGAATAGGCTCAAGCAACGACAACAACAATGGCATCTTAAGCAGAGTTTCAAGCACAGTTTCAGAATCAGCCATAGTTCAAAAGGGAAAACAATTCGTTAGCGATGCAACAGATGTGGGTACAAAGCTCCTTAAAAGCACTGGAAAAGCTGCTTGGATTGCTGGTACAACTCTCCTAATTCTTGGTGTTCCTCTACTTATTGAGATTGAGCGTGATCAGCAACTCACTGAGCTTGAGCTTCAACAGGCTAGCCTTCTTGGCACCCCTCCAGTTGCTACCAAGTGAAATTAATTAATAATTTGGTCTCTTGAATTGGGTATTTGTTGAAGGGAAAAGGGTTTTCTGGGTTTAGGGTTTTGTTGGGGTTTAAGGGTTTTGTTGGGGTTTTAGGGTTTTGGATGATTATGTAACAGATTTGGTTAATGGCTGTTATGATACTTGATGAGGTTGAAATTGTTTTGATTTGGGTTTTGACTATTGAGTATGGTTTTTGTTCATGTGAATGATTTTGGGTGCTATTGTTTGCATCTGCTAATAAAAGGAATTAGTTAATTGATATGGTTTTGGCTATTGTTCTTCCCTGTTCCAGTGATTTCCCAAATATTGGATAGAAAGATCTTTCAGTGTTTTGGGGTTTTTAATGTTTTGTTTGATTATATTAAGTTGCCCTATTTCTGGGTTATTGGGGATGTTAGGGGTTTAACGGGTGATTTTTTTTATTTATTTATATATGAATTCTCTGTTAGCTTGTGAATTGTGAAAGGCCTTAATGCTTTGATTTGCATTAATGGATAAAAGAAACAATCTTTCTGCTGCTATGGAGGTGAAGCTACTTACATATGCCTCCTAACCCACTTTGGGCAAGACCCTGGCCTTAAGGGAAAACAATGGGGTAAATGGCGTGCTACATTGTGGTATATTATGTGGGCCTCTTTTCAGAATGCTGTATCTTTAGATAATTGATTTGCTTGATGTGAAACCCTCACGAAACTTGTGCTTGTTCCTGTAGCTGTTTTATGTGTAATTGAAGTGAAGTTGGACAGTTCAATTAGCTTAAGAGGCCGTCTACTATTGAATTGCTGATCTGTGTGTACTGGAAGTTAAGCTGGCCAGTTCAATTAGTTTATGAAGCTGTCTAATATTGAATTTCTTGTATCTCCTGGTTCCTTAACTGATTTTCAGGGTAATGGAAGGAAGAAGGGATTATGATTTTAAGGGTAATGGAAGGAAGAAGGGATTATGGTTATCTCTCTTGTTTGAAATGCTATTAGTCTAGATTGAAGGGGTAGGGGAAACAGGAAGTATTTAGCCTAATCACAAGGAAAGAAATGAAGCTTGAAAGGATATTAAATGTCTTTGTTTCTCGTATATTCTTCTTTTCCAGTTTCTCTAGGTTGCTCTGCCTTTCCTTGTCCGCCTCCGTAACGTATCAGTCATTGACTTTGCCAGTTTGCCTGCTAGGAAACCATGCCATTGCTGAAAGAAGTTTCTTAGCTCTTGAGCTTCATTAAGGGAAAGAGCAGAGAAACCTATGTTAACTTAGGAATTTTTACCAGTCCCAGTAACTTATTTGATTGCCGGGGGCTCTATTAGACATGGAATTTCTTCTTCAGCTCTCGTATTATCATTAGACAGCCTGTAGGTTATTCCGTAATTCATTAGTGTTTGATAAACACTTTAGGATGTCATATTTTTTGAGTGAACTTTAGGATGTCTTTTGAACTAGCTACGAGTCAGCTTTACGCCTCCCTTCCTTCTAGTGCTATGTTTTACCATTTTATAGTTTGTTTATAGCCTGAAGGAAATTAAGGATCCTGAATGAGGACCCATCCTTTTGCTATTGTTGATTCTCCGACCTTTGAATTGATTCATTTACTGGGCCAGAATAGTTTGCCCCTGAGCTCCCAAATTTTTTTGGCTTTGATATATCGTCTTCTGATTTTCAATTATGAGTAACTCTGTATAGCAAGAGATCAGATGGTTATTTGGATCAGATGGTTATTTGGCTATCTTGCCTGGCCGGAATGACATTCCTGGAATCCTTAGCAAGGGCTGCTGTTGCGAAATTTCAGAACTCACGGTCTAGTGTTTTGTTATTTTTTGGCAAATATGTTTTGTATTCATTGTTTGTAATGGGGTCATTACAAACAAGATATGAGTCTACAGAACTTAAATCACAAAAAAAAAAGAAAAAAGAAAAAAAGGAATGTAGTGAGAAATTACCCGTGAGGTGCTGCCTTGAATAGGATCAGCAGGTCTTCTAAGAATCAAGTGTTGACAGAACCTGCACAAAACAACAATGAACAGCAGTAACAACAGCTACAGCAGCAAACAACAAAAACACAATGAGCAGCAGCAAACGGCAGAGCAGGAAACTAATTACAAACAAAAGCAGCTGCAATTGCGATACCCGTTGAGCCTGCAAGCAAACCAGTGAAGCAAGAGATCTAATGCTTATGCTAGAGGATTCTGCAATTGCGCAGTCTCCACAAGGTGTACACATGTCCTTACTCTGCTAACATTGCTTTTAGACATGTTTGAGTGGCCGAGAATAAAGGTTATTCACAAGCCAAGAAGTGTAAACTGTGTTGCGGATGGGCTAGCAAAGCAAGGGATCTCAAGGAGCATTGATTTTGTGGCGTGGCTCTAATGTTTATTACTGCTATTAATAATTGGTAAAGATTGCACCATACTATCTCTGACTTGGGGGCATACGGTGGTGTGATGCTAGTTCTGGGTGTGGCTTTCCTGTATTTGCTACTCTGTTTCCGAAGTGCCTAATTATCAAAAAAAAAAAAAAGCCACTTTGGCTAAAAAGGTTTTCCCTCTATAGTTCTTAAATAGCTACTACACTCAAATAGAAAGCATAAATAATAGATGTTCATGTTTTCTGGGTACGGTTTTGTAGAGAGTACAGGGGATAACTTGTATTATTCCCAAGTAATGGTCAACTTATATGCAGAATTCACATTTCAGTGTTGTTATGTTTACTTTTTTTTTAAAAGGTCATGCTGTCTTTTGAATAATACACTGATATAACAATGAAAAGTCTTCTTGATTTGTGACCATTGGGAGTTCAATTGTGAACAAGATTTGTAGATTATATATGTTCGATATCTGAATGACTGAAACCATTGGTTAGCAACTATACTTCTTTCATCTCAGGAAAACCAGGATAAGGTTGTTCAAAGTTGATAACCTTCTTAGATCATTTCATATATTAGTTAAATTTTCCTTACAAAAAATTAAATAAAAAAAAGAGTGGTGCATTCATCGTCTTTGTACATATTGCAAGGAAGTACTGTAATATAATGAACAGAATGTTGGTATCTTGTTGATGGTTCCAGCTGTGTACATGTCCAAGTGTTCGACTCGGCCATTATTGCTGTAAAATTTTACTGTATTGAAAACAGACAAACTGCCTTGCTCTAAAAAAAGAGTAATGTTGAAAGAAATAAGAACAAAATGCAAGCATATGCATACACAAATCCTACTCAATCTCAATGTTAAGGTAACAAACATGTGCGTCATTTTGCATTAATGTTGGGAAAATTGTCAATTTACAAAGGGCTTGGTACTTCCAGGACTTCAAGTTACATAAATAGTATTCAATCAGCGATACCATCGATCTTGCTAGGCAATTCCCTTCAACTACAAAGATGAGTCCCTAGCCATATGAACCAGCAGGGAAGGTTGAAGGAAAATGGGTGTTGCTAGGCAATTCAATGACTGTATGGCAGAACTTTGGCTGGGATGAGAGTGGCTATCCTGTACACTATAATTGGTTTAGTCATGGTCAGATCTAATGAATGCTACGACAACGGTGATATCATCGATCTTGCCACCTCGGTGTCTGTGGCCTGCCTGTTTAGAAGCTGCTGAGAATGGAGTCTCAGAGTATCTATCAAGTGAGTTGTATAGGGCATTTTCTGCTATGTACCCAGACAAGTATTCTGCATCGCGACCCTGCTTGTTTCTTACTATATCTTCTATTTCGTGGCAGAACATGTTGTCGAATAACCCATCTGTTCCAGCCACTATTATGTCTCCAGCCTTTACAGGCAACTTAATTTCCTGCACATAATTAGCAAACACATTTTGATTAGTACTTGAACAATCAAAAGGCCATATATAAATTGCAAACATGTTGTCAAATGTTCTGAAAAACTTTAACTAACCATTGCTACTGTTGGATTATCGAAATGACTGGCATTTCCGAGCTGATAAGGATGGTTGAACTGTCGCTGTTGCACTGGTGATTTATAGATGATATTTCCTTCTCGAAACACCAAAAATCCACTATCTCCCAAGTTAGCAGCACACAAATACTGCAAAAACAGAAAATTTTTCATAAAGGTTATAATGTGTTCAGTTTTCGGACAACAAAAAGAATTTAAACTAAAGGATGAGAAGAAGCAATGAAAGCATTTATGCATACATTGTGTTGGAGTGTGATGATGCAAGCCGTAGACGAGCCCCGAGGCTTAGTATTTGAGTGAGCTTGGATCAAAACTTCCTTAGGATCAACCACTGGAGATAAAAGAGTGGAAATACAACAGTTGTCCATGAGCTCCCTGGCATAGATTCCAGCATCTATACCCTTCTTGGACCAACCGCCAACGCCATCAGCAACGCCTATTGTTTGCCTCTCTGCACATATGAAGTGGGCATCGTCTCCTCGAGGCTTCAACTCGTCGTCTTTAGGTATGTAATATGCTCCTGAAACCAACTTCAACCCATTTCGCAGGTGGGTGATGTTGTCATTGCGTTCCCTGGCAGAAAGTCTATAAAGATGTAAGTATCCGGTTCAAAATGTTCAAAAATATAGTAAGAAATTTAAAAGTTGTGTAATCTTAGTATGCAGGACATATGTATGATATTGAAAACTAAGATAACTAAGTTTACTGATCTGATAGCAAAAACTGTATTATTACAGGTTCAGATATGGGTATAATTTCCATCACATTTAGAGGGTCTGCAATTAAAAATTAAAATTACAGTAAGACTTTGTGTGAGACTGACTCATAAAAATATAGGGTCACTTTTTAGAATTTTAAGGGTCACACTTATGGTAAATAGTGTCCTAATTTCATTGAAAAGTAACCCCGTCTCACCAAAAATTACGGAAAGACATCTTATAGAATTTTTTTTTGGAAAAACTATACATAATTTTAGGAGCAATATGCAAACCACTTGGAGTATTAGCAACTAGGCAAAAACTTCTATCCAAGCATATAAAGAATGCGAAAGTTCTCAAAAGAGCAATTTATATACTAGTACTGATGTATTGTACAGTATCTATTTGGTACTTTTCTTTTTGAAAAAAGTATTCTTCAACCGACAAAAGTATTCTTTTTGACAATAATAGTATCTTGAAGGATGTCAGGACTACAACTATACTACTATAGCAATTACCATGTATCCTTTTGTATGAAGAAAATGGTTTGAGAAAAGGCTCCACCGTGGTACATACCCCGTTTAATTATGCCATTGTTATAAACAGTCTCACATAGGTTAGAAAACTCATATTAACCTATTTTTTTGTGAGTTGGTCTTACATAAAATTTATTTTTCCTTATTCATAAAAACTTGTTACGTGAGTCTAAAACCTTCAACCCTAACTTTAGATACTCGCCTACGTTATCCACCTATTTTATTGAATTAGTTACTTCCTTCGTCCCAAGTTTATCTTTTTATTGGACTTTTCACGGTCTCTAAGATTCTACTTTAACCATGAATGTTTATGATTTCATAATTATATGGAGCTTATAATAAGATGATATTTTGAAAATACTATTTAAAGTGAATCTAGCAATAGTATTTTCACATTGTAAAACTTTGTTCAGAATTAGTTTCCTATTCTAATTCTAATTCCCAATTATTTGTAACTTTTCACAAAAAAGTGGTCAAAGTTCACAAAATTTAACCTTAAAAAGTCCAATGTAAAGATAAACTTGAGATAAATGGAGTAAATTTGTGTAACAAGATCAAGAAAAATATACAACTACATGTACGTACTTGTTTTTTGGTAAAATACTACTCGATACTATAGTAAAAAATATATCAGTTTAACCCTTTAATCTAATTAATTACCTATGTGCAACAAGAATAAGAAAAATATACTGAAAAGAAAGAAAAGGAAAGAAAAGTGATACTCGATTCTTTTCTCCGGTGAACTACTACACCATCATATAACAGTGTTTTAGGTTTTGCGTTACACAGCACATCAACATGAATAGCTAGTTGACGAATTGATTAAATTGCAAAAATAATTGTCCAAGATCATCGATAACTTAATTATATGTTATTAGTTTCTTGGCTAATTAACAACTTGTTTATTATACGAACCTAGAGGGAGAAGAGGTGTGCGACGAAGGAGAACAAGAGTACGAGGACGGGCTGCGAACGGGGTGGCTGTCAGGTAGCAACAACCGTGTGGCCATGTCTGAGGTAGGCTAGGCGGTGGTGATCGATGTTGGAGGTGGCTGATCAGGATGATTAAAAAAATTGAGTTCTCTTAGGCCAAACTTATTTGATTATGTTGTAATAACTCCAAGCTGCCAATAATAAATATATACAGCAATTTAACATGGACTTTTTTTCGGAAAGTTTTCTAAGACTCCTATGCTTACCAAAAAGAATCCTAATATTATCAACTAGCAAAAGGTAACAAACTGTTAATAGTTATCTTGCGCCAAAAAAAAAAATATTTATATGAAAAAACAAAATAAAATTAAAAAAACAAAATCAGGTGACAAAATGCATTAAAATCGATATTTGCACCTTTTTTTTTTTTTTATTTGTTTTAATTTTGATCACCACACCACCGGCACCATAGTCCACAATCACCATGAAGCGTTGATCCATGCATTTATTTCCAAAAATAAATAAATAAGAGAAACCGTCTATGACTCTGTTTCTTTTTTGCCTAAATATACAACCAGCCTTCATTATTTCTTAAAGAACACGACGAACTAATTAATTGCAATCGTTAAGTTGGACAATCATGGCGGCTTATTACAAGTAATATGGTCAACTTCATCTACCTAAATAATTTAGACACAAACTTAATTCTGAATATGAAGAATTTTTTTTTTTTCAGGGCTATTGTTAATTCAGTCAAGACTATAGTGAAACACAATGTTTGGAAAAATTGTATGCCCTAAATCATCATCTTATACTCATCAAAATTTTGATACTTGCATATTTTTCCAATTATATGACTTAATTTATTTTTATTTTTTCTCAGTTATGCAGCCAATTGTACCAGAGTTGGGAACGCGAGTTGATCAGCACATATGTCCATGCTTTTTTTTTTTTGGACTTTTAAAGTTATTATTGAGATATGTTTCTCTTTTTTTTATCTTCCAAAGTTAATATACACTTAATTTTGTTGCACACTCATGATAATAGGATATTGAGCTTGATTTATATTGAGATGTTGCAACGGAGGCCACATGAAATTGAGATTATTGAAAACATGAGTAAGTTATCGAGATCGTTTGTATTAGAGAATAATCAGAGTATCTATTTCTTCATTATTTTCAGTTATTCTCTCCCATAATTTTCTCTTTGTATCTTCTATTCTTAGGATGTTAATATTCTACTCCTTGATCATAACAATTGATTAGTTTAGTTGTCTTCTTTATAGATGCTCTCTCTTTAATAGCTTGCATATAAATAAATAGATGTATCAATCAATGTAATTATTAAGCCATCCATCAATCTCAACGTTTATAGTTAGCTACGATATCGAAATTGTTTCGGGGTTCTTTTTGAGGGGTTGACTAGAAGTGTATCGAGTTGAGGGAGCTCCTGAATCGAAGGTCTAAACGGGCGACCTGCAAACGAGAAAACATGACTGCTCCGGGGGTTTTCCGGGAGGGGCCCCTCCGACGGTTAAGTCAGATATTTGCAGGTAGAGAGAGAAAATCCAGAGAGATAGAATATCTTGGAAGTAGTGCTAGAGAGAAAAATTAATTGTTACCTGAAATGCACAGTGACCATATATTTATAGGACGTCAGCTTTAGGTCACGGAATCCCATAACCTGTCAGATGTCAGGCGAAAACCTCAGCGCCTCGGTAAATAGGCCTACCATTTGTAGTATCTATGGGCCAAGCTGGTCAGATCAATCATGCTGACGCGCTTAGGAATATTCCCGGAATTTTAGGGGGCTTTCTTTATAGCCCCTTGGCTGCCACGTGTCGGCCTACGATTGACCGTTTGACCTTTGGACCCCCTCTGGTGACGTGGCGGTCAAGGGTTGGTCAAAATCCATATTTTCGGTTATTCCAGATAAATATTAGTTGAGAATATTCCAGATATATATTAGAAGATTGTGATAATATCTAAAGTATTCTAGAATAATATTTTATGATCTCATATATATATATATACCTCTATATATATATGGTCTTTTATCTCATTAGACCGATATAATTAAGCAACTGTGTGTGATTCATATTATTTACGTGCTATCAGAGCCTAGTAAGTTGTTTCATGAATGTCACATTATGCTCCAATGGGCAATAAGCATAGTTTCAACATTGTAAAAAATTATGGTTCTATCTAAATATTCATTGTCATAAGCATGTAGAAAGAGTCTTATGTTGCTGAAATGTTTCAGGAAGCAGCTAATGACAGACGACGATTCTTCTTTTTATAGAAGGATGTTGCGCAGTTGGGAGGGGGGAAGCTCACGAGCGGCTCTAGCAGCTTATTCAACCAGTATGTCTTAACAACGAAACAGAATATTCTCTTATTTGGAAGCATGAGATTCACAGTGAAGTCTCTGTAAAACGATGTTATACATTACTAACACAAGATAGTAGCAGTTACTGGGAGTTAGCTAGTCTTATTAACACAAGGCTCATGTTCTTAGCAAAGTACAAATTTTCACACAGCAAGTACCTCAAGACAGGGTTGCCTCGAAGAGTAATCTGTGCTTGCGAGGGGTACCTCTGGATGATGACATCAAGCTTTGTCCCCTTTGTATGGCTGAGTATGAGACTTCTCAACACTTTTTTGTATCCTGCTCCTATGCACAAGAAGTTTGGTAACTGATTCACTTTGGTGGAGAGTAGCGTGGTGTAGTCCTAGAACTGTTAAGGAGATTTTGTTGCACTGGCATGTACAAACTATTAATTCTCATGTTGGACGAAATTCGTCTTGTGTTTTTCATGCAACTTTATGGTCCATTTGGCTCTCTCGTAACCAGAAATGTTTTCATCAAAATACTATTCCAGCAGCGGAGGTTGTTGATCTCATAAAAATGAGGGTTTGGTGGTGGATTAAGCATTTATATCTCTTGGTCTTTCTTGCTTTCATCAATGGGTCGGGATTCTTCCCTATGTTTAACTGAAATGGGGTCAATTAAGCAACACTCCGATAATAAGTTGAACCAATGACCAGAATTGAAAAGCCTTGCTTCTAGATTGGCTTGCAATGGATCAATACGGTTGGCTCCGTTATTGGTGAACCTGTTCTTGCAGGTTGTGACGGAATTTTCAGAGACTATATAGGCGATATGCAAGAAGTTTTTTCAATTGGTCTTGGTGTCACGAACACAAACCATGCTGAGCTGATGGCGATTTATCATGGCCTCTCAATGCTGAAGGAGAAGGAGAATTGGGTACATTGCAAAGTTCATATTAATTGTGATAGATTTAGCAAATGTTGTTTGTTGGATCAAAGACAAAGACAAACGTCCTTGGCAATGCTGGAGCACCTTCAATGAAATTGATTCGACTTTGGCAAAGAAGGGGCTTCTTAGAGAAGATGATTTCGTGGCGTGGGTTTTAGATGTTTTTGTATATGTTATAATTGTTTTCTCTCTTGCTATGCTATGGTAGATGATCTTGACATTATGCCAAATCCTTCCTAGAAGGTGGGGGTGCAGTGTTAATTGATATGGTGGCGTAGCATTCATAGCCTTCTTTGTAATGATCCTTCCATTAATTTAAGAATGCTAAATTATCAAAAAGTGAAATTGATTCGACTGTTTTACCCGACTTTAACATTGTTCATGTAATTAGGAGAACGGAATGTAGAAGCTGATATACTAGCAAAAAAGAGGGGGGGGGTGTGTGGGAGGGGGCGGGGGGGGGGGGGGGGGGGGGTTATCGTACGCATGGTTTAGACGTTTGTTTGGGTTATTACTGTTTGCTTAAACAGTTGGCGTGTAGATGAGGACTCTAGGACTATTTTTTGTTGAGTTGTGGCAATTAGTTGCCTAATAATATTCCTTTTGTTGTTCAAAAAAAAAACAAAGTGGGTAGTCTACCTATGTGATGGGTGAGGTAGCAATTGGTTACTTTTGATATGTTGTTTATTAAATGAAAACTTATTTTTGTAACACACATCACATGAGTAGATTACCAGATGGGTAGATTAATAATTATCTGAACTCAATTCTAAACAGATAGACTCTATTGGATAACTATTTAATCTTTCTCCCAATTGTACATTTGGAAAAGTAGAAACAAGATGTTATTATCAGTAGAAGTACACCTTATCCAACGTCAACATTTTTGGTTAAAACAAACAACTTTGATGCTTGGGATTTTTGTCCATTAGAGACAATAATGTTAAACATTATAAGAGCTCTATTTTAATTAAATAAGAACCCATTTATCCATTATGGTTTATATATGCTCAATTGTATGCAGCTTTTGACTCAACTACTGGCACAAATAGAGAAAGTTTTAACATTGCAACTCATTATACATTATGTCCCAAGTTAAACGACTAAGGCCATATGAAAGATAGTTTTGTTTTTTTTTTTTTTTTTTTTTTTTTGGTTGAAGAGGAGGGCATGCAAGCCCAAAAATAAAAGAAATAAAAAACTACATAATAATCATCCTAGGTGTAGAAACCCCAACAAGATCAGCAAACAAGACATTCATCATCCTAGGGAAAGGGTGCCTCAAATTCTTGAAACGTCTCGTTGCTCTCGAAGCTATAGTTGGCTAGCCAGTCCGCCGCCATGTTCTCCACACGGTAAGCACGTTGAATGTGAAATGTCCAGCTTGTGTCACGAACAAGCTCTTTGCATTGTTCAATAATATAGAAATAAGAAGTAAAGGGAGGAGTAGACACCTGGAGCATGCCATGGGTGATCTCCGAGTCAGTCTCAACTAACAATTTTGGAGTGTGCATGCTCTTGGCTAAACGAATCCCATGAAGTAACGCCATTAGTTTAGCCATGATAGAGATACAGAAGCCCAACTTAATGGTGAATTATTTGACGTAGGCGCCATTATCAGCACGAAGAATCCCTCTACCTCCTGCTGGGCCCGGGTTAACCTTGGATGCCTTATCCGTGTTCAACTTGATCAATCAACCCCTGTGAAGGCAACTTCCATCCAATATTCACCTCAGTTCTTGTGCGTTTATTTCCATATAACGCCTCTTGTCGCTTGGAAGAGCCTTCTAAATACTCATTGCCTTTAGCGACCACAAATACACTCCTATTAAGGGGTATATTAGTTGGGTCCCCTAAAGCACGACTGTTCTGCCATCTTCATAACCACCAAACTATTGTGGCAAAAATGGTGGCCCATTCATCACCTCCTTCAATATTGTGGGAAACCCAGTCAAAGAGGGAGAGATTGAAGAAAGAATTTTGCATCTGCACAGGGATAATAACTTGCCACAGTTCCTTGGCTTTTGGACAATCACGCAGAATATGGAGTCATGTCTCTTCAAAACATGCACACTCAGGGAAAGAAGCATCTTGAGCAATGTGACGTCTCACCCTATTAGCGTTTGAGAGGAAGCTATCGTGAAGTGCAAGCCACAAGAAATTACGCACCCGCTGGGACACTGCAACTTTCCAAGCCTGTTTCCACTTCGTGCTCGTGGGCTCAATCTCCCCTATTCAGATAATTTCTAGGGCATATTTAATAGAATACTGACCTGAACTATTCAGGCCCCATGAAAGACGGTCACGAGCACTAAGCACTGGTACCACACGAAGAGCAACAATGCATTCAAGAGCATGGGGAGGGAAATGGTGAGAAAACTCATTCCACTTCCAGTACTCACCATACCAGTATTCACTCACCGTACGCCCAAGTTCTTCATCCCCAAGAGGTGCCATGGCTCAATTGTTTAGCCAAAAGAAGGTGGTTGTGCCATGACCAATCACTGAGAGAACCCTAGACCGAAGCGTTGGTGAAGCTTCAACCACCCCCCTCCATTTATTCGACATGCTTCATGATACAGAGAACATATCTACGACGCACCGACTCGAGCAGTATTTATTTCGCACAACTCTAGACCACAAACTCTCAGGCTCCGTTAATGATCTCCACACTAGTTTTATGAGAAAGGCTGTATTTGTTTGCCTCATGGAGCGCAAACCTAGGCCGCCCGAGGCTTTAGGTTGAGTGACTGTGGGCCATATAACCAAATGCATACGACGGGCCTCCTCCTTACTACCCCATATCAAAGCCCGTCTTTCCTTATCAATATCATCGCAAACGGACTTTGGGAGCAGTGTCGATTGCATAGAATAATGTGTTATGCTTAAGATAGCTGATTGGGCCAAGGTCACCCATTCAACCATTGACAAGTACTTACACTTCCAGCCCGCTAGGCGAGGGCTAATGCATTCCAAAATGTGAGTATATGTGCTGCGTGTGACTTTGCCTTTAGTAGTTGGAACCCCCAGATACATTGCCCAGATCATCAATTATCGTCATCCCTACAGTGATCCCAATATTTTCAGCCAAGTCCATCGCCACTCCCTTTGAGAAGCAAATAGTTGACTTTCCATAATTAACTCTTTCGCTAGATGCTTCACAAAATTTGTCTAGACAAAACTTAATCGCATTCAGTTGATCCATGGAAGCCTCCGTGAATAAAGCAAGGTCATTCGCGAAGAAGAGATGGGAGATGGCAGGTTTATTAATACTCGCATAAACAGGTTTCCAAGCACAAAATGATGCCCCCTCATTGATGATGTGAGTAAGTCTCTCCATACATGGAACAAAAATATATGGGGATAGTAGATCACCTTGGAGGACACCCTGACAGGGGACGAACTCGTTAGCCATAGACCCATTCCATAAGAATTTCATTCGCATCGTACTGACACATTTCATAATAAACTCATTGAGATTTATATGAAGCCCTAAATCGAGTAGTGTGTCCCTAAGGAAGGACCAACGAACCCGATCATAAGTCTATTCCAAGATGATCTTAACAGCCATCATTCCCTTCTTGCTTCTACAATTTCTCATAGAGTGAATGAGCTCCTGAACTATCACAATGTTATCAGTTATCTGGCGACCCGAGACAAAGCTAGTTTGTGTAGGCTCGATGACCTTCGGGAGGATGGTCTTGAGCCTATTGACAATGGATTTAGTGACCAGTTTAAATGCGACGTTACAGAGTGCAATGTGCCTCAAGTGTATTACCTTCTCAGGTATCTCAACTTTTGGGATCAGAACAATAAGTGACTTATTAATCACTTCTGGGGAGCTCGCATAATTAAGGATAGAAAGAGGTAACTCATTCACTTCATTACTAATGACATGCCATTGCCGCTGATAGAAGACGACGAGAAATCCATCGGGCCTTGGTGCTTTGAATGGACTTAGATTATCCAATGCTTCCTTGACTTCACTGCTTGTAAATTTCTTAGCATGCAT
The DNA here is from genome assembly GCA_038025085.1 of Tetragonia tetragonoides. NCBI lineage: Eukaryota > Viridiplantae > Streptophyta > Magnoliopsida > Caryophyllales > Aizoaceae > Tetragonia > Tetragonia tetragonoides. The sequence goes on along the minus strand of CM076152.1, from coordinate 30,040,133 downwards.
CCTGTATTCATTAGGAGTGAGTGTTGGGAATCGACCTCACCAGAGGTCAAACGGCCCTGATCTTGTATTATCATTAGTATAGAGAGATTCGAAATAACCCGTCACTAAAGCACGAAGTTCAGAAGGTTCAAAGATCCAATTACCATCTTGATCTTGTAGCGCCTCAATTCAATTTCTTTTTCTTCGAACTATGGTGCTTGCATAGAAATATGTTGAGTTTCAATTACCATCCAATAAAGATTCCATTCTAGACTTTTGAGATAAAAAAAGATTGATTTTATCTAGAACTTGATCTAGCTCCTGTAGAAGCTCATATTCAAGACGTAACAAGTCCGTTGTGACTCTTTCTACTATCCTTCCTTGGATGCCGCCAAGCTGAGCCCACACTCTTTTCTTGCGTCTAAAAAGATTTTCAAAGACATCCTTGTTCCACTCAAGCAATTTCCTAGTAATCAAAGCAAGAGCTCTTGGAAGAGGAGTACCTTCTGGCCATTTTTGCTCAAAGAAATCTTGGAAGCTCTCATGTAGAGCCAAGCCGCTTGAAAGTGAAACGGCCTATTGCTAGAATCTATGTCATTAAAGCCATCCAACTTACGAGAAGGGAGCAGTGGTCTGAGCAATTAGTCACAAGGTGTTGCACTGCAGCTTCGGGAAATAATTCACGCCATAGAATGTGACAAAAGGCTCTATCAAGGCAGGCGCTAGTACGCGTGGAGGGTGTATTACCTCGGTTCCAAGTGAACTTTGGACCTAGGTAATCAAGATCAATCAGTTGAGAGTCATCAACCCATTGATTGAATCTTCTACATCTCCAATCCATTCTCGCAGAAGAACCAGTACGTTCATCTAGAGTGCGGGTCTCATTGAAGTCGCCTGCGAGGATCCAATGCATACTGTTGTTTTGAGCAAAATTAGAAAGGTTTGCCCATAATTCCTCTCGTCTTTGAGTGTTAGGGCTTCCATAAATTGCCGAGAGGATCCATGGTTTCTCCCCACGACGAGATATATCAACCGTAATGTGTTGCTGGTGAATTGCAAGTGGTAGAATGTTGACATCTGCAGTTTTCCAGAGAAATCATATCCCTCCATTGAATCCTTGAGCTTTGACATGCAGTCGACCATCATAGCCAATTCGATCACACACCCGATCAGCTTGGGTACCACTAATCCAAGTCTCCACTAAGGCAAGGATGGTGGGTTTGTGTAGGTGAATTAATTCTTTGGGAGTGTTTAAAAACTCTCGACTAGCAGCACCACGAGTATTCCAAAATAGCATCTTCATGGGAAACATTAATAGATTGTGGCGTGATATCCACGATTCAAAGACCATATACATATGGCAAAGGGAATAATTAACAACCCTGGTGAGCAGAGCTCACGTGACTATTCGATTCATGGGAGTCCCAATTTGCATAGGGGCTTCAGTGGCATTGGACGCTTCAAATCTTGGATTAGTGGTGTCATGTTGATCAACCAAGGGCAACAACTCATCTGGGTTGTGCGACGAATTTGGAGAGGCACTACTAGTATCCATGTGCTCACAATATGGCAGGTCGTTCTTGTGTGCAAGTGCATTCACCATACTCATGCCGTGATGGGGAAAGATACGCTGGAAGGGTGAGAGGAATGAGTTTGTGATGGATTTGAGGGGCTCACGAGTATGGAAAGAGGCAATAACGTGGGGAGGTGTCATGTTGGTGAAGGCAGTGAGATTGGCATTGGGGATGTCATGGAGTATGGTCATGGGAGTGTCATGGGAGTGGGCATTAGTTTGGTCATGAGTTTTTTTGTTGAGTGTGAGCTTTGTAGTGGACGGACATGGGAATTTAGGGAATCCTTTTAGGAGTGTCAGTTGGTGGCATTATTTTCTCTTTATTTGCTACAGTGATAATAAAAGAAAAGGAATTATCACCCAAGTTTGAGGTTGGGATAATATCAGAGGAAGAGATCATATACTCCGTGATATTTTCTTCGATCATTAGTTCAGTTGGGGAAGGAATCTCAACAATATGCTCAAAATTATGTTCCAAAATTTCTTCACCTGCCTCCTTGATTTCATTCGAGGATCGAGGAATAGCGTCTTCAGTTCCCATATTTTCGAGTGCAGCAAAACGAGATCTCGAGTTTTGAGGACCTTCCAAATTTGATTTATTTCTTGAAAGTATGCGGACCGAACTGGGTTCAGTCCGGTTCTGCTCACGGCGCGGTCTTGGACCATTTTCCCGTTGACGTCCGTTGTTGGCCCGTGGTGTTTTGTTTCCCTGCTCTCTTCCTCCACCATTACTGGTGGTGTTCTTGGAAGTACGCTTGCGTGTTTGTTTCGCCATCATCCAGTCGCCATAGTTCTCAAGGATTTCAGATGGTGGACGTGGATAGGCCATGGTGGGGCCATGCGGTGTAACACCCTCGAATTCACAACGATTTACTGGGAACTATCGACATCATTATCCATGACTCGACACCACTGAACCGTCACAAACCCAAGGGTGCTGCTACAACATTTATCACTAAGGAGTAAGTACTAAGTAGAAAGAAAGAATAGGTATTTCTAAATGGAAACTAAGATTAATAAACATTATCCAACATTGTCTAAATAGTGAACTTAAATTGTTATCAATATTTATAGCCCAAAACACGCGGGCGACAATCCAAATCAAACCAGAGTTCAAAAGCGGAAACTTAATAGCTACGCCAAGTTTAAGACGTCCTCACTCTGCATTACCTACACAAATAATTTCCATGACGGGAACAGAAGAAAAGGAAAACAAAACAAAAATCAGATAAACTGAGTAATTAACATCCAAACCCAGTAAAAACCTTTTCGCAAACCTTACCTGGGTTTTTGAAGAATCTTTGAAATTCATTTTCACTCACACATAAGCAAATAGTCATATCAGACACCTCATTCAATATTATCTTATTTAATGATCACACAAGACATAATTCATATTGAAGAGTTATAAGAGAGCTAGGCAAGCCATTTGGTGGAATACCAAGACACGACGCTCATCTTTACATAAACCGAGGACATACCATCTACGATGTTTATGAGGCGAAGCCTTGAAAAATAATCTTGCCATGGACTTAAAGACTCTAGTGTGCACACTACCTCGAGGTAACTTATGGTTAGTCAAGAGAACGTAATAAACGGAGAATGATCCGTCCTGAATACAACATCGTTGTATCCATAATGAGAGAGTAAAGATTTGGGAATCACTCATCCCTTGAGTAACACTCATTAGTGCACTCCGAAGCTCGACTACTCCTAGGGATCCATTAGGAGCCTTATTCTCTTTATTAATTCATTTAACATGCGAGGTTCAATAAGAACTTATATAATAATGACTGGGGAACTAAGAGTCCAATTTAACTTATATTCAAGTTAACATGATTGACAACCAATTTATGCAATTAGGCGACTAATGGATTATAATAGAAAACTTCTGCACAATAACATGATTCCACTTTAACAAGTAATCATATCAACATATAAGGTACATATAATTCATACGACCAGCGATCCATCATAATTTCACATGACTTACATGCGTAGAAGCAATTAAATTCATAATTCATGAATTACTTTAATAATTAATATATGAGTTATTTAACATCATATAAATTCGATATTCATGATTATACATCATAAACAAATCCCAACAGTGTACATGCTTAATATAGCATAAATCATAATCATGATTATAAACGAGAATAATTAAATCATGCATTGAATATGTATTTAATAATTATTCACAAATAGCACGTAGCAAGAACAAATATTTTGTTTGTGATTTGGAAGAAGGTTGGCATGTTAGCTTACTTTGTCTTACGCTCCTAAGCTATTAAGAGTCCTAAGAAGCGTTTGAGTTCACGAACGGGTCTCGGATCCTAATTAAAACAAATTACCGAATTAGAAATTCTAATCCATAAAATTGAAACGTTGTCGTAAATTAAATCTGAGAGCATCATTAAATTCTTTGAATTTTTCTAACCAATCTAGGCTTTTGAAAATTGACAATCGGACTTGTAAAACTCTGTAAACAATTAAAACAAGAATTAAAATTGCTGAAAATCAAAAAATAAATCAGTTTAATTAAAAAATTTAATTTTCTTTTATTTTCGAAATCAAGCTCAAGACCACGAAAACAAAAACGCGAAATTCGACCTCCCACGCTCACCCACCGCCACCCCCACCACGAGGCTCGACCGGACCTCCCTTGGTCTCGCGGTCGGGCGGTGGTTGGCCGGCATCGGGACGCCAGTGGTGGCGGATTCGCCAGTGGTTGGCCGCCGTGAACGCACGAAAATAGAGGAGAGAGAAGGGGAAAACAGGGGAAAAACAGGGGAGAGAGAAGGAGGGAGCGTGAGAGAGAAAGAGAGAGAAAGAGCGCCAGCCACGGCGGCCCTATGGCGGCCTGGCAGCGACGACTCACCGGCGGTGGTCCTTTGGGTTGTCGCCGGTCGGGTTGAGCAAGGGGAGAGAGAGAAAGTTGCGTGAGAGAGAGGGAGAATGAAGAGACAGAAAGTGATTTGTGAGGGAGAAAGTGCACGGTTATAATATGCTGAACAAAGGGTCCAAAGGTGACCCTTTGGTCCTATTTATAGTCTCCTCTTGCCCAAGTTTGACTTGACCCTAATCTAGTTGGAGTAGGACTCCAAATCTTATTTTATTTATTTAATTAAATCCTCATAAAAACTCTATTTCTGAAAATACACTATTTAAATTAGGGAAATTTCACCACGGGCCCCTAAAGTTTGGCATAATGTACACCAGATACAACCAACTTGCAAAATGCATGGTATACCCCTAAACTTTAGGTTTTGGTCTAGAACTACATGAAATACTAACGCCATCTCTTGACTGTCAAGTTGTTGGAATTTAAACAAAAAAAACTTATAAGGGGAAGTTCTTGGACAAAATAATATCATGTTTGGCAACATATTTCCTAAAATCTCAACTCCTTTTTTTCTTTTATTCTTGTATTTTTTTTTATTATTCCCTTTATTCCCATTAAACTTTATATTTGCTTTTTTGAGGTTAAACTTTGTAATCTTTGATCGTAAATTTATAAAAAAAAAAATCTATGAATTATGATTTGAAAGTATATGCATTAGACTAATTTTGAAATGTACTTTCAAAGTATAAAAATTTTAAAAGTCGCACAAAAAATTCGATTACCAATGCAAATCTATTTGTCCATTTAAAGTGGTTCAGTTAATCAAACAACTTTTTTTTTTTATTTCTCGGTCTGGTATCTGAAGAAATTCGGTTAACCAAAAAACCATAATACTGGAGCACTTTTATCATGTTTTTTCTCAATTTTTTTTTTAACAAAAAGTTTGTTTACAACCTTTAGTAACTAAATACTTCATTCTTACTAATATATCTTTATTATTTAGGTTATGTTTTCTTTGTCTAGTTCCAGTTATTACACGGTTCACAAAATTGTCGATCTGAAAAATTGGTTACCCATAAATATCGCCCTTACTCGCACCAAAAAAAAGGAATATCGCCCTTACTGGTGCATGTTTGTTCCCAATTAGTTGTGACTTGTAAGCTAAAAATGAAAATTTGTAGTTGATGCTCACTTTCCTGGTCACTGATGGTATTGAACTGGATGCATTTCTTTATTGTCTCTTAAGCAGTACTACTATACAAATGATGATGTAATATAGAATAACTGGATATAGTGAACGAATAATATTTATTAATTACAAAACATGTTGGCATATATATGAAATTGCAAGTTCTTGAATTTATATTTTCATAAGTGCTCTTCGAATTTTTTTGAGAGGCGCTTGACAATTTCTTTGGGTGAAATTTTCACTAGATAAAAAAAATCAAAAGTATAATTATCATTGTAAGAAACATGGAAGTATTTCACAGCAAAGGGATGACGTTAAGTCCCTTAACTAGATGTGCATATGGCAGACAAAAGTCTAATACTTTAAGGGTATATGGTGCATTTTGAAACTTAGATGTATCTTGTGTGCATTTCATCAAAGTTCAAGGGTGTACCGTGAAATTGCTCTCAAATGCGCAAAGCGGTTTAAATAGTAATTGCTCTCAAATGCGTAAAGCGGTTTAAATACTAAATCGTTTAGATAAATTAAATTATGAAATCAGTAATATTTATTATTGCGATCTCAATAATTTAATGACGAGAATAATCTCAAATACGAGAATTGCATTATCGTAAATTAATTACGATAAATATGTTTAACAATGCATTTAAATCTAAATAATAAATATAGAAAATATTGGGGTATCACATCTCACCCTCCTTAAAAGAAGTTTTTTCCTCAAAACTTGGAGTTTGCACTCCCAAGATTTTAAAAAGTTTGTCTTTAAAAAGACGCAATACGATTTCTAGGATCCGGACTCGTGAAAAGGGAAGTGACATCATTGTGTTTCTACTCGCTTAGCAATGCAATAAGCAATGCTTGCACATATATCATGTAATAAGTCATAAGAAAACAAAATTTTTGGGGCGTGACACTCTACCCTCCTTAAAAGGAGTTTCGTCCCGAAACTTAGACGAAATATTTACCTTCTAAGAACAAATCGGGATACTTTTCCCGCATAAGTGATTCGGCTTCCCAAGTAGCGTCCTCGGAGCCATGACGAGGCCATAAAACTTTGACAATGGGCACGGATGTCGTTCTCATAGTCCTAACCTTTCGATCAATGATCTTAAGCGGTCTTTCCTCATAAGTAAGACTTTTGTCAAGTTCCAACTCTTCAAGCTGAACAACATGTGCGGGATCGTGCACATAGCGTGTAGTTATGAACTTTTGACGGTTCCACTGCCAAAGCGAGACGATATGCCACTTCACCAATTCTCTCGAGAATTTCATATGGTCCAATATATCTGGGACTTAGCTCCCCTTTCCGACCAAATAGCATTACACCCTTGGTAGAGATACTCTTAAAAGTACTTTCCCTCCTACCTCAAATTCTTCAGGTCGTCGACCTCGATCTGCATAGGACTTTTGGCGATCCTGGGCCCCATGCATCTTATCTTGAATGACTTTGACCACGTCAACAGTGTCTTGTATTAACTCGGGACCCATCACGATCCTTTTGCTAATGTCGTTCCAACAAACTCGGACTATGACTGTTGTTGTATGAAAACTCAATTAGTGGTAAATGTTTATCCCACGATCCTTGATATTCAAGGGCACACGCACGCAACATGTCCTCCAAGGTCTGAATTGTCCTTTCGGACTGCCCATCAGTAGCTGGATGAAAAGTTGTGCTAAACTTCAACTTACTACCAAAAGCTTCTTGTAAAGTTGTCCAAAAATGTGACATAAATCGTGAATCTCTATCTGAAACAATATCCTCTGTAACACCATGTAATCGCATGATTTTTCTTTACGTATGCATCTGCGAGCTTTTCCATATGCCACGTATCATTCATGGCAATAAATCTGGCGACCTTTGTCAACCTATCTACAATGACCCAGATTGCATTGTTCTTCTTTTGCGTCAAGGGTAAACCCATGATGAAATCCATTTCGATCGATGTCCATTTCCAGGTTGGCACATCTAGCAACTCTAACATTCCTCCGGGACGCTTATGTTCAATCTTAAGCTTCTGGCATGTTAAACACTTAGCCACAAACTCGGCTACGTCCTTTTTCATTCCTTTCCACCAAAACGTGGATCGAAGGTCCTTGTAAAGCTTATCACCTCCTGGATGTACAGAATACAGAGTGTTATGCACTTCACCCAAAATTTTATTCGTAATCTCAGGAACATTCGAAACACAGATCCTGTTCCTAAACCTTAAGATACCATCTTGGCCAACGTCGAAGTCTTCCGAACGACCTTCGTTCTTATGCTGAACAATACGCAAGAGATCCTCATCATTCACTTGCTTTTCTTTGATCTCATCTAGCAAAGTCGGTTTTAATGACATCTTATTCAACGTGCCATGCATTTCACCTCCCAACACCACTTCAATGTCGAGATTCTGCAAGTCCTGAATAATCTTATCTGGCACTACAATAGCTGTATTCAGCGTGTGGCGAGTTTTCCTACTCAGCGCATCTGCCACTACGTTAGCCTTACTCTCATGGTATTGTATATCCAAATCGTACTCCGTGAGTAACTCAAGCCATCGTCTCTGGCGCATGTTCAACTCCTTTTGAGTGAATATGTACTTTAAACTTTTATGTTCTGTGAACATTGTCACTAAACACCCATACAAATAATGACACCAAATTATCAGGGCAAACACGATAGCAACAAGCTCTATATCGTGCGTTGGGTAGTTCTCTTCATACTTCTTTAGTTGTCGCGACGCGTACGCCACAACCTTTCCATTTTGCATCAACACACAACCAAGTCCATTCTTTGATGCATCACTGTAAACTTCAAATCCTTTAGTTTCAAATGGCAGGGTTAGAATTGGGGCTGACGTCAGTCTCTTTTTCAATTCCTGAAAAGCTTCATCAAACTTGTCACTGCACTGAAAACGTGTGGTTTTTCTCATCAAATTCGTCATTGGTTGAGCAATTATGGAGAAATTCTCGACAAATCTCCTATAATAACCTGCTAAGCCCAAAAAGCTACAAACTTCAGACACGTTAGTAGGTCTTGGCCAATCAGTGACGACTCGTATTTTCTCCGCATCTACAGCTACACCATCCTTAGACACCACATGTCTTAAGAAAGACACGGTCTCAAGCCAAAATTCACACTTTGACAACTTAGCATAAAGCTTATGTCGTCTCAAAATCTCTAATGTAATACTCAAGTGCTCTTCATGTTCTTCTCTAGTCTTTGAATACACTAAAATATCATCGATAAACACCACGATAAATTGATCAAGATATCGCTAAAACGTTCGATTCATGAGATCCATAAACTTTGTTGGCGCATTTGTCAAAAGGGCATGACGGTAAACTCATAGTGACCATACCTTGTCCTAAAGACAGTCTTAGTAATGTCAGGCTCTGCGATTCGTAACTGGTGATATCCTGACCTCAAGTTAATCTTAGAAAATATTGCAGCTCCTTTCAACTGATCAAACAGATCATCGATCCTCGGAAGTGGGTAGCGATTTTTTATCGTAATCTTATTGAGTTCTCTATAATCGATACACAATCGCATACTTCCGTCTTTCTTCTTAATAAATAAAACTGGAGCTCCCCAAGACGACACACTAGGACGAATGTATCCCTTATCAAGCAATTCCTCGAGTTGCGTCTTTAATTCCTTCATTTCCACAGGAGCCATCCTGTATGGAGCTTTTGAAATAGGCGCTGCACCAGGTGCTAACTCAATCGTGAAGTCGATCATCCTTTGCGGAGACATTCCCGGAATCTCGTCTGGAAACACATCTTCATAGTCGAAAACGATTGGGATAGGAGTCGATGGCATCTCATCTCGACTCATATCCTGAAGTTGAAAAAGGAAGATAGCGCGGTTCTTCGTCGCGTACTCGACTTTATTCATTGACGACACAATGTTCAACTTAGGTTTCACTACAAGTCCTCGATATGACACCCTACGACCTCTAGGTCCTTTAAAAGAAACATTCCGTTTAAAGCATTCTATTTTAGGCCTATACTTGGCTAACTAATCCATTCCTAAAATCACATCGAACTCCTGTAGATCAATTTCGATCAAATCTTCAGGTAGCTCACACCCAACGATACCAACAGGACAGTTCTCAAATCGAGCATTACAACATACTCTAATTCCATTAGACAGGGTTATACTGGCGCTAGACATAGGACTAGATTTCATGTTCAGTTTACTTGCATAGGTCCTTGACAAAAATGAATGCGAAGTACCGGAATCAAATAACACGAAAGCTGGATGAGAGTTGACTAGAAACGTACCAGTGATAACATTAAGGTTTGCTTCGGCCTCTGTACGATTCATCACGTATACCCTACCATTGACACATCTATTGTTGTTGTTAGGTGCGGGATTCGGAGCAATTGGCTGAGGATTAGCCTGATTCACTGTCGCGGCAGCAGTGTTGTTGTTCTCACGATTGTTATTATAACCTCCATTGTTGCCTCGGAAGTTACCACCATTACCATTCCTGTTCTGGCCATTGCCTCTATTAGGCGCATTATTATTCTTCCCACGACTCCAACACTCAAACGCTTTATGGCCTGTCTTGTTGCATTTATAACAGACTAAAACTTCTCCTTAACAGTTCTTTTTCGGATGTAGCTTATAATATTTCGGGCATGGAGTGTTCCTTCTAACTATGATTGCAGCTCGATGGTTGTTATTATTGTTACCAGAATCCCAGTTTCGATTATTACCACCATTGTTGTTATTATGGTGCTGCCCACTATTCCTGGGTTTCTTCTCCACTGTTTGGGAAGAGTTTCCATCCTCTCTCTTGTTCTTTCTGAGAACAATATCCCTACGATTAACCATCCTTTCATGCTTCAAGACTTTATCATATGCAGCCTGAAACGTGTCCGAACAATCCGGCTACGTAACACTAGATGTTCCAGTTGAGACCATCCTCAAATCAGCCCTACGATTTGCCTCATCCGCCACCAGTAGTGGTGCGAATACCGCTAGCTCATTAAACTTCGAGGTACATTCGACTACAGTCATCTTACCTTGCGTAAGAGACTCATATTCAGCTTGCTTCTAACAATGAAGGGATCTAGGATAGAACCTTTCGTGAAGTGACTCCTTGAATCGATTCCACCCAAAATTAGGTTGAGCAACCAGTGTTGTACCCACATCTGACCACCACTTGTTTGCCTCATTCTTCAAGTAGTACGAAGCCGTAGCGATCTTTTGATCTTTGTGTCTAGTCGTTGCTAGAAACAGCTTCTCCATCTCGATAATCCAAGTCTCCAACTTGGTAGGATCCGCTCCACCTTCAAAATTTGGGGGCTTAAGAGCGTCAAAATCATGGAATGCTCTAGTAGCGGCATTCTGAGCATTATGGTGCTGCTCGTCGCGCTCCAGTTGATGCGCGAATTGTCCGGCCATCGTAGCCAAGGCATTCACGATAGGCACGAGTCTTTGGTTTTGAGTCATCGCTTCTTAAAATATCTAAAATCATAATGAAAAATGGCGAATAGAGCCATTGAGAGGTTAAGTTTCTAGGATTTCCATTTTTGAGGGCACATAATCAGAGATTTGGGTAGAATACCTCTACTCTTATCATTTGAGGGTGTTAGACCATAATTATAGGTCGTACATCTTATTCTTGTTGAACAATAAGCGAATTTCCCATGCAAGAGGAAATATTATGACATAGAATTTTATTCTATGATGTGAATTAGCCACTTGTCGGTAGCTTTTGATGAATATAATAGAATTCAATGCATATTGCTCATGCTTTCATATTTGCATATAAGTCATCTATGTTCATGCATATAACATGCGACATCATTTAGGAAATAAACATCTAAACAATCATAACAATGTAAGAGAGGTAGAATATAGCTCAAATCAAATATGCATAAATAATACTTAACAATAAGTCAAGCAATAATGTATGTTGCTTATACGACTCAACATCCAAATTAACAACAAAACTTTGGCTCATAAGGCCTCACACAACGATATCTAAATAGTTCTTAGCAAAATAAACTAATCTAATGTCCATTCGACATTCAGAGGGTTATCGCGAGATTCAGGAGGACTATCATCTCCATCCTCCTTCTTCACTACTCCACTTGGCTTGCAAGTAGATGGGGGTCTAAACTTCAAGTTTCTGTGAAGTTTCTTAGCAATAAGCTCCATAGCAGCGATATAATCACGAACAAGCATATGTTGCACCTTCTTCTGGCAAGTGCATGCAGTAGTAGGAGAAACAATTCCCTTGCGCATCCAGTCGTTCTCGATCAACATCAACTCATCACGGACACCAAGGAGATGCTTGTACCACTTTCCTTCAAAGCTATATCGCTCATAGTTAGGCTCACCATCAACTTCCAAATCGGAATACTTAGCTTTCACACCTTTCCATGGATCTTTGTTAGGTAGCTCATCAATCACCAATCGTACATAGTGAGCACTATAGAATAGAACATTATGCTTTGTACAGAATTGCTCAATACTTTCCCAAATTCGATTCACATAATGACAAATTCTTTCATCTTCTTGCTCACACAACACAAGGGCGGGAAGAGGAGGGCAATACGGCTCCCCTGGGACAACCCTGCGAGGTGAATCTGGAGCAATAGGGTACTAGGAGTATACTCAGGAGAAGCTGGAGGAGAATCATCCTTAGGTTCCTCACTTGCCTTAGCAAATACACCTCTTTCCTCATAGAAGTTGTAGGTGTAAGTCATCTCAGACTCAAATGGAGAGCGGGTCTCAAAGGACTCAGCTTAACAATAGTCTCACTAAAAGGATGCCTCTCTTGGGTAACATCATAATCATCCACATCAACCTCATCAAAGCTATCACGTTGTGATGAATCCATAGAAGGATCAGACGGAATAGGTGAAGATTCAGCAGGAGCAGGTGTTGGCTCTGACACAGGCGCAACAAGAAAGTTCCTAGTCGTCGATTTCCTTGCGGTCTTAACCATTCTTACCATCTACAAAGGTAAGTCATCAAATTAGGATTTCATAAATCACAAAACATAGTAAGTTGTGATTTCACATAAAACTTAATACTAGCATAAACGCTCGTCGGCTTTGACCTTTGATTTTAATATCCCATGATTAACTAATCTTTATTAACCATATAATTAATTCTAACTATAATAGAAAAACCTAGGGCTTTGATACCATTTGTAACACCCCCGAATTCACAACTATTTACTGGGAACTATCGACGTTATTATCTATGACTTGACACCATTGAACCGTCACAAACCCAAGGGTGCTACTGCAACATTTATCACTAAGGAGTAAATGCTAAGCATAAAGAAAGAAAGAATAGGTATTTCTAAATGGAAACTAAGATTAATAAACATTATCCAACATTGTCTAAATAGTGAACTTAAATTGTTGTCCAATATTTATAGCCCAAAATACGCGAGCGACAATCCAAACCAAACCAGAGTTCAAAAGCGAAAACTTAATAACTACGCCATGCTTAAGACGTCCTCACTCAGCATTACATGCACAAGTAATTTCCATGACGGGAACAAAAGAAAAGGAAAACAAAACAAAAATCAGATCAACTGAGTAATTAACATCCAAACCCAGTAAAAACCTTTTCGCAAACCTTACCTGGGTTTTTGAAGAATCTTTGAAATTCATTTGCACTCACAAATAAGCAAATAGTCATATCAACACCTCATTCAATATTATCTTATTTAATGATCACACAAGACATAATTCATCTTGAACAGTTATAAGATAGCTAGACAAGCCATTTGGTGGAATACCAAGACAAGACACTCATCTTTATGTAAACCGAGGACATACCATCTACGACATTTATGAGGCGAAGCCTTGAATAATAATCTTGCCATGGACTTAAAACTCTAGTGTGCACACTACCTCGAGGTAACTCATGGTTAGTCAAGAGAAATAATAAATGGGAAATGATCCGTCCCGAATACAACATCGCTGTATCCATAATGAGAGAGTAAAGATTTGGGAATCACTCATCCCTTGAGTAACACTCATTAGCGCACTCCGAAGCTCGACTACTCCTAGGGATCCATTAGGAGTCTTATTCTCTTTATTAATTCATTTAACATGCGAGGTTCAATAAGAACTTGTATAATAATGACAAGGGAACTAAGAGTCCAATTTAACTTATATTCAAGTTAACATGATTGACAACCAATTTATGCAATTGGGCGACTAATGGATTATACTAGAAATCCGGCAGCACTTCGGCACAATAACATGATTCCACTTTAACAAGTAATCATATCAACATAAAACGTACATATAATTCATATGACCAGCGATCCATCATAATTTCACATGACTTACATGCATAGAAGCAATTAAATTCATAATTCAAGAATTACATTAATAATTAATATATGAGTTATTTAACATCATATAAATCCGATATTCATGATTATACATCGTAAACAAATCCCAACAGCGTACATGCTTAATATAGCATAAATCATAATCATGATTATAAACGAGAATAATTAAATCATGCATTGAATATGTATTTAATAATTATTCACAAATAGCATGTAACAAGAACAAATATTTTGTTTGGGATTTGGAAGAAGGTTGGCATGTTAGCTTACTTTGTCTTACGCTCCTAAGCTTTAAAGAGTCCTACGAAGCGTTTGAGTTCATGAACGGGTCTCGGATCCTAATTAAAACAAATTACCGAATTAGCAATTCTAATCCATAAAATTAAAACGTTGTCGTAAATTAAATCTGACAACACCATTAAATCTAATATATATATATATATATATATATATATATATATATATATATATATATATATATATATATATATATATATATATATATATATATATATATATATATATATATATATATATATATATATATATATATATATATATATATATAAAGTTGAGTAAAATCGCTGGTAACGTGACAAATGTCACATCTTTATTGGTCATCACATTTTTCTTTTCTTTCTCCTTTTTTGTCTTTATGGCTTTTATGGTGATATTTAAATTAATGTATTAAATGTCTCAATAAAAGTATTTATTTAATACTTGAATATATTTAAATTAAATATTATTTGGGTCATTCATTTAATTAAATTTAATATTTATAAGTATAAAAGCACTTAACGTCACCACTTTTATTGAGTTTTATAATTGTGGGCAAAAATATGTATTTTGACGTGGCAAAATATATTTGTCCAATTTTAGGGGATAAGCGCCTGTAATTGATGAGGGTCACATACATATAGACTCATCATTTCTATTAAGCAATAAATTGGTGATATTTAATTAATATTTGGGGCAATAAGCGTAGGTCATATGACAGAGAACATGTGACTAATATTTATCTGACTAATATTTGCGGGGATAATCCCAGGTTATGTGAAAATTAACATGTGACTGATATTTGTGGAATAAGTGTAGGTATATAATTTTCGGTAACATGGTAGGTGATATTTGACTAATATTTGCGGGGATAATCGAAGGTTATGTGAAAATTAACATGTGACTGATATTTGTGGAATAAGTGTAGGTATATAATTTTCGGTAAGATCCTAGATAACATGACAAGTGTCACAATTTGATTGGTCAGTTATTATTTTTTTTTGTTCTTATTTTGGTGAGTAATTGTTGATATCCTATAGTAATTGCTATAGCCTATTTATATTCATTTCTTTCTTTATTTAGAATTACATTTGATACAATCTAAATGACATTAATGTCCAGATTTAATGTTTTGAACACAATAAAATTTTTTACTTGGTATAGATCAAATTATGAATATTTGGGGGAACTGGTGCACATAATATAATAAGGTTTATATAGTTTTGGATATAAGCGCAATCGACGTACAAATGTCACATTTTAATAAAGTACATACACTTTCTTCTTTTTCTAGATGGTGAGTTGTCGCCATTTTTTTTCCAATTGAAAGAAGGTTAGTCTTTTAACTTTTAGATTCTAATTAGTAAAATACATATTAAGGGAAAGTCTGACAAACCCACAGTTGTTTAATAACAAATTTTAAATTAGCTGGTATCAGAGTAGGTTACGTGAAAATTGACTATTATTTGTGAGGATAATCATTGTTAATATGATAAGCTTTAAATAGTTATTTACGTTTGATATTTGAGGGTATAAACACAGTTTAGACACAAAGTTATAAGGATAAGCTTATATAAATTGACATGAGTCACATTTGGAGTGACATTTTAGTAAGGTATACATATGATGTACAATGGGAAGTTAAGTAACAAGTAACTGATATTATTTTATTTTTTAAATAGGAGACTTATGAGCGGTATGAGTTATGACGTGTAAAATTTCGACCAATCACTATTTTTCATTATTCTTTACATACTTAAATATAATTTTAAAAATCCAAAAAATAATTTGAACATAAAAATATAGTGATAATTTGGTCGCCCGTGCGTAGCACGGGTAAAATTCTAGTTCTTTTAATTTTTTTAACCAATCTAGGCTTTTGAAAATTGACAATCGGACTTGTAAAACTCTATATACAATTAAAACAAGAATTAAAATTGCTGAAAATCAAAAAATAAATCAGTTTAATTAAAAAAATTATTTTTCTTTTATTTTCGAAATCAAGCTCAAGAACACGAAACCAAAACGCGAAATTCGACCTCCCACGCTCACCTACCACCACCACCACCACCAGGCTCGACCGGACCTCCCTTGGTCTCGCGATCTGGCGGTGGTTGGCTGGCGTCGGGACACCGGTGGTGGCGGATTCGCGAGGAGAGAGAAAAACAGGGCACGGGGGTTTAGGGCACGACTGCGCGCGCGGCTGGGCTGCCGTGACCCTGCCCGCGCCTCCACCGACTCCACTTGAGGTGGGGGTGATTATGGCGGCGGTGGTCCTGCGCTTGCCTTCCGTGAACGCACGAAAACATAGGAGAGAGAGAAGGGGAAAACAGGGGAAAAACAGGGGAGAGAGAAGGAGAGAGCGTGAGGGAGAAAGAGAGAGAAAGAGCGCCAGCCACGGCAACCCTATGGCGGCCTGGCGGCGGCGACTCACCGGCGGTGGTCCTTGGGATGTCGCCGGTCAGGTTGAGCAAGGGGAGAGAAAGTTGCGTGAGAGAGAGGGAGAATGAAGATGGATAAAGTGATTTGTGAGGAAGAAAGTGCACGGTTATAATGCTGAACAACGGGTCCAAAGGTGATCCCTTTGGTTCTATTTATAGGCTCCTCTTGCCCAAGTTTGACTTGATCCTAATCTAGTTGTACTAGGACACCAAAATCTGATTTTATTTATTTAATAATTAAATACTCATAAAAATTCTATTTCCGAAAATACACTATTTTAATTATAAATAGTAATTGCTCTCAAATTCGTAAAGCGGTTTAAATACTAAATAGTTTAAATAAATTAAATTATGAAACAGTAATATTTATTATTACGGTCTCAATAATTTAATGACGAGAATAATCTCAAATACGAGAATTGCATTATCGTAAATTAATTACGATAAATATATTTAAAAATATAATTAAATCTATATAATAAATATAGAAAATATTGGGGTATCACATTGCGGAGGGTGAGCTGGTGGGTTTGCTTGAGGTTGGTCACCTTCTTTGACTGGGCACTGCTCTTCAATGTGTCCAAGCTTCCCACAATGGAAGCACACTGCCTTTAATCCTTCCCATTCAAGTCTCCAAATTCTGCCATTAAGCTTGAATTTGGAGAGGAGAGGTTTGCTCAAATCAACCTCTTCACTGAGTCTTGTGTACTTCCCTCTCAAGATGTCAGTTGTTGTGCGATCTATGCTGCTGATTTTGCCCACCTTTTCAGCAATGACTTTGAGAAAGATTGGATCGAAGTACTCCACACTAATGCGTGGAATTCTGATCCAAGCCGTTAGAAAACTAGTGGTTCTTCATCAGGAACAAAATTAGGGATCCACCTTGGAATGACAACGTAGTTACCATTAATGATCTATAGTCCTTGAGTGAGGAAATCAGTGCAGATCATCCATGTTTGCAAACTGGACAACATAGTGATCATGATCTATATCAATCATGGAAAACGCTCCTTTGAGAGACCATTTGGTTTCTAGTCGTTTACGCAACTGTGTGTACCTAGGCCCTTTGTGCAGCATCCGTATGATCAGAGCCTGCCACCATGGTCCATGGACAGCGAAGTCTTTCCTTTTTCACCGTTGTGAGTAAAATTGTTGGACATCTAGGATCATCATTCTCGGGAAGGACGCCATCTTCCAGTTCAGGCTCATCCCACTGGCTATCCTAGAATTCATTGTCTATGTTTTGTGGGTTAGAGGATCCATTATTCCTCTTTGCCCTAGCCATGATTTCTTCCTTATAGGAAAGGTTCTTCTTTGGTGATGCAGTGAGTTTGTTGACCCTTTGTTCTTCAGCATGATTCAATTGATCCTCATGGT
This sequence comes from Tetragonia tetragonoides, assembly GCA_038025085.1. Lineage (NCBI taxonomy): Eukaryota > Viridiplantae > Streptophyta > Magnoliopsida > Caryophyllales > Aizoaceae > Tetragonia > Tetragonia tetragonoides. The sequence goes on along the minus strand of CM076152.1, from coordinate 30,022,132 downwards.
CATTATTAGGCCTTCGTCGCTTGGTTTTACGAATCGATATGTGTAGTTGGTCAATTTCTTCTTGAGACGGGATGCTCTCTTCCATGAGGAGAGAGAATGGATAATATGAGAGATAGTTTAAGGATGATTGACTGCAACCACTAGAATAATGTGATTACCTAGTTAGGATAGTTTTGGAATAACTAACCAAACATAGAATGAAGAGCCAAAAAAATAAAAAAATAACATATATAGAATGGTTCTTGTTATTTGCTGCTTTGTCAAATAATGTTGTTGGAACTCTTTGTTACATTGATCATATATGTGATACTTTACTACTTGCAAACAAAATACGCAAGGCATGTGATTGAGGCCTAATGGCTTTAATTCTTCTCAAAGCCCACTGGAAAAATGGCGAATCCATAAATGAAATTATGGGTAACGCAAATAATTTAATCTTTCATGTAGAGCTGTCAAAATTTGATCCGACCCGAAAACTCGACCCATACCGACCCGAAAAGTCTGGGTCATGAACAAAGAATTCCAACTCAAAACCCGATGCATACCGAACCCGAAAAACCGATATTTATTGGGTCAAACCCGAACCCGCTCTGGGTCGACCCGTTGGGTTGGGACGTTCAAAATAAAACACCTCAACATGAGAAAAATGGATGACAATTGACTTTATCATATCAAAATTTCTAACATATCAACTAACTTTGAGATTCATAATTTCATATTTCTCTTAAATAAGAGTTTTTCTATTACTTATGAAACGATTTTGACTAATTGTCATATTGGTATGGATTTTGATACTTCTTTTCCATTAGTAAAAACCCAATAACAGGTGAAAACCTTACGAAATATTTTTCAAGTAGATTAGAACCATATCTTTTATGTCTAATATTAATATAGTATGTCAATTTTTTATTTTAAAGCTGAAAATAAAATTAATTATGCAATTATAACCAAATTAAAAAAAATAAGTGTTCAACCCGTTGGGTCGACCCGAACCCGAACACATTGGGTCATGAACAAGCTTTTCTCAACCCGAAAATAAAACGACCCGACCTGTTAAATGACCCGACCGAAAGTGACCGGACCCGAACCCAACCTGACCGACCTGTTTGACACCTCTACTTTCATGAGTTCTAACCTAAAATTACACAAGTCATACCTCATAATTAAAATTAATTATATGATTAATAAATGGTTGTTCATAAAAAGTTTTATTTTAAAATTAACAACAATGCTATATAAATTTTAAACGTATCATATATATCATACATCATCCGTAGATTTAAATAATAAAAATATAAATAATACTCTAATTGGACCATTGATATTGATTGGTCGTCAATAAATTTGTGTGTCCATACCAACCTGCATTTGTCCCTACGCTTGGCGTGTCAGCTCGGGTAACATTAATTTGACTCAGGAAATTTTCTATACTATGAAAAAGCATAAAGACAAAGGGAGACTCATGGTGTTGAAGATTGATGTGACAAAGTTTTTATTGGCATGAAACTTCCTTTCAATTGTTATGAGAAAGTTAGGATTTGATGACAGATTCACCCATTTGATTCAATAGTGGATAGGGATATCTTCACTATCCATTCTCATTAATGGAACTCCCTATGGGTTCATTCAGCCACAAAAAGAAATCTGTCAAGGCTACCACCTTTCCATGTTTCTCTCTGTTCTTGGCGTGGAAACGTTGTCCAGGATCATCTCCAAAGCACAAGCAAAGCAAAACATGCAAGAATTTTCGATTGACAAAAACTGTGAAGGAGTTGCACACATCCTCTTAGTGGATGATCTTGTTATTTTCACTGGAGTTAATGATATTGTAAGAACCCTTGCCTTTTCAGCGCCAATTTTGAGCTTTTATGCTTTTTAATTGGGATTAATAGTTCTTAAATAATACGTCATATGCAACATGATTAATTGTGATGGGGAAATAATAAGCAAATAGTGAAGTCGTCACCAATTTTTAAGGAAATAATTGAAAACCATCAAAAGTTCACCCAACTCCTAGTGGGAATTGACTCATACCCTAAGGGGGGCCAAAGATTGAGTTTCGGAGTGTGGGTACGAAAACGATAAAACGAATCTTATCTAAATCGCCCGAATTAACAGCCTCTATTAATCTTATCTACCTCAAATATTTATTTAAACTATATGGTTCCACATAAATCTGGTGGTCCAAAGTCCTAAAATTAACTAGGTAGGTTAAAGACAATCAATTTACTACCATTATCACTTTGCACAATTTACATCCAATTTACATGCAATTAATCTATTAAGTACAAACCATGAGAAAAGAGCAATAAATAAATACGGTCCAACCTACTATACTTGCTAAACGCGCCAAGCATTACATATGCACATCAACATATTTGTTAGTAACTTCAATGAGAGTAAAATGCAAAATTATCATCTTATATGCTCAAATAAACCTAGAGGCTCACTATATACTAGATTAATACAACTACTACCAAAAAGAAACGAGACTTTCTCTGTCTAACCCCAACCCCCATCAAAGCTACAGAACTTCTCAATCTGCTGCTTGCCGGCAATCGGTTATTGATCTGAAACCATCACCGGTTGCCGCCAAGCCTTAATTGCTAATATCCACGACCCGATCATCTCCTCCTGCGGATTCTTCACACATGCAATTTGGGATTAACTTCCATTTTCAAGTGTGGGGGTGATCTTCAATTGATCCTTTTCAATTGTTGGGTTTGTGGATTTTCAATTCAAGTGTCATGCTGTGTTGGGTATTTGAAGTACTTCGTCTGGTTGGCTAAACTCTACACTACAGTGATATTCCAGCTTTGCTCTTTTTTTCTCGTATTCTACTTTCACCCCATTTTCTTCTTATTTTTTTGTCTCACTCTCTCCTCAAAAAGCCACCATCTCTTGTGGTGTATTGTATTACCTTTTTAAATATTTTGCTTTCGTGAGAGAAACATCAGACTATGTTTGGAAATTTGGCGCAGATAGTAAAAAGCTTTTAAGTAAAAATAAAAGTCATGGATTTGGACTGTAAAGCAAAGTTTATGAACGGTAAAAGATTTAAGTATAAAAATTGGAATCTTAGCAAAAAACAAAGTACTTATACTTGGAAAAATGTATTTGGACATTAAAAATGGTTAAGTAAAAATTGGTTCGGTTAACTGCTTAATTGTACCGAAGATAACGGTCAGCTGAAACTTATGAACACCCCTAACTTTAGGGTTTTTAGAGAGTTAGAGATAACGATTAACCGAAACTCGTGAACACTCCTAACGATACGGTATCGGTAGAGGGAAAAGTCAAACCAAAAATTTCGGTTACCGTACAGAAATATGTTTTTGGTACGGTTAACCTAACGTGAACACCCCTGTTTTTATGATTTTTAGAGAGTTAGAGAGAGAAGCTCTCACTTCTCTCTAAAGAGAATTTGTTTCATAGCACAAGATATATAAATTTTTTTGGTTTCATTTTTATCGAAGAAAAAAAAAGTTTCATAGCTTTTTCAAAATTCTGCTTCTTCTTCTTAATTAATTTATTTATTTATTTATTAATTTTTCTATTATTCCTAAGCCGAAAGTTATTTATTTAAATTAGTGATTAGTGAGTGGGTGGGTGGAGTTTTGGTTTTGTTATATTTGTGTGGGCTGGGCCAGGAAGTGGTATTCAAAGGAAAACAAAATTGTTGCTCTTTCTTTGTTTATCACAATTCACAAACCCTAAACCTTGGTGTCCCTCCCATTCTCTCTCTTCCCCGACAGTACATCGGGCGGATCGGGTCGGGTTTGGGTCGGGTTATTTCGGTTTCGGGTCATTACGGGTTCGAGTAATATCGGATCAGAAGTGTGATAGGGTCGGGTTGGGTCGAGTCGGATTGATTTGGGTTTATGCTGATGTAGGGTTACGGGTCAACTCAGGTCGGGTTAGTTCGGATTTCGGTTAAGTCGGACTCGAGTTAATTCGATTTTCGGGTCATATCATGTCAAATATAATTCTTGTTTCAGAGCATATAAAGACGAAAATAATATGAAAAGCTCAATTTTATATGAAAAAGTTCAATAATAAGGCATACATGAATGTTTAGTTAGTGATTTTTCAATCATTTTGAATATTATGTTATTACGAATCGGATATATTCGGTTTTCGGATAGAGTCGGTTCGGATTCATTTTGATTTCGGATAACTTTGGGTCAGGTGTTACCGGTTTCGGGTCATTTCAGAGAACAGGTGTTGTCGGGTGTCGAGTTGAACCAGGTCGGGTCGGTTCGGTTTCGGATAATGATAATTGATACATTTTTGGGTGTCGGGCGGGTCTGATATCGGGTGGATCGGGTCGGTTATCCCGGATCGGGTCGGGTTTTGCCAGCTGTACTCTCACCTTCCGTATATGATTCAAAATTTGCTTGGTTGTCATAAGTCCAATGTACCGACGCACAATTTCCAAGTCCTAATTTGCGAGCTTTGCTGCCGATGTATACCATTCAGGATACCATCTAAGAGGATGATTATCCGTCCATCTATTCTTATCTATTGGAAGTCTTACACACCAGCTATTATCAGCTATCTTCTCCATGATTATTTGGAACATTCATTCAAGCTTTTTTGTACCTAACTCAGTTTTGCTGGTAACTCGCTTTTGTCCTCCATGTTCACAAGCTAGCCATATCTTATACATGCCACAAATTTTTGAAATCTTTTGTCAGTGCAAATAGAAAAATATATTATACTTCATTCCAGTTTCTCTAATCCACTTGCCACACTCATTATCCGTAGGAAAAATAATTTCCTTAGCAAATACACTTGCATTTGGCGGATTTTCAAAAGAATAATCCTGATTTAACATAGAATAAATGACAATTCAATAAAAGATAGACAAAAATAAGGATGTTAAACGAAAAATAAAGCAATATTCTCCAAAAAAAAAAATTACATGCGCCTAGAGAGAGCGCATGTCTCACAAACCTGCGCTTGGATCAGGCGTAGGTATCTTAAACATGCGTCTGAAAAGGGCGCAGGTATAATGACACACTGCTGCACCCCTGCGTCCATTTCAAGCGCAGGGTTTCAGTGCCTGCGGTCAAAAGTAGCACAGATGCTCGAAACCTGCGCCTAAACTAGGCACAGATAGTTTGAGTTAGGAAAAAAAAATGTAATTTAAGCAAATTAAACATGTTTGAAGACGAGAACTGCGATCAAAAAAAGAAGAAAACGAGAATGAACCTTAAAAAGGTCGTCCGATTTAGTGAAATTCATTGCCATCGCAATTGAGATTGATTGAATAGTTGATTTGAACTGTAAAGTTAACCCGATTCACAGAGAGTATTGTATGACTAACAATGACTAACAACTTTATTAGTATTATAAGTTGGTGTAGAAACTGAATTAGGGCCTAAAATTATAAAAGGACAAATTAGTCAAAATTTTAATAAGGGTGTGGTATTAATGCGAACTGTTTCACAAATAAGCCATATCAAGCCTGCTATTCAAGTAGTAATAACACTAAGGGAATGAACATCACCTATTGTAAAGCTATCAGCAAAGAATCTTGTTTCATAGCATTAGCATTTCTTGGTTTCATTTTTATCAAAGAAAAAAAATAGTTTCATAGCTTTTTCAAAAGTATGCTTCTTCTTCTTAATTAATTATTTAATTTATTTATTAATATTTCTATTATTTCTAAGCCGAAAGTTATCTATTTAAAATAGTGATTAGTGATTGGGCGGGTGGAATTTTGGTTTTGTTACATTTGTGTGGCCTGGTTCAGGAAGTGGTATTCAAAGGAAAATAAAATTGTTGCTCTTTCTTTGTTTATCACAATTCACAAATCCTAAACCCTGGTGTCCCCTCCCATTCTCTCTCTTCCCGGCTTCCCCGACAGTACATCACCTTCATCCCAGTCCCCGCCATTAGAAGCCAAAGACATTACGAAACCAAAATCTCTAAGGTCAGTTACTTTATCACTTTACACTAATTTCATTGCTTAATTTACAGTTATAGTATCTTTTTTTTCTGTTTTAAATTCTAAACCCATTGATCTGATTTCTTCTCAAGAATCGTAATTAGAGTGCTGGGCCATTTTCGTTTTTTGTTACTTTGTTGGATTTTGGGTGATAAGTCTTCTCCAATGCAACCCAATAGCTGATGAGTAAAAAATTTAAATGGATCTGCGTCCATTCAACTTGGATAGACCACAATGGCAATTTTGTAAATAAGTCAAACTATCCGAGTATTTCTACGGCACCTCCTTTTGTTTTGTTTGACGATCTCCTTATTTCTAGTCTACTGGCAATATGAACACTTTTCACCTCAAAATTCCAAACCAATGAAATTTTGATTGACTTTTCTGGTTTCAAAATCTAAAATTAAATTATGAATTGTTATATCTAGACTTCTCTTGATCTCTAGAATTCATCAATACTAAACTTGAGTATTTTTGTTATGATATACATTTTTTTTTTTCCAATTTGTTCGCCAACGAGATAAGGCGACGACGGCAGGGTAGGGGTGGGGCATCGTTTCAGGGTGGTGGACGACGGCAGGCTAGGGTGGTTCCGTGGTCGTGATCTGCGGTGGACGGTGGTGGTATTGACTGTATAGCCCGTAATGCTATGTCTTTTGAGTTTTGAGGGATGGTGATGAATTGATGATGATGATGATGAGATGATGAATGAAGATTTGACGGAGATGAATGTTGTATTATTTTCTTTTTCCATTTTCTTTTTCTCTTTTTTGTTCCTTTGTTGCTTTAAGTGCAATATTTATTAAAATAGTTTAATTGTTCAAATGTTATATAAGTGTTCATTAAAAGTAGTCTAGTTGTTCTTATGTTATATACGTAACGTTCATTAAACGTAGTCTAATTGTTCATAGGTTATATAAGTAATATTCATAAAAAATAGTCCAATTGTACTTCATCGGTTATAAGTGCAATGTTCACTAAAAATAAGATAATTGTTTATAGGTTATAAAGAAATGTTCATAAAAAATAGTCTAATTGTTCATCGGTTATAAATGCAATGTTCATTAAAAATAATCTAATTGTTCATAGGTCATATACGTAATGTTCATCAAAAATGTTTTAATTGTTCATCGGCTATAAGTGCAATGTTCATTAAAAATAGTCTAATTGTTCATACGTTATATATGTAGTGTTCATAAAAAATAGTCTAATTGTTCATCGGTTATAAGTGCAATGTTTATTAGAATAGTCTTGTTGTTCATAAGGTATAAACATAGTGTTCATTTAAAATAGCTTAATTGTTCATAAGGTAGTGTTCATTTAAAATTGCCTAATTGTTCATAAGGTACAAACGTAGTGTTCATTTAAAATTTCCTAATTGTTCATAAGGTACAAACGTAATGTTCATTTACAATAGCCTAATAGTTCTATTGTTCATTTAATATATCTAATTGTTCATATGGTATAAACATAGTGTTCATTAAAAATAGTCTAATTATTCATAAGGTATAAATATAATGTTTATTTAAAATAATCTAATTTTTCATAAGATATAAATGTAATGTTCATTTAAAATAGTCTAATCGTTCATAAGGTATAAACGTAATGTTCATTTAAAATAGTATAATTGTTCATAAGGTATAAGCGTAATGTTCATTTACAATAATCTAATTGTCCATAAGATATAAACGTAATGTTCATTTAAAAAAGTCTAGTTTTTCATAAGTTATAAATATAATGTTTATTTTTCTATAAAAAAAATCACGATAAGGTTCGTAAATTATATGTGTAAAGTTTACAAGAAAAAGTGTAAAATTTTATGAACAAAACCTTTAGTCTTGAATGTATTAAATAAAATTTATCAAGTGATTATAGAAATAAAAAAAGGTCTTATCAAAAAACAAAATAAAATAAAATGAAAAAAGGAAGTCAAAGTTTAAAACTTGGAGTCAATTATATATGGGCTCCATAAAAAAACGGTACAACAGGCCAAAGCCTGAGGAATTCGCGCGCCGCGCTGGGCCTGGTCCAGCTATCATTGCTGGAAGCAGGTCCAGGCAATAAGAATTGGTTTAAGCTCAAGGAGCTTTCACTTCAAAACCCTAAACACACTCTCTCTCTCTCGCAAATCACCGCCATGGGAGCTTAATAAACGTTTCTCTTTCTCAGTTTCTTTCTTCAAGTGGAGCACCTTTGTAGTTAATTTGTTTTATTTTATTTTTTTCAGCAAGGTAATTAGCACTGCCACTGTTGTCTCTTGGCACTAATTCATGATTAAATTCACAGCTACAGAATTATTTGTTTTAATATCTAAACCCTATATGTATGTGACTGAGATGCCCGTTGATTTGATTTCTTGATTTTGCCCACTTGCCATTTTCCTTGTTGCTATTAAGATTGAGAGGGCTTTTGTTTTTTTTGTTTTTTTTTTTTTTTGGTGATACTGTCTGTGAAGCAAAGCTGAAATCTTGTGGTTACTCATAATTTTTTGTTGGTAAAGGTGCTGAATTTGGTCTCATATAGTTGCAAGTATTAACTCATAGTTAGATTTTCTGCATGACTAAAACCAAGACAAACTTGGGTTTCCCTTATTTCTGCAGTTCCCCTCATATTTGTTCTGTTTTGTGGCTGTTTTTTTTGCTGTATATGGGTTTTGTTAGGAAGAGGAAGTTCAACTTCTCCAAATACTTGTATTTTACCTAGTGAGCAGAACAAAAAATAAAATAAAAAATGCAACTGATTTAGCCTCTATATATCCTGTTGTTAACCAAGCAATAGCAATAATTGTGTACTGTGTTCTGATGGGTGCTCTCCTTTTTTCTTGTTTTGCCCATATAATTAGTATTTAAAGCCTCAAAGGCCTTTTTTTTCCAATGTGGGTTGCATTCAGTAAAAGAAATGGTTAGTGGATGTTGATATCTGTTTCTTATTCTTGGTTTTCTTCCCCTCAGGTAAACTAATAGTGAAGCATAGATGGTTGTGCTTAGTAAAAAAGTCCCTTCCCTTAGTAGGGATGAAATGGAAGATGATGAGGAGGAGCTAGACACTATTAGTGATGGTTCTGAATCTGAAGAGGAGTCTGAATCGGATGAAGGAGAAGATGATGACGTAAAGTTAGCTGAGCCTTCGAAAACTGCTATATACAACAAGGAAGGTCTTCTTGATAAGCTCAATGAAATACGTTGGCCCGAGAATGTTGATTGGATACATACTCTTGCTGTTGATATTCACCAAGAGCAAGAAGCGGATGTGAATGATGACCTTGCACGTGAGGCTGCATTTTATGCTCAGGCAATAGAGGGGACGAGGCAAGCCTTTGCAAAGCTCCAGTCCATGGAGATTCCTTTTCTTAGGCCGTTTGATTATTATGCTGAGATGGTGAAGACTGATACTCATATGGGGAAGGTGAAGAGCCGGTTGTTGGTGCAGAAGAAGCAAATTGAAGAAGCTGAGGAGAGAAGAAAAGCTAGAGAGTCCAAGAAAATTGCCAAACAAGTTCAGTTTGAGAAGCAGAAAGAGAGAGCAAAGGAGAAGAAGGAATCGATAGAATCTGTTAAGAAGTGGAGGAAGCAGAGGGTGAAGAGCGGATTTTCAGACAACAAGGATGAGATGGGATTGCCATTTGAGGATGGAAAACCATTTGACAGGAAAGGAGGAAAGAGGCAGCCTGTTGTGTCTCCAGGAGATAGGTCAGGTGGGAAGGCGAAGCCCTTTGGTGGCAAGGGCAAGAAGGGTGGACCTCCGAAGAGGAAGAACAGGGAGTTCAGAGATTCAAAGTTTGGATTTGGGGGCAGGAAAGGCATGAAGAAGCAGAACTCGGCGGAGACAACAAGTGACCTGAGAGGATTTAATAATAATTCTCAGAATGGTAACAAGAAAAGAAAGATGTCTTAGTTTACCTATTAATCTTCTTGGTTTGTTAATCGAAGAGGGGATGATAGATGTCACAATAGTTTGCTTGCTTTCATGTTGTCTAAGTGGCAAGGCTGTCTTCTTTCTACAGTCTTATGTCGTAAATTTTGTAGCTGTTTATCACACACTTGAGGTGATTTCATATGATGTTGAAGCGAATTTTAATTGCCTTGAAATTTCTCAAGCATGGTGGTCTACCCAATCTGTTATAGTGGAACTATTTTTGCAGTTTAACCTTTCCAAATTTGACATGCCCTTGTAGTGTCCTTTTGAATACTAGTATGATGGAGCACCATTACTTGCGGCTACTTTTCGTTAATGATGCCTGTAGGCTGTACTATAGACGGGTGTGAGGTGTGTGTGTCCTCTTGCCGCATGGCGTTTGGGTAGAATTTAGCTTGTATGTACTGAAATTGGTGCTACTGTTATCAAGTAAATACCGTAATCTGAATTCTGTTGTGCATGTCCATTTAACATGGTTTTAGTTTCTGTTGAAGAGGGAAGGAAAACAGGTCAAAACAGCAATCATTCAGCAGCCTCTGCCAGAAGTTTTTCATCCATTTGCTCTTCTACCCAGTTTAGAGGTTTCGATGTTGAAAACCAAGTCATAGACTCATAGATTTATGTTTTGGTGAAAATGGTTTATGAATCATGCCTGAGTAAGCTTGGCGCGAAGCTGTGAATAGTACATTGGTGGGTGAGATTTCCTTCATTATGTGCATCGTATTCTGCATGCTCTTTTCTTGCCCCCTCACCCTTGGTGCCTTTGAGTGTAAATGGGTTCTTCCCCATTTTGCGAGATTGGAGAGAGTGATTGGAGAGGATCTTATCTCCCATTTTGCATGTCTTTTCGTCAAACTTCTTGATGAATATCTTATATTTCCGCCATTGTTTGTGATTTTGAACAAAATTATAGTTCCTGTTGTGAAGACACTATATTACTTAAGTTACAACTGTGGTGTTGCATAGTTACTCTTCATGCTTCAGTTCCAGCTTCTTGCTTAAAAGTCTTCTGATATCTGTTTCTTTCACTATTCCTAAAGAGTGTATTTTATATAATCCGGTTAGCCAAAGAATCTTCTTTATTCTCTCTCTCTTTCCATCTTCCATTTATATTGTTTTAGTGGATTCTCTCGGTGATGTGTCCACTGTCCAGCTCTTACATATCATCATTATGGATGGAAAATATCAATGAGTGTTAGGCGGTTTGCGAAACAGAGGGGTTGATGAAGAGCCATGGAGGCAATGAATTTATTTGCCTTTGAATTTATTCAACATGGTGGTCTACTCAATCTCTTGTAGTTGAACTATCTTGTATGTTTAGTGTAATAGCTTTTCCATATGTGACACGCTTTTAGGGCTCGTTTACTTTCTAGTAAGTAGTAATGCAATGTTTGCGGGCTTACTCCCAAATGGTTTGGTAAGGCAAGGTTATGGGTTCGAATCTCCATTCCCCCCATGTCTTGTGTTTGCTAGCTTCTAGGAACTATCCTAGTCCCTTGTTGGTGCTACGTTGACAGGGTCAATGCTTGCGCTGGTTGTTCAGCTAGTCTGATATGTTTGCTATTGAACACGAGAGTCCGAACATGATGTAGCAAGGGGGTGCCTCGGTCGCCATTCACTTGCACCCTTTTTTTTAACGAGCAAAAAAGTAGTAATGCAATGCAAATATGCAATGCAATGCAATTATTTTATAAAGCAAATACATGGTGGAAACTGAAAGACTGGGAGGAAAGGGATGGGAAAGTGAGATTGTTAGCATTATCCATTATGATCATAATTGCTCTACTTTACATGATTATTTTAGATGGTGTAATCAATCTCACATGTTCCATCTCTTTCCTTCTCCTCCTTCATGTTTCACCTCACATTTACTGCGTTATGTGGTTGCATCGCATTGCTATCTTATAGTCTCCTTTGGATATGATAGAGGACCGAAATTCTTGTTAGTAAAATGTGAGGTGGCTGTAATTAATAAATGTGATTGCAATTAGACTGCCTCGTCGCGGAGATGCTCATCCGCCATTGGGAAGTTTGAGGAGAATGGTAGTGTAGTAGGGGCTGAACTTGAGAGTAAGTGAAGGGAAGGGGTGGATAATAATTAATATGGAAGATGGTGTGATTTTTTTTGGGTGATGGAAATGCAAAGAAATACTCTAGATTGGGTCAATTTGTGGAGTAGGTGAAAATGACTACCTATCTAGATAATTAGCACAATAATTTTGTGGCTTGTGGGTATGTACTGTATCTTATTTGATGTGCAATGCCCACCTTTCATTCCTTTTCTGGTTCCAAGTTGATGGCCGACTATATAAACTACAGTATAAAGTATAGGTTTTTATTTGATAAGAGTTCTCACAGAAGAGATTTCTTAATCTCTTATGTCCTGTTCAATGTACCTAGAAGACTTACTATGCTACAGTACACTCGTATCAGAGTTATGCTAGGAAGCTTCGCCAATATTATCTTTGAGCTTGTTTCACACGAACTAACCAGACATGTATATTTTTCATCTGAATTGGATCTCATTGTCATAATTATGGAACGGAGTTCATACTCCTTGCTCATTTAAGATTGATTATCAGACATATTCGTGGACGAACTTTGTTATCGTTTTATTGTTTGTATCTTAATTTTCAAAGGAAATTTCAAAGAAAATGCACATTTTTCTGTGTACGTCAACTATTCTATATAGTTGTCAGACCTCCATCGAAAAGATCTTTTCGAATTAGATCATTTTCACATACGTATAATATAGGGAAGCCGTGGAGGCCGTTTTTTATTTACTATATGTTACCATGAAAATTCTCTTTTGGAATATACGTGGCATTAAAAAATCCAATGCCATTTCTGAACTACGTTTTTTAATACGCAAACACTACCAGATATTATTTTTCTTCTCGAAACCTTAGTATCTAACGAAAATTGTACGCAATTGTCTCGTACTCTTTATTATGATCACTCTATTATTATTGACCCTATTAATCATTCAGGTGACATTTGGATTGGATGGAATGATACTAGAATACAAGTTTTACATATCGAGCAAACCCCGCATATTATCAAAATGGATATCCTTAATAAAGAAACTAACAAACAAGAATGCATTATTGGTACTTATGCCCCAGCTCAAGAACAAGCCAAGGATATTTTTTGGCATGAATTATCAACTGTCGTGACTAGTACTCAGCTTCCAATATGTCTAACAGGTGACCTCAATGAACTATATGCACTCAGTGACAAATTAGGAGGGATACCGCCATTTCTTCAATGCACTAATCGACTTACTAATTTTGGTTCTCTGTGTAACCTTATTCCCGTACCCCCTACAGGATCAAACTATACATGGCGAGGTAAATATCTTAATCAATGGATATACGAAAGACTAGATATGGCTTTAAGTTTCCCAGAATGGTTCAATAATAATAATCCTGAAGCTTCTCTTTTACGGGACAATTCACGTGTTCGGATTACGCACCACATCTCCTCGATGCCCACTCCAAAAGAACTACACATAGTAGATCATTCCGATATCAATCAGGTTGGAGTTCCCCTCCTGAAGCTTCACAAATAGTCAGAAATCATTGGACAAAACCTTTCCAAGGTTCTAGATTATTTAGAATCACTAGGAAACTCAAATGCATTAAATACGAACTCAAATTTTGAAATAAAACTGATAAATTGAACGCTATCCAAACCCAACTTCTCAAAGATATTTCTTCCCCTAGAATTAATGAGATACGTTCCCGACTTTTACGTCAACGGGAAAAATTACTCCTATTTGGCCAAAAACTATGGGGTAATCTTGCTCGTAAACAATGGCTTACCCAAGGTGATAGGAATTCCAGCTATTTTCATTTAAAGTATAAATTCAGGAAGAAAAGAAGTTTGATTTATAGATTGCAAGACCGCAGTGGGGTGTGGATAGAGGATGACAATGCTATTAAAAATCTGTTTAATACAGAATATATTCTACCGTTTACAAGCTCCAGAACTACGCCGATACATATTGATATTACTGATCTGCACTCTAAAGTCACAATGGAAGATAATCTAAAACTCACTGCACCAATTTCAGAGGATGAAGTCAAACTCGCTGTTTTTCAAATAAATCCCCATAAAACTCCAGGTCCAGATGGATTTATTGCTGCATTCTATCAGGATTTTTGGCCAATTATTGGAAAAGAAGTCACCAAGGCCATAAAGCCTTTTTCCATCATGGTAAACTTTTAAAGGAAATTAAGCATACATTTATCACGTTTTTACCTAAAGTTGATTCACCCAGTACGCCTTCACAACATAGACCAATAAGTCTATGCAATACTGTTTATAAAATCATTGCTAAAATTCTTTCTAATAGGTTACGATCGACTTTACAGAAAATTATTAATCCTTATCAAGGCGTGTTTGTCCCTCAGCGATGAATTCACGATAACCTTCTCATTGCATAAGAAATTATTCCTTTTTTTAGAAAATCTAAATCTCGAGATGGATGGGTAGCCATGAAGTTAGATATGGAAAAAGCATATGACCGAATCGAATGGGATTTCTTATAGACTACATTAAAATAGCTGGGCTTCGACCCAAAATGGATTTGAGTGGATTCGACACTGTGTCACAACAGTTTCATACTCTCTCCTGATCAATGATACTCCTTCGAGTCTCATTCATCCCAGTCGTGGGCTAAGACAGGGCGATCCTCTATCCCCATATTTTTTTATAATTTGTATGGATGTTTTGAGTCAGCGCCTATCTAAAGAAGCCCTATCCAAAACTGGGATCGGTGTTAAGGTTTGTCCTGGTGGGCCACAGATTCCTTGTCTATTCTTTGCTGATGACAACTTACTATTTTTTAAAGCCAACCATAAAGTCTCGTCCTACTTAAAAACTTTGTTGGACCAATTTTGTACTCACTTTGGACAATTAGTAAATTTTCATAAATCTTCCCCGGTCTTTTCAAAGAACACGTCGTCTCAGCAAAATAAATTGTCTCTGCGTATTTCAATATCCCGCATAAGACAAGTCTTGGAAAAATTTTGGGCTGCATATTCCCTGAACAGCGCGTCACAACTCCTGTTTATCATAATCTCATAGAAACTATCCAACGCCGCCTAGAGCCTTGGAAAGCTACTAATCTATCTAAAGCAGGAAAATTGAAACTTACCCAATCAAATCTCGAAGTGTTGCCCTCCCATATCATACAAAATTTTAAAATACCGACATCTACTGCCCACAAACTAGATTCGCTCCATAGAAATTTCTTTTGGAATAACCGTGACCATGGAACAAGTCTCCCACTCATCTTCTGGAACAATATTTGCCGGCCTAAATCAGCTGGGGGACTTGGTTTACGAAAAACGGAAGCTGTAAATAGGGCTTTTATAGCTAAATTGGGATGGAAAATACTTATGGATCATAATAATATATAGGTCCAGTTAGTGTGAGATAAATATCTCAAATGAACAAATTTATTCCAAAAAAAGGCTATGACTCAAGATTCCTTTATTTGGAAACAAATTTTAAAAGAGCGATCCACTCTACAACAAGGTATTCGCTAGATTATCGGTAACAACTGTTATATCTCACTATGGTTAGATAACTGGGTTCTACAAAATTCCTTAGCTTCACATTTATATAAAAATATCCAGGATATTCCAAACATTCATCTAATAGTGAATCATTTTATTACAGACCAAAAGACGTGGGATATCGATAGACTGACTGAAATTGTTCCTAACTCTATAGTACAACTTATCTTGAGTATACCAATCCCACGAGAAAACACCCTTGATTCCTTTTGTTGGGGTCCATCTATAGATGGGTCATTTAATACCAAGACAGCAACTTGGATGAATCATGGACTGTACAAACTGGAACTGTAAATGGATATGGCAATTAGATATCCTTCCGAAACTTCAAATTTTCGTTTGGCAAATATTACATAATGGTCTTCCAGTTCGTTCAACCTTAGCAGCCAGAGGATTAAATATCGAAGAATATTGCCCTTTTTGTAATGCTCATAGTGAAGATGTGTTTCATTTATTCTCTGATTGCCAAATTGCTAAACAAGTCTGGCATAAGGCTCATCAATTACAATGGATAAGTCTTAAACCTGATACGAACCATATCATCGAATGGTGGTCACAATTGAAGCAAAATTGTCAATTCGAGCACTTACATAAAAGTATTCACTTAACTTGGAGTTTATGGAAATCTAGGAACACATTGATTTATAATAATACACCCTTTAATTTGACAGCTACAATTGTGAGGGCTCAAGCCTCATGGCAAGAATGGGAACATAAAATGAGGTTAGATCAACAATTCAATACATATAGCAGCCATAACTCGGCAAATTCTAATAGACATTTGGGTCAGCATAAACCAAGCAACGTAACTATGTTAATATTCGTTGGGAAGCTCCACCTGAGCATTATGTCAAAATGAACTTTGACGAGGCAAAAAATAATTATGAATCTGGTTCGCGTTATATTTTACGTAATCATTTTGGGCAGACTTGTCAGGTAGGTTGTCAACATTTGGGTAAAGCTTCTGTCCTTGTAGCAGAAGCTATCACATTAAGAAATGGACTTCATAAGGTCATCCAATTAGGATTTTCAAACATTTTTATTGAAGGAGATAACCAACTTGTTTTTGCAGGCAATTCAAGGAGTATGCAAGATTCCCTAGAGTATACGTAGTCTCGTGACAGATATCAAGCAACTACTTCGAAAAATCTCAAACTATCAAATTCGCTCTCAATTTCGGGAAGCCAACCGAGCAGCACTGGATGACAAAATATGGCTCACAACATGCTGAGGGTGGTGATTGGATCAACTTTTCTAGTTCGGATTTTAGATATATTCTTTTCTCAAATGCGATGGGTCTCACTAGGGATAGCAATGGGGCGGGGCGGTGGTGGCTATAGGTATATCCATACTCATATCCACCTGACGATTCTCTATCCGCCACCCGCCCCATCCCCACCACGGGTTGAAACCCCCAATCCACTCCCGCCCCACTTATCCGTGACGGGTATCCACATACAATACAATACAATAAAATTAATTCTAACAATGAGAGATTTAAAGTGAAAAAGAAAAGAAGTAATCTTTATGGCTTTATCTCATGTCCCAAATTGAATTGGGCCCGTGGGTTCTTCATCTTCAAGTTCAATTATTTACTTTTGTTGGTCTTCAATGTGAGATTTTGGGGAACTTATGACATGTACAAAAGCAAGGTAAAGAAGGGAGGAGAGAGAAATTGGGGGAGCAAAGGGGAGTGGGGGTCTATTGGGGAAGATGAATAAACACAAGATTTGCAACTCCACCACGGTCAGAGGTGATAGACTTGAGTTGAGACTTGTGAGGCTGTGACTGTATAGCAACGACAGCTAGGTTAATTCTCGAAAAATTAGGAGAAATACTGACTGACTACGCTTTTATTAGAACAGTCACTTTTTATTTTGTTGTTTTTGAGTTTTACAGGTAGGTTTTAGACTATTTTATTTTCTATGTGGGAATTAGGCGTGGTCGGTAGGTGAGTATAAGATGGGGCGGGTATCCAGCGGGTATAAGACGGAAACCACACCCGCCCCACTACTCATGACGGGTCGACATTTCCAAAACCATCCCCGCCCCATCCCCACCAAACGCTTCCCATTCCCGCCCCAATTGGAGCGGATGCGGGGCGGTATCCACATAAACCCGCCCCATTGCTACCCCTATGTCTCATCCTCGAGACGAGGGTCTCCTAATCGTTTTTCTTACCTTATTAAAAGAAGAAAAAAAATACTACTCAGCAGTCAACTATCAAAACAACACATTCTTTTGTTAGGTGGGCATCAACATCATGTGTTGAAGGCCATTTTCGACATGATATTTTGCCAACT
Organism: Tetragonia tetragonoides; assembly: GCA_038025085.1. Classification (NCBI taxonomy): domain Eukaryota; kingdom Viridiplantae; phylum Streptophyta; class Magnoliopsida; order Caryophyllales; family Aizoaceae; genus Tetragonia; species Tetragonia tetragonoides. Next base: position 30,004,376 of record CM076152.1, on the reverse strand, counting down.
TCGGTCAGAGATGCTTTGTAATTTGTTGGGAAAGTATTAATATATTGACTATGTTGAACCAACAATTTTTTTTTTATCAAAATAGGAAGAATATCAATCCAGCCCCAAAATAAAAACAAAAACTTATAATTCTCAACTTTTACTATCAATATTCTAGCTACCAATTTTTGCAAGGTTTATGCCAGTCACTCTTATAATCAAAATAAACATATTAAAGCCTACTTTTTCAGTTTATAATTACGCATAAAAACGGTACTGAAAAACGCTACTGTTGCGAATTGAGAAGAAGTTATTGCAATTTACATGTGAATTAAATCAACTTGAAATCAAACAAAATCCATAAAAATTACCTTTGGTCGCCAATACCCACAAAATTGAGATCATGTTGATCATACAATCAACTTGAGATCATATTCTGTTTCGTTAAACTAGCAAACAAATACCCACAAAATTGATCATAAGAGCAACTAGCTTCAGTGAAATTTGGGAACCCAAGAATCAATTTTAACTGTGAAGAAGCAATATGCCATCGCACATGTAACTCCTTTCTGATGTAGTTTAGTATTCGTGAAAATTTGCCAATTGTCATGTACGATATAAGATTATGAAAATTCTTAGATCATATTTCTTTGTAATTCTTACATATTTCCTACAAGATGTTTTTTTTCTTTTTGGTGAAGTATTGTTACCTAGGACATGTTCTTTTCAACTGATGTCCGATTGGTTCCCGTTGTTCTTAGTTGTCCTCAGTTGTCCCAAATTGTCCCCAGTTACCAGTTAAATTTTTCAGTCATCCCCAATTGCTCCCAATTGTCCCCAGTTTTCATTTTTTGAGTATAATAATAATAATAATAATAATAATAATAATAATAATAATAATAATAATAATAATAATAATAACAACAACAACAACAACAACAACAACAACAACAACAACAACAACAACAACAACAACAACAACAACAACAACAACAACAACAACAACAACAACAACAACAATACACAAAAACTTTGATTAGACGGTCTTTTTGTAACTTTTGGTGGACGGGGGTCACTGCTCACCATAAGTGACCCCTAATATTTCTAAAAAGTCACCTCATTTTCTTGTGAGTTGGTCTCCCACAAGACTAGTGTATAGTATAAAACATTAGAAATGTAGATTTTATATCATTCCCTTCTCCTATAACTTCCCTTTAAGCTAAGATCCAGCACTGTGTTTGACAAAAGAGCTTAAATGAGTTGAATCATTATTATGAATAGATTTGAAATTTCAATTGGAGTAATTAAGAAGTTTAATATTTTAATTATATTTGTAGTTGAATCTTCTAAGCACAATAATTATAAAATGGCCTATGCATCATCCACGTTTCATGCCCAACATGTAATCATCAATCTAATCTTAGTTGGACACTAAACCATCAATCTAATTTTTTTAGTTAAGTTAGAATCTTATCAACAAAAATTTCAAGTTTGAAACTTTGAATGTCATTGTTAATAAATTCTTTATTAATGAACATGGAAGCCTTCGACCAACATGTCAACATCATTGAACAGGACAACGTATGGAAAAGTACTCCCCAAGATCCGATCCATTCCAAAACAAAGTCATATTTGTGTATATATATGATATATCCTTAACTTAATAAACTTCCAATGACCATTATTATCTAATTACACTACAAGAAACTACGCATTACCGACCGACGCAAATATTAGACGGACGCTGAAGGTGGTGAAAGATGGTGAGGTACTTGAGTGGTGATCATTTTTCTCATGGAAGTGGTGGCTTTGAGGTAGTTGGGGGATCTGGTAGCTTCTTGTTATTATTGTGTCTATTTGTGATGTCAATTTCAATCATATCCATGATTGTATTTGCTTGTGGTGATCACCCCATGAGAAGTGGTGGTGGTGGTTATGGTGGTGGTGGTGGTGGATGTGGTGGTGGTGGTGGTGGTGGAGGAGGATGTGGTGGTGGTGGTGGTGGAGGATGTTGAAATAGAGACACAAACTATCTTCTTTTGTGTTTTCGGAGGAGGTACAAATAGCAACTTCATGGTTGGGGCACAATATTTCTAAGTATGGAAGCATTTCTTGATACGGATACCTATACGACTGTCTTAATTTTTTTTTTCTTTAACGGTTTGGTGCTTTTACCTTTTTTTTTTTTGGGTCATTTTTTTCAATATTTGATAGTGCGTGCAAATCTACTTTGCCGTAATGTATAAATTTGATGTAAATGTATAATGTTATATTTGAAATTGCGCTTTTCTTTGTAAATTAGTTTATCATGAAGCAAAATTACACAAATTATTGCCTGGACCCCTGGGATTTTGTAGCTGTGTAAATCCAATGAAATTATACCTCTTTTTAGATTTTTCTTAGTTATATTTTTATAGGGTCCACACAGATGCATGAATGTGGAATAGTTAAATGTTACTTTCATGTACACTGTAGATGATTCTCCCTCTTTCTCATTTACCTTTCTCTCTCCTTCCACCCACCCACTCTCTCTCCTCCACTTCTCTACTCCTAGGATTAGGTTCCTCTATGATATTGAGATTAGGCAAAAATTTGTGATGAATGTGGGGTCTAAGGCTCTAAGCATTAGGAATTGAATTATCACAAAAACTTGTATAAGACGGTCTTATCATTATTTAATTATTGTGAGACGAGAGTCACTTTTTAGTGAAATAAGGGTCACGCCGCATAATAAGTGACTCCTATATTTTCTAAATAGTGACCTTATTTTTCTGTGAGTTGGTCTCACACGACACAGAACTTGCTCTTGAATTATAAGCAGAATTATATTTTTATTTCATTCTCTTAGAACTAGTTTGGAAGTATTGGAGGTGAAGGGAAGGAAAGAGAATGGAATTTAGAGCAAGGAAGCGAATGGAGGGGATGAGAATTGGGAAGGGAGGAGAACCATACTAATGATGCATTCAACATACGTCTAAACACAAGCTTCCGGATGAAACGAATATATATATATATATATATATATATATATATATATATATATATATATATATATATATATATATATATATATATATATATATATATATATATATATATATATATATATATATATAGGGTCGGGTTCTGGTGAGATCAGTAGTTATATGGGAGCATGAGATCAAATGAGAGCCACACGATTTAAAGAATGAATGGCTTAGATCGCGCGTTTTATTAATGGCAAACCTGTCATTTCGCGTGCCAAATATTAAAATAAAGCTAATCTAACTTTTGCTTGCCTGCAGTCGTCCAAATCCAAATTCAGTCTACATGCTTTTCTCTCTCTCATTCCTCCACGCTTCTCTCTCTTCCAATTCTTCTTCTCTCTCCTCTGCCATTGACGAGCTGATTAGTACCTTTGCCATATTCTTCGTGTCATGAGGTATGTTTTGTCCTTTGCAGAGATTCTGCCACTGCAAAACTCTTTAGTCGATTGTGAATTTCAGCTACATGACCTAATTGTTTGTCTTGTTTTTTTTTTTTCAAACTAAGCTTTTCTTTGTGGTGGTTATTCAATTCATTTTTTGTTTTGCGTTTATTGGATTTGTGGATCGTTATTTTTGTTTTCAACTTTGGAGATGTGAGCTGTGCTTGGGTTGAACTGAAATGTGGAGTACAAAGATAGTCGAGTAAATTTGTGGAAACTTGTGTATGTGAGAAGTTTTGAACCCCTAGCTTCGAAATGATGTTCAATCACGGTGTCTGATTGATATTGCGTATTTTGAACCCTAGTTTTGAGGGCATGTTGTTCAATTTTTCATTTCCCGAATTGGAGCGAAATTTAATTTGTTGCTATGTTTGATTGTTAAGGATTTGATTTCTTTCGATTGAAATTTTGGGGATTTGCAATTCAGTTTGCCATAATGTACTTTGGTATATTTATAGTGTATCTTTGGCATGTTTGTAATGTACCTTTGATGTTTTTATAGTAATTCAATTGGTGTTAGTGATTTTGTCTCTTTAATTACTCCCTGTTTTGTGTACCTTTGTGCCTAATAATTCTCCTTTTAAGTGTACCTTTGATATAATTTTTATGTGCCTTTGGTATAATTTAAGTGTACCTTTGGTATAATTTGAGTGTACCTTTGGTAGTTCTTTAGTGTTCCTTTGATATAGTTTAGTGTACCTTTGTAGGTTTTAATTGTCCTAGTCGTAGTTGGTTGCCCTAAATTAATGATAAAAAAAATCAATTATTTCTAAATAAATGGCTTCCCTTCAGAAGCTTGACTGGGGTGTTAAAGGGTTACTTTAAAGTCTGTGGTTGTGAAACAGTTGCACAAAAGGTTTCTCCAAATGTTCATTGTCTGTATTGTTTACATCCAGTTTCCTTAGAAATAGGCTCCAGTCAAATGGACATAGATACTAGTGAAGTATTTTATGTCGCGTTACAAAAAACTTTATGCACACTGGTGGTTTTACTTCAGAGCAGGACTTTTAGGATGTGCAACTTTTGAGGAAATTGAAGCTGAGAAATCCATGATTCAGAAATGTGTTGTATGTCATTTACCTCAACTTAATTGGTAATCAGATTATCAGAACAAGTCTTTGAGTTGGTTGCATAATTGTTCATGCTTTACTTTGAAGAAGAAAAAGGAATTGCTTTGTTGAAGCTGGTTTTATATCATCCAATTTGCATGCTGTTGTCAGAAACAAAGGATGGAGAAGACTATTGAAATGATTCGATCAAACTTCGGTTCTGTGAGGACTAACCGAGCAAATCCTGCAATGTTGGATCGAGTAGAGGTAGGTGCAATTGATCCACTTGCAGCAGTAAATTTTGCATTTAGATTATTGGATACTATGCATTATTTGGATCGATAATAGTAGGAATAATCATGCCACGGTTACTGGGGTGAAAACATCCTAGTGATTGCAGCTCTACTCTACATACATGCTTAGGTTCTTCGACTTTTTTACTGGATAAGGTCGTAGTTTCTTTGAATGGCTTTCCTAATCTGGCTGATGCTGTTTTTGAAGTGTAGTGGTTCCAACTCTTGCCTATCACAAATCTAACTGCACTTCTTTTGAGTTCCATCTGTTTGGGGAATTTCTTGCTCTCATCGATTTAGGTCAGCATGTTCTTTCTTTGGATTTTTGTGTGTGTATGTGTGTGTGACCATCAATGAAGTAATAAATCCCAGTCGTTGTGGAACCCTAAATGTGGGGTCTTGGGCTCAATCTTAGGTGTTTAATTGCAAAAAAATTGAATTTTGTCTACTTCTCTCCTGTTTGATCCCTTGATAAAACTTCTATAGAGAACTGGTTTTACTGGATGGATTTGGTTTGAAAATGCATATGCTAGTCTATTAGCTCAATTGGTAGAGCGTTTGTGCAATTGCACAAATGGTGTAGGTTCAAATCCTACATAGACTTATGCTTCTAATGGTGTTGTTCTGTGCTGTTGTTTGGTGTTGTTATGTACTGCTTCTTTTCTGTGTAGTTGGTTGTCTTAAGTTGCTGCTGTCTACCACTTTGCTGGTTGCTGCAAACTGTCTGTTGTTTGCTGATTGCTGTAAATTGTCTGTTACTTGTTGTTGTTAGGCGGTTGTTGGCTGCTATTGTTGTGTTAAGGGTTGTTGGTTGCTGGCTGTTTTTGTTGGTCGCTGGTGAATTTTAGTAATTGACTTGGATGATATGATCATATGACTATTTATAAGGTGGTGAAGATGCTACATGGAAATGGTAATTGGTGGACTGTATATATCAATGATCATATGACTATTTATAGTATACATGGCATCAGCTAGCCAGCTCTGTAGTATATGTTTGGGAGCTCACTAGATTTTCAAAACTCTGTAATCATAGAGTTGACAGTATAATACACACATGATACATGTAATGTAATAGCCTTGCCAGATCAAAAGTTAGTGCACACTAAGATGAGCTTAAAACATGTCTAAATTCTATAATCAAAAGTACTAGTAAGTTTAATTTTGTAATGCAAATGACTGAATGAGCTGTATACTAAAATTACATTGTAACAAGTTTAGGACGTGGAGTCCAGTTAAGTCATCGAGGTCCTACAACTCCTAGGACTTGAGTTTAAAACATGGAGCTCATTGCAAATTATAAGCCACTGCGTCTGCTAAAACATTCTCTTCTTTAAATAGATAATCCATGTGCTTCACCAGTCCCGCCATTCAGAGACAGTGTTGGATAGGTACCCCTTGTTAGAGCCTTTCTTTGTCAAAATCTCGAAAGCTTTGAGAGAATAGTCAGTGCATAGAAAGGTATGATTCCAACAGTTGTTAGACTTTCGCGCTTCTCTAAAGGCTACTAACTCTGCAGTTAGAGCACTGCTTGCTCTTTTAATGCAGAGAGGTTTGAACTAGAGAAGACGATTCAACGTGTTAAGATCAACTTTTTTATATAATCTGTTGAGGTGGTTTGAGGAGCTAGTCATTAGCTTGTGTTTCTCGTCTTTAAATTATTATCTTCCTTTTTTCTTCCTGAACTTAATAAGCTCTTATCATAAGTTTTTTGGCATAGGGGTCTCAGATCTCTTGTTATATATTGGGTAGGATTGGAACATCCGCACAGGAAATCAGAAACTGTGACGGACTAATCTTAATCTAATTCTGTCAGATCTCAGTCATTTCTACCTCAATGCTGCTCTAGGAAAAGCCAATCTGATAACATCTTTACCTTGTTGGTATTTGTTCAACCAGACAAAAATCAAACACTTTCGCCCATTTTTGCAGAGTATTATCTTATCCTGGCTCCAGTTTATAGAGGTAGATTGATGTCCTGGCTCCAGTTTATAGAGGTAGATTGATGCATCCAAAAAGATTACTCCCTTCACATTTTCCACAATACCCTTCACATTTTAATATTACTCCCTTCAATGTTTTTATAATTTTTGTAACTATAGAAGGGGGTTCTACGAGTTATTTATGGTCAAAGTGTCGTATTGGAGACTGTCAAAAGTCAAATGAAAAGAAGAATAAGGAACGAAGAGTATTGACGTTGGAATTGTGTCCCATGCACAGCCAAGTATTCAAGAGTCCAAACATCCCTCCCTTTCTGCAACTGTATTGACTAGACATGGCATGCCATCCAATTGAAAGAGACCAAAACCAATAACTCGACAAGTGCCCAAGTGATTTAAGCATGAAAACAGAATGCAACTAATTGAGCATCAATAATTATAATGTCATAAGAATTTTGTGTCGATAGAAGGAAAAACAGAAAAGAAGCACAAACATATATGGTTAATGGTTGTAAGCCTATGTAGGAGTCGAACCTACACCCTTTGTGCTATTGCACAAATGCTCTCCCATTGAGCTAATAAGCTAGTATATGCGAAAAGGCCACGAACAAGTTCCTCCCAATTTGAGGTTAAACTAAAACAGACTCCTCAATTATTATTAGACTTCAACCCAACGGATACTTGTGATTACTAAACTAAAAATCCAACTTCATCAAAGACAGATCAAGAAGAATGTATCCAACAGTTCAGGTGCCTAAAATGACAGCACCATAACCAAATATTCACTGAGTATTTAATTGCGGGAATGCATCTCTATCTTGTTTGCATACACATGCCCAACAAGCAACTTTCCACTCCGGAATCCATACACTCCAATTATGACAGGTGAATCCAAGAGAAAAGCGAGGCCAAAAGCTCTTTTAGTTCTGTATTTTGGTTTTCTTATGGTGGAGAATACACAGGTCCAAGTGTTAATTAAAACAAAATCCATCCTAATAGCAAGCTGTCCAACAACTAGAAAAGGCAAAAAAGCACAATAGCAAGGTGATTGTATTTGTTTTTTCCTAATTTTTTTGCTACAAAAGAACCATAAAAAGCAAAAAAGCGATTTGTTGTATATTGAATAAAACGCAGAACATATACAGAAGAAGGGGATATAGGGTACCTTGTTTCAATCTGAAGATATTGTCATGAGTAGGTGCAATTTGTTGAAGAGGCATTTGTGTCTGTGATCGTGATTGCGTCTCCGGAGCTGCAAAGGTGATTAATCATGGTGAGACCACTTGATTTACACTTAGCACCGGATCATACCAAAGGTATATCAAAGGTACACTAAAACTGCATCAAAAGTACACTACAATCATACAAAAAGTACACTAAATCATACCAAAGGTACATACAAACTATACTATGGGACTATACTAAAGGTGCACTGAGATATATCAAAGGTAAACTCAGACAATATCAAAGGTACACTTAGACATTATCAAAGGTACAATAAGTTTATACCAAAGTTACACAAATTTTAGTGCATGTAGATATAATGTACCATTGCGAAGTAAACTCAGTAAAAAAACTAAAAAACTCGCATTCTTCAAACTCCAAAATAGTGAATCCAAGAAAAATATGAAACACATTAGGGACACATTCAAGTTTCGTGTAATTTAAAACAAAATCTAGTCGTATGCTAGCACAGGTTGGAACCCTGAAACGGAAAAAGCAACAAAAAAAAATTGAAGTTTACTGACACACAACTTAAAGCAATTTGACTGACTCAATTCGAAAATTCTAGAAAAACACAAAGGCTGCTCTTCCCACCAAAGATCTTCCCAAAATCTAATCCGTCTCCCAACCCCAAGTGTGCAGCTAACCAGTGGGAAAAACGAGAGGAAACCAGGTGGGTTGCAAAACGGAAAGAGAAAGCATTTAGAAGCTGGTTTCATTAAAAATAACTATAAAATGTGGTTTCTAGAATTGTTAAGGGTAAATTTGTACACAATTGTTTTAGGTGTGAAACGACTTTAATCAACTCGTTAGCAAGATGAAATCGGCACTTTGAGCACAAAGAAGTGTATCCTAGTTTCCTATTTAACTCGCCAGTCGGTATAGTCATTTATCAATGTATTTTCAACCTTAGATCACATAAACAAAAACCTGCTGCAAGTGCCTAATTCAGAACTGAAGCTCCAGACCCGCATACATTCACAAATCACAAACATGCGAAAATCGTCATTTCAGGTACACAGAAAATGTCCTAATTGATATGCATTTATTTTCCCACTTGTGCAATGAGTTATAACTAAGCTTGCACTATAACAAGTTAAAATCAGAGTTTAATACCTCATACCGAGGTCTGAAATTCAGATTCAGAGATTAGTACATAAACAAGGTAAGAGTTCAATCCAGCTAAGAAGTACCACACCATACTCGGTAATCTATGCTGCACACATGAGACACTACCCCTTATATTCAGTTTTCAGCTTCCAGGCAAGTAAAACTAAGCATGTACAGTCGGAAAACAGCATGAAAGTAACCCTCAATATCAAAGGTACACTAAAATTATACCAAAGGTACACTAAGATTACACCAAAGGTACATTACCTTTGATTGAATTTCAAAGATACACCAAAGTTTAGCTACTACAATACTTAAAGCCAAGCCTGAACTTCTCAATGGGGTATGGCAGTTCGCAAGGGGTCGTGCAGCAATGATAAACAAATGCTGGTCATAAAAGCTATACTACTAATGATAGAGAGCATGGGAACCCCACTGAAACATTGAAAATGCCATGTCCACATGCCCACACCACCAGTCTAGTCTAGCCTAGCCTTACCTGACTTCACAAATAACAATGGTACACTAAAGTTATACCAATGGTACACAACAAGTATACCAATGGTACACTACAAGTATACGAAGGGTACACTATAAATATACCTAACGGTACACTCAGCCAAATTCTGACACATGATAAATCAGAGACATAGCTAGAGATACGATCATGATATAGCTTAAATTGACAGCATGAAGCCCTAATTACACCGCATTTTCAAATGCCTCTCAAATTAACAGCTCAATCTCAAAATTAACATGAACTAATCAACATTATCATCCACTACAGACAAAACCAACAGCAAAACCCCTAATACTCAACATATTTTGCAAATACCTGACAGTTAACAGCTCAACTTCACATATCACATCCAAAACTGAACTAATCAACAACATCATCATCATCATCAAATTCACCAAATCACACAAGAAAATTGAGACTAGAAACGTCTAATAATTACTCAAAATTCAATCGGAGCTCACTTCCTCAACAATCAAACAAGAAATTCAATTCATTCAAAAAAAAAATAAAAAAAAATAGAGAGTCCAGAGATAGAAAACGAACCTCAGATTGATAGAGAACACTTGGGCTAAGAAAAGCTTCAGCTATTTGTAGAAGAATCAAATCGCATTCTCACCAAATAAAGCACCGTATCAACCAAATCAGTTGAAAACCTAGAAAATGGAGATGTGAGAAATAAAAATGAGGGAGAGTAAGAGAACCGAAGAATACAGATAAAAGATTACCTGGGAGTGAGATGGAACACAAAAACTAAGCTCGAACTTGGGCTTCAATGGAGGAGAGAGAAAGGGGGAAATGACGGACCGATCGAAAAGAGCGAGAGAGATAACTGAATTCAGTGCTTTTATGGTTTTTGTCTTTAAAATACGAGTGTAATCTTGGTAGATCGGAGCTTCTAAGCTCTTGCATGATCGTTAATGGCGGTAAGGCTTCAAGATGGCAGCTTGGGCTGAGATTTTGTCGCCTGTAATGGCGGTAATCAGAGGAGAGAGAAGAAAATGAGAGAGAGTAGTGAGGGAGCTGATGAGAGAGAGAGGGCGTATGAGTGTGAGACTAGCCGGAGCTTCGCCGGAGATGGAGGGAGAGAGGCAGTGAGGAGAGAGAGAGAAGAAACAGAGCGAAAGAGCTGAAGAGAGAGCGTGTGTGTGTGAGTGTGTGGTGAGAGCTTCAATGGTGGTCGTTTATGGAGGAGAGAGAGAGAGTTGAGAGCTGGGAGGAGAGAGAGACTGAGAACAGGGAGAGGGTGGGGGGCTGGGTGACGGGAAATGAAAGAGGGTTTGAGATATTTAAATCCGCACGCGAAATGACGAGAATGTCCTGAACTAATCTATTAATGACACGCGCGTCCTAGGCACTTAAAAACAGATCTGGGCTGTCCGTTTTTTAATCTAATGGTCACCATTTGCTCTCACGCTCTCATCCTATCTCTGCTCTCATTTGAGCCCGATCCTATATATCTATATATAGAGAGAGAGAGAGAGAGTCCAGTTCTGGTGTGAACCAATCGTCTAGTGCGAACTCTGCGAACAAACAAACAATCACAGCCGTTCATCTCGTTTTATTCAGCCAACAATAAAATCACGTCCCTTCATCTTGGGTATACAGTAAACAACAAAAACCATCTGGTCACCGCCCCCAACAACGCGACTCCATTAACACTGGGCATCAACAAGCTTTCATATTCTTCCAGTTAATCTTCTCTGAGTCCAACGATTTCGTGCTTCAAGTCCACTGAATCGGTAAATTTCTATGCGAGGTTCATCTTTCTCTCTCTTCCCTCAAGTTGTAATTTTTATGAATTAGGGTTTGCTCCAATTTCATTTAGTTCCAGGCCAAATTCTCCAATTTCATTTAGTTGCAGGTCAAAATAAGAGGATTTCTTTCATAATTTGATCCCTAGCGCCCTATTGTTTGAAGTAGGATTGATGTGGATGAAATTAGTTTCTTTATAATTTTGTTTATTGCATTTCCTTGATTGAAGGATTATTTGAATTTCAATATGAAATAATCGAACTAGGGTTCTGTTTTTTTAATATAATTTGTCAATTTTGTTCTGATCACGAAATTGTTGGAGAACAATTGAATAGGAAAAATAACTTTGTATTGAATAGAATATGATTGAAATTGCATGAGTTAAAATTTTGTTGAGAGAATGTAGGGTGGCTCTCATAGACAATAGGGGTGGCTTCATGGAGGTGAGAGAATGGAAGCCATGGGGGTTGCGTTGAGGATGAAATCTTGACAGCGAAGGCAAGGAAGGACGTTTGAAGGTGGCTGATCTAGTACAGGAACATTGCTACTGCAAAATTGATGGTGCTAACAAAAGAGAGCTCATTGCTGTGGGTATATGGTGGGTTAGTTTGTGTAATTTGAACTTCGGAAGGCAAATTGGGTGTTTATTTAAGGCTTCTTTGTGTTTGAGCCTTGAGGAGATAAACAACTTTATTCTTAGATTTCTCCCAAATTCATAATAGATCTGTTCTACGGTGTGATGAAGGAGAGAGATTGTAACTAGCTGTCTAGCTATGGGGATCAGACGTATGTCCCAAGCTTGCTCCTTCTGAAATGAAGAGAAAGAGGTTGTGAGGAGAGTGAGCCTAGTTTTTCGACAATATTGGTCATATGCAGAAGATGAGAACCCATTAGTTATTAAATAATAGTGATCAGCTGCAAATGACAGATCATGAAAATACAGTAGTGCAGGGGGGTGGCAATGCTTTTATGGCTCTGAAAATGCATTTACATTATCATTTTGTGGTGAAGCCTGATTTGGACAGTATTGGTTATCTACAGATGATGAGAAGCCACTAGTTATTAGACAATAGTGGTCATTTCAGTTGCAAATTACAACAAACTCAGTAGGCAACTTGTTCTGACATAAAACATAACAGAGGCAAGACATTAAGGTTCTCATAATTTCAACTGTATAACTTGGTTGCTACCCTTAGCAATTTTTGATGACAGTACTGGAATAGGTAGCTGGATGTGCAATGAACAGAAGCTCGGTTGCAAATTCAATGGATTACAAAGTGTAGCAACTAATCTGAAATTCAGTCTCTGAAATAGAAACCGAAGTTGTGTCATCAGAAACTGAACTGAATATAGGTTGTTGCTTTGAGATATATTGATTGTAAAATAGGGGTGGCTCCAACAGAATATAGGGGTGACTCTCACTTAATAGAGGAGGCTCCAACAGAATATAGGGGTGACTCTCACTTAATAGAGGGGTGGCTCCAACAGAATATAGGGGTGACTCTCCTTTATCCCTTTGGGGGTGGCTTTGCTTTAACTAATTCATGTTTGAAATCAAATAATGTAGAATATTGATTATAGGAGTCGCAATTTTGTTCTTGAGTTTCTGTTTTTGGGGTAACTCCTATACAACTTAAGGGAGCCACCCAATATCTTACATGGGTGAATGTTTATGCTTTAGTATGATTTTAAATACAAACTGAGCCACCTATTTAATCTAGTTTGTAATAGCCACCCCCTATATTCTAAGGGAGCTACCCAATGTATTCTATTAAATGAATGTCTGATGCTTTAGAGTTAGCTTTATAATCTGTTTCTTTCTTCCTTATGATAGTGTACCTCAGAGGTGCTTCACTAGGAATTTATTCACAAGGGTGGCTCTCATATTAATTTCCATATAATAAAGAGGTGGCTCTCTTAGAATAAAATAGTTTCTCATATAATACAACGGTGTCTCTTATGGAATATAGGGGTGGCTCTGACAAATAGGGGTGGCTCTCAACATAATATAAGGTTCACTCTTGTTAAATAAAACAGTAGTCTCTCAAGTAATAATATGGGTGACTCTCATAGAATATAGGGGTGGCTTCGAAAGAATATGGGGGTAGCTCTCACATGATACAGTGGTGGTTCTCTATCAATGAAATGGTTACTCATAGAATATAGGGTGGCTCTCGTAGAATATAGGGGTGGCTCTCACTTAATATAAGGGTGGTTACTAAATTTACATTTTTGACTCAGTTCACTTTTTTTAGCTCAGTATACTTTGGGGTGGCTCTGTTATAAGATTGGTGTGGCTCTGACATAAGATCGATAGTGACGGTTTTTATCTTGAAAACATCTAGCAGTGAAACCATTAAAACAGAAACATATAGTAGTACAGATGAAAAGCTGTTTTGTCTAACAAATAAGTTCTCAAAAGTTAGAGTGACCTACATTTGAAGGTCTTTTGTGCATGTGAATTCTACTTTTTAGGCTGATGGTATAGCTGTTGTGTTGCTGTTAGGTACTACTGCTCCTGTTGCAGCTTCTGTGTGGAGCTACTGTGAGGTGTTGGTGTGTCGTTGCCAAAGTTGTGAAGTTGCTGCTGTGTGGGTGGGTTGTTTCCATTATTTATGCTGCTACTGCACTCTAGTTGCAGCATTTGCTACATTGTAATGCTGATTTAGTAGTTGTTAGTTGTTACATTCTGTTTTTTGAATTATGCTGGTTCCTGTGCTGCTGGTTACAGGGCACATGTTATCGAGGCCTTGATTTCCATACTTGTGATGCCTCAGTCTCTCAGAAGTCTGTTTTGCTCATAGTACATCATGTGTGTATATCCTTTTCTATTTTTCTTGCTTGACCAATCTATATAACCTATCTATATAACATTGCTAGCAGCTCATTTGACATGAAAAGTAATTCAAGGGTATTCAATTTGCTAGCAGCTCGTTCAGACGGTTCAATATTACTTAGGGGATGGCGATGCATGTTCATGTCAAGTACAACCAGTACTTGAAATTTTATTTTATGGCAATTGCAACTAGTATTCTAAATAATGTTTTTGTTTTGGAACAACTTCTATAGCAGTAAAGGGTGGCTCTGGTTCATATTTTGGGGTGGCTCTGGTTCATACTTTGGGTGGCTCCTGCTAGTACTTTAGAGTGGCTCCCGTTGTTACTTTAGGGTGGCTCATGTTGTAACTTTAGGGTGGCTCGTATAATAGTTAGGGGATGGTGTTGCTCGTATAATAGTTAGGGGATGGTGTTGCATGTTTCTGACAATTACAATTAGTACTTGAAAATATTATTTTTGTTTTTGAATACCTTCTGTAGCATTGGGTGTCTATGGTTAAACCTTGTTGAGACTCTTATTATTACTTTTTCGTGGCTCTGGTTATTTTGTTTAGGTGGCTCCATTTTTGTTTTTTAGGGAGGCTCTACTGCTCTGGTCAATATAAGGTATATTAAGCTAAAATCCTTGTTTTGTTCCACACTGTTCATTTTGAAACACATCATATTGCCTTAATTTATCAGTATAGTGTAAAGAATAAAGTGCCTTAATTTATCTTATTGCTTACATAAATTCAGATGCACCCTGATGACGTGGGGTTTGTTTTTGTGTTCTTCATTTTGGTGGGCTTCCTTCTGTTATTCTAATCATATAACTCTAATCCTAAAAGATGGGTACGTAACTCGTTTATGGGTACGTAACTCGTTTAGATAAAATGATGAGGACATTGGAAATAGGGGGTGGGGAACTGGAAAAGGGGATTATTGTCTTTCATACAAGGGGTGTCTCTCTCATTGCTTTGGTTCAGTTTAGCATGAGTCAATTTACATTGAGAACAATTTAGCTCCAAAAGTTAATAGTTTCTGCATTTAGATTATACAGGGGCTACCTATATAGCTACTAAGGGGTGAATAGGAAGTCCCCAAAGTCCTGAGTCTTCCTGATACAGACTCCGGAAACAATATAGGAAACTTAACGGGGAGATGAGACATAAACATAAAGAAGTTGCACGGTGGCTGTTTTGGGGTAGGCAACTCAAAGATAGTAGAAACACAGAGCGTGTGTAATATACTGAAGCATTCGTTGTGTTGTATCGGAGTAGGCAACTCAAAGATACTAGTAATACACAGCACCCATCATTTTCTTTTGCTTGTTCTTTTTTCATTTGTGTGTGTGTGTGTGTGTGTGATGCAATGATGATCACTTATGATGACTTAGCCCTACGCAACACATCTCTTCATGTACTTGATCTCGGATTACTTAGCTTGTTTATATGTGCAGCTGATCTTGTTTGAACTCGAGGAGAGTCTCTCGGTGTTGGTTGCAAAGAGAAATTCTCGTGGAGTATGAGGCTGGTAGAGGGGGAGACTCTTCATAGAAGGCGAGCTCCATTTCCCGTTGATGCTGTTATAAGACAGGTTCATTCTTGAGTTTATGTCTAGTATGACGACAATTTATTTTTTACTCGTTACCGCTTGAGATATACCATTATTAATTAAAATGAGCCAAATTTATATTATCTCATGTAATAATATGGGTGACTCATAAAATATAGTGGTGGTTCTCTTTTCAATAAAATGGTTACTCATAGAATATAGGTTGACTCTCAAAGAATATAGGGGTGACTCTCACTTAATATAGGGGTGGCTCTCACTTAATAGAAGGGCGGCTACTAAGTTTGCATTTTGTTTTTAAGCTTTAGCTGTAGTGTTAAGTGTGGATCACTCTTGCAAAATGAGATTTTTTTTCCCAGAAGAGGGTGAACTTTGGTTAATGATAGGCGTAACTTCAATTAATAATGGGGTCAACTATTGTTAATTGGAAGCCTGTACTTCTCTACTTCATAGTTTGCAGAATATCTAATGAATTGGAATATTTTTGCTGCTGGGACAAAACATAAGTCAGAGACATATGACATATCTTTGTAGCTTATTTCACAAATCAGCTGTTGTTGCTGAAGGATGTATCATGGGAATTGGTGCGCTTTACAGTTTTTGATAGTGTTTGTAGTTCATTGAGTTCCCTTTCCAATTGTTGAGCCACCCTCAGTATGAGAGAGCCACCCAGACAATTAACTGGGAGCCAACCCACAAGAACTGTTAGAGCCACCCCATATTAATTTATGGCAGCCACCCCCACTCCGTTTTATTGAAGCACAAGTTTGTCACGTTTCTCACAAGGACAACAGCGATTGACAAGATTCCGTCCCTTGCCAAGTAGGTTACCTACAGTGGCCAGCTTGCTCAGAGATGCATAGAGTTATGTGCCTATGTCTAGGCATGACTACTCTCTCAGAATTCTCTATTTCAGAATTCTCAGTGTTTTTGTGTTCAGTTTTACATAGATTTTGTTCAATCTTTCGAATAATTCTCAGATTGCGGGTTTAGATTTGGTATATATGACATCATTGTTGCAAGCCTATTAGCTCAAATGGTAGAGCAATTGTGCTTTTGCACAAAGACGTGGGTTCAAATCCCACATAGGCTAATTAATAGAGATTATGATTTGTATACTTTTATAGAGAATAAAGATAACTTTTTATTGAGAATTGGGTTAACTTTGTTTGGAAACAGGGTTAACTTTTTTTTCATAATGGGGTAAAAAAATGAGTATACACACAACTATGATGAACCCACACACATAAACCAAACTGCATTGAACAACTAACACTTGCTCTCATGACATAAGATAGCAGCAGTAGACAGCAGCAACATAAGATAGCAGCAGCAACACAAAACAGAACGGAAGCAGTACAGAAGAACAGAACATAGAACAACATCATTAGAAGCATTAGTCTATGTAGGATTTGAACCTACACCATTTGTGCAATTGCACAAACGCTCTACCAATTGAGCTAATAGACTAATTGTGAGGCCACCCCTATGCACTGTATGGAGCCATCCATATGCACTATATGGAGCCACCCATATGCACTATATGGAGTAACCCACACTCAGTATATGGAGCCACCTCGACACAAATTAAGCAATTAATTTATCAATGCGAGGTGGAAAAGAAAAACAACCAGCCTACACAAATCATCCATCAAGTAAACACCCTCCCCCATAGAAAAGACATAAACATGATATTCAATAAACACATGGCCTGAACCTCCTAGGCACTTTCACATTTGATTCAACCAACCCAATCCAATCCCTGTGGTATGCGAAGATCACATCGCACACCCTACAATCCGGCAAGACATGTTATATAAAACATTTGCAAATAACAGACACGTTTGTGAAGTACAAGGGGTTATAGCCTTACCGCAACTTGTTTGGCTTTTTGTCCATTGGTACTGGCTGAGTTGACAGTCCTTCTGAATTTCAGCAGTAGGCAGTAACATTAAC
Source organism: Tetragonia tetragonoides (assembly GCA_038025085.1). NCBI lineage: Eukaryota > Viridiplantae > Streptophyta > Magnoliopsida > Caryophyllales > Aizoaceae > Tetragonia > Tetragonia tetragonoides. The sequence goes on along the minus strand of CM076152.1, from coordinate 29,986,699 downwards.
AGAAAATAAGGCTCAGTCAACTTGGTCTCTAACCAACATTTCAAAGACAACCCAGGATCAATATAAAAATCCTAAGGTCTAGACAACTGACAAATCACACGTGGGTTCTTCCACTATCTCAATCACCGTCTCCCTAGTCCACTTCCCTGCACAACTTCTTAGATTTCTCTTTTCTGCTAGTTCACTACAGAATTTTGCTCTTTTGGAGCAATTGGAGGCCTCTTGTGCCTTTTCTGTTACTCTGACCATCGCTTTATTGAATTTTGAACTGCAAAAATCACCTAGAATTCAGAAAACACCTTCAGACTTGAAACAGAATACAAACAAGATAGCAACCATGTACAAACATAGACAGAAATAACACAAGAATACCTAAAATGCTATGTCATATTTTGGGGGACTTCTGTTGTTACTTTGAGCCTTGAGGTGGCTCCGGTTGTTACTTTGGGGTGGCTCCTGTATCACTTTGGGGTGGCTCCTGTATGACGCTCCATGTTCATGGCAATTGCAACTACTTGAAACATTGTTTTACGGCAATTGAAACTAGTACTTGAAATATTGTTTTTCGTCTTTGAATAACTTCTGTAGCAGTAAAAGGGTGGCTGTGGTTCATATTTTGGGGTGGCTCTGGTTCATATTCTGGGGCGGCTCTCGTTCATATTTTGGGGTGGCTGTATTACATATAACACTTATTGTTGGGGATCTAGAAACCATTTATTTGTTATCACTATAGCCAGTAGAAGGGTCCCCCAAAACCCCATTTAGGAGATAGAAAAAGAAAAGAGAAGCAAAACAATGTTGAAAATCAAACAGTGGCAGTAGAACTACTTGGTCTATAACTTCTGCAACTTTCCATTCTGCAATCTGGAGAAAAGAATGAGGTGACAAACAATAGAAGTGATCCAAGAACAGAAAACTAAACTCAATAGTCAAACCTAGTGATCCAAGAACAGAAAATGTAAACTCAAGAGCAAATTTAATCTTGGGGTGACGCTGGTTCATATTTTGGGGTGGCTCATGCTGTTATTTTAGGGTGGCTTTAGCTGTATTTTGGGGTGACTCATGCTGTTACTTTAGGGTGGCTCCTTTATTACTTACGGGATGGTGCTGCATGTTTATCGGAATTCCAACTACTAGTAGTATAAACCTAGTAATCCAAGAACAGAAAACTAAACTCAAGCTTAAACCTAATTACTTCAACATTTCAACCCCAATATTTGAACTGAAGTCATCTCAGAAAAGCCTACCCCAAAAATATAATGTTATCATTATTGAAATTAACCCAACACATTAACACAAAATGAGAACAACCCATCACCACAAAACCCATTAACAATAAAGCCAGATAATATCAGACACGCAAAAGGCAAGAATTTGTTCAGAACTTAGCCTACATATATTGGGAACTCACCAGATCTATGCGACCGCTAAACCCATTCACCCCACCCAGAAAACCTGTATGGAGCAACAATATGAAATCATATTCTAAACATCCTAAACCAAAACAACTTTAGAAGAGAACTCCCCAACCGTGGGTCACATTGAGCATTCACACACACAGATTAAGCAATAATGTGCTTCACAAGTTGCTGGAAAAGATTCAGAAAACCAATATACGATATTACCACAAGGATACCCAGATTACCACAGCCAAACAGAATTTCAAAGTAAAGACCGACCTGAAGGACATTGTAGAGGAGAGTGATACCATCGGCCATTATCATGCCACCATAAGGATCTTAAGACATGTCCAAGAACTACACAGTCTGATAAATGGATAACATTCAGTGTCCTAAGTTTTTTTTCTTCAAGCCATAAAAAGAAATAGATGACAGATCCAAAAAATTAAAAAAGAAATAAAAAACAACGCAAGTGGACAGAGACATACAACAAGAAATAAAGAAACAAGACACGCCTTTATATCTGTTGCACAGCTCCTCCAATTCCAACTGCCTAGAATCAGTGAAGTATGTGATTTAGTTTGAGGCTGATTATAGAATACATCAAAAGCTCCTTCAAGGTGCTGCTCTTCCCTGGAGAGCAAGTTTCTTACTACATAACAAAAAGAAATCTTATTCCAAAAAAACGGAATGTTAAAACTTCCACCTAATTTACGATAATGCCACCGCATCACAATCAATATCCCTTTTTCATCAACCGGTGTCTATTCAGTAATGTTGTTTCCATCTTTAGTGGTAGTGTTCACTTCATCTTGTACTCCATTTCCTACAGTACCACATTTGCACGCTACTCAGTTGAATTCTTTCTCTTTTTTTTATTATTGTTTGAAATGACTTTAGTTAGAGGCCACTTAACATGTATTTATAAAGAAGTGTACCCAATATTCAACCAAATCAATCCAAGTTTAGATCAACTCACCACTTCCCAAATTCACCTACTTAGATTCCCTTAGTCTCTTACCACTGGAGAGCCACTTTCCCAGCCTAAATTAGAAAGTTCAAATCTAAATTTGAATCTCATGTCAGCAAAATATCCCAAGCAAAACAACAATAACATATAGCAACCAAGAAGCAAGCCAAAGTCTCAATGCACGTGAGGAAACAAACTCTATTATGAGATTACTTGATCCAGAAATGTCATGAGAAAAGTGAAGTAAGCACATCACCAGCTCACAATTGAAAATTAGAGAATTGTACCAGTACATTCTATAATCTAATCACCAAATATGGGCATCTAAATTGATAGAACATCATTCCCTTGTAGCCACATTCTCCAGGAATCACAAGTACACACACATATAATCATTAAAAACCAATCCACGCTAGCAACGAGGCTACGAGCAGTAGCAACATTTTAATTCCCCAAAATTTTTGAAATCACTAACAAAAGCTTCAAAAATACCTTCTTGTTCTCATCCTGTAGTCATTGGACACAATCATTTAATTTCTTCTTCATTTTCAACAAGAAATCGAACATTGAAATTCCAAATGAAAAATCTATGGTTTAAAAGGAACAAAATCTACAAGAATGGTAGATAAATCAATATTCAACCCAAAATTACACCCACAGAAAACTTAAAAAACTAAATTTCAAAGTTCAAACCCTAACAATTCATAATGAGTCTCATAAATATTCATACCTTGCAAAGCTTGCCTTGTAATTTGAAACAGCCTTTGAATTCAATCATAATTTTAATTGGATTCGCGATTTGCCTCGATTTAGGGTTCTTGGAATATAGTTTGGGGAGAGAATAAAGGAAAGTAAATTAAGTGAATATTGTAATTATTGTATTTTGTAGCTGAACAGTTTGTAACGTGTAAAACCATTCTTGTATTTTGCCTATAAGTAGGCCTTTGTGATCAATGAGAAAGGCAACAGTTCATTCTCCACAAAACGTATTATGGTATCAGAGTCATCTGCCCTAGTCTGATATCACGCTTCTGCACTCATCTTTTTCGTTTTCTCTCAGTCACATATGCTCGTGTCCGAGCAACTTTAGTCAAGTACCCAATCAGTCCGGGTGTAATTCTCTTGTTCGTCTGATCAGTCCTTCCGGTCCGGACGTGAGTTCATATTTTTTTGTGGTCTTGGTTTGGTGTTCGTCAAGCCCTTACATAGATCCACCGCCTCACGTTAGCAACGATGACAAAAGACAGTGACTCCAAGGATTCTAATGGTGGTAACAAAACTCTTCTTGACCCAACTTTCCCTTATTTTTTGCATCCCTCTCATAATCCAGGGGATCGTATTACTTTGATAATATTAAAGGGTGCAAATTATAGTGATTGGGAACAATCCATTACTACTGCACTTAGGGCTAAGAATAAATTAGGTTTTGTTGATGGTAGTATTGCTCAACCTGTTCCTACTGATCCTGAATATTATGCTTGGGAAATTGTTAATTCTATGGTTGTTTCTTGGGTGAAAAATACTTTGGATGGGTCAATTCAAAGTAGTGTGTCTAGGGTACAAAGTGCTAAAGTTTTATGGGATAATTTGCGAGTTCGTTATGCTGTTCAGAATGGTCCTCGCACTTATCAATTATGGTCTAGCTTGTCGTCTATCAAACAGGAAGGTATGTCTATCATGTCCTATTATACTAAACTTCTGAGTGTATGGGATGATCTGCATAATCTTGCTCCACTAGAGACATGTTCTTGTGCTCAGGGTACAAAATTTGAAGCTTGGTTTAATTCTTTAAAAGTCTATCAATTTCTTATGGGTTTGGATGATCCTGTGTTTGAACCACTTCGCTCTCAGATTATCAATACAGAACCTTTGCCTAGTATGGATAGGGTGTATGTAATGATTGATCAAGAGGAACAACACCGTGATGTAGCCCGTGGTCGAGACGAGTCTATGGCAGTAGGTTTTTCTGCTCACGGTGGGCGTGACTTAGGACGTGGAACTCTCACTCCTAACCGTGACACTCCATCAATCGATCGTTCTGCTAGACCACCAGGTGAGCGCCCCTTTTGTACTCACTGTAAGCGGCATGGCCATGTATATGACACATGTTATGACCGCATTGGTCACCCACATGGATGGGGGCGTGGTCGAGGACGAGGTCATGGGCGCGGGCGCGACTCCTCTCCTTCGGGGTATGGTCGTGATGGTGGTTCTGGTGCTGTAGCTGCGGCTGTTTCAGCTCCTGGTGTCGATCAAAGCGGGTCTTCAAACCAACCAGTCATTCCTGGGCTCTCTCACACTCAGCTTGAACGCCTATTATCCTTGATCGAGCCATCACCAAGTAACAACAAACTGACGGGTAAGCCTTGTTATACTGTGCTCGGTCCTTGGCTTATCGATAGCGGTGCATCACATCATATGACAGGGGACTTATCTCTACTGGTTGATACTCATGACATCGCTCCATCCCCTACGAGTATGCCAGATGGGGTTCAACGCTCCGCTGTAAAAGTTGGTACAGCAATCTTGAATTCAGACTTGGCTATTCACGGGGTTCTTTATATTCCCACATTATCTTGTAATTTAATCTCTGTTGGTCATTTGATGTTTGATGCAAATTGTTTTGTAACATTTTCTAATCAGCTATGTGTCTTTCAGGACCGCAACTCGATGCGCTCGATTGGGGTGGGTGAGTACCGAAATGGGGTCTACTACTACAAGCCAGTGACAGTGGTCGCAACATCCTCCGCATGTAAAGTGGATTCTGATGATATTTGGCACAAGAGGTTGGGTCACCCATCATAACAAGTTCTTTCATTGCTTCCAGGGAATACAGTTAGTTCTCAAAGTATCAATAAGGCATGTGATATTTGTCATAGGGCTAAACAAACTCGTAGTTCTTTCCCTTTGAGTACTAGTACTGTGGATGATTGTTTTCAATTGATTCATTGTGACATTTGGGGACCTTATCGTACTGCATCTTTTACTGGTGCTCATTATTTTCTAACTATTGTCGATGACTTTAGTCGTGTTGTTTGGGTGTCATTAATGTCTGACAAGGGTGAGGTTGGTCCCTTGTTGTGTAATTTCTGTACTATGGTCAAAACCCAATTTGGAAAATGTGTGAAAATTGTTCGTAGTGACAATGGTAGTGAGTTTGGGTCGGGACCTATGAAAAAGTTTTATGCTCAAAATGGTATGCTATTTCAAACCAGTTGTGTTGATACCCCTCAACAAAATGGTCAGGTTGAACGTAAACATCGTCATATTTTAGAGGTTGCTCGTGCACTCCGTTTCCAAGCTAGCTTGCCTATTGAGTTGTGGGGTGAATGTGTTCTTGCAGCCAATCGCACCCCTACTCCCCTACTTCATGGTAAAACACCACACGAAAAATTATTTAATGTTGTCCCCTCATATAACCAACTTCGTGTTTTCGGGTGTTTATGTTATGTCCATAGGCGACCTAAGAGTAGGGACAAATTTGCTCCTCATGGTACGAAGTGTATTTTCTTGGGCTATCCACATGAGAAGAAGGGGTGGAAGGTGTATGATTTGGAGTCTAAAGAATTGTTTGTCTCAAGGGATGTGGTATTTTATGAATCAAAATTTCCTTTTGCTACTCCACTAGTAAATGAGTCAAGTCCGACTACTTCTAGTTCTGCTACAAGTGATTGGTCCTTTATAGCTCCTTTGTCGACAGGGGGAGTTTCTTCTCAAGGCGAGCAATCACCATACTCGCAGGATATTCCAGAGGAAACCGTTCCTTCTACTGTTTCCTCTCCGCAGACTCCCAAAGAAACTGTTTCTTCATCTGTATCTTCTTCACCAACAGAAGAAACAGTTTCTTTAGATGTTCCTTTGTCTCCAGCACAGTTATCTCCGACAATCAGTGTTCCTACCTCTATGGATGTCAATAATGCACGTCCCCAGCGAAATCGTCGTCCTCCATCATATCTTCAAGATTACCACTGTCACACTCTTCGTGAAGTCGACCCCATTTTCACTCCACCAACTCTTCCGGGCTCATCAGGTATGCCGTTCCCACTAGCTAATTATGTTACATGTGACAATTTTTCTGCTGCCCATACTCGATTTCTTGCAGCAGTTAGTGAAGGGGTAGAACCTCGCTCTTATTCCGAGGTTGTCAAAGATTCTCGTTGGCGTGAGGCAATTCAAAAGGAGATTGATGCTTTGGAGACTAATGGTACATGGACCATCGAGGACCTTCCTCCTGGAAAGAAGGTCATTGGCTCTCAGTGGGTGTATAAAATCAAATACAACTCTGATGGTTCTATTGAGCGCTATAAAGCACGTGTGGTTGTACGGGGTGACAACCAAGTTGAAGGTATAGATTATATAGACACATTTGCTGCGGTAGCTAAACTTGCTAGTGTTCGTACTCTCCTAGCCGTTGCCGCTATCAAAGGTTGGGAACTTCATCAACTAGATGTTAACAATGCCTTTTTGTACGGTGACCTTGATGAAGAGGTCTATATGCGCTTGCCTCAGGGATTCTCTTCACCTCGACCAAACCAAGTCTGTCGTTTGCGTCGGTCATTGTATGGCTTGAAGCAAGCTCCTCGCAATTGGTTTGCTAAGTTGTCTTCAGCCCTTCGACAATTTGGTTTTCTTCAAAGTCATGCTGATCATACACTTTTCACTTATCGTCGGGGTGATATTTTCCTTGCTGTTCTTGTATATGTTGATGATCTCATCTTGGCTGGTAATGATTCCTCATCTTGTACCTCGTTTAAGAAATATCTTCAGACTTGTTTTCAGATTAAAGATTTGGGTGCTTTGAAATATTTTTTGGGAATTGAGATTGCTCGCAGTCCCCAAGGCTTGTTTTTGTCCCAGCGCAAGTATGCACTTGACATTCTCTCTGAGGTGGGACTTACCGCTGCTAAAACCCGCTTCGTGCCCTATGGAGCCCAACCATACTCTTGCATCTTCCACAAGCTCAGTGCTCAATGACCCCGGGCGCTATCGCCGATTGGTAGGTCGTTTAGTCTACCTCACACTCACTCGCCCTGAGCTTTGTTATTCTGTTCATGTCTTGGCACAATTTCTTCAAGAGCCCAAACAAGATCATTTGGATGCAGCTTATCGTGTTCTGCGGTATATTAAAGGGGCTCCAGGTCAAGGCATAGTTCTTCGTTCCGATGGAGTTTTGCAGTTATTTGGTTACTGTGATGCAGATTGGGCTGCTTGTCCCCTTACCTGTCGGTCCTTAACGGGATATTTCATCATGTTGGGTACCTCTCCTATTTCTTGGAAAACCAAGAAACAGCCAACGGTTTCTAGATCGTCGGCTGAGGCTGAATACCGTTCGATGGCCGTCGCTACATGTGAATTGTTATGGTTAAAATCCTTTCTCACCTCCCTTGGTGTCTTTCATTCTCAACCGATTCGATTATATTGTGACAATCAAGCCGCACTCTATATCGCTTCCAATCCTGTATTCCATGAGCGTACAAAGCATATCAAGATTGATTGTCACTTCATCCGAGAGCAACTTCTCAATGGCACCATTAGTACTGCTTATGTTCGTTCTCAACATCAACTTGCGGATATATTTACCAAAGCACTTGGGCGTCAACAATTTCAGTGGTTGATGGGCAAGTTGGGCATTTCAGATCTCCATGCTCCAACTTGAGGGAGAGTGAAGGAAAGTAAATTAAGTGAATATTGTAATTATTGTATTTTGTAGCTGAACAGTTTGTAACGTGTAAAACCATTCTTGTATTTTGCCTATAAGTAGGCCTTTGTGATCAATGAGAAAGGCAACAGTTCATTCTTCACAAAACGTATTAGAGAAAGAGAGGAGAGATAAGAGGAGAGTGAAGATGAGTACACGGTTTGAGAACGAACGAGTAAAGCAGAGCCCTGTAGCATTGTATTTTTCTTTTTTTTTGGGCGGAGGAAACTTCAATTTTAATACGAGAAGGCCACCGCGTTGCTGCTTACAAGATCTCAACCCTTGATTTAGTGATCGGACGGTTGAGGTCTTAAGTTCGTACTGTTCACATATACATGGGGGTTCACACCTGAACCTAATCCTATATATATATAGAGAGTAGGGATCTGGTGAAAAGGGATGCTACAGTGAGATGGTGAGAAGGGATCTCAGCCATCCATTGTTGCTCATCTAACGCTCCATATTCGCTCCGTGTCATTACTCATTAATGGCAGATTCGTAAATAACCAACATGTGGCATGAAAAAGGCTCAAAGGCCTTGTCAAAAAAATAAACGCTTAAACGCATACTGTACTGAGAAATCTTCTTCCCCCCTTCTCCTCTTTCAACCCATATGTTTCTCTCTCCTCTCTCTTTCTCTCTTCTCGACTATTTCTATTGCTTTTTCTGCGTCATTCGCCTATGCTGGGCAGCTCCAGATCGAAGAATATCGATGAGTCAAACTAGGAGAACCTAAACAAATATTCAATCAATATTTCAGGTCAGATTTGTTATTTTGCGTGTAATTTGTTGAACTAGGGTTTGGTGTTTGTGTTTGGGGGCAGAATCTATAAGCTTTTCATCAATTTGTGGTAACTTTGATCCATTAATGCCAATTTTGGTTTTATTTCATATCTATTCAATGTATCCAGAAGTTGGGATTTTTATTGGGGCTTTTGTACGAGACTCTAGCTCCCCTTGCTTTGATTCTATGCTTGTTATGTTCACTCTTCGGTAGTAGAATTGAAGTTTAGTGATGGTTGATAGTGAGACTAGGGTTGTAGTATGTTTTTTTTCTTGTAAATTGGTTGCTCACTAAAGGAATGAGTTATAAAGGCAAATTGCAATATGAAGCTTTCGAACTTGCAAGCAGGCAAATAAATTGTCTGTTTACTATCTTCCTTCTAATTATTATTCTAAATGCTCTTATGAGATCATTGTAACTGAGGGTCACTTGTGTGAGAAAACAGGGTCATTTTAAGAGAAATTATGATGACAATTTAAAGCACTCTACGTTTTTCATATACTCTGTAATTGAATTGCTTATTCAATGGATAAATAATCTTTGTTGTGTATGACAATTGATATTCACAACAAATACTAATGCGAGATAGTGATACACCCCTGTTGTCGTTGAACAAATATTAATTCAACTAGTGACCTAGTGTACTCTATAAGTGACTCTATATAGCCCTATAAGTGACCCCTTGCTCTTATTAAAGTGACTGCACGCATTTTATGTTTTACATAAAAAAACTTGTTTCTTGTTTATTGAAATTGATATTATTCTAGTACATGTAGCATTTTTGTCATTCAGGAATCAAGAGGAATAAAAAATGAATCTTATAGATTTATTCAACACTGTAGTTTCTTCTATGAACGGAACAATGTTCATTGGACAATTTTTTTTGTTTTTTAGTTAGTACTTAGTGTAAGTTGAAAGTGTCATAAATCGAATCAACTGATAGTACTATATGTTAGTACTCTGGTCAGCAAAAGGAGGAAGAGGAACACCGGCGTTATGCTGTTGGTGTAAATTACTAAATTTGCATATCCTTACCCGTTGCCTTCCAATAGCCACTTTTTGTAGCTCATTTAGTCCTCAACCCTATTGGGTACTTCATGTCTCTTAAGCTGTAGAAATATCGCTTCTTTTCTCTTATTTTAGCCCTTTCGGAACCCTTTTTCACATAAATAAACACACTCAGTAGTCAGTACTAGTACATAATTATACAGTACTTCATCGGGATATGTAAATGATGCAAATAAAGAGCACTATATTAGTACCATTGTGAAATACATAATTCCGTACTGTAAGAAACAAGGAAGCCTATTAGCTCAATTGGTAGAGCAATGTGCTTCGCACAATGAATGTAGGTTCGAATCCTACTTAGGTTACTACTTGATAATTTGGTTCACTTTTCGTTATGCGAGGGATCAATTAGTAAGTATCAATTTACGAACTAAGAATTAATAGTAAACCTCAATAAGATTGGGGGGTCACTTTATAAATAGAGAGGGGTCACTTTTAATACTATCTAGGGTCACTTATTGTATTTGTTTTCTGAAATAGCAAGAAACCAGGTCATGAATGGCCAACAGGCAACAGTGCAAAGACTCAAGTGCAGGGTCACTTATACAATGGTGTAAGAACATGTCAATACAAAACTAAAAATTTGAAGTTTACTTCAATAAGATTAAGGGGTCACTTGAAAAAGAGAGAGGGGTCACTCATAAGATTGTGCAATGTCACTTATAGCATAGACTTACTGAATTACTAGTTGTTGAGCACTAAAAAGGGAGAGGGGCCACTTCTAATTTATTGATTTCGGGATAACAAGAAGTCTATGTGAGATTTGAACCCACATCTTTTGTGCATAGCACAAACGCTCTACCATTGAGATAATAGACTAAAACGTAGGGGTCACTTTTAACACTTCGCAGGGTCACTTAAAGCATCACTAAGTGGATCACTCCCTATTTCAGTGCAATGCTTAGATGTCATTACTCACTCATTAGTATGGATATATGTTGGTTATAGGCACTGTCAGTTTGAGGGTTCCTCAAGGTCATGTAAATGTTAACGGTTATGCTTTCAGCTAGGGGTTGGCGACATATCTTAATCCATTATTAGCAGAGAATGCCAGTGTTAGGGGTATTAAGATGTAAGGAAAGGGACAATCATTACAAGTCAGTTACCAAAGTCATACATCATCAGGACAGTTGGATGAAGCAATAATGACTAGATTTTCTCATAAGAGACACTGAGCCAATGAACTAAGCACATTCAAAGGAGAGAAAGCATGGCATATAGGTCAAGAGAGCTACATATATCTGGTTGCAGGCAACAATTAAAAGAAAGAAGAAGTATGATACAAACAGTTATTTTACGTAGTCATTATCATTCTTCGCATTTAATACAAGCTCAATTAAAACTCCATAACCAGCGGTAGGAATCACTTTCTCTTGATGGGCATGGAAAGTAAACTAAAAAAATAATAACAACAATAGACTAAAATCAGAATATGGAAGAGCAATGTACCCAGAAAAAATAGGATAATAAGTGACTCCTCAGTCATTCTTTAAAGAATGCAAATCACTATGACAAATTCCACAGTACTGGATTTGAAATGTGACATCATCTAGACCATCTATCCTATAAGGCATAGAAAATGAATTCAAGAACATTGAATAAGAACTGTGATCTGCAATATAACATGATACATACCATAGTCATATACATGCACAAAGTTTTCAAGAACTTCTAATCATCAAGAACATGTCCCCTATTATTTATAATGAACAATTTCTCAGAATAATCAACATGGTAATTTGGTTGATCAAACCAAAAACATTTCTCCCTATAACCAACCATTATAAAGTCATATTTTTTGATAAACAATAGTCACTTTATAGTTGAACGAGGATCACATTTTATTCTAAAGGGGTCACTTTATAGTTAAACAGGGGTCACTTCATAATTAAACAAGGGTCACTTTTTGGTTACATGGGGGTCACTTGTTTGTCCAACAATAATGAATAGATCACAAAACAATAGATACAAGACAGAACTAGAATAGAGACGTAAACACCTATAGTATTGGAATGTGCATTTGTACATGAATGAGAATCACTGGACCATCACATCGATTGTGTGATCTAGAGCCAGGGGGTCACTTTTTAGCTAAATGAGGGTCACTTTGTAGTTAAACGCTGATCACTTCATCACATAGACCTGTAATGCAGAGCAGAGGGTATATTTTTAGCTAAATACGAGTCACTTTCTAGACGAATCAGACAATAATTTAGAAGAAAGTCTCAGTATTTGCTATATGCATTCTGCTTCGTACATACACCATAACATACTAAACACATCAAATTCGAAGGCAACTCAAATTATCTTATTATGAATCAAACACTAATGGTAATAACATATCAATTTCAATTATAGATTAAAATATCAAGTTACTACTTCAAATTGAGGAGAAAATGAAAGTACAAACAACAACTAATATGCAACAAGAGGAAACGCAATGATCAAAAATTGATGAACATATATATCGTTGGAATATAGATTTGAGTACAGGCTTCATTTGGATCATTTAGTTTGACGATTTGATAAACCCTAAAAAATATACAATAGCTTCAAGGAAGAAGAAGGTAGCTCGAATTTTTAATCGCAAAAAAGGAGATATGAACTAGATTAGTAGTCAATCGATGAAAACCTCGTAATCGAACATAGGCAAAGAAAAAAAAAAACCCTAGAAATCAACATAGACAACGAACACAACACTAGAAATCAAAGATGTGCAAAAATTAAACCCTAGAAATTGAAGAACGTACAAAATTCAAACAAAACTTACCTAGAAATCGAAACCAATACAATTGGGAGCTCAATATCTCTCTCTCTCACGATTGATCTCTTGCTTCATCAACAATGTCAATGGCGGTGATAGAAAGGATGAGGAGAGAGAAAGGAGGTCGGGTGAGTTGAGAGAAGGGGAGGATGAGAGAGAGAACCATGGATTTATTTGGGTGAAGAATAAAGAAAGAGAGAGAAAAAAAAAAAGAAAAAGAAAAAGAAAGTAAGCAGCACTGTCACTAAAAAAACAAGTGCGAATTTTGAGTCGTATGATCTGACTGATCAACGGCTGAGATCGACTTCTCACCATCTCACTCTAGGGACCCTTCTCACCTGAACTCTATTCTATATATATATATATGACCAATGACCAATCTCTATTCTATAAAGGCAGAAGGGGGTTTTGGGACTCCAAATTTCACTTGGACCAAAAACCCTCATATCGTTAAAATTAGTAGGGATCTCTATTCTATAAAGGCAGAAGGGTGTTTTGGGACTCCAAATTTCACTTGGACCAAAAACCCCTCATATCGTTAAAATTAGTAGGGATAAAATGGTAATCTCCGTACCACGCAATTTAAAAAAAAACTACTAAACAATCAGTACTAGACGCTTCGTCTGTGCCGCCAATACTGTAGACCACCGTGAATCGCTTCTTTCCACCCGTGCCAGAGGAGAGCCGCTGCCCAATATTACGGTTTGAAGCCAATTTCAAGTATTATTATATATATTTTTTTTTGGTGAATTGAGAATTGAGAATTCTTTGTGCCAGCCCTCCAGACAGTAGATGGCTTCATATTCTTTGTGAATTGAGATATGGCAGGGCATTCTTAAATTGATTGTTTGTTGAGTTGTATTGAATGGTACTGTTGACATTACTTTTGTTAATTTGGTAAATCTTTAGTGAACTTAACCGTTAATGAATTGGGTTATTTTGATCAGTCAGACTGTTTGATATCTCTTTTATCACAATACTTCCTTTTTTTCAAGGTTTATAGATTATAACAATACTTCTTTGTTGTTTTGTGTGGGTACAAATGCATGGATAACCTCAGAAGCATAGACTCATTCTCTAAAAGATGATTTTAATGCTGTAAGTTGTCAGTGACAATCCTGTAAAGTATAACATTGAGATTGCTATCTATAAAAAAGAATGATACAATGTGGATCTTATTGAAATATATCTTGAGTAGTTTTATGTGTTTATCAAACGAAATAGGAATCTGCTGTCTCTCACACTCTTAGTTGTAGTTGTCCTGGTGTCAATTTGGTGTAATCGAGTAACAAAATAAGTTTTTTAGGTCAACCGCGTGTGGTATTGAAAATAGTTGGTCATTCATGTAGGAAGTCGCAATTAAAGCATTGACATATCTAATTGGCTTTCTTCTATTGATTAGTTTGTTTAAGTATTGATTTGCCCATTTCTTAGTTCATGAGTTTTTTATGGGGTTCAATTTTTGTGATTTACATGAATGAATTTGTGTACAGATTTTGTTGCTTCATAAATTTTAATAATTTTTTTTCATGGAAATACAGTAGTATTTTCTGTTCGTCTAGCCTGGGTGATGTATTCTTTGTGAACACTGATATGTGGATGGTGGTGGGATAAGGATATGGGTTGTGATCGCTAAAAGAAAGGAAAGGAGATTGTGATGTACAATACTTCTCTTTTGCTGATCTACAGCTTTGATTTTGATCTACAAACAGGAAGTGTCTATAGGGTTCTTACTTGGTTATAGTTTTACCTTTTTTTGTTGATTTTATTTTATTTTGATAAAATAAAATTGTAGAATTGATGTATTGCTGAACTATCTATTTTAGAAGATGGCACAGTGGTCGCAAGTTGATCCGTCAGTCACGAGTTTGTCCCAAGAAAGGAGAGAGGAACTTAAGTTTCACCTTTTTCTTTTCTTTCTACCCTTCTATCTTTCACAAGAAACTACTTCAATTGTCGATCCACTTCACCAATTCTCATTGATTCAATTTAGGCTAAATGCTCATAAATAATAAGTTAAATGTTTATAATATACTCAAATATATAACCAAACTGTTATATCTTATCATATTCTTTAAATGTCCTTGGCAAGACTTGGGTTGGTCAGACTCATTGTTAAACTGGGTTTAAATGATTTATTGGTTGTTAGGCTTGATCATTTATTTATTTATTTGGGTCTAAAATGACTTTATGATTGTATCTAGGTTCTTAGGCCCAATACATCCGGGGATCGGGGGAAGAGGGGATAACCATGATATTGAGGGGGATAATTCTTGAAATCTCAACGTGTTGGAGGTGTGAGAGTTCTATCATTGAGCTTCCAATTTCTGTTCGGGGATTTTTTTGACTCGAAGTTAACCTTTTGATTGTTTGTGGAAGATTTTTTGTATCATACAAGACTGGCTCTATTTTCTAAATGTAGTGTTAATATATATTTTTTGGTAACAATGTAGTGTTAATAGTTTGATGACACTTTATCAACCACACGCAGTTTTGTTGCGAAAGAAACAAAAGATTTGTAAATAGGTGGTACAAGGGTAAAAAGTTGTTTGTGTTAATTGATTTATTGATTTTAACCTCTCTTTTTTTTTATTTTTTTTAATTTATTACAAGCGGCACGCATTTGCGTGCAATTCAAAACTAGTATATATAACCCTGAAAAAGGGGTGAACTCGAATTTAAATTTATAAAGATCTATTATCCCTAATCAAAATACAATTGTCGAAAAAAATCATGTCGAATTTGCTTTGTGTTTGATCCAAAACCCGATTTTTAATATCTCCAATCTCGATCAACTCTCCAAGAAATATCTTCCTAACTTTTTTCTCCCTTTCTAAAAAAACAAAATAACTCCAACAAAAGAACAAAATCATTAGCAAAAATAACAAAAGAACAAAATATCACGATTAGGTTTCTGGTTTCTCAACAAAAGGCCAAAATAATGACCATTGGGCTTCTTTGTATCCAGCTTGCACCTTTCTCCAATCTCCTCAACTTTGTTTCTTGTTGGTCCATGTGACATAGACTCTCCTACTCCTTTGACCTTGGTCAAGTTTTAACGGATCAACATCAAAAACTCCTCAATCATTTCAAGATATTTAAGGGCAAACAAATGAGATAAGATGATCGAAATTATCATTTTTTTTATTTAAATTTACAACTTTTTGTCTAAAAATTAATACTTTTTGTCTTTAAAAGTAACAAGTACTCCTTCATTCCAAATTCTTCTTTTCATTTGACTTTTTAAGGACAAATTTATGAAAAAGTAGTAAGATTTACAAAGTAATATTACTCTTATTAGATTCATTTAAAGTAGTGTTTTCAAAATATAATATTTTTATAATTTCTTTAGTTATAGAATTTTATTATGACTAAAGTGTCGTTTTGGAAATTGTAGTTATCTATTGAAGTAAGATTCATCAACATAAGGTGATATGTTGGTTGGCCAACACGCTCAAAGCACAAACATTGGACATTCATTAATTTTTTGGACCATCCTTCCAGCACTAGCTAACAAGGTGGGGGAGAAGGGAGATATTTACATGATCCCGCGCGCGATGTTGTTTTATGAATCCTCTTATGAAAGTAGTGTTGTTGAATAATAATCTGGGAAGGATGTACCTGTTGAGCAAATTGGCATGATGTAATAAATTTCCTTAGGAATATGAAGCTATGTATGTATAATTGGCAAGTTAGATTTTATGGTAATCTCAAAACAACTGTCAAGTCGTAAATTCGTGACAATGGTCTTGTTTGGTAATTAGCAGATTGGGGCAAAAGTAGCGGATTGGGGTCAATTAGAGGATTTGACTAGCGAATCCGCTAATTTAAGGTGTTTGGTAAATAGTGGATTCGATTAGCGGATTGAGCCGAATCCGCTAATTTCGAATCCGCTAAAAAAGTAGGGGATTCAAGTTAGAGGTTTGCAATTTATTAACTAAATGACATGATTATCCACAGGTTGGCATAAATTACAAGGGTTGCCACTATTTAAATAAAAGTCTTTCCCATTGCAAATTCTTTTTGTTCATCTGCCATTTTTTTTTACAGTAGGTTTCTTTCTTCTATTTTATTCAACTTTTTCTTCTTTCTTCACCCGTCCTTCCATTTTCTCTTTTTTTCTTTAATTTCTCCATGTATACAGAGCACTTAGGAGGTATCAAGAAGAAAAAAGGTTCATCACTTGGACAACAATAACAATAATAATGATATAGTAATGGTAGTAGTAATAGTAGTAGTAGTAGAAGAAGAAGAAGAAGATGATGATGATGATGATGATGATGATGATGATAATAATAATAATAATAATAATAATAATAATAATAATAATAATAATAATAATAATAATAATTAATGTCCTTTTTAGTCATTTTACATATTCAACTAACTAACCGCTAAATCTCATCAGCTAATTTACCAAACACATTTTTACAAATCAGCTAATACAATCCTCTGGTCAAATCAGTTAATACAATCCTCTGGTCAAATCTGCTAATGCAATCCGCTATCAGCTATCCCCTAATTGCCAAACAAGATCAATATTCAGGAGAATTTACAAAATTGACATTTTGTATCTCTTATGAATTTGTGCTCCAAAAATAATGTTTTTGCTCTCTTAAACTATTGACTGGCTCTATCTAGATTTTATTATGCTTAAACATGTATCAGCACTCTCTCCTTCGTTTTTATTTTGTGCTTGATAACACCAGTGATGTCTTAAATCCATATACTGATCCAAAAATGAGCATAAAAATAACAAAAATTTATTAATCCAACAATATCCTTACTCCATTTAAGATTTAGCTAGCACTTTACTTTTTCCATAGAACTAGCACATAAAGAAAATGGTAGCGTGCGTACAAAATAGTTAGCATGTGATAAAAGAAAAAGAAAAACAAAAACAAAAGATGGCTACTTCCTCCAACCCACAATATAAGTCGTTTAAGGTTTCTGCACACGAATTAAGAAAGTTATTAAATAGTCTTAATTCTATCAAAAATATTTAAACTTGACTAGTTTATCCCTTGACTTTGTATTTAGCCAAAAAGTGAGTAACTAATGAGGTAATGTGAAACAATAGTCAAATAGGCAAACAAAAATAAATGCTTTGTTGGAACTCCAAAATGACTTATAATAGGAAAAAAATTAAATTTTTAGAAAGACTTATTATGAGACGGAAGGAGTATTAATCAAAATTTTAACGATTAATTGAAAATGGCTTTTACACTGGCACAAATAATGATAATTAAGTTTATGAAACAATTAACCAAATAAAATTGACACAACGTAAATCTTAAATTACTCAACGCAAATCTTTTTGTCACAATACTTACTAAAGTACCCTTTTTATTTGCAAACCACATTCCTCCTTATTCTTTTTTCTCTCTGAAATCTCCATTGTTATGTTTTCTTTATACATTGATAAGGAATCTAAATTCTAATCAATTTTGGTGATTCTGTTGATCAAGTCCAAATGATAATCGATTCAAAGAAATAAACAAAATTGAAAACTAAAACTAAATATCAAACAAAAAAAACCTAGTCGACCACCTCCCTGCGACCCCGCCTCTTCCCGGCGTTGTCCAACCCCACAGTCAGCCCACCCCCACCAATCTCCCCCAGCCCAAGGCGGCGCCCCTACAGACCTCCCCTCCCCGGTCATCCAGATCGGGCATGTGAGCACACTCAGATCCAAACCCCGATCATTCGCAACCACCCTTCTCAGCCACCCTCACCCGCCGTCATCACCCCCACGCCTCGAAACAACCACCCCCTGCCGTTGGACCTCCACCCCGGCAACGCTTTCTCTCTCCTTCGTGCCACTTTGAGGACAGATAAAACAGAAATTTGAACAATTGGATCAACGCAACTCAAGCCCAATACCATAAACAGTTTCTGTTGCAGGTAACTTTTGGATCAAAACCATAAACCCTAATAAAAGAAACCAAATTCCTAAACAAAACTCCACAGATTCTGGAACAAAATAAAACAAGAAACTTTCAAACTCACAAACAAAAAATAAAATTCAAGGCATTTGGTTTTGGTTTTCTGAAACGGGAAAAATGGGGGGTGGTGGTGGCGGCAAAGAAGAAGAACAAGATGACATGTCTGTGCACTCTCCTTGCAAGGCTCCTGCTTCCTCTGCATCTTCTCTCTCCAAGGTCTCTCTCTCTGGATTAGTTTATGATTCTGGGTTTTTGAGGGAGTGAAAATTGGTTGAGAGAAAAGGAAGGAAGAGAGAGAAAGGGCTGAAAATTATTTAGGGGTATTGTGGGAATTTGCGATTTACGTTTACTAATTTGCGATTTACGTATAGCAACCCCCTTATATTTTCCCTACTAGTTTTATTAGAAAAAAAAAAACTAAACTAAACTGCTCTCTCTCACTCGACAAACGACACAAACCAATAACCAAAGAGAAACCTCAAATCTCCTTCATCTCTCTCTCTCTCTCTCTCCCCTTCAGACTTGACCCACCCAAAAACTCCACCCCAGCTTATCCTCTCAGCCCAGGTCGCCCAGATCAGGTCAGGCGACAGGCGGTCGGCCAGCCCAGGTCACGGTCGGCGGTCACCCATCTCCTCCGGCATCAGATTTTGCCGATTCAGGCGGTGGCCAGGTAGTTTCAGGCGATTTCGCCTGTTGCTTAAGTATTATTTCTATTTCTTAAACCCTAAATAAGTAAATCCCCAAATTTCAAATGTTAATGGTTGATTTTATAAACTAGGGTTTAGATTTAAACTGATTGATTTTTAATGTTGTTAATCTGAATTTGTTAGTTAATTTAAGTTGTTGATTTAATTGATAATTCATTGTAGAGATTCTTGATTTGTAAGTTAACTATTGAATATTGAAATCTGATTTTGTTTGTTAATTTAAAATGGTTAATGGTTTATGTTAAATGCTACATGATTGTTGCTGAAATTTGCTAATGTTTAGTATAGTTGACCGATTTTCTAATTTTTGATTTAAGCATTTAAGTAGCTATATATGTTTATGATAATTGGCTTGAGAATTGAATTTGATTTGGGCATTATTTGGCTATGAATTGGGTTGAGAATTGAAATGAATTTAGTTTGTTAGTTAATTTGATTTGATTTGGGCATTATTTGATTGAGTTTGATGAATTTGTTAGTTTTTGGCATGTTATGTTGATTTTGTTTTATGTATGATTTTGGAGTTTTAAAAAAATCAAGGTATTTGTAGTTGTGGGTGAAATTGACCCCCCTAATTTTGTAAATAAAAATTCCCCTTTTTCTTTGCACCCATAATCTTATTTTTCTGGGTCCGCCACTGAGTTCAATGTATTCGGTGTGAGTCAGCTTAAGGGGCTTCTTGAATGAGGGGATTTCTAGAGAATAGGCAAGATGAGTTTCTTCACACTGGGGGAGCTTGATTTCTAGGCTCCCTGTATTATTCTCATTTTTCTAGAGCCTGGATACCTATTATATTCACCAAATAAATTTAGTGTAGGAGATCTCTAGTTCAATGTATTCGATGTGAGTCAGCTTAAGGGACTTCTTGAATGAGTGGATTTGTAGAGAATAGGCAAGATGAGTTTCTTCACACTGGGGGAGCTTGATTTCTAGGCTCCCTGTATTATTCTCATTTTTCTAGTTTTGAGTTTACTGGTTTCTTGCAAGCTTTTTGTTAGATGTATGATATGCTCAGTGCTTGAAGTTGCGTTTTCTTATAAACCTTTGCAGCTCATCATACTCAGAGACTTGGGCACTACTTATCCTGAAATTCTCATATCAACTTGTTATTCTTGGCAGATTTAAAGTGTAATTTGCCACCAAATCTCAAGCAGAGCAAGAATATGCTACCTTTGAACAGAGCATGAGTGGTTGAGTACCTTGGGAATTTCACAAAGTTTTACCATCAATTGGTATCTCATAGAATCTAGGCCCAACAATGAGCGAATGACTGGACCTCTCTGTTTAGTGTGATACAATTGGGTTGCGTTACTCTCTCTTCAATCGCTCAATTTACTCACTGAAAGAAATCGTTTGTTGTTCATTTTGGGGTTTGTTGCGTTCAAGGGATCCTTTCTGGGGGTGTGGGAGAGCATCGGAGCACAATGTGTTCGGTGCCCACAAAACTTCCTCTTGGTCCTTCACTTCAATTTTCCACCTCTTTGCATAGTTCCTTATGTCCTCATCGTCGTAAACAACTTGAAAAAAGTGAGCGGCGTGGTAATCTTAGTTAACATTAGGTTTCTCTGTTTTTTACCTCACTCTATATATTTAACTCCTTTCTGTCGGATTCTGGATTTTCCTTCATTTTTGATCACGTCTTGGAGAGAGATATTGGGGATTGACTGATTTGACATTGTTGGTAGTTAATCTCATCATCAATAGGCTTCAAGCAATTTGTCGACTTCTATTTCGGCAACTCTGTGATCTTGTTTACCTCAAGAAATTGAAATCTGTGCTGATTTGCCCCTTATTTTAATGGACAACTTGCACGCGAGTATGTCAGTTTTGGAAAATGGTAATGGTAGCAACAATCTAGAACAGCCATCTCCCACAAAAGAGCAGCGTACCTGTAGTGCCTCTGGAGTGGAATCAGTATATGAACTTGGAAATAGACTTCATGATACACTGCAAATGAAAGATGAGAAAACTGTTGGCAATCTTTCTTCTGACGAGGATGCTACCAGTAGTCTGGAGGACGAAAGCATAGGTCATTTTGAGGACTGTGGAACTGGTAACAATCGTTCTTCTGATGACGATGGTAGCAGTGGTCTGGAGGATGAAAACTTAAATTTGGACAGCTCTAAGGAAACGTCTAGCAAGTGTTTGCAGAAGTGTTCTACTTTTCCTGTTAGTCCGGGTGTAGAAAAGACTTCTGATATCCAGTCGGAAAACAATCCGTTTACACGGTCATTCTCCTTGCCAACTGCTGCTAACCTGGTCTCTGCGATGAAGGGTAGCCGTGAGAAGGAGGGGCTGCCTCCAAAGAAGCTGAGCGTGTCTTGGGCCCCCGATGTGTATGATCCACCTCCAACATCTTTGTCTCACTACCCGAAGAAGAAGACTCAGCAACAGTATACCAAGAGCAACAAGAAATATGGCAAAGGAAAGCAGAAGGGCAAGACCATGCGTGGTGGAGGAAGTGGCCCGAAGGACAAGAAGCATTATCGAAAGGTTGGTGGGAAGTCTGATCGTTGTTTAAATTCTTTTGCAGACACCGACAGGGTAATCTCATCAAACAATTATAAATCCTCTCTGGATCTTTTGGATTTTGACGATGATCATGAAATTGGCAGCCGTGAATCCAACTGTGGGAGTAGCTTTCAGGGAAAGGCCAAGAGTACCATCCACTTTGCATATGCCGAAGCTTCTTAAGCTATCAGTGATTGAGTTTTGGTTCAGGCTTTGCAGTTTTCACCCTCTTATGTTTCTGTAGATAAATAAGCAGTTGAAGACATCGCTATGATTTATCTTTGTTATCTATCCTTCCCAGACGTTATTTTCGTTATACGTTGTAATGACTAAGATTTAAATCCCTGCTATCATGTGTTGAGGATTTACAGGAGTGCGTTTGATTGTCAATTGCCTTTTTTTCCTGATGACGCCTGGGCATATGGTTTGTTAATTTGGTCATCTATCTTATTTAAACGAAGTTTTGTGCGTTCAGTTAATAATTAGACAATGTTAATTGATAATGTCGGGTTGGCTTTATTCTTTTACTATTAGAGTGTTGGGCATCACTTTGGTTCCCTTTAGACTGAACTAGAGGAAAGTTTCTGAATTATTGACGAATTGCTAGACGCAAGTTCTTGTATGAGGCCGCCTCAACGTCAAAAAGTCTAGTCTGATGTTATGTTGATGTCAAACTTGCTATAGAGGTGACCTCATATAAGACCCATTGCTTTAGAGCTCATACTCTTGGGATTGGGAGCAAATGTTTGATACTAGGGAGTAACCTCGCCGACGCCCATGCCTGGAAAATTGCCAAGGCAATAGAAACTGGCTTAATGTTGAGCTCCCAACTAAGCCATGTCATTGATTGGCTCCACAATGGGAAAATAAATGGGGATATGTCTGATATTGTCAAGAAGTCTTTTCTTTTGTAAAATGGAGATCTAATTTTAAGATTGGGTTTTTAATTCTATAGCTGAGTTTTTTAGTGCAAGTGCTTGTCATAAGCAACGTCTTAGAGATAGTACTACCAAAAAAGAAAGATATTTACTTGAGAAATACTCGATTCGATTTTTTATGATAATAAAAAAAATAAAATGCATTTACTTTCGTCATGAGATATTTTTTCTGAGCTAATCTGATAGTGGATTGGATAACTAATGGTGGCCATCAAACAAATTATTCGTTTTAGTCTACTGATTTTTCCTCTTTTAAGAGTATTTCAAAATGAAAAAAAAAATAGTGGACAATTTTTACATCACATTTGCTGATATGTTAGAAAGAATCCTTGATATGTTTTAGACTTTCCTAATCTGATCAAATTGGCCAAGTGTGAGCAATGGTTAAATCATGATCTTAAGAGTTTTTTGGTTTAACCACATGTTCACCTAAGCCCTTTGGGCCAAGCTAATCATGTTTGCACCGGGTTGGCCCACAAAGGGGTAAAGTGCTCCCACTCAATAGTTTTTCCATTCACAAGGATTCGAACCCTCGACCTTGCTTAAGCGATGAAAGAGTTGGAACCTCCCTACTCTTTCTCTCCTTCCTCTTTCTTTCCCTCTCCTTCCTCTTTCTTTCCCTCTCCTTCCTCACCACTCTCTCTCCTTCCCCCTCCCCCACTTGCACACGTAAGGCTCTGTTTGATTCACCTTAATTTTACTTAAATTCAGGTCAGTTCAGTCCAGTCCAGTTCAGTTCAGTTCAGCTCATGTGTAACTTTATTACTCATATAACTTTTCATTGCAAAATAATTTCATGATAAAAATTATGTCATCGGAAAGATCTCAAAACATACTTTTAAATGAGTCCAATATTGACTATGTTTGGACGAATTTTAAATGGTTAACGGTCAAGTTCAAAAAATCAATTAAGTTCAGTTCAGTTTCAGTTCAGATCAGTTCAGTTCAGATCAATTTTATTCAGGTGAATCAAACGGAGCCTTAATAATGTCACCCTAGAATAAGATTAAGGTTCTTCATAATCATGAGAGTAGGCAAAAATTTGTGAAGTGTGAACTTTGGCAATTGCATATTAGCTTGAGCTTTACTTGGTAATTTATTGATTACATCATTGTATACTTTGTATACATGGAAATAATTAAATGTAGCGTTGGTAGAAGGACCAGCATATATATATTCTTTGTATATATATGCAAGGTACTACTAAGATAGATGATACTGTACTAAAGTAAAGTAACAATGGCCAATTAATATGATACTTGGCAAATGTCATTATCCAGTTCATAACTATGGTTTAATCATTGATTGCAAGCACTTTTTGAATCGCCAGTGGTTTCTAATCTTTGTACATATGTACCGTGAAGTTAATCAAGCGGTAGATAGACTAGCACACCACACACGGGAACTTGAAAAGACTACCTCTTTGTTTATACCCCGCTTCTCTTTTTAGGTTGTTATCTTTTTGCAGATATAATTAGGACCTATTATAGTCGCCTTGTAGCTATATAATTCCCGTGTAATTTTGTTGTATAATAGTTTCAAAAAATATATATATAATATATTTTCGTTTGGTTCAAAAAATGTTAGAGATAAAGATATTTATGAAAATATATTTTTTCCATCTATTTAGGAACGAAAGAAATATTAAATTATATGATTAAGATATTAGATAGTTAAGATATTATAGAGATCTTATTTAATTAGGAAATTAGTATTATTAGAATAGGGCTTGGAGAGTTGTTGTACTGTTTATAAATATAATGTCTTCCTACTTCAATAATAAAAAGCAATATTTGGAAGAAAAAAAGTAACAATGGCCAGAGATTATTTTTTGGGTTCTAGGCTTAGGAATGCACATGAAGTTGTGGATAATCTAGCAATCTTTAAGTCTTATGGGGAGTGTTGTACATTTTTGTCATTGTTTTCTCTCTCTTGATCATGATCATGGTTGTGTTTGGCTGTGGAGACAACAACAGTAGTGCAAAGAAGCGAAGAAGTACTGATGGACGATGGGCGCCAGGTGGGACTGCTGGGTGCGGTGGTGGAGGTTTAGGTGCTACAGGTGTTGTTATCTATGGTGGGGCCAACTGTGGCAATGGTGGAGGTGGTGGCGGATGTGGCGGTGGAGGAGGTGGCTGTGGTGGTGGTGGTTGTGGCGGGGGAGGTGGCTGTGGTGGTGGTGGTGGCGGCAGCTGTTAAAGGTTGATCAACCTTACCTTGTGGTTCCAAGTGCAAGTATTAGGGTATCGTCCGTGATCCATACATATATTTGTAAATTAGGAATAATAGTAGTAGTTGCTAATGTTAAGGGCATCTAAGGTAGGTATAGCATCAATTACTCATGTAATTAGCTATCTAGTGAATTGGCCACTGTTTCAAGTGAAATTATGGATTTTTTTTTTGATACGAGAAACCCGCAATCACTGTTATTTGAGTGTGCATTGGATAAACTTTGAGTTTATACAGTAGCCTGCAAACTACATACACATTTTTTTTCGTCGTTTCCCATGTTGCATTCCACGCCGTTACGTTCCTTATTCTGTACTTCATTTTGTTTCACATTTTTTTGAATTATCGGTGTCGCGTCGTTCTGCTCCGTTCCAATCCGTTTCGTTCCGTCCCGCACCATTCCGTTGAAGAGAACAAGGCTATTCTTTTCATCGTTTCTATATTCTATGCTGCATTCCGTTCCGTTCTGCACCGCGTTGCAATTTCCGTTCCGTTCTGCACCGCACCGTAATTTCCGCTCCGCTCCGTACCACACAAGTTATATTTATTATTCCATTCCGTCCTGGCTGCAATTTCCGTTCCGTTTCACACCGCACTGCAATTTCCGTTCCATTCCGTTTCGTTCCTCACCGTCCCGCATCATTCCGTTGACGAGAACAAAGCCTTAGTAGAAATTGAACCCATGATCTTTGCCATAAAATTCAACTTCACAACCTACTCAACTACCCTTTGAGGACAAGTGAAATTATGAATTTAGCTATATGTATATGGAGGAAAAAAGAACGTTATTTGTGGTACTCCTTGTTTTAAGTGCTAGCTTAGCTCCCTTCATAACAAAACGAAGGTGCTTGCTTAGCTTCTTTTTTTTTTCCAAAGTTTTTATCATCACAGCACAGGTGCAGTTGCTAGCTTAGTTTATTTATTTATTTTATTATTATTTTTAAAAAAAATTGGTCACAGGTGTTGGCTTAGCTAAT
Organism: Tetragonia tetragonoides; assembly: GCA_038025085.1. Classification (NCBI taxonomy): domain Eukaryota; kingdom Viridiplantae; phylum Streptophyta; class Magnoliopsida; order Caryophyllales; family Aizoaceae; genus Tetragonia; species Tetragonia tetragonoides. The sequence continues at coordinate 29,960,705 of CM076152.1, read as the reverse complement.
CAAGCTCTTGAAGTTTTTTTTTTTTGTGCAAACCCCTTGAAAGTTATTATTTGTCAAAGACATGATTCTGAAATAACCTACAAATAAGGGCGGACACAGAGGGAGACCGGTCAATAGAGATGCTCTAATTTAGTTATAGTCTTTCAAAATTTATAGTTTCTCACCCCCTTCTGATTCTTTAGTCTTAACTTCGTCTCTCCAATATGAGAATTCTACGTCCGATCCGCTACTAACGATAAACACCCAGTGTACTCATATCTCAGATGTAGTATATGAGAAAATTGAAGAGCTGTTCCAACAAGCTTAAATGAGTATCTACTGACTACTAGTAGGATCCTATACATTTCCCGTATATATCATTAATTCACGCAATGATGTATAAACAAATTAAACCTCAAAAGAGCTCTATACATTTCTAATATAAGTAGGATAATGTGTGATACTGTGATTGTGTTCACATAAATCACATAACTGGTACTTTGGCAGATTTCTTTTTTTTGAACAGCAAAACAAATTCTATTTAATAGGCAATTAATTGCCACAACAAATCTTACAATACTTCAGAGTCCCTAAGAAGCCCATATACCAGCCAACTAGAAATATCAACATACAATTTGAGTGAAAACAAAAACAGAGTAAAGCTAACACCAGGCATACATAGGATCTTCTCTTCCAATTCCTTGACGAGCCAATTGATCAGCTTCTTGGTTTTGCTCTCGGATAGTATGCTGTATTTTAAAGCCCGCTATTGTAGAAATAACATTGTCAACTTCATTGAATAATTTCCACCAGCTCCAAGGTCTCTTGTCTTTATGTAAAATCCAGGCAACAGTATTTTTGGAATCGCTCTCCAAGATTATACGTTTTTGAACCCAATCAGAAAGTTGTCTCACCATAATAAGAGCATGGTACACCCCCATAAATTCAGCAAACTTAGAATCCATGATTCCCAACTTAACAAAAAAGAAGCCCATAATCTCACCTTCACTGTCACGTAGAATACCACCGCACCCTACCTCGCCCGGCTTGCCTAGTGCCGAACCATCTGTATTGATCTTCCACCATCTCGTGGGAGGGGGTTTCCAAGTGGTATCATCTCTACTCAACTTGTTGCCGCTGAAAACTGAAGTAATATTGAGCATAGCACCAGGATCAAGACACCATTGAGATATATTCTGTAAACCAGGATAAAGTTTGCTTTTAAACCACCAAAAAAAGCACTGAACAAGCTCAAAAATTTCTTCTAAGTTCATGTTTTTACCTGTCTTTCTGGCTAACCAAATGGACCACACAACAACAAAGTAAATTATTGCCCAGCACTGCCCTTTAATAGACTTCTTCGGAAATAGTTGCCACTGTAAGAGAAAATTCCCAAGGGAACTAGCTAAACAAGAGTGTATTGACCACCAATGCAGCACCATATACCAAATTTTACATGTTACCGGACAAAGAAGAAATAAATGTTTCTCAGTTTCCTCGTGTGAGTTACAGAAAACACACATAGAATCATCATCTGTCAAGGAGACCCCTCTACTTTTCAGTTTGTCTTTTGTAGCTGCTCGGTGGTGTAGAATGAGCCATAAGAAAGCTTGGACCTTATGTGGAGCTTGATTTTCCCATATAAGGTGCGCCATATCCCACTCAACCCCTTGAGCATCATCACAGAGCAACGCACAACAGGCTCTTGTGCTAAAAATCCCATGGGTGTCATGCTTCCATATAAGCTTATCCTGTTGTTGAAGAGATGGTTGAATTTTATTAAGTTCCTGCAGTAGTCTAGTATGCTCATCTTCTTTCCAACCCCTAAGTGATCTCCTGTATGTCAAAAATCAAATCCAACAACCTTCACTCCAACAACCCGAATCAACAACTCTAGCATCTTTTTCAATAGCTAACAAAAATAATCTAGGGTAAGAAGAAGCCAATGTAGTTTCTCCTATCAACAAGTCAGTCCAGAAATGAATTTTCGTACCATTCCCTAACTGTACTCGAAAGCCTTGTTCTATAATCCTTTTCACCATATCATTCGAAGCTCCTGCAGCAACAATTTGCTTCCAGATGGTCGAATAGCCATGACCCACTTCAGGAGGGAACCAATCTCTATCATTAAGATTATAACTCTCAATCACAACCCTTCTCCACAAAGCTGTAGAATCATTCCCAAATCTCCACCACCACTTAACTAGGAGTGCCAAATTTTTATTCTTAAGGTCCGCAATATTCAAACCCCCTGAATTTCTGTCTTTCACTACTGTGGCCCAAGTGACCTAGCTAATCTTTCTTTTATCAACATCAGACCCCATAAGAATGCCCTCTCTATTTGCTCAAGTTGATCTAGGATCCCTTTAGGGACCTGATAAACTGTAAAGTAGTATACATGCAAGCTGGACAAAACAATTTTCACTAGAGTTATCCTTCCCCCAAAAGAGATATATTGTTGTTGCCATTTACTAAGCTTTTGTTTGAACTTGTTCACAATAGGTTGCCAGAAAGAATGAAGTCTCGGATTCCCTCCTATCTACAAACCCAGATATCCAAAAGGCATGGTCCCTACCTTGCACTGTAACACCCCAGCAGCAGCTTCTGTAACATGAGGATCAGAATTAATGCCAATGATGCAGCTCTTAGTAAAGTTCACCTTTAAACCAGAAGCAAGCTCAAACAATCTTATAACAGCCTTCACGTTCTTGATGCTATCCAACTCATGATCTACAAACAATAGAGTATCATCTGCAAACTGCAAATGACTAATATATAGAACCCACCTTAATGCCCTTTACATACCCAGAGTCAATATATAGCTTGTTGTATTAACATATGAAAACCCTCAGCAACAATCAGATATAGAAAAGGTGACATAGGACAACCTTGCCGCAAGCCTCTATTCATGCAAAATTCACCAGTAGGACTTCCATTGAGCAAAAGTGAGGCCCTAGCTTGCCTAACACACCATCCCACCCATTGCCTCCACTTGGAACCAAACTGCATTCGCCAAAGCATATAGTCAAGAAAATCCCAGTTTACACAGTCGTAAGCCTTAGCAAAGTCCACTTTAAGGATAAAAGCGGCCTTTTTAGATCTTTTCAACATGTGAACAATTCTTTTGCAATAAGAACTCCATCAACAATATGTCTTCCTCCAATAAAGGTTGTCTGAGTCTCACTAATCAGTCCATCAATGACAAGATTAAGTCTCCCAGTCAGCAGTTTAGCAATAATTTTATACAGACTACCTACTAAGCTAATAGGTCTATAATCCTTGAACTCAAGAGGGCAAGTTACTTTGGGGATGAGAGTTATAAAAGAAGAATTAACTCCACGAGGAAGTGTTGCATTTTTGTGAAATTCGTCACACATAGATAACAGATCAGGAGCTAAGAAATCCCAAGCTTTCTGAAAAAATAAAAGGTTGAAACCATCAAGCCCCGGACTCTTACTTCCCTCGCAGTCCCAAATGGCAACTTTAATTTCATCCAGAGTAAAAGGTTTCTCCAGAATTTCACAATCAGCAACAGAAACAGAGTGACAAGCCCGATTATCAAGCAAGAAGGAATGAGAGTTGCTATCTGAAAAATCCTACTGAAATACCTGACTGCCTCCTCTTTAACCTTGACAGGGTCATCAATCCAAACGCCATCCACCTGAATGCCAGTCATGTTATTCCTCCTGAGCCTTCCTTTAATAATTCTATGAAAATTACCAGTGCTAACATCGCCTTCTTTGAACCACTGGATTTTAGCCTTCTGTCTCAGTTGTTGAAGTTGACATTTTTCCACATGTTTTAGTTGATGTAGAAGGTATTTTCTTGTTCTTCTATCTGTACTAGTTAGACCCCCATCAGCTGCTAGAGTACTCAACTGAGTAATTCTAGATTGAAGATCATTCACCTGGACAGCCAACGTAACACCCTCCCCTTTATGAACAGATTTGAGAAGTAACTTAGTATCTTTCAATTTTTGTTGAACCTTGAAACCAGCCCACCCTTGGACTGTGCTAGACTCCCATTTAAGCTTCACCTACTTCATAGTATGGTAATCATCGAGCCAAGTGTTAAACAACTTGAAAGGAATTGGTCCCCAATTTTGCACCAGACTACCCAAACAAAGAGGCAAATGATCAGATAAAAACACATTCATGCTCTTCCAAACTGAATGCTCCCATCCTATCAAAGTATCATGAGACACCAAAGCCCTATCAATTCTATTCATTTTTTCCCCATTATTCGATAACCAAGTAAACCTGGATCCCACAAGCGGCAAATCCACCAAACCTGACTCGGCTACAAAATTTGCAAAATTTAACATTGAGCCGTCCTGAGAAACACACCCCTTCTTGTCATCTTCATTAAGCACACTGTTGAAATCACCCAGAAGAACTCATCTATCATTATTGTGTAGCTGTATTAAAGCAGACATATCTGCCCAAAGGTCCCTCTTCCCAGCCAAAGAGCAAGGTGCTTAAACATTCACAATGTTCAGTTGTAAATTCTGAGCAATCCAAGTTCCTGTCACATAAAGAAAGTGCCGATGTACCACAAAGCTAATCTTGACAAAAACCTGCGGATCCCAAACCATCAAAAGACCTCCCGACAAGCCCACTGAAGGGACAAAAATCCAGTCAAAATTAGCATCGCCTCACACCTTCCTAAATCCTAACAAAAAACTTATCCACCTTTTCCAACTTAGTCTCCTGGAGACACCGAACTTGTTATTCACTCGGGATTATTCATTGGTGTGATGCTGTGATTGTGTTCACATCATAGGAGATAGGTATATCAGTTATTTTCTCATGTGTGTCATTTTATGGGGTCGTGTCTCGACTAACATGCTTAAGAACATGATTTGATTTATAACTATATACAGTTTTCTCTAATTATCGAAAAAGTCAAGATCTTCTCAGCATAATAAATATGATTTATGCCTTTATCTAACTCGAAGTTAGCTCAGAAATTAAATCTATAAAAATCTACATAAAGAGACATTAGATTTCTTTCTTCCTTGTCAAGTATATATCCAAAATAGAGAAATGACGCATAATCATCTCAAATAATAATAATAATAATAATAATAATAATAATAATAATAATAATAATAATAATAATAATAATAATAATTATTATTATTATTATTATTATTGTTATTAAATATACTAGTTTTAACTATCTAATAAGAACTATTTTATAAGAAAATCATGTGGTATAATTATTATATCATATGTGAGAGGTGAAGTGACCAGTAATAAGCTCTAAAAACCTATCTAATTAAATTGACTTCTAAATTTTTAAAAATTACACTAAAATTAGAAGTCACCCTTAAACTTTTAGATCACTAATCTCAAATTGTCGCATGATACAATGAATATACCAAAGTAATGCTCTTATTTATTTCATGTAACTCTTTCTAAATAAGTTACATACTAGAAAAGTAAAATAGAAGTATTATAATATAGAGATGATCTTTAGTACATTGCACATGGATAAAAACTCGTATATGTTAGAATATAATAAAAACAATTTTATTTATTATTTATTTTTACTGTATCAAATAGTAAATCCAAGGGATGTCCTCTATATATTACCAGAAATATTGTGCAGCAGTAACTCTACCAAGTCCTTTAAACCCTCATTATTGATCCACGTGTTCACCTTTGTTCATGAACCACAAAAATGCTTTGAAGCAGAAATAAGGGACCGATACTTGGGTACTTCTATAAAAAGGAAAGAGTTCGAATGATGAGATATTAGGTAAGGAGTATTCCTAAAAAAAAAAACTACAGCTGAGACTAAAATTTCTTTAGTTGAAGTTAACACAGTGGACCTAAATAGCACACTGTGGAGAAAATGATCCGATGGTATGATATACTCTAATTACCTTATCTAATACCAAATTGGGAACTATGCCAGCCAAGCATTAGCTTCAGCTTGACTTGGGTACAGTTTATTGACTATATGTCTACATCTGACTAACTTCTACACATCTATGCGGTCCTGACCTTAAAACTTGATTTGCATGTGACATTTTTATGAGGTTTTTGCTATCTTTTTCATCGCCACGTAATTCATCATTGCTATCTGATAGACGTAGTCACCCTTACCAAGTGTTGTCGTTCAATGCGTCAGTTCCATTGTGTTATTAATTAAAAAATATTGACAACCATAAAGTTGAACCTCTAATAACCTCAAAGTTAAATTATTACATAGTAACATTTATGTTAGACCAATTGTGCAATCTAATTACTCGTAGTTTGGTAGCTAAATTTTTACCAAAATAAATAAAGTAACTTACTACACATTAAATTGTAGTAAATGCCGAGCTTTTTGTTGAAGAACTGTCGCCTTATATTCTTATGATATCCAAGGTTTAGGCTCCTCTAATAAGTTGACTACTAAGAGCATATTTGATCTAACTTGTGAGTAGCTTCTACTTTTCCCCCTATTTTTCCTAACAAACCATTCCCTCCACCTTCTCCTCACACCCATTTTCAACTTCCAAAAAGCTTAAACTACCCTCTAGGACCCCTAAAAGCCCCAAAAGTAGAAGCATCAAATTGGAGCTTCTGCTTTTGGGCCTCCCAATGGGTGTTTTGAGCTTCTTAGAAGCTGAAAATGAGTGTGAGGAGGAGGTGGAGGGGAAGGTTTGTGGGGGGGGGGGGGGGGGAAAGGGGAAAAACTAAAAGCTCCTCACAAGCTAGGCCAAACACCACCTAAGTATTAATGGTCAGGGAGTCTCTGGTTTCTAGGCTTAGGAACACACATGAAGTTGTCAATAATTTTGAAGGCTTCAAGTCTAAGGGATTGTTCTGCTTCCTTGTCATTCTTTTCTCCCTCTTGCTCAGGATGATGGTTGTATTTGGCTGTGGAGATCAGAGCACCAATAGTGAGAAGAGGAAGCGGCGAAATGACGGGTTTGGCGGCGGCTATGGTGGTACTGCTACTGTTGCTGGGTGTGGTGGTGGTGATGGGGGTGGCTGTGGTGGTGGAGGTGGCTGCGGCAGCTGTTAATCAACCGAGATCTCAGTTTACCTGGTTGTTCCAAGTATTGATGTATTAAAAATTAGAATATCATGCATATGTTTCAAACGAAAATAACAGTACCCATAATTGTAGTAAGTACAGTATCGGCCATGTTGTGAAGAGTAAGGTGGTGATAGGATGTCAAAAATGGCACAAGGCGTGACGTGATGGCGTGGAAACTGTGGATGTTGCCTCCATTTGCTAGGTAAAGTGTCATAGTCTCACATGGTGCGGTCATTACTGTATCTCTAACCAGCGTTGCAGGTCTAGCTGCACGAAGCACCCATTATAACATCAGAAACAGTTGTACGCGGATGCAAACTATCTAAAGTAAAGACTACATGAGAGAGAACGTATCAGAAACTAACTAGAGAGCAAGTAAAAGGTATAAAATTGGACAAGTCACACAGAATTAACCTGAATTACCTAACTGTGGATACAGCTACACATGGTCATCTAAATTTCAAAAATTGAAGTTGATATACACTTCCACTATGACATCTATATATAAGAATGCTTCGATGTTCATAACTCAAACATCAGAAAGATAGGGGCTAGAAATTTGGATAAACCGGAGATCCCAGCCAAATAATAGGTCAAGAAACTGAAATAAACAAACATCAAGAGAAAGAATCAAGGAGGTGGAGTGGTGGTAGCACTTCTATCTTCCACCCACGAGATGAGGACTCGATTCTCATTACCCGCAATTTGGGATCCCCTCTTTATCCCCCAAATTGTGGGTGTTCCTTACAATATATAAAAATATAAAAAAATCAAACATCAATAGAAGTCGTACATTGTTAGACGTCATACAAATTCCATTTAAAAAACGATGCTAAGGATGAAAGCAAGTTCTCAAGGTTTCAGTAAACAGATCTATAGTGCACTATAAAGGATAAGCAATGATACACCAAAACCAAACATAACACACAAACGACCAGGCGTTTGAGAAAGAGACGTCATCACAAAATGTTGGAGTTTCTACTTTCCACACTTTTTCTTGAGTGGAAACTTCTAAGTAAGCAGTTTTTGTTAATCTAATACTTCCAGTTATGACCAGTTGTGTCCTGACCAAATCAATATGCCACATATCTCCTCAACTAAGCCCATCAACATATTTGACACGTTTTTTCACTGCAATTTTGACTATCAATGTTAGGTGCAGCGCCAAATGGCTCCCAAGTCTCAACCTAATTCCATCCCATAAAGCTTTATGATGAGGACGGAGCAATATAAGAATCATGAAAACAAGACAATGCGACATGGTGATGGAAGGCGTTTAAAAGACAAACCATTAAATATGATACCTTCAGAGAGATCAACAGGATCAGGTGACTCGACCCAATCATAAGATTTTACATATAACGACCCATATAGAAGTTTGCTCAATACAGTCATCTCGGGGTGATCATGAAGAGGTATGATGGAGGAAAGTGGCATACAAAAAAAAACCTATCTGCAAATATATTCAGAACTGACAAATTCAGCACATTTGGATGTGTCGAAGTGCAAAAGACAGAATACAACATTATAACGATGGAACTTCATCCCAAATGTCATTAGCATATGTGGAAGTAAACAATGTCAAGGGAAGGTACAAAATATGTGAGTTCTTTTTGGGAGAAGGCTTCATTTGATTTGATCAGGTATCACCATCATCGTGAAAACAAATAGGAGTACCAATAAAGGACATAAAGGAATCGACGTATTTGAGCAACACCCCCGTGCAACTGTCTAATGGTAAGACGATCCAACTTAGGGGTGACAAAAGACAGTTTAGGGGTGAAATTGAGAGTCTTTGAATAAAATCACCTCTGAATTTTAAAAACTTAAGGGTGGCAAAAACATTTTATGGGTCACATACACCCATTTGAGCATGAGGCAGTTGGATACAAGAATTTGTGTAGGTATTATGAGAATACAACAGTTACATGCCAAAAAGTGAATATGAGAGGACATATGGAGCTATTAAAGAAACTCACAGTGAAGCTCTCACACTCGTGTATACATAGATACATGATTGGTGGCAGCGGCTGATGTCTTCTATTATCCTCATGCATAGGGGTTGTCCACCTACTAGCTTCTTCAGCTTCCTGCTCAAGACCAACATCAGAAGGCTGCAGATTTCCTGAAATGAAGCTATAGCTACATCATCAAAGAGAGGAGCAAAGATAAAACGTAAATGAGTGAACAACAAGCTCGAATTAATACATAAATTGGTAATCACAATTCAAACTAGGTATATGTACCGACAAACAAAAGTAAAAAAAGAAAGAAGGGAACTCCAAATAATCATTCAAGAATACCTATAATCCCACTTACAGAACATAATATTGGTGCCTATGTCAACAGCCCAGAACCCCGGAATGAACTGAGAATATGGGCGTCAATCCCAACGACATAGGAAGCGATTATGGCTTGAGGGATAAAGATAACATGCTGGTACTTTGGAGTGATTATGGACCCCAAAATCTATTCTCACGATGTTTGCACTCACAAGGATTCACCAAAGAAACAACAATTTTACTTCCTGGAATGAGGATGGAGACTGGAGAGGACTTCTTGTAATCTTGTCATGAGGAAAATAAACATGCTAAATCAGGCAGTTAAATTTTAAGAAGTAAAAACGCTAAAGAAGCTCTATACATCCACTAAAAGCAAACCGAACAATTTCATCCTGCAGTTATAATAAGTAGCTTCATTGGACCTAGTTTCCGGGCAAACTAACACTAATAGTAGTTCCTGCCAAATGCCAACTAATGAAACAGCTCAATTGCCTTATCATCCCCTTCCTTCTCCCCAAACCCCCTTCGCGAAAAGAATAAAACAGGGATAAAATAATTACAGTTTTAATGCAAGACAAACAAAAGATGACATCCTAGTTCTAATATTTCTCAGATATAGAGAGAACACAATAATGAACTGCAAGTCTTATCTACCAATAAGGAAGGATCAAGAAGCACAACATGGAATGGAACTGACCCACTTTCAAATTTCACTATCACGCCCTCAACAGTCAACAAAACATTATTCTAATAAGAATACATATATTTTCGACAAAATTTCAGGAAGGGAAAAAAACAAAGGGAATTGGCAATCACATCTCATGAACACATAATATACCTCAATCACCTCAAAATTAAAAAAGAAAAAAGAAAAGGGAAATTGTAAAGAGCCCATAAAAAAAGGTCAATTTTGTATGACTAAAAAAAAAGACACTCCATTTATAGTAGAACATTTTTCATCACCCCTCTCTCTCTCTCTTTCACAATCAGAAAATTGGCAATTGGGTAAACAAGAGGGAAAAAGAGAGTTACAACAACAACAAAGTTCCATAACCCAATAAATGGAAAATTAAGAAAAAAGGGATCAATTTTTAAAGTTTTACCTAAGAAAGCTCGAATTCTTGCAAGAGTTTGCGCAGAGACAGGTCCATTGGGCGATAACGTCGCCCTGATGCAAAGATTGTGTAGCCTCTGTATCGTTGGCATTTCTCCTTTTTGCCAAGCCAAATCCCAATTGTTCCCACCCAAAAAACATCAAATGAATAAAAATCTCAACTTTGATAATTTTTTCACTAAATTCAAACAACTAATTCAAGAAATTGGCATGGATAAGTATGCACTTTGAATAGAAGATAGATTAATTCTGATATAATTTTTTTTTGCAAGTTCGTAATTGAAGTGGATAGTGAAACAACATCAAGCTGAATTGACGTAAATTCAGCTATACCCAGTTGATATATGAGATGACAAATTCAAAAGTTGAACTGGGTACTTGGTATTGAGAAATTAAACAACTTGAGAAGATTTTGCAAACATTTACCTGTACTGGGTTGTGGATAGAGTCAGAGTACCTCTCTTTACAACGTCGTTTGGACTCTCTCTCCTCCCTCTTCCTGAGAAAAAAAGAAAAAGGGAAACGTGACTAAAATAATACCTTAAACGATAGCGCTGTATATTTTCATAACGACGTCGTTCTATACTCTTCAAGCTCCGGAACTTCCAAACATATGCCACCTCTCTCTCTCTCTCTCTCTCTCTCTCTCCCCCTTCAGCCATTGCCACAGGACGGCGCTCCATTCAACTTGAAAGACTGTCAGGTTTCCTTCTTACTTTCTCTCCCTTTTCTGTTTTTTCTTTTTGCTTAAAATTATGTACTTGTCTATTATGTGAACTTTCTGTGGAATGTTTTAGTTTTGGTTTTTTTTTTTATACTAACTTATAAGGTTGTCTAGAATCTGGGATTTCGGTGTGCAAGTTTACATTTCAAAAGAGTACTACCAAAGAAGGAAATTCCATGGATGTGTGGTTGAAAGGTACCTGAGATCCAAGTAGGGAGAGTGAATTTTCCAATTTGAGATAGAAAGATTACAGCTTTGTAATCAACCAAATTCAAATCAACTAAAATTTTCCTTGTTGTATTTTCAGTTTTTAGTCTCATTTTTGTTTATTAGATTGTGGTCGGTCTATAGGACCCTTTTTAGGTGATTCTGTTTCACCTTTTTGAGTTGTTTTTTTAATTGTAGTGTGTAGGGGTTGGGTTGAAGGATGTAAGTACTATGAAGGGACTTAGATAGTAGCTGGGTCAAGTAGGGACTGGTCACAATTAATGGAAGTATCAAACCAGTAATGTAACGCCGCTAGCGCTGTTCATCGGCCGTCCAGACCGAATCCGGTTACGACCGGATCACTTCTTTTCAGTCTGCGTTTTTGGTGTTGGCAACCCGTCTTCGATCCTCAGTCCGGTCCGGTCTGAACCGGTCTTGACCGGAGACCGGATTGATCTGATTTTTTTAAAAAAATAATTTTATTAAAGCTGATCTTATTTGTAAAATAAAAAACAAGTTTTTTTTTGTCAATTCATTTTCTCAGTTTCATTTTACTATCGAAGCTTCTCTCTCTCTCCAGCTCCATTTCTCTCTCTCCATCTCTCTTCCTTCCTTCATCTCAGACAAACAGATCTGCCTTGTCTGACGTATAATCCAAGCTTTTCTGAAATTTCAATCGAACAAAAAAATGGTGAAGAGTTGCAGACTGAAGAGAAGGGCATAATGTTAGGGTTTTCGATTTACCTAACATAATCCCAAAAGAAAGCATCCAATTTTCGACCTTTAAGGTAAGATTTGAGATGGGTTTTCGATTTTAGTCTTTAATTTGGTTAATTTGTTGGTTTTTGGGTTTTGTGTGAGTTTTTGGGGGTGCATGCCATGTGTTTGATAAATTGTCTGAGTGAGTGATTTCTGAAAATGTTGTCCTCTTTGTAACTGTTTTTGATTAGTAGTAATATTTGGGTGCTTATTAAAGTGTGATTTTTGATAATTATGTTTGTGTTATGATTATTATCATGCTCTTATTATATACTGTTATTGTTCTTAAGCTGGAATAATGGGTACCCAACAAGTGTGAAACTGTGAATCTTATTCAGTTGTATTTGAGGTATACTTGCTTTATTATGGTGTGAATTTGATGATATTGAGCAAAAAAATTAATAAATGATAATCATGTTATTATTATTCTGTTTCTATGATTGTTATTATCACTGTTGTTGTTGTTGTTGTTGTTGTTGCTGTTGTTATTTCTGCTATGTTATTGCTGCTATGTTATTATAATGCTCTTAATAGAAGTGCTCAGAAGAGTAGATGTTGTTTGTAATTAGCCAACTATGGTGTATAGGCAGATCAATAAACACAACTAGTAGAATTTTCTGGTCTCCCAGTTTTGATTAGCCTACTATGATGCAGCAGTCAATCACAGAACCCCTTTCTCGTCCACCAATTTTGAGTTAAATGTAGAACTTTTAGTACTAAAGTAAAGTCTCAATCTTGGTCATTTGATCTAGCAATTTTGCTCAACAGTTAGATCATTTATAAAAGCATTACTATTTGTATGAAACTGATATGTACTGTAAAAGCATATCATTGACATGTGATGAGCTCAAATTAAGCTTGTAGCAATCAGCCAATCAGACAGTAGGAATACAGGAGTACAAAGTAAGCTATCCAATCAGCACTCAAATTTTCTCTGACCGGTCCAAGGCTGGCCATATGTGGTCCTGTCCGGTCCGAGACCGATCGAGATCGGTCCGGTCTTGAACAATGAAATTTCAGCGAAAAAGTTCCGGTCCGGTCCGGGGTTGGACCGGATGAACAGCGCTAAGCGCCGCAGCCATAATACGGATGGATAGATGTGCATTGCATTGGGGTTTTCCGGTTTTGTATAGAACTTACTTAGGGGAGGAAATATTAAGGGTTTGTCTTAGGACTTTAGGATTGTAAGATAAAGTCTTGGAAGGAATTATGGAGAGAACAACACAACTTCTTGTAAACCTAGTTGTTTTGTGATGGAGTGACAGAGAAGTTCTTTTATTTGTCCCCTTGTTTTGGAGTTCTATGCATGATTGTTATCGTACAACTAGAAGATCGTTTATATAATAGATATAGAGAGAGAAACCACATACCAGATCAATGCTCAACAAGGTTGAGTTAATAATTTGCAAAAGCATCCAGAATTTCTGTACTGCTTTGGGAGTAATATCACAAAAACCTCAAGAGGAAGATGAAACTGAGATGAATCCAGGTGTCAAAACAACTATTGGCAATAGTGACATTCGCCTTAGAACCAGATAGTGTTAAGACTTTTTCCACAGGAAAGCATAACAATTTCACTTATTTGAAGAAGGTTCAATGTAAATTATGTCTTCCACTAGCTAGGAGATGATTCAAAGTTGGTTACTGAATGTTGTTACTATGGTTTTGTACTTGGATGCTGTCCATTCAATAACAAATCTGAAATTGCATCAAAGTTGGCATGTAGACGTGCAAGCATTATTGTGTGCATTTACTTCGGTGCATGCATTTGACGACTGTTCCTTCATTTATTGCATCACAAATTTTGCAATGTTGCATCCTCATGTTTTGACTTTACATGCAGAATGGAACGAAAGGTGGCACACAACCCTAATGCTGAAATAAGGGAGATATTTTCAGAATTTTTAGCCGAAGTTGTAAAGCTTGAAGAGTTGGTTGCAGTAGGAAGGAGGTTTCTGGTGTGCTTTCACCAGGCATTAGAATTTCTTCGGCGCCCTTCTGTTCATGAAACATCAGAGTTGGTTCAGAGCATCCTCAAAGCAAATGAAACCAAGAGGGTCAAATCATATGTACAGGCTGGTTGTGTTAATGTTTATGATAGCGCACAGAACATAACCACAATGAACACAAGCTTATCTGGGCTTCAGGATCATTTAGTCAAAGCCAAAGGGGTAATCAAAGAACTTGAAAACCTTATGGAGAAGGCAGGCACTGCACTGCCAACTGGTGCTGAAAAGTCAGCAGACCAATTAGAGTTAGATGTTAGCCAGGGTTCAGAACAAGACACATCTGCTTCTGATCCCGAGCAAATTGCATCGCCTAGTTCTGGAAATTTTGACGCTGCTGATTGTGCTTCCTTTATGGCAGTCATCTACAGCATGGTGAAGCTAGATTATGTGATGCAGGAAAGTATCATCACTTCTTTAAGTCTGAAGTCAACCACAGGAGAATTGGATAGCTACAGCATGATGTGGTCGCTAAGACCTTATGTAAAGGACGACGTGATTCATCAAGCTCTGAGACATGTCAGATGACCATATTTGCATCATGACCTAAGAGGTTTGTCTTCCTGATTCAACTCCAATTTATGTGTTTTTTTTTCTTGTAGAATAGGTTGAAAATTTTCGAGTAGTTTGTTTTCGTTCTTTGTTCCATTCCTCACAGCAGAAGTACAATTCTTGCATCATAAATACTCCCCTTGTGTTTATTGTTAATTAAAATTATCTGTAAGGGAAGAAAAGTTTCTACCTGACTGATAACTAGGTAGAAATACTATCTTTTTTGTTTTATTGTGGTTCTCACCCCTCTCAAGGCCAGTGGAGGAAAGGAGGTTTTCCTGGTTGTTAACTTTAGGGCCCATGGGAATAGTCAACCAAAAAAAGAGCTTGGATACCCTAAAAAAAATAAAAATTCCGGTTCTCACCAAATTATTATGTACTAGTAAGGATTAATCTCTGTTTGATTAATCAATCAGGTACTCTTAATTTGAAAATCAAACCAGAGCCTAGTGGTTAGACATTTGATTATATACTACACGTAGTTATATAGCTAATATCTAGAGTCTATTTAGGGTGGAAATGAAATTTATGGAAATAAAACTAAAATGTTAGGGGATTAAGTTTACAAATTTTACTCGGCTATATGTTCTTGCCTTGTGTCATGCCTTGAGAATCAGATGAACTCAGATACTTTTCCAGTAAATTGCTCAGTCATGAAACTTCTCACTATGCAATCATCATGTTTGAGTACTAATCCCTTCACAACAATAAGCATTGGTGTTCTGTTATGGTCATGGAATTGTACCTCAATGTTCCTTTCATCGGGGAGCTTTTTACATAGAGAAAACAAATTGACGATCTCCACATCACGATACACAATACTAAAGCACATAGATTGGGACACAAGATTAATGTTCAAACAAACAAGAAAAGGCTAGACAACGCAAGTTACACATTTCCAAAACACCAGCCACTCACTTTGACAAGCACAAATAAACGATATCCTACCTAATCAAATTCTGAAGAGGACCTTCCTCTGGACCAGCTAGAACCCAATCTCCATCTTTATTTAACACCATTCGTTTGTTTTTCTCAACCCACCAAGAAGGAGGAACCAAGCACTCCTCCTTAAAGAAATCGGACGATTTGTTAACCAAAGCAATACTCCGCTTAAGCTTGAGCTCGAACTCACTCTTAATCCCTTGCCAACCATTCACTATGTGTAGTATAGCTTGCAAATTATGCCAATCACTCGGATTTTTTGAGTCCTTTAGGAAATCTGATTTCCTGGTGTCAATCTCTAGTTCAGTCCCTATGTTCACGTACCCCGCTAGCCTTAAAGGATAATGTGGGATTAAATCGATCGTGTTCCTAACGTGTAAAACTTTGAGGTTAGGGAATGAATTGAACTTCTCCTTGAAGACATCATTGCCCACTTTTGGGCACTGGGATTTTGGTTGTAAGATTCTGGCCAACGTCAAAGGCGCTCACGACTGATAAGGTTGCTCCTAGGCTGTGGCCTGTGAATATAATGCTTGGATTCTCATCTTTGTACTGGTCAATTAGGTGTTTGAGCTTGGTTAGAAGTTGTGTCTTTGCACTTAGCTTTGTGAAGGGGGATTTTGGGTCTTCGGATGAGTATATTACAAGCCACCCTTTCATGACTTTGGGCATCTGATCATCTTCTTCATCGTCGATGTTCACATTCTCCGTTCTCTTGATCTGGTGGAAAAGGAAATAGGAAAAAACAATAAACCAAATAGCTTAGGAAAAAGAAAATTTAGTTAATGCTGTTTGGGGTGTGTTCTTTTCAGCCTTGAAATCACTATCTCCCCTTTGTGAATTGGTCTCATCTCACACAAGACTTGAACATATATATCACTAAAAAGAAAAAGGCAAAAATAATAAAAGCATTTGAAAAACAAGAAAACATCATTTCCTCCTAGAAAGTTAAAGTATAGGGGTCCCTACATTTCCCTATTAATTAAGGGAAAAGGTGTGAGTATCATGATTGTATGAACCATCGTGTCATGCAAAAACTAGGTAGAATATGTTAGTGGGGAGTGGGACTAATGGTAATTTTAAACCCACTTCCCCCATCGATTTCGAGTAAATTGGTCATCCTTGTAAAAGTAATATAACTAGTCTACTCTACTACTACAAAAAAAAAGTTCATACTTGTCTTTTTTTATCTAAGCTCAACAAAAAAAATAAATAGAATACTTGTCTATCAGAATTTTTAAATTTATAATGTTTATTAAAGAAGTAACGTCAATAATCCCAAATAATGTTCATCAAATGGGAAAATTTCAAATCGAAACGAGGATTGGATATATTAGGCCTTTGTAGAGAGAAATAACAAGTGTGAGTGCGAGTATCTTACAAGAGGAAGGGATGGAAAGGCAGCAACACCAATTTGATTTCGAGGTAGAGCGACCAGCTGCAGAGGGAGAATCGAACCCATAAATTTCAGGTTGGACCAATGCAGCTCATACGAGGGAAGCGTTAAGGTTGGATGGGTGCATACATACAAAGTGGCTGTTTCTTGGATAAATATTTGTTTAGCCAGTAGGGTAGTTTACTCCATGTGTGACTTGGTGATTGGTTACTTTTTGGTATTTTATTTTCTTAAGCTGAAAATATATAATTTGAATAGTCCACATCATATGGTTATTAAACTACCCTGTCGGTAGATTAAGCATTGTTAATTTGTTATTGCTCTTTTTTTAGATAAAGGAAAATTGTATTAATAACCAAACAACAGCAGAGGACAAGTTGTCCTCCTTAATTGTTATTACTGGTATCACACGATTTACTCCTCTGGCCCTAAAATTAAAAAGCATTTCATCAAATTATAAACTTTTGATGACCACTATTTCAAGCAGATCAGATATCATACTTTGCTAATCGTGATGTTATACCATCTTCTAATTTTTCAGCAATTGCATATAAGCCTTTAAATCATGCAACATTCAAGTATAAATAGAATTCAGTAAAGTGAAAAGAGAAGTGTTTAATTCATCATAGTCTTACCAGATTCTCCTGGTTTATGCAGGAGTTCTTTAGCAGACTCCAGCTGAGGCTCAAGCAGATCAATCCACTCATAATCTCTGGTAGTCCCTCTCCAAGCCACATAAATCTCTCTTCTCCCCATGTCCTTACTTGCCTCATCATTTGAAATGGCAATGTACCCAATCCAGTTGGACTCTTGTTCCCACTTCTCACGTGATCGCGACTTGAGCAGGAAGGCCTCTGGCATTTCCACACGTGCGATAGCATATAGGAACCCCACCACGTCATAGTGGTCTGAGCCCCCTGGGAAGGCAGTCTTTTCGAGGAGGTCAGACTTGGCGAAACGGCTAGCGCCACAGTATTCTGAGTTTTGGTCGTTAATGAAGGTGTCGTAGGTGACTTGGCAGAGGTCTCCACAATGTAGAACTAGTCGTCTAAGATCATCGTTAAGTGGGTCTAATAGACCCTCCCAGGTGTTTGAACCTAGGAGATCGTGCCATGTGGGACCTGCTGCCTCGTCTCCAAGTTGCTCTTCTGCCATTGGGATGTTTTGAGGAGAATGGTAGTGCAGAAGTTGAGACTTGGGAGTGTGGAGGGAAGGGAAGGGGTGGATAATATGGGAGATGGTGTGGTTTTTTTGGGTGATGGAAATGCAAAGAAATACTGGCAATGCAAAGAAATACTGGATTGAGTCAGTTTGTGGAGTAGGTGAAAATGGCTACCTATCTGGATTATTAGCACAATAATTTGTGGGTATGTACTGTATCTTATTTGATGTGCAATGCCCACCTTTCCTTTTTTGGTTTACAAGTTGATGGCCGACTATACTACAGTATAAAGTATAGGTTTTTATTTGATAAGAGTTCTTTAGCGACGGTATATGAACCTTAAAATGGGGAATGTACAATGTTATACTTATGATTACAATAATTTATGGCTACTTCAGTAAAGCTGGGCATCTAAATACATGACTATGTATTCTAGATAGAGTACATAATTGGAGGATTGGTCTATTGTGTGCTAGCAAATAGCTATGATAGAATCATCTGACTTTAATTTATTGGCGTAGTCTTCTGTTTGATCGCAGAGTATTCTTATGTCATATTGGGATTGAGGTAGGAGCCGAGGTGACAAACACCTCACCCGAATTTCGGGATGACTCGGGTTCGGATTCCATCTCCCTCTAGTGCGGGATTTGTGATTTATCCCCTCCTAGGTGGGCCTCCTTACCTAAAAATAAATAAAGAAATTGTGCCTGTTGACAATTTGATATGGGCAAAGGAACTAGTGATGGATAATATTAATTTGTGCATATGTATATGTATTGTCAAGATGTTGCTGATCTACAATAAACTTGGTCCCCAATGTTCCTGTCATCAAATGAGCTTTTACATTCAAATAAATCATGAAAAGCTAAACAACACAAGTTACACATTACCAAAAACACCAGCCACGCACTTAGAGAAACCACAAAACAAAGCATGTCTTACCTAATTAAAACTCACGAACAGGAGCTTCCTCAGGACCAACCAAAACCCATTCCCCCTCATCATTCAACACCATCCCTTTGTTCTTCTCAACCCACCAAGCAGGAGGAACCAAGCACTCCTCTTTAAGAAAATCGCACGATTTATTAACCAAAGCAATACTCCGCTTGATCTTAAGCTCGAACGCTCTTTTGATCCCATGCCAGCCATTTACTATATGTAACATAGCTTGCAAATTGTGCCAGTTACTCGGATTTTTCGAGTCCTTTAGGTAATGAGATTTCCTCGTGTCAATAACTAGCTCGGTTCCTAAGTGGACGTACCCCATTAGTCTTGCAGGGTAATGGGTGATCAAATCAATTTTGTTCCTTACGTGTAGGACCTTAAGGTTAGAATATGAATCGAACTTGTGCTTGAATACCTTGTTGCCCACTTTGGGGCAACCAAAGACAACCGCCGTGACTGGGATCTCAGTTGTGAGGTTATGGCCAACGTCAAAGGCGCTTAAGACTGATAAGGTAGCCCCTAGGCTATGGCCTGTGAAAATGATGCTAGGGTTCTCGTCTTTGTATTGATCAAGTAGGTGGTTAAGCTTGGTTAAGAGTTGTGTCCTTGCACTTAATTTTGTGAAGGGGGATTTTGGGTCGTCGGATAAGTAAATTGTGAGCCATCCCCTCATCACCTTGGGGACCTCGTGGTCGTCTTCGTCGTCACTGCTGTCATTGCCACCATCTGTGGTGGAGCAGGAAATAGGTTATGACATTAATAAAGTTATTTAGACAGACAAATTTGTTTTTAAGGTTATTAGCTGGATGTTATTTAGAAGTGACTTCAATCATAAATCCAGTCTTAATATGCTTGTGCTTTGCAGAATATTGAATGGCATTAATTCATCTCACGCTCCCCACATACAAAAGTCTGCATACAGAGGGAGATGTTTTGTTATATCATACGCAAAACCGATATTCTCACAGACGGACATAGAACAAAAGCCAAGTGAAGAATCGAAATTATAACCTATTTTAAAACCCAACCACACGACCAACTCAACTACCTATTTTACGGCAACATGTAAAGGAAGTTGGTTACAAATGAGGAAGTGGCTTGAGTTACATGAGCATTTATACTACCACCCAAGTGTTTACATGATATACTGTGACTAGGATTTTGGGGTTCAAGGTTTGTAAATTCTTATCGTGTGGGTCTGTGGCTTTGATATCTCAACACCTTATGGTTTGCAAATTGGCCGGGTTGTGTTTGTGTTTTGTTTTATTTTGTCTCGATTATGTGTCGGCCTATAATTCGTAAACTTTATATGAAATTGAAGATAATCACTTTTTACGATGATTCTTGATGATCAACCAGTAATTTATCATAAGGACCTTGACATGGTCATCTAGTAGTAATTACTTTTTTATGTATCCAATCAAAAGACCTTAGATCAATAATCATAGTAACTGTGGGGTTGAAAAAATGATGATTGATGAATGTCTTACCATAATCTGCTGGTTTATGTAGGAGAGGCAGTGCAGACTGGAGCTTAGCACCAAGCACATTAATCCACTCATAATCCCTAGTCGTCCCTCGCCATGCCACATAAATCTCTCTCCTCCCCATCTCGCTGCTCACATCGTCGTTCGAAACAGCAATGTACCCGATCTAGTTGGACTCCCGATCCCATTTCTCACGTGACCGGGACTTGAGCAGGAAGGCCTCCGGGACACTCACACGTGCAGTAGCATATAAGAACCCCACAACGTCATAACGGTCCGAGCCACCGGGGAAGGCAGTCTTACGGAGTAAGTCCGCCTTGGTGTAGCGACTACAGCCACAGTAGGCCGAATTAGGGTCGTTGATGATGGTATCATAGGCGACTTGGCAAAAGTCCCCACAACGTAGGATCAAACGCCTTAGATCATCGTTAAGTGGGTCCAATTGACCACGCCATGAGTTCGCTCCTAAGAGTTCGTTCCATGTGGGCCCTCCGTCCTTGTCGCCGAGCTGCTCATCCGCCATGGAAGATGATATGGAGGACTTTTTGGATTAGGAATTAGTGGATTGGGTCAGGTGATAATGAGAGAAAGTTGTTGATAAAATGATGGTCAATTATTATGATTGCTCTAATAATGTGTATGATCTGTATTTGATGTGGATAGTGGGAATATGGTATAATTCTTTGATTGTTTCTTCCTTTTTTGAATGTGCAACCACTTTATATTTCAAGATTGGTAAGAATGATGCTTGTTTGAAGTTTATTTAAATAAACTTTTTTTTTTTTTTGTTGTTGATCCATAAACTTTTTTTTTGTTGTTGATCCAAAAACTTTGGTGATCACGATTGAGATTTGACATAGTATAAGTTTTGAAATCCTCCTACCAACTCAAAAAGGTCTTCCTGTTTTTCAGGCTTAAGTAGACCTTTCTTCATTCTGATGGCATAATGAGAGACGTTTCACCCCAATAACTCAACAAGTACTATGGCGCAAAGGTGTTATCCTGATTTGTAGATTGTGATATTTTTCTAATAGGGGCTTCTCAATGGTAGTGTTGCAGTGGCTAGCAATTTCATCAAATGAGATATCTTTATGAGAATGTAAGTCTACTCATCTAGGATGGACCTCAAACCATTGATAGTCTATTTTGTGGGTGCTTTGAAAATAGGGATGCAAACGAGCCGAGTTCGTGCTCAGCTCGTTTATTGAACAAGCATCATATTAGTACTTTTGTTTTTGGCTTGTTTATCATCGAGCGAATTTTAGTCAAGCTATGAACAAGCTTTGACCGGTATACTTACGTGCTGCTCGCAAATACAAGAAGAGTCTTGTACTATGTGTTATACTTATTACTAAGGTAAGCGCAATATTCCTGATAGTGAAACAACAGGCTTCTCTGTCTCTTTTGTTTTAAGATTTGCTGTATCATCCTTTAATTTGTTCAAAAAACAAATTGTGATTCCCACATTATGACGTACATAATAGAAGTAGTAAAATTCAACAAAGTTATGTAAAACTAGATTGTGACACAAAATTAATACTCCAACAAAGCAATATGAAAGCCAAACATTGTTACATACATTTTTTTTTTGATAATTAACTTATTTTATTATGCCAAAAAGGCATAAGGAGCGTATAGTCATTAGTATCTCAGACTAAAACGCAAGAGATTTTACAATACTCCAATACAACCAATACTTCTTCCTAAAGATCGATACAAACACCTGAGATCTAATCCAACTATACTCACTGCCAGGTTCCACCTCAATCAAGTTGCCAGCAACTCTCCTTTTCTTGCTAATGTGCAGAAAACACCAACCAATCCTGTTGAAAATCACAAAACAAACCACATATTGCCTAATCAAATTCAGGAACAGGATGACCTTCCTCAGGACCAACCAAAACCCATTCACCATCATCATTCAACACCATCCCTTTGTTCTTTTCAACCCACCAACAAGGAGGAACCAAACACTCCTCCTTAAGAAAATCACAGGATTTATTAACCAAAGCAATACTCCTCTCAACCTTAAGCTCGAACTCATTCTTAATCCCTTGCCAACCATTTACAATATGTAACATAGCCTGCAGATTATGCCAGTCCCCCTCGTGTCTCGACTCCTTAAGGAAATTTGATTTCCTGGTATCGATCTCGAGCTCAGTCCCTATATGTACATACCCCATTAACCTTGCAGGATAATGTGGGATCATATCGATCACATTTCTAACATGTAAAATGTTAAGGTTAGGGAATGAATCTATTTTCTCCTTTAAGACTTTGTTCCCAACTTTTGGACAACCGAAGACAATGGATGTGACTGGAATCTCCCTTGTGAGGTTTTCGACTGTGTCGAAGGCGGCAACAACTGCTAAGGTTGCCCCTAGGCTATGTCCTGTGAATATAATGCTAAGATTTTCGTCTTTGTATTGGTCGATTAGGTGTTTGAGCTTGGTTAAGAGTTGGGTTCTTGCACTTAGCTTTGTGAAGGGGGATTGTGGGTCGTCTGATAAGTACATTGAGAGCCATCCTCTCATGACTTTGGGCACCTTTTCGTCGTCTTCGTCGTCGTTGCTTCCATCATCGTCATCATCATCTTCTGGTGGAACAGTAAATTGAATTAATAAAATCAAGGAAGAGGTTCAAACAGAGCACAAACTAGTTTAAGGTTATTAGCTGGATCTTGTTGTTAAATATAGGTGTCTTCAATCATAACCCAATCATAATGCATAATGACTTTCTAATGATTATTGGTTGTCTGATGAGGCGAACATGTAAATTATTTGATTAGGATTGAAGAGCGTGAACGTTGAATTCATAGCTGAAATCAGGAATTAATTAACTAATTAAGGCCCAAAACTCTGTGTTATTACAAATATGAACAATCTATCTGCCTCACAATTACTTTCCTTTCGAACATATCCTACACAATGAAGGTTGATTAGCTTGATTATTGTCGTAACTAGTTTCTGTCCGTGTTAAGTTATTACGGTTTTAAGCAATACGTTAAAAGTGAATATCGGTTTCAAAAAGGTTTTCACTTACAAAACGAAAAAAAGAAATTCCTTCAACATAATGTAAAATTTAAACAAATTATTCGGCAATAAAATTTTGAATAAATTATTATTGTGTTCAACCCCTCTATATTTCCTTCAATAACAAATTATCATAGACTATATATCCTTTCTAACATACGCACAATGATAGATGATTGACTAATTTGGTTATTTAGTTTAATCTTATAAATCGTTTCTTAGACCACAAACAATGTTTTTACTGTTTGAGCAAAAAGTCAACTATGATACTTGTGGGCCTTGTGGCACAGAGAAAGAATAGTTCCGCGGTAGGATAGAGTAACTTTTACGAAAAATAAGAGATTTTTTTTATTCTGCATATTATCTTTATTTTTTACAAAAGTTACCCCGTTTCACTTTGGATGGTTTCATGAAGTGTTTTTTGGAGAAAGTATATGGTAGAAGAGTTGTTAACAAAATTACGCTGTAATTTGTAGCGAAGTGATAACTTTCACAAATTGTTGCCTAATCTCATGATTAGAAAGGACCCTCGACAAAAAATATCTTACCAAGATCAGGTGGTCTGCTTAGCAGAGCCTTAGCAGACTGCAACTTGGCCCCAAGAACATCAACCCACTCATAATGCCTCGTCGTCCCACGCCACGCCACATAAATCTCTCTCCTCCCCATCTCCTCACTAACCTCATCATTCGAAACAGCAATATACCCCATCCAATTAGACTCCCTATCCCACCTCTCACGTGACCATGACTTAAGCAAAAAAGCCTCCGGCAAACTCACACGTGCCGTAGCATAAAGAAACCCCACCACGTCGTAACGGTGTGAACCACCAGGGAAGGCTGTTTTACGGAGAAGGTCCGCCTTCGCGTAGCGGCTACAACCACAATAAGCCGAGTTAGGGTCGTTGATGAACGTATCGTAGGTAACTTGGCAGAAATCGCCGCTCCTTAGGATTAAGCGACGTAGATCGTAATTAAGTGGGTTCAATAGACCATCCCAGTTGTTTGCTCCTAAGAGTTCGTGCCATGTTAGCCCTTCGGCCTCGTCGCCGAGCTTATGATCTGCCATGGAAGATGAGGGATATGATGATGGACAATTTTTATTTTTTTTTTTGGGGGGGGGGGTTTGATGATGGAAAATGGGGATGAAATTAGCTAGACAATTCGTTGGGTCAGTTGAGAGATTAAAGTACTAGTTGATAAAATGACAGTGATATTATGCTGTTGTGTCTTATTTTTATTAGTTGATGTGGATATTAGTTGGAATATCCATTGTTCGTTATTTTTCTTTTGACATTATTTCTGTGTACTAGTCGACCGTGGCCTGTGGGTATTCTGATTTTGAATTTTCTTCCTCAATCATACTTTCTCCATTCCTAATTCTTTTTTTCATTTGACTTTTAAGGTCGTAGTTTATAAACTTTGACTATAAATTTGTGAAACAACATACAGATTTATAAAGTAATAATACTCTTAGTGTCATCTTGGAGACTGTAAAAAATCAAATAGAAAGAAGAATTAGGAACGGAGGGAGTAAAACTCTCCAGGAATACATCTTCATTTCATGCAGTATTGTACTCTATTGTTATTCCATCTATTTCTTATTCTTCTTTCCATTTGACTATTTACAATCTCTATGATAACACTTTGACCATGGATAATTATAATTATATGACTAATAAAGTATAAAAATGTGGTATTATAAAAATAATATTAAAAATGAATCTGATGATAGTATTTCTACTACGTACGTAAATCTTTATACTTCTTCTTAAATTAATGATCAAAGTTTGTAAACTTTAACCCTAAAAAAAAAAATTAAAAAGAGAATTGATTGGAACACATAGACTATTTGTTAAGGTAGGAAACGTGTGAATGGAAATTCTCGTACTAAAGAAAGCTCTGGATTAATGGCGTACAATTTCTTCGAACAATACCTATACCTATCATTTTTGTTGCTGTTGTTGTTGCTGTTGATGTTGTTCCTGTTGTGGTTGTTAAAGGATTGTTGGGGAAAACTACGGTATTTACCCACAATCACAACAACAGATAAACGGAAAAATAAAGTGCAAGAACCCAAAAACAACACAAACAATTTTACGTGGAAAACCCCTCTCAATTAGGGGAAAAACCACGGTGCGGATCTCCACGCACTAAACAATAATCCACTATGATAATCAAGAGTACAAAGGCAACACTCACAAGATCAAGCAACAAGTAAACAAACTATCTTTGGTATTAGTACAAATTGACAAACTCTAACTCAATTTGATACTCCCACAAAACCAAAGATACACCCACAAATACATGTCGATGACCGATCTGAATACTCTGATTATCTTCACCCGAACAAACCGAATCAACCGTGAACTGGAACAAACCTCTTTGGAGAAATACTCAATTTCTCTCACTCTTTTGTTTGTCTCTCACTCACTTGGTCTCTTCCTTTACTTTTGCTTGTTTCGGCCTTCCTTTTACTGCCAAACTCAATCACTCGGCCATTTCAAAAACAAAGGGCTTGCCCCTTTTATATTCAATCATCAACAACTAAAGAAGACCAAAAGGCTAAGACCTTTTGTTTCCCAATCATCAACTAAAGAAAACCAAAAGGCTTAAGCCTTTTTGTTTTCCCATCTTTCAACTTTCTTTTTTTTTTTTTTTTTTTTTTTTTTTCTTTTTCTGTTTTTGTTTTTCTTTTTCTTTTTATTCTATTTTATTTTCTTTACAAAACTAAACTAAAATAAAACACAACTAAATATTATTTGGTATTTGGGACGTTACCTCAACAAGGATTGATGCTAAAAACATAACTACAAGCAAACCACCATCAAACATAAAACTTCAACTTCCCAATAATATCTTACAACATGAAAACCTATTCAACTCTTACACACAACCGTGCACACACATATAACTGTAGTATGTTCTAACTAATTTATACTACATGCGTTGAACTCTTCTCTTTCTCCCTTACACAAACAAAAAGGGAGGGAACATCGAATATTTTTTTTTTGTTTTTTTTTTTTGTTTAACCACATGTTCACCTAAGTCCTTTGGATGCAAGCACATCATGTTTGCACTGGATCAGCCCACAAAGGGGTAAAGTCCTCCCGCTAAGTAGTTTTTCCATTCACAAGATTCGAACCCTGAATCTTGTTTAAGGAATGAGAGTGTCGAATCACTCACACAACCCACTTATTGGTAGGGAACATCAAATTTAGAGGTGAGAAATTAGATAGTCGGGGACATCGTGCAACATCCTATGAAGTTCACTAGTGAACCTCCCCATCACCACGCCGGGTAAGCAAATGAGGACTACAATCCCACTTTCTCCCTTACCATTCTTGTGCGAGACATAAAAGGTTTACACGTCATTAGGTATCTCACCCTTAACAACCCCACCATATACGGGTAGGCCCCATCCGAAATCAAGGAGGTGGAAGTCAGCTCGTACATTGTCAGATACTAAGAGGGTTTGAGCCATGGTAAGGTTGGGTCTACCCTTGATCACTATGAGATCAGCATTGGGCTTTACGTGCTCCTCAGTGACGTTAGCTTTGGCCTTCTTCACCAATTCTAAAGCATATTCCAATGGGTTATTGCAAAGCTTGTTGGCTGTGGAAAATGCCATTGGGAAAGCGATGGCATTACCGTAATACCCGGTTGGTATGGGCAGATTGAATTTGGATAGAAAATTGAAGATACATGTGAATCGAACCACCTCATTCGGGTCAGGTTGCATAGCAATTGTACGACAACGCCAGAGACAAGCTGAGAGTACCTCAAATGTGGTAAAAGATTTTAGGTGGGGTGGGATAAGACGACGAAGAGTAGACATGTCTGTGGGTCCTATATAATATGAGAAGAAAAAAGAAATTAATTAAGAAAATAAATACGCGCATGCATGTTAGAGATTTCTGGAAAAAGAAGAACTAAACTTATATTTGGAACTTAGATAAGAAATCTAGCCCTTCTTTTTTGAATTTGAGAACCCATAGCCTTTTCTATGAAATAGAACCTTACAACCAATTATACTACCCCTTTCATAGTTCGAAATTTGGCCACTTGCATGATCTTTTTTGTCTTCTTTAAATTTCACTGCATTTTATGGTGCTATACTTATTAGTTCTAACTATCTTATAACTAAACATCTTTGTTTTGTTTCACCAAAAAAAAAAAACATCATCTTTGTTTTGAAATATGTTCTGTGATTGTCCTTTGAAAAGTTCTATTAAATCTAGAATGTGCAAGTGTCGGGATGTGATTTTTCTTCCACTAAATTAAACTCCATTAAACTGGCCAGGCTGAACTGAACTCCACTTCACTGAACAGAATAGTAATCAGTGAGAGAAAAAGTAGATCATTACATCATATCAGTCAACACCATTATATTGAAGTAAACTAATTATTAAGTAAGTGAAAATAAAACATGCCTTTGAAACTATCAAGATCTATAATAAGACCTGAAATTTTCCTCAATATTGTCATTAAAGTCTACTCATATCAACATTGTTTGTGAAGTCATTTGTAGAAGTAAGCCTTACTTAATTACGAAAGGATGAGCAAAAAAAATTAATTACCAAAGAAAAATGATTTGTGAACCAAATCATGAGAAGGGACGACAGTCCCCCCTGTTTCAGTGACCTCGTCGTACTCATGTTGTACGCAAGTGACTTGGGGTGGGTCTCGAGCGCATAGAAGGTGACGTTCCCAAATGGGCTTAATTGATGGGGATTGTGCTCCACGAGCTAGCTCTGCTATTGCCTTCACAAATTGAGCCAGTCCGACTGCATCTGCCATTGTATGATTTAGACGTAATCCCAATATGAATTCGCCGCATTTCAATCGGGTCACCTAATGATCAAAATAAAGATTCATTCGGACGTAAACAACAATTTAACATAAAAAACTTGTATTATAACACAGTTTTATTGTAATTTTTGGTGAAACGAATGTCACTTTTTAGTGAAATAGTAATAATGCGCAGTATTCATAATAAGTGAGCCCTATATTTGTAAATAGTGACCTTATTTTACTGTGAGTTGATCTCGCTTTTTTCACCTTAATGAGGATTAAAGGGGAATGAAGCACCCCACTAGAGCCAGGGACATCATAGAGCAACTCTTCAAAGCAAGGAAATGGAGGCATAAGGTCATCCCCAAATTCGTCAAGAGTAACATCAGCATCAGCCTCAATGAACATAATCCCCTCCCCCGTGCACTCCACCACCAGCTTCAATTCCTCCCTTTCTTCTCCCTTAGCCGCTCCGCCAACGGGTAATAAGGTACTAGCGCCTTCGCCACGGCTTCCTTGATCACCCTGACCGGGTCCAATGAAAGTAGCTTGGACCCTCGAGGGTTCCTGTAGAAGTGTATCATCGGGATTTGAAATCAAAGCCCGTCTTGGTCGTGGATGTCGGATAGCTCCTTGAACTCATAGGGAGTAGGAGCTGCTGGAGGGATAAGCTCAAGAGCTTGCCTTGTTACATTGAACACTAGGGATTTTGTTGCCATCGTTGAGAGAGAGCGCTTCGTTAGATTTGATTAGGGAAGAGGGCCGGGTTGATATATATGTTTATATAGAGAATTGATATAGAGACACGAGGTAAGGAATTGAATCAATAAGAGAACTAGAAAACGTGTATTTGGAGTCTCGGCCATATGAACCTCATATACTCATATACAAATCAATAAGATAGTCAGGATGTGTTTTAGATAGTAGGGAGTGGTACACAAAACGAGACAAAAGATTCGGATTGCCAGATTGGTGCTTTTAGTCTCACAGTAAGGATAATCTTTTTCATTATGTATACCGCCCTCTATTCCCACGACACGTCGACATCCACTCTCTTAGTCGGCGAGAGAGAGTGGTCACGTGAGTTTTGGTACGACCCCTAGGAAGGTTCCACGTTGGGGGCAGTGCAATTGATGTCTTCATCGTTGTCCTTAAGCCTTGGAGGAGTGGGCGCCAAGGCAATCACCCAAATCGTTCATGTAGTACAAGTGCTGGCGTCACTTTAGTATTCTCGAGGCCTTTGAGGTCGATGCTTTGCATTGATCGACCATTTTTATTTGTTGCAGAGGTAGGTCAACCGTTTGATCGATGAGATTCTTCTCGGGTCTGAGCGGGGTGTCGAGTGGTGCTCGAATGGATCCTCGAATTCGGCTCCTTTGGCGTAGGAGGTCAGTGCTTTGTGAGTTCGAGGGGATCTTGACTAGGTTCTAGGTCAAAATCGTGCCTTGAAGAAAGAGTGATGGTCG
Organism: Tetragonia tetragonoides; assembly: GCA_038025085.1. Lineage (NCBI taxonomy): Eukaryota > Viridiplantae > Streptophyta > Magnoliopsida > Caryophyllales > Aizoaceae > Tetragonia > Tetragonia tetragonoides. The sequence continues at coordinate 29,930,824 of CM076152.1, read as the reverse complement.
ACTCCTCGACAGTCTATATTTTTGGTTCATCATTTTGCCCTCACATCTTAGTAGGGGGAGGGTCAGCTTCCATCGAGTCCTGCTGAGATGTAGTTGGCCTGCTGATTGGACAGTTCCATGTTGAGCTTCTGATTCGGATCCATCTCCCTTCATGGAAGGGCCTATTATCGGGAAGAGTAGGTGGTGGATGCACTTGGGTCGTCCATCTGTCACTCATGCGGAATCCGTATTTTTCTAGGTTTCTTTTTCTATAAATAGTCTCCCCTTGCTTCACTTTCTCTCTTCATTTCTGCCATTTGATTTTTTAGAGAGAGAAAGTGAGTTTCTGAGATCTCAGTGAGTCTTCTGTTGGCTTGTCGCCGTTATTCGATCTACCACCGTTGAGTCGCCCTCTACCATTTACCTGATTACTATTCAATTTAACGTCTTCCTTTTAGTATTTTTCAGTTTGTGTTTATTTCCTTTTTCTTCATGTCCATGTTTTCGCCCATAGATGTATCCTCGGGGTCTAATGGCTTCCCTGAGGCGGTTTGATCAGGAGTTAGGGGTCCATTTTCCTCGAATGTTCCGGTCGGGATTCGTCTAGTCAGGGGTCTGGTCCGTCGTGTAAGGAGTCTTGCCCTCATTCTTCGAGTGATCCAGTTCCTCCGATTCCGCCGGGTTTCCCCTTTTCTAAGCTTCGTCGGGTTTTCAGTGGTCGAGCTCGGACGAGTTGCTTCTCCCATATTGGGTAACCCCATTTCGGCTTCGGGAGGAATCTTGGTACGCCAGGGTCTTGTCAGACCCCGACATCCCGCGAGGCTTCAAGCAAGATGTCTTGAATGTCTTTCAAATGAGCGTTGGCTTGGGAGAGATCCTTGTTTTAGACGGAGTCGAACCCTTACGCTCTGTCTCTCCCTCTTTGCAGGGAGACAAAGACGAGATGTCGAAGGTCCGATTCAAACAAACTTGTGGTTCTGTAAGAACCCTCGCCTTTCCGGATGGCGCTTAATTGGAATATTTAGTTGGAATTAATGGTTCTTAAATATATGCATGTGATTCAAATTAATTATAAAGAACAATGATTTACAAATAAGAAGCCGCCACCAATTTTTAAGGAAACAATTGGAAACCATCAAAGGTGCACCCCAATTCCTATTGGGAATTGACTCATGCCCATGGGGACTAAATATTGAGTTCGGGGATGTAGGTACGAAATAAACAAAACGAATCCCATCTAAATCGCCCGTATTAACGGCCTCTACTAAGCCTATCCATGTCAAATATTTATTTATGCTAGATGGTTCCATACAAATCCGGTCGTCCAATGATCCTAAATTAACTAGGCGGGTTAAGATCAACCAAATTACCTACGTTATCGCTTTGCACAATTTATATCCAATTTACATGCATACTATTAACAAGCATAAACATGATATAGAACATTAAATAACGCTTCAACCTACCAACTTTGCTAAACGCGCCATGTATTGCATATGCACATCAATAAAATCGTTAGTATCTTCAAAAGAGTAATAAATAATGCAAAGGTACTAACTTTATGCTAAAATAAACCTAGGAGGCTACTATATGCATGCAAAAACTATAAAAAGATGCAAACTTGCATAAACTAATAAAAAGACTCAAACTTTATATTAACTAATCATGCATAATTATATACAAAATCAAAAGCATGCAAATTTATTCAACTATAATCAAAAGCTAAATAAAACATGATTAATAAACGATAAAACAAGAGCTTTAATAAAGAATTAGGCCCTCAGAATGGTTAACCTGGACGTTCTGTTCGAACGGGACTAGTTGAATTGGGATTGCTCTTCGATCTTGGGTGCTAGGCTAGGTGTGATGCTTGCTTGGATCTTCAGATTTCTGAATATGGGTAAATATGTGCTCTCAATGCTCTCAAAATTGTGAACTGACTGCCCTCTCGCAGAAGAGGGTGAAAGGGAGTATTTATAGAGTTGGGGGACGGATTTAGGGGCCTAGGGCTGGAAGCCCGGCGCCAAAACTTGGCCCAGTCAAAAAACTGGTTCAGCGGCCACACGGAGGGCAGCTGGGGCCCGCGGTGGCCGCTGGGGCCAGCGGCTGGCCCAATGGCCCCCGCTGTCACGCGCTGGCCGCCGAACAGGTCGCGTCAGTCGCTGAACCTGACGACACGCTCGTGACAAGGGTTTTGACTTTTTGGTGCTCTGTAAATTACGAAAATGCCCTTGGGCTGGCCCCGGAGGCCGGGATTGAGCGGTTTTGACCCAAATCTTCTAGACGCGATATCTTTTGATCCGGGAACCTGATTGAGGCAAGGTCAAAGGCGTTGGAATCCTTATGACAAGGGCTATCCAAAGACTGAGGTTTCAAGGAATTTGGTCTAGATTTTCGAGCAATGTCCTTTTCTACTTACGTCCATGTTAATCCATTACCATCATCATCGGGCGTTGCGGTGTCAGGGGATGAGAACCGATTAAGGTGTCTACAGAAGCCCCCACTTTGGCCGAGCTTGTAAAAGCGAAGGTCAAAGTATTTGCTAAAATGCCTGCAATGTTGTTTTTTTGAAAATGCTTTATGTTAGACAGAAGAAAAGATAGACTCCTGACCGCCTGTGGTCAGGGTTACCTGCTTTGTTTAAAGAGCGGTGCGTTGCTCTGCTTTGTGGGTGCTGACATAACACTAATTTTGATAGTTTCCACGTCAAAGGGCATTGCGTTGCCCTGCTTTAATTGTTGCTAACGTGACGCTATTTCTGATAGCTTCAACGTCAAAGGGCGTTGTGTTGCCCTGCTTTAGTTGTTGTTGTCACGACGCTAATTTTTATAGCCTCGTCGCCAAAGGGCGGTATGTTGCTCTGCTTCAGTTGTGCCTACAAAAAATAAAATAGAGTGCCTGTGCCCGTAAAAAGTTAGATATAAGGCTCGCGCCTGCAAAAAATAGATAATACCGGGTCCTTAGGATAGGAAACCAAGTTGTGGGGGTAAAAGAGTCATTTTAGGTGACATGTTCGAATTTCCCAGGCTTCCAACGGTCGACAAACACAATTCCGCGCGGAATTTGAACTCGTGGGCCCGCCCCGAGGGGAGAAACGCAAAAACTGGTTGGGCGGCCATGCGCAAGGCCACCGAGCGCTGGGCGGCCTTTACGGGCCTGCTCAGCGACTCAAATTGGCGTGCAGGGGCTAAATCAGGGGCCGCCAGGCGGGGCGAATGAGCCACGAAGCCTGGGCGGCCCTAAACCGGGCCGTTGGGCCGGTTCAGAGGCGAAAACGGGGCTTTTTGTGTGAGGGAGCCGAATTTTGGTCATTTCTTCCCCAAAAATTCGAGACTCTCTCTCTACCTCCATTGTTGCCCAAACTTCCTTTTTTGCTCAAATTTGCTTCTTTTTGCTTGCATTTGCTTGATTTTGCATAATCTTTGCATAATTTCAAGTTTATTTGTGATTTCTCACAATTTGGGGTGAATTTGTGAGTGGGTTTTTGAAACCCTTGGAGAGAGAAAATCCGAAATTTCTCCATTTTTGCTTGTTTGTTCTTGCTAGCTTGTTGATCTTTCTTCATGGCTCCCAAATTGGCGAAGAAGAGGAGTAGAAGGGCCGAGGTTCGGGAGGAGGTTGAAGAAATCAATATCTTCACCAAGGCTTTTCCCTCTCATGTCAAGCCTTCAAAGAGGAAGCCTAATGTGGCTTTCCCTCAAGATAGGTACACCCGATCGGATAGGATGCCCAACATTGTTTGGGATCGGTTGGAGTTGCTCTTTCGACCGGGGACTCACTTGAGTTCCCGTGCTTCCAAGTTTGTGGTAAGCCTCAAACCTTGAATTCATAGTTTTTGTGCATTGAATTTAGTTTATATGCTTTGCCTTGAGTAGAATTGTGTAGGAATTGTATGCAATTGTCAAGCTTGTAGCGCATGTGATCTTGCGCGGCTTGAACGAACTTAGAAACATGCTTAGGACTTGAACATTTGATTGAAATGTGAACCTTGATGATAGGAACCCGATGGTAATTTGAAGCCTCGTGGCAATTATGGTTCATCGGTGAGGCTTTTTAAGACTTTGCCCAAAGAGGTGCAAAGTGCGGTTTTGGGTGCGGGGTTCGAACCCCTTTTGAAAGCGGCGGACTCGGTTGAGTGAGTCAAAAGGTGCATAGTCCGCTTGTCTTTGGAACGTTTTTGGGATACAACCAACCCGTTCCACTTCCCTAATGGGGAGATGATGATCACTCCATCGGAGTTTGCTATGTTGACTAGGGTGCCTTGCGTGGGTACGCCCATTGTGTATGACGTTTCCATCTGGAAACGTAAGACTGAGATGGTGGAGTTGTTTGGCCCTTGGGGAAGTACATGGGGTCACCATTATCGTCCCTATAGCGAGCTCTATGCCGCTTTGACTGATGCGAGGTACAAGAAGACTACCTCGGTGGAGCAGCAGACGAGGAAGTTTATTGCCTATCTCCTTGCCACCACCATCTTTGGTGACAAGGGAGAGCGTATTCATGCTATTTACCTCCCTAGCTTGTTGGATTGGGAGAGGGTGAGAGAGTACAACTGGGGGTTGTCGGGCTACGCTAACCTCTTGAGGTGCATGCGGTTTTCTTGCCGCGTGAACGATGAGGGGTACAAGCAGACGACTCTTCCCCCTGTGAGCTTGTGCGGCTTTTGGAAGGCCTTGCAGGTGCGCTTTGTTTCTGTATTCATTTGATGATTTGCATGATTTAAGTGCATAGTGTTTAATTTCATGTTTCGATGTAGCCTTGGTTTTTTGAGAATTTCCCGGACATGGCGCCTACGGGCTGGGAGTTGGATTTCCCGGTTTGTAGGGCGTGGCGTCACAGAGGTCATGCGCCCTTTTCGACCCTCCAGCAGTACAGGGAGGCTCTCTTGCGCCTAGATTGGCACAAGGTAACACAATTTTGCTTTTTGTTGCATGTTTTGTATTTCTTGGTGTGGAAATATCTTATATTGCATGCTTGTGTAGATTGACTACTTCCCTTGGGCGAAGTACCATGGGTTGGCGTCGGATGTTGTTCTTTCGTCCAAGGCGTTAGACCGTCAGAGGATCCTGATTGCGGGTCCGTTCTCTTTCGAGTGGTATTTAGGAGAGCAGATCTTCCGTCAGGTTTATCCTGACGTGGCTGGCCCGAGGATTCCCTTGGATCCACCCTCGACCATGATCTTGGTGAGGTGCTTGTCTCGCGAGCAGGTTGCGGAGGCCATTGTCGGCTCAGATGTTATGCGGTATTTGAGGGAGCCTGCGGAGGACCTTGCAGGGCACTACGAGCAGTTCCGTCGTGATCGCCTCATGCCTTCATTTGTGGGTTTGAAGGTAAGAATTTTATATTTATTTTCTATGCCTTTCTTGCTTCGTTGATTTGCTGACTTACTTGGCTTTGTAGGAGCCTCGGGTTGACGATGTCGACGTGGATGTCCCGGATATGCGGGTCCGAGGTCGGGATTATGGCGGGAAGGAGTGCTTGGGAGAGGTCCCGATGACGGAGGACCTTGATGAGGACATCCAGGGTCTTCCTCTTCCAGTTGGGCATCTAGGGGTAAATTCGTAATTTACCTGTTGCATGTGATTTTTACTGCTTTTATGCTTGTATTGACTTTTCTTTGCGCAGCTTGACCGTGAGCAGATCGGGAAGGTTTTCAAGATGATGCAAGCTATGAAGTCCTGGATCTCTCGAGCTCTCTCGAAGGGCACCTGCTCGAGGGCTAACTTGAATAAGGTGACCTTGACTTTGCATCTTCAAAGTTGTATGCTTTGAGAAATGTATTTTATATGTTTGGTGGGTTGCAGGTTGAGTATCGCCGACACCTTCCTAGTCGGTCAAGATAGGTGGTATTGTCGGATGATGAGGTTGTGAGCTCGCCTGAGCGTAGTCCTTCCCGCGAGAGGAGTCCTCGGAGGGAGAGTCCTCAGAGAGAGAGGGAGCCAGTGCATCGGACAATGGGCGTACCCGTTTGTGGGAGTAGGATGACTCCGTTTGTGGAGCCTACTCCTATGCCTATGTCGATGTATCCTTCTTATCCCGGGTATGCGGGTTATGCTCCTTAAGGTGGTCTTTACTACCAGCCCCCTGTCCCTGCTCCTATGATGCCTACCATGCCTCCTTGTTCTTCGTGGGGGTATGATTCGAGTTATGCTGGAGAGGGGTGCTCGTATCGGGAGCCTGCCCGGCATTCCTCCTTTGACCCTGGCCAGCTGGCAGCGTCGATTTTTGGAGATGAGCCCCGGAGGTCGGAGGATCATTTTTAGGTGCTCGGTGGGAGCCAGTGCATCGGACAATGGGCGTACTCGGTGGGAGTAGGATGATTTCGTTTGTGGAGCCTACTCCTATGCCTATGCCGATGTATCCTTCTTATCCCGGGTATGCGGGTTATGCTCCTTAAGGTGGTCTTTACTACCAGCCCCCTGTCCCTGCTCCTATGATGCCTACCATGCCTCCTTGTTCTTCGTGGGGGTATGATTCGAGTTATGCTGGAGAGGGGTGCTCGTATCGGGAGCCTGCCCGGCATTCCTCCTTTGACCCTGGCCAGCTGGCAGTGTCGATTTTTGGAGATGAGCCCCGGAGGTCGGAGGATCATTTTGAGGTGCTCCATTGAGATGCTGATGCGGGTGATGATTTTTATGACAAAGCATTTGTGTGAAATACATTTATGAACATTTGTGTTGAACAAAATTCAGACTTTGCTTTGTAATATATTGCTGTTCTTATTGGTCCCTGCATATAATTAGGCTAATGCAAATGCACAGGTAGTCAAGCAAAAGCGCAAGTAATAGCCATGTATTAAAATGTTACAACCAAAAGTTAAAATTGGGTGTACCCTATCCCCCCTAAAAGAAAATGAAAAAAATAAAGGGGTGCCAAAAATGAAATAAAATTAATAAGTGTAAAAGGGATGAATAAAATAAAAAGATGATAAACATCGAAAATAAAGAAATAAAGAAATAGTGGAGTTCCCATAAATAATTAAGGAAATTATAGAAAATAGTAATAATAGAGTAAATAGGAAACTGAGCCAAATCGGAGTCCAAAACGGTTAAGGAAAGTGTCCAAAACTGAGTAGAAGAGTGTTGTCTCGAAAAAGAGGCTCGGCGGCCAAAAGGGTGCGTTCAGCGGCTGACGCGAAGGAGCGGAGGTCAAAACAGGGGCCGCCAGACTCAGCGGCTGGGCCGCGGAGGCTGGGCGGCTGGCCGCTGGAGCTCAGCGGCTGGGCCGCTGGGCCTTGGCTTCCATAACGGGGCCGCTGAGTCTTCAGCGGCTGCCCTATGGGCAGCTGAAGCTTATTTTTCGACGGGTTGCCTTATTTTCGTCTTTTTTCGTACGAGCCCTATATAAGCCTTGGGTTAGTCCGATTTTGGGATATCACCTTCATAATTCTATAGCAATAGAGAGCTTTTTAGAGAGAGAAACCTCCAATTAATTAGAATTCAGCCATGACAAGCTTTGAAGTTAAGTTCGATAAGTGGTTGCAATCTATAACCCCTGAAGAAAGGATGAGACTTGTGCCCTTTCACTTGAATACTTTCTTCCATCTGAAGCAAGTTCAAGTTGTCTGGAACCTTCTTGAGGCTGCGGTTGACTTTTGGGATGACAAACTTCATGTCTTTAGGTTCGGGTATAACGAATTGTGCCCTCTCCCTGAAGAATTTGCTGCCATAATTGGGTTTCCTTATGATCAAGCACCTGCAACTCCATGGCTCGGGGCCAACTTTGAAGGTTACTATAAAAGATATCTTGGTTTATCTGCAACACAAGCCTCTTCTGTGGCTAGAACCGATGAGTTAGACCTCAATGGTGTGATTGACATCTTTTTCCCCAAGGTAAGGGATGATCATAATGAGACATATTATAGGCGTGCTTTTATCGTATGTCTCTTGCATAGGTACCTCTTTGTTGGTGGAGGTAATAATGGTAAAACTTGTATGCTTAGAATTGTTGAACAAATTCAAAACGATTTTACCCCTATGTCTCTTGTTCTTGGTGAAACCTTAATGTGCCTGGATCGCAAGAAACAAGAACCGACTCATGGCGGATGGACAGGAAGCCCTCTTCTCCTTCAAGTGAGTGCTTGAATAATTGCTTTGTATATAAAGTATGAATCTTTAATGGATACCTAACTTTATTATTATTATTATTTATTTATTTGCTTTGTGCTTTTTGCAGATTTGGCTTTTGGAGCATATGTGCTTCATTGAGAGGCCTGCTAATGCGCTCAAGTATCAACCAAAACAGTTTCCTGCCCGCCGAAGACTTTATTATGAATCCACCATTGATGAATGGTGTGGATACCTTAAGGCTTGCCCTTTGCTAAGATGGATTGTCAAGTGGTGGGGCTTAAAATCCGCAATCGGATGTAGCAAGGAGACGGGATATTATCAAGTCCTTGGTCTTCAAAATTTGACTTATATATTTCCTAGCCGTATCATGCGGCAATATGGGAAACGCCAGATTATCCCAGAGAAGGATAGTGTTGCGCCTGCAACCCGGGTTTTGACCATTAGTATGGTGAGATCATGGGAGTGTGCATGGGATCGCCGCCCTAAGTGGACTATTCCTCATATCAAGGCCCTAACGGCGATATCTTCAGCTTATGAAACTTGGATGGATTGTAAGACTGCGGAGGGTCGTCGTGCATGCAGGAAATCTGAACAAGATGATCTCAAGGCCCAATCGGTCAAGGCTAGCTTAAGACTCTCCAACCCTAATGATCCTAAAGGGAAAGGTAAACAAAGGAGTCAAGCATGTGAAAAGTGTCCTTAACCCAAAGGCCAAGAAAGCTTTAGCCAAGATTACTACTAAGCCAGAGGAAGGGCCCCAAATTCGGGCCAATGATCATGAAGCCTCTACAAGTGATCCTCTAATGGAGGTTGAAAAGGAAGAAGAGTCTGTGGTCCGAGAAAGATGGGCTCCCAAGGAGCGCGAATTGGAAGGCTCAAAGGTTGATGAACCTATGGAAGATGTTGTCCCTACTACCGAAGCTACGGAGTAGTCTATTAGGAAATACTCTTTTTGAGCATGTCTAGCTTAGGATTGCCTCTCTTTTTTTATTGCTTTAAATTCAATAAGGGTGATGTGCCCCTTTTATTTTTAGTTAACTTATTTTATTGCTTACGAATTGCCAAGTCTTGTAATGGACTTTATTATTATTTATTTATAGAGACATGCTCATTTAATATTGCAACCTTGTGTTTATTATGTGCACAAATTTTAACAACTTTTGAATGCGAATTTGATGAAGGCGCCGGGCCCAATTGTAATTGTGTTGTTCTACGTATCCTTTTAGGGGAATCAGGCCACTCGTAGTTCTTATCCGTTTTTTTTAACATCTAATCCCGTTTTTTTTTTGTTTTTTTTTTTTTTTTTTTTTTTGCCGGGATTAGTCAGCCTCGTGTGGGCGTCTCAGTGTTATATTGGGTGTCTTGCCTAAGCATAGAACCTCTTTAATTGATCCATGTTTATCCATTGACTAAATTCGATCCCGTCTAAATCTGCCAATCTTGCAGCGCCACCTGTTAAGATCTTTGTGATGATAAACGGGCCTGACCAGTTGGGTCGAAATTTGCCTCTTGGGTCAGTGACATTGGCCCTTGCTTCTTTAAGTACTAGGTCTCCAACCTTAAGGTCCCTCATTTTGAGCCTTTTGTTAAAGTTTCTTGTTAGTCTATTCTGATAGATTCTCACATTGTGCAAAGCTTGCAACCTTTTCTCATCCAGCAGGACTAATTGATCGTAGCGGGCTTGGACCCAATCTACTTCTGGGATTTGACTTTCTAACACGATCCTTAGAGATGGGATCTCCAATTCGATTGGTAACACGGCTTCCATTCCGTAAACCAGGGAATACGGTGTTGCTCCCGTTGATGCGCGAACTGATGTCCTATAACCTCAAAGCGCGAATGGCAGCTTGTCTGGCCAGTCATGATAATTTTCGGACATTCTTTCAATGATTTTCTTGATGTTTTTGTTGGTCGCTGCTACTGCACCGTTTGTTTGCGGTCTATAGGGAGATGACTTTCGATGTTGGATTTTAAATTGGTCCAACAGCTCAATCACTTCTTTCACGAAGTGTGACCCATTATCAGTGATGATTTCTTGGGGAACTCCATACCTAGCTATTATGTTATTCTTAATGAACTTTACCACGTGTTTTGCTTTGAGTTTTGCGTATGATTGCGCCTCGACCCATTTGGTAAAGTAGTCGATTGCGACTAGTATATACTCGTGGCCCCCTTTTCCTGTTGGGGTTATTTTACCGATGATATCGATCCCCCAAGCTGAGAAAGGCCAAGGTGAGTTGAAGGTATATAATGGGCTTGGTGGTAGGTGTTGTAGATTGGCATGAGTCTGGCATTGTACGCATCTTTTGATAAACTCACAACAATCTTTCTCCATCGTTGTCCAATAATACCCAAGCCTTATTCTCTTCCTAGATAGCATCATACCGTTCATGTGCGGTCCACATACTCCTGCATGTACTTCTCTTAAGACCTTATGGGCCGTTTCGGTACCTAGGCAGCGGAGGTTGACTCCGTTTGGGCTTTTCTTGTATATTTCACCCTGTACTTCCAAGAATTGGGCCGTGAGCCTTCTGAATGCTTTCTGGGTTCTAGGACTAGAATTAGGAAGATAGAGCTGGTAGACAAGTAGATTGTTTATATCGGTGTACCACTCATCTTCTTCGTCGTGGAATACTTCCAAGGCGTCGCAATATGAAGGCTCAGATCTCCTTTGTACGCAGATGGGCATCATCCGAATGGTTTCGGGTATGTTAATCATGCTTGCTAGCTTAGCCAAGGCGTCTGCGAATTGATTATCTTCTCGTGGAAGGTATGTAAAGTGTATTTGATTGAAATACACTATGATCTTGTCTAAGTATTCCTGGTACAGTGCCAAGGTTTCACTTTTAACCCTCCATATTTTGGAGATTTGGTTAATTATGAGTGACGAGTCCCCATAGACTCGGAGTGTCTTAATGCCAAGGCTTATGGCGGATTGTAGTCTTATTATGCAAGCTTCATATTCGGCACCATTATTCGTGACCTCGTGGTCCAGCTTAACTGAAATGGGTGTATGTGCACCTTCGGGTGATACTATCAGTATTCCTACTCCAAAACCCTTTTGGTTGGATGCTCCGTCGAAGTATAGCTGCCAAGTTTCGGTATCTAAGGTCATAACCCCTTCGTCTGGGAAGTGGTATTCGTCCTTGTGATCTGGTTCGTTTATGGCTTGGTCGGCCAGATATTCTAAAATAGCATGCCCTTTTATGGCTTTTTGATGTTCAAATTTAAGGTCGAACTCTGAAAGGAGGACGGTCCACCTTGCTATTCTACCATTTAGTATGGGCTTTTCGAATATGTATTTCAAAGGGTTTTCTCTTGATTTGATGTGGATCTTGTGTTGGAGCATGTAATGTCATAGCTTTTTGGTAGTTGCTACTAGGGCTAGACATGTCTTTTCCAGGGATGAGTAGCGGGTTTCATATTCCAGAAACTTCTTGCTTAAATAGTATATTGCTTTCTCTTCCTTATCTACTTGTTGGGCTAGCATGGCCCCCATTGATGTTTCTGTGACCGTAAGGTAGAGTATTAGAGGCATGCCTGGGATGGGCGGTACTAGAACGGGTGGTTCGGATAAATAGGCTTTAATTTTGTCAAAGGCCTTTTGGCATTGCTCGTCCCATTCCGTCTTTACCTCTTTTTTGAGTTTCTTGAATATGGGTTCACAAGTAATAGTTAACTTGGAAATGAACGTGCTAATGTACTGGATTCTTCCTAGGAAGCCTTTTATTTCTTTTTCCGTTTTCGGAGGTGGCATGACTATTATGGCTTTGAACTTGGATGGATCAATTTCTATCCCCCTGGTGCTTATGACAAATCCTAGAAGTTTGCCGGATGTAACTCCGAATGCACACTTCTTGGGATTAAGCCTCATATTATACTTCCTAAGCCTGTTGAAGAACTTTTGAAGTGAGGGTACATGCCCTTCTCTGTCCTTGGATTTTATGATCATGTCGTCTACGTACACTTCAGCCTCTTTATGCATCATATCGTTGAGTAAGGTCGTAGCGGTTCTTTGGTACGTGGCTCCCGCATTCTTAAGTCCGAACGACATTACCGTATAGCAATAAGTGCCCCACTGTGTGATGAAAGTGGTTTTCTCTTCGTCCTCTTTGGCTATTAGGACTTGGTTATATCCTGCGTACCCGTCCATGAATGATAGAAGGGCGTGTCCGGCGGTATTGTCTACCAAGACATCTATGTGAGGTAAGGGAAAGTCATCTTTTGGACTTGCTTTGTTCAGGTCCCTGAAATCTACACACATTCGGACCCGTCCGTCCTTTTTATGGAACTTGGACAATGTTGGCTACCCAATCGGGGTACTTGGCCACTCTTATGAAGCCGGCCTCTAGTTGTTTTTGGACTTCCTCCTTGATCTTAGGAGCCCACTCTGGCTTCATTCTTCTTAACTTTTGTTTGACTGGTTTGCAGTCGGGGTTTAGTGGAATGGTGTGCTGAGCAATTTTGCGGTCTATGCCTGGCATGTCCTTGTAGGACCAGGCAGAAACATCCGTATAATCCTTTAGGAGTGTTACGAATTGTTCGCGTTCATTAGATGTTAAAGACAAGCCTATTTGCACGTGGCGAGGCTCATCATTAGTTGCAATGTCTATTGTCTCGATTTCTTCGACTATTGAAGTCTTTTGCTCATGTTCGATTAGTGCTTTAATAACTTCTTTTGGCAATTCCGTTATATTTTCTGAATTATTATCAGTGAGGCAATCCGAGTAAGCAAAATCAACGTTCATAATATTAATAGAAGCGGACAATACATCAATGAGGTCATCGCTAAGGACCTTAGGAATAGACTGGGGTGGACTACCCGACACCTCTAGGATAACAGACTCAGAATCGGACCCGGAATCGGAATTGGGCCCTCCTGTAGGACCGTTGTGGATGGTGAACTTGTACTTGGCTCCCTTGACCGGAGTCCAACTCGTCTTGTGCTTCCAGGTGGTGCGGTCGGGCCCGATTGGGGCGATCAGCTTGGTAGGGTCGAGACCTTCATTAAACAACACAGTAAGGGGAAGTTTGGTAGTGGTCTCGTCGTACTGACGACGCTCTTCGCCAAATAAAAGCCCAAAGTCATTGGGTGCCATGTCATTAGCCCAATCTTTAGTGGATTGGTCCTCATTGGGAGGTATGGGTGTGTCTTCACTTATGAGGAAACAGTCTTGAAATGCTTCGAAGCCTGGCATCAGGATCCCGTTGATTGTGTATGGTTCAGGGAATCCATAGTAGGGATATGGGTCGCCTTCCTGAAGGAATTGCCCATTGAGGGTGAGGGGATAAGGATCCATGTTGTGTGTAATGGGTTTGTTAGCCACAAGGGCTCTTTTCTTAGCCATCACTTTGGATATGTAGGCCCTAACTTCTTGCCTTGTGGGCCTGTAGCCCAGCCCGAATAAGTCATTTTTGATCTTGGTGTTCCAAGAGGTTTGAGCTACCTTGGGATGAGGACCCAAAGTGGTGCCTGGGAAGTATCCTTGCTTTCTGAGTAAAGCGTTCACATTGAGTGTGGGCTCTATTGTTTCTATGTAGGCTATCTTCTCAAAACCCCATAACTCTTCGTCTTGCTCATTATGCTCTATCTTTAGGACTGGAGCTTTCTCAATCTGGGCTATCATAGTATCAGCGCAGACCTCCAAGGTGGATCCTGCCAAGGATAGCTTCACCTTTTGATGCAGAGTTGAGGCTACAGCATTTAACCCGTGTAACCAGGGCCTTCCCAAGAGTAAGTTGAAAGTGGCTGGAATGTCGATCACATGGAATTGGACCATTTTCTCGATACGCCCAATATTGATATTCATGGAGAAGGTACCCAATACGTTTCTTTTGGAGTTATCGTAGGCCCTTAACCCTTGTGCGGAATGCGCGAGGTTGTTGCAGTCTATTTTGAGGTGTTCAGCAGTCCTCAAAGGGCATACATTTACAGCCGAGCCATTGTCGACTAAAGTCATAGGGACTTGCCTCTGTTGAAAGATTAGAGTAAGATAAAGGGCTTTGTTGTGGTGAATACCTTCGGGTGGAAGGTCTTTATCGGAAAAGGTGATGGGCGTGGATGACTTTCCTTGGATTAGGATGTTGACTACCTCTTCAGGAGTGGCATTTGGAGAAATGGTGGTTGTGTTTAAGGCCTCTACCACGGCCCTTCTATGAGTGATAGAAGTGGTCAACAGTTGCCAAATGGATATATCGGCTTTTGTTCTTTGCAGTTGCTTGAGGATATTGGTCCCATCATCTTCTTTTGCCATTTCCCTTTGGGCCGAATCCCTATTGGGGATGGCTACAGGCTCTACAGGTTGGATTTGAGATGGATCCATATAAATGTTTTCGGGCCTGAACTGGCGTCCCGATCTTGTGAGATAGTTTAGAGTTTTGTCATCTTCTTCCTTCTCATCATCGGAGATATCATACCAGGCTTTGCCATTGGTTATGTCATGGAATTGAGGAGTCACATCATCTTCTGGATCAGTATATGCCCCATTATCTTCCTCATCACTATCCCAAAGGCCGCAGACATCGAGTGTGGATCTTGGGCTTGGGTATGGTGGTATAGTCTGTCCAATAGGTGTGATCAAATAGGAGGGATCGAATCCTTCTTCTATGTCAATAGCAAAAGAGTTCCCAAGGGGATTGTTGTTGTTACTGAGTGGTGGTGCATCTTTAGGCAATAATATAGTGCCGTTGTCAAACAGATCTTGTATTTTATCCTTAAGGGTGTAACACTTTTCAGTATCGTGCCCACGCCCCCTGTGGTATTTGCAGAATGCGGACTCATTCCAATATGGTGACCTTTTCTCTACAGGTGGATCGGGGGTAGACCCAATCGGGTGTAGATAGTCTCCTTTGATCAACTTATCTGGGGCCTTGACATAAGTCATCCCGATGGGAGTATACCTTATTGGACGCCTATCAGCTATGGCGTTCATTTCATTTCCTCTACTTGTGGAGGCATGGTTGGTATTGGTGTATTTCTTATCTTTATATCCGCTTGTGTTGTTATTGTAAGTGACCTTGTTCTTCCCTCTTTGGAGTTGGTCATCTTCAATGGCCATGCCCACTTCAGTTAATTGAGCATAAGTGGTTATGGGTTGAAACTTCATGTGTTCACGGTATTCGGATGCCAAGTTCTGGACTAGCATGCGGATTTGATCCCTTTCAGATGGGCGATCAATCATTTCGGCTACCTTAGTCCTCCATCTTCTCACGAAACTAGTGAACCCTTCTTTGTCACCTTGCTTGGTGATGTCCAGTTCTCTTAGTGTCATGGGTGGCAAGACATTGTCAGCGTATCTTTGAAGGAACAGTGTGGATAGATCTTCCCATTTTTCCAGCTTTTGGGTGGGCAGCTTGAAGAACCAGGCCCTGACAGCAGGATCCAAGGTTTGAGGAAAGAGGTGAACATACAGCTCTTGTTCAATGCCTCTAAGACCCAATGCAGTGGTAAAAGCCCTAATATGATCTTGTGGATCGTCGGTTCCTTTGAATGTGGGAACTTCAGGCATGGAGAACTTAGTGGGCAGTTTTCCCTTGATGTGGGGAGCATAGCCCTCAGAATTGATGATCATGTCATTGAAGGCCCGACTCTTACCCAGGACAGATTCAAGCCTGTTGGCTTGGAGTTCTTGCACCTGTTTAGTAGAGGGTTTGGCCCTTTCCCCATCGGGCTTGGGCTCACCATCATCTCTATTAGGGGGATCCAACTTGGCGACACGGGCTTCCATATCAGTGAATCTAGAATTCATAGCGACCATTTGAGCTAAAAGGTCATCCATCTTTTGGTCAGCGGTTCTCTCGGCGTCTCCAGACATAGCGGACTTAGGCGAATTGGATGATGAGGTCTGAGGTGACAGTGGCGGTGTGCGAAGGTAATCGAGCCAAACAGGGCCCAAGAACTGTGCTTGTGGTGAAGGTTCGAACGACAACTTGCGGACTAACCTCTTGCTGGACTCGTCTCTCTCCCACTCCCTAGGACCAGGATCTCTACTTCTACCAATTCTGGACATGAAAAGACCAGTTTAAGAAAATAGAAAATACATGGGAATCTCCACATAATAATAAAAGTTTTATTTAAAAACAAATGTGGGAAGAGAATCTAGCACTAATCCTCAACATGGTGATCTTTTGGGTAAGATGCGACTTTATGTAAATAGCATATTCTAATCAATGATCTTTCGACTCTATTAGAATTATAAATACTCTTGACTTGCATATGGGATAAAATTCCCTAATTTTAGAAAAAGAGAAATACTGTTGACTTGCATATGGAATTAAATTGGACTCTCTTTTTTTTTTAAAGATCATTGATGGGAATATGCTATTTGCATGCAATCTAATTCTTATGGAAAGGAACGTCTTCCTAACGTGTTCACTAGCATCGTTGGAGTCGTACAGGGATTCTACTTCCTAAAAAGATAAGATCCTAGACTCTATTTGTAAACTTGAACAAGCAAACAAAAGGGAAACCTTCCCTAACCAGAACTCAATAAAAGAATCCTAAGGGGGGATCTAATCCTAGTATTCTTATGGAAGTTAATCACATAGCAAGGAAGCAATTAATAATATAACAAATAAAGCAATTAGCACTTTGATATGGACTATGAGACTTAGTGCAATAGTTTGACACAATCTATGGTTGGATAAGGTAACCCATGACCGGATGCGTTTTGTCATCTATGGGGTGCATAGTAAGACTAGACGTACCGTTTTACACATCTCGAATGGAAATATGTAAATGTCATGGGGTGGAACACGACTATGTGCAAAGATAATTCAGACCGAGTGGGACACTGGCCTAAGTCATAGACAATGCTCCAAGGGTAAATCCTATAATGGTGTGGTGATGTCTTTCGACATCTTGCAAAGATAATGCATGCAATATGAATGATATGGATGGAAAGAGGCAAAGAAAATAAACACGTACGGTAATTGAACCAAATAGTTAAAATAAATTATTGACATGGATAAGTGTTCGAATTACATCCTCTTATTAAGTCCCCAGTGAAGTCGCCACTATAAGAACCCTCGCCTTTCCGGATGGCGCTTAATTGGAATATTTAGTTGGAATTAATGGTTCTTAAATATATGCATGTGATTCAAATTAATTATAAAGAACAATGATTTACAAATAAGAAGCCGCCACCAATTTTTAAGGAAACAATTGGAAACCATCAAAGGTGCATCCCAATTCCTATTGGGAATTGACTCATGTCCATGGGGACTAAATATTGAGTTCGGGGATGTAGGTACGAAATAAACAAAACGAATCTCATCTCAATTGCCCACATTAACGGACTCTACTAAGCCTATCCATGTCAAATATTTATTTATGCTAGGTGGTTCCATACAAATCCGGTCGTTCAATGATCCTAAATTAACTAGGCGGGTTAAGATCAACCAAATAAACCTATTTATGCAAAGGTACTAACTTTATGCTAAAATAAACCTAGGAGGCTACTATATGCATGCAAAAACTATAAAAAGATGCAAACTTGCATAAACTAATAAAAAGACTCAAACTTTATATTAACTAACCATGCATAATTATATACAAAATCAAAAGCATGCAAATTTATTCAACCATAATCAAAAGCTAAATGAAACATGATTAGTAAACGATAAAACAAGAGCTTTAATAAAGAATTAGGCCCTCAGGATGGTTAACCTGGACGTTCTGTTCGAACGGGACTAGTAGAATTGGGATTGCTCTTCAATCTTGGGTGCTAGGCTAGGTGTAATGCTTGCTTGGATCTTCAGATTTCTGAATATGGGGAAATATGTGCTCTCAATGGTCTCAAAATTGTGAACTGACTGCCCTCTCGCAGAAGAAGGTGAAAGGGAGTAGTTATAGAGCTGGGGGACGGATTTAGGGGCCTAGGGCTGGAAGCCTGGCGCCAAAACTCGGCCCAGTCAAAAAACTGGTTCAGCTGCCACACGGAGGGCAGCTGGGGCCCGCGGTGGCCACTGGGGCTCAGCGGCTGGCCCAATGGCCCCCGCTGTCACGCGTTGGCCGCCGAACAGGTCGCGTTAGCCGCTGGACCTGACGGCGTGCGTATGACTAGGGTTTTGACTTTTTGGTGCTCTGTAAATTACGAAAATGCCCTTGGGCTGGCCCAGGGGGCCGGGATTGAGCGGTTTTGACTCAAATTTTCAGGACGCGATATCTTTTGATCCAGGAACCTGATTGAGGCAAGGTCAAAGGCGTTGGAATCCTTATGACAAGAGCTATCCAAAGACTGAGGTTTCAAGGAATTTGGTCTAGATTTCCGAGCAATGTCCTTTTCTACTTACGTCCATGTTAATCCATTACCATCATCATCAGGCGTTGCGGTGTCAGGGAATGAGAACCGATTAGGGTGTCTACAGGTTCGGGCACAGGGTGTCTTGATTTTCCCTCTCCTTTGAGTGATTTTGAGCATATAGAACACTGGCTATTCTACCCTCATATCACAGAGTACGTCTTCGCTTTTTGATTATCCTTCTTTATACTTCCATCGCTGTTTTGACGCAATTTCTGACCAATCTCACTTGTTTGCTTTGCAGGGAGTAGAAAAACAGTGCTTGTCCAAACAAATGGCGGGCCAATCTAGTGCCTCAGGTGCCTTGCCTGATTCTAAGGTCGACCGTATAGCCCAGTCGACTGACCACACAATAGGTATCGCTTGGTACTATGCTCGAGCCGGTCATGTCTCTCTTATTCATTTTTCGGAGAACCCCGCTGTCACGCGTGTGCCGCCGGGCTGACAACGTCAGCCGCTCGACCTGGAGGGCGCGCGTGGCTAGGGTTTTTTGAATTTTTGTGCTTAGTAAATTACGAAATTGTCCTTGGGCTGACCTAGGGGGTCGGGATTAAGCGGTTTTGACCCAATTCTTCAAGACGCGATATCTCTTGATCCGCGAGCCTCATTGAGGCAAGGTCAAAGGCGTTGGAATCTTTATAACAAGGGTTATCCAAAGACTGAGGTTTCAAGGAATTTGGTCTAGATTTCCGAGCAATGTCCTTTTCTACTTACATCCATGTTATTCCATTACCATCATCATCGGGCTTTGCGGTGCCAGGGGATGAGAACCGATTAGGGTGTCTACATTGAGCAACAAGTGTCATTACGTGGACCGAAAGGTAGAAGGATTACCTACAAATGAGTCGTGGTCAAGTCAAAGTTGAAGGTGGTGGCGACCATGAAAGCAACAGAGAGCATGACTAAAGGTGAAGCGATTTACTTATGTCATGTAGTGGATACAAGTCGAGAAGCTGAAGTTTCGCAACCTATTCCAGTTGTTTTGCAATACACTGACGTCTTTCCTGACGAGATTCCCGGAATGCCTCCACAACGCATTATCGACTTTACGATCGACTTAGCTCCAGGTTCTGCTTCAACTTCAAAAGCTCATTATTGCATGGCTCCTGCCGAGATGAAATAACTAAAGACGCAACTCGAGGAACTACTGGAGAAGGGATATATACGTCCTAGTGTATCGCCTTGGGTGCTCCTATTCTGTTCGTACGTAAGAAGGATGGTAGTATGAGGTTGTTATAGACTATCGCGAGTTGAACAAGATTACGATCAAGAATCGATATCCACTTCCTAAGATTGACGATTTGTTCGACCAACTTCGTGGAGCGACTGTTTTCTCGAAGATTGACGTACGTTCAGGATACCATGAACTAAGGATTTCCGAGCCTGACATTGCAAAGACCGCATTTAAGACGAGGTATGGACACTACGAGTTCATTGTGATGCCTTTTGGGTTGACGAGCGCACCTGCGAAGTTTATGGATTTGATGAACCGTACGTTCCAGCCTTACCTCGATCAGTTCGTAGTCGTCTTTATTAACGATATTTTGGTCTACTCGAAGAACGATGCTGAGCACGAGCAACACTTGCGAACCGTTTTGGAGATTTTGTGACGACATCAACTTTACGCAAAGTTGTCGAAGTGCGAGTTTTGGCTAGAAACTGTTTCTTTCTTAGGACATGTGGTGTCTAAGAATGGAGTTGTTGTTAATCCGAAAAATATAAGAGCTGTGATGGACTGGTCCGGACCGAAGAGCGTGAATGAAGTTAGAAGTTATCTTAGGTTAGCTGGCTACTATCGTAGGTTTGTGGAAGGATTTTCGAAGATAGTGCAGCCTATGACAAACTTGATGAAGAAGACGACAAAGTTCGTGTGGTCTGAAAAATGTGAATCTTCTTATCAAGAGTTAAATAAACGACTTACGAGCGCGCCGATTTTGACTTTGCCCTCTGGAACTGAAGGTTATGAGGTCTATAGTGACGCGTCTAAGCATGGCTTAGGCTGTGTTTTGATGCATGATGGTAAAGTAGTGGCTTATGCCTCAAGACAACTGAATAAACACGAGGAAAACTAGTGTGTGAGGCGTAGTGAACAAATGGAGCATAGATGAATGCATTATCTGGACTTTTTGTACTAATGCAGATGCAAAATAACGATAATGCAAGTTTGACGACTAATTATGAATCCAAGCATGGAGCGTCTAATAAGTACAATGCAATGCAAGGAAATGCAAAGAAGAAAATAAAAATCTAAGCCTAAATGCCCGACTATTTCCGCTCATATCAAGTGAAAAAGAAATAAATGATGTCGATGGACAAAGAATAAAGATAAAAAAGGACTAACGGAATTGCATTTTTTTTTTTTTTGGGCTCTCTTTTTTTTATTCAAAAGAAAGAAAAAAAAAAAAAAACAAAAGTCGGCCATATTTTTTTCGCTCGAAATTTTTTTTTTTGTTATCTCACATTTTTTTTTGGGCGAATAAAAAAAAGAAAGAAAACGGGAAAGGGGACGGGGAGTAAACAAAAGAAAAGAAAAGGACTGACTCTTTTTTTTATTCATTACTAGAAATTCCCCCTCATTTTTTTGTCCGTGACTTCGACGATGTATGAAATTCTATCATCGAGGAAACGAGTGTTCATTGAATTGAATTTTCGCACTATTTTTGGGTATTAGGAACTACCTAAAAATAAAAGAAAACGACTCCTAGCACGTAAGTACATGTTGGCACATAGTCACGACATTCATGCATTTAGGCAAGCATTACAACGACATAGTTACAGGCAAACAAGTGATCAGACGGACATTACAACGACACATACACAATAAGAAAGTGAATGCACGAATTTGGGCTAGATACTTTTGGCTCCTGCGAGGTCACCGCAACAAATTACAATTTCCGCCCGGCGGATGGTCGACACATATATTGTACTTCTTTTCACCAACAAGAGTCGATGAGTCGTGGGTGAGAAAGTGCCGGTTTGCACATTAGGACAACTGTATAATCCTGTAGACGATATACGGGTCGTCTATGAGTTACAACTCTTACTTTCTCGAGGGTCGATATGGGTCAAAAGTTGTGCCAAGGCACATGCAAATGGTGCAATGCAATTTATGGAACATATTATTAACTAATTAAGCAAACTTAAATTTTGAGTTTCACCCTCTTAAATAGTCCCCAGTGAAGTCACCACTGTAAGGACCCGTAACTCTCGATTCCTTTTCGCCACGGAGTGTGTCCTTAGAGAAAATTTGTATGCTGGGGGCTTAGATAAGTTCAAGGAACCGCCGAGTTAGAAAAGCATTTGAAAGGACTTGAATTGAATAAAAACCATGAAAGAGGTCAAAATTTTGCTACCGGCGTTTCACCGAAGGGACAACTTACTAGCGCGAAAAGTGAACTAGTCATGCTTTTAGAAAGACTCCCGCTCATATAGAACATATGAGTACCCAAGAATAAAGGGTTCGAGGGCGAAGGTACGAGGTGGGGAGGTCTTAGGCAACCAACTCGGCCGTTTTATAACGGCCTCTACTAACTCAAGTTTGCTTAATAATTTAAATATATAATTTCCATGCAAAAACCGGATTAACAACCTAGATTAGACTATTAATTGGTTCTTCACAAGCATCACAACATTGATTTTTAACCCATATTTAGACATGCATTTGATTTGCAAGTTGAGCATCACAATGGCTAGACATGCTTATTTACAGGATTGAAAGACAGTATTTAGGAAGCAATAAAAGATATAATTAGCATGATATCTACATTTTTGACTATTAGAAAATAAACAGTTAAGCAATTAATTTGATTTGAGCCCTCAGGAGTTTTGTATCTGAACTGTACGCTATTTAGGAAATGAATAGTAAAATTAGATCTCAAGCAAAGAATAGAATTGATTTGAAAGAAAGAGGGAGAAGCTCAGAGTTAATATTACTGAGAATAGAAGTTGTCAACTGTAGACTGTGTGTTTTGAAGGTGGAGGGTTGTATTTATAGTGGACGGAGTAGGGTTGGACGGGTGAAGAAGATAGAGTCATGGGGTGAAAATCGGGTGAAAAAGCTGGCGCCAGCTAGCTCAGCGGGAGCCGCTAGCGGCTCTGGAATATGATACGCAACCGCTAGCGGCTCTGGGTAAAGCCGCCGGCGGCTCAGGCTGAGTCATTGACTGCTCCCGAACTTCCAGCTGGATGTCGTCATGTCCTTTTTGGGATTTTTTGGATGGAATTGAATATTCCAAAAAAATGAAAAGTCCGTTTTACCTTTTTTCGCGGTAAAAGACGGTTTTACCCTCGATTGGCAACTTTGTAACCGAGGGTCGGAAAAGGACATGAGAGGTGTCGTTGGAAAGCTCTTGAACGAGGCTTTTGAATGTGACTGAGATAAAGGAGTGATTTGGAAACTTGAGACCTCATTTTACCTATCAAAGCAAAAATAGCATTGAAGTATATATATTACTCCTTTCATCATCGAGCTTTTGCGCAGAAATCTGACGATGCTTATAAGGGGTCTACACATATATAGTTTAATAAAAGAAGAAAAATTGGTGAAAATAACACCAACTTTTACTAAATTGTGATTAATAATACGATTTTTCACCACTTACAATTGTAGCACGAGCTTAAATTTTTAAACAATTAGATGACAGCGCCCTATTTTCAGCGAGAGTATTACTATCTAGAAATATGGTGATAGTGGTGATGTGTAAAAGAGAAATAAAACTCCGACTCATTTATCACGTTACTATCACCCTAAAACTAGTTTGTGATGAATTAAATCAATCTTTTGCATCATATATAGCATAAAGAATATAACCATCGGATGATTCGAATAAGCCCCTCATTTCTTTTTTTTCTTTTTTTTATGTATTGTCATGATACTTATGTAGGTCAATGTTCCAAACTTTCTACATCATAAACTCAATCGCACTTTCAAAAGTTAAGAAATTTATTTGAGAATCATTGGCGAAGAAATAGTGCG